>CM077002.1:85991972-88902862 GCA_039090855.1 Macrothele yani
ATGGAGCTGGAAAGCGTGGACTGGCAGATCCATCCGGCGGAGGAAATTTTCCCACCGTGGGACAAGGAGAAGCCCACGGGAGTTGGGCACGAGCTATTCACGGACGGCTCAAAGTTGAAGGGACAAGTGGGAGCAGGCATCTGTGCGTTCTCGGATGGGAACGAAGCAACTGCAGAATGCGTGAAACTATCGCTGAACGCTTCTGTCTTCCAAGCAGAACTTCTGGCGATAGAAAAGGCACTCACCTGGGCACTCCTCAGGCGTAGTGACGAAAAGAATAAACTCTACTCGGACAGTGAGGCAGCACCGCAGGCTCTGAGTAGATTCAGGGGAAGAAATCCCATCGTCCAGAGGATCAAAACCCTCTTGAGGGCAGAAGGAGATGGGGCAGTTAGTTTCCACTGGGTACGAAGCCATGTCGGAACCCAGGGAAACGAAAGGGCGGACCAGCTGGCGAAGGCAGCCACGCTGAAAGAGACGGTTGACGTGCAATGCAGAACGCCGCGAAGGAGTATCCGCGCAGCATTAGCACGACAGACCATGACCGAATGGCAGGTCAGATGGGACACGGGAGAGACAGGCCGGAAGACACACAGAGTGTTTCCGAAGGTCTCGACCAAACGTGCACAAACAAACAAGTTCCTGAACCAAGTACTCAGTGGCCATGGCACCTGCCCTGAATACCTGGGCAGATTTGCCATCAGGAACTGCACTTGTCCCTGTGAAAATAGGTCGGCAAGCATAGAACACTGCGTGCTTGAATGCAGCGGCTTCGCCGAATGGAGAATCACACTGATCCCAGGTGTGCAAAGAACGCGAAGATTGGATCTGCTCATCCAATCCTCCGTTAACAGGAGGGGGATAATAGCCCTAGTTGAGAGGCTAACCCTCCAGCAACACACGATCTTCCCCAGTCAAACGGGGACCGAAACGCAAGAGGTGCACGTGCACACCGAAAGCGATTCGGAATGAGGGCAAAAGTCTGTGGGCAAGCAGGCAAATTAACTACCAATGTAAATACCTCGTAAATACACTTATTGCTATCTCTTAACGTGTAACGTACCAGGAGATGTGACGTACCTGCCAGAAGGACGCACACGACATAAAGGCAGATAGGAATCAGAATAAAATGTCCGCGTAGCTCAGTTGGTAGAGCAACTTATTCCGGAATGAGGGGACCCGCGTTCGAATCCTGGCGCTGATAAAAATGACGGAGAAATTAACTTCGTTATAATGGCGCCCGAACTACCCGGATGACCCGACCGTTCAAAGTCTCGCATTGGTGTGATGTTATTTCCACACCGCGAGATAGGAAAAATAGGAGCAGCACTTCGAAAAAAAAAAAAAAATAAGGGGGAGATGATGTAACGTACCAGGAGATGTGACGTACCTGCCAGAAGGACGCACACGACATAAAGGCAGATAGGAATCAGAATAAAATGTCCGCGTAGCTCAGTTGGTAGAGCAACTTATTCCGGAATGAGGGGACCCGCGTTCGAATCCTGGCGCGGATAAAAATGACGGAGAAATTAACTTCGTTATAAACGCTGTGAGTCCTAAGCATGAGGACAGTGCATACATGTGTGTAGATGTTTTGTGAAAGTAAATAAAGGGAAATTATTCCCCCAAAAAAGTTCGAGGACAGGACAATCTCCCAGTCAACCCTAAATTAAAAAGGATCCTATCCCGCCAGACAGAGCGGGAACCCAGATAAGGTACGCTAGGTCGCCTGCCAGCACGTCGTCGCGTACTGGTCTCTAGACCACGGGGTGGCCAGGGTCCGAGCCAGCGTCTCAAGGCAGGATTATTGTCGCAACATTTCAAAATAGAATCCAAGGTGTTCCATTAGTCCTCGTGGATCCAAGAAACATTGGCGGAACGGGACAAAGAAATCAGTATTTTTATTTTTTTTGGAAGTCACATCTTCTTTAGTTGTCCTCATCTCTCTTCTTTTTTGCATCAACATTTTGGTTTTTCCTGATAATTTGTTCACATGCAACTTGTTCTTAGGCCCAGCTAATTTTGTTGCTGTTTCCATAAGAGCTGTGGTTACTTTTCTGTTAACTTCAGAAATATCCACTTCTTCCGATGTTAGGCCTTCTAAAGCAGAGAATCTGTTCTTCAGTTCCAACTTGAAGGTATTATGGTGTTTTTTAAGGTTGGTTATGTCAATACATTTTGTTTGTCTTATGAGCTTGCCACGTTCAAGTTTAGTGTTGAGGTGCATCTTACATCTCATCAATCTATGGTCACTACCTGTGTTGAACTTGTTTAGCACACTGCAGTCTTCCATGACGAATTTTTTGTTACACATAATAAAATCAATTTAACTTGTCGTCCCATTTGGATGCCTCCATGTCCATTTCCTGTGTGACTTTTTCTTGAAAAAGGAGTTCAAGATGAAAAACCCTTCTGCCTCTGCAAACTCTACGAGAGTATTTCCACGCTGGTTTCTGTTACCGTGACCGAATTTACCTACTGAAGTTTCATTCTGTTGCCGTTGCCCTATTTTTGCATTGAAATCTCCCATAATTATCTTCAAGTGCTGCTTACCTTTATTATTTAGATCACGAATTTCCTCATAAAATTCTTCAATTTCTTCTTCAGCATGACTTGTGGTGGGTGCATAAGTTTGAATAATCTGAGCCTGGTATCTTCTCGAGAGTTGGATAACGAGTCGTGCAGCTCTGTCAGAGGAACTTTCAACTTCTACAACTTTATCCTTCAGTTTCTTGTTTATTATAAATCCAACACCACTAGTTCTGCCAGTATCTGTCCCACGATAGTAGAAGAGATGTCCACTTTTCAGTTCAATGAGATCTTCTCCTTTTCTCCTTACCTCACTTAGCCCGACGATGTCCCACTTGATCCTTTGTAGTTCCTCTTCCAATTCAAGAAGCCTTGAATCAGAAGATAGGGAGCGTCCGTTATACGTAGCCAAGGTCAGCATCAGATGGCAGCCTAGTCCGGTCCTCCGGGGATTCTTAGCACCCTCTGCCTTCATGTCGCACTGACCGCTGCCTTGGCCAGGTACATTCCAGCTGCCGGAAACTGAGGGCCAAGATTTAAGTTGTGGAGTCATTTTGGAGGTGTTTGGCCATAACTCACCACGCTGGCCAAGCGGGTTGGTGAGTGTGGGATAGCATTTCCTCTAATCCCGATGGTATAGTTATACCGCTATTGGCGGTCATCAGAGCCCCTTTAGTGGGAACAGGATGCACCACGAGAAGGCGGGGTTGACATTTGTCAAGGAGAAGCTGTGATGTTACGCATCACCTGACCTTACATCCCATATATATATATATATATATATATACTAAAGAGAAAAGCCGAAAACATAAGAAAAACTTTAGAATTTAAAACGAAAGTTGCAAAAAAACCTGAAGATCAAAACGCGCGCAGCGCAGCAGTTATGAAAATTCAGAATGCACATTCTATTAAGAAGAGACTGAAGCAAAAACATTTTTTGACTCATACCAAGTACAACATAGAAAAGGTTATGTATTGACCGGTGTGAGTAAAAAGAGAAAAAAATAGAACAACTGAATGTAGAAAGTGTCGAGAATACTGAGCCTTGGCTTTATCAAGGACCAGCAAAAACTCTGCATTTTCTCACTTCCACAAAGACCTATTTGGAAATGGGTTTCTGCAAAGTCATATATATCATCATCATCATCATCATTGTCAACCATTATCAATCCACTGCTGGACGAAGGTCTCCCCAAGTTTCCTCCACAACGGTCTGTCTTGTGCCAGTCTCCTCCATGTCACTCCCGCATACTTACGAATTTCATCCACCCATCTTCCATGTGGTCTTCTTCTGGGTCTTTTCCTGTCCCTTGGAATCCAATCTAAAATTTCGGCTGTCCATCGATGGTTTGTTCTTCTGGCAGTATGTCCAGCCCATTGCCATTTCAGGGATTTAACTCTGATCATGATGTCTTCCACTCTTGTCATTTTTCGGATCCACGTGTTCCTCTTCTTATCTCTCCTGGTTACACCAAGCACGCACCTCTCCATGCTACTTTGAGTTGTCTGCAGCCTTTGTATGTCTCTTTTAGTTAAGGTCCACGTCTCTGCACCATACGTAAGCACTGGAAGGATGCATTGATCAAACACTTTTCTTTTAAGACATAATGCCATATTGCTCTTGAAAATTATGCTGTTTCTTCCAAAAGCTCTCCAGGCAAGTTTTGTACGCCGATTAATTTCTTCATCAATGTGACCCTCACTTGATATCTGCTGTCCAAGATAAACATACGTATCTGTTATCTCCAGTTTTTCCCCATCAATCGATAAATCTTCATTTCTTGTAAAAGCATTGAACATCACTTTTGTCTTCTGAAAGTTCATTTTTAATCCCACTTCTTTACTCTTGTCAGCAAGTTCCTGGATCATACTCTGCAGCTCTGATGGGGTAGTTGCAAAAATGACTACGTCATCAGCAAAACGAAGGTGGGTTAGATAATCTCCATTAATCTTTATCCCTTTGTTTTCCCAGTTCAGTGATTGAAAGACATTTTCCAATGTGGCATTAAAGAGCTTCGGAGATATGGTGTCACCTTGTCTCACTCCCTTTCCAATTTTTATGTGTGTTGTATTTTCAAACAGCCGAATCTTTGCACTTGCATTTTCATAGATGTTATTAATAATATTAATGTATGCATCTTCAATACCGCAGGATTTCAGAGCCGTGGTAACTGCTGATGGTTTCACCGAATCAAAGGCTTTTTCATAATCGATAAAAGCCATGCACAATGGAAGTTCATATTCCCTCGCTCTTTCAATTAGTTCTCTCAGTACGTGGATATGATCTATTGTGCTGTAGCCACTCCTGAATCCAGCTTGTTCTCTTGGTTGAGCCATGTCCAGTGTTACCTTCAAGCGGTGTGAAAGAACTTTAGTGAAGATTTTATAAACCACTGATAGGAGGCTGATAGGTCTGTAGTTCCTGAGATCCTCAATGTCACCTTTTTTATGTAGCAGGATCATTGTAGCATTGTTCCAATCCTCAGGAATCTTCCCTTCATTAAGGCATCGAGTGAAAATTTGGGCGAGTACTGTTTCAATTTCTCCACTTGCTTCTTGTATGATGTCTATAGTAATTCCATCTTCTCCTGGAGCTTTCCCCCGCTTCATGTTCTTGATTGCATGAGCAACTTCTGCTGGGAGGACTGGAAGAACTCTGGTACCTTTCATGATGTCTGGAGTACATGTATCATCCCTTTCATATAATTTGGAGTAGAAATCTTTCACTCTTGTCAAAATTTTCGCCTCTATTTCTTGTTATAGAACCATCTTCTTTTCTCAGAGCCATAATCTGTTTTCTTCCCTTACTGAGATGTCCCTTTGCTATCTTTAGGCTTTGGTTGTTTTCAATTGCTTTCCTCACTAGCTCACAGTTGAATTTCCTTACGTCTTCAGTGATACTTTTTCGTGCTGTCTTGCATAGCTCTATATATTCCACTTTGGAAGTCACATCTTCTTTAGTTGTCCTCATCTCTCTTCTTTTTTGCATCAACATTTTGGTTTTTCCTGATAATTTGTTTACATGCAACTTGTTCTTAGACCCAGCTAATTTTGTTGCTGTTTCCATAAGAGCTTTGGTTACTTTTCTGTTAACTTCCGAAATATCCACTTCTTCCGATGTTAGGCCTTCTAAAGCAGAGAATCTGTTCTTCAGTTCCAACTTGAAAGTATTATGGTGTTTTTTAAGGTTGGTTATGTCAATACATTTTGTTTGTCTTATGAGCTTGCCACGTTCCAGTTTAGTGTTGAGGTGCATCTTACATCTCACCAATCTATGGTCACTACCTGTGTTGAACTTGTTCAGCACACTGCAGTCTTCGATGACGAATTTTTTGTTACACATAATAAAATCAATTTCACTTGTCGTCCCAATTGGATGTCTCCATGTCCATTTCCTGTGTGGCTTTTTCTTGAAAAAGGAATTCAAGATGAAAAATCCTTCTGCCTCTGCAAACTCAACGAGAGTATTTCCACGCTGGTTTCTGTTGCCGTGACCGAATTTACCTACTGAAGTTTCATTCTGTTGCCGGCGCCCTATTTTTGCATTGAAATCTCCCATAATTATCTTCAAGTGCTGCTTACCTTTATTATTTAGATGACGAATTTCCTCATAAAATTCTTCAATTTCTTCTTCAGGATGACTTGTGGTGGGTGCATAAGTTTGAATAATCTGAGCCTGGTATCTTCTCGATAGTTGGATAACGAGTCGTGCAGCTCTGTCAGAGGAACTTTCAACTTCTACCACTTTATCCTTCAGTTTCTTGTTTATTATAAATCCAACACCACTAGTTCTGCCAGTATCTGTCCCACGATAATAGAAGAGATGTCCACTTTTCAGTTCAATGAGATCTTCTCCTTTTCTCCTTACCTCACTTAGCCCGACGATGTCCCACTTGATCCTTTGTAGTTCCTCTTCCAATTCAAGAAGCCTTGAATCAGAAGATAGGGAGCGTCCGTTGTAGGTAGCCAAGGTCAGCATCAAATGGCAGCCTAGTCCGGTCCTCCGGGGATTCTTAGCACCCTCTGCCTTCATGTCGCACTGGCCGCTGCCTTGGCCAGGTACATTCCAGCTGCCGGAGACTGAGGGCCAAGATTTAAGTTGTAGAGTCATTTTGGAGGTGTTTGGCCATAACTCACCACGCTGGCCAAGCGGGTTGGTGAGTGTGGGATAGCATTTCCTCTGATCCCGATGGTACAGTTATACCGCTATTGGTGGTCGTCAGAGCCCCTTTAGTGGGAACAGGATGCACCACGAGAAGGCGGGGTTGACATTTGTCAAGGAGAGGCTGTGATGTCACGCATCACCTGACCTTACATCCCAATGGATATATATGTATATTTATTTTATTTTTTATCTTTTCTCCTTTTACTCACACAGGTAGATACATAACCTTTTCTATGTTGTACTAGGTGTGAGTCAAAATTATATATGTATTTTTTTACTCAGGTATCTTCTTTATAGAATATATATATATATATATATATATATATATATATATATATATATATATATAAGAGAGAAAAAAATGATGTAAAATTAAAATAAAAAAATGAAAAATTGAAAAGATGAAACATTTTAATTTTCACCATTCCTCATTCCTTCATGGTGCGTATATATATCATCATCATCATCATTGTCAACCATTATCAATCCACTGCTGGACGAAGGTCTCCCCAAGTTTCCTCCACAACGGTCTGTCTTGTGCCAGTCTCCTCCATGTCACCCCTGCATACTTTCGAATTTCATCCACCCATCTCCCATGTGGTCTTCTTCTGGGTCTTTTCCTGTCCCTTGGAATCCAATCTAAAATTTCGGCTGTCCATCGATGATCTGTCCTTCTGGCAGTATGTCCAGCCCATTGCCATTTCAGGGATTTAACTCTGATCATGATGTCTTCCACTCTTGTCATTTTTCGGATCCACGAGTTCCTCTTCTTATCTCTCCTGGTTACACCAAGCATGCACCTTTCCATGCTACTTTGAGTTGTCTGCAGCCTTTGTATGTCTCTTTTAGTTAAGGTCCACGTCTCTGCACCATACGTAAGCACTGGAAGGATGCATTGATCAAACACCCTTCTTTTAAGACATAATGGCATATTGCTCTTGAAAATTATGCTGTTTCTTCCAAAAGCTCTCCAGGCAAGTTTTGTACGCCGATCAATTTCTTCATCAATGCGACCCTCACTTGATATCTGCTGTCCAAGATAAACGTACGTGTCTGTTATCTCCAGCTTTTCTCCATCAATCGATAAGTCTTCATTTCTTGTAAAAGCATTGAACATCACTTTTGTCTTCTGAAAGTTCATTTTTAATCCCACTTCTTTACTCTTGTCAGCAACTTCCTGGATCATACTCTGCAGCTCTGATGGGGTAGTTGCAAAAATGACTACGTCATCAGCAAAACGAAGGTGGGTTAGGTAATCTCCATTAATCTTTATCCCCTTGTTTTCCCAGCTCAGCGACTGAAAAACACCCTCCAATGTGGCATTAAAGAGCTTCGGAGATATGGTGTCACCTTGTCTCACTCCCTTTCCAATTTTTACGTGTGTTGTATTTTCAAACAGCCTAATCTTTGCACTTGCATTTTCATAGATGTTATTAATAATATTAATGTATGCATCTTCAATACCGCAGGTTTTCAGAGCCATTGTAACTGCTGATGGTTTCACCGAATCAAAGGCTTTTTCATAATCGATAAAAGCCATGCACAATGGAAGTTCATATTCCCTCGCTCTTTCAATTAGTTCTCTCAGTGCGTGGATATGATCTATTGTGCTGTAGCCACTCCTGAATCCAGCTTGTTCTCTCGGTTGAGCCATGTCCAGTGTTACCTTCAAGCGGTGTGAAAGAACTTTAGTGAAGATTTTATAAACTACTGATAGGAGGCTGATAGGTCTGTAGTTTCCGAGATCCTCAATGTCACCTTTCTTATGTAGCAGGATCATTGTAGCGGTGTTCCAATCCTCAGGAATCTTTCCTTCATTAAGGCATCGAGTGAAAATTTGGGCGAGTACTGTTTCGATTTCTCCACTTGCTTCTTGTATGATGTCTACAGTAATTCCATCTTCTCCTGGAGCTTTTCCTCGCTTCATGTTCTTGATTGCATGTGCAACTTCTGCTGGAAGGACTGGAGGAACTCTGGTACTGGTATCTGGTACTGGTACTGTATACATATATATATATATATCATCATCATCATTGTCAACCATTATCAATCCACTGCTGGACGAAAGTCTCCCCAAGTTTCCTCCACAACGGTCTGTCTTGTGCCAGTCTCCTCCATGTCACCCATGCATATTTTCGAATTTCATCCACCCAATACAACATAGAAAAGGTTAGGTATCTACCTGTGTGAGTAAAAGGAGAAAAGATAAAAAAATAAAATAAAACAACTGTCCATCGATGGTCTGTCCTTCTGGCAGTACTGTCCAGCCTTGGCTTTATCAAGGACCAGCAAAAACTCTGATCATGATGTCTATATATATCATCATCATCATCATCATTGTCAACCATTATCAATCCACTGCTGGACGAAGGTCTCCCCAAGTTTCCTCCACAACGGTCTGTCTTGTGCCAGTCTCCTCCATGTCACCCCTGCATACTTTCGAATTTCATCCACCCATCTCCCATGTGGTCTTCTTCTGGGTCTTTTCCTGTCCCTTGGAATCCAATCTAAAATTTCGGCTGTCCATCGATGATCTGTCCTTCTGGCAGTATGTCCAGCCCATTGCCATTTCAGGGATTTGACTCTGATCATGATGTCTTCCACTCTTGTCATTTTTCGGATCCACGAGTTCCTCTTCTTATCTCTCCTGGTTACACCAAGTATGCACCTCTCCATGCTTCTTTGAGTTGTCTGCAGCCTTTGTATGTCTCTTTTAGTTAAGGTCCACGTCTCTGCACCATATGTAAGCACTGGAAGGATGCATTGATCAAACACTTTTCTTTTAAGACATAATGGCATATTGCTCTTGAAAATTATGCTGTTTCTTCCAAAAGCTCTCCAGGCAAGTTTTGTACGCCGATTAATTTCTTCATCAATGTGACCCTCACTTGATATCTGCTGTCCAAGATAAACGTACGTGTCTGTTATCTCCAGCTTTTCTCCATCAATCGATAAATCTTCATTTCTTGTAAAAGCATTGAACATCACTTTTGTCTTCTGAAAGTTCATTTTTAATCCCACTTCTTTACTCTTGTCAGCAAGTTCCTGGATCATACTCTGCAGCTCTGATGGGCTAGTTGCAAAAATGACTACGTCATCAGCAAAACGAAGGTGGGTTAGATAATCTCCATTAATCTTTATCCCCTTGTTTTCCCAGCTCAGTGACTGAAAAACACCCTCCAATGTGGCATTAAAGAGCTTCGGGAGATATGGTGTCACCTTGTCTCACTCCCTTTCCAATTTTTATGTGTGTTGTATTTTCAAACAGCCTAATCTTTGCACTTGCATTTTCATAGATGTTATTAATAATATTAATGTATGCATCTTCAATACCGCAGGTTTTCAGAGCCATTGTAACTGCTGATGGCTTCACCGAATCAAAGGCTTTTTCATAATCGATAAAAGCCATGCACAATGGAAGTTCATATTCCCTCGCTCTTTCAATTAGTTCTCTCAGCACATGGATATGATCTATTGTGCTGTAGCCACTCCTGAATCCAGCTTGTTCTCTCGGTTGAGCCATGTCCAGTGTTATCTTCAAGCGGTGTGAAAGAACTTTAGTGAAGATTTTATAAACTACTGATAGGAGGCTGATAGGTCTGTAGTTTCCGAGATCCTCAATGTCACCTTTCTTATGAAGCAGGATCATTGTAGCGGTGTTCCAATCCTCAGGAATCTTTCCTTCATTAAGGCATCGAGTGAAAATTTGGGCGAGTACTGTTTCCTGATTTCTCCACTTGCTTCTTGTATGATGTCTACAGTAATTCCATCTTCTCCTGGAGCTTTTCCCTGCTTCATGTTCTTGATTGCATGTGCAACTTCTGCTGGAAGGACTGGAGGAACTCTGGTACTGGTATCTTTCATGATGTCTGGAGTGCATGTATCATCCCTTTCATATAATTTGGAGTAGAAATCTTTCACTCTTGTCAAAATTTCGCCTCTATTTCTTGTTACAGAACCATCTTCTTTTTCTCAGTGCCATAATCTGTTTTCTTCCCTTACTGAGATGTCCCTTTGCTATCTTTAGGCTTTGGTTGTTTTCAATTGCTTTCTCACTAGTTCACAGTTGAATTTTTCTTACGTCTTCAGTGATACTTTTTCGTACTGTCTTGCATAGCTCTATATATTCCACTTTGGAAGTCACATCTTCTTTAGTTGTCCTCATCTCTCTTTTGCATCAACATTTTCGTTTTTCCTGATAATTTATTTACATGCAACTTGTTTATAGACCCAGCTAATTTTGTTGCTGTTTCCATAAGAGCTTTGGTTACTTTTCTGTTAACTTCAGAGATGTCCACTTCTTCCGATGTTAGGCCTTCTAAAGCAGAGAACCTGTTCTTCAGTTCCAACTTGAAGGTATTATGGTGTTTTTTAAGGTTGGTTATGTCAATAGATTTTGTTTGTCTTATGAGCTTGCCACGTTCAAGTTTAGTGTTGAGGTGCATCTTACATCTCACCAATCTATGGTCACTACCTGCGTTGAACTTGTTTAGTACACTGCAGTCTTCTATGACGAATTTTTTGTTACACATAATAAAATCAATTTCACTTGTCGTCCCATTTGGATGTCTCCATGTCCATTTCTGTGTGGCTTTTTCTTGAAGAAGGAGTTCAAGATGAAAAAACCCTTCTGCCTCTGCAAACTCAACGAGAGTATTTCCACGCTGGTTTCTGTTGCCGTGACCGAATTTACCTACTGAAGTTTCATTCTGTTGCCGTTGCCCTATTTTTGCATTGAAATCTCCCATAATTATTTTCAAGTGCTGCTTACCTTTATTATTTAGATGACAGATTTCCTCATAAAATTCTTCAATTTCTTCTTCAGAATGACTTGTGGTGGGTGCATAAGTTTGAATAATCTGAGCCTGGTATCTTCTCGATAGTTGGATAACGAGTCGTGCAGCTCTGTCAGAGGAACTTTCAACTTCTACCACTTTATCCTTCAGTTTCTTGTTTATTATAAATCCAACACCACTAGTTCTGCCAGTATCTGTCCCACGATAGTAGAAGAGATGTCCACTTTTCAGTTTGATGAGATCTTCTCCTTTTCTCCTTACCTCACTTAGCCCCACGATGTCCCACTGGATCCTTTGTAGTTCCTCTTCCAATTCAAGAAGCCTTGAATCAGAAGATAGGGAGCGTCCATTGTACGTTGCCAAGGTCAGCATCAGATGGCAGCCTAGTCCGGTCCTCCGGGGATTCTTAGCACCCTCTGCCTTCATGTCGCACTGGCCGCTGCCTTGGCCAGGTACATTCCAGCTGCCGGAGACTGAGGGCCAAGATTTAAGTTGTGGAGTATATATATATATATATATATATATATATATATAGGTGGGATGTAAGGTCAGGTGATGCGTAACATCACAGCCTCTCCTTGACAAATGTCAACCCCGCCTTCTCGTGGTACATCCTGTTCCCACTAAAAGGGCTCTGACGACCGCCAATAGCGGTATAACTATACCATCGGGATTAGAGGAAATGCTATCCCACACTCACCAACCCGCTTAGCCAGCGTGATGAGTTATGGCCAAACCCCTCCAAAATGACTCCACAACTTAAATCTTGGCCCTCAGTCTCCGGCAGCTGGAATGTACCTGGCCAAGGCCGCGGCCAGTGCGACATGAAGGCAGAGGGTGCTAAGAATCCCCGGAGGACCGGACTAGGCTGATATCTGATGCTGACCTTGGCTACGTATAACGGACGCTCCCTATCTTCTGATTCAAGGCTTCTTGAATTGGAAGAGGAACTACAAAGGATCAAGTGGGACATCGTCGGGCTAAGTGAGGTAAGGAGAAAAGGAGAAGATCTCATTGAACTGAAAAGTGGACATCTCTTCTACTATCGTGGGACAGATACTGGCAGAACTAGTGGTGTTGGATTTATAATAAACAAGAAACTGAAGGATAAAGTTGTAGAAGTTGAAAGTTCCTCTGACAGAGCTGCACGACTCGTTATCCAACTCTCGAGAAGATACCAGGCTCAGATTATTCAAACTTATGCACCCACCACAAGTCATGCTGAAGAAGAAATTGAAGAATTTTATGAGGAAATTCGTGATCTAAATAATAAAGGTAAGCAGCACTTGAAGATAATTATGGGAGATTTCAATGCAAAAATAGGGCAACGGCAACAGAATGAAACTTCAGTAGGTAAATTCGGTCACGGTAACAGAAACCAGCGTGGAAATACTCTCGTAGAGTTTGCAGAGGCAGAAGGGTTTTTCATCTTGAACTCCTTTTTCAAGAAAAAGCCACACAGGAAATGGACATGGAGACATCCAAATGGGACGACAAGTGAAATTGATTTTATTATGTGTAACAAAAAATTCGTCATAGAAGACTGCAGTGTGCTAAACAAGTTCAACACAGGCAGTGACCATAGATTGGTGAGATGTAAGATGCACCTCAACACTAAACTCGAACGTAGCAAGCTCATAAGACAAACAAAATGTATTGACATAACCAACCTTAAAAAACACCATAATACCTTCAAATTGGAACTGAAGAACAGATTCTCTGCTTTAGAAAGCCTAACATCGGAAGAAGTGGATATTTTTGGAAGTTAACAGAAAAGTAACCAAAGCTCTTATGGAAACAGCAACAAAATTAGCTGGGTCTAAGAACAAATTGCATGTGAATAAATTATCAGAAAAAACCAAAATGTTGATGCAAAAAAGAAGAGTGATGAGGACAACTAAAGAAGATGTGACTTCCAAAGTGGAATATATAGAGCTATGCAAGACAGTACGAAAAAGTATCACTGGAGACGTAAGGAAATTCAACTGTGAACTAGTAAGGAAAGCAATTGAAAACAACCAAAGCCTAAAGATAGCAAAGGGACATCTCAGTAAGGGAAGAAAACAGATTATGGCGCTGAGAAAAGAAGATGGTTCTGTAACAAGAAATAGAGGCGAAATTTTGACAAAAGTGAAAGATTTCTACTCCAAATTATATGAAAGGGATGATACATGTACTCCAGACATCATGAAAGGTACCAGTACCAGAGTTCTTCCAGTCCTTCCAGCAGAAGTTGCACATGCAATCAAGAACATGAAGCGGGGAAAAGCTCCAGGAGAAGGTGGAATTACTGTAGACATCATACAAGAAGCAAGTGGAGAAATCGAAACAGTACTCGCCCAAATTTTCATTCGATGCCTTAATGAAGGGAAAATTCCTGAGGATTGGAACAACGCTACAATGATCTTGCTAAATTAAAAGGTGACATTGAGGATCTCAGGAACTACAGACCTATCAGCCTCCTATCAGTGGTTTATAAAATCTTCACTAAAGTTCTTTCACACCGCTTGAAGGTGACACTGGGCATGGCTCAACCGAGAGAACAAGCTGGATTCAGGAGTGGCTACAGCACAATAGATCATATCCACGTACTGAGAGAACTAATTGAAAGAGCGAGGGAATATGAACTTCCATTGTGCATGGCTTTCATCGATTATGAAAAAGCCTTTGATTCGGTGAAACAATCAGCAGTTGCAATGGCTCTGAAATCCTGCGGTATTGAAGATGCATACATTAATATTATTAATAACATCTATGAAAATGCAAGTGCAAAGATTCGGCTGTTTGAAAATACAACACACATAAAAATTGGAAAAGGAGTGAGACAAGGTGACACCATATCTCCGAAGCTCTTTAATGCCACATTGGAGGGTGTCTTTCAATCACTGAACTGGGAAAACAAAGGGACAAAGATTAATGGAGATTATCTAACCCACCTTCGTTTTGCTGATGACATAGTCATTTTTACAACTACCCCATCAGAGCTACAGAGTATGATCCAGGAACTTGCTGACAAGAGTAAAGAAGTGGGATTAAAAATGAACTTTCAGAAGACAAAAGTGATGTACAATGCTTTTACAAGAAATGAAGATTTATCGATTGATGGAGAAAAGCTGGATATAACAGACACGTACGTTTATCTTGGACAGCAGATATCAAGTGAGGGTCACATTGATGAAGAAATTAATCGGCGTACAAAACTTGCCTGGAGAGCTTTTGGAAGAAACAGCATAATTTTCAAGAGCAATATGCCATTATGTCTTAAAAGAAAAGTGTTTGATCAATGCATCCTTCCTGTGCTTACGTATGGTGCAGAGACGTGGACCTTAGCTAAAAGAGACATACAAAGGCTGCAGACAACTCAAAGTAGCATGGAGAGGTGCGTGCTTGGTGTAACCAGGAGAGATAAGAAGAGGAACACGTGGATCCGAAAAATGACAAGAGTGGAAGACATCATGATCAGAGTTAAATCCCTGAAATGGCAATGGGCTGGACATACTGCCAGAAGAACAAACCATCGATGGACAGCCGAAATTTTAGATTGGATTCCAAGGGACAGGAAAAGACCCAGAAGAAGACCACATGGAAGATGGGTGGATGAAATTCGAAAGTATGCGGGAGTGACATGGAGGAGACTGGCACAAGACAGACCGTTGTGGAGGAAACTTGGTGAGACCTTCGTCCAGCAGTGGATTGATAATGGTTGACAATGATGATGATGATGATATATATAGGTAGGAATATTTTTCAAGATGTCATTTTTTAAGTATTCCATACAGCTTCTATATCTTCACTTTCAGGAAAATTTTCAACATTCCTTCATGGTGTGTGTGTGCAAATAATTTTAAAATGAAAAAACCTAAAAAAAAAATATATATATATATATGTATATATGTAGAAGAATATCAGAACCTAGTCACCATGCTATATTGTCCCTTTGATGAGGGAAAAAACTAAAAACAGTAACCCATAAAATTTTCAGTTCATAAAAGGAGACATGTACAAATTTGTAACGTAAAACATGTTGAGAACAATCACTTATAGCTTCTTCAGGGTCTAACAGAAATGCTACCTCTCTCATTTCTACAAAGACCTGAAAGTGGGTTTCTGCTATATTATTATACATTTGCTTAAGTGCACTAAAAACAAATTTTGTAAGTTAATAAAATCCTTGAACATTAAATTCTACTAAACCTGTTAACTACTAAAACAACCATCTAGCACATATGCTGGTAGAAAATATTTAAAGTGAAAACCACATTCTTAAACTTTGAGCAAAATAAGCTTATTAAACATTACAGGAAAAAAATAATTTTGAAAAAAAGGGCATATAATAACACTTAACTCTCTCTTGGTTTTCTTGCGCTTAAACTTGTTTTTAGCCTGCTTATGTGTTATATACATACACACCATGAAGGAATGTTGAAAAATCTTTCAAGAGTGAATGTATGAAGAGAGACAGAATAGTTTTCGTGTTGTTCCTAGTACGGAAGTGATTGATATAGCTGCGATACGTATTGCCGCCTTTGTTGGCATTTTTTGATGAAATAAGTTTCAGAACTAATTTAAGTATCAGTGTCTAACCTTAATACTTGTAGCTGTTTTATTTGTAGTGGCTTGGCCACCAATTTCGTTATTCAGTACATATTAAAATGTGAGTTCACATATATGCAAATAAATTTGGAAATGTTGCGCTTCAAGGAAGATAAATGCTTTGAATTTATGAGATTTATTTATGTGTGAGCAGTTTTTCGCAGTTTTATTTCGTTATTATCACGATGGTTTCGTATGCCGTAACCCCACGCCACAAGACGCTCAAAGCTGCCATGTTGGCTGCCATGCGTCCAGCGTCAACGCCGACGTCATTTCAGCAGCCAATAAGAGGCTGACATTGTAGCGAGCTCAACCTTATACCTAAGTTGACCAGACGTCCCCAATTCTTGAGGACAGTCCTCGAATTTAGTTTACTGTCCCCAAAAACGTCTGAAGCCTTTGGGGACGCAAATTGTCCTCAAATTTTAATGTTTGTCCCCAAATGCCCTCGAATTTACACTTCCTCATTAACCCTTTAGATTTCCAATGAAAAATGTTCTTAAAAGTAGCTTCCGTTGTACTAATTTTCCAACATGCTTCTTGTGAAAATAAACTTTGACTTTTTCACTCTTCTTTCTGGGTTTAACGACCACTACGAGCAATTCTAAGGACCATAAGCAGTCACCTGTCTCTAATTTGGAGACATTCGTTCTAGGGAAGGGAGATACCAAGTGCTGCAATACAAACACACCACCCGTGCCTCATTCGGGACTCGAATCCGTACCAACGTGTACGAATGGTTAGTAGCCAGCACTAGCGCAGTGCACTACTGGCGTGGTCAAATTTCGACTGTACTTGTTCTGAGTTTGTCCAAAATCTTTTTCCGAAATGAAAAATTTGCCATGCAATTATTATGGTCTGCAGCCTAATTTTAATTCAGCGCATGACATCATCATCACCATGATCATTGTCAACCATTATCTATCCACTGCTGGACGAAGGTCTCCCCAAGTTTCCTCCACAGCGGTCTGTCTTGTGCCAGTCTCCTCCATTTCACTATCGCATACTTTCGAATTTCATCCACCCATCTCCCACGTGGTCTTCTTCTGGGTCTTTTTCTGTCCATTGGAATCCAATCTAAAATTTCGGCTTTCCATCGATGGTCTGTCCTTCTGGCAGTATGCCCAGCCCATTGCCATTTCAGGGATTTAACTCTGATCATGATGTCCTCCACTCTTGTCATTTTTCGGATCCATGAGTTTCTCTTCTTATCTCTCCTGGTTACACCAAGCATGCACCTTTCCATGCTACTTTGAGTTGCTGCAGCCTTTGTATGTCTGTTTTAGTTAAGGTCCACGTCTCTGCACCATACGTAAGCACAGGAAGGATGCATTGATCAAACACTTTTCTTTTAAGACATAATGGCATATTACTCTTGAAAATTATGCTGTTTCTTCCAAAAGCTCTCCAGGCAAGTTTTGTACGCCGATTAATTTCTTCATCAATGTGACACTTACTTGATATCTGCTGTCCAAGATAAACGTACGTGTCTGTTATCTCCAGCTTTTCTCCATCAATCGATAAATCTTCATTTCTTGTAAAAGCATTGTACATCACTTTTGTCTTCTGAAAGTTCATTTTTAATCCCACTTCTTTATTCTTGTCAGCAAGTTCTTGGATCATACTCTGCAGCTCTGATGGGGTAGTTGCAAAAATGACTATGTCATCAGCAAAACGAAGGTGGGTTAGATAATCTCCATTAATCTTTATCCCTTTGTTTTCCCAGTTCAGTGATTGAAAGACATTTTCCAATGTGGCGTTAAAGAGCTTCGGAGATATGGTGTCACCTTGTCTCACTCCCTTTCCAATTTTTATGTGTGTTGTATCTTCAAACAGCCGAATCTTTGCACTTGTATTTTCATAGATGTTATTAATAATATTAATGTATGCATCTTCAATACCGCAGGATTTCAGAGCCATTGTAACTGCTGATGATTTCACCGAATCAAAGGCTTTTTCATAATCGATAAAAGCCATGCACAATGGAAGTTCATATTCCCTCGCTCTTTCAATTAGTTCTCTCAGTACGTGGATATGATCTATTGTGCTGTAGCCACTCCTGAATCCAGCTTGTTCTCTCGGTTGAGCCATGTCCAGTGTTACCTTCAAACGGTGTGAACGAACTTTAGTGAAGATTTTATAAACCACTGATAGGAGGCTGATAGGTCTGTAGTTCTTGAGATCCTCAATGTCACCTTTTTTATGTAGCAGGATCATTGTAGCGTTGTTCCAGTCCTCAGGAATCTTCCCTTCATTAAGGCATCGAAAATTTGGGCGACTACTCGCCCAAATTTTAGCGCATGTACCTAGGGTAAAGCATTTCACTTTTGCTGATATGTTCTCGCCATCATAGTTCTGCTTTGTCATTACAAATTGTCAACATTCTACAAGAAATATCCTTTTAAGACACAGATTTTAACGTGTAATATCACACTTATTGAAGCAATGCAGTTTTGTTGCAAAAAGATTTGCATATTTATTTTGAGTGCGTATGTGTCACCAAATGAACTACCGATCTGGGGACACCACGCCCTTTTGTCCTCAAATCGGAGTCCCGATATCTGGTCGCCTTACTTATACCATGAGATCTGTGTTGCCAATTTAGTTGATTTTCAACCAGATCTAGTTGATTTCACCCAGCACTTGGTTGGAAATTTTCTGATTTAGTTGATAGTTGAAAAATCTGGTTGACTGTCCGAAAAATTTAGTTGATTTCTAGTTGTTTTCATTATTCTTGTTTATTACTTTCATTTTTCATTGTTTTCTATTTTTAAGTTAGAATCAACCGTAACTACATTGCCAGAAATATCAAGTTTTTTCCAAGGAGGTTAGAAGTAAGAGGAGTTGGCAACAGCCCCTCTTCCTGTGCTTCTGACGTGACGCCACTTTTTACCAGCTGACTACGCCAATGCGCCCAACCTAAGAATCTCCTGTATATCTATGGGGAAATCGCGATTTTGAACGGGTTTTTCGGACCCTTACTCTACCCATACAGGCATGAAAAAATTGAGGCTGAAATATTCATTCCCATAATAAAAAATTTCCAGAAAAAACAGTAAAATATGTGTTGGTATTTCTTTAAAAAATTGAACAAATTAATGATGTTTGAGCGGAAGTGCATAGTGCGCATGGTTACTTACTGCCCATGTGCAAGTAACCATGCATACTGCTCGTGTGCAAGTAACCATGTTTAAAATATAACCAAAAGCCTAATGTTAAGAAATAAGAAGTCCGAAATATTCCTTCTTTCCATCCTTGGTTTGCATGCGCTAAGCAAAACTGCTTAAGCCACAGGAAGTGACGTCACGATTCCGAACTCTCACAGCGCAGACTCCCACCACCTCAGAAAGACGACAGAAATAGCTGATCTGTTTTGGCTTCACTCAAAACGGGTCCCTTCACCTCCTCTTCTTCTAACCTCCTCGGTTATTTCCTATGTTGAATTACCGTCGCCACAAGTGGTGATAACATTTACTTCCTAGAAATTTCGTATGGGGAAGTGGCATGTAGGACTTTTGTTATGTGAAGTACATAAAAAAAGAAATATAGATGAATCTGCTTATGATTAGTAAGCAGTGTTGCTGTTTTAGTTTACTGTTAGAGAAAATATAGAAAGTAAATTCATTAATTGACTGCTGAACATGTAAGTCGTCTACGAACGATTAAAAAATTATCCCTGCTGATACCATAGACTAGTTTAAAAAAACTTTATTCACAAGTAAAAGCAAGTTAAAAGCGAGATCTTTCGGGATCCCTAGATCCCATCTTCAGGCTTAAGGCCATAAAGAAAGAAGAAGAAATGTATGGCCTTAAGCCTGAAGATGGGATCTAGGGATCCCGAAAGATCTCGCTTTTAACTTGCTTTTACTTGTGAATAAAGTTTTTGTAAACTAGACTATAGTATCAGCAGGGATATTTTTTTTTAATCGTACGTAGGCAGCTTTTATGACTTACACGTTCCTTTCGTGCGAAACACAGTTTTTACCGGGTGACTGCTGAACCTTTTTGTTAATCGACAATAAACAGTTGTTGATTACTTCCTTTATAATGAAGGTGTGTATCCGTTGTAAATTCTTTTTAGTGCATAAATGCAAGCACACAAAAGAAACTTAATTTTAAATCCAATATGTTTTATAATTTATATTATCATCGACGGAAATTCCCAGAAGTAAACTTTATCATCAACAGATATTTCCAGAATTAAACTTTACTATCGTCCTGAAATTAAATGTTTTTAAATAATATCGTAAATTAAATTTTAAATAATCGGAGTTTGCTTTCCTCTATAACATGATGATTGTAAACTACAGAAGTGAATACATATGTCAATTTTGACCCATCAAAATGGATATAGAATTACAGCTGCGAAGATTTGAACTGTGCAAATTCCCTGTCTTGTGTAATTGTTAATTATGAATGCAAACTACAGCAGTTCTTAAAAGTTTTAAGCATGTCTCTGAGTGCATAGAGCGGCGGTTTACCACTCAAAAGAAAGATTACAGTACTAGCATGAAAAAAAGTGCAGGGCTATGATCTTCATTTTTGGATTTACTTTTCTTTCTTACCAGGAGCATTTAAACTCTATGGCTACATTTACAGAAAACCAGAAAACGATCAAAAACACACCAGCGGGCGGAGTGGTAAAATATACTGTTTTTTTAATAAAGGCTTAACGACTACGGTGAGCAACTCAATGGGCTATAAGCACTCACCCGTCCCTAATTTAAGGCCTCTGGTTCCAGGGAAGGGAGAGAGGCAGAGCCATAAGACATACACAACATCCATGCCTCACTGGGATTTGAACCCGGACCCATCTCGGACGAATAGTCAGAAGAAACCGCCTAGATCACTGCACCACCAAGGCGGCCGCTGGTTTCTGGCCAGCTGCTGGATAAGGCATGAGTGATACGCCAGCTCTACGACACCAGCCTTTCGCCACAGCGGACGATCAAAGCCACCTCGACAACCAAGTGGTCAAAGATGCTGGGCCGCCCCGGTGGCGCAGTGGTCTAAGCGATAGCCTCTGATCATTCGTCCGAACGGGGTCCGGGTTCGAATCCCGGTGAGGCATGGATGTTGTGTTTGTCTTACGGCACTGGTTCTTTCCCTTCCCTGGAACCAGTGACCATAAATTGGGGACGGGATACTGCTTATAGCCCATTGAGTTGCTCACGGTGGTCGTTAAACCTCCAATAAAAAACAACAAAAAAACAACAACAAAGATGCTGGTTTCTGGCTAATACCCCAATAAAGCAAGCATAGTGCGTCCGTTCTACGTCGCCGCCCAACTGCTTAGAGCCGAAAGAGCAGCTTATGGTGGACATGAAATATCCCCCCCCAATCACCCCCCAAAAAGATCTAACAGTCATTAAAGATGGAATGCAGGGAGAAAGGAATAAGAATTTTTTTTTGAACATATTGCTTTCGAAAAAAAGGGAAATACATTCCGTAAGCTGGTTAGGAATATGGGCACAAGTCTATATGGGCACAGTTCTCGTGTTTTTTTTAACACATCAAATCCTAAAATGTATATAAAGTACTTAATTCAATAGTCTGTCTAAGAACTTTGGGTTAATAGTCTGCAAGGAAAACAATAAATATATGCAATATCCTGTGGTACTATAATTGCAAAGATATGTACACTTTGTTTAACTTAGTTTTGTTTTTATTTATATCAAAAAGAAGTTTGAATAATTACCTTGCTTTTAGTTGTTTTTTTTAGTTGATTATTATTTATGAGTTAGCGGACTTTTAGTATATTTTTCTGTTTGAGTTAGTTGATTTTTAGTTATGGGTGTTGGCAACCCTGCATGAGATATATCTAAACTTCTAAAGACCTTGGATCAACGACCACAAGCACAATGCACAACGAATTTGTTGTAGATTTGCAATTTCGGTCCACAACTTCGCGTGATGTAATGAATGTGTAGGGTTTTGGACTTCTCATGAAATCGATACTTTGTAATCAAGGGATTACGGCCTGTGAAAATCTATATATATGAACCAAACGATCACTGAATATTTAAAACAAAGCCGCATTTTTTCCTTTCTCTCTCTCAGATCCATTATTTCGTGTCCGAAATATGTTTTCCAAACAAATAAGTGGTTATATTATAGTAAAGTTTTCAATTCATTTATTTTGAAACGAAGCTTCTGGGGAATTCCCTAAATTCTCTCATCTCACAACACTCCAGCCCAGCATGTAGTGTAACAGTGTATTCCGACTTAACGAGAGACAGAGAAAATCTGATATCGATATCATACGTTTTCCAAATGATATTTGTAATTTTTTCACCATATGTGCCAAACTCTGTTTTTAAGCATATGCGTTTTCCTTATTTATAGAAACCTGCTTTCATCATCGTGTCACACCCAAATGACCAGACTGCATACCGTACAAAAGAGTAGATGCTACTGTTACAGAAAAAACTAAAATGAACACCACGAGACTCGCTAAGCAGGAAGTTGAAATGACAAATGATAACTACGGATAGATATACCGTACGTACATCGCAGGTTCTTTTATTCAAGTAAGGGAAAACTTTCTAAAGTTAAGTGTTTAAACTCGTTCGATTCAGCATGTAAATTGAAATGTACTCCAGTTTATTTCACTGGTAGAATTGATGTCACAAACTTCATCTTGTAGGAAAAGCAACAATTTAACCTGTGAAGCATTACTGAAAATCACAGGTAACCAACCAGTACTCCACTCAGTAATTTGCAGGTGGAGTATATTTAGCAACAAATAATTAGTATAACAATATTTTATCTGAAGACATGAAAATAACATTTGCTGAGTATCAGAGCATTTTTTAATTTTTCCATAACATGACTTTTTTTTAAAAAAGTTAAAGATGATGCATTTTTATTAAATTAAAGTATTTTTCCTAATATAAGTCGTATTTAAACAAAAACAAAAATGGAAAATTTTTGGGCTCTGAGCCCCCTCCCCCTATGTTCATGTGTGCATTTATTTTGATTGTGTAGTCATGTGTTTTCAGTAACTTCAACCTTTGAGATTATTTCCAGTGCTTTCAGTCGTGTAAAATGTGTTTCCTTTTGCTCATTTAGTATATGTAAAGTATCATCTGAAAATTCCTTTCTCACTTCAGTAGGAGATATGCCTGAGTGTTTCATTTTTTTAGATTTGTCAGTTGAATAGACGGAGTTGTAAATGTAAAAGCTGTCAGTAGGCATTAGTATGTTAGTAAAGAAATCAAAATGTAATTTTTGTAGCATCTGAAAGAGAAAAAAAGATTTCAGAGCCTCATATAGTTGCAAAATTCTTTCAACTGCATATGTGAGACCTATCCATTTTGTTGCAGAAGAGATCAGATGTGTTACAGATCTCTTCTGCAGCATAAATTGGCAGCTGTAAAAACTGCTTTGAAGAATAAGTGCTGGGGCAACCAATTTCTTTTTTGCCATTTCCTATTTCACTCTTTAATGTATAAGAAATATTATTGAAATTTATTATATTTATATCTCCATAGCTAGCTAGTGTTAATTATTGTCTTCACAAAGGGCAATGCATTCAATAATGGGATTTTCAGATATTTTTATATGATAGTACTCTGTCACTGTTCCTGATTTTTTTTTATTTTATCTTTAAGGGACTATTTTAATTAGATAATTTTTTATTCTTTCATCATGAGTGAAATATTGAACTACCAGTGGGGAAATGTTTTCTGCCATACGATTACTAGCAATTGTTCTTTTTCTGGTGCCGTGTCCAGACAAAGATGTAGGCGATTCATCACCATGAGCTGTGCACTGTCGTAGGGATGAATATCCTGAGAAATGGGGATTATGATGAGGTTTCCCTGTTTCATTCTTCATCAAGTATTACAGGGCAACGGCTAAAAATGGCTCAACACATTCAGCACTAATTTTAGGGATCCACCCACATTAACCCTGGAAAACTAAATTGGATGTTCAGCAGTGGGATTAAAACCCACATCAGTCACCTACCACACAAAGACTAGTACAACTGCACCACACCTGTTGTACTAGCATTTGTTGATATTTCTATAATGCTATTTTTGTCTCAGTAACATGGGATGAAAGGACATGTTTCAGAATTCTGTTTCAATTAACCCTACTGTTTGCTTACCTGTGATCTTGGACTCAGGATATATATGCTTATTAGTACAATGCAGCAAACTGAAATCGCAATGCTTTATCGTTTTCTATGCTGCTGTTAGCCCAGCACATGGCACCAAAGTTTGTTTGAGTGGACTTCCATTCAGGAATGCTATTGCATATTTCCCAAGTTAAGGTATGTTGTTCCACCATGTTCACGTACAGCCTGCTCACACCCCACATGAAAGGAAAAAGGAAAGAAAGACATAAAAATGGAGAAATTGCTTCTATTCTTTACGGTAAAAATATTTTAGAACTACAAAAACCAAAGACATTTACTTGTCACATGAGATGCTGATATAGTTTGTGACCTGTCAGTTATATCCAATAAGCCATGTCCCCTCTATGGATAATTGGTACATATGATTATTACAGAAAATAAAATGATTTGCCCTGAGCTCATTTTTTTTTTTTTTTTTTAATGGCATTCATTTTGTTATGGCAGAAGTTGTGCCATTATCATTGTGCGCATACACATGCATTCATAGCCACGGACTGCTGAAGGTTACTTCAAACTCATAGCCAATCAGAGTGAGCAGACTGGTGGAAAAAATTGTTTCCATTGTATAATTACTCTGTATTTCTATGAATTTGTGAATTTTTTTCTTATAAAAAAGTCTGTTAATAGGATGTTGAAATTAATATTCTGTAAAAATATTCCACATGAAATTTAGGCAGAGCAAATTTCTTTGCCCCTTCATGGTGGGTGTAAGTAAGTTTGCAAGTAAACATGGCAAAGCAATGCATGCAAACCTGGGAACTATGTTAAAATTTTCATAAATGGAAATCCACATGTTTCTTCTGTACTACTTTTTTTAAATCAAAAAATCAGCCATTTTTACTTTTGAGGTAGAAGCTCTGTAAAAGCAGTGGCATACAATGGTTCAACTTCAGAGGAAGAGCTTGATGTTTTGTCTTCCAGGGTCCATTTTTCCAACGGCTTGGGAACTCATAAGGCATTATCCTGCTTTACTGGTCTTGTGTCTAGAGGTTTTTTTGTTTTTTTTTATGAAAAGCTAAATACATTAGTTAAAAGGAAGTAGCAGTTGGAAACATGGTCCTTTTGCTGTCTATATGTCATTGAAATAGCAAGTGTCATTAAAGGGTGTTTGCCATTTAACCAGCCTCTTAAACATCACAAACTTTTGCTGGCATGCCCAACTGTTATCTTGATCACCAAGTTTTCATCCAAAGTAACACTCATATGCCTTTTTAATCACTGGAAAAATTACTTTTCTTTGGGATTTTGTAGTAAATTCTCCACACACATAACAAAAGAGATTCATATGAGTGTTATTTTGGTTGAACAAAAGAGATTCATGTGCAGCTGGGATATCATAACTACTTGGGAGTTTTATGTACTTTGCTTTGAAGAGCATGAAGAAAAGATTCAATTGTTTTGAGTTATTGCAAACAAATTAAATGAAAGCTTTGATGTTAGGAAAAAGTCATAAAATGGTTAGAACACATTAGAACTTCAGCTGAATACCCAGGGTTTTAACCATACATGCATGCCAGATGTTCCTGAGCATTACCAGAAATCCTGTTTTGCAAGGAATGAAACCCAACCTGTCAAAACAACATTAGGTGGTATAAAAAAAAAAAAAATCCATTCATTTTTGCTTTTAGCACATTATAAAATATAACATTCATGGTGTTTTGAGTTGGAGCACATTTCAGTGTATTTGAAAGTTGTTACTAATAGTGAAACAGATTTTTGTGATCAGTAGTATTGACAACAAAGGATTACATCCTGGTGCTAATACTGTTCTGCTATTATCAACTAATTATAGAATGGCTCATAAGGCAAAATTTGGCAAGTGCTTTCTCATTTCTCACTTCCTACTAATTTATTCACATTGAGATAAACAGTCCTATAATGTGACATTTAGCAACTATAAAAAATGCAAACAGTTGGATGTGCTCCTGTGCGTGATAAAATGTTAAATTTCAATAACTGGGAAAACTACTTGGTATATATGGATGCTATTGCTGAACCTGATAACATGTTCCAGATATTCAGGGTGCACCGCAACTTGAATATCATAGATTGAAGCTAAGGTGTTGCTAGCAAATGTAAAAGTAGCATGTTAAATATGCGTAATATGTCAACAGTAACTTGTTTTTATTTGTGGAAAGTGATTACCATGCTCATAGAAATGCCAGATAGTAGTATTAATTCCTTGTTACATCTTTTATAATTAAATATTTATAGGTTTTACTTTTGTATATGTTTATAATATAAATTGGTCACAAAATAAATATTTTCTGTGTAAATGTAATTTGATGTTGCAGTGTTGTGTAAACAAAGAGTGGCATTACTAGCCAAGTGGTCAGAATCATAAGCTTTTGGCTGTTCATCTGACCTCAGATAAGGCATAGGTTGTGTGTTTGTCTCATGGCACAGTTTCTTTCCTTTCCCTGGAGTAAATAGGCCCATTTTTGCTCAGCTGAGAGAAATTTTGGCACAAATTTGGCTGAGATACATGTCATACTCAAATCTTCTGTAAGAATTGACTGAATTGACCTAAAACTAATGTTGAAATCTTCAGATAACTCACAAATGGTAATTTGGGGATTTTCCCTTACAGCTGTGTACAGTTCTACATTGTTTTCACTTTTCCTGGTTGTGGGCCTCCCAGACTGTTCATCACACCCAACACTTTCACAACGACCTTTAAAACATTTATACCACTCATAAACAGCTGTGCACAGTTCTACATTGTCTTCACTTTTCCTGGTTGTGGGCCTCCCAGACTGTTCATCACTCCCAACACTTTCACAACCATCTTTAAAACATTTATACCACTCATAAACAGCTGTGCACAGTTCTACATTATTTTCACTTCTCCTGGTTGTGGGCCTCCCAGACTGTTCATCACTCCCAACACTTTCACAACCATCTTTAAAACATTTATACCACTCATAAACAGCTGTGCACAGTTCTACATTGTTTTCACTTCTCCTGGTTGTGGGCCTCCCAGACTGTTCATCACTCCCAACACTTTCACAACGATCTTTAAAACATTTATACCACTCATAAACAGCTGTGCACAGTTCTACATTGTCTTCACTTTTCCTGGTTGTGGGCCTCCCAGACTGTTCATCACTCCCAACACTTTCACAACCATCTTTAAAACATTTATACCACTCATAAACAGCTGTGCACAGTTCTACATTGTTTTCACTATTCCTGGTTGTGGGCCTCCCAGACTGTTCTTCACTCCCAACACTTTCACAACCATCTTTAAAACATTTATACCACTCATAAACAGCTGTGCACAGTTCTACATTGTTTTCCCTTTTCCTGGTTGGTGGCCTCCCAGACTCCCAACACTTTCACAACCATCTTTAAAACATTTATACCACTCATAAACAGCTGTGCACAGTTCTACATTGTTTTCACTTTTCCTGGTTGTGGGCCTCCCAGACCGTTCATCACTCCCAACACTTTCACAACCATCTTTAAAACATTTATACCACTCATAAACTTGTGCACAACTCATACAATCTTCCCCACACACTTTCTGTAACTTAAACAGTGGCGTAGGGTGGCCTAAAATTTATCTGGGGATAAATATTTTTAAAATTGCTCTCAACCTTCTTCTGTGCTGTGAAAAATAATTTCAGTGGATTGTGAAGTTTCCAATCACCACCTGCTGAAATCATGCTTAACCACGTAGAACGAGGTAGAAATTTTATATATATATACCCACACTCTGTAACATAAAAAAGCAGTAGAAACAAAACAAAGTATGTTTGCTTTTGTTTCTACTTTACCAGGATATTTTGCTATAACCACTCCACATTAAAAGTTCTACAGTCATTATGTTTTTGCACCAAGCAAATATTTGGTCGAAGTCGGTCAAATCTATAACATTTTTTCTTTCTTCATCCCTTAATAAATAAACTAAAAGGATGTTCTAATAAAAAGTCCACTTTGTTAATTTTACTTATAGGAGCGAACCTTACAGCACTCCACAATGAATATCAGCCGCTTACAACTTGAAAGCTAAATTGCTACTGTTAAACAGAAAAGCGACCAGCCCCGAAAGACAGTTTTATGCATGCGCAGTTCAGCGCTCATCTGCTCATATATTACTGTTCTCCGAAGCTTCGCCGAGGCAAAGAGTTGACTAGAATTGCTTCTTACACCCACGCAGTATTCAGAGCGCTCTAGTCAACGGATATGGAAGGCTGTAAGGTGTTACTCAGTTATTCAACTACTGCAGTGGCTCACATTGGATTCAGAAAATATGAAAATGACTACTAATACTGATTTTTTTTCAGAATTTTTCCAATGAAAAGAAAAATAATTTTTTTTTCTCATTTTCATGTGGGGCTTAGCGCCGTATGCCCATGATGACCCAACGCCACTGGTCTTTGCAAGTTTCACGAAGTTTTTGACAAAATCTGATGCAAATTTGTTCATTATTTTTTTTGACATGACATAACGAACAGTTTCACACACTTAAGAACAGAGCATTACTGTAAAAAAAAAATGGACGAGCAGGGTAGGCACATACTTGGTTGGTTCCAAGGTCAACTTGTGTCAAACCGCTTCCTGCTGTGTCTTGCAATTTTGTTTGAACTTATGTAACTAATCTGGATACTTTCTGATCACACCTCATACACTTTTTGAATAAATAACACCTTTTGAAATAACTCCTTCATTTTTCATGCCTGTAGTATTCATCATTGAAATTGGAGAAGTACAGTGCTGCCTGATCAACCCAGACTCCCAATAATATCTGAAACTGGAATATTGATCACGAAATAAATAATCCACTGTGTGTGTCTCTCTATGTACACTGCTGGACAATTGCTAAGGACGGATGACAATAGCAACGATATCAACCATAAAATGGAAGGCAGGAAAATGTGGAAATTAGCATAAGTGCGGGATACAGTAAGACGTGTTGTGCGTATGCAAATAATTTTGGATTGCCGAACTTGTTCGTGATGTCATAGCGCTGATAAGAGATTTAAAGGATTTGATGCGTATTGACCGTTGTTGTTCAAACGCAAAGTTGAAAGGGAAAGAATCAATTGACGAACTTGCAATTTTCAGTATGTCTTCCCGACATCACCTAGATGATTTTACGCGTGGCCATATTATTGGCAAGATTGAAGAAGGACGAAAAATAACAGATGTTGCCAGGGAGTTCGACGTCAGCCATAGTGTTGTTTCAAGGCTTTGGAAATCATTTCAAACAAATGGAGAGTGTAGCAAACGTCACGGGGGAGGTCGTGTTCGCAGTACGACACCTGCAGAAGATCGGTACATAGTGCTATCAAGAAAAAGACACCGGCGCAGCACAGCTAGTGAGGTAGCAAATCAGTTTATGGCTGCTACTGGCAAGCGGATCTCCCGAAAAACTGTCGCCAGACATTTACATGAAGGAGGACTATACGCCCGCCGTCCTGTTGTGTGCATCCCATTGTCCAGACGTCACCGTACCGCCCATTTGCAATGGTGCCATCAACATCGCAATTGGACTGATAACGACTGGTCTGCTGTCCTCTTCTCAGATGAGAGTAGATACAGTCTATCGTCTGATTGTCTACGACAACTGATCTGGCGTGATAGTGGTACTGCATATTGTCCAGCAAACATACAGGAAAGGGACCGATATCCAACATGTAGTGTCATGGTATGGGCTGGCATCATGATCAATGGCCGTACGTCCCTCTATGTGCTTCCAACTGGGACTATGACTGGCCAACGATACATTAATGATGATCTGCTACCTCACGTTTGCATGTTCCGTGGTGCTGTCGGTGATAGATTCATTTTCATGGACGAGAACGCAACATGTCATCGAACAGTCGCTGTCCAGGGGAGTGTCTTGACAGCGAGGATATTCAACGCCTTGTATGGCCAGCACGTTCTCCAGATCTGAATCCCATTGAAAATGTGTGGGATGCTTTGGGGAGGAGTCTTGCTGGTCGCCAATGCCCTCCAATAAACAAGGACACCCTCATCCGTGCAGTGACAGAGGAATGGGATAAATTACCCCAACAGCTGCTTGATAATGTTGTGCAAAGCATGACACGACGTGTGGAATCTTGCATCGCCCTCCATGGTGGCCATATCCCGTATTGACATCTTACGCCGGAACGCCTGCGCACGGTAATTGCATTTTTTTCACGTTTACGTATTCTGCACAAAATGGCCTGTTTGTCCCTTGAACACGTTCCAAAGCCTTCTGGATTTCAGAGCACAATAAATTGTCTTTCTTGTAATGTCTTAGCATTCTGACATTATTTTATTTCACTTGGCATCCAACCACACTTACTTTTTTAATGCGCTATATAGCCGTTTATGATCCGTCCTTAGCAATTGTCCAGCAGTGTATTTGTCTTGCTAAAGAACAAAAATAAACAAATAATTGTATGACTTAAATAATTAAGTATGTCTTTGTTAAAAACATCTTCCATCTTGTGTGATTCCTAGTCTGATTTAATCGGTTGTTTTACTTATTGGAAGTTATAACAAGCCGCCCCTGTGGTGCAGTGGTCTAAGCGATGGCCTCTGATCATTCGTCTGAAAGGAATCCGTGTTTGAATCCCATGAGGCATGGATGTTGTGTTTGTCGTACGGCACTGGCTCTTTCCTTTCTCTGGAACCAGTGACCTTAAATTAGGGATGGGCGACTGCTTATACTCCATTGAGTTGCTCACGGTGGTCGTTAAACCTCATATAAAAAAAAAAAAGAAGTTATAACACCATTAACTGCCTTGTTATTGGCCTGGAATCTACACTTGGCAGTTTTGGAATTCAACAGTGTTAAGGGAGCTTCTCTTCTCATGTGTAACAACTGTCATTAAAATTACTGCAGACTTTGATGTGGTTACCCAACTGAATAATGGTATTGCTGCACAACTATGAGCAACTAAATGAAACTGTTTCAGTTTTTTAGTGGAATCTGTAAAATGCCTGCTCTGACGTCCAAAAGCCAAGGGGCAAGCAAATAATCTTTTCAAGATCTGTAAATTTAGTATTAATCTAAATAAATAAAAGCAATGATACTACTTACATATGCAATGTAGCCCATTGTTCAGCTTCTTAATTTCAGGCACATAGTAGCCACGTTTCTACGGCTTCTTAATTTCAGGCACATAGTAGGCACGTTTCTACGTGCCAGAAATGTAAGAAGCTGAACAATAGGCTGTGTTGCATATGTAAGTAGTATCAATGCTTTTATTTATTTAACTATATTGAACATGTTATCGAAATATTTGCATGGGTTTTCGAGCTCCAGCTGTACATTGAACTTTGTAAATAGTATTATTAATCTGTAATTCGAGTGATTAAATTATATTATTTTGAGAATCATCTTTCCTTTCTTTTGCTACAATCTAACCAAAGCACTATTCTACTCCAATCACTTACCGCAATAACATTTAAAACGTTTTATTACACTAAAGGACATGTACACACAGCATTAAGCTCTCTGCTACCAATCCACATGAAAACATCTCCTCTGCGGGGAAGAAGTAATGGCCACGGACACAATCTCTGCAATGTGATGTACATTTGACGCCATCTATTGAGCCAAATAGTAAATAAAAGATTGAGAATTACAAATTAAACAACAGATCCTCCTCTAATTCTCAATCTGTAGTCACTTGCAAAAGTTCTGGAAGTTCAAAAAACTTAATGTTTAAGAGTCTTAGGTAATTGTTAAGTTCAGATTTACTTTTAAAAGCTTAGTAAAAATGTCTGAAACATTTTCATCTGTAGTCACATATTGGTAAAAAAAAATGTCTGATCTGAGTTTCTCATTTATGAAACTTATCTGTCTTACCTTATAATTTGATGTACATCCACTGTTTCCTAAAAAAAATACCGACTGGTTGTCATAGTGTATAGTTGAACTTTGGAAACTTTTTCCAGTGCGTTCTTCTTCATGGCCTCTACAACAGCTGCAATTTCTGCATCACATGTCAAAAGTGAAACTGTGGTTTGAATTCTTGAACTTCAGCTGATTAGATTTGGTCCCAGTAGGTATAGGTGTACCCTCTTATAGATCTTTGCCCATCTTGTTTTCTACATTTCCATGACTCATCACTATAGCATTCCAATTTTGCATCACCTTGGCTAAACACTAAACAATAATGTTTTGTTCCTTTTAAGTATCTTAGAACATGTTTGAGTGCTTGCATGTGTATTTCTCTTGGGTCCTTGGTAAATTTGATAGAGTTGTTATTGGATAAGCTAAATCTGGTCTTGTTTTTGTAGCAAGACACATAAGTGATCCTAAAAGTTCTTGGTAATCTAGTTGCACATTATGGTATTAACCGAATCGTGCCATTATACGTGGAACATATGTAGTATCTGAAACAATCATTTGATGTATCTGAATATTTCTGTTTCACACGTTATGTTCTGTGAAAGTTCGACCGGCTGATACGTAACATCCGACGGTGAAAATTATTTGTGTCAATTGACCATTAGAGTTAAAAATACATATTAAGCGTATTAATGCTTACCACTTGAAAACTGCCCCGCTATCCTTCGTTGTTAGTAGTAGCCACGGTTCTTCCGGTTCATCGTCCTTATCAAAACAAGTTTAGGCTTATCGTGGCTAGGTCTGTTGCACAAGAATTCCGGTACAGGCTTAGTTCCATCGTCTTTCATAAAAACATTGAGATGAACATTAGGGTGAAAGATATATGGAATGTGTACACTGTTAAATGAGTGCAAACGAAATGGAATGACTTGAACACAAGGGATATGCAGCCCCGGTGGCGCAGTGGTCTAAGCGATGGCCTCTGATCATTCGTCTGAAAGGGGTCCGGGTTCGAATCTCGGTGAGGCATGAATGTTGTGTTTGTCTTACGGCACTGGCTCTCTCCCTTCCTGGAGCCAGTGACCCTAAATTAGGGACGGGCGACTGCTTATAGCCCATTGAGTTGCTCACGGTGGTCATTAAACCTTCAATAAAAAAAAACACAAGGGATAGCGAACGGGCTTCGAATTTAACATTAAAAGAACGCTTACAGAAGTTAAAAAAAACAGAAGTTAAAAACCTGTATTGAAAGATGATGAAATAAAATAGAATGAAGTCGTCACAATAAAATTCATACGAAAGAATAAAAGATTGGTACCACACCATCATCGTCTTATCGCACCATCAACAATCCCGACGTGTTTCGGCACACATATATCGTGGCCATTCTCAAGACTCTGCAATGAACTCCAAGGTCTGTCCCATCGTTCCACTATAGCCAACCTTACTTCGTCAGTCATTTGTGTCACACAGATTGGAGGTCCCGCCATCTGGTGTTCGTGTAGTTCTTAATCTATGTTGGTAAATTTTTGATTGCTTAGCATGGATGGATTGATGTTTTTCGTGCTCGTTTACATTCTTCCATGCACTGGATAATTTGACGGGAGTATTTGAATTGTAATTATTCTCCTTGGTCTTTTCAATTAATACAGTGTCGGCTGTGAGGATCTTTCTATGGGTGTTATGGGATGTTAACAGTTTTATGTTGTCCCAATCAGGGACAGCATTATTATCTTGGCAATATTGAATGAGCGATGTTCGTGTTTTGTTCTTTGTCCAGTTACCAAGATGTTCCTTCAATCAAGATTTTATAGGCTTAGTAAGAATGCCTGAAAGTAGCACAAAACGAAGTATAAAATCTCGATTGAAGGAACATCATGGTAACTGGACAAAGAACAAAACACGAACATCGCTCATTCAATATTGCCAAGATAATAATGCTGTCCCTGATTGGGACAACATAAAACTGTTAACATCCCATAACACCCATAGAAAGATCCTCACAGCCGACACTGTATTAATTGAAAAGACCAAGGAGAATAATTACAATTCAAATACTCCCGTCAAATTATCCAGTGCATGGAAGAATGTAATCGAGCACGAAAAACATCAATCCATCCATGCTAAGCAATCAAAAATTTACCAACATAGATTAAGAACTACACGAACACCAGATGGCGGGACCTCCAATATGTGTGACACAAATGACTGACGAAGTAAGGTTGGCTATAGTGGAAAGATGGGACAGACCTTGGAGTTCATTGCAGAGTCTTGAGAATGGCCACGATATATGTGTGCCGAAACACGTCGGGAATGTTGACGGTGCGATAGGACGACGACGACGACAGTGTGGTACCAATCTTTTATTTCTTCGGATGAATTTTATTGTGACAACTTCATTCTATTTTATTTCATCATCTTTCAATGCAGGCTTTTAACTTCTGTGTTTTTTAACTACTGTAAGCGTTCTTTTATTGTTAAATTCGAAGCCCGTTCGCTATCTTTTGTGTTTAAGTCATTCCATTTCGTTTGTGCCCATTCAACAGTGTACAAATTCCATATATCTTTCACCACCTTCAAATATCTATCGCCCTAATGTTCATCTCAACGTTTTTACGAAAGACAACGGAACTAAGCATGCACCGGTATTCTTGTGCAACAGACCTAGCCACGATAAGCCTAACCTTGTTTTGATAAGGACGATGAACCGGAAGAACCGTGGCTACTACTAACAATGAAGGAAAGAGGGGCAGTTCTCAAGTGGTAAGCATTAATACGCTTAATATGTATTTTTAACTATAATGGTCAATTGACACATAAATAATTTTCACCGTTGGACATTACGTACCAGCCGGTCGAACTTTCACAGAACATAACGTGTGAAACAGAAATATTCAGATACATCAAATGATTGTTTCAGATACGTTCTTGGTATTGTTTAACATCACATCCTTTTGATTCTTCAAATTTTTCTAGGTCTTGATTTAAGTTAAGTGGTGTATTTACAGGATTGCAATTTTCCATACTATATCTTTTCAGAATTTCTTCAATAAAGATTTGTTGTTTATTAGTGATCTGTCCTTCCTTCTGAATGATTTTCATCCCTAGAACATTGCTTGTATCATCACTTTCTTTTAGCTTGAATCTTCTGCTGATTTTCCATATTTCATTATCTGAACTAATAACAATAATGTCATCTACATGTAAACCTAAAAATAATTTTGAGTTACCTTTATCATAGCTAAAAGTACACTGGTCAGATTTGAAATTTTTAAATTCACATTTTACCAGGTAGTTTCTGATAGTCCGGAACCATATTCTTCCACTTTATTTAGCCCATATAGTTCTTTTTAACTTGCACACTAGCCTTTTGTTTCCCTGTGTGTTTTCAAAGCCTGGAGGTTATTCCATAGTGAGAAGGATTGGCAGTGAAGCATGTAACACACAAAAAATTTGAATAATTCTTAATATCATATCACGCATAAGTTACGTTAAAAATTATAAGTGGTGGGATTTTTCGGTAGTGACCTACCTTCATCAGCCATGGAATGAAACAACACGTGGAATGAGCCATGTGGTATAAACATCAGTTGTTGCCAGATTTCAAAATAGCTTTCCAAATGATAGGGATGTGAAAAGGTGCATCTTTATTGCATGTATTTGGGGTAAGGTAGATTTCAGTGCTTTCGCAGTAGCTGAGGGCTTTCCGATTGCTGAACGGAGCAAAACGTTTACCGTTTTGTCAACAGGCATTACCGACTACATTGGTCGTACTTACTGCAGCATCAACCAATGATTGATGGAACATATCACTGATGTTAAGAAATCAACCCTTCCACCTCCCTTTCAATTTTAACTATCCGCGACAGGTTCGCGATTCCCGATTGTCAAAACCAGGGTTCGAAAATTACAGGCGCCCAGTTGCCGCAGGCAACTAGAAATAAGGAATGGGTGTATAGCATTTGGTGCACGGGAAAACTCGGTGCAGAGAAATTTTGCTGCATTTTTTTTAATACGTTTTTCGTGCGTTTTTCTAAATTGATTTTTGCCGAAAAGTTTTTGCTGCAACGTTCAAAAGCAACATTTTAGTGACTAACACCTAACAGAATTTTTGCTTCCTTCAAACCGGTTCATGTGCCCCAAGGCTGTGTGGCCTTGCGGCAAGCTGAGAGGAGTCCCGGTGAGAACACGTGTGACTTGGAACTCTGCCAACAAGAACGCAGTGTTATGAAGGGTTGGGAGAAGAGAGAGTTCAGCTAAATTAACTCATGGCCTGCGAGTGTGAAGTTAAGTATCGTAGCTGCCGTGTGACCCCGCGTTCCACTAAAATTTACGTTCGTATGCCAATGTCACTTTTACTTATGTCGCTTCTCGTGAAAGTGCTCGTTTATTGTTTTAACCACAACAGGCGAAGGTCAGAGTCCATGTGATTTACGACGAGATTACTTTAGAGAGAGAATGGACTATGGAGGCTTTCAGCTTATCTCTGTTTTCCAACCCGCATTCACGTGTATTGTGCTGTTGACTTCTTAGTTAGTACGCTGCCTTCTATGTACTATATTGCATCTCAGGAGTTAAGAGTTTCTAGTACTGTTTAATTTGCTTTTCTGTTTCCCAAAATGAGTAAATGAAACAGTGGTCAAAGAATGCTTACTGCATTTTTTTAAGAAACATTGTTCAGAAGAAAACTGGTTTCGTAATGAGAGTTCAGTGGAAATAGTGCAACAGCAACATTTCAGTGGCAATGAGGAAATTCCCTGCAGTAGTGGTAATGAAATACCTGCAAATTCCAATTGCACGAATGAGAATTTTGAATCTCTCACACATGCGATAGATTCATGTAATGACCAAAAATAAACATTTATGGAAAAATGGCTTGAGGATTTCAGTTGGCTTTCCTATGGCAAAAATTTGGTTGTTGCAAAGTGTGTCCCATGCTCTCAATTCCCCACTGTATTCGACAGAAGCTGTAAAATTGTAAAAGGTTGCTGTGCACCTTTCAAGGTTGAAACATTCAAAAAGCATGCTGCTTTGCAAATGCATAAAAAATGTGTGGAATGCTTAGAAGCAAAATTAAAGCCTCATAAACCTGCATTGGCACAATGCTCCAAAAAGAAAAAAAAAGAATAAATGAAAAAAATGTTCTAGCACATGGAAACACTTTTTAATACAGCATATTGCATTGCAAAAAAAAACAAGCCTTTTTCAGATATATGTGACTCATTAACATGGCTTAAAAAATTTGATATTGATATTTTGAAAGAATATAGTAATGATAAACAGTGCAAAGATTTCGTTGAACATATTGCTATAATAAACAGTGCAAAGAGTTTATTGAACATATTGCTCAAGTCATAAGAGAAGATCTTTTAGCTGAAATAAAGAATTGCCCCCATGTTAGTCTTCTGCTCGATTCTTCAACAGATGCATCATCAGTAGAATAGCCCATTCTCTGTATGAGATATGTGAAAAATGAAAAAGTCAAAGAAGTGTTCTTGACTATTGGTGAATTAAAAATTGCTACTGCAGAAGGTTACTTCAATGCAACTACAGAAGCACTGGATCGATTAGGCCTACCGTAGTATGATGGTAAGTGGCTTCTAGGAATTGGTACTGATGGTGCAGCAGTGATGGTTTGTCATTCAAATGGTCTTGCAACAAAAGTGAAAGAACATGTTGCTGGAATGACTTCAGTCCACTGCATAGCTCGCCACATCAATCTCGCAGTTTTGGATGCTGTTAAGAGTATTGAAATTGTAGTTGATGTAGATGCTTTACTTCAGAAATTGTATTCATCTTACTCCCATTCTCCCAAATGTCTGCAAGAACTCAGGGATATATCAGGAAGTTTGGAGCAAAAATTTCTTAAACTTCAGTACCTGCACAAGGTAAGATGGGTAGCCAGTAAATTAGGTGTGTTGAATGCAGTTCTGAAGGACTGGAAATCTATAGTAGTGCACCTTGAGCACATTTCAGTAGGAGAAGAGACTGAAGCAACCACTTCGCGTTTACTTGTGAAACAGCTCAAGATATTTCATGTCCTATTAACAATGAATTTTCTTGTTGACTTCTTAAGTGTTTTTAAACATTTGTCTTTGGATCTTCCAGCATGAGAATCTGCTCTTGAGTCAAGTTATTTTACATGTGTCAAAAGCAATAAATTCATTAAAGGAATTAAAAAGTCAACCAAGTAGCATGGAGCAAAAATTTATTGACAGTGTTGTGTTAAATGGTAAACACAATGACATACAACTTATACACATGGACAATGAGATGTTCAAAAATGATAAGGAAACCATTATATATAACGGAGTGAAATTTCTGGAGGAGCATTTCAGTGAGCATCCAGACTGCAATCTTCTTGCAAATATGTCAGTTTTTGACACTTTTTGCTGGCCATCAGGTCAAAAATCAGAGAAATTTGGCAATGGTGAACTACTTTCGTTACAGCCAAAGTTTTATGAACACTTAGCAGTCCTTGAAAATGGTACAACGATCCTCGATGAATGGTGCAAATTCAAAGTTCTCGATCAGCATTTGGATTTTCAAAAACTTCTGCAAGCATCATTATTAAAATAGAACAGATTCCCCAAATTAAGTAAACTGCTGCATATAGTTTCTGTATTGCCATCATCAACAGTGTGCTGTGAAACGTGATTCAGTACAATGAACCTCATTAAGAATAGTTTCCGCTTAGGATTGGACCACGTTTTGTGACTTGATGATGATAAACATGAATGGTCCTATTGTACGTGACTTTCAGCCAGCAAAAGTAGTGGACCATTGGTATTTTTCTTCAAAAGGTACTCAGCATGTTCGGGGACATCACAGAAACTGTGTCCTGTGTACAAAACTGATACTGTCCTTAAGAAACAGAAGAATTAAAGTAAGTTAACTTCAGCATTTATGTAAATAGTTTCCTATTAAAAGATGTAATTAGTACAAGTTTTGTTATGTAAATAGTTTTTCTATTAAACATTTTTGACAAATGATTTGTTGGTAATAGTCACAATTTCTCAGATTTTGTCTAATTTTCTTCAAATCAAACACAAATATTGAAGTCAATACTGTTTCTTTTATTAGTACATTAATGCTTATTAATACACACTTCTGTGTACAAGTTTAATTTTCATTATAGCACAACTGCTGATTATTAGCAAAATATCAATCTTCTGTATTGTAGGAATTATCAAGAGATAACAACAGTCAAATATTATGTAAACTTTATTAATCCTTTATCAGTAGGACAATCTGCAAATATATAATTATTATATGATACCTTCCATCCTAGAAAAATGTTTGACAAAATATGTCACAAATTTAGGTAGAAGTCTGTTTCATTTTTATTCATAATTACATTAGCATACTACTGCATTTTTTTTATTCCCTTAAATTTTAAACCTCCTGGCATTTGGTAATCCCAAAAGTGTGTGTGTTTCCCCAAAAAACCAGATTTATAATTTCAGCACTTTGGAAAATGTGTAAATACTGCTAATTTTCATCCTATTATATTTCTCAGGTTCGGCTTTATATTTCATGCTCATTTATTGTTTAGATTCATAAAAAGCATATATAACAATTGACGGTGGCCTTTCTTTATACCTGAAAGCTTGTTTCCGCATTTTTGGTCCTATGTCGATTTTCAGAAATGCGCACTTTGTTTCAGGGGTGGGGCTGGCTCCTAAATTTCAAAATATTTTTTGACCCCTGGTCAAAATGTTAAACGTATCACTCCGTTCAGCAATTGGAAAGCCCTCAGGTACAGTGAAAGCATTAAAATCTACCATACCCTTAACACCTGCAGTACAGATGCACCTTTACACATCCTATCATTTGGAAAGTTATTTTGAAATCTGGCAACAACTGATGCTTATGCCACATGGTTCATTCCATGTGTTTCATTCCATGGCTGATGAAGGTAAAAGTCACTACCGAAATGTCCCACCGCTTTTAATTTTTAACGTAACTTATGTGTGATATAATGATATTAAGAATTATTCGAATTTTTTGGTTGTTCCATATATATCCTGTCCTATAATTTTGCATACAAGAAAGCAGTTTCTACATCATAATGGTGCATTTGCCATTTTTTTATAGCTGCAAAAGCAATTAAGCATCGAAAACTGTCTGCTTTCATTACTAGTGAAAATGTTTCATTGTAGTCTTGCCCAAACCTTTGAGAACATCCTAGTGCAACAAGCCTTGCCTTGTATATTTTGCTTCCTGATTTTTTCTTCTTTTTACTGAATACCCATTTACATCTTATAGGTTTTACACTTTCAAGTAAATTTACTATGCCCCATACTTTATGAGCCTTAAGAGAATTTATTTCTCTCTCAATTGCTTCTTTCCACTTGTCTGCATCAGGCATTTATTTGCATAGCCTCTTCAAATGATTTTGATATGCAGCACTGACTTTCAACTTGAGAATTTCATCATGAGGATTGTAATCCAGATCTTTTGCTGTGTCATCTTCGTCTGATGAATCATAATAGTTTTTAAACCTTGCTTTGGGGTCTTAGATATGGTCTATCTTGTTCTACAGCAATTCTTTGAGGTTCATTTTCACTTTCTTTGGTGATTTCCAATTGTGGTTAATAGATGATTTGCCCGTCTTGCTCATTTAATGATGTTTCTTCATCATTATCAGGCACATCTTGAAAATTTTCATATCCACTGATGTCTAACATTTCACAATCTTGGATTTGAAATTTTGCTGTTTTCAACATTTCGCTTCCTTTCTTGTCTTCTGAGAATTTTATATCTCTAGATTGTACAATAATATTTTTTATTGGGTCATAGATACAGTAGGCTTTCCAATTACTTGCATGTCCCATAAAAATTCTGGCTGCTGTTTTCTGTTGGAGTTTTCCTCTTTCATGCTTTGGAATCCAGTAGTAAGCTGTACATCCAAAGGTTTGCATATGACCTACAGTAGTTTTTTTTTCCTGAAAAATTTTCTTCTGGGGTTACTTACTGTGTCATTTTTCTTTGCAGGGGTCTGTTTTTTATGTAGGTGAAAGTGTTAGTTGCCTCTGCCCAAAATTGCATTGGAAGTTTTGAGCCTATTAGTAATTCTCTGGTGTCTTCAATTAGTAATCTGTTGGTTCTTCCACAAATTCCATTTTGTTGTGGTGTGCAGACTGTAGTTAACTGATGTTCAATACTATTTGCCTTAAAATATCCTACAGCTTGTTTAGAAAGAAATTCTGAACCATTGTCAGATCTTATTCTTCTTACTTTTACATTAATGGTGTTTTCAATTTGCCGAATAAAAGTAGACAACTTCTCTAGTGTTTCATTTTTGTTCTTTAAAAAATGTGAAAATTTTTCTGGAATAGTCATCTACAATAGTTAACACATAACTTGTACTTCCAATTGATTTCTCACGAATTGGACCACTTAAATCAATATGTAAAAGATCAAGTGGTTTAGGTGATTGAATTTCCTGCACACTTTTAAAGGGTTTTCTAGAATATTTTGCCTGAATACAAGTTTCACAAGATCCAAGGTTTGTAATTTTTCCATCGAGTTTGTGGACAGTGGAATGTGTTTTCATCTGGTTCATGTATGTTTCATTTACAGTCAAACCCCTATTTAACAGACTGCGATATAACGAATTTCACGATTTTATGTAAATTTTTTATGGTACGGATGGGATCACATTGAAATTAATGCTTGGTGTTTCCCGATTTAATGAACACGTTACCTTAATTTTGCGAACATTTTTTTTAAACCACCAAACTACCCAGATAGCGCAGCCTTGCAATCTAATGTAGGCCCAGCATTGAGCCACTGACTTTTAGGAATAGAATGCAGCGGTGGCTCAGTGTTGGGCCTCGGTAAAATTGTGCTACCTGGGTATGTTAACCAGCATTTTCACGTTAAAAGTTAGCTAGAAAGAGAGCCTCGCATAACAGGAAAATTTTACGAATGCAGTTAACTAGTGTTTCAAAGAACACTATCCGCAACACAGCTTGATGGAATCACAAATCAGTTCGCCTTTTCTGCGACTATCAAGCATAAGCTTCTTACAGGGGGAAGCAAATGACGAACAAGTTCCAAAGGACCGGCAACGTTTTCTTGCATGGGTGGGAAGTAGAGCTGAGTTCGGGCTCAATTTTTGGAGCCCGAGCCCATGGTATATCAACCCGAACCTGAATTTTATTTTGCAAGATAGAGCCCAGGCCCGAATGAGCCCAAAAACTGGCTAACCTATTCAACCATTAATAAAAAAAATCTCCTTTTCTGCACTTCCACTCTCTCCTCCTCCTGCAATTAACCAATATATTTCTCAAAGTGGGGAAGGGACCTCAATCTATTTTTACAGTGTAACTGTATGATTTTCTTTGACCTTTCGTTTCCACCTAAAGCTCTTCAGGCAGCCGGACATCCAAAATGATCGGGCAATGCTGCAATCGTTTGTTGCTCGAGTAATGCTAACATTATATCGCCATAATGTGTTGCAATATGTACGTTGCTAAATATAATTAGCAGGGAGCTACTGCGTGGAGATAGCGGGGTAAATTATTGTCGGCATGCTATCAACTATCCAATATCTATAGTTCTTGAAAAAGCTTTATCTTCTTTGCTGAAACACACTAATGCGCGGCTTATGGCATTTTCTACCCAAGCCCGGAATTAGTATAGTCATCTCGAATGCCATCTCCCCAACCAGAACCAGTTGCCAAAGAATTCCCTTTACCAACTATAAAGTGTCTCAGTTGCTAAATCATATAAAATTATATTTAAATATAAAAAAGTTATCTCGCTCTCCCTCTCTCTAAGAGCCTGAGCCCGAACCGCAGTAAATATTAAAAAAAAAACTCTCTAAGAGCCTGAACCGCAGTAAACTTAGCTGCTTACATACCTTTTTATGAACACTAGCTTAATTTGAATATTGAATTCGAAAGGCTTCCTCGATTTAAAGAATTACACGATTTTACGTACAAGACTATTGGTCCCTTGAAGTTCGTTAAATCGAGGTTTGACTGTACACGTCCAAGTCGTTCATGCAAATTTTCCCATGTAATTTCCCCTGCTTTCATTATTACAGATTTGTTACTCATATCTTCACAGTTTACCACAAGAAAAGTCATTTCCTCTAGTAGCGTTTAATAGGTTTTCCCCATTTTCCATAATATGGCCGCAATTCAAGTCAAAAATTACTTCTTGGTTATTCTCGACCAATTTATTAACAGATATCAAGTTTCCTAAAAGCTGAGGAACATATAAAACATCCTTCATTAATAGGGTTTTATTATTTTCAGTTTTTAATTCTACAGTGCCCATAGTCAGTGCATGTATAATTGAATTGTCTGCCAGTTTTATTAATCTGTTTTCCTTTGCATTGCTTATCCACTTTGAATTAGATGTCATATGTGATGTAGCCCCACTGTTCAGTATCTATTCATTTTCTGAATCTTTTTCTGTCTTGACTGTCAGAACTGTCTGACCTTTATTTGCTGCATTATCTATAACATTCGCTTTTTGATGCTTTGGATAAAATTTCACCCTGTGAGAATGTTGAAAATAGCTTCTTTTCTTTTACTTCCTTCCATTTGTTAGCTGGATTGTGTCAACATTCAGCAGCTTTGTGATTAGGCTTAGAGCAAATATAGCATATAATTTTCTTAAAATTTACATTTTGTCTGGGATAGTATGAAAGCCTTTCTTTATAATTCACTTTATATGCTGAGGAATCATATGCATTTAAAGTATGCTCATTTCTTTCATGGTGAGCTTTAAAAATTTCTATGTACATCAGCCATTGTAGCACTTTCAAAATTATCAAATTGCATTGCTATGAGATTATTATTTACTTGGTAAACACCTAATTAGTACATTGATAAATTCTTGATCATCAATTTTTGCCCCTAATATTCACGCCCTTTCGAGAAGTTTTTCAGCTCGTAATAAATAATCGTGTCAATTTTCACTCACTCTCATTGTAATTCTAGAAACATCATTTCTCGCCTCTACCATCCTTCGTTTTGAATCGCCTTCATAACGCATATGTAGGGATTGCCATATTTGTTTACTAGTTTGACAAGTTAGAACTAAAACAACTTGTGTATCTGACATAGAACATGTTATAATCCCTTTTGCCTGATAGTCCCACCTTTTCCATATAGCCTTTTCAGCTACGTCTTTTGGGGGTTTTCAGTTAAAACACAAAGTCTTTACTTTCCAGAATGCACTATAACATTCTGTACTTCCATGACGCAAAATTTTTTCCATCAAATTTTGGAAGTTGTGTGTTTTCCATCATCTTAAACTGAAATTATTTCTGTAATGTAAATCAACGTCTCTTGTGTTTTCCACACAGTGAAAAAATTGTAGCACCCCTTTTTATGTTGTCATTTTCCTTTGGGCAGCATAAAATGTTCTTACTTTTTCAGTAAGTAATTCTCAATTGCCTAAAACGATTAGCAGCACTAAACTTTGAAGACTTCCAAACCAAAAGTAAACATGGCAGAGTTGAGCTTCGCTTCCAAAAAAGAAAGTGAAGATGGCACAATTAGGCTTCTTCAGTCAGTCCCATGCTCAACATTCTGTTTCTGCTCCTGGGCCCATAAGCTGTGTAATTCGGGTGATTATGTTATTTTGGGAATCATCTTTCCTTTCTTTTGCTACGATCTATCCAAAGCACTATTGTACTTCAATCACTTACTACAATAGCATTTGAACATTTTATTACACAAAAGGACATGTACACACAACATTAAGCTCTCTGCTACCAATCCACACGACAATATCTCCCCTGTGGAGAAGAAGTAATGCTCCCGCATCACACACACACTCTCTGCAATGCGATGTACATCTGATGCCATCTATTAGCCAAATAGTAAATAAAAGATTGAGAATTAAAAATTTAACAACATAATCATTGTATGTTGTGGGTGAGAGGACTCATTGATTTTGTCATGCTCATAACAGACATCTGAATATTCTAAAAAGTTTGCCCTGCTCATCATTTTACTGTCTGGTTCATTAGAAAAAACTCTTATTGTGATTCAACTCTTTGCCCCCCCCTTGTTTATTTTCAAGCTTGCATTATGTCAACTTTCCAGTGGGTTGACTAATTCAGTAACATTGGCTATTTTCATGTTTTTTCAAACACATTGAATCAGAAAAATACATTTCTAACCAACAAATAATGATAAAAAAGGGGTGGAACAGGTAGTCAGCTGTGTCATCCACTGATCTACCACTCACATACACAAAAGACTGATGATATGCACTACTGCAAGACTAATTATATGCACTAACTGCTGATATGCACTGTTCAAGTGTAACACTCTAATTGTACAAAAGAAAAATGCAAGGTATTGCTACTAGAGGAAGCTTCTGCTAACTGCAGTAAAAACTTGCAAAGACATCTATTTTTGATGGCAATGTTACTGTTCCCAGAATTGAACTAATTTGCTGTCCCCATTGAGAAAAAGCAACCACTGTTATTGTGACTCAAATAAACTTAAGTGAACAGCACTTTTTTTGTAGATCAAGGGTTGGTGACTGTTTTATTACAATTATAATTGATCACTGAGATGTTCTTATCATTTTATAAGCACCGCTTGTCATATATTGTTGTCATATTCTCCTGTATTCTCATATGGGTAATTTGTAGATAAATAAATGAGATTGGCAACACCCATGATTCCGGTGGTTGTTGTGATCTGTAATGACAGTTTAGTCTTTGTGAGTGATAATTGTGTTATTTTTTTTTATTTCAATATTTATGCTATTACATCATAACATCAAATCAGAGTATTTATGTGCATTTAAAAAGTAATAGCAGCAAAGGGAAACAGGGAAAAGGCCTCACAGAGACCTGACGTGTCCTGAATCCCCAAAACAGAACAAATTAGTCTAGCACCGGCCATAACAACACAGTAAGGGAAAGATGTGTATGTTAATCCCATTTTTTTTAGTTATTAAGTAAGTATATTTTTTATTTTTTTTAAATAATATTAGATTATTAATATAAATTATCTCCACAAGAAAACCATTCCAATACTCAGGATCAATGTAGTTAATACCTTGCCTTGACATCTGTGTCTTTGGTAAAATAAGCTGCCGTAATGCCTTATTCCTTGTTTTATAATTATGAGTAATGAAATTTAAATCTATTACATCGGAAAGCAAACGTTTTTTTATCCTTTTAAACATCAATTTACCAATGTTAAAATGAAATAGTTGTTTAATCGACAGAATTTCATACCTATTTGGGTCAACACTAGTATGATGATAGTGAAATAATTGTAAATTGTTAAGAGTAGAGGGGGAGATCTATAAATCCAATAACCTGATAAACTTATTCAGTAAAATTTGCAACCTATTTATATTAGTTTGGATAGGCTAGTCTGTTCCCAAAAGGCAATGCCATAATTAATATGTGAATAAATCAATGAATAGTACAACATTTTAAGAGTTTTAACTGCCAAACATGATATAACCCTAGAGACAATACCAATATGTTTTGCAATTTTACTTTCAATATACACTGGCGGAAAGTGAAAAAAGAACACCAAGAAGGAGACGTCTGATACCAACGAAATTTATACAGCATAATAATGGAATACAGAGGATAACGTGATCAAAACATTATGGGAAAATACAGCTGTATTTGCTGGTAAACTGAAAAATAACATTTCCATGTAACATGGTTAGTACGAGGTTGAACCGCCATGAACTGCATCACACTGTGCTATTCTGGCATGGAGTCTGTCGTACAGATGTTGGATGTAAGTTTGGGGTATTGAGTTCCAAGCATCCTCAACCTGGACGCGTAAATCGGGGATGGTCGTGGCTGGCCGTGGAGACCGGATATGTCGTCCCATAAAATCCCACACGTGCTCAATGGGGGACAAATCCGGTGAACGTGCAGGCCATGGAAGTTGTCTCACACCCTGAAGTGCATGTTGCGTTGCACGTGCCGTGTGTGGGCGTGCGTTATCTTGCTGGAAAACACCACGATGGACCGACCTTGCAAATGGCACAACAACGGGCTGAATGATGATGTTGATGTAGAAGGTGCTGTTTAAGGTACCCGGTACAAACACTAGTTGTGTACGGGAATGATAGCTGATTGCTCCCTACACTAGGAGACCAGGTGTAGGCCCTGTGTGTTGCTGACAGATGCAAGAAGGGTGGAGACGCTCCCATGTGCGTCTGCAAACACACATACGGCCATCGGAGGCTCCCAAGCAGAATCTGCTTTCATTGCTGAACACGACAGATCACCATTGCGTTCTCCAGTGCAGACATTGGCGACACCACTGCAGCCATTCCTGACGGTGGGCTGGAGTCAGAGGTACACATGCCAGAGGCACACGTGCACGTAGTCCTGCATCCAGTAGACGGTTGCGGATTGTTCGCACAGTCACCTCAGGTGCAACGGCAGCTCGGATTTGTGTCGCAGTGGATGTTCTGCTTGACAACGCCACTCTTCTTATGCGTCGATCGGTCCGCTCATCAGTCCGTCTGTGACTCCCGGTTCCACGTCTTCTCGGGTGGGAATGATCCTCGGGCCATCTACGCCACCATCGTACCACCACCGATACTTCCCGTCCAATTCGCTCTGCAATACGACGATACGACCACCAGGCCTTGCGGAGTCCGACTAGGCGACCTCGCTCAAAGTCCGATAACTGCTGAAATCCTACACGTCTTCCATGTCCAGGTATTGCAGCTTCTTCAGGGTCTTCGCACGTGTCCGTACGCCGACGACTGATTACATTCACTTTGCCGTACTCCTTAAATACCACCAACGATAATTTGCATATTATACCGTGCTGTGGGGTAAGCGCTCACCGGTTGGTCCCGAAATTAACATCACACCTACGTAAACTTGACCCCATTAACATATGTAAATTTCATGATCGTCCGCCAATTCCTTCTTGGTGTTCTTTTTTCACTTTCCGCCAGTGTATGTTAGAATAAATCCCAAAAAACATAAATGTTTGTACACATTCAGTAGTTTGATTATTCAAAGTTAAATGATGGCGGTGCATCAAAGATATTCTTTGTCTAGTAAAGATAAAATATTTAGTCTTATTGAGATTGACTGTTAAATCATTATATGTCAACCATTCGGAATAAATTTTAATTTGTGTATTAGCCTGCATAAAGAGATTGTATCATTAATATTTGTTCCTCGAAAAAGAAATGTTATGTCACCTCTGCATACAGCATTGCCTCATTAGAAGACTGAACATGGAAAATATTTATGTATAAGTTAAATAGCAGGGGACCAAGAATAGAGCCCCATGGAACACCACAGGTCACTCTCAACAAAGGTGAAGTAAATTGATCAATAGAAATGAATACAAATCTATCAACTAGATAATTCTTAAGAAGAGTGTGGGAAACACCCCTGATCCCCAAATTATACAACTTAGTTAATAGGAAATCATGATTCACAGTATCAAAGGCCTTAGATAAGTCCAAACAAATAGCAAAAGTTATTTCTCCAAGTTCTAAATTTTTTTGAATTAGTGTTTGCCAATATAAGAGTGCAGATTTAGTAGATTTTTTTAGGTTGGAATCCAAACTGATTTCCATTTATAATATTATATTTTAGTAAGTATGTGATCAGTCTCCAGAATAATAAACCCTCCAAGACCTTTGCAAATATTGAAATCTTGGCAATTGGTCGGTAATATTAGGATCACTTCGGGTGCCAGATTTATAAGTAGGAGTTAATTTTGTGATTTTTAAAGAACTGGGATATGCACCTGAGGAAAAAAATAGAATTCTAGATTATTAGTAAAGGGTCTATGATTAAATTGGCCACATCCTTTAAAACCGATGGATGAATTCCATCATAACCTGGACTGCAGTTTGCCGTGATGTGATTTAATTCCATCAACAATTCGAATTTTGAAATTGGCAGTAAATGAAAACTATTAGTTATATGTAAGTTATTGTAATATTGTAAATATTGGGTATATAAATAAGTTTTGAGGGATTTGAGGTGAACAAAGCACATTGTTGGAGAACAGAAACATTATTTTAATATTAATCGAAGTATGCTGCCTCTGAAGCTACAACTTTACCCCATCTTTCGGGCAGTGAATGTATACCCCGAAGGAAGAATTCCGGTTCCTTGGAAGAGATCCAGTTGTCCAGCCAATTTTTGATGTCTTCGTAAGAACTAAACCATTCTCCAGAAAGTGCTGACTGCATCGACCGGAACAAATGGTAATCCGATGGCGCAATATCTGGTGAATATGGTGGGTGGGGTAGAACTTCTCAGTCGGATCCTTCTAAGTACTTTTTCACAGGTCGAGAAACATGTGGTCTTGCGTTGTCATGCTGCGAGATGACTTTGTTGTGTCTATTCTCCCATTCCGGCCGTTTTTGCGTGAGAGCTCATTTTAAATGCATTAATTGAGTTCGATACCGATCACCAGTAATAGTTTCTGACGGTTTCAGCAGTTCATAGTGGGTCACACCCTTCTGGTCCCACCAGATACACAGCATTACCTTTGAACCATGGATATTGCGTTTTGGCATTGAAGGACCTGGTTCACCTGGCTTCACCCGTGCTTTCTGCCATTTAGGGTTATCGTACCATATCCATTTCTCGTCGGCAGTAATAATACGATGCAAAAAAACTTTCTTTTTTGCCTTTGAAGCAGCAATTCGCAAATGGTTTTGTCAACGTTCAAGGTCTCTTTCCCGCAAAGCATGTGGAACCTAATTCTTTTCTTTTTGCACCATTCCCATGGCAGCTAAACGTTGTGAAATGCATGGTTGACTAACATTTAATGCTGCTGCTAGTTCTTTTTGGGTCTGGCATGGATTCTTGTCGAGTAAAGCTTCCAATTCGGCATCAGCAATTTTTTTGGGTGGTCCAGAACGTTCTTTATCACTGACATCGAAATTGTTCCTTTTGAATCGTCTAAACCAATACTCACATGTTTTTTATGGATAGGGAATGTTCACCATAGATTTCTGACATTAAGCGATAGCTGTCGGCAGCACTTTTCTTGACAGTAAAGTAATGCAGTAACACTTCCCGCAAATGCTGTTTTGTCGGGACGAAAGTTGCCATTTTCCATCGAGTAAAACAAATACGCCTTCGCACCTCAATCGAACGTCATATACTGACTCTGACAGCTGGCATTTCGTGCTGCAATATCGCAGTGTTGCCACCTTAAAATACATGCGAGCAGTAATAAGTATAACACCAAACAGAAATCCCTCAAAACTTATTTATATACCCAATAGGTTTTATTAAAAGGTTCGCTCGTTTAATTTTAAATTTTGAGATACTGAACTAAAATAGTTATTTAAATAATTAGTTATGTGTTGAATATTAGTAATTTTGCTACCATCAGAATTTACTAAATTTACACTGCCATTTCATCACTTGTGACTGTGCTCTTTCCTCCCATAACAAAGAATACGTTTAAAAGTGGTCTCTGCACATCAGGCTTTTAACATCATCATCAAAATATGTAGCTGGCCAGGGTTATCGTTTAATGACATCACATTGAGTGGCCATGATTTCGCTCAAACAGGAGTAAGAACACAACTTTGTGAACCAACTAATTGGCATTCTATATTTTTATAGATGCATGCAGCCCTGTATGAAATATGGAATGCCTTTTTCATTTGGTTCTTTCAAATGTTTTACATGTAAAATGTTTTTATATTTTTAAGTTTGTATGTACAGTTAGTAAGAAAGATTCTTATGGATATGCAGAACTATTCTGCTATCAAAGCACACACACACACACAAAAAGAAACTATGTTGAAAAAATTAAATTACTCATTTAAGAACGAAATGGTATAACTTCATTAACTTGCAAAATCTAAACACTCATTTCCTACACTCATACAAAACAAAACAAAAAATTCAATCTTATGGGTGATGCAATGAATAAATGTGAAAGAGCTGGATCAGGAGTATCACATAAAATAACCATTATGCACCCTTTGTAAAAATTAATGAACTTAGTCATGATTTTGCTCAGTATGTATTCAGCTTGTTTTTAAACAAGTTAGATTGCGATAAATTTAGATGTTGGATGGTCAAATTTGTTTTGTGCATCTGAGAAGAAATGCTGCGTCTTTATGAATTCTATTTTTTGACTCCCAATCAAGCTTTAATAACTGCTCCTAAGTAGTTAAAAACTGGTGTTACCGAATTGCTACTGGAAGTTCAATGCTAATTTTTCTTAACCTGAAGCAAAAGTCTAATAGTAGAGTAGATAACAAGCTCTTCAGGTGCCTTTTTTGCTTTTCTACTGATTTAACTTTTCTTGAAACTTATAGTGCTGCTTCTTTCACCAAGAAGGAATGAAGCTGTTGAACCATAATCTTAACATAGCATGATGACCATACTCTTGGCATGGAACATTGATTAAAGCCAAAATTATTTCATTTTTAAAATGCCAGGAATGGTACAGAGTAGTACCATGGTTTCAGCTACTTAGGCCCTCTGATGCTCAACAGGCACAAAGCCACATTGACAGGAATAGAAGTACAGTCGAACCCTCTTAATGGAATATCGGATAGTGGAATATCCCACTTAAACAAATAAAACTCATGTGTCCCAAACTGCAACCTGTGTACATAATGATAAAATGCTCCAGTTAATGGAGTAAGAATATTGGATTAATCCCGGTTATTGGAATACATTTTTGCTCTTTCAAGGTTACAAAGGAGAAAAGCAGTTTCTTTATTCAAGGCACCTTTCTTGGAATTTGTGTTGTGATTGTTCACAGACAAAAACACATACAAAGTGTGGGTGGTGGTGGTCTAAAAACGGGCCCCTCCCAATTGTAAACAATGGTCAGGTTAAAGTGGTCACTTCCCCCCAGACTTGAGGGTGTCATGCTTTTTACAGACGTGCCACTTGCGGACAGAGCAATTAATAATGGCATTTTTTGAAAATGAAAAAGTTAGGAAAACTTGTAACAAACGGAAGAAAATGTATGAAAAAATTGATGAAAGAATTGAAAATATTATTTCAGCATTTAAAAAAAAACAAGGACTTAAAAAGGTGCTTAAAACTTAAGAGTGGTATGCAATGCACGTAACTAACAAAAAAATTAAGAAGATGGTAGTATAGAACACCCTAAGTTACATATAAAAGTTTTAAGGCAAATATATTTCAGCCATTACTGTGGCCTTCATCAGTGTGACTATGATTTGTTTCCTTTTCAATCTGGCAACAAAACAAATCGTAGTCGCACTGATGAAGGCCATAGTAATGGCTGAAATATATTTGCCTTAAAACTTTTATACGTAACTTAGCGTATTCTATACTATCATTTTCTTAAGGTGCTTAAAACCTTTTTGTAACAAATTTTGACTAAATTTGAAAAAAAGGTGCTTAAAACTTTTTGTAACAATTTTGACTAAACAAAGACTTAAAAAGTGCTTAAAAGTTTTGTAACAAATTTTGACTAAATTTGAATTTTTTAAAAGTTTTGTAGCATAATTTATTTTGTAACGTTTTTGAGTTTTGTAACATAATTTGAAACATTAAAATGACACAATGAATTGTTCTCCTGCAATTTTTAAACTGCCAGTGTGAATTGTCCGCATTTGGCACATCCACAAAAAAACACATGACCGACTTGATGTTGACCTTATCTCACCCCTGCTGAAAAGCAGTGGTGAAAAAGATCGTTGCCTGTTTGGATTTTAATTATATGCTGCTGAGGCTGGTGACATTATTATGCAAGTATCAATACTGCGGTTTGTACGATGAATAAATCATGGAATGAAATTTCAACAGAAAGCATAAAAAATTGTTTTGAAGTGTAAATTTTTGGTACATGCTACTCTTGAAGAAGTGAATTTACCTCTCCTCGATCCCGCACCTGAAGGAATGATGGAAGATGACTTTTCTAATTTCGTAAACTTTGATAATGACTTAGAGGTGTTTGGAGAGATATCTGATAGCGAAATCTGTGTGGAGAGATATCTGCTAGCGAAATCGTGCAAAATGAGATTATAGAAGATGATCGTCATCATATGGATATTGAAGTACCTTCTCATACCAAAGTGAATAATGCATGCAGCATTTTAAGGCGCGTTTTGGAAAATAAAAATAATGTGGACTTCTCCGCATATTATAAACTGGAAAATCAGGTAACAAATTTATTAAATTCCAAAAAAAAAGTAATGTAAAAGAACTGATTATTTTGCCAAGCCATGAATGTTACACCTACAGTACTGTATTTTATGAAATTGTACACTATTATATGTAGTGTACTATACTGTACTGTATAAAATTTTAAGATGCTATTATTATATTCACATCCTGGTGTTGAAGGTGTTAACGGCGGCAATGATCATCTAGCTTTCAATTAATTGAGAAAGGCCTTTCTATCAAAGAGTGTTTATTCACTTACTAGAATATTATCCATTTTAATGTGGCACCGTGGAGCTCAGGGCTGCGGAAATCGCCTGTCCGCACCCGGTAGAAATTGAAGGAGGACAGGTTTATTCTTCAAATTAGTTGTCCGTAGGGACGACCAATAAAAAAATTAAAAATTTGAGATTTTTTTTTTTTTTGGAAAATGCACTTCCAACTTTTTTTTTTTCCGCATTTGCTCATTTTTAGTAAACCTAATTCGCTTGAAAGAACAGTAAAATAAAACTCTGTAAATCAAGTGCTGCGAGAAATTATGGCGTCAGAACGTGACACCACACACACATTCCAGCCGTAGCATGCATTGGCTACCGTTCTCACGGGGTGACTGATCCACTACGCTTGTGCAAGCATCTGTTCTGTTTGTTTATTTTCCCACCGCACACTTGAGATTTCGGGCAGCACAACAAAAAACCGGTTTCCACTCCCCGACTCCGAGGGTGGCTGTCGTAAACTTGCCGCGGACGGGAGGAAATTCATTGCGCTTCAAATCAGTGGAGACACAGGAAGCTTGTTTTTTTATCTCTCGCGCATATAAAATAATGAAGCGTTCACAATACGATTTACGAGATTTTTTTAAAGGTGGTGATATCATTAAAAAAGTTAAAAGTAATGCGACAGAACATGTGGAGCCTTCTTCATCAGAAGCTGAAATCGGTACTGAACTGCATATGAATAGCAGTAAAACGCGGCATAATATCTATGACAGTGAAAAGCGGCAACGCAACTATCAGAAGAATTGGAAAAAGGAATTTCCATGGGTTAAACTGAGGAATGAAAAAGAAATGTGTTGCATTTGGTGCACTAGTTTTCCAAACTTAGCAGATAAAAACAGCCCTCTGTATAAAGGAACTGGGAGTTCAGCCCAAGGTTTCAGGAAAGAAACTCTTCAAACACAGGGCCAAAATAAATGCCAAGGTGCTGCTTTTGCAAAAGAGAATCCTGCAAGTACACCCATGGTGGTTGCCCTGAAGAATATTAACAAGGAATGTTTTGATAAGCTAATGAAACTCTTCAATACAGCTTATTTCCTTGTTAGTGAAAATTTAGCCTTCTGAAAATTCAAAGGCCTGTGTCACTTACAGGTGAAGAATGGCATCACTTTAAGTGACAGCTATTTGAATTGTGATGCTTGTGTGGATTTTGTGACATCTATAGCTGTAGTTTTGCAAAGCCAAGTAGCAGAAAAAATAAGACAAGCTCAATTTTTCTGCATCATGGCTGATGGCTCAACTGATAAAAGTTCATGCGAACAGGAAGCCATCTATGTAAGATATGTAAATGATGGTTTACCGAAACTTCAGTTGCCAGCTATAATTGCTGTAAAGAACAGCAACAGTAATGGGATTCAAGAAAGTATTTTAAATGGTTTGGAAAAGATAGGGATAACTGAGGAAGTACTGTCTAATAAGTTAGTGGAGCTAAATTTGGATGGAGCAGCAAGCAATATGGGCATTTATAATGGGGTACAAGCACTTGTGAAAAAGAAATATCTCAGTCTTATTGTCATACACTGCATCAATCATAATCTAGAGCTGGCGATACTTGATAGGAAAAAAAAATGATCAGTATATGTTGATGTTTGAAAAGACCTTAAGGCAAATATTTAGCTTCTATCATTATTCGCCAAAAAGACAAAGAGAACTGGAGGAAGTAGCAAATGTATTAAACAGCAATCTTGTTAAATTCGGTGGTTTGCAAAACATAAGGTGGGTAGCAAGCCAACATAGAGCTCTTAGGTCCCTTACTACCAATTTTGGTGCAACACTTCTGCATCTGGAAGATGTGGCAGAGCAAGCAAATAAAGATGAATCTGCCACTGAAAAAGGACTACTGAAAGTCATGAAATCCGAAAAATTCCAAAGGTTTTTACTTTTCCTGGTGGATTTTTTAAGCATCTTGAATTGATGTTAACACTGTCATCAAGTACTGCAGTTGTTGAACGAGGATTTTCTGCAATGAATCTGCAAAAGAACATACTAAGATCCAGTATGCAGCAACCTGCCTTGGACTCTGTTATGCAGATACATGTAAATGGACCACAGCTCTCAGACTTTGACCCCACTTTGGCAGTTAATCACTGGTTAAATGTAGGCCCAGATCAAAGGCACATAAAGTAAAAAAACTTGATAATTTTAACTATTACACAAAATTGTATCAGTATCAAAATAAAGTTATGTTGATTTTATGTATACTAAAATTTCCTTCACTGTAATGCAATATTTAAATTTAGGATACATTTATAGGGGATGGGGATAGAATATTTAAATTTAGGATACATTTATAGAGGACGGGTATCCCTTGGTGGAGGACGGGTGGTTTTCCTAAAACACCGTCCTCGAGGAAAAGTATAAATTTTTAGTTTTCCACAGCCCTGGTGGAGCTGACTAGTAACCCTATAAGTTAGGGAGTCCACTCGCCCTGCCTGAGAGTCCACAGCAGATAGATAACTGCAATAGTGTTTAAAGTACGGCCGCCTCCAAGCACGGGGAGCCCTAGCTTAATATGAGGAGCCCAAAGGCAATGGGCAGGGAGACAGTATTTTGGCAGGCAAAACAGATGAGAGACGCTTCTGGGATGTCCAGGGTCTTTTATTCAACTGACTTGGCAGGGTTTTCAGTCTTAATTTTAGTCTCCCTGCTAATTTCGAGCAGCAGCAGTATTTCCGAATTTGGGGCCCTGACTTTCTGCAGGTATCAAGTGTGTTTTGGCTGATCTCTACAATGAAGCAAAGCAAAATCCCAAAACCTGGGGCTCTTCCAGCGTTTTCCTCTCGTCCTTAGTTTGCTTCTCTGCATTACTTTTTATTTTACAGGGAAAACAACCCTTCTGATGTTATGGAATTTCATCCATGATCATAACACTATAAAGCAACATTTTACTTAGTTTTTATCCGTTCTTTAAACTTTTTTCCCTCACTACATATTTACGTAGTTATACGTATTGTGCTTGAGTATGTATGTAAATGCATATGTATGTGAGTTTATTTGGAGAGATCCCGGATAATGGAATATCCCGCTTATTGTAATATTTTCTCATGACAAATAGGCTATTGCATTAAGCGGGTTCAACTGTAACATTAAAGCAAAAATTGTGAACTGACATTTTAAGATGCATGGAATGTTATTTAATATCAAAATGCAGGAAAAGGTACTGACTGTTACCATTGAGGTGGCAAGTGGCTGAAACCGTGGTGCTAGTTAGTACCTTTTCTGGCATTTTAAAATTGAAATCATTTTGATTTTAAACAATATTCCACTCATCTTAAAATACCATTAGCAATTTTTGGTTTCCTGTTTCTTCCATAATCTGAACATAGCAAGATGAAAGAAGTTGCTACATGCATACAATTGCTATGTTCATAAGCAATCATGAAATGAGGTAAAATGTGAGAGAACTTCATCTTAACAGTTTAAAAGATGAGCTTTTTTTAAAAAAAGTTTGTTGTGGAATATTCTGTAATATACCACAAAAAAAAGACCATGCAGAACACCAGTGTTACTTGCATATACTAAAAAAAGTATGCTTTTTAGAAACATGCACATAGTTTCTAAAAGGCATACTTTTTTAGTATATGCAAGTCAGCTTTTTTTATTTTGTATTCATTGTTCTCTGAAATTTAGCACACTCTGAATTGATCGTGAAATCACCAAGTCTGTGGATAGATGAACATGTATTTTGAAAACACAGTATTGATTTTAGACTATGGTAAGAAAAACCGCACCCAATAATCACTTAAGAAGTTCTGCCAAAGTTGAGTAGCAGAACTCAGTAATTGCCACCCCTGTAACACAATGGTCTAAAAATGGCACCTAATAATCTTTAAAAAGTTCTGCCAAAGTTGAGTGGTAGAACCCAGTAATTGTCACCCCTTGTGACACAATTGTCTAAAAACTGCACCCAATAATCACTTAAGTTCTGCCAAAGTTGAGTGGCAGAACCCAGTAGTTGTCACACCTGTAACACAATGGTCTAAACACTGCACCCAATAATCACTCAAAAAGTTCTGCCAAAGTTGAGTGGCAGAACCTAGTAATTGCCACCCCTGTAAAAACTGCACCCAATAATCATTAAAAAGTTCTGCCAATGTTGAGTGGCAGAACCCAGTAATTGCCACCCCTGTAACACAATAGTCTAAAAACTGCACCCAATAATCATATAAATAGTTCTGCCAAAGTTGAGTGGCAGACACAGTATTTGCCACCCCTGTAACACAATGGTCAAAAAACTGCACCCAATAATCACTTAAGAAGTTCTGCCAAAGTTGAGTGGCAGAACCTAGTAATTGCCACCCCTGTAACACAATGGTCTAAAAACTACACCCAATAATCACTTAAGAAGTTCTGCCAAAGTTGAGTAGCAGAACCCAGTAATTGTCACCCCATGACACAATGGTCGAAAAACTGCACCCAATAATCACTTAAGAAGTTCTGCCAAAGTTGAGTGGCAGAACCTAGTAATTGCCACCCCTGTAACACAATGGTCTAAAAACTGCACCCAATAATCACTTAAGAAGTTCTGCCAAAGTTGAGTGGCAGAACCCAGTAGTTGCCACCCCTGCGACACATTGGGCTAAAAACTGCACCCAATAATCACTTAAGAAGTTCTGCCAAAATTGAGTGGCAGACCCAGTAATAGCCACCCCTGTAACACAATGGTCTAAGCACCTAATAATCATTAAAAAGTTCTGCCAAAGTTGAGTGGTAGAACCCAGTAATTGTCACCCCCTGTGACACAATTGTCTAAAAACTGCACCCAATAATTACTTGAGTTCTGCCAAAGTTGAGTGGCAGAACCCAGTAGTTGTCACCCCTGTAACACAATGGTCGAAAAACTGCACCCAATAATCACTCAAAACGTTCTGCCAAAGTTGAGTGGCAGAACCCAGTAATTGCCACCCCTGTAACAATGGTCTAAAAACTGCACCCAATAATCATTAAAAAGTTCCGCCAAAGTTGAGTGGCAGAACCCACTAATTGCCACCCCTGTGACACCTTGGGCAAAAAACTGCACCCAATAACCACTTAAGAAGTTCTGCCAATGTTGAGTGGCAGAACCCAGTAATTGCTACCCCTGTAACACAATGGTCTAAAAACTGCACCCAATAATCACATAAACAGTTCTGCCAAAGTTGAGTGGCAGAACGCAGTAGTTGCCACCCCTGTGACACATTGGGCTAAAAACTGCACCCAATAATCACTTAGGCCGCCCCTGTGGCGCAGTGGTCTAAGCGATGGCCTCTGATCATTCGTCCGAACGGGGTCCAGGTTCGAATCCCAGTGAAGCATGGATGTTGTGTTTGTCTTACGGCACTGGCTCTCTCCCTTCCCTGGAACCAGTGACCTTAAATTAGGGACGGGCAACTGCTTATAGCCCATTGAGTTGCTCACGGTGGTCGTTAAACCTCAAATCAAAAAAAAAAAAAAAGTTCTGCCAAAGTTGAGTGGCAGAACCCAGTAGTTGCCACCCCTGTGACACATTGGGCTAAAAACTGCACCCAATAATCACTTAGGCCGCCCCTGTGGCGCAGTGGTCTAAGCGATGGCTTCTGATCATTCGTCCGAAAGTGGTCCGGGTTCGAATCCCGGTGAGGCATGTATGCTGTGTTTGTCTTACGGCATTGGTTCTCTCCCTTCCCTGGAACCAGTGACCCTAAATTAGGGATGGGCGACTGCTTATAGCCCATTGAGTTGCTCATGGTGGTCGTTAAACCTCCAATCAATAAAAAATAATAATCACTTAAGAAGTTCTGCCAAAGTTGAGTGGCAGAACCCAGTAATTGCCACCCCTGTAACACAATGGTCGAAAAACTGCACCCAATAATCACTTAAGAAGTTCTGCCAAAGTTGAGTGGCAGAACCTAGTAATTGCCACCCCTGTAACTCAATGGTCTAAAAACTGCACCCAATAATCATTAAAAAGTTCTGCCAAAGTTCAGTGGCAGAACCCACTAATTGCCACCCCTGTGACACCTTGGGCTAAAAACTGCACCCAATAATCACTTAGGAAGTTCTGCCAATGTTGATTGGCAGAACCCAGTAATTGCCACCCCTGTAACACAATGGTCTAAAAACTGCACCCAATAATCACATATGCCGCCTCGGTGGCGCAGTGGTCTAAGGCGCTGGCCTCTGATCATTCGTCCGTAAGGGGTCCGGGTTCGAATCCCGGCCGGGCATGGATGTTGTGTTTGTCAAACGGCACTGGCTCTCTCCCTGCCCTGGAACCAGTGACCCTAAATTAGGGACGGGCGACTGCTTATAGCCCATTGAGTTGCTCATGGTGGTCGTTAAACCTCCAATCAAAAAAAAAATAATCACATAAACAGTTCTGCCAAAGTTGAGTGGCAGAACCTAGTAGTTGCCACCCCTGTGACACAATGGTCTAAAAACTGCACCCAATAATCACATAAACAGTTCTGCCAAAGTTGAGTGGCAGAACCTAGTAGTTGCCACCCCTGTGACACAATGGGCTAAAAACTGCACCCAATAATCACTTAAGAAGTTCTGCCGGCCGCCCCGGTGACGCAGTGGTCTAAGCGATGGCCTCTGATCATTCGTCCGAACAGGGTCCGGGTTCGAATCCCGGTGAGGCATGAATGTTGTGTTTGTCTTACGGCACTGGCTCTCTCCCTTCCCTGGAACCAGTGACCTTAAATTAGGGACGGGCGACTGCTTATAGCCCATTAAGTTGCTCACGGTGGTCGTTAAACCTCAAATTAAAAAAAAAAAAAGTTCTGCCAAAGTTGAGTGGCAGAACCCAGTAATTGCCACCCCTGTAACACAATGGTCAAAAAACTGCACCCAATAATCACTTAAGAAGTTCTGCCAAAGTTGAGTGGCAGAACCCAGTAATTGCTACCCCTGTGGCATAATGGTCGAAAAACTGCTCACAAAAATCACTTAAGAAGTTCTGCCAAAGTTGAGTGGCATAACCTAGTAATTGCCGCCCCTGTAACACAATGGTCGAAAAACTGCACCCAATAATCACTTAAGAAGTTCTGCCAAAGTTGAGTGGCAGAACCTAGTAATTGCCACCCCTGTAACACAATGGTCGAAAAACTGCACCCAATAATCACTTGAGAAGTTCTGCCAAAGTTGAGTGGCAGAACCCAGTAATTGCTACCCCTGTGGCACAATGGTCTAAGTGCAAGCTCCTGACCATTCATCTGAGTGGGCCGAAGTTTCAGTCCTAGAAGAAGAGACATGGTTGGTATATTTGTCTTACAGTAGTGTCCCTCTCCCTTCCCTGGAACCAGTTGCCCTAAGTTAGGGGACAGGTGATTGCTTATAAGTCATAGTTGCTCACAGTGGCCATTAACCCCCTCCCTCCCGAAAAAAAAAGAACCCTGTAATTGGATTCATCTGCATGCAAACTAACTTTTGATTGGTGAAATTTATTTCCTATGCCAGAATTACTTTTATCGTACTTTTCTAAAATTCTGTTTATTTATTACCCTTAGTAACCAGCTCCCCATTCTTTTTGGCACTGTGAATTGCTCAGCTATTGATACTATAAAAAAAGATCCTTTTGAGCAACAAATGTGCCGTAATTATGTCCTCTGCATGCTGTGAATGAAAAACTATAATAGCGTAAGTCAACTGATTTATCTTTATGAAATATTCTTAAATGAAGAATTCAGTCAGTAATTTAAGTGGAATATTTGTTTTACAGTTTGGCATGTAATAAAATATTAATTGCCTATACTTTTCATGTTCATCACTTAAAATGATGCATTATTATATGAAAAGTATATGCAACATTTTATTATGTGCCAGACTGTATTACCATAATAGCAACTGAATAGCTTAATACCTGTGTAACTATTTTAACAATCTGTTTTCATTCCAGTGGTAGTAAGATATTTTTAGTAAACTTAGTGCCACTTGTTGAGTCCCACGTTTTCACACTTTTATAAAACTTCAAAATTTGACTGTATGGTGCTATGTTTCTTCATTTTTAAGCTTAAATGATGTATTGCACTTCATAAAATTGTTTTGCTCTGATTCAAAGAAAAATGGGTGGATCGTAAAATGCTGTCTTAATGATTTCTTCTATGAAACATGACTTTTTTATAGTAATCACCAGCATTTTAAATAACATTGAAAAAATATAATCTCACATAATTATTACTTTGGCCAACAAGCCTTATTCCTTTATTTTTTGAAATACTTTAATCACTGAATGACACAATTTATGTAGATTCAAATGTATGGAAAAATCAAATTGTCTGCTGCTAGTTCCTTCAAATTACACAAACCATAGAAATTAGTAAGAGTCACTAAAATGTTTCTTTCACAGGGTATATACATGAGTATCACCTTCTCAGCCTAAAATTCAGTCCACTTCAGGGTAGTATTTAACCAGCTTTCAAAAACATTTCACCAAAAGTCACTATGCACTGGCCTCCTCGGTGGCGCAGTGGTCTAAGCGATGACTTTTGATCATTCGTCCGAGATGGGTCTGGGTTCGAATCCCAGTGAGGCATGGACGTTGTGTTTGTCTTATAGCACTGGCTCTCTCCTTTCTGTGGAACCAGTAGCCCTAAATTAGGGACAGGTGACCTATTATAGCCCACTGAGTAGCTTACGGTGGTCGTTAAACCTCCAATAAAAATAAATAAAAAAACTATGCTCTGTTTCTCAAGTATAATACTTGGTTTGCTCGTATGTTCTTGGTTTGCTTTGTCAGACAAGACATGTTAACAACTTAGGACATAAATCCTTGAGCAAAATTCTTGATGGTATGTTTCAAAGGGATCTTTGTGGAAATGCCCTTTTTGGGTTTGTGTGTATAATATATACACTGAAGAGCAGTTGAATTAGAGATACCTGTCTAGTAACGTGTAGCACCACCTTTCGCCCTGATGACGGCAGCGATTCGTCTCGGCATGGACTCCACAAGACACCGGAAGCGTTGCGAAGCCATACGGATCCACGACCCCTGAACTAACTCCCACAGTTCACGAAGATTTGATGGAGGGGGTCAGAGCCTCGAACATCTCTCTCGATGGCATCCCAGATTAGCTCGATGGGATTGAGGTCAGGTGACCTAGCTGGCCAAGGAAGTGAGGTCAGGTCGGTGGAGTGTTCATCCAACCATTCGAATACAATTTGGGAGCAATGGCACGGTGCATTGTCTTGTTGCAGGATGAGGTCCTCAGTGGGATGTTGAAGACGCACAAACGGGAGCAAATGGTTGTCCAGGATATCCCAGTAATGTTGACCTGTGAGGGGTCCCATTTCAGTCCACGTAAACAGTACCAGGGGTCCCATTTCAGTCCACGTAAACAGTCCCCACCAGCTTGAACAGTAACCTGCTGGCAAAAAGGATCCATCGCTTCATGTGGTTTGTGCCGTACTCGTATCCTGCCATCCGCATGTACCAACGTGAATCTCGACTCATCAGTCTAGGCGACATTTTCCCACATGTCTAGGGTACAGTGGCGATGTTCCCGCGCCCATGCTAATCATTGCACCCTGTGATGTGCGGTCAGCAACGGTACTCTCGTGGGACGATGGCTTCTGTACCCCATAGCGAGGAGATGGTTCTGGATGGTGTGGCTGCTTACATGTTTTTGTGCACCAGCGTTAAATTGCCGAGTGATTTCTTGCGCTGTGGCCTGTCTATCCGCTGTTACAATGCGAGCTAGCCGACGATGATCCCGCTCATCCACATGCTGTTGTCCACGGCAGTTGGCCCTTGCAGAGACGGTTTTACCGGATTCAAGGTGCATCCGTGACACAATGGCTCATGAAAATCCCAGTGCCTGCACGACTTCCGAGATGGAGTGACCCATTCGTCGGGCCCCGACAATTTGCCCACGATCAAATGCGCTTAGATCCTTCATCTTACCCATACTGCGTCCGACTCTTACTGATTCCTGTCGCATGACTCCTTATATTGTTGGATCGCTGCATACGTCATGCCGTTTCTGATTACCGGGCCGCCCACAGCGCCACATTTGCATAATGCCAGCTGTCTAATTCAATTGCTCTTCAGTGTAATACTATGTAGGTATCCAGAATTTTTCTGATTTTCTCTCCCATTTGTGCTGAAAGCCTACTGAAATTGATTGACTTCAGGCACATTATGTCCATCACCTGCAGATGTAAACTTTACAGCAGGAGCTGTAGTATATAATTGATGGTGTAGCAGCTAACTGGGAAATGCATATATTGCAGTTTGAAGATAGTTCTTTTTTTAGGGTGGGTGGAATTGAGATCAGGTTGAAAATTATAAAACTGTTAGCTTTGCCTATATGTACTTGTTCTGGTAGAAAATTTAGATTGCACGGATAACAGTATAGTTATATTATTTTAAGTAACAATATATTTGTGCTTTAATAGGTGATGGAACTGGCCAAACCTGGTCAATACTTATGAATGCCATTTTCTTTTTCTTTACTTTCTAAATGTATGCATGGTTGTTTTCATATGCATTTTACATATAGTAATTTTTGTGTGTGTGCATGTATCATAACCAAATTGTGTGGCTTAGAAGGTGGCATGCATATCTAGGATATTTCTGAAGAGACACTCTAACTTCTCTGATGTTGTAACACAACTACACCTAGACTTTCCCATGTCAAGATAGGAGCAGAACACAAGTAAAGAGAACAGGAGGGGATAGGGTTAGTGATTGAATATCCGCTGCCTAGACAGTGAATATAGTATGTAGTAGCTATGCATCAACATCATTACTGTGTCTTATATTATGATGTGAAATTTTTGAGCCTGGTCAGACAATTTCATTCTGCCTCTCAGTATGGTGTTTTCACTCTAGTGCCAAGCCACTGCCATTGGTGTAGTTTTGTAAATTTCATATTAATTCATTAGACATTTATTAATATTCATGCAGCCCCCTAAGTTCCTTCAAAACTGGAAAGTGGCCCTTCCAAGGGTCTCACTTTGAGGCCACTGAGTTAGCACATGCTGTTTGAGGCAACAGATGCCTCATGATCTGACAATGTCATTAATTGCTCCATCTGCTGTAGACATGGGAGCATTGTGACTGGAAAGGAGTCACCTGTTCCAGGGAGTCAAGCTCCAACATGCTGATGGACAGGTCCATATTCAATACCATGAGGGTGAATAGCTGTATCCTGACTGAATGTTTAGACAGGAACAGGTTGGTGGAATGATGGTTTACCGATTGTGCCCATGAATTACATGGTACTTTCATCCCTGCTGAATACACCTTCAGTGCCAGATCCTTCCTAGGTATTGTTTTGGACCAAATGTTACCATGTATGGTGACTATATATTCAGGTGTCACTGGCCTCTCAGAAAGACAATGACAAGGCCTGCATTGTACAAAAATGATTCAAGGATCATGTCCAAGCATTTTATGTGCTTCCCTTGCCTCCAAATTCCCCCAACTTAAATCCTGTCGAACATTTTTAGGATGTAATGAAACTTGGCACTTTCTGGTCCATGCCAGCTTTTCTCACTCCACTGCTGAACTTGGGAATGCTATTCTGTTCACCTGGTACAGAATACCTGAGGACACCTTCCACAGTGTAATAGAATCAATACTGTACCAGGCAAAAGTGATTATTGCAGTGAAAGATAGCCCCAACATGCTGTTAGGTTGGTGGCCATAATGTTATATGTTGTTTGATGCATTTTATTGTGTTAAGAAGTTGAATACATAATTTGGGATTGTACATATATAATAATATTTGGTTCATAAAATATAACCAAATCAATCATGTGGCTATAAATATACGACTGAATAATAGGTCAAATATTGTTTATACTACTATTTCGCAGAATAACGTGTGAAACGGTAGTATAAACAATAGTTGACCTATTATTCAGTCATATTGTACATATATATTGACCAGACCATTTTATACTAAGTAGCTGTCCAGCAGATGCTGCTGATGCAAGATGGCTGAATCAGTACAAAAAGAAAATGTGGAAGGCATGCAGAAATAATGAAATGCATTGCACAAGAAATAAGGGTAAAAAACACAATCTAATGGACTTTGAACGTGGAATGATTATGGGTGCTTGCAGCACTGATGCAAGCTTTAGCAAAACAACTGCACTTCTGAAGTGTTTAAGGGCAGCCAGCAGTTGTTAAAGTTTACAGAGAGTGGGCCACCAGTCAAAAAGCTGGGTCTGAGTGAAAGGCATGTGGTCATCAATGGCTACTAGGTGCTCGAGGTGAGCGGAGAGTAGGCAAACTTGTTCAGTCCAACAGATGGGCAACACTTTGTCAGAATACAGATAATCTGAATCAGGGACTAAATCTGATGGCCTCTCAACATACACTTTGATCCTAGTTGTAAATGCATTTATGGCACCTCTATTCATAGTGATTGTGGAATAACTTTTACGGGTCTTATAGAGGTTATTTTTCATCAAAGTTGGTTGTCAAATTTTCGAACTAAAGCCTAGTTCGTCATCAGGACTATGTCACTGGAGTAGTTGCTGCCACTCAATTGGAAGAGTCCATCCGCAATTATCGTTAATTGTGGTACTTCTTCTTCTTGCTATTTCGATCCCTTCTTCTAGTTTCCTCTTTACTAAGTTTGACTGGTGGGCGATTATTTTCACTGAGTCCCAATTTATGGAGTGTCCACTTGCTTGTATATGTCTGTCTAGCCCTGTTTTGTTCCCAATGTTCCTAATAGCTGCTTGGTGTTCTTTCATTCGGACCTTAATACTTCTCCCTGTTTCTCCTATATAGCTGAGTCCGCAGTTACAGTCGATGCAGTAAATTACTCCTTCCTGCAATTGGATGTCCAATTCTTTCTGCTTTAAAGCTGGCAGAAATTTCTTTATTTTGTTATTAAGATCTGGAGCTAGCCTGATATTATATTTTGCTCCGATCCTTTTCAGTTTCTCGAAAAGTCCCTTGTGGTACGTAATTTTGCTGGTGAATTTGAAGTTGGTTTTTTCCTGCTTCTTTTTTGGCACTTGTTTAAATATTTTCTCAACCTATGGGGAGGGGTAATTGTTTTCTGCCAATATGTCCTTTAATTCTTCTTTGTGAAGATCTTTTTGAGTAGCTGAAGAGACCAGGATTTCAATTTTTTCCAAAAATTGTCTCGCCGTATTCCATTTAATATAATCAGGGTGGAATGAGCAGAAGTCTAACATCTTCCCTGTGTTGGTGGGTTTTCTAAAAAGCTGAGTGAATATTTTCCCCTCTCTTGAGGTCAAGGTTAAATCTAGGTAATTGATGCTATGGTCTTTTTCCTGTTCCAGGGTGTACTGCAAGGTATTCTCTAGTAAGTTAAATTCTTCCAGAATCTGAGAGGGTAGAGATTGGTCCACAGTATCTACTATAATTAGGGCATCATCCATGTACCTTACATAGAGAGCAAACAAGGAGGTTGTATAAGGATTTTTGCCTCAGTGCTAGCTCTCAGTGCTAGCACTGAGAGCAGATAAGAGCAAAGTTTTGGTATTGGTAGAAAAAGAGAAGTATTACAATAAAATGGAAGCTGAATTGAGCAAGCCTTATTATGAAGAACTCAATGGTAGTCCTATAGATCAAACTGTCAAAAATCTTAAGAAATTAATCAGCTCTTTAAGAAATAAAAAACAGCTTAATGAGCTCTTCAAAAACTTCTCCAAAATCCAGTCAAGAATTCCACAGAGCTATGGTACAATAAAAGTTCACAAAGAAGGCCATCCAGTAAGACCTATAATAGACACTAGAAATTCGCCACTCTCCAACATTAATTATTATTTACTTGGTCACCTCAGAGATATTTTCCCTTCTCCTCCCTACCTACTAAAAAATTCCGTGCAGCTAAAAGGAAAACTGGACAACTTGCCAGAATTAATTCATCCAGTAATGGCAAGCCTGGATATAGTCTCTATGTATACCAACATTAACCTGGACCTCCTACTGGAATTCATTGCAGATGACCTTGCGGAAAAAATAGTCTTCCATAATCACAATAAAGAAATACTACTCGGCATATATGAACTGCTCCTATTTTCCTTCAAGAATAATTTCTTCCAGTTTGGAAAGAAATATTACAGGCAAACTTCAGGACTTGCAATGGGTTCTCCACTAGCACCTCTGCTAGCAAATTATTATATAAGTAAACTAGAGGCAAAAATCCTTATACAACCCTCCTTGTTTGCTCTCTATGTAAGGTACATGGATGATGTCCTAATTATAGTAGATACTGTGGACCAATTTCTACCCTCTTAGATTCTGGAAGAATTTAACTTACTAGAGAATACCTTGCAGTACACCCTGGAACAGGAAAAAGACCAATTACCTAGATTTAACCTTGACCTCAAGAGAGTGGAAAATATTCACTCAGCTTTTTAGAAAACCCACCAACACAGGGAAGATGTTAGACTTCTGCTCATTCCACCCTGATTATATTAAATGGAATACGGCGAGACAATTTTTGGAAAAAATTGAAATCCTGGTCTCTTCAGCTACTCAAAAAGATCTTCACAAAGAAGAATTAAAGGACATATTGGCAGAAAACAATTACCCCTCCCCATATGTTGAGAAAATATTTAAACAAGTGCCAAAAAAGAAGCAGGAAAAAACCAACTTCAAATTCACCAGCAAAATTACGTACCACAAGGGACTTTTCGAGAAACTGAAAAGGATCGGAGCAAAATATAATATCAGGCTAGCTCCAGATCTTAATAACAAAATAAAGAAATTCCTGCCAGCTTTAAAGCAGAAAGAATTGGACATCCAATTGCAGGAAGGAGTAATTTACTGCATCGACTGTAACTGCGGACTCAGCTATATAGGAGAAACAGGGAGAAGTATTAAGGTCCGAATGAAAGAACACCAAGCAGCTATTAGGAACATTGGGAACAAAACAGGGCTAGACAGACATATACAAGCAAGTGGACACTCCATAAATTGGGACTCAGTGAAAATAATCGCCCACCAGTCAAACTTAGTAAAGAGGAAACTAGAAGAAGGGATCGAAATAGCAAGAAGAAGAAGTACCACAATTAACGATAATTGCGGATGGACTCTTCCAATTGAGTGGCAGCAACTACTCCAGTGACATAGTCCTGATGACGAACTAGGCTTTAGTTCGAAAATTTGACAACCAACTTTGATGAAAAATAACCTCTATAAGACCCGTAAAAAAGTTATTCCACAATACACTTTGATGCACATTACATCATATGGACTGCAGATGCCGCCGTGGTCTAAGTGCTGGCTTCTGACCATTCGTCAGAGTTCAAATCCCAGTGAAGCATGGATGTTGTTTGTCTTACAGCACTAGCTGCTTCCCTTCTCTGGAACCAGTGGCCCTAAATTAGGGATGGGCGACTCCTTATAGCCCACTGAGTTGCTCAGGGTAGTCATTAAACCTTCAGCCAAAAAAAAAAAAAAAAAAGCAGACAGCCTGTCTGTCCATAAAATATTGCTATCTGCATCAAACAAGAAGGGACACCTCCAGTTCTCCCAGGAACCCAAGAATTCGACAGTGAGATGAAAGGGTGAGGATACGGAGACGGCAGCATGATAGAATGAATCCATCTTGCCCCGTTATTACTCTTAAAAGCTCGTGAAGGTAACGTTCTGGTCTGGAGCATGTTTTTGTGGGAATGTTTCAGCCTTTTGATTCATGTGGAGCAACGTCTGACCACCCAAAGTCATTTATATATTGTTGCCGACCAAGTCCACCCAGTTATGTTGATGGTTTCCCCCAGTGGAGATGGATACTTCCAGCAGGACAATGCTCCATTTCATAGGGCTCACATTGAAAGCAAATGGTTTGAGGAGTGTCATGGAGACTTTTCCTGCTACATTGGCCTCCTCAACCACCAAATCTGAACCCAGTGGAGCATTTGTGGCAGAGGCGTAACTAGACATTTCTGCCCCCGGGGCAAGCCACAAAATATTGCGCTCTCCCACTGAAGTTGTTTAGACAAAAGAGCTTTATCACCTGAAATATTATAATCCTGCTTGTTGCATGAGTTTTAGAATAGTAAAATTGGTCTTGTCCGTTGATTATGGACAATTTTTCATTATTTAGTATCTACACGCATATGCAGTTACAGTTTTTCAAAAGAACTAAAATTGGCCACCAGGAGTTGCTTCTAACATTTTGCTTTACCCTGAGTTTTATGCTTTTTTTATTATATTCTCTTGTAGTTAAGTGATAACTAATAATAATCAACGGTTGTGCAATAGATTTTTAAAACGGGCTAGTTTTTCAATGAGCCAGAGGAAGACCTTTGTGAAGTTATTGCCATTTTAATTGTAGCTTAACAACCTAACTGTAAAATATTTTTATTGGGGTATTGATACTGCAAATAAGGTATCAGGGAACTAGGTGTCATTTCTTATCCCAAATGGGAATGTCATTTTATCTTCATTAATTGCGTCAGAAAAAATTAGGAAATGGGGACAGTATTCAGAAGGGTTTCATGCATTTCTCTTACCCTTACTTACATCAAGGAATGTTCTGAGTGGTGAAGCTGAACTGGATGCAGAATGCCATTTAGGGCTGCAAAATACAAAATGTGAAGAGAGCAGTGAGATTCCCAACTGCTCTTAAATTCTGACCTTTGGTACCACATTAAATGAAACGAATGCAGCTTACAGTAGTGGTAGTAATGATCGGATTGCCCACAGAGAATCTTCAAAAATATGAACGGCATTCTTATCTTGTAATGTATGAACAATCGCACCATTATTTCTGATTGTGAGCAACTTACATCACCTGCACATTTTGTGGAAGAAATGCAGATGTTTATCTGCCAAGCTACTGCAACTGGCAAAAGAAACTATAGGTAAATTCTGCATCAGAAACTAGTGCAAAAGTTTCAATTCCTATTTTAATCAGATTGCACGAAGTGATTTTTGCGCCCAAGGATAGCCGCTCTGCTCAAATTACGCCTCTGATTTGTGGGATGAAGTCAAAAGGGGCATCAGACAGCTGGATCTGCTACCATTAAATCATCAAGGCTGTAGGTTGCAGTTCACTTTTGGGCTAATATACTACAAGCCACTTATCGACATTTAATCGAGTTCATACCAAGAAGAATAAAAGCAGTATTAAGAGCAAAAGGGGCTAAACAATGTACTCTGGTGTGCAAAAATTAAGGACGAAGAAGAGAAATTAGCATAACAGCGAAACGCGCAGGCAGAACGGACTGAAAGACCACTAGGGAGATAGACTAGGGTCCGGTACGGTAGAGAATGCACATAAATGCAGCATGACGTAGGTGGGGGGAGTGTCAGAAGGTATAAAGCACACGGGCGGTGTACGCTCCGTAAATCGGTGAAAGTTATTGCACGGTGTACATCGGTTTGAACGACGTCGAGTTGCTGCCACCGTGTGATATGGGCAACAGGCAATCCAGTTAATGACATCTGGATGACTTTACCTGAGGTCGCGTCATTGGGAAGTTGGAAGAAGGTCAAAGTGTGACTAGTGTGGTCGAGGAGTTCGGGATCGTTCACAGCATCGTTTCACAAGCTTGGAGAGCATTTCAAATGACAGGAACAGCTGTCCGAGAGTTAAGCAGTGGTTGTCCACGAGCAACCATGGCGGCGGACGACCGGTATATTGTCCTACAGGCGAGAAGAGACAGATGGCAGACAGCGGGAGAAATCGCAAGGCACATGCAACAGACAACTGGACGTCTGTTATCGCATTTTACCGTGGCCAGGAGGCTGCACAAAGGTGGTCTATTTGCACGACGAGCAGTACAGTGTATGCCATTAATGCCTGCTCATCGGAGATGGCGGTTTCTGTGGTGCCAGGAACACAAGAACTGGACACATCAGCAATGGGGTCTAGTTCGCTTTATGGATGAGAGCCGATTTAGTCTGACGAGTGATACTGGACGTATACACATCTGGAAATAGCAGGGAACACGCAATCACACCTCCAACATCATCGAAAGGGACCGCTTTGGAGGTGGCGGAGTTCTCGTTTGGGGCGGTATCATGCTTGGTAGCCGTACTGACCTCCACACCTTCCAAGGAGGTTCAGTCACTGGTGTCCACTATTGCACAGAGGTCCTCCTGCCTCACATGCGTCTGTTTAGAGGTGCTGTGGGTCCTGAGTTCCTCTTCATGGATGACAACACTACATCTCATCGTACAGCGGCTGTCACAGAGCTGTTGGAGAGTGAAGATATTCAACGCATGGATTGGCCCACAAGGTCCCCGGGCCTAAATCGTGTGGGGCCTTCTCAGGAGACGCTTGGCAGCATGTCACCAGCCGCCAGCAATGATTCCGCAGCCGCGATACCTCAACAGCTCCTTGACAACCTCGTCCTCAGCGTCGACAGACGTTGTAAATCCTGCAACGCAGGTAGGGGTGATCATATCCCCACTTAAAGACTAGATTTTTCTTGGCAGCTGCCTGTCACATGGACGTTTCTGTCTTTTGTCCAGTTGTGCTCGAAGCTACCTTTTCAATAAAGTGCCTTTGGATTCCTTGTTTGGACGGTTTTGCTCGCTTATCCCATATTCTTACATCTTGGGGATCTTATGGTATGATTTGAGTCGATGTGGAGCACTTCTGCACGACATTACATTCGAAAAACCGTTTCGAATGTAACGTATGTAAAAACCGCATGCCAGTGTACTAACCAGGTGGTCATAATAATTTGGCCACTTAGTGTATACTGTTTTATGTACAATATTATGTTTAACATGTGAAATAGAGATGAGCACAGGCTCCTTTTTTAAGGCCCAGGCCTGCAATAACATTACATATGACTGGCCCAGGTTTTAATATTTGTGCAAATTTTCCCTATGTGAAAAAGGGGAAAAATAAAGCATATCATTTTATTCCTATTTACATTTTCGTGATCAAACAATAATGTTAGTGCCTCCCTTTAATGTCAACCCCCAGAAAAGAGAGAAATAATAATAATAATTATTAATATGTGCATCATATTCAGGTAATAAAATGTCTTTCATTTTAAATATACATAATATCTAAAGTATTATTGTACTTAGGACTGATATACCTACCAACTCGTCCAATAGATGGCGACACATGAAAAACAATCACCTAACACATACAGGCCGCAAAATTTTCCCTTCGTTTCCCGACATGCAACTCCAGTGGCTACACACACGTGAGAAACCCGCATGTAGGTAGTAGAAGGCCCGACGATGGCACTCAGTAAGTGCCGAAAGCGCTCGCCGTAACAACGTGACAAAGAGCCTCTTTGAGAGACGTCTCCCGACCCGATGAGTATAACTTTTTCTAATACAATCTTTTAATTAACAGTAAATTTAAAACATTTGGTTGTGCGAATGAATGAATGTTGAACTGATAATAATATAACATAATGTTTTATTTATGAAAATTTTAACTAACCAAAAAAACCCGTAATAAATTGACCTCTCTCGGGCTGGGAGCACATGCCTTACGGAGCAACAACGGGCAAAATACTTTGCCAATATCAGGTAAATAATACCTTAGATATTATGTATATTTAATCTAAAGCATGTTTATAACATAAGACAACCCTTAAGGTGTCTCGTGAATTACATATTTTGTAAGCCTTTCATTTTGTTTCCCAAGTGTATCAAGTGAATTCATTTACCAAATTAACTGTATTTAATTATTTGTTTCATTCAAATTTAAATAAGGGTTTTGAATGCTTAAATTACATTAGAAAATTATTATAAAATATACGTAATTTCTGCATGACATGAGAATTGTGTATTCCTGTTTTGCTGACGGATTTGGTCCGGTTTAGTATTGAGCAAACGTGCACTGCATATATAGGTCCTAATGATTTTTAATGGAACTTTATACAATAATACTAGCTGTTTTCTGGAACACAAACTTTGTTTAATGTAACTATATATATATATATATATCATCATCATCATCATTGTCAACCATTATCAATCCACTGCTGGACGAAGGTCTCCCCAAGTTTCCTCCACAACGGTCTGTCTTGTGCCAGTCTCCTCCATGTCACTCCCGCATATTTACGAATTTCATCCACCCATCTCCCATGTGGTCTTTTTCTGGGTCTTTTCCTGTCCCTTGGAATCCAATCTAAAATTTCGGCTGTCCATCTATGGTCTGTCCTTCTGGCAGTATGTCCAGCCCATTGCCATTTCAGGGATTTAACTCTGATCATGATGTCTTCCACTCTTGTCATTTTTCGGATCCACGAGTTCCTCTTCTTATCTCTCCTGGTTATACCAAGCATGCACCTCTCCATGCTTCTTTGAGTTGTCTGCAGCCTTTGTATGTCTCTTTTAGTTAAGGTCCACGTCTCTGCACCATACGTAAGCACTGGAAGGATGCATTGATCAAACACTTTTCTTTTAAGACATAATGGCATATTGCTCTTGAAAATTATGCTGTTTCTTCCAAAAGCTCTCCAGGCAAGTTTTGTACGCCGATTAATTTCTTCATCAATGTGACCCTCACTTGATATCTGCTGTCCAAGATAAACATACGTATCTGTTATCTCCAGTTTTTCTCCATCAATCGATAAATCTTCATTTCTTATAAAAGCATTGAACATCACTTTTGTCTTCTGAAAGTTCATTTTTAATCCCACTTCTTTACTCTTGTCAGCAAGTTCCTGGATCATACTCTGCAGCTCTGATGGGGTAGTTGCAAAAATGACTACGTCATCAGCAAAACGAAGGTGGGTTAGATAATCTCCATTAATCTTTATCCCTTTGTTTTCCCAGTTCAGTGATTGAAAGACATTTTCCAATGTGGCATTAAAGAGCTTCGGAGATATGGTGTCACCTTGTCTCACTCCCTTTCCAATTTTTATGTGTGTTGTATTTTCAAACAGCCGAATCTTTGCACTTGCATTTTCATAGATGTTATTAATAATATTAATGTATGCATCTTCAATACCGCAGGATTTCAGAGCCGTGGTAACTGCTGATGGTTTCACCGAATCAAAGGCTTTTTCATAATCGATAAAAGCCATGCACAATGGAAGTTCATATTCCCTCGCTCTTTCAATTAGTTCTCTCAGTACGTGGATATGATCTATTGTGCTGTAGCCACTCCTGAATCCAGCTTGTTCTCTCGGTTGAGCCATGTCCAGTGTTACCTTCAAGCGGTGTGAAAGAACTTTAGTGAAGATTTTATAAACTACTGATAGGAGGCTGATAGGTCTGTAGTTCCTGAGATCCTCAATGTCACCTTTTTTATGTAGCAGGATCATTGTAGCATTGTTCCAATCCTCAGGAATCTTCCCTTCATTAAGGCATCGAGTGAAAATTTGGGCGAGTACTGTTTCAATTTCTCCACTTGCTTCTTGTATGATGTCTATAGTAATTCCATCTTCTCCTGGAGCTTTCCCCCGCTTCATGTTCTTGATTGCATGAGCAACTTCTGCTGGGAGGACTGGAAGAACTCTGGTACCTTTCATGATGTCTGGAGTACATGTATCATCCCTTTCATATAATTTGGAGTAGAAATCTTTCACTCTTGTCAAAATTTCGCCTCTATTTCTTGTTATAGAACCATCTTCTTTTCTCAGAGCCATAATCTGTTTTCTTCCCTTACTGAGATGTCCCTTTGCTATCTTTAGGCTTTGGTTGTTTTCAATTGCTTTCCTCACTAGCTCACAGTTGAATTTCCTTACGTCTTCAGTGATACTTTTTCGTGCTGTCTTGCATAGCTCTATATATTCCACTTTGGAAGTCACATCTTCTTTAGTTGTCCTCATCTCTCTTCTTTTTTGCATCAACATTTTGGTTTTTCCTGATAATTTGTTTACATGCAACTTGTTCTTAGACCCAGCTAATTTTGTTGCTGTTTCCATAAGAGCTTTGGTTACTTTTCTGTTAACTTCCGAAATATCCACTTCTTCCGATGTTAGGCCTTCTAAAGCAGAGAATATATAATTATTATAATAAATAAATAAAACAAAATTCCATGATTTCATTTGAATTCTGCAATCTGAGACCATACTCCCTTCATAATATTAAATCAAGGCCTTGTATTTATTTAGGTACCAGTGCCGAATGATGAAGAAGTAAAATTTCATTTTTTTCTTGGTTGCGCATGATTACAATTGGTATTTTAATGCGAAAATCGCTAATGTTATATTCAGCTGATTTTTTTTGTATATATTTTTTTAATAGCAGGACTATTTTATATGCTGCCACGTCGGTTAGTATTGACGGCGGCAGAATACATATATTTTCAGTTTGGAAAGTTATGAAACGTCGATTATGTTACTTTTGTTTAATTGCTGAGAAACGAGAATTTTACGATAATAAGAAAATGAGCATTGATGTATCAAGAATATAATTGTTATTACCAAAGTAAAATTTCTTGTATTGTTCAAGGAAATAATGATTCAAAAAAGGCTTTTTCTTGATTCACTTTCAGTGTGTTTCCTATACTTCTAGAACAAAAACATCATTAGAGGATGTCGTACCTCATAGTCTCTCGTAACTTTTCAAAAACAGAATTGCATCTAAAGCTTGAGAATTTAATCTCGATCTTCTTTCTTCTAATACCCTGGCTGCTGCACTAAAGGCCCGTTCACTTGCAGTGCTGCTAGATGATATGCACAATACATGTCTTGCAATACTGGCTAATTTGGGGAATTTTGAATTTTTCCTCCAAGTCAGCAAATCCTTAGCTTCTGAGTGATTGACTCCCACTTTCAAATCGATGTAGCTATGTACTTCATCTTCTTGAGGAACATCTAAATTAAATTCATCTTCCAGTTTTTCAAACATACTTGATGACATATGTTTCGGCGTGGGCAGTTCCCGTATTATCAATACTGAAGCTGATGTTTCAGTTTCATTAGTTTCGTCAATCATAGAACTTGTTTGTGAATGCACATGTTTTCTTTCATTTTTCAGTAACATTTCTAACGATTTGAAGTTCAGATGTAGAAAGGTTGCCACTTTATATAAATCGTTAATATCTATTATATTTTCAGAGTTGAAGAAATATTCTTCTCATAATATGTGGTAAATACGTCATGATAATTAACACAGCAATCGGACATAACCGAATTGACTGTAGTTACTGTTTCACACGTGAATTAAATCACATCAGAAAACTTGAAAATTTCATCGCTGTGGAGCAGCAATCTCGGCGATGTCCGATTGCTGTGTTAATTATCTATTCTGTTTTGCTGTGCAACTATTTTCTGTTTTTTTCTTCAGTACTACTAAAATATCTGAATCTGTTATGGAAATGATGCAGTGCTTCATGAGCAAGTGATACCGAAGGAGTATATAAGTGGGTGTAAAGTGGGATGTAAAGTGGGATGCAAATCAAATCTCCCTCAAGATGGCTAGTGGCTTCCTCAAACTGTTTTAGAAATTTTGTTAAAACAGACAGAATATCAAAATTTAATCCTTCCATACAAAAGGCTTCATTTTTGATAGCCAAAACATCCCTAATATTGCTTAACTGGTCATTTACAGATTCTAGCATAGCACACAAAGTATCCAGCAAGTTTCAACTTCTTGGTAAACAGATTTTTTCAATCACGACACAGTTTCTGATTTTTTAAAAGTAAGTAACAAGCAATTTACAATTTTCTATACTTGTTTTCAACTCTGGTAGGGCTTCAGTTGCTTCTGTAAAACTGTGTTTCAGTACAGTGTTCAAAAGGTAGCAGGCACAAGTTAAACGATGAAAACATCTTAATGCTGAAACTATGTTTGCCCTTTCATCACTTACAAATACTATTTTTGTCACAAGCATAGAGCAATCAAATCCCACATTTCCAAGGGTTTGCAAAAGTTCTGAATTTATGTTTTCCTATGTCTTTGGTACATAAGGAAATGCAGTAGTTGTTAACACCAAACTTCTCAAAATGAAGTCATTATCTACAAAGTGACAGGTAACAGTCATATATGCTTCATTCCTAAAGGCAGAGGTCCACATATCAGTTGTTATAGTGCCACCAAACTTACGTATCACTTCATTCATTTGTATAACGTATTCCAACCTTATAGTGTCAGCTGAACTTTTGACATGTCTTGAAAGTGTAGTCCTGTGAGGTAGCACATCTTGTGCTGGAACTGATCCTTCTGTTGCACCTGTATCAATTAAGTGCTGTGCTACTTCCAGAAATCCTTGTCCTTCGATGATATTAAAAGGTTGTACAGGGTGAACAAAAAGTATTTCCCTGATTGCAAACGTCATTCATATCTGCTGTACGTATGTTACAGATGTGAAACTGGTGCCAAAATGTTGGAAAACTAACCAAGTTTTTTGTTGCAGGTTTCCGCAATGTGGCTGTAGTGTAGCAGTGTCAGTGTCCAGGAAACCGGAAATGTTCACAAATCATGAACAGAACTTTTTATCATGAACAGAACTTTTTGGCATCTGTAATTCACGTGAGGCCCTACGCACTGATTTCTTGGGACTTCGCACAAAAGACTGTCTCACTGCTTCCACCCGTTCAGCTGAGGTTGATGGTTGGCTAGTTCTCGGTAAGTCAGCAACAGATCCTGTGGTCTTCAGCTTGTCGTACCACGACTTAATGCTCTTGACATCGGGCGGCTTCTTTTCATACGTTGTTTGAAAGTTCCTCTGCACTGTTATTGGTGACCGGGTGTCGTGATACCAAAGGACACACTGAGCTTTTTCTTGATTTGTGAACATTTCCGGTTTCCTGGACACTGACACTGCTACACTACAGCCACGTTGCGGAAACCTGCAACAAAAAACTTGGTTAGTTTTCCAACATTTTGGCACCAGTTTCACATCTGTAACGTACATACAGCGGATATGAATGACATTTGTAATCAGGGAAAGACTTTTCGGACACCCTGTATATCATTAGCGCAGAGTTTTGCACAAACTTTCAGTATTTTCTCCTTTACAGTGGTAGATACTTTTTTCTTTCTTTCTTTAATTAAGAAATTATCCAAATTCGTTAAAGTCGGTTGTTTACTGCAAACTTGAGTGTGTTGAGTAAGTCTGCTAGATACCATCAAATAATATACTTTAATGTCTGTTTATACTTTATACATTGAACGTACTCAACTTTTTTATTAGTTTCCAACTCAATTATTTCTTTGAAATACTTCCATACATCAGATTTTTCACGTTTATAAAGGGAAGTCGCATATTCTTCGGCATCGATTTTATGTTTTCTTGCTCATTGTTAGTCATTATTGCGCTCTAGTGAGTGTTGCAAGCTGAAGTGAAATATGTGTCAGACCTCAGTGAAGATATAACCTTTGCACCTAATTGAAACCAAAACCACTGGAAAGAGTTTCACTCCTTTGCTCTTTGAATGATTTGTCATGAAGGGGGAACAAACGAAGCTGAGTGTTTGAGATTTTCAGTTGGCACAAGATATCCCTCCCTTCTCCTAATCCCCCTCCCTAGCAGCCCTAGGTATTGGTGTTTGGCCTGGCCTCTGCAGTCTGCAAGTCGGCTCATATTCATGTTGTATCCAAATGACTGAAAATAGAATTTTTCATATTTTAGTTACCAGAACTAATTTTAGTGTAGGAAAAAATACATAGTTGTTACGTCTTTTTCAGTGTTAAGTAAAACACTCACAGACGTTTTGAAGTTATGAAATGTATGCGAAATATGCAATTAACAATAATTGAGAATTTGGGGCAAAGAAGAAATGAGAGACTAAAGCCGAGCCATTCAATTATACATTTCCCATTGCTTTAGTTAATTCGGTTAGCAGTGTCAAATAAAATTAATTAGAAAAGTTAACGGAAGAATTAACTTGAGCCTGGGCCCAGGTTTTAGTCAAAAATTTGTTATAAGAGCCCAGTCCCAGGCTTTTTGTCATAGCCCGGGCCTGTGCTCTTCTCTAATGTGAAAATCAAACTCTGTTTATCATAAGTACATTGAGAAATATGTCACAAATGGTGGTATTTTCAAAAACTACCTTTTTTGTCTTAATCTGAAAGTCAAGTACTTGCATTCTATGTAATATCCAGTACTGCTGGGAGTATCATCTGTGTTTTAGTGACAACAAAAAAATTGGGGTTGCTCATAAATAGGGCACCTGGAGTAAGGTAAAATTCTTTTTCCAAGTAAAAGGACTCCCCATACTGTTTTAAATTGTAAATGATGAATTTTGAAAGAATTACCGAAGTATGCATCTATATGTTGTGTCTGTGATGCCCATTTGCCCTTAGTCTAGTCTAGGTGAAATAGCAATACTTACTTGGATATGATACACTTCAGAATTTATGCTATAAACAACCAGTGAAGAGATCTTTATTATTATATTGTTTTATACTTTTGATCATGTTCCTTTGGCTTTCTTTCTCTCTTTGGGGAGGGCTGTTATGAGTGCACAAATGTGCTGAACACAAGGTAACCAAATTCACATTCAATTTTTAAGATTTTATTTTGTAATGCCATCTCAAATTTTGATTAAGTTTCTCATGTAATCCAACAGTTTGTTGCTAATATTAACTGTTCTCATTGCTGCCAGTTACTAAATTGAGTTCTGTTGTGAAGTATGCTTTTATGCAAAGAAATTTTTTGATAAAGATATATTTATCAAGCCTGTAAAACGCTGAAGAGGAAGATTGGTTGTCTTTAGCTTTGAATTATATGTAAGCAATGGTCACTTACGAATAAAACAAAGATTATCACATGAAAAGAATCAAACGTACCTGTAACAGGTTAAAAATTGTGATGAATTTGTTACCAAGTGGAAACAGGTTTTCAGCATTTTGAAAAGGATGCAGTTTTCTTTAATTATGTGACCAAAGGCTGCTAATTTTTATAAACAAACACAATTTATTTTCCTTCTTTTTATAGTGTGATGTGGTCAACAGTACCTATTGGAAATTCTTGCCCAGCTCCAAGTTCACGGTCCAAACATGCCATGTGTGCTGCCCAGAATGGTAACATCTATCTCCTAGGGGGTAGAAGTGCCAACCTCCCGCTCAAAGATGTTTGGAAGTTTGATCCAGGTAATATGCTTTCAACATATTATGCGCAGTGACACTGAAAAAAAAAATTGTGATTAATTACAAGTCATTTTGTGTTATCAACCTATTTGTCCATTTGGATTCAAATGCATACTTAATTTACAGATGGCAGGATGCAGTGTTAAATCATCACTATATTCATGGCAAAGCTGACCTGATTATGGAATTGAAGGTACAGAGCATGTACTTCCACTGCATAATATAGTTCCAGTCTAAAAGCTCATATTTGAATTTCAACTGTGACTAAAAAGTACATAGTTGTTCTAACCATTGTGTGTATGTACATTAAAAAAAATTAAACCCTAGTTTCAGTCGTGTGTCTAAAACTACAGATATTTGCATTTTGGTGACACCATTGTCACTTGTGTCTGTCGGCCATGTTAGAGGCTATAATCTGGAGGATATTTACTGCAGGTGATAGGTAAGCGGACAGTTAAGTGTTGTGGGGTGCTAAGTGTTACTCCTCTCCTCCTGGGGGGGGGGAATCACTGATAACACAATGAGTGCCAAGTTTATTTTTGTTCTGACTCCCATCATGGTGCCACTCTCTTCTGCCATAGTGGCATACTGCACCTCATTAGAGCAGAGAAATACTGCAAAACCATGACATTTTTACTGTGAATTAGTCATTTTAGCTTCCACTTCATTGTCAGGTTAAATTTGCCCTGAGTATATAGCTTTGGTATCACCTAACCATAACAAGAAAAGGAGCAAAGTGCTTAAATATGCAAATTTTATTTTACCCTATTTAGTAAGCTCTTATTTTTTAACTGTTGCAGAAAGGTGCTGAAAACATGCCATTGAATTGTTTGAGTAATCTTGTTAGAGTGGAAAGTTTTCTTCAGTATATACCTTTAGCATTTATTTGTGTGTGTTTTTTGTCTTATTCTCATTGTCTTCGTTAACCTTGTGTTTGGCTTAGTTTAGCCTTCGTAGGCTATTGTGCCTAAAATGCAACCATCCAACACAACCGTGTCCTGAAAAAAAGTAATCAGAATTTTTGTGAGTGATACTCATATTTTCAAAACTGGTACATTTTACTGACTGTATCAGTAAGATGTATGATCACCATGAGCAGTTTCATGAGTTTCTGTATTCTACAGAAGTAGTACATGAATAATATTCAGTCAAATGTCTGTCCTTAATATCTTGCCGTATTTGGATTGTGAGATAGGTTGCAGCTTGTTCTGGCAAAGATGGTGGCTGTGCTGATACTTCCCATATCTGATATGTGGTTTGTTCTAGGTGTTAGCATTTTTCTTTTTCATCATGTTGTCTCCAGATTTGTAGGGTTCTGTAAATTTAATGGAAGGAGTTCATGAGTCAGATGGATTCAGCTCAATCAAGTTTTTCAAAAAAAGCAAAAAGAAAGCCATTGATTTGGTACTGAAGAACATGCACAGCTGAACTCCTTTAAAAATTGAATCTAGTAATGATAAAATGATTAATGATTGCTTCCTATAGATATATATTGACCCAGTTAATGATGAAGGATCTATTAAGGATTCCATATCAATTTCAGTACAGCTGCATGCTGACACCGACTTTGACTAATCAGGGAGCTTAATAATCATCTGAGCAACATGCAGACAATTAGTGGAGCTTTGTTTTTATTTTGTAAATATAGTTTTGAATGATGTGGTATTGTAAGCAGCTTTTGTTTTTATTGTTAGGAATTCGTAAGAAAAGAGTAGCAGTGATCTATATAATGGCACAGTTCATTAATCAATAAAGCAAGATGTTTAAAAAATTAACAGTGCCCTGATGTTTTGACGATAACCAGACATTCAGCTGTTGAACAAGCAGAACTAATGTTCTGCAGCTTTGAAGACAAGGATTTCATACTTTAGCAGCCATTTTAATTGAGCAAAACAGAGCAGCCTCACACAATCAACTGTTGACAATTAAAGCTTGATTGGAGTTGCAATCAACAGGAATACATGAATAATGTTATACATTATTCAAGTATTTGACTGATCATTATTTCAAGTTTTCATAATTCAGGTGTCAGTCCAATACCTTATTCAAGTATGGGACTCAACATTGTTCAGGAATACATGATCAGTCTCTACAGCAAGTTCTGCATTGCCTTCAATTTCTGCCACCTGACAGCCGTCAGAGGTTCTTATGTTAGGTTTTCCTGAAATCTAATTTTAATTTTTGTTTGCATCAAGTATTAGTGCTCTTTTATCTGAGTGTATGCCCAATTGTATATAAATGTAAAAATCCATTGAATAAGTGTTAAAGAGTAGGCCTTTTGGTGCAGAAGGTTAGTTACCTGGTATGCAACTGATTAGGGCTTTAATATATGAATCTCATATAAAATTAGTATCTAATAGATCACTTTTTCCTTAAACTGCAATATAAAAACAAAACAATACCATTTGTAACACTACCAAAAATGAACCATTTGCCTATAGTACACATTGAGCAAATAGAAGATATTTTTACTTAAATTCATAACAATCAGTTTCTGTGAAAAAATAAAAAAGTGATAGAGACAAAAAACTGGAATCCTGTGGTTCACAACTTGCATTCTTACCTTTTGAAGTTATCTGCAAATTGAAATAGATGTAAAATTGGTAATTCATGATTTAAGTGAAATACCTCTAATTTGTATGTGATGTTTTTATTTATCAAAATTTGAATTAAGAGCATGTGATATGATATGTGATGTTTTTATTTTATCAAAATTTGAATCAAGAACATGTTTACCTAAAAACTCATTGTTCTGCAATTTATCAACAAACATAACTCACTTTAAAAATAGAGGAAAGTAATGCTTTTCTTTCATTTCATTTTCATTTTTCATTATGATGTTACATTTGACCATATTACATATCAAGATTAATTTTGTAACATATAAAATCAAGAAAAAAACATATAATATATATACTTTTATACAGGGTAACCATAGAACAGGAAATTGGATGAAAGGCTATAAATATATAGCCTGAGTGAATCCTAATTTCCCTGAAGTGCATAGGCAAGCCAAACATCCTGCACATATGAAATTTATGCATAAATGGTCTGTTTAATAATATTCTACTATTAAATTTTATATTTCAGTTTGTTAGCAATTTTTTTTAGTTGTTTTCAAAAATAATTATAATTATTGATACACATTGACAAGGTAGGTTATTCCATAATACCAATCCCCGGTAATCAATAAATCTTTGTTGAGCTCAAGTGTTAGGCATTGGTAACAAAAATGTATTTCTGTTTCCAGTTCAATAGTCATGGCTCACAGTATTCAGCTAAATCAAATGTCGATGCTTACTCTCCTTTCATAGTGAGAATAATTGGCAGTGAAACACGTAACACACAAAACATTAGAATAATTCTTGATGTCGACATATCACGCTTAAGTTACGTAAAAATTAGAAGTGGTGGGACATTTCGGTAGAAACTTTTACCTTCATCAGCCATGGAATGTAACACATGATATTAGCATCAGTTGTTGCCAGATTTCAAAATAGCTTTCTAAATCATAGAAATGTTAAAAGGTGCATCTATATTACAGGTTTTAGGAGTGAGGAAGATTTCAATGCTTTCCCGGCACCTGAGGGCTTTCCAATTGCAGAACGTAGCGATGTGTTTAACATTTTGCCAATCGGGAATCGCGGACACATCGTTGATGGTTAAAATTGAAAGGGAGGTGGAAGGGTTGCCTTTCTTAACATCAGCAATGTGTTTCACCAATTGCCGGTTGATGCTTCATTAAGTACTACCAATATAGTGGGTAATGACCATGGAAGTGTTGACAGGGATAAAGTAGATCCCTTGTAACTCAAGGGGTTTATTGGCATATCTGTCTTTAAGGTTAAGAAGATGTGGAGGTGGTTTAACAGTAATCCTGTAGTCAAATGACTTGAAATGGAGCAAACTAAAGGGCAAAGTGCCCACAAACTGATGAGTGGTGGAAAGTTCAGGCAGTAAACTGGTAGATCTATTCTGTGATTCAAATTTCTTAATTAGCCTATGTACTAAGAGGGTGGAAAGCCATGAAATTTCCCAATGTTGATGGTGTTCTGATATTTGTTTTGAAGAGCAGAAGGGCTGTTGCAAATAAGGTTAGCTCTGTGGATGTATGCCTTTAAAGCAGCCAATTTGTATTTACCTAAGGTACAGGAATGGTAAGGGATATTATGGGTGGCAGAAGGTTTCCTGTAAACAGAGAGACCAAGTGAGAAGTCTGGGTTGATGTGGACCAGACTTCTCACTTGGTCTCTTTGTTTACAGGTTTACAGGAAACTTTCTGCCACCCATAATACTGTATCATCCCTTACCATTTCTGCACCTTTGGTAAATACAAATTGGCTGCTTTAAAGGAATTTATCCACAGAGCTAACCTTATTTGCAACAGCCCTTCTGCTCTTCAAAACAAATATCAGAACATCATCAACATTGGCAAATTGCATGGCTTTCCACCCCTCTTAGTACATAGGCTAATTAAGAAATTTGAATCACAGAAAAGATCTACCAGTTTACTGCCTGAACTTTCCACCACTCATCAGTTTGTGGGAGTTTTACTCACAAAGTTTGCTCCATTTTCAAGTCATTCGGCCTACAGGATTGCTGTTAAACCACCTCCACATCTTCATAACCTTATATTTAAAGACAGAGATCCCAATAAACCCCTATAGTTACAAGGGATCTACTCTATCCCTGTCAACACTTCCATGGTCATTACCCACTATATTGGTAGTACTTAACGGAGCATCAACCGTCAATTGGTGAAACACATCGCTGATGTTAAGAAAGGCAACCTTTCCACCTCCCTTTCAATTTCAACCATCAGCGATGCGTCCGCGATTCCTGATTGGCAAAATGTTAAACACATTGCTACGTTCTGCAATTGGAAAGCCCTCAGGTGCCGGGAAAGCATTGAAATCTTCCTGATGCCTAACACCTGTAATGCAGATGCACCTTTTAGCATACCTATGATTTGGAATGCTATTTTGAAATCTGGCAACAACTGATGCTTATACCATGTGTTTCATTCCATGGCTGATGAAGGTAGAAGTCGCTACCGAAATGTCCCACCACTTGTAATTTTTACTTAACTTAAGCACGATATGTCAACATCAGTGGCAGATTTCCAAATATGCACACTAGGCGCACACCTAGGGGCCCAGAGTATAAGGGGCCCCGAAAACGTAAAATGGGATTGCCAGTTTTGTTTTGGTTTTCATGAACCGAAAAAAATAAATCGTTATATAAAAAAATAAATCGTTAAAGCGACCACAAACTCACATTAATATAGATCAACTTATAGACTTTATAGCGGAAGACTTGGCAGACCTAATAGTTTTTCACAAAAAGAAAAAAACATATTAGTTGGAATTTTTGAAATGCTTACTTTCTCTTTGCAGAACAACTACTTTCAATTTGGGAAAACTTTTTTCATTCAAAAATCGGGGCTAGCTATGGGCTCCCCACTCTCCCCACTCTTAGCTAACTATTATGTGGGAAAACTAGAAGAAAAGATACTAGTACAACCCACATACTTCTGCTTATATAGCAGATACATGGATGACATCTTATTTATAATAGATAGCTCAGAAATTGTTCCAGAAAGAATTCTAGACTCATTCAATGAATTAGATGATTCCCTTAAGTTCACTATTGAACTTCAAAAAGAAAGAAGAATAAACTTCTTAGATATTACTATCTATTATGAAGATGAAAAATTCCTCACTAGTTGGTATAAAAAACCAATGAATACTAAAAGACTACTGGATTTCAATTCGTATCATCCAGTTTCTATTAAGAAAAATGTAGCAAGTCAGTTTTTAGAAAAAATAATAAAATAGTTTCTACTGCAGATGAAAAAGAAGCCCATAAAGAAGAGCTTACGGTCATACTTGCAGAGAATAACTATCCTAAAGAAGAAATTGAGAAGCTTCTGAATTTTAATGGTACGAAGAACCCACAAAAGCAACAAATAAAATTCACTAGAAAAATTTCTTATCACAAAGGTTTATTTGAGGCTTTAAAGAGAATTAGTAAAAAATACAATATTAGGCTAGCTCCAAGTTTAGAGAACAAAGTTAAAAATTTTTTCCCTAAAATAGTTCAAAGAGAAGAAGATATTTTAAAAATGCAAGGAGTAGTTTATGAAGTAAATTGTAGTTGTGGACTATCTTACATAGGTGAAACAGGTCGCAGACTAGAAACTCGTATAGCTGAGCATAAAGCAGCTATAAAAAATTGCTCCAACAAGACTGGATTAGATAGGCATGTTAGAGAAACTGGGCACAGCATGGATTGGAATTCCCTTAAAGTCATTAGTTTCCAAAGCAATTTTCAAAAAAGAAAGCTGAAAGAAGGAATAGAGATTGAGAAAAATCAAAATTCCATCATCAATGACTGCAAAGGATTTTCCCTGCCTAACATCTGGCAGGATTTGTTGAAAAATAACCTAAACCATCAAGGTTAACCGTAGCCGTCAAGGTAAACCGTAACCGTGATAGTGACAGGAAAAAGTGACAACAACAAGACAGCCTGAAGAAGGAGAAGAGTTTTCTCCGAAAATTTGCTATTAATGAAAAAATTTCCTAGTAAAATTCCCATAATATTTGCTTTAGATTAGTAACACTTTATTAGTATTGTCCAGTGATATTTTACATTCTCATATTAGTAACATATATTTTTCTTGCTGTTGTTGATAATCCAAATTTTCGAGTTCTTACTGATGTCCTGGTTTTGAAAGGAACAGTTAAAATAATTTAGCCTTCCATTTATTGGTAAGTGAAGGAAGAATTCACTCTTTCCACACTTTTTATTGTGTAAGGTGAATACTTAACTGGGCTGCTGTTACATAAATTACTTCCATGCTACTTTCAGCCAAAGGAAAACGTCTGTGTTCGAACCTCCTTCCCCCTGAGTTGCAATGAGGAGTGCTTGTAGAAACTGTCTTCATGATCGGGAGTGTTTGCTGTTTATTGCCTCTTCCCTTTGGGGTAGGATAATCAAATTCTTTGTCAGCCTTAATCTTCCCTAAACCAGTCTAAACCAAAAAAGCTAATATTTAATAGGCTGAAAAATAAAGAAATTCGAGCGCATTGGTCAATGTGTGTACGTAAGTGCCTAAATGAGCATTTCTCCAACAGATGGATTGGGCGTGGTGGTCCCATTCCGTGGCCTCCTTGCTCTCCAGATCTAACTTCATTGGATTATTTCATGTGAGGTTATGTGAAGGATCGTGTCTATCCGATGCCTTGTACTGATTTGCAGGAACTGAAGCTGCGTATCACAGCTGCTATTAATTCCATAACTCCTCAGATGCTTGCCAATACATGGCATGAAATCGAGTATTACTTGGACGTACTACGAGCAATCAAGGGATCTCACATCAAAATTTATTAACTTGTGTAGTTACATTGTAAGTTAGTACAGTCAGTTTCTTTCTATCTGTTTAATGTTTTGTTTTATATAATTTTGTAATGTGTCCAATAATTCTCGGACACCCTGCATATATATATACACTGACGGAAAAAAAAATCCCAACACCAAGAAATAGTTGTGTTAGATAAACGATTGTTGGTAGGCAGTGAGAGTACATCTGTAAGATGACGTCTATGCAAATTTCGCGCTCGGCGCATACGTGTGGCGCTAGTAGCGCTCCTTGGAACATGCAAAGCAGGTTTGCTGTAAATACGCGCTGTAACGTTCGTGAGCGTTAGTTTTCGTTGAGATTCGACGTGGTGTGTTGATGTTAGTCAAGAATGCCTTTAAGAAGACGAAGAAGCCATTATCAACAGCTCACGGAGTTTGAACGAGGTCGTGTAATAGGGCTACGAGAAGGTGGATTTTCTTTCCGCAATATTGCAGAACGACTTGGCAGGAATGTAGCCACCGTGCATGATTGTTCGCAGCGGTGGTCAAGGGGAGGTACTGCCTCAAGAAGACCGGGTTCCAGCTGGCCACGTGGCACTACTGAGAGGGAAGACCACCGTGTACGGCGTACGGCCGTGGCGCATCGTACCGCGTCTGCGGCAGCAATTCGAGCTGCAGTTGTCACCACAGTGACACAACGAACTGTTGCAAATCGGTTACTTGAAGGACAGCTCCGAGCCAGACACCCTGTAGCGCGTTTGCGACGTCAGTGGTGTCAAGCTAGAGCTCATTGGAGGACGGAGTGGAGATCTGTTGTGTTTTCCGATGAAAGCCGGTTCTGCCTGGGTGCCAGTGATGGCCGTGTGTTGGTTAGAAGGAGGCCAGGTGAGCGCCTGCAACCAACCTGTCTGCGGCTGAGACACACTGGACCTACACCTGGATTTATGGTCTGGGGAGCAATTTCCCTGACGGCACAGTTGTAGGTCGGTCTGGTGATTCAACCTGTTGTGCTGCCATTCATGAACAGCATTCCAGAGGGTGTTTTCCAACAGGATAACGCTCGCCCGCATACCGCTGTTGTAACCCAACATGCTCTATAGAGTGTCGACATGTTTACGTGGCCTGCTAGATCACCAGATCTTTCACCAATCGAGCACGTATGGGACATCATTGGACGACAACTCCAGCGTCACCCCCAACCAGCATTTACCGTCCCTGTATTGACCGACCAAGTGCAACAGGCATGGAACTCCATCCCACAAACTGACATCCAGCACCTGTACGACACAATGCATGAATGTTTGCGTGCTTGCATTCAACATTCTGGCGGTTACACCGGTTATTAATGTACCAGCATTTCACATTTTAAATGGCTCTTCTCGCGCTTACAATAAGCTGTGATCTTAAAACCTTAATCGATTAAATATGTTACCTATACAAATGTATTGCCGCCATTTCATTCCTCTACAACTATTTTTTCGTGGTGTTGGGATTTTTTTTCCTTCAGTGTATATATAATATATATATATATATAATATATATATACACTATCTACCAACAAGTAATTGCACACCTCACCTGTGATAGCAAAGGAAAACGAAGTTTATTTACCTTCAATAGTTGGTGGAGCCTCCACGAGCGGCGATTACAGCTGCGACCCTCCGAGGCATACTCTCAACCAGGCGTTGTACGACAGCCAGCGGTATTTTCTTCCACTCGGCTTGGAGAAGACAGGTCAGTACCTTCACCGATTTCGGACAGTGGGGGCACCCCTTAAGTCGACGCTCCAACTCGTCCCAGAGGTGCTCAGTAGGTTTAAGGTCCAGGCTCTGCTCAGACCAGTCCATTCAATTAACCCCATTGTCATCATACCAAGCCATGGTGGACTTCACAACATGACAGGTGGCATTGTCATCCGGAAAGTAACATGGGTCCACCCCATAAAACTGCCACAATGTAGGAAGTGCATGGTCATCCAAAATGGTGCAGTAGGTCTTGGCGTTGAGTCTACCAGGAATTGCAACCAAGGGTCCCGTGCCATACCAGGAGAAACACCCCCATAGCATAATTCCACCTTCGCCAAACTTCACAATTGGCACAATACATTCCGGCAGGAGACATTCTCCAGGCAGACGCCAAACCCAGACCCTGCCATCCGAAATGTAGAGGGTGAACCTTGATTCGTTGCTCCAGAGAACCTGTTTCCACTGTTCAGCGGTCCACTGTCGACGTTCTTTGCACCACGTTCGCCGAACAGCACTATTGGACTTGGTGATCAAAGGCTTGTGGGCGGCAGCACGTCCATGAAAACCAAGCAGATGGGCTTCCTTACGGATGGTATTCATCAAAAGAACATTCCCGGATGCCTGTTCAAACTCCTCGTGGATGTGGCACATCGATTTGGTGCGGTTCTTCCATATTTCTCTGGCCAGCACCCGTCGGTCTCTAACTCCCAGTGTTGTGGGTCTGCCGGGTCGGGGCACATTGCGACAGTCACCTCTCATCTTCCACGTGCCAATCATGTAGGCCACTGTCAATTTTGCGTACTTCAACTCGCTGGATATGTCACATATGGATCGGCCATTTCTGTGACACCCGACGATTACACCTTTCTCGAAATCAGAGAGCTCCAAACTGCATGGCATCTTGCATGCGACTGGTTGCATTGTTGTGTCCCACACGATATTTAACGGTGGCTGCCGTGACATGTATCAGGAAAGCAGATATCGTCGATTGCAGAGGTGTCCAATTACTTGTTGGTAGATAGTGTATATATATAGGGATGGAGGCGAAATTTTGACAAGAGTAAAAGATTTCTACTCCAAGCTATATGAAAGGGATGATACATGTACTCCAGGCATCATGAAAGGTACCAGAGTTCTTCCAGTCCTCCCAGAAATTGCACATACAATCAAGAACATGAAGTGGGGAAAAGCTCTAGGAGAAGATGGAATTACTGTAGACATCATACAAGAAGCAAGTGGAGAAATCGAAAACAGTACTCGCCCAAATTTTCACTTGATGCCTTAATGAAGGGAAGATTCCTGAGGAATGGAACAACGCTATAATGATCCTGCTACATAAAAAAGGTGGCATTGAGGATCTCGGGAACTACAGACCTATCAGCCTCCTATCAGTGGTTTATAAAATCTTCACTAAAGTTCTTTCACATCGTTTGAAGGTAACTCTGGACATGGCTCAACCGAGAGAACAACCTGGATTCAGGAGTGGCTACAGCACAATAGATCATATCCACGTACTGAGAGAACTAATTGAAAGAGCGAGGGAATATGAACTTCCATTGTGCATGGCTTTTATCGATTATGAAAAAGCCTCTGATTCAGTGAAACCATCAGCAGTTACAATGGCTCAAAAATCCTGCGCTATTGAAGATGCATACATTAATATTATTAATAACATCTATGAAAATGCAAGTGCAAAGATTCGACTGTTTGAAAATACAACACACATAAAAATTGGAAAGGGAGTGAGACAAGGTGATACCATATCTCCCAAGCTCTTTAATGCCACATTGGAGTGTCTTTTTCAGTCGCTGAGCTGGGAAAACAAGGGGATAAAGATTAATGGAAATTATCTAACCCACCTTCGTTTTGCTGATGACGTAGTCATTTTTGCAACTACCCCATCAGAGCTGCAGAGTATGATCCAGGAACTTGCTGTCAAGAGTAAAGAAGAGGGATTAAAAATGAACTTTCAGAAGACAAAAGTGATGTTCAATGCTTTTACAAGAAATAAAGATTTATCGATTGATGGAGAAAAGCTGGAGATAACAGACACGTACGTTTCTCTTGGACAGCAGATATCAAGTGAGGGTCACATTGATGAAGAAATTAATCGGCGTACAAAACTTGCCTGGAGAGCTTTTGGAAGAAACAGCATAATTTTCAAGAGCAATATGCCATTATGTCTTGAAAGAAAAGTGTTTGATCAATGCATCCTTCCAGTGCTTACGTATGGTGCAGAGACGTGGACCTTAACTAAAAGAGACATACGAAGGCTGCAGACAACTCAAAGTCGCATGGAAAGGTGCATGCTTGGTGTAACCAGGAGAGATAAGAAGAGAAACTCGTGGATCAGAAAAATGACACGAGTGAAAGACATCATGATCAGAGTAAAATCCCTGAAATGGCAATGGGCTGGACATACTGCCAGAAGGACAGACCATGGATGGACAGCCAAAATTTTAGATTGGATTCCAAGGGACAGGAAAAGACTCAGACAAAGATCACATGGAAGATGGGTGGATAAAATTCGAAAGTATGCGGGAGTGACATGGAGGAGACGGGCACAAGACAGACCATTGTGGAGAAAACTTGGGGAGACCTTCGTCCAGCAGTGGATTGATAATGGTTGACAATGATGATGATGATACATAGGAATGTAAGGTCAGGTGATGCGTAACATCACAGCCTCTCCTTGACATATGTCAACCCCGTCTTCTCGTGGTGCATCCTGTTCTCACTAAAGGGGCTCTGACGACCGCCAATAGCAGTATAACTATACCATCGGGATTAGAGGAAATGCTATCCCACACTCACCAACCCGCTTGTCCAGTGTGGTGAGTTATGGCCAAACCCCTCCAAAATGACTCCACAACTTAAATCTAGGCCCTCATTCTCCGGCAGCTGGAATGTACCTGGCCAAGGCAGCAGCCAGTGCGACATGAAGGCAGAGGGTGCTAAGAATCCACGAAGGACCGGACTAGGCTGCCATCTGATGCTGACCTTGGCTACATATAATGGACGCTCCCTACCTTCTGATTCAAGGCTTCTTGAATTGGAAGAGGAACTACAAATGATCAAGTGGGACATCGCCGGGCTAAGTGAGGTAAGGAGAAAAGGAGAAGATCTCATCGAACTGAAAAGTGGACATTTCTTCTACTATCGGGGGACAGATACTGGCAGAACTAGTGGTGTTGGATTTATAATAAACAAGAAACTGAAGGATAAAGTCGTAGAAGTTGAAGGTTCCTCTGACAGAGCTGCACGACTCGCTATCCAACTCTCGAGAAGATAAAAGGCTCAGATTATTCAAACTTATGCACCCACCACAAGTCATCCTGAAGAAGAAATTAAAGAATTTTATGAGGAAATTCGTCATCTTATAAAGGTAAGCAGCACTTGAAGATAATTCTGGGAGATTTCAATGCAGAAATAGGGCAACGGCAACAGAATGAAACTTCAGTAGGTAAATTTGGTCACGGCAACAGAAACCAGCGGGGAAATACTCTCGTTGAGTTTGCAGAGGCAGAAGGGTTTTTCATCTTGAACTCCTTTTTCAAGAAAAAGCCACATAGGAAATGGACATGGAGACATCCAAATGGGACGACAAGTGAAATTGATTTTATTATGTGTAACAAAAAATTCGTCATAGAAGACTGCAGTGTGCTAAACAAGTTCAACACAGGTAGTGACCATAGATTGGTGAGATGTAAGATGCACCTCAACACTAAACTCGAACGTGGCAAGCTCATAAGACAAACAAAATGTATTGACATAACCAACCTTAAAAAACACCATAATAACTTCAAATTGGAACTGAAGAACGGATTCTCTGCTTTAGAATTCCTAACATCGGAAGAAGTGAATATTTCTGAAGTTAACAGAAAAGTAACCAAAGCTCTTATGGAAACAGCAACAAAATTAGCTGGTTCTAAAAACAAGTTGCATGTGAACAAATTATCAGGAAAAACCAAAATGTTGATGCAAAAAAAAAGAAGAAAGATGAGGACAAGTAAAGAAGATGTGACTTCCAAAGTGGAATATATAGAGCTATGCAAGACAGTGCGAAAAAGTATCACTGAAGACGTAAGGAAATTCAACTGTGAAGTAGTGAGGAAAGCAATGGAAAACAACCAAAACCTAAAGATAGCAAAGGGACATCTGAATGAGGGAAGAAAACAGATTATGGCACTGAGAAAAGAAGATGGTTTTGTAACAAGAAATAGAGGCGAAATTTTGACAAGAGTGAAAGATTTCTACTCCAAATTATATGAACAAACGAAACATGTACTCCAGACATGAAAGGTAACTGTACCAGAGTTCTCCCAGTCCTCCCAGCAGAAGTTGCACATGCAATCAAGAACATGAAGCGGGGAAAAGCTCCAGGAGGAAATGGAATTACTGTAGACATCATACAAGAAGCAAGTGGAGAAATCGAAACAGTACTCGCCCAAATTTTCACTCGATGCCTTAATGAAGGGAAGATTCCTGATGATTGGAACAATGCTACAGTGATCTTGCTACATAAAAAAGGTGACATTGAGGATCTCAGGAACTACAGACCTGTCAGCCTCCTATCAGTGGTTTATAAAATCTTCACTAAAGTTCTTTCACACCGTTTGAAGGTAACACTGGACATGGCTCAACCGAGAGAACAAGCTGGATTCAGGAGTGGCTACAGCACAATAGATCATATCCACGTACTGAGAGAACTAATTGAAAGAGCGAGGGAATATGAACTTCCATTGTGCATGGCTTTTATCGATTATGAAAAAGCCTTTGATTCGTTGAAACCATCAGTAGTTACAAAGGCTCTGAAATCCTGCAGTATTGAAGATACATACATTAATATTATTAATAACATCTATGAAAATGCAAGTGCAAAAATTCGGCTGTTTGAAAATACAACACATAAAAATTGGAAAGGGAGTGAGACAAGGTGACGCCATATCTCCCAAGCTCTTTAATGCCACATTGGAGTGTCTTTTTCAGTTGCTGAGCTGGGAAAACAAGGGGATAAAGATTAATGGAGATTATCTAACCCACCTTCATTTTGCTGATGACGTAGTCATTTTTGCAACTACCCCATCAGAGCTGCAGAGTATGATCCAGGAACTTGCTGACAAGAGTAAAGAAGAAGGATTAAAAATGAACTTTCAGAAGACAAAAGTGATGTTCAATGCTTTCACAAGAAATGAAGATTTATCGATTGATGGTGAAAAGCTGGAGATAACAGACACGTACGTTTCTCTTGGAAAGCAGATATCAAGTGAGGGTCACATTGATGAAGAAATTAATCGGCGTACAAAACTTGCCTGGAGAGCTTTTGGAAGAAACAGCATAATTTTTCAAGAGCAATATGCCATTATGTTTTAAAAGAAAAGTGTTTGATCAATGCATCCTTCCGGTGCTGACGTATGGTGCAGAGATGTGGACCTTAACTAAAACAGACATACAAAGGCTGCAGACAACTCAAAGCAGCATGAAGAGGGGCATGCTTGGTGTAACCAGGAGAGATAAGAAGAGGAACTCGTGGATCAGAAAAATGACAAGAGTGGAAGACATCATGATCAGAGTTAAATCCGTGAAATGGCAATGGGCTGGACATACTGCCAGAAGGACAGACCATCGATGGACAGCTGAAATTTTAGATTGGATTCCAAAGGACAGGAAAAGACCCAGAAGAAAATCACATGGGAGATGGGTGGATGAAATTCGAAAGTATGCAGGAGTGACATGGAGGAGACTGGCACAAGACAGAACGTAGTGGAGGAGGAAACTTGGGGAGACCTTCGTCCAGCAGTGAATTGATAATGGTTGACAATGATGATGATATATATGTAATATTTTTGATTTTGTCTATATATATATATATATATATATATAATATCTTTACTTGTATATCACCCCTGCTACAGTTTAGTGAGTATCCCCAAATTGTTTGTCTTTATTCAAGTACAGCCATCTTTAACTCAAAAGGTATGTTTTGTTCTTTTTGGTGCTATTCTATTTTGAGGTACAGTCGTTCTCAAGTGATCAGCTATCAGGAGCTAACCAGAATTAATTTCAATAGCCAGGGAAGTACTGACTTTGGCAAGATCCGCTCACTCTTCCTACATGACACATGTAGAGAATAAAAAAATGTGGCAGCAGTTGAACTTGAAGAAGAGAAGAATGTCAAGATGGTAGAAGAAAGCGAATTAGAAATTAAAAAGAGAAAACAAAGTATTGACAAACTAGAAGATTTGAAGAGAATTAGAAAATATCATAGTGAGAAAAGAACACCCAGTAACAAACTAAAAACTATGTATAACTGTCTGAGCATGATAACAACTCACTAGATACTAAATAAAATATGTTATTTATTTACATTTTAAAAACTACACAAACATAATTTAAAAAACGACCATAACGAGATCTTTCGGAGGTTCTATACCTCCATCCTCAGGCCTAGCATGCAGAAATGGAAGTGTCTCAAGTATAAATACACTCACAAACAGTGACGGACTTACAGATTTGGCACCCATAGGCACAAATTTTCCAAGCGCCGCCTGCGGAAGAGCTCCTAACCCGTACACCCGTTCTGGTTCTGATATTGGGACCGGCAGAGTCATAATAATGGGGGTCCAGCTCCAGGTGGTCTAGCCCCCCCTCCTAAATGTTCGACTTCATGGTCAAATATATATATTCATATATTGGCTGAGCATACACGTTTTTGTAATTAACCCCTTGGAGCTTGGAACCTCCTCGAAATTAAGTTCTACATACGTGCCTGGGGCCCGGTTCTTAGCAGGATGTGGCTGCGCTGCGCCCTTCCATCCCTGCCACTTTCTAGGCAGAAGTTTTTATAGTTTCGTGCTCCCAACATGTCCCTATTCCTAAAATGTACCTCTTTTTCAGCTTGGTTCATAAAAGTCCATAGTTTTAAAAATGCCCCTTCTTTTCCATGAAATGAAGGTCCTCAAAATTTTTATCAGAATGATCAATTTTTAAATTTTTGCATAAAAAGTTCAGTTATGTTTCAATATCTCAATCAACAATCATGTAGCTATAATATTGTACTATTATAAATTGGTGATTTGTAAAGAAGCACCACAAGGAATATAATTTTTATTAAGAAAAGAAATAAAAATATCCGTTTATTGACGTAAAAATATGATTATTAAAGTGTAAGCTTTCAACACCAATGGGTGCCTTCTTCACCCTTATGCGTGGAGATAGGCAAGACAAGAGAACTAAACAACAGAAAAATTTAAAAAACCAAACATGAACAGAATATGAGAATATGCTATGTCGCGTCACGTGCGTGCGACAATGAGAGATGACCACAAAAACGTACTAAGCGCGAAGAAAAGTGCACCATATTTGGGGAAGCTAAACATCATCATTGCAGACCACAGGGTTTGTCAATATTTCGATGGTTTCCCGAAGGGCAGTGCCCCTGGCGGTAGTATAAGGAGCCACTTGCTTGATCTGGTTCCACTTCGGGATGGCGGAATGGGTAACCACTTCCCAAGATAGGGCGGGTGTCGATTTTTTGTGCGAGACGTTCTGCTTGTGTTTGATCAGTCAAAGAGCATTTTGTCATTCCGATGTAATGTTTGGTGGTACCATCCGGGTATTCCAATGGTATGGAATACACTCCTGCACTAGTCAGTGAGGTATGGGTGTTCCTGGATGATAGCAGGTGGCGTGAAATCGATCTTGGTGAGCGTATCCCAAAGCTAAGCCCCAGTTTCTTTAAGGTGTTCTTCAAGAAGTAGGCTTTTCAGCAGCTTAGTATTCCTTCCTTTTTTGCAATCACGATTTCCCAATTCTGAGCCCCACTGAGTTATCCCTTTTTTTGCACTCATCACTCACGGAGATTTCAGCACAGCACCCGACATACACTAAAACAAGCTTGTTCGAACTTCCTAGTAAAAATCTAAACTCACCACGAAACTGCCGCAAATGTTAGGTTAATTACGAGTATGACACTTTGATACACTTATAGCTCTGACCAATTCCAGTTCCCTGAGCTTTGTCTTTGTGAAGCGCATTTTCATCTGGATGGATGTTGGGAGTACACGTACACCGTACATGCATGCCCAGCTATTCAGATAAAAGCAATTTAAAAACGTTTGTATTGGACCACATATTGTATGGTAAACGGGTCACACCCATGTCCCCTTCCATGGGACTCCCTGGGAATGAAGTATGTCTTGTCCCTTTCCTTTGCTTTCTTTTCTTTTTCTTTATTCGTTGTTTGTTGTGTCATGGTCACCATCAGGGGAAGAAGGGGACAGGACAGACGTCGCGTGCCCAGTGCCCCTCCCCCTCTCCCCGAATATGTTGCTTTTCTTTTTCTCCTCAACCTGTTTGGGTTTCGGTCAGAATGATCAGAGTGAATCATTTCCCTTCCTACGTTGCAGCAGTAGTTCCGTCCAAGAATGTGAGCTGGGACTCACTCAGACATAGAAAACTCCCTCCCCCTTCCCAAACAGGAGGTTGTGGTACAGTGGTGCCCCAAAGGCACTGGTAGTGTTGTTGTCTGACGCACACACACACATCCCAAAAATAAATTTTAGGGAAAGCTGCTATGTCCGAACATGACTCTGCTTAGCATTGTTCCTAATCCCACCACAAATTTACACCCTCACTGAAATTTTTGCGCCCATAGGCACGTGCCTACCATGCCTAATTAGACATCTGCCACTGCTCACAAGCAATACCATCATGCCCCCAGTCGAGGAGAGTATGTTGCCAACTGAAAGAAACATTATTAAAGAAGACAGAGAGTAACGTCATAGTTATGAGTTATTTATGAGGTATGTCCGAATCATGAGGAAAGCAGTTCTTCAGAAAAAAACTACAGGGTGAAAGCACAGATAACGGTAACTCGTCGTTGCAACAGGAAGACAAGAAGTGTAGAAGGTACAAACTTTCTGTAAATAACATAGTACCTCCGAAAAGATCTTGCTATGGTCTTTTTTTAAATTACATGTGTGTAGTTTTTAAAATGTCCAAAATGACTCCACAACTTAAATCTTGGCCCTCAGTCTCCGGCAGCTGGAATGTAGCTGGCCAAGGCAGCGGCCAGTGCGACATGAAGACAAAGGGTGCTAAGAATCATCAGAGGACCGGACTAGGCTGCCATTTGATGTTGACCTTGGCTACTTACAATGGATGCTCCCTATCTTCTGATTAAAGGCTTCTTGAATTGGAAGAGGAACTACAAAGGATCAAGTGGGACTTCGTCGGGCTAAGTGAGGTAAGGAGAAAAGGAGATCTCATTGAACTGAAAAGTGAACATCTCTTCTGCTATCGTGGGACAGATACTGGCAGAACTAGTGGTGTTGGATTTATAATAAACAAGAAACTGAAGGATAAAGTTGTAGAAGTTAAAAGTTTCTCTGACAAAGCTGCACGACTCGTTATCCAACTCTCAAGAAAATACCAGGCTCAGATCATTCAAACTTATGCACCCACCACAAGTCACCCTGAAAAAGAAATTGAAGAATTTTATGAGGAAATTCGTCATTTAAATAATAAAGGCAAGCAGCACTTGAAGATAATTATGGGAGATTTCAAAGCAAAAATAGGGCAACAGCAACAGAATGAAACTTCAGTAGGCAAATTCGGTCACAGCAACAGAAACCAGCGTGGAAATACTCTCATAGAGTTTGCAGAGGCAGAAGGGTTTTTTATCATGCACTCCTTTTTCAAGAAAAAGCCACAAAGGAAATGAACATGGATGCATCCCAATGGATGTACAAATGAAATTGATTTTATTATGTGTAACAAGAAATTTGTCGTGGAAGACTGCAGTGTGCTGAACAAGTTCAACACAGGTAGTGACCATAGAATGGTAAGATGTAAGATGCACCTCAATGCTAAACTCAAGTGTGGCAAGCTCATAAAACAAACAAAGTGTTTGTTTGTTTGTTTTATGAGCTTGCCACACTGGAAAGATCGCATTTTGGATACTACGTTCATCGAAATTAACGAAATTGCTAACAAAGAAGCCAACTCCAATAGCGTTACGGTAGATAAAAAATTAAATGCACTATTTGATGAACAAAAATTAAATAAGGAACCCATAAATGAATATAATGTATATGAAAATCGGTCTGATAAGAATTTAAGCTTTACACAAAAAGCAATTTTACAAAAAGGGAAAAAATTTGCCTTTCCACAAGGCCTCCCTAAAACTGAAGAAATCATCCCTTGCCTCGAAGATATTCTCAAAAATATACCAGGCGCAGAGAATAAAACTGAAGTAGAGAACAAATTATATAGAGTTATTCTAAAAGAATATAATGCCAAAAACAACAAAAACTTCTATATAGAGAAAAAATTAAAATATGAAAAAAACAACTATTGGAATTGAAAAATGACCCATATATCAAATTCTGTGAAGCAGATAAATCTGGCCAAATCATTATTCTCAACACTGATGAATTTGAACAAAAAATGACAGCAGCAATCAATGGATTAAATTGTACCGAAATTATGAAAGACCCAACTGATAATCAAATTAAATTCTTAGCGGATATAAGAAATCATAGCACCTTACCAGATGAAATCAAGCGCTCTTTTCCACCAATGGGAGCAGGCATACCACGTATCGTTGCAAAGATAAAAACGCACAAGGATGATGCTCCAATGAGACTGATAGTTTCAAAAAACTCACCATTGATAACTTTAGAGAAAAACATTTACAAATTCCTAGCACCCTTTTTCATGAACAACAAGTTCACCATCAAGAACACATATGAATTTATAGAAAAAATTAAAAATGTAAAAACTGACCTAAAGGACTTAAATATGGCAAGCATGGACGTTAAAGCATTATATCCAAGCACTCCTGTTCCAGATGCCATTGAAATTATCATTAAGAAGTTGCAAAATCTTAAAATTTTAAATAACACACAAAATCATGAATTCAAAAAAGTTTTAGTCTATTTATATGAAAATAATATTTTTACATACAAGAACAAAATATTCAAGCAAAATTCAGGAGGCCCAATGGGCTCACCATTATCAACTCTATATGCTGAGGTTGTGATGAACGAAATTGAAGAAAATGTCCTGCATCGTATGGAAGAAAAACCAGAAGTGTACTGTCGATACGTGGATGATATTTTCATTCTATCAAAACTGAACGAAGAAGAATTAAAAAAATTAACAAAATGTTACAGCGCTTTATATCCAACTATAGAACTCACTGTTGAAATAGAAAAAAATAATGCATTAGCCTTTTTGGATGTACAGGTTATCAAATCCACAGATAAGTTTCTATACAGGGTTTATCGGAAAAGTTCATTCGTTCCGGTCCTAATCCCGTACAATTCAGCACATCCTTATCCTCAAAAATGCAATAGTATAAAAACCTTAATTAAAAGAGCATATACGCATTCTGAAAATAGTCAGTTCATCAATGAAGAAATCAAATTCATAAAAAAAATTGCAGGCAGCTTTGGTTATCCTAACCATTTAATAAAAAAATGGGACACTGAAGTAATAAAGAAACTAAAAAATAATGCTGTAGTAAATAAAAAGAAGTCAAATATTTAAATGGTTTTCCTTACGTAAAAGGTACTACCAATGAAATTAATAACATTTGTAAAAAACATAACATTCAAATTGGAGGAAAAGTAAACACCATCAAAAATATAGTAATAAAAAATGAAAAAATAAAAATGTTAGAAAAAGCAGGTATTTACTCAATTCCTATTACTGAAAATCCTCCAATGGCTTATATAGGAAGTACCAAAAATAAGCTTAAACACAGATTAAAACAACACGTAAAAAACTGGCAGAAAAAAGAAGAAAAAACAGCACTTATCCAATACTGTCTAGATAACCAAAAATATCCAAAATTCGAAAATATAAAAATCATTAAAAGCTGTAAATCCGAAAAACACCTCAGAATAGCAGAGTCGGTAATGATTGAAAAAATAGGACAAAAGTTTGCAACCATAATGACCCTAATAATTTGAGAAACAGCTGGAAGAATTTAATTAGAATTGAGCAAAAAAATGAAAAAGTTCGAAAAGTGAGATCACTGACCAACAAGAGATGGCGCCACAACGCCCAAGAAGAAGCGATAGCCGATGACAGAAGCAGCCCGCGAGAACCACCGAAATGCCCAGCTGACACGGTCCGTGCTAGTCGGAGCAAAACGTCCCCTCGAAGACGGTAAAGGAATTTTACTGAAAGTACTCGGGTATGAATAAATATTGAAGTAAATGAGGATGCAGCAAAAGAAAAACTCATTTGGTGATGAGACAAAATAAATTCCAACGGAGAAAAAAAGAAGAAGCGGACCCGTGGCCAAATGAAAAAATCCCGTGCCGCATCCACGTAACGGAAATATGAATTGAAAGCCAAGCCCCACGTGCGGTAAGTGTTCATCGAACTTTACCAACTAAAAGTGAAGTTCAAAAATGCAAATGCATTAATGCACGTTAAATAATTAACCTCCAATATCGGAAGTAAATTGAAACAAACAAAGTGTATTGACATGACCAACCTTAAAAAGCATCATAATACCTTCAAATTAGAACTGAGGAATAGATTCTCTATTCTAGAAGGTCTAACATAAGAAGAAGTGGACATCTCTGAAGTTAACAGAAAAGTAACCAAAGCTCTTATGGAAACAGCAACAAAATTAGATGGGTCTAAGAACAAGTTGCATGTGAACAAATTATCAGGAAAAACCAAAATTTTGATGCAAAAAAGAAGGGAGAAGGGGACAACTAAAGAAGATGTGACTTCCAAAGTGGAATATATAGAGCTATGCAAGACAGTACGAAAAAGTATCACTGAAGACGTAAGGAAATTCAACTGTGAACTAGTGAGGAAAGAAATTGAAAACAACCAAAGCCTAAAGATAGCAAAGGGACATCTCAGTAAGGGAAGAAAACAGATTATGGAACTGAGAAAAGAAGATGGTTTTGTAACAAGAAATAGAGGCGAAATTTTGACAAGAGTGAAAGATTTCTTCTCCAAGTTATATGAAAGAGATGAAAAATGTACTCCAGATATCATGAAAGATACCAGTACCAGAGTTCTTCCAGTCCTCCCAGCAGAAGTTGTACATGCAATTAAGAACATCAAGCGGGGAAAAGCTCCAGGAAAAGATGGAATTACTATAGACATCATGCAAGAAGCAAGTGGAGAAATTGAAATAGTACTCACCCAAGTTTTTACTCAATGCCTTAATGAAGGGAAGATTCCTGAGTATTGGCACAATGCTACAGTGATCCTGCTACATAAAAAAGGTGACATTGAGGATCTCAGGAACTACAGACCTATCAGCCTCCTATCAGTGGTTTATAAAACCTTCACTAAAGTTCTTTCACACTGCTTGAAGGTAACACTGGACATGGCTCAACCGAGAGAACAAGCTGGATTCAGGAGTGGCTACAGCACTATAGATCAGATCCACGTACTGAGAGAACTAATTGAAAGAGCGAGGGAATATGAACTTCCATTGTGCATGGCTTTTATCGATTATGAAAAGGCCTTTGATTCAGTGAAACCATCAGCAGTTACAATGGCTTTGAAATCCTGCAGTATTGAAGATGCATACATTAATATTATTAATAACATCTATGAAAATGCAAGTGCAAAGATTCGACTGTTTGAGAATACAGCACACATACAAGTTGGAAAGGGAGTGAGACAAGGTGACACCATATCTCCAAAGCTCTTTAATGCCACATTGGAAAATGTCTTTCAATCACTGAACTGGGAAAACAAAGGGATAAAGATTAATGGAGATTATATAACTCACCTTCGTTTTGCTGTTGATGTAGTCAATTTTGTAACCACCCCATCAGAGCTGTAGAGTATGATCCAGGAACTTGCTGACAAGAGTAAAGAAGTGGGATTAAAAATGAACTTTCAGAAGACAAAAGTGATGTGCAATGCTTTTACAAAAAATAATTTATCGATTGATGGAGAAAAGCTGGAGGTAACAGATGCATACGTTTATCTTGGACAGCAGATATCAAGTGAGGGTGGTCATATTGATGAAGAAATTAATCGGCATATAAAACTTGCCTGTAGAGCTTTTGGAAGAAACAGCATAATTTTCAAGAGCAATATGCCATTATGTCTCAAAAGAAAAGTGTTTGATCAATGTATCCTTTCAGTGCTGGTCGTATGGTGCAGAGACGTGGACCTTAACTAAAAGAGACATACAAAGGATGCAGACAACTCAGAGAAGCATGGAGAGGTGCATGCTTGGTGGAAGCAGGAGAGATAAGAAGAGCAACTCGTGGATCAGAAAAATGACAAGAGTGAAAGACATCATGATCAGAGTAAAATTCCTGAAATGGTAGTGGGCTGGACATACTGCCAGAAAAACAGACCATCGATGGACAGTCAAAATTTTAGATTGGATTCCAAGGGACAGGTAAAGACCCAGAAGAAGACCACATGAGAGATGGGTGGGGAAATTCGAAAGTATGCGGGAGTAACATGGAGGAGACTGGCACAAGACAGACCATTGTGGAAGAGGCTTGGAACGACCTTCGTCCAGCAGTGGATTGATAATGGTTGACAATGATGATGATGATGATTTAGTATCTAGTGGGTTGTTATTGTGCTCAGACAGTTATATATAGTTTTTAGTTTGCAATTTAGCATGAAACTCATCATTCATTTACCATTGACAAGCTTTTTGAAGAAGCGCAGTCAAAGTTAAAGAAAGCTTTGGACAGAAATGATCTTGGGGAACCGAAGGTTGCTCAAGCAATGCTTGAAGGAATGAAAGTTGTAAAAGAAGAGGAAAAGCTCATTTGTAAAAAAGCAGAACTTGTGCAGAATAATTTAGATAAGAAGACACGTCTTATTACCAACTTTTTCCAGAAAAAATTAGTATTTTTAGTATACTTTTACTAATTACATAAGCAAACTACATTTGTCACTAATAATGTTCATTCCATTATTTTTGTAATCATATTACTTTTTCCTATTCATGTGTTATTATTAAGGAAAGACTCAAGTATAGCAAAGCAGAACTTATGTAAAATAACTTACATAATTATTACCAACTTTTTCCATAAAAAATAAATAATTGTAGTGTATTTTTCTTAATAAACAAACTACATTTGTCACAGGTTTGCTCCATTATTTTTATAATTAAATTACTTTTCCTGTATAAGTATAAAGTAGTTTAAAAAATAAAATAAAGTGGGTGAATCTGATGGCTATAAGGGGTGATGAGGAGGCCATTAATAAAATATATATATATTATAATTTTATTACTATAATATTGTGACCATCACAAATTAATTGATCAGTTGACTCATTGCACTTCATTTTGCCATATCCTTAGTTAGTTTTTAGACATATAGAAAGAACAAAAAGTGTCACTTTTGGTTACTTTTTCATAATAGGTTACTTTTCGGTTACTTTTTTTAATAATTTTAGTTACTTTTTTCAACTTTTTTATTGTTTGTACTGAGTTGCAGCCCTGGGAGTGGGAAATAATGTATAATACTATATTGCAATACTTACATGAAAGATTATCATGCAAGATTAAAAACTTAATATGTTAATAATCAAAATGCAAAATAAAAGCAATAAAAATTGAAATAAAGAAATACTTAAATAACAAAAGGCTATTAAATATCCTAAAAAATAATTGGCTGTGTTTTTACTTAAAAACAAAGTCTACTTGTCTATCTTTTCCAACGAAATTTTAGTCACATCATCATAAAATGTTGGTCCTTTTTTTTAACTGTTTTTTGATTGACATTAAAGCTAGGGAATACAGTGTTTCTTGGCCTTGCGAACTGCGAAGTACATTTTGATTCTTTTTATTGTCGAAAATTTCCATTCTGCTGTAACCATCATTACAGGGAGAGTTACAATGAACTTTACCAGTTTATAAACTTCGGGCATTCCCAAATTCAATTTACTTTCTTACATGAATTTTACTAGTTGAAAAGCTGGCTTATTTTTGAAATCTGTGGAGCAATACAAAACAGCTAACTCAGTCTTAACTGATCAATGTCAAAAAGGTAGCCATAATAGCTCTCCAAATACTTCAGGGCACAATTGGGAAACTCTTCATTGTGTTCATCATACATATCACAGTTCAATAAAGAGAGGTAAACCAATTTTCTGAGGTCCTGAAATCACTTTTTTATTTGAATTAAAATATTGTCCAAAATTTCACTGAAGAGAGCATAACGTGAATCTCCTGGCTGTTTCTCTTCTGATATTTTTCAGTGGGTTCACCATACACTTTGGATCCATTTGCACCTTGAAAAATTCTTCCGAAGTTGTTTTCCTGTATTTTTGCAGTTGTTTAGTGAGTTCAACAACTCTTTTCACACAGTATGCAATACTCATGCCTTTTGTCTGTAGAATTTTGGAAAGAACAACAGTAAAGGAAGATATTGCAGAAAACAAATTCACCAAGGACAGAATTTTGAACTTCTAAATAAAAGATGTGAATCCTTGGGCATTCAAAACCATGTAGTCTCAGTCTGCAGAGTTGTCAACTACGTGATGAAAAAATGAAATTATCAGCTCATAATATTCCTTTACAGTCATCACTAGTCTCTTGAAGGAAAGTTCCATCTTGTAGGCCCTACACTTGGTAATTTTTTTCTTAGCAAAAGCTTGAAAGGTGACTGTTTGTTTTGATGAATATGAAAAAAATACTGCCAGACCTGAAAGAGTTTGGAAAAAAAAAATTGCACTCCTTGGTGTTTAAAGCTGATTGTTGAAGAATTAAATTCAGCTCATGGCTGAAACAGTGAACAAGCATAACATAAGGATACAATTTTTGTGCTTGTTTATTTAAGCCACTAATTTGACCAGCCGTTACAGCTGCACCATTGTATGTGTGAGCAATAAGTTTTTTGCCACAGTTAAAATTATTCAGAATAAGTTTAATATGCTCAAGTAGGGCATTAGCAGAACGATCACCACTTACATCAGTGAAATAAAAAATATATTTCTTAAATGTCACCATTTTTGTCAATGAAACGTAGAAGAGTAGAAAGTTGTGACTTATTTATTACATCTGATGTCTCATCCAAAACAGGAGACACAAAGTCAGCACTTGTGTTACTTATTTTGATATTATATATATATATATTTAATTGTAGAGGTAAATAAATAATTGGTAGCACCTATCAAATCATTTTGGATGGCAGGAGTACCTCGGAAAATTGTCAAGTTTTTAAAATGATATTCTAACACAGGACCGTACTGACTAATTACTTCAAGAAGCTCTATGTCATTACCTCTGTTTACAGATGTATTTGATTCATCATGGTTGTGAAGTGGTAATTCTTGCTTGGTTAAAAACATTCAGCATGTATGTAAAATTACCAAGGGTTGAGGCCAAGCAAGAATTACCACATCGTTAAGGACATCACGTTTTGTTTTGTTTTTCATTTTTTCATCACTGATTCGTTGCTGTTCATTAAGCTGAAGATCAATCCTTGGTCCTCCAAAACTGTTTAATTGCAAAAAAACATTTAACGTGGTTTATGGAGTTTTCATGCCTGTTAACAGCCGAAGTTAGTGTGTTTAAATTGTCGAAACCTTTTTTTGACCTAACTATACATTCAGTAGAAAATAACAAACATCACCAGTAAAAAGGTATGTAACTTATTTGATCCCATTAACCAATGCTTAGTTTTATGTTGTACACATTAAAATGCCTAACATATTCTTTATTTTTTTCTTTTCTTACAATTTCCTTTTTTTTTCTAAAATAGTTTTTCAAGAAAAAGATTTTGACAATTCACAATGAAACAGACACCTGTTCCCATGAATACATAAATATTGAATATATAATTATTTCACAATATATAATTCTATTTCAGAATGAAACAAACAATGTCATATCAACTAAAAACTCACGCTACTCACAGCAGAATGAAAACTACTGAGAAGCTGCTTCTCGTAGCACATCGTGTGCCTGCTATCAGTGTATTGTAGTGACCTTGATTGAGCTGCATGTGCGATCTCAGATGTCATCATATTGTATGCCTTGCTGGAAGCTGCTAGTCTCGGAGCTTCGTACGAAGCATTAATGGCCCGTTGCACTTCCACAAACACATACACAAATGCGTGTAAAATGTCTTATTTAATATATTAAATGCACAGTTTTGTATTTCTGTTGTTATTAGTACCGTATATACTCGTGTATAGATCGATCTCGTGTATAGGTCGCCTCCCCGATTTTTTTATCTGAATATTTGCAGTTTTTGTATATCTCGTGTATAAGTTGACCCCCCCCCCCCAATTTTTATGTAAATATCTGCAGTTTTTGTATACCAACCTATCTTGTGTATAAATAAAAAAAGAAAAAAATATATTTTCCGAGGATGCGCCCGCATGCGGAAATATAAACCTACTATTTATTGTTGTAGCTGACTCTTGCAATGTTGCTTGAGGCAGTTTCCCGCAAAATTTGGGTGGAATTGAGGCACAATTCTGGGAAGATGATAGGGCTCACCACCCTGGTTAGAGAGTTTTCAGAGGAAGGTTACACACTTTAACAATATATGAACCCACTTTTGCACATCTCCCCCCCCCTCTTTTCTCCCACTTTTTTGCGAGCGAGTTTTCTGTAGTTACTTCATTCATGGAGAGTAAAGCATTTGCTCCCACAGCAAACGAATCGTGATGCATTTACTAAATGTCATAAGGCGCATCGTTATTTAAAACGAAAAAAAAACACTTTCTGAAACATATTTGGAAAGTGTAAATAGGCCTTGATGTCAATCTGATAGTTTTTTTTATCCCATAAAGAATATGCATGCCATAAAAAATAAATGTGTAACTTTTGAAGTTTTCAATGGATCTCTTCAAAATTTAAAATGAATCTTTATTTTGATGTATTGTGGACACTGGAAAATTTGCACGCAACTATTTAAAAAATTGAAGAAATTTTGCTCTATAAACTTTTCTCCCACTACCCTGTGCAGCGTAGCAGCTGTTGGTCAACTGCTGAGCTGGAAGAGTGTGTGATTGACAGAGAGGTCGTTTATCTACTCCCGAGTTTCATCCCCCTCTCCACCATGTTTGTGACAAACAATCGGCTTTAGTGACAAAACCAAACATTGCCCCATTCAATAAAGATGCAATCCTTTTTGCTCGCTCTTAGTCTTCAGAAAAGGTTACTGTTTGTTTGATTTTTTAGAGCCGGGGCACACTCAATTTAATAACAAACGTAAGTAAGTTGTTAAACTAATGCACTTTTTATTATCAGTGGCAATGCTATTCTGAGCGATCTGCCAAGTTTAAACATTTCGTTTTCGGGATGCATTGATCAAGTTACCGCTGTTCTGTAGATTGTCACGCCTATCTTCTCCGCCATCGCTAAGCAGGGACAGCGGTCTCCTTTTTCAATAGTCTGTTCTTTTACCTCTTCATCCCATCGAGAATTGAGCACCGTCGTAGGTCACGGCATGGTGCAACTTAAACTACTGGCTGACGCGCTCACCTCTTTCCTCTGGGTGATTTACCAGCGGGGCAGTCAAGGCCACATCGACATATCTAAAACGGACTTTGAGACATCCTTGAGAAATGAGTTTTTCTATTAGTGAATAAAAACAACTCGTAGATATAAAATCAAGAAAATTCTTAGCAATAACTTTCTTCTGTACCAATAACACCCGGAAAATGACTAAATGTACAACTGCAAATGAACTGATGGCACAAGTATGCGCATTTCCATAAGGCATCAAAATTTTGGTTTTCAACCTATCAGAAATATTTTCCGTGTATAGTTCGACCCCCTAATTTCAACCTAAACATTTCATTAAAAAAAGTCGACCTATACACGAGTATATATGGTATTCTTAAATGACAATGTAAAAATACATTGCCAAAAGCACAGAGCATGTGCAGCAAGCTTAGTGTGCTCCGAGGATTAGCTCCTGTAGAATAGGTTTATCTAAAACAAGTTTTTACTCCAACTTTTCCTCCTTTTGGTTTCAGTAACTCATGAATTTATCATACTGATAGTTTAAACCTGTAGAATAGGTTTATCTAAAAACAAGTTTTTACTCCAACTCTTCCTCCTTGTGGTTCCACTGATAGTTTAAACCCTGAATAAAAAGGGCATTTAACCATGTATCTGAACAAGAAAAATAGTGAAGCAGAATCAAATTGGATAAAAATATTGTAAAAGCATATGGACATTGAGCAAAACAAATTAATGAAAATATTAACTAGAGGATAAGAAAAGAAACAAAGAAATGAAACTTATAAAGAAGTTTATTAATACTCCTATACACATATAAATTAATTACAGGAATAAATCAGATGTGTAAAAAACCAGAAAATACTTGATGAAATAGTTACTACTGAAAATAATATTATCCTTAAATATATATTTATTTACAAAATATACAGAGCAAAAAATTTTTTTATCAAATTACGGTGAAAGTACAAAATTAGAATAAACAAGAATTTGAAACAGCTTTAGCAAAATTCTTTAAGTAATAGCTGTCCACACTTTGAAAATATAAAATTACTTGTAAATCATGGACTTTACCTAAGTTTCTAAATCAACAATTAGCAGAAAAGCTATACAAAACAATTGGAATAGGAGTGATCCCATAGAGTTGGCTATTTCCTGAAAGTTGAAAGAGAAATGAAAATACATACTTGCAGAAAAGCAAAAGAAAAACAAAACATGCAAAAGAAAAAACAATAGCAAAAAATAAACTAAATGCGACATAAGTTTACAGTAAGATTGACAGATGGAGCCACATTACAAATAGCATATAACTTCTAAGCATATGCAAGTGGAGAAGAATTTACACGTCATGCCCTTATCAGTCCAGGAGTGCTGCTAGGATTTCCTTCTTTCTGAAATATGATGTTCAGTGAGTATGATGACTCAAGTAGAAAATGAAACAATCATGAAGTCCTGAAGATAATTCATCGATACAAAAAATTGGATTTGTGCTGATATCTTTTTGTGTTACAAGCTTTTCCAGGTGTTGTTCTTTATAAAATTGGTTAACTTCAGTGTCTTGTGCTTTAAAAATATGTTGCATGTATTTAATGGAAAATTGGCTGCATTTGCATTCATTTAAGTATTGAAGGACATCAAGACTGCCTGATTTTTGTTTTCCATGTTTTATAAAGATATTTCCAGCAAATTTGAATAAACTGAAGGCCTTGTTCTTTGGCAGACATGTCAGTTGCATGAGAGGAAGCTGTCTGAGTTTTATTCATTTAAGGAATAAAATAGCTAAAGTTTGAAGAAAGTATAATTTTGATGCACTAAATTTTGAAGTTTTAAAGAGAGCAAGACTTTGATTTTTTAATATTTTAAACAGATGGTTTTTAGAAATAGTTTTGTGTTAAAAAAGAAACAAACAAAGGAAAGAAGTGTATACTTTCTAGTCTGGAATCGTATTGAAGAAATTAAACTCATTTTGATGTATTTTTGGAATTTGTTATAGAAGAGTAAATTCAGTTACTTTTTAATGGTTTTAAATTCATTTAACTCTCATTTATGATAAATATGAGATAGTTTAAAATAAAGCATAACAGGCAATCATAATCCATCCAATGGATAATAAATTAAATAATGAATAAAACCATAATTTATATAAATGAAAATATTTTTACATTGTTTCTTAAGTTTTCAGTTTACTAGCTAATTACTTTGTAGGGTAACATTATTTTTAATACACCACAATATGAATGTTCAAGAAACGCATATAGCATATTAAATCCGTTTATTTCTTATGGTGTAGTAATCACAAAGATTGCTGAAGCAGTGCTTAGACCGCTAGAAGATCTCATCTTTCTAAAATGTATGAAGAAACCCCGAGTGTGGATCCGCTACGCTGACGATATATTCTTCATATGGGAACATGGAATAGACGAATTAAAAGATTTCATGCATAAGATAAACAGTCTACATAATACGATAAACTTCACCATGGAGCTTGAAGTGTATGGAACGTTGAATTATCTTGACATTGCGCTCAGAAGAAATAGAACATCTAGCTTCGATTTTAGCGTTTATTATAAACCGACTGCAGTACCGAACCTTGTCCCTCCTGATTTGCACTGCCCAAAAGAGTACAAACTTTCTGCTTTTAGAGCATGGTTCTATAGAGCGTATAACGTATGCCACCCCAGCTACCTAAATAAAAAGGAAATTGATAACATTTATAGCAAAGGTCTAAAGGCTGGATATAAGAAAGATGAAATAGACAGAATACATAGAAATGTAAAAAAACATATAATTTCAGCAGCAACAAAATCACCTAGTAAGATAATGAAGTATGCAGGATCCATCTCATATATCCCAGGCTTTGCATATTGGTTAAAGAATCTGTTACGTAAATACAAAGTATTAATAGCAATGAAGTCCCCGACCCCATTATCACATATAGTATCAAGCTGCAAGGAGAGACAGTGTGAAAAAGAAAAGGCGGGTGTGTACGCTATGCCGTTGGTATATCCTGACAACACGGAAAAGATATATATCGGAATGACAAAGCGATCCTTGGACACTAGATGGAAAGAACACGTGCAAAGTGTCAACCAGGACATGCAGAATACAGCCCTCGCCAGAGAAGTCATGCATTCATCGGCCACTCCAGTATGGAATAATATTAGAAGAATTGCCCCTTACACTAACTTTAAAGAGACTGCCATCAGGGAAACTGTCGAAATCCTCTCCAACAAAGTAGCGTGCAATGACATGATATCTACTGAACTACCAATGATTTGGCATGCATTATTAAAAGACGGAAACATGTCGCCACACACTGTGTAATTACGTGCTAAAAACATTTCACGAAATACGCTGGTGATATCACCCATGTTACTTTCAAAAATCATCTTTGTTCCTTATCTGTTGCAATTCCCTGCATTTTTATGTCTACCGTTGCCTTGAAAAAGCCTCCCAGTGGAGTGCGAAAGCTTGGGGAATCTCTGTGATTACTACACCACAAGAAATAAACGGATTTAATGCGCTATATGCGTTCCTTGAACATACTTTGTAGGGAATGTAACATATGAAAAGGAGATTGAATGGACTGAAGAGGGTTTAGTAATTCGACATTTACATGTTTTATTCTCACAAAAATGAGTGAATCCGTTGGACTTTGCTCATCAAGAGTTACTCCCTTTTCTTAAAAACATGAGTCTGCCGCAGGGCTCTGGAAATAAAAAAAAAATCTTACCCATCTAGGAGAATGTCTGTTCAGATAAACAACCCATCCTCCAGAAGTTTTGGTTGTCCCCAATTTCATTCCCAAATCATTTGCAAATTATTACAGAATGAAGTGGATATGCTTTTGAGACAGACTTTTCTGTTTTGCCTTATCATAAGTACTGAAATGTTCATTCTTCAAATCACTAGAATTTGATGTAGAAGCAGTATCATGATCAGAATGTCCATAGTCATTTACTCCATCAACTATTGCTTTTTTAATGTTTGGATTTACACTGAAGTAAGCATGCAGATTTTTGTTTTAAGACCACATCATTTTTTGTGTACATGAAAAAAAATGACAATGACATTCTTTCACTATCAGCATGCACAGTGTTGAACCACAGAGACCAGTTTCTGCCAGTTTCCGATTATCATCCCTTTGGGTCATGTGTCCCTTCTACATGGGGAGAACCTATGCCTAAGAAGTCAGTTGTTTTTGTCCCACTGGTCTTGGGGTACAACCTATTTTTGTGAAAAGTGCTTGTTATTTGGCTGGGCAGAGGTTATTAAAGACCGGGCTGAATTAAGAAAAAAAAAGCCATTCATCATCGTGTGACTTAAAAATCAGGGTTTGATCATTGAATTTGCAACCCACTGAGATAAAACACATTACGAATATTTCAAGAATCAGTAATTTTAATTTTTAGAGGCTGTCCCTGAAGATGGCAACTTCTGAAAATAGGAAGTCCTCATGCAGTTTCAACCTGGCAAGAATGGGAGGATGGGCAATTTCAAGGGACCTGGTCAGCCTTACTAATATGTTAATAAATACTTCTGTTTCTTATGAGAAGAACTGTTTTATTTATAAGCAGTATCTAAGTATAGCATCTAATATGATGACTCACTTTGGAAATTATAATTGTACTCTAATACTTATTTAAAGTTAGATTAATTATATCTGTGTGATGTGAGAGGTGCAGATGTTGGCTCTGATCATCGCTTGTTAGCATCACAGGTGAAACTGAATGTTGGTGGGAGAAGGAGGTATAGGATGATGCCTGTGATGAAAAGAATAAAGGTTGAAAAGCTATCTGAAGAACATCAGCATTGCTCTGATTTACTCAGTGAGCATTGAATGAGTTGAAGGTGTGCAAGAGGGATGTAAAAAAGAAGTGGACATGTTTTAAGAACTGTTTTGTCACTGCTGCTGAAGAGGTCTCTGATACTGTAGCATTAGGTAACATTAAAAGTGATAAGATTGAAGTGGTAGGATTTAGTATATGAAATCCAATTAATTCAATTAAATGAATTACCTCTTCAGTCTTGTATACTTTGTGTATTAATCATTTATACTATTTAAAGGTGATGCTTGGTGGAACAGTGAGATTAAAGAAGCAGTAAAGAGAAAGAAGGAAGCATACTTAAGGATGTTGCAAGGTAGAGTTTCTGAGTTTGAATATCGCTATAAGAAGTGTGAGGCAGCAAAGTTGGTTCGCCAGAGCAAAGCAAAAGATAGGAAGGAAAAAGAGGAAAGGCACGATTTGGCTTTTTAGAAAGATAGAAAAGCGTTCTGGAAGTACATAAGGCATACAAAACAGAGGGAAAATAAAATCCTAAGTTGTGTAAAGAATAGGGTTGGAGAAATGATATAGGAGCCCAATGAGCTAAGTGAAAGATTGAGTGAGTACTTCTGTGCTTTGTTAGATCATGAAAGCAAAGGTGATTCTGAAGCAGAAGCATATGATGTCATAGTGAGGGATGGAAGCACTGATGAGATATCAAGAGAAGAGGTATGTAAAGCTCTAAAGTCTGTTGATAATGGTAAGGCTTCAGGAATCGATGGCATAACTTCTGAGATGCTAAAATATGATGGTGACTGTGATTGACTGGTTAACTGACATTTGCCAGTTATGTTGGGAGTTAGGAATGGTCTCTCAGGATTAGAGGGATGTTATCATTGTTCCCTTGTACAAGGGAAAAGGTTACCAGACTGAATGCAAGAACTATCGTGGTATCAGTTTGCTGAGTGTGCCAGGAAAAGTGTTTGAGAAGGTCATTATTGATAAAATACAAGTTCTTACATCAGAGAAAGTGTGGGATAAACAGAGTAGTTTTATGCCTGGTAAGGACTGCATTAATCACATTTTTGCATTACTCATGATGATTGAAAAGTATCTGTCTGTTGGTAAAAAAGTGTTTGCAGCCTTCATACACTATCTACCAACAAGTAATTGGACACCCCTGCAATCGACGATATCTGCGGTCCTGATACATGTCACGGCAGCCGCCGTTAAATATCGTGTGGGAAACAACAATGCAACCAGTCGCATGCAAGATGCCATGCAGTTCGGAGCCCTCTGATTTCGAGAAAGGTGTAATCGTCGGGTGTCACAGAAATGGCCGATCCATACGTGACATATCCAGCGAGTTGAAGTACCCAAAATCGACAGTGGCCTATGTGATTGGCAAGTGGAAGATGAGAGGTGACTGTCGCAATGTGCCCCGACCCGGCAGACCCACAAAACTGGGATTTAGAGACCGGCGGGTGCTGGCCAAAGAAATACGAAAGAACTGCACCAAATCGATGGGCAACATCCGCGAGGAGTTTCAACAGGCATCCGGGAGTGTTCTTTTGATGAATACCATCCATAAGGAAGCCCATCTGCTCGGTTATCATGGATGTGCTGCCGCCCACAGGCCTTTGATCGCCAAGTTCAATAGCGCTGCTCGGCTAACGTGGTGCAAAGAACGTTGACAGTGGACCGTTGAACAGTGGAAACAGGTTCTTTGGAGCGACGAATCAAGGTTCACCCTCTACTGTTCCGATGGCAGGGTCTGGGTTTGGCGTCTGCCTGGAGAACACCTTCTGCCGAAATGTATTGTGCCAACTGTGAAGTTAGGCGGCGGTGGAATTATGCTATGGGGATGTTTCTCCTGGTATGGCATGGGACCCTTGGTCGCAATTCTTGGTAGACTCAACGCCGAGACCTACTGCACCATTTTGGATGACCATGCACTTCCTACATTGTGGCAGTTTTACGGGGTGGACCCATGTTACCCATGTTACTTTCAGGATGACAATGCCACCTGTCATGTTGCGAGGTCCACCATGGCTTGGTATGGTGACAATGTGGTTAATCGAATGGACTGGCCCGAGCAGAGCCCGGACCTTAACCCTATTGAGCACCTCTGGGACGAGTTGGAACGTCGACTTAAGGGGTGCCCCCACTGTCCGAAATCGGGAAAGGAACTGACCTGTCTTCTCCAAGCCGAGAGGAAGAAAATACTGCTAGCCATCATACAACGCCTGGTTGAGAGTATGCCCCGGAGGGTCGCAGCTGTAATCGCCGCTCGTGGAGGCTCCACCAACTATTGAAGGTGGATAAACTTTGTTTTCCTTTGCTATCGCAGGTGTCCAATTACTTGTTGGTAGATAGTGTAGATTTAGAGAAAGCTTATGACAAAGTAAATAGGACTCTTCTGTGGAAGGTACTGAATAAATATGGTATTACTGGGAATCTACTTAATAGTGTAAAAGCCATATATGCTAGCAGTAGAACATGTGTATGAGAGAATGGTGTTTTATTGAAATAGTTTTCTATTGGTGAAGGAATCAGACAAGGTTGTGTAATGTCAACCTAGCTGCTTAATATATTTATGGATGCATGCATGCGTGATGCCAAAATGTATACTGATTTATGTCTTGGCATGTGTGCAGATTGCTCTATGCTGATGATAGTCCTGTTGGTAGAGAGCAAACGTGAGTTGCAGAGTATGTTGTCCTGGATTTATGAAATTTAAACTGAGTATAAATAAGGGAAAAACCAAAGTTATGGTATTTGAGTGAGGAACTGTTAGTACTGAATGTAAGATAAGTCTTAATGGCTTAGAGTTTGTATATTTAGGAAGTATTGTTTGACAGAGAGAACAAATTAGATGGCGAAACTAGTAGGCAAGTGAATTCTTCATTGAAAATCATAGCTGCCTTAGGAGGATTTCACAGAAATGATGGTCCTCAAAGAAGTCCCGACGGGCTGTGTATGCAAGTGTAATTGTTCCTACTCTAATGTATGGCATAGAGCACAAGGATGGGGTTGAGGGTTTAGTATATCAAATGAGTTCACATAATTAGAATTGATATTAGTATTGCAATGTGTTCCTAAAAGATATGAAATCACCTCCAGATGGTGCATTTTTTAAAGGATTTTATTCATAAAGAACATGTGATGATAAATTTGGGCTCATACATATGGCTGTAAATAAACAAGTATTTTCCATCCTTTCTAAGATTGGAAAGACTGAAATTATCAGTTGGAAGCTTCCCTAATAAATATTTTTATGTAACTTAATCATTTTATTTACAGTTTTAATACTTGTCCTAAAGAACACTTTGCTTACATAAAAAAATCATTGACGTATATACTAGTACATGTTATCAGACTAATATTTTACAAAATTGTTGGTGCCTTTGATCTTATACTAAGTACTGACATTCCAGCTGTACAGTGACAAATACATCAGTGATACACAATACACATGTAAATAGTGTAGATAATTTCAAATGGTGTTATGATAATTTCTTTCTCAAAATCATGTAATACATAAAACTTGTGTAGATATAATTACAATGAGTTGATGGTTTACTGAAAAAAGGTAAAATTTTCAGGTGTGAAACACTGCATGGAATTTATAGAAGTCCTAGAAATATAGGTAGTGAAAAAAACCAATGTTCATTTCAAAAGAAACTGAAGATATACAGAAGCTTTCAGTCCAACTTGGAAATTATAATTTGGAAATCCTTCTTATTGTCCCCATAATTTGGAAATCTCCCCTGTCATTTGGCAACAACCATAATCAGAACTTGAAAACCAAATCTGGCAACCAGTCTAGCTCCACTGTTTACAGGTGATCAAGACCCTAGTTGGGTTGAAAGCTTCTAATTATCTTCAGTTTCTTTTGGAGCATAATATTGTGTGTTTCATCACAACCTATATTTATTTTTATTTTTTATGTGTGTATTGCATCATATCAATTTACAGACCATTTCATGGTACATGCATGATTACTCATCTGAAGAAAATAAATAGAAGTAGGAAATTTTCTTATCTGAGTAAAAATTATTGTTAAAGAATAAATTGCAGTTGATCTTGTAAAGCATTAGTAAGTGTTGGCAAATTATATTTTTGCATCTTGGCATTGCACAAATTTATCATTACTTTATTGTTCAAGCAGGGATGTTCATGATGAAGCCCTTTTTTGATGGATAGCATCACAAGCATAGATACACTCATTGTCATAATCCGAGCACCAAAACGGCGGTGTCAGATTGAAATGAGATTTTAGTAGTGAGATGGTACATACCAAGGACAGAAGTGATTACAATATCACAGCAGCAGGACAATTTCCCGCTGACATACAGTACATATTCTGGTCAGCGTTAGTACTGTGTCAGACTGCCTCGGACTCAGATACATGCTGTGATACATTCCGGAGTCAAGACACCGTATGTTATCCTGGCACAGATTGGCTAACACTTCTTGCAACTGACGCTCTAAATCATGAACACTGGGACATGTTGAAAGCTGCCGTCCCATCTGGTCCCACACATGCTCGATGGGCGAGAGATCAGGTGATCTGGCAGGCCACAGAAGCGTCAAAGCCTGATGTAGACAGTGCTGGGAAACCCGAGCCATATGCAGATGGGCATTATCTTGTTGGAAAATGGCTTCGGGCCACCCCAGAAAGGAAAACAGCACATGGAGCCACAGAATCTCCTGTACGTAGCACTGGGCTGTCAACGTCCCTCAGATCACTGCGAGAGAAGTCTGGCTGTCATGCGCGATGGCTCCTCAGACCATCATGCCTGCAGTTCAGCATATTTGCCGCTGTACAGTGAGGTTGGGATTGTAGCGCTTACCTGCAGTCCCCCACACTCTGACACAGTGGTCGTCCGTTCCTATACAGAAGCAGGATTCGTCGCTGAACACTATACATCACCAGTCTGTAACGTTCCACGTTGCTCGCTGCGGACACCACTGCAATCAATGCCGACGATGGTCAGGTGTTAATGGCAGAAAACGTAAGAGCCATCGAGAGTGCAGATTCACTTCTGCCAGGCATCTGGAAATGGTTCTGGCAGACACAGGAGTCTCTTGTACAGCCGCCACATGTCTCTGGATATTAGACATGTACGTTGTTGCATCTTTGCGTGCCACTCTCACGATCCCACGGTCCTCTGTGCTGGTGGTGTGTCTGGGTCGTCCAGAGCAAGTCCGCTGTGTCTAGGTGCCTTCCCGTGTCCATTGCTTCTAACACGATCGCACCATACTGTCCAACTAGCCCAAATGGCTGCCGATTCGGTGCGCCTGTCACCCTGCCTCTCTCATCCTGACTATACAGCCTCATTCAAACTCTGTCAGTTGCCCATACACACATCTACGGCGGCTCGCCAGCATGTCTATCGCTCAGGGATTTCACCTAACTCTTCTTACCGTGCACTTCGGCGCAAATGTGGAGCCCCCTGCGCTGCGCCTTATAAGCCCCAAGGACTGCAATTGCAGCGCCAGTCTTGAATGCACGGGCATGCGAAATCACATGAAACTTGAATCATTTGCATGCCTGCCCTCTCTATAGCTATTTGCCGAGTTTAGCGTTAATCACACGGTTCTTTCTTGGTGCGCTGATTTTTATGACAATGAATGTAGTTTGTTTTTGCAATATTACTATTGTGCAATGTTTTTATTCTGTTTAAAACTGAAAAGCATTACTCTGCTTCAGAAGTTGTCAAAGGAATGGTAACAATAATTTCCAGGAGTTTTCCACTTTTGCAAAATGTACTAAATTTATATCAATTAAAAATTATACTGTAGAATTTGTCCTAATGCTATACTCAGTTTATTTCTTTGATAAACTGCCTGTAGTTCAGTTTCCAGTTTCTTTTAGTACAGGAAAGGGTAAACTTCGTTAATATTACATTGGAAATGTTCTGGTGTGCTTAAGTATGAGATGTAATCAAATGAAACCCGTTCGTGCCGCAACGTGTGGACCAGCACATGGTGAGCATGATGACATCACAGTTCACCTGATAATCGCAGACCAATAAACAAGCGAGCACCCATTCATTCTTCTCACATGTGTGATTTGTACTGCAGATCATTGACAACATGGCCGGTGTGATTTCAAATCCATCCTGTTGAGATTATTCAACAAGTGCACACAGTGTACTAAATATAACCAACCAATAATGAGGAGGCACTTACTTCTGAACACTTGATAGATGTATACTCATAATAAGATTTATTTCCAATGTAGCACACATATTTATTCCAAATGTAGAGCACATTACTGAACAGTACACTTCACATAACACCTTAACAACACAACAACCCATGAGACATTCAAACTACACCATCTCCAACAAGCAACTCAATGAGTCAGCTTCTCCTGTCAACTCACAGGAAGTGACCTCACAGGAAATTATCATGTCAGCAGTACAGTACTCAACATTATTTGCATACTTGAACAATGTGCACACTACAGAAAACACTAATACATAACTGAGTAACAAATTAAATAACATGTGGCCACACAAAAATAATAATTTACAATTATTATGTCACCAATGACAAGTTTGCTGCAGTAAATTAATCATATGCTTCCTTCCATCAATTTGACAGAATGCACAAACTAAAGAAAAAGAATATTACATTCACATCCTAGCACGTCCAAGATGGATCAGCAAGCAATGATTCAGTTCCTAGCAGTGGAAGGATGTCGACCAGTCAACATTCATCGCAGAATGAAGATGGTGTATGGTGATAAACGTGTGTCCAAGACAACAGTGACAGACTGGGAGTGAATGTTTTGGGAAAGACATGAGGAAATGAAAGATCTTCGACGGCTGGGACAAGTGCATGTTGTTGCGACAGATGAAGCCATCTCCAAGATTGATGCAGCAATACAGGTGGACCGTAGGGTGTGCCATTCAAATAGGTGGAAAAAAATTGAATTTAAATCTGGAAGAGGAGGGAAAAGTTACCTCTTACCTTCAAATAAATGCCCTTAATTTTTTTAGATTTTTTATCCTAAGTCTTGAGCCCTGTACCGGGCTTTGTATTTTAGTGTTTTCAGCCTAAAACCTAGACTTTCCAAGAAAAAGTTGAATGGCTAAAAATTTACAAACTATTGCAATAATTATTAAAAATTATATTCAAAAAACTTAACTGATATAAGAAAATGAATTTTCAGTATACAATATTTTTTTAACACACAAAAGAAAAATTTAAATATTGTGAAATTTTGCAGATTTTCTTTCAATTCAAGAATGAATGAAACATGTTGATAAAACAAACATTGAAAAATAAATATGAATTGAATTGCATTTTTAAACAATAAAGAATAAATACATAACAACTAAACATAAAAAGGTTAATGATAATTATTCAGCCAATTTGTACTGATTTTTATGATCAAAATTTGGCATAATCTGTCGGGATTGGATTTTAGCACGGATTAAGCCATCACATGCTTCTGGTCCAGTGGCAGATATTGATGCCTCTGACACCAATTTTACGCACCTTTCCACAGCCTGTGTTTGACAAGGGTATCGAAGAAACTCGAAAGAAGGAGTAACTGGAGATTTATAAGAGATTCAATGTCTTCATTTGTAGCGTTTGTCAAAATAGAGAGAGATACAAAATGACACTCTTTCCAGTTAATCAGATTGATGTAGTCAATAGCTTCAAATTAATGTTTGGAATTTCAAATGTTCTATCTGTGTTAGTCATTCTCTGTCTAGCCCTCAGAATCCTCCTTAGTCCCAGCTCATGAATGGGGAGGCGGTCATTGCTGATCATCGCAAGGAGCATATTCTCAGGGTAAATAAAGTATGCCATTCCTTCGAAAAATTGGGTTAATTACAGCTTTCAATTCGTCACTTAAACAATGAGTTGCCCTTGCTGTCTTGAAAACATGCAAAGTTCCATCTTTGCAGGAAGGATGGCACTTTATCATGAACCACATTGGGGCATAAACTCTAAAAATAAATTATGAAATAATATTTAAGTTTTCTGGCGGATTATCGCACAAAATGTAGTATCGTAGAACACGTTTTGCAGTTAACAGCCATAGAGCATGAGATAGCGTTCCAGGTTGACAATCAGCTAAATTTGTAGAGCATTGTCTTAAAGAAATAGCCTTGCAAATGTCATACAAATATATTTGATATTTGTTATATATGTATATCATAGACAATGTATATGTATATATAGGTCGACTTTTGGTAAATCGCAAGAAATAGCCATAAAGTTTGCAACTGAAAGCTTTTCGCATTTATCTAATGATTTCCCGATTGTTCCCAAATATTCTTTTGGACCTGTTGTAATTCCATCTAAATATTGAAATAAGTGTCTCGAAAGCAATTCGTTGGCATGCAATTTCCATATGAACCATTGGAGGGAACGATTTAATTTCATTTCAAGGCAAACTAGAACTCTGTTTTTGCTTCCACTATTGAAAGTCGTGCCATCACAACCTATTGCCACCAGGTGGCCTAGACTTAACTTTCTTTTGCTGAAAAATTCAGAATACTTTCAGCAGTACCTTTAGCTGTACCTGAAGGTGAGGTAATGTGCCCTATATAAGATGAACCTGGCTTAAGGGAAACGACCGCGGATGGCCTGGAGGTCAACGTTCATGACTGCCACAGAGAAACCTCAAGTTCGATCCCAGGTAGGTACGAACGTTCGAACCACTAAATATCCGCCATGCGTTGGATGGGCACGTTAAGCCGTCAGACCCCGGGTACTGGTCCCCGGTCATAAATAAGGACGTCTTCCGCCACGTTTCCGTGTCACTTTCCTATCAGGCATTCCAGCCAAAATTTCCTGGCTTCCTATTTCTTAGGATTGTTTAAGACCTGGGGTCAGAGACTCCCTTCTTAAAATCATCTACATATGATCTGATCTATAAGGGAAACATGTTGCGCACATCTTTCAAGGTCAAGTTATTGCTGCACTCCGGGCACACTTGATAATTGGTAGAACGCCTAGACCAGTATGATTCCTCCATTGCGTTGTATTTACACTTTCTCCTATTAACAGAGTTGATAAAAGATACATTTCAGACATAAAACATTAAAATAATGGTTTAACTGATAAAACGTAGGTATATTTGTGCAATTAATATGTATAATAAAAATGTGAAAATGGCAATACGACTCTATTTTATTTTTAATAATATCCGTCATTACTTAACGCTTGGCAGAGGACTCAGGACTTTAAATAAAAAATATTTTAAAAATTTAGGCATACATTTGAAGGCAAGAGGCAACTTTTCTACCCTCTTCCAAATTCAATTTCGAAATAATAATTTTTTGGCCCACCCTAGTGGACAGTCATCAAAGCTTATGTTTGCTATGTCATTGGGACAGTTCAAACTGTGGTTATGAAGACACTGCAGTATTGAAAGGTGTGTTGACAATGGATCCCACAGATGCTGACCGACCACCATAAGGAAGAACTCATAGGTTGGAGTTTGAACCATTTGTTACATTATGAAGCAGAGGGTGATACATTTCTGTTGTGCATAGTGGCAGGAGACAAATTGTGGTGCCACCACTTTGAGCCATCCAGCAAACCAGTGAGCATGCAATGGGAACATCTTGGATCACCAAAACACAAAATATTCAAGTTACAGGCTTCTGCCGATAAGGTTATGTTGATCGCATTTTTTGACCATGAAGACTTTTGTTGGTGGATTTTAAATAGCTTCACATGAACACCAATGCCAACCACTACAAGGACACACTAGACAAGCTGCATAAAGCCATCAAGAATAAGTGACCTGGTATGCTTTCGCATGGTGTGAAACTGTTTCACAACAATGCTCATCCGCATATTGCGAACATTGTGCAGGATGCATTAGCATGGAAAGGGTGGGAGGTTCTGCACTACCCAGCCTATAGCCCCAATTTGTCACCATGCGATTTTCATTTGTTTGGACCCTTGAAAAAGCTCTAAAAAGACAACGATTCTACTCTGATGCAGACATCATGGCTGCGGTGACCAAATGGTTCAAGAAGCAACCAAAGTCCTTCACGGACAGTATACGCCATCTCCCCAAGGCAGTGGGATACATGTCTGAATGCCTACAGCAACATCTTCTAATGAGCACTGGTGCATTCTTGCTTCTTTATATATTGCTTTGTTTAATTCTGCCACGCCTGCTGATGTACCTTTTCGTTCGTCTTAATACAGCCACTTGAACGGGTTTCATTTGATCATGCCTAATACCTTTCAGAAATAAACAGATTAGTAACAGATTGGTTACCTGTGAAGTCAAAAATTAGTCAGTGGATTGTCTCATGACAGCATCGCATACTTTTTCAGCTTCTTTTATTCTATTCCCAAAATTATTTTCAAGTTTCCTTGTTTAGAACTGTTTGCTTTCTTTAATTTCAGGAATTATGGTTCTAATGTTTTCTGAAAGCTGCTTATATGAAATTTTAACTGAACAGTATATGTTTCCTGCTTTTGAAGTGGGTGATATGATATGTCAACATGAGGCCAGATTTTCTGGAAAACCATTATGAGCCAGAAAACAGTTTCCATCACTTAACATATGCTTTGAGCTTCAGCAATAATAAAATACTGTTTTTTTACATCACTCACTTTAATTACTTTCATGAATTAAATAAGTTCTTTTCAGTTCTCATTAACACTATTAACTGCATTAATTGATGATGAATGAAAATTCTATGTAGTATCAGATGTTCTTAGAAGATGTAGGGCTGTTCATTAATCCTTCTCAGCTTAGAGGTAATCAGATGAAAATTGTGCAGGTGGCTCCCAAATTGTCAAAGAAGGTTCTGATTTTCCAGTTTTTGGACATACCAGGTTCTGCTGATGAGTGTGATGTTGTACAGAAGGTGCCAAAGAGTAATGCTGCTTAGTGTGAGCTTGAACTCCATTTGTCTTTCCACTCATCACAAGGTGTCCATGTAACTCATTAATTCAAAATGTTTTTCAGAAATTTTAGAGTTAAGGCAAAAAATAGAATGGAAATATCCAAATGGGCTAATTATGAGATCTCTGCATGTGGCTTGTTGTATGAACCATTAACATGATTGTAATAAAAACTTCAGAAGTATGTAGTGCAAGTCACAAAGATGTTAAAAGTTTACAGCATGGGCTGAAAAGGAAACTAAAGAATGTTCATATGAAGTTGCCATCTCATGAAAAAGAGTTGACAGCTGGAGTGTTTTACATGTAAGGTAAAGTGGTAAGAAATTATATCTTCATTAATAATTTTGAAGATGAAACTGAGGTGCAGTCACTTAAAAATATTGACATGGACTTCTTACTTCATTTCACCAGTCAGCATTGTCAGCCTTTAGTCAATGACATGAGAAATAACTTAGTTACAAAGATTGAAAGTAATAATTGGTGATCTTAATCACTGACGAATGTAGTCCTCTGAGCAAAAAATCATATCAGTTCCATATTCACACATTTTTATTTCAGATTGTAGAATAAGTTCACTAGTGAATTTTTTCATTGATTTGATAAACCTGATAAATGCTCAAGCAAAACCAGCTTTAACACTTTAATTTAAATGTCTTGAATCATTTGTAATGACATAATTTTGAGGGAATATAAATTTTTTGTTGTTTGTGATGATGCAGCAATATTGTTAGGTAATCATTCTAGACAGAGTTCAGAAACTGGTAAACAAAAATTTCCCTTCTGAAATTATATGGAACTGTATATGAACTTCAGGTCAGGATTATGAGTAAGTGATAATCTACAAGCTCTCTCAGATACCAGCAGCAAGTGCACATTTTTTATTAACAATCTGTATGTTATGTCTTATGTGTGTGTGTTTCACCATAAAGCAGTAGAGAACTAAATGTGAGCAAATATAATATTTGCCAAAATTGATAATGTTTATGATTGGTGAACTTTTAAGTACTATTATTATATTTGCACTTTTAAGGTATTAAAACCCTGCAAAGTGCGCATAGTTTACGTGCAATTCATAAATGAAATACTATTAAAAAGCACCAATCACTTACCATAAAGATCATGGTAATTTCTATCAACAACACACTTCCAGCACGTCAATTATAGTAATGTTGTTGGCCTTCAAAGGTTTACAGACATCTTGCTTACGATTCCTTCTTCCGGGATGAAACATCGTATTTTTTTATTTTTTAAGCCATATGAGATGTAACTATAAGCTTGTCAATTCCATAAAAACCACACAAGCATACTACTCATTCATACAATTCAATTAAAAAACTATGTACATATTTACACAACCTTACATTCCTAGGTGGTTAAGCCTTTGTCAACTGTGAGCAACAAAATGTTCCATCTGTTTCAAAACCCCTGCCACTCCCAATGCAAGTGTCACACTCATTCAGCCCTCACACACAATCCTCTAGCGCTTTCAACAGTCTACTGTCATCATCAGGAGGCAGGTGTGTCTCACCCGCCCACCACAGCTCAAGTGAGCAGAGCCATCGAGGCACGGCCTCCAGTCGCAATCTCTGAATCATTGTCTCTGGCGCCATCTATTGTCATTGCTGCTCTTTTTTCTTTTTTTCTTTCTAAGCTGTTGTTCAATTTTTATTAGGGCCTTCCATTGTTTGTTAAGGTTGCTAGGCTCATTAATGTTGCATAATCTTGATCTGTTTTTTTCAATTAACACTGACTCTGCAATTCTTAACTGCCTTTCGTCCTTACAGCTCTTAATAATTTTAATATCCTCAAATCTTGGACATTGTTGATTTTCCATACAGTATTGGGTTAATGCTGTCTTAGGTTCTTTTTATTCCAATTATTTATATGCTGGTTCAATCTACACTTTAATTTATTCTTGGTGCTGCCTATATATGACACAGGTGGTTGCCGATTTATAGGGATTTCATAAATTCCTGCTCTATATAAATCAGCCAATTAGATAGAGCAGGAATTTATGAAATCCCTATAAATCAGCAACCACCTGTGTCATATATAGGCAGCACCAAGAATAAATTAAAGTGTAGATTGAACCAGCATATAAATAATTGGAATAAAAAAGAACCTAAGACAGCATTAACCCAATACTGTATGGAAAATCAACAATGTCCAAGATTTGAGGATATTAAAATTATTAAGAGCTGTAAGGACGAAAGGCAGTTAAGAATTGCAGAGTCAGTGTTAATTGAAAAAAACAGATCAAGATTATGCAACATTAATGAGCCTAGCAACTTAAACGAACAATAGAAGGCCCTAATAAAAATTGAACAACAGCTTAGAAAGAAAAAAGAAAAAGATCAGCAATGACATTAGATGGCGCCAGAGACACAATGATTCAGAGATTGCGACTGGAGCCCATGCCTCGATGGCTCTGCTCACTTGAGCTGTGGTGGGCGGGTGAGACACACCTGCCTCCTGATGATGACAGTAGACTGTTGAAAGTGCTAGAGGATTGTGTGTGAGGGGCTGAATGAGTGTGACACTTGCATTGGGAGTGGCAGGGGTTTTGAAACAGATGGAGCATTTTGTTGCTCACAGTTGACAAAGGCTTAACCACCTAGGAATGTAAGGTTGTGTAAATATGTACATAGTTTTTTAATTGAATTGTATGAATGAGTAGTATGCTTGTGTGGTTTTTATGGAATTGACAAGCTTATAGTTACATCTCATATGGCTTAAAAAAATAAACAAAAACGATGTTTCATTCCCGGAAGAAGGAATCGTAAGCAAGATGTCTGTAAACCTTTGAAGGCCAACAACATTACGATAATTGACGTGCTGGAAGTGTGTAGTCGATAGAAATTACCATGATCTTTAGGGTAAGTGATTGGTGCTTTTTAATAGTATTTCATTTTAAGTACTAGGTTAGTAGCTTTCAGTTAAGGTCAATGTCAGGTGTGTGGGATAATTGGAAAGTTTTTTGTGCTGAATTTTATTAAAGCTAAAAATCATTTTTGAAGAGAAATGGAAGAGAGGTGCTTGTGTAAAGATTTACACAGCAAAATTATTTCAGTGGAGCTGATTCTGGATTTGGTGCTGATGTGTGACGTGTTGTAAAAATTGTCAAACCTGATCCTGGCATTACAATTACATGATACAAAGCCCATCAAGAATTAAAGCATGATATTCAAGTATTTGAAGAACTGAAAACTCTTACGGATAATAATACGAATTGGTGCAAAACCTGTCAGTTTTAAAGGAACAACTAGAAAGCTGTTCATTTATATTGACCCACTCAAGACCTGTGCTATTACCACACTGCCAACATTACTGTTATCATCTGTTGCACCTTCTTGATCCAACTAATTATTTCTAATCATATCTGCTTTGCAGACAACATTCCAGAACTGCTATCCAGAGCAAAATAGTGGAGTCAAAACAGCAAAGGCTCTAAAGAGATTACCTATTTTTGGAGAGTTGCACAATTTATCTTCTACTGTGGATGTGTTATATTTGCCATTTTTCAGTGTCAGTGAATCAATAGCATTTTGTGACATATTTTAAGTGTGTTAGCATCTCAATATTTGTTAACACATCTTACAGTTCCACTGATTATTTCCCCCAAAAGCATGTTTAAAGACTATTATTTACTTCAAAAGTGAACATCTTACTCCTTAGTAGAAATTGTCAGTTCTAGCACCTTATTTATTAATTTTTGAAAAGAAAATGCTGGTTTTACATAATGTACAGAAAATTGTCACATTACCTCTTCACATTAAGGCTGCAAACTTTTCAAATAATCACAATAGAATCATTCATATTCTTCAGAATCTGTATAGCCTACTTATTTATTGGTAATTCTCATGACAGAAGGTGTGTCTCACTTTCTGCAACTCACATTGGTATCTACTGGGGAGATGCTCATCATCATTATTATTTTTATTATCTTGTATTTCTTTGAACTCTTTCAGCACTGGCAGAATTTTATTAAATGTTTATTTGTGAGTGTGTGGGTGCACGTTTATGTATGTGTTGTCACATTATGGGGCAATTTGATAGGAGTATTTGAAAAAATCTAAGGGCCTTGATCATCCGAGAGCTTCTTCTTCTTCAGTTCACTGTTGTTTCATGGGCATTTGCATATTTTCGGAATGTGGATGCCTGGGCTCTTTGTTCAGCGTGCATCTACATAATTTTGGAATGCGTGGCTTTGAGTGCTTTTGTTCTGGAGTAAGATAAAGGAGCATGGAATTGAGATTGGTAGCACCACATTTTGTGTTGGATGTTGTTGCTTATGTTGTTTTTTTTTTTTTCGTTCATGGAAGTTGTTATGGTGTTGCCCATTTATGTGACTGGCTTGTTTGTTCAGTTTCTGTTCATTGACTAGATTGCCGACCTGATGTGGGTTATGCATCTGAGGGAGCCTGGAGCTAATGTGGTGATGAAGAAGTGGGCCTTTTTCTCAAGTGTCTGCAGGTAAATATCTGTGCAGAGGAGTGGTCTGCCGGGCCATTGTCGATGATGTTGCCCATCTGGTATTAGACTGTTTTGGATGATAATATTCTGCTGTCCATTTCATGGTTCTCTTGGGGTTCCCCTGTTTGCCGATGAACATTGGTGCAGAGGAGCAACGTATTCGTAGAGCCATTGCCGATGATGAGAGCTGCTTCGCGTCAGACTGACCTTGTTGGCTGCCTCTTGCTGGACTATTTGCTCCATGTTTTAGTTCTGCTTACTCTATTTGCTGATACCTGTCAATCCAGAGAAGTGGTACCTATGCTGAGTACCGCAGGTGCTGAGAATTGCCTTGCGTCAGACTGACCTTGTCAACAGCTTTCTGCTGGGCTATGTGCTTCATGTTTTAGCTCTGTTTGTCTGGCAAGGGGCATTCATACCGAGGACTGGTTTGAGTGACAATAGCTGTGGAAGCTTTGGATTTGTGTAGTAGTGCTCGATTTAGAATTATTACGCTTTTTTTGCATGGTGGAACGTCTCAAGGTAAATGTATTCTTAAAGTTGAAAACTAAATTGTGATGATTGGAAAACCAAAAATTTGTGATTATATTAAACAGTTGAAATTGAATTGTGTTGTTAAAGTTTTATGCACTGTCGCTATTTACTTAACTTTAAAATGTCAACTTATTTAAGACAGTCCTTCCTGCGATGGTCGAGCTAGTTGGGCAGGGCAAAGAGATAATTGCAGGATGGACCGTCACAGTGTGTGTTATGTTTTGCTTTTCAACACTGAAACACGTTCAATCTCTTTGCATATATTACAGAGAAACTGCTACCTGTGAACTATTGTTAGTGCATGGTCTCTCATACTACTGAGACAAAAGTTTTGGATAAAGAGATTTCTGTAATGTCGAGAGCATTTTTATGCTATATTACCTTTTATTCTGTTATTTATTTAAAAGAAAAATGTTTATATGGTTCAAAAATTTTACTTTTTCATCAATCAAATGACTTTGTAACTATGCAATTATCTTTTTAACTTGTTTCATTCTCGTTGTTGTGAAGCAAGAAAACTTCCTTCCTTGTCCTTTTTTCTCTTTTTTTTAACAGAAATTAAGTTTTTTATTCATTTTTCATTAATTATGTACTAGTTATTCTTGCATTGTATTACTGATTTTGTTTTCTTAGTTACTTCTATAGAATCAGTTTTCTCCACTTGCTATAATTCCATTTCTCCCAATGGAGAGAAAAGTGTATATTTACCCTTGAGTAAACGTAAATAAGAGAAAATAGAGATTAGAAATGTGATATTGTGAAATGGATCAAAATAAAAAAAATTACTGAAATAGTGTGTGAGCTCTCATACTGAGAGCCCATATGAAAAAAATCTCTTTTTTGTTTGATTTGAAAGAATGTTTCTAGAATATTCCTGTTGGATTTTAGTTTATTTAACTGGAGAACAGTATTGTAGGTGGGACAAAAATGTTGGTACATGAAGTTTTTCCTATGATGCACGTAGTATGCAAATGAATGCAATTTCCAGATTTCATTAATTTTTAATATTTTTATCACTGAAATACCAAAACATTTTTCCACTTCCAAAAGGGCTGGTAAGCTTTATTGCCATTCAAAATGCGTTTAATGATCTGGAGACTCCACCTTTCCTATATTCTGCCTCTAATCTGACTATGTGTCTAACCTCACATAGTCAGATTAGACACACACAACCACTTATCTCAGCAGAAACCTAATAATTTTTCTGAAATTTTCAGTTAACAAATCTTTGAACTGATATTATGTTTCTGTGAATAAAGCTCATTTCGAAATGCGTCTATCCAGAGGCAGGCCCGGCGGAACCATATAGGTGAACTAGGCGACCGCCTAGGGCGCCTAAAACATGCAAAACTTAAGTTTCGTAAAAAAATTAAAAATCAGTAGAATTAGAAAAAAATCACTAAATGCCCAATAAAATTGGACAAAATCAGTAGATTTACTGATAAATCAGTAGACATGGCAACACTGAGAGAGATAATGTCCCCTCTAAAATAGCTCTTTCGTGTTAACTAACGCCGTCCTCTCATATTGCGCAATCTCTCAAAGCGTAGCTCAAACTTTCTCTCCCCAAGGTTGACACATGCAGCATCCTGACCTTTTGTGACCTCCAGCTAGCTCTCATACATGCTACGCAATCTTCGTTCTCACAGACAGAATGTAAACATACTACTGGTGCCTTTCACTTCCTCCCATTTCGAAACCGAAACATTAAAACTTAAATTCTATTTTTATTTCTCCCTTCACATTCCTACATTGTCACAGCGCAAAATAAAACATCGACAAAACAGTGTAGTGTAAGTGCGTTTTCTTACCGTGTTTTCACTGTGTAATGTAAGTACGTTTCCTTACAGGTAGATGGTATTAAGACATGGCCGATAAAAAAAGCCTCGGGATTCCATAATCGTAAAAGGAAGGCTGAGGGGAAAAAATCATTATAAAAACTAAAGGGATCATTTCTGAAGTATTTACGCAATCAAGATAAAGACAGGCGCACTGAAGATTTGAGAGAAGAATCAACGGTTAACCTGGCAGGGAGTAGTAACATAGAAAACGTGGCCGTTGTCCCAGAAACAGATGAAACTAAGCCAGCTAATACCTCCAATGAAGAAATATGTGAAGATCCTAATCAACATCGCGAAGAGGAAGTGTTAGTTCGTGATGATCAGTTGTGTCAAATGCTCGTCCAACATGGACCCTACCAAGTTACAGAGTTCAACTTTCCTCTAGACGACAATTGAAGAAAGTATTCAATAGTTCACTACAAAAGGCGTCTAATCAATGGTGAATACCTTCATCATGAATGGCTTCTGTACTCTCCTTCAAAGAATGCGGTGTTCTGCTTCTGCTGCATGCTATTTTTGAAAACAGCTGGATGATCAGCGCTATGTAGTAACAGTATAAATGACAGGAAAAGTATCTCTGCCCTCTTAGCTAGCCATGAAAAAAACAGTGATCATATGACAAGCTTTCAAGAGTGGAAAGAGCTCGAAGTTAGATTAAAGAAAAACAAAACTATCGATGAAGAACATTTGCGTCTAATTAGGGAAGAAGAAAAATTCTGGCATCAAGTGTTAGAAAGATTGATTACATTGGTAAGAGTGCTTGGAGCACAAAACTTAGCATTTCGTGGAACAGACAAAAAGTTATTTACTTGTGGAAATGGAACTTTCTTAAATTTGTAGAATACCTGGCTTTGTTTGATCCTATCATGAATGAACATCTCCAAAAAGTTTGTGACAAGGAGACTCACATTCATTACCTGGGAAAAGACATTAAAAATTAACTGATCAAACTTTTGAGTAATGCTGTACAGAAAAAAATTCTATCTGCTGTTCACAATACTAAATACTTTTCTATAGTGCTTGATTGCACACCCGATGTGAGTCATGTTGAGCAGATGACAATCATTGTTCGATTTGTAGCAACAACAGATGACAAAGGATGTGAAATCAAAGAACACTTCTTGGGATTTGTTCCTGTTTTGGATACTACTGGCGCTGGTTTGACTTCAGCTATTCTTGAGAAGTTTGAAGACATGTCCCTTCCATTAGGAAACTTATGTGGCCAAGGGTATGACAATGGAAGCAACATGAGGGGGAAAACATTGGTCTTCAACGACGGATTTTAGATGTTAATCCACAGACATTTTTTGTACCATGCAGCTCTCATTCTTTAAATCTCGTGGTAAGTGATGCTGCTAAGTGTTGTTTGGCTGCCATGTCTTTCGTTTGTTTGGTACAAAGCGTGTATCAGTTGTTCTCTGCTTCAACTCAACGTTGGGAAGTACTCATGCGCCACTTGCCTTTTCTAACACTGAAGCCACTCAGTGATACCAGATGGGAGAGCAGAATCGATGCTTTGCAGCCACTTCGTTATCAGCTAAGTGAAGTGCATGACGCTCTCATGGACATTGTTGAAGACACCAATCTAACATTACCATCTGGTAATGTTTCACGAGTTGAGGCTCAAGGACTTGCCAAAAATATTGGAAATTTTACATTTGTGGTATCTCTTGTTGTATGGTACAACATTTTGTTTGAAATTAATTTAACCAGTAAGTTACTCCAGTCCAGGGAATTAGATTTAGCTGCTGCTACAAAGCAGCTTCTTGCAACCAAAGTATTCCTTGAAAACTGCAGAACTGATGTAGGATTTGAGAAGATGTTAGTAGATGCCAGAGAAATTGCCGAAGAACTTGATATTCCGGCTTCATTTGAATCAGAGCCAGCACCTAAGCGCTTGAAAAAAAGAAAAGGCAATTTTCGTATGAAGCAGAACATGAGCCAATACAAAATGCAAACAGCAGTTCAAAATAAACTTTTATTTTTCAATCCTGGACACTGCAGTAAACTCAATTAATGAATGATTTACCCAGATGGAGGAGATTACATCCATATTTGGATTTCTGTACCATATAAACACCTTAGAGGACAAACCAACCAAGTACGTACTAGATGAATGTATAATGCAGGAAAGAGCGTTGACTCATAATGAATCTAAGGATATTGATGCTACCAAGTTGTGTAGTGAGCTACAAGCTGTTTCAAGACAAGTTCCTAAGAAATCAACACCAAAGGATGTTCTTGACTTTATTTGCAAGTCCAACTTGCAAGAAAGTGTACCTAATTTGTTTATCGCTCTAAGGGTTTTACTGATTCTGCCCGTATCAGTAGCCACTGGAGAGAGGAGCTTTTCTAAGCTAAAGTTAATCAAGACATACCTCAGGTCGTCTATTATGCAAGAAAGACTGGTGGGACTGGCAACTATATCAATCGAACAAGAATTAGCACAAACTATCGACCTTAATGAACTGGTTTCTACATTTTTCCAAGCTTAAGGCTAGAAAAAAGAAAATGTAATCTTTAGTCTCTTGTAGTTCTAGTACTCTGTTAATTTTTACATATTTCCATTTTAATGTTGTTAAATATGTATAGTTATCTATAATTTATTCTCAATAAATAAATATTAATTATTGACTTAATTGTGTCTTTTTATTTTCACTTTTGAAAGTATGTGGCTGACTTGCATTTCAAATTCGTAAAAAAAAGTGTGTACATTAAAAGTCAAAAGGTTCATTAGTATGACTTTTAACTATTAGTATAAAGTGCTAACCATTGGGGTGGGAGGGCGCTTAAAGATATTTCGTCTAGGGTGCCAAGTTACCTTGCACTGGCCCTGTCCAGAGAAGTGGTACTACTAGTTCATTAAATTAAACACTAAATTATTATTCTTTATGGGCAGGGAAAATTTTTGAATCTTAATTGCAAAGTTTCGGAAAAAACTTTTCTCCTTCTTTAGGATGTTACTTGTTGTTACTCTTTTTTTCTCACAATCACTATTGCAGTTAAAGTTAACTTTGTCAGTTATGGTTGTTTTTATTATATGCTTTTTGTTTTGATTCCTGATCCAGAATGTAGAATGATAACATGTTTTCTTTTTCATAGCTCAAAGTGTTTGGGAAGAGATACGCTGTCGTGGAAATAAGCCTCCTTGTTTACAGGAACACACGATAGTTTCTTGGAAGGTTAGTGGCTTTTATTGAACATAGAAATTAAATGAAAAACACACAGAGTTACTCTTATGTATATTAATAAAGTTTATTAGGCAGAAGCTTTCGACCATTCTACGGCCTTGATCGCCCATGATCAGCTGAATACAAGGACTAGTTGCTAGAATTATAATGTGAATTGGAAGTTCGGGAACTGGTGCCAAATTTTGGTAAAGAGATTTAGTGAGGGATCTTTGAATCGCAGTTCTTGGTTAACAAAATTTCAATGTTTTCTTGGAAATGTAAAGATGCTTTGTCAATAAAAGAGGAAACTTTTTTTTTGTTTCTTTCCAAAGCGAAACTGGAGATCTTTTCAAATGTTAGTGCTGGTAATTCTGTTTTTGGGAGACCATTTGACACATCTTGTTTGTGTTCAAAAAGTCTTGTGTTGAAGCTTTAGTACACACTTCCAATATATTCTGATAGTCCAGAGGATGTTGAAATAGGAATGGCATAAACTCCAGGAGTGTCCAAAGGTGAGACAGGATATCTGTTTTTAAGTAGGCACTTTATTGCAGAATGAATAGGTTTCACAGTGAGAGTGTAGCCCATAATTTTGAAGAGTTTACAAATCTTATAAGAAAAGGATCTGTTGAAAAGGAGTGGAATCAATAAATGAGTGTTTTTCTTTTAGTATTGGTGTGAGAGTTAACATATTTTTCATTTGGGAATTGTGGAGAAATGTTTTTATTGCAGAAGTTAGGAACTGATGAGCAATTTTCTTAATTGTAGCAACTTCTTCCTTGAAGGATGATTCATTATTGCAGACAGTCCTGGCACCATTAATATAAGTTTCTAAGGCCTAAAATTTGTGAGTGGTGGAGGAGTGAAACGGGAACAGAATTTTGTTTGTTATTGCAGTGGGTTTTCTGTACAGTAAACAGATTTGTTGAGATGGTTCTCCTGTCTTGTCAGATGGGCGTCCAGAAAGTCAAAGCCTTGTTGTGATTCTTCATTGATGGGAACTTCAAGAAACATTTTTCTATTAGGCATTCAAGGTTGGTTCTATTGTAGAGTCAAATGACTAAAATATCGTCCAACATATCAAAGCCAAATGGAAGGTTTTAGATTGTGCTCCATTACTATGTTTTTTTCAATATGTTGCATGAAAACTTCTGCCCAAAGTGGTGAGAGAGGTGAGCCCATTGGGAGTCCTTCTTGTTGATAGTAACATTTGAGGGGCCTTTATTAATTAATTAATTAATTAATTAATTAATTAATGTATTTATTTATTTATATATCTATTTCTCACATTATGCAGATATTGTGACATGAATTATTATTAAAATTATAGGTATCCCACATGTAGTAAATAGTAACACTATACTAGTGATCCGATTTATTCGCGTAGGAAATAAACACATAAGCGTTTCCAAGCTTTCGCACATCAACCAGATGGCTTTTTCAAGGAAGTTAGACAGAAACTGCAAACTTAACAATTTGAACGAGGGAACTTGACTTGACAATAAGTAGATGCAGTGTTATATTCATTTAAAGATACGAGGCATCACGTTGGTTGCATGTGCAGTATCTTGGTAGGGAAAAAACGTTACTTGAAGAATTGGTTCCAAATTCGTGGCAACTCCAGTGAAGAGATACAATCATTGGAAGTATTGCTGTTGATAATGATCTCCAAGGTTTCCCGAATGGCTGTACCTTTAGGGGTAGAGTAGGCAGCTAATTTCTTTATATTGTCCCACATAGGAGTAGCGGACTTGAATTTCACTTCTCTTTATAGTGCCATGGCTACTTTACCGTATTTTGTGTCCCTTTTATGTTCATTGACTCTGATTCCAAATGAATGCTTGGTCATTCCAATGTAGTATCATTTAGAGCCATCTGGATACTGTAGGGGGATCGCATAAACACCTGCTTCGCAGGAAAGAGGTGGTTTTTCACTATTCCTCTTTAGCATAGTATATAAAGATGCAGGAGACCTTATGCCAACACTGTAGTACATCTTCTTGAGGGTGTTTTTGAGTGTGTAAGACACACTTGGTATGTAGTGAATTGAGCCTAAATAATGTAGCTGCATCACAGGAAGATTAGAATGTTTGACCCTGGCTTTTTAGGTAAAGCTACGTATCTGATTCAATGAATATTCTGCATCAGTGGCCAACTTGATGACGTTTTCGATTTCGTGTTGTCTAGAATGGGCATTGGAGGAAACGGTGAAGGCTCTTCGAATCGAGAATGGAAGATAGCTGTTTTTTATTCTGCGGGACAGAAAGAGCTGTGGAGCATCAGGTTGGGAACGTTGGGCTTATAGTAGACTTGTGTACCGAGGCAATTGTCTGGCAATTTCCTCAATTAAAGATCCAGATAAGGTAAAGCGTTGTGTTCAAGCTCCATCATAAAATTGACCGTAGGATGCATATCATTGATTTTATGAAGGAAAATTGTAAGAGTCTCTTTTCCGTGAGGCCATAAAAAATACGTTGTCTGCATAATGCAGCCAAGTGGTAGGCCATGGGGTAATGCTGGAGAATATATTCTACTCAACTGGGCGAAGTATTGCTTCTGCAAGGACAGGCAAAAGTGAGGATCCCATTGGAGCGCCATTATTCTGTTTTTATACTTGCTCTTGGAAACTGAAGAATCTAGTATTAGTGACCAAGTCTATTAATTTGAAGATGCTGAGGCATGACTCTTGCGTATAAAATGTTTATTGGAATCAGAGTCAACGAACATAAAAGGGATACAAAATGTAAAGTAGCCACGGCACTATCCAGAGAAGTCAAATTCAAGTCCGCTACTCCTATGGGGGATGATATAAAGAAATTAGCTAGCTACTCTATCCCTAAATGTACAGCCATTCGGGAAACCTTGGAGATCATTACCAACAGCAATACTTGCAATGATTGCGTCTCACTCGAGTTGCCATGAATTTGGAACCAATTCTTCAAGTAACACCTTTTCCCTACCAGGATACCGCACGTGCAACCAATGTAATGCCTCGTATCTTTAAATGAATATAATGTCGCATCTATTTATTGTCAGGTCAAGTTCCTGCGTTCAAATTGTTAATGCATTCTATTTTTCAGTTAGCGGTTTCTGTCTAACTTCCTTGAAAGAGCCATTTGGTTGATGTGCGAAAGCTTGGAAACGCTTATGTGTTTTTTTCCTACGCTAATAAATCGGATCACTAGTATAGTGTTACTATTTACTACTTAATTGATGTGTACTGTTCCTCATTATCAATTTATTTTTGCCATTCTCTGAGCAATGTGAAACACCTTCAAACTTTTTAGACGTCTTCGACTTAAACTGGAGAAGGAATGCTCCCACCTCGACTTTTCAATCGCCTGCAAAACATCGGGCCTAATCCCAAAATTCCTCAACTTTAAATCAACAGTTAAAGGATCCTGGCTTGACAATAAAAAGGACAAATGTCTTTGTCAGACCATATCACATATAGTGAACCTGAAAAGAAAGGACGTCATATCATTGGAGACCAAGTGCTACACCCTCTATATGAAATTGCATGGATTGCGCGACCCAATCACCTTCAACATCTTGACCCTCCATGTACATATGTTAGTTGAAAAAATCCAATCTTCCTTATCGTCCACACACAAGAAAAACTGGATTACTTAAGATCTTCCCAGACTCCAAAAGCTAAAGATTTCGCCATTCCTTTCGTCAATATTTCCAACCGGATGCTTTCCCAAGATGAAACAAAAGTTTTGGAGCTTGGACCAAAATCCTGCTTCGAACCAGATCGAACCCAAAAGCGTCGTTTCCGAATTCGAAAGTGTAATATTGCGAGTTTCAAAGGACTCAAAAGATGAACTACGCCGGCTCTGTTCTTCTAAATTATGATTTTTGTATGCTTCTACTGAAATGTCTAATAAATTTATAATTCCGAGGCCAGTTTCGATCCTTAGAAATGTCCCGTTCATAATGTTGACTCTAATGGACAAATCTGGCCAGATATCAATTGTGGATGCAGCAGACTACGATACGAAACATGAAGATTTTAGTACTGGCTCTGGTTCTATAGCCCTTCAAAGGAACCCTCTAAATTCTTGGATTGCGCAGGTACAAAGATTAGCCCGGTTATCCGCTATTCCAGACGATCCCAGAAAAGCCGCCAGATGACCACCAGGACCTCAGATCCCAAAGCTCTTTCGAAGACTTAAGCACCATAAGCCCATAAACCCACTGAGACCCATTGTATCCAGGAAATCTGCACCAACGTACCATTTACAGAAAGCACTATCCAAATTCCTGCATAGTTTTCTTCCTGAATCGGACTTTGTAATAAATTCCACTCTGGATTTTGTAACGAAAGCCAAGAAACTCACTGTCCTACCAGGCGACATTATCGGCAGCTTTGACGTGGTTCAGTGGTGTTTGTGTTCAGGGTCTAACACGGATTTTGGGTTTTGGCGCTAAGTCGAATCCAGAATTCCGGGTTTCTGGCTTTGTAAATTGTGTCGACATCGGTAAACGATGTGGTATATTGTTTTAAACAATTCGTTATCCCCACCCTTTTATAGCTTTGTAAATTGTGCCAACACCAGTGTAATAAATTGTTTAACACTATCCGTGATGATTCAGAGACTCCAAACGCTATGGATTCTCCGTTGTCGCTGCGGAAATCATTGGGCCGCTACGGAGTACAGAACATCAAATACTCTACGAAAATCAAAAATAACATCTGTGTAAAGTTTATGTTCATGTTTTCAAAATTATAACGTTAATTAAACAACTTTAGGGGTGCATCTTGGATATTTTTAATAGGGTGACATTTCTTCAAAGTTTTTTTTTTTTTTCGATGTCTTAAGTGCCTAATCACGTGATAGGTCGCACGGCCCTTGGAAAAAATCATGAAATTTTATTTCTCTTTTTTCCTTACTTTGGAAAATACTTTGGTTTCCCACATTTTTGCGAAAGGTTCCATAACAGCACTGAAACTATTTCATGCAATAAAAATGCTTAAGAAAAAGGTCGAAAAATTATGCTAGAATGTCTCTAGCGAATGGAATAACTGTGAAAAATATGCAAATCTCACGAATGTTCGGAATTGACAGAAAATGTTCCCGCCATTTTCCTTCAAATTTAAATTTTCTGACCAATTTCTGCGTTTTCTTTTCTCCCTGATTATATTACTATTTTTTTCATATTTTTCTGATCAATTCTTCGATTGTAATATCTTTTGTAAAAGTAAACAAGAAAGATGACACCGAATTTTTGGGTGTAATAAGCACGTCTTTTGAATCCGTTCTGACACAAATTAAATTTATCAAAGCTATTCAAAGTCAATGGAACCGGTATGGAAAACAATAGTATCTGATGGAAGAAAGAAATTTTTCAATCGGGTTTTTAATCCCTCAGATATTGCTGTAAACGAAATCGTGACCTTACGCCCTCTGGTTGCAGACTTACGCGTTAAGAAAAATATGAATTTATATGATGGGTTCCATTTCAACTCAGGGAGGGTCGTACCATTATGGTCTCAGATTTCTCTAAAAAAATTAAGGGGTGTTCCTTGACTAAAATAAGGAGACCCATATTTTTCTTTCGCCAAGAAAAAATTTTCCCTTCGAGATAGAGGGTTTCAAATCTTGCACCGTCAAACAAGCTCTCTAGAAAACGGTTATTTTTCCTAACTTCAACAAGTCATTGCAGCAGAGTTAAAAAAGATATCGTGTTCTTGTATTTTTTACATTGTGTGTATAACATATAATAATAGATGGTGCTAATATTTGATACACATCGTATGATTGAAATTTAAAAATTGTAAACTTTGTGATTTAAAAAAAAATTTGAATTTTTTAAGTTTTTTTTAAACAGGTTTGAATGGAGTTTTTCTATATTCGTTTTTTTCGTTAAAGACATACAAATGTGCACTTTATTTGTAATTTTTTGTGTGTCTGTGAAACTGCTAGTTTCTGCGTTTCGGCAGCGTTAAAAACAGCCGATTTTGAAAAATCTCTAACTTTGCCAACCATTTTCTCAAAAAGGCCATTTTTTAAAATTCTGAAAATTAAATCCCTGTTTTATTATCAACAGGAGAATATCTGTGTAAATTTTGACGGACCTTAAAACTCCCATTTCCGAGTTAGATGCGTTTGAATTTGGTTTGAAAGCCTACGATTTCCCGTGTTCTAAAGGCGCCATTTTGGAAAAATCTCAGGCACAAAGTACGTATTCTCTTACCCGAATCAAAGCGTTAGATATTCTTTGCCCGAATGATGGAATGTGAGCATTGGGTCAGCTAGCCCTGGTTGGATACGTCCACCTCACCCTTCCCCGAGTGATGACATGCCTATAAAACTGTAGGGGGGGGATAACAAATACATAAAGAAAATTCTTGCTGCTCCACTAACAAAGTTGAGTTGCGAAAGGCAGCAGCAGTTGTTTGTTTGTTTGTTTACGTATATACTTAAACATCGCATAAGAAAAGACTGAAAGAGTAGAAAACTGTTGTGAAATAATTTTAAGAAAAAGAGTGCAGGCATGTGTACTGTAAGATAATTTTCAATGGCTAAACGCCCTCGAGTTTTCTGGGAGTTGCTAATTGTAGGCTACTGTCAGAAGAGCAGTTGCTGTTTTGTTATAGTTGCTAAAATTAACTTCTCAGTTTTTCGTAATAGTAAAATATTCGCTCAGGAGAGTTTTGTCCTCTGCGAACGGGGGAAAAGGTGCAATGCTCTTGACCTTGCTGCTGGGTTGATAGCGCTGGTCGCTACCCAAACTCTGCATACCTCCTCTCCGAAACGTAATGGCAATTGTCTAATCTACTAAATAAATAACAATTAACACACATGCGTGCATGCTTATTCATAAAATGTAAGTTGAGCATATTTCCTGTTCAATCAGCTGATTTTACAAGTAGAATACATATACAACTTATGCGCTTATAATGGTGTAAAGATTTTTATCTATTTCAAACATATTCAAAGATTTCAGTTTTTTTTTAAGGGGGGGGGGTGTTCGTAGTGATTTCCACCTGGGCCACGATAAACCATGCACTGCCCATGTCTTCTGTTCCCTTAGAAGATAATCCTGAATCGATGGGAGACCAACCAGCGGAGTTTTGACCCCCTCACGTGGTGGTGAGGTGTCTCAAAGCTAGGTAGCTTTCAAAAATGTTTCAACTTAGTTGGCTGGTAACAAGAGAGGGATTCCATTTCAACTCTGGCAGGGTCATGCCATCACGATCTCAGATGATTTCTCTAAAAAAAATTATTAAGGGGTGTTCCTTGATTAAAATAAGGAGACCCATACTTTTTCTTTTGGCAAGAAAAAATTTTCCCTTCGAGACAAAGGGATTCAAATCTTCCACCGTCAAACAAGCTCTCTAAAAAACGGTTATTTTTCCTAACTTTAGCGAGTCATTGCAGCAGAATTAAAAAATATATTTTGTTCTGGTATTTTTATTCCATTGTGTGTATAACGTATAACAATATTTGATGCTATTATTTTTTTCACATCGTATGATTAAAATTTTAAAAAATCGTAAACTTTGTTGTTTTTAATTGAAATTTTTAAGATTTTTTTTAACTGGTTGAAATGGAGTTTTTTTTTCTATACTGCTTTTTTGTTAAAGACATACAAATGTGCACTTTATTTGCAATTTTTTATGTGTCTGTGAAACTGCTAGTTTCCGCAGCGTTAAAAACAGCCGATTTTGAAAAATCTCCAACTTTGCCAACGATTTTCTCAAAAAAGCCCTTTTTTAAAATTCTGAAATTTAAATCCCTGTTTTATTATCAACAGGAGAATATCTGTGTAAATTTTCACGGACCTAAAAATGCCCGTTTCCGAGTTAGATGCGTTCGAATTTGGTTTGAAGACCTACGATTTCTCCGTGTTCTAAAGGCTCCATTTTGGAAAAATCTCAGGCGCAAAGTACGTATTCTCTTACTCGAATGAGAGTGTTGGATCCGTCCACCTCACCCTACCCTGAGCGATAACATGCCTAAAAAACGGGTCTTGGAAAAAAAATAACAAATCTGTATGTATAGAGAATTGAATGTATGTCAATTTAGAACCATCAAACTTGGTATACTATCTCATGGTACCCTAACTTAGACCATAGACGGTTTTTGGAAGGGGTCGGAGCCCGGGGTCAAGGGGCCCCACACAAAACTTTCATAAAATCTACAATTTTCAATTTAGAACCACCAAATTTGGAATACTATAGCATGGTACCCTAACTTAGATCACAGACTGTTTTTGGAAGGGGTCGGAGCCCTGGGTCAAAGGCCCCCACACAAAATTTCCGTAAAATATACTTGTATACTATAGTGCCCTAACTGAGACCGTAGATGGTTTTGGAAGGGGTAGAGCCCTGGGTGGGTGGGAGCCCGGGTCAAAGGGCCCCACGCAAAATTTCCGTAAAATCTAGTTTTCAATTTAGAACCATCAAATTTGGTATACTTTTTCTTGGCACCCTAACTTTGACTAGACGGTTTTGGGAAGGGGTTGGAGCCCGGGGTCAAGCCTCTCCCCCCCTCCTCTACAAAATTTTTGCAAAATATTTTACAAAGTTAGGGTGCCAAGAAAAAGTATACCAAATTTGATGGTTCTAAATTGAAAACTAGATTTTACGGAAATTTTGCGTGGGTCCCTTTGACCCCGGGCTCCCACCCACCCAGGGCTCTGCCCCCTTCCAAAACCATCTACGGTCTCAGTTAGGGCACTATAGTATACAAGTATATTTTACGGAAATTTTGTGTGGGGGCCTTTTGACCCAGGGCTCCGACCCCTTCCAAAAACAGTCTGCGGTCCAAGTTAGGGTACCATGCTATAGTATTCCAAATTTGGTGGTTCTAAATTGAAAACTGTAGATTTTATGGAAGTTTTGTGTGGGGCCCCTTGACCCCGGCTCCGACCCCTTCCAAAAACCGTCTACAGTCTAAGTTAGGGTACCATGAGATAGTATACCACATTTGGTGGTTCTAAATTGAAAACTCTAAATTTGTTAAGCAGACATACATTAAATTCTATATATATAGATTTGTTATTTTTTTCCAAGACCATTTTTAGGCATGTTATCGCTCAGGGTAGAGTGAGGTGGACGGATCCAACGCTCTCATTCGTATAAGAGAATACGTACTTTGCGCCTGAGATTTTTCCAAAATTGCGCCTTTAGAACACTGAGAAATCGTAGGTTTTCAAACCGAATTCAAACGTGTCTAACTCGGAAACGGGCGTTTTTAGGTTCGTGAAAATTTACACAGATATTCTCCTGTTGATAATAAAACAGGGATTTAAATTTCAGAATTTTAAAAAAGGGCTTTTTGAGAAAATCGTTGGCAAAGTTGGAGATTTTTCAAAATCGGCTGTTTTTAACGCTGCGGAAACTAGCAGTTTCACAGACACATAAAAAATTGCAAATAAAGTGCACATTTGTATGTCTTTAACAAAAAAACGAGTATAGAAAAACTCCATTTGAACCAGTTAAAAAAAAATCTTAAAAATTTCAATTTAAAAAAAAATCAAAGTTTACTATTTTTTAAAATTTTAATCATACGATGTGTAAAAAAATATTAGCATCAAATATTATTATGCGTTGCACACACAATGTAATAAAAGATACCAGAACAAAATATCTTTTTTAATTCTGCTGCAATGACTCGCTGAAGTTAGGAAAAATAACCGTTTTTAGAGAGCTTGTTTGACGGTGGAAGATTTGAATCCCTCTGTCTCAAAGGGAAAATTTTCTTGCCGAAAGAAAAATATGGGTCTCCTTATTTTAATCAAGGAACACCTCCTTAATTTTTTAAGAGAAATCTGAGACTGTGATGGTACGACCCTGCCAGAGTTGAAATGGAATCCCTCTCTTGTTACCAGCCAACTAAGTTGAAACATTTTTGAAAGCTACCTAGCTTTGAGACACCTCACCACCACGTGAGGGTTCAAAACTCCGCTGGTTGGTCTCCCATCGATTCAGGATTATCTTCTAAGGGAACAGAAGACATGGGCAGTGCATGGTTTATCGTGGCCCAGGTAGAAATCACAACGAACACCCCCTTTAAAAAACTGAAATCTTTGAATATGTTTTAAATAGATAAAAATCTTTACACCATCATAAGCGCATAAGTTGTATATGTATTCTACTTGTAAAATCAGCTGATTGAACAGGAAATATGCTCAACTTACATTTTATGAATAAACATGCACGCGTATGTGTTAATTGTTATTTATTTAGTAGATTAGACAATTGCCATTACGTTTCGGAGAGGAGGTATGCAGAGTTTGGGTAGCGACCAGCGCTATCAACCCAGCAGTGAGGTCAAGAGCATTGCACCTTCTCCCCCGTTCGCAGAGGACAAAACTCTCCTGAGCGAATATTTTACAATTACGAAAAACTGAGTAGTTAATTTTAGCAACTATAACAAAACAGCAACTGCTCTTCTGACAGTAGCCTACAATTAGCAACTCCCAGAAAAACTCGAGGGTGTTTAGCCATCGAAAATTAACTTACAGTACACGTGCCTGCACTCTTTTTCTTAAAATTATTTCACAACAGTTTTCCACTCTTTCATAGTCTTTTCTTATACGATGTTTAAGTATATACGTAAACAAACAACTGCTGCTGCCTTTCGCAACTCAACTTTGTTAGTGGAGCAGCAAGAATTTTCTTTATGTATTTGTTACCCCCCCCCCCCCACACACACACACAAAGTTTTATAGGCATGTCATCACTCGGGGAAGGGTGAGATGGACGTATCCAACCAGGGCCAGCTGACCCACTCTCATTCCATCATTCGGGCAAAGAATGTCTAACGCTTTGATTCGGGTAAGAGAACACGTACTTTGCGCCTGAGATTTTTCCAAAATGGCGCCTTTAAAACACGGGAAATCATAGGCTTTCAAACCGAATCCAAACGCGTCTAACTCGGAAACCTTGCGTTTTTAGGTCCGTCAAAATTTACACAGATATTCTCCTGTTGATAATAAAACAGGGATTTAGTTTTCAGAATTTTAAAAAATGGCCTTTTTGAGAAAATGGTTGGCAAAGTTAGAGATTTTTCAAAATCGGCTGTTTTTAACGCTGCCAAAACGCAGAAACTAGCAGTTTCACAGACACACAAAAAATTACAAATAAAGTGCACATTTGTATGTCTTTAACGAAAAAAACGAATATAGAAAAAACTCCATTGAAACCTGTTTAAAAAAAACTTAAAAAATTCATTTTTTTTTAAAAATCACAAAGTTTACGATTTTTTAAAATTTTAATCATACGATGTGTATCAAATATTAGCACCATCTATTTGTATATGTTATACACACAATGTAAAAAAAAATACAAGAACACAATATCTTTTTTAACTCTGCTGCAATGACTCGCTGAAGTTAGGAAAAATAACCATTTTCTAGAGAGCTTGTTTGACGGTGCAAGATTTGAAACCCTCTATCTCGAAGGGAAAATGTTTTCTTGGCGAAAGAAAAATATGGGTCTCCTTATTTTAGTCAAGGAACACCCCTTAATTTTTTTAGAGAAATCTGAGACCATGATGGTACGACCCTGCCGAAGTTGAAATGGAACCCATCATATGAGAAACATTTCGCACCGGAAACGCTCTCCAACACAGAAAGAATTTTCCAAATCGGACTCTTAGGAACAGAGATATCGACAAAAATAAGATGTGACTTTAGGTTCCCTGGTGGGAAAACCATGCATTATTTTAGGAAGACAGTATTCCAAAAGGTTTTTCCTTATGAGCGGTATCGGTCCAAGAAAAAAATTTAGTTGAGTTTTCAGGAGCCTAGATTTTGCTACAAATACATCAGAAGCAGAAATTAACACTTATGCCCCTTGGTAGCCAAACCATTCTTTACCAAACATTAGAAATTATGTGAAAAATATTTTTCGTCAGGTCTTGTACGCGATACAGGAAGAATTTTTCAAATCGGAGTTTTAGAAGCAGAAATTATGCAGAAAACACAATTTACCTTTGTGCCCCCTAGCGGAAAGTCTGTGATTTACTTGAAAATTTTGGATTTATAGGAAAAACATTTCACATCGGAAACACTATTCAACAAAGAAGAAATTTTTCAAATCGGACTCCTAGAAGTAGAGATATTGACAAAAATAAGATATACATCTTTACCCCTGGTGTAGAAACCATGCATTTTTCAAGATGTTCCTAAAATGTTTGTCGACATTAGTATCGGTCAACAAATGACTTTTTTGCAATCGAGATTTTAGAAGCTCATATTTTGCTGCAGATACATCAGAAGCGGAAATTAAGACTTACGCCACCTCGTGGCCAAATCATTTTTTACAAAAAATTAGAAATTACATGCAAAGGATTTCCCACCAGAAGCTGTATCCGATGCAGAAAGAATTTTTCAAATCGGAGATTTAGAAGCAGAGATATAGGGGGAAAGCAATTTACCTTTACGTCCTCTAGCAGAAAGTCTATGAATTACTTGAAAATTTTGAAATTATATGAAAAACATGTCACACTGAAAACACTATCCAACAAAGAAGGAATTTTTCAAATCGGACTCCTAGAAGTAGAGATATTGACCAAAATAAGATATACATCTACGCCCCCTGGCGGAGAAACTGTGGAATATTTTAATAAGAAAATATTGTGAAAACATTTATTGATGTGAATGGCATCAGTCCACGAAAGAATTTTTTCAATCGATATTTTAGAAGCTCAGATTTTATGGCAAATACATCAGAAACAAAAATTAACACTTTTGTCCCCTGGTGGACAAAATATTCTTTACCAAAAATTTAAAATTATGTGCAAAAGATTTTCCATCAGGAGTTGTATCCGCTGAAGAATTTTTTCAAATCGGAGTTTTAGAAGAAGAGTTATCGGGGAAAACGTAATTTACTTTTATGCCCCCTAGCGGAAAATCTATGCGTAATTTGAAAAAGTAACTATATCTAAAATACTCTTCACCATAAATGGAATCGAAAGACAAAATATTTATTTCAATCGGATGTTTAGAAGCAAATATGTGGATTAAAACGTATTTTTGAATTCGACATCATCTGCATTTACGCCCTCTAGCGGCGAAATTGTACATCATAAAAAAGAAAACGAAATAAAGGGTCATCATTCGCATATTTCAAGCTTCCCAATGAAAAAATTATTTTTCAAATCGGACTAATAGGTGCAGAGATATCATGGGTACAGATGGACAGACGGACCCAGTAACATAAGCATGATCTTTTTTTACAAAAGACGTGCTAAAAAGAGTAACTTTGTATTTTTAAGAATTTTTCATAATAAAATGCATGTCTTTGTATTTCTAATATTATCTTCTGCCAAAGTAATCAGTAGAGGTCAAGCAGCATTTTTGCCAATTTTTCCCTTTTGTAAGAGAAATTAAATTTCAACGTCGGTACTTGATCTGTCCATGGTAGAATTTGCGCCATTTTTATTACCCATAAAATTGTTTCATGGCAAAATGAGCAATGTAGTACCAATGTTTCACATTTAATTTCGTTTAAAATGCGTGTTTTCCTTTTTCTTAGTCGCTTTGCGCTGGACACAGCAAGCATTTTTTCTTTTGTTTAAAGTGAAATTGAAGTTCAAAAACATTATATGTGTGCACAGAAAACAACTTCACGGGGAACGAAGGCTCGCAAGAAAGAGGTTTCACTTTCGTGCCTGCCTGGGATCGAACGTGCGGTCTCTCCATGGCAGTCACGAATGCTGACCACCAGGCCATCCGCGGCCTAATTGGTATGGAAAGAAAGTACTATAAAAGTACTATAAAAGAAGGTGTATTTGATTAGGAAAATTTGAAGTCACTTTTCTGCACTAATTAAGAAATTTTTCATTTGAAATAAGAGTTTGGTGATAGTGCGCCCCCGCCTAAAGATTTTCCGGGTTTTGAACTTTGTCTTGCAATCACCTCTGGTGGTTTCCCTTTATCTCTCAATCCCTGTTCCGGAAGCCATCAGAACACTAAAGGAGGCCATATCAAATTCAACATTATATACGTAGGAGTCATGCTTCAGCGTCTTCAAATTAATAGACTTGTCCACTAATACTAGCTTCTTCAGTTTCCAAGGATAAGTATATAAACAGAATAATGGCGCTCCAATGGTATCCTCACTTTTGCCCGTCCTTGCAGAAGCAATATTTCACCCAATTATATTCTCCAGAATTGCCCCACAGCCTACCACTTGGCTGCGTTATGCAGCGGAATATATTCTCCAGAATTACCCCACAGCCTACCACTTGGCTGCGTTATATCAGCGGATGTATTTTTTGCATGGCCTCTCTTCCAATTTTCCTTCATAAAATCAACTATATGCATCCTATGATCAAGTTCACGATGGAGCTTGAACACAACAATGCTTTACCTTATCTGGATGTTTTAGTGAGGAAATCGCCTGACAACTGCCTCGATACACAAGTCTACTATAAACCCACGTCCGTCCCCAACCTGATGCTCTGCAGCTCTCTCTGTCCTACAGAATACAAAACAGCTATCTTCCATTCTTGAATTCGAAGAGCCTTTGCCGTTTCCTCCAATACCCATTCTAGACAACACGAAATTGAAAGTGTCATCAAGTTGGTCACTGATGCAGGATATTCATTGTTTCAGATACATAGCTTTATTCAAAAAGCCAGGGTCAAACATTATAATCTTCCTGTGCTGTAGCTACGTTATTTAGGCTCAATTCCCTACATACCAAGTGTGTCTTACAAACTCAGAAACGCCCTCAAGAAGATGAACTACAGTGTCAGCATAAGGTCTCCTGCATCTTTATATACTATGCTAAAGAGGAATAGTGAAAAACCACCTCTCTCCTGCAATGCAGGTGTTTATGCGGTCCCCCTACAGTATCTGGATGGCTCTAAATGATACTACATTAGAATGACCAAGCGTTTGTTTGGAATCAGATTCAACGAACATAAAGGACCTAAAATTCAGAAAAGTAGCCACGGCACTGTCCAGAGAAGTCAAATTGAAGTCCGCTACTCCTATGTAGAATGATATAAAGGAATTAGCTAGCTACTCTACCCCTGAATGTTCAGCCATTTGGGAAACCTTGGAGATCATTAACAATTGTGATACTTGCAATGATTACATCTCACTCAAGTTGCCAAGAATTTGGAACCAATTCTTCAAGTAACGCCTTTTCACTATCAGGATACCGCACATGCAACCAACATGATGCCTTGTATCTTTAAATGAATATAACGACGCATCTATTTATTGTCAAGTCAAGTTCCCACGTTCAAATTGTTAATGCATTCTATTTTTCAGTTTGCAGTTTCTGTCTAACTTCCTTGAAAAAGCCACCTGGTTGATGTGCGAAAGCTTGGAAACACTTATGTGTTTGTTTCCTATGCCAATAAATCGGATCACTAGCATAGTGTTACAATTTACTACTTAATTGGTGTACTGTTCCTCATTATCAAATGGCTCGTGTAACTCAACAACTTCACTTCTTACAAATAATTACATGTCTAGGGAACAATAAATACATTAAAGGAACATAAATGCAAGAACATGTGGTTGGTTGCCAGTTATAAGCAGGCAACCAACCTGTATTCTTGTTTCTTCTGAGAAACAGTCTTGAATATTGATCTATAAAAATAATATCCATGCAATTTCATTCTCTTGATGTTACAATTGGTAAGATGCATATTGAGCATTTCATAGAAGTCCACAGCTAAAACATGATATATAGTTAGGGAGAACATAATTGGCCTAGATGGTGAACAAAGTAATGTGTTAACACAATTCATACAAACATACATATCACTAAGCAGTTTTTTGAGTTTCAGAGGTTAGCTCCTCTAAAAAGTTCAACTGCCAGTTTAAAGTTTAAAATTGAAGGTACTAGATTTTACTTACTGTTGATGTATCAAATGGGTCTCCATTCACAGCAATATCAGCACACAACTTGATCTTCACTAGCATCCATCACATGTCTCACGCAAGACCTTTCTTGCTTCATACTCATTGCTTTTTTCTCACTCAAACATTCCTGATTCTATCATACATTCATGCAGCTTTGCAAATGTCAAATGTCATCTAGCTGCTTAATTATTCATGTGCTATTTAGAGAATCTATATTTTGAGGTTACTCACCTTTAATCCCTAACTCTTTCAGGAGGTTTTCGTCTCTACACATTTCCAACACGTATTTTTCTCATTTACATCGTGGTTCGAGGCCGCAAAATAAACACAAAAAATAATAATAAATAAAAAATCTTTTTCAACTCACGCAAATTTCACTCCCATCCTTTCTTTCACAATGACCCAAATTCCAATTTAAAATAATCTATCACACATATATACAATTGAACTCCCTAAAACACATTAATCTAATTAAAACTTCAATCAATAAAAACCTATTTACACATTTCCTAAAACGTCAAAGTTAAAAAGCTATAACCCAAAATATTTACAATTGCACATCAGCGCAAAATTAAAATAAACCCAAATACCTGACACAACCACAATATTCAACAATTAAAGGCCCCTCTCCCCTCAGAAAACAAGCTTGACATCCTAGCACTTTCAGCCTCTGCCCCGGCCATTTTCAAGGAGCGGACGCAACAGATGTACCACCAGTCACCTCTGCGAAACGTAGCGAATGTTTCAGTGCTCACGTGGCTCATCTGATTTCCCGTTCTCCGTCGTTCAGGCACAGTGGCGCCATCTATCAGATGATCCAATAGCCATCTTTTCCTTTTGTACTTATAAATATCTGTTCGATTTATTTGATTCTTAAAACTAATCATCTTATATTCTAACACGTTTTTATTTATATTACATCATTTTTTTATTTTTTTTTTCCTCTTGCCTTTTCCCCTCTGTTCTTCTCTGTGGCTTTCCTTTCTGATCAAATCCCTCCAATATGCGTTTAAGCTATTAGGATCATTAACGATACATAACCTGTGTCTACTTTTTTCTATCAACACTGTCTCTGCCAATCTCAAATGCCTGTCTGTACGACAATTCTTAATAATTTTTATTTCATCAAACTTTGGGTATTGCTTTTGTTCAATACAGTACTGGACCAATGCTGTTTTTGCTTCTTTTTTTTTTTGCCAATTCCGTAAGTGCTGTTGTAAACGATGTTTTAGTTTATTTTTAGTGCTTCCTATATATGATACTGTAGGATTGTTGCTTATAGGAATCTCATAAACGCCAGCTCTATCCAAGCACTTCTTGTTTTCTTTCGTATTGATTAAAAAATTTTTAATGGTATGTACTTTATTGCCCAATTATAAATTATATCTATTACACAATTTATTAATTTCAGCTGAAATGCCTTTTATGTATTGAAATGATCCAATATATTTAATCTGCTTATTAATATTTCTTCTTATGTTTGAAGAGTTAATACAACTGTTCTGCACTTCCTTAATCCATTTTTTTATTTTTTTACTGGGATATCCATAATTCTTTGTAACATCAGTAATGTTTTTCAATTCATCCAATACCCAAAGTTTGATGAAATAAAAATTATTAAGAATTGTCGTACAGACAGGCATTTGAGATTGGCGGAGACAGTGTTGATAGAAAAAAATAGACACAGGTTATGTAACGTTAATGATCCTAATAGCTTAACCGCATATTGGAAGGATTTGATCAGAAAGGAAAGCCACAGAGAAGAACAGAGGGGAAAAGGCAAGAGGGGGAAAAAAGAAAAAAATGATGTAATATAGATAAAAACGTGTTAGAATATAAGATGATTAGTTTTAAGAATCAAATAAATCGAACAGATATTTATAAGTACGAAAGGAAAAGAAGGCTATTAGATCATCTGATAGATGGCACCACTGCGCCTGAACGACGGAGAACGGGAAATCAGACGAGCCACGTGAGCACTGGAACATTTGCTACGTTTCGCGGAGGTGACAGGTGGTACATCTGTTGCGTCCGCTCCTTGAAAATGGCCGGGGCAGAGGCTGAAAGTGCTAGGATGTTAAGCTTGTTTTCTGAGGGGAGAGGGGCCTTTAAATGTTGAATATTGTGGTTGTGTCAGGTATTTGGGTTTATTTTAATTTGGCGCATGTGCAATTGTAAATATTTTGGGTTATAGCTTTTTAACTTTGACGTTTTAGGAAATGTGTAAATAGGTTTTTATTGATTGAAGTGTTAATTAGATTAATGTGTTTTAGGGAGTTCAATTGTATATATGTGTGATAGATTATTTTAAATTGGAATTTGGGTCATTGTGAAAAGAAAGGATGGGAGTGAAATTTGCATGAGTTGAAAAATATTTTTATTTATTATTATTTTTTGTGTTTATTTTGCGGCCTCAAACCATGATGTAAATGAGAAAAATACGTGTTGGAAATGTGTAGAGACGAAAACCTCCTGAAAGAGTTGGGGATTAAAGGTGAGTAACCTCAAAATATAGATTCCGGATTCTGATCTTCCCATGATTTCCTTGGCCTTCCTCTACCTTTCTTTCCTGTCACTTGGGCTGAATAAATTTTTCTTAGTAAACATCTCACCACTCATTCTTTCAACATGGCCAGGCTACCTCAAAATATTTGTTTCCACCTTATTAACAACATTTTGCTTCCCATTACACATGTGCAACACATCATCATCCCTCACATGACCAGAATGTCTTGCCACCCATCCTACTGCCATAAGGAATGCATCTCTCCAGCACACAAACTTTCAAAATGTTTTATTCTGAGCGAAATTTACAGGGAACGAAGGCGGTAGGCGGCATGTGTCTTTACAATGCCTGAAATCATAATAACAGGAGTCAGATATATACAAAGTGTGTGCAGTTTACATTATGCAAGGGGTATATACAATGCAAGTGAAATAGATGAGTGGACTACAAAACATAATTACTGTAGTATGTATTCAAGAAGTGCACTATTTACAGTATGAGAGGTGTATATATACAGCAAATGTGCAAGTTACAGTAAGAGAGGTGTATATATAATACAGTGCTAGTGAGATAGATGAGCGATGATACAACATAAGTGCAACAGTGCAGGGTGTGATAATGGAAAAGATATATGTGAGCCTGAATAAATGTACAATTTAGGCGAAGTATATACAGATGTATATACAAGTTGCATGTGAACAAATTATCAGGAAAAACCAAAATGTTGATGCAAAAAGAAGAGAGATGAGGACAACTAAAGAAGATGTGACTTCCAAAGTGGAATATATAGAGCTATGCAAGACAGTAAGAAAAAGTATCACTGAAGACGTAAGGAAATTCAACTGTGAACTAGTGAGGAAAGCAATTGAAAACAACCAAAGCCTAAATATAGCAAAGGGACATCTCAGTAAGGGAAGAAAACAGATTATGGCACTGAGAAAAGAAGATGGTTCTGTAACAAGAAATAGAGGCGAAATTTTGACAATAGTGAAAGATTTCTACTCCAAATTATATGAAAGGGATGATATATGCACTCCAGACATCATGAAAGATACCAGTACCAGAGTTCCTCCAGTCCTTCCAGCAGAAGTTGCACATGCAATCAAGAACATGAAGCGAGGAAAAGCTCCAGGAGAAGATGGAATTACTGTAGACATCATACAAGAAGCAAGTGGAGAAATCGAAACAGTACTCGCCCAAATTTTCACTCGATGCCTTAATGAAGGAAAGATTCCTGAGGATTGGAACACCGCTACAATGATCCTGCTACATAAGAAAGGTGACATTGAGGATCTCGGAAACTACAGACCTATCAGCCTCCTATCAGTAGTTTATAAAATCTTCACTAAAGTTCTTTCACACCGCTTGAAGGTAACACTGGACATGGCTCAACCGAGAGAACAAGCTGGATTCAGGAGTGGCTACAGCACAATAGATCATATCCACGTACTGAGAGAACTAATTGAAAGAGCGAGGAATATGAACTTCCATTGTGCATGGCTTTTATCGATTATGAAAAAGCCTTTGATTCGGTGAAACCATCAGCAGTTACAATGGCTCTGAAAACCTGCGGTATTGAAGATGCATACATTAATATTATTAATAACATCTATGAAAATGCAAGTGCAAAGATTAGGCTGTTTGAAAATACAACACACGTAAAAATTGGAAAGGGAGTGAGACAAGGTGACACCATATCTCCGAAGCTCTTTAATGCCACATTGGAGGGTGTTTTTCAGTCACTGAGCTGGGAAAACAAGGGGATAAAGATTAATGGAGATTATCTAACCCACCTTCGTTTTGCTGATGACGTGGTCATTTTTGCAACTACCCCATCAGAGCTGCAGAGTATGATCCAGGAACTTGCTGACAAGAGTAAAGAAGTGGGATTAAAAATGAACTTTCAGAAGACAAAAGTGATGTTCAATGCTTTTACAAGAAATGAAGATTTATCGATTGATGGAGAAAAGCTGGAGATAACAGACACGTACGTTTATCTTGGACAGCAGATATCAAGTGAGGGTCACATTGATGAAGAAATTAATCGGCGTACAAAACTTGCCTGGAGAGCTTTTGGAAGAAACAGCAGAATTTTCAAGAGCAATATGCCATTATGTCTTAAAAGAAAAGTGTTTGATCAATGCATCCTTCCAGTGCTTACGTATGGTGCAGAGACGTGGACCTTAACTAAAAGAGACATACAAAGGCTGCAGACAACTCAAAGAAGCATGGAGAGGTGCATGCTTGGTGTAACCAGGAGAGATAAGAAGAGGAACTCGTGGATCCGAAAAATGACAAGAGTGGAAGACATCATGATCAGAGTTAAATCCCTGAAATGGCAATGGGCTGGACATACTGCCAGAAGGACAGATCATCGATGGACAGCCGAAATTTTAGATTGGATTCCAAGGGACAGGAAAAGACCCAGAAGAAGACCACATGGGAGATGGGTGGATGAAATTCGAAAGTATGCAGGGGTGACATGGAGGAGACTGGCACAAGACAGACCGTTGTGGAGGAAACTTGGGGAGACCTTCGTCCAGCAGTGGATTGATAATGGTTGACAATGATGATGATGATGATATACAGATGTGCATGAAGCCATATAGGAACAGGGAACGAACTATGTGCAGCAAGTGAGATATACATACAATGCAATGAAAATATAAATACAAATGATGCAGAACATAATGATGCAATTGAAATGTGTACTATATACAGATGTGTTCAAAAAGTGCGTGACTGAGATATGTATGATGCAGACAGTAAAGAATGAGCTTGGGCTCCGAAACGGAGCATACACAGTACCAAGGAATATGTATATGTACAGAATGAACAGCAAAATGTATACAGGATGTGTATGTACAATTTATATGAGCAATATGACGAATAAATGAGCAGAAGATATATGACGAAATAAAAACATTGAATATACAGGTACAATGTGAGACACACAGAAGAAATCACTAGAAAGATCACTTATTCAGAAGAGGGCACCACAAAGTAAGTGCACGTGAATAACCTGCAAATACTAACAGTAAAAAGATAAACTGGAGATGGGAATATGAAGAATGTACAGAAGAACTAAGTCTGACAAGCTTAGGGAGACACTCTTCGGATTCGGTGAGCCAGTCCAGGGTTCATCACAAAGATCAAAGCGGGGAAGGTCCCGACGTAGAGGATGGAAGTCAAATCATAAGATGTAGGTCTGCAGAAGGCCCAGAAAACCAGCGGTGTAATGGTGACCATACACTCAGGAACTGCAGGCTCTGGTCAGTGGCCCTGGTTGCGGTAAACACCAATCGGAGCCTGGAGGTCAGCCGGTTGTGGAATTGCGCACAGAGGGTATCTCCTGCTTGAAGGAGCGTAGGCACATTAGTGGTATGACAGAGCTGCAGATAGGAGCAGTAAATCACATGCTTTGCGAGTACAAAGATGTATGATCATGGCTCAGATAAAGGCACCGGTGGCGAACAAGAAACCAGCAACGTGCTGTATGAAGAAAAAGGCAGCTCTTTGGCACAGAGACACTTGGTAAAGGCTAGGTGTAGTAAAGGAAAGATTGCCAGGCAGTACTGGTAGATGTGTAGAACATCGGCATGCTCAGAACAGAAGATGCAGGTGGGTGCGGCTGCCAGCGTCATCCGAAATAACGTGGCCGGCACTGGCAGGCAGGGGTGAAGGAAAAGCCAGTGAATATTCCTTTCATCTGGTGTCGAGATGGGTGAAGCTGTTGCCGACCACACACTCGGAAGAGCGGCGGGTGGCACTCCTGAAATGAGCTGGGGTGCGGGTGGCGATGGATCCAGAAGGAGAAAACGATACAGAGTACGGACAGTGAAACTGGAGATCGGAAGAAAAGAGCCACGAACAGGAAGAAAAAAAGGAAGGGGAAGAGAAGCAGAAGAAACGAGAAAGAGGCCAGGCGGAGAAGCGAGAGCAGGAAAAAGAGTAATGATCGAGGAGCGGAGAGAATCATAGAGTGCAAGAGAGGCAGAGGTGCGTGGAAGGAAAGGAGAGAGGTCGGAAAAGGGTTTCCATGTTAGATCGGAGGAAAGTAAGTCTCGGACGGATACGATCCCAGCGGGGAGCCAGGAAAGGTCAGTGAAATACGGTGCGTTAGGAGGATGGAGGAGTAGAAGAGGGTTTCAGTTAGAAGTTCTGAGGTGGTAGCAGGTGGGGCACAGAGTAGTGGCAGAGAGCGAAGAAAGGAAAGCGCCTCCGAATAAACGGGGGAAAGACGAGAGCGGATGAGAGAAAACCGATCCATCAGTAGAAAAGTTGTGAATTTGAAGCGGGGGTTCCGGAAAGAAATCATCACGTCTTGGAGAAGAGAGGCTGCGGATCTTGGTTCACAGAGTAGACGCAGAAGGGATACTATCTGGTGTACTTTGTAGAACTAGCGAACATCCAGGAGCGCAATACCACCAGTGGAGATTGGACGACTTAGAGTTAAGACTTGTATCTAATGATGAGCTGACCAGATCATAGTAAAAATGAGCCGTGTGACTTCAGCAAGATAGTAAGCTGGCATGCGAGCAGCTGCCCACACATGAAGACAAGGAGACAGAAGATATGTACGAGCAAGGCATGCCCGGGTGACGTAAGAGGCACTGAACTGAGCTTTCTGCCAGAAGGCAGCCGATCGAGCAAGGCAATTACGAAGAGCAGCCCACCTGTTGTTTCGGGCAGCTATGGGAGCTCCCAGGTGTACACCAAGAAATTTCTGAGAAGAAGCAGTCCAGGAGGCGCCCCATGGAGAGTCCGTCCTGTACTCCCAGGCACCACACCACAGGCCGGCACTCTTGGTAGTGTTGAGCATCGCTGAGGAGAAAGAAGAGTAAAGTGCATATACATGAGCAAGGGTATTAAATTGCGACTCCATTCAGACACAGAAAGTCGCGTCATTGGAGTAGGCTATAGAGAAGTGCCTGGTGCTTGCTGTGGGAGGAGGAAGAGCTGCAAGAAATGCACGATGTACTGTGCGTAGGAAAGGCTCAAACGCCAGAGCGAATAATTGCCCAGAAAGTGGACACCCCTGTCGTATTCCACGACAGAAAGAAATGGGTGCTGTCAGAAAGGCGGCTGTCTTGACCTGAAAGACGGCGTTGTGATAGAGAGCAAGAATAGTGGTAACGAAGACAGAAGGAAAGCCAAAAGCGTGTAAAGTAGTTGAGAGAAATGAATGGGATATATTATCAAAAGCTGCACGTTGGTCTAAATTTAGTAGGGCAAGAGATTCAGAATTAGTCTGGGCAAGATACAGAAGAACACGAAGGAGGTGAGGGTTAGTAGCGATAGAACGACCAGGTACCGTGCAGGACTGGTCAGAAGAGAGAAGATACAGAAGAACTTGATCTAGGCGGTGAGAGAGAATTTTAGTGAACAGTTTGTAATCAAGATTTATTAGTGAAATCGGACGCCAGTTCCCCAGGTCAAGGAGGTCACCCTTCTTAGGGAAAAGTACCATGTGAGCAACAGTGAAGCCCTCGGAAGGGAGATAAGTGCAAAGGCAGAAGAGTAAGCAGCAAAGGAAGGAGAGAAGGTAAAAAGACAAGATAAAATGATAGAGAAAGGCCGTCGGGACCAGGGACGGCTCGGGGATTGAGAGGGAAAGTGCAGTCCTAAGTTCAGATGGAGAGATAGGCTGCAGAAGAGAAGCGGAGAGGTGAGAGGGGACTTGAGGGAGAGAAGAAAGTAAAGTATTACACGCAGAAGCAGAAGGTGGAGGGGTATCACTGTACTTGTCGGAGAAGTATTGACGAACATGGGAGCAAAGCACATCTGGGTCCGAAGCCACACGACCGTCAGGCAGACGCAGCACATGGAGTTGATGAGAAGAACAGCGCTGATCCTCTAACAAAGACAAGAACTCAAAAGAGCAGTCTTCGGGAGACAAGTGCTGGAGACAAAGTAGTAAAATGGCCTGCTGGGCTCGAGGTTCCAGAAGAGCACGGAGGTCTACCAAATATGCTGGATAGAGGGGGTGAGAGGCTCCAAGCTGGGAGAAAACTTGTCAGAGATTGCGTTCTTCCATGGTGTGCAGATTGGCAACTGTGAACGAGTGGCTCTTGAGAAAGTGGAGCAGGTGTGACTTGACATCCAGCCAGTAACTTAGTGCACAGGATGCAGTGGACAGTTTAGGGTGATAAGAGTGAAGGAGATTCCGGACGTTCGAACACAAAGCCTGGTCATCCAGGAGAGAGGCATCTAATGTCCAGGAGTGAAACTCGGAGCTTTGACGGAAAGAAGAGGTGAAGGTGGCCACAATGGCACAATGGTCAGAAGAGGCAGTGGGTAGATGCTGACAGTCCGTGACCACAGGCAAAAGAGCAGTGGTTGTGTAGAAACGGTCAAGTCTAGCGGAAGATGACGAGGTGGCAGTTGAGGACCTCCACGTATGGGAGACCGTTGTAGGATAAATTTGATGAAAGACATCCCGAAGATCAAACTCCGTGATGAGGGAGTGTAATTGCTCCACAAGACGTAAGCGAGTTTCCTTATAAATTGGAGCACGATCAAGATCAGGGTCAAGCATGCAATTAAAATCACCGCCGATCAACACGTGATCCGATGGCAATGCTGACTGAAGAGCTGAATGGAGCGCCATGAAAGGGAGGGTGTGATGTTGAGGTGTGCATGGAAGGTAGATGTTGAAAACAAAATAACGACGCTCGTCCAGAACAAAGGTAAGGCGCTGAAGCAAGTCACGGCAGAGATGCTGCACCGTCACTGAAGATAGAGCTTGACGGAACTGAGTGCGGATGCCGATGGCCAGACCGCCGATTGTAGAGTGTCGAAAAGCGTGGCGGAACTGATAGTTCCACGTATGCCATCGATTGAAGGGCGTTGTAGGCAGGCAATTTGTCTCTTGGAGCAGAAGAATGTCTGCTGTGAGGTGATGGAGATCCTCATGAGTAAGCGAGTACGCCAGAGGGGACCCAAACCCCTACAGTGTCGTTATCTTGAACGAAAATGTCCGACGGCGGTTCAAGGAGCTTGTCAGCAGCTCGTTGGAGCCGAGAGAGACGATCGCAGACTTTCTTGAGACATCCGCTTTCGCCGAACGATGTGGATTGTAATTCTTGTAGGTGAGATCGAACAACCGCCACTTGTGTCATAGTTGCTGCAAGCTCCGTGAGATAGGATTGGAGAAAATCATGAGACATGGTTTTACTACGAGGACCGATGAAATAGGAGTATAACTCCGCACCAGAAATCGGTGTCTGTGGTAGTGAGGAATCTTCCAATTTCTGTATGAAATCCTGTAGAGTAAGTGGGACCAGTGTGCTGTCGTCAGAGTCGGAGATGGAGATGCTAGAAGCGTCAGATGCGAGTGAACATCTTTCCGAGCGATCACGTCCTCCTTGAAAGGTGGGAGATATGCGTGTCTCCTTATTGCGACGTCAAATAATCCGACGACGCTTCGAACGTACCCTCTGTTGCTCGGGACTAAAGGCAGGATTGTCTGGCACTGTGAAGGCATCAGGCACATCGACCCTATTATCAGGCTCTGAAGGGTGCTGTGGAGTAAATGTAGAAAGCAGAGGAGAGTTCAACTGGTCTCCGGTCGAAGAATTCTCCTGCTGTGGGCATGTTTGGAGTGTAGAAGCTGAGTTGGAAGTGGAAGGTTGCGACGAAGTCACGCGTTGACCAACAGCTTTATGCAGACTTTCGGAATAACTCGACTGCCGCTGGTGAAAGGCGCCAGATGAAGATGCCGGGGGTCCAATTGACCGTTGAGTAGGCTGTACTGAAGATTTGGAGGCAGTAGCTGCCCGATGAGGGCATAGCACACTAGGGTGACCAGTGCTCATACATACCGAACAAAGGGTGTCCACAGTGATGTCAATGCGCCTAATATGAGTGTCACTGCGTACATTGAGTACTGATGGAACACGTAACATGGCTTCCTCCGAGGGAAAGATCACACGTACGTAAGAGATAACAGTCCTCTGGGACTCCCGGAAAGGAGGAGTACGTAATGACCGATCTGACAGTACGTTCATAATTCTGAGCGACGGAGAGCAATAGGTCGTCGGATACTTCTGGAGGAACAGGGGCGAAACTGACTGTAGTAGGTGCTTGTGTGAGTGGGGTCGCAAGGAGATGGCGATCGCCGATGGAAATGCCTTCGGTCAGAACTCGAAGAGTGAAGGCTAGAGTCGCAAGATAAGCAATTACTTGACTGGTTCTTCTACCCACGTGAGTAACAGCCTCTTTTGGAACAATTTGTCAAAGGGCAGCGCTGTGTGCCGTCAGCTTTGTGTTGGGGAGGTGTGGAAAAATACACCCAGCCTGATTTTGTCAAGAAAAAGCTGACTTTGAGGGCAAGTAGTCGGAACATCCACGTAGATCTGGTCTGTACCATACGTCATCTGATAAGGGCACTTTGAAGAAGGGGGCTGGTGAGAAGAAGAAGAAGTTGACGCACCTGAGGTGACGGCAGCATACGTCACACCTGGCGTGTGTTGTGATGACGCGGAAGTGGCTGGTGGAAGTGTGACGTCCATGGCGTCGTCAGAAGGCACAGGGGAAGGCAATGGTTCACCACTCTTCGTCAAATGAAAAGGAGATGGCTCCATGGGCAAGGCAACTTTGTCATGCTGCGGAGAGGAGGGGCTTATCAAAGGAAACCCTCCATTGGCGGATTGCTGCTGAGCAGCTGTTAGGGATAAAGAGTCACTTCCGAAAGTGAGGATAGAAGCTCCGCTACCCCCGGAAGTCGCCATTTGCAATGGCGATAAGATTACAAGCTTTGGCCAACTCGACGAAAGCAGGAAAATGAGGAATGCAACACAGAAAGGGCACTTACCGACCTGGTAAATGGATCAGAAGTAGAATGGCTCCTTCACACACGCTGCACACACAAAATTAGGAGCTGTAGACTCGGAAATTATCACAAATGGAACAAAATACGAGCACAAAGTAAACAACGACTGTCATCCAGCACACAAACGAATCTGATGTTTCTTCTGTGGTACCCACATTTCACTGCCACACATCAGAATAGTAAGAACATCACTTTCATATGCAGCCATTTGAGACATTTTTCAAAATTCATTCTCCTAAGGCAGTTATGACTTTCAAAGATAATTTCATTCACCTTCTAACTTCATCATCTAATCTGTTTTCTCTGTCAAACATGCTTCCTAAATATACATATTCATTCATCTAGGTCTATTTCTATACCACTTAGACTGACTTTGCATTCAGTACTAATAGTGCCTCTCTTAAAAACGATAATTTTGGTTTAACCGTTATTTATATGTAGTTTGAATTTCATACAAACTTCATACATCCAGGACAACATACTGTACAACTCACTTTTGCTCTATGCCAACGGGACTGGGTCATCAATTTACAGTGATCTGTACTCATGGATATTACCAAGACATAAACCAGCATTGTCTGTTTGGCATCATGCATGCATTCATAAATATATTAAACAGCCAGGGTGACATTACACAAATTCGTTTGGCTCCCGCACCAGTAGGAAACCTTTTCAATAAAACACAATTCACTTGTATACATGCTCTACTACCAGCATGCATAGTTTTCACAGTTTTAAGCTGATTTTCAGTTTACACATAGTTATTTAAGACCATTCACAGAAGCATGGGTGTAGCATTGTCAAAAATATATAAATTGATGGATTTTTTGTTCGTTTGTTTGTTTGGTTCCCACCAAAAAACTAAAAACTGATGTTTTCTGTTTGGGTGTAGATCAGTCTTGGAAACAATTTTTCCATAAATGTCACAAAATTTAAGTCTTTTAAATACATAAAAATCATTTTTTGTTATGCATTACCCTTCAATCATTGCTGATAATGAACAATGACAAACAGTCCATTGCATTTTTGACAAGATGCTAATTGTAAATGAATTTATGACACCTTTATTCATAGTTTACTGTGGAATAACTTTTACGGGTCTTATAGAGATTATTATTCAAAAAAGTTGGTGGTCAAATTTTCGAATTAAAGCCTAGTTCATCATCAGGACTACGTGATGTAGTCCTGATAATGTACTAGGCTTTAGTTTGAAAATTTGACCACCAACTTTTTTGAATAATAACCTCTATAAGATGCTATGTTATCTGAAAATAAAGATCTCTCTTTTTAAAAAAAAAGTTTTAAATATTACTAATCTTTTTGCTGACACATGAATAATGTTACGTAATGGGCTCTCTACTGTTTTTTTAAGAAATTGACATGAGCACTTAATTATAGTATCCTACGAAAGACAAGAAATTATTTGACATGTCCACAGCTTATCCAAACACATAGATACCAGGAGGTTCCCATATACTGCTTTATGAGGTGCATAACACCTGCCCCTTTTACAGATTTCCTTGAAGTTACAGGCATCACACACAAATGCCAAGTTTCCAAGTAGACATTCCACAGCAGTATTTGGCATGTTTTATTTGGTCATTATTATGTTGGGCTTCGTGCTGTTGAGATTTCTCAGCTTCTTTTAACAGCTTAAGTTTCTTGGCTTGAGCATTTCTGTTTCCAGTAAACTGTCTTTTTTCAGTGGCATTTTAAAGCCAGTTATTATTTTAATGGTCTAAATAAATTGCCTGAATTTTTTTGAATTCTTAATTTTAAAATGCTAATGTGTAAAGAAGACATGCGAACTCTGTGTGATAAACTAAAATATCATCATCATCAACCATTGTCAATCCACTGCTGGATGAAGGTCTCCCCAAATTTCTTCCACTATTGTCTGTCTTGGGCCTGTCTCCTCCATGTTACTCCAGCATACTTTCGAATTTCATCCATCCATCTCCCATGGGGTCTTCTTCTAGGTCTTTTCCTGTCCCTCGGAATCCAGTCTAAAATTTTGGTTGTCCATCAGTGGTTTGTTCTTCTGGCAACATGTCCAGCCCATTGCCATTTCAGTGATTTCACTCTGCTCATGATGTCGTCCACTCCTGTCATTTTCCTTATCCACAAGTTCCTCTTCTTATTTGTCCTGGTTACACCAAGCATGCACCTCTCCATGCTTCTTTGAGTTGTCTGCAGTCTTTGTATGTATTTTTTAGTTAAAGTCCATGTCTCTGCTCCATATGTAAGCACTGGCAGGATGCATTGATTAAACACTTTTCTTTTGAGACAGAATGGCATACTGCTCTTAAAAATTGTACTGTTTCTTCCGAAAGCTCTCCATCCAAGTTTTATATGCCAATTCATTTCTTCATCAATGTGACCCGTACTTGATATCTGCTGCCCAAGATAAATGTAGGAATCGGTTGTCTAAAGCTTTTCTCCATCAATCGATAAATCTTCATTTCTTGTAAAAGCATTGTACATCACTTTTGTCTTCTGAAAGTTCATTTTTAATCCCATTTCTTTACTCTTGTTAGCAAGTTCTTTGATCATACTCTGCAGCTCTGAAGGGGTAGTTGCAAAGATGACTACGTCATCAGCAAAACGAAGGTAAGTTAAGTAATCTCCATTAATCTTTATCCTTTTGTTTTCCTAGTTCAATGATTGAAAGACATTTTGCAATGTGGTGTTAAAGAGCTTGGGAGATATAGTGTCACCTTGTCTCACTCCCTTTCCAATTCTTATTTGTGCTGTATCCTCAAATATCCGAACCTTTGAACTTGCATTTTCATAGATGTTATTAATAATGCTAATGTATGCATCTTCAATACCACAGGATTTCAAAGCCATTGTTATTGCTGATGGTTTCATGGAATCGAAGGCCTTTTCATAGTCAATAAAAGCCATGCATAATGGGAGTTCACATTCTCTTCTTCTTCCAATTAGTTGTCTAAGTACATGGATATGATCTATAGTGCTGTAGCCACTCCTGAATCCAGCTTGTTTTCTTGGTTGCGCCATGTCTAGTGTTACCTTCAAGCGATGTGAAAGAACTTTAGTGAAGATTTTATAAACCGCTGATGGGCCTGTAGTTCCTGAGATCCTCTACATCACCTTTTTTATGGAGCAGGATCATTGTAGCATTGTTCCAATCCTCAGGAATCTTCCCTTCATTTAGACATCTGGTGAAAACTTGGGCGAGTGTAGTTTCAATTTCTCCACTTGCTTCTTGTATAATGTCCATGGTCATTCCATCTTCTCCTGGAGCTCTTCCCAGTTTCATGTTCTTAATTGCATATGTAACTTCTGCAGGGAGGATTGGAGGGACTTTGGCACTGGTACCTGTCGTAATGTCTGGAATAGATGTATCGTCCCTTTCATATAATTTTGAATAGAAATCTTTCATCCTTCTCAAAATTTCGCTTCTATTTCTTGTTACAGTACCATCTTCTTTTCTCAGAGCCATAATCTGTTTTCTTCCCTTACTGAGATATCAGTTTGCTCTCTTCAGGCTCTGGTTGTTTTCAATTGCGTTCCTCACTAGTTCCCAATAGAATTCCCTTATGTCTTCAGTGATACTTTTTTGCACTGTCTTGCATAGCTCTATATATTCCACATTGGAAATTACGTCTTTATTTGTCCTCATCACCCTTCTCTTTTGCATCAACATTTTTGTTTTTTTCTGAAATTTTCTTCATATGTAACTTGTTCTTAGTACCACCTATTTTTGTTGCTGTTTCCATAAGAGCCTTTGTGAGTTCTCTGTTAACTTCAGAAATATCCACTTCTTCTGATGTTAGGCCTTTTAAAACAGAGAATCTTTTCCTCAGTTCCAACTTGAAGGTATTATGGTGTTTTTTAAGGTTGGTTATCTCAATACATTTTGTTTGTCTTGTGAGCTTGCCACGTTCGAGTTTAGTGTTGAGGTGCATCTTACATCTCACCAATCTATGGTCACTACCTGTGTTGAACTTGTTTAGCCCACTGCGGTCTTTGATGACGAATTTTTTGTTACACATAATAAAATCAATTTCACTTGTCATCCCATTCGGATTTCTCCATGTCCATTTCCTGTGTGGCTTTTTCTTGAAAAAGGAGTTCACGATGAAAAGCCTTTCTGCTTCTGCAAATTCTACGAGAGTATTTCGACATTGATTTCTGTTCCCGTAACCGAATTTACCAACTGTAGTTTCATTCTGTGGCTGTTGCCCTACTTTTGCATTGAAATCACCCACAATGATCTTCAAGTGCTGTTTGCCTTTGTAATTTAGATTCCGAATTTCCTCGTAAAAGTCTTCAGTTTCTTCTTCAGGGGTACTTGTGGTGGGTGTACAAGCTTGAATAATCTGGGCCTGATATCTTCTCAAGAGTTGGATAACGAGCCGTGCAGCTCTGTCAGAGGAATTTTCAATTTCTACAACTTTATCCTTCAGTTTCTTGTTTATTATAAATCCAACACCACTAGTTCTGCCAGTATCTGTCCCATGATAGTAGAAGAGATGCCTACTTTTCAGTTCAATGAGATCTCCTTTTCTCCTTATTTCACTTAGCCCGACAATGTCCCACTTGATCCTTTGTAGTTCCTTTTCCAATTCAAGAAGCCTTGAATCAGAAGATAGGGAGCGTGCATTGTAAGTAGCCAAGGTCAGCATCAAATGGCACCCTAGTCCAGTCCTCTGGTGATACTTAGCACTCTCTGCTTTCATGTCGCCTTGTTCAGGTACGTTCCAGCTGCCGGAGACTAAGGGCCAAGTTTGAAATTGTGTAAGCATCTTTGAGGGGTTTTGGCCGTAACTCACCGCACTGACCAAGCGAGTTGGTGAGTGTGGGATAGCATTTCTTCTAATCCCGATGGTATAGGTATATCGCTACTGGCGGTCGTCAGAGCCCCTTCAGTGGGAACAGGATGCACCATGAGAAGGCGGGGTCGACATTTGTCAAGGAGAGGTGATATGTTGTGCATCACCTGACCTTGCATCCCAACTAAAATATACCACAAGCTTAATGATATGTTGTTACATGAATTTATAACACAGCAAACAGCAAGATCAAATTTCAAATTTGTAATTTTCACATGTTAGGTGACATTCTGAAAAAAAGGGAAAATTGTCTTTTAGGAATATCATGGTATATTAAATATTTCCATTTATGCATGGTGCGTGTTACCCATAGTGTCGGAGGCAGTAACTCTGCAAAGTTTGGTCCTTATAGGTCAAAGGGCATGGGAATACATTAGAAACAGACATGCATTCAGTTTTATTTATATATAGATGACAAACAGTTTTTTCTTTCTCCAACTTCACTTTGTTTACAAAAAAAAAGTGTTTTTCTTCACTTTATGTTTCTTTTTCATTCCTCTTCTAATCATCATGCACCTAAGTAATGCTGTATAAACATGAAATAATAATTTTCAATCATTGTTTTCATATGGTTGCTTTTCTTTCATATTCTGTTTTGTTTTTAGAATACCCTTTATGTGTTTGGCGGTGAAATTGGGTTTGCATCAACAGGGGAAACTCCACTGTGGATCCTGGATCTAAGTAAGTTCAGTGTGTGTGTGTGTGTGTGTGTGTGTGTGTGTGTGTGTGTGTGTGTGTGTGTGTGTGTGTGTGTGTGTGTGTGTGTGTGTCAGCGCTCATTTCTTACACTTTTGTCAAGAATTAAAAATGTTGTGAATCTTAACTTTATTGCTTTTGGTGTAGATTACATTGACAGTTTTTTGTTTTTATCATTTTAAATTATGCTTGCATCTACAGAAATGATGGAAATTTACTTATAGTATACTTTGGTTTTACTCAGAGGCAATGAATTACAATATTTTATCAAACTGAAAATCAGAAGAAATGCTCTACTCTTTTCAGCTCTGAGTTTCTTGATGTACCACAGGTGTTTTTAGCTTCTTGTATTTCAATGTTATCAATCAATGCTTTACAGAACAGTCACAGCTGAAGTTAGTGTGTGTTTTTTTCTCGCCCTTTTTTTTTTTTTTTTGAAGGTTCATTAATAGAGTTTATTGTTCTGATATGTAAATTTTGTTTAAAGTCTGTCATAAAGAGATGATTCACAATCTAATATTTATATTCATTTCCAGATAAAACTGTAGAAGTATGCAGCATTTACATTATTGGGCTAACAGTTCTCTCTTTTTAACTGCTGATGAGTTCTCTTGAATTCTCAATTTCAATTTTTGAGCAGTTTGTCTAATTTATGATGCTTCTTACTTTTAAATGCTGATATGTTGCTAATTTTCATCATCAACATACCCACACACTCTTTTCAAAAATGTTGTGGAAAAATAGAACAAAATTCCCTCATATTCTGAGGGAAAAAAGGCCAAGGATAAATCAGAAATTATTTCATTGTGCTTCGTTTGCTTTTTATGACATAATTATTCTTTTTCATAGTGGTAGTGCTTTGTAGTGTATTGAATTTTAATGGTTCCCTTCCATAAATATAATTTGCTGTAGTTGTAATCATAATAATTTTTGGATGTACAGTAGAACTTCAATTCTACTTCTCTCACTTGTATGTTTTTCTCATTTATATGTAAAATGTCAGCTATCAAAAAATTCAGAATTGCCTTTAATGTTAAAGTTTCCCTGTTTCATTTGTATGTTTTTATCAATTATATGTTAATTTTATCTGGTCCCTTGAAAAATGTATAAATGAGGTTCCACTGCAATTTTAAAATTTAGCATTTCAGTTTTTCATAGCAAAGTAATTTCAACAGTACTCATAATTTTGACATAGTGTAAGGAATTGTTTTATTTTACTGTAATAGGTATGTCATAAATTTTTCATAAACATATTTCATTTTTGTTTTTATGTAGCATTTTTGGGTACTTATAGTATCTGTGTGAGTAAATAAATAATCTTTGTTTTTCTCACAGTACTTTGAGAAAAAATGGGGGTAGGCAATCATTTCTCTCAACCAAAATCTCTGTGGTAAGGAAAACTATATGTTACAAATTTTATGGTGTGAAAACAGGATTGTGTTGGTGTGTATTATTTGCCTTGTATTACCATGTACTTTTATTCTATTGTAAGCCAGCATCTGTCAACTTCTGTTTTTTCCACGCCATTTTTGGAGGAAGTGAAAGTTTTACCCTTCCGAACAGAAGAGGGACACTTTTGCACAGCATTTGCTGTGTCTCCTTCCTACCTTCAAATTTCAGCTAATTGCTGAGGTCAGTCACCTTGCCCTCCTGTAAATGTCACTTCACAAAAGCCAACATTTTCTTACCATTTCATCACTGTTGCAAGGCAGGAATTTTCATTTGAGACTCTCATCCAGGCATTTTCGAAGCATTCATGACTCAAGTTTGTATGGTTGTACAGTTCAGCCTGTAGGGTGAATTTTTGATAACCCTTTTTGAGGCAGTCTTAACAAATATTAAAGAAAGAGAAAAAAATTGGGATGAAGGTGTTTAAAATAAAGGCAGCTGAAGTTGGCTTTTCATATGCTTCAGTGAGTCAGTAGCTACCGTATATACTCGCGTATAAGTCGACCCCCCCCCTTTCAGAGGAAAAAATTGTAAGAAATCGGAAACTCGCGTATAAGTTGATCCCGGAATGAGAAAAAAAAATTCAATGAATTTATTCAAAAACATTTGAAAACGAAAAAAATTATATATATAATACTAAATTTAATTTGCATACCCAAAAACTTCATCGGAACCCTTCAAAATCCGATTCCGAGTCAGACTCGCCAAACAGTTCAAAAAAGTCTTTCTCCGTCATCGGCGCGTCATCATAAACATCAGTATTCCCATCTATGCCTGTGTCATCAGAATCACTGTCATCATCACTCATAAAAATCTCATCATCCTCTGTGCCATCAAGTTTGTTGCTAATGCAACATTTCTTGAATGATTTCACGACCATTTCTGCAGGTATCGCATCCCAAGCATCCTTGACCCATCGCACAATCAAAACGATATCCGGCTTCTTTAGATTTCCGCCCTTGGTTTCAGTTGGCAAATCGGAACTTATCCAATCTGCCCAATACCTCCGCACATTGTCCTTGAAGGGCTTTTTAAAAGGCAGACATCTAGTGGTTGAAGAACAGATGTCAACCCACCTGGGATGACAGCAAGAGTTGTTTTTGAATTTTCTGCAGTTTTTTTCACTTCTGCACAACGGTGTGCAACAAACATATCCCACACCAAAAGAGAAGGTTTCCTCAAAAGTGCACCTGGCCTTTTGTTCCACACATTCTTTAACCAGTCAATTGTTCCGGATTCGTTCATCCATCCTTTTTCACGGGCACGAACGAGCACACCAGACAGAAAGACAACGCTTTTCGGCAGAGTTTTGCGTTTGAAAATAATTACCGGAGGTAGCTTACTGCCGTCGGCCAAACAGGAAAGAACAACCGTGAAACTGGATTTTTCGTGGCCAGTCGTTTTGATCAAGATATTTTTTTCGCCCTTTTGGTTCACCGTCTTATTTCCAGGAAGGTGGAAACACATGGCAGTTTCATCCATGTTCCCTATTTGAGAAAGTTCAAAAGCAGTCTCTTTTCTCTTTTGAATTACATACTTTTGAAATTCCATTATCTTTGCTTCGAGGTCACAAGGTAACTGTTGTGCAAGTTTGGTGCGCTGGCGTAGACACAACCCATAGCGGTTCATGAACCTTGTGCACCAACCTGGTGAGGCACGAAAAGTGTTATTTACAGCTGCAAACTTTTCATCTTTTGTGAGCTTCATTGTTCACAAACGTGTACGAGTTCGTGTTACAATGTAACCATTTTGTCTGCAGCCCACAATCCAATCATTCAAGACACTTTCCAGCTCTGGGAAAGATGTTGTTCCACGGCGCAGCGCCTTTTGCGATTTTGGGATTTTCACCAAGTCCGTTTTTTTTTACGCCAATCTCGAATCAGTTTTTCGTTAATGCCAAATTGACATGAAGCAGCACAGTTGTTAGTATTTTCTGCAAAAGAAACCACTTTCAACTTGAATCTTGCATTATAGGACATCCGTTTCTTTACACAATCCGTGTCACCCATAATAGGAGAAGCGAGACACGTGCGATTAAGAACAAGAAAAACACGTGCGATTAAGAACAAGCAACACCTACCACTGGCTATCGCATGGCTCTGTTACGTCGAAGGTCAGCACAATCAACTGGTAGTCGGAAGGGTGGAGCTTTCTATGCGCGGCTGTGACTGCGCTGTGGATACGCAAAGCCAGGAGAGAGGAGACTTTTCAAAGTGCGGAGAAATTCGGAGGGTCGCGATTTCGTAATTCTACCACATCAGTGTTTTTTCTTTCTTTCTTTCTTTCTTCTTTCGGAGGCTTGCGATTTCGTAATTAATACCACATCGGCATTTTTATTTCTTTTGGGATGGATTGCCTTTTGCCTCACAGGATGAACTTTTGGACTTACGATTTTTTTAGACCCCGCGTATAAGTCGACCCCATTACTTTGAAGCTCTCATTTTGTCCCAAATTTCTCGACTTTTACGCGAGTATATACGGTACTTCTTGTATCTAGTACTGTGTTGCATTTCTGTGATATTGTTAAGGCAATGAATCATTTCTGCTTTTTGTAGGATTTTAATGGATATGATCAGTGGGCTATTTTGGCATAACTTGCCAATATAACACTAATGATTTCAAGCACCATTCATTTTATTTTCTGTAAGAGTGTTTTCTTTTTAAATTTTAGTTGTGCCATATTTGTTTTGGTTATTTTTGTTAACACAATAGTAGAAATTTAATTCTCACACTTTCAGTTTTTCATAATAGTTTTTTTATTTTATTTGAGATCATTTTCTGAAACTATCTGCAGAACAATAAAATTCATAAATTATGTTTCTGTTTCTCCATTATGTGTTATGATACTTTTAACTTGTCTTCATTAGCCATCTGTTTACTCATAGCAGAATTTTCAGTGGTTGCAATTTTAATTTTTGATTTTCTTAGCTGCTTATTAATCATTGTGTCAAGATATTCAAAATTTGTCAAAGAAGCATGCTTCACCTTTCCAATATCTGTTTTTCTTTCTTTCTTTTTATGCATGATGTTTTCTCTTTCTAAATAGTTTAGAATCCTGATAGCAATTGTTTTTAGAAATTCATTATTTAATAGTTTTTCTGGATATTTAACAAGTGACTGTTGTTATAACTGTGGTCAATACTTTACAGCTTTGAAGAGGCAGAATTGTAGTTCAGTATAAAAGAAAAGGTGATAATTTTTAATGATTTTAATATTTTCTCAGCCAGTGTAATAACTCCCTTTTTTTATGACTACCTGAAAGCAAAGAGTAGGTTGAAAAGCAAAGCTTTTGGGGTATTTATAAAATAAACACTTAAGCCATTGTGTCATCATGCATTTTAGCCTATGCAAAAATTTCCTGTGAAATAAGTACTTCACTGAAAAATGCTTTCTTCAGTCATCAGCAGATACATTACAAGTGACTTCACGTGATAACACTCACTTCATGCTGTCGGTGAAATATATTCCAATTTGTCAGATGTGCATTGACAGAGAAATCTGACAATTTTTGAACAAAATGTAAAAAATCAGCCAGACTTATATCGAGGAACACACACAGTGTGTACATATCATGAAAGTCATTGAACTCATGAAAAACATACTTTTGTAACCATTACTCAGCTTAAGGTAAAAGAACTTACCTCCAAATTACTAACATGTCGTACATTCTAGTGACATATGTTAGTGATTTGGAGGTAAGTTCTTTTACCTCAAGTTGAGTAATACACACACAGTGTATTTCTTTTTTTATTTTGCAGCTTGATTTTATAAATGAAGAAATTTGATGTAGTATAAAACATGCTATATGTAGTAGAAAGATATGCTATATGTAGTAGAAAGACATGCTATATGTTTGCTTCATTGTCTTAGTTCAGTTCATTTACATTTTGCCCAATATGCTGAATTTCAACTGTGCTGCAAAATATGCTTGCTTGTTAAAACTGTGCTTTTTTGTTATATACTTATTGTAAGGACTTAAAAATGTACCTTGTGGCAAAATACAGGCTGGTCTTCTCAAATGCTGTACTGGATAAGGAAAAGTTCCATTTGCAAGGCCACTTTGGTGTTAATGGTGGAACATAGCCAGGCAGTACACTTAAGGAGTCTTGATTGTGCAAATGATTTTAGGCATTCACTTTGAAGTACACATGATATATCTAATTTGACTTGCAAGCTTTACTGGCTAAGAAAGCTTTATGAAAAGAAACTTGGTGAGCATGAAAATATGCATTAACACTTGGAATAGTACATAAGTTTAGTGATATACTTAGAACAAGTATTGAAATGATCTCACGTTGTAGGTATTATGTTATGCAGCTTACTAAGTGCATATGAAACTCTTATTACAGCATTGGAAGCTATAATAAAAGATCAGTTGCTGTAGATTTAGTAAGAGATAAGCTCATTGATATTAAACTCAGTATTTAATGTCAGTGACAAGTCACATAAAGGCAGTACTACAAGTCAAAGAAGTGAAATATTGCTGCTTGTGCTACAAGAAAAATCCTACCAAAATGGATGTTGGCATTGGGAGAATAAAAATGCAAAGGAGAGTTACACTAAAAATAATCATATATCCAAGAAGCAACAGGTGCTGCACACCAAAAAAACAAGAAGTGTTACATGGATGACCAGCAAGTGGTACTAGCAAATTCAGTTTGCTTTGAATTTTCTGTCAATTTCCCATTTATTATGAAGAATTTTTCTTCCTTCATTGAATTATGAATAATATTTCTTCCTTCATTCAAAACTAAAACTACCACAGAGAGCCATGCACATAATAGAAATAAAAAGCATGAAGTACATATGTGAGAAAACAGAAAATTTTTCATTTCTCATAGGTAATGGTTGGTCCATAAACTTGGGCTTCACAGTACATATGACCAATGATAAATATTTATTCACACTACTAAATGCAGAAAAAGATGAGAATATCACTACTCCTTTATATTTATAATTTATGACTACAGACTTGTGGTGTTGAGATAGAATGAAAATACCAATGTTTACCACAATAAAAGGTTTATTGTACATCGACTATAGTTTCACAGAGCTTTTGGCTCGGCATCATCAGGATGAATTCCATTCATCCTGATGATGCCGAGCCAAAAGCTCTGTGAAACTATAGTCGATGTACAATAAACCTTTTATTGTGGTAAACGTTGGTATTTTCATTCTATCACTACTCCTAGTGGGGTCAATTGGAATCTGAAGGTATTGGTCATGTCAGCTTTAATGTTAACTAAAATCTATACTGCAGATCACTATATGTGAGCTCCGAAAAACATTAAAAATATTTTGAACATAATAACATGGATATAAAGCACTTACTTTGTTCTTTTTCTTTTTCCTGAAAAAATTGTAATGCATCCCTTGGAAAATTCAAGGTGTTAAGAAAATTGTTTGTTTGGGGTTTTAACAACCAGAATGACTAACTCAGTGGGCCGTAAGCAGTTGCCCATCCCTAACTCAGGGCCACTGGTTCCAGGGAAGGGAAAAAGAGCCAGCACCATAAAACAAACACCTTATCCATACCTCAGCTGGGATTCGAACCTAGATAAATGATTAGAAGTCAACGCTTCATGCACCTCAGTCACCTTTTTAAAGTTTAAGAGACTTGCTTTGGTTTTTTTTTTTAATCTTCCATCTATAAATGTCTGTTGAACTCTTCAGTTGAGATTTTTGCATATGTCACTTGGAACTTTCGACTTTAGGTTTTGATTAAAAGGGTATATAAAAGTAATTATTCTTATGATAAATTCAGTGAAAATTGCTGGTACATATTTTTTTCATGACATGTTTTAGACATTTATAAAGTACTCCCTTCTTCAGTTAAAAATTTAATACACATGTGGGGATTTCTCACTCTTTCTCTATCGGGTCCTTTCCATTGCTGTACTTTGTGTATTATTCATCTTCAGTCTTGCTATGTCATTGTCATGGATAAAACCATGTATGAGAAACACAGTCACAGGCCTTCAACATCAACAGAAAGCTGCAACATGCTTGTGGGGCAGTGTTGCCAACCGTAATATAATTTCTCTCACTGTACTGTGAACAATATCAAGTTTATTATGCCATATAAATATTGTGTAATGTCCTATAAGTCTGTTTTCTGCACTACTGGAAACATTTCATTTCATTTTTCTTAGGTTCATTACATTTTTTTTTTTTTTTTTTTTTTAGTAAAATTGATTCAAAGCTGTTGTCACTTGTGAATATTTCAGCCTGCGTACATTTTGCTGACAGAGTACAACTTCACAACATTTCTGAACTGGAATGCAGATTCCATAGACCAGATGCAGAATATCTAGTTGTTCATGAGTAGACCTTCCCTGTATCAGCATCTAAAAAAAATGTTAATATGTGAATTCCTTTTAAAATTTTGAAATAAAAAAAATAATTCTCATCATTTTAAATTTAGATAATTAATCATAAGACTAGTCATAAATGTATAGCATTTAAAATTTAACTAATACTAAACCAAAAAATAAATAAAAAATAAAACCTGGAACAACTTTTTTTTATTCTTTAAATCATAAAAATTGGGTGACTTTGTGTCAGGTTCCTGCAAGTGCAAATGCTTCATTCAGTACTGTGCATCATGCTCCACTTAATTACAGCATGTACCTTTGAGTGAGGCCATGTTTCCAGGGGTGTTGTCACTTTTACAGTGCATTGCCTTTTTCATTCAAAATCCTGTACCAAACAACAGATCCTAATCAGGAGAATATTTAAGGTTAGCATACAGTTTCCATTTACCTTATGAAAATACTGTAACTGACAATTTTTATTGTGACAAATTACATCTTCCTGAAACTGGATTTCTAAAAGTAAATTGAAGAGTATTAAAATTCTTTGATGATTAAAGATCTTGTATTGACAAACTATCATAAAATTTTACTTTAGTTTTTGCAGGGAGTGTCACAATGCTGAAACTCCTATAGTTTTTCATTAGAATTTTTGAAAATATTTTTTATTTAATTTTCAAAGTGAATGCCACGTCTACATCAGATCTTTAGTGATGTTGACTTCTGAGGCAAAGTTAAGGCTGATGATAACCTGTAATGGCCATATTTACCAATTTTTGATGTTATCATGTTTTTGGTGGTCCTGTTTATGTGGAAATGAGCAATCAAGTTGCCTTTGGTTGTGGATACTCTTTTTATTTGAAGTCTTTTGTTTGATTTTCTTTCTATTATTTATGGGTGGTGATTGACAATTTTTAGAAATTCCCAATTCATTACACATTTATTATATGTCTGTCCAATCCCATTTTATTTGGCATGTTTTTTACTGCTGATTTGTGTTCACCAGCCTAGTTTTCAGTTGTCAGCTAGTCACTGCTATGTGAGTTAGTTGACAATTTTACACCAATGAATCATTCTATTATGACCACCCCCAGCCTGGAGAAATGGTGCACCTGGAAACCAAACAGTGGTGCAGGTGAAGTTCACAGAGCAGTATATATACAACATGAGGACCTGCTTTTGGTTAGCAGAGTGTTCGGTGTCAGAATAGGAAAAGCTGCTGATTTATCGGAGTTTGATAAAAGACAAATTGTGATGGCACGGTGCCTCAAAACTACGATCTCGGATACGGCGCGGCTTGTGGGTTGAGTTCGTATCAAAAGTGGTGCACAGATGGCCAAACGACACACCATCATCCAGCTGTGTGTCGTCCACAGTTCATTGATGCCATAGGGGAGTGGAGATTGTCGCACATTGTTCACAGTGACCGCAGGGCCACATTGTGACAAATCACCCACAGCTACATCAGTTGTAATCAGGGCAATGGGTCACAGCACACAGTTCATTGCAGCCTTCTGCGCATGGACCTACGTTGCCAAAGACCCAGCTGGGTCCCCATGCTCATTGCCCGTCATCGCCAACAATGCATGAAATGGGCCAAAGATCATTGAGATTGGGCCGTGGATAATTGGAAGAAAGTGGCCTGGTCTGACAAATCAAGATTCCTGGTGCATCACGTAGACGGCCGAGTGCAGATACGCCGATTACCAATGGAGGCTATGGCACCTGGATGCACTGTTGGGTGGAAACAGGCTGGCGGTGGCGGTATTATGCTGTGGGTGATGTTTTCTTGGGACACTTTAGGCCCCATTAACCTGATAGCACAATCCCTAACAGCTGTTAGGTATCTGAACATCGTTGCAGACCAAGTTCACCCTTGCATGGCAACTGTGTTTCCTGCTGGTGATGGCCATTACCAATAGGATAATGCACCATGCCACACTGCCAGAATCGTCAAGGAGTGGTTCGAAGAACATGCTGGTGGCTTTCTGTTAATGCCCTGGCCTCCAAATTCACCTGACATGAACCCAATCGAACATTTGTTTTTCGACTTGGAAAAGCAGGTTCACACTAAATTACCACCACCCTGAAATGTACGGGAACTGGAGGACCTGCTGTTGACATCATAAAGTAAAGATTTATAGAGTGGAAACAGCCACAGAAGCCTGTACAAACTCCTCCCATAGGACGTGACGCCCCCATCGACCTACAACAGAAGCAAAATGTGACGTGACCTCGTCCCGTTGGCAATGGTTGATATGCCAATCCAGTGCTCAAGGTGTTTGAGGAGCAGCTGATCTGCACCACCCTTCCGTTGCCCCCTCCCCCCAACCTTTGTTCTCAACTCCTGGCCCAATCTAAGCCAAGTGAGGCATCAGAAAGGTGACAATAACGTAATATGCATAGATATCAAAACAGATGACAATGAAATACAAATCAGAATTGAAAGTAAAGCCGAGTCACAGCTTATATTGTGAAGAAAACAATGACAAAATATGCGTGAATGAAATTTACCACAAAAACACATAGAAACCTAAGTTATGGAATTTGCAAAGGAAAAGTTAACGATCAGTAAGGAATGTTAGTATCATTATTTATTCGTGCAGACTTGTATTAATTGATATTAGGGCAGCCAAGACCCATAGCACGATGTATCCGATTATAGCTGGTAAGAAACACACCTTCAATCTGGGCTCCATTGTTTATTATGCCTATGTATACATCAGTTAGCAACTGTGCAGGTTCTCAGAAGCAATTCATATATACAAGCTAATAAGATGAAGGTTCAAAAAGCACGAGATCTTTCTGGTCCACTCTGAACCCATCGTCAGATGAATATAACAACGACATGGAGAGAATAATTTAAAATAAATTTTAAAATAAATATTTAAATAATTTTAATATTTAATTTTTAAAATACTAAATTTTAAAATAAATATTTAAATAATTTTAATGATTAAATTTTAAAATAAATTTTAAATAATTCTCTCCATGTTCTTGTTATATTCATCTGACGATGGGTCCTGAGTGGACCAGAAAGATCTCGTGCTTTTTTAACCTTCATCTTATTATTGTATATATGAATCATTTCTGAGAACTTGCACAGTTGCTGACTGATGTTGTAACGTATACTCTCGATTCACTTTCCTTTTGATTTTTACTATTTCTGGTTATTTTATTTTACTATGTAAATTATCTTCTTACTGAACGAGATGTTATTTCACCCGCTGAATGAGATCTGGCAATGAGTGTAAGTCATGACGTGGTGGTAGCCAGTATAAATAGGCGCGTTCAACGATACCTAAGGAGAGCGTTTGTTGTTGTATAGAGAGAGCTTTTTGTTGATGTGCGTAGGGTGAGCTGTTGTTTATGTGTCAGAGAGTGTTAGTTTATGTGAAAGAGAGCGTTTGTTGTTGTACGAAGTGAACTGTGGTTTATGTGTAAAGAGATCTTCATTTATGTGAGAGCGAAAAATTGACCAAATAAAAGATTGCTTTCGTAAGTACGTCTTCCACAGTTCATAGTTTTGTCAGATCTCTGTCTGGCTGTTAGATTTATTTCATTTAGTGTTATTAGTAACAACCAGCATAAGACTTTATTCATCTTAATTACTACTACAACATTACTACCAGTTATAAGCTTGTTCATTATTATTACTACACTACTAGCAGGAAAAGTTTATTCATGATTTAATTAACAAACAACAACCATTAGAAGAAGCATTATACTTAGCTTAGTACAAGCATTGAATTCACTATAATTAATTAGCTTAGTAGCAAAAGCCATATCCATTATAATGTATACATAGGCATAAAAAACAATGGAGCCCAGATTGAAGGTGTGTTTCTTACCAGCTATAATCGGATACATCGTGCTATGGGTCTTGGCCACCCTAATATCTATTAATAAGATCAGTAAGGAATAAACAAGAATAATACCACTTATTAGAATGCTATAGGAAACTGAAAGATGCAAACCAAAAATAAAATCCGGAAAATGATAGGTATATGTCGTATACGTCGTCTTTCACTCTGCTGGGAGGTCAAAGCTCAAATGGGCAAAATCATGTGGTTTGTGATGATTCCTGGGAAGCCCAGCTGTCAATCAGTGGTGGTTCTGTTGTAGGTCGATGGTGCACTGCAGTCAACTTCATGATGTCATGAGTTTCAGCTTAATACAGCTAGTGTCCTCTCTATGTATCCTTACTTTGTGGTTGACATTATGATACCAGATACCCCAGGATACTTATTGCCACCTCATTGAATCGATGCCTGGCCGAGTGTCTGCTGTTTTGTGGGCTAAAGGGGGTCCTACAGCTTATTAGGTAGGTGGTCATAATGTAATGGCTCATCGGTGTAATCTGTGCTTTAACCTGTAAATATTTTAATTAAAGTTTTTAACCCATTGTGCATAAGATGGTAAAATTTAATTCCTTAGTACTTCAAGCACAAAATTTTCCTTTTTGAATCTACTTTTTAGCCACTGGTGGAAGTAAGCAGCTGTTTCTCTTTCTCAGGGTTCTCGCCAGGGTTCCAGAATCAGGGGTGAAAATGTCCCCAAGGCTTTTTTCTGGGGGTGATTTTGAAAAATCAGGGGTGAATTTTAAACAATCGTAAACTTAGAGAAAAATACTACATTATGGGGGTAAAAAATGAACAAACACAAAAATAATGTAAATATTTTATACATATCTTCTAATTTTGTTATTAAATATTTCAGCAGCTTTGTGAAATGGAAAGCTTTCTAGTGTTGCATTTGCTGCTGATATTCGAATCAAATTCTTTCAAGTTTATTCTTTCAGTCTGTTGTGAAATTTATCTTTTATTTGATTTTGTGTGCTAAAAGAACACTCTACTAATGCAGAACTTATTGGCACAACCAAAGCAATTTCATACAACAACACTGTGCTTGGATACACATCTTTATACCTGCAGATGAAAAGTTTTGCAACATCTGCAAATTTAAAACTAGCATAGCTATTTTTTAGCAGAATAAATATATATGGATATTCACTCAACAGGCATTTTAAATCTTCAAAATCTTTGAAGTGGCCTAACAACTTCAAAACAAATTTACATGACACCGATGGCCTTTACAACGTTGAAAACAAAAAAACACTTTAACACTGTATCATTTTCGTCAGCTTCGACTTTAAGCCAGTCGTACATTTTGCGCCACTTCTCTTGAAAGTTAAGATTTTTTTAAATTTAGTTGGAGGTACAGCAGGAACAGCCTCACTACATTTCTCAGGCAATATTTCACTGTTTAAAATCGTAGCATTCAATGCCGAACTTGCAGAATCGTCAGTAGAACGCTTCCTCTTTCTAATGAGGAACTTTTCCATTGTGTTATAGTAAGAACAAATATCAGAGCTGCCAACTTTTCAAAATCAAAATATTTCACTCTTTAAAATCGTAGCATTCAATGCCGAACTTGCAGAATCGTCAGTAGAACGCTTCCTCTTTCTAATGAGGAACTTTTCCATTGTGTTATAGTAAGAACAAATATCAGAGCTGCCAACTTTTCAAAATCAAAATATTTCACTCTTTAAAATCGTAGCATTCAATGCCGAACTTGCAGAATCGTCAGTAGAACGCTTCCTCTTTCTAATGAGGAACTTTTCCATTGTGTTATAGTAAGAACAAATATCAGAGCTGCCAACTTTTCAAAATCAAAATATTTCACTGTTTAAAATCGTAGCATTCAATGCCGAACTTGCATAATCGTCAGTAGAACGCTTCCTCTTTCTAATGAGGAACTTTTCCATTGTGTTATAGTAAGAACAAATATCAGAGCTGCCAACTTTTCAAAATCAAAATATTTCACTGTTTAAAATCGTAGCATTCAATGCCGAACTTGCAGAATCGTCAGTAGAACGCTTCCTCTTTCTAATGAGGAACTTTTCCATTGTGTTATAGTAAGAACAAATATCAGAGCTGCCAACTTTTCAAAATCAAAATATTTCACTGTTTAAAATCGTAGCATTCAATGCCGAACTTGCAGAATCGTCAGTAGAACGCTTCCTCTTTCTAATGAGGAACTTTTCCATTGTGTTATAGTAAGAACAAATATCAGAGCTGCCAACTTTTCAAAATCAAAATATTTCACTGTTTAAAATCGTAGCATTCAATGCCGAACTTGCAGAATCGTCAGTAGAACGCTTCCTCTTTCTAATGAGGAACTTTTCCATTGTGTTATAGTAAGAACAAATATCAGAGCTGCCAACTTTTCAGAATCAAAATATTTCACTCTTTAAAATCGTAGCATTCAATGCCGAACTTGCAGAATCGTCAGTAGAACGCTTCCTCTTTCTAATGAGGAACTTTTCCATTGTGTTATAGTAAGAACAAATATCAGAGCTGCCAACTTTTCAAAATCAAAATATTTCACTGTTTAAAATCGTAGCATTCAATGCCGAACTTGCATAATCGTCAGTAGAACGCTTCCTCTTTCTAATGAGGAACTTTTCCATTGTGTTATAGTAAGAACAAATATCAGAGCTGCCAACTTTTCAAAATCAAAATATTTCACTGTTTAAAATCGTAGCATTCAATGCCGAACTTGCATAATCGTCAGTAGAACGCTTCCTCTTTCTAATGAGGAACTTTTCCATTGTGTTATAGTAAGAACAAATATCAGAGCTGCCAACTTTTCAAAATAAAAATATTTCACTCTTTAAAATCGTAGCATTCAATGCCGAACTTGCATAATCGTCAGTAGAACGCTTCCTCTTTCTAATGAGGAACTTTTCCATTGTGTTATAGTAAGAACAAATATCAGAGCTGCCAACTTTTCAAAATAAAAATATTTCACTGTTTAAAATCGTAGCATTCAATGCCGAACTTGCAGAATCGTCAGTAGAACGCTTCCTCTTTCTAATGAGGAACTTTTCCATTGTGTTATAGTAAGAACAAATATCAGAGCTGCCAACTTTTCAAAATCAAAATATTTCACTGTTTAAAATCGTAGCATTCAATGCCGAACTTGCAGAATCGTCAGTAGAACGCTTCCTCTTTCTAATGAGGAACTTTTCCATTGTGTTATAGTAAGAACAAATATCAGAGCTGCCAACTTTTCAAAATAAAAATATTTCACTGTTTAAAATCGTAGCATTCAATGCCGAACTTGCAGAATCGTCAGTAGAACGCTTCCTCTTTCTAATGAGGAACTTTTCCATTGTGTTATAGTAAGAACAAATATCAGAGCTGCCAACTTTTCAAAATCAAAATATTTCACTGTTTAAAATCGTAGCATTCAATGCCGAACTTGCAGAATCGTCAGTAGAACGCTTCCTCTTTCTAATGAGGAACTTTTCCATTGTGTTATAGTAAGAACAAATATCAGAGCTGCCAACTTTTCAAAATAAAAATATTTCACTGTTTAAAATCGTAGCATTCAATGCCGAACTTGCAGAATCGTCAGTAGAACGCTTCCTCTTTCTAATGAGGAACTTTTCCATTGTGTTATAGTAAGAACAAATATCAGAGCTGCCAACTTTTCAAAATCAAAATATTTCACTGTTTAAAATCGTAGCATTCAATGCCGAACTTGCAGAATCGTCAGTAGAACGCTTCCTCTTTCTAATGAGGAACTTTTCCATTGTGTTATAGTAAGAACAAATATCAGAGCTGCCAACTTTTCAAAATCAAAATATTTCACTGTTTAAAATCGTAGCATTCAATGCCGAACTTGCAGAATCGTCAGTAGAACGCTTCCTCTTTCTAATGAGGAACTTTTCCATTGTGTTATAGTAAGAACAAATATCAGAGCTGCCAACTTTTCAAAATCAAAATATTTCACTGTTTAAAATCGTAGCATTCAATGCCGAACTTGCAGAATCGTCAGTAGAACGCTTCCTCTTTCTAATGAGGAACTTTTCCATTGTGTTATAGTAAGAACAAATATCAGAGCTGCCAACTTTTCAAAATAAAAATATTTCACTGTTTAAAATCGTAGCATTCAATGCCGAACTTGCAGAATCGTCAGTAGAACGCTTCCTCTTTCTAATGAGGAACTTTTCCATTGTGTTATAGTAAGAACAAATATCAGAGCTGCCAACTTTTCAAAATAAAAATATTTCACTGTTTAAAATCGTAGCATTCAATGCCGAACTTGCAGAATCGTCAGTAGAACGCTTCCTCTTTCTAATGAGGAACTTTTCCATTGTGTTATAGTAAGAACAAATATCAGAGCTGCCAACTTTTCAAAATCAAAATATTTCACTGTTTAAAATCGTAGCATTCAATGCCGAACTTGCAGAATCGTCAGTAGAACGCTTCCTCTTTCTAATGAGGAACTTTTCCATTGTGTTATAGTAAGAACAAATATCAGAGCTGCCAACTTTTCAAAATCAAAATATTTCACTGTTTAAAATCGTAGCATTCAATGCCGAACTTGCAGAATCGTCAGTAGAACGCTTCCTCTTTCTAATGAGGAACTTTTCCATTGTGTTATAGTAAGAACAAATATCAGAGCTGCCAACTTTTCAAAATCAAAATATTTCACTGTTTAAAATCGTAGCATTCAATGCCGAACTTGCAGAATCGTCAGTAGAACGCTTCCTCTTTCTAATGAGGAACTTTTCCATTGTGTTATAGTAAGAACAAATATCAGAGCTGCCAACTTTTCAAAATCAAAATATTTCACTGTTTAAAATCGTAGCATTCAATGCCGAACTTGCAGAATCGTCAGTAGAACGCTTCCTCTTTCTAATGAGGAACTTTTCCATTGTGTTATAGTAAGAACAAATATCAGAGCTGCCAACTTTTCAAAATCAAAATATTTCACTGTTTAAAATCGTAGCATTCAATGCCGAACTTGCAGAATCGTCAGTAGAACGCTTCCTCTTTCTAATGAGGAACTTTTCCATTGTGTTATAGTAAGAACAAATATCAGAGCTGCCAACTTTTCAAAATAAAAATATTTCACTGTTTAAAATCGTAGCATTCAATGCCGAACTTGCAGAATCGTCAGTAGAACGCTTCCTCTTTCTAATGAGGAACTTTTCCATTGTGTTATAGTAAGAACAAATATCAGAGCTGCCAACTTTTCAAAATCAAAATATTTCACTGTTTAAAATCGTAGCATTCAATGCCGAACTTGCAGAATCGTCAGTAGAACGCTTCCTCTTTCTAATGAGGAACTTTTCCATTGTGTTATAGTAAGAACAAATATCAGAGCTGCCAACTTTTCAAAATAAAAATATTTCACTGTTTAAAATCGTAGCATTCAATGCCGAACTTGCATAATCGTCAGTAGAACGCTTCCTCTTTCTAATGAGGAACTTTTCCATTGTGTTATAGTAAGAACAAATATCAGAGCTGCCAACTTTTCAAAATCAAAATATTTCACTGTTTAAAATCGTAGCATTCAATGCCGAACTTGCAGAATCGTCAGTAGAACGCTTCCTCTTTCTAATGAGGAACTTTTCCATTGTGTTATAGTAAGAACAAATATCAGAGCTGCCAACTTTTCAAAATAAAAATATTTCACTGTTTAAAATCGTAGCATTCAATGCCGAACTTGCAGAATCGTCAGTAGAACGCTTCCTCTTTCTAATGAGGAACTTTTCCATTGTGTTATAGTAAGAACAAATATCAGAGCTGCCAACTTTTCAAAATCAAAATATTTCACTGTTTAAAATCGTAGCATTCAATGCCGAACTTGCAGAATCGTCAGTAGAACGCTTCCTCTTTCTAATGAGGAACTTTTCCATTGTGTTATAGTAAGAACAAATATCAGAGCTGCCAACTTTTCAAAATAAAAATATTTCACTGTTTAAAATCGTAGCATTCAATGCCGAACTTGCAGAATCGTCAGTAGAACGCTTCCTCTTTCTAATGAGGAACTTTTCCATTGTGTTATAGTAAGAACAAATATCAGAGCTGCCAACTTTTCAAAATCAAAATATTTCACTGTTTAAAATCGTAGCATTCAATGCCGAACTTGCAGAATCGTCAGTAGAACGCTTCCTCTTTCTAATGAGGAACTTTTCCATTGTGTTATAGTAAGAACAAATATCAGAGCTGCCAACTTTTCAAAATCAAAATATTTCACTGTTTAAAATCGTAGCACTCAATGCCGAACTTGCAGAATCGTCAGTAGAACGCTTCCTCTTTCTAATGAGGAACTTTTCCATTGTGTTATAGTAAGAACAAATATCAGAGCTGCCAACTTTTCAAAATCAAAATATTTCACTGTTTAAAATCGTAGCATTCAATGCCGAACTTGCAGAATCGTCAGTAGAACGCTTCCTCTTTCTAATGAGGAACTTTTCCATTGTGTTATAGTAAGAACAAATATCAGAGCTGCCAACTTTTCAAAATAAAAATATTTCACTGTTTAAAATCGTAGCATTCAATGCCGAACTTGCAGAATCGTCAGTAGAACGCTTCCTCTTTCTAATGAGGAACTTTTCCATTGTGTTATAGTAAGAACAAATATCAGAGCTGCCAACTTTTCAAAATCAAAATATTTCACTGTTTAAAATCGTAGCATTCAATGCCGAACTTGCAGAATCGTCAGTAGAACGCTTCCTCTTTCTAATGAGGAACTTTTCCATTGTGTTATAGTAAGAACAAATATCAGAGCTGCCAACTTTTCAAAATAAAAATATTTCACTCTTTAAAATCGTAGCATTCAATGCCGAACTTGCAGAATCGTCAGTAGAACGCTTCCTCTTTCTAATGAGGAACTTTTCCATTGTGTTATAGTAAGAACAAATATCAGAGCTGCCAACTTTTCAAAATCAAAATATTTCACTGTTTAAAATCGTAGCATTCAATGCCGAACTTGCAGAATCGTCAGTAGAACGCTTCCTCTTTCTAATGAGGAACTTTTCCATTGTGTTATAGTAAGAACAAATATCAGAGCTGCCAACTTTTCAAAATCAAAATATTTCACTGTTTAAAATCGTAGCATTCAATGCCGAACTTGCAGAATCGTCAGTAGAACGCTTCCTCTTTCTAATGAGGAACTTTTCCATTGTGTTATAGTAAGAACAAATATCAGAGCTGCCAACTTTTCAAAATCAAAATATTTCACTGTTTAAAATCGTAGCATTCAATGCCGAACTTGCAGAATCGTCAGTAGAACGCTTCCTCTTTCTAATGAGGAACTTTTCCATTGTGTTATAGTAAGAACAAATATCAGAGCTGCCAACTTTTCAAAATCAAAAATATTTCACTGTTTAAAATCGTAGCATTCAATGCCGAACTTGCAGAATCGTCAGTAGAACGCTTCCTCTTTCTAATGAGGAACTTTTCCATTGTGTTATAGTAAGAACAAATATCAGAGCTGCCAACTTTTCAAAATCAAAATATTTCACTGTTTAAAATCGTAGCATTCAATGCCGAACTTGCAGAATCGTCAGTAGAACGCTTCCTCTTTCTAATGAGGAACTTTTCCATTGTGTTATAGTAAGAACAAATATCAGAGCTGCCAACTTTTCAAAATAAAAATATTTCACTGTTTAAAATCGTAGCATTCAATGCCGAACTTGCAGAATCGTCAGTAGAACGCTTCCTCTTTCTAATGAGGAACTTTTCCATTGTGTTATAGTAAGAACAAATATCAGAGCTGCCAACTTTTCAAAATCAAAATATTTCACTGTTTAAAATCGTAGCATTCAATGCCGAACTTGCAGAATCGTCAGTAGAACGCTTCCTCTTTCTAATGAGGAACTTTTCCATTGTGTTATAGTAAGAACAAATATCAGAGCTGCCAACTTTTCAAAATCAAAATATTTCACTGTTTAAAATCGTAGCATTCAATGCCGAACTTGCAGAATCGTCAGTAGAACGCTTCCTCTTTCTAATGAGGAACTTTTCCATTGTGTTATAGTAAGAACAAATATCAGAGCTGCCAACTTTTCAAAATAAAAATATTTCACTGTTTAAAATCGTAGCATTCAATGCCGAACTTGCAGAATCGTCAGTAGAACGCTTCCTCTTTCTAATGAGGAACTTTTCCATTGTGTTATAGTAAGAACAAATATCAGAGCTGCCAACTTTTCAAAATCAAAATATTTCACTGTTTAAAATCGTAGCATTCAATGCCGAACTTGCAGAATCGTCAGTAGAACGCTTCCTCTTTCTAATGAGGAACTTTTCCATTGTGTTATAGTAAGAACAAATATCAGAGCTGCCAACTTTTCAAAATCAAAATATTTCACTGTTTAAAATCGTAGCATTCAATGCCGAACTTGCAGAATCGTCAGTAGAACGCTTCCTCTTTCTAATGAGGAACTTTTCCATTGTGTTATAGTAAGAACAAATATCAGAGCTGCCAACTTTTCAAAATCAAAATATTTCACTGTTTAAAATCGTAGCATTCAATGCCGAACTTGCAGAATCGTCAGTAGAACGCTTCCTCTTTCTAATGAGGAACTTTTCCATTGTGTTATAGTAAGAACAAATATCAGAGCTGCCAACTTTTCAAAATCAAAATATTTCACTGTTTAAAATCGTAGCACTCGATGCCGAACTTGCAGAATCGTCAGTAGAACGCTTCCTCTTTCTAATGAGGAACTTTTCCATTGTGTTATAGTAAGAACAAATATCAGAGCTGCCAACTTTTCAAAATCAAAATATTTCACTGTTTAAAATCGTAGCATTCAATGCCGAACTTGCAGAATCGTCAGTAGAACGCTTCCTCTTTCTAATGAGGAACTTTTCCATTGTGTTATAGTAAGAACAAATATCAGAGCTGCCAACTTTTCAAAATCAAAATATTTCACTGTTTAAAATCGTAGCATTCAATGCCGAACTTGCAGAATCGTCAGTAGAACGCTTCCTCTTTCTAATGAGGAACTTTTCCATTGTGTTATAGTAAGAACAAATATCAGAGCTGCCAACTTTTCAAAATAAAAATATTTCACTGTTTAAAATCGTAGCATTCAATGCCGAACTTGCAGAATCGTCAGTAGAACGCTTCCTCTTTCTAATGAGGAACTTTTCCATTGTGTTATAGTAAGAACAAATATCAGAGCTGCCAACTTTTCAAAATCAAAATATTTCACTGTTTAAAATCGTAGCATTCAATGCCGAACTTGCAGAATCGTCAGTAGAACGCTTCCTCTTTCTAATGAGGAACTTTTCCATTGTGTTATAGTAAGAACAAATATCAGAGCTGCCAACTTTTCAAAATCAAAATATTTCACTGTTTAAAATCGTAGCATTCAATGCCGAACTTGCAGAATCGTCAGTAGAACGCTTCCTCTTTCTAATGAGGAACTTTTCCATTGTGTTATAGTAAGAACAAATATCAGAGCTGCCAACTTTTCAAAATAAAAATATTTCACTGTTTAAAATCGTAGCATTCAATGCCGAACTTGCAGAATCGTCAGTAGAACGCTTCCTCTTTCTAATGAGGAACTTTTCCATTGTGTTATAGTAAGAACAAATATCAGAGCTGCCAACTTTTCAAAATCAAAATATTTCACTGTTTAAAATCGTAGCATTCAATGCCGAACTTGCAGAATCGTCAGTAGAACGCTTCCTCTTTCTAATGAGGAACTTTTCCATTGTGTTATAGTAAGAACAAATATCAGAGCTGCCAACTTTTCAAAATCAAAAATATTTCACTGTTTAAAATCGTAGCATTCAATGCCGAACTTGCAGAATCGTCAGTAGAACGCTTCCTCTTTCTAATGAGGAACTTTTCCATTGTGTTATAGTAAGAACAAATATCAGAGCTGCCAACTTTTCAAAATCAAAATATTTCACTGTTTAAAATCGTAGCATTCAATGCCGAACTTGCAGAATCGTCAGTAGAACGCTTCCTCTTTCTAATGAGGAACTTTTCCATTGTGTTATAGTAAGAACAAATATCAGAGCTGCCAACTTTTCAAAATCAAAATATTTCACTCTTTAAAATCGTAGCATTCAATGCCGAACTTGCAGAATCGTCAGTAGAACGCTTCCTCTTTCTAATGAGGAACTTTTCCATTGTGTTATAGTAAGAACAAATATCAGAGCTGCCAACTTTTCAAAATCAAAATATTTCACTGTTTAAAATCGTAGCATTCAATGCCGAACTTGCAGAATCGTCAGTAGAACGCTTCCTCTTTCTAATGAGGAACTTTTCCATTGTGTTATAGTAAGAACAAATATCAGAGCTGCCAACTTTTCAAAATCAAAATATTTCACTGTTTAAAATCGTAGCATTCAATGCCGAACTTGCAGAATCGTCAGTAGAACGCTTCCTCTTTCTAATGAGGAACTTTTCCATTGTGTTATAGTAAGAACAAATATCAGAGCTGCCAACTTTTCAAAATCAAAAACCGGGACATTAACGCGCATTTAGCGGCACGTATTTACACTTTATAAATAATAAAATTATATATTATAGGTTTCTCTATTTTTTAATTACAGTTAATTATTTAATACAAATAAAGAAATATTTACAAAAAAAAATTAGTATTTAAGTATAAAATAAGATTAACAAACCTTGTTAATGTGTTTCATTTTTAGAAAGTGAGACTATTTTTTTCAGAGTCACCAATTTTTCTCCCCACCATAACAGGTGTCTTATCACATAAAGCAAGACAGTTCATCCATGGAATACCAAGATACTGAAATTCTTCAGACACAAGTTTGGCAATATTTTCACCTGTTGAACTGGTTTCTAGGCATGGCAAAGAGAGCAGCATGCATCTCACTCGCTTGCAATGATTATCAAAGTATGTTACCACAATTGCCCCCCACCCCACCCCAAGTTTCCTAAATCAAGAAGATTGCTTGCAAAAATCAAGATTTACTATAAAATCAAGAAGATTTGAGACAGTACCAGAACTGTCAATTTATGATTATCTATTATTATGAGAGAGCGGTAATGCATGGGATGTGCTAGCAGTATGTTTGATGATACTTATATTCAATTATTTTTCTGTATCAGTCACTCATAGATGGAGTTCAGAAATTGTGATGATTTTCAAGGTTTTGAATTTTTTTTTTAAACTGAATGATGCAATTTTAGAAGTAACTTGATTTCGTTTAAGCAATGACAAGACAGTGACTTGTTTTTTTAATGCCCTTGGATGGCAATTTTATCCATCACGAATGCACAATAGCGCTTTTTAGATAAAGGATGAATAGTGTAACTTTGAGAATATGAATACTTTTGAACACCATGCATCAATTCTTACAAATTTTCAGCTTCTTCACTTTCGTTTTCAGGAAAAAGAATTACGATTACGGGAAAAATCTTTATAAAAACTCCCACCCTAACCTCTCTTTGTCAAGATGAAATGTAAACCTTATTTTGGGGGTGGGGGAATATTTAAGAATACAGGATACACGTTCAGAACATCCTTGGGGTGGGGGGGATACAATTATGGGATAAATCTTTGCTACGTCCAATTTTCGTTTTCGGACAGTTTCCCTCCATTTTCAAGTTGAAATACAAATATTTATAAAATAAAATGATATTTAACAACAATACTAGGCAGAGGAAACATCGCGTGAAAAATAAAATTACGATTATGAGAGAAATCTTCACTGCGTCTAACTTCCGTTTTCGAAAGTTTTGAAAAACGAAACTTCTGTTTTCGAAAGTTTCCAGCGAGAAAAACATTCTCCTCCGCTACCAGTTGCCCCGAAATTTCTGTTCAGCTATGCATCGATCTCGAGGAAAACTCCAATTATGACGGAAAAGGAAAAATTTCTCGAAGCTGTTGCACGCTCATGCCTGAAGATTACAGGTAAAATTTTGCGCCGTCGAATTTCCGTTTTTTTTCCCCTACATTTTCCAACTGAAATACAAATATTTTTGGAATCAAGTGATGTATAACAACAATACTAGACAGAGGCAACATCGCAGGAAAAAGAAATTACGATTATGGAAATCTTTATTTCATTTACTTCCGTTTTTGAAAGACGAAATACCATCCCGATGCGTATTTTTACGCGTTGATAAAATTTCGATGCGTAAACACACTTTTTGATGCGTACTAGATGCGTAATTACGCATTTTGGCGAACTCTGCATGGCGCAGAATTTTGAGAAAAATCGCACTTTGGTGCAATTAGCGCAGCTATTCCAACACAAGGAGAGCAAGTTTGGAACAATTGGCGGGAGGGTGTGTGTGCGATCGCTTCCAGCTAAAAACATGAGATAACATAAAGTTCAATCGCTATGAGATCATAATAAAACAAAAGCAGGAGTTTACACTAAGCAACAATAACAACGACATCAAGTTCCATCAGTAAAAAAAATCACGAGCCATTTTGGCGAAAATCCGGAAGAAACTATCTTCCGACCATAAAACTACCCAAAACTCCGTAAAACTTTCGGAAAATCCGGAATACTTGGCAGGTGTGCGGATGTCATTGCACCGATATCGGCTTTTCCGACATATTATGTAATTGCCTGCCGTTCTTCACCCGATATCGGCTTTGCCAATGCATCCAATATCCTCTTGCCATTCTTCACCCCATATCCGTCCGATATTGGCTTTGCCGATGTATCCAATATCTGAATTTCAAAGGCGCTTACTTAGAAACGAGACCATTAATAGTTTTCGCATTTGCGCGAAACAAACTATAAATATATTCGCAAAATGCGATCGCAGTTTAAACCGTGATTTTAACAAAAAGGACACAAAATTTAGAACTTTTACGAAATACATTGAAATCCACAATTCTTCCAATCTGTCCGTAATTCGATAATCATGTGGTCAAAACTGTAATGGTTGGCACCCTTAGCAGCGCGTGGGCTTTCGTCTCGTTGCGCTCACGTAATCCGTTTATTATACAACCGGAAGGGAAATACTGGGATTGTACCGTGACGACATGAAATCGGCACATGTGACGAACAATAGGATTGTACCGTGACGTCATGAAATCGGCACACGTAATCTGAAACGACATCGCCTTCGTAGATTTTCCATGCTAATAGCTCACGATTGAAATCTTTCTGCGCGCACGCCCATTTCGCGCGTCACTTTATTTTTCTTGCGCGAATTCAAACTTCTTTGCGCGTCTGCGCAAGCTATCGGGAACCCTGCTTTCTGGATGTTTTATCGATTGTAAAAATCCGACTAATTTTTTTCTAACCAGTTACATTGACTTTGATAAATTTAATTCTCGTCAGAAGAGATTCAAAAGATGTGATCATTACAACTGAAAATTCGGTGTCATCTTTCTTGTTTTTATTTTGCGAACAATTTTATGATCTCTGTATAACTTTTCAAAGTGTAGTTTTGATCATTTTAAGTAAAGTGATGTGAAGAGTGTTTAACCCTTTTAGTGCAATCGTGGGAATGATCGGCCCTTGATTTTGATCTAACCCATGTAGCACAGTAACGTTGTTTGAACGTTCAAATTTGGGTTTGGTAGTTGATAATTGGTTTCTGGTTGGTTTAAAACCTTTTTAAAACGTTGATATGTGGTTAACAGCTGAACGTTGAAACTGAATGTTTTAGAACATTTATGAAACGTTTTAGTAAATTTGATATATTTGTGTTGAAATCGTGGAATTTGTAAAACGCTTTTAAAACATTGAAAATCAGGCTCATATCTCAATGCCATCTATCAACAAAACTTAAAAACAAATGATAAACACACCTAATTTTAATAGAAAGTGGTAACTTTTTTACATGAGTACTAAATTTCTAAAAGGACATGAACTGTTATGTGTTGGGAAACCCTCAATTTTTTTGGCAGACATCATATTTTATTTCTTGAGTTTACTTCCAGTTCCTTTCATAAAGCATAATCCAGTGCCCTCTTTTGGTCTACATGAAAAACCGTTTAGCGAAAAGCACATGGCAGAACTTCAAATTGGCGCAAGATTTTCTACTGCCTTTTGCATTGTTTAAAAGGTATACGAGTCTTGCTTAAATAGCCTTGTACCTGAGCGGTGTGGTTTTACGAGGAATGTTATTAATTATTTCTCTCTAGGACGAAACGACAGTTTTAAATTGTTTTGGCTCCCGCTACTTGAAAACTCCGTCTTGTTGTAGAGACTGATGAAGAGACTTGAATCTTCTCCAAAATAAGTATTGGCATATTTAAAGGATAGCAAGTAGTATACTGAGGGACTTTATCGATGATCTGCATATACTAGCATATGCAATGATCACTTTAATTGCAGGAATTTTTCTTTGTTAAAAGCTATATGAATGCAGAAGCCGTAAGGTACAATGAAACGCTATATCAGCCCCTCTTTAACCAAAAATCTACCTTTCGGAGTTACTTTAAATACGTTAGAAAACAGCTTTTTAACATTTCATTAAAGTTGAAAATGGGTTTTTTGAATGATTGATATAACGGTTTATCAACCATACATCCTGGTGTTTTTTAAATGTATTCCTTTTAATGTTTCTGGCCCCAACCCGTTAACCATTTCTGAATGTTGAAACAACCAATTTGTGCTACATGGGAAGTTGTTCCTGAATCAGACAACAGATGCGGTGTGAATGATCATATTATTTATCAATCATATCATTTTGAAATGAAATCTTCATGAGTGTTATCCTCAAATAGTGATATTGAAAAAATCATAAGAATATATACAGTAAGAATCGTAACGTAAATGCGTTCGCTGTTATCAGCCCTCTTACTTTCGCCCCGTGACAGGAAAAAGGCTAATTTTAGCCACAACTTTTCCTCTTACAGTTAAGGCAGGGCTCACGTGGAATTGTGTGTGAATTATATAACGTGATACTGTCATAAATCACTATTTTGAACCCTGTTCAAAGTGCAATAAAGCGCAACCCATTGAAACCATGTTCAAACTCGCGATCCTGTGATGATGCCATGTTTATTTTTCTTGTGGACTTACGCCTCGTAGACAAACGAAATGCGGTTAGGGCACCGCCTTGTGCCTGAAGGCAGTGGTTAGAGATGGGCACATTGGTAGGTAACATCGATATAATCGACATCACTGGTTACTCATTCCCAAAACATCAATAGTATCGATGGAAATTTTCGATGTATCAGTGAAAACCTTGATGTTTTTGCTAATAAACCGAAAAATGTGTAGTTTTCAATCTGCAGCAGTTAATTCGCAATGGGCCGCCCCGGTGGCACAGTGGTCTAAGCGATGGCTTCTGATCATTCGTCTGAAAGTGATCCAGATTCTAATCCCAGTGAGGCATGTCCATTGTGCTTGTCTTACTCCACTGGCTCGCTCCCTTCCCTGGAACCAGTGGTCCTAAATTAGGGATGGGCGACTGCTTATATCCCATTGAATTGCTCACAGTGGTTGTTAAACCTCCAATCAAAAAAAAAAAATTGGCAATGGATGTGGAAAATCTTTGTTCAATGCGTGGACCAGTAGCGTGACTTCATAGGCTTCCGCGGAGAGTGCGCCCAGGCTTGCTCTTTCTCGTTGGCTGCGGTTTAATATAACAGTGATTACTCATCAGTATCATCGGGTAACTAATATTTATTAAAATGTTTGATGTATTTAGTTGAAACCTTTATTTTTGTTTGATGCATCGGTGTAAACTTTGATGTTTTGCTAAAAAACTAAAGAATTTGCACTTTTCTATCTGCAGCAGTGAATGGGCAATCGATCTGTAAAATTTCTGTTCAATATAACAGTGATACTCACGAATTCAGCGTTCAGTAACACATTTATTTAAGTGCTTGATGTATTGGTGGAAACCTCGATGTTTTTTCGATGCATCGGTGTGAACCTTGATGTTTTGCTAATAAATTAAAGAATTCGTACTTTTCAATCTACAGTAGTAAATGGGCAACAGATGTGCAAAATTTCCATTCAATATAACAGTGATTACTCACCAATATCAGTCACGGAAAGTTTGCGCCGAACTGCGCCGATTTCATTATCTTGCGCCGAACTGCTACAAATTACGAAACAAAATTATATTACTAATCTAAAGCAAATATTATGGGAATTTTACTAGGAAATTTTTTCATTAATAGCAAATTTTCGGAGAAAACTCTTCTCCTTCTTCAGGCTGTCTTGTTGTCGCTTTTTCCTGTCACTATCACGGTTACGGTTTACCTTGACGGTTTAGGTTATTTTTCAACAAATCCTGCCAGATGTTAGGCAGGGAAAATCCTTTGCAGTCATTGATGATGGAATTTTGATTTTTCTCAATCTCTATTCCTTCTTTCAGCTTTCTTTTTTGAAAATTGCTTTGGAAACTAATGACTTTAAGGGAATTCCAATCCATGCTGTGCCCAGTTTCTCTAACATGCCTATCTAATCCAGTCTTGTTGGAGCAATTTTTTATAGCTGCTTTATGCTCAGCTATACGAGTTTCTAGTCTGCGACCTGTTTCACCTATGTAAGATAGTCCACAACTACAATTTACTTCATAGACTACTCCTTGCATTTTTAAAAAAATTTCTTCTCTTTGAACTATTTTAGGGAAAAATTTTTTAACTTTGTTCTCTAAACTTGGAGCTAGCCTAATATTGTACTTATTACTAAATCTCTTTAAAGCCTCAAATAAACCTTTGTGATAAGAAATTTTTCTAGTGAATTTTACTTGTTGCTTTTGTGGGTTCTTCGTACCATTAAAATTCAGAAGCTCCTCAATTTCTTCTTTAGGATAGTTATTCTCAGCAAGTATGGCCTTAAGCTCTTCTTTATGGGCTTCTTTTTTATCTGTAGTAGAAACTATTTTATTAATTTTTTCTAAAAACTGACTTGCTACATTTTTCTTAATAGAAACTGGATGATAGGAATTGAAATCCAGTAGTCTTTTAGTATTCATTGGTTTTTTATACCAACTAGTGAGGAATTTTTCATCTTCATAATAGATAGTAATATCTAAGAAGTTTATTCTTCTTTCTTTTTGAAGTTCAATAGTGAACTTAAGGGAATCATCTAATTCATTGAATGAGTCTAGAATTCTTTCTGGAACAATTTCTGTGCTATCTATTATAAATAAGATGTCATCCATGTATCTGCTATATAAGCAGAAGTATGTGGATTGTACTAGTATCTTTTCTTCTAGTTTTTCAATTCCTATCATCCAGTTTCTATTAAGAAAAATGTAGCAAGTCAGTTTTTAGAAAAAATTAATAAAATAGTTTCTACTACAGATAAAAAAGAAGCCCATAAAGAAGAGCTTAAGGCCATACTTGCTGAGAATAACTATCCTAAAGAAGAAATTGAGAAGCTTCTGAATTTTAATGGTACGAAGAACCCACAAAAGCAACAAGTAAAATTCACTAGAAAAATTTCTTATCACAAAGGTTTATTTGAGGCTTTAAAGAGAATTAGTAATAAGTACAATATTAGGCTAGCTCCAAGTTTAGAGAACAAAGTTAAAAAAAATTTCCCTAAAATAGTTCAAAGAGAAGAAATTTTTTTAAAAATGCAAGGAGTAGTCTATGAAGTAAATTGTAGTTGTGGACTATCTTACATAGGTGAAACAGGTCGCAGACTAGAAAACTCGTATAGCTGAGCATAAAGCAGCTATAAAAAATTGCTCCAACAAGACTGGATTAGATAGGCATGTTAGAGAAACTGGGCACAGCATGGATTGGAATTCCCTTAAAGTCATTAGTTTCCAAAGCAATTTTCAAAAAAGAAAGCTGAAAGAAGGAATAGAGATTGAGAAAATCAAAATTCCATCATCAATGACTGCAAAGGATTTTCCCTGCCTAACATCTGGCAGGATTTGTTGAAAAATAACCTAAACCGTCAAGGTTAACCGTAACCGTGATAGTGACAACAACAAGACAGCCTGAAGAAGGAAAAAAGTTTTCTCCAAAAATTTGCTATTAATGAAAAAATTTCCTAGTAAAATTCCCATAATATTTGCTTTAGATTAGTAATTGAATTAAGAAACTAGGAAGCCATTTCTCAACATGAGCTTTATTCAAAGAAAATTATATTTGTGCCCAACTGCGCCGAAACGCCAATCCACAGCAAAAACTGCTGAGTGAAAAAAATGTTTTCATGGCAAAAAAATGCCGTTTTAAACAGCGATTCGAATGACACTTTTTTTAAGGTCTACGCGTAATTTGGTTAAACGTATAACGACGCTTAAACAACACGCACAGCCAATCCCAACATTTCGGAATGTTTTTCACCTACGTTCTAATTCGTTGTTTTTTGGCATAAGTGACGAATATGATTTGCGATGTGGGTGAAACTTATGGAGGAGGATTTTGTTGTAATCACGTGGTATGTAGGAGAAACGATGCTGTGCATTATGAAATCCTGATGAAGATTGTTTACAGATGGTTTTGTGGTCTTTCGTAGTGTTGTGCAATTGAGATTGTTTACACGTCGTTTCTGCTCTTAGGGATGGCGCAGTTATTTCGTTCCGGGCGAGGTGCGCGATTACGTAAATACAGAGTAAGGTGAGTCGTTAGCTATTTCGTTGCCGCAGAGGACGACTGAAAATGGCTCTCCCATGGCAGGATACAATGGTTCTGTTTCTAAAGGATTCATAGATATTTAGAGATGCCAACTTTTACGGATTTTCCGAAGTTTGTATGGATATTACGGTTTTACAGAAGTCATCCAAAAAACTACGGAAAAGCCCACGCAAGATTCCTGCACGCAATTTTCTTTTTTTTTTTACCGGCTTTTGGTAAAAACGCACTTTACAGTTAGTCCCTATATGCCTTCGATGTTCCGACTTCCCCTGCCAATGGAGGCACAGTTTTGTCACATGACTCGCCATACAGCCATTTCATAGTTCCGTGCGCAAAAGCCGAGAGGGAGCTCAGTTCAGCGCCTTTTGCGAACTCTTCATTGATTACATGTGACTTTGTGCTTGTGAAAATTTCGGTGCAAACATTTTAACCCTTTCCACTCGACTGTTGGGTGATACCCGACATTACGAAATCGCCGAATAGCTCGACGCTGATGACACCTCTATAGCTCGCATGTCGGCGTTCGCGAGACATTTCTTTTTCGTTGAATAGGTCGGGTGTCACTCGCCATGCCGATGACCTCCCGATAGCTCGTGAGACATTTCTTTTTCATCGAATAGAGAAAAGGAACGTCATCGGCTTATCGGGTTTCACCCGCCGTACCGAAGACGCCCCTATAGCTCGCATGTCGGCGCTCGCGAGAAATTTCTTTTTCACCGAATAGCTCGGGTGTCATCCGGCACCGCCTATGACGCCTCCATAGCTCGTGTGTCGGGGCTTACGAGACATTTCTTTTTCGCCGAACATGTCAGGTGTCACCTTCCATGCTGATGACGTCTCTATAGCTCGCGTGTTGGCGCTCACGAGACATTTCTTTTCGCCGATAGGTCGGGTGTCATCCGCCACACCTCTATAGCTCGTGTGTCGGGGCTTATGAGACATTTCCTTTTCGCCGAACATCGTGCGTGTCGCGTGTTTACCTTCCACGTTGTGATGCCTCTATATCTCACATGCCGATGTTCGGGAGAAATTTCTTTTTCGTTGAATAGCTCGCGTATCGGGTGTGACCTGCCATGCAGATGATGTCTCTATAGCTTGTATGCCGGGGCTGGCGAGCCAAAGCTGAGCTTTCTCTGCTAAGCTGTAGCCTCTACTGCAGAAAAAAACAAAAAAAAAAACGAATGCTGGGTGAGTATGGGGAAAAGTTGTTCTAGTGGAAAGGGTTAATTTAGATTAAAATGAAATGAAACATATTTTGAAGAATATATGTTCATGTAAAGCCATGAAACATATGTATTAGATGGTCTATATATTAAGAATTTGTTTATAAGTACAATGTACTTGCATATACTGTTTCAAACGTTGTATTTATTTATACAGGGTCATTCATAAAGAAGTATACAGTTTCAACACACTATAAAACAAGAACAATGGAAGATATTTTATGTTACCTGTAACAGAATTGTAGGGGAATGTTTTAAGTTTTTTAGAAACATTCACAGATGTTCTGTGTGTGCCCCTTAGTCACACGACACACATCGAGCCGGTAATCCATTTACGCCCAAACGCGAGGTAAGATATCTGAATCAAGTGCAGTGATAGGGGCTGTGACATACTGATTCATCTCCGCTAGATCAACAGGAAGGTGAGGGGCGAATACCTTGTCCTTTACGTACCCCCACAGGAAAAAGTAACAAGGCGTTAAGTCAGGACTTCTGGGTGACCATTGGGTCAGTGGCATGTTGTAGTCCGCAGCTCGTCCAATCCATCGGACAGATGCTGCCATTTTAATTGACTAGTCATGGGACACACGCTCTGTCGCCTACGTCACTTCCCTCAGTAGCGGGACACAAACTTTATGAGTACATCTACCTAACGGTTTGCAGTTGTGGTCCGTGTCTTCAACTGTTACTGTTTTACAGCATCTGGAAACTGTATACTTCTTTATGAATCACCCTGTACATCATCTGGTCAACCCTCTACCGTATCTGGCCAAAACTTTCTAACTTTCATGATAAAAAAAACACAGAAATTGTCAACATAAATCTAATAACTAGTGAAAAAATAAAAAGTCATAACTTACATTACATCAGGTGTAGATTGTTGATGTGTAGATTGTTGAAGCTGTTAAGATTGTTGAGGTGTAGATTGTTGCTCAGCAATGCATTCTTCTTCAACAATCTACACCTGATATAATGTAAGTTATGTGACGATTATGGGCAAAATACGTAACAATATTAACAAAGAAAGGTGACTTGATCACGCTAGTTACGTTAACTAAAACTTTTACAAAAAGTTCGTAAGTTGGAAGCTTTCGACCTTATCTTAGGTCTTCATCACGCCAATGGAGGACTAAGATTGTTGCCAGATTCTGCATTTGAATTTTTCCTATTTTTGTTGCCAAAACTTAGAATTGATCTCCAGATCAACGGAATGTAGAGAGGAGATTCGGAGTTGCAAGTCATTGAGTTGAAAATAATTTCTATGCTTTCACGGTAACGGAGGGCAAACGATTGGCAAACGAAGCAATTCGTTTTGCTTCGTTCCAGTGGGGAACTGCAGATGTGTCTTCCATTGTCAAAATAGACAAGGCAGTGTTGGGATTGCCTTTCGAAACATCTTTTCTATGTTCTAAAATTCTATGGCTAATGCTCCTGTATGTGCTTCCAATGTATAAGTTATCCCCAGTAGAAGAAGAGATAGGAATGCAGTAAACTCCTGGGAGGTTCAGGCTTTCAACTTTGTCCCTATCCCTTTGTAGAAGTTTCAAGATGTTTGGGGTAGATTTAATGGCAAGATGGTAACCAAAACTTCTAAAAAGAATCTGTAACTTATAAGCATAGGAAGGATGGTAAGGAACAGAACCACAGAATTTCAGGTCTTCTTTCTTGTGAGGAAGGAGGCATTCGATTTTCGAATGGTTTTCATATTTCTTTATGAGGGAGTTGACTGTAACAGCAGGGAAACCATGAGAGAGGGCTATTGTAGAAATTTTGGAGAGTTCTTCTTGAAGAGAGAGTTGGCTGTTGCAAATGATATCAGCCCTGTGGATGTAGGACTTCAATGCTGCAAGCTTGTAGAGATGCAGGGTGCAAGATTTGTAGGGAATGATGTTAGTGGCTGCAGAAGGTTTTCGATAGACGGAACGAGTAATGGAGAGATCAGCGTTTCTGCAGATAGATACATCCAGGAAATCAATTTTGTGATTTACTTCCTTAGATATAGTGAGCTTAATGGAAGGAAATTGTATAGGCAACAATCTGGTCTCCCCATGGGCTCACCTCTTTCCCCTCTGCTTGCTGAAATCTACATGCAACATATTGAAGTTTCCATAATTCCTCTACACCCTTTTCAACCTTCCCTATGGTTAAGATATGTAGACAACATTTTCATTAGCTGGCCACATTCCGAGTCTGAGCTACAGATACTGATCAACTCCATTACAGAAAAATTTCCTTCCATTAAGCTCACTATATCTAAGGAAGTAAATCACAAAATTGATTTCCTGGATGTATCTATCTGCAGAAACGCTGATCTCTCCATTACTCGTTCCGTCTATCGAAAACCTTCTGCAGCCACTAACATCATTCCCTACAAATCTTGCACCCTGCATCTCTACAAGCTTGCAGCATTGAAGTCCTACATCTACAGGGCTCATATCATTTGCAACAGCCAACTCTCTCTTCAAGAAGAACTCTCCAAAATTTCTACAATAGCCCTCTCTCATGGTTTCCCTGCTGTTACAGTCAACTCCCTCATAAAGAAATATGAAAACCATTCGAAAATCGAATGCCTCCTTCCTCACAAGAAAGAAGACCTGAAATTCTGTGGTTCTGTTCCTTACCATCCTTCCTATGCTTATAAGTTACAGATTCTTTTTAGAAGTTTTGGTTACCATCTTGCCATCTACAAAGGGATAGGGACAAAGTTGAAAGCCTGAACCTCCCAGGAGTTTACTGCATTCCTATCTCTTCTTCTACTGGGGATAACTTATACATTGGAAGCACATACAGGAGCATTAGCCATAGAATTTTAGAACATAGAAAAGAAGTTTCGAAAGGCAATCCCAACACTGCCTTGTCTATTTTGACAATGGAAGACACATCTGCAGTTCCCCACTGGAACGAAGCAAAACGAATTGCTTCGTTTGCCAATCGTTTTGCCCTCCGTTACCGTGAAAGCATAGAAATTATTTTCAACTCAATGACTTGCAACTCCGAATCTCCTCTCTACATTCCGTTGATCTGGAGATCAATTCTAAGTTTTGGCAACAAAAATAGGAAAAATTCAAATGTAGAATCTGGCAACAATCTTAGTCCTCCATTGGCGTGATGAAGACCTAAGATAAGGTCGAAAGCTTCCAACTTAAGAACTTTTTGTAAAAGTTTTAGTTAACGTAACTAGCGTGATCAAGTCACCTTTCTTTGGTAAGTTATGACTTTATTTTTTATTTTTTTATTAGTTATTAGATTTATGTTGACAATTTCTGTTTTTTTTTTTTTTTTTTTTTTATATCATGAAATTTGGTAAGTTTTGGCTAGATACAATAGAGGGTTGACCAGTTGATGTATAAATAAATACAACATGTGAAACAGTATATGCAAGTACATTGTACTTGTAACAAATTCTTAAGATATGAAACGTAGCAGTGAAACAGCTATGACAACAAAAAGAATGAATTCAGGTAAAACTTACCGCCAAGTGTATCATGATATATAAATAGTAAAGAATGGCCTTTTTATGAAGCATCTAAAGTTTTGCCGAATCATGTTTTGTAGGCCATGTGGCTACGATTTTAGCCTAGTGCATGGTGGCCGCAATGATTGTACGCGTCATGCGGAGAGCAAGAAGCACAAAGATCATGGCAAGAGACTAAATGGAAATGTGAGTAAAATTAATGTAACCAAAAAACTTCTGACAGCTTATAAAGAATCCTGGAAAAAATATCAAGAGTGTATTAGTGCTGGAAAAATGTAGCAAAATAAGTGAAAAAGAGAAGAAGAAATTGAATGTTCACAAGGTTATTTGAAATGGGAAGAAGCTGAACTTTTGCAGCAGTTGGATTCCTCTCATAAAATGTTGAACAATGCTGAGATGAACATTGAATGTGGCATAAAAAAGAAATAAGTGCAATAGAAAGTGGACAGGTACTATTAAAAGAAGCAAAACAAAACATTGCTAACTATCTTAAAAAAATTAGAAAAAAATAGAAGTGAGAAATTTAATATTGAGAAAAGCAGATTAATAATAGAATCCTGCTGTGGTTACAAATTTTTCGATCTATTTGAAAATAAAAATCTTTGCATATGTGTGTGTGTATTTCAATGCGAGATGTTTTAAATTTGAGTAGGGTGCATCTAGTTCCATAACATTTTTTGCTTAAGAATTTGTTCTATCTACTAATATTTTACCTGCTCTGAAAAAATGTTTTCTTATACCAAAAATGTATTTCACTTGCTCCAAAAACACATTTTACTGCTCCAAAAATGTATTTTACCTGCTCCAAAAATGCAATTTTGTTGCTCCAAAAATGTATTTCACCTGCTCCAAAAATATATTTTATCTGCTCCAAAAATGCATTTTGCTGCTCCAAAAATGATTTTGCAACTTTCCATCACTGCAATATGATCGAGTAACTAATGATATTTATTAAAATGTTCCAGATATTGGTGTGAACCTCAATGCTTTGCTAATAAACTTAAGAATTCACACTTTTCCATCTGCAGCAGTGATTGGGCAATCGATTTGGGCATTTCTGTTCAATATAACAGTGATACTCACCAACTGAGTATCCAGTAACACAATTTTTGTTAAAACACTCGATGTATTGGTGGAAACCTGAATGTTTTTCGATGCACAGGTGGGAACCTTGACGTTTGGATTAGCGTCTCTAACCAAGCCTGGGGTCCTTCTGTGCGTTATCTCATTGGACTGCACCAAAGTGGCGGAGGTCAATTAGATAACAGATAAACCAATTGGGTTTCGTTTGAAATGCATGTCAAATGTATATGAAATGAAACGGTTGTAGCAGAGATATTTGAAGATTTATGTGTGTGTGAGGATATCGTGGGGACCCCTTTGAGAAACCGTCCTCTTAAGTTGGAAGGTAAAGTATTATATTTGGCGGGAACTTCTGGGGTTTTGGGAGGGTTGTATCACTTCTTGGAATGGCCACCCCAAATAAAGGTGTCATCAGACAGATCTTCCTTCTCACATTATTCCACGTAATTAATTGATCTTATAGTGACGTAACCAATTAATTTATTCTGATAGATAGACACCTTCCTTTCATTAGGAAACAAAACTTTTCTGTCTTAATAATTGCTTTGCAGTAGGGACAAAATAAGCCTTCTTAAACGCCCTTTTAATTGGCAAGACAAAATAGCCATGAAACGAGATTCTCAGGAGCATCTTCTTTCACAGCGGCCTGATAGATTGCAGTTCATCAGCGCTGACTTGTAAATCGCTGAGAGGCGGCCAGAGTTGGAAGTACAACCATTGTTTCAGTTGCTTTTAGTGGTATGATATGAAAACATACAAAAGCTGCTTATTCCCACACTTGTGGAAAAACTGTAGTGCAGAGACAGGTGATGCACTCGACTTTTTAAAATAGCAATATACAAATGTAACATTTGAATTAAGAATTAACATCAGCATGATCAGTATATTACATTTGGGTAACCCAGGTGCAGTGAAACTTCCATTAATGGACTCTTCTTAATTGCGGACATATCTCTATAATGGACAATTTTTTATTCCCCGGCAGAAATGCATGGCTTCTTATCGGGCATTCACTCCTTAATAGCAGGCATTCTAAATAAAAGACGCGGACACACTTAAAGTACAATGTAACGGACAATTTGCTTTCGATTCTAGGAATTCCTATGGGTGTGATTCGCCAAATCTCACAAAAAATTTTCTTTTTTGTTATTTTACCCTTCCTCATTCTCTATCTTAACAGTTTTGTTCCCGAGGCATAGTAAATTTTAAGGTGCTAAGTGCTATGTACCCCGAGTAAGTGGCCAAAATCGCTGACCAAAGGATTAGCATTCATGCTAACCAGACAGTCTGACCCTCTCTTTGCATATGTACATCTGACCAGGAGAAACTTCCTTCTAGCTGATCAGGTGCTCCCAATGGGTTGAGACCTCAGAAACAGGGACCAGCGCCCAGGGCCGGCTAATTCAGGAATGGTAATCGGATTGAAACACGTGCAAGCACAATTCAGGTGTAGGTGGAAGGGACTCACATTTCATTGTTTGGTAAGACCAAGGTCAGTGCACAGGAATCAATTTCAAGTCCAGATTACTAGAAATCATATTTGTTTGTAATAATCATGTAGGTTTTTCTAATCAAGCGACTCTGGGAAGCAAATATTTCTCAAACATTGATTTTAAAATGTCACACAAACATAAGCATGACTCAAAAAGAAAAAGTTGAAATAATGGAGCAGAATGTTGCAGAAATGTAAGCTTGACTCTAAGAGAAAAAGTTGAAATGGTGGAGCTAAGTGAAAGGGAAAGATTAAGTGTGTGCGTTTTAGAAGGTAAACTGGGCATTGGAAAAACACAAATGAGTGAAATCTTGAAGTCTTGGCAAGATTGTAATGGCAACCAGAAAATTAAGAGAGCTTTCCCTAAAACTGTTGGTTTAGCTGTAGACACTCTAACCTATGAATGGTTTTGCGGAGCTAGAGCCAACAACATTCCTTTATCAGGGACTTTAATTTGTCAAAAGGCTTTAAAAATTGCAAATGAATTAGGATTCACAAAATTCAAAGCTTCAGGCGGCTGGAAAGAAATTCATTTAGAAAACAAAATTTCACAAGAATGTAATAGACGAACAATAATACTTATATTATTTTGCTTCTTAGGTTTTGATGGATATTTTTTAATAGGTTTAGGACAAGTTTGTTCTATGTATTGCATTTACATACTTATATTTACTTATCTTTTAAACTGCTTTTACGTTATAAACATTGCATGCTGTCATAAGCATGATTTTCCCAATAGCGGACACTTCTAAATAACGGACAATTTTTCTTTCCCCTTCGATGTCCACTATTCGGAAGTTTTACTGTATTTACTTAACCAGATGCAGTGAAGCAACTATTAGGGGTATGCAAAAGTTTCCGCCATCCCCGCTAGCAGACGCTGTACAGGTCTAACCAGCCAGCGACCTGTGCTGTCAGTTCGTACATGAAGCCAAGCACGTCGGTCGATAAAGTTCATTTGCGGCACTGTTTGTTATTCGTGTTTAATTTAGGGAAAAGTGCGAGTGAAGCATACGGTTCAATATGTCAGGCGTATGGCGAAATGGTTATTGGTTAGCGGACATGTCGAGAATGGTTTGCCAAGTTTAAGAAAGGTGATCTAAGCTTGGAAGACAAATCACGTGCAGGTAGACCGCAGGAACTCGCAGACGAGGGCTGGAATCAATATTGCAAGAGGATGCCACACAATCAACCACGCAACTGGCAAAACATTAGAAAATAGCTCAATCGACAGTGGTATGGTGTCTACAGGCCTTGGGGAAGATCCAGAAGTTTGGTAATTGGGTTCCGCATACTTTAACGAAGCACAATATTAGTCAGTGATTAGGGATCTGCATGTCGTTGCTGAAGTGATTTCAAGGAAAGAATTTCTTGTGGAAGGTTGTCACCGTGGATGAAAAATGGGTCTATTGCAACAACCGACCCAGGCCAGCTATCAACATCCACTGCAAAACAAGATATCCACAGGGGAAAGGTACTGTTGTGTGTGTGTGGTGGGATATGCAAGGAGTGCTGTACTTCAAACTGTTGAAACCGGGCGAAACTATCGCTGCAGAACGATATAGCGATCAGTTGATGAAACTGAATGCTGCAATTGAACAAAAATGCCCATGGACAGGTAAAGGATGCCACCCAGTCATCCTGTTACCTGATAATGCCAGACCACATGTCAGTGCCACCACAAAATCAACCCTTGAACAGTTACACTGGGAGGTTTTACTGCACCCGGCTTACTTCTTGGACATTGCACCCTCAGACTTTCATCTGTTTCGCTCTATGCAACATGCCCTAGCCCAACAGTGGTTCACCACAGTTCCAGAGGTGGAAAATTTCGTCACTGCATTATTCAGCTCAAAACCCAAGTCCTATCAGAGTGGCATTCATTTGTTGCCTGAAAAATGGCAACAGGTGATTGATGCTAACCGCCAATATTTCGTTGAATGAGGATGTAGCATGTGACGTCATCGAGAAGTTTAAGTGAAGTGGCAATAGTCCCTGCAAGTTCCTGAAGGATAAGTATAGCTGGCTGTCCTGCAGTTAGTGTGTAAAGTGCGATCATTAGAGATCGGTATTTATAAAAATTTGAAGCCAAAATGCTTAGATTTTGTGGCATTATTAGTTGCGGTAGTAGAGGAGTTTTTTTAAGCTCTTTTTTAGGCGATCAGCTGCTGTCTCTAAAGGTAGTACCGAAAAGATTCACTTATCTGCCAAACGAAGGGAGATCGCTTTCCAGAGCTTAGAAAACAGTTTTTATTAAAGAGTTAGACTTTAGTAAGAGTTTAAAAAGAGTTAGGCTTTTTATAGTGAGAGTTAGACTCTTCAAAAGCAGAGAACCTTTTAAATGTTAGTTTTATCCAGAAATCAGTCATTTCTGGTAAGTCAAAGAATATCTTTTTACTTTCTCAAATGCTGTTGGTGGGCAGTGCTTGCACTTATTGGGCCAGGCGTTTTACTCATTGATTCCAAGTTTTCAAGTTGAATTTAAAAGCTGTTGGCAGTTTTTTTGCATAGGTTTTATTGCTACTGACTATTTTCTTGTAGAAAACTTTTTAGAGTTTGTCTCTTAGTCAAATTTTCTTAAATCAATGCCTCTGTACCCAGTCGGCTATTCAGAAGGTTCCTGTTCCTGGTTGATGGGGGGGCAGGGGGATTGAAACGTTTTATAGAGCTAAAAGAAAATTTGTTAGCCAACTGTATTTTTAATAAGAATGAAATCTCTTTGGCTGCTGGATTTTTTAAGAGAGCTTGAGCACCCATCCCCCTGACTCACTTTTTTGGCAAGTTTTTGGCTTTTCACTTTTAAGGTTATTTGGTATCTGGTATTGGGGGTTTTACTTTACTAGTTTGTTCTATATGATATTTCCTCCCCAAACCACCCCTGATTTTATTTTTAGTATACCTGCATTTTTATCTGGAGCTGAAGCACACTTTTGCGGAAAAAATGCAAATAATGGCTAAAATTATTGTCCAAGTAAAATTCTTTTTAGTGTCTAGATATGTTAACAGGCCGGGATTATGCTGCTAAATTTATTTACAGACAAATAAGTTAGGGTGCAAATTCCAGCAAAATTATTGTGTTTTTTCACCACAATTTTGCCTGAAAAACCAGCTTTTGCTCTAAATTTTTTGAAGACTTGGAAATCACTTCTCAGAGCTTAGAAAAACACTTTTTATTAAAGAGTTAAACTCACCAAAAGGTAGAGAATCTTTCAAGGGTCAGTTTTGTCCAGAAATCAGTGATTCCTGGAAAGGCAGACAACCTATCTTTTTTTACCCAGGGCTCCTCACCTGGGAGGACAGAGAATCTTTCTTATTAAGGCAGTGTACATATTTTCTTGCTAAATTACTAATTACTCTCTAAATAGGGATCTCATTAAATTACCATGTAAAAGAATATCCACGATGAGAAATTGTTATATGCTTTGAAACTTTTATATGTCTTGAACTGTTCTGCCGTAAACGCGTTTCAACCAAAGACAAAGTAATAGAAAATATTTACTATTTGCCTTTATCGAAAACTTTTCGTGTCACCTTCAAAAATATTTGCATTCAGCACATACGAATCTTTTCCTTCAACCACTTTCATTTTTTCCAAATACCACATTTTGTACTCGGAAGTTAAACTTTCAAAGTAAGATGCCATCATTTCAACGGGGACTAGTTGTCCTTCATTTATGGTACTAAGGCTCGTTGCCATGCTGAAAGTCACGTGTCTGCTACATCCTCATAAATGTATACTGGTTTCCTGATTGTTCCTGTCTCCTTTCTCCTTAAAACGGCAGAAACTTTTGCATACCCCTGATGCATAGGAGAGTGATTTGTCTTATAAAACATTACCTTTGCATTGAATTTATGTAATACCGGTCAAGATACGTTACTAGATAAAACTGAATTTTCTCTCAAAGGGCTGTTTCAAATATAATTGAACAACTTACATGTAATTACACTATCTCCATATACAGGCAGATGTACTTTGGTGACCTTGGTCTTATAAAGCAACCTGAAGGATAATAAAAATTCTTGGGTTACCACCAGTAGTAACTGCTTATGAGTTGCTGATAAAAATCAAGAATGCTTCCCCCAATCATTGGTACAGAATTTTGGTAGTTCTATTATCCTATCGTAAACTATAACTGGCGAGCAGTGTTTAGTATGCAGGTGCTCAGGGATTTAAGTACATCTCAAAATTTTTGTGATGTGTACTGAATTCAGACTTAAATAGTTGTTATTACTTTTGAACTTTTCTACGCTGTTTTACTGAGAAAGACTTTTTCAAGTGATCATACGCAGATTTGAAGGAACAGTAATAGCCTTTATTTTATTGCATATTAATAGGGAACATCATAATCATGGACTTAAATAGTAAACCTAGACTTTAGCTTTTTATGTTGCAAGGACTAAGTGCATATGAATGAACATGTGTTAAACTCACAGTAACTCGTATTGTGCTTATTGTACTTCAGAACTTTTTGTATCACAAGTATATATCCCATCCACTATCTATAAGAGATAGTACAAAATTTAATGTTGAAGCGCTGGGAGATTCTTACATCTTGGAACTATTAATATCTTTTACTAATCTAAAACAACTATTATGGGAATTTTACTAGGAATTTTTTCATTTAAATTGCAAATTTTCGGAGAAAACTCTTCTCCTTCTTCAGGCTGTCTTTTTGCAGGACAGCAAAAAGACAGCCTGAAGAAGGAGAAGAGTTTTCTCCGAAAATTTGCAATTTAAATGAAAAAATTTCCTAGTAAAATTCCCATAATAGTTGTTTTAGATTAGTAATTGAATTAAGAAACTAGGAAGCCATTTCTCAACATGAGCTTTATTCAAAGTATTAATATCTGTTATTATTGTTCCAGGTTCCAGCATTACATGTCCCACATGTATTTCACACGCCAATTCATTATCCAGTTCGTCCGCGTCACAGTGCTGCCCAATGAGATGAGGAGTTAGATGGACCTCAGGCTTGGTTTGAGACTATAGTCGATGTTTTGCTAATGAACTGAAGAATTCGCATTTTTCCATCTGCACCAATAAATGGGCAAACAATTTGTAAAATCTCTCTTTATTATAACAGTGATACTCACCAATTCAACATCCAGTAGCATAACATTGGGGAACAAAACTTTTGGTGCCTAAGATGTTAGAACCCTTTTGGGGTATTTTGGGGTCATAGATTCTAAAAATTGCATTAGTTTTTGTTCATCAGATCTGCTTCTAACAATATGACATATGCAGAGAAATCCCAAGAAGCCTAGAACATGAACAACAACACAAGTTTCATCATTGAGACATGCTGCTGAACCAGCGTTTCTGTGATTTCCTGCGATGCGGTGTTCCTGGACGTCCACGGTGGATGTTCCATTGATAGTCCACCATCATATGCGTATCCCATCTTCCACGGTACTGTTCTTCCATGGCCCTTATTTCCTGGTGAATTCTCTCCCCTTGTTCATCGCTGATATCACCAAGACAATGCGAAAATCGATCCAAATGACTGTGGAGGTAATGCAATTTGATGCTCATGTTACAACCAAGTGTACAAAACACAGTGAGCATATTCTCCATGAGTTCATGGTAATTAGCGGCTTTATGGTTCCCAAGAAAATTCTGTACAACCATACAAAACGATGACAACGCACATGCCTTGATATTATCCATTGAGTCTTGGAGACGCTGGTCTTTAATGAGTTCCCGAATTTGTGGTCCATTGAATATACCTGTTTTTATTTTCTGCATGCTCAACGCTGGAAATTTTCTACATATGTAGCCGAAACACATTCCATCTTCCTTAAGTGCCTTTACAAATTCTTTCATCAAACCAAGTTTGATGTGGAATGGTGGCCATATGATCTTTTCTCTGTCCACCAAAGGTTCTGTGATGATATTTTCCTCTCCAGCTACCATGTTTTCTCTCACAGGCCTACTGTCCCACAGACATACAAAGCACAGGTACTTGGTGTACCCGGCCTGCTGCCCTAGGAGAAAATTCACCATCTTCAAATCCACACAGATGACCCATTGGTGATCGCGGTATGCTGTCTTCTCTAGGACTATGGCTATTGTCGCCTGATCTTCCCGCATACCAACTGAGTGATCGATTGGGATTGATCTGTATCTGTTCCTGTTATGTAGAAGTACACATTTGAGGCTGCATTTGGGGCTATCTATGAATAACCGCTTTTCATTGGGTGTGTATTCCCATATGCCCAATTTCATCAGCAATCCCCGCACATTGCTGCAGAAAACGAATTCGTTTTCTTTTGTGAAGAATGGCAGAAACTCTTCTTCTCTGTTGCAATACACTGTGAATTTTGTTCCTGGGAACAGTACATTTTTCTGCCAGCTTGGAAGCTAACAATTCAGCTGCCTTCTTTGGAACACTTAGGTCCCTTATAAGGCCGTTCAATTTCGTTTGACTGAAACCTGATGCAGCTGATGAAGGTCCTTGGAAATCACTATCATGTTGCTCATCATAGCTTTTTTTCTCACCAGCCGATTTATCCGACTCTTCGGAGAGCTCTGGCAGCCTGCTACATGTTGGGACAGAATGTGGAACAGTGCGTCTAGTGGAGGCTAGATCAGGATACATCCACTTACTCCGGTTTTTCCCATTGATGCCTTTTATGTTCACCAGACAAAAGTAACAGTCATCATCACTGTGGTTGCTCTGTTCATGCCATACCATTGGTATAGCAAATTTCATGCACTTCCTTTTCCCATTCGTCCACTGTCACTCTGTGGACATTTGACACACGGCATGCAGTGCCCAAGCCTTATAAATTGGTCCCCTAGTTTTACTGTGAAGTAGGCAAAATAAGCTCTTATCACAAAGTCCATTATAGCTTGTCTCTGTTGAGCGAACATGTACTCTCCGCAAATGTAACAAAAAACATCCTAATGATTGACACATTTTCTTCGTGATGAATTCATGTCAACACCTAAAACAGAAATAAAACGCGTCTGAACATGTAACGTGCACACGCAAGCACGGACAGCAACAGAAAATTCAAAGGTATGTATATGAACAGGTAACAAATGCTGGCAGGAAAATAAAGTAATACTTGGTAATAACGCCAACAATATCTTGAAAACCAGAGCTGCTAGAGCAAAAAGGATGTCATTTCTGGAATCAGCAACACAAAAGTACTCGGAATCAGGTCGAAAATTCCACGCACCACGAAAATAAATTTTTTACGGGTAACAAATGCTGGCAGGAAAATAACATAATACTCGGTAATAACACCAACAATATCTCAAAAACTAGAGCTGTTAGGGCAGAAAGAATACCATTTCTGGAATCGGCAACCCAAAAATACACAGCATTAGATCAAAAATTCCAGGCACCACGAAAAAAAAAAAAATTTTTTGTTCCCCAGTGATAATATATATTTGTTAAAATCCTCGATGTATTGGTGGAAACCTTGATGTTTCTTCGATGCGTCGGTGAGAACCTCAATGGTTTGCTAATAAACTGAAGAATTCGCACTTTTCCATCTGCAGCAATAAATGGGCAATCAATTTGTAAAATCTCACTTTAATATAACAGTGATACTCACCAATTCAACATCCAGTAACATAATATTTGTTAAAACCCTCGATGTCTCTTCAGTGCGTCGGTGGGAACCTCGATGGTTTGCTAATAAACTAAAGAATTCATACTTTTCCATCTGCAGCAACAACTGGACAATTGATTTGAAAAATCTCTGTTCGATGTAACAGTGATACTCTACCTCGTTGGTGATACTGACCAATTCAACATCTAGTACCATAATGTTTGTTAAAATGCCTGATGTATCAGTGGAAACCTCGATGGTTTTTGGTGTATTGGTGGAAACCTCAATGTTTTTTTATGTATCAGTGTATACCTCGATGTTTTGCTAACAAGCTGAAAATTTATACTTTTTCATCTCCAGCAGCGAATGGGCGCATCGGTGGGTAAAATCTATGTTCAATATAATAGTGAGTTCTCACCAATTCAACCCCAAGTAACTAATAATATTTCTTAAAACGCTCAATGTTTTTCGATGTATCGGTGGAAACCTCTGTATTTTTCCGATGCATCGGCCCCCGTACATTCGAGACATGGCCGGCAGGACCACAGGGGCAACTGCCCCAGTTGCCCTAGGCCCCGCAGTTTAGAAGACAAAAACAGAAATCATTTTTGCTAGAATTCTCTATATTTATTGCTATTTTTTTTTTTTAAGTTTTGGGGTGCGAGGCCCTAAAAATATATTTATATATCATCATCATCATCATCATCATTGTCAACCATTATCAATCCACTGCTGGACGAAGGTCTCCCCAAGTTTCCTCCACAACGGTCTGTCTTGTGCCAGTCTCCTCCATGTCACCCCTGCATACTTTCGAATTTCATCCACCCATCTCCCATGTGGTCTTCTTCTGGGTCTTTTCCTGTCCCTTGGAATCCAATCTAAAATTTCAGCTGTCCATCGATGATCTGTCCTTCTGGCAGTATGTCCAGCCCATTGCCATTTCAGGGATTTAACTCTGATCATGATGTCTTCCACTCTTGTCATTTTTCGGATCCACGTGTTCCTCTTCTTATCTCTCCTGGTTACACCAAGCATGCACCTCTCCATGCTGCTTTGAGTTGTCTGCAGCCTTTGTATGTCTCTTTTAGTTAAGGTCCACGTCTCCGCAACATACGTAAGCACTGGAAGGATGCATTGATCAAACACTTTTCTTTTAAGACATAATGGCATATTGCTCTTGAAAATTATGCTGTTTCTTCCAAAAGCTCTCCAGGCAAGTTTTGTACGCCGATTAATTTCTTCATCAATGTGACCCTCACTTGATATCTGCTGTCCAAGATAAACGTACGTGTCTGTTATCTCCAGCTTTTCTCCATCAATCGATAAATCTTCATTTCTTGTAAAAGCATTGAACATCACTTTTGTCTTCTGAAAGTTCATTTTTAATCCCACTTCTTTACTCTTGTCAGCAAGTTCCTGGATCATACTCTGCAGCTCTGATGGGGTAGTTGCAAAAATGACTACGTCATCAGCAAAACGAAGGTGGGTTAGATAATCTCCATTAATCTTTATCCCCTTGTTTTCCCAGCTCAGTGACTGAAAAACACCCTCCAATGTGGCATTAAAGAGCTTCGGAGATATGGTGTCACCTTGTCTCACTCCCTTTCCAATTTTTACGTGTGTTGTATTTTCAAACAGCCTAATCTTTGCACTTGCATTTTCATAGATGTTATTAATAATATTAATGTATGCATCTTCAATACCGCAGGTTTTCAGAGCCATTGTAACTGCTGATGGTTTCACCGAATCAAAGGCTTTTTCATAATCGATAAAAGCCATGCACAATGGAAGTTCATATTCCCTCGCTCTTTCAATTAGTTCTCTCAGCACGTGGATATGATCTATTGTGCTGTAGCCACTCCTGAATCCAGCTTGTTCTCTCGGTTGAGCCATGTCCAGTGTTACCTTCAAGCGGTGTGAAAGAACTTTAGTGAAGATTTTATAAACTACTGATAGGAGGCTGATAGGTCTGTAGTTTCCGAGATCCTCAATGTCACCTTTCTTATGTAGCAGGACCATTGTAGCGGTGTTCCAATCCTCAGGAATCTTTCCTTCATTAAGGCATCGAGTGAAAATTTGGGCGAGTACTGTTTCGATTTCTCCACTTGCTTCTTGTATGATGTCTACAGTAATTCCATCTTCTCCTGGAGCTTTTCCTCGCTTCATGTTCTTGATTGCATGTGCAACTTCTGCTGGAAGGACTGGAGGAACTCTGGTACTGGTATCTTTCATGATGTCTGGAGTGCATATATCATCCCTTTCATATAATTTGGAGTAGAAATCTTTCACTCTTGTCAAAATTTCGCCTCTATTTCTTGTTACAGAACCATCTTCTTTTCTCAGTGCCATAATCTGTTTTCTTCCCTTACTGAGATGTCCCTTTGCTATCTTTAGGCTTTGGTTGTTTTCAATTGCTTTCCTCACTAGTTCACAGTTGAATTTCCTTACGTCTTCAGTGATACTTCTTCTTACTGTCTTGCATAGCTCTATATATTCCACTTTGGAAGTCACATCTTCTTTAGTTGTCCTCATCTCTCTTCTTTTTTGCATCAACATTTTGGTTTTTCCTGATAATTTGTTCACATGCAACTTGTTCTTAGACCCAGCTAATTTTGTTGCTGTTTCCATAAGAGCTTTGGTTACTTTTCTGTTAACTTCAGAGATGTCCACTTCTTCCGATGTTAGGCCTTCTAAAGCAGAGAACCTGTTCTTCAGTTCTAACTTGAAGGTATTATGGTGTTTTAAGGTTGGTTATGTCAATAGATTTTGTTTGTCCTATGAGCTTGCCACGTTCAAGTTTAGTGTTGAGGTGCATCTTACATCTCACCAATCTATGGTCACTACCTGTGTTGAACTTGTTTAGCACACTGCAGTCTTCTATGATGAATTTTTTGTTACACATAATAAAATCAATTTCACTTGTCGTCCCATTTGGATGTCTCCATGTCCATTTCCTGTGTGCCTTTTTCTTGAAGAAGGAGTTCAAGATGAAAAACCCTTCTGCCTCTGCAAACTCAACGAGAGTATTTCCACGCTGGTTTCTGTTGACATGACCGAATTTACCTACCGAAGTTTCATTCTGTTGCCGTTGCCCTATTTTTGCATTGAAATCTCCCATAATTATTTTCAAGTGCTGCTTACCTTTATTATTTAGATGACAAATTTCCTCATAAAATTCTTCAATTTCTTCTTCAGGATGACTTGTGGTGGGTGCATAAGTTTGAATAATCTGAGCCTGGTATCTTTTCGAGAGTTGGATAACAAGTCGTGCAGCTCTGTCAGAGGAACTTTCAACTTCTACAACTTTATCCTTCAGTTTCTTGTTTATTATAAATCCAACACCACTAGTTCTGCCAGTATCTGTCCCACGATAGTAGAAGAGATGTCCACTTTTCAGTTCGATGAGATCTTCTCCTTTTCTCCTTACCTCACTTAGCCCCACAATGTCCCACTTGATCCTTTGTAGTTCCTCTTCCAATTCAAGAAGCCTTGAATCAGAAGATAGGGAGCGTCCATTGTAAGTAGCCAAGGTTAGCATCAGATGGCAGCCTAGTCCGGTCCTCCGGGGATTCTTAGCACCCTCTGCCTTCATGTCGCACTGGCCGCTGCCTTGGCCAGGTACATTCCAGCTGCCGGAGACTGAGGGCCAAGATTTAAGTTGTGGAATCATTTTGGAGGGGTTTGGCCATAACTCACCACGCTGGCCAAGCGGGTTGGTGAGTGTGGGATAGCATTTCCTCTGATCCCGATGGTATAGTTATACCGCTATGGGCGGTCGTCAGAGCCCCTTTAGTGGGAACAGGATGCACCACGAGAAGGCGGGGTTGACATTTGTCAAGGAGAGGCTGTGATGTTACGCATCACCTGACCTTACATCCCTTTATATATATATATATATATATATATATATATATATATATATATTTTTTTTTTTTGGTTTACAAATCCCCCCAACTTTTTAAACCTTAAACTTTTCCACATTAATGGAATAAGGAATTATATTTCATCATATTTTGTGACTCCCTACCATATGCTCAACAATTTGTGTGTAAACCAGATTCTGAAATGTAAAAAAATAAAGAGAGCATCAAAGTTGTATTTGGGGGACTATATATATGGAGATCAGTATTCCAGGAACAAAAAAAAAAAAAAAAAAAAAAAAAAAAAGCAGTTTTCATACATAAGCACGTGTAAATAAAAGGTAAAAAAAAAAAAAACATTAATTTGTCAGTTATGCTACCTTGCATCAAAAATCAATCACCTAAAGCATGTACCAGGAAAAAACGTATACTGTACAAACAAATTTATTTAAGAGGGATCCTTATTATTCAATACTCGCTACATAGATTAGTTAGTTATCTTTTTATCATTTTGTGGGAAAGTTCTTTATAAAAATCACAATGCAACCTAAACCCCATTCTCTCCAGAAAGAAAATCATAGATGTTAGCACCTTTTACTCTCTCCCTCTCTGTCTGTCTCTCTCGCTCTGAATTTTGAATCCATATTATGGTGTTTTTGTTAAGCTCACAGTAATTTGAGATAATCATTTTTCTTTAATTGTAAATACTTTATATATTGGAACATGTCCAATATCCAAAGGTTTAAATTTTATGTGCAATTATTTAATTAATACATTCAGGGTAACTTACCATTTCATGGCCTTGCTCCCAGTTCAACATTTCCAACACGTGAGTTGTAATCAAAATGTCGCATGTTTTTAGAGGTAACATGAGGGCTATTCACTTTTTGTATCTGAAGTCATTCACTTTATTATCTTCTGTTCCTGGTCGTGTAGGGGTTTTTGGAGGCGTCGTGTAGTAATCCTGAATTACTCCTTCATTTTCATACAAAAACGCAGTCGTGCCAAATATGCTCACCAGAAATATGTGCGGTCCTATTTACATATCAACACTCAAAAAACATCGGGGTTTTTATTTGTCATGCATACACACCAAACATACACACAAAACTTCATTAAACAATATATACAATCCACAAATGCTCTATAAACTCTCTGTATACATATATACATAAGACATTTTCTCCTCGGTCAACTGCATCGGTTTTTTGACCCTGCCTTCTGCTTGCAAATATCCCATGTCCATTGTAAAATGGCTTCATAAAAGGAGCTTTCCCATGCCGCACTCTACCCTCTGCAACACTCCAACTCAAGTACTTTCTGTAGCAACCCTTTAAAAACATGCAACATTAGTACTTTCCCCTGGTACCCTAGTACTTTCTGTAGCAACCCTCTAAAAACATGCAACATTAGTACTTTCTCCTGGTACCCTAGTACTTTCTGTAGCAAACCTCTAAAAACATGTGACATTAGTATTTTCTCCTGGTACCCTAGTACTTTCTGTAGCAACCCTCTAAAAACATGCAACGTTAGTACTTTCCCCTGGTACCCTAGTACTTTCTGTAGCAACCCTCTAAAAACATGCGACATAAGTACTTTCTCCTGGTACCCTAGTACTTTCTGTAGCAACCCTCTAAAAACATGCGACATTAGTACTTTCCCCTGGTACTCTAGTACTTTCTGTAGCAAGCTACCTCTAAAAACATGCGACATTTTGATCACAACTCACGTGCTGGAAATGTTGAACTGGGAGCAAGGCCATGAAATAGTAAGTTGCCCTGAATGTATTAATTTTTCATTAAGATGGTTTTAATGTGTTTTCATTGTTTATGGAACGATTTTATTAAACTATGAGATTTATTCTTTAGGGCCCGCAACCCGCAATGAAATTTTACTCCAGGCCCCGCTATGAAATTTTACCCGGCGCCCCGCAAAATTTCAATTCGGCCCTGCTTCGAGGAAAAGATCTTGGTTTTTGCTAACGAATCAATTAAAACAGCAAATAGAAAGGGAATATTTATTTCCTCTTTATAAGAACGTAGCAAAAGAAATGCATTTACTTTTCCTAGAAGATATTCTTTACCAGTTTCAAACATCAGTCATGAAACCCGGATGTTTTTTCGATGTATCGGCTTCTGCAACATGGAGGTTAAAACATCAATGTTCAAAAACATTGAGGTTTTTTGCCCATCCTAAATGCCATGTTTTATTACTACAAACTCTTCACAGTTTTTATTCATTTCTTTTTTTCCAAACAAACTGACACAGTTGCAAAAATTCGCGAATTGCGAATCCTTCCCCTTTTCCCTATTTTTCTAAACTCATGATGCCAGCTGAGGATGAACTTATTTAGCTTGTTCCTCTATCCTTGCAGATGAGTGTTTTGCTATGGCGCTGGAGATTTTTCGTAAAGTTATTTGAAATGGCTGGTTGTAGTCAGTGCATAAATGCCAACTATTAGGAATTTTCCGTAACATTACAAATTTTTGGTTGGAAGCACGATAGTACGGACATAACAACAATGAAGTTACAGAAAATCGCCATTAGCATCATTTAATTTTTCATGATAATTAATGCAGTAATCAGGCATCTGAATTTACTGTATTTTTACTGTTCTCACGTAATATCAATCACTCAGAAAACTTAAAAAATTTTATTGCCTTGGAGCGGGAATTGAACAAGTTTTCTGAGTGATTGATATTACGTGAGAACAGCAAAAATACAGTCAATTAATAGATGTCTGATTGTTGTGTTAATTATCATGACGTGTTCCATGTATTATGAGAAGAATATTTCTTCCACACTGTATGCCTGAATCTAAGAATATTAAGCTTCACCTGAAGAACGCCAACTCTTGTAGAGATAGTGTAAAACAGACGATAACAGCGCCACCGCAACCAAAAGATAATATGCTCTGCCGGAAAGGAAACATTCAGGAGCAGAACACGTTAGGCGAACTACTGCAGTAAAGCTTTTCTTTGATCCACGATGGTTTCCTTTGATCTGATGACTATTTGCTTTGAGCAGTTTTTTTGTTGTTGTTGTTTTCTGATATCCTACCCGTCCCTTATTTCGGTGAGAAAAATATGCCATAACATTAGTATTACTATTTAAATTAAATTTTAGCAAATATTATAGTTATACCTAAGGATCCGTACAAAATGCAGACAATCCCTAGTATTTGGCATTACTGAAAATGTTTCTGAAAAACTGAAGAACAAACAAAAGCCTTAACTAACCTGATTGGCGTAACAAAACTAACATATCCAATTTGCGAAGTGATTATGCTACCAAGAAGGTAACAATCACATGCTGTGAGTAGCTCGGCTGACTGTTCTTTACCAGATTTGAAGTCAACAGAAATACGCATGCACAGTCTGCTCCTGCATCAGCGTGTATGTTGGCTTCTGTGCACTGCATTTTATATCTTAAGATATGGTGGCGCTAGGTACGTCTTGCCGAGCCTGAACTTCTTCTCAGGTAGATAATCTTTGCCTGAATGACTGGTAATATGCTTCACAACGCTAGATGACAGCACAATTTGCTTTGATTAATAATGCGGTCGGAGAATGTTCCAATGCTCTTAATACTCAGATACTTCGGACTTTTTCGTCCTGGGTGGTGTAACAGTTAGCATGCTCGAACAGTAATCGGGAGATGCGAGTTTGATTTTCGCTCCAGGGTGATGAAATTTTCAAGTTTTCTGAGTGATTGATATTAAGTGAGAACAGTAAAAATACAGTCAATTCAGAGATGTCTGATTGCTGTGTAATTATCATGACATATTTCCCCATATTATGAGAAGAATATTTCTTCCATACTATATATTTAATTTTTCTGCTGCTTCAGAAATAGTCATGAGATCGTGAAATTCCACCACTTTTTCGTCATCATTCGAGTTATCCTCGAGGTCGATACTATACTGAATAGAGTGGAGGGGGGCGCCGTTTTCTGCTGGGGAACAGATTTCTGTCTTTCAAAACTTCATAAAACGGAAGGTATACGAAGTGAAGATTTCTCCCGTAATCGAAATTCGTTTTACTCGCGATGTTTTCTCTGCCCAGTATTATTGTTAAATATATATTTTCTGACAAACAAGTTTGTATATCAGCTTGAAAATATAGACAACAATCTCCAAAATGGAAAGTTAGACGGAGCAAAAATATCCCTGTAATTTGTAAATTCTGTTTCTTGTGATGTTCCTTCTACCCTCTATTGTTATGTATAATTTTATTCCATAATTATTTATATTTTAGCTTGAAAATGTAGGAAAATTTTTTGTAAATGGAAGCAGGACATAGCACGAATTTATCTGAAAATCTCCCTTTTCTTTTTTTCCCCGCAAGTTTTCCACTGTCCAGTATTATTGTTAAATATTTTTTTTTCATAAATGTTTCAGCTTGATAAGAGAGGAAATGTTTTCCGAAAACTGAAATTACGAAGTTAGAAAATTTGTGAGAATTGATGCCTGGTGTTCAAAAGTATTCATAGTCAAAGTTACTACACTTATAAAAAAAAATGTGAAAGCTTTGTATTATACATTTTTGTTCCTCAAACAGAAAGTTATTTCAGTATGATGGATGGAATTATGGTCATAGAGTCAGGAAGAATGAACATCGAAACCTGTTTGGCTATTCAGACTGTGAACTGCAAACTTAAAGCACTGGGTAAATAGGGTAGGGTAAGCTACAGTTTAGCTTTTCAGTAAAATGAGTTATATTATAGGAGAAGCACTGAATTCCAACTCTGCCAAAATCTGTGGGTATTAAATGAGAGAGAAAAGAAGAAAACTAAATGTTTATTGAAGGTAATCTTTTAAATTTTTTGTGTTGACAGCATTTTTTATTTTACCACTAGCAAATTATTGTTTAATGTATTTATTCTTTTCTTTTCTGTAATAATTGCAACAAACTAGAATTCTTTGCCATAATAAATACCCAATTTTGCCACTGCATGCTGAATTGCTAAAAAAAAAATTGTTTATTACTGAAAACAACTTTCAGAGGTTGGCATCTATAAGTCACAGTGACAGTAAAAGTTTGCCAAGTCATAGTAATGATTTTGAATCATCTAAGAGAGATATTGGACAAGCACAGGGCCATAGCTACTGGGAGGGTAGTGAGGGTGCTTGCCCTCCCAGAATAGTCATTCTAAGGGCATACATTCATGCTCTGGGGAATGTATAAAATTGAAATTGTTACTAAAAAAGAAAGTTACATCCTTCAGTATTATCTTTTTAAAGACTTTGGGTTGTCTTAACAGTATTCCATGCAGTTAACCAGGGTACAGAGTAACATCCACTATGAAGTCTGAACATCTCATATCCATGAAGGTAATTTTCCAAAACAGTGAATAAAGACATAGAAAACAATATGCTAATATGTCTAACCTCCATGACCTTTCCAAACATGCTGTTGGGATGAAGAGCTAATTAATTATCTGTGCTCTGTCGCAGGAAGTTCTCTGAGCATTTAACCTTGAATGGAATTTTTCGAAGCCCTACCCCTAAAACTTCTTCCTATTGTTATGTTCACTATTCAATACTCATTCCTTCTGCACTGGTTTGTTTTTCATTCTGCATTTCTGTGGAGTGTTTTGTTGTCAACGTACACATAACGTTTATGCTTTACTTGGTATTTTACAACCTGTGGTTCTTGAGTATTTACTTAGTTTTTACATTTGTAATAAAATTATGTCAAAAACATGAACAATCGTAATACTTCCCTATAATGTGAACAATCGTGAATAATCGTAATACCTCACTGGTAAAGAACAATTGTAATACTTCCCTTTAATGGAGATGTGTGAGAAAGTAAAGACTGCATATTATTTGAGTGGAACTCGAAGAGGTGTAATTTTGAACTCAAGGGGGCATGATTTTGAACTCGAAGGGATGTAATTTCAAGTCTCACCCTCCTGGATAAGAAAAGCTTGCTACGGTCCTGGACAACCAGCATTAAGCCAGAAAACTAGCCACCGTGCCACATGCATAATGTGTTTTTCTGAAAGTGAAGATCTTGACAGTGAATGGGAGGTATAGAAATAAAATGTTGGGGGCATATGAGACCAAAAATTTTTGATAACAACTTGAAATGATCTTAATTTCTACCAGTGTTGACAAGCTTCTGTTAGAGTTGAAAAATTCATGTTTATTCTGCAAATTCAGCTGCAATCAAAAGAACTTTAAAAACAACCATTCACTTACCTGAAAGATCTTGGTCATTTTTTTATCTTGTAACACTTCAAGCACGTCAATTATACATATATGATTGACGTGCTTGAAGTGTTACAAGATGAAAAAATGACCAAGATCTTTCGGGTAAGTGAATGGTTGTTTTTATAGTATATCATTAATGAATTGCACGTAAATATACGCACTTTGCTAGTGATTGATACCTAAAAAGGGCAAATATTATGACAAAAGAACTTTGTTCAAATTTCGCTTCATTTGTTCCAAAATTCGAAAGTCTTATTCTGGAAACTACAACAAAATTGTTTCGTTATGTCATTCTGTGAAAACAGGAATTGTAACATACCTTATATGTTCTCAGAAACAGGGATCGCATTCCTCCTAAAATTCCTAATATTTTGTGACCCTCCTTAAATTCCTAAAATTATACCTAAAATTTGCTATTCTTCCTAAAATTTTTGTAAGCTTATTTATTAAAAATACAACCGTTATTAACGCCAATAAATTTACCATTACAGTAAGGTAAAAAGACCTGTTATTGTAGAAACACAGCCTATATGCTGTGCTGCTGAAGGAGGGAAAATGACGCCTTCGAGATGCACTTGCTTCGGGGCGGGCGCTCCATTTTTTTGCCTTCGGACAGTTTTCGAGAGTAACAAGAGATCTAAGGGGAAAGGGGAGGGGTCATTTTCACCCCTGGTTTGCGCTTTGCAGACGAACTCCATGGCACACAGAAGATCGTACTTTATTTTTGTACATGCCTTGTGGAACCTCCTCTTTCTGCTGATGTTTTGTTATTGTAAACCGCAGGTGGGTGGAAGCAAAGAGGAAACATGTGGTCTCCTTCCGTAACCTCCGGTAATGACGATGGGATGGTAGCTGAGTGTTATCGTGGCAGGCAGTAGAGCACGTGATCATTGACCTTCGGTCGTGCGTCGGCAACAGCGACCTTCGATGCGCAATATATCTCGGCTCCGACTCGCTTTGACTGAACTTGCGTGAGATGCGTTTGATAGTTTCTGGTTTTGCGTCTTTTATGGTGTTCTCTGTGCTGTGTGCAGGTTCAGTTCTCTAGTGGTGACCTGCTTTTTTTTTTTTTTTTTTTCTATCTTCTGACATCCTCGCAGCCAAATTTCGGGAAGTTGTCTGGTTTTGCAATATTGGAACGTGTTTTTGTACTTCCCTTTCATTTTCTGGTTAGTAATACAAGTGTTTAAGATGCCTAAATCCAAAACGAAATTTCAAGATGCGTGGCTCGCCAAAGAATTGGACGGAGTGAAGTTGAAAGAATGGTGTTCTGCAACTGAAACAATATTTTCTGCTAAGTGTATATTGTGTTCAGAAATTTTCAACATTTCTAATAGTGGCTTTTCACAAGTACAAGCGCATCATAAAGGAAAAAAACATTTGCAGAAATTTCAAAGTAAATTTCAAAATAAGTCCATCCTTGAAAGCCTTTGGAGGACGGGATCTTCAGCCCAAAACAAATATTAGTGAAGTACTGAGTCATGATTTACAGTTGGCTAAAGCCGAAGCATTATGGGCCATGAAAGTTGCTAAGGACAATATGTCTTTTGTTTCATGCACTGAAACAGTTGAACTTTTCAAAGAAATGTTTCCTGATTCTGCTATTGCAGCCAAAATGCAACTTAAAGAAAAAAAGTTGCTTATGTGATATCACATGGATTGTCAAAATATTTTGAAGAGGATTTGAAAAAAGACATTGCATCTAGTAGCCCAGGAAAGGTTACTATAGCATTTGATGAAACTACAAATACACAAGTGAAACGGCAGTTGGATGTGTATCTCAGGTACTGGTCTTCAGAAATAAATTCAGTTTCTTGCCGATACCTAACAAGCATTTTTCTGGGTCATGCAACAGCAGATATTTTGCTAAAAGAAATTCTTGATGTGTTATCATCCTTCAATATTTCGTTGAACAGAATTATTTGTGTATCCATGGACAGCCCAAATGTAAATAAGTGCTTTTTACGCAAATTCAATGAAGTTGTAAAACAAGAAACAGGCCAGAAATCTTTGGAACTAGGTTTTTGCAACCTGCATGTTGTTAGTAATGCATTTAAAAAATTTTTGACAAGCTTAAATATAGATTTTGACGAATTTGCTACTGATATGCATTACTTTTTAAAGAGTAGTGCTGCAAGACGAGAGGATTATAAATCTGTCGAGGATATAACATTGGTCACAGCCAAATTTCTTTTGCGTCATGTCAGCAACAGATGGTTAAACCGTTGGTTCTGTAGCCCAGAGGCTCTTGGATCAATGCCTAAATATTACAGAATATTTTTTAAACTTCTTGCCATCTCAAAAAATATTTGAAAAACAACTACGCAATTCGTCAAGGTATAAAAGAATTCACGGTTTCCTGAAAAATGAGCTAACTCCTTGCTATTTAGCATTAATTTCATTTTCACACCAAAATTTTGAAAAGTTTTCATTATGTTATCAGAGTGAGGAACCAAAAATACACCAGTTATATTCTGATTTAAATACTTTAATGAGGAATGTTATGGCTCAGTTTATCCAAGATGATGTTATTGCAGGGAAATTTGGAGAAGACCTAAAGAATGTAGATTTTGAAAACAAAAATTCATGGAAAAAACTAGGGGAGTTAGAAGTTAGTATGATGACAAAAAATCTCCTCAGGAATGTTCAGGAGACCAGGCAGAAATTATTTCTCTTAGATGTAAGATCATCACTAATTGCAACCACAAAATATTTAAAGTCAAATTTGCCATTCTGCAATCAAAAGCTAAGAGACATAGAAGTTTTAAAGGTAAAAGAACCAAAGAAAGAGTCAACTCAACTTTCAGTCACTGAAGACTTTCGGAAATAACCAGAATTTGAAGTGTTTTGCATCTTTCTGAGGAACAAATTGATAGAGTAAGAGAAGAGTGGAAACTTTTAAATTGCGATAAGCCAACTCTAGATGAACTAGTGAAATTTTCAGAGGAAGGGCATATTCCAGTGCGGATGATCATTACTGGCGTAATATATTTAGTATTAAAGACTCTAGCGGAAAAGAAAAATACTCAAATCTTGCTAAACGCATCAAGTCAATTTTAGTTTTACCTCATGGTAATGCTGATGCAGAAAGGGGATTTTCGGTTAACACTGCTCTGTTAAGGAAGGACAAGGCTAACTTAAAAGACTCAACTATAACATCATTAAGAATAGTTAAAGGGGCCATTAAACACTATGGATGTGTAAGTAAAGTTCCCATAACAAGAAATTTGTTAAATAGTGTATGTGATTCACATAAATTTTATAAAGAGTATGTTGATAAGCTGAAGGAAGAAGAATAAAAAAAGGTAAAAGAAAGGAAGCAGAAAGAGAGAGCAAATAAGGAAAAGCAGCTAGAGATAAAAAGAAAAGCTGAGTTTGATGACAAAATAAAAGAAAATGATGCAGAAATAAATAGGCTTAAAAAAGATAAAGAAGCCTCCCTAGCAGTAGTTCAAGAGGGAACAGAAAGAATGAGAAAAGCTGTAGAAAAACAAAATACTGTTGAAATAGCAGTTGCCTCTAACTTGATCATACAAGGTTCAGCTGAAATAAAGAAAACTGAAAGTAAATTAGTTGTGGTGGAAGCAGAAAAAGATAGGCTAATCAGGAAAAGGTTAAAACAATAATATGAAAAAGTAATTCAGTGAACAATTGTACATAGTTCTTGGTTTTCAATTACCTTTTTAGGATATTATAATTTAATGTGAAACCTGAAAACTTTACTGTGAAAATCGTGAATTGCTTCTGGTTCAACAGCATATTAATGTTCAAAGTGAAACTTGAATGTGGTAAATATACTTGAATATGATAATAATAACACGTGAAAAGATAAGAACTGAACATTAGAAGTAAATCATACTTAAACTTTAGACATTAGACGTTATGCAAAAAATTTGGGTGTGAACTTCGACCATATATACTAATGGACTGCGCATTGGCAATAGCTGCATCAAAGCCGCCATGGCTCAAACATTGGGCACGTCATCATCAGACTCCAAATTTCGTGTAAATAAAAAATGCTGTTATGATTACTAATTTACGCAGCAGAACTTCAGTGTTTTCGGTGTGTTATGTGAATGCGCCTCATATATAATGAAAACTCTTCAGATAAGTTTACTTATGAGCTATATACATGCATGATCGGGTTGTTTACATTTTGTGATTTATAATGTGATGAACATTTGCGAAGAATTTGGAACATGCATTCCATTTTTTTTTTCTTAAGTTACTATATTTTTATATCAATAGCTGCAAGTTTCTGGTTAAGTAATTGAACTTTATTGACTTAGGTATTTAATTTGTTTCTTACCCATGAAAAATCATAGAACTTTCTTTACTATATCGCTCAGAGCAACCATAAGCACAGCAGATGTAACCCATCTTTTTGACTGTTGTCATGTGATTTTATGTTGGAGCCAGAAATTTTGATGTCATGTGCAGTCTATCAGTATATATGGTTGAAGGGTGTGAAGCAAACTCTTTACAATGTATACAAAGTTGTTTTACTAGATGTATACAAATATACATCTAGTTTTTATTGAAATACGCTCCTAAAATTATCCTAAAATTTTTCTAAAAATTCCTAAAATTCCTACCTAAAATTTTCCAGAAGTATGCTATGATCCCTGCAGAAACAACCATTAAAACAGTTGACACATATAATAACTTGTTTTCTTTTTTTTTACAGATACTAAAATTTTGTCACATGCTGTATATGCTAAGGGGAAAGTTTTTGGAAGAAATACTTTTTCAAAGTGAAGGGGTTGGCTTATATACAAACAGGTTTATATACAATTAATTATATACAGTATTTTTGTCTGAAGATTTTTTTCCCATTTTTACCTAGTTTTTGCCAATGTCCCAGCAAGAATATGCATATTTTTGCTGAAAAGAACCAAAACATACACAAAACAAATAGTTTACCATATTATATTTATGTGATTAAAAAGGCTGCAAATGTTTATGCGTAGTTTTCATTGATATTTCAGTTGGAATTAATAGGATATTTGTTACATGTATAGTGTTTTAGGTACGTAATTGTTTTTGTAAAGTAGAAAAGAAAAATTGGAAATTAGAAAATTGACTTGCAAGGCTTTGAAATTCTTGTAACATACAATGGTGATGTGTGTGATCACATACTGAGTATAAAGGATGGTATTACTGTACTCTGTTTCCATATTGATCACATATCCATGTCCTGTAGTTTTTATAGGGAATGTCCTGTATTTTATTGCATGTCTGCTGCTACCCCTGGGAATGCCAAGTCTGGGTACACTGCGTGACTCATGTTAAACCTGTGATATTTGTGAGGGACTTATAGAGTTCTTTGTTAGTTATAATTGAATGAGCCAGAACACCTGCCTAATAAGATGTTGGTCCTTTGTGTGCTGCCAAAGCAGTTCTTACCTGGCAAAGCATGGATATTACAAGATTTCTAAAAATGTCTTGTGGTATCTGGTATCAACATGTTACCAGCAGATCCTTAACTCTTGTAAATTACATGGTTGAGCTGCCACAAATCAGATTTGCTGTTCCAACACAAACTAGGCTCTGTGGTATGGTGCATTATCCTGTTGAAGGAAGGCGCTGCTATAAGGAAATACCTTTGCCATGAAAGGATGTACCTGGTTGTCATAGTTTCCTGCACATGAATGACTGGATCTACGTTTTCCAAGCAGAACATTTCCCAAAGTATTACACTTCCTCCACTGGCTTGCTTTTATCCCACAGTGAATCCTGGTACTAACACTTCCCCAGGAAAACAATGCACATATGCTCAGCTGTCCACATGGTTCCACAGGAAATGAGATTCATCAGACTACAGGACCTTCTTCCAGTCATTCTAGGTCCAGTTTTGATGCTTGCACTTTCGAGGTGAACTAAGGTTAGCATGAGCACTCAGAGCTTCCTGTGGCTATGCAGCTTTATTTTCAGCAGAGTTTAATGTACTGTGTGTTGTGACACATCACTCCCATCACCAGCATTCAAATTACCTGCAAGTTGCACCTCAGTATTCCTTCTGTTAGCCCATACCGTACGGGAAAGCCTTCACTCACTCCTAGTATTGATGAGCCATGGTTGGCCCACACCTTGCAGGCAGTGTAGGGTTTGTCCCTCTTCAAACTACTTTTTGAAGGTACTAACCACAGTTGACCATGAACACCCCACAAACCTTGCCATTAGTTGACCATGAGCACCCCACAAACCTTGCCATCTTGGAAAACCTTGCCATCTCTGACCCAGTTGTCTGGCCATTATGTCAAACTCGCTTAAGTCCACTGGCTTTCTCATCTGAAGAACAAGAATAACACTGATTAACAGAGCTTAGTATCAGGTGTTTTTGATGCCATTTCATGACCTTCACACGCACCATGTTTATGTTGCTTCAATTTGCATAAAGACCAGCTGGTCATAATATTTTGACTTTTTGATAAATATGTTTCATTACCATTACATGGTTAATTTTAAAAATGTGAATTTTTAAAGGCATTTACTAATTTGAGGTAATTTTTATATGCACCTATAGATTCCACTGGTGTTTGCACATGGAGAAAGCATCACGTTCGTGGTATGTCAGCCCACCAGCCATCTGGTCGTAGAGGTCATACTGCTGCCATTTACAATGGCGCCATGCATGTTTATGGTGGCTACCAGGACCTTAGGGGATCTTCATCTGAATTATGGACTTTTGATCTAAGTAAGTTAATTAAATTCATTACACAACTCCACATATATTGTGTAAATTTTTTTGAATTTGTAGGAGGAGCTTTTATATCCTAAAACTAAATAAAACGATCATATATACTTGTATATAAGCTAAAGTCTGCCCCCCCCCCCCCCCCCTAGCGTCATGACCCAGTTCACATCTTGTCGGCAGTCAGTCAAGCAAGGTTTGCCATTCTTGTCTATTCTCCACAGTTTTAATGATTTCTGCAACTGATAGATTGGTACAATATAGCTTATATACAAGTCAGCTAAAAATTTAAATAATCAATGGAAAATGTTTGCACCCTGCATACAATTTCAAGAAACAAACCACCCTAATATGACAAACATGAAACTTAATCCCATTTCAATGTGAAGCCATAAAATTTCTTGCTTCCCAAAAAAAATAATTCCCTCATTATTTTCCTTGTGGGACTTGAAGCATGTAACCCCTCCTTTAGTATGGGACACACTGCTTCACTGTTGGAGAGGAGCACTATGAATCAGTTCATCTCCAATGTTTTCACAGCAAGCATGGACATATTTTCTTGTGATTGTGCATCGTGTCATCATTGTTACAGAAGTGGAGAGGCAAAAGTGTTCTGATTGAGCTTCACTTTTTGATACCTTAACATATTGTAAAGGATCCTAAAATGAGTGGAAAAACTAAGGTAAGGAAAAAGGTTGTCTTATGGCATGCATGATTTCAATTAAAAATTGTGAAATATGCAGAAAAAAATAATTGTGGTGCTACTCATGATTTTTGCATGAATGAGAAGAGAGCAAGTTTGGAAATAAAGTAAAAATTAATCAGAAGTGGACATATGCCAAAAATGTGAAAGGTCACAAGAGGGAGGATCTACTTTCTTTCCATAATCAGGAAAGTGCCTAAATGACTGGATGCTGGAATGCTGACAGAATGGGCTCATAGTCCCTTCAGTCATCTGACCTACAGTTTTCTGTGGCTGATGTCATATGGCCTACAGTGTTTCAGCCTATCATAAATGAAGGGATAGTTCTACCATACATGGGTGATGTAATAATTCCATCCTCCCATGAAATTGAAGGAATTGAAAAGCTAAAGCAATTACTTGAGATTGCAAGTAAGTACAGGCTAGAAATTAATTTCAGAAAATCTCAGTTTTTGAAGAGAAAAGTTGAAATTATAGGCTGTGTGATTGAAAATGGTCATATATCACCATCTACTCTAAAGACAAAAGCAGTTGATAAATTTCTAGTACCTAAACATTTGAAACAAGGGCAAAGTTTTCTGGAATTGATGAGATATTTCAGGAAGTTTATACCTTCTTATTAGGTTATTTCCAAGCCTTTAAATGATCTTTTAAAAAAGAATCATGAGTCTGAATTTGGTACAGATGAAATAGATATTTTTTTGTCAACCTAAAAAATTACTGTCAGGCACACCAATACTAGGAATATATGATCAGAGTAGTGAGACTGAGGTACATACAGACACAATCATAGATGGTTATGGAGCAGTTTTATTGCAGAAATCACAGTGTGATAACTGTTTACGCCCAATGTGCTATATGAGTAAGAAGACAACTAAAACCAACAGGAAGTACACAAGTTACAAATTAGAGGTTTTATTCATTATTGAAACCCTAAAAAAAATCAAAGTTCGTTTGTTGAATATTCGCTTCAAAATAGTAATAGACTTTCAGAAGACAATGGATAAAAAGGATCTTGCAACATGAGTGGCAAGATGGACTCTCCTGTTAGAAGAATTTGACTATAGAATTGGGCATAGGTCAGGCTCTAATATGCCCCACGTGGATGCTCTAAGTAGATTCCCTGTCATAATTTTTGCTGAAAGAATTTCAGCAGTCACAATTTCTGCTGCTCAGGAAGAAGATAGTGAGATAAAGGTAGTATAAGAGCTACTGAACACTGGTCAACAATCATGTTGTTAAATGGATAATTTTATCTGATTCTTATGTATTTTGGGGGGCTGATTCCGAAAATGAAGTCAGAATCTGCCCTACAGGCTCTACTTTTTTGTAACCAACATACTTGTTTTTAAACAGCTTATACATTTTGCTCAAAACCTGTTGTATAGTTTGTTTTCTTAATTAAAAAAAAATCAGGCTTTTTATAAGGCCTTCTGCAAAACATCATGTTAAATGCAGTAGCTATTCCTTATGAATCATTTATTCATGTCTAAGCAGAAAAGCAAGTAGAGGAATCTGCTGTGTATGACTAATTAAAAGAGCAGCACCACATCAGAAATGTGGCAAACCAATGAGTCATCATGTATCATTCAAGATAAGACAATCTTAAATAGTCTGGCTTACTAGAGCTTCAGTTGAGTGTTGGTTTTTGTGTGAGCGACACCTGACATTTGTGAGTTTGTCTTGTGTTTTAATTCTATTTCTTCGGCTATAAAAGTGTTTTTCTTTTCTTTTTGTGCATACTTTCGTGTGAGATATACATGTAAGTAAGTGGTACATACTCTGCATAAAAATTCCTCATAATTGTATAAGTCACCCAAACAATTTTTGCTTCGTGTGTGGTGAAGTAACAGTAAAGTCTGGAAGAAGGAACATTACTCCTTTCATGCTAAAATCATATGAGCTCTACTTTGGCCGCCCCGGTGGCGCAGTGGTCTAAGGCGTTGGCCTCTGATCATTCGTCCGTAAGGGGTCCGGGTTCGAATCCCGGTCAGGCGTGGATGTTGTGTTTGTCTTACGGCACTGGCTCTCTCCCTTCCCTGGAACCAGTGACCCTAAATTAGGGACGGGCGACTGCTTATAGCCCATTGAGTTGCTACGGTGGTCGTTAAACCTCCAATCAAAAAAAAAAAAAAAAAAAAAAAAAAAGAGCTCTACTTTGGGTGTAAGATTGGAGATATAGACAAATCGGTACATATGTATTAGCCGGGCGCCAGTAGAAATATATCAGTAAATGTCACAATTGTCGATAGATGGCGCCACATGAATAGTTATTTCTTTTTAGAATTTGGCTGTAATGAACGACGTGATGAGTTTATTTTTGGTAAATACAATTTCTGAAGGAAATATATCGCAAAAATGGCAGTAATACTGCGATTTTTTTTTATCTGGTGGTAGCGTATTTGTATGCAAAGCTGTACATAGCGCTACATCAGTACCACAGATAACGTCTCGTTATTTGGATTTTTGACAATTTGATTCTCATGTCACTCGATTATCTGTTTCTGTGGTGTTGAGAAATGTGAAAATTTGGGATTTACCTCAAGATGAAGGAAGTGCTGTGTCATTTCTTCAAAGTAAAGGAATTTTGCCGAGTGAAAGAATGTGTAAATTGGGCCATAATATGAAGCTATACTTTGGAAGTGAAAGTATTCAATGGCGGTGCAACATTAGAACATGCAGATCTAAGGTAGGCTTATGTGTTGGAAATTGGTTTCAGAGTAGTCGGCTTCCTTTTTTAACTGCTGTTCGATTTATTTATAGCTGGAGTGAGAATTTTACTTCTATTAAATGTTTCAAGTACTTCTAATATTGGATTTCGTAAGAAAAAGTCCGCTATTGAAAAGTTAATTCATTTTTTGACGTGCATTAATGCAATTGCATTGTTGGACTTATTGTTAAATCCATGTTGAACACTTACCGCACGTGTTGGTTTCCGTATTTCCGTTGTGTAGATGCGGCATGGGTTTTTTTTCATTCAGTTGCTGTTCCTTTTTATGAATTTTTTTCCCTTTGCTGCCTCGTCACTAAATGAATTTTTTTCCCTTTGCTGCCTCGTCACTAAATGAATTTTTTTCCCTTTGCTGCTTCTACATTTCGATACGTTTTTTACCTGAGTACTTTCGGTAACATTTCATTACCGTCATCTAGGGGACGTTTTGCTCCGACCTGCACGGACCGTGTCGGCAGAGCATTAGGTGGTTCTCATGGGCTGCATCTATTCGCGGCTATCACTTTCTCTTGGGCGTTGTGGCGTCTCTTGTTGGCCAGCGATCTTATTTTTCGAACTTTTCCGGTTTTTTTGCTCAATTTTAATTAAATTCCTCCAGCTGTTTCTTAAAATATTAGGGTCATTGTGGTTGCAAACTTTTGCTCTATTGTTTTCTATCATTACTGACTCTGCTATTCTGAGGTGTTTCTCGGATTTACAGCTTTTTATGACTTTTATATTTTCAAATTTAGAATATTTTTGGTTAGCCAGACAATATTGAATAAGTGCAGTTTTTTCTTCTTTTTTCTGCCAATTTTTTTCATGTTGTTTTAACCTGTGTTTAAGCTTATTTTTGGTACTTCCTATATTATGCCATTGGAGGGTTTTCTGTAATAGGAATTGAGTAAATACCTGCTTTTTCTAACATTTTTATTTTTTCATTATTTTTGATTACTATATTTTTGATAGTATTTACTTTTCCTCTAATTTGAATGTTATGCTTTTTACAAATATTATTAATTTCATTAGTAGTACCTTTAATGTAAGGAAAACCATTTAGATATTTGATTTCATTTTTATTTATTACTGCATTATTTTTTATTTTCTTTAGTACTTCTGTGTTCCATTTTTTTATTAAATGGTTTGGATAACCAAAACTACCTGCAATTTTTTTTATGAATTTAATTTCTTCATTAATGAACTGAATATTTTCAGAGTGCGTATATGCTCTTTTAATTAATGTTTTCAGACTATTGCATTTTTGTGGATAAGGATGTGCCGAGTTGTACGGGATTAGAACAAGAACAAATGAACTTTTTCGAAAAACTCTGAATTGCAACTTATTTGTGGATTTTATAACTTGTATGTCCAAAAAGGCTATTGTGTTGTTGTTTTTTTCTATTTCTACTGTAAGTTCTATTGTTGGGTATAAAGAGCTGTAACATTTGGTTAATTTTCTTAACTCTTCTTCGTTCAGTTTTGATAGAATGAAAATGTCATCCACGTATCGACAGTATATTTCTGGTTTTTCTTCCATACTCTGCATGACATTTTCTTCAGTCTCGTTCATCACAACCTCAGCATATAAAGTTGATAATGGTGAGCCCATTGGGCCTCCTGAATTTTGCTTGTAAATTTTGTTCTTGTATGTAAATACATTGTTTTCATATAAATAGAATAAAACTTTTTTGAATTCTTGAGTTTGTGTGTCATTTAATATTTTAAGAGTATGTAACTTCTTAATGACAATTTCAATAGTTTCTGGAACAGGAGTGCTTGGATATAATGCTTTAACGTCCATGCTTGCCATATGTAAGTCCTTTAGGTCTGTTTTTACATTTTTAATTTTCTCAATAATTTCATACGTGTTCTTGATGGTGAACCTATTGTTCATGAAAATGGGTGCAAGGAACCTGTAAATGTTTTTCTCTAATGTTATCAATGGTGAGGGTTTTTTTTAAACAATCAGTCTCATTGGAGCATCTTCTTTGTGTGTTTTTATCTTTGCTACAATATGTGGTATGCTTGCTCCCATTGGTGGGAAAGAGCGCTTGATTTCATCAGGTAATGTGCTATGATTTCTTATATTCGCGAAGAATTTAATTTGGTTATCAGTTGGGTCTTTCTTTATTTCAGTACAGTTTAATTCTTCTATTGCTACAGTCATTTTTTTTTTCGTATTCGCATGTTGGTAAACTGCAAAAAACTATTAATTCCACTTATCAGAGGAGTATTGCCATTACACCTTTTGAACTACTTTTTGGTACAAAAATGAACTGTAAAGATGATATCAAAATCAGGGAATTGTTAGAAACTTGAGTTTTAAGTTATGTTCCAAGAATCCAGAGACAAAGCCAAGAAAGAAGTGAAAAGGATAAAAGGCTAATCATACAGGTACAAGAGGAAAACCGAAAGACATATAATCTTCGCAGATATGCTCCTCAAAAGTACAAGCTCGATGTCTTAGTTGCTGTGAAAAGAACCCAACTGGTTCCAGGTCTAAAGTTGAAGCCAAAATTCCTGGGACCATATAGGATCACCAAAGTCAAAGGAAGTGACCTTCATGATGTAGGTAAAGAAAAACATCATGACGAATGTCTACCTACAACAACATGTGCAGAATATGTGAAAGACTGGACTGTGCTATTGTTTTAAAGATTTCTGTGGACTGTAATTGTATTGAACTTTTGTTTTTAAAGTACTTTTAATCTTGACTGTTTCTTTTAATATAAACTTTTTTATGTCATCTGAGGACAAATGACTGTCGGGATGGCCGAATGTATAGGATTTTTTATGTGTGTGTATGTGTTTTATCATATCAACATCAATTCAATTCCACTGTTTGCAGCCATGAGAATCTTCATTTGGACAAGTGCCAACAACAAACAAGGTAAAGTAGGTCAGATGACATCAGCTACCAAGAAAGTTTGCACCTGGTTGTCGAGTGTGAAGAGTGTGAACGTTGAGTGACTGAACGTTGATAAAAGAAAGATGCTTATTTTCGCCATGTAGATGTTTAATCTAATGTAACCTGCATTTGCATTTCCCATTTAAATTTAAATTTCTGTGTTGGAATGAACTGCATTGTTTCAATGTTAAGACCCGAAGTAAGAGAATTCTTCTTGCTTGTTTGTTTAATCACAAGCAAATATTACACCACACCACACACACACACATTCCTGTTAATAATCTTCAAAGAAAATTTTCAGTTTTATGTTTATGTTTACATTATCTGTATTTGATAACTATCTCCAATTATACATTAACTTCACATTTCTAAGAAATTTGACTAATATATGACAGTACAGCTCCTGGCTACAAAAGAGTCAAATTTGCTAATGAGAATTTTTTATTCTTGAAATTGCTACTTGTAAAGGGGAAAAAATGAATCTGTTAATCTAATACATATGTATTAAAGTTAAAGTACCTTAACGTAAAGTAAATATTTGTTTTGTTATTTTGTTTAAGGTGCTGAGCGTTGGCATCAGACCTTAGTCCCAAGCCATATGGATCAACCTCCACCAAGACATAATCATACTGCAGTGGTTCATGATGGAGCAATGTGGATTTACGGAGGTTTAACAGATCTTCAACCCAGAGGGGACTTCTGGCGATGGGATTTCAGTGAGCATGCTCTTGACTGTATTGTACATTGATAATACACTCTGAATTTTAAAAAAATGCTGAATTTTGTTACTGGGTAGTTTGCTGCTATAATGGTAAATTTTTTATATGTAGCTGCTATTTGTCAGTTTACATGAAAGCTGATTACATTCGTCTTATCAATATGTATGCTTTAAAAAGAATTAAAAATGAACTTGAAGGCACCCATGGACCATAAATTTGTGTAATTCTGTGATACATCAATTTTCATAAATTTCATAACTACACAGTACTTCCAATTTCAAAATGTTAAGACATGTTTTTTTCCACAATTATATTGACTTTTTTTATTATGTGTAGTTGATCTCTTTCATGTTATGTATGTTAATATGAAAGGGATATACAAAATGTTGTAACACTTGGTATACATTTTTTATCATATTTGGCATACTTATGTCAGATATTTGTTTTGCTTGATAATTTTGCTTTCACTAATGTAATATTTGTATATCTCCCAGACTTCAGGTAAGTGAATGTTTCATTTAAAAAATAAATGTGGTTCCTTCAAAGGTAATATGGACATTTCCTGAATAATAAAATGCTCTTCATAAATACTCAATGATTTAGTACTACAAAAAATTTGGGAACCACAGCACATTCTGTAAGAAACAATTTCTGAAATATTTTCCAGGCCTTGATTGTTTTCCTGTGTTAAAATCCAACATATCTTACCTTACGAAATGAAATATGTAAATGCTGCTTTATGTAACAACCAGCAAGTAAAAAGAGTTTGAGACCTTTAATGTTATTATTTTAAATTTCAGTAGGAATAAGCAAAACAAGACTTGCATCAAGTACTTATATGGAAATTTCTCACGGCATGTATTAAAAAGAAGAAACATAACTCAAGAGTTGCAAGGCAGTTAGACTAATGATTAAATCAGTGCACCCATAACAGAATCCACACTCATTGTATTATGAAGCATTACTTAACTTTTTCAAAAATAACATACCACATGATATTTCCTACTTATTCCCTATATACACCGATGAGCCATTACATTGTGACCACCTATTTAATATGCTGTGGGATCCCTTTTAGCCTGCAAAGCAGTGGCCACTTGGCAAGGCATGGATTCGATGAGGTGGTGATAGGTATCTTGGGGTATCTGCTACCTTAATGTCAACAGCTGGTCCTCCAGTTCTCGTACAATTTGGGGTGGTGGTGATTTAGCATGAACCCATTTTCCAAGTCGAACCACAAATGTTCAATTGGGTTCATGTCAGGTGAATTTGGAGGCCAAGGCATTAACAGAAAATCACCAGAGTGTTCCTCGAACCACTCCTTGACGATTCTGGCAGTGTGGCATAACTCATTATCATGTTGGTAATGGCCATCACCAGCAGGGAAAACAGTTACCATGAATAAGTGAACTTGGTCCTCAACGATATTCAGATACCTGACATCTGTCAGGGTTTGTGCTATTGGGATAATGGGGCCTAAAGTGTCCCAAGAAAACATTGCCCACAGCATAACACCGCCGCCGCCAGCCTGTTTCCGCTTAACAGTGTATCCAGCTGCCATAGCCTCCATTGGTAATTGGTGTATCTGCACTCGGCCTTCTATGTAATGCACCAGGAATCTTGATTCGTCACACCAGGCCACTTTCTTCCAATCATGCAGTGTCCAATATCGATGATCTTGGGCCCATTTCATGGCCCATTGTTGGTGACGACGTGCAGTGAGCATGGAGACCCAGTTCGGTCTTCAGCTGTGCAGGCCCATGCACAGAAAGCTGCAATGAACTGTGTGCTGTGACACATTGCCCTGATCACCTCTGTTGTAGCTGTGGGTGATTTGCCACATTGTTGCCCTGCGGTAGCTGTGAACAATGTGTGACAGTCTCCACTCCTCTCTGGCATCAATGAGCTGTGGACGACACATGGCTGGATGACGGTTTGTCGTTTGGCTATCTGTGCACCACTTTTGATACATACTCACTACAGCAGCATATGAGCAACCCACCAATCCACACCGTTTCTGAGGCGCCATGCCATCAGAATTTGTCGTTTATTAAACTCCGATAAATCGGCAGCTTTTCCCATTCTGACTTCGAATACTCTACTAACCGAAAGTTGGTCCTTGGGTTGCATATATACTGCTCTGTGAACTTCACCTGCACCACCATTCGGTCTCTAAGCTGGCGATGGTCATAATGTAATGGTTCATTGGTGTATATGTTCATACCGTGAAGTTGTGAAAGATTCTTGAATTCGGTGTATCTATCATTAGTGCCCCTACATTACATACATACATTACATATCATTAAGCTGTTCTCTGAGATTCAGAAGTTAGCTTCTCAAAGAAAGAACATCTTCCAAGTAAACATTTACCTGATGGAACTAAAATTTACTTAAAGTTGGTGTATCAAAGGTCTCCATTTATGATGATCTTGGCACACAGCTTGAGCTTCATTGACATCCATCACACGCTGCACACAAGACCTTTTGTACTTCACACTCAGAATCTTTTTCTCATACAGACACAGTTCTGGGAAGTAGTGCACTACTATTAGCAACGTTACAGTAGTGCGCTACTTTTATTGTAGTTTGTAGTGTAGCATAACTACAAAAATAAAAAAGTAGTTTTGTTTGTAATGCGCTACAAAAATCAAGTAGTTGTAACGAAATTCTGCACTACATTTTTTCACTGCTTTTACAATGAACAAATTTTACTGATGGAAGGAATTGTTTGCTGAATTCAGCTTGACCTTCGGAAGAGCTACTATTGTCCAACAGGATGCATGACCTTTACAGTGCCAGGTCATAGGTCACAATCGTAGGTGGAGTATAAGCGGAGTTGACCTAATGAAGCTAAGAGACATCTCTGAGGGGTAGGAACAGTCATAAAACAGGGAACTCTCAGTAAGCTATCAACGTGAATGTTTGACCCTGTTGTAAGGCCATTCTTTCAGAGAATGCGTAAATGTTCCATTTGCATCTCAGTTTTAAAAGTTGGCGCAATCTCTTTGGTTTACCATCTCTTGAGTTTACCCCCAAATTACATATTTCGGGGTGCTTTAGCTAAGAATGAATGCTGAAACAGAACTTCTTTGGGCAGTTTCCTATAATTGTTCTAAATTAAAAAGGGAAGCAACAAAAGGAAATTCTATTACTATGCACGCTTCTGGCAAAGGAGGCAAAAAGACTCAGCTTTTTTTTTTTTCTTTGTTTAGAGGTTTAATGACCACCGTGAGTAATTCAATGGGCTATAAGCAGTCACTAGTCCTAATTTAGACCACTCACTCTGGGAAAGGGGAAGAGCCAGTGCCTTAAGACAAACAAAATATTCATGCCTCGCCAGAATTCAAACTCGGATGAATGATCAAAAGCCATCGCTTAAATCACTGCGCCACCGAGGTCGCCCTTTCGTCTTCAAAATCATCACATCGAACTTGAAAGCTTCATCTCCAAGTCATTGCTTCACAATTCTTCTTTCTAATAGTATGAGCTGTGTTTATATATCATGCACAGATTATTTATGTATTTATTTATTTACTTTTCATGCTATTATTTATTTACTTTTCATGCAGCATGTGTGAGCTTTCCTTTTTAATTTCTTTGTTCAGTAATTTACTTGGAGTCCTTAAAAACACGTCTGAGCATTCGTTATTGACTACTAACGGAACCTATGTGTTCCTAATTTACTATGTATTACAACATCCACTACACATTAATACATCACTTACTACAACTGATGTTATTAATCTCATAACATGATTCTTCATATCTAGTAGAAACATGAAACCATTTATTTTAGCAGTTTTTAATATGGCTATCATTCAATAGATTTAGAACTCATACTGAAATGTAGTGTTATCCAAATGTTTCTGCTCCTCATGTTTCCTTCATGTCATGAACACTTTAATGGTATAAAGCCCAACTTTAGACTTAGTAAATTCATTTAATTCAAAATAGAGTTTTAATAACATTCTGAAAAGTAAAAAAAAAATAAAAGTAAAAAAAATAATGTAATAAACGCATGCATTATATATATGTAATTAACATCAACCATTTTCAGTCCACTGCTGGAGGGTGAAAGCCTTCCAAAGTCCCTGCGTGTCCTGAGACTCTTTTATGTCACTCCGGCATTCTTTTGAATGTCATCCGCCCGTTTCCCACATGGATAGATGGCGTACAAGTATGATTTTTTCCTTCTGCCTACTCATTTGTTTGGTAAAGGCACAATATCAAATATCAATGCATCAGTAGGCCAAATCACCCCCCACCACCACCACCACCACACACACACACACACACCCTTTTGTTTTAGTTGACATATAAGAGTGATGATCCATGCTATTTGTCCAAGTTTCCTTGCTTGGGAGGTTAATATGCATTTTTATTTACCACAATATTTCCACTTTCAAAGAATGACTGAAAAAAAGCACATTTTTATCGGGCAATGCAGAAAACATTTTTAATTTATTTAACCTTTCATAATGTATAACTCTTCCATTAAGCAGCGTAAAGAAAAAAATGTATTCTATTTGTATTCGTTTCTGTTATCAGGTTCGAAAGTTTTTTGTTTTCATTCAGTAGCACCAGCCTTGAAGATTTTTTAATTTCCTTCTATCTTCCATCATTTTCACTTATTGCATCGAGAAAATTTTATTACGTCTCAGTAAGGCACCCAAAACTGAGTCTACTAGAACATAAATGTTGTTCCAAATTTGCATTCAACAAAGCAGTTGATTTTCTTTATTTCACAAAATTCCATTCAGGAGAGATATTCATAATTTATGATAAAATTGCAAAAAAATACATAATACATATGTTCAATATTTTGGTCTAAAAGTTATTTAAATTTTGTAACCCATGCCATGTATCACTTGACATAAATAAGTCACTAAAAATCTTACAGGCACACATAAATCAATCTGAAGACTAAAGGCAATCAACTCCAACTGAGTTACATAAAAAAAAAAACACAAAAAAACAACAGCAGTAGTGCTTCAGTGGAGCGCCTATTTTGTAAAGCTTCTGATGTGTTCATGAGATCATGCCTCATCGATAAGCATTTTTAAATGCAATTGTTGCAGAATTTAAATGGACTGGTATATTGTAGTATATCTTTGCATTTTGCTTATCTTCCTTGCATACGTCACATCATTGTATGAGTGTAAATACTACATGTCGTATAAATTTTTACTGACATATCTTGCTTGACAATGATAAATAAGCTGACCAGAAGTCCTGAATTTTTGCGGACAGTCTTTGAATTTAGTTTACTGTCCCCCAAAATGTCTGATACTTTGGGGATGCAAATTGTCCTCAAATTTTGATGTTTGTCCTCAAATGTCCTCGAATTTACATTAGCTTGTTAGATTTCTAATGAAACTGTCCCAAATTTGGGAACATTTATTCCAGGGAAAATGTTGTAGAGAAAGCAAATGCTGTAAGACAGTTACACCACCCATGCTTCATTCGGGACTCGAACCCATACCAACTTGTACAAATGGTCAGTGGCCAGCACTTAGAGCACTGCACCACTGGGGTGGGCAAATTTTGGCTGTACTTGTTCTGAGTTCTTCCAAAGACTTTGGCAAAATGAAAAATTCGCTATGCCATTCGTTCATTAGCATGCAGCTTGATTTTAATTAGCACATATACCTAAAATAAAGCATTTCACTTTTGCTAATATGTTCTCTCCATCATAACTCTGTTTTGTCAGTACAAATTACCAACATTCTACGAGATATATTCTTTTAAGACATAATTTTCCATATGTAATGTCACACTTATAGAAGCAATACAGTTTTGTGACAAAAAGATTTGCACATTTGTTTTGAGTATGTATGTGTCCCCAAATGATTTGCTGATTTGGGGACACCACCCCATTTTGTCCTCAAATTAGTGTTCCAATATCTGGTGACCTTAATGATAAACTGAACTGCTGTTATTACTGCTGCTGAATATAAGCATCAGAGTTTTTATTATATTATTTCGGATTGGAGCAGGTATGCGTCAGAACACACTGAAGATACATTATGATTATTTTCCTTTATTTAAATGCAAATGCAAATTTTTTATTCCATATATTTTAATAAAATTTTACATATTTTATCCAAATACGTTTAATCATGCGGCAATATCTTTATTTATTTACTACGACCAGCATCTGAAAACTCCTCTCATTCACATGTACATTAATGTGTGTTTATATTCAAAAATTTTTTAAAACTACTTTTATAAGATGTAGTTGTAGCGAAACTACTTTTATAAGATGTAGTTGAAGCAAAACTACTTTTATAAGATGTAGTTGTAGCAAAACTACTTTTATAAGATGTAGTTGTAGCGAAACTACTGTTCAGGAAAAATTGTTTTATTTGTAGCAAACTATTTTTTGAAATTGTAACTGTAGTTGTATTTAACTATTTTTCCCTGCACTATGCAGACATTCCTGAATCTGGTCCTCCCATGATTTCCTTGGACTTCCACCAGTGACATAACCATGTTTCAAAATCGGGGAGGGGGGGTCCGATCACACATACACATATTTTATATATATATATATAATGTTATATACAATAATATTATATACATACTGTATAAAATAGAGTTTGAGACCCCTCCCCACACGCAGGATGAAAGCAATTGCTGAGGTGCGATCTGTCGGGCATGACATAGGCACCTCTGTTGGTGAATTGTGGAACTTAGCGAACACAACTGTAAAACTATGATAGATAGGGCAGAAATGTAAATTACAAAGTTGTAGAACTGACTTTGCTTATTAGGAATACGACTGATCGACTCCATCATAAAAAGAAGGGATCAATGGGAGAATATACGTGGTGCACTGATGAGCAATATAAAAACACTATATGTATGTTGGTAGGTCTCGGAAACTGATTACCAAATCTAGAAGGAATACTGTTACGAGTCTGAAAATCAAAATGGTCAATTTTCAGATTGTGGAATTAGTTTTAGACAAAGAGCAATAACATTAGCCTGCAAATGAAAACTTTTTTTCTGCGGTATGAACTTGAATATGTGACTTTTACTACTTTTTGTACGCTGAATTCAAAAATGCATTCGGTTCTGCTGTATCACATCAGGTTCCTTGGCAATGTGGTATAATTTAAGTTCATCAATTTCTGTTGACCGAAGCGATACATATTATGTCTTTGCATATATAGCATGCATATTTAACCATTTTTAAAACTAAACATAAGCAAGAACAACCTTTAAAAGTGAAAGGGAATAATTAAAAAAAAACTACATAGAAATAAAATAAAAAGTGTACAAGAGTTGAAAACTTACCTAATTACATTCCTTAATGTCAGTAGGCAGTTTTTTCTTCTCTTGCCATGGAAGCTCAGTGTTCGCGATGCCCTTGAGTGTTCTCTGGAAGGATCCTCACGTGCAATAGACCAACAGTAATCAGCCATTATACACTCATCCCAACGTCCCTGATAATGTCGCTGTGCCTCTTTTAAGTCCTGGTGGAACCTTTCACCTTGCTCTTCACTCAAAGCTCCCAAATTCTAAGGGAAGTAATCGAGATGTGCACTTAAGAAATGAAGTTTTAGGCTCATATTACAACCAAGCAATTTGAATTTGTCCAACATATTTTGTACAATTGTCTTGTACGACGGGTCCTTTACATTTCCAAGAAAAAGTTTCATCACTTCTTTGAAAGCGTTCCATGCCTCTTCTTCAGTTTTGCTCATTGTACAGGTGAAATTGTTATCCATCGTCAGTTTATAAATTTGCGGGCCATCAAATATTCCCTCTCTGATTTTAGCTTGTGACAATGAAGGAAATGTTGTGCATAAGTACTGAAAGCATGGACGACTTTTGTCTAGTGCCTTTACAAACTGTTTCATAATACCAAGTTTTATGTGTAACGGAGGGAGTAGAATTTTCTCACGATCAACTAGACTTTCATTAATGACATTCTTGGAACCTGTTGTCATTTGCTCCCTCTCAGGCCAATGTACAGTATCCCAATGTTTGTCCCTGGCTCTGCTATCTCACTCGCAAAGGAAACAGGAAAATTTTGTGTATCCTCTCTGCTGTCCTAACAATATTCTAATGACTTTCAAGTCACCACATATTTGCCATTTGTGTTCATGGAATTTAATTTTTTCAAGCACTAACTTTAATGTTTCGCATGATTCTGACAATTTTGTGGAATGAGCAAGTGGTACAGAATCGAATTTGTTGCCGTTATGAAGTAAAACCACCTTATGGCTTCTTTTGGAAGAGTTAATGAAAAGGCGCCAGGAACTAGGTTAATAGATTTCCTTTCCCAATTGATGAATAAGATTACGAATATCCGTACAAAAAACAGATCTTCCTTTGAGTAGTACTTCCGAAAACACTTGTCACGATTCCTGTACCAAGAAAATATAACTCCTGGTGCCAGCAGGTTTTTCTCATAAAGTCTTGAGCCTAGTAATTCACTCTTTTCCTTCGTGAGCCCCAGTTTTCTTATCAAGTCATTCAACTCGGGCTGAGTAAACATTTTTGGTAAATGGTCAAATTCTTCTGGTTCGAAACTCATTTCCTCAGTGTCTGAATGTAGAGAACTGCTTTCAGATTCATCACTCAAGTTAGCTGGTGGTTTAGGTACTGGTAAGTCAAGCCCATGAGGAACAAGCCGTATGGCTGATGGCAGATTTGGGTATTTAATTCCTTTCTTATTCTTTTTGTTAAAACCAGCAACATTGCACATACAGAAATAAGTCATTGTGGTGGTTCTTCTGTTCACGCCATATAATTGGAATTGCAAACCGCATTGCGTTCCGTTTTCCTTTGTACCAGTACCGCAGTCCCTCGACACAACTGTTACAAGCAACGTGATGCGCAAACGACTTATCTTGGTCGCCGACTTTCACTTTGAAGTATGAAAAGTATAGTTTTCACGAATGAATCTAGTTTACGTACCTTACCATCAAACACATAACATCCACAAATGTAACAAAATTGCTGAGGACTTCGCACACACTGTCTTCTACACAATCCCGAAGCACTAGCCATACTCACAAACTAACGTTTTACTTTCACACTTCAAATATAGGACGGGCACATGCACAAGGACGCCTGCCCTCTGCTCAACTGATAGGGTATTCAGTGAGGGAATGTGAGGGTTCTTTAAACAGAAACTCCCAGGGGTACAATAGACAAGCGGCAGCGCTCTGCCCAGTGTTGCTCTGACGCGACGCAGTGGCGTCTGAAAACGAACAACGAAACGCAGAAGTATGCAGAAACATTTGTTGAAAAGGGGCGTTTTTCGTAGTAATATAGCATTTCCTAGGTTTAAGTCAAGTTCTTTGTGGATATTTAAGTGCAATTGTGAGGAGATGGCTCTACATTACATACAATGTGGATACGTCAATTCATGTATACGGAAAAAACAATATTGTGAAACAACTAGATGTGATGGACCAAAACTAACGTTATTTTCGGATTCAGGGCACATATTTCCACAAGAATCACCTACTTTCGAGTTTACCACAGAACCATTGTTGGCTAGTGTAATCATTGAACAAATTAAAAAAAATTAAGTCTCTAATCGTCTGTGTGGCTGGGGTTACCGGACTTTACTTTACATCTAGAATTCACAAACAAGACTACCATTGATAAAATTCCACAATAGATAGAGGAGAATATGTAATACAGATATGTTATCATAGAATTTTAAGAACATTACCCAGAAAACTAAGGCCAAAATGGGAAAATGCCAGAACTTTTTCGACATATTTTCCAAGAGGAATTGCAGTTACACCATGTTCTTTTGTTGCACCAGGACTCAAGATTCAGTCAGCGATAACTTTTCCTCTGACCCTGAGTAACTCAAGGCAATAAATAACACACAGCCTTTTCTTTGTTTTTGCAGCTTTTTACATGTCTGTTATACCCCAATGATGTTGGTAACCATGCTTAATCGATATCGCTGTTTTATTAAATACACATTATACACGTGTTTGCATTCTATGAAAAATTACAATCTTGTTATTAAATTTAGTTGGTTCACATCATAAAAAAAGTGTGCATTATATTCCCGAAAAATTTGGGTGGGGGTCCTTTACATTGGGGATCCCAGACTCTGAAAATCTGGGGGGTCCTGACCGCCCCCTGATGCCCCCAGTGGCTATGCCTATGGCTTCCTCTAGCTTTCTTTCATGCCACTTGGGCTGAATAAATTCTTTTAGTAAGCACCTCATCACTCATTCTTTCAACATGGCCAAACCACCTAAAAATATTAGTCTCCACCTTCGTAACCACATTTTGCCTCACACTGCACGTTTGCAACGTATATACACATTCCTTACTCGATCAAAGCATGTCTCACCACAAACCCCCATAAGTAACGCTTCTCCCCAGCACACAAACGACTCCTATGCCTTTTCTGTAGTACCAAGGTTTCACTGCCGTACATCAGAGTAGGAACAATTATACTTCATACACAGCCATTCAGGACTTCCTTGAGAACCCATCATTCCTGTGAAATTCTCCTAAGTCACCTATGACTTTTAAAGAAAAATTCACTCACCTACTAATTTCGCCATCTAATTTGTCTCTCTGTCAAACATACTTCCTAAATATACAAACTCATTCTCCTGGTCAATCTCTGTGCCATTAAGACTTATCTTGCATTTGGTATTAACAGTTCTTTGCTCAAAAACCATAACTTTGGTTTTCCCCTTATTTACACTCAGCTTGAATTTCAAACAAACTCCGTACATTTATAATAAGAATTAGGGGGCCCCTAATTCTTATTATAAACTTTGATTCAAAACTCTTTCATATTTAAAATAATTTTATGGGTGTGAAATTTTGAATTTATTTCATAAAATTAAAGGTGGGTGATACATGTTACCTTGATCAGTTGACTGACCTTTTCAGCAGTAATTTGTAGAACTGGCCCTGATAAAGACTCGTTGTCTTACTTTAATCTCCATGAAGTGTTGTCTTACCCTTATCTTCATGAAGTGAAATCCAAAGGTTCTCTGTCAGCCATTCTTTAAGAATGCTGAATTCTACCAGACCAGTGTTTTTTCTAACTGGTCATAGGCTTCCTTAGTCCAGTTCTTTTACTACAAATGGCAATTGGTATTCAAATTGATGGAGATCTTTGTGCTGATTTTCAGAGTTGATATATAGACCCAGACAAGCCAATTGCATTCTATAGTACCACTGTTTTAGTGAAGTGTAGTGTGATAGTTCTCTGTTAAATGCAAGATATCACTGCACAGAGCTGCTTTCTTTCTTAGCTGACAGTCAAAATTGTCATCACTTGCAATAGTAAAATAACCCCAATCTGCAAATATCCTGAAACTGTATATTCATGTTTGGATTTCAAAATGAAGTTGCTAACTAAGTGGATTGTGCTGCCTTATAGGAAGTGTTGGGTCAGTTACCTAACTTTTAAAATTTTCAATTAATCAACAAGCAATGAAGTAATGAACTTTCAAACATCACACCAAAAAATAACAAAGTCAAGGCCAACTGGTTTTGGAATTTGTAAGAGCTTCAATGCTCTTACAAATTGCAGTTGGATTAGTTATGAATGGAAAAAAACAATATGTGTATATGCATCATTTTCCCACAAACTTTCAAGTTCTCCAAGCAACCCAGTGAATAGGGAACCAAAAAAGAAAAAAATCCCATGAAGACTGGAAATCTCCATAGCATGCATGTAGTTGTAGGAGTTATCAGTCATCCCAAAAACAGTTGACATTTTACGCAATATTTTAATTGAGTGCATCTTTCTAACATTAAGAACACATTTTTCATTTCCATACTCAACAAAGGTTTGCAGATTTAGAGGTGAAAAATGAATTGATGCCTTTCTGCATCATCATCAACCATTATCAATCCTCTGCTGGATGCAGGTCTCCCCAAGTTTCTTCCAGAACTGTCTGTCTTGAGCCAGTCTCCTCCATGTTACTCCAGCATGCTTTCAAATTTCATCAACCCATCTCCAGTGTGGTCTTCTGCTGGATCTTTCTCTGTCCCTTGGTATCCAGTGTAAACTTTTGGTTGTCCATCGATGATCTGTTCTTCCGGCAACATGTCCAGCCTATTGCCATTTCAGGGATTTTACTTCTTACTAAAAGATTTCACTACTGAGATCGTGCAACAACAGTGGGAACAAGTGATAACCTAATAGGGGAGAAAGCCCAGGAGAACATAGTAGCTAAAGTATTGGTTCTCATTTAAAGCCCTTGGTTTTTTAGTTGGTCGTTGTTGCCATATGTATGAGTGCATTGTTCTGGTGAAGTGTGACTTCCTTTCAGTTGAGCAGCTGGTGACAGATATGGTCTAGAGCAGTAAAGCTGAAGTAAAGCTACTCTCTGTGTAGTAACTAGACAAGATGAAGTGACCACTAAAAAAGGTTGGCTCAGTCACAGGGGTCACAGGGCTTGAAAATTTTCCCATGCACAACTATTGCATTTTACTAGTGGACAACTGAAAATTAAAAACTGACATTTGCTGGAGCCAGTAGGCAAATTATTTTTCATTTCAAACATTTCCTTTTTTTTTTTTTTTTTTTTTGAGAATTTGTATATTTTTGTACTCTCCTTTTAGCAAAAGAACTTTCTGACATCTATGATTCCACAGTCCTCATCTAAGTAAAAATGTTGGTGCTGTCTATTTATAGATCTTCTCCACATGAGAAAGGGGGAAGATTATACTTGTTTTTCCCACTAAGTTTGGAGCACATGCAAAGCAAATAAGGTGCTAAAAGTATTTTATTATTAAGATATAAAATATTTATTATTAAGATATAAAATATTTATTATTAGATGTCCAAAAGTATTTTATTAAGATTTTTTTTACTGTATGTTATCATCCTGGTACCCTTTTTTAGACCTGGATTGCCATTGTCAAACATCTCTCTAGACCTGGATTGCCATTGTCAAACATCATGCTTTTCACATTATAAAAATTTAAATTGTGTCAGTACAATTTAAAAAAAAAAAAAAAAATGCCCTGTGACTGAGAAACGGATTTCAAGTTAAGACATTGACAATGATCACATGGTCATAGCAAATTCATTTCCATTAAGCACTAAAGTGCCCTGGGAACTGGAACCACTTCACTCCGATAACAATTAAGTTGTGATGTCTTGCTTTTGTATCTGGATTTCCAAAAGGGTCATTGAGCATTTTAGCAAAATGAGTCCATTTATGGCAAAACCCCTTTTTTTCTCTCTATTGACATAGCAATGAATATTATGTCCTCCTTTTCAAAAAGGTACCTGAATTTTTACATTTCTATCATTTTTATATCCTACATTGGTGTAGCAATGAATATTATGTCCTCCTTTTCAAAAAGGTACCTGAATTTTTACATTTCTATTATTTTTATATTTTATTTGTTTTTATTTTTTGGCCACTTCACTGTTTTAAATAAAGGTATTGGTTATTTAAACAAGGGATTTCAACACTTCATTGACACATGAACATTTGAGAAAGCATTTCTTCTCCATCCACCAGAAAGTTAATGGGGTAAGAATTTAATTCAGGGAAATTGTTTGTTAACATGCTTATTTTTCATTTCGTGGCACTATTTTAGAAACAGAAGTTTAGTTTTATTTCACAGGTATGACTGTCAGCAATTTTGTTTTTGGAACCACAGTCATTCTACATCCATACATTAATATTTTTTCTTTTAATTCAATGGCACTTGTTTTACAGCCCAAGTGAGCTTGGTACTGATTGTTAGCATGATTCTTTAAAAGCTTTGCGAGTAAATTTATATATATTTTTTTTTCTGCTGAAAAAGTTTATTACAAAATTAATTGCATATTTGCAAATTAATCTTTCATTTAACAATAATACTGGAAAAAATATTATCTTAATCGTCTAAACTTTCAAAGAGTTATGCTGGCAAATGGTTAATTAAAATTTACTAAAATTAGGTTTTGTATTTTAACACTCTTTAGAAAAAAGGTGTGCTTATATTATCACTATGTCCATCTATTAATCTATCGGCACCATATCTCTGCACCTAGTATTCAAATTTGAACAGTTGTTTTTTCCATTGGGAAGCTGAACTGTGAGAATGATAATCCATTCCATTTGGTCATTTTTCTGATGAATAATTTTGATGCTATGTTGCATAAATGTAGCTTCTCAAATTCAAAATATATTTTATTTCGCATCATTCCTCCTTAAAATCTGACTGAAACAATTCTTTCTTTTCTTTGATAACTCTTCCAACAAAAACCATTTTGCATATAGTTTGTTCTTCAAATAATAAACAGTTTTCCCTGCTAGGGAAATAAATAAATATATATATATATATATATATATATATATATATATATATATATATATATATATATATCATCATTGTCAACCATTATCAATCCACTGCTGGACGAAGGTCTCCCCAAGTTTCTTCCACAAAGGTTTGTCTTGTGCCAGTCTCCTGCATGTTACTCCTGCATACTTTCGAATTTCATCCACCCATCTCCCATGGGGTCTTCTTCTGGGTCTCTTCCTGTCCCTTGGAATCCAATCTAAAATTTTGGCTGTCCATCGATGGTCTGTCCTTCTGGCAGTATGTCCAGCCCATTGCCATTTCAGGGATTTAACTCTGATCATGATGTCTTCCACTCTTGTCATTTTTCGGATTCACGAGTTCCTCTTCTTATCTCTCCTGGTTACACCAAGCATGCACCTCTCCATGCTACTTTGAGTTGTCTGCAGCCTTTGTATGTCTTTTTTTAAATGAAAAACTATTAGTAAGTACCAATCACTCACCCTAAAGATCATGGTAACCTCCATCGACAACACACTTCCAACACGTCAATCATCGTAATGTTTCTGGGCTTCCAAGGTTTACAGACATCTTGCTTACGATTCTTACTTCCGGGTGTGAAACATCGTTTTTTTGTTTTTTTAGCCTTATGATATGTTACAATAAAGCTTGTCAATTCCATAAAAAACCACACATACTACTCATTCATACAATTCAATTAAAAACTATGTAAATAATTTACATAACCTTACATTCCTAGGTGGTTAAACCTTTGTCAACTGTAAGTACTAAACTGCTCCTTCTGTTTCACAACCCCTGCCACTCCCACTGCAAGTGTCACACCCATTCAGCCCCTCACACACAATCCTCTAGTACTTTCAACAGACCTCTGTCATCATCAGGAGGCAGGTGTGTCTCACCCGCCCACCACAGCTCAAGTGAGCAAAGCCATCGAGGCACGGGCCCCAGTCGCTATCTCTGAATCATTGTGTCTCTGGCGCCATCTATTGTCCCTGCTGCTCTTTTTTCCCTTTTTTTTTTTCTAAGCTGCTGTTCAATTTTTATTAGAGCTTTCCATTGTTCGTTTAAGTTAGTAGGCTCATTAATGTTGCATAATCTTGATCTGTTTTTTTCAATTAACATTGATTCTGCAATTCTTAACTGCCTTTCGTTTTTACAGCTCTTAATAATTTTAATATCTTCAAACCTTGGACATTGTTGATTTTCCATACAGTATTGGGTTAATGCTGTCTTAGCTTCTTTTTTGTTCCAATTATTTATATGCTGGTTTAATCTATACTTTAATTTATTCTTGGTGCTGCCTATATATGACACAGGTGGTTGCTGGTTTATTGGGATTTCATAAATTCCTGCTCTATCTAATTGGCTGATTTTTTCATTTTTAATCACTAAATTTTTTACAGTAAGTACCTGATTTCCTACCTGTATGTCATACTTGCCACAAACTTTATTAATTTCTGCTGAAACATTTTCTACATATGGTATGCCATACAGGTAGGAAATCAGGTACTTACTGTAAAAAATTTAGTGATTAAAAATGAAAAAATCAGACAATTAGATAGAGCAGGAATATATGAAATCCCAATAAACCAGCAACCACCTGTGTCATATATAGGCAGCACCAAGAATAAATTAAAGTATAGATTGAACCAGCATATAAATAATTGGAACAAAAAAGAAGCTAAGACAGCATTAACCCAATACTGTATGGAAAATCAACAATGTCCAAGGTTTGAAGATATTAAAATTATTAAGAGCTGTAAAAACGAAAGGCAGTTAAGAATTGCAGAATCAATGTTAATTGAAAAAAACAGATCAAGATTATGCAACATTAATGAGCCTAGTAACTTAAACGAACAATGGAAAGCCCTAATAAAAATTGAACAGCAGCTTAGAAAAAAAAAGGGAAAAAAGAGCAGCAGGGACAATAGATGGCGCCAGAGACACAATGATTCAGAGATAGCGACTGGGGCCCGTGCCTCGATGGCTCTGCTCACTTGAGCTGTGGTGGGCGGGTGAGACACACTTGCCTCCTGATGATGACAGAGGTCTGTTGAAAGCACTAGAGGATTGTGTGTGAGGGGCTGAATGGGTGTGACACTTGCAGTGGGAGTGGCAGGGGTTGTGAAACAGAAGGAGCAGTTTAGTACTTACAGTTGACAAAGGTTTAACCACCTAGGAATGTAAGGTTATGTAAATTATGTACATAGTTTTTAATTGAATTGTATGAATGAGTAGTATGTGTGGTTTTTTATGGAATTGACAAGCTTTATTGTAACATATCATAAGGCTAAAAAAAAAAAAAAAACGATGTTTCACACCCGGAAGTAAGAATCGTAAGCAAGATGTCTGTAAACCTTGGAAGCCCAGAAACATTACGATGATTGACGTGTTGGAAGTGTGTTGTCGATGGAGGTTACCATGATCTTTAGTGTGAGTGATTGGTACTTTCTAATAGTTTTTCATTTATGAATTACACGTAAACTATGCGCACTTTGCAGGAGGTTAATACCTTAAAAGTGCAAATATAATAATGTCTTTTTTAGTTAAGGTCCACATCTCTGCACTATACGTAAGCACTGGAAGGATGCATTGATCAAACACTTTTCGTTTTAGACATAATGGCATATTGCTCTTGAAAATTATACTGTTTCTTCCAAAAGCTCTCCAGGCAAGTTTTATACGCTGATTAATTTCTTCATCAATGTGCCCTCACTTGATATCTGCTGTCCAAGATAAACGTACGCATCTATGATCTCCAGCTTTTCTCCATCAATCGATAAATCTTCATTTCTTGTAAAAGCATTGTACATCACTTTTGTCTTCTGAAAGTTCATTTTTAATCCCACTTCTTTACTCTTGTCAGCAAGTTCCTGGATCATACTCTGCAGCTCTGATGGGGTAGTTGCAAAAATGACTATGTCATCAGCAAAACGAAGGTGGGTTAGATAATCTCCATTAATCTTTATCCCCTTGTTTTCCCAGCTCAGCGACTGAAAAAGACACTCCAATGTGGCATTAAAGAGCTTGGGAGATATGGCATCACCTTGTCTCACTCCCTTTCCAATTTTTATGTGTGTTGTATTTTCAAACAGCCGAATCTTTGCACTTGCATTTTCATAGATGTTATTAATCATATTAATGTATGCATCTTCAATACCGCGTGATTTCAAAGCCATTGTAACTGCTGATGGTTTCATCGAATCAAAGTCCTTTTCATAATTGATAAATGCCATGCACAATGGAATTTCATATTCCCTTGCTCTTTCAATTAGTTCTCTCAGTACGTGGATATGATCTATAGTGCTGTAGCCACTCCTGAATCCAGCTTATTCTCTCGGTTGAGCCATGTCCAGTGTTACCTTCAAGCGGTGTGAAAGAACTTTAGTGAAGATTTTATAAACCACTGATAGGAGGCTGATAGGTCTGTAGTTCCTGAGATCCTCAATGTCACCTTTTTTATGTAGCAGGATCATTGTAGCGTTGTTCCAATCCTCAGGAATCTTCCCTTCATTAAGGCCTCGAGTGAAAATTTGGGCGAGTACTGTTTCGATTTCTCCACTTACTTCTTGTATGATGTAATTCCATCTTCTCCTGGAGCTTTTCTCTGCTTCATGTTCTTGATTGCATGTGCAACTTCTGCTGGAAGGACTGGAAGAACTCTGGTATTGGTACCTTTCATGATGTCTGGAGTACATGTATCATTCCTTTCATATAATTTGGAGTAGAAATCTTTCACTATTGTCAAAATTTCGCCTCTATTTCTTGTTACAGAACCATCTTCTTTTCTCAGTGCCATAATCTGTTTTCTTCCCTTACTGAGATGTCCCTTTGCTATCTTTAGGCTTTGGTTGTTTTCAATTGCTTTCCTCAGTAGTTCACAGTTGAATTTCCTTACGTCTTCAGTGATACTTTTTCATACTGTCTTGCATTGCTTTATATATTCCACTTTGTAAGTCGCATCTTCTTTAGTTGTTCTCATCTCTCTTCTTTTTTTGCATCAACATTTTGGTTTTTCCTGATAATTTGTTTACATGCAACTTGTTCTTAGACCCAGCTAATTTTGTTGCTGTTTCCATAAGAGCTTTGGTTACTTTTCTGTTAATTTCAGAAATATCCACTTCTTCGAATGTTAGGCCTTCTAAAGCAGAGAATCTGTTCTTCAGTTCCAACTTGAAGGTATTATGGTGTTTTTTAAGGTTGGTTATGTCAATACATTTTGTTTGTCTTATGAGCTTGCCATGCTCGAGTTTAGTGATGAGGTGCATCTTACATCTATATATATATATATATATATATATATTGCATTTTCCACAATACATCTGGTTCTAAAAGTATGATTTTAAAAACAAATCTTGCATTCGATAGAGTTCATTGTGAAGAATGTTTTGCACATAATTTATAATTTTTTGTAATGAACAGTTTTGCCTCTAGAGGGCATAAGTGCCTATTTCTGTTTTCGAGATATCTGTAGCAGTGTCTGTGCTGTGAAACTGTTAAAAACGATCCTACTGAAGAGAAAATCAACTTTCTGACTCAAATAAGAAATCATTGTAACTTCCAGCAAGCATAAAAATTGCTAATCATCCTACAGGTGCCACCATTCCAGGTGCATTTCCAAAAATTAAAACAAAGACTTCCATCACAGTTACAGTTTCTAAATCTAATTTCCTGTTAATAAATTTGGGTAAAAATATTTATAATTACCATGTGCTCATGTGTATGAAAAGCTAGTGTTCTGTGGGGAAAAAAAAGCAGTTTGACATTCATTGAAAAAAAGCAAGTTAATAAATCAAGATTTAGAACTATATGTAACAGCAAGTTTAGATGTTAAAAAAATAATAAAACCACCATCCTGGCACTCCTGTTCCTTAAGCAATAGATCTTATTATTGAGAAATTAAAATGACTAAATCTACTAAAAGTACTCCAAATTCTGGAATTAGAGAATACTTTGAAGTATATATGATAGCAAGGAAATCCATGAATAAAGCCAATATCTCGAGAATTATGACAGCTCGCATTTTACCTTTTGTGCAGGTATGTATAGGAAACCCCTGTGGCACTACATAATGAAACCACATTGAACCCCCTCACTGCCAATTGGGAAAGATAGGGGAGCATCTCTCCCCTTTATGGATAGGGCAACACAGTCAATTATGTACAAAGTTGTAGAGGAACATGGCAAAAATAGTATATAATGCATCTATCCTGAAACAAAGGATGGAAAGGCAACTCAAAAATCCCCAAAAGTATAATCTAAACACCAAGAAGCAACAAACAAGAATTTAGACAATGCTACAGCATATGAATGAATAAACTGCACTTAATAATATACAAACTTGAACTTACGTGTTTGTGTACATGACAGTGTCCACCATCAGCAACTATGTACACTTGCACATGTTCAACCACCTACCTCCATATGCTGTTTAATATATCCTAATAAAAATTAGCACACACAGTTGTGATACACTGTTGAGGACCTAGTACATTCAATTATAGTGTTGTATAGGCCTGTGACTTCAGATGCCACTAAAGGAGCAAGGTATGGTGATCTTGGGAGCCATGCTGTTGGACCTCCATGTTTTATTCAGTGCCCGTGTAAAAAATCGTTAAGCATTTTAGTACTTGTACACTCTTGTATTTTGGTGTCCTATCATGATAGTGCTACATGTTGTTAAACAACTGCAGTGGCAAAAAAAATGGCCACTGTAGTTGTCTAAGAAAACTGCTACATCTATTCTTAACAGAAGCAAATGTTGTTTAGCATTCAGGTGATCTTAATAAAAAAGGGTTATACTAAGTGGTTACTGCACATGATGCACCAGTGTTATCTCACCACTTGACTTGATGATATATGTCCATTGTCCAGTATGGTTTGTCTGATTACCAGTAGCACTCATTTCGTCTCTTCATTACAGCATCTTGTGTAAGCTGCTGAATATTTCATTTAGTGTAAACCAAGCTTTTAAAGAATATAAGTATACATTTTTTTTTTCAAATCTATTTAATCTAAACAGGATATTTACTGGCATTAAGGAAAAGTGCAAGGATAGTGATCATGACTTTTAAATTTAATTATATGCAACTGTAGCATTGTCTTCGTTAAATAAATTCGAGAGAAAGAAAAAACACCATAATATTATGTTAGTAGCACCTCATAAAGAAATCCCTTTATGCCGAACAAATCAAAACTTCAGCATCATTCTAGGAACTCGCTTAATTAAAAAGCTGGAAATTAATTATATTAAATGATCCATTATTATTTGTAATTAATCGCTTAATAGAAAAGTTAAAATTATATATTTTCAAATTCTTTTGCTTTCTTTTCATCATATTTTATTCGCTAAATTTTGAGAACTTTAAAAATCGGGACCTTATTTAATGCAAAGAAATGCTTTCTTCACTCACTTTGCCATGTTCCTTAAGTAACTACTATTTTAACCGGTATTCTCTTCTTGGGTTGGTAAGACATTTTTTCCTGAGGATTTGGAATTTAGTTGAATACTAAAGTGGAAAACAAATTCATTTTACTTTTCATTGCTATTAGAAAAAAAAAACAAAAAAAACAAGAGAACAGTTTAGAGAACAAAGTTAAAAAAATTTTCCCTAAAATAGTTCAAAGAGAAGAAGATTTTTTAAAAATGCAAGGAGTAGTTTATGAAGTAAATTGTAGTTGTGGACTATCTTACATAGGTGAAACAGGTCGCAGACTAGAAACTCGTATAGCTGAGCATAAAGCAGCTATAAAAAATTGCTCCAACAAGACTGGATTAGATAGGCATGTTAGAGAAACTGGGCACAGCATGGATTGGAATTCCCTTAAAGTAATCAGTTTCCAAAGCAATTTCCAAAAAGAAAACTGAAAGAAGGAATAGAGATTGAGAAAAATCAAAATTCCATCATCAATGACTGCAAAGGATTTTCCCTGCCTAACATCTGGCAGGATTTGTTGAAAAATAACCTAAACCGTCAAGGTAAACCGTAACGGTGATAGTGACAAGTAAAAAGTGACAACAACAAGACAGCCTGAAGAAGGAGAAGAGTTTTCTCCGAAAATTTGCTGTTAAAGAAAAAATTTCCTAGTAAAATCCCATAAGTTGCTTTAGATTATTAATAAAAAAAAAAACAAGTTTTTCCAGATTTTAACTATGGATTATTTTTAGCCCAGGTTATTTTGGTAATGTGTTATTGATGTTGGGTTAGTTGACTGGGATATTTTGACGCAGATTAATCTTTGTGGGTTATTTTGACATGTAATTAATGAATACTGCGCATTATGGCCAATGGAAATCTCAACTATAATGAAGTATAAAAAGCATGAAAGCATGAAAGTTACCACACTAATGAAGTATAAAAGCGGATGTTAAAGTAAATGAAATGGCCTACCAAAACGAATACAACACGATATTTTACACCAAAAAAGAAAAAAAAAAAAAAAAGGTATTCAGACAAGGGCATAGAAGCATAGAAGCAGCATAAATTTCACGGAATTCGGTATATCGTCGAAAACCTCCTCTGCATTTTGGTGAAATAATTCATCAGGGAGCACACAAAGTTGAGCCCACTGTCTTTCTTGTCATCTCTCGCATCCTCCTACACCCATCTGGGCCGTTGTCACCGCGCATGTACATACTTTTGGCGTCACTGTCTTTTGTGGTTGCCATTTTGAACAGTTGTTTTGTTGTAAAAGAGTTTGTTGAGGTATTATTCAGGGTAATGATGTATTCTTGGTGTGGTACGTCCTTGTTGATCGTCTTCTCTAATAAAAATTTTCCACAGAATGTTTTCACTACTTTTACGAGGAACAAATTTTACTGACAGAAGAAATCGTTTGACGAATTCAGCTTTACCTTTGGAAGAACTAATGTTGTCCAACTGGATGCATGACCTTTACAATGCCAGGTTATAGATCACAGTCGTAGGTGGAGCATAAAAGTGGATGACATAATGAGGCTAAGAGACATCTCCGAGGGGTAGTGGGGAACAGTCATAAAACAGAGAACTCTCAGTAAGCTATCGACATGAATGTTCGACCGTGTTGTAAGGCCATTCTTTCAGAGAATGTGTAAATGTTCCATTTGCATCTCAGTTTAAAAAGTTGGTGCAATCTCTTTGGCTTACCATCTGTTGAGTTTACTCCCAAATTACATATTTCGAGATGCTTTAGCTAAGAATGAATGCTGAAACAGAACTTCTTTGGGCAGTTTCCTATAATTGTTGTAAATTAAAAAGTGAAACAGCAAAAGGAAATTGTATTGATGTGCCTGCTTCTGGTAAAGGAGGGGAAAGCCTTTCGGCTTCAAAAACATGACATTGAACTTTAAAACTTCATCTCCAAGCCATTGCTTCACAATTTTTCTTTCTAGTATGTGTATGCACATATTTATTTATTTATTTTCATGCATGCATGAGCTATTCTCTTTCATTTCTTTGTTCAATAATTTCCTTGGAGTCCTTAAAAAACATGTCTGAGCATTCATTATTCACTACTAACGGAACCTATGTGTTCCTAATTTACTACGTATTACAACATCCACTATACATTAATACATCACTTACTACAATTAATGTTATTAATTTTATAACGCGATTCTTCGTATCTACTAGAAACATGAAACTATTCATATTAGCGCTTTTCAATAAAGCTATCATTTAATAGACTTAGTACTGAAATTTAGTGTCATCCAAATATTTCTGCTCCTCATGTTTCCTTCATGAACACTTTATCAGTATAAAGCCCAACTTTAGACTTAGAAAATTCATTTAATTCAAAATACAGTTTTAAGTAACATTCTGAAAAGTATAAAAAAAAAAAAAAAAGGTTGATGTAATTAAAGTATGCATTATACAGTATATATGTAATCAACAACAACCATTTTCAGTCCATTGATAGGTGAAGGTCTTCCCAAGTCTCCTGCAGAACTTTCTGCCTTGAGACATTTTCTTTTAGGTCACTCCGGCATTCTTTCGAATTCCATCCACCCATTTCCCACGTGGATAGATGACGTACAGCAAGTATGATTTTTCCTCTTGCGTATCCATTTGTTGGGGTACAGGCACAATGCCAATGCATCAGTAGGCCAAATCTTTCTTTCCTTTTTTTTTCATTTTCTTATGAACTGGTATATAAGAGGGATGATCCATGCTATTTTTCAAAAGTTTCCTTGCTTGAAAGGTTAATGTGCATCTCTACTTACCCCGATATTTCCACTTTTAAAAAATGACTGAAAAAAATGCATTTTCATCGGGCAGCTGACAATGCACAAAATGTTTTTCAGTTTTTAACTTTTCATAACTCTTCCGTTAAGCAGCGTAAAGAAAAAAAAATAGGCAATGTATTCTATTTGTATCCATTTTTAGTATCAGGATCAAAAAGTTTTTTGTTTTTTTTTTATTCAGTAACACCAGTCTCAAAGATTTTTCAAGTTCCCCTATCTTTTATCTTTCTGTAAAGACTTTTTTCTTTTCTTGTGATGCGAATATCACTCTTATTGCATTGACAGTTTTTCTTATGTCTCAGTAATGCGCTCAAAACTAAATCTACCTATAACATAAATGTTGCTCCAAATTTGTGTTCAACAAAGCTATTGATTTCCTTTATTTCGCAAAATTCCATTCAGAGAAAATATTCGGAATTTATGAACAAATTGCAAAAAATTACATGATACATATTTTCAATATTTTGGTCTAAATGTTATTTAAATTTGGTAACCCATGCCATACATGATACATCACTTAACATAAATAAGTCACTGAAAATCTTACAGGCTCACATAAATCAGTCCAAAGCCTAAAGGCTTTACAGGAAACTCCAACTGATTTACATTGAAAAAAAACCAGCAGTAATGCTTCAGTGGAGTGCATGTTTTGTAATACTTCTTATCTTCTCGTGAGATCGTTCCTCATCGATAAACGTTTTAAAATGCAATTGTTACAGAAGTTAAATGGACTCGTATATTGCAGTATATCTTCTCATTTTGCTCATCTTTTTGTGCATGCATCACATCATTGTATGATGTAAGTACTACACATTGTATAAATTTTAACTGGCATATCTTGGCAATCATAAACTGAACCTCAGTTATTAAGACTGCTGAATATGAGCATTGAAATTTTTATTATATTAATTCGGACTGGAACAACAGGTATGCATCAGAACATACTGAAGATGTATTATGTTTATTTGTCTTTATTTAAATGAAAATGCAAATTTTTAATTTCGTATATTTTAATAAAATTTTACATATTTTATCAAAATATGTTTAATCACACTGCGATAGCCCTACTTATTTACTACGACCAGCAGCTGATAACTCCTCCGATTCGTAAATACATCCATGTGTGTTTTATTCACAAAGTTTTTTAAACTACTTTTAAAAAGTAGTAAAATTACTTTTATAAGATGTAGTTGTAGCGGAACTACTTTTCAGGAAAAGTAGTTTTATTTGTAGTGAACTACTTTTTTGTAATTGTAACTGTAGTTGTTGCTAACTACTTTTCAAAAGTAGTTTCCCCAGCACTGCCCATCATCAAGATTATCTCAAGAGAGTAGGTGTTGCCACTCGTGCAGTCTTTCTGTTCATTTAATCTGTTCTATCCAGCCTTTCTGTTCATTAATTGTGGCTCCTTCTTTTAATTTGTGGACTTACTTCCAATTTTCTTTCCTCAAAGGGCTGTTGATGTGATAGAATTTTTGTGGAGTCCCAGTTAATTGAATATCTGGTGCTTTGAATGTGTCTGTCAAGTAATGTTTCATTGGTAATATTTCTTGTGATGGCTATGTTCAGCTACATGGGTTCAAAGTTGTCTCCCAGTTTTTCTACACAGGTGTTCCCACAATTGCACTGTACAATAGAGACCACTCCTTTAAACAAAATGAAAATAATGTCCTGCTAGAAGGTGTGGTCTATTATGTAAACTGCAATTGAGATGTGTCTAATGGACTTGGCCCCAGTCTACAGGGGCCAAGTCCTGGGGCTCATTTTTACAGAGCCCCAAAATTTCTTCTTACAGACAAAAACATAATAATAATAATAATAATAATAATAATAATAATAATAATAATAAATTGTATTTAGCTGTTACATGTAAGATTTATGAATATACAGCAATATTTTTATATTATAGAGAATAGCAAGGGAGAATCAGGGAAAAGGTTTCAGAGAGTCCTGACGAAAGCCCTGATTTCCCAAATATATAGACAAGCAAGCACAGGTTAATCAAACACAGCAGTAATGTTAAGTGTTAGTTATATTATTAATAATTTGTTTTTTATTATTAAGTTTTTTTAATATAATTGTTTAGTTTAATTTTAAATAAGTTTAGGTTATTTATTATAGTCAACTTGACAGGCAGTGCATTCCAAAATTCAGGATCAACATAATTTAAACTCTGTTTCATCATGAGAGTTTTTGGATATATGGGTCTTAATAATGGTCTATGTCTCATTTCATAGTTATAAGTATGAAAATTCAATTCAATAATATCTGTCAATAAATTGTGTTTTATTCTTTGGAACATTAGTTTACCAATTTTGAAATCAAATAATTGTTTAACAGATAAAATTTCATAATTGTTGGAGTTGACATGAATATGGTGAGAAGTAAAAAGTGGGAAGTTGGTATGAGAAGCAGGATTTGTTTTTAAGTCTAATAACCTTATGTATTTATTCTGTAATATTTGTAGTTTATTGATATTGTTTGTCCCCATGAGAGAAAGCAATAATTAATATGTGATTATATGAGTGTGTAGTATAAAATTTTAAGTGTCTTAGTAGTTAGACTTGATATAATTTTACTTACAATCCCAATATTTTTAGAGATTCGATTTGCAATTGAATCTATATGGTTATCCCATCTTAGGTCAGAATTTAAAATAATTCCCAGATACTCAAAACTTTGTACTATATCAATAGGTGTATTATACAAAAGTAAATATGGAACTTGTGTTTGTGATATATTATGTCTAGGAAAGACAAGAGGTTTGGTTTTACTAATATTAATTATAAGTTCATTGTATGTTAACCATTCTGAGTAAATTTGTAATTGAAGATTTGCTTAAATAACCATTTGATTGAGATGTTTTCCGGTAAATAATCTTGTTGTATCATCTGCATAAAGAATTATATCATTGTTAGATGTTATATTAAAAATGTCATTGATATATAAATTAAATAATAAGGGACCCAGAACTGAGCCCTGAGGAACCCCTGAAGTGACCAGTAAAAGCAGTGATTGTGACTGTTCAACAAAAGTATATTGAAATCTGTCAGCTAAATAATTACTGAATAAAGTATGTGAAATACCTCTCACACCCACATTATACAATTTAGTTAAAATAAATTGATGATTGAGAGTATTGTTTTCACTACCATTGGTTAAATCCAAGAATACAGCAAGTGTAATTTGGTTTAAAACTCAGGCATCACGCGACAATAGCACATAAACATATAAAACAAGCGAAACACACAGTCACGTATGGTAAAAGGTTCGTTTAGCGGTAGCTTTCGGTTATCCTACGACCTCGATCACCCGCGATCTACTGGATGGGCTGGTTGCCAGAACTACACTTTGAAGTTGGGGTGTTGGAACTGTTGCCAGATTTTAGAAAAGAGATCCAAATAAATGGGATTTTGTGAGGGGTCTCTGAATTGCAGTTTGTGGTGAACAAACTTTCAATGCTCTCTTGAAAACGCAGAGATGCCTTGTTGATGAAAGGGGCAACTTTTTTGGTTTCTTTCCAAATGGGAACTGCAGAGGTGTCTTCAAGGGTTAGTGCAGATAAAGCTGTCTTTGGAAGACCATTGGAAACATCTTTTTTTGTGTGCATCAAGTCTTGTTTTGATGCTTCGACATGTGCTTCCTATATACACTGAGAGACCAGAGGAAGTTGAAATGGGAATAGCATAAACTCCAGGGGAGTCCAAGGGTATTGCAGAAGGGTTTGGTTTCACTGTGAGAGTGTAGCCCATAGTTTTGAAAAGTTTACACATCTTATAAAAGAAGGATCCATGGAAAGGGATGGAACCAATGAATGGTGGTTTCTCCATTATTATTGGTGAGACAGCAGACAGATTTTTCAAGTGGGAATTTTGGAGGAATTTTTGAATTGTAGAAGGTGGGAACTGATGGGCTTCGGCAATTTTCTTTATGGTGTCAATTTCTTCATTGAAGGAAGATTCAGTGTTCCAAACATTCCTGGCACGATTGACATAAGTTTTAAAGGCTGCAAATTTGTGAGCAGTTGGGGAGTGGGATGAAAATGGGATTATGTTTGCTATTGAAGAGGGTTTTCTGTAGACAGATCTGTTGAGATGATTCCCTTGCCTTGCCAGGTGGACATCCAAAAAGTCAATGCCTTGCTGTGATTCATCATTGTGATGAATTTTATTGATGGGAACTTTAGGGAAATCTTTTCAAGAAGAGATTCAAGGTCAGTTCTATTGTGTGGCCAAATTACAAAAATATCATCAACATATCGAAGCCAAATGGAAGGTTGTAGATTGTGTTTCATGACTATGTTTTTTATCTGCTCTAACCCTTGAAGACACCTCTGCAGTTCAGCTTTATCTGCACTAACCCTTGAAGACACCTCTGCAGTTCCCATTTGGAAAGAAACCAAAAATGTTGCCCCCTTTCATCAACAAGGCATCTCTGCGTTTTCAAGAGAGCATTGAAATTTTGTTCACCAAAAACTGCAATTCAGAGACCCCTCACAAAATCCCATTTATTTGGATCTCTCTTCTAAAATCTGGCAACCAGCCCATCCAGTAGATCGCGGGTGATCAAGGTCGTAGGATGACCGAATGCTACCACTAAACGAACCTTTTACCGTACGTGACTGTGTGTTTCGCTCGTTTATATGTTTAAGTGTAATGTTTTTTTATTCTAAATTTTTTGGATTCTGTAGGTGTATGAGTGCAAATTCAGTTAATTTATTGGGTTGAAAGCCAAACTGATTTTGATTAATGATATTAAATTTTTGTAAGTATGAAATTAATCTCGTGTAGATTAATTTTTCTAAGATTTTAGCCAAGATTGACGTATTAGCTATGGGGGCAATAATTGTTAGCATCATTTCTCACACCAGATTTATATAAAGGGGTAATTTAATTTTTAATGCAAGTGGGGAATGCTGGTAGTGAAAACAATGTTGAAGATATTCAGTAGTGGGTTTATGATTAGTTCGGCTATATTTTAATAACGGATGGATGAATGTTGTCATTTCCTGGTCCGGAAATAGTTTTAATATTGTTTAATTCTTGTTGTAATTCAGTTTTGGTTATGGATAATAAATAAAAAGTTAGTTTTATATACATGAGAATTATGAAAATATTGTTAAAAGCTTGTGAGTTTATTTTCAGGTTTTGAGAGATACTAGTAAAGTGTTCATTAAAACGGGTAGCCATGTGTAGTTTATCAGTGATTTTCATACCATTATAATCTAGTAAATGTTCTGGTATTACAGTCTTAATCTGTTTTCCTAGTAAAAAGTTAAGGTGTTTCCAAGTTACTTTTGAGTCATTCAATGCAAAAATATTTGCATAATAAGCTCTCTTAGCATTTTTTATAGCAGAGTTAAATGAATTTCTATATGATTTGAAATTAGTTAAATCATTTTGATCTCTTGTTCTTAAAATTTTTGAAAAGAGCCTGTTTTTTTTTATTGATACAATTTATCAGCGATGAGGTGATCCAAGGTTTACGAAGCTTCTTTTTAGAATTAATATTTTTTAAGGAGATGGAGAAGGCTAGATCATATTTTTCTTTAAAGATTTAAAAAAATAAATATCAAAAGCTAAATTGGGTGATTCATAAGTCTAATAGATAGTCTTCCCAAGTGATTTCACTTAAAAGTTGTTTAAAATTGTCTATAGTTTTTTTTTATTAATTTTATGGAATTTAACAGTTTTAGTTTCTTCTGGTAGACAACTTCCAGTCTTATATAAAGTGAATATGGGCAGATGATCATTTTATCATATTCAATTATGCGTGGGGTCACATATTGTGGTTGAACATTTGTTATGGCTAAGTCAATTATGGTTGGTGGGGTAATTAAGTTTAAAAATCCTGATGCAGAAAATAATTGATTAAGTTGTTTTGTTATAGAATTATTTATGGAAATATCTATATTTAAGTGTGCCATTACAAAAACTTTTTTTTTTTTTTGAGAAATTAACAAAGTTAAACAGTTCATTTAGCACAACAAATAATTCAGTATAGTCTGAGCTGGGTGGCCTATAACAGACTGAAATTATATAAAATTGATGGTAAGTATTTCCTATGTTTTTATTCATTATTGTAAATTCTTTAATTGTAGAAATGAATTGATATTTATTATTAACATAAATGCCCCCCCCCACTAGAATAGTCTCTGTTAAGGTTAAAGATCTGGAAATTATTTAAGGTGTATCCACCTCAAATCTTTGCCTTGTATTTCCAATGGGTAAACTTCTGTAGCCATTTTCTTCACAATTAATGCGTTCCCAAGGATAAAAATTTGAACGCCGATAAAATTAACTTTGGTAAAAAAAGTATAGCCTAGTATGCTTAATATTTTCTAAAACTTAACCATAATTATATTAAAAATCAATAACTTTTCTTTTGGTGATGTTGAGACCAGAAAATAGATGGCACGCCCTGTACCTTGATGAGGTTTGTAAAAGATGTAGCGCACATTCTTGACATTGGATTTTATTTTTCTAATCAGTAGATAAGGCTTTGAATTTTTTGTTAGGCAAACCAATGCACACTGAATGAAAGTACTTGTTACAGATCCCACATCTAGGAGCAGATGACACCTCAATTTGACCTTGATTACACATATGATGATCTAGCATCAATAAAACTCAGGGCACTATAATATATTGGATGAAAGAGCAGAATTGCAGAGCAGTCACTGTATTAAGAAGTCAAACAAAATTAATTTTTTCTGGACCCAATGAGCAAACTTAAAAAATGTTCAAATTATTATCAACTAAGCTGAAAATGCATGCCCATAACCTCAAAATAAGATTCATGAATGAAATTAATAAGATCATTGTTCACATCAAACAGCATAGTAATAAGTAATGTAGATCAATATGTAATCAAATAAATTTCACAATATTATGTTTGTGTTATAGGTCATTAAAATCTCAAAATTTTCCAGCAGGTGGCAGTACACCAGTCCAAGCAAAAAAAAAAACACATAAAATTAACTCAGAGGTCAAGATTTCCTTGACAACACAACAACTGTAACGTATCAAATACCCTAACATGTACGTAATAAAAATTGAAACATTATAATGATGGCAAATTCCACAAAATGTTCAATCCTGGGCTGGTAAAATCTAATGAAATCCTCCAGATCAAACGAATGTGAAACCAGATCCAACCACTGAATTTTTTTATGGCAGCAAAAGAAGCTTACATTACCTTGCTGTCGCCACCACACGTCTGGGATTATATATCCAACAATCTGCTATACACTGAAGAAGAATAATCCAAGTTGTTTGTAATTATTTCACAAGTAGAAGAGAACATCACAAAACCATGTCCGTACTGAACCCTTGACTTGACCTGACCGTAAAGTATAAAGATCCCAATTTACGTACTGTTTTATGTGGTTGTTTCATGAAATATAAAGGTCCCAATTTGCAGACAGGCTCAGGGGCTCCTCTCTTGTCTGAGTTGGGCTCTGGCTGTAGATGTTAACGATATTTAAAAATAAGGTTAATTTAAAATAGGATTAGAGCTAATTTTTATGAATATATTTTTGAGTAATATTCTGTATTTCAGTCTATAAATTTAAACACATGGGTAATATCATTGCAACAAACAATAGAAACATGCACACACAAACAATAAGTTTAAATGACATTGGTACTATGGGTGGGAAAGGGAGCCATATTGCACAAATAGGTTAAACCTGTATAAAACACAAAGTTTTGATGAAATTTTCATGAGACAGTATAATAGAGTTAGTCTCCATCATGGGACTGTTTGCTCCAGATTTGCTCTTCTTTCCCACCAGCTTTAAACACATGCATCACTATGGGATTTCTGTGTTAGAATGAATTTTGAGCCTATGACATGTACCTGAAGAAATCCCAAGCCCCCCCCCCCCTTCTTTTCCCAGTGCTCTGCAGGTTATCTTGCAGTGGAACTGCTGGTTTTGAACTCAGAATTCCCCACCTGCGAGTTCTTATAATGACTGTAGGCAGTAATGAGAGCACAAAAGTATAAACCAGCCCCTCTCCTTTCATGAAGTGTTTGTGTGTGTTCTTGTTGTAGCACATATACTAACAACTGATCTGATATGGGATAAAATAGAAAAAAAGAAAGAAAAGGGAAAAGGACAAGAAACACTCAGTGATAAACAGACAAATATTTGCCTTCATACTTCCCATTTGAACATTTAACAAATGGTTTCAGCAAACTGTCCGGATTTTAACAAACTATCCACTTGAACCCTACTGAACTAGCTATACATATCATCCCTGGTGTTAACAATGTTTTTCAGTGTCTTTGAAAAAGGTAGTTTAAATCAGGGAATAGTAGAAAATAATTAAGCAAAAAATTTCAAATAAAAATGGTACCAAGAGAATGGCAGATCACTACATGGAATTCAGTTCCTATACGTGGGAGATAAATTAATAGGTACATTGAAACACCTTTAAATCAATTTTTGTAAGTTTTTAATGTTTTTAGTAATATTCAAGGTGTGGAGCTAAAAAAAAAAAGTTAGCACAAAGGTGGAACATTGTCAGAGATGTACATGCTGCAAATATATGTATTTCCCATTGTTTTCAGTTTAGTCTGTCTTTGCCTAAAATGCTATTTTGTTTGAGTATAATTCAAGGTATCAATTTCATGGGGGAAAACAATTTCAGTTGTATTTTTTTTTTCATATTTGTGTTCTAATAATTGGTCCATTGTTGATTGAAAAGCTAACTTGGCAATAAACATTGAGTTTCTTAAAACAACCTAATCAAGATCTAAATTACCTACCACCATCTTCTTATTAAAAAAGATTGTGGAAATTACTTTCAGCAAACAAAAGAGTGTGATAGATTTTTTTGTTTATGATCAGCATCTGAAACACTTAGTTGTTGACACTTGTGTGATGAGAGGTGTGGATGTAGGTTCTGATCATTACTTGGTAGTGTCATGAGTGAAACTGAATGTTGGTTGGAGGAAAAGAAATAGGAAGAGGCCCAGGACGGAAAAAATACAGGTTGAAAGGCTCCGTGAATATCATCAGCATTATTCTGACTTACTCAGAGAACGACTGAAGGAGCTGAAGTCTTGTGATAGGGATGTAGAAAAGAAGTGGGAATGTTTTAAGAACTGTGTTGTTACTGCTGCTATAAAGAGGTCTGTGACACCACAATAGTGGGTAACAATAGAGGTGATGCTTGGTGGAATAGTGAGATTAAAGAAGCAGTAAAGAGAAAGAAGAAAGCCTATTTGGGGATGCTGCAAGGTAGAGTTTCTGTGGATGAATATCGCTGTAAGAAGTGTGAAGTTGCTAAGCTGTTTTGCCAGAGTAAAGCAAAAGTTAGGAAGGAGAAGGTGGAAAGGCATGAATTGTTTTTTTGGAAAGATAGAAAGACTTCCTGTAAGTACATGAGAATCAAATAAAATAGGAGAAACAAAGTTGTAAGCTGTGTAAAGAATAGGATCGGGGAAATGATATGGGAGCCCAATGAGTTAAGTGAAAGATGGGGTGAATACTTCTGTGAGTTATTAGATCAGGAAAGCAAAGGTGATTCAGAGGAAGAAGCAGATGATGTCACAGTGAAGGATGGAAGCACAAGAGGGATCTCAAAAGAAGAGGTGTGTAAAGCTCTAAAATCTCTTCAGAATTGTAAGGCTCTAGGAGTTGATGGTATAACTGCTGAGATGTTGAAATATGGCGGTGACCCTGTAATTGACTGGTTAACTGAAATTTTCCAGTTGTGCTGGGAGTTAGGAATGGTCCTTCGGGATTGGAAGGATGCTATCATTGTTCTCTTGTATAAGGGAAAAGGTGATCAGACTGACTACAAGAACAATCGTGGTATTAGCCTACTGAATGTGCCAGGGAAAGTGTTTGGTAAGGTTGTTATTGAAAAAGTACGGGGTCTTACATCAGAGAAAGTGTGGAATGTTCAGAGTAGTTTTATGCCTGGTAAAGGCTGCACTAACGAAATTTTTGCATTACGCATGATGATTGAAAAGTATCTGGTTGTTGGTAAGACAGTTTTTGCTTCTTTCATAGATTTCAAGAAAGGCTATGACCGAGTAAATAGAACACTTTTGTGAAAGGTATTGAATGAATATGGTGTTACTTGGAATCTACTTAACAGTGTAAAAGACATGTATGCTGGCAGTAGAGCTTGTGTACGAGTAAATGATGTTTTATCAAAATGGTTTTCTATTGGTGCAGGAGTCAGACAAGGTTGTGTAATGTCACCATGGCTGTTTAATATATTTATGGATGCATGCATGCGTGATGCCAAAATAGATAATACTGGTCTTGGTGATATATATGGTGATATATGTGTGTGCAGATTGCTGTATGCTGATGACACTGTCGTGTTGGCAGAGAGCAAAAGAGAGTTGCAGAGTATGTTGTTTGGGATGTACGAAGTTTGCATGAAATTCAAACTGAGTATAAATAAGGGAAAAACCAAAGTTATGGTTTGTGAGAGAAGAACTGGTAGTACTGAATGTACTATATGCCTAAGAGGAATTAAGAGACTGTGCCTAGGTGACAGAAGAAAATCATCTGGGTGTACACAAGATGAAATGGCCCAATGCAATGTGAAGTTGAGTGCAAGCATTGTTCGGCGCAGGCTGCAGGAATTTGGTCTAAAAGCTAGAATGCCATGAAAAAAACATTTTTATCTCTCAAATAAAGGTTGAAAAGATTAAACTGGGTAAACCCCATGTTAACTGGACAGCAGAACAATGGGACAGTGTTATTTGGAGTGATGAGACCAAAATCTCCCTGTTTGGTAGTGACAGCATAAAATGCATAAGGAGAAGAATCGGAGAAGGTTTGCCTCCTGATTGCGTTACATGTACCATGAAACACCCAGTTAGTGTTATGATCTGGGGTTGTATGACATCAAAAGGTGTGGGCAGAATTTGCATGATTAATGGGAATATAAATGGCCAAAAATACATTAATGAAATACTTGAGCCCAAACTGAAGCCTTCCGCACATGATCTTTTCCAAGATTATGAAGCATTTATATTTCAACAAGATTCAACTCCATGTCATGTTGCTGCTGTGTGTAAAAAGTGGTTTCAAGATAATCATATTCCACTGCTGGAATGGCCTGGGAATAGCCCAGATCTTAACCCCTTCGAAAATCTATGGAGCCGACTAAAGAAACTTGTTAGTCAGAAGCAACCCAGCAATAAAACCCAGTTAATAGAAGCAATATTTCAATCTTGGTTTCACATTATAACAGCTTCAGAATTAAAAAACTTGGTTCACTCCATGGGAAGGTGTTCTAAGGACGTAATTAATGCCAACGGTTACCCATCTAAGTGTTAACTGACGTGAGAATTTTTGTATATCTCATTTTTTCTATGTTTCACTTTTCTTCTTTGTAACTGCTGTTCTAATACAAAAGCTTTCATAAAAGTTATTGCATTACATTCTTGATAAAATTATCTTTCCATTGATATATAATTTTATGGTATTACTCCAAAAAAATGTGGTGTTATGAGCCATCAAACCTTAAAAATACACTATTTCCAAAAGGTTTCCACAATTTTGGCCAGTACTGTATATTGAAGGCCGTTGTCTGTTTTCCCTGTTTTGGGTACCCCAATGCATGCAAATATGGATTTCATATGGTGAATGCATTCTTCAGAAGTTTGTTTCTCTATCTGTTTTATCTCAAAGCATCTTGAGTAATAATCTGCTATAATCAGATATGATTTACCATTCAAGAAGAACAAGTCGCTTCCCACTGTTTTCCAAGGTAAGGTAGGTATTTCATAACTGGTTAGAAGTTCTCTAGGGTTTCTTCTTCTTTTTTGCTGGCACACTTGGCAATTTGTTACATAGTTTTTTATCATTTGATTGATTCCTGGCCAATATAAAATATCTCTAGCCAGTCTTTTTGTCTTTTCTATGCCCCAGTGACCTTGATGCAATTTCTTCATCTTATTCTTCCTCATATCTAATGGTATTAGGATTTCTGTTCCTTTGAATAATAGTCCTTTAGCTTCGTTTAGCTCCGATCTATAAGCCCAATATTTTCTTAGTTCTATGGGTACCTTCTTTTTATTCCTTGCCCATCCTATTGTTATGAATTTCTTAAGTTGCTGGAATGCTGCATCTTTTTCTGTTGCTTCTTTGAGATCTTTAAGTTTTTCATCTGTGACTGGTAGTAAGTTCCCATGAGGGTTGAGGTGATTTTCTACATCCACATCTAGCAAATTCATAGCTTCATGTATTCGAATTTTTTCTTTATCCCAATGTTTATTTTCATGTTGTTGTCTTCCAAGGAAAGCTCTGCCGCCCCGGTGGCGCAGTGGTCTAAGCGATGGCCTCTGATCATTCGTCTGAACGGGGTCCGGGTTCGAATCCCGGTGAGGCATGGATGTTGTTTGTCTTACGGCACTGGTTCTCTCCCTTCCCTGGAACCAGTGACCCTAAATTAGGGACGGGCGATTGCTTATAGCCCATTGAGTTACTCACGGTGGTCGTTAAACCTCCAATCAAAAAAAAAAAAATCAAGGAAAGCTCTAGAAAGTGTAAAAACAGAGAAGATATTCCATTTTTCTTATGTACAAATAAATCAAACTTGTAAAAAAATATGTCAGTTTATATCATTTCCCAAAACACCGTACAATTAATTTTTATGTACTTTATTAATTTTTGTTGTTGTAATGCAATTTTGAAGAATTAAAGCAAGAAATACTATTGTTTACTTTCATGTTATAAGAATTCATCGTGTTTCGGTTTCAAATGTAGATGAAAGAAAACAACTATATGTCTAAGAAAAATTAAGAGTCTAAGAAGAATTATGTCTAAGAAGAATTAAGAGAATTCGTCTATGTTTACAAATATTTTTTTATAACCTTTAATTTAATATCAAGTTAAATCAAAATAATTTTTATTTAAATAATACTTATTTAACAATAAAATTATACTACCAATTATTATATTCCTAACTTAAAGATAAGTTTATTACAAAATCTTATAAAAGCAAATTCAAATATGGGTGACAGGGAAAATTTGGCCTAGGGCCTCAAAAGCCTTAAATCCGGCACTGATTGCTACCAGTGGTTTGTGATCAGACTCAACCAAGAATTCTCTTCCGTAGAGGAAGTGATGAAATCTTTCACACCTGTAGACTACAGCCAAGAGCTCTTTCTCTGTTTGTGAATATTTTTTTTTCAGTTTCAGTAAGTGCTTTTGATGCATAGGCTATGGGCTGACCTTCTTGCATTAAAACTGCTCCTAAGCATTCCAATGAAGCATCAACTTGCAATGTGGTTGGCTTATCAGCATCAAAATATTTTAAGACGGGGTCTACTGATAATACATTTTTAAGTTTTTCATATGCTGCACTTAGTTTTTTATCACAATTCCTCTCAACATCTTTCTTTATCAATATTCTTAAGTCGTGAGTTTCTTTTGATAAATTGGGGATGAACTTAGCTAAGTATGTTACCATGCCTAAAATCTCTCTAGTTCCTTTTTATTTTTCGGAGTTGGCATTTGTTGTATAGCTTCAATTTTGGTCTTATCTGGTTTCAGACCATGGTCAGTTAACTGGTGACCCAAGTACCTTAATTCTGTTACACCAAAACAATACTTAACACTTATCCAGTTTGAAATTGTTTTCTTTCACTCTTTGTAAAACATTTTTTAACCTAATATTGGTTCAAATCGTTATATCTAACCACTTAAACGTGACTACAAGGCTTTTTATAATGAATTTTGGTAAGATATCGCACAAATCATGTCATTCTTCTGTTCCTCATGTTTTTTTAAAAGTTCGTTAAAAATCCCGATTTTACATATAACAATACCTGATTTACATGTAACTGATTTTTACATATAACAATACGATTTATAAAATCTGATTTTTATATATAACAATACGATTTATAAAATCTGATTTTTATATATAACAATACGATTTATAAACAGCTATCGGGTGCACCTATGGGATCACCTTTGCCTGGACTGTTTGCCGAAGTTATACTCCAGGACATCGAGAAAAAGATACTTACTGACAAAAAAAAATTTACAAATAAACATCCCGAACTAATTGTTCGATATGTTGATGATATTTTGATATTTTGGAAGCATACTGAAGAAGATCTGGAAGAATTTGTTAATACATACAGCAAGGTATATACAAGTATCAAACTTACAACCAAATGGGGAAATAAACAATTACCATTTTTGGATATTAATATCATCAAAAATAACTCAAGAATTGACTATTAAGTTTACAGGAAGGCAACGTTTGCCCCAAATATAATACCTAGTAACTCAAATCATCCATAGAAATTTAAAACTGCAGCATTCAGGTATTACTTAAAAAGAGCAATCATACTCTCGTCTAATAATACTGCAAGGCTAAAAGAGTTGAAATGGATCAAAACTTTGGCTGGGGACTTCGGGTACAGGGAGAGATTGATTGACGATCTTTACAAACAAATTCAGAATAATCAAAATAGACCAAGGCAGAATCTGACTGATACATACAGATTCTGTGGAAAACTACCATATTGTCCACCTATATCTGCTCCTTTAAAAAAGGAATGCCACAGGGCAAGATTACTTATTGCAGACACTGTACTCGACAACAGCAGACTTTTGCAATCAAACAAACAAAAAAGTTCCATATTACGTAAAGCAGGCGTATATCATATACCAATTATTAATGTAAACGAGAACCCAAATAATAAAACAGTTTACCTAGGTAGCACAAAAAGAAGTGTTGATATCAGATTGCGTGAACACTTAAATAACTGGAATAAGGGTGAAATTCGAACTTCACTTATACAATACTGTCATAATAACGAGTCCACGCTCGACTGGGGAATATCCAGTTTGGTTACTTCTCACAACACACATAAAAAGATCCTGACAGCAGAGGCCATTATGATCGAGAAGACCAAAGCATATAATTGCAGTTTAAATGTCCCAGTCGAATTATCACCAGCATGGCTGAACAGGATAAAACAAAAAAAACAACGAATTATTCAAAAAGATCAAGTCGACAAATGCAAAGAAGATTAAAAAGCAGGACGACACTAGATGGCGCCAACGATGTTTTACATGATGAGCACGATGATGACGCGGACGATAGAGATGGAAGCAACGTCGACTTAGCTAGCAGTTAACGTACATGGAGCAGTACAGCACAAAATGCCCTTGAGAATGGCCACAAAAAATGTGAGCCGAAACGCATCGGAGGTTCTGTGTCTTGATTCCTTGGTAATGTTGGATGCTTTGAATATCGTTTTCATTTGAAGTGTTTTTTTTTTTTTTTGATTGGAGGTTTAACGACCACCGTGAGCAACTCAATGGGCAATAAGCAGTCGCCCGTCCCTAATTTAGGGTCACTGGTTCCAGGGAAGGGAGAGAGCCAGTGCCGTAAGACAAACACAACATCCATGCCTCACCGGGATTCGAACCCGGACCCCTTCGGACGAATGATCAGAGGCCAACGCCTTAGACCACTGCGCCACCGGGGCAGCCGTTTGAAGTTGAAGTTGGACAAACGGATTTTAATTTAATTTTATTATTTCATTGGATTAATTCTTTCAAATCTCGGTCGGAAGGCAGGCTATTTTCACTTTGAGTTTTATTGCGGATTTTAGCTATCATAAATATTTTAATCATCAGTAGTTGTGTTTTTGTTGCAAAGTATCTGCCGCCCGCAAACCCTTCTTTTGTTGGCTACATATTGCTCGAATGAGACGAGTTTATGAAATCTCTAGACTACTCAATTTCTTTTTGGAGAACGTGGGTTACTTGAAGGTCAATAGTAATGACGAAATTCTACCAATGGCAACTAGCAGGGAAGAGCTGTACTGACCGATAAAAGGTAGCAATGCTATTATTTTATCCTCATTTTTAAGAATTAATTGTTTTTTTGGTTCGTATTTTAATATTTTATATTATTCGCTCTCAGGGGGTCCGAACATTGTGATTTTTAACGAACTTTTAAAAAAACATGAGGAACAGAAGAATGAAAAGATTTGTGCGATATTTTGCCAAAATTCATTTTCTAACCTATTATGTTCTCCTTATCCTTTCCCACACCAGTACATCATCTATGAACAATTAAACTCCTTCCAGTCCCTCAAATATTTCTTTACAGCATCTGAGAAATATTTCTGGTGCTGAACTAATTCCAAATGGCATTAGTAAACATTTGTATCTGCCAAATGGTGTATTGAAGGTTGTAAGTTCTGTGCTCTTCTTAACTAAAGGGATCTACCAAAATCCAGTATTGGCATCTAGTGAACTAAATACTTTGGTTCCTGATAATCTAATGGCAATTTCTTCCATTGTTTGTAATTGGTAATGTTCCCTTTTAAAATCTTTGTTTAACTCTTGTGGGTCTAGACAAATTCTAAGCTTTTTAAATGGCTTTTCCACTAACACAATAAGATTAACCCATTTTGTTGGATGAGTTACCTTTTCAATGATTTTTTGTTTACACATTTTGTTTAACTCCATTTTGAGTTGGTTTCCCAAATAAAGTGGAATTTTTCTAGCTGGGAAACACTTTAGGAGTTATTGTATGATCTGTTTTAATTTCATGAGTTTAGAGATACAGCCAAGACCTTCAAAAACTTCTTTGTATTTGTCTACTATTCTCTCTATGTTATAAGTATATTCTTGTTTTATTTCTGCAGTTAGTTTAACAATTACAAAGTCTTCACATGCAGGAAGACCTATCAGTGGTTTATCACTGTGGCTTTTAGTAATGTAAAATTATGTTTCTTTACGTATTCTTTTGTATCTAGTTTGAAAAGAAAATTTTCCCAAAGTTTCTATTTTATTACTTCCATATCCTGTTAATTTAGCATTTGTGGGCTTGATTTTATTTACTTCTGTATTCCATTTTTTATACATGATAATGGCATTACATTGACTTGTGCTCCAATATCTATTTTGCAGGGAATAATTTCTTTACTTATTTCCATATTAAAATTCCATTCTTTTGAGTGAACTCCTTTGTTAACAGAATCCAACACAAACTCATTTTCCAGTATATTATTGCTAGAACTAGCCATTTCCTACAGTTTCTTGTTTCTGCACATTTTCACAAAATGATTCTTTTTTGCACAAATATGACATTTTTGTCCAAATGCCGGTCAATTTTGAAATTTGTGCTGCTTGCCACATTTGCTACAAGATTTACTATATGTTCTTTTTGTTCATTTTCTTTCACTTTATATTTGGAATTAATTTTGTTTCCCTTTTTAAAGTTTTTTTTAATGGCATTAACAATTTCACTGTTGTCATGCATGCTTTTTATTTGGTTTTTGTTATCTCTCTAGCCCGACACATATCGATTGCTCCAAAGTTAAATCCACTTCTCTTAGCAAGCGTTCTCTTAATTCTTCCAAATGTATGCCACATACAATTCTATCTCTTATTGAAGAATCTTTAAGTTGCCCAAATTCACAGGTGGATGCCATAAATTTTAATTCTGTTAGATAATCGTTAAATGGAACATTGTGTCTTTAGCTGTAACAATTGAATTTGTAACATTCGTATGTAACATTATTTTTCGGGTTACAGTAATTTTCAAATTTTTCAAATAGTACTTGTGAATTATTTTGTTCTTCTTCTGTTAAACAGAATGAGTGGTAAACATCTTGGGCATTCTCCCCAATACAATATAAAAATATTGAGCATTTTACCTTTTCTGGTTTAGTTTCTGCTTCGATAGCCGTCATAAAGAATTGGAACAGCAACTTCCATCCGCACCAATTTTCGCTGATATTTCCATCTAATTTAAGAATTCCTGGTGGGTTAAATTTGTCCATCCTGACACCATGTGTTATCAGATGTATTGCTATTAACTGTTTACTAGTACTAGTACTTTAATATATACTTTATTAGATTTTAATCATGGCATATGCATTTTACTGTTGTCACTCATCGACTTCCACACACACAGTGTTTACTACGTGATTACAGCTTAAAGACATATAATACAATTACGATATAAATGGTATAACAATGATATAATTATGTACAATATGTCACATTATCCCAGCCTTATTAGTTTTATAAAAACATTTTGACTGAGAGAGAGATTGCCCAGAGAACTAAACTTGTATATATGATTTAAGTCTTCTCTTTTTTATGACAATGAGAGTTAGATATGAAGTAAAAGGCTGACCAGGCAATTAGAAGCTGTGAGCATTAACAGGAAGACCAGAAAAAATCAGGTGGATTGTCAACAAAATCCATCTGAAAAAGATCAACAAAATTAGTACTGCAGAAATTGGAATAGAAAATTAAAGATTATTTAGACTCTCTCTCTCTCTCTCTCACCTCTCACCTCTCACTCACTCACTCATCATAAGAATTCTGTGTTATATGGGCCATATACCATGAGATAAACCTAGACAGGTTGTGACTTTCAGGTAGGGTTTCGTCCCGGGGTCACTTACTGGAGTAACGTACTGCCTTAAAAAGGATAGATTATTAGCTTAAAGTAATATTAAAAATTAGTGAAATATAAGTTCTGGGTTTTTTTGGGTTTTTTTCTATGGTAACAGCTCACGTGATGGCGTTCCGGGAGTATGATTGTATAATTTATATTCTTTGAGTGTGTTTATTGTTGGAGGTTCAAAATTGTTATTATATATTGTGTTTTGTTATGTAAATGTTACTTATGTTGTGTGTTGTAAAACAGTTCTGGGTGGAAAGTATGTAAATGTGTGATATGATGACGTCTGTAGAAGGCAAGATGTAAAGTCGTCAGGGTCCGAGGCTTGCTTTACTATTTATATCCATGGATCTTGGATGCTTGGCCTTTTGTATTTCCATGGATCTGGGATGCTTGACCTTTTTGCTTAGGTTCACTTTTCTTTTTGCCTTCCTGGGTTACCTTTGTGAGGTTTCCAGCGGCCTTGGGTGGCGAGGTTGAGTGTTCCCGCCGAGGTTCTGATGGAACGATGAGAGCAGTGATATTAGCTTGAGTAATGGAACCTGGATGTGTTACTGCCGTCATACTCTAGAGGTATCGGAATCTGTTCTTCTGTTGGAGTCTTTATGGATGGAACTATGATTCCTGAAGTGCTGTGCCTGGCTGGTACCGAGCTACATTCCTGCTGAGAAATTGCTTTCTGAGGACTCTGGTTGTGAAGTTACTTTTTCTGTATTATGTCCTAAAAGTCACCTAGCTGTTAGGCCTTACTGGTTCATCGATTGGATCCCTGCTGCACTATGCTGGAATTCCTTGAATTTCTTCTTCTGTGGGAGCCTTTATGGGTGGAACTGTGATTCCTAAAGGGCTGTGCCTAGCTGGGACTGAGCTACATTCCTGCTGAGAAATTGCTTTCTGAAGACTCTGGTCATGAAGTTACTTTTGCTGTATGACGTCCTAAAAGTCACCTAGCCATTAGGCCTAACTGGTTCATCGATTGGATCCCTACTGCGCTATGCTGGAATTATTTGAATATGTTCTGTGGGAGTCTTTATGGATGGAACTATGATTCCTGAAGTGTTGTGCCTGGATTATGATTGAGGGTTAGTTCTGCTACATGAACTTGTATCTAGACGAAGTTCCTGTGAGGATTTCCTGGATTGCGATGTGTGAGTTATGATTTGTTTATATTTAATCATTTTTAATAGTTTACTGGCAGAGGATATTAATGATGATTGAAGAAACCTAGGGTAGGACAGGAATTAGAAAGCTGTACATTTGTAATAGTAAATTTTCTTGTTCTTATTGTGTTATTGTCAAACTTCATTGTTGCGTAACTTGAAAGTGAGAACTTGATAGTATGTTGTAAATATTAAGTGCTTACCGAATTTGAGTTTCGTTAGATGATTTGTGCAATTATGTAGATGTAAATTTCTAATAACTCGATAGATGGTAAAGATGTGAAGTGCTTGCTGAGTTGTTCTGCAATAATGTTGAAATTGTTGTCTACGATAAATATTGCAATATTCCAACTTACCTTTTGATTACATAAAGAGTTACAGCTTGGATTTCTGTGTATGCGTTATTTTTGAGTTGGTTATTTGAAGAGCCTGTCTAACTGCATAACTGCATCCTACGTCCTAGCCTGATTCGGACCCTGAAAAGGACAGGTAAAAACCGAGACATTAGCCAGGCAATAGAACCTCATTTGGGGGGGGGGGGAGCTAGGAGCATTGCAAGGTTGAATGTTAAATCAGTGATTTATTGATTGAGGAAGTTATGTCTTACATGGCACAAAAGCTTGCAATGAAAAGAGATGGAAAACAATCATCACAGACATATGTTTTTAAGCTGCCTATTCCAAAAACATTTGAACATTGTTGTGCAAGCATAAAGGAATGATGATTCAGGGAACTTGTTTCTTTATAATGCTGTGAGGTTTTGAGTATCAGTTCATTTGAAATATGCATAAATTTGGTTTCATATTTTTATGACTTCAAAATATAGATGGTTTTATTTATTTCTTGTACACAACTTCAACGTGTACCTGATTTTATTTATTTATTTTTCCCGGATTTAAAGTTTATCTGATTTTATTAACTATTTTACGCAATCAAAAACTCCTTTAAAATATTTATGCATCAATGATTACAATAACAGTGCGGTTTCTTCAGATTTAATTTGTCAGAACTGCAAGTTCTTGCACTTGCTTTCTTCATGATTAAAGAATTTCAAACATTAATAATGCATTGGTTTTGTAGTATATTGAAACAATAAAATAATAATAAATGGAAAAAGTTTATTTCTGCACAGCTGTTGATTTGAGTAGTCTGTTCATGCAGTATGTGTTGTTTTCATGTAGTATCACAGAAAATCAGTGAGAAATATGAGATAAGGCTTGTGCCAGGACTGAATAACAAAATAAGGAAATTTCCTTCCAACTCCAAAACATAAAGAAAACATCGTCTTACAAGAAGGAGTAGTCTACAGTGAAGACTGTGCATGTAGTCTTAATGTATAGGAGAGACAGAATGAAAATTGAAAACCCATGTGGAGAAACACAAGGCAGCCATAAAATATGTGGCTAACAAGATTACTTTAGACAGTCGTGTCTAGGGAACTGGACATTTTACAAATTGGAACTTGGTAAGAATAAACCCACCAACCACATGGTTTAAAGTGAAAACGGAAAACTAGAAGAAGAATAGAAATAAGTAGAAAAAGAGGTGTTGCATTAAATGACCCTGGGAGTTGGTCACTATCAACTGAAGACAACAACTACTAAAATAATCTTGATGATGAACTAAGCTATAATTCAAAAATCTAACAAACTAATTAAAAAAATCTTTATAATCTCTAAAAATGTTGTAACCTCATTTAATACTTTCAATGAAATGAATTTATGGGTTCTTCATGTAAATATCCATGTTGATTCACAACAAAGAAACTGCTACCATTAATGTGGAAAACCTGTAGTAATTCCATAGATATCTGCATCTTAGATTCTTCATATAATTTGTGAAATATGGACAAGCTGCAAAATACCAGATGAGCTCAATGGTATTCAAATGTCAAAGAGTTTTGAAATTTTGGAATTTTGTATCAATTGCAATTTCTGTGAAAACTACAACCTGCAGCTATTTTTATTAGTGGTTAATAAACTGCTTTTTTGGCCAGTTCCTTATTTTAAATTAGGAAAATAAAACTTATTTCTTTATTCCTTATTTTAAATTAGGAAAATAAAATTTATATCTTTATTTCTTATTTTAAGTTAATAAAATATAATTTATATCCTTATTTCCTATTTTAAATTAGGTAATGGAATTTTTTCTCTTTAAAAAAAAAATTAGGAACAAATTTATCTTTTTATTCATTATTTTAAGTTAGGAACATGAAATCTATCTCCTTATTCGTTATTTTAAGTTAGGATCATAAAATTTATCTCCTTATTCATTATTTTAAGTTAGGAACATAAAATTTATCTCCTAAGTCTTTATTTTAAGTTAAAAAAATAAAATTTATCATGGTGTTATGCTTTATAGGCTTCACCTTTTCATGACTAACATTTTTTAAAGATGTGTGAAAAAGATACATTTTTTTTTTTGCACAGTCTGTTCAGACTGTTTGCAGGGTTACACTACTCAGTACACATACCCAACTTTCTCTGTAGGAAGACCATTATATGTTGCATGCTATATAGTTTATTTCATTTACGTGCCTTTCCTCCTACATAAAATTCATAAAAAACTCTTAAACTTCTCTCATCAGATCATATTGTAGATTTTATTTCTTAGTATATTTTGGCCTTTCTTTGCATTTTGTTAACATAAACTTATCTCCTTCTATCTTAATATAATATATTCATATCCAGAATTTTGTATAATATAATATATTCATATCCTGAATTTTGTATCTTAATATAAGAAGTATTACTTTTTTATGATTTTATCTGTGTTTTCTGTTGATATTAGCCTGAATAAAGAATGTTATTTATAATTTCAAAAGCAAATTATCCCTTTATATATTCATTTATCTTCTCCTCTTCATCTGAGCACTATTTGACTTCAGATTTGCACAGATGACTTGTCTTCATGTCTCCCATGTAGGACTTCTCAATTCTTGTGTTTGTTGCCCACAATTCTATAAAAGTAATAGTATTTTAGTAGTATAAAAAAATATTTCTGTGTGTGCATTTTTTTTATAAATAGCTTTTTTTTTTTTTTTTTTTTTCCCCTCTCTCTCTCAGTCACTCAGCAGTGGACTCGGATGAAAGCACCTAAAGGACCAGGAGAGCTCTATGGCCATGCTGCAGTGAAAGCTATGTCATACATGTTTATCTTTGGTGGAGAAAGAACAGCCGTTTCTCTGAATGAACTCTGGAGGTATCACTTTGGTATGTTTTGTTGATAATTCAAGTAAACAAAATTGTGAATCATTATAATTTATTTAAATTTTACATAACAGTTGATGTCACATTTATTTTTCAGTCATTCATTGCAAGTAGCGCATAAAGGATTGCTCTTTGGTAGAGGTTAATAAGGATGTGGAGATTCACATGTCTTTACCCTACTTTCTTTGTAGGAAGACCACTGTGTGAAGCACCTTGTTTGTCTATTCACGATATGAACGTGAAGCACCATCTACAACAATGTTTCCAATAGATAGTGCTTGAGGAGTGAATCTCTGATTTTGTGAAAAATCAACTGCACATGCTTTTCCGCATATCGATATTGCCGTTAACTTGGAGATGAGTGTAAACACTCACAATTAGCAATTTGTTAAAGTGTGTGTAAGAACACAAGACAATGGTGTTGAAAATAATACCACGTGAAGTATCGAAAACTAGTTATGAATGTGTTTGAAAGTCTTAAATTTGTGATAGAACTTCAGTACCTCTCACATCAATCTTAAGTGTTTTAATTATTATAGATTGTAAATACATAAATGTAAATTCCATAAGTGTTAAAAAATATTTGGCAACAGTAATAAGAGAAAGATGTACATATATCCGACCATGTGGTTTTAAGGTAAGATAAATTTTCAGTCGCATTGATTTCTTTATGCATATAAATTATTTAATGACAATATAGTAATTTTTTAAATAATCTCTCTAAAGAATCGAAAAACATTGAGGTACATGATGTTCATATCATGAATAGACGAACAACGTGCAACGTATAGTGGTCTTCCTACAAAGGAAGTTGGGTAGTGTGCTTTTATCATATAATCTTATGCTTACAAAAATTTTTATTAAAGTCTTAGTAATTCTTCTACTTCAGGTTGAATGTAGTGGTGTGCTATGAGGAACCTTTTTAGAGATTCCATAGTTCTTTTCAGAGGCACATTTGAAAACTGGAATGATATGATATCTGTGATAAAGCATTGTTGACTGTCATAAGGATTAAGTTTCAGGTGAATGGCAAACTCGATAGAATTTTTCACTGTACTGCTATTGGAAATCACTAGAGTTGGAGTTTGAAACCAATATAGCTTATAATTGCCTGCTTTGTGTTTTATGGAAAGAGCATATGCAGAGATATGCATCATCATCATCATCATCAACCATTATCAGTCCACTGCTGGATGAAGGTTTCCCCAAGTTTCTTCCACTACAGTCTGTCTTGTGCCAGTCTCCTCCGTGTTACTGCAGCATGCTTTCGAATTTCATCCATCCATCTCTCATGTCGTCTTCTTCTGGGTCTTTTCATGTCCCTTGGAATCCAGTCTAAAATTTCAGTTGTCCGTCAGAGGTCCATCTTTCTGGCAATATGTCCAGCCCATTGCCATTTCAGGGATTTTACTCTGATCACGATGTTTTCCACTCTTGTCATTTTCCTGATCCACGAGTTCCTCTTCTTATCTCTCCTGGTTACACCAAGCATGCACCTCTCCAAGCTTATTTCAGTTGTCTGCAGTCTTTGTATGTCTTTTTTAGTTAAGGTCCATGTCTCTGTTCTGTATGTAAGCGTTGGAAAGATGTGCATTGATTAACCACTTTTTTTTTTTTTGAGACATAATGGCATATTGCTTGTAAAAATTGTACTGTGTACCTTCCAAAAGCTTTCCATCCAAGTTTTATACAGTAATTTCTTCATCAAATGTTACCCTCTCTTGATATCTGCTGACAGATATACACGCGCGCGCACACACACACACACACACACACACACACACACATCTATGCATAGTGGGCAGATGATGGAGTGAGAATTCTTATTACTTTCTGGTTGACAGTGTCACAATTTATTAATGAATTTTGGATTTCTTTTTCATGATTGCCTGAGGGGTTGTTTTTTATTTCTTGATAGGGTCCCTGTAAGAGTAGCTTTATTTCACCATTCTTTGAATTTTTTTGTGCAAAACAGCAACTTGTCCACATTTATCAAGTCTCTGATAATGATTAGATTTTGGTTGGATTGTGATTTCTTTAAGTATCATTTTTTTCCATACTATTTAGATTGTATTTGAAGTAAGAATTGACGTTTGAAAAAAATGTGTTGTTAATGCAATGTCTAGCTGTTTCAGTTTCTTCATTTGTGAGGTCTCTTTTAATTAAAGATTCTTCAAGCTTTGCTATATCATGTGATCTTGATATAGCAAAGCTTAAATTATAGTATCTGGGTTTATGTCTGTTCACCAACTAAAAAGTTGTTGAAGATAGATTGTATTAATCAAAAATATTAATTTCATATATCAGTCTCATCAAAAGCTAGTTCCTTGAGTTATGTAAATTGTTGGTTAATTGTTTGCACTTGTATGGTAATGAGATATAGTGATTTACAGACATGTTGTGTCTTCAAAACTAAGTTTTGTTGTCTGGAAGTTGTTTTTCCAACAAAAAGTACAGAGTATAAACTTCAAGTTCAGCCATTGCTATGTCAAAGGTGAATTTAGGTTTCAGACATGGTAGATTTATCCCATGTACTAAACTCATTTTTCAACTCTTCTTACGTTTCATGTCTTCCATTTTTTGCTTTTGGGTCTAAATAAGTTTTCATGTTTATTGTGGATAAAGATTTTTTTTCCCATTCTACATATATATTGAAGAGCCAAAACATTATGATCAATGCATCTTTATGCAAATTTAAGCAACTGTACATAAATGATGGTGCATGTAAATATCATGAAACAGTATAAATTGCACCTGATACTGAGCTATGTTAATCAGTGTTATTCAGATGGGAAAAGCAGCAGACTTAAGCAAGTTTAGCAAAAGCCAAATTGTAATGGCCAGACAACTAGGTCAGAGCATTTCTGAGATGGCAAGGCTTGTGAGGTGTCTATGGTCAACTGTGGTTAGTAGTCTGAGGAGGGAAAACTCCACGAACACCTAAAAGAGGTGGTCCATAAACCTCCAAATTCCCCATCCAATCGAGCATCTGTGGTTTGAGTTGGAACAGCAAATCCGATCTGCAGCAGCCCAACAATGTAACGTACAAGAGTTAAAGGATCTGCTAGTAGTATGTTCATACCAGATACCACTGGTCATCTTTAGAAATCTTGTAGCATCCATGCCTCACCGGGTAAGAGCTGTTTTGGCGGCACCTAGGGGATCAGCATCATATTAGGCAGGTTGTCATGAGGTCTTGGCTCTTTGATGTATATGTATATATATTTGCATAAACTAAGTAATAAGGTGGTTAAAATATACTTACTGGTATAGCATGCTTAATTTAAACCTCTTGAAAAAATCCAGTGAAGGAATAGTTTGAGGATACATTGCTTCGAGTGTTAGCATTAGGCCTAAAGTTCAAAAATGAAGTTGATTAAATGCTGAGGTGAAATAAATTTATACAGTCAAGAAGACATGATGATGCTGATGTGGATTTTTTAGAGCACAGCTGATTTGAAACCAAGGTCTCTCAATGAAGTTAAAATGAATGAAATTATAAAAATGAAGAAACATGATGTGAAATTATGCTGAATTTAATATCAGTGTTTACAAGTTTTACATTTTCTTTTCAAGTTCTGATAATGTTATTTCAAGAGCAGCTGCTGTTAGAATTAAACTTTACATGAGTTGCACAAGGAATGTTTGCTTAAGTTATAAATATCCATCTAACATAGTTTGACTATATAATATTAGCAATGAACTGTAAAATATATGAGACGTTTAGGATTATAAACATTATGAACTATTTCACAGGACAGGAGTTCAAATTTAGTCAGAGTGTATTTCAAACTTATCTGGATCTTCAGACACTGTGGTCAGTTATTTTTTTCTTTTATATTTTCTGATTGATTCAATTTACATTGGATACCTGCCAACTTGACTGTTTTTGTTTTTTGTTGTTGTTTTGTTTTTGTTTTTGTTTTTGTTTGGTGAGTGCATTTATATCATAAACCTTTCATGGATAAAAGTTTTCATCTCTCAAAAATTTCTGAAAGCATAAATTAGATAGAGTGGAAATTTCTTGTACAATCATGATTTTTTTTTCTCTTTTTTTTTTTTTTTTTTTTTTTTTTTTTTTTTTTTTTGCAATATTTCCTCTGCACTATTTTAAAGTTGTCCCCCCCCCCCCCATAAGTATCTGTATTTCAACTGGAAAAAGGAGGCAAAAAATTCTGAAAATGGATGATAGAGTAAATATTTCTCCATATCTGTAAAAAAAAATTTCTTGTAATGCTTTGGCTGTCTTGTGTTGCTGTTGAATCCCACACATTAATGAAGTCATGGCTAATACTAGCGATGTGAAAATTAACTTTAGTTTTACAGAAATTACTAGAATGAATTTTTGTTGTCAAATGTTTAGGTTGCATACCAACCTATCATAATCAGGACAGACTTAGAGAGTGGGTATTACCACATGGATGGCAACACCTATTCTCTTTATTCAGTCCCGATTATGGGTTTGCGGACAACCTGAAAATTTGACAACAAAGAGGAAAATTCATCCTATGAATCTCTCCATAAAAGTAAAGTTAATTTTTATGATATTGTTGTTAAATGTCATTTCATTCCATAAATTCTTTTATCTCAGCTTTGAAAAGTGTACCAACAAAATCACATTCTGTGCTTAGCTGCAGAAATGCTGCTGTTGGTGACAGCGACACGTGGCTGAAATCAAGTGGCGTTGAATCCTGTGGGGTGTTACAAAGTACAGAGTGATAATAAGTGTATTCAGGGAGAAAGTGTGTTGAAATTCAAAAGTGAAATCTCTAAATATTTTTTTTGATTTGATTATATTTTTAAGCATTTGGATTTGTTATGAAAAGGAACAAATCTATGGGATAAAACCTGAAATATTTGGAAATATTACAGTAAACAAATCTATACAAACTCCATTTACTGGTGTGAAAGTATAATTAAAGAATGAATACAAGGAAAAATTGTATCTCCCGAGCTTTCGCTCTCCAACCGGGAGGCTTTCTCAAATGTTGCAGATGTTACTAACAAGTCTGGCGAGTATAATCAAAAGATTTCGAAACACTGATGGTCGAGAACGTCGTATTTTGAAAATTTGATGCTCGAGGCACGAGGCGATACACGGGTTTCTTTCATGCGGAGAATCATCTCCGCATGTTCCTCCACGCGGACGGAATATCAACAGATTGGGTATCGTTGCATGCGTAGGGATGTGTGGAGATTTCAATACTCTCTCTGATCAGCGTACCTTTGTAGCCAGTATACGGCGCAATTATCTTTACTTTATCCCATAACAGGACTGTGTTTTTCTGTGCTACTTCTTTAGACAAGGCTGTTAAGGTCTTTCCCAATCTGATGTCTCTCATGTGCTCCTTAGTCCTTACAGCAATCGACCTTTTCGTCATTCCGATGTAAACTTTTGACGAACCGTTCGGGTACATCAGAGGTATCGTGTACACTCCTGCTTTTGATTTCCTGTCTGGGTTTCTGCACGTGTTTGCTACTGCTCTGTGTATGCTGTTCAGGGATCTGATGCCGATGTAAAGGCCATGGCGTCTCATTAGACTTTTGAATGAGTAAGAGAATTTTGGGATATACGGCACAGATCCAGCGTAACATAAATTATCTCCTTTTGCCTTGGGGGTTGTACGATACCTTGACTGAACTCTTTGTAGGACTTTTCTTAGATCATGTTCGGGGAAACCAGCTGCATTGCCTTTATTAATGATATCTGTTATCTCTTTGTTCCTTGTTTCTACGCTGAAACAGACGTTGAAAGCTCTTTCAAAATATGTTCTAAATTCTGCCTTTTATATGAATTTGGAGATACAGATTTAGGTGCGAAAAAGTTGGGAACTGTTATTGGTTTGTAGTAAACCGCCGTGTCAAGTCGGCCATTCTGATTTTTATGCAACATAACATCTAGGAATGGTAGTTTTCCTTCAGTTTCCCTTTCTAGGGTGAATTTGAGTGTTGGATGCAATGTATTGATTTGTCCCCAAAATTCTTGAAGGTCCGCGTCAGAATACTGCCATATGAAAAATATGTCGTCGGCATATCGGAGCCATATATGTGGCTTTCTGACGGTGCAGGAGAAAATTCTCTCTTCTAGTGGGCGTAATATTGCTTCTGCTAATATGCTTGACAGCGGAGAACCCATAGGAGCGCCTCTGGTCTGTTTGTATATATTTCCTTGGTAACGAAAGAAATTGTTGTTCACAGTCAGGTTTAGGGCTCTTCTTATATCTTGCTCCACTTCTTGGAGAAATTCATCATCCCTGGATAACCATATCTCGAGATTGTCACAGGCCTCCTCTACCGGTATTGATGGGTATGAGAACGTTATGTCGAGGCTTGCTAATATATTGTGCTCGTTCAAGACTACGCCTCTAGTCCTACTTATAAAGTCTTGTGTTGAACTAAGGGCGTGTTGAGAGGGTGAAAGGTATTTCTTGAGGAAAACTGATAACTCTTTCTCAAGGTGATATGTGGGGGATCTAATTTTAGAGACAATGGGTCTCACTTTGTGCCCAGGTTTGTGGTGTTTAAGCCGACCAAACAGTGGTGGTATCGATGGTCCCAGTGGGGTGAAGGCTGCTTTCTTGATGCTTTATGGCAAGCTAGCCCACTTTTTCATCCTTTGTACTTTGAATACCAGGGTATTAGTCGGGTCGGTAGCAACTTTGGTCGATGCCGACTCGGTGTCTTCAGCTTGTCATCATAATCTTTCCTATTCATTATGGCAATCTGGTTCGATTTATCAGTGAGTGTTATTGCCAGATCTTCCCTCTTTTGCAAGTTCTTTATGACTGACCATGCTCGGGTGTCATGTTTTACTCCTGTGGCTAAACTTCTCTTCAGTTTGTGGAAAGTGATCATGAGAGAGAAGCACCACAGAAAACTGTGTGATTTATCGGATGGACATCTACGATTCCCTACGGAAAACAAGATTCCTGTTATAAATGTGTCCGAAAAAGTACTCACTGCAGAGGAAACGAATATCTTAACACAAGGCCCAAAGTTTTGCCCCAGAGCGAAATTCAACATCAAGGAAATCATCCCGCACCTGGAATCAGCCATTGAAAGACTACCCTCTTCCGAACAGGACACAGTGAGGCACTTAGCAGCCAAAAAACTGGAGAAGTTTAGTCACAGGAGTAAAACATGACACCCGAGCATGGTCAGTCATAAAGAACTTGCAAAAGAGGGAAGATCTGGCAATAACACTCACTGATAAATCGAACCAGATTGCCATAATGAATAGGAAAGATTTTGATGACGAGCTGAAGACCTTTATCACCGAGTTGGTATCGACCAAAGTTGCTACCGACCTGACTAATACCCTGGTATCCAAAGTACAAGGGATGAAAAAGTGGGCTAGCTTGCCAGAAAGCATCAAGAAAGCAGCCGTCACCCCACCGGGACCATCGATACCACCACTGTTTGGTCGGCTTAAACACCACAAACCTGGGCACAAAGTGAGACCCATTGTCTCTAAAATTAGAGCCCCCACATATCACCTTGAGAAAGAGTTATCAGTTTTCCTCAAGAAATACCTTCCACCCTCTCAACACGTCCTTAGTTCAACACAAGACTTTATAAGTAGGACTGGAGGCGTAGTCTTGAACGAGCACAATATATTAGCAAGCCTCGACATAACGTTCTTATACCCATCAATACCGGTAGAGGAGGCCTGTGACAATCTCGAGATATGGTTATCCAGGAATGATGAATTTCTCCCAGAAGCGGTGCAAGATATAAGAAGAGCCCTAAACCTGACTGTGAACAACAATTTCTTTCGTTACCAAGGAAATATATACAAACAGACCAGAGGCGCTCCTATGGGTTCTCCGCTGTCAAGCATATTAGCAGAAGCAATATTACACCCACTAGAAGAGAGAATTTTCTCCTGCACTGTGAAAAAGCCACGTATATGGTTCCGATATGTCGACGACATATTTTTCATATGACAGTATTCTGACGCGGACCTTCAAGAATTCTGGGGACAAATAAATACATTGCATCCAACACTCAAATTCACCCTAGAAAGGGAAACTGAAGGAAAACTACCATTCCTAGATGTTGTGTTGCATAAAAATCAGAATGCCCGACTTGACACGGCGGTTTACTACGAACCAATAACAGTTCCCAACTTTATCGCACCTAAATCTGTATCTCCAAATTCATATAAAATGGTAGCATTTAGAACATATTTTGAAAGAGCTTTCAACGTCTGTTCCAGCGTAGAAACAAGGAACAAAGAGATAACAGATATCATTAATAAAGGCATTGCAGCTGGTTTCCCCGAACATGATCTAAGAAAAGTCCTACAAAGAGTTCAGTCAAGGTATCGTACAACCCCCAAGGCAAAAGGAGATAATTTACGTTACGCCGGATCTGTGCCATATATCCCAAAATTCTCTTACTCATTCAAAAGTCTAATGAGACGCCATGGCCTTCACATCGACATCAGATCCCCGAACAGCATACACAGAGCAGTAGCACACACGTGCAGAAACCCAGACAGGAAATCCGAATGACAAAAAGGTCGATTGCTGTAAGGACTAAGGAACACATGAGAGACATCAAATTGGGAAAGACCTTAACAGCCTTGTCTAAAGATGTAGCACAGAAAAACGCAGTCCCATTATGGGATAAAGTAAAGATAATTGTGCCGTATACTGGCTACAAAGGTACGCTGATCAGAGAGAGTATTGAAATCTCCACACATCCCTACGCATGCAACGATACCCAATCTGTTGATATTCCGTCCGCGTGGAGGAACATGCTGAGATGATTATCCGCATGAAAGAAACCCGTGTATAGTCTCGTGCCTCGAGCATCAAATTTTCAAAATACGACGTTCCCGACCACCAGTGTTTCGAAATCTTTTGATTATACTCGCCAGACTTGTTAGTAACGTCTGCAACCCTTGAGAAAGCCTCCCGGTTGGAGAGCGAAAGCTTGGGAGATACAATTTTCCCTTGTATTCATTCTTAAATTATACTTTCACACCAGTAAACGGAGTTTGTATAGATTTGTTTACTGTATTATTTAGGTGTGAATCCCGTTCAACAAGTATTTGAAAATATGTTGTTTTTCATATACTAGAGTGGCACCTTAATATATGTGTTTGTAAACACAAATATAAATAGGTGGTATTACATTCAAAAATGAAGTTAAGGGGACAAACACAAGTATAGTTTAAAGTAAGAGATGGAAAGGGCTGTGGAGTGAAAACAAAAATTTTGTTTACACAATGCCTTGTAGCTTCACCAATGTGTACCTAGGCTTTCACCAGTGAGGGTATGTGTGTATAATGTATATATAGCGATACATTAACAAAGTTGAGTTATACCTATGTGTAAATACTGCTGTGATGGTCTGATTTTTATAAGCATCTGAAAATGTTTTTCTTTTTATGCATTATATTATTGTTAACTCTACGAACAACTTGCTATGGTAGAATATGTCTGTACATTTGTGTGTATTTTACTGTGTATAAATTTTCACACAAAATTTTTGTTTCAAATTTGTATTTTGTGTTGTAAGAATGTTTCATGTGAAAGAGAGGATTCTAAAACTTTGATTCCAAAGTTTTAGTATCCTCCGTCTTAATTTTTGAAGTTGGCAGGAATGGCATTGTTTCCGTTGGCAGATGAACTGTTGCTACACTGATCTCTCTGTGACAGAAAGCAAGGAGAGCTGGGTTACCAAATTTTTCCTTTGTCATATAACTTAGGACCCAGCAAAAACAGTCTTGCTGGGCCAGCACTCAAGCCAGTACTGCCAGCCAGGTGGCCCAGAACTATGTTTCCACTGTCCAAACATCAATAAAATGCTCTACAACCATCACATGGGCCAGCAGCTGGCCAACAGTTGGCACCCACATCAATTGTCATATGCCAGAACAGGGGCATCATTTATCCATCACAGGCAGTGGCTGCCACAAGCGGAACTTGTGGTCCTGCAAGCATGTGCCATAAATGATGGCTAGCCTTATGTAGACCGCTAGTTTCCCGGCAATGGCAGCCAGCAATCACATGAGGTAACCGATGGCTTTCCAAATCTTGTCCTCCAATTTCTCAGTAGTGGCCATAAAAAAAAAAATCACAGTTCCTCAAAGGTACAACTCCTCTTTCTTTCCCAACAAAACTTATCTGCATGATGTCACGGCACTGGGGAAATTTCCTCAAAAGGTCCAGTCCATAAAAATGCCTGGTGGATCAGGGTAGCATTGAACTCATGACAGCTTGATTGCGAAGCAGCTGCTTTAACCACTACACTAGGTTGCCACATGCAATTTGTTGCTTGAAGGCGTCTCTTTCCTGCATGATATGAAATGAAAGGTTCTCTTTTTAATTTTACAATGCAAGTTATTTTCAAAAATGTCTCTTTCATATAATTCATAAATTTATTTTTTCAATGTAACGATTTTTTTATTTACCTTAAGGGAACTTCACTCACTATTAACAAGTGTACCAACTTAAAGACGTTTTCCAAAGTTTTGTGTTGTCCTTGTGGTCTTGAAAGATTATTGTTTAATTAATATATTTACCCATTCACATCACATTTCTAACATTATATCTTTTTTTTTCTTCCTTTCCATGGTTCGAAGCTATAATTGTTCTACATAGGAAAGATATTTTATTTTACTTCTGGTTATTTTTAGCAGCGAATTCCTCCAATCTTGTGTATTCAACCATGAGTGCATTATATTCACATAGCGTTCCTTTTTTTTTTTTTTTTTTTTCAACTACTTGATCATTTTGTAATGAAAATACCCATTTTGTATGTGTATAATTCTTATTTTTTCCAACATTCCAACATAACGATTTTTTAATGTCTTTCCAGGACTTTTGTTTGAAGTGGTTTAGTGTATGTTAATGAAAGATGATTATACAATACATTTACTAAATTTTCAGAAATTATTTCTTGTTATTCATGGGAATGGAGTGGGTGTGTTTTATGGCTGTTTGTATTCTTGATTATTTGTGTGTTACTGCAGAAATTTTGCTATGAAATGAGTTTCTAAAAATATATGAGAGTAATTGACTATTTCTTACTGTTCATTAATTATTTATATAACCTCTGATGACAATCTTCATCGACCTGGCATTTCATTAGAAAATTAATTCGTCTCTCTACATATGGCTTTTTTTTTTCTTAACATTCACTAAAATAGCACAATGACTATGGCGTCATCTTCAACTAACTGGTATGATGAGAGTCTGTGCATGTGCTGTTTCTGCACATGCGCAGTCCCGCTGCTTCCACCTCATGATGGGGTTGCTTCGGTTGCCAGCTACGGACCACTCGTGGCACTTGCTTGGAAGCCCATAATTCATGGCACTGCCATCAACGGATCGCTACCGTACTGTGAGCAGCAGATTTCAGCCAGCAGTGACCCATAACTACCAGCTGGTGGCCAGCAAAAACTCTTGGGTTTATCAAGGACCAGCAAAAACTCTGCATTTTCTCACTTCCACAAAGACCTAGTTGGAAATGGGTTTCTGCAAAGCCATAGATGCAAGTAATAAGCCCACCAATTTTTTTTTTTTAAATATATATTTTTTTTAAATTATATATATATGTCATGACCTCAGCAGAGTTGTATGACCTAGCTTTAGTTAACAATTTAGCTTGCATCCATAACTTTCCTTGCCCGACCCATGCTCTTCATCTGTTACTATTTAACAGAAAGAAGAAGATTATAGAAAACTCAAGTTGTGAGAGTGACATAATAATTAGAAATAATGTTCAGCAATAATGAAATGCCAAGTTCGCCTGAGAGAGAATTTAAACCTGAATAGCAATGCAAAAGTATTCCAAATTCTTACATTGCAATTAAAAAGGAAATATTAATTATTTAAAACTCAGATTCTTGAAAGAAAACTTGATTCTAAAACCCCCTACTCCACAACTTCTGACAACACAAAAACGAGTATAAATTAAAGACATTAATTAACTAAAGAAATGCTTTGTGAAGGTTATATGACATAAACAATTAGTTGCAATATGTGCAAAGTATTTCAGAAGTGCTTTAAGTGCATAATTAAGTAGTTATTAAGAACTTAACTACTTTGAAAACACAGTGCAAAGTACAAGAACTATGAATGGCTAGCTGCTTGGCCTAAGTTTCCTAAAAAACGCGCAAAGTTACCAAGAAAAGAAAGAGTTAAAATCCGCAAAAAAATTAACAGACTTGCCAGTGCCTAAATGCTAAAAAGCAAAAAAAAAAAAACAGAGAAAAAAGTACAAGAAGTACAAACATTGAACTTGGAAAACCTAAAACCCAAAGACAATGAAGAGAGCTTACCTCTTATGCAACTGAACTTTCTCCACACAAGAGGAAACATGGCCGACCTTTTCCCCAAACTTCCAAACTCCTCTACCACTCCCTAGTTGCTGGGGGCAGTGTGGGTGGGGCTGAAGGCCTCCACAAACTTTTTTTGGACTGCTTATTTCTAAAAAGTTTTTTCCTAGTTGGTTTGCTCAGAATTTGTATGTTTTGGCCCAAGTGAGTTCTAAGGACGATGAAAAGATTAGAGGTCAGCTCAGATATTTTAAGTCCTCCCGCTCGGTTAGGCTAGCACCCTTTCCCATAGTGTATGAACTCGCTGGCGAAGGTAATCTAAGGTTATGAAATGACAAACGTTGTTTGACATGTAAATCTGCAGATCCTAGCCTGTATTCTTCTGTTGCGGATAATTGCTCCAACAAGTTTTGCAAAGCCTACAATACCATCTATAAGCTCACCTGTACTGTCTGCAACCTTAGCTATATTGGCCAAAGCAAAAATCCTCTTCATCTTAGGATAAATGGTCACAGGTCTCTAGTTAATAAGTTATCTACTTCTGGAGTGAACCCCTCCACAAATGCTAACCAGTACTCTACCTTTGAATTAGAGCATTTCCATACTCATGGTTTTGACAAAGTGAAAATAGAGGTACTGCATATTATCCCTGACCTCTATGCTCGGCTTGAAACTGAATCCCTTGAAATTTTGCAGCATCAGTCTCTTTATCCCTATGGTCTTAATTCCACTCTTTCTGACAATCAGCATAATCAGCATAAATTTTCTATACGTGAACTCTTCTTTCTTGTTAATAACAAGAGCTGCACTAGAGGTAATAGAGGACAGAGGTTATTTCGCACATCAAGCAAGGTTGATTTTGCTAACTTGCAAATAACTCTGGAAAGCTTTAAAACTGGTACTAATTTTGTTAAAAATACTTACAAAATACTTAAATCCTTCAAGCACTCTGTCCTTAAAAGTTTTTTCAAATTCTGGAAAACAACTGCTAACCATGTTGATAAGCATGTTTTTGCTTTGGTTCTAGACATTCTTAAGCATATTCTTAAAGATAAAATTTATCTTAAAGAATTTTCCAGTAATTATGTAACCATCAGGTTTCTAAATAAAACCTATGATCATCTCAATGTTAGGAAGCTGTTCTACAATAATGCAATTTTTTTCCCATCCACAGGCACCAGTCTATTGTAAGTTTTAAATATGTTAAGACCTTAGGGTCAATAGTTAAAAACTACAAACTTAATTCTTCAAGTTACATTCCTGTAGTTACTTTCTTGTGATGAACATAAAGAAACAGTTCACTATGATAAGAATTACAACCATATTATCACTGGAAACTTGAGTTTTGTTGAAAATGACAAGCTTAGGAATTTATTAGAGTATGGTTCTAAATTTAGACCTTCCTTCCCAATTTCCAAATAGGGGATTCTTGAGGGCTTCACTCAAGATGTTAATAGGTACATTGTAAAAACCAGTTTAACATACAATCAGCCTATTGAGGCCTTCGCAGAATGGAAATATAATGTAATCAATAGCTTCACTTGTGAGTTGGCAGGTCTGGACTTTTGTTTCGCTCTTTTTCTCTGGAGATGCTAAAAGGTCACTCTCCAAACTACAAGACCTATTTATTTTTACCACTACGGATAAAGCTAGCAATAATTTTGCAATTATCTGTAAGAAGTTCTATTTTGAATTGTTAACTATGGAACTCAATAATAGAGTAACCTACGAGCCCGTAAGTTATTCTACCAAGCAGTTAGAAAATCGTTTTAAGGCATTCTTCAAGAAACTTAAAATTCCACAAACAAGAAGATATGAGCCTGAATTTCCATTTCTTTTTGCAACGGTTAAGTTTCATAAAGATCCAGTGAAGTTCAGGTTCATAGCTAGTGGAGTAAGGAGTCATAAAAAGAAAATAGATCTTGCTTTTGAAGATATCTTGAAGAAGGTTTTGAAACACATTAGTAACTGTACTAATCTGATGTACAGAGATTTTTGGATAATTAATAATAATGCAGAAGTAATTTCCATTATACTCAAAGTAAGTCCCTTAGATATTAATAGTTATGATTTTGAGAACCTATATACTAATCTGCCTCTATCAGATATAATCACTACCTTTAAAGAGCTGTATGCAGAATTTAAACTTAACCAATTTGTTAATGTAGGAGCCTGGAACTCTTATCTCAATTGCTGCATAAAAAATAACCATATGTTATATAATAATACTCTCTATAAGCAAGTGAACGGTATACCCATGGGAACGTCAACCTCCACGATTATTGCTAATCTATTCCTGTTCTTTAAGGAATATAATTTCATTAAAAATCACTCCACCTGCTCCGATAACTACCTTTACACATTTAGATATATTGATGATCTGCTGTGTATCAATAATTCAGAAGTTATAGAGAGTGATTTTGATAATATCTATCCTAGCTCTCTTAACTTATGTAAAACCAACCACAGTAATCAGGAACTTGAGTTCCTAGACTTAAGCATTAAGCTTAACAGAGGTAACCCATCTATTAACCTCTTTGATAAAAGAGTTAATTTTCCTTTCAAAGTAATTAAATATCTACACTGGAATAATAACATATCAACCAAAGTAATTGAGAATGTACTAATTTCTCAGGTACTAAGAATTTCAAGAATTTGCAACAACAATTTGGACTTCAATTACCACATTAATATACTATTAGACAGTTTTCTAGAGAACGAAATTTCTTCTTCTTTCATCAAAAGAACTTTAAGAAAAATTATTCTGGATAATAGAGTAAGGTTGGCAGATCTGCTTTAATTTTCTACACCGTTAATAATATGATTCTGACCAATGAAAGCCGTTTGGAAGTTGGCTAGAGGATGCCTATTAACTACTAAAAGGAACCTTAGTGCTATGGATATGAAAGTCCTATTAAAATAAAAAATTAAATAATATAGACAAAATCACAAAAAAGCTTAAAAATCTGTTTATAAAAGAAAATAAAAACAAATAAATAAAAAAGAAAACTAGTTATTCACTCACTAGAATAGCTATACTAAAAATAGTAAAACTAACATTAAAATTAATAGGATTCTGAATAATCTATAGAAGCTCACTAAGGTAATTAAATACATGCAAAGATTATTAAATACACTACTTGTGTATTTTATAATATTTCTCATGTATTCTGGAGAGTTAATTCCGCTCTTTCTGATCATACAGGTCCACAGTCTTAAGTATATATATTTTTTTCTCTGGTTAAAATCTCCGCGAGTTGGATTCTTTCAGTGTGTGGAGGCCTTCAGCCCCACCCACACTGCCCCCCAGCGACTAGGGAGTGGCAGAGGAGTTTGGAAGTTTGGGGAAAAGGTCGGCCATGTTTCCTCTTGTGTGGAGAAAGTTCAGTTGCATAAGAGGTAAGCTCTCTTCATTGTCTTTGGGTTTTAGGTTTTCCAAGTTCAATGTTTGTACTTCTTGTACTTTTTTCTCTGTTTTTTTTTTTTTTTTTTTTTGCTTTTTAGCATTTAGGCACTGGCAAGTCTGTTAACTTTTTTGCGGATTTTAACTCTTTCTTTTCTTGGTAACTTTGCGCGTTTTTTAGGAAACTTAGGCCAAGCAGCTGGCCATTCATAGTTCTTGTACTTTGCGCTGTGTTTTCAAAGTAGTTAAGTTCTTAATAACTACTTAATTATGCACTTAAAGCACTTCTGAAATACTTTGTACATATTGCAACTAATTGTTTATGTCATATAACCTTCACAAAGCATTTCTTTAGTTAATTATTGTCTTTAATTTATACTCGTTTTTGTGTTGTCAGAATTTGTGGAGTAGGGAATTTTAGAATCAAGTTTTCTTTCAAGAATCTGAGTTTTAAATAATTAATATTTCCTTTTTTAATTGCAATGTAAGAATTTGGAATACTTTTGCATTGCTATTCAGGTTTAAATTCTCTCTCGGGCGAACTTGGCATTTCGTTATTGCTGAACATTATTTCTAATTATTATGTCACTCTCACAACTTGAGTTTTCTATAATCTTCTTCTTTCTGTTAAATAGTAACAGATGAAGAGCATGGGTCGGGCAAGGAAAGTTATGGATGCAAGCTAAATTGTTAACTAAAGCTAGGTCATACAACTCTGCTGAGGTCATGACATATATATATAATTTAAAAAATATATATATTTAAAAAAAAAAATGTTTGGTTTGCTTATTACTTACATCTATGGCTTTGCAGAAACCCATTTCCAACTAGGTCTTTGTGGAAGTGAGAAAATGCAGAGTTTTTGCTGGTCCTTGATAAAGCCAAGGCTCAGTATTCTCGACACTTTCTACATTCAGTTGTTTTATTTTATTTTTTATTTTTTTCTCTTTTTACTCACACCGGTAGATACATAACTTTTTCTATGTTGTACTTGGTAGGAGTCAAAAAAAATATTTTTTGCTTCGGTCTCTTCTTAATAGAATATCATCATCATCATCAGCATTGTCAACCATTATCAATCCACTGCTGGAAGAAGGTCTCCCCAAGTTTCCTCCACAACGGTCTGTCTTGTGCCAGTCTCCTCCATGTCACTCCCGCATACTTTCGAATTTCATCCACCCATCTTCCATGTGGTCTTCTTCTGGGTCTTTTCCTGTCCCTTGGAATCCAATCTAAAATTTCGGCTGTCCATCGATGGTCTGTTCTTCTGGCAGTATGTCCAGCCCATTGCCATTTCAGGGATTTAACTCTGATCATGATGTCTTCCACTCTTGTCATTTTTCGGATCCACGTGTTCCTCTTCTTATCTCTCCTGGTTACACCAAGCATGCACCTCTCCATGCTACTTTGAGTTGTCTGCAGCCTTTGTATGTCCGTTTTAGCTAAGGTCCACGTCTCTGCACCATACGTAAGCACTGGAAGGATGCATTGATCAAACACTTTTCTTTTAAGACATAATGGCATATTGCTTTTGAAAATTATGCTGTTTCTTCCAAAAGCTCTCCAGGCAAGTTTTGTACGCCGATTAATTTCTTCACCAATGTGACCCTCACTTGATATCTGCTGTCCAAGATAAACGTACGTGTCTGTTTTCTCCAGCTTTTCTCCATCAATCGACAAATCTTCATTTTTTGTAAAAGCATTGTACATCACTTTTGTCTTCTGAAAGTTCATTTTTAATCCCACTTCTTTACTCTTGTCAGCAAGTTCCTGGATCATACTCTGTAGCTCTGATGGGGTAGTTGCAAAAATAACTATGTCATCAGCAAAACGAAGGTGGGTTAGATAATCTCCATTAATCTTTATCCCTTTGTTTTCCCAGTTCAGTGATTGAAAGACATTTTCCAATGTGGCATTAAAGAGCTTCGGAGATATGGTGTCACCTTGTCTCACTCCTTTTCCAATTTTTATGTGTGTTGTATTTTCAAACAGCCGAATCTTTGCACTTGCATTTTCATAGATGTTATTAATAATATTAATGTATGCATCTTCAATACCGCAGGATTTCAGAGCCATTGCAACTGCTGATGGTTTCACCGAATCAAAGGCTTTTTCATAATCGATAAAAGCCATGCACAATGGAAGTTCATATTCCCTCGCTCTTTCAATTAGTTCTCTCAGTACGTGGATATGATCTATTGTGCTGTAGCCACTCCTGAATCCAGCTTGTTCTCTCAGTTGAGCCATGTCCAGTGTCACCTTCAAGCGGTGTGAAAGAACTTTAGTGAAGATTTTATAAACCACTGATAGGAGGCTGATAGGTCTGTAGTTCCTGAGATCCTCAATGTCACCTTTTTTATGTAGCAAGATCATTGTAGCGTTGTTCCAATCCTCAGGAATTTTCCCTTCATTAAGGCATCGAGTGAAAATTTGGGCGAGTACTGATTCGATTTCTCCACTTGCTTCTTGTATGATGTCTACAGTAATTCCATCTTCTCCTGGAGCTTTTCCCCGCTTCATGTTCTTGATTGCATGTGCAACTTCTGCTGGAAGAACTGGAAGAACTCTGGTACTGGTACCTTTCATGATGTCTGGAGTACATGTATCATCCCTTTCATATAATTTGGAGTAGAAATTTTTCACTCTTGTCAAAATTTCGCCTCTATTTCTTGTTACAGAACCATCTTCTTTTCTCAGTGCCATAATCTGTTTTTTCCCCTTACTGAGATGTCCCTTTGCTATCTTTAGGCTTTGGTTGTTTTCAATTGCTTTCCTTACTAGTTCACAGTTGAATTTCCTTACGTCTTCAGTGATACTTTTTCGTACTGTCTTGCATAGCTCTATATATTCCACTTTGGAAGTCACATCTTCTTTAGTTGTCCTCATCACTCTTCTTTTTTGCATCAACATTTTGGTTTTTCCTGATAATTTGTTCACATGCAATTTGTTCTTAGACCCAGCTAATTTTGTTGCTGTTTCCATAAGAGCTTTGGTTACTTTTCTGTTAACTTCAGAAATATCCACTTCTTCCGATGTTAGGCCTTCTAAAGCAGAGAACCTGTTCTTCAGTTCCAATTTGAAGGTATTATGGTGTTTTTTAAGGTTGGTTATGTCAATACATTTTGTTTGTCTTATGAGCTTGCTACATTCGAGTTTAGTGTTGAGGTGCATCTTACATCTCACCAATCTATGGTCACTGCCTGTGTTGAACTTGTTTAGCACACTGCAGTCTTCTATGACGAATTTTTTGTTACACATAATAAAATCAATTTCACTTGTCGTCCCATTAGGATGTCTCCATGTCCATTTCCTGTGTGGCTTTTTCTTGAAAAAGGAGTTCAAGGTGAAAAACCCTTCTGCCTCTGCAAACTCTACGAGAGTATTTCCACGCTGGTTTCTGTTGCTGTGACCGAAATTACCTTCTGAAGTTTCATTCTGTTGCCGTTGTCCTATTTTTGCATTGAAATCTCCCATAATTATCTTCAAGTGCTGCTTACCTTTATTATTTAGATCACGAATTTCCTCATAAAATTCTTCAATTTTTTCTTCAGCATGACTTGTGGTGGGTGCATAAGTTTGAATAATCTGAGCCTAGTATCTTCTCGAGAGTTGGATAACGAGTCGTGCAGCTCTGTCAGAGGAACTTTCAACTTCTACAACTTTATCCTTCAGTTTCTTGTTTATTATAAATCCAACACCACTAGTTCTGCCAGTATCTGTCCCACGATAGTAGAAGAGATGTCCACTTTTCAGTTCAATGAGATCTCCTTTTCTCCTTACCTCACTTAGCCCGACGATGTCCCACTTGATCCTTTGTAGTTCCTCTTCCAATTCAAGAAGCCTTGAATCAGAAGATAGGGAGCGTCCGTTATACGTAGCCAAGGTCAGCATCAGATGGCAGCCTAGTCCGGTCCTCCGGGGATTCTTAGCACCCTCTGCCTTCATGTCGCACTGGCCGCTGCCTTGGCCAGGTACATTCCAGCTGCCGGAGACTGAGGGCCAAGATTTAAGTTGTGGAGTCATTTTGGAGGGGTTTGGCCATAACTCACCACGCTGGCCAAGCGGGTTGGTGAGTGTGGGATAGCATTTCCTCTAATCCCGATGGTATAGTTATACCGCTATTGGCGGTCGTCAGAGCCCCTTTAGTGGGAACAGGATGTACCACGAGAAGGCGGGGTTGACATTTGTCAAGGAGAGGCTGTGATGTTACGCATCACCTGACCTTACATCCCTAATAGAATATATATATATATCTTTTGTAAAAATTGATATATAATATATATATATATATATATATCTTTTTTAAAAATTGATATATAAATATATAATGAATATGACTTTACGGATCTTATCTGGCAGCCGCTTGCCATCATCATCATCCATCTGTCACAAGTCTGATGAAAAATGAAGTTATCAGCTGAAAGTTTATATATATATATATGTATGTTTTTTTAAAATTGAATTTCATATTAATGGAATGATAAAAGGAAAATCAGAATTGAAGTTTTTGGAGCTGAGAAAATTTCCAAACTTTCCCAATAACATAACGTAAAATGATTGATGAATGAAGCAATTTGTTTGGTGTTAAGTTTTCCGTCGAGTTTCTGCAGAAATATCCTCCAAAGTTAGAGATGCCAGTGAAGTGTCAGAGTTTCCTTTATGGACATTGTTTTTATGCTCCGATAAACAACTCTTGATACTGCGGTAAACGCTTCCAATGTAGTAAGTTTCACCAGAAAATGTTGAGTTCTGATGAGGTAAATACCGGGAAGATTGAGGGACGAGGGTGCCCATAAGGGGAAGCAGGGAAGGTGGTCGACCCCCCCCTCCCCAATCCGTTGGCATTGCCAAATTTTTGATAAATTTAAAACACTAAAATAAACAAAACCTTTTTTTAAAGCATTTTTAAAAATAATAAGATATTAATGATTGATTGTATCAATTATTTTTGTTGTATTTTAGTATCTTGTACATTTACTAAAATGTTTGACAGCCTTGAAGAAGGTAAGGAATTTTTTAGCCCCCCCTAAAAGTACTCATATGGACGCCACTGTTGAGGGAGGTTACTTTATCTCCATAGTCCACAATTAATTTGATAAAAGGAGGATTGGAACTGATAGCCGAATAGTATCCAAACTTCTTGAAAACTTGTTTCAGCTTGTAGGCAACAGAAGGGTGGTAAGGGATAGAACCACAGAAGTGCAGATTTTCAGTAAGGTTTTGTTAAAAGCTTCTATTTTTTGTTCTTGATTCATAACAAGTGATTAAGTTTTTGTTTTTTTATTATTATGGAAGGAACACACCCATGCAAAGAGGCAGTTTCTAAAATATTTCCACATTCCTTATCATGAGATTAAGAATTATTGATGATATTGGCTCTATGAATAAGAGATTTGATGGCAGCAAATTTGTAATTTTCAAAGGTGGATGAGTTGAAAGGAATAATATTGTTGGTTACAGTAAGTTTATGAAAGACAGATCTTGAGATGGTGTGTTACTGTTCCTTCGGAGGAAATCCATAAACTGGATGTAATGGTTCTCTTCACTGTTCATAGTAAATTTAATGGAGGAAACTTATCAGTGACAGAGTTCGTTAAATGTGGCAACTGCTCTTTGGGATGATTGCTACTCACAAAATTATCATCAACATATCTAAGCCAAGTAGTTGGTTGGGTAAGGGTCTTTGAAAGAATGGTTTGTTCATTGTGTTGCAAATATATTTCAGCAAAAAATGGGGATAAAGGTGAACCATTGGAAGCCCGTTTTTTTGCCTATAACATTTTTTATTATAAACAAAACAGTTTTGCTCTTGAAGTGTATGAAAACAGTCATGCAGATATTTAATTAAGTTGCATGGATGTTTTAAATTTTGAATTAACTTTTTCACCAGTAGCATGTATGAATAAAAAAATGGGACAGCTAACAAGTTTTTAGCATGCTATAGTTACATAAATATATTAAAGAAATGCAGAAGCACTTTCGACCTGACCTAGTACTTTACACTGAGGTAGCAGTTAGGCTGTACTTTATACTCAGGTAGGTGACAAAAGTATGCAAGACCATTTCTAAGCAATGCAATATCATTGGATTGCTGTGTAGAAATTACATGACCCCTAGATAGAGAAGAGGATACATCATGACAATAGAATCTCCCTCCTCCCTTTCCACACAAAACTGTGACTGCAACATGTGAGCAGGTGGAATCGCATCGGAGGAAAGCAACCAGACAGTTTTGTGTGAATGGAGAAAAAAAGGGAGAATTTTAGTATGACAATATATCTCCTCCTCTGTTTAGAGATCCTCCCATATCTACACAGCAATTCAATGGTGCTGTATTGCATCTGCTTATAAATGCCCTCTGGTACTTTTTCCTCCTCAGTGTACAGCCTCAATTTCCCATTTAACCCTCACTTTTTTGTGACTTATTCAAAGCAAACAAAAGATGCTCTCCACATTCGTAATTGATCATTTTGCTCCGTCTATCTCATTTTTGGTGTTCAGGGAGCTAACTTTGCAAATTCGCTGTTATGTGCACTGACATTGAGTTGGTAGAGGATTGATACTCTGGAACTTACACTAATCCTGGTGGTTCCACAATGTATGAGCTTCTCATTTTCTGTGAAGTTGCAAATATGTAAATTTACTACACATCGTGTATATCTGTGTAGGAAGGCCTTTCCAGCTCTATGTTTACATGATTTTTTTCATCAGAATCAGCGATAGAACAGATTTCCAAAATTTGGCCAAAAATTTCAGAAATACCGTGAGACAGTCACAGGCAGAACTTGGATAAATATTCTTTACTATTATGCCATATCATAAAAATGGCCTTTACATATAGAATGTAGTTAGTTAAATTAATTGAAATTTGCTCATATCATGCTCACATTTTTGCAGAATGACCTCTGATGTTAAATCTAGGGCACAAAATTATCTATGTATTCTGATATTGTATTTGAAACACTATAAAATACTAAAATAATAAACTAACAAAATAATTAATTTAAGATTGTGACATTTGTCTGAAATTGTCAATTTTACTTTGATTAATTTCTGTTTTTTATTTAATGGAGTATTTTAGTAAAAGCTTAACACACTCGTATGCTATAACATTGTGACCGTTCATTTAATAGTGAGTTGGACAGCCTTTTGCCACAGTAATGATGTGTTCCTGACATGGCATCAACTCCATTAGACAACAGAAAGTATCCTCTGGTATTCTGTACCAGCTGAACAGAATCACATTGTGAAGTTCAGCAACAGAGCAAGACACACTGCAATGCCTGGCAAATGATGCATTCCCCAAATGTTCAGTGGGATTCAAATTTGGGGGAATTTGGCAGCTGAGGACTGCACAAAATGTTCGGATATGATCCTTGAACCATTTGTACAGAGTGCAGGCAATGTTTTACTGAAAGAGTGCAGTGCCATTTTAATACTGTACATGGCCATCATGTAAGGCAACCCTTCATCTGAAACAATACCTAGGTAGGTTCTGATGGTGAAGACATGTTCAACAGGAATGAGAGTAATGTTCACAAGAAAAATCTTCATACCATGATACTACTGCTACAAGCTCTGTTTCTATGCAATTGTGCAGCAGTCTGGTTGGAGCTGTTCTCCCATGTAATGTCATGCATCAGCATGTTAGAGCTAGAACATGGACTCATCAGACCAGATACCTTTTTTCCAGTCACCCGAAATCCAGTCAGTGGTGCTCCCATGCTCACTGCACACACAACTGTTGCTAACATTTGGCCAACTTGGCCACATGAAGAGGCTGCCGCCAACTCTGTAGGTCCATTCGCAAGAGCATTCACTCAATTGTGTGCTCAGAAACATTTCTTTGTGCACCCTGGCTGTAGTCTGCCATTATTTGAGGGATTGTGAGCTGTCTCTTCCCAGGTGCATTGTTCCTTCCACACATTCACCACAGCAGCTCTCAAACAGCCAACAATGCCTGTGGTTGCTGAGATGCTGTCCTCTGCCACCCTTGGGCTGATAATTACTTCCTGTTCAAACTCCCTTTCACCATTACATGGGTTTCATGCTCGCACACCAACATTCTTTGGCTGTGCCATCTTTGTATATTCCGCGAGGCTCAATGACAGTGCTGCTGCATGCTGCGGATGCATCCATTCATGGAGACAGGGGTGGTCATAATGAACTAGCCCATGTGTGAACATCCAGACTAATATAAGGGTCGCCCAAATTAAAGTAAGACTCATGTAATAGCGCTGTTGTATAATTACACAGAGCAGTGCGTTTGCGCCGGTAGATGGCGTTTCATGACAGGAAGCAGGCTGTTATCGGCACTATGTGTAACGACTAGCTGATGACCATTATCCTGTACCGTCCAAATGCGGACTCCACAGGGTTAGGAGAACTCTCTCAAAAGATTTTTGGTGACGGCGTTGCGAGTAATCCTGCCTGGATCCGACATTCCTCCATCCGGACAGGATCGGTCCGTGGACCTGCAGTGCGCTGCTACCCCCGGTTGCCGGCACTTCCCACCTCTCCTTCATGACCCGGGTGTGCGTGCCATTTGGGCAGGGGCTAGAAATTTTTCTCTCTACCCCTGACTGGGAGAATAATTGCTGGCGCGAACTGTTTGGGGCATCTGCCCTTTATTCAAACAAACAGGTTACATACATGGTTATTTACACTGAGGAACCCATCTTCGCTTAGGAAACAAGTCCTTTGCTCGATGGGCCCTCTCACATTGAAATATTTACATTATTTACATTACCACAGGACTAGGGTAGGTTCTGTGGTGACGACTCTGGGCTCGAGTCATCTGTTTCCCTTCTTCGGTTCTTCATTCCTCTTCTTTTCTTCTTTCTTCTTCCTTCTTTGTTCTTCTTCGGTCACCCCTCTATTAGGTAGACCGCCTGTTCCTCTTTAAGGTGCTTGACCATCTCGATGAGCCCCTGTCTCGCTCTTGGGTACGCGAGCAGGATCGAGAGGTCCCTCGTCTTTGCCAATTCTGGCACTAACGTTGCTCTCTTCCCTGCCAGAGAAGCACATTCTAGAATCATGTGTGCGACATCTGCAGTCTGGGCACCACACATGCACACTCGCTCCCTAACCGCAAATCTGCGGAAGTACTCCGGCGACACTCCGTGCCCGGTTAGTACTTGGTTGAGGAAGCCATTACTCTCAATGCGCCTTATCGAGATTCGGGGAAGATACGGTATGTCCTTCTACCCGTATCCCCTTCATCCCATCTCTGCTGCCACTCCACCAATGTGGCTGATTTCAGTTGCGTCCGCACACTTTGCAGCGGCGTTCGCATCTGAAAATCTATCTCCTCTTTACCAGTAGCTTCCTTCGCTAGCTGGTCTGCACGTTCATTTCCAACTGTACCGACATGACTTCGGATCCAGTGGAAGGTAACCCTCCTACTCTCCATTGATTTGTATAGCACTTTTATCTCTCTGACAAGGGAGTCTTACTCCCGAATTGGCCAAGCGCTTTCAGGGCCGCTTGGCTGTCAGAGTGTATGCTATAGGCCCCTTCTCCGTTCATAGCAAGCACCCAACGCAGTGCTTCTCTGATCGCCAATAACTCTGCTTGAAACACAGAGGAATTGGGCGAGAGTTTCATTCGTTCCGCGTGCAACTCGTTGCCATCCGAGATCACGCAGAAACCTGCGCCGACACTACTTCCTATTTTAGAACCGTCCGTGTACAGTTCCTTCCCCTGACCTGTGGGGAGGGCTTTATCCCAACTCAGACATAGCTCGTTGGCTGGGTGGCAAGTCCAGTCCATTCTCAGAAGTTCCACCTCGGACGACCGATACTGGTGTCCCAGGAAGGAAACATCTTCCCCGTAGCGGAGGGTCTGCATTGCTGCTTCCCTCGCTACGACCAGGTCCGCCGGTTCGCACCCAGCCAGCACTTGGAGCGCTGCTGTGGAGGTCGTTCGGAAGCACCTGGTCATGCCCAATAGCGCCCTGCGCTGAATTTGGTTAATACCATTTCTCATCCTGACCGTATCTGACCACCAGGCGGGACACGCATATGTTAATATGCGCTCCACCCCTCGCTTATAGAGCACCTTTTTGGGTGTCCCAGGCACCCGCATTCCGTTGATCTTATTTAGAATGCTGGTGCATCTGTCCTTCAAGAAGCGAAGATGCGGTAGCCCTGACAATCTGGTGTCAAGGATGACCCCTAAGTACTGCATCTCTCTCACCGCTTTAATAGTATGCCCATTGAAGCGACACTTTGGTGGAGTTACCAGTTCCCCCTTTTTTGCTATTAGCATTAGTGTCGTCTTTTCGGGAGCGAAGCAGAGCTTACACTCCTTGCTCCAACTATTTAGCTGTGAGAGAGCGGTGTGTACCTTCCGCTCAATCACGTGCCTACCAGATGCTGACACTATTAGCATGAGGTCATCTGCGTAGGCTTGCAGCTGCACCCCGTCTTCCAGAGGAAGCGCAAGTGCGGTATCTGCAACCACATTTCACCACAGGGGGCCCGAGCAACAGCCCTGCGGACACCCCTTGGTGTATTCCCTGCTAAAGGTCTTGTCTCCGACCTCGAACTCTACTCTTCTATGCGAGAGAAAATTGCTTATTAACAGGAACAGATTCCTGGGGATGCCAAGTCTTTTCAGACGGTCCAGGACCAGTGGCCACCAGACGTTGTTGAAAGCGCCCCGCACATCCAAAGAAACGAGACAGGTGTGCTTTCCCTGTGCACGATTTTGCTTTACCTGCTGAGTAAGGCTGACCAGCGCTTGGCTGGTACACTTCTCCGGTGTAAAACCGAATTGGCGGCTGGAGAGCTTACCTAGGCCGACTAGGTAGTGGGTTGCTCGGGTCACGAGGACCTTTTCCAGCACCTTACTCCATGCTGTCAACAGGAAGATCGGCCTATAAGCTGCGGGATCTGCTCGACTCTTGTTTTCTTTGCTGAAGAGGACAAGCAGCGCAGTTTTCCACATTGATGGGAAGCAACCTCTTTCCAGGCATTTATTAAACAGGGCAACGAAGTACCCAGGGTTGGATAGAAACACCTCTCTGATGATCGAGAGGTCCAACCCATCTATGCCTGGTGCCTTGCCTTTGTTCAGGCTATTGATTGCAGCACCTATCTCCGCCTCCGTGAAGGGCGGGTCGTCAACCGTGTCTGGTGGTTCTCTGCAGTGCTCTCTGATCGATGTTTGATCCGGGGAGTCTCCCGTCTCCTCATCGGAAGGGAAGTGGTGGTTTTTTAAGAGTACCTCCACTGTGTCTTCCAGGGTGGCGGTGTTGGTGCCACTCTCTGTTCTGACGGAAGCCAGTAACAGTGGGCCGGTGATCGAGCCCTTCGCCTTGTACGGTACCCCAAAGGGGTTGCCGATAGGGGTGGTCTCACACAACTGTCTCCAATGCTCTCTCTTCGATGCTACCATTGCTTTGCGATACATTGCGTTGAGGAGATTATATTCCCTTTTCAGGCGCTCCCTCCTGTCTGGGTCAAATCTCTCACGTTGCATTCTACGTCTGCTGCGTCTGGCCTTCCCTCGCAGAAGGCTCAGATTTTCCGACCACCAGGGGAGCAGGGGTCTTGCCCTTCCTCCTGCTTTCCTGCAACCTTCACAGGTCTCTACTATCTCTTTGGTAAGATTACCAAGGTGTTGATTGAGATCTTCTACCTCATCGAGATCTGCTGCTCTTCGTTCTTTTAGCAGATCTGATAGTCGGCCTTGGAGTTCCGACCACTTGAGGTTCCGGGCGTCGAACCTAGACCTGGGTTTTTTCCCACTTTTCTCAAACCCTATCGTGAAGGTTATAGCTAGGTGATCGCTGCAGCTCACATCGTCCAGTACCTGCCAGTTCTGGAGGAGGTTGAGGACCGATGTCCTCGTGAGGGTGAGGTCGACCCACGACGTCCCAGTGGCAGCTTGGAACGTGGGAACACTGTCGGGGTCGTTCCTGATCGTCAGATCTGAGGAAATGACGAAGTCAAGGAATTCACTACCTCGCCCATCTTCTTCTTGGTCGCCCCAGAGTTGACTCTTCGCGTTAAAATCGCCTGCAATGATTGTCTCGTGTTGCGGGTGGGAATCCAGCAACCGCGAGATAGTATTTAGCACGTCCGAGAGAGCACCTGACGGTGAACAGTATGCATTGACAAGCAATATTTTTCTGTTACTGTTCTCGATGCCCAATGCCACCACATTGGATGTGCATTCCAGCTCCAGAGCTCCCAGGTCCGGATCAAGAACGACTGTGGCTACCATTGGTTTTTCGCATCGAGAGTAGTACCTCCGTGTGGAGTTGGGAAACCCCGCTACCCTACCATGGGAGTGGTACGGTTCCTGTATCAACAGGATTTTAGCTGCGACTTCGCTGGCAGTTTTAAGAATCTGCCCTGTTGCGGCTCTCGCGTGGTGAGCGTTGAGCTGGAGTACTCTAAGACCGGTACTTGTCCTTGGCCGATCAACCATAATTGGTTCGGCTTCTCTGCTGCTCCAACTCCCTCATTAGGGAATGACAAGTCTTACTGAAGCTAGAATGGGCGGTTTCCAGCTTCAGTTTAAACCGCCTATTTGCGGAAGTGCAGTTATTGCACTTCGGAGCAGCAATGCAGTCCTTGTGCCGGTGACCTGTCTCACCGCACTGCCCGCACTTGTCCTCTGCTTCCTTGCAACCATTCCTAAAATGGCCGAAGCCGTTGCACCGGAAGCATCGGACTTCTCTCACAAACTCTTTCAAGCGCAGGATCGACCATCCCAAGTTGAGTCGACCGCGCTTGATTAATAGTCTGTAGGCCAGGGGTTCGGCTTTCACCACCCAGTGGACCTTACCCCCTTTGGCCTTAATGGCGAATTTCGCCTGAAATTCCCCTTCGAGGTCCGGGTTTTGCTCTTTAACCCCGGCCTCGAAGTCCTCTCGCGAGACCTCCCTGTCGACGCCGTATACGATTAGACGCGGGAGTCGCTTTTGGGGGGATTTTGAGTGGGTGCAATCCTTGGTCAGGGGATTGCTCCGCAGCTCGCCTTCAACCTTGGCGATATCGTCGCTCTTCGAGCACTCTACCGCCACCCCTCCGTTCCGCACCTTGCGTACACCTTTAACTCCTATCTGCAGTTTCGCTGGCTGCACTGCGGATAGGAGAGTAGCCTTCACGTCGTCCGACGTTTTGCCCTCATCGGTGGGATAGATAAGGAGCACGTGTCTCCTATCTGGCACCACCTTCTTCGCTGCTTTCACTTTGGGTGCCGGCACAGACCGTTGCGCCTTCGTGGCACCCATCTTGGCACTATGTGTAAGTGTGCTGTTTGCACATGCCGAGGTAAGTTGACTACGTAGGATCATGACATGGATTTGTCCAAGCAGGCCCAGTGGGCAGTTATGCAATTTTTGACAGCAGAAGGTGTTAGTGAAATTTATCGTCGTATGAAGTACGTGTATGGGAATTAGTGTCAGTCATGGTGTACAGTGTTCCGCTGGTGTAGTGAATTTTGTAAAGGGCGTGTGAGCATGGAGGACATGCCAAGACCTGGGCAAGCACATGCGGCCATCACCATGGAATCAATTGCTGCCATAGACAATTTTGTGAAGGAGAATCAACGAATCACCTCTAGCAAGCTTTTGGCAAAATTGTCCATGAGTAAGGGAACTGTTAACACCATTTTCCATCGCCGATTGGGATACAGCAAGGTTTGCACACAATGGGTCCCCAAGCATCTCCAGGAGGAGCAGAAGACTCGACAAATGGGTGCTTGCCTGGAGCATCTGCCTTGTTACCACGCAGAGGGGGAACAGGTTCTTTCCAAGATTGTGGCTGCAGATAAAATTTTGTGCCACCGCTTCGATTCCGCCACAAAATGGAATGATGACAACCCAACTCTCCACACCCAAAAAAAAAAAAGCTCAGTCCTCCTTAAGAGCTGGAAAAGTGATGCTCATGGTTTTCTTTGATGAGACTGGCTCAATGCTGTTGGATTGTCTATGTGCAGGCAGTATGGTCAAGGCAACCACATACTGCATTATGTTATGCAACCTCAAAATGGCCATCAAGCGTAAGTGGCCTGGTATGTTGTCAAATGGGGTTATTCTGTTGCACGACAATGCACGCCGCTTGTGGCGACAAAGTGCCAAGATTTGCTGTGGGCTAGGAAATCCTCTACCATCCCTCCGATCTGATTCCCTGTTACTACCACATCTTCAGGCCATTGAAAAAACTCTCAAGGGCCGCCGGTTTGCTAATGACGCTGAGGTCCAGTACGTTGTTGAAGACTTGTTCCACAGCCAACCACGGATGTTCTTCGCTCAGGGTATCCACAATTTCGTGTCGCACTGGTACACTTGCTTGAACTGACAAGGCAACTACGTGTAGCGGATTTGTAGCCCATGTATCACTCTTACTTCCTCTATGTTCACATATTCCAACCTATAAACCATTATGGCAAAAAACAAACACTCTAAGTTTCATTTGGGCGACCCTTCTATAATGTGCCACTATGGTAGCTAAGTAGTCTGAGGTGATTGCTTCTGGCTAATCATCAGAGTTAGGCCACAGTTTGTGTCCTAGAAGAGGCATGGATAGTGTTTTTGTTCTATGGTTCTATCCTTTCACTGGGACTATTGGTCCAAAATTATGGATGAGTGATTCTTAGCTCTTAATGCTGATAAAGGTCATTAAACTCACTCACACTCACTCACTCACTCACTCACTCACTCACTCACTCACTCACTCACTCACACACACACACACTTAGGCATTCAATATTAATTACTATGAAACCTCAGATTTTTCAGTAGTCAAAGCAGTCAGCCTCTTATGGCCTTAGTTGCTTGGAACTTCATTGTCCTGGGTGGTGTAACGGTTAGCATACTCAAATCAAAACGGGATATGTAAGTTCGATTCCCATTTCAGTGCGATGTAATTTTCAAGTTTTCTGAGAAGTTGTTACATGGAAGATTAATAAACCACAAGCGATTCAGTGCATGATTCTGATTGATTTGAATTTATGTGCTGCTTGAATATAATTGCTTTAAATATATATCCCAAGTATTTCTGAGGAAATATTACTTCCTCAAATTATAATACAAAATGATTTTGAAAAACACCAAAGCAAAAGATGTAATAGTCAGGTCATGGAAGGTGTGCCCATCCCAGCTAAGTTTAATAGTTTGAACTTACAAACCATTAAACTTAGCTGGTTGTTTGGCCGGTCGGTCTGTAGGTTTATACCTACATACTGACCAATCAACAGCATATACATATGATAATTTGGTTCTAAAAAGTCCTTGAAAAGAGCTTGAATTTATTTTGTGTGGAAGAGTACAAATTTTGTATGTAGAATAAGCAAATAACTGTCCTTATTTTTTACTACATTGGTTTTTTTTAATTAGTGAAAATTCAATGGTAACATATGGTAAAGGCATTTTAAATCTATTATTGTAAGCACATTTGACTTATTCATTATGTTGAATATTCATTGGTAAAATGTTATTGAAGTGCATCTTTAACTTTGTTGGCTATTTTAGTCGTATTAGGATATCTAGGCAGGCGGTTTTAGTGAGAGATGGGTTTGCCTCCTCAAGGCGCTCCATGGGCAATGGCACACACAACAGCAACAAGAGCTTCAGTGAATCTTGGAGAGGTGCCAGCTAGTTCTGTGTAACATTGGCAAAACGACCCCAACTCACTGGGATTTGTTCCAGAATCCTTAAGTTGAATGACCATCTAGAACCGTCAGCTGTGGGCTAATCCCCCAAACTGATGTACCCACCTGATTAAAAAGACACAAAGACAGTATAAATTAAAGGGCTCAAGTGCGGGATATGGTGGACCTACCACACTTGAAAAGGACGGTTCACCACGGACCACGGAATAGACCTGGAATTTCTAAAAGGCGCATGAGAAAAAGATCGGCTGAGTGAGTGTAAGATTGGTGTATGGAATACTCAGTGGCATAACTCAAAATCTCTGCCCCCCCCCTGCAAAATTTTCCTAACAGGTCCCCAACATGGTAATAATTAATGCAAAAATTGAGGGTAAATATTTAACTTTGCAGTATTAAAAATATATTTTCCAGATATTGATTCCATGATCACTTATGTATTGCTTTTAATTATGTGAACACTTATTCCGGTAAGTATCATCGATAAATTTAGTACTTAGAGAAAAAAGTGCATAATCTTTAAATGGCAAATGTTCACGACATCAAGTCAAGTAAAAACAAATACTCATCTCCGAGTGTCTGGTTTCAAACTTCCTTTAAAGGAAGTTCGAAACCAGACACAAGCTGTTTAATTCCTTAATACAATAATTTTTGAGAAAGAGGAAAAACAAGTGTGTTTACATTTTTCTAGTTTTAAATACTTCAGCGCTATTGTTTCTTTTTAGTGTTAAATTCGAGAAGCAAGCATACTTTACAAAATAAAAAAAACTTGCGTTACTAAAATCTGGATTCCCTTCTAGAGTTCTTCTTAGCAAATATTTCAATCAGTTTTGTCACGCCTAGTTTTCTGGCTCGGTCATTTTCATTGCTTATCATCGCAAGTCCATCAAGCCTACTTTGAGTGTGCGATGACCAAAGGTAGTTTTTGATTAACTTAAACTTCGAGAACGACCTTTCAGCTGTAGCCTCAGTCACTAGGATTGTCAAAAAAGTTTCAACGCTATCGCAAGGTCCAAAACACTGGGTAATATTGCACTGGGTTTTTTTAATATATGAGCTCCATAAGGTCTTTCATAGTACCACCAGGAATATTTTTTAACTGGTTGCTCATAGCATTTCTAAATGAAAGTACTTGTGAGAGAAAATCACTAGATAAATCATCTTTGTACTGCAACCTTAAAGACTCAGCTGACTGGAATAATGCACTTTCGTTTGCATTTAACAATTCAGATGGCTGCAAGAAAGAAAAACTCTTTGCTACCGAACTTAGTCCTTCAAAGCGGAATTTTATTTGAGAAATGGCGATGTCTATAGTTGCATAAAAGGCATTAATTTTGAATTTCTCTTCAGGATTGTGTAACCTGCTGTCTTGATTTATTTCATCAAAGAACTTTTTGAGTGACTCGACGCGTTTCTTAAATTTAGCTTCAACACCCCATTTGTTGGCAATAATAGCTGAAGTGTTTTTAATATCTTTGAATTCTTCTCTTAAATTAGAGAGTTTTTCACTCTCTGATTATAGCATGTCAGCTGCTTTCAGTTATTCAACATCCTTTGACTGCAGAAGTTTTGACACAATGCTAACTGTTTTCAACATTTTGTGTTCCATGACAACAATCACAACAAAATTTAAAGGTCTCCAAACATTTTCAAAGTCCAGTTGCTTCAGCCCTCTCTTTGCAGCTATGAGATTTTAGTATGATTTGGGTCAAAGCTTTTAAAATGTCGTTATACCTGAAACGAATGGCATGTGTGGGGCACAACTTTTTCACAGTTAGGTTACACTAGGGATTTTCCTAATAATTCCCATCTTCTAATACTATGACTGAAAAATACATATAAATGCTGTAAAATATCGTAAAAATCTCTGATTTCTCGGAGCATCATTCAAAGCCAAATTTAAATTATGCGAGGTGTATGTACATGGCGTTTTGTTCCACATCTCTAATTCTTTTTGAACACTAAAATAATGTCCCACGCATGTTGCTGGCTGCATCATAAGCTTGTCCCCTACAATTTTCAAGCAACAGTTCATTTTCGTTTATCATCTTCAGTATTACCTCTGTCAGTCCCATTGCACTTTGGTCTTTGACGTTTCGAAAACCTAAAAACCTTTCGTTAATTTTAATTTCCACTGGAGTTCCATTTTTGTTGTATATGACTCTGACGTATCTAAATATTTGGCTCATTTGTTCATCTTTTCTTACGTATTGCGTTGTATCTAAAATGATTGAGTAGAACTGTGCCTCTTTAATTTCCATTATATTTCCTTCTTAATTTCGGTAGCTAAAAGTTCAATCAATTCGTTTTGTATCGTTGGGTTCAAATATTTCTTTTTCTTTTTCTTTTCCATCGACTGGTTAACAATAGGGTCATATTTGCTGAAAAGCTCAATTATCGACAGAAAATTTCTAGCATTGTTATCGCCTAATACTACCCGATGCCCACGGAAAGCCATATGGAAGTAGCTAAGGTTATAGTAACGTCAATTATTCTTTTCAACACATGTGTCCAAAAAACTGACCTGTGCTACATATTTTGAGTCCATCCTTTTATCAGCAGCTTTATCATTTTTATACATATTGTACATACATTTTATGCATATCATACGTGTGAAGCAGAGTTTTCGTGAGCTTTAATTTTTTTTTTAAATTCCTGCCAGTTTTTTACACCATTAATCCAGGCTTTCTGATGCAAGATGCATTTGGGATCACCAAAAGGCCAACAGGGCTCACAATAAGTACTATCTCGTGTAGGAGAGTAGCATAGCCAGTTGCGAGATACTCTTTTCCCGATATTTGTACATGCATAATAGTACTCTTCCGAAAAACACGTGTTTTTTGTGTCCCGAGGAAAAGGTCCTTTAGGTTGGCAAGGTCCATTACTTATTACATTTGTTCTGACAACATCATTAAACAAAGCCCTATCTGTTGAAAAGCTGGCACACGTACCTTAATCTAATAAAATTTCTACCTTTTCTGACAGCGTTTCCTCACAATCAGTACCTGAACTTAATATTATTTCTTCTTTTTCTGCTGAGGTTTCTGCACATTTGCTAATACTAATAATATGTTGCTCCATTAAGTGTATTGAAACTTCATCTCCTTGTATCTCAGACTGTTGTAATAGTTTTACCACAGGCACAGACATTGTTGGTCTCAGAAACATAGACGTAATTTTCGGCAATTTGTTTTTCATAATTTCCACTTCTGCTTTTTTCTTTCTTTTGCTGCGCCACGTAAAGATTTCTTCATTTCTGCACAAATTCAAACCGAAAAGCAACAGTTGTAAACACACTGAAACAGCAAACAGCCACTACACTGATTTAGCAAGCTAGTTGTGTAACAAGTGATGACATTGATTAACAATCGAAGAACAGAATGTGGACAAGGAAGATGTCCAACGTCTGACATAATAAACAGACACAGGACACCCCCACCAACCATTACGTGTACCCTGACCAACCAGCATTGATTCTGAAAGGGACAAGGGCAGGGGGTGCTGGATGCGGGCAAGCCCTCCTGTCTTCAAACTTGTGACACTTGCAGCAATCTGATACCCCTCTCAGCTGACTCTCAGTTACTCCACAAGCAGTTGCAGGTGGCCACTTTCTGGTGTCTTCTATCGTAAACAATGAAAACCTCACCCTACACTTTCTCAGTATCGCTCCATTCTTCTTAAGTCGGGAAGAGGAGAGCGTCTCTCTAGGGACCATAGAAAATTTGAAACAAAACTTTTTAATGCAACTAGAAAACCTCTTGTCTAAAATTAAATTGCTAAATAAATAAATAAAAGTATGTACTTACATCTGCGCCCCCTAAAATTCACGGGCCCCTCTGCAACACGGGGTTTGCGGGGATTATCTTTACGCTCCTGGGAATATTAGAGGTATAAATGGCAAGATGAATGAGGTCATTGAAGAAATTAATAAGTATAGATTGGATGTGTTGTGCGTAAGTGAAACCAAAAAGAAGGAAATTAGGATAGAAGTGAATGGAATGGTGAGTGTGTGATTTAGAGTATAGGATAATGTGAGAGGACAAGCTGGTGTAGGTGTGATTTAAAGTGAAAAGGTGAAGAACAACTTGATTCACTATAGCTGCATAAGTGAGAGACTTCTTCAGATACATTTGAAAGTGAAACTTCAGAGAATAGTAATTCTTGTAGTGTATGCTCCTTGTGACTCAGAACCTTCTGATAGGGAGGAAGATTTCTGGAATGAGCTAAAAGCTGTTTTGAGCCAGTTTTGTGCTAAGTTAGAATATCGCTATGGGAGCCCAATGAGTTAAATGAAAGATGGTGTGAATACTTCTGTGAGTTATTAGATCAAGAAAGCAAAGGAGATTCTGAGGTAGAAGCAGATGATGTCACAGTGAATGATGGAAGCACAGGAGGGATCTTAAGAGAAGACTTGTGTAAAGCTCTAAAATTTCTTCAAAATGGTAAGGCTCCAGGAGTTGATGGCATAACTACTGAGATGTTGAAATATGGTGGTGACTCTGTAATTGACTAGTTAACTGAATTTTGCCAGCTGTTCTGGGAGTTAGGAATGGTCCCTTCGGATTGGAAGGATGCTGTCATTATTCCCTTGTATAAGGGAAAAGGTGATCAGACTGACTGCAAGAACTATTGCGGTATTAGCCTACTGAGTGTGCCAGGGAAAGTGTTCAGTAAGGTCGTTATTGAAAAAGTATGGGGTCTTACATCAGAGAAAGTGTAGGATGTTCAGAATGGTTACATGTCTGGTAAAGGCTGCACTAACCAAATTTTGGCATTATGCATGATGATTGAAAAGTATCTGGCTGTTGGTAAGAAAGTTTTTGCTGCCTTCATAGATTTAAAGGAAGCTTACAACCGAGTAAATAGGACACTTCTGTGGAAGGTACTGAATGAATATGGTATTACTAGGAATCTTCTTAATAGTGTAAAAACCATGTATGCTGGCAGTAGAGCTTGTGTACGAGTGAATGGTGTTTTATCAAAATGGTTTTCTATTGGTGCAGGATTCAGGCAAGGTTGTGTAATGTCGCCATGGCTGTTTAATATATTTATGGCTGCATGCATGTGTGATGCCAAAATAGTTAATACTGGTTTATGTCTTGGTGATATCCGTGTGTGCAGATTGCTGTATGCTGATGACACTGTCCTGTTGGCAGAGGGCAAAAGTGAGTTGCAGAGTATGTTGTTTAGGATGTATGAAGTTTGCATGAAATTCAAACTGAGTATAAATAAGGGAAAAACCAAAGTTATAGTTTTTGAGCGAGGAACTGGTAGTACTGAATGTAATATAAGTCTAAATGGCACAGTGATTGACCAGGTAAATGTGTTTGTGTATTTAGGAAGCATGTTTGACAGAGAGAACAAATTGGATGGTGAAATTAGTAAGTGCGTGAATTCTTCATTGAAAGTCGTAGCTGCCTTGGGAGATTTTTACAGGAATGATGAGTTCTCAGGAGAGTCCCACATGGCTGTGTATGAAAGTGTAATTGTTCCTATTCTGATGTATGGCAGTGAAACCTGGGTACTACAGAAGAAACATAAAGTTGTTTGTGTGCTGGAGAAATGCGTTACTTACGGGGGCTTGTGGCAAGACTCATTCTGATCATGTGAAGAATGAAGATGTATTGCAGTTGTGTAATGTGAAGCAAAATGTTGTTAGCAAGGTGTAGACTAATATGCTTTGGTGGTTTGGCCATGTTGAAAGAATGAGTGATGAGATGCTTACTAAGAATTTTATTTATCCCAAGTGGCAGGAAGTAAAGGAAGAGAAAGGCCAAGGAAGTTGTGGGAGGATCAGATTCAGTAAGTGTCTGCATGAGAAAAAGATAAAGAGTATGAAGTGTAGAAGATCTAGTGTGCGTCGTGTGGTGGATGTCAGTGAAGCCGAGTTGTAAGTCAAGATCACTGTAAATGGAGAAGTTTGATACGGCAACAGTAAGTAAATAATCAGTTAAAAATTATCTGGTAGTTTGTTTTTCTTTGTAGAGCTAACCTCTGAATCCCAGAGAACAGCTTAGTGATATGTATGTAGGATATCTAGTTATAGGCTTTGTAAAATATGGTTTACTCGTGTTCTTTTTTAATCATAAGCAACTGAAACATGGGACAGGATTCATGCTGAAGGCATTTTGCCACCTCCAAGATGCTGTCACGTAGCTGTGGCTAATCCATGTCTTCAAGATTGGGATACAGCCATTCAAGCTTGGAATGGTGGAGACAGACAACCCCCAGTGCAGTCAAATCCGCCCAAATCCATATCAATGTGTTTTGGACAAAGCCATTCTGAAGCAGAAAATGGCCGGAAACACTTCAAATTCCGGGTTCACCCAGTTTCTCGATTCTGCAGTAAAAGCACCAGCTCTGATGAAGATGATGATGACGAATATACAGTTGGTTATAATCACAGCTCCGCCCAAGTCAACTTAAGGTATTAATTTTTTAGTACACAAATAATAACTTATCACATGATAAAAGTTTCTTAGTTTTTGTGCAGATTGTTTTTATCCTGTAAATTGGATGTTATGGTTAAAACTGTAATCATAATTTACATTTTTTTTTTAGTTGTTCATCTACTTCAGCCATGTTGCATTGCATTAGAACCCAATTTCAACTCTGCACTGATGGCAGTGCTATTTAGTATAATGTGCAAAACTTTAGCAAAATCTACATGTTTTCTATCTTTGGCTTAAAATATGTCTGAAAGCTGCTCATATGCATTTGCTAAGGTAATTTTCATGAAATATTTTTAAATCTTTTAAAATATGTCAGCTAAAGTATCTAGAACTATCAGAAATCATACCCTTCAGAATTAGATTGAAAATAGAACTTATTGTGGAATAACTTTTGTACAGGTCTTATAGGGTTATTATTCAAAAAAGTTGGTGGTCAAATTTTCGAACTAAAGCCTAGTTCATCATCAGGACTGTGTCTCTGGAGTAGTTGCTGCCACTCAGTCGGAAGTGTCAAACCGCAATTATCATTAATTGTGGTACTTCTTCTCGCTATTGCGATCCCTTCTTCTAGTTTTCTCTACTAAGTTTGACTGGTGGGCGATTATTCTTACTGAGTCCCTATTTATGGAGTGCCCACTTGCTTGTATATGTCTGTTTAGCCCTGTTTTGTTACTAATGTTCCTAATAGCTGCTTGGTGTTCTTTCATTCGGATTTTAATACTTCTCTTTGTTTCTCCTATATAGCTAAGCCCGCAGTTACAGTCGATGCTATATATTACTCATTCTTGCAATTGGATGACCTCTTCTTTCTGCTTTAAAGCTGGCAGAAATTTCTTTAATTTGTTATTTAGATCTGGAGCAAGCCTGATATTATATTTTGCTTCGACCTTTTTCAGTTTTTCAAAAAGTCCCTTGTGGTACGTAATTTTGCTGGTGAATTTGAAGTTGTTTATTTCCTGCTTCTTTTTCGGCACTTGTCTAAATAACTTCCTAATATATGGGGGGGGTAATTGTTTTCTGCCAATTTCCTTTAAATTCTTCTCTGTGAAGACTTAATATAGTCAGGGTGGAATGAGCAGAAGTCTAACATCTTTCCCGTGTTAGTATGTTTTCTAAAAAGCTGAGTGAAGATTCTCCCCTCTCTTGAGGTCAAAGTTAAATCTAAGAAATTGATTCTATGGGGTTTTTTTCCAGTTCCAGGGTGTACTGCAAAGAACTTTCTAGTGAGTTAAATTCTGCCAGAATCTGAGAGGGTAGAGATTGGTCCACATTATCTACAATAACTAGGACATCATCCATGTATCTTACATAGAGAGCAAATATTGAGGGTTGTATAAGGATTTTTGCCTCTAGTTTACTTACATAATAATTTGTAGCAGAGGTGCTAGTGGAGAACCCATTGCAAGTCATGAAGTTTGCCTGTAATATTTCTTTCCTAACTGGAAAAAATTATTCTTGAAAGAAAACAGGAGCAATTCATATATGCCAAGCAGTATTTCTCTATTGCAGTTATGGAATACTATTTTTTCCGCCAGGTCATCCGCAGTGAATACCAGCAGAAGGTCCAGGTTAATGTTAGTATACATAGATACTATATCCAGGCTTGCCATTACTGGATGAAGTAATTCTGGCATGTTGTCTAGTTTTTCTTTCAGCTGTATGGAATTTTTAGAAGGTAGGAAGGAGAAGGAAAAATATCTCTGAGGTGAATAAGCAAATAATAATTAATGTTGGAGAGTGGGGAATTTCTAGTGTCAATTATAGGTCTTATTGGATGGTCTTCCTTGCGAATTTTTCTTGTACCATAGATCTGTGGAACTCTCAACTGGATTTTGAAGAATCTTTTGAAGAGCTCATTAATTTCTTAAGATTTTTGACAGTTTGATAAATAGGGTTACCAGTGAGTTCTACCTTACTGCAAATGCATTCTAAATCAATAAGCATTCATTTTTTATCAAGTGCTGCAGAGGAAAGGTTGTAATTATATCCCTTATTGAGGAGATTAACCAAACAGGGAGAAGTATTAAAATCCGAATGAAAGAACACCAAGCAGCTATTAGGAACATTAGTAACAAAACAGGGCTAAACAGATATATACAAGCAAGTGGGACTCAGTAAGAATAATTTATGTATATTTCTGTTAGCAGGGCTAAACAGATATATCCATAAATTGTGACTCGGTAAGAATAATCGCCCACCAGTCAAACTTAGTAGATAAAACTAGAAGAAGGGATCGAATTAGCGAGAAGAAGAAGTACCATAATTAATGATAATTGTGGTTGGACACTTCCGACTAAGTGACAGCCACTACTCCGGTGACATAGTCCTGATGATGAACTAGGCTTTATTTCGAAAATTTGACCACCAACTTTTTTGAATAAGAACCTTTATAAGACCCATAAAAAAGTTATTCCACAGTAAACTATGAATAGAGGTGCCATAAATTCACTTACAAATAGAACTTTTGTTTTGCTGTCTGCTAAGTCTTTAGACTGTTTCTGTTAAGTTTTGTTATAGGTACACATAGCAGAATAATGAAATACTTTCAATGACTTTGGAAAAGGAGAAGCCATAGGAAAGCAAGAAGATGACAAGTCTTTTGTGGAGGTAGCTAGGTTCCTCATTGTGGAGAAAGTGTGATTTCAAAATTCTTGAATCAATTCCAAGACATGGAATCATGTCACAGAAGGAAAGCTGGGGGACATCCTACTGCAACATCATCAGGGGTCTGCAAATATTTAGCTTTAATAACACAAAGAGCAGTTAGAATATAAAAATGCTCAAATGACTGTTAAAAATTTTACTTACCCTATCTTTGCACTTCTGCCTTGCATCAGTGTTACCATTGAAAATATATCATTTCTGTACATACCAGCCATGTACGTCGGCAGTGGAAGTGACAAAAGGTTCCAAAATATTAGATTAAAATCATAATCTCTAAGAATACAAAAAATACTGTATAAATTTACTGTTTATGTGCTGTTGGTTCCTTTTGCTCCTAGCTTTTGGTATTGTTGTCATCCTTGCTTTCTGCTAACTTACATAATTTTGTGCAGGTCATTACGAAACTGATCTGCATGAAATTAGGTCGCCATGAATGTGCATACATTTATGCTGCTGTGAAGACTGCTAAGTGAGTTTAAAATGTTATTACTTTATCTTAGGTACAATAAATGATGTTCTTCTTCTCTTTTTCTACAATGTCATAATCTCGTGAATAATATATGCTTCTGTATAATATACTTTGATGTTTGTCCATTGTTAACTACGCTCATGGACAATGAAATTTGCGCACCAAGAAGGAAGCATCGGATTGAACTGAAATTTTATGGACGTAATGATACATATGAATGATACACATAATGGCAAAAACAGAGCTGCAGGACAATTACAGAGGGATCTGTGGCTCACAGTCAGGTCATCTGCAATAGCATGTCGTACTGCCTCATGCGGTGATACATGCTGCAATATGGTCCGGCATTGAGATGAACAGACGCCTGATGTTGTCCTGTGGCAGACTGGCCCACACATGTTGGACGGTGTGCTCCAAATCCCGGATAGTGCAGCAACGGAGGCAGCTGGGTTTCAACTGGTCCCACACATGCTCGATAGGGGACATGTCCAGGGAGTGGGCAGGCCATGGAAGTGTCTGGACATGACGTTGGCAGTCCTGGGCAACCCGAGCCGTGTGCGGGCAGGCATTATCTTGCTGGTATAGTGCATCTGGAATTCCGGCCAGCAATGGGAGCACATGGGGCCGTAGCATCTCATCCACATACTGCTGGCCCGTCGATGATCCATGTACCACTACTAGAGCTGGTCGGCTATTGTAGGCAATGGCTCCCCAGACCGTAATGCCTGTAGTGGGTAAGGTGTGATGCTCGATAGCGAGGTTGGTATTTTGTCATTGACATGGGGACCTCCGCGCCCAGACACGATGATCATCTGTCCCCAAAATGAAGCTAAAATACCACATGTCACCAGTCTGTGGCGTTCCATGTCACTCTGGCCTGGCACCACTGAACACAGAGCTGACAATGTTCCGTTGTTAATGGAAACACACGTAAGGGGTGCTAGGATTGTAGATTCGCTGCCACGAGGCATTGGGAAATGGTTTGTGGGCACACAGGAGCTGCTACATCTTCCTGTATAGTGGACCGGGTCCCAGTGGGATCCTTTTGTACCTGGCGCACGATCTGCCGATCCTCTCTACCGGTGGTCCTCTTGCTCCGTTCATCCAGAGCCACTCTGCTGTGTGGCAGGCAGTGCTGTCACGTGTCCACTGCTTTCAACACAGTCAGACAATATGGTTAGAACAATCCATGTGGTGGGCTATATGCCGCGCCAACCACCCTGCGGTTTTCAGCCCAATGATGAGACCTCTCTCAAAGTCCACAAGTTGCGTAAATTGATGTCTCTGGCATCTACCCGGTATTCTTGTCACTCTGTACTCTTGCTTGCATCGGCTTGTGCTTTTCCCTTTCATGGAACATCGACTACACAGCAGTTCATGCTTGCATCGCCACTAGAGGGTGTGCGGTCATGCGCACTCACACCAAACGTGGATCCTTTGCATACCAGCACATACTCTAGCTATTTCCAAAGTTTTGCGATTGTAGCATGTTTTCTTCTAGGTGCACAAATTTCATTGTCCGTGAGTGTACATGGTGTGCATGTTTTTTATGAGCCAAGCCTGCTGGATACGTGTATGCCCATGCATTCTTTAGTTAAAGATGTAAAACACAGCTTAAGCACATAACTCATATGTTGTACATAGTGATCTGAAATGTGCATAAAAAGACTATCTTAGTTCTTTTTAAAAGCAAAGTGATTGAAAAAGTAGGTGAAGCATCACAACAGATGCTCAAGACATGAAAGTGCAAATGCATTAGTGCCAGCTGCATTCCTGCTGCTGCAAATTCTTCGGTTTATGTTTTCATAGACAAAATGTAAAAATCTTATTCATTTACAGTAGCATAAATAGTGGTGAGTCATAAATATTGAAGTACTTTTTGGAAAAAACAATTCGTAAAATGTGCGAATTTTGCTTGAATTTTAAATGGGGGAACTTTTTAATTTTTATTTTTTCTTATTTTGCAGTTTGCGACGTTTGTGAGAGATACTTGATATACAAGTAAATTAAAGGAAAGATGCCTCTTAAATCTCAAAATAAATAAATAAAATCAACAACTCTAAAAACTCTTAAATCTCAAAATAAGAAAAATAAAATCAACAACTCTAAAAACTCTTAAATCTCAAAATAAAAAAATAAAATCAACAACTCTAAAAAATATAAATTTGCCATTTTTAGAGTTTAATACAACATACATACAGTCATCAAGTCATCAGAAGCTAGATAAAGAAACGAAATGGATAAAATGGTTCAAACCGTGGATATAGATTAAAATATATTAATAATCTTATAGAAAGAAAATGAAAATGGTGAATTTCTGTGGATCAACTCCACATATCAAGGGCATTCCAGAAGCAATGATGAACATTTGTTAAAACGCAAATTTGTCCACCGGAGAAAAGGTTAAAGATAAAAAATTATTATCATAAAAATAAAGTAATCATATTAAATTCAAATAAGATTAAATAGTAATATTCTTATTTTATGCAGGAAGAACAAAAAGAAATCTTAATACGAGACTAGTGAAACATACTACAAACTAGAATTGCAAACAGAATAGAACTGCATTAATGCATAGAAAACCGTACTGAAACAGATTGGGAAAGTGCTACATTATTAGTAGTATACAGACGTGCCAACTCTCCTGATTTAGGCGGGAGACTCCAGATTTTCACCCCTTCCTCCCACCCTCCGGATGAATGTCAAATTATTCCAATTTTTACCGAGAATTAGCTGTTAACAGGATGGTCGAAATTCCATCAACCACCATGATTTCGAACTGCCTGTGAAATCTTTTTCTTCCTGTGTCAATGCAAGGTGGCATTACAGTCATCAGTTTCATACTTTTCCTCTCCTCCTAACAGCAAAAAAAAAAAGCCACCCCTGTGGTGCAGTGGTCTAAGTGCTGGCTTCTGACCAATTGTCCGAGAGATGGGTCGGAAAAAATTTGCTTTAAAAAAATCTCTCCCAGTCCAATTGTCATACGACACCTTTAGCAAAGAGCTCACCCGCTCTGGCACTAGAATGCCGGTGAGCGTCAGTATGTGATTGTCAGATGGGAGCTGCTCCGCATTCTCCTTGCAGTCCAATCTTTCAACCCCTTGCCTCAACAGAGCCGCACGTATTCTAAGTGACGATAAACAGTTGTGTTGCTGCAAATTCACTTAACGATAAAAGGGAGTAGTTACAGTTGGCCTCACTTTGTAGTGAAAGGCAATGTTAGTACCATGCTTTTTGTCGTCTTCGCCTTTGCGCACAACCTAAAGGAAAGATGAAAAACAGTTGGCTGCTATTTTATTCATTAACAGAACAACAACATGGGGGCCATTTTATGTTTTTCATTATGTTGCAGAATTGATATACCTGAAAACAAATTTCAGTAGGGGGAGTGGGTGTTGATTTTTGCGTAGTGGTTTTTTTCTCCAGAACTTTTAGTGGACCAATAATACTACCGTATATACTCGCGTATAAGTCGACCCTCCCACTTTCAGAGGAAAAAATCGTAAGAAATCGGAAACTCGCGTATAAGTTGATCCCGGAATGAGAAAAAAAAATTTCAATGAATTTATTCAAAAACATTTGAAAACGAAAAAAATTATATATATAATACTAAATTTAATTTGCATACCCAAAAACTTCCTCGGAACCCTTCAAAATCCGATTCCGAGTCAGACTCGCCAAACAGTTCAAAAAGTCTTTCTCCGTCATCGGCGCGTCATCATAAACATCAGTATTCCCATCTATGCCTGTGTCATCAGAATCACTGATATCATCACTCATAAAAGTCTCATCATCCTCTGTGCCATCAAGTTTGTTACTAATGCAACATTTCTTGAATGATTTCACGACCATTTCCGCAGGTATCGCATCCCAAGCATCCTTGACCCATCGCGCAATCAAAACGATATCCGGCTTCTTTAGATTTCCGCCCTTGGTTTCAGTCGGCAAATCGGAACTTATCCAATCTGCCCAATACCTTCGCGCATTGTCCTTGAAGAGCTTATTAAGGCAGACATTCCGCCCCGGTGGCGCAGTGGTCTAAGGCACTGGCCTCTGATCATTCGTTCGAAAGGGGTCCGGGTTCGAATCCCGGTGAGGCATGGATGTTGTGTTTGTCTTACGGCACTGGCTCTCTCCCTTCCCTGGAACCAGTGACCCAAAATTAGGGACGGGCGACTGCTCATAGCCCATTGAGTTGCTAACGGTGGTCGTTAAACCTCCAATCAAAAAAAAAAAAAAAAAAAAGGCACACATCTAGTGTGGTTGAAGAACAGATGTCAACCCACCTGGGATGACAGCAAGAGTTGTTTTTGAATTTTCTGCAGTTTTATTCACTTCTGCACAACGGTGTGCAACAAACATATCCTATACCAAAAGAGAAGGTTTCCTCAAAAGTGCACCTGGCCTTTTGTTCCACACATTCTTTAACCAGTCAATTGTTCCGGATTCGTTCATCCATCCTTTTTCATGGGCACGAACGAGCACACCAGACGGAAAGACTACGCTTTTCGGCAGAGTTTTGCGTTTGAAAATAATTACAGGAGGTAGCTTACTGCCGTCAGCCAAACAGGAAAGAACAACCGTGAAACTGGATTTTTCGTGGCCAGTCGTTTTGATCAAGATATTTTTTTTGCCCTTTTGGTTCACCGTCTTATTTCCAGGAAGGTCGAAACACATGGCAGTTTCATCCATGTTCCCTATTTGGGAAAGTTCAAAAGCAGTCTCTTTTCTCTTTTGAATTACATACTTTTGAAATTCCATTATCTTTGCTTCGAGGTCACGAGGTAACTTTTGTGCAATTTTGGTGCGCTGGCGTAGGTAGACACAACCCATAGCGGTTCATGAACCTTGTGCACCAACCTGGTGAGGCACGAAAAGTGTTATTTGCGGCTGCAAACTTTTCATCTTTTGCGAGCTTCATTGCTCGCAAACGTATACCAGTCCACGTTACAATGTAACCATTTTGTCTGCAGCCCACAATCCAATCATTCAAGACACTTTCCAGCTCTGGGAAAGATGTCGTTCCATGGCGAAGCGCCTTTTGTGATTTTGGGATTTTCACCAAGTCGGTTTTTTTTTTTTACGCCAATCTCGAATCAGTTTTTCGTTAATACCAAATTGACGTGAAGCAGCACAGCTGTTAGTATTTTCTGCAAAAGAAACCACTTTCAACTTGAATCCTGCGTTATAGGACATCCGTTTCTTTACACAATCCTGTGGCACCCATAATAGGAGAAGCGAGACGTGCGATTAAGAACAAGCAACACCTAACACTGGCTGTTGCATGGCTCCGTTACGTCGAAGGTCAGCGCAATCAACTGGTAGTCGGAAGGGCGGAGCTTTCTATGCGCGGCTGTGACTGCGCTGTGGATACGCAAAGCCATCAGAGAGGAGACTTTTCAAAGCGCAGAGAAATTCGGAGGGTCGCGATTTCGTAATTCTACCACATCAGTGTTTTTTCTTTTTCTTTTTTTTTCTTTCGGAGGGTTGCGATTTTGTAATTAATACCGCATCAGCATTTTTATTTCTTTTGGGATGGATTGCCTTTTGCCTCACGGAAAGAACTTTTGGACTTACGAATTTTTTACACCCCGCGTATAAGTCGACCCCATTACTTTGAAGCTCTCATTTTGTCCCAAATTTCTCGACTTATATGCAAGTATATACGGTACTTCTGGAAAATTGTTCCTACATCTGGAAAATGTCAATAAAAAGCAGCACTCTTGTGATTTTATGAGCTGTAAAAATCTCCCGATTTTCAGATTTTGAAGGTTGGCATGTCTGAGTATAGCATAAGAAGGTTAACCAAATATTAACATCAGAAGCCATATGTATTAATAAAACTAAAAATTTTAATTATAACATCACAACAGATGCTTAGACTTAGGAGTGCAAACAGTGGATGCAAATGCATTAGTCCTGGCTGCATTCTTGCTGCTGCAAATTCTTCTGTGTATGTAAAACTTTCTTTGACAAAATACAAAAATCTTATTCATTCACAATAGCATATATAGTGGAAGTTGTAATATTAAATAATTTATGATAAAATCCATTCGTGAAAGGTGTAATTTTTGCTTGAACTTTAACTGGGGGACATACTTTTTTTTTTTCAGTTTGCAATGGAAGATACCACCACATCTGAAAGTCTTGCTTCCTTGCTGTTCTGTAAAAATGTGCAGAGGTTAACCTGTTCGCTTCTTTGACAATAATTTTAGCATGTCTTTTGTAAAAAGGTCATGCTTATGTTATCTGTTTGTTCGTCCGTCCGTCTGTGGACACCGTGCCTCTGCAAATAACAGCCCGATTTCAAAAATTCTTTTTGCATTGGGAACCTTGAAATGTGCGAATGATGACTCTTTATTTTGTTGTTTCTCACAATGCACAATTTTGCTGCTAATGGGCATAAATGCAGATAATATCGAATTCAAAATACATTTTATTCGATATATTTGCTTCTAATCGTTCGATTGAAAATTTATTTTACCTTTTGATTCCATTTATGTCAAAGACTATTTCAAGTATAGTCCCTTTTTCAAGTTAGGCATACCTTTTCCACTAGGGGGGGGGTAACAGTATACTGTGTTTTCCCCAATGTCTCTGCTTCTAAAACTCTGTTTCAATTTTTTTTTCTACAGCTGATACAGCTCCTGGTGGAAAATATTCTGCATTTAATTTCTAATTTTTGTTAAAAAACGGTTTTGGCACCAGGAGGCATAAGTGTTAATTTCTGCTTCTGTTGCATTTGCAGCAAAATCTGAACTTTAAAACATTGATCGAAAAAATTCATTTGTGAACCCATGCCGCTCACATCAATAAACCTTTTCAGAATATTTTCTTCCTAAAATAATGCATGGTTTCCCCATCAGGGAGCATAGAGGTATACCTTATTTTATGTCGATATCTCTGTTTCTAAGAGAGTGATGTGAAAAATTATTTCTTTGTTGGATAGAGTTTCCAGTGCTTCATGTTTTTCATATAATTTCAAAATTTTTAAGTAATTCATAGATTTTCTGCTAGGTAAAGATACACTGCCGGACAATTGCTAAGGACAGATGACAATAGCAACGATAGCAACCATAAAATGGAAGGCAGGAAAATGTGGAAATTAGCATAAGTGCGGGATACAGTAAGACGTGTTGTGCGTATGCAAATTTTGGATTGCCGAACTTGTTCGTGACGTCATAGCGCTGATAAGAGATATAAAGGATTTGACGCGTATTGATCGTTGTTGTTCAAACGCAAAGTTGAAAGGGAAAGAATCAATTAATGAACTTGCAATTTTCAGCATGTCTTCCCGATATCACCTAGATGATTTTACTCATGGCCGTATTATTGGCAAGATTGAAGAAGGGCGAAAAATAACAGATGTTGCCAGGGAGTTTGACGTCAGCCACAGTGTTGTTTCAAGGCTTTGGAAATCACTTCAAACAAATGGAGAGTGTAGCAAACGTCACGGGGGAGGTCGTGTTCGCAGTACGACACCTGCAGAAGATCGGTGCATAGTGCTATCAAGAAAAAGACACTGGCGCAGCATAGCTAGTGAGGTAGCAAATCAGTTTATGGCTGCTACTGGCAAGCGGATCTCCCGAAAAACTGTTGCCAGATGTTTGCATGAAGGAGGACTATACGCCCGCCATCCTGTTGTGTGCATCCCATTGTCCAGACGTCACCGTACCGCCCGTTTGCAATGGTGCCATCAACATCGCAATTGGACTGATAACAACTGGTCTGCTGTCCTCTTCTCAGGTGAGAGTAGATACAGTCTATCATCTGATTGTTGACCACAACTGATCTGGCGTGATAGTGGTACTGCATATTGTCCAGCAAACATACAGGAAAGGGACCGATATCCGACATGTAGTGTCTTGGTATCGGCTGGCATCATGATCAATGGCCGTACGTCCCTCTATGTGCTTCCAACTGGGACTATGACTGGCCAACGATACATTAATGATGTTCTGCTACCTCATTTTTGCATGTTCCGTGGTGCTGTCGGTGATAGATTCATTTTCGTGGACGACAACGCAACATGTCATCGAACAGTCGCTGTCCAGGAGTGTCTTGAGAGCGAGGATATTCAACGCCTCGTATGGCCAGCACGTTCTCCAGATCTGAATCCCATTGAAAATGTGTGTGATGCTTTGGGGAGGAGTCTTGCTGGTCGCCAATGCCCTCCAATAAACAAGGACACCCTCATCCGTGCACTGACAGAGGAATGGGATAAATTACCCCAACAGCTGCTTGATAATGTTGTGCAAAGCATGACACGACGTGTGGAATCTTGCATCGCCCTCCATGGTGGCCATATCCCGTATTGACATCTTACGCCGGAACGCCTGCGCACGGTAATTGCATTTTTTTCACGTTTACGTATTCTGCACAAAATGGCCTGTTTGTCCCTTGAACACGTTCCAAAGCCTTCTGGATTTCAGAGCACAATAAATTGTCTTTCTTGTAATGTCCTGGCATTCTGACATTATTTTATTTCACTTGGCATCCAACCACACTTACTTTTTAATGCGCTATATAGCCGTTTATGATCCGTCCTTAGCAATTGTCCAGCAGTGTAAATTGCATTTCCCTCAATATCTCTGCTTTTAAAACTCCAGTTTGTAAAATTTCTTCTGCACCGGATACAGCTTCTGATGGAGCTTTACGTATAATTTGGGATATTTGGTAAAGAATAGTTTGGCCACCAGGGGGCATAAGTATTCATTTCTACTTCTAATGTATTTGCAGCAAAATCTGAGCTCCTAAAACTCAATTTAAAAAAATATTCCGTGGACTGATACGGCTCACATCAAAAAACTTTTTGAGTATATATTTTCTTCATAAAATAATGCATAGTTTTTCCACTAGGGGTTGTAGATGAATATGTTATTTTTGTAAATATCTCTGCTTCTAAGAGTCCAATTTGAAAAATGATTTCTTTGTTAGAGAGCGTTTCTGCTGTGAAATGTTTCTCATATAATTTAAAATTTTTCTTAATGCACAAGGCTGCCACCAGAGGGCGTATGTTCGCGTTTCCATTTACAGCAATATCTGCCGGACTAATAACCCGATTGAAAAACTTCTTTCTTCGATTAGATACTACCAACTATGCAAACTTGGTGTGCGTATTTTCTTCCCAAAATAATGCACAATTTCACTGCTAAGGTAGCGCAAATTCTTAATCTGTTTTTCTTAATATCTCTGCTTCTGCATGTGTGATTTTAAAAATTCTATCAACACCGAATGCCATTCACCTTGTAAAACACTTTTGGCTAGTATATGAGGAATTTTGTATTTCACAGTTCTGTCGGTAGATGATGTTTGTGCAATTCAGTTTGCAGCTGTATCGCCGCTTCTAAAAACACTATTGAGAAATTTCTTCTTCACTGTATGCCATTAGCTACACTAGTGATATGGAGTATTATCCTCTTTAAATATTGCACACAATTTTCGCAAGTGAGCATAAAGGTTTCTTTTTCTCGTCATTTTTGCTTCCAGGTGATGTATTTGAAAAGTTCTTTTTCCTTAGCATAACTTTTTCCATGCACAATATTTTTTGCCTATTTTCAATTTTTCCATTATGCAAAATTCTTCCGCTAGGAGGCATAGAGTTGTATAATATTTTCTTCTCTCATATATTTCTTCTTTTAACTGTTAGATTTGAAAATCTTTTTGTCTCTGATACCTTCCTTGTGCTATGAGAAACTTTTTGTGCACCATTTGTTAATTTTCTTAATATGCTTGTTAGCCAATGGTCAAACTAAGCAGCTGATTCTATTTCTGGATGTTTTATCAATTGTTGAAACTGGTTCATTGTTTTCCTAACTGGTATCATTGACTTTGAATATCTTTGATAAACTGAATTCACATCAGGACGAATTCAAAAGATGTGCTCATTACAACCAAAAATTCGGTGTCATCTTTCTTGTTTTTATTTTGAATTTTGAACAGTTCTTTTCAAGATTTAGATTTAAAAAAAAAAAATTCTTCATTCTCAAAAAATTACTTGTATGCCACAGAATGACAATCGACTTCAAGCAAGGCCATCTTACACATCAGACATGCAACAAGGATGACCATCCAAACCAATAGTGAAGGCTATTAGCTGTATGAAGGTGTGACATTCCAGAGACATCCTGCAGCATATATACACTATTAGCTGATGGACTGAGTGGCATTCTCTGCGCTGTTTTCGTCAGCTGCATCGCACATTGCCAATTTTTCAAATCGCAAGGATTCAATTATTCATGAGCTGCTGGTTTTCAGGCATAAAATTTAATTCTTTTTCTTAATGAAAATGTAATTTTTTTTCTTTTTTCTTAAATTTTTTGAAAAAAAATAAGGGTTCGTTTTATATTCTGAAAAATATGGTAGTTAAAACCTGAGGATTTTTTTTAAATGAATGCCACTTACTCATAAAAAGGGGGGGGGCAAAGTGAATTGAGAATTACCAAAAAATGAAAAAACATGTTTTTGTGTCTTAGCCATTGTACATCAAGTTTTGGTTCTCCGAGATCCATTTCGCCAGCCTTACCTGTGGTACCTTCAATGGCAAAGGGTGTTCTGAGTTTCTGGCCATGCTAGGTAGGTTTTTACACTTGTGCAAATTTACCTGATCATGTGTTCTATTCTGTCTTGCCTCTGTTGTTAAATTTCAAAAGTTTTTATTTTTATTTTTACAATATGTTCTGTATTTTTCTTATCCTACCAAAAAATGTCTCCATGCATAAGACAAATTAATAGGTGTACTGCTGTTACAATTAAAATTTTTGGTTTTATTAATATATATGGCTTCTGATGTTAATTTGGTTAACCTTGTTATGCTACACTAGTAATATTTTGGCATTTTCCCAATCTGTTTCAGTGCTGTTTTCTATGCATTAATGCAGTTCTATTCTGTTTGCAATTCTAGTTTGTAGTATGTTTCATTAATCTTGTATTATTTCTTTTTGTACTTTCTACATAAAATAAGAGTATTACTATTTAATCTTATTTGAATTTAATGTGATTACTTTATTTTTATTAATAGTAATTTTGATGTCTCTCACCTTACCTTTTCTGCAATACCCAAATTTGCATTTTAACAGATGTTCATCATTGTTTTTAAACACCCTTGATATGTGGAGTTGATCCACAGAAATTCGCATCTTTATTTTCTTTCTGTGAGATTATTAATATATAATAATCTATACCCACTGTTTTGAGCCAACTGTTTTATCCATTTCTTTATCTAGCTTCTGCTGACTTGATGAATGTGTGTATGTTCTATTAATGTAAACTCTAAAAATGGCAAATTTATATTTTTTAAAGTTGTTGAATTTTATTTATTTATTTATTTTATTATATTGAGATTTAAGAGGCATCTTTTTTTTAATTTCCTTGCATTTCAAGTATCTTTCTTACTTTTATAACAATCTGCTTGGAATTATGCAAATTAACAAATGGCAGGGTAGCAGTGATATCACATGCTAAGGAGTATAAGGAACTAGCTGCACATTGACAGCAAAGTTTTTTCTGTTAGTTTTTGTATTCTTAGAGATTAAGCAGATGTAGTTATAGGCACATAAGTGCCATGTTTTCAAAATTCTCCGATGTAGCCATCTCTTTAGAATACTTGAAAATTGTATTGCCTTTGAGTGGAAATTGAACCCACATCTCTCCATTTCCATTTGAGCTTGCCATTGTTCCACCACCCAGTACAATGATGTTCCAAGTAACTGAAGGTAAGCAGTTATAGCTCAATAATGTGAATTACTATTGTGCATATTTGTCAACTATACAGTTGTTATATTTTGTACTGTTTCTCACGTTATATGAACGTTTTCAGTGCTCCCGGAAACATTCCTTCTATGTCTAACATAGAGCCAATATTGTTGAATGTAACCTATTATAAAATTGCGGTAAAAAATATTTTATGAATGAAAATTATTACTCACGTTCTGTTTTCATGGAGTATTCAGGAACATAGAACATTATTCTGCGATATTCCAAATTTTTCTTGAATTCGTCGAAATCACTTTAAGCAGTCACTTCATGACGATTTTAGGCTTGACTAGTCTTAATAGTTGGGCAACCCTTCTTCTCATTGCCTTGTTATTCAACGTTACAATTTCTAAAATCAATGAACTATTGAAAGGTTTAACCTTCAATTTGAAGGGGAATCAATTTAGTAAAATATTCAGTCTTAAAGCATTCCTAGACTTCGTTTTCATATGATATGTTAAAAAATTGATGAGCCTGTATTCCTTTGATTGAGTTGTACCTTTCAAAAAGGACATTTAAAAAAACTTGAAATATTGAACAATCAAACCTTTAAGTTGAAGGGAAGTCGATCTAGTAAGAAATACTTTGTCTTGACAGTAGCCTGAACTTTGTTTCCTGCTGCACAAACACTCCCAGACTAGTTTTGACTATCATTTTCGTAGTCATCTTCTGTGGGCTAAACAATGTGTTTCTCATCGCGCTTGTTGTATGTCGACCTACTATCTCACTATCTGCAGGATGACTCGAAAGTACCACGTTGACCAAATCTTTCTGCACATTCAGATTTTAGTTTTATTGCGCATTTTACGTCACTCACGTACAAGTTCTTGATTGGAACGTCCGACTTTGCTCCCGTTTTCAAATTTCTTTGGTGTCGCCATCTTCCATTCGTCAACTGATTCAGTATTTGTCTTGTTTTTATATCTTTTAATTTTGCTGTTTTTCGTTCTTTCTTCTTTTCTTGTTCAATTAGCAGGCATATATGAAATTCATATTGTTTCACAGATTTCTGAAGACCACATTTCATACGTTGGCAGCACAAAAAATAGATTAATAAAAAGATTACATCAACATTTAAAAAACTGGAACAAAAAGAAGAAAAAACTGCACTTATCTAACACTGTGTTAAACATAAACAACATCCTGATTTTGAAAATATTAAATTACTAACCACCCGTACAAACGAAAAAGGATTAAGGATTTCTGAAAGCGTTGTAATTGAACAAAAAAAGATAAAATATGCAACTTACAAGACCCCACCACACTAGACACAGCCTGAAAATCACTTATAAAAAAAGAGAAAATCCATAAAAGACAAAAAAAAGGACATTACAAAAAATCACACCAATAAATAAAGAATGAAAAAAAATGATAATACACCTGTTTCTACAAACAAACAATAACAGCACAAAAATATCTACACAAAAGAATTATACTTACGACTGATACCTACCAACTCATCCAATAGATGACGACACATTAGAAACAAATCATCTAACACATACAGGCAGCAAACCTTCCCATCAATTCTCGACTTGCAACTCCAAAACTACACACAAGCGAGGAACCCTCGTGTAGAAGTAGAGGCCCAACGATGGCAGTTAAGGGCCGCTGAAAAACCCCTTGTGAGACATCTCCTGACCCGATGAGTGTAACTCTTTCTACTAAAATCTTTTAATTAATAGTAAATTTTAAACGTTTGATTGTGCGAGTGAATGAATGTGGAACTGAAAATATATATAACCTAACTGTTTTATTTCTGTATAAAAAGTTTTTATAACTAACCAAAGGTCCGTAACACAAGGGACCTCTAGGGCAGGGAGCACGTGCCTCACAGATTAACAACGTGCGAAATACTTTGACAATATTAGGTAAAATACCTTAGATATTATGTATATTTCAATATTGAATAAGAGCAGTTTCTTCTTTTTTTGTTCCAGTTTTTTATATGTTGTTGTAACCTCTTGATTAGCCTTTTCCTGTTTTTTATCATATGTTGATGTAGCCTCTTGATTAGCCTGTTTTTGTACTACCAATATAAGAAATTTGTTTAACTGAATTATATAATTGGGATCTTGTAAACACCAGCAGATTGTAAAAAACTTTTTGATGAGTTTTTTCAATAATCATATCTCCAACATTTCTTACAGTGACCGAAAACAATATTATATTTTTGCATTAATTTCATAAATTGTCCACTTATCCCTTCAATAAATGGGAAAGAGCCAAAAAATATGTTTTTGTCTTGTTGATTATTATCCTAAAAAACGTTTTTATCATAAAATAATCTGTTTTTATCTGGCAGAGATCATAACGTACCACATATGTAAGCGAATCTGAGAGTAAGTTTTTCCTTACCTTGGAGTTAGTTATTAATTACAAAACATGCGTTCAATGTGAGGTTTAGGACTATAACGACCTTCATAATATGCTTAAATGTGTTTGAAAAGGTCATTATCACTAAGGTATGAGGTCTTACATCACAGAAGGTGTGGGATGTACAGAGTGGTTTTATGTCTGGTAAAGGCTGCATTAACCAAATATTTGCATATGTATGATGATTAAAAAGTACCTGGCTGTTGGTAAGAAAGTTTTTGCTGCCTTTATGTATCGAGAAAGCTTATGTCCAAGTAAACAGGATACTTCTGTGGAAGGTCTTGAATAAATATAGTATAACTGGTGTGCCCTGTTGGTTTAACAGGGTGAAAGCTATGTACGATGGCAGTAGATCATGTGTCCAAGTAAATGGTGTTTTATTGAAATGGTTTTGTATTGGTGCAGGAATCAGGTAAGAAGGTTGTGTGTAATTTCACTGTGGCTGTTTAATATTGTTATGGATGATGCGTGCATGATGCCAAAATAGACAGTACTGGTCTGTGTCTTAGTAATATCTGTGTGTACAGATTGTTGTATATTGATGACACAGCCCTGTTAGTAAAGAGCAAAAGTGAGTTGTGGAGTATGTTATTCTGGTTGTATGTAGTTTGTATGAAATTCAAACTGAGTATAAATAAGGGAAAAACCAAAGTTATCATTTTTGTGTGAGAAACTGTTAATACTGAATGCGAGATAAGTCTAAATATTACAGAGATAGACCAGGTAAATTAATTTGTGTATTTAGGAAGCATATTTGACAGAGAAAACAGATTAGAGGGTAAAGTTAGAAGGTGAGTGAAATTATCTTTGAAAGTCATAGCTCCCTTAAGAGGATGAGTTCTCGAAAATGTCTCGATTGGCTGCATATGAAAGAGAAATTCTTACTATTTGGTATTCTGATGTACAGCAGTGAAACCTGAGTACTGCAGAAGAAACAGGAGTCGTTTTGTGCACTGGAAAGATGCGCTACTTACTGGGGTATTGTGGTAAGACACATTCTGATCATGTGAGGAATAAAGATGTGTTGCAGATATGTAATGTGATGCAAAATGTTATTAGTAAGATGGTGGTTTGGCCTTGCTGAAAGGATTGGTGAGATGCTTACTAAGAGAATTATTCAGCCCCAGTGGTGGGAAAGAAAGGTAGAGGGTATCCAAGGAAATCATGGGATGCCTGCTTGAGAAATATATAATGTGTATGAAGTACAAAAGGTCTTGTGTGAGATGTATGTCAGTGAAGCTCAAGTTGTGTGTCAAGATCGCAGTGGAGACATTTGATACATCAACAGTAAGTAGAATCTAGTACCACCAATTTTTCTCTAAGGAATTAACCTTTGAATCTCAGAGAATAGTGTAGTGGTGTGTGTGTGTGTGTGTGTGTGTGTGTGTGTGTGTGTGTGTGTGTGTGTGTGTGTGTGTGTGTGTGTGTGCGTGCGCGCACGTGTGTTTGTTAGAAACAAGTGGAATAACAGATGATTTCTCTCATAATGGAGAAGCTATAGGAGTCAGTGTTGGCCAGTTTCAGTTTCCTAAATTCTTTGAAGGCAGTATCAATAATTTTAAAGCTGTAACATCTGTGTGCTGCAATGTTTTTAAGATAAACTTTCTACTTTAAACAATCATCAGTTGGACAAGCATGTTATGCATGATACACATAAGTCTAAAATGCACAAATTTCCTCTGTGGCATTGAATAATTAATTAGATTTAGTATGAAGGAGGAAACAAAATAATGTTTCAAAAAACACTGTAGTGATGAGAGATCTATCTGAGCTAAATATAAAGACATTCAAAGGTGGGAAGCAACTGCTGTTTTTGATCTTATAAACAGCATGTCAGAATTTTTTTATTTATAAGTCCTAATAATCTGAAAATTTTAATTTTTTCACCATTACAGGGAACAGAAGTCAGATGTTATAAGTTTAAATAGTTTCTCTTCAAAATAGAGCATTCCATAGCAAGGCCCTCTGTTTGTCATTAAATGTCCTATGAAAAACAATACTGCTTTGTTTGATGCAATTTCTACAAATCTCATTAATTCTGCTGCAGGTTGTATGTAACAATGTTCTATGAAACAGAATTTTTGGGAAAGAAATTTTTCCTCAGAAATACATGGGAACATATTAAAAGCAATTATATTCAGGCAGCACACATATTCAATTCAATTAGAATTATGCACCGAAATTGTCTGTGGTTACTGGTCTTCCATGTAACTTGTTACATGGAAGACTAGTAACCACAGGAAATTTCAAAGCATAATTCTGATTGAATTGAACATATGTGCTTCCTAAATATAATTGGTTTATTCTATGGAACTTCTCTTCAGGAATTCCAGTGTACATTTCAGGGATGCATTAAGAGCATGGATATGACCTCATCTTTGTGGGAATACATTTCAAGACAACTGACAAGCTGGATATAAGTGTTACTGTAGTTTGCAACAGTCCACTCCTCCCTAACTCTTCCTTCCAGCCAAGACTAGTTCAATTCCGTAGGAAGGACTGTCTTAAGTTAAGTTGACATGAATATTAAGTCACTGACAGTGCACAAAAAGCTTAAGAACATCAAAATTTGAATTCAACTGTTTAATTTACATTCAGTGTATTATAATTTTTACAGAGGACATTTACTTTGTCACAAGGTCTCACAGTCATATCTGTAGAACTAGGCCTTGCACTAAACCATATCCACATTTGGTCTGTCCTGTGGTTTCAACCATCAGATAAATTCATCTCCACTCCATGGATAATAAAACATTAACAGAAGAATTTGAAAACAGCCGTCAATACCAGTAGATACAGCTGAAGATGACAGTTGTGCACCAGTCAGCCATCACCTCGCGATCGCACCTGGTAGTCAGTCACGCTTGGCCACAGTCATAGTACAAAATCACCTGAGCACATACTCTACTCTTCGGATGAGAGCAACACCAGCAGGAAACAGCTGAGAATGCTAGTTTCGCACCAATCAGACATCACTTCATCACACCCAGCATTATGCTTAGCCGCAATCACAGTCCAAAATAACACAAGCACATATTCCACTCTTCGGACAACAGCAACAACAGTGGGAAGCAGCTGAGGATGCTATTTTCACACCAGTCAGACATCCCTTCATCACATCCAGCAGTCAATTACACTTGGCTGCAATCACAGTACAAAGATGACCCAAGCACATATTCCACTCTTCAGATGGTGGCAACACGAGCAGCAAGATGAGACAGTCCAGCTGACCTTCTGCTTCAGGCTAGTAATGGCAATGAGCAGCCACAAAAGAGCAATAAGATCTCAGCAGCATGCCCTTTTATCTCAGCTTCTAACATCGCAAAGAAGTGTTCATCTAGTATTATGCAAATGCAATACGAAGACGATAATGAAGATAATTCAAGAAGTACTTGAGGCTTTTAGGTGTTATTCAATATCAATGAGTGAACACCTCTGTCCTCTCAGGTATCAGGAATCAGGGATCAGGGGCGGATTGGCCCACCTGGATATTTCCTGGTGGACCACTCAAGAAATGGCCCACTATTTCTCGTATCCTTTTAGTCTGGATTGTTTGGAAAGAACCAATAACCATTTTGGTGCTTATGAATAAGAACCATTCATTTGATTTTTATATTATCTGTCTAAAACATTATTGTCTTGAAAAGAAAATTGGCGTTTCATACTATCTAGTACACTGCTGGACAATTGCTAAGGACGGATGACAATAGCAACGATAGCAAACATAAAATGGAAGGCAGGAAAATGTGGAAATTAGCATAAGTGCAGGATACAGTAAGACGTGTTGTGCGTATGCAAATTTTGGATTGCCGAACTTGTTCGTGACGTCATAGCGCTGATAAGAGATATAAAGGATTTGACGCGTATTGACCGTTGTTGTTCAAACGCAAAGTTGAAAGGGAAAGAATCAATTGACGAACTCGCAATTTTCAGTATGTCTTCCCGACATCACCTAGATGATTTTACGCGTGACCCAATTATTGGCAAGATTGAAGTAGGGCGAAAAATAACAGATGTTGCCAGGGAGTTCGACATCAGCCACAGTGTTGTTTCAAGGCTTTGGAAATCATTTCAAACAAATGGAGAGTGTAGCAAACGTCACGTGGGAGGTCGTGTTCGCAGTACGACACCTGCAGAAGATCGGTACATAGTGCTATCAACAAAAAGACACCGACGCAGCACAGCTAGTGAGGTAGCAAATCAGTTTATGGCTGCTACTGGCAAGCGGATCTCCTGAAAAACTGTCGCCAGACGTTTGCATGAAGGAGGACTATACGCCCGCCGTCCTGTTGTGTGCATTCCCTTCTCCAGACGTCACCGTACCGCCCGTTTGCAATGGTGCCATCAACATCGCAATTGGTCTGATAACGACTGGTTTGCTGTCCTCTTCTCAGATGAGAGTACATACAGTCTATCGTCTGATTGTCGACGACAACTGATCTGGCGTGATAGTGGTACTGCATATTGTCCAGCAAACATACAGGAAAGGGACCGATATCCAACATGTAGTGCCATGGTATGGGCTGGCATCATGATCAACGGCCGTACGTCCCTCTATGTGCTTCCAACTGGGACTATGACTGACCAACGATACATTAATGATGTTCTGCTACCTCATGTTCGCATGTTCCGTGGTGCTGTCGGTGATAGATTCATTTTCATGGACGACAACGCAACATGTCATCGAACAGTCGCTGTCCAGGAGTGTCTTGAGAGCGAGGATATTCAACGCCTCGTATGGCCAGCCCGTTCTCCAGATCTGAATCCCATTGAAAATGTGTGGGATGCTTTGGGGAGGAGTCTTGCTGGTCGCCAATGCCCTCCAATAAACAAGGACACCCTCATCCGTGCACTGACAGAGGAATGGGATAAAAAACCCCAACAGCTGCTTGATAATATTGTGCAAAGCATGACACGACGTGTGGAATCTTGCATCGCCCTCCATGGTGGCCATATCCCGTATTGACGTCTTACGCCGGAACGCCTGCGGAGGGTAATTGCATTTTTTTCACGTTTACGTATTCTGCACAAAATGGCCTGTTTGTCCCTTGAACACGTTGCAAAGCCTTCTGGATTTCAGAGCACAATAAATTGTCTTTCTTGTAATGTCCTGGCATTCTGACATTATTTTATTTTACTTGGCATCCAACCACACTTACTTTTTTATGCGCTATATAGCCGCTTATGATCCGTCCTTAGCAATTGTCCAGCAGTGTATATATATATATATGTTGGGCATTTGCTCTAAAATGACAAATCAAAATTCTCTCTATTTCAGTGAAAGATTTGCCATCACACCAAACACGCTGTTCCAGTGATGTAGTTCTAAATAAAAAAGTGCCTTAGTGGTGAACAGAGTAGGAAAAATTACCCTCGGAATTTTCAAAATTTGATTCGTTGTTTTTATTATTTATTATTATTTTTTAATTTTCATTCCTAATTACCAATATCAATTCATATTAAAACTGAGTAATATGTGTAATTTTAAATAAAAGGAAGAATGTAACATGAGAGACATATGCTAAGATTATAACATTTTTATTTAAATATGGCTCTATGTCGTTCTATACGATTTTAAATATTTGGGAATATTTGTGAACTAACAAAGTAACATCAATTCAATATGACTAATGCGTATTGATAAGTTTTTACTAAGATTATTTTTTTTACTAAGATTATGTGGTACATGTGGAAGATTTTTGTGTTGCCATTAAGGAGGCAAAGAGTCAGCTCAGGGGATTACTTTTATTGGAGCCGATACCAGTGGCGAGTTGTTTAACATAGATGTCCATCAGTACCGTTTTCTCTCTGATGTAATCTTAACCCCACTGAGTAGCATCTCCTACAAATTTATTTTGACTGCTGTCTAGACAAAGGAGTTCACATTCTTTTTGTGATAGAGTCTTATGATTTGTGAGACACCCTATTGTGGGATCCAACTTTGTAGATCAATCTGCACAGTATTTTTTGTTTTTTATTTCTGGGTTTAACAACTATTATGTGCAACTCATATGGCTATAAGCAGTTGCCCATCCCTAATTTCAGGTCACTTGTCCCAGGGAAGAGACAGATCCAGCACCTTTGGCTATACACACCACCCATGACTCATCCGGGGTTGGAACTCAGTCTTAGCTCGGAAGAATGGTCAGAAGTGCAGACAACTGTACCACCAGGGTGGCCGTTTCTGTAGTATGAACTTGTATAATATGAGTATGTTTACATACAGGACACAGTTTTCCCTGTTCTGACATACATGATCATTTAAAAAGTTCTTTTACCCAGATTCTCTTGCCATGTAACCACGAAAAGTGACTTAGTGCCACTAAGCCTAGAAAAATAGTGCCTTAGCGCCGTTAAGGTGCACTAAGCCCCTTCTACTGCACTGTTTTAAATAAATTAAGCTAACTATATGGGTAAAAATAAGTCATTGGACTTGGAGTCAAACGGACATTGGTAGGCCCTACCCACCTTTTTTAATCTTGTAATCTTGAAGGAGGGTCTAGTAACAAATTTAATGATCCATCATCCCCATACCCTTATGTATGTACAGACATACACAAAGAATCGCTTTGTGCGATTCTTTGGCAGATATGTTCCGAAATCCGTGTCCCACTCACATTTATCTTTAAAAGCAAAATGATTTACCGGTACTGGTTCATAGATCAAAATGGTAGTTCATGAGTCAAAATAATGGGTAGACTTAAAAATGGAGTCTATTTAACAATGTGGTACGAATACTGTTGCATACTAGATGATCAGTGACCAAATAAATACAATTGTCTGGCACAACATCCTGTTTCAAGCATGGTTTGATAGGCTACATCCAATCATGAGTAGACTTTTAAAATTATTTCAGTCTTAAATTGCTATTAGAATGTTTTCATGACTTAATTAGTTTTACAATGCATTTTTTTACAGTTCTGTTTTATTCAGGATTTTTTTCATGAGGAATTTTATGAAGTATTCCCCTGCAGGTACGTGTGTTTCTGTAGTCGACCACAAGCTTAAAATTCCCGGCCTGGTTTTATCGACCCAATCCGCACCTGTCAGGAATGCAATCTTCTGACAGTAACTATTACATTGGCGGAAAGTGAAAAAAGAACACCAAGAAGGAGACGTCTGATACCAACGAAAAGAGGATAACGTGATCAAAACATTATGGCAAAATACAGCTGTATTTGCTGGTAAACTGAAAAATAACATTTCCATATAACATGATTAGTACGAGGTTGAACTGCCATGAACTGCGTCACACTGTGCAATTCTGGCATGGAGTCTGTCATACAGATGTTGGATGTAAGTTTGGGGTATTGAGTTCCAAGCATCCTCAACCTGGACGCGTAAATCCGGGATGGTCGTGGCTGGCCGTGGAGACCGGATAAGTCGTTGCCCCATAAAATCCCACATGTGCTCAATGAGGGACAAATCCGGTGAACGTGCAGGCCATGGAAGTTGTCTCACACCCTGAAGTGCATGTTGCATTGCACGTGCCGTGTGTGGGTGTGCGTTATCTTGCTGGAAAACACCACGATGAACTGACCTTACAAATGGCACAACAACGGGCTGAATGATGTTGTTGATGTAGGAGGTGCTGTTTAACGTACCCGTTACAAACACTAGTTGTGTACGGGAGTGATAGCTGATCGCTCCCCACACCAGGAGACCAGGTGTAGGCCCTGTGTGCTGCTGGCGGATGCAAGAAGGGTGGATACGCTCCCCTGTGCATCTGCGAACACGCATACGGCCATCGGAGGCTCCCAAGCAGAATCTGCTTTCATCGCTGAACACGACAGATCGCCATTGCGTTCTCCAGTGCAGATGTTGGCGACACCACTGCAGCCGTTCCTGACGGTGGGCTGAAGTCAGAGGCACACATAGTCCTGCATCCAGTAGATGGTTGCGGATTGTTTGCACAGTCACCTCAGGTGCAACAGCAGCTCGGATTTGCGCCGCAGTGGATGTTCTGCTCAACAACGCCGCTCCTCTTATGCGTCGATTGGTCCGCTCATCAGTCCGTCTGTGACTCCCGGTTCCACGTCTTCTCGTGTGGGAATGTTCCTCGGACCATCTACGTCACCATCGTACCACCACCGATACTTCCCGCCCAATCGCTCTGCAATACGACAATACGATCACCCAGCCTTGCGGAGTCCGACTAGACGACCTCGCTGAAAGTCCGACAACTGCTGAAATCGTACACGTCTTCCATGTCCAGGCATTGCAGCTTCTTCAGGGTCTTCGCACGTGTCCGTACGCCAACGACTGATTACATTCACTTCGCCGTACTCCTTAAATACCACCGACGATAATTTGCATATTTTGCAGTGCTGGGGCATAAGCGCTCACCAGTTGGTCCCGAAATTAACATTACACCTACGTAAACTCGACCCCATTAACATATGTAAATTTCATGATCGTCTGCCAATTCCTTCTTGGTGTTCTTTTTTCACTTTCATCCAGTGTATTTTATCTTATCGCCATAACATGACAAGTTTCATTTGAAATCAGAAAAGTGGACAACTCTAAAGCCAGAAACCTTCCCAACGGATACTGCATAAAACACTGCTATATTGATTCTACCTGAAATCAGATATAATGGAAGTCTTGGGAAGTGCATAAAAGTGTGCTTAGTGTTTGCTCTCTGGATTTATTCTTTCTTTCTGGAAAAGAAAAGAAAAAGAAAGAACGAATTTCACAATTATTACTGTTCTTTGAATTTCCTTTGAACTTAGATCAATGGATCATTTTTTCGTATCCCAGCCTGTTCAAAATAGCTTTTCAATTCCATTTTTATAAACTTTTCTTGTGTAGAATGGTAACTTGTCCATCTGTACTGGTTCTAATGGCATTGAAAACTTATTCATTCTCTAGAAATACTAATCCCTTCAAAGTCAGAAAAAGCATTATCTCCATTGTTATTGTCTACTGATAATTTCTTGAATTTTTGTTGTAATGAAATCCTGGTGAAACCCAGACCAAGTTTTGCTGTCTGGATATGAAAATCTGGTAACTTTTTTGCCAACAGATAGTGTAAATTATGAAGTTCGTGGTTTACAAAAGTGATTTGTAAACCTTTTAACAAAATGAGTTTCCCTGTGCCCAATGATTCAGTTAAAATTTGTCCCATTAAAAAACTGGTGAAACCAGAAGAGATTAAGCACAGCTCAATGAGGTAAGCTAAGCTTTACTTGGTGCCTCTTTCACCAGAGGCTGAGTCTTCTACAGAGGAGCACTTGGGACAGACATTGTGCACAAAATCACCCATCACCCTACCCTGTCTCTTAGAGTCTAATTTGTAACCTGTCCGAAAAAAATCAGATGGTAACATGGAAAAGGTTCATGATGTCTGTGTCCCAGGTACTCCTTTGTGGAAGACTCAGCCCAGGATGAAAGATTCGCCAATAAGAAATTGTGCCAAATAAATGTAATCTTACTCCATTGAGCTATGCATTCTTTTCAAGTTTCATCAGTTTTTTAATGAGATTGCAAGCTTTTACTCATTGTTCAAAAATCTGAACCGTATTATGTGGCTCTATAAGTCATTCAAGTTTTGTACAACTATTATGTTGCATTGTTATTTACTGTTTCACACGTTAATTGATAGTTTTAGCTACCCGGGAGTATCATTCATCGCACGTTGAGAACTTATTAACATACTTATAAATTGATATGTTTTTTTTTTTTTTTTGTCCTTACCTTTCTTCAGCATAGGTCATCCTTCCCACACCATATCGTCCTGTCAACGGGTGTGGCCATCCAAGTGTGCTCGAAGTATCACTTTGAAAAATTGTTGTCGTTGTCACTTCAGTTAATTAAAATATAATAAAATTGCTTGAACTAAGACTATGAAAGATGAATGAACGTTTAAAAGAATTTGGATGATGTAGTAAAAAGAAAATTTGAGACTTTGAATGAGTCAACGACCATATTGGAAGGCATAGACATTAAGTCTAACATCAAATTAAAGAAGGCTAAAAACGGTAATATCCTGGTCAAAAAGCACAAAAAAGAGACGCAAGTGAATAATTCATCCTGTGTAGCCGTACCCAAACTAGTTTCGATTGCTGCATCGCAGTCATCTTCTGTAGGGCTCACTACTCTCACCGTTTGCGACGTCCGATGTTGAACTGTTCTACAGAGATGTGTATCCCACTCATTCGTTCCGCTGAGCCATGTCAGTCATTCTTGCTTTTATTGCGCATCCTTGTACAAGCCTGGTAACCACGTGCATTCACATGCAATCTTGCGGCATCCCTCTTCGCTGTGAAGCCCTATTGGTTCAAGGTGTCTTCCATTCTGTTGTTTTCAATTTTTCCCAGTTTATTTTTCTTTCTTTCTTCCTTTCTTTGTTCTTGTTGAATAAGATGTTTCCACGCACAAGGTAGTTCAATAGGACTGCTGGTGTTACAATTATAATTCCTTGTTTTTTCGATTAAAACAGCTTCAGTTGTTAAAATCTGTGCATGCATTTTATGTGATGTTATGAGCCTGGCATTGATCCAATCAGTGTTGGTTTTGTTGTCTATACAATGTTTAATTAACAATGTTTTCTCTTCTTTCTTGTTCCAATTATTAATATGTTCTTTCAGTCTTGATCAGAATTTTCTCTTGGTGCTACCTACGTATATTCTTTTGTTCATCTTTTCTGACATTTTGATCATTTTCGTCTTGGCGTATAGGAATGCTGTACACTGCGGCTTTATTCAGTATTGATATTTTACCATTATTAGTGCTTAGATTTGTACCATTATCAGTAATTTTTTTCAGCTAGTTGCATATTGCATTTATTGCATTCTTTCTTCAGGATTTTACTTATAGGGGGAATATATAGAAAGCTTCCACAAAATTCTTTTGATTATTTCGTTTTTATATTTGTATTTTTCACTGATACCAAATAACGAAAACAGACACATGGGACATTGTACGAAAATAGAGAACTGTATATTAACAATACAGATGTAGAATTATCTAGCTTACAACAAAAGACGCTTAATAGAGGTATGAAATTCGCATACGAACAGAAGATACCTAAAACAGAAATCTTGATTCCTCAGATGGAAGAAATCATTAAGAAATTGGCCAAAGAAAGACAAAATCAAACTAGATTCAAGATGGTTAGAACCATAAATAATACGAGAAAGAAAAATGAACAACCACAGATAAAATATGAAAGACAAGAATTACTCAAACTAAAAGACAACCCAGATATAAAATGCTTGCAAGCAGATAAATCTAAACAAATAGTGATAATAACTGCCAAAGAATATAATCAAAAAATGAAAAAAGCGATAGATTATTTACAGGCACAACCAGTTCAAAGGGACCCTACAGATACTATCATTAGACAATTGGCCTTTCTAAAGAACCATAGTTAATTGCCAGATGAAATAAAACGTAAGGCATATCCTCCTATAGTGTGTGTGTGGAGAGAGAGTGATACCTTAAGTTGAACTGTCATTTCCATTCTTCCTGCCGATGATTGTGTCTGCCGAGGAGAGGCATATAGGCCGATTTGACTGCAACTTATCGAACTCTTGTTTTCATTTTCTTGCTGATAATTGTGTCTGCTGAGGGGAGGTGCATGGGCCAAGTTGACTACTACTTGTTGAACAGTAATTTTCATATTCTCCTGTCGGTAATTGTGTCTACTGAGGCGCATAGGCCAAGCATGACTACTAATTGTTGAACTGTCATTTTTATCTGTCCCTGCTGACGTAGTGTCTGTGGAGGAGTGCTTTGTGGGATTACTTATCAGCTTAGTATTGACAATTGTGTCTACTGAGGAGAGGTGCTTAGGCCAAGTTGACTACTACTTGCTGAACAGTTATTCTCCTGTTTTTCTGTCAATAATTGTGCCCACCAAGGTGCCAAGTATGACTATTAATTATTGAACTGACATTTTCGTCTGTCCCTGCTGACATAGTGTTTGCTGAGCAGTGTTTTGTGGGATTACTTGTTAGCTGAGTGTGATGAGGTGACAGCTCCTTTCTACAGTATTATGGTTGTTTCAGTTCGATGGAGAATTATAATTTTGAGTCCTTCTGTTCTGTTCAAGGCTGTGTGCTGTAAAGAGACCTTTAAAGGTAAATGTTGTTCTCTGATCTAAAGTTAATTTTCGAAGTCAAACAGTTGAGTTCAAAATTTCTGTTTATTAAGATTTTTTGTGCACTGTCAGCAGTTTTAATGTGCATGTCAACTTAGCTTTCCTGCAGGGTTGAGCTACTTGGGCTGGGGCAAAGAGTTAGGCAGTGTTGGACTGTCGCAGTATACAGAATTTGATGATAATTCATATACCCATTTCAGATTTATTAAACTTGACTAAATCAAATTTAATAAATCTTGGAATGGGTATATGAATTAACTAAATTATTAGAACTTGACTAAATCTCAAAGTTCTGTGTCTGATGTGATCATAACACAGTGAGTTCGGAGGCTTTTATCATAATATTTTTCACACTTGTTAGCAGTAACACTGCCGCTATCAGGCTAAATTTGACATCAGTGAGACAATTTATTGCTGAGAAAAGGTAAGAAAATAGATTAAAATTGACTGGGAGGGACTACATTATGCCTAATTTTAAGATCTTTTTTTTTCCCCCATCAAAGGCCCCAAAATCTCAACTAAGACCTTTTCAAGAAGCCACCACTGACATTTGTATCTTCTCTGGTTTCTATTCTACATCTGTTGCCAGTACCTCTCCTTGTCTTCTGCCACAAAAAATAGTTAAAATGGGATATCTACATTATTCATGGAGAATTTACCAAAGTCCATGTGAGTGTGATCTGTTGCTTAAGGCCAGACTCAGTGTGCCTTGCGTTTCTGATTGAAGAACCACAGCACATATGTAGGAAGCTCTGAACTAAATAAATCACTTATAGCTCAGTGTTGCCAGAGGTGGCATACATCTCTGTTCGAAGATTCTAAGTGACTAACAAACTTGATTAAATTTCAAAGCCAGAAACTTTGTAAGCCCTTCACATTTTCCAGAACTTATTCTCAAGAGCATTTTATGATAGTGGAACTTCCTAATGTTCAATAACCAACTTATTACCATTTTCAGCATGTATTATCGCCCTCACTGAATTCAGCCTCTGACACAGACATTCAAATGAAATGGATTGTTGTAGCTATTGTGTTATGTGGTATCAATAATTAAGAATATTTTTCGTCTCTTATTCACTGGTTTCTTTGTTATGAAACACACATAGTGTGTCATTAGCTGATTAACTTTATATTAGAATATTTATGCTTATTGTAAAGTGCATTAGTCCTGTATTCATTGTTTTTCTTTTTCATGTGGAACTTTCAGCTCTGGTAGCCTAATTTTTTCAACAGAAATCACAAAGGAAAAAATGTATTCCAATACTTGTAGTGGGAAGATGCTGTTAACTTGAGATAAAAAAAATGTATTAGGTATTACTTGAATAGAAGTTCAAATATTTATTGTCAACAAATGGCGATATGTAGTCAAAGATGTCCAAATTGTGCACAACTTGTGGCAAAAGAAAAGTAATTTGTAGAACCTCAACCTCAGTGCTGAGGTTTTCACAGATTGTTTTAAACTTCCACTCTAAATGTAATGATTGAAAAATGAATAGAAACACTTCTATACTAAACACTGAAAGTCTATTTAATTCATAAAACAGCGTGTGGCACAATGTACAATTGAATGTCATTAAGTGTACAGTAGAATACATTACGGAATCAAATAATTTTAAACCTTCTATCTCTAGGTCTCATCATTTTTTATCATCTAGTTGCATTAAATAGGGATTTACCTATCTAATAAGAGATGAAGTAGGGAGAGTTGCACATTCCAGAAAGCGAACTATTTAAAATTATGATTTCTAAAGAGGTATTATTTATAAAATGTTTTACACTAGCTAAAACACTAAATGCTCCGTAACTTTAAATTCTGAAAAAAAATTGTGGGTCAGTTAGTCACAAAAGGTTATTGTTAATTTATTTGCTGTCAAAAAAGCATGTGTGCATATGGCACAAAAAATTGACATGTATCAGTTCTGTCAGCAACCTTAGAAATCATGTTTGACATCAATGAACTGAAATGAATTATGAAGAAAATTCTAACTGAAGGTGAAAAGTTGCAATTTGTTTGACAATTCTTTGTCTTTTTTTTCCCTTCTGCATTCCCCACATATACTTAGGAAATCATAGGTTTTGCTTCGACAAAAGCTAATGGCACTTAAATGGAACTTTTTGTGTGCACTTAGTTAAGCCATCCCAAAGGTAAAAGTTAGCTTTCACTGGTTTTATGTGTTCATGATCAATCTCTGTGGATATTATTATGCACATACAGTGTAGTATTGGAAACTAAAAATCAGTTGTTAACTACTTTCAACTTTACAAAAATCTGAATCAAAAATTATTGATTTTAGTTTGTCTGTAAATTTTCAAGATTTATCAGAACCATTTTGTGTTTCAGGAAATCAACTTCTATAAGAAATTCCTGTAAATGCAAATTAAACTAAATCCCATTTGAGGAAAAATTACCATTACTGTGGTACTACATTAGTATTTTTTATTTATAATGGTTTTTCATAGAAAATCTTATGGATATGCACTTTACACCATATCATATATTAAACCTGAAAATATATTGGGTATATAAATAAGTTTTGAGGGATTTCCATTTGGTGTCGTACTTATTACTACTAGCATGTATTTTAAGGTGGCAACACTGCGATATCGCAGTACGAGACGCCAGCTGTCAGAGTCAGTATACAACGTTCGATTGAGGTGCGAAGACGCATTTGTTTTACTTGATGGAAAATGGCAACTTTCGTCCCGACAAAACAGCATTTGCGGGAAGTGTTAGTGCATTACTTTATTGTCAATAAAAGTGCTGTCGACAGCTATCGCTTAATGTCAGAAATCTATGGTGAACATTCCCCATCCATAAAAACGTATTGGTTTAGACGATTCAAAAGGAACAATTTCGAAGTCAGTGACAAAGAACGTTCTGGACCACCAAAAAAAATTGCTGATGCCGAATTGGAAACTTTACTCGACGAGGATCAGTGCCAGACCCAAAATGAACTAGCAGCAGCATTAAATGTTAATCAACCATGCATTTCACAATGTTTAGCTGCCATGGGAATGGTGCAAATAGAAAAGAATTGGGTTCCACATGCTTTGCGGGAAAGAGACCTTGAACGTCGAAAAACCATTTGCGAATTGCTGCTTCAAAGGCAAAAAAGAAAGGGTTTTTTGCATCGTATTATTACTGCCAACAAGAAATGGATATGGTACGATAACCCTAAACGGCAGAAAGCATGGGTGAAGTTAGGTGAACCAGGTCCTTCAACGCCAAAACGCAATATCCATGGTTCAAAGGTAATGCTGTGTATCTGGTGGGACCAGAAGGGTGTGATCCACTATGAACTGCTGAAACCATCAGAAACTATTACTGGTGATTGGTATTGAACCCAATTAATGCGTTTAAAATGAGCTCTCACGCAAAAACGGCCAGAATGGGAGAATAGACACAACAAAGTCATCTTACAGCTTGACAACGCAAGACCACGTTTCTCGACCTGTGAAAAAGTACTTAGAAGGATCCGACTGGGAAGTTCTACCCCACCCGCCATATTCGCCAGATGTTGCGCCATCGGATTACCATTTGTTCCGGTCGATGCAGTCAGCACTTTCTGGAGAACGGTTTAGTTCTTATGAAGACATCAAAAATTGGCTGGACAACTGGATCTCTTCCAAGGAACAGGAATTCTTCCTTCAGGGCATACATTCACTGCCTGAAAGATGGGGTAAAGTTGTAGCTTCAGAGGGAGCATACTTCGATTAATATTAAAATATTGTTTCTGTTCTCCAATAATGTGTTTTGTTTACCTCAAATCCCTCAAAACTTATTTATATACCCAATATTTTTAATGTAATTTCACAAAATATGTTGCATAACGTATTTTATGAGTTAATTTACAAATGTTCCTCATACTCAGAATTCAAACTTTGAAATGCAGTACATCATGTCATTGAATTTTCTTGTAACAATGCTAATTTTTTTTTTCAATATATATTTCCCAAACTACTACTATGGTGTTTATGAAGGCGAAATAATGCAGTTGTTGCAAGTGGGTATGTTCTTTCATATGCTCTCACATGTCAAGAAATGTATTATGGAAGCACATTTAAAGCAACTGTTTTGTGAAGCACAGTAGCAGATTAAAAGTTTCAGTAAAATGCTTTCACTTTTTTGTAAATGCACTCACAAGTATATGTTGTAAGATAGTTTTTGTGTAGCATGCAACTTTATTTATTTATTTAATTTTATCTATCTATCTATGTCTGTCTGTCTGTCTATCTAATCTAACTATCTAATTTTTTTATTTTGAGAGAGTAAAATGCAGTGCAATTTCTTTTTAACAAGTGCATTAGTAATGCCAGACAAAATTGTCTCATGCAAAGCCATACAGTGATGTGCTCAACTCAAATAACACTTACTGTGTTGTAGTACTCCATATCTCCTTGCTTTCAAACACTTCATTTGCACATGGTTTAAAACACAATATCAGCTACCAGACTTAACCTAAAATATGACTATAAACCTTCATTCAAGACTAAAATACTTTGTAGTTAAAATATCCTAAAACTTTTTAAAAACAGTAATTACATCATACTTTATTTACATAAAACATCATGTAAAGTTATTAACATTACTTTAATCACCTATTTACCAGAACACCAAAATATGAACTCATGAACCTCTATCAACACGTTACCTTATGGTCCAAACTTTACTAATAATAAAAAAAGCTTTATCAGTTATTTACACTTAAAAGAAATACTCTAACTCAAATCAAAACGTTTTTAAAGAAATGTTTTTCCACCAGGGGGCCATGTCATCTTATTCTGTCCAAACATGTTTGCTTGCAACACGCAAGCATCCTCAAAGAAAACCTGTGTGAACATTCACATCCTGCAGCAAACTGAAACTGCTCAGGGCCTTGCTCGGTTCGTTTGTTAGGATGTCATCCAATGTTGATTTGTGGCACCATCTGGTGTACTGCACTGAAGATTCTGAAGAAAACAATTATTTTCTACCAGTATTTTCTTTCCAACTTATTTATTTCTCCCTAGTTATTTCTCTCCAGAAATATAAAGTATCACAAAATGCATGAATTAAAAAATTGATTGTCTATAATTAAAAACTGAATTAAGATAAAGTTCAGTCCAGTATCATTGTTTAAATATAAAGCTCGACGTTTATGCTTTTATTTATACTGTGCACACAGAAAGTGATTGATTCATTAAACGATTTTTAGGGGAAGGAAAAAATGTAAACTAAGTTTTCCTTGACTTTGTCCCTTTGTTTATTAAAATAAATTTACTGACTCATTCGTGTGCTGTGATATCATTTGACAAAGCATTTCCAGCTTATTAAATCTGTTACAGTCGAACATATAATGAGCTCACATAATACAAAGCTTTGCATAAACCAAAGTTTTTGTAGATTCCTTGAACTTGTAATATTCCCCCTTGTTATTTTAGCCAGAAGTTACACTGCCATTTGTTGAAAATGCAACACCAGGAAAAACGTGTATGGTCCAACTGAAACTCGCAGAATGGGTAGGTCACATGAAGAACTGCAAGTGATTACAACTGCAGAACACATGCAGATGATTTGTGCCAGCCATGTCCTTGTAGCTATCCCACAGAAGGTATAAAAGCAGGATGCACAGGACAAGTTCCCATTGTTTCACGAGAATTGTTGCAGTAAGGTAGTGGTGGTAACTGAGTATGCCCTGCCGCAACAGGCAAGACCCATATGTACAGCTGATGGACTTTTAGTGAGGCTGATGTGTTGGGTTGCAGGAAAGTTGTATTTTCGTCCATGACATCACCGCTCATGTTGGACAAAATGTAAGCATAGTGATGCAAATATGGTGTCAGTTGGAAGAAGAAAAGTCTCACGTACCAACTTGAGGGGTCTGAAGTCCAGCAATGAAAGAACACATGGGAAGCCATTCATCTCCACCATATGGTTGTTCACAGACCGAACAGCCACATCCCGAGAGTTAGAAATACAGTGGAGGTCTGTATCACGCCAAAAGTTGTCTGTAAGCTCTGTCCGATGCCACTTGCTTCAAAGAAGCCTTGTCACTCACCGTCCATTGCTTTGACTTCCCTTGACCTTAAACCACAGACTTCAGTGGCTGCAATTTTGCCAAGAATGTAGACACTCACATGATGATTGGCAGCACATAGTGTTTTCCAACAAGTTGCAGTTCAACCTAATGACCCATGATGGACATATCTTTGTATAGCAACACCATGGTGAACAACTGCTGGAGGAATGCATTATGCAGCGTTGTACGGGTCCAATACCGGGTGTTCTAATGTGAGATGCTGTTTGGCTCCATTCACATTCCCACTTCTTACACATTATAGGGACCATTACAGGGACCAACTTCTGCAATGTACTGCTGACTAGCCAGTAGTACATTGCAGAAGTTGTGGAGGCTCCATATCTGCAGACGGTCCCATTGCCATCTTTCAGCAGGACATTGCCTGACAACATGTGTCGCAGAATGTCTTGCAGCTCCTGGATTCCCGACATGTGCCACATCTTCCTTGGGCATCACGCTCATTTGATTTGTCACCCATTGAACAAGTACGGGATATAATTGCTTGACATCTGGCCCACCAGTACCCTTTGGGTACAAATCGAAACAACATGGAATTACCTTCTGCAGTACAACATCCAGAACTTCTACCAGTCAATTCCATTCAGCGTATGAGTCGTTATTGCCACTCATGATGGGTACACATAGTCATGAGTATTGTGTGTTCCCCATCACTTACTGGTCTGTACTTCTGATCACTTACATCTTGTATCATAAGTAATGTACCCTACAAATCTCACTTCAATATCTCGTGTCTTTCTTGGTGTTGCATTTTGAACAGACAGCAGTGCATGAACCGCAATTTTTGGACAAACCGCCATATAATGTAGTTAGTTATCTGCAAGCAAAAGAAGTGGTGTTGACTTAATTTTTACCCCTTCCTCTTTCATCAGAAAACTCTGGATTATGGACTATTTACAACAATCCATGGTTCTGCTTACAGACAGTTCAGTGTGCTTGAAGACAAGAATGTTTCAGTATTTTTTAAACTTCTTCTCACCCTCACTCCCCTTGCCATTCACACATCTTGTGGGCCAAGAGTGGGGAACCTGCAGCCTTTTGAGTAAATCCAAATTTTTCAGAACAAATCCTTTTATTTTTATCAATATGTTTTTGTTCGTCTTTTATTATTTTTTATTTAGTCCTGAAATGACTGTATTTAAAATACCAAAGTGTGAAAGAAGATTCAATGAAATAATGCTTCCCGACTGATGGCCGCAATTAAACATTAGTAAGTCATAAGGGCTATTTTGATCCCTGCTATACTCATGTTTTCATCCTAATGTGACTGTAGAATGTGCATTAACTTCTTCACTCGACTGGCACCATTGCCGCCCGACACTGGTTAGTGAGGGACTCCAGTATACTATCAGCCTTTGAGACCAGTGCACGTGTTTTTCTGTTTGAGGCAATTTGTGAATAGTTACACAGCCTGAGCATATTTGTTTGATTGAATTTTCTTTATTCATGTGTGCTTAGCAGTCCATGATAGTAGACTAAGAGAACACTGAAGGAAGAAAACACAGTTTTTAATGAGAACTGCAATATTATCTTGTTTCTGCTAAGGATAAGACGATTTGCTTGCTTTGTGATACTGTAATATCAACACTGAAGAAATTTAATGCTTATCAGCATTATGCCACTCATAAAGGCCACAAATAGTTCAAATTAGAGGGAGAGGTGTGAAAGATAGCATTGCAGAAATTAAAAGATGAAAAGCTAAAGCAAAGACAGTAATTTCAAGCAGCCATAAGACCCAGAAATAATGTCACTGAAGCAACTTATAAAGTAGCTTATATACTTAGGAAAAAAAGGGAAGTCATTCAGCGATGTAGAAACCGTAAAAGAAATCATTGTCAAATTTGCAGGATGTTTAGACCCCAATAAGGTTTCAAAGTACAAACAACTACCTCTTTCAAGAAGAAACTTAAGTGATCAGCAGCATGAATTAGCCCTCAATGTAACAGAACAATTTCATGCAATACTCTAGAAGGAAAATATATATTATTCAATCACTTTGGATGAATCAGCTGATACTACTGACTTGGTGCAGGTTTTATATTTAATTCCGACCATAACAGAAGATTTTCTTTGCTACGTAGAGTTACTTTGAGCACTCTTACAGGTAGAAGATGAGGAATAGATACTGTATCTTCAACTACTTTCAAGACGAATGTTGTGAAGTTGAATTGAATTTGATTAATTTAGTGAGTGTGTGTACAGACTGTGCACCCTCCATGACAAGAAAACATGAGAGTTTTACTGCACAGATAAAAAAGTATTATCAGATCCAGATGCTCTCATTTCTTTTCATTGTATATTACATCAGCAATATCTCTGTGTTAACATATACATAATATCTAAGGTATTTTACCTGATATTGTCAAAGTATTTCGCACATTGTTTGCTCTGTGAGGCACGTGCTCCTGGCCCGAGAGGTCCCTTCGTTACGAACCTTTGGTTAATTATAAAAAAATTTGCAGAAATAAAACAGTTAGGTTATATATTTTCAGTTCCACATTCATTCATTTGCACAATCAAACGTTTGAAATTTACTATTAATTAAAAGATTTTAGTAGAAAGAGTTATACTCATCGGGTCAGGAGACGTCTCACAAGGGGTTCGTTGTTATGGTGAGCGCTCTCAGCGATGCACAACCGCCATCTTCTGGCCACTGTTTCTACATGAGGGTTCCTCGCGTGTATGTGGTTTTTGGAGTTGCATGTCGGGAATCGATGAGAAGGTTTGCTGGCCGTATGTGTTAGATGATTTTGTTTCCAATGTGTCGTCATCTATTGGATGAGTTGGTAGGTATCAGTCGTAAGTATAATTCTATTGTGTGTCTGTATGTGTTAGGTGATTTGTTTCTAATGTGTCGCCATCTATTGGATGAGTTGGTAGGTATCAGTCGTAAGTATAATTCTTTTGTGTAGATATTTTTGGGCTATTATTGTTTGTTCGTAGAAACAGGTGTATTTTTTTTATATAATTTATTTATTGGTGTGTTTTTTTGTAATGCTCTCTCTTTTTTTTTTTTTTTTTTTTATGAATATTTTCTTTTTTTTTTATAAGTGATTTCTAGGCTGTGTCATATAATAATCCAAACTGGATCAGTATAGGTACATGATATGGGATCATTATAGGTACATAATATGGGATCATTATAGGATCCCATATCAATCTGAACACCCAAAAACTCATAAAGTAAATGGTATTAGGAATTGGGTAAAAAGAGCCTTCACACATTCCTCAAATAGAAAATACAGAGAAGAAATCCAATGGATTATTAACACAACCAAACAATTTGGATATGACACAAAAACTGTTAAAAAGTTGATTTTTGAATACAAGAAGAATCTAAAAGAGTCTAGACAAAACATCCCAAAAAAGAAATACAATTTTTCAGGTTATTTCCCTTTTATTAGAGGACTAAGTGGAAAATTTTTAAGATTAATGAAGAAACACAACATTATTTTTGGACATTCAGTTCAGAATATTGGTGATTTAATTATAAAGAAAAAAGTAACAATAATATACTACAATCAGCAGGTGTATATGAAATTCCTATTGTTTCACCGGGTTCTGAAGACCACATTTCATACATTGGCAGCAGAAAAAACAGATTAATAAAAAGACTACATCAACATATAAAAAACTGGAACAAAAAAGAAGAAAAAACTGCACTTATCCAACACTGTGTTAAACATAAACAATACCCTGATTTTGAAAATATTAAATTACTAACCACCCACACAAACGAAAAAGAATTAAGGATTTCTGAAAGCGTTATAATTGAACAAAAAAAAAAGATAAAATATGCAACTTACAAGACCCCATCACACTAGACACAGCCTGGAAATCACTTATAAAAAAAAAGAAAAAATTCATAAAAAAAAGACAAGAAAAAAAAGAACATTACGAAAAATCACACCAATAAATAAATTAAAAAAAAACAAAAAAAAACATCTGTTTCTACGAACAAACAATAATAGCCCAAAAATATCTACACAAAAGAATTATACTTACGACTGATATCTACCAACTCATCCAATACATGGTGACACATTATAAACAAATTACCTAACACATACAGACACACAATAGAATTATACTTACGACTGATACCTACCAACTCATCCAATAGATGGCGACACATTGGAAACAAAATCATCTAACACATACGGACAGCAAACCTTTTCATCGATTCCCGACATGCAACTCCAAAAACTACATACACGTGAGGAACCCTCATGTAGAAACAGTGGCCAGAAGATGACGGTTGTGCACCGCTGAAAGCGCTCGCCCGTAACAACGAACCCCTTGTGAGACGTATCCTGACCCGATGAGTATAACTCTTTCTACTAAAATCTTTTAATTAATAGTAAATTTCAAACATTTGATTGTGCGAATGAATGAATGTGGAACTGAAAATATATAACCTAACTGTTTTATTTCTGCAAAAATTTTTATAACTAACCAAAGGTCCGTAACGAACGGACCTCTCGGGCCAGGAGCACGTGCCTCACAGAGCAAACAACATGCGAAATACTTTGACAATATCAGGTAAAATACCTTAGATATTATGTATATGTTAATCAAAAGCACATTTATAACATAAGACAACCCATAAGGTTGCCTCGTGAATTGCAATTTTCGTAAATCTCTGTGTTAAATCTACTATTTTTAAGTGACCCTTTGCAACAAGTTATAAGTATGATGGATCTTGCGGAACAATCCAAAAGATGTTGAGTACACCGCTAAATAATTAAGTAGATGACAAAGTCATATAAATCCTTAAATCAGTGTATAACAAAATTTATTTGCTATACACTGATGAAATTTTCAAATTTTCTGAGAAGTGTTACATGGATGACCAGTAAGTGGTACAAGCAAATTCAGTTTGCTTTTAATGTTCTGTCGATTTTTTATGTATTACATATTTCTTCCTTCATTGAAAATTTATCTTATTGTGCCAAGATTTTGCCTTCCAACAGGAGGCTTTATCTGGGTGAACTTACACTAGAATAGCGATCCGTTTGGAGTTTTAAACTCCAAATAGATTGCTATTCTAGTATAAGTTCACCTTGATAAAGCCTCCTGGGGAAGGCGAAAGCTTGGCACAATAAAATAAATTTTGTTATACACCAATTTGCGGATTTATATGACTTTGTCATCTACTTTGTTATAAGTATTGTTAACTATATTCGTGCAAATGCAACACGACATCATCAGTTTCACAACATGCTAAAGTTGGACAATAAGGTATTCAGTGTGGTTTGCCATACCATTCTGAAGTGCGTTAGCTATCTTAGGGGCAGGTGTTAGCAAAAATGTTATATTTGCTTGAACAAATAGTTAAATTTTATGAAGAACGGAATCAGCAGTGTGAATTATTGAAAGAAGGTTTCTATAGTAATCCTGCATTCTTGTGTGATACCATGTCAAAGCAACATGACTTGAATATTTCTTTGCAAGGTAAAACTAAGTCCATACAGATATGATATGTGGCAAAAAATCCAAGTATTTAAAAAAAAACTTATCTTTTTTCAAAACAATTCTTCTTCAAAAGGAAATTTTGGATGAACATTTTCTTCAGTTAGCAAAGGTCATTGATGAGCAGGAGAATTCATACAAATCATTTGAAGAATATGCAGATGTTATAGACTTATTAATTGGAGAATACAATAAAAGATTCACTGACTTTGAAAATCATGACATCACACTCAAATGAGCATTTCAACCTCATCTAGTTGATGTCTCCGTGGCTCCTAGAGAACTACAGATGGAATTGATTGAGCTCTCAGAAGATGGCATTTTAAAGTCCTTGTTTGACACTAAGAAAGATCCATTTGAAACATGGAAAAGGCAACAGAACACCCAAGTCTTCGGCAACATGCATGGAAAATTTTTACCGCAAATCTGCATTCTTCTACCTAACCCAAATCAAGATGCCCTTAAGGTCACAAATGACGGATACCCATCTAGAAGATCAGTTGAAACTGCAGACCTCCATGTTGCAACCAAATATTCAAATGCTTCCTAACATAAAGGAGTCGCAACAAAGTAATTAAACGGTTAATTAACTTTAGAATTAACCATTTTTTATTTTTTTTTTCATTTTTTGAAGTATCTCTGATTAAAGTTTCTTGAATGTGGCCTTATTAGATTACAGCTAACTTAATGTGGCCTTCCAACATGGAAAAGTTCCCCACCTCTGTTCTAGTCAAATGCTGTCTTTTGTCCCCTTCCCTTGCCAGGATTCAGTAACTTAATCTCTGCTTAGAGCCATCAAGAACCTGTTTACGTAGGGCTGGACACTGGATTAATAACATCATGTTAGAAATGGAATTCCATATCTCTTTAGGGAGGTCAACTCGCTCTTCAGTTGGTGTTGTTCAGGTAAACTCACATAGGTAACAAAAAATTATGTTGGTTACATTTGGTAAAATTGGACTTCAACTGCTCATTTGCTCAGAGTCTGTGCAGTGAGCTTACAAAAACAAAAAAATCGTGGATTTAAATAAGCACAAAACTTTAATGCTCAGTGAGAAAATTGAAACAATCAGTTTAGCGGGAAAAGGTGGAGTTAAAAAAAATTGAAGTTGCAAGAAAGCTTGATATTTCATCAAATTCTCTTTTTACAGATTTTACAAAGCAAGGATTAAGTGAAACCAAAGTTCAATGATGGTTTGTTAAGTATTGAAAGATAAAGATTTCTTTCAACAAAAGCATTAAAAATTTTATAACAGCTGTCATAACAAGAACAGACAAGCAAGAAGTGACTCATATTATCAACGTAATATGTAAACAGCAAAACAAATGCAGGGATCGCATTCCTCCTAAAATTCCTAAAATTCCTAATATTTTGTGACCCTCCTTAAATTCCTAAAATTAGACCTAAAATTTGCTATTCATCCTAAAATTTTCGTAAGCTTATTTTTATTAAAAACACAACCGTTATTAACGCCAATAAATTTACCATTACGGTAAGGTAAAAAGACCTGTTATTGTAGAAACACAGCCTATATGCTGTGCTGCTGAAGGGAGGGAAAAATGACGCCATCGAGATGCACTTGCTTCGGGGCGGGCGTTCCATTTTTTTGCCTTCGAACAGTTTTCGAGAGTAACAAGAGATCTAAGGGAAAAAGGGAGGGGTCATTTTCACCCCTGGTTTGCGCTTTGCAGACGAACTCCGTGGCACGCAGAAGAGCGTACTTTATTTTTGTACATGCCTTGTGGAACCTCCTCTTTCTGCTGATGTTTTGTTATTGTAAACCGCAGGTGGGTGGAAGCAAAGAAGAAACATGTGGTCTCCTTCCGTAACCTCCGGTAATGACGATGGGATGGTAGCTGAGTATTATCTTGGCAGGCAGTAGAGCACGTGATCATTGACCTTCGATCATGCGTCGGCGACAGCGACCTTCGATGCGCAATATATCTCGGCTCCGACTCGCTTTGACTGAACTTGCGTGAGATGCGTATGATAGTTTCTAGTTTTACGTCTTTTATGGTGTTCTCTGTGCTGTGTGCAGGTTCAGTTCTCTAGTGGTGACCTGCTTTTTTTTTTTTTTTTTTTTTTCATATCTTCTGACATCCTCGCAGCCAAATTTCGGGAAGTTATCTGGTTTTGCAATATTGGAACGTGTTTTTGTACTTCCCTTTCATTTTCTGGTTAGTAATACAAGTGTTTAAGATGCCTAAATCCAAAACGAAATTTCAAGATGCGTGGCTCGCCAAAGAATTGGACGGAGTGAAGTTGAAAGAATGGTGTTCTGCAACTGAAACAATATTTTCTGCTAAGTGTATATTGTGTTCAGAAATTTTCAACATTTCTAATAGTGGCTTTTCACAAGTAAAAGCGCATCATAAAGGAAAAAAACATTTGCAGAAATTTCAAAGTAAATTTCAAAATAAGTCCATCCTGAAAGCCTTTGGAGGACGGGATCTTCAGCCCAAAACAAATATTAGTGAAGTACTGAGTCATGATTTACAGTTGGCTAAAGCCGAAGCATTATGGGCCATGAAAGTTGCTAAGGACAATATGTCTTTTGTTTCATGCACTGAAACAGTTGAACTTTTCAAAGAAATGTTTCCTGATTCTGCTATTGCAGCCAAAATGCAACTTAAAGAAAAAAGTTGCTTATGTGATATCACATGGATTGTCAAAATATTTTGAACAGGATTTGAAAAAAGACATTGCATCTAGTAGCCCAGGAAAGGTTACTATAGCATTTGATGAAACTACAAATACACAAGTGAAACGGCAGTTGGATGTGTATCTCAGGTACTGGTCTTCAGAAATAAATTCAGTTTCTTGCCGATACCTAACAAGCGTTTTTCTGGGTCATGCAACAGCAGATATTTTGCTAAAAGAAATTCTTGATGTGTTATCATCCTTCAATATTTCGTTGAACAGAATTATTTGTATCCATGGACAGCCCAAATGTAAATAAGTGCTTTTTACGCAAATTCAATGAAGTTGTAAAACAAGAAACAGGCCAGAAATCTTTGGAACTAGGTTTTTGCAACCTGCATGTTGTTAGTAATGCATTTAAAAATTTTTTGACAAGCTTAAATATAGATTTTGACGAATTTGCTACTGATATGCATTACTTTTTAAAGAGTAGTGCTGCAAGACGAGAGGATTATAAATCTGTCGAGGATATAACATTGGTCACTGCCAAATTTCTTTTGCGTCATGTCAGCAACAGATGGTTAACCGTTGGTTCTGTAGTCCAGAGGCTCTTGGATCAATGGCTAAATATTACAGAATATTTTTTAAACTTCTTGCCATCTCAAAAAATATTTGAAAAACAACTGCGCAATTCGGCAAGGTATAAAAGAATTCACTGTTTCCTGAAAAATGAGCTTACTCCTTGCTATTTAGCATTAATTTCATTTTCACACCAAAATTTTGAAAAGTTTTCATTATGTTATCAGAGTGAAGAACCAAAAATACACCAGTTATATTCTGATTTAAATACTTTAATGAGGAATGTTATGGCTCAGTTTATCCAAGATGATGTTATAGCAGGGAAATTTGGAGAAGACCTAAAGAATGTAGATTTTGAAAACAAAAATTCATGGAAAAAACTAGGGGAGTTAGAAGTTGGTATGAAGACAAAAAATCTCCTCAGGAATGTTCAGGAGACCAGGCAGAAATTATTTCTCTTAGATGTAAGATCATCACTAATTGCAACCACAAAATATTTAAAGTCAAATTTGCCATTCTGCAATCAAAAGCTAAGAGACATAGAAGTTTTAAAGGTAAAAGAACCAAAGAAAGAGTCAACTCAACTTTCAGTCACTGAAGGACTTTCGGAAATAACCAGAATTTCAAGTGTTTTGCATCTTTCTGAGGAACAAATTGATAGAGTAAGAGAAGAGTGGAAACTTTTAAATTGCGATAAGCCAACTCTAGATGAACTAGTGAAATTTTCAGAGGAAGGGCATATTCCAGTGCAGATTGATCATTACTGGCGTAATATATTTATTATTAAAGACTCTAGCGGAAAAGAAAAATACTCAAATCTTGCTAAACTCATAAAGTCAATTTTAGTTTTACCTCATGGTAATGCTGATGCAGAAAGGGGATTTTCGGTTAACACTGCTCTGTTAAGGAAGGACAAGGCTAACTTAAAAGACTCAACTATAACATCATTAAGAATAGTTAAAGGGGCCATTAAACACTATGGATGTGTAAGTAAAGTTCCCATAACAAGAAATTTGTTAAATAGTGTTTGTGATTCACATAAATTTTATAAAGAGTATGTTGATAAGCTGAAGGAAGAAGAATCAAAAAAGGTAAAAGAAAGGAAGCAGAAAGAGAGGGAAAATAAGGAAAAGCAGCTAGAGAAAAAAAGAAAAGCTGAGTTTGATGACAAAATAAAAGAAAATGATGCAGAAATAAATAGACTTAAAAACGATAAAGAAGCCTCCCTAGCAATAATTCAAGAGGGAACAGAAAGAATGAGAAAAGCTGTAGAAAAACAAAATACTGTTGAAATAACAGTTGCCTCTAACTTGATCATACAAGGTTCAGCTGAAATAAAGAAAACTGAAAGTAAATTAGTTGTGGTAGAAGCAGAAAAAGATAGGCTAATCAGGAAAAGGTTAAAACAATAATATGAAAAAAGTAATTCAGTGAACAATTGTACATAGTTCTTGGTTTTCAATTACCTTTTTAGGATATTATAATTTAATGTGAAACCTGAAAACTTTACTGTGAAAATCGTGAATTGCTTCTGGTTCAACAGCATATTAATGTTCAAAGTGAAACTTGAATGTGGTAAATATACTTGAATATGATAATAACACGTGAAAAGATAAGAACTGAACATTAGAAGTAAATCATACTTAAACTTTAGACATTAGACGTTATGCAAAAAATTTGGGTGTTAACTTCGACCATATATACTAATGGACTGCACATTGGCAATAGCTGCATCAAAGCCGCCATGGCTCAAACATTGGGCACGTCATCATCAGACTCCAAATTTCGTGTAAAAATGCTGTTATGATTACTAATTTACGCTGCAGAACTTCAGTGTTTTCGGTGTATTATGTGAATGCGCCTCATATATAATGAAAACTCTTCAGGTAAGTTTACTTATGAGCTATATACATGCATGATCGGGTTGTTTACATTTTGTGATTTATAATGTGATGAACATTTGCGAAGAATTTGGAACATGCATTGCATTTTTTTTTCTTAAGTTACTATATTTTTATATCAATAGCTGCAAGTTTCTGGTTAAGTAATTGAACTTTATTGACTTAGGTATTTAATTCGTTTCTTACCCATGAAAAATCATAGAACTTTCTTTACTATATCGCTCAGAGCAACCATAAGCACAGCAGGTGTAACCCATCTTTTTGACTGTTGTCATGTGATTTTATGTTGGAGCCAGAAATTTTGATGTCATGCGCAGTCTATCAGTATATATGGTTGAAGGGTGTGAAGCAAACTCTTTACAATGTATACAAAGTTGTTTTACTAGATGTATACAAATATACATCTAGTTTTTATTGAAATACACTCCTAAAATTTTCCTAAAATTTTTCTAAAAATTCCTAAAATTCCTAAAATTCCTACCTAAAATTTTCCAGAAGTATGCTATGATCCCTGCAAATGTAACAGGTGAAATCTAAAACTTTTGCACTTACTTTAATTTTTACATTAATTAAATGTTTTGGGGACTGCAAATTTCAATCGTATTTTTATTGCTCGTTAGTTTTTAATTAGTAAGTATTATTTATCTTCAATCAGTTGATAAACAATTTATAAACAATTGATAAACAATTTTTGTGACTTTAGTAATTCTTGCTTGACTTGTTTTACATTTTACAATTGACAGTTTTAACACACTTTAACATGACATAATGTAATATCCTCAAAACAGCCCTTTTTTTTCTGTTGCATTATAGTGAAGTTTGCACATATACAATATATATCAAATAGTTTTAACTCTCCTATCAATTTTGTTGTATGCAGGTTCAGCTGTAATTATATCTTGCTTGAATAGGAACTTGAGTTTCTCGTTTTCTTCTTCAGGTTCTTTTCCTGAGCCCAAGTCCTTATTCTTTATGGCGTTTGTAAAATTTTCAGTGTCTAGCATATTGTCAGGACCCTTAATATTTTGATTAACTGAAAAGTAGACATGCAACCTATGCATACAGTTGCATCTGGATTTATTCCACCTCATGAGAGAAGAGTTATGGTATTGTGACTTTAGTAATGTTTTGTTTTACCTACATAGGTAGAAATGTGCATTCAACTCTTGAACTATGTTACACAATTAAATTTCATGTTTGCCTCCAGAAATCAAAAGCATTAAATGCTTGTTGAAGCCTTCAGAGCTCAAGTGATGCCATGTGTAAGTGTGTCTTCATTAGCATAAAGAGTTTACAGAAAGCAGACAAAATGTTGAAGATTTGGCAAAAGAAGGATATCCATTGACTTCAGTTTTGGAGATTCTGATTAAATTATTAATCAAGCGCAATTATCAGAGAGGACCATCTAATCACAATTAGACCCTTATTACAACGTACATACACTAGACATTGCATGTGGAACACCCAGATCATCATAATGAAACACTTCAGCCTGCATCATGTGTGATCTCATTGAATTCCACAGGTATTCACAGTAGAGCAACATTTATGCAGAATAAAAGGATTGAACTGGTTCCTCATTCCATGTACAGCGCAGATCTTATTGTGCATGTGTCTTTTGGTTATTCTTCCAATTGAATAAACCATTGTGATGTCACTGTTTTAGGACTAACTGAGAATTCAAGAAAGCTGCAGAGGCAGTTTTGAAAGTCTCTGTCCAAAATCAGTTTGCTTCACATTTTCATAAGTTGATTTACATTCTGGGAAAAGTGTATTAGATGCAGTGGAGAGTATTTTGAAGAAGATCATGTAGACATTGATGATTAAACATTTATATAAGGAATAGCAATATGAATCATATTACCATCTTATAAGCATTAAGCATGTGCATACATATACGCTGAGTGCTCACTGAATTACAGCCACTTACCTAATACTTCGTGGGCATTCCTTTTGCCTGAAGAATGACTGCTACCCTGTGTTGCATCTGCTCACTGAGGTGCATGTACAGTTGTGTGGGAATTTGCAGCCAAGCTGTTTGCATTGCAGTCCACAGTTTCAGTATATAGTAGGTTTAAGATTAGGCAAGTTTGTGGGTTATTCAAGATGTCTCATTGATCAGCACTATGTTCATTAAATCTCTCATACATGAGGCAGGCCCAATCCCTCTCTGGTACAACATTGTGAAGGGTTCATGGTCTGCAAGTAGCATCTGGTAGTAGCAGGTGTCTATACATTGGTCCACACTTACCAGGGGTGCAAGTTCATGCCAGCTAAACATGGCTTATATAATACAAGTAACTCAACCCATATGGATAGTCAATGCCATGCACGAGGGATCAGTAGTCTCATGCTGCTGATGCCAAATATGAATTCAACCATCGGCAGAATGGAGTACTTATCATGATTCATCAGACCAACGCACATTTCCAGTTGTCCACATGCTGTCAGCACCAAGAGAGTCATTTACATTGATGAATTATTTTTAGGAGAGGGTGGCATATAGGGCATGTGTTCTTGTAGCCCATCCATGCCAGAGTGAAATGTAGAGTCACATGGGATATTATTTCTGGCTGACCCATATTGTATTGGCTCATCAATGGCAAAATTGTGCTGCTCCTGTAGAGAGCAATGCACCCATCATTCACCTCTGGAATCCAGTTTTCACTGCCCTTTACAAGAGTGTTGCCTGTTAGTTGTTTCATCATTCTGGCACCACTCCTGGTATAATTTAATCACCAAGGCTATTGGAACAACTCACAAGTGTTGCCATTTTCAAAATGGATGCACCTACCATTTGGCCTTTTGTAAACTCTTTCCACTACTCAAAAACTTCTTGCTGACCTCTATTTTTCTCCTCAGCTCTCCATCCTCCTCACCCTCCTTACTTTGCCCATCCTTCCTGGCTCTGTGCTGGTCTCATTACTGTCTGCAGTCTTGTTGATTCTGACCTTTCCTGGAAACCCCTCACTTCCCTCTCTGCCCTTCTTCCTTCTTCTCCTGCAGTGTCCTCTGTTTATGCTTGCATTTGTTCTTCTGTCTTTACTATATTTCCCTCTCTCACTTCTTTATCTGGCCTTCTCTCTGTCTCTGGTGCCTCCATCCCCCTCCCTTTCTTTCTTCACTTTCATGTTTCCTCTCTTCCTCTCTCTGCTTTCACTACAAAGCTTCTTTATCACTTTCTCTACACTCTTCCTTCTCCTTCTCCGCAACCTATTGCTGATGTTCCTTCTGCCTCGCTTTCTGCTGTTTGGTCTGCTCCCCTTGAACTCAATACTCACTGGCTTTTTTTTTTTCATAATCGTCTTCCTGTTCCTTCTCGACACTTTCATATGTCTATACTTACTGCTCCTTTATGGCCCTTTTGTGCTACAAATGTTGACGTCGCTCATATTTTTCAGTACTTCCCGATTCTTCTGCCACTTTTGCATCTGGCTTTTACTATAGCTTGACGTGTGGACCATTGATCTTCCTTTTGCCGCATATCGGACTCTCCTCATGTCAGTAGCAATGCCAGCTCATCTTCCTCCAGTTTGTGCATATGTATTTGTTCTTACTAAGCACATCATTTATACTTTCCATGAGTCTCTCCACACAGTGACTTCACCTCTCACTCTTTCTCAAGCAAGCAAAACTCTCCGTTTACATTTCCGAGCTTGCCTCACTTCCCGCCTACAGCTTAAGTTCACGTCTGCTCAATCCCATTCCTGTGTGCCGACGTTTCATGCAACATGGTATCCGAACTTACCTTGGGTCACAATCATTGATGGGACTCCTGCTCTCACTGTGTGTTAATTTATTTCCTTCTACAATTTGTACTTGTCTTCCCCACATTTGTGCCTCTTCTGTAACACTGCTGGTGGCTTTTGTGTTGTTCGCAGTTTCATTTATCATGAGATATTTACATTTACATGATTAATTTATCATCTGTACGTATGCATACTTCACCTCACCTTGTATTTCCTGATTTTATTGTGTTCTTTCCATGTTTATTTTGAGATGCTCGAGATGTTTCGGTTGCCCCTTGTACCTTAGTTATCGAATAAAGTGTTGTTGAAATTTTGTAAACTCTGTTGATTCTTAATTTTATTCATCACGTTGGTTGACATGCAGCCTCTCAATTGTACCACCGAGCTTTCATATAAACTCCTTTAGCCTACATGCCACACCATCCTCTCCATTATGCCAGTATGAGGTGTAACTCACTGCACACAGGGGGGGGGTTATAATTCAGTGAGCACTCAGTATATCATTCTAATGGGTCTGGTACAAATTGTCCAGTGACGACTGTTCCAACACTGATATGTCTAGTGCTGTTTCATCCAATGGTATGACTGATTCAATGCTGATGTATCCAATGGTCTTATCCCAATTCGTCCAGTCCCTATTTTTCCAATGGTACCATAACTCTAATGCCGATTTATTCAAAGAGTTACTCATGCAAAACAAAACTCGCTTATTCTGATGCTGTCTTCACTGTCATATGAATGTACCAGTCATCCAAATAATATAAAATAATGTTAAATTTCATGCATAATATTGTAATTATAGGAATTATGAAATTTTCTTAGAATTCATTTATTGCTTGTTTCCTTTTCAAGAATGAAAACATCCTGATGCTGTCCTTGTATGAAAGTGGTGATGCTTGAACCATTCAATTGACTTTGTTGTTTCTTTTTTGCATTAAATAATAGAAAAAAATTAGCTTTTCATTTTCATTTGTCTGTGTGTGCTGTATTTTTGCATGAAATGGAGGAAAGAGATTTGGTTTTTGTATGTTTGTATCTGAAATTCTTGAGCTCCACCAATAAAAGGAAAAGGAGCTTCCATGGGAAAAAACCCAACGCCTGTATCTTCAGTTAGAATAATTGGGATTAAAATGCATTTAAAAAATGGATTTTCTCATGCTCCCTGGAAAGTAGAAATCTCTCTCTCTCTCTCTCTCTCTCTCTCTCTCTCTCTCTCTCTCTCTCTCTCTCATTTTGGTTGCAAAGATTGTGCTTTCTATCTCTTCATTGTATTCAAAGTTTATTGCAATGGGGATAACATTTCATTTTAATACTAATAAAAATAATTGTATATCTATTTCACAACATAATTTGAAATGAATGAACTACAAAATGTTACCATTTATTGTGTTGACATTGAAACCAGACTATGTTATGATCCGTATGGTTTCTCAAAGGTATTTATGGTTCATTTACATTTCTTTTTCTTTTGTTTTTTTCTTTTTTGTCTTGGGTTATGCAGAGGCAAAACCCATTTTGCAATACACTAGAAAAAATACACATTATGTCACCATATTTTTATTAGACAATAACACTGCAAAATTATTTTTGCCATGTGTGTTCATTTCTATGCTTTTTTCCTTAATTATAGAAAATGCACCTGATATTTTCTAATCTACTGAAAAACTTCTGTTATATCCAATACAATTAACTAGAAGAATTTTCTCTGTAGTTGAAGTCATTCTTTTTGGCGAAAAATTTAAGAGATGTCAGAAACCCTTTACAGTGGAATCCCATTAGAATGAAATCCGATATAACAAAAAGTCCAATACAATGAAATTATTGCGAATCCCCTGCAAACATTTCCTTGAAGTAATGTATTTTTTATTTCATTATAACAAATTTAAATTTTACAACTGTCCGTTACAATGAACACATTTTCCATTTCAGAAGGAAGGTAGCAACCTCTGAAAAAAAAAATTTAGCTTGGATTTCTGCACCCTGGTTTCCTTGTTGTAGCATGTGCGAGTCATTTCCAGTTTTCCGTTTGGTCGTAAGCTGTTTAGAGATATAAAAAATATCTGGTAGTTTGTATTTCTTTTTGGAGCTAACCTCTGAATCTCAGAGAACAGCTTAGTGATATGTATGTATGTAATGTATGTTTAGAGATATGGCCAGACACATAAGCTGAATGTGGTGTAGCCCGTGATGTAGACAAAGGTTGCCAAGAGAACCCAACACATTGAGCGGTGGATCAGGCGACCAGCTTCTCTGCCACTACAACCCCCATTTTCCTCTCCCCCGCTTTTCCACATACGTATCTCTCATCCTCGATCATCCGCACCTGTTGTATAGCTGACCCAACCACGATATGCCCACGGGCTGTGTACTTCTGTTCTGGCCTTGAACGCACAGTCAATTTTCATGACGTCAGAGTTCCATCTTAAAGCAGCAACTGTCCTCTCATCCTCACTTTTATGGTTTAGAGGTGAAAGGAATGGGTCATGTATAATCCTCGATGGCTGCAGGACAATCTGTGGTAATCGCACATGTGGTCCCTTATGTTACATCCCCTATTCGACCATTGAAAAGTGTTAGAAAAGGTGACTCCTCTGACCATGATTTCTTGTGCACTGACAAAAGTGGTTGTTTGTTGAAAATTTTACGACAAACGTTGAGCAATTTCTGCTGTGTTTACTGGGTTGGTCATCAACATTTTGCTCTTAATCAGTTTAAAATATTGGTTCTAGAATATCTGAACACCTCCAATGGTGGTGAAAATGTAAGGTGACCAGATATCCTCATTTTCTGGGGACAGTCCTCAATTTCAATGCTTCGTCCTCAGTTCCGCTAAAACTGACTGAGGACGTCAAATGTCCTCAATTGCTTAGTTTTTGTCCTCAGTTTTTGAAATGACCAACTGGAATCGTCAGCTATAGGCTAATCCCCCACACTGATGTACTTACCTGCTTAAAAAGACACAACGAAATGTAAAAACTGACTCAAGTGTGATATGTGGTGGGCCTACCACACTTGAGAATGATGGTCCATCATGGAATCGACCTGAATTTTCTAAATTGCATATGAGAAAGAGATCTCAGCCGAGTGAGTGTAAGATTGGTGTATAGAATACTAGAGGTATAAATGGCAAGATGAACGAGGTGATTGAAGAGATGAATAAGTATAGATTTGATGTGCTGTGTGTGAGTGAAACCAAAAAGAAGGAAATTGGGATAGAAGTGAATGGAATGGTGAGTGTGTGATTTAGAGTATAGGATAATGTGAGAGGACAGGCTGATGTAGGTGTGATTTAAAGTGAAAAGGTGAAGAACAACTTGATTCACTATAGCTGCATAAGTGAGAGAATTCTTCAGATTCATTTGAAAGTGAAACTTCAGAGAATAGTAATTCTTGTAGTGTATGCTCCTTGTGACTCAGAACCTTCTGATAGGGAGGAAGATTTCTGGAATGAGCTAAACGCTGTTTTGAGCCTATTTAGTGCTAAAGAGAAAATTTAAATAGCAGGGGATTTCAATGCTAGAGTAAATGTGCAGAATGCAATTTCTAACAATGTTCTGGTTAAGTTCAATGATCCTTGTGTGAATGATAATGGTGAAAGATTAATTGAACTCTGCATTGAGAATGGTTTGTGTGTATCTAATACGTTTTTCAACCACAAGTATATCCACACATATACTTGGGAAAATCGTACTCTTGGTCAAAAGTGTGTGATAGATTGTGTGATAGATTTTGTTGTCTAATCAGCGTCTGAAACATTTAGTTGTTGACACTCGTGTGCTAGGAGGTGCAGATGTTGGCTCTGGTCGTTACTTGGTAGTGTCACGAGAGAAATTGAATGTTGGTTGCAAGAAAAGGAATAGGAAGAGGCCCAGGATGGAAAGAATAAAGGTTGAAAGGCTCCCTGAAGATCATCAGCATTATTCTGATGTAGTCAGAGAACAACTGAAGGAGCTGAAGTCTGATATGACAACAGTAAGTAAAAATTATTTGTCATATATCGTTGTTCAATTTTCGCTAAGTTGCGATGAACATACTTTTTACGTGGCTACGATATTTTAATTTGGTTGACACTGAATGTCTGTAAATACTGTTTCACACGTTATGCAAGTTCAGCTATCGGGAGATTGCAAAAGGACGTTAACATAGTATTGGCAATTGAAGTCAAGTATAATAATAATAAGTATCAGTACTTACAATATTCATAGTGGCTGTCGGGGGCTTCATATGTGCGTCATCTAAGAATGTGAATTCTTTCAATTGTGAAGTTAAAATTCATGATATTGTAAAATCTGCACCAGATAAAATTATACAAGATGAATTTTTACAATGCAAAAAAATCCTTTAACATCGATGAAATAAGAAACTGAATTAAAACCTTGTTGAATTATTTAAAAACGAACTACAATCCTGAAGAGGAGACAATCTTGACCGCGAAGCACCCCTGATACATAATGAAAACTGAAGATGAATTATACTTTTGCCAAAACCTCAAAAATAAACAATCTTGAAAAAGAAAATACAAACATACAAATCTCCCGAATGCGAAGCACCAAACTAGTTTCTGCTAACATTTGTAGCCATTATCAGTGGTAGGTGCACGGACATTAGGATTACCGCACTCACTCGCTCAGGTATGCAGCTTAACCCCAATGTATGTTCAGCCCTGTCGTGTAGATATTTGCGCATCATGATTTGGGTTCCACTGCACATATCAATGGTGTCGCCATCTGTAGTCAAACAAAAATACACTAGTAGCTTTTACGTAGAAATATTCTCCTGTATTTTTAAGTAATATTTGATGTCACAAGTTTTTTGTTAATGTTTTTCCTCTTGAAATGTTTTCTCTCCTGTTCAATAAGGTACCTCCATGCAAACTGAAGCTCTACTGGACTATTAACGTTACAGTTGTATCTTTTGGTTTTCTCAAGACTACAGCCTCAGAGGTTAGAATCTGGGCATGTGATCTATGTGATGTTAGAATTTTGCCTCAGAGGTTAGAATCAGATGCCTCAGAGGTTAGAATCTGGGCATGTGATCTATGTGATGTTAGAATTTTTGTGTTAGTCCAATCAGGAGTTACATGATTTTTGATACAATGTTGTATTAAGAAGGCATCTCAAGAGAAGAGGTGTATGAAGCTCTAAAATCTCTTCAGAATGGTAAGGCTCTGAGAGTTGATGGCATAACTGCCGAGATGTTGAAATATGGTGGTGACTCTGTAATTGACTGGTTAATTGAAATTTTCCAGTTGTGCTGGGAGTTAGGAATGGTCCCTCGGGATTGAAAGGCTATCATTGTTCCTTTGTATAAGGGAAAAGGTGATCAGACTGACTGAAAGAACTATCGCGGTATTAGCCTACTGAGTGTGCCAGGGAAAGTGTTTGGTAAAGTCGTTATTGAAAAAGTATGGAGTCTTACATCAGAGAAAGTGTGGAATGTTCAGAGTGGTTTTATGCCTGGTAAAGGCTGCACTAACTGAATTTTTGCATTACGCATGATGATTGAAAAGTATCTGGCTGTTGGTAAGAAAGTTTCTGCTGCCTTCAGAGATTTAGAGAAAGATTCATCATCATCATCATCATTGTCAACCATTATCAATCCACTGCTGGACGAAGGTCGCCCCAAGTTTCCTCCACAACAGTCTGTCTTGTGCCAGTCTCCTCCATGTCACTCCCGCATACTTTCAAATTTTATCCACCATCTTCCATGTAGTCTTCTTCTGGGTCTTTTCCTGTCCCTTGGAATCCAATCTAAAATTTCGGCTGTCCATCGATGGTCTGTCCTTCTGGCAGTATGTCTAGCCCATTGCCATTTCAGGGATTTAACTCTGATCATGATGTCTTCCACTCTTGTCATTTTTCGGATCCTCGAGTTCCTCTTCTTATCTCTCCTGGTTACATCAAGCATGCACCTCTCCATGCTACTTTGAGTTGTCTGCAGCCTTTGTATGTCTCTTTTAGTTAAGGTCCACGTCTCTGCACCATACGTAAGCACTGGAAGGATGCATTGATCAAACACTTTTCTTTTAAGACATAATGGCATATTGCTCTTGAAAATTATGTTGTTTCTTCCAAAAGCTCTCCAGGCAAGTTTTGTACGCCGATTAATTTCTTCATCAATGTGACCCTCACTTGATATCTGCTGTCCAAGATAAATGTACGTGTCTGTTATCTCCAGCTTTTCTCCATCAATCGATAAATCTTCATTTCTTGTAAAAGCATTGAACATCACTTTTGTCTTCTGAAAGTTCATTTTTAATCCCACTTCTTTACTCTTGTCAGCAAGTTCGTGGATCATACTCTGCAGCTCTGATGGGGTAGTTGCAAAAATGACTATGTCATCAGCAAAACAAAGGTGGGTTAGATAATCTCCATTAATCTTTATCCCTTTGTTTTCCCAGTTCAGTGATTGAAAGACATTTTCCAATGTGGCATTAAAGAGCTTCGGAGATGTGGTGTCACCTTGTCTCACTCCTCTTCCAATTTTTATGTGTGTTGTATTTTCAAACAGCCGAATCTTTCCACTTGCATTTTCATAGATGTTATTAATAATATTAATGTAAGCATCTCCAATACCGCAGGATTTCAGAGCCATTGTAACTGCTGGTGGTTTCACTGAATCAAAGGCTTTTTCATAATCAATAAAAGCCATGCACAATGGAAGTTCATATTCCCTCGCTCTTTCAATTAGTTCTCTCAGTACGTGGATATGGTCTATTGTGCTGTAGCCACTCCTGAATCCAGCTTGTTCTCTCGGTTGAGCCATGTCCAGTGTCACCTTTAAGCGGTGTGAAAGAACTTTAGTGAAGATTTTATAAACCACTGATAGGAGGCTGATAGGTCTGTAGTTCCTGAGATCCTCAATGTCACCTTTTTTATGTAGCAAGATCATTGTAGCGTTGTTCCAACCCTCAGGAATCTTCCCTTCATTAAGGCATCAAGTGAAAATTTGGGCGAGTACTGTTTCGATTTCTCCACTTGCTTCTTGTATGATGTCTACAGTAATTCCATCTTCTCCTAGAGCTTTTCCCCGCTTCATGTTCTTGATTGCATGTGCAACTTCTGCTGGGAGGACTGGAAGAACTCTGGTACTGGTACCTTTCATGATGTCTGGAGTACATGTATCATCCCTTTCATATAATTTGGAGTAGAAATTTTTCACTCTTGTCAAAATTTCGCCTCTATTTCTTGTTACAGAACCATCTTCTTTTCTCAGTGCCATAATCTGTTTTCTTCCCTTACTGAGATGTCCCTTTGCTATCTTTAGGCTTTGGTTGTTTTCAACTGCTTTCCTTACTAGTTCACAGTTGAATTTCCTTACGTCTTCAGTGATACTTTTTCGTACTGTCTTGCATAGTTCTATATATTCCACTTTGGAAGTCACATCTTCTTTAGTTGTCCTCATCTCTCTTCTTTTTTGCATCAACATTTTGGTTTTTCCTGATAATTTGTTCACATGCAACTTGTTCTTCGACCCAGCTAATTTTTTTGCTGTTTCCATAAGAGCTTTGGTTACTTTTCTGTTAACTTCAGAAATATCCAGTTCTTCCAATGTTAAGCCTTCTAAAGTAGAGAATCTGTTCTTTAGTTCCAACTTGAAGGTATTATGGTGTTTTTTAAGGTTGGTTATGTCAATACATTTTCTTTGTCTTATGAGCTTGCTACGTTCGAGTTTAGTGTTGAGGTGCATCTTACATCTCACCAATCTATGGTCACTACCTGTGTTGAACTTGTTTAGCACACTGCAGTCTTCTATGACGAATTTTTTGTTACACATAATAAAATCAATTTCACTTGTCGTCCCATTTGGATGTCTCCATGTCCATTTCCTGTGTGGCTTTTTCTTGAAAAAGGAATCCAAGATGAAAAACCCTTCTGCCTCTGCAAACTGTACGTGAGTATTTCCACGCTGGTTTCTGTTGCCGTGACCGAATTTACCTACTGAAGTTTCATTCTGTTGCAGTTGCCTTATTTTTGCATTGAAATCTCCCATAATTATCTTCCAGTGCTGCTTACCTTTATTATTTAGATGACGAATTTCCTCATAAAATTCTTCAATTTCTTCTTCAGGATGACTTGTGGTGGGTGCATAAGTTTGAATAATCTGAGTCTGGTATCTTCTCGAGAGTTGGATAACGAGTCGTGCAGCTCAGTCAGAGGAACTTTCAACTTCTACAACTTTATCCTTCAGTTTCTTGTTTATTATAAATCCAACACCACTAGTTCTGCCAATATCAGTCCCACGATAGTAGAAGAGATGTCCACTTTTCAGTTCAATGAGATCTTCTCGTTTTCTCCTTACCTCACTTAGCCCAACGATGTCCCACTTGATCCTTTGTAGTTCCTCTTCCAATTCAAGAAGCCTTGAATCAGAAGGTAGGGAGCGTCCATTATACGTAGCCAAGGTCAGCATCAGATAGATAAAGATTTCGACCAAGTAAATAGAACCCTGTTGTGGAAGGTACTGCGTATACCTTCTACAAATAGTGTTACTGGGAATCTACTTAATAGTGTAAAAGCCATGTATGCTTGCAGTAGAGCTTGTGTACGAGTGAATGGTGTTTTATGAAAATGGTTTTCTATTGGTGCAGGAATCAGACAAGGTTGTGTAAGGTCACCATATCTGTTTAATATATTAATATTTATAGATGCATGCATGCGTTATGCCAAAATAGATAATACTGGTTTATGTATAGATTAAGATAATACAACGTAGTTGTCGCAAATGTTTATTTTTTTATTTCTCAAGCCGACCATTGTATTATCTTAATCTGTATATAATCATCACAAGACTGTAGTCGTTGAGATAAAGAATACTGGTTTATGCCTTGGTGATATCTGTGTGTGCAGTTTGCTGAATGCTGACAACATTGTCCTATTGGCAGAGAGCAAAAGTGAGTTGCAGAGTATGTTGTCCCAGATGTACCAACTTTGCATGAAATTCAAACTGAGTATAAATAAGGGAAAAACCAAAGTTATGGTTTTTGAGAAAGGAACTGGTAGAACTGAGTGTAATATAAGTCTAAATGGCACAGTGATCGACCAGGTGAATGAGTTTGTATATTTAGGAAGCATGTTTGACAGAGAGAACAAATTGGATGGTGAAATTAGTAGGCAAGTGAATTCTTCATTGAAAGTCATGGCTGCTTTGGGAAGTTTTCACAGGAGTGATGGGTTCTCATGAGAGTACCGCATGGCTGTGTATGAGAGTGTAATTGTTCCTTCTCTAATGTATGGCAGTGAAACCTGGGTGCTACAGAAGAAACATAGGAGTAGTATCTGTGCTAGAGAAATGCATTACTTACGGGGGGTTGTGGCAAGACGTGTTCTGATTGTGTGAGGAACGAAGATGTGTTGCAGTTGTGTAATGTGGGGCAAAATGTTGTTAGCAAAGTGGAGACTAATATGCTTTGCTGGTTTGGCCATGTTGTAAGAATGAATGATGAGATGCTTACTAAGAAAATCGTTTTAGCCCAAGTGTTAGGAAGGATAGCAGTGGAAGGCCAAGGAAGTCATGGGTGGATCAGATTCAGGAGTGTCTGCATGAGAAAAAGATTTTGGGTATGAAATATAGAAGGTCTTGTGTACATGGTGTGATGGATGTCAGTGAATCCCGAGTTGTGGGTCAAGATCACTGTAAATGGAGAAGTTTGATACGGTAGCAGTAAGTAAAAATTATCTGATAGTTTTTATTTCTTTGTGGAGCTAACCTCTGAATTTTAGAGAACAACTCAGTGATACTTAGTTTTTGGAAATTTCTCCTCCAAAATTGAAATAATGGCGATTGAAAAAAATTCAAACTTTTGGTATGCTCAAAGAAGTCGAAGCTGCCCCAGTGGTGCAGTGGTCTAAGTGCTGTCTTGTAACCATTCGTCCGAGATGAGTCTGGGTTTGAATCCCGGTGAGGCAGGGATGTTATGTTTGTCCTACGGCACTTGCTGTCTCCTTTTTCTGAAACTAGTGGCCCTGAATTAGGGACGGACAACTGCTTATAGCCCACAGAGTTGCTCATAATGTTCTTTAAACATCCAATAAAAAAAACATATATATACACTATAATGACAAAAGTCACCAGACACTCCTTCAAAAGCAAATGAACGGATCCGTTGTGTTGTTGAGAAGCGCAGTGCAGCTGCAAACGGTATAAAAACAAGCCTGCAGCTGACTGCGATCGTATCACACTGTGAAGAGTGAAAATTTTGCAGCGGGAGAGAACTGACTTTGGGAAAGGAAAGATTGTTGGGTGTTTTATTAGTGTGTTGTCCATAAGAGAAACTGAGAGGTGTTTAAACATACCCAAGTCAACTATTTTGGATGTACTGAATAAGTGGAAGACACATGTTGTGCCTGAAGCAGCAAAACATACCGGCAGACCAAAGAAAATTAGTGATAGAGTACATCAGAGCCTCAGGAGAGTCGTTACAGCTAATCAACGGAGTACTGCACAAGACCTCAGTGTACGGGTGAGTTACAATGCTGGAACCTCGATATGTACACATACCATTCGCAGAGAACTTCATTCCATGGGTTACCATGGTCGTGCAGCTGCTCATAAGCCTTTCATCTTCACTCGGAATGCTACTCGCTATTTAGCATGGTGTAAAAAACATTTATCGTGGACCGTAGATCAATGGAAACAGGTCCTATAGACTGATGAATCCAAATACACGATCCATCAGTCTGATGGCCATGTGAGGGTATGGCAGCAGCCAGGGGAACACTATTTACCACAGTGTACTGTTCCTACGATCAAGTTTGGAGCTGGCAGTGTACTCATGTGGGGGTATTTTTCATGGTATGGTCCCGGCCCATTGGTTATTGTGGACAAACCTGTTAAATAGCATGTCTACCTCGATATTTTGGACAATTATGCCCTACCAACTCTGTAGCAATACTATGGAACCGAGCCTTGTTGGTACCATCAGGATAATGCACTGAGCCATAAAGCAAGAACTGTTATGGCATGGTTTGACGATAATTCTGTATCCTCTGTGGACTGGCCAGCACAGAGCCCTGGGATGAATTAGAGCGCCGCATAAGAAGTTTGGAACCAAACCCTACTACTAAGCAACAGTTAGTGGCAGCATTATGTACTGAATTGAAGCACATACTTATCGCTGTGTTCAAAAACCTTGTTGAAAGCATGTCTCGAAGGATTAGTGCATGCATTAAGGTCAAAGGTAGGCTGACACCATACTAAATGCTATGTTGTGTTTCTCTTCAAGGTGTGCGGTGACTTTTATCAATATAGTGTATATTAGGGTGGCCCGAAAAAACGAAAGTTTGAAATGTCTTTCTCCACAAGGCTGTTTCTGTTCCATATGGAACAGTAAGTATGCATAAAAAAATTTTAATAGATTGAACAATATTTAGAGGTACCAACCATGTGCTCGATTTGTTAAATGAAAGAAAACGGGACATGGTAATTTCACTTTATGTACTTCTTACAATTTACACTGTTTAAAGTTTAGAATTACACTCTACCCATACACATTGACAGCACTGTCAGTCTGTTATGAACATAAAAAAACTTTGAAATTGTGAATAAAAAACAATATTACAAATTGACAATAAAGACCCATTGCACCGCTTATATCTTATTCGTCATAGTACCCTTTGTAGGAGCTAAAGTTTTTACGATGACTGCTGACAAGTTGCAGAAGGTACCGCTTCTGGGTTTCATCTTTTTTCAATGATTGGATAAGTGCAATTCCTCTTTCTGTGCAGTCGTTAACAACCTTGAGAAGCTTCGCTTTGGCTTTTAGTGCCAGAAATGTGGGATCTGTTGGCCAAAGGAAGAGGGACTTTGACAAAACTTCCTTTACCTCTTCTTGACCATTAATGGAAATTAGGTTGAACATGTTTAAAGGTTTACTGGTGATGTACATCTCTAATGGTGTGTGGTGATCAAATCTCTTCTTTGTTCAGCCGCTTCAGGGCTACAGATTTTGGTGGACGTGAGAAATTTGCGACCATGGCCTCTTTGATCTCAACTGTAACATGATCGTCAAAAAGAGCAAGGGTTATGAGGTGCTTGGAAAAGTACCATAAATGACGACAGAATGCGTTAACTTCAACCTCCCTGATATCACGCACAGGGTATTCATGAAGTAGAGCCAGTAGTTTGAAGTCTTTGAGGGGTGCTTTGGTTGCATGATGATAGATGAGAGAAACAAAGACGGAAATGTTTGTAATGCCAGTTGTCTCATATGCTGTCAGTTTCACCTGGCCTTTGAAAAGAAAGATCTTCAATGAATAGATGGCAAACATGACAGAGACAAAGCAGCTCACGGTAGTCCTCACATGTTTTTTTTTTTTTTTTTTTTTTCCAGTTATAGCCTCTGCAAAGAATAATTTCATCTCCTCTCATAGACCATTTGGCACATCTACAAACATATCATCACTTTCAGGTACAAAGTTGGTCTTGTCAACATAGGACCACTGACTCTTGAATCGTTTAAAAAGGCCAACATCAGGCCCGCTAGTTGGTCCCAATGTGGCCGTGAAAACACTCAATAGCATCACCTCAAACACATGATGGCGGCACGCAATCTAAATGAGCTCCTTGCCTAGGGCTTTCTCAATTAGGGTACAGGCGTCCATCTTCAGTCCTGTATTGGTGGCAGTTGTGTCAAAAACAAGACCCTGAACCATAGGCTTGAGTTGCCAATACTCTAGTGCGTGGACACAAGCATTGCATTACTCATTTCTAGTGCCATGGACAATCTTGGGGACAGCAAGCAGTTGTTCCATCTTTCCACCTGTGACTAATATGGCAATACGATCTACTTGTTTTTTGCTGTTGGTGATATCTGGAAGCAATTTACAATCCCAATGGAGAAGCAGAGGACTCTCAGACAAGAATGTAGCTTGTTGAGATGTTGCCACTTCTTTACGTGTTGTGACATGAGCTTGCTTAATTGTGTTTTGAGAAAGGGCTACATCTTCCAAGTCAGCACCAAGTGCTTGCGTCACAGCACCCACGACAAACATCGCACTGTGGTCAGGGAGACTTACTCGGTCGAGTGCAGAAGCTACTTCCTTGGTGACAATTCTCTTCTTTGATCTCCTTTGTGGTAATTGATGGGAAGTCAAGGGAGCCTGAAAATCATCATCATCAGAATCATCATCATTATCTAATGATGGGCTGCTGGTTGAGCTGAAGTGCACAGCAGAGGTGGATGGGACAACCGTGGTTGCCTGCTGCATGTTCACCATGCATTTCTCCTTTCGAGTAGCTGCAAGGGTGTTTCTGATTATCTTAAAGTCCTCCTTCATTTAATACATGTTGATTCCAAACATGCTGGAGCAAGAGAGATCCTCCTGTTGCATCTGCAGAAACTGCTTGTCCCCCTCATTTGCATGATACTTAGGGCATCTTTTTGAGATATATCAAAGAGTTCGTTTAGATCTTCCTTGAACAGCTCTTCTTTGAATCGGCAACCATCTTTCTGTGTCAATTGATTTGTCTTCAGAATGCAGTATTGAGCATACAACTTCCTTAGCTTGCGTACTCTGGAGTCTACTCGCTGGGTTGGAATCTGAACTTTTGCCCAGATGACCAGGGCAGCATCGATGATCTCTTTGGTACTCGCTGCAATTGTTAGTCCCTTTTCTTGGTGGTAATACATAAAATTTCTCAGAATGTCCCCGTTTGTAGGTAATCCAGAGCCCAGGATATCCCTTTCAGCTTTTCCTATGAGCCAAACTTGTGAGGAGCTCCTAGCTGTTGCCATGTTGTAGTATCTGATGTCACTTGTGTAGACTGCAGTACAAACTAATTAGGAGCACCTGAAATGGAGAAAAAGAGGAAGTCATAAGTACCTGAAAGCAGTATACCTGATTTAGCAAAATACACTAGGCCTGCTGAACCAAAGCATATGTAACATATGTTGTACATGTAGTCATGTACTAGGTTGTGATTACTAAATATTGTATGATCTGCTCAATATTTTGCATACAGGGTCCTATTGTCAGGTGAAATAAGGGCAGCCTTGTAGAGCAGCATATTTAAAATAAAATTTCCCCATAGGGATTGTGCCACCCTAATATATATATATATATATAACAGATGTCAGAACATCATCGGCAGCATCGAGCAAAGTCATCTTGATAACCATGGTGTTACTTCGTTTCTGTTTTAACTGGATTTAACTAAAATATTTGTAGGATAGGGAATAAATCTCATCTTTTTCAGCATCCACTTTCTTAGAATTAAATGTGTGTTGATGCTAAATTTGGTTACATTTGGAAGATTCCTTTGCGAATTGACAGTTTTTGTTCTGTACATTTTTTCATTAAACTGTTTCTTCAAGTGAAGTTATTGGACTTGGAATATTCTTTCTCATAGAGATAACATACAAGTAACCCATGATTTCTATCCACTCAGAGTATAGTATAATTGTCTGACTTCAGATATTTTTTCTTATACATAATTACAATAAAATTTCAGTGCAAAATATAGCTTTGTTTCCATGTGCTGCCCCCTATGAGTAAAATTCAATATTTATCAGAATTAATATTCTGCATGATAGTATTTTATTGTCATCTGAATTCTTATTTAACATGAAAATCACACTTCAGATTCATCATATGTTTTCCCATGAAACTGGACAAATTATAGTACAGGTCATAACATTCTTTGCTAATTTTTGGCTTTTCCATAATGTTATCAGATGTCCTTAATCGTGTCCTCATTTTGAAATGAAACTGTCCTCAGTTTTGCATTGAAATTGAGGACAATGTTTCCTTTTGTCCTGAATTTCATTCTCGAAAATCTGGTCACTTTATGAAAACGGCTTCATAAAATTAATCATGAGTGCCTAAAATCTGTGTGGTTTGGGACATCGCTAGTCAGTGGATTAAAAAAATGTTCACGGTAGAGGCATAAAGGATGCAAAAAATCATAAAATCTATTAGCTCCAAATATACAAGATTTGTTTTAATGTATAGCAGCCAAATTTAGCAAAGCCGGAAAAGTGGGGGTATGAAAAGTGTTGTCAATATACTTCGTGGCAAAAACGAAAAATATTCACAATTGGTACAGATGTTTTGATGTGTAGTAAAGATTCATAATATCCCATCTGATCTGAATGTTAGTGTGTGTGTGTGTGTGTGCCTGTGTGTGTTCCCCAGATATCCCAGATCTAGGAAAAAATATTTTAGGTAAGTGAAAAAGGCACTAATGGAGGCATTTGGATATTTTAGAATCAATATTTTGGACTGCCTAAATGCAAAATGCTGATGACTAAGACGGTTTTAGTTTATTTATATGAAAATAATATTTTTACATACAAGAACAAAATATTCAAACAAAATTCAGGAGGCCCAATGGGCTCACCATTATCAACTCTATATGCTGAGGTTGTGATGAACGAAATTGAAGAAAATGTCCTACATCATATGGAAGAAAAACCAGAAGTGTACTGTCGATACGTAGATGACATATTTCATTCTATCAAACACTGAACGAAGAAGGATTAAAAAATTAACAAAACGTTACAGCGCATTATATCCAACTATAGAACTCACGGTTGAAATGGAAAAAAATAATGCAATAGCCTTTTTGGATGTACATGTTATCAAATCCACAGATAAGTTACTATACAGAGTTTATCGGAAAAGTTCATTTGTTCCGGTCCTAATCCCATACAATTCAGCACATCCATATCCTCAAAAATGCAATAGTATAAAAACCTTAATTAAAAGAGCATATACGCATTCTGAAAATAGTCAGTTCATCAATGAAGAAATCAAATTCATAAAAAAAATTGCAAGCAGCTTTGGTTATCCTAACCATTTAATAAAAAAATGGGACACAGAAGTAATAAAGAAAATAAAAAAAAATAATGCTGTAGTAATTAAAAAAGAAATCAAATATTTAAATGGTTTTCCTTACATTAAAGGCACTACCAATGAAATTAATAATATTTGTAAAGCTAGCATAACATTCAAATTGGAGGAAAAGTAAATACCAATCAAAAATATAGTAACAAAAAATAATGATAAAATAAGAATGTTAGAAAAAGCAGGTATTTATTCAATTCCTATTACTGAAAATCCTCCAATGGCTTATATAGGAAGTACCAAAAATAAGCTTAAACACAGATTAAAACAACACATAAAAAACTGGCAGAAAAAAGAAGAAAAAACAGCACTGATTCAATACTGTCTGGATAACCAAAAATATCCAAAATTCGAAAATATAAAAATCATTAAAAGCTGTAAATCCGAAAAACACCTCAGAATAGCAGAGTCGGTAATGATTGAAAAAAATAGGACAAAAGTTTGCAACCACAATGACCCTAATAATTTGAGAAACAGCTGGAGAAATTTAATTAAAATTGAGCAAAAAAAAGAAAAAGTTCGAAAAAGGAGATCACTGACCAACAAGAGATGGCGCCACAACGCCCAAGAAGAAGCGATAGCAGATGACAGAAGCAGCCCGCGAGAACCACCGAAATGCCTAGCTGACACGGTCCGTGCTAGTTGGAGCAAAATGTCCCCTCGAAGACGGTATAGTAGTAGTACCGAAAGTACTCGGGTATGAATAAATATTGAAGTAAATGAGGATGCAGCAAAGGAAAAACTCATTTGGTGATGAGACAAAATAAATTCCAACGGAGAAAAAAAAAAAAAAAAAAAAAGAAGAAGCAGACCCGTGGCCAAATGAAAAAATCCCGTGCCGCATCCACGTAACGGAAATATGGATTGAAAGCCAAGCCCCACGTGCGGTAAGTGTTCATCGAACTTTACCAACTAAAAGTGAAGTTCAAAAATGCAAAAACATTTTTTAAATGTTCTGGAAAATCATATTCTGCCGCTTGTCAGTTAAAAAGTCTTTGTACTGAGAGAAAGATCTCTCCACCTCCACGCTCACTAGAGGTGCAAACTTGGTCTTTAGCGAATGTCAAGATCTGATGAAGGCAATGCCATCTGGGTTCTTCCGAAGAGAATTTTCCAGCTTTGTCTTGGCAAAGTCATCCACACAGATTTCCACTTCCTTAAAAATCTCCCACTGTATTTGCTTTTCTAGGTTCCATTCTTCAAGCTTCTTGATGCTGTCTACAATGAACTTGTAGTTCAAGTTGGGCAATGAAATCCTTGATCTTGGCAAAGTTTAGACAGTGGTATACCACAGCAGAGATCCAGCTGCCCCACCTGACGATCACAGGCTCTGGAGGAAGGGCAAGTTGGGTGGTTTGCTGGAACATGTTGATTCTTGCTGGGGCCTTAAGCAGCACATTCTTCATTAATCCAATGAACTGGTTTGCAACTTCGTACTTTTCTCTCATGGCTTCACAAACTCTATGCAAGGAGTGCACCAAACAGGTAACGTGGTGTAAGTTGGGATAGAGAGGCTTAAGGTGCGAAAATGCTTTCAGCATGTAAGATACCTCATCTGTGACCACCAACCATACCTTGCTGTAATGAAAATCTGGCCCCAATTAGAAGAAGCATCATTGAATGCCTGCATTATGGTGCAGTTGTTTTCCCCAAACGATACATTTTGAATAACATGAAGCGAGATGGTTCTTCGTTCAAAGTAGCAACAAGAATGGAAAGGACATACCTTTTTTGAGCATCTGTTGTTTCGTCCAGAATGAATTCCACTAGGGAATATCCTATAATGCTTTTGATCTTAAGTATAGTGGCGTCATAGTTCACATCCACATAGTTCTTCCTCAGAGTGCTGTCATCGGGGATTTTCCTTTGCTTGTATTTTTCCAGAAATCCTTTTAGGGAAGGATCTCAGAGTGCTGTCATCGGGGATTTTCCTTTGCTTGTATTTTTCCAGAAATCCTTTTAGGGAAGGATGGTTGACTTTAGGCAAAGGGATTCCTGATTCCATAGAGCAGCAGCAATATCAACATTAAACTGGTTGATGTGATCAGCTTTCTTACATGTTTATCGACAAGCGTCCGCAATGAACGGAAGTTTTGCACTGCTTTCCTTGGTTTTTGTTCTAATTTTTTTGTTCTTTTTGTGAGTGACGGTTTCCACGTCTCTTCTATGGGAGCTTTTAGTGTTTGTCATCCACCATGATTTTCTTGTCACAATACGTACTACACAAAATCAGAGTCCCATCAATTTCAAACCCCTCATTTTGAAAGTCCTTTAGAATTCTGTAGAATTTAGATTTTCCGATTTTACTCATTTTTGCTTTGTGTCTGTTTGCTGCTGAAGGGAGACAAAAGGAATTTGAACTAACCCGTGTGCATGCTGCTTTCGTTCTTCTTCTGGACTAGGCCTATTTCATTGCAGGGGAGAGAGGAAGAAAAAAGAAAGCGAACTAACCCGTGAGTGCACTGCTTTCGTTCTTCCTCCTTCTGGACTGCGCCTATTTCATTGTGCGGGGGAGAGAAATGAATGCACTAATTCGTACTTCTGCAACCTTCCCTTCCTCGTGGTTTCTCTCTCGGAGATACACATAAAAAATGGTAGATTAATTTTAAATTTTGCATAAAAAAAGTAAAATTTGTGTTCATTTCGGGTGCAGATATTTGGTTTGCGTGCAAGATTCTAAATTGCGTTCAGAAAGGGCTTTTGCATGCTAGAGAGTGAACATAAGGGTTGTTAAAATAAGTTGATTTTAATTTTACATGTTTATGATGAGATTTGGAATCTATATACGTGCCTGCATAAAATTTTGTACTGCGTTGTGAATGCAGAAATCCTATCTCTAACGATTACCACGGAATGTTCTGCAGCTGTTAGGTATTATACGTGACCAAAGGAATGCTGCTGAAGAAGTGGAGCGAGCATTCTTACGCATTGCTTTTTTTTTCACTCAGGGATCCTTGACTTTTCATACTTAAAATGAGCTCATTAAAGCGAAAACAGTTTTCTTTGGAAGAAAAGAAAAATATCATTGAAGTTGAGGTGTAAAAGGAGATGATGCGAAAAAATATGGCATCAGTTCATCAACTCTTTCAACATTTCTGAAAGATCGTGCGAGAATTGAAGTTCAACTGCAGGAGCCTGTTAACAGGCCCAGGAAAAAAACAGTTCGGCAGGCGCAGCTTCAAAATGTTGATTCATACGTGTTCACGTGGTTTCAAGAAGTGCATTTGCGGGTTATACCAATCAGTGGGCCCCTAATTCATCGAAAAGTTTTACAATTTGCCAAAACTCTTGGACATGATAATTTTCAGGGCAGTGTTGGATGGCTCAATCAGTTTAGAGAAAGATACAGTGTCATATCAAAAGTGATATGCTGTGAGGCAGGTGTTCTACCCATGGAAAGTGTCAGGGAATGGAGAGCTGGAGAAGTGGTGAAACTTATGAGCTCTTACAGTTCGGATGATGTGTTTAATGCATATAAAGAGGAAATATATTTCCAACTCAAACCTTGGCTCTTAAAGGAGGCAATTGGAGGGAAAAGATCAAAGCAATGTCTTGCTGCACTTTTCTGCTGCAATAAATCAGGAATTGGAAAAAGAAAATGCTTAATTTTTGGCAAATCTGCTAAGCCTCACTGCTTGAAAAATGTTCACTCACTGCCATGTGTGCACATCAAGCAAAAGAACCTAGATGATGACAGACATTTTTAATGACTGGTTTGTCAATTTTAATGCAGAAATAAAAAGAAAAAAAAGATTTTTTTTTAATCAATAATTGTACACCTCATAATAAGCCCCCAACTTTAGACTGCATTTGTGTTGAATATTTTCTGCCAAACTGCACTGCCGTTTACAGCCTTTAGATCAAGGAATCATAAGAACTGTGAAAACTCGCTATCGAAGCCTGATAATGGAGCAAATTCTTCACGAGAATAAAAGAACTGACCAAAGACAAACGAACGTAAAATAGGTTATGGATACGATTGCAAAAGCATGGAGCGAAGTTAGCCAAAAAAAATTATCGGCAACTGTTGGAAACATGCTGCACTGATTGATTCCGATCAAAAGAATTCAGCAGAAAAAGATCTGGATGTGGAAACACCTATCGAACTTGAAACATTACGGAACTCGGTTGCAGAGTCGAATTCGCAAGTTCCTAATGATTAAAACATGAAGATTTTTTGTTGGTAGATGATGGTTTACTTACCTCCTATGAACTGGTCGATGCCAACAGCATCCACTCAATTCCAGACAAATGAAATGATGAAGCTGATAAGGAAAGCAGTGACGACGAAGATGTCCCAACTCTGTTGCCGAGCATCAATGCATCGGATGCACTTTCATGCTTTGAAAAAGGGCATTATTTAGTTTCCTATCAGACAAACATCTCTGAGGATATTTTTTCAAGTATGCATTTCCTGCATTTTTTTTAAAGCCACAAAAGTACTTGTACAAAAACAATTTACAGAATTTGTGCAAGCAGAGGAGGTGTAAATACGTATACGTACTGTATTTACGCATGTACAAGCAAAGGTTTGTTTTGAAGCTGTTTTTAGGTATTTCTTTTTGTTTTTATAAGGATATCTGAAAGTGGAAATTTTTTAAGCAAAAATTTTATGTCAAATTTTCTAAATTTGTTAGCTTAAAATTTCTTGGAAAAAAAACCCAACTAAATCCCATGATTACGAAATTCCGTTATAACGAACATTAATTAGGTGGTCCCATCAAGTTCATTCTAATAGGATTTTGCTGTGCAATAAGATTTCACATGCCAATAAATGTATGATTATTACTACGTTTTATATTTTCACACTTTTTCTGGTTCAAAAGATATGTTCATTCTACTTGAAAATTCTATTCTTGTTCATGTGTACTTTTTCCATTAGCTTGAAATATTCGTTTTTGAATGGAACAAACGTTGAAGTGCATGCACCACATGAGACAAAAAACAAAATAAAGAAAGTAAATGAATTACAGCAATGAATAAAAATTTTCTTAATAAGAGCAATGAGAGTGAACTTACCCTTACCAGTAGGTCCGTTCTCTCAGATAAGCAGACATTTCTTTGCACGTTAACTTCCATTTTAATATCCACGGTTGGTTTTGGCCTTTGGTGCGGTGGTTTTTTATGTTGTCCTCAACATGTTCTTTTATTTGACTGAGTGAGCAATTTATTAACCTATACTGCAGAACTGATACGTTGGTCCAAGAAACCTCTTTTATACTTTTATACTTTAAAAACCCTATATTTACATTGACTTGAATAACCCTAACCGGTAATCTAATTGGCTTAAAAAAAAACAAAAAAACCCTAAGTACATGAACATTCAGAAACCATAAACAAACTTCCTATTTAAAAACACCAAAACATCTGAACAAAACATTTAAAAGCCTAAAATTCAATTATTCACAACGAACTTATCTCATTGCCCTCTATTTACAAACTCATCTCACACACTCATTCATGCACCACACCTCTGCCGTTCCCAACGTAGATTGCCCCAAGCAGCTTTCCACCCATCCAGGGTCATCATCTGGAGGCCAGTTGGTATCAGCCCTGCTATCACAGTTCGAGTGAGTGAGAAGCGATTTCTTGCGTCGGCCTCATGTCCCACGTCATATTGAACACATGGCCACCGTGGCTCCATCTGTGGTGGCCATGTGTTCAATATGACGTGGGACATGAGGCCGACGCAAGAAATCATATGAAAAGATTTTCGTAAGCTAATTTATTAAAAACACAACCGTTATTAATGCCAATAAATTTACCATTACGGTAAGGTAAAAAGACCTGTTATTGTAGAAACACAGATAAGACACCATTGACTGAATAGCAAGTAGGCAAGCTCTGTGGGTCAGGAGCATAAGTCACTTTTCATTACAAAAAAAAAAGCACAACAGAAATTTTATGCTCTTATGATATAAAATGTTTGTGACTTAAACACAAACAAGCTGTAATGTTAAAGCATCACTGTCAGCAAAAATGCTGAACAATCTAAGTGATTCTCTTCATACTGGAAACTTTTCAGGAATAATTTTGCATTATGAAATTTTCTTGAGCTTAATAATGAGAAATGTAAGTTTCGCCTACTATGGCACTTCAACATAACAGTTGATTCTGAATAACTGTAAAAAAAAAAAAAACATATTTATTCCCAGAGTTTTGTGGCTATTAAGTACGTAATATGAAACTATGATCAGCATTTATGTATTAATACTCTTTTTAGAATGTTTTAACATTTATTTTGCACTGTGCACTTGTGTGTGTGTGTGTGTTCTAGGTATCAGTCTTATTCTTTCGTACAACACATTACATTTTACGAAAAATGCAATTCATCAGACAACTTTATAGGTTGTCTTATGTTATAAACGTGCTTTTTGATTAAACTATACATAATATCTAAGGTATTTTACCTGATTGTGTCGGTCTCTATATTGTCAAAGTATTTCTCACGTTGTTTGCTCTGTGAGGCACGTGCTCCCGGCCCCGAGAGGTCCCTTACGTTACGAACCTTTGGTTAGTCATAAAAATAATTTTGCAGAAATAAAACAGTTAGGTTATATATTTTCAGTTCCACATTCATTCACTTGCACAATCAAATGTTTAAAATTTACTATAAATTAAAAGATTTTAGTAGAAAGAGTTATACTCATCGGGTCAGGAGACGTCTCACAAGGGGTTCGTTGTTACGGCGAGCGCTTTCTGCGGTACTTTACCGCCATCTTCGGGCCACTATTTCTACACAAGGGTTCCTCGCGTGTGTGTAGTTTTGGAGTTGCTTGTCGAGAATTGATGGGAAGGTTTGCTGCCTGTATGTGTTAGGTGATTTGTTTCCAATGTGACGCCATCTATTGGATGAGTTGGTAGGTATCAGTCGTAAGTATAATTCTATTGTGTGTCTGTATGTGTTAGGTGATTTGTTTTTAATGTGTTGCCATCTATTGGATGAGTTGGTTATTTTGTAAGTATAATTCTTTTGTGTAAATATTTTTGGGCTATTATTGTTTGTTCCTAGAAACAGGTGGGTTTTTTTTGTTGTTGTTGTTCTTTGTTTATTGGTGTGATTTTTTGTATGCTTTTTTTTTTTTTTTTTTTTTTTTTTTGCCTTTTTTTATGGATTTTTTCTTTCTTTATAAGTGATTTCCAGGCTGTGTCTAGTGTGGTGGGGTCTTGTAAGTTGCATATTTTATCTTTTTTTTGTTCAATTATAACGCTTTCCGAAATTCTTAATTCTTTTTCGTTTGTGTGGGTGCTTAGTAATTTAATATTTTCAAAATCAAGGTATTGTTTATGTTTAACACAGTGTTGGATAAGTGCAGTTTTTTTTTCTTCTTTTTTGTTCCAGTTTTTTATGTGTTGATGTAATCTTTTTATTAATCTATTTTTTGTGCTGCCAATGTATGATATGTAGTCTTCAGAACTCTGTGAAAAAATAGGAATTTTATATATACCTGCTGATTGTAGTATAGTATTGTTACTTTTTTTCTTTATAATTAAGTCACCAATATTCTGAACTGAATGTCCAAAAATAATGTGTTTCTTCATTAATCTTAAAAATTTTCCGCTTAGTCCTCTAATTTGGATATGACACAAAAACTGTCAAAAAGCTGATTTTTGAATACAAGATGAAATTAATCTGAGAAAAAAAATAAGAAAAAAAAGAAATACAAATTTTCCAAAAAAGAAATACAAATTTTCAATTTTTTTCCCTTTTATTAAAGGTCTAAGTGGAAAATTTTTAAGATTAATGAAGAAACACAACATTATTTTTGGACATTCAGTTCAGAATATTGGTGAGTTAATTATAAAGAAAAAAATAACAAAGTTCTTTATAATTAAGTCACCAATATTCTGAACTGAATATCCAAAAATAGTGTTGTGTTTCTTCATTAATCTTAAAAATTTTCCACTTAGTCCTCTAATTTGGATATGACACAAAAACTGTCAAAAAGCTGATTTTTGAATACAAGATGAAATTAATCTGAGGAAAAAAAGAAATACAAATTTTCAGGTTCTTTCTCTTTTATTAGAGGACTAAGTGGAAAATTTTTAAGATTAATGAAGAAACACAACATTATTTTTGGACATTCAGTTCAGAATATTGGTGACTTAATTATAAAGAAAAAAAGTAACAATAATATACTACAATCAGCAGGCGTATATGAAATTCCTATTGTTTCACTGAGTTCTGAAGACTACATTTCATACATTGGCAGCACAAAAAATAGATTAATAAAAAGACTACATCAACATATAAAAAACTGGAACAAAAAGAGGAAAAATCTGCATTTATCCAACATTGTGTTAAACATAAACAATACCCTGATTTTGAAAATGTTAAATTACTAACCACCCACACAAACGAAAAAGAATTAAGAATTTCCGAAAGCGTTATAATTGAACAAAAAAAAGATAAAATACGCAACTTACAAGACCCCACCACACTAGACACAGCCTGGAAATCACTTATAAAAAAAGAAAAAATCCATAAAAAAAGGCAAAAAAAAAAAAGAACATTACAAAAAATCACACCAATAAACAAAGAACAGCAAAAAAAAATACACCTGTTTCTACGAACAAATAATAATACCTCAAAAATATTTACACAAAAGAATTATACTTATGCAGGGATCGCATTTCTCCTAAAATTCCTAAAATTCCTAATATTTTGTGACCCTCCTTAAATTCCTAAAATTATACCTAAAATTTGCTATTCATCCTAAAATTTGCTATTCATCCTAAAATTTGCTATTCATCCTAAAATTTTCGTAAGCTAATTTATTAAAAACACAACCGTTATTAACGCCAATAAATTTACCATTACGGTAAGGTAAAAAGACCTGTTATTGTAGAAACACAGCCTATATGCTATGCTGCTGAAGGGAGGGAAAAATGACGCCATCGAGATGCACTTGCTTCGGGGCGGGCGCTCCACTTTTTTGCCTTCGGACAGTTTTCGAGAGTAACAAGAGATCTAAGGGAAAAGGGGAGGGGTCATTTTCACCCCTGGTTTGCGCTTTGCAGACGAACTCCGTGGCACGCAGAAGATCGTACTTTATTTTTGTACATGCCTTGTGGAACCTCCTCTTTCTGCTGATGTTTTGTTATTGTAAACCGCAGGTGGAAGCAAAGAGGAAACATGTGGTCTCCTTCTGTAACCTCCGGTAATGACGATGGGATGGTAGCTGAGTGTTATCGTGGCAGGCAGTAGAGCACGTGATCATTGACCTTCGATCGTGCGTCGGCGACAGCGACCTTCGATGCGCAATATATCTCGGCTCCGACTCGCTTTGACTGAACTTGCGTGAGATGCATATGATAGTTTCTGGTTTTGCGTCTTTTATGGTGTTCTCTGTGCTGTGTGCAGGTTCAGTTCTCTAGTGGTGACCTGCTTTTTTTTTTTTTTTTCTTCCATCTTCTGACATCCTCGCAGCCAAATTTCGGGAAGTTGTCTGGTTTTGCAATATTGGAACGTGTTTTTGTACTTCCCTTTCATTTTCTGGTTAGTAATACAAGTGTTTAAGATGCCTAAATCCAAAACGAAATTTCAAGATGCGTGGCTCGCCAAAGAATTGGACGGAGTGAAGTTGAAAGAATGGTGTTCTGCAACTGAAACAATATTTTCTGCTAAGTGTATATTGTGTTCAGAAATTTTCAATATTTCTAATAGTGGCTTTTCACAACTAAAAGCGCATCATAAAGGAAAAAAACATTTGCAGAAATTTCAAAGTAAATTTCAAAATAAGTCCATCCTGAAAGCCTTTGGAGGACGGGATCTTCAGCCCAAAACAAATATTAGTGAAGTACTGAGTCATGATTTACAGTTGGCTAAAGCCGAAGCATTATAGGCCATGAAAGTTGCTAAGGACAATATGTCTTTTGTTTCATGCACTGAAACAGTTGAACTTTTCAAAGAAATGTTTCCTGATTCTGCTATTGCAGCCAAAATGCAACTTAAAGAAAAAAAGTTGCTTATGTGATATCACATGGATTGTCAAAATATTTTGAAGAGGATTTGAAAAAAGACATTGCATCTAGTAGCCCAGGAAAGGTTACTGTAGCATTTGATGAAACTACAAATACACAAGTGAAATGGCAGTTGGATGTGTATCTCAGGTACTGGTCTTCAGAAATAAATTCAGTTTCTTGCCGATACCTAACAAGCGTTTTTCTGGGTCATATAACAGCAGATATTTTGCTAAAAGAAATTCTTGATGTGTTATCATCCTTCAATATTTCGTTGAACAGAATTATTTGTGTATCCATAGACAGCCCAAATGTAAATAAGTGCTTTTTACGCAAATTCAATGAAGTTGTAAAACAAGAAACAGGCCAGAAATCTTTGGAACTAGGTTTTTGCAACCTGCATGTTGTTAGTAATGCATTTAAAATTTTTTTGACAAGCTTAAATATAGATTTTGACGAATTTGCTACTGATATGCATTACTTTTTAAAGAGTAGTGCTGCAAGACGAGAGGATTATAAATCTGTCCAGGATATAACATTGGTCACAGCCAAATTTATTTTGCGTCATGTCAGCAACAGATGGTTAACCGTTGGTTCTGTAGTCCAGAGGCTCTTGGATCAATGGCTAAATATTACAGAATATTTTTTAAACTTCTTGCCATCTCAAAAAAAATTTTAAAAACAACTACGCAATTCGGCAAGGTATAAAAGAATTCACTGTTTCCTGAAAAATGAGTTAACTCCTTGCTATTTAGCATTAATTTCATTTTCACACCAAAATTTTGAAAAGTTTTCATTATGTTATCAGAGTGAAGAACCAAAAATACACCAGTTATATTCTGATTTAAATACTTTAATGAGGAATGTTATGGCTCAGTTTATCCAAGATGATGTTATTGCAGGGAAATTTGGAGAAGACCTAAAGAATGTAGATTTTGAAAACAAAAATTCATGGAAAAAACTAGGGGAGTTAGAAGTTGGTATGAAGACAAAAAATCTCCTCAGGAATGTTCAGGAGACCAGGCAGAAATTATTTCTCTTAGATGTAAGATCATCACTAATTGCAACCACAAAATATTTAAAGTCAAATTTGCCATTCTGCAATCAAAAGCTAAGAGACATAGAAGTTTTAAAGGTAAAAGAACCAAAGAAAGAGTCAACTCAATTTTCAGTCACTGAAGGACTTTTGGAAATAACCAGAATTTCAAGTGTTTTGCATCTTTCTGAGGAACAAATTGATAGAGTAAGAGAAGAGTGGAAACTTTTAAATTGCGATAAGCCAACTCTAGATGAACTAGTGAAATTTTCAGAGGAAGGGCATATTCCAGTGCGGATTGATCATTACTGGCGTAATATATTTAGTATTAAAGACTCTAGCGGAAAAGAAAAATACTCAAATCTTGCTAAACTCATCAAGTCAGTTTTAGTTTTACCTCATGGTAATGCTGATGCAGAAAGGGGATTTTCGGTTAACACTGCTCTGTTAAGGAAGGACAAGGCTAACTTAAAAGACTCAACTATAACATCATTAAGAATAGTTAAAGGGGCCATTAAACACTATGGATGTGTAAGTAAAGTTCCCATAACAAGAAATTTGTTAAATAGTGTTCGTGATTCACATAAATTTTATAAAGAGTATGTTGATAAGCTGAAGGAAGAAGAATAAAAAAGGTAAAAGAAAGGAAGCAGAAAGAGAGGGAAAATAAGGAAAAGCAGCTAGAGAAAAAAAGAAAAGCTGAGTTTGATGACAAAATAAAAGAAAATGATGCAGAAATAAATAGGCTTAAAAAAGATAAAGAAGCCTCCCTAGCAGTAATTCAAGAGGGAACAGAAAGAATGAGAAAAGCTGTAGAAAAACAAAATACTGTTGAAATAGCAGTTGCCTCTAACTTGATCATACAAGGTTCAGCTGAAATAAAGAAAACTGAAAGTAAATTAGTTGTGGTGGAAGCAGAAAAAGATAGGCTAATCAGGAAAAGGTTAAAACAATAATATGAAAAAAGTAATTCAGTGAACAATTGTACATAGTTCTTGGTTTTCAATTACCTTTTTAGGATATTATAATTTAATGTGAAACCTGAAAACTTTACTGTGAAAATCGTGAATTGCTTCTGGTTCAACAGCATATTAATGTTCAAAGTGAAACTTGAATGTGGTAAATATACTTGAATATGATAATAACACGTGAAAAGATAAGAACTGAACATTAGAAGTAAATCATACTTAAACTTTAGACATTAGACGTTATGCAAAAAATTTGGGTGTGAACTTCGACCATATATACTAATGGACTGCGCATTGGCAATAGCTGCATCAAAGCCGCCATGGCTCAAACATTGGGCACGTCATCATCAGACTCCAAATTTCGTGTAAAAATGCTGTTATGATTACTAATTTACGTTGCAGAACTTCAGTGTTTTCTGTGTATTATGTGAATGCGCCTCATATATAATGAAAACTCTTCAGGTAAGTTTACTTATGAGATATATACATGCATGATCGTGTTGTTTACATTTTGTGATTTATAATGTGATGAACATTTGCGAAGAATTTGGAACATGCATTCCATTTTTTTTCTTAAGTTCCTATATTTTTATATCAATAGCTGCAAGTTTCTGGTTAAGTAATTGAACTTTATTGACTTAGGTATTTAATTCGTTTCTTACCCATGAAAAATCATAGAACTTTCTTTACTATATCGCTCAGAGCAACCATAAGCACAGCAGGTGTAACCCATCTTTTTGACTGTTGTCATGTGATTTTATGTTGGAGCCAGAAATTTTGATGTCATGCACAGTCTATCAGTATATATGGTTGAAGGGTGTGAAGCAAACTCTTTACAATGTATACAAAGTTGTTTTACTAGATGTATACAAATATACATCTAGTTTTTATTGAAATACACTCCTAAAATTTTCCTAAAATTTTTCTAAAAAGTCCTAAAATTCCTACCTAAAATTTTCCAGAAGTATGCTATGATCCCTGCTTATGACTGATACCTACCAACTCATCCAATAGATGGCGACACATTAGAAACAAATCACTTAACACATACAGACACACAATAGAATTATACTTACGACTGATACCTACCAACTCATCCAATAGATGGCGACACATTGGAAACAAATCACCTAACACATACAGGGAGCAAACCTTCCCATCGATTCCCAACAAACAACTCCAAAACTACACACACGCGAGGAACCCTTGTGTAGAAATAGTGGCTCCGAAGATGGCGGTAAAGTACCGCAAAAAGCGCTCGCCGTAACAACAAACCCCTTGTGAGACGTCTCCTGACTCGATGAGTATAACTCTTTCTACTAAAATCTTTTAATTTATAGTAAATTTTAAATGTTTGATTGTGCAAGCGAATGAATGTGGAACTGAAAATATATAACCTAACCGTTTTATTTCTGAAAAAAAAAATGTATAACTAACCAAAGGTCTGTAACGTAAGGGACCTCTCGGGGCCGGGAGCACGTGCCTCACAAAGCAAACAACGTGAGAAATACTTTGACAATATCAGGTAAAATACCTTAGATATTATGTATACATTATATTTTATTGTTTGCATTTTTGAACTTCATTTTTAGTTGGTAAAGTTCGATGAACACCTACCGCACGTGGGGCTTGGCTTTCAATTCATATTTCCGTTATGTGGATGCGGCACGGGATTTTTTTCCATTTGGCCACGGGTCCACTTCTTTTTTTTTTTTCCATTGGAATTTATTTTGCCTCATCACCAAATGAGTTTTTTTTCCTTTGCTGCATCCTCATTTACTTCAATATTTATTCATAACCCGAGTACTTTCGGTAATACTCCTTTACCGTCTTCGAGGGGACATTTTGCTCCGACTAGCACGGACCGTGTCAGCTGGGCATTTCGGTGGTTCTCGCGGGCTGCTTCTGTCATCGGCTATCGCTTCTTCTTGGGCGTTGTGGCGCCATCTCTTGTTGGTCAGTGATCTCATTTTTCGAACTTTTTCATTTTTTTGCTCAATTTTAATAAACTTTACCAACTAAAAGTGAAGTTCAAAAATGCAAATGCATTAATGCACGTTAAAAAATATAACCTCCAATATCGGAAGTAAATTGAAATATTTTATTGTGTTTCATTTTACAGACATCTTTACATCCATTTTTTCATCCAAGAAGAGTTAGAGCACATTCACACCATCAACCAATCCTTTTGTTTTGTTCTTGATGATGTGGTTAATTTTGGACAAAAGTAACTTTCAAAATCATATGAAAAGCTTGTGCTATTCAGATAATTGTTCAGATAAACAAATTTTCAACATGCCAATAAAAATTATCCTCTTGTCACACTTCAAAACACTTGTATTTAAAAATTATTTTTTGTACATATGTACATATTACGTACCTGAGTTTAAGAGATTAACTTCTCAAAGCAAGATCAATTGCCAAAGCAAAGTGCATGGCTCCCAACTAGTCTATAAATTTTAGCATTAGTCCATAAAAGTTGATATTTCTATTAAGTCAGTCTCTGAAGTCTATTTTATCATCTTCCATGTGAAAAATTTGTATTTTCTGCAGTCAGTTTTAAAAACTCCATATAGAAGATTTTCCATGGTTGTTCTGATGCTAATTTTGACCATTTCCCATCTTATGGTATCATTTTGCATGTGATATGATTTCCATCAGCAATAATTACCTCATGATGTTTTTATTTTGGTTCTATAAACTTGGTTCTTTAGTTTGTCATTTGCTACAGCTTTAGCCACCAGAGTCTGATAATTTTTATTTTATGATGAGTCCAACCACGGTAGCCTACTACTTAACTGATGTCCTTATTTTAAGAGTGAAAAGCTTGAGGAAGCTTGTAATCAATGTTACTCTCTTGCATTTGATGAGACAACTAATGAAAAAAGGTAAAAAAGGAACTTCAAAGGAAGTATAAAATTTTTGTCTGATAGAAAAAGAGATTTTGTTTTACGGCACTTGGAAACTTCTGTTCTGAGTAAAGCTGATGGTGATACTCTTCATTCCAAACTCTAGGAGATATTAACAGAAGCAAATTTACCATTGCAGAAACTAGTCATGTTAGAATCTGATGGCCCAAATGCTAGCAAAAAGGTTTGGAAATTTTTTAATGAGGACGTCCTGTCAGTATGATCTAAAGGGTTGGTAACATTGACACATGTAATATTCACATTGTACACAATGGCTTCTTAAAGGCCTTTAAATGTTTAGGGGAAGATATTTCAGAACTAGAGAAACTGCTATCTTCAGGTATTTTCATGGTAGACCGGAAAGAATTGAAAACTATGATGCAATTCAAAAACAGCTCAAATTCCCAACAGAGTCTTTTGTGAAACATACAAAAACACGATGGTTGACTTTGTTGAGTGCTGCCGAGAGACTAATTGAACAGTGAAATGGCATTCAAGAGCTTTTTTTTTTTTTTTTTTTTGGAGTTATTACCAACAAAAGCAAAGCCATCTGTTCTTCAATCATTTTCAGTTGAGAAAATCACGTTCCTGCTGAAAAAGCCAGGGATTAAAGCTGAAGCATTTTTTGTTGTATCCTTGGTGAAGATGTTTTCAAGATTCACAGAACTATTTCAAAAAGAGTAACCACTTAGTCAAGTCTTGTGTTCTGAACTGGAATAAATAATTAAAAAGTTTATTGGAAAGGTTTACAAACCAGCTGTGATTAAAAAATATATTTTTCTTCAGGAGATTTTGACAAGCTTTTAAATGACTCCAATCTTCTGCCTCTGAAAATTTTAACATTCAGTGAGGAAATTCAGTCTGAACTACAGAAACTAAAATTGGTTGATAGGATGAAGTTTGTGAAATATGCTCAGCAACATTTAATCAAAGGCTGTAAACACTTGCTGGAAAAGACACCTGTGACATCGAAATCAGTACAATCTATCGATACAATCTTTAGGATGTAAAAAAAGCCTTAAAGATATTGTTCATGTTGCAAAGTCTCTCTGTGTATCTGTTTCATCTGACCAGTTAATGAATGAACAGAAACTCTTGAGCCTTGAAACCAACTTGCCTAGGGGGCAGGATCTAGTGCATTTTGGAACAAGATTTTCAGTTTGAAGACTTTGTCAGAAGACCAAAGATTGCCTGCAATGTCAAAAGTTGTCAGAGTGGCTTTGGTTTTATATCATGGTAATGCAGATATCAAGAGAAGATTTTCTGTTTCCGGCTTTGTTCTCACTGAAGGTAAAACCTGTATGATTGAAAGGAATTCAGATGCAGTAATGATGGTTAAAGATGAATTGAGGTTCTATCAAAATATTCTTGAGGTTCCAATTCCTCAGAAACTGATTGCTAATGCTCGGCTGGCATACAAAAGTCGCAACTATTACTTAGAACAACAGAGGTTGTTAAAGGGAAAAAAGTGTTAAAAATGAAGAAGAGAAAATGGAAAAAGAGATTGAAAAAAAAAGAAAGTCATTAAAAAGATGTCACAAATAAATTGAAGATACTGAAAAATATTTAAAGGCAATGGAAGAAGAAAGGAAGCTAAAAAGTGATACTGGATCCTCACTTTTGTGTGAAGCCAACAAAAAACTTTTTCAGTTTGAAGAAACAAGATTTAAGTGAGGTGGCTGTAGCTAAGGCAATGTTGGATAGGGCACAGCAGCTTCAAGAGGAAGCTAATAATAAAGAAAAGGAAATGAGCAAGCTGAAGAAGTGAGTTCATAGTAAAAAATCACCTGTTATCACTTCTTTTTTGAAAAATAAATAAATCCACACTTTTCAAAATATTTTTACTACTTTTTTTATGTTTATTGTTATATATATCATAATCAGAATTTTGTATTCATTTCATAATTTTGTTTTTCTGCAATTAATCCGTTGTAAATATAAATTAAGACATTTTTTAACCAGTCAGAAAGACTTTATACTGTATCTTTGTATTTAAAAAATGTTTTCTTATTGTTAATTAATGTATTAGAAAATAATTAAAAATCAATAAATAAAAGAAATGCAAGAGGGAAGTTGCAAGGAAGGCATTTCTCTTTTTTACTTATGTATTTTAAAAAATGTATCTGTAATTTTTCTTCTGTGTGACGGTCAGGTTTTAAAATCTTAATTTGTTCATCACTATTGTAGCCCTAGATCATATGTACAAGACCTTCAATCTCAGGATGGATTTCCATCCTGGATAAATCCACAAGACTGAAATCAAGACGGAAAGAAAAATATATGATTGTGTGTTTTTCTTTCTGCCTTGAAAAATCTAATACGGAAAGTAGGAAAAGCTTTTTTTCCCCCTAAAATTTTTTATTGAACGCAATTTAAATCTGCACCGTATAATGACCTTTTTCTTGTAAAAAAAATTCGGTTCTTGTTTATTAATTCTGTACTTCTGCTTGATGAATGCAGATGATATACAACTGATCCTGAAATTGATGGTTTAGAAAATTTAAATATTTTTACTGAAGCTGGTCGAATTGATTACAACTGGTGGTCATATATTATTCAACTGAAAGACAGTAATGGGCACTTGAAATTTAAGTATTTCGCATTTTTAGTTAAAGCCCTGCTAACCATATTTTCTGGACCTCTCAGTGAAGGGACTTTTAACACAATGAATGATATTGTTACAAGTGACAGGTCAACACTAACAGTTCAAAATTATGAAGCCATGTATCTATAAATAAGTATAACTTAAGACGTAGAAAGATACGGTCTGTGGATCATAAGCCTGATTCAACAATGCAGAACACAATCCATAAATTGTATCAGGCTTACCAGGATTTCTTGAAAGAAAAGATTGGTTCAAGAGTGGCATTCAAGGATATTTTAAAAGCCATGAAAATTTTGCTAGGAAAATTTTCCATTGGCAACTTAAACACTACTAAGCAGAGTGCTCCAGGAATTAACAACAGATTTTCCACCAATTCATCTACAAAGGACACAGCTGTTGTTGTAGTCAAGTCATCTATAAGTGCGCATGAAGCTGTCACTAGTACAGTTGTAGAATATAAATCCAAATTTACATAACCAAGTAAAATCACAAGTTTCTTTGCAAGGAAATGATGCTATGTACTTTGGCAAATTTGTGTTCATAAGTATTGAAAGACGCACCCAATTTTTGGCTATTTGTGTAAGTACTAATTATCTGTTTCCCAGTTTTTAATTTAGATGGCATTGGCTGATTCTTCCCTTCTTTGATTTTCCCATTTAAGACAATGTTTTCTCTTGTTTGTATTTTATGCATGGATTGATTTGAATTCAGATGCAGGGAGTTAGGTTTACTGCAATCAATCCAGAAACTGTTTATTAGATTTTCCCGTGCAAGTCGAATACAAATCAACACACCTTTTTGGGCGACACCCACTCTCCCAAAAAGTTTCAGTCTTGGCTTAGATGAACTGCTTGCACCCATGCCCTAGGTCTATTAAATATATATATTTCAAATTTTAGTATATAAAGTCTATTAAAATGAACCAAGGATTTGTTGTGATCCCTGAAAGTCTTGGCCAAGTGTTAGGTTTTACTTAATGCTAATGTATCAAACATCTCCATTTACATTAAACTTGACACACAACTTCAGCATCACTGACATTCATCACATTCCACACAAGACCCCTTTTAAAGTACTTCATACTAATTATCTTTTTCTCTTGTTGGTATTCCTGAATCTGTTCCTTGGGCATCCTCTATCATTCATTACTTGGTTCCTTGGTCATCCTGTATCATTCATTTCTTGGTTCCTCGGTCATTCTCTACCATTCATTACTACCACTTAGAATGAAAACATTCTGATAGTTAGTACTCAACACTTATTCTTTCAACATGGCTAAACCACTTGGGTATATTTGTCTCCACTGTACCAACTACATTTTGCTTCACACTATACACCTGAAATGCATCTTTGTTCAGCACATGGTCAGAACGAGTTTTATTCCCCCCTCCCCCTCCCCCCAACACACTCACACATACACACATGTCCCATAAGTAACACACCACTCCAGTGCTCAAATGAGTCCTGCATCTCTTCTGCTCTTGTTTCACTCTAGTGCAATAAGAGTAGAAATTGCAAGGAATGCTTATAGCAAAGTAAATCCATTTATTTTTGTGGTGTAAATTTGTATAAAGATTCTTCAAGCTATAAGCGTTCCTTGCATATTCATGACCTGGTGTATTTAAAATAAAAGAGTAGAAACCATTGCACTTTCATGTAAAGTCATTTGGGGCCTTTTTGAGAACCTGTGAAATCTTCCTAAAGCAAGCAGCTATGACTTTCAAAGCTGAATTCACTTGCCTATTCATTTCACCATCTAATCTGTTTTCTCTGTCCAATGTACTTCCTAGATGCACAACAGAAAATCAAATTCTATACCATTTAGACTGACCTTGTATTCAAAATTAGCATCAGTATAAGTATTTTCAAAGTACAAATTAGTTCTTTGTGATCCAGAATCCTGGGTGGAATAACCCAAGTTTAATCATAATCCTTTGAACAGAATGAAATTCATTTAGATACTAATGAACAAAATCATGAATTTTGGATATTTCTCCAAAAGAACATCTGGTTATTTGGTATTTACACATATAATTCAAATTGGCCTTGATTATTTATAAAACAGCACTTGATGGTTTAAGTGGTTAAAAATATCACCTGGTTGTTCAAGTGTGATATTTGATTCCTCATATTACTTGACCTGGGCTGAAATCCCTGGTATAATGTAAATGTTGTGTTCGTCTTACATTTCTGTCTGGATCCAGTAACTCTAAGTTGCTATAGGTCGTTCCTCACAGCCTTCGTGCTCATAAGGTTTAACTACATGCACACGCACACACACACACACACACACACACACACAATTATAAATCTTTGGGAGTTAATGCTTGCTCTAACTCTAATGTTTATTTCTCATTTCTTTTTCCTAAAAAATTTTTGAATAATGCTTTTTGTATTTTGCTAGGTCTCTCCGTGAGAAGATTTCAAGCAGTCGCCTTGTTCGCAGCATTTCTAGTGGTAGCTATTCCATCCTACACAATCAGTCCACTCATGAAGGCCATCATGATGAACTTGAGAAACTTGTTGAAGAAAGTACTCCACAGCAAAAACGGCAGTCACGATCATCCATCCAGAAATCTCATAGTTCAGATGCAGTTTTAGAATCTGATAGTGAATCCACTACACCTCAACATCGACAGAGACCTCGATCTGAAGTCCTTCCCGGACAAGCAGTTGATTCCCCACCAGTCTGGGTGGAAAATCCTAATGCAACTGTGTGCCCATCATCTTGGTCTGATGGACATCAACAGATTGCATCTCTGCAGTATAATCAACATCATGCTGTAAGTAACGGCAGAATTTTGATTAATAATGGTGTTGAAACTTCCACAAACTGCAATTCATTTCATCCCAATTCCTCATCAGGAGGCCCAGGTAGACCAGTCAGATTAGGGTATGATGGTCCCTTGTCTACGGTCAGAGATGTCGAAGAAGAGAACAGTGAGAGTGCTGATGATCCTACCTTAGCAATGAGTACATTGATAGACGTCAACCATATTGAAGTTAATCATAAAGCTGAGACATCAACAGATGCTCTCATTGATTTAGATGCTGAACAGGGGCGCCCACGGTACTCTACTCGTTTCATTTCTAGTTACACTCTATCAGACATCGTTTCCCAAACATATACTCCCAGTATTGAAAGCCGGGAGTTACCGCATTCTATGTCTCACAGTTCAGGATATCATTCCTTCACAGAAGAGGAAGGTGGCTTGGAGAACCACCGAGAGTTTGCTGGATGTCTGAACCTTTCAGCCTCTCGTAAAGCATCTCTTCGCTGTCGTGATCTGGAACTAAAGACATTCACACCAACGCACCAGTCTATGATGTTAGCTGACAATGATGCAACAAATTCCATTGCTATCGCTCCCCTACCACACTTTAAAGAAAGGGCAAGATCTTGGGATCGCGCTTCTCAGAGACGTCAGGTAAGGAGCCTTCCACCAGGTGGAAGTATTACTCCTACCACTCTGGTGTCTACTAGCATGGTAGATGATGGAATTTTAACAAGGACATCGGGATGCAATCCTTCTCTACTGAGCCCAAGTAGGACAGCTGGTGTATCAGAATCTCCTAAGCGAAGATGGTCCAGAAGCCCAGCTAAGAAAAAGCCCAGCCAACATGACTGGCAGCTGTGTCTCTATATGTTTGGAGGAAGAGAACAAGGTGCTCCAGGAGTTTATAGACAGCCCATTTCCATTTGGAAACTCTATGTATAATTCATTATGCATTAGTCTTGTGTTAGTTATATTACTTGTTTAACAGACTATTCATCTTAAGTTGTGCATTCTTCTTGTACCACTATGCCATTATGCAGATTTTCTTTGTATTAAGCTGGTGTGCAATGAAGTAAAATGGACAAAACAGAACTGGTAAGTTCTACAAACATAGGTAGAAATAACAATGCCTTGTTAAATTAAATCAGAACAAAAGTTAGCAAACACTACAGTATTGAATATATATTTAAAAGCTAAAACAAAAAATACTGGAATGATTTGGTATACAAAGTCAAGATATTCTGATGATAATGTTTGATGTTAAAATATTCTGAAATGATGTAGTATATGTTTCGAAGCTGTCAGTCTCTGTGGATTTTTTATATCAATATTTATTTGTTTGTGTTTTATAAAGTTTCAAACGTGTAATGGTACAGTGTCAGTGTAGATACTCATGTGAAATTAAGCCAAATGTCAGGAAAAGCAAATGGAACTACAAATTAAAAACATTTGGGATTTTATTGTGGTTTCCCACAGTGATTAAATCAGTTGTCTACATTCGAATAAAACATTTTTATTTCTAACTTTTGCCATTTCACTTCTATTTACTTGCATGAAAGACAATTTCACATCATGTTATGAGGAAGTATCCATATGAAGTTATTACTCTATAATGTGGCTAATGGCAATTACAGGCCGTGGAACACTGAATTCAAAATGAATTTATTTTCTTATCAACTGTGAAAGTGTCAAAACTGAAAATGATAGAAACTTGGACAACTACATTCAGGTCAGTTTCTAGCCCATGGTTTCTCATAATAATTATCCAGTGACATGTTGGCCATATATGTAAGCTGGTATTTTTGACTCGGAGTTTTCAGTTTTCATTTATATCATCATGGTTTGAAAGATAAAGCTGAGCATTAGTTCTTTCTCAAGTAAAAGTAACAGTGAGATGAATTCCCATTACTAGCTATTGTTTTGTAATTTAATAATGAAGAGAGCACATTACTATGCAGAGATGATGTAGTTGCAGTATGTCATTCTCATCCATCCAATGGGATTTCTTAATTATCCGATGAAATTTCATCAAGCCATGGTTTTAAATGAGTGGTAGGCAATGCACGTAACTAACAAACAAGTGAAGTTGATGGTAGTTGAGAACACGCTAAATTATGTATAGTAATGGCTGAAATATATTTGCCTTAAAAACTATTATATGTAACTTTGCGTGTTCTCAACTACCATCAACTTAACATCAAGACATGGCTGCTAGTGTTAATAGTTATGTGATTTCCTATGAGATTTTAATAGGCACTTCATATGTACCTAATAACAGAAAAAATTCAAAGGCAGAAAGCTAATTTATGGACTTTGTTAAAATATAATTGATATCCTGGTCAAAACACAGTTGTTGCAGATAAGTGCCCAGTAATAATAAAAGATTCCATGGCAAAGTCATGTATCATTTGCTTTATAATTGTCTCAATGTGCAGTACCCAAAAGTCATAGATGTCTAACTAATTTTGAAAAAAGATATTGAGACAGATAGTGTAGTACTTTCTTTGGGAACAACACCTAAGCATGATGAGAACCCAATAATAGTACAGAATCAGAAACAGAGTCATTGCTTTATAATGTGTTAGGTTTTTTTGAAAACCTGGTTTGTTTAATTGATGGATATTTGATATTGGAAAATATTTTGAGGCAGAACCGATACACATGTCAGTTCCATGAGGATTCGTATTGAAGGAAATAGCCAAAAGTGATAAACACTAAATAAAGGAAAATGATTCTCATGTCATCTAGTGCCATTTCTTCTGAATTCCCTTGGTGACATGGGTCAAGATAATAGGTATCCAGTAATAAAAAAAGATTCTAATGCAGGGTGTATGTATTAACTTTTATGAGATCATCTCAAGGAATAACAACTATTAGTGTTAGGCATCCACTAATGGAAAAGATATAGAGACAGACTCAGTATGCCATTTGCTATGAAATTCTCTAAGAAAAAGTTGTCAAAAGTGTTGGGTATTCAGTAATAAAAGTGCCTAAAGTAAAGCCAGTGTGTCATTTCATGTGAGAGTTTTGCTCAGGGTTTGTAGCCATAGGTGTAAGTAAAGAAAAGGGATTGTTTTTCAAGCCATTGTTTCATATACTAACTCCACATGAAGAAACAGAAATCAGAATACCCAAAAAGATAATCTGAATCAATGAAATCATAGCAAACCCTAGAAACATTATTAGCATTCAAATTTGAAAGGAGTGGAGTTACAATTAATGACCAGCAAGGCTGGACATCACCACACTAGTGGCAACACCCACATTCTTAAGTCTGTCCCAATGACGGGTTGTAGTATAACTCAGAAATTTGATGAACAATAGTAAAAATTCATTCTAGTAATCTCTATAAAATAATAGACAGAATAATCTGATTTTGAACAAATTTGGTGGCAATGTAAAAATTGATCATAAGAATAAGTACAGTCAAACCTCTTTAAACCTCTCCTCCTTAAACTGATATCCTTGCTTTTTGCTTCTTATAACCCTGGGATGGATTTTCTTGAATACCTCCACATTGAAAATTCCCTCAATGAATCATACTGTCCACCAACCCTCCATGCACTAAGAGCGCCAAATGGTTTCAGAGCATCTTAAATACCCATTTTGACTACCATCTGCATAGAAAACAATTAAAGAAGCTTATCATATGCATCTTTATTTTGCTGTTCAAAGAGTCTAATTCTCGTTCATACTGTTTCTAGTTCATGAAATTTTCTACAAAACTTAGGCACAGGAGTTTTGTCATTCCTCCCTCAACACTTCTCTATTGGTTGATTTTTCACTTCACTTGCAAGAGTGTTACTGTATTTGAAGCTGTATGACAATGTGTGTGTGAGAGAGAGAGAGAGAGTAGGATTCATCAGCACCCATTAATGCTTTGAGAGTGGTAAGATAGAGACCCTACAAAATGACCCTCTGCATAAAAGAGACAAAGCGACCTCCCACTCCTGCATTTTTCAAGCAGGCAACAGGTTTTTAAGGTTTTTACCATTCAGGGCATTTACTACATTCCTATGTGGTTTATTGTGAGAATAGGGAATTGTTACAAGTGTGACATTCATTTATCTCAGTCTCATTTTTGACCAAATTTAGTATCAATGGGGAAAACTGTCTTGATTGTCCATCAAAATATTTTTATTTGTGAGTACATACAAGAAAAAAATTATTCTTCATGCCAGACAAAATGGGTGACATTTTGAATGAAAAAGCAAGAGGATGGGCATGGGAAAATCATTGCACTCAGTAAAGAAAATAAAATGTGGCAAACATAATTGAGCTGGAGTAAGCAGTACCATCATGGACAAAACAAATAAATGCCAAGCATGGTGTCATGAGAGATTAAATCACATATTTTGGAAAACACTTAGCAAACTGGGGCTACAGCTGCAAATTGAAAAATTTTAATATATTACATTATATATAAAGTTTCTCACTTGTACTGAAATTTTAAATTATTATTATTATAACTTACCTTTGGTGGCAATACCTATTGGTAGTGGATGCTCTGGCTTTTTTAAAGTTTTTGCCAATCCATTTGCCAAATTTAATTTTTTTCTCCAAATATAATCTGAAGTCGCTAATTTCTTTTTCACTTTCCATTGGAAATATGAAAAAGTATTGTAACAGGTTATATATTCTTTGCAATTAATAATGCAGCAATATTTTATTAAAAAAGGTAATATCATCAAAAAAAAGTAATGGCCAATATTTTTGCCAAAACTTTTTATACATCACCAAAATGATTTTTTTTCACAAATTGCAAAGAATGCAATCAGCAGCATGACCCCTGCATATTAGGATGGGGTTACTTGTCCTAATCAAAATGTTGTTAAAAAATTTCATGACTTCCTTGTTTCTCAAAATTTTTATTAAGAGAGGGGGAAATAGAAAGCTATTATCTGAAAAGACTTTTTACTCTAGGAAAACTAATAATCTTTTTATCCATTTATAAAGATGAATGTTGGTTAAGAAATGTAGATTCTTCACCGAATATTTTTTAAGAATCACTGCCATTGCCACTCTATGCTTGCCACCATAAAAACATATGAAACAAGCGTTGGCAGTTTAAAGAGGTTTGACTGTAATACAATTTTCATATGATTACAATAAGTGTTATTTGAGATATCAGGAAAAAATGTTTGCACATTTGGAAATTAATATTGAATGTGAATCCCATATTCTTGAATCAAAGAGTATTAAGAATTCAAGAATATGGCACTGGCATGTAAGAAGTACCAAATGTCATCATGTGGTATGCCATTCCAAGTCCACTTCAACTCTCATTTGAGGGATCAAAAGTTCTGGTATCAAATCTGAAATTCAGCTCCTTTTATTTCCCAGATACATTTCAATTATCAACTGGAAACAGAATTATTGATCTGGAAGTCATGGAAGAATAATTGTGTCTTTAAGAACCAGCTGGTGGTAAGGTGAAGGCATAATCCTGTTGATACATTTCATATCCATATTCACTAAAATTGATATGACCACTGAATTATGTTATTTTCTGCATAACATTGGCTACAGGACCAAACCAATACATTTTGGTGTCTGCAGTAGGCAGCATAGACACTGACTACGTGGGTGCTCCTTGGCTCAAGCACCCATTGAAAAACTAAAAAACTGAAAGCTTAAAAAAAATGAAAAAAAGAAAACTCTTAGTTTATCGATGTTGGATTTTTTTTTAGTTTTTTTTTTAAAGATCAGCAAGGAATCTGTCCATATCAAACTTTTAGTGGAAGCACCCCATCCACTACGTAAAAATGTTGCAAACTTCTCTTTCACAGATGCCAACTACACGAGCACTGTGGGGCTCAAGCACTCATTAAGTCATTGACAACACTAAAAGTGCCCTCTCCAAGTAAATACAACTGCAAAAGTGTGTAACCGTAAAATGTGCATAAGAAAAATTAAGAGCGTATATAATTATATATCTGTTCCAATTTTAAAAACTTATCACTGATCAAATCATATGATTAATCGGTGTATAATCAGTGTTCCACTCTACATATATGTATGCCCGTGTGGGTATGTAAAGAACTCTGGCACCCATTGGACTTCATGTACAAATTTCAAGTGCCCATTAGATTTCTGAAAAGTTAGTGCTTATGCAAGGCAGGCCAAAAAGAAATATAGACATTTCACCCAGTTATACCTATGATGCTATCATTTTTTGTTTCCGAAAAATGTGGCATCATTGAATAAGTTCTGCTGGTTTTTCCTATACTACATGTTGTATTTTATTTTTGTTATCATATCTTAATGTTTTTACTAAATTTTAAATATGTTTGCCTAAAATGCATTTTTCTCTTTGAATGCTATGAGCTTCATCAGGCTTCCATTTCATTTAATCATTGTCTCTGTTGTACTCTCATTTTGGTATGATTGTAAATGAGTTTACAACTTGGTTTGCAGTAGCACCTATTGATATTTCCATGCACCTTTTTTACTCCTTCTTTTAAGTTGTTTTACTTTTTCCTCTTGTCAAATAATGCATCTCCATGCATATGATGGTTTACCATGTCATTGTTCATATACAGAAAATTGATGAAGAATTTGTCTTCTCAAATACATAGTAAACATGCAAACAGATAATTTTTTGTGGGCTTAGAAGATACCATATTTCAATATTATATTTTTTTCTGTCAGGTGTCATAGATTCTGAGTTTTTCTGTTCAGTTTTAATTCTCTGTAACTGAATAATTTAAAATGTCAGTTGACATGATAATAAAAATAAAATGTGCAATACAGAAATAGAAGAAAAACAAAGCCAAAATATACAGTAATGCTGTGTTTTTTAATATCAAGGTAAACCTTGTGGTACAACTTATCCTAAAAGCTAATTTTTATCTATTAAGTACTTAAACTATCGTTTTGAATGTATCGCCTGCTGGTTTGTTGCCCATCTAGTTTAGTGCCTGGAGAAGCTGAATGGTCTCTACAAACATGGCATTGTTCTCTACCAGTGGTGCATCTAGGATTTCTTTATGAGGGTGGCCCGAAATATTGAAAATGCAAATAAAATACACAGGAAAAAACAACTACCAAAATATTGGGAAGCCATAAAAATATCTCTGCCATATTAAAGTGTGTTTCTAATTTTTCAAACTGTGTAAATATTTAAAAGCCTACAAAAATGTATTTAAAAATGAGCAACCAATAGCAAAGAATGAAGGACCATTTGATACCTCATGGGGAGGAGTGAGGACCAAACCCCTGGGTCATCCCCACTGAGTGTGCCACTGTTCTCTACAAACATGAGGTGTTTTCTCCTCATGTTCAATGGTTCTTCAAGCTAGCACACCTGGAGTGTGCAATGTATTCTTTCCCTTATATGTATATTCTGTTCTTCTTCCCTTACCAACATATCTTTGAATCACATTCATCAGTGACTCACACTAAGGCTGAAATCCAACCACCAGTTAGCATATATGTAATACCAATGGATTCATTCATGATTATGAATAGGGGAATGTAAGTCTGATGTTTCCAAAAGACTCAGTCATTTTTTCAGTGACTGATTGTGAATTGTGAGACATCATGTTGGGACACAACACTCTTAATCTAGGAAGAAGCAGCAAAAGCTATACTTAAGATACTCTGATTGTATCTTTCATCAGTGTTTTAATACGTCTTCTTCAATATGGGACATATTTTGAGAACATTTCTATAACCACTAATGGTATCATGGTGTGTAATTCTGTTTGTGTGTTTCACCAGGTGGTAGGGCATGTGAAATACATTTATAACATAAAAGATTTCAAATCAGATAGTTCTGTCATTTTCCATAGGATTCACAGGAATCAGTAGCTCCATATTTTAGGCACTCAGTTATGGAAAACATTAAGGAACAGAGACAATATGACTGGCATATCACCAAAGTTAACTATTCCAAAACAATTATTTAATTTCTGCAATCAAGTTTGAAATATAGGAATTTGGCCACTCATGCCAAAGCTTCTTGTTGTTTTTCTTATTTTATGATACAAAGTTTTGCAATTTTTCACCATAGAAACCAATGAAAAGCAAATCCCTAGAATAATTCATTCTTCTCTAATACAGGAAAGGCATATGTATACATATATACAGGAAAAGCATATGTATACATATTGAATGAGTCCAGAAAAATTCTAGACTCATTCAATGAATTAGATGATTCCCTTAAGTTCACTATTGAACTTCAAAAAGAAAGAAGAATTAACTTCTTAGATATTACTATCTATTATGAAGATGGAAAATTCCTCACTAGTTGGTATAAAAAAACAATGAATACTAATAAACTATTGGATTTTAATTCCTATCATCCAGTTTCTATTAAGAAGAATGTGGCAAGTCAGTTTTTAGAAAAAATTAATAAAATAGTATCTACAGCAGATAAGAAAGAAGCACATAAAGAACTTGAAGTCATCCTTGTAGAAAATAACTCTCCTAAAGGAGAAATTGAGAAGCTTCTAAATTTTACTGGTAAGAAGAACCCACAAAAGCAACAAGTATAATTCACTAAAAAAAAATCTTATCACAAAGGTTTGTTTGAGTCCTTAAAGAGTTAGTAAGAAGTATAATATTAGGCTAGCTCCAAGTTTTTGAGAGCAAGGTTAAGAAATTTTTCCCTAAAATAGTTCACAGAGAAGAAGATATTTTTAAAATGCAAGGTGTTGTCTATGAAGTAAAATGTAGTTGTTGACTATCTTACATAAGTGAGACAAGTCGCAGACTAGAAACTCGTATAGCAGAGCATAAAGCTGCTTTAAAAAATTGCTCCAACAAGACTGGTTTAGATAGGCATGTTAGAGAAACTGTTCACAGCATGGATTGGAATTCCCTTAAAGTCATCAGTTTCTAAAGCATTTTTCAAAAAGAAAGCTAAAAGAAGGAATAGAGATTGAGAAAAATCAGAATTACATCATCAATGACTGCAGAGAATTATCCCTGCCTAACATCTGGCAGGATTTGATGAAAAATAACCGTGACTGCAATAGTGACGGAAAAAAGTGACAACAAAAGACAGCCTGAAGGAGAAGTTTTCTCTGAAAATTTGCAATTAAAATGAAAAACAAATTTCCTAGTAAAAATTACCATAATAGAAGTCTTTGATTAGCAATTAAATTAAAATTTGAGTTTGCCTGGAATGTTTCACCTACGTTCTAGCCATTATCATTGTCAAGTTTAGTACTGTCCTCTTGTGATGTTACTTTTCCTTGTGGGAGATGACTGTCATGTTTTCTTCCTGGATTTCCATGTGTCTCTCCCTTATAAATTCTTGTTCTTCCTAAATTAGTAGTTTCTATGTCGTGGGAAGCTGTATGGCATTATCATTTTTGAAGTTGTAATCCCTCAGTTTTTCAACAATAATGGCCTCTGTTAAGCTAATTTGGTCTTCACTTCTCTGAAAACAAAGATATTTTATATCCTTCAAATACTAGTTCTGAGTAATTCTTTTTTTTCTTTCTTTGAGCCAATGACAATGTATATATGTGCCTATCATGTAACTGTGAAGAATTGTTTACTTCACGGGATTTGTTTCCTACTAATATCTATGATATTCTGCAACTGATCATTTGCTTAAATTCCATAAAAATCATTTTGAAATAATAAAAACATGAAAGTTACAGTATGTTTCTTATACCATGAAGCATTATTCTCTATTAGCATAGTTTTCTTATCTTCGTATATTTATCCCATAAATGAAATTGGAATGCATTTTTATTTTCCTGCAGGGTTTGTCATGTAATATACCTTTTTCTCAGTTAAATGAAAAAAATTCTAAAGGTTTTCAAAACCGATTATTGCTTACGTTGTTGTTTTTCAAGTTTCATACAAAGTGTCCAGAATGGCCCCTTACTCAAAGAATGAGAATTTATTACATAAAATCAATTGCAGCTTTATGTTTAGAGATTGTGCTTTGCTCATATGTAGTGGAATACTGATGCATTTCTCAACAGGTATTGAATGTGTCTGCCATTGTATTACAATAACATTTCTCCACACTTGTATGTATTCTGTGACATGCATCTCAACATTGTAGGAGTGGTTGCATCTATTGTCAGCACAGTTTCCTGCTTCAGGTCATCCAATATATAGGGGTTATTTTTTGTAGATCTTTGAGTAACCCCATGGAAGAAATTAGGTGGAGTCAAATGTGGAAATTGTGGTGGCCAAAGATATTGAGAGATAAGCCCTTTACCAAAAACGTCCCTGAGCATGGTTTGATAAGTGGGGTGGTATGTTACACCATCATAACAAAACCAGCAGTCACTTTTATCTAGTTCTAACATGGCCATAAACTCTTGGACTACCTTGGATTTAAAAAGCAGGGATCCTACAATTTCCCAGCATGACAGTATTCATCTATGGCTTTAGCTCCTGCATCACTTTTACTCAGCAAGCATATAACTTCGATCATTTTTTTTTATCATATGTAGAGGATTTTAGGAAGGGAGTGTCTGAACCCAGGTCTTGAACAACCCTTAGAAATAGGAAGCTAGGAGATTTGGGCTAGAGTGCCCGATAGGAAAGTGACACGGAAGCGAGGTAGAAAGGGGGAGGAAGACGCCTTTATTTATTACCGGGGGCCAGTACCCAGAAGCATATAACTTCAAATTTCTGATGGCCTTATATACCAGTTATCAGAACTTCCTAACTTGTTATAAATGCCACATAAATGTCTTAGGCAATTGCTTGAATCTGGCATGCATAGTGTTGGCTGCTCACCTGACCACATGTCATCCACAGAACCAGATTCATGAAACACTTGCTGCACACCAGATCATATCATATAGTCTTGCTTGGTACCAGAGTATAGGAATATTTGCCCCACCATATATATACACACCTCTGATAGAATTTACAATGTATACCTCCAACAAAATGATTCTTTTAACACAATAAGCTCATGACTCATTCTCTACTGATTCACCATCGACTTCCTTGCCTGAGGTTGGTGAATGATTCTGCCTTCTTTTATTTTTGTTTTACCACAGCATTCTGTAAAACAATGAACTTTTATGTTAGCCCAACCCATGATTGATGACAGCAAATATTTAGCTTATTGTTTTTACTACCTATATCTAGAAATTAGGCTAATTTAAGCATTTGTGTTGCTTTGAAGAGCCTTAGAGTTTGGAAGGTGATTTATTTTTCAGGCATAAAGTTTAAATCCTGGTGACTGGTGAAGCAAAGAACTGCAAAAAATTTTATCTGAAAATAATTTCTCTTCTGTAATAAAGAGAATATTTCTGAATAAAAAGAAAATTAGACATCAAAAGAAGAATTTAAATCTCACTGGAAAAATTACCATGAAGAATTATGAAAAACTGCAAGGAATCTTCTGACCCTGAAACAAAATGAAGAAAGCATCATCAGACGAGAAATATTCTATAGTACAGACTATGAATTTTGGCTTACCTACATAAGAGAAATGGGAAGGAACATGAAAACCTGTGTTGAGTAACAACACACACACAAAGTAGCCTTTAAAAAAACATTACTAACAAAGCTAATTTGAATGGACTTACTCAGACAAATGGACATTGTATGAATTAGAACCTGTAAAATTGATTATCTGCCAGCCATAAAGTTAAAATTAAAACTGGAGGAAGGAATAGAAATATAAAATAACCACAGAGGATTGTGATTTCCAACTGAGTAGCAACTAGCTCTGATGCTGATGACAAGCTAGGCAATAATTTAAAAATTTGACAAATTATCATCACTCTAACCTCTAAAACCCCTGTAAACTTATTTAATTTCTTCAAAAAGTTTTAGCTCAATATACAGTGCCACAACTCACTGAACTGTGCACTGAAAATTAACTCTGTGGTTTTTATTTATTTATTTAATTGCATTTTAGATAATGTATTATGAAATGTGATATTTGCCACCAACTGACTTTTTGAGTTCTTTACTTTTTGTATGTTTTGTTTTTTAAATTTTATGCACTGAATTTCTTTCTTTTAAATCATTTTCAGCTAATTTTTAATGTAGTGTTTTTAAATGTTCTATCAACCTAGTAAAGGACTGAATTTAATTCCAGGTCTTTTATTCACATGAAAACATATAAAGCACAACAGAACCAATGTCATTAAAGAGATTTCTAGCAGAATTGCATTTACCTCCCGTTAATTTTTGTATTTTTTGTAATATAAGTATAAGACACCCTTATTTTGGAAACAAAAAACAAGAAAAAATATTGCATTTTAAAGATATTTATTTAAAAAAAAAGGGGGTTTTTTTTATCCGTAAAAACAGCAGCTTACGAATCATTCAATCCTTGTGATTTGCAAAATTAGCAATGTGCACTAATAACACCACCCGCTAATGAAAACAACCTAGAGAAACACCACTCAGTCCATCAGCCAATGGCATGCATGCACTGTAAGATTTGCCCATGATGCCACACTTTCATACAGTCAATGGCCTTCACTATTGGTTTGGATGTTCATCCTTACCACATGGTTAATGTGTCAAAGTAAGATGGTCGTGGTTGAAATCTATTGTCATTTTGTGGCATGTTAACTATTCCTGGAAACAGGGAATTGAATTTTCCTTTTTTTATCTAAAGCTTGCTAAGAACCATTCAAAATAAAAAAATATCATCAGGGAAGTGAACGGGCTATCCATTGCTCATCACAGCAAGGAAGTGAGACTTTCAGATGTGGCAACATCATCCATCATAAACTACTAATAAAAGTAAGGTTAAGTAAAATTAAAGTTCAAGTAAAGTTAACTGTTTTTAGCAAGTAAAGTTAAACAAATTTTGCACATTTCACAAATAGATTTTTCCAAAAATTGTTTCAAACTTATGACTCCATGGTATTTATGTTACTCTGAATGAATGAGATTTTTGCATTTTGTCTATGAAAGTTCTGCATAAACTGAAGAATTTGCAACAGCAATAGCACAGTTGGCACTAAAGCATTTGCACCCCCAGTTTGCTGGCGAATGTCTTAAGCATCTGTTGTGACATTTCATCCTGAGCTGCTCTTCTTTTCCTTCTTTTTCTATCACTTAGCTTTTTAAAAGAATTACGATAGTCCTTTTATGTCCATTGCAGATTGTTATGTACAACATAGGAGGTATGTTCTTAAATTGTATTTAACACCATTAGCTCACAAATGCACAGGTAAGCATATGGGCACAAATACACATGTCTAGCACGAGAGGCCCAGCTCATTAAAAAAACATGCGTAGGGGAAAATGGATAGACATAGAAGTATGGCATATACCAGAGGTGGGGAACCTTTTCATGTTGGAAGGCCACATTAAGTTAGCTGTAATCTAACAAGGCCACATTCATGAAACTTCAGTTAGATACTTCAAAATGTACATTATTTTGTTAAAATCTTGCGATGTACTAACTTCAAAAAAAAAAAAAATGTGAATTCTAAAGTTAATTAACCTTTTAATGGCTTTGTTGTGACTGCTTCTTGTTGGAAAGCATTTGAATATTTGTTTGCAACATGGAGGTCTGCACTTTTAGCTGATCCTCTAGATGAGTATCTGTCATTTTTGACTTTAAGGGCATCCTGATTTGGATTAGGTATGAGAATGTAGATTCTCGGCAATAAGTGGTTGAAAAGTGAGAAAGCATTTTCCATGCACATTGCTGAATGCATGTGTATTCTATTGCATTTTTCCATATTTCAACTGAATCTTTCTTAGCGTCCAATAAGGACTTTAAAATGTCATCTTCTGATAGCTCAATCAATTTCGTCTGTAGTTCTTTAGGAGCCATAGAACGAAATCATTAGCAATAGCAGGTGTCAAAACAGCTTTTAGTTTGGGCCATCAGGGAGCATTGTTTTGTTGAATTTTCATTTACTCTTTGGTATTTTAAATAAAGTCATTTTAAGATTAAAATAATGAAAGACAAACAAAAACATATTAATAAAAATAAAAGGATTTGTTCTGCAAAATTTGGATTCACTCAAAAGGCTGCACTTAATGGGCTAGAAGGCCACAGGTTTCCCATCCCTGGTATATACAAGCATTCACAATACAACTTTGTAGAAAAAGTGCAGAAGAATATCAATGTCTGTACCTTAGATATAGCTATAAAACTTTTAATTCATTTAGTGTTCTGAATAGCTGTATACATGCAGATACATTCATGGGGATTTTGACACCAATTTTTTTTGTAAAAGAGTTCATCTATTTTATGTTCCAAAACATATGGTTATTTAAGGAAGTTCGGGATTTCCAAACTCTTATAAAAGTAGACTGCAGACACCTCTTTCCCCCAGTGGCTTACCCCTATTGATGAACTAGGTTGTAGTTGGAAAATTTGTCCACCAAATATATTAAGAACTACCTCTATGAAACTCGTAATTAAAAAAATTTTCACTGTTTACTTTCTCATTATCTTAATATGCGGCACTGAATATTGAATGGTGCTGAAATAGAAATCTGGCAAAGTTTCTTCTATGTGTGGGCACACAACAGATGATTGGTACTGAATAACATGTTTTGTGTGGATTCTGGTGAATTATTCAAATTCAATCAGCATCTAACAGTGCCCTAATAATGTCCCATATCCACATCATATGTGCGCCAGATATATATACCCCTGCCTGTTTGTTTTCTTTTGCCATTTGTGCTTCTACTAAGAATGTTAATTACCTATGTGAGAAATGTCATTTTACTTTTAACAGTGTCCCAAGCACTAGAAAAAAACACTGTAGAACAGGGAGTACTGAAACATTTTACAGGATTGCAAATAATGTTACATCTTTTTGTGAGCAATTTGAAATGGGGAAAAAAAAAGGAATCTCCACATTTTAAATAGTTAAATAAATGAACTTTTTATGTGAAACAAAAATCATTAAATATTGTTTTTTACTTGATTTCACAGTTTATGAAGTAAGCATTTCAGAAAAAAATTCTTAAATACATATAATGTTGCCTCATGCCTCTGTTCCTCCTTGCTAATATGCACGCCTTTAGACAGAGCACCATGGTGGTTGAAAACTTCTGCAGTATGAAGTGCTGCCTAGGATTGTGAAGGAAATATTTGTACAATTTGAAAATAACTGATTTTATGCATTACATTTTGATTCAAGTTTGGATGAAATTGTGGGTTTAAACTAATTCGAGTTCCATGTAGATCACAATGGTGAAAATTTGTGTTTTCTAATAAATTAAAGCTTCATTTGTAATTACAGTACTTGAAGAAGTTGCATAATTTCCCAGGATTATCTTACCTTTACATTTGAAATTGAGGAAAGAAAAAGTGAGCCTTTGTGTTCTGAAACACAAAAATTTAAATAATAAAGCCCTACCCTACTTCCATTGCAAGCAAAAAAAAAGGGGGGGGAGAAGAGAACACTGTATGCTTCGCATCTCTGATAAGACACACCATTCCATTCGATCTTTTTAAGAGTACTGATAAGTATCATCTACTCAATTTATAATTATGTTCTTGTAGCTAGCATCTATATTACATTTTTTTGTCATGTAAATTTAGAGATTTTTCTTTTTCACAATATCTAATACAGTTTAAGATTGTTTTGCCAGTAATTTGTGAAGACACTGTGTTTTTCAAGTTGGGTACAGCATAGATTCTTTTTTGAGCCATGTATTTGAAAAATTGAACTTTTATACATGTAGTTGAATTCCATGCTTTTGAATAGTTAAGAGACATTTTGCTAGCAAGAACTGTTTAATACAATCATACAATTTTGACTGATCATGTGGGACTAATTAATATAAGTGCACTTGATCCTGTGCAACTTTTGGATACCTGTAAAAAGAACTGCCATATAAAGTGAAATCTTCTAATTGTATGCAGTTAGGATGTGATGTAATAAAATGTTTTTAAGTTTGTGTAAAATCATTTATTCTTTAACCAAAATATAGCTGTATGGTGAGTTATTATCTGGAATGAAAAAATATGGTCATGCTTTCCAGGAAAACAAAATTGTACCATATTTACTTCTATAGTAGTTCCAAATTCCTTATTGCTTTTACATTGAAAATTTTAGCATATATATATGCTAAAATTTTCAATGTAAAAGCGGCTGTTAAATATTGGAAGTAAATAATATGGAAGTGGCTGTTAAATATTGCTTTTGTGATGCCAGTTTAATAAGTTCTTAAATGAGGAATCTCAAATTTTTGTACAAACTAGGTTCTTTGCATAAACTTTTTGTTTGTTTGTTCAAAAAAATTAGAAGAAATATTTTCCTTTTTATTTCAAGTGTATGTATTCAAGAGCTTATAACAGGTCACTTTTTCAACTAAAAGTCACTTTTTTTTTGCATACATACATACATACATACACATATCACTAAGCTGTTCTCTGAGATTCAGAGGTTAGCTGCAAAAAGATATACAAACTACCAGATATTTTTACTTACTGTTGTCATATCAAACTTCTCCATTTACAGCGATCTTGACATACAACTCGGGCTTCACTGATATCCATTACACGCCGTACACAAGATCTTTTATACTTCATACTCATAATCTTTTTCTCATCCAAACACTCCTGAATCTGATCCACCCATGTCTTCCTTGGTCTTCCTCTGCCTTTCCATCCTGCCACTTGGGCTAAAAAGATTTTCCAAACCACCGAAGCATATTGGTCTCCACCTTGCTAACAACATTTTGCTTCACATCACACAACTGCAACACATCTTCATTCCTCACACAATCAGACCATGTCTTGCCCCCCCCCCCCATAAGTAACGCATTTCTCCAGCACACAAATGACTCCTATGTTTCATCTGCAGTACCCAGGTTTCACTGCCATACATCAGAGTAGGAGCAATTACACTTTCATACACAGCCATGCGGGACTCTCTAGAGAACCCATCATTCCTGTGAAAACCTTCCGGAGCAGCTCTGACTTTCAATGAATTCACTCTCCTACTAATTTCACCATCCAATTTGTTCTCTCTGTCAAACATGCTTCCTAAACACACAAACTTGCTCACCTGGTCAATCACAGTGCTGTTTATACTTACATTACATTCAGTGCTACCAGTTCCTCTCTCAAACACCATAACTTTGGGTTTTCCCTTATTTATACTCAGTTTGAATTTCATGCAAACTGCGTACATCCGAGACAACATACTCTGCAAATTACTTTTGCTCTCTGCCAACAGGACAGTGTCATCGCATACAGCAATCTGCACACACGGATATCACCAAAACAAACCACTCATCCATAGGCGGCGGAAGGTAGGGGACACAGGGGTCCTGACCCCCTCTGGAATTTCATGGTCCCCCTATAGGGGGGATTCATGAAACTCCAAACGGTGCAAGTAAGTATACAATTTTGAAAATTGTTTTTGCACAAATAAATTGAAAAGTTAACACATAATTGTGTTTGTTCTTTGAAAAAATATCGTTAAGGAATTCTTTAAAATAACAATAACTAGGGCGGTTTCTCTTTCCTTTTTTTAACGTCGGAATGTGTCTTGCTTGAGATCATAAAACTCAATACACCATCTATGAAATAAATATCTGAACAAGAAAAAATTCGAACCCAAATTAAGCGGTAAGAATACACAGGAGTCGTTTGTGTGCTGGAGAAATGCGTTACTTACGAGAAGTTTGTGACAAGACCCGTTCTGATCGTGTGAGGAATGAAGATGTGTTACAGTTGTGTAATGGGAAGCAAAATGTTATTAGCAAGGTGGAGACTAATATTCTGAGGTGGTTTGGACATGTTGAGAGAATGAGTGATGAGATGCTTACTAAGAAAATTGATTTACCCCAAGTGGCAGGAAGAGGAAGGCCAAGGAAGTCATGGGAAGATCAGATTCAGGAGTGTACATGAGAAAAATATTATGAGTATGAAGTATAGAAGGTCTTGTGTGCGTCGTGTGATGGATGTCAGTGAAGCCCGAGTTGTATGTCAAGATTGCTGTAAATAGAGAAGTTTGATACGGCAACAGTAAGTAACAGTTAAAAATTTATCTGGTAGTTTGCATTTGTTTGTGTAGCTAACCTCTGAATCTCAAAGAACATCTTAGTAATGTGTGTGTATGTATGAATACCACTGCTTGATTTATACGCATTTTCTTTAAGTTTTGTCACATAGATGATAAACGAGCCAAGAATGTGTGTGCGTTTGCTGTCAGAACAATTGTCAAAATATGTGTATCGAAATCGCTTCACCTCTCACAATCTGTGCCGTCATAAAGGAAACACTGATAGATTATGTCCCCCCTAGGGTCGACACAATATATCAGTGTTTCCTTGATGTTTGTGTTTTCACCGGTCTTGCGGACTGCCTGTGGGTAGTGGGAAATAACTGAAGATATTTGTTTGGGCACTGTACTTGATGTGAATTTCAAATCGTCCGAGCAAAAACGGGCCTCTGCAATTTTGACAAGCGGTTTACGCATTTGATCCAAGGCATATGTAATTATAATACTGAATGCCTGTTTCCATACCAAATGTAATTGGGCAACTAGCTTATCAGATCTCCATGTTTGTTAGCTCCAGTAGACGTGAGAAATCTTCAGACACACTTTTCAATTCATGTATGAGTCTTACGGCGGTCGGATGATGAAAGGATTTTGGCGTGCTTTACAACGTAAAATGTTTCCTACTTCCTAGGGTGAAACGTGAAGAAAGTTTCCTAACACAGCATCTCTCTTTAAGCCTTCAAATGAGTCCGGCACCTACAATTTAGCAGGCAGATGCTACAAGGCAACAAACTCGTTTTTAAATGTATTCTCTTCTGAATATTAGTTGACAGACGATAACATGTATTCAATTGCACCCAACATTTTCTAATATTTGTAGTCTAGCTGTTGAGGCGGGGTATCGAGTTTCGTTGGAAAATGAAAAGATCCACTAGTGTTTTGGATATTTTTCCAAAAGAGGTCAATGAACCTGGAACTGATTAAACGTATGCTGGGGCTGCAGAATAAGTAACGGCCATCAGTTTGAATTTATTCTCTACTCATCGTCATATTTAGGCCTACGAGAAGTGTACAGTTAATACATGCTAACGTGTCTAAAATCTGCATTCCAAATAATAATAATAATAGGAAATGAAATAAACAGTAAGAAGTTTTGATGATTTTATGAAACAAATAATATGAAGTGAGATTGAGATGCATTATTTTACAAATCCTTTCAGTATAATTTCATAAAAAAGAACTGAAGCTTGTAGTCAGTGATGTAAGTCAATTGAAAAAAAAAATGTCATAGCGGTAAAGGAATTAACTTAGGCCGCCCCGGTGGCGCAGTGGTCTAAGCGATGGTCTCTGTTCATTCGTCCGAATGGGGCCCGGGTTCGAATCCCGGTGAGACATGGATGTTGTGTTTGTCTTACGGCACTGGCTCTCTCCCTTCCCCGGAACCAGTGACCCTAAATTAGGGACGGGCGACTGCTTATAGCCCATTGAGTTGCTCACGGCGGTCGTTAAACCTCCAAACAAACAAAAATGAACTTAGTGTATGGACCTTTCTGGGGAAAAGTTTTAAATACTAATTTAATATTAATTTTATCAGATCTTATCATTAATAACACTGGACAACAGATTTTGACTTTTTGTGTGTATCTGAGATTAAAGCAAGTTACCTTTATGTTGTTTTGGTGCTGAATATGAAAATTGTCCTTAAACACTAGATTAGCTTAGCTAGATTATTGTAAAACTTGTTTATAGACAAGTTTTACACATTTGCATGTACATACCCTATGATAATTCTCATAGAAGAAATGTTTCACGGTGACGCCGCTTTGCCTGTAGCTTGTAATGAGTTTCTGGAGCATCTCTCACAAAGGTCCAACTGCTGCATTCCATTTCTTCTGATACCTTTTTCTGACAGTAGTAATGTCCTGGTGTGGCGCAGTGGTCTAAGCGATGGCCTCTGATCATTCGTCCGAACGGGGTCCGGGTTTGAATCCCGGTGAGGCATGGATGTTGTGTTTGTCTTACGGCACTGGCTCTCTAACTTCCCTGGAACCAGTGACCCTAAATTAGGGACGGGCGACTGTTTATAGCCCATTGAGTTGCTCACGGTGGTCGTTAAACCTCGAATAAAAAAAAATGTCCTGGTGAAACGGTTCACCGTGCTCGTCACTAACAGCACCGCACTTAGCGAGAAAGAAATCCAGATGAGAGTGTAAAAAGTGAAAGTGTGAATTCAATGGCATGTTGCACCCCAGTCTTTCGTAGCGCTGCAAGAGGGTTTCTACAATCTCATGGTAATTTTGTCAGCCTTAGTTTTTCCTAGAAAGTTTGTGGTCACAGGTGATGAAAAGTTAGCATTCCAAGCTAACTTTTCATCACCTGTGAGGATATCATCAAAATGCTTATCACGAAAAAGCTAACGCATCTGTAGACCGACAAATACATTTTCCTTGGTTATGGCTTCACAAAGTCTTGGAAATATATCACGAAGGTACAAAATTCCTGCCCCATTTGGATCCATGACCTTTACAAAATTATTCATCAGTTCAAGTTTGATGTGGAGAGGAGGGAGCAAGATCTTGCTGGATTCTACAAGTGGTTCGTTAAGTACATTCTTTTTCCCCGGTTCAAGCAATTGCCGTGGGAGCCAATCCTTTTTCTTGTAGTGGAAAGTCCTCGCACGGCTGTCCCAGAGAAAACAGCAAAACTTTGTGTAAACCTGCTGTATCCCCATTAAAATGGCAATGCCCTTCAGGTAACCACAAATGTGCCACTTACATTTGGCATGTTGTTGAACACTTCTTTCATGTGGATTGCACACTCGAGTGGAACACAGTGACGTGCATTCCACCCAAGCAGTGCTTGGGCAATGAGCAAAAGAAATGATGGATAAATAAAAAATCTCTAATTCTTTAAATTTCTGTTTTCGACACAGATAATAATCACCACAAAGTTATAAATTCGTTCTTATACCTCTGAAGTTTTCATAAGTGTATAATCCACGCACACCGGCAAAGAAAAAAAAAAAAAACGAGACAGGAGAAAACAAGAAAGATGACACCGAATTTTCGGGTGTAATAAGCACGTCTTTTGAATCCGTTCTGACGCAAATTAAATTTATCAAAGCTATTCAATGGCAATGGAACCGGTATGGAAAACAACAGTATCTGACGGAAGAAAGAAGTTTTTCAATCGGGTCTTTAATCCCTCAGATATTGGTGTAAACGGAATCTTGAGCTTACGAACTCTTAGAAACAGAGTTATCGACAAAAATAAGATGTGACTTTACGTCCCCTGGTGGGAAAACCATGCATTATTTTTGGAAGAAAGTATTCTAAAAAGGTTTATCCATATGTGCGGTATCGGTCCAAGAAAAAAAAATTTAGTCGAGTTTTCAGGAACCCAGATTTTGCTACAAATACATCCGAAGCAGAAATTAACACTTATGACCCCTGTTGGCCAAACCATTCTTTACAAAACATTAGAAATTATGTGAAAAATATTTTCCATCAGGTCTTGTATGCGAAACAGGAAGAATTTTTTCAAATCGGAGTTTTAGGAGCAGAAAACGCAATTTACCTTTATGCGCCCTAGCGGAAAGTCTTAAATGATTTACGTGAAAGTTTTGAATTTATAGGAAAAACATTTCGCATCGGAAACACTATCCAACAACAAAGGAATTTTTCAAATTGAACTTTTAGAAGTAGAGATATTGACAAAAATAAGATATACATCTATGCCCCCTGGCGTAGAAACCATGCATTATTTCAAGAAGAAAGTGTTCCTAAAAGGTTTGTCGACATGAGTAGCATCGGTGAACAAAAGACTTTTTTCAATCGAGATTTTAGAAGCTCATATTTTGCTGCAAATACATCCGGAGCGGAAATTAAGACTTACGCCACCTGGTGGCCATACCATTTATTTACAAAAATTAGAAATTATGTGCAAACGATTTCCCATCAGGAGCTTGTATTCGGTGTAGAGGGAATTTTTCAAATCGGAGGTTTAGAAGCAGAGAAATAGTGGGAACGCAATTTATCTTTACGCCCCCTAGCGGAAAGTCTATGAATTACTTGAAAATTTTGAATTTATGGGAAAAACATGTCACACTAGAAGCACTATCCAACAAAGAAGGAATTTTCGGTCTCCTAGAAGTCGAAATATTGACAAAAACAAGATATACGTCTACGCCCCCTGGCGCAGAAACCATGCACTATTTTAAGAAGAAAATGTTTCCAAAAGGTTTGTCAACACGAGTAGTATCGGTCTACAAACGACGTTTTTTTCAATCGAGAATTTAGAAGCTCATATTTTGCTGCAAATACATCAGAAGCGGGAATTAAGATTAACGCCCCCTGGTGGCCAAACCATTTTTTTTTACAAAAGTTAGAAATTATGTGCAAACGATTTCCCATCAGGAGCTGTATCCGTTGCAGAAAGAATTTTTCAAATCGGAGATTTAGAAGCAGATATATAGGGAGAAACGCATTTTAGCTTTACGCCCCCTAGCGGAAAGTCTATGAACTACTTGAAATTTTTGAAATTATATAAAGCACATATCCTACTGGAAACACTATCCAACTAAAAAGGAATTTTTCAAATCGAACCCCTAGAAGTAAAGATATTGACAAAAATAAGATATACATCTACGCCCCCTAAAAAATGTTCCTAAAAGGTTTGTCGACATGAGTAGTATCGGTCTACAAACGACGTTTTTTAAATCGAGAGTTTAGAAGCTCATATTTTGCTGCAAATACATCAGAAGCGGGAATTAAGATTAACGCCTCCTGGTGGCCAAACCATTTTTTTACAAAAATTAAAAATTAGTGCAAACGACTTCACATCAGGAGCTGCATCCGGTGCAGATAGAATTTTTCAAATCGGAGATTTAGAAGCAGAGAATAGGGCGTAACGCAATTTACCTTTACGCCCCCTAGCGGAAAGTCTATGAATTACTTGAAAATTTTGAAATTATATGAAAAGCATGTCACACGGAAAACACTATCCAACAAAGAAGGAATTTTTCAAATCGGACTCCTAGAAGTAGAGATATTGACAAAAATAAGATATACATCTACGCCCCCTGGCGGAGAAACTGTGGGATATTTTAGGAAGATAATATTCCTAAAAGGTTTATCGATGTGAGTGGCATCAGTCCATGAAATAATTTTTTCAATCGATATTTTAGAAGCTCAGATTTTATGGCAAATACATCAGAATCAAAAATTAACACCTACGCCCCCTGGTGGCAAAGTATTCTCTACCAAAAATTCGAAATTGTATGCAAAAGATTTTCCATTAGGAGATGTATCCGCTGAAAAAAGATTTTTCAAATCAGAGTTCTAGGAGAAGAGGTATCGGAAAAACTGTTATTTACTTTTACGCCCTCTAGCGGAAAATCTATGCGTAATTTGAAAAGGAAACTATATCTAAAACACTCTTCGACATAAATGGAATCGAAAGATAAAAGAATTTTTTCAATCGGATGTTTAGAAGCAAATATGTGGATTAAAACGTTATTTTGAATTCGACATCATCTGCATTTACGCCCCCTAGCGGCAAAATTGTAAATCGAAAAAAAAACGAAATAAAGGATCATCATTTGCATATTTCAAGCTTCCGATGCGAAAAGAATTTTTCAAATCAGATAAATAGTTGCAGAGATACCGTGGGTACAGACGGACGGACGGACAAACCGATAACAGAAGCACGATCTTTTTTTACAAGACGTGCTAAAAATTATGCTGCATTGCGATTGGTCGTAGTTGCCGAGCGCATGCAACACCTGGTTCCGTCACCCAAGTGTCATCGCCGCTGAAGGGGTGTTGCTATGACAACCTGACGGCACTAGTCTGCTAACCAATGAGAAAGGCTCCCTAGAAACGACCGTCTTACCCAATGGTCTTGCCGTGTCTCTGCTTTTAGCCGAGCAGTCAGCATGGGAGCTGAACTGTGGATGCATTGCTCGAAGTTCTTTTTACATCGTGTGCTGTGAATTACTGAATATATCATGCATGTGTATTAAAAAAGATTCTAAACAGCGATGTCTGATTCCATAAACGAAGACATTATAGCCGATTGTTGCAAACTCCGTTTTCTCGCCGAACTTTTGAAGAGAAAAAAAATGTGATTTCGAAAGGAAGACCGATGCTTGATTGCCAAGTTTAACGCAGCAACAAAAAAATATTACTCGACATTTTCAAAACGCCAATTATGAAAGATGCGAATGGCTTGCCGGAAGTGTTAAGACCAACAAACTGTTTTGTTGGAACTGTTTGCTGTATAGCTGTGACAGAGACTCCACTTGGACAATAGGATACAGCAAGCAAAGCAATTAAACTAAAGCAATACGGGATCATGATGTTGCTGTTAAGCATATTTGTGCGTCCATTGCACTCCCAACTTTTGGAACTGTTCGTATTGAAACTGAGGTCAGTGACCAGATATGACAAAACATAAGTCAACACAATGAAAAGGTAAAACGCAATAGAAATATTTTGAAACGGCTTATAAATGCCGTTTGCTTCCTTGCAAAGCTAGAAATTTCATTTCGAAGAGATTTGGACTACACTGCTCGGTATGAACCTGTACTAAAAAACCATTTGGAGTCTTCGACAGTATTCAAAGGAGTATTAAATCGTATTCAAAATGATTTAACTGTTTCTGTTGTCAATGCACTGTGTAATGAAATTAAACGCCAGTTAAAGCAGTCCGATTTTGTTGCCATATTAGCAGATGAAACTACCGACGTCTCGAATAGGTCTCAATTTTCTCTTGCTTATCGGTATGCAAATGAAGGGAGTGTGGTAGGAAGATTTTTGTATTTAAGAAGTTAGTGAGGACAAAGCAGCGGCAGCAGTTTCTGGTCTTAGTTTGTCCCATATTAAAGATTTTTCAGACTGTGGTGGAAAACTCGTCGCGCAGAGCTACGACGGAACTGCAGTAATGGCCTCTTCCTTGCATGGTGTACAGTCGAATATTAAGGCATCCTTTCCACAAGCCCTCTTTGTTCACTGCTATGCGCACTGTTTTAATTTAGTACTTTCCCAAAGCGCTTCAAGGATTCCTGAATGTCGTATCTTTTTTGCTACTCTTAGTGGGCTTGCAGCATTTTTTTTTCGAGATCACTAAAGCGCTCAAAATTTCGTGATGCCTTTTTGGGACGCCAACTACCCAATGTTTGCCCAAAAAGATGGCATTGCTCATCACGACTCGTCAATACTGTCCACGAAAAAAAAAAGAACTTTGCCAGACTTTTGCTGCCATGTTGGAACATCAATCACAAGTAGAAAGGGATATTCTTACTGATGTTCAGGGACATTTGTCCAATTTAGAAAACTATGAATTTTGCTTTCTTGCAACCTTTCATAGTATTTTTTTCTCTTACTGATGTTTTGTTCAGCGTGCTTCAGAATACTTCATTAGACATTGTTTACTGCAGAAGTAAGATAACGAAAACACAAAATGCTCTGAAATCTCTGAGAAGTTGTTTTCAGGAAGTGTACGAAGGAACCATTGCTGGTGTTGGACTCCCAAGAAAACGAAACTGAAACCTTTCTGAAGACATTACGATTACCACTAAATACAGAAGATTATATTTTGAAATTTTCGATAATGTCGAACAACACATTAATACAAGATTTCAGAATAATGAAAAGCTTACATTTTTGTGCTTACTGGATTCTTCGAAGTACAGCTCTTGCGTTCACACTTTCCCAACTGATGGTTTGAAAAGCTTACTTGAAAATTATGGTCGCTACTTCGATGAAGTACGTTTGAAAAACGACTTAACACAGTTCACATGAATTTTCTGACAAGTCACTTATACAGCTAATGAAGATGTTAGCGACTTCAGCATTTGGAAAATCCATGCCACAACTTTACCTATTGGCTTCACTTATAAGTGTGATACCTGTGTCTACTTCAACAGTTGGAAGATCGTTTTCTGCATTAAAGCGAATTAAGACATACGAACAAAACAGAACAGGACAGAAACGACTCTCGCATCTTGGACCGATATCAATTAAAAGTGATCTGTTAAATACTCTGAAAGAAAGAAATACTTTTTTCGATTCTGTAATAAAACATTTTGCTGCAAGTGATCGAAGAATGGAGTTTACTTTTGAATAGAAAGGTATGTTAAGTGACTTCAGTCTATTCGAAAAACAGAAGTCTTTTGTTTTAGATTTTGATGTGTTGTGTAAAAGAATAGATATAAACAAGTAGCTGTGGTATCTATATCGTACGCCATGTTTTTCCACTTTTATTATTTCAAAAATCTGAACCTAATGGCAGTTGTAAAAAAGTGAAAAGTAATTGCCTTTGCGACTGCTTGGGTAGTCTGTTGGGTCACCGCGCGTCACTGGTGGAACACATGGTAAAACGTTACCATTATGGAGCAGAACAGCTTTTAAGCTCAACTTGCATGAATAAATGAACATCCTCCAGTCGTTGTCTTTGTAGTATACCCAATATATAAACAAAAGCAATAAGATTATCTGTCATTTTGAAAACGGAAGGAGATCTATTTGCCGAGCACAAAACACGGGCATCTGCCACATTCCTTCTAGAAGATTCAGTTGCTGCAGTTTGGACCCCAACAGCTCTGCTTCACTTTTTGGCAATTCCAGATATCTTACTACAGCATTCAATTCACTCTGGCTAATTTTATGTGGCTGTGAAGACTCTTCAATTGACATGAAATCAGGATCTCTCGATGTAGATTCTTTCACAATTGACGGATGTTCACTGGCCTTCCTTTCTTCTCCATAATCGAGAGAATAAGAATCTGATGGATCCGGAACAGAAAATTCTTCCCCGTGAGGCACTGGGCTCATAGCAGAGGGAATATTTGGATACGTCAAAGGCTGCTTTTTCTTCTTAGAAATACCATGTACAATTGGAGGAGTTCAGGCAAAAGTAACAATCATGAAGATGGTTTGTCGGTTTTCTCCACACCATTAGAATTGCAAAACGTATCGATTGTCCTCTTCGGTTCAACCAGCAGAGCAGATTCGTTGCACAGGATTCATAACATAGTGTGGGACCCAATACCGGTCCTGGTCACCGATCTCACAACTAAAATAAAGCTGTAGGGTTTCTTTATTATCAGTGTAATGGGTCGCCTTTGTGATAGCAAAGTAATTTTTCCACAAATATAGCAAACATTTTCCGCAGTGTTCACATATTCACGAGACACATTGACACAATGCAAATGATGACAAGAAGAAAATGTGGTTGTTGGCGCTCAAGGTTATCCGGACATATCTATATCGGACTTTCGGCGCATACCACCTCCCTCACTCGTATCTTTAAAACTAGAGTTAATTCGTGATTTTATGTTCATACTCGTGTTCAGCATGTCCAAATTAGTTAAAAATAGCTATTTTTGTCTGAGATATATTTTGTTGGTTGTTGCCCGGTGTGAGCTTTAAAAATTGCAATTACGATCAAATTGCTTAATTTGATCGATTTTCGATAATATAAAGAATATCATTAGGATTACTACTTCCGTTTGGAGGGTTTCAACTGAAATCTCATAAGTATATACGAATGGCATGGAAACCTTCAATATGAAATTTCATGTCAGTCAGTTTAGCTTTTCAATAATTGTGACCTAAACAACAAACAGACAAGAAGGTACATGAATGGGCACACGCAAAGACATTCAAGAAATTTGTGAAGTGAAATGTTTGGACTTAGTTTATTTTTTCATCAAAACGTGTTACTTCGAAACAACTGAAATGGGATATATGGACTTAACTTTTTAGTTTTGACTTTTCAGGTTTCGCATTTTTTCATTCTTTTAAAAGGAACTGTTGATCGAAGTTTTGGTCCAAACATTAACTTGAGATGAACCGAAATAGATATAAATAGAATACATAGGCTTAATTTGCATTTCCACGTCTTTGAGTGCATTTTTCACTCATTAAAAACAAAAGCGTTAATGTATTTTTTAGACTAAAGCATTCATTTAAATTGAATTTGTAAGTCTAAAAATTAAATGGATAAAACGAACAAAAAAGTTAGGAGAAATCTGATACGTATGAAAGTTATTTTTCTTTAAAACATATTTTTAAATAATTTTGTGCATGAGCACGAAAATTACGGGGGAGAATCAAAAAGTAAAGGCAACATAACCTTTAATACCGGTAACTGTGAGACAATGAACATAACGGTTATTTCACTTCTCCACAGTCCCCTTGTAACGTATACTCTCGATTCACTTTCCTTTTGTTTTTTACTATCTCTGGTTATTTTATTTTACTATGTAAATTATCTTCTTACTAAACGAGATGTTATTTCTACCGCTGAATGAGATCTGGCAATGAGTGTAAGTCATGACGTGGTGGTAGCCAGTATAAATAGGCGCGTTCAACGATACGTAAAGAGAGCGTTTGTTTATGTGAAAGAGAGCTTTTTGTTGATGTGCGTAGGGTGAGCTGTTGTTGTACGAAGTGAGCTGTGGTTTATGTGTCAGAAAGCTGTTGTTGTATAAAGAGATCTTCGTTTATGTGAGAGCCAGAAGTTTCACTACCCAGCAAAAACACAAGTGCTGGGAAACTGCTGGCCACCAGCTGGCAGTGATGGGTCACTGCTGGCTGAAATCTGCCGCTCACGGCCCGGTAGTGGTCCGTTGGTGGCAGCGCTATCAGTTGGCGAGCCATTGATGGCCCTGCAGCATCGCCGTGAATTGTGGGCCTCCAAGCAAGTGCCACTAGTGGCCCGTTGCTGGCAACCAATGCAACCCCCCAACAGCAGGTGGAAGCATCGGGACTGCGCATACGCAGAAGCAACACTTGCTGTGTCTCTCATGGTACCAGTTAGTTGAAGACGACGTTATCGCCATCGTGTTATTTTAGTGGATGTTAAGAAAAAATCCATATGTGGAGAGGCGAATTAATTTCCTAATGAAATTTTACGTCGACGAAGATATCAGATTAAGCCGTGAAATACTAGATTACAGCCATGAAATACACCCACTCCATTCTCATGAATAACAATTCATGGATGGAGTGGATGAATAACAAGAAAAAATTTGAAACCGCTTGAAACACATATCCTGGAAAACCATAAAAATAGCGTTTGTAGGGAATAAAAAAGAATTATACGCGTACACAATTTATTAATTATTTGAAAGAAAAGAAAAAAGCAACGCTATGTGGTGTACTCATCCATATGTTGAATACATAAGACTGGGAGGAATTCGCTTCTAAAAATAACGAGAAGTAAAATAAAATATCTTTTACTCTTTAAAACAAATGTAGCTTCGGACAACGTAAAGGAAAGACACAACGTTAAAAATGTAACAGAATGTGACATGAACCCGGGTAAATATATATTTATTCAACAATCTCTTTTCAAGACGGCAAGGACAGTGCAAAACTTTGGAAAGCGACTCTAAGTATGTACACGCCTTGAAAATGAGTGAAGTTCCCTTAAGGTGAAAAAAAAAAAACTATCGTTACGTTGAAAAAAATTAATTTATTAATTATATGAAACTGACTTTTATGAAAAATACCTCGCAATATTATAAAATGAAAGAGGGAAGCATTCGATTACAAATTGCATGCCAAACAGATAGCTTCCAGCACGTGCCTGTGCGTTGTGAATTAGTCCGGTCGGTAGCGGGCGCGGCTTGCACATAAACGGCCCAGGATCGAATCTAGTCAGATGCAAACGGCGTTTTTCCGGTCTGTCGAGAAAATTTCCCCAGTGCAGTGCGGTGAATCACAAGCTTCGTAAGGGTAGAAAGAAAGAGTTGTAGCTTTAGGAAACTGCGGTTATCCTTGCTTTTTTTATTGCTAATACTGGGAAATTGGCGGACAAGATTCGGCAAGCCACCAGTTACGTCACGTGGTTGCTGGCTGCCACTAACGGCCCACTAGCGGACCACATTAGGCTAGCCATCATTTCTGGCAAGTACTTGCAGGGCCACTGAAGGGCCACTTGTGGCAGCTACGGCCTGTGATGGACCACTGATGGCCCTGTTGTGGCATATGACAACTGATGGGGTGCCAACTGTTGGCCAGCTGTTGGCCTGAACTGCTGGCCCTTCTGTTGGCCGCCCGGACATTTTATTGACGGTTCGGCAGCGGCAACATAGTGCTGGGCCAACAATACTGTTTTTGCTGGGTAATAAAGAATTTGTTGTAAGTACGTTTTTCTCAGTTCATAGTTTTGTCAGATCTCTGTCTGGCTGTTAGGTTTACTTCATTAGTTGATTATTATTAACAACCAGCATAAGACTTTATTCATCTTAATTACTACTACAACATTACTAGCAGTTAAAAGCTTGTTCATTCCCAGCAAAAACAGTCTTGCTGGGCCAGCAGTGGGCCATTGCTGGCAGCCAGCACTGCCAGCAATGGCCCAGCACTATGTTGCCGCTGCCGAACCGTCAATAAAATGTCCGGGCGGCCAACAGAAGGGCCAGCAGTTCAGGCCAACAGCTGGCCAACAGTTGGCACCCCATCAGTTGTCATATGCCACAACAGGGCCATCAGTGGTCCATCACAGGCAGTAGCTGCCACAAGTGGCCCTTCAGTGGCCCAGCAAGCACGTGCCAGAAATGATGGCTAGCCTAATGTGGTCCGCTAGTGGGCCGTTAGTGGCAGCCAGCAACCACGTGACGTAACTGATGGCTTGCCAAATCTTGTCCGCCAATTTCCCAGTATTAGCCATAATAATAATAATAAATAAAAAAAAAAGCAAGGACAACCGCAGTTTCCTACCGCGACAATTTTTTCTACCCTTACGAAGCTTGTGAATTTACGCACTGCGCTGGGGAAATTTTCTCGACAGATCGGAAAAACGCCATTCGCATTTGACTAGATTCGATCCTGGGCCGTTTACGTGGAAGCCGCGCTCGCTACCGACCGGACTAATTCACGACGGTCGAGTACGTGCTTGAAGCTATCTGTTTGGTATGCAATTTGTAATCGGAATGCTTCCCTCTTTCATTTTATAATATCGCGAGGTATTTCTCATAAAAGTCAGTTTCATATAATTGATAAATTAATTTTTTCAACGTAATGATAGTTTTTTTTTTTTTTTACGTTAAGGGAACTTCACTTATTTTCAAGGCGTGTACATACTTAGAATCGTCCAAAGTTTTGTACTGTCCTTGCCGTCTTGAAAAGAGATTGTTGAATAAATATATATTTACCCGGGTTCATGTCACATTCTGTTAAATTTTTAACGTTGTGTCTTTCCTTTCCGTTGTCCGAAGCTACATTTGTTTTAAAGAGTAAAAGATATTTTATTTTACTTCTCGTTATTTTTAGAAGCGAATTCCTCCCAGTCTTATGTATTCAACCCATGGATGAGTACACCACATAGCATTGCTTTTTTTTTTCTTTCAAATAATTAATAAATTTTGTACGCGTATAATTCTTTTTTTTTTCCAACAAACGCTATTTTAGTGGATTTCCAGGATATGTGTTTCAAGAGGTTTCAAATTTTTTCTTGTTATTCATCCACTCCATTCCATGAATTGTTATTCATGGGAATGGAGTGGGTGTATTTCATGGCTGTAATCTAGTATTTCACGGCTTAATCTGATATCTTCGTCGACGTAAAATTTCATTAGGAAATTAATTCGCCTCTCCACATATGGATTTTTTTCTTAACATCCACTAAAATAACACGATGGCGATAGCGTCGCGTCGTCTTCAACTAACTGGTACCATGAGAGACACAGCAAGTGTTGCCTCTGCGCATGCGCAGTCCCGATGCTTCCACCTGCTGTTGGGGGTTGCATTGGTTGCCAGCAACGGGCCACTAGTGGCACTTGCCTGGAGGCCCACAATTCACGGCGGTGCTGCAGGGCCATCAATGGCTCGCCAACTGATAGCGCTGCCACCAACGGACCACTACCGGGCCATGAGCGGCAGATTTCAGCCAGCAGTGACCCATCACTGCCAGCTGGTGGCCAGCAGTTTCCCAGCTCTTGTGTTTTTGCTGGGTTATTATTACTACACTACTAGCAGGAAAGTTTATTCATGATAATTAACAAACAACAAGCATTAGAAGAAGCATTAGCTTAGAAGAAGCTGAATTCATTATATAGCTTAGTTAAAAGCTATATTCATTATAATTGGCGCCCGAACTTTTCTCGGACACGAGGTCTTGACAATTATTACCCAGCATGTCTTCCTTACCTGAGACAACTTCAATTTTTCACCCTAAGGCAAGTTTCGAGGGTGATAGTGTTTTTTTTTTTTGACAATTTGCAAGAATCCTGTGGGTCTCACTTTGATATGAATGATCTACACGTACCCAGGCATTCTTCACAATTTCGTAATGCACCAGCTTCCTATCACTCTGAGTCGCGGGTCGTACCTGAGGGAGTTCAATCCTCTCAGCGAAGCAGAATGCTTGCCCATTTCGTGCCGCATGCAGGAACAATTCTTTTCAATGGTTTGGAGGGATCCTTAAAATTCCTCGAAGATTTGGAAGATCATTTTGATCTCTATAATATTCCTGAAGACTGCAAAGTACAAATCGCAGGCACTTGTTTGAAGGATACCGCTAAGACCTGGTATCGGCAGTGGAGAGTGTCGAACCCGGATTCTCATTATGAGAATTTCCGAGCAGAATTTTTGGAAGTCTTTCCTTTCGGCCTCAGTCGAGCTAGCCTTGCACAACAACTTTTTTCTCGTCAGCAAGGACCCAACGATAGCCCTGTTGCATTTGCGTTGGAAACAACACGCTTATATAACTTATGGCATCCACATGCCAGTCATGTCGACATGTTGGATACCCTATTGCAGCAGCTCGACCCATTTTTACAAGATTTTCTTGAGGTTCGACACCCTGCTACAATTCATGAATGCCTTCGCCTCATACGAACGTATGAAGAGCGACATGGCAAACATGGTTCAACTCACCATGCTCGGGCACCCCGCGAGGCTTATTACGAAAACCCTCAGCGGCATAATAGGCATAATAACTTTCAGCGCGAGCATACACAAGTGCACGCCCAAGCTTCATACGTTCCACCTGAAAGAAGAGGGGCAAACCAACCGCGAGTTTCTGAACAATCTTCGGGATATCGTACAAATGCACAGTATGCTCGACCCCGTTCCAATCCGCAGCATTTGGAACGTTTTCATGCTCAGGGCAATAATTATTTTTCTGCCCGTGCTGAGAAAAGAAGTAATAGATATGAAAATGCCAACAGACACTCGGAGTTCCCGACGAAGGTTTCACGCAGTTTTCCTCATCGTGAAAATTTTCCCGATACCCGGCAGGGTCGAGGTTTCAGACCGCATGATAATCCAACCAGGAATCCTTTAAACTTCCAAAGGAAGTAGACCAAGGGTCGGTCCTGCTTCCTGATACCAAGCATTCTGACCCTAAAACAGTATTAGTGACTGTCCAAACTCCTCAGTTGCCTGATGTATTCTTGACAATTGAAGATATTATTGTCGAAACAAAGTTCGACACTGGTTCGGAAATATCAGCCCTAAATACGAAGTTTTGCACTGACAATTTTCCTGCAATACTCGTTCAGCCTGCGACGCAGTATTTGCGAGGTGCAAATAACGAAATCTTCAGTATCACAGGAACTGTAACATTATCTCTAGGGCTGGGAAAGGATCGTTTTACGCATTCTTTCCTGCTTATAGACGAACTACCTGTGAAATGTCTAATGGGAATGGACTTCATTAATACGTTTCAAATAACTCTGAATTTCGTACAACATGTGATTTCCTTTCCGGAACCTGTCGAAATGATTCCTACGGTTCCTATGGATATAACGAGTTTGTTATTGAGTAACCAATTGAATGAGAGGCAACGAAACCAGCTTTCTCTACTTTTGCAGGAAAGCCCTGGTTTATTTTCTGATCAACCTGGTTTCACACAGGTGGTTTATCATGTCATTGACACTGATGGTTCGAAACCGATAGCGACGAAACCTTGCCCTTGTGCTCCCCATAAGAAACAGGAAATGCAACGTCAAATTGCTGAAATGATTAAACAGGGCATAATAAGGGAATCAACAAGCGCCTGGTCTGCTCCTGCCTTTTTGGTTCCAAAGAAACAACCCAATGAAATTCGTTTCGTGACAGATTTCCGCAAGCTCAACCAAGTCACGAGAACGATCAAATATCCACTACCTGTCATGTCGCATATTTTGCATGACCTGTCATCAACTAAATGGATGTCAACCTTGGATTTGGCGAGGGGATATTGGTAGGTGGCTGTACATCCGGACTCTGTCGACAAAACAGGCTTTGTGACTCCTTTTGGGGCTTATGAATACCTACGTATGCCCTTTGGATTAGCTTCTGCACCTGCTACTTTCCAAAAACTTATGGATACGGTTCTCAGACCTGTTCTGGGTCCCCATGTGCATGTATATTTGGATGACATTATTATTACATCCGAGACTTTTGACGAGCACCTTTCTCTGCTCAAACAGGTGTTCCAACTCATATACAATGCTGGCTTGACGTTAAAACCTAGTAAATCCAGATAGCGAGGGACGAGATTGTATATCTGGGGTTGAAAATCACTCCCCACGGCTTATTTACGGATAATGAAAAAATTAGGCCTATTGTTGACTTTCCTCGGCCTAAAACAGCAAAAGAACTCTCACGCTTTCTGGGAATGACCGGATGGTATCAGCAGTTCGTCCCCGCTTATGCTACAATCTGTGAGCCATTATATGCTTTAAAACGTAAATACAAGAAGTTTGTTTGGACACCTGAGGCTAACGCTGCTTTTGAAACACTGAAGTCTGCGTTGACTCAGCCTCCTGTGTTGGCTTTCCCGGATCATACTAAGGAATTTGATATTTATACTGACGCATCCGGAGTTGGTCTTGGTTGCGTTTTGTCACAAGCTGGGCATCCAATAGCTTTTGCGTCTCGTACTTTAGCCAAAGCTGAACGCAATTATTCAGCTACGGAACGTGAATGTCTTGCTGTTGTGTATGCTCTTGACAAATTTCAATGTTATCTTAACGAATTGACAGTTAACATAATTACGGATCATTCTGCCCTTCAGTATTTGAATTCTGCTAAGCACCTATCTCAAAGACTTATGAAGTGGGCCCTGAAGTTACAAGAGAGCAATATCAAAATTTCGTATCAGCCAGGTCATAAGAATCAATTACCGGATGCATTGTCTCGCGTCCCGATTAGTGGGGTCCCCACAGAAACTACTCCTGGATGTCAGCCTTTACTTCTAATAGCTGATATAACATCCAGATAGCAGATAATGGCAGAATTAATAAATGATCCAGATTTTGGGGATATCTATAATTTTTTGCTTGCGGGTTTGCCCCTACAAAGTGATCCTTCTCTGGCTGGAAGGTCACAGCATTTTGAAGTCATAGAGGGTCTGCTTTACTATACGAAATCTAGGACTACTAGGGCAGAGTTTCGCCCATGTATTCCGCGAACCCTTAGAATGGCCCTTTTAAACGAATTTCATGACAAACCTCTTGCAGGCCATTTAGGTATTCGCAAGACCCGTTGTAAATTGCGGGATGTTGCCTATTGGCCTGGCATGTACCAAAGTGTGCTCGCATACGTTCAATCATGTCACTTGTGTCAGATTAATAATTACCGTAATGTAAGACCGGCCGGTCACTTGAAATCTAGTTCAAGTTCTCATGTTTTTGACATTATTTCAATGGATTTATTGGGACCTTATCCTTTATCTGTTAAAAACAAAGCTCGTTACGTGTTAGTATTAACTGATAATTTTTCTAAATGGGTTGAAGTTTTTCCCATTAAAGCCGCTACGGCAGAAGTTATTTGTAATGTATTAATTAATGAAGTATTCTCTAGATATGGTGCACCTAATAAAGTAGTTTCGGATAATGGTCCCCAATTTATTTCTGCCATTTTTGAAAGAATGTGTGCGAGACTACACATTAAGCATAAATTCATTTCCCCATATCATCCCCAGAGTAATCCTGCGGAACGAGTAAAACGCACGCTAGTGAAAATGATTGCTACATTTGTCATGGATCATCACGAGCGATGGGATGACCATCTTGAGCTTTTTTCGTTCGCCCTCCGCTCGTCTGTTCACGAATCTACTAAAATTACTCCTGCAGAACTTTTTCTGGGTCGCAAAATTAAAACCCCTTTTGAAAATTTAACGGGGATTATCGACGAACTAAACCAGCGACCAACTCCGCAATCAGTACGAATCATGGCAGAAAAAGCTTGTGTTGCAATGCTAGTAGCACAAGCGGCTCAAGCAAGATATTATAATACTAGGAGTAGGGAACCAGATCTTGTCGTTGGAGATCTCACTCTCGTGGAAACGCACTTCCAGTCTTCTGTTTCGCATACTTTAGTGAAGAAATTTGCACCCAGCTACGAAGGTCCATATCGGGTGGCAAATGTGTTTGATAATAACATTGTTCTTGAAAAACCTGACAATCAATTTCAATACGTACACGTTGCTCGGTGTCGCAAGTATCATGAACGAAATATCGATTTTATAATCAACCCTACTCAACCTTCTGTTCCACAGACTCAAGAGTCTATATCTCACGACCAACCTCCAGAAATTTTGGACGAACCAACAAACATTTTTGAAGAATCTCCAGTGATTTTTTCTTCACCCTCCCCTCCTCAAGACGGGTTTCCAAATACGCAACCTGATTCTCCCATGAGACGAAGGCTCGAATCAAGTTCTTCAAACACTAGTATCGTTCCCTTACCTCCAACCATTGCCAAGACTATTGCTGCACCATTTCCTGATAACTCTGCACCAACACAAGCTCCTACTTCCTTGAATACCTCGTCAGAAAGTATTCCTATAGGCAGGAATAAACATCGCCCTGCACGACCACTAAATTACAGCAGCGACTCAGAGGGTTCAGATATTTCTGATTTATCAGTTATGAACAAGAATTTGACGATTCCTAAACGTCAAACACCAATTACAAACCGTCCAGTAACACCAAAAGCTGGTCGAAAACGTAACTTGTCTCCCCAATCTGCTTCGCCGCAACAGCGACGAAGGCAGAGATCCTTGCATCCGCCCGGGTTTCGCCCCTGGAACCTACGCTCAGGGCAAACAGGGCCGATGCCTGCTGCTACTCTCATGCCACGAGGGCGAAAGCGAAAGCAAACGATGTGGCCTGAGCCACGTCCGTCCAAAAGACTGCTGGAAGGACACCACGGGCCCCAGCACAAAGGGACTACATATCAAAAGCCTGGGGGAGCCCGTTCCTGTCAGCCGCAGGGATTTCCGGACCGCCAGACTTCGGCCGTTCCGGACCGACGGACTTCAGCCGTTCCTGACCGTTCCTGTCAGCCGCAGGGATTTCCGGACCGCCAGACTTCAGCCGTTCCTGACCGTTCCTATCAGCCGCAGGAATTTCCGGACCGCCAGACTTCAGCCGTTCCTGACCGACGGATTTCAGCCGTTCCTGACCGTTCCTGTCAGCCGCCGGGATTTCTTGACCGACAGAATACAGATGTTCCAGATCCATTCAAATCCTTGAAACGCTCAACGCCACCTGAATTTACCAGTCCGATTAGGCCTGGAAAACGTTATCGTACTAGAGTTTTTTATGCGTCCTCGAGATAAGTAAGTTCTTGTGGACAGGTTTTTTTCTCCGTTTGTTGTTTTTCCTGCACGACCAGTTGGCGTGTCAGAATTTCTTTTTTTCGTGTGGGCCTATGCATTCTTTTTTGTGTATATATGTGGTTTTTTTTATATATTTCTTCTATGTCCATCTACTAATCCAAATTTTTTTATATATATCTATGTGCTTAGGGGTAAAATAATAAAATTGTTACTGTTAGGCAGCTCCAGGCAATCTTCGCTGCTGATACAGTTGGTGTATTCAACGAATAATGAGAACGTAATTTGAAATTAAAAAAGTGATTCCTGCTAGGCAGAATAACAGGAAGGTATGCCGATGCAGGTTTGTTTTGTTCAAGTATATAAAGTGTTTCACAGACGAATACAGATTTCTTGATTTTTGTCATGCCAAGTTTGAGATTGTACATACTGCTGCCACCAAACAACAAAACAAAAAAGAATTCGATAAACGTCAATCAACGAAGTGTAAGACTTACACTCCAAAATTGATAGGTTTTTCGGAAAAAAAAAAAATTAAGGGGGAGATGATGTAACGTATACTCTCGATTCACTTTCCTTTTGATTTTTACTATCTCTGGTTATTTTATTTTACTATGTAAATTATCTTCTTACTGAACGAGATGTTATTTCTCCCGCTGAATGAGATCTGGCAATGAGTGTAAGTCATGACGTGGTGGTAGCCAGTATAAATAGGCGCGTTCAACGATACGTAAAGAGAGCGTTTGTTTATGTGAAAGAGAGCTTTTTGTTGATGTGCGTAGGGTGAGCTGTTGTTGTACGAAGTGAGCTGTGGTTTATGTGTCAGAAAGCTGTTGTTGTATAAAGAAATCTTCGTTTATGTGAGAGCCAGAAGTTTCACTAATAAAGAATTTGTTGTAAGTACGTTTTTCTCAGTTCATAGTTTTGTCAGATCTCTGTCTGGCTGTTAGGTTTACTTCATTAGTTGATTATTATTAACAACCAGCATAAGACTTTATTCATCTTAATTACTACTACAACATTACTAGCAGTTAAAAGTTTGTTCATTATTATTACTACACTACTAGCAGGAAAGTTTATTCATGATAATTAACAAACAACAAGCATTAGAAGAAGCATTAGCTTAGAAGAAGCTGAATTCATTATATAGCTTAGTTAAAAGCTATATTCATTATACCCTTGCAAGTCATTTCACTTCTTGTATCGTTCCACTAGCTTCTTCATTCCTTGGAAGAAGAAGCTTTTCGGCTGCTCCCGAATCTAGGTCTATATCGCTTCCTTAACCTCATCATCAGAGATGAACATGTGACTGCGTAGCGCTTCTTTAAGTAGACCGAATACATAATAATCTCATGGCGCTAGATCAGGGTTGTAAGAGGGATGTGGAAGACGTTCAAACCCTAAATGTTGCGTTGCATCCACCGTTGCTGACGCTACATGGGGACGTGCATTGCCATGGTCCAGTAAGACTGTTTCTGACAGTATTCCTCTTCTTTTGCTGCGGATTGCAGGTCTCAGTTTCTCTCTAAGCATAGCACCACAGTACGACGCCCTGGTCACTTACTGTCCGTGTTTCTGAAAATGCACCAGAATAGGACACTTGATGTCTCAAAAGAAGGTCAGTATACTTTTCTTGGGGAGACCTGTCATTTGAATTTCTTCTTTACTAGAGAAGACGGATGTTTCCACGGCATGCTTTGTCTGTTGCTTTCCGGTTCACAGTGACGAACCCATGTCTCGTCGCCGGTTACAGTCTGCTCCAAAAACATTCGGATCTTCATAACTTTTCGGGAATGAAGTCGCAACTTGCACGCGCTGTTACTTGTACAGATCGGTTAGCTGTTTGCGTACCCATTTTGTGCAAACTTTACGGTACCCCAAGTCATCATACACTATGGTGTGTGCGGATCCATAGTTGATATCCAAATGTTCAGCACCAGCGGACAACGTAATCCGTCGGTCTTCTCTGATCAAACCATTCGCCCTGTCGATTTGGGCTTGTGTACGCGATGTTGATGGCCGGCCTGATCGAACTTCTTCAGTTAAACTTGTTCTTCCCGCTTTAAACCTTTCTACCCATTCGTAAACTTTTCGTTGAGTCATGCTGTTTTCACTTCCGTACTGAGCCAGTCTAAATTGGTAAATTGAGGCTGGCTAAACGGTAAATTTCAGCAGATTTTACTCCTTCTGTCCAAAGAAATCTCACTACGGTGCGTTGTTCAACACTGGTGCAATCCAGCAGCAGAGCGCCCATGTTTATTTGACCTTGGCTTCAACTAGACAAAAGGCTGAGCGCTGCGCTGTGTATGTTTGAACTACCCATAAGCCATTGCAAACGTGTTATGTTGTGCCAGCTTCTATCCGCTTCGGTTACTCGTAATTTTCAAATACCCTATAATTTTTTATTTACCTACGAACGTATAAAGACTGAAATGAAATATGGATAGACTAGGAATGAAACAAAAACTAAACAGTATAAAAGCTAAATGAAGTGCTTTTACAGGTGTGTTCATGCTAGCCGAAATGTACGAATTAAGAAAAAACCTTCTGTACCTCTCAGTATTGTACAACATTGTGCTATCGACACTGATACTGACGTATGTGTTTTGGATAAGAATTTTGAACCTTAAGTTTAATTTTACTGTTACACGCTAATAAGTACAGCAGTATGCGTCTTCGTTTTGTCTATAGCACTGTCATGTAGATTTTCACTGTCAAAATATTTTTAGAACTCCGTAGCTGTTTTTTCTTTAATTGAATTGCTAGCTCTGTACTAAAATTGTTTTAACGGTGTAAAAGAAATCAACATATAATATACAACCATAAATCAGATTTTATTGAAGTACTGAATTTAAAGTTCAACTTATTGTTCTCAACTTATTACAACTTTAGAAGCTCTAGACTATTTCTTAAATTTTCTGATAAAAAATAAGCTTTTTCCTACTTCAAATTTTCGGGGTAAAATGTTAAATTTTTATTTATTTTTCACTACTCTTAGTTGAAATATGTACACATTCGGTCAACACGCACAGATATACACTGCCTGACCGAAAAAACCACACCACGAAGACGTGAACGCAGCGCCATGCAAATTGCAGAGTGCGTGCACACATACAAGTTATGCAAATGATTGCATTTGCAGGCCAATCGCACGATAAGCACGCGGGACATAAACGGACAACCATCCCGTGAACCCATCAGTCGAGACGTCGTCACGACCGTGAGAATTGAGTGGTTCTGCTGTAACCGTGTCTGGAGAATGAACAAGGAGTGCCAATGCCATTAAGACGCCGTCGTACGCGATTTCGTCAAACGGATGAGTTCACGAGAGGCGTCATCGTAGGCCTTCGTACCGCCGGATGATCCTTGCGTCGTATTGCGTAAGAAACGCAACGTGATGCCATAACTGCCGGTCGCATTTAGAGACAACGGTCCCAGGAAGGATACCACTGGAAGGAAGGCATCCAAAACGTTGTAGGTGGTTCACTGGAAGGAAGGCATACAACGTCGTAGTGGGACAGGAGCACGGGGGCGGACGTCAGAGGTCACCGATCGTCACATCCGACGTCATGCCGTAGCGAACCCACAGGCCACAACGGGCGACATTTTGCGGAGTATACGGAGAGGCTTGGATGCTCCGATATCGACGCAGACAGTGTCGCGCCGATTGGATGCGTTTGGTTTGCTGTCCAGCCGTCTCTTCCGAAGGCTACAATTAACGGCGAGCAATAGTCGTCACCGTTTGGCGTGGTGTCGCTCCAGAGCTGCGTAGGGTGCCGAATGAAACAGTGTGATGTTCAGTGACGAATTGCAGTTCTGTCTTACCACGGATGAGCGCCGTGTGACTGTCTGGAGGCGACGTAGCCAACGGCCAGATTCCTCCGCCATTCTGGAGATCCACACGGCCCGACAACGTGGATTCATGATGTGGGGTGCTATCAGCGCCAACAGCCGCTCACCGCTGGTACGCATTAGGCCCGTTTCACAAAAACGGAATGAATCCGACGAATTTATAAAACCGTCCCGCAGTGCTGTTTTGGTGTGGCTTTCACACGAGCGGTTTTATTTTTAGAGCGGAGAAAAAAAACGTTCGCCCGATAGGCGGGAACGAAATGGCTCTGTTTGACCGATAGGTGGTAACCAAATGACTCTTTGTGTGGTCAGCTTCTAGATTGTGTGTTCGTTCAAATGCAGTATTTGATGTAAGAACTCAATGTATGACATGTTTTAAACTCATGAAAAAATAATGTATTGAATATTACGAGTACCTGTGTCGATGTACAGTATAATCTACAGTAATTGTAGCAAATGTATGACATAAACCATTTTTTCGGAGCCAATGTTCTATGAAACCGTTTACCGTGTTGAAAGATACATACACAGAAACACTACGAAATATTTGTAAAGTGCATTAAAACACACACATACACACACACACACACTTTTACAGAGCATTTTGGAGAACACTTGAGGAAAACTATGGAAACACAGAATACCTTAATAACCTTTTAGAAGACGTTTTTGAGAGCCCTTTCACAAGGCTGTGTGATCATTTTGAAATAATTAACTCTCCTTATATGTGAAACTTTAAATTCCAGGCAACTATTGGTGTGAATTATTTATCAGGTGTGAATTTCTTTTTATGCGAGCTGTTATTTCTCCATGTAACAACGGATTTCGAAAGAAACCTTAATTCACACATAAAATGATTAAATTTGTTGTTCTGGATGAGGATGGGTTTTTTTAATTATTTACTACATTCTCTTAGTTTGTTTAACTGTTGAAAGACACAGCATGGTCATAGGTTTTTCGTTACTTTATTCTGGAAGCCTTCAGACATTTTTTTCATTTAACGCACAGAGTTAACCTGTTTGTGAAATTTGACTTCTTTCTTGAAAGACAACTCCTATAACTCTGAAGTTCCGACAGTCAGTATACCATTGGCGTTTCTACATTTATTTCTGTGCATTACTAACATTTTTTTCTACATTTACTATCGTACGTTTCTACATTTTATTTTCGGCACTGCTTTTTGCTTAAAATACTGTTTTGCATAGTTACCACATTTTGAAGTCATTCACTCCTATACAAAAAATGGCAAAATTTGACAATTAACTTCTGCAGCACTGTAAAACATTACAATGTTTGTAGCAAATTGCTGGCATCATACCTACACTTGAAATATGGTGATTATGCGCGAACTATGAGAAAACAATTATACTAAACTTGAAATTAAAATAAAATGCAGAAAACGCTGTTATTTCCATGAACGAACAAGATTTCCAAACATTGTGAGTTTATGCATTATACCTAACCTAGAATAATTTTCTCCGTTGATAAATAAATGATCTGAGTGAATGGCAGGTGCAAGTGCAAGGTATATATTTTTTTCTTTCATTACAGTGTGTGAGTGGAGGCCCCCACCGAGCTGGAGGACCAGGACTTTAGCCCCAAAGCCTCTGATAGGGACAGGGAAAGCCATACTCATATATTATTGTTGTGAAATATCTCTGCACATAGACAAGTACATTCGGAATTCGCTTACCGATGATGTTCCTTTCATATTCATTGAAACTGTCGAACTCGTTGTACAGGATTCTGCAAATATCATTCCAAGCATCCTATCCCTGTAATCTTCCGACGATGTATCCTAAACTTGTGGGCACTTTTCCACTTCCAAAATAAATAATAAAATATCAACATTAATAGCAGACATGATCGACAGAGGTTATAGCGCAAACTATACTAAAAAATCAGAGTGTTTCTGTTGAAAACCAACAAAGCACACAAGCCCAAAGCCATTGACAATCGAACCCGCCTGGCAGCAACGCTTTCGGCCTCTCCCCTCTGACAAGAGTGATTGTTTTATTGCCTAAGCGGGGAATCCGTTCCCCGATTGTGTGGACGTCTTGCCTTACATCTATGTTTCTCCAAATTTGGACGGTATCGCAGTCGGCCGGTTTGTAGCGAGCCCCGTGGGAGCTCAACGGCTGCCGGATCGGAGTTTCTACCGATTCTGCTCGTCTGAAAGTCTCGGTATAACTCTGTATCTGGCTTCAAAAGAAGCGGTTGGACAGCTGAATAATTTATTGTTTCTGCGGGGAAAACCCGGTTGTGTGAAACAGGCCTTTTAAGGGCGCATTGACGGCACGCCGCTATGTTGACGAGGTGCTGCGGCCCGTGGCACTACCGTATCTGCAGGGCATCCCAAACGTCATTTTTCAACGGATAACGCCATTTTTTAACAGGATAACGCCAGTGCTTTACACGGTGTGCGGATGCTTCCGTGACCAGCCCGATCCCCCGACATCTCGGCCATCGAGCATCTGTGGAATACGATTTAACGTCGATTGAGTACCCTCCCACCCCTCAAAATGAAGATGAACTGTGGACTCGGAGGTCTACGATACCCTAAGACTATATTCGGACTCTCATTGCCTCGATGCCACGCCCAATTCAACGCTGTATCACCCAGAATGTGGGCTACACACCTTACTGATCATCCTGTATATTCGGTCACTGGAGCCTAGTTTGTATGTGATTATTAAATAATTTGTTCAGGACCTACTTGGCTATCTGTGTGTGCAGTTTGGTCTGTTTTCGAGAATTCCTTCATGGTGTGGCATTTTCTCTGTCAAGCAGTATATTTATATACATACATGAGCTTTTCATCGTTTCATGCTTTTAATCGCAAGGAGAATTTCTGCCGGAAGTCCCTTCAGTACTTTTGGTACAGGTTGCCAATGCAGTTAAGAACATGAAACGGGGAATAACTCCAAGAAAATATGGAATTACCATGGACATTGCATAAGGAGCCACTGGAGAAACAGAAACACCCACCCAAATTTTCATTTGATGCTTCAATGAAGGAAAGATGCCTGATAATTGGAACGCTATTGTGATCTTGCTACATAAGGAAGGGGACGTTTAGGACCTCAGCAACATCAATTTCATATAAGTTGTTTTCGAAATCTTCAGTAAGGTACTGTTGCATCAATTGAAGGAAACACTGGAATTGATGACTTAATCAAGTATACAAGATGGCTTCAGGAGTGCTACAGCATTATAGATCATGTTCATGTACTGAGAGAACTAACTGTAAGAACAAATGAATATGAACTCCCATTACGTATGGCTTTTATTGATTATGAAAAGGCTTTTCATTCCGTGAAACCATCAGCAGGTTTAGTTGTCTTTGAAATCCTGCAGTACTGAAGATGCGCACATCAATGTTATCAAAAACATCTATGAAAATACAAGAGCAAAGATTCGACTGTTCGAGGACACAGCACGTACAAAAATTGTAAAGGACGTGAGACAATGTGACATCGTACCTTCCAAACTTTTAAAGCCACACTGCAAAATGTCTTTCAATCTCTGCATGAACTAGGAAGACAAAACGATAAAGATTAATGAAAATTATTTAACCATTTTTATTTTGCTGGTGGAGATCATTTTTGCTAGTACCCCCTCAGAGCTAGAGTTCATGATCTAGGAACTTGCTGACAAAGGCAAAGAAGTGAGTTTAAAAATGAACTTACAAAAGACAAAAATTGAGGTAAAATGCTTTTACAAAAACTGAAGATTTGGAAGTTGATGGGGCAAATATATAAGTAACCGACGCCTATGGCTACCTTGAACAACAGATACCAAGCGAGAACTACGTAGAAGAAGAAATAAATAGGAGTATAAAACTCGGTTGGAGGGCATTTGGAAGAACCAGTACAACTTTCAAGCGCAATTTACCATTTACCATTAAGTCTTAAAAGAAAAATGTTTAATAAATGTATACTTTCAGTTCTTACCTATGGATCAGCGACATGGACAGTAACGGAAAATAACACATAGGGGATGCATACAACTCAAAGAAGCAAGCTTAGTGTAATCAGGAAAGGTTGGAAGAGGAGCACATGGATTAGACGAATGACAAGAGTTGATGACATCATGATCAAAGTGAAGACCCTCAAGTGGTAATGGGCTGACCGTATTGCTATATGAACTGACTGACCATCGTTGAACAACAGAAGTATTTGATTGGATACCAAGAGGTAGGCAAAGACCTAGAAAAAGACCGCATGGGTGATGGGTGGATGAAATGTAAAAACAAACTGGAGTGATTTGGAAAAAAATAGGCTCAAGACAGAAAGTTGTGGAAGAGACTTAAGGAGGCCTTCATCCAGTAGTGGATTGATAATATACGGTGGTGGTGATGATGATGATGATGATATGAGCAAGTATACTATATACCACGATTCTCTCACTCCTTTTTTTATTTTTTATTATTTTGCTCTCTCGGAAGTTGGACCCTGGAACCCCCCCCCCTGAAATTATTTGGTTTCGCCGCCCATGCACTGTCCTATAAAGAGATGTCAAGTTCAAGTCCACCGATCCTATATGGAGTAATGTCAAGAAATTAGCTTCATACGCCACACCCAAATCTACCGCCATTCGCGAAACCTTGGAAATCTTGACCAGCTGCGAAGCTTGCAACGATGGCGCCTCCCTGGAATTGCCACGTATTTGGAATTAATTCTTCAAATAATGCTGGCCGCCCCGGTGGCGCAGTGGTCTAAGGCGCTGGCCTCTGATCATTCGTCCGTAAGGGGTCCGGGTTCGAATCCCGGTCAGGCATGGATGTTGTGTTTGTCTTACGGCACTGGCTCTCTCCCTTCCCTGGAACCAGTGACTCTAAATTAGGGACGGGCGACCGCTTATAGCCCATTGAGTTGTTCACGGTGGTCGTTAAACCTCAAATAAAAAAAAAAATAAAAAAAAATAATGCTGAGTTTTCTACCAATGGTGACCTCGTTCCCAACCAATGTAACCTCGTTCCTTCGAAATATCACGTTTGCTCCTATTCATTTATTGTCTAGTCAAGTCACCACGTTCAAAGTGTTAAAACGTTCTATTATCTAGTTTGCAGTTGGCTGTCTACCTTCCTTGAGAAAGCCATCTGGTTGATGTGCGAAAGCTTGGAAATTTTTATTTTTATTCTACGCCGAGAAATTTTCGGATTTTTAGTATAGTTATACTATTTTGAGTATAATTTGGTGTACAGTTCCTACTTTTTAAACTTGGTATACTTTGGAATACTCTGTGTATAAAGGAAACACTAGTGGGCCCACAGTGCATACATATCTCTTACGGTGTTCTCTGATATGCCAGATGAAAGTGATCTTGGCACACAACTCGAGTCTTGCTGACACATATTCTACATATAATTTCCAGTCACTAAGGCTCACGCGACGTTGACAAACCATCTGAGAACCTTTCTATTTTGCAGAATGTAGGAAGTGCCCTCCCAAAATTGACTAAATCTGAGAAAATATTTTAAACGAAGTCTCAGTAAGTTAATTTTTACTCGAAAATTATTGTTGGTATTTTACTTTTAGTACCTTTTAAATCCACACATTTATCTAGAAGTTGAATTCAAAGGATTGTGGTAGGTTTCCTTAGCCAAAATAGCTGATTGGACATGACCTGGCTTTCAAAACCTGTTCCGCAAAAAACACTGCTGAGCATCTGTGAATAAAATCACTTGTCTAAGTAACTTGTCGAAGCACATTTTGGGTCCGTTCACAATCAAAACATGGGAAGCCTTCTAGGGTGTCGAAATGAATGGTTCTTCCAAGCCACAACTGCACGCATTAAAGGAGAACTGACCAAGTGATCTCTAAGTACCTGACTACAACAAGCCTAAGGTTCATGCGTGGGTGAATTTCTAGAGGTATATCAAGTTTAAGAAAAAATGGGCTGTGAATACACCAAGAATATTTACAACACGAACGTGCAGATTTCCGTTTAATAGGTGTAAAAGAGTACAAATTAAAAACTAGATTGCTAGCTTTCACCGCCGAAAACGGGCGGCTTCGTCAGGCTAATGTTTACAACGTTGAGTACAGAATCACACTGCGAACATTTAAACAAACAGAAAATCACGTCTCAAACGGAGAAAATTCGGAATATCTCTCCAAGCCTTGCAGTTCTTAAGGAATTCAAGGTGGCAAAGTTTGTTCAGGTGGCAAAGTTTGATTCTGTACTGTCAAAACTCTTTAAAGGTACCCATGCAAATGCCAACTGGGGAACAAACTTTGCCACTTTGAATTCCTTAAGAACTGCAAGGCTTGCAGAGATATTCCGAATTTTCTCTGTTTGAGACGTGATTTTCTGTTTGTTTAAATGTTCGCAGTATGATTCTGTACTCAACGTTGTAAACATTAGCCTGACGAAGCAGCCCGTCTTCGGCGGTGAAAGCTAGCAATCTAGTTTTTAATTTGTACTCTTTTACACCTATTAAACGGAAATCTGCTCGTTCTAGGGGTATGCTCATCAAATTTCATATGCTCTATAGGTTCCAACGGGGCGTATGCTGATAGCTTCTGCGGCAGCAAAGGTGAGCCAATTCATTGGCCAAGTGGTGTTAACACCCTGGTATCATGCACTTAGCCCACAAAGAGTGACTAACATAGCATAGATGAGGCTTTCCCATGGAAAGCGGACTGTACAGCCACATTGGCAACATATACACCACCAGACTTTGATGGATATCCACCCTTTGAGCTCATTCAGACTCAGACGGATAAGGCTTTCTCATAGAGAGACAGCTGAACACCAAACTTTAGTTTGTGCCCAGCTAATGGGTGTTAACATGAAATGTCTAATGCTTTGTAATAGAAAGCGAGGAATAAAGCAAGATGCAATATTTCTCACCAGCATTTAACTTAAAAAAATAACTTGCAATAATATACTGTTCAACAGTACACTCAGCAGTACCAATATATACAGGGTGATCAGAATTGACCACACCGTAAATCTATCGGATGATTCCTCGTGGAGAAAGAAGCCGAAAACTGTTGTCCGATTGAACGTCGCATTCCAGAGATATACGCGCCGAAAGTTCGTGACTTCACATCCGGTAAAAATACAGACATTAGAAATAACTTACCTAATCACTTTGATAGAAAAAATGTAATTTATTTATGTGTACCACTACAGCACAAATGATAAAACACGTGGATTCGTCTCAGATTACAACATGTGTTAAAAATAACCACCTTTTAGTGCGGAGCCCGCCGAGGAATAGACATCTGCACGCGTTGCAGCATAACAGGGGTTACATTTGTGAGGGCCGCGTGTAAGGTGGCCACTAGGTCGTTCAGGCTGTTGACAGGGCCGTCGATATACCAGTTCCTTTAGATGACCCCAAAGAAAGAAGTCCAATGGGTTAAGATCCGGCGATCTAGCGGGCCATGCGACAGGACCACCACGGCCAAGCCATCGACCGGGTTATTCCGTATCTATCCACTGGCAAACATTTGCAGAGTAATGTGCCAGTGCTCCATCATGCTGGAACAATAGATTGCTGAGAACAGCCAATGATACGTTTTCCAGTAAGTCCGGTAGAACATCACGTAGGAACACCATGTAGTTGGCAGCTGTGACACGTTCGGGAAGAAGATATGGTCCCACTGGAATATCGCCCACAATACCACACCAGATATTAACACCCCACCGGACCTGGTGAGCGTGTTCATGTGTTGCGTGCGGATTGTACAATGCCCAAACATGACTATTATGGGTGTTGCAGATACTCTGCTGTGTAAACCTTGCTTCACCAGTCCACAAGATCCGGCGGATGAAACTATTATCGGTAGCACTCACAGTATGCCTGTCTTAGAGGATAATCCTGTGGTAATATCCTTTGCACCCGTGTGACGTCATATGGATGCAGGTCTTCGTCGTGTAGAACGGCAAGTACGGTACTTTGGTGCACACCGAACTATTGCGCGATCACACGGTTGCTGGTTGTTGGCTCCTCCTCTATGAACTCCAGTATGGCATCCTTGTGGGATGGTGTTCTCACAGAGGGTCCAGCGCCACTGTCTACACTTGGACGTGGTGCGATATTTCCTGTGCCGCGCATTCGAACCTCAAGCCGCCGTGTGATCTGGGCGTCCGGGTGCCGTCGTGCTGGGTATCGCTCGCTGTAGGCCCTTGCTGCACGCAATGCTAAACCATGGCATTCCCCCAAGAGGAGATACATGTTACAATACTCTCTCAAACTGTACGGCATATCGCTACCAACACTACTGTCAAATGTGCCAACGCTGTAGAAGCTTACCTGATACCGTCGTCAACCCTTTTTATCCCTACCTGCCGTATCGCGCAGGCCTACATTCGAATTTGCATAACCAACCCGTGCCCCTTTTTAAAATGCTGATTGTCTTTTTTTCTTTTTTTTTTAATTAGAGGTTTAACGATCACCGTGAGCAACTCAGTGGGATATAAGTGGTTTCTCGTCCTGATTTTAAGACCACTGGTTCCGGGAAAGGGAGAGAATCAGTGTCGTAGGACAAACACAACATCCATGCTTCACTGGGATTCCAACCAGGACCCCTTTCGGACAAATGATCAGAAGCCATCGCTTTAGACCACTGCGCCACCGGGGAGAGGGGGGGGGCTTGATTGTCTTGTGATACGTGCGTCTGTATAGCTATATACGTCGCTCTTCAACGAGCATGTGCGTCGAGTCGCCCGTCCCTTATTTAGGGCCACCGGTGCCAAGGAAGGGAGAGAACCAGTGCCGTAAGACAAACGAGCATGTGCGTAAGGAAACTTTCGGCGCGTATATCTCCGGAATGCAACGTCCGATCGGACAACGATTTTCGGCTTCTTTCTCCACAAGGAGTCCTCCGGTAGGTTTATAGTGCGGTCGATTCTGATCACCCTGTATAGATTTATTAAGTTTACATACTTTCGTTTCTTGGCCTTTTTCTATGTATCCTGCTGGTTGACTGATTTCCTTCTAAATTGTCGTACAAAAATGCAGTTTTTATATCAAAGTGGTGGACATGCATTTTTCTGTATGCTGCTATTGTAAGTAGGTTGCGAATTGCAGTGTCTTTTGCGACGGAAGCAAATATTTGATTATAATCTTCACCAGGCCTTTTAATAAAACCCTTTGCTTCAAGTCGAGCTTTGTATCTATCTATGTCCCCATTAGCATGGTATTTTATTTTAAATGTCCATTTGCAACCAATGACTTTCTTCTCTTTGGGAAAATCAGTAAGTTCCCAGGTTTTATTCTTCTTTAGAGATTTAATTTTTTTATTCGCGGCTTCCAGCTATTTTTGTCTTTCTTCTTTGGCAATTTCTGTATTTCATGCCAATTTGTAGGCTCAGGCTTAGGTTTCACTTTGGCAAAGTATGCTAACCTGACAGGCGGTTTTCCTTTTGTAGTTCTACACTGTAGAAAATTAACTGTATATTTTACGGTTTTAAACCATTTTCCAGGGTGCCAACACAAAACCGTAAAATCTACAGTTTTATGCAGTGTTGAAGCAAAGCTGTAACTTTGCTCCAACACTATCAACACATTCGTTCCAGCCAAATTTTTGTGTTTTCGTGAATATTTGGACTGTGACTCGCTCCAGCCAAATTCTGTGCTGTTTTCTTCATTAAACGCAGTGTTGGAGCAAAGCTATAGCTTTGCTCCAACACTGCATAGGACTGTAGATTTTACGGTTTTGTGTTGGCACCCTGGAAAACGGTTTAAAACCGTTATATATACAGTCAATTTTTTACAGTGTAGCTGAACTTCTGGGTTGTGTACTTGTGTTTTCACCTGTTGATCCATTTGATTCTAACAAAGGATTTTCACTTTCAAAAACAATATCTTGTGTGTTTTCGCCTGTTTTTGACATTGGCCTAAAAGTTTCCTGTACACTGGGACTTTCATCAAATTTTACACTACGGCTTATTATCACTCTGTTTGTTCCTAGTATTAGGATACAATATCCTTTGGTTCTTTCACTGTATCTAACCAATCTTACTTCTTGAGCATGACTGTCAAATTTCTTTCTGATTTGTTTTGGCACATAAGCATGTTTTGCAGTCAAACACCTTTATATGTCCCATGTAAGGCTTGTAGCCCTTCCATAGTTCGAATGGTGTTTTTCCTGTAATCTGGTTGGTAATCTATTTTGCAGGTATGTTGCAGTGATGAGAGCTTCTTCCCAAAACTTGTGTTCTATTTTCGAATCCATGAGCATTATTATCTTTGCCATTTCAACGAGATACCGATTTTTTCCTTTCTGCCACGCCATTTTGCTGTGGTGAATATGGTACACTTTTTGTCTGTTTCTTTTTTTGATTGGAGGTTTAACGATAACCGTGAGCAACTCGGAGGGCTATAAGCAGTCTCCCGTCCCTTATTTAGGGCCACCGGTGCCAAGGAAGGGAGAGAGCTAGTGCCGTAAGACAAACACAACATCCATGCCTCACGAGATTCGAACCCGGACCCCTTTCAGACGAATGATCAGAAGCCGTCGCTTAGACCACTGCTCCACCGGGGCAGCGTACACTCGTTTGATGTTCAATTCCATTCTCGGCAAAATAGTTTTCGAATTCTGAACCAACATATTCTCCTCTATTGTCAGTTCCGATTGTACCAGGTTTGTTTTTAAATATGTTGCTGCCGCCCTGCCCCGGTGGCGTAGTGGTCTAAGCGATGGCCTCTGATCAATCGACCGAAAAAGGTCTGGTTTCGAATCCCGGTGAGGCATGGATGTTGTGTTTGTCTTACGGCACTGGATCTCTCCCTTCCCTGGAACCAGTGACCCTAAATTAGGGACAAGCGACTGCTTATAGCCCATTGAGTTGCTCACGGTGGTAGTTAAATCTCCAATCAATATATATATACTGCTGGCCGCCCAAAATGCAACACCAAGAAGGACACGAGATAGCAAAGCCAGATTTACTGGACACATAACAACAGATACAAAGATGAAACGATTGAGCTTACAGGCCCGTGCGACTTGCGGAACACGCAGACATCAATAGTTTGTGTGGCCCCCATATGGCTGGCAATAACGGCCGCTACACGCCGCGGCATCGAACGAAAGAGGCTTTGGATGTGGGCTTGGGGTATGTCGGTCCAGGCTGCTTCCACACGTTGCCACAGTTCATCAGGCATAGCCGCGGGTGGTGCTTGCCGGGCCACTCGGTTGCAGATCAGCGACCAGACGTGTTCGATGGGCGACATATCGGGAGAACAGGCGGGCCACGGCACCAGTGACACCTGGTGCGTCGTGAAGAATTGTTGCACGTTGCGTGCCACGTGCGGGCGCGCATTGTCCTGTTGAAACGTGGCCGCTGGCAGGTCCTGCAGGTAAGGGAGGACTACAGGCTCCAAAACGTCGGAATGGTGTGGTGGCTGTTGAGAGTACCGGCGGTGCGTACCAAAGAGATGCGGGTGTCATATCCAATGGCGCCCCAAACCATAACGCCAGGCGACGGACCGGTATGGCGATGCATAATGCCGGCGTCAGTCTCTCGCCGCGGTGCCGCCAAACGCGGATCCGACCATCGTGGTGTTGCAGGCAGAAGCGGGATTCGTCGGAAAAGACAATGTCGTGCCATTCCGTAGTCCAGGTGCGACGTTCAACGGCCCACTGCCGCCGCACTTGCCGGTGGTGTAACGACAATGGGAATCGGAGCAATGGGCATCGTGCGACAAGTCTCCGCTCCTGCAGACGACGTCGAACGGCACGTGTTGACACAGGTTGTTGCGCAACACATCCTAATTCCTGCGATAACGTTCGTGATGTGGCGGTGCGAGCCGTCAATGCCCGCCGCACAACATGCCGGTCCTCTCGTTCCGTGGTGTACCACGCCTGCGGTAATCGCTCACGTCGGTCCGTCCGTCCCTCCTGCACCCACCGAATTCATACTCGCCTCACTGCGGCTGGATGTCGTCCCACACGGACGTCGATGTCTCGGTACGATAAACCGCTGTCGCGATAAGCTACTATTCGCCCACTGTCGAACTCCGAAACGTACTGTAATGTCTTCCGTATTCTGCGACGAGGCCCCAAGAAGCTTCCCACCCACAGGTCCGGCAGCACAATACACTTCCACTACTTACACCCCGCCTTCCGTGCACCCTTCTTATAGTGCTTCTCGGTGGCGTGCCGGGCGCACATGATTTGCATATGCCCTGTAATGCTAATCGTTTGCATGTCCTGCAAATTTCAGGCCAATCGGATGCTTCCTTCTTAGTGTTGCATTTTGTGTGGCCAGCAGTGTATATATACTGTATATATGTTGCTTGTGACTGCAATGTACTGTTTCAGTTTTTCTGTAGCTTCATTTTTATTGCTCATTAGATAAACATATGTAAATCTGCTGAAGTCATCAATGAAAGTTATGAAGTATCTTTTCCTCCCAGGAGTTATTGATCCCATAGGACCACATATGTCACTATGAATTAGTTCTAGTGTCTTTCATGCTTTATGTACACTCTCCTTGGTATATCGTTTTTGTACTAGCTTGTCCTTTATGCAGCATTCACAATTGATATTTCTTTTGCAATCAGACAATTTTAATTCGTTTACCATTTCCTTTCTTCCCATCACTCGGATGATATTGGGATCTCTGTGCCTCAAACGCTTATGCTACAAGTCTATACAATTTTGTTTTTCACAGTGTTCAGCAAAATTAGCCTTTTCAGTTTCTCCCACTGTATTCAGCTTATAGAGATGTGTGTTATCAGTAGTGCCTATGGCTGCAGTGATTTTTACCCCGCTTTATTATGTATTGGTCTCCACTAAAAATAACACTATAACCCTTTTCAGCAATTTTCCTCACTGATAGGAGGCTAGTTTCTAACTCTGGGACGTAAAGTACTTCTACTTTTGTTCTTTACTTCCCTTTATCATTTATGCAATGCAAATATCCAGTTCCCTTTCCGGCGGATTGCATTTTTGCTCAGTTGGTGGTTGTAATATTCTCCTCAGCATCTGGGTCAATTTCTGTGAAAAAAATTTCATTATTGGTCATTGTACCTTTGCTGCACAGTTTGCTAGTGGCGCCTAAATCGATTGACTATTTTGTATTTTCAACCTTGGCTAGTGCTGTTTTAAATGTGAACTCTTATGTTTCATGTTTGAATTTTAGTTCATCATTTTTGTTTGATTCAAATTTATTTCTGGCAGTTTTAGCCTGATTTCTTGCCTGTGTGTTTGTATTCTCCTGTTCGTGGGACTTCTGTGTATTCTTATTCCCTTTTACTGTTCCCCAATGCCAGCATTCATTTTTAGTGTGACCTTTCTTATTGCAATACGTACAATGTTTTGCTTCTTTTGCATTTCTGTTAGATTTGTCACTTGTTTGAAATGCTCTTGTGAAGTCTGTGTTTGTTTGTGCTCTCTCTTTTCGACTATTATATTCGTCGATGAGTTTATTTTTAACGTATTCTAATGTTAGTTCATGCTCATGTTTTGCTTCAAGAGCTGCTACAAGTGTGTCATATGGGGATGGCAGACCATACAACATTATAGCTGCTAGGTGTGAATCTTTAATTTCTTCACCAGTTGATTTTAGTTTATTTGCAATTTCTAATACCTGGTTGACGTGTTCTTGCATATTTTCGTGGTCATTGTGTACCTTTCACTGCACAGTTTTCTGAGCAAACAGATCTTACTGCTTAAATTGGTTCTTTCATGAATTCTCTGCGAAGCTAACCACATATTTCGTGCAGTCGTTTCACTTATGACATTTATTATTTGTTCGTCAGTCAAAAGTAGACTTATTATTGACATCGCTTGCGTGTTTTTCTTAATCCAGTCCTCAGTTTTAACTGTAGATTCCTTTCGGGAAACAACATTCCAAGTATCTTCTTTAATGAGAAACATTTAGATTTTAAATTTCCAAACTGCATAATTTTAATAACGAGGAACAGTACACCAATTAAGTAGTAAATAGTAACACTATACTAGTGATCCGATTTATTGGCGTAGGAAATAAACACATAAGCGTTTCCAAGCTTTCGCACATCAACCAGATGGCGTTTTCAAGGAAGTTAGACAGAAACTGCAAACTGAAAAATAGAGCGCTTTTCAGTTTGCAGTTTCTGTCTAACTTCCTTGAAAACGCCATCTGGTTGATGTGCGAAAGCTTGGAAACGCTTATGTGTTTATTTCCTACGCCAATAAACCTGATCACTAGTACAGTGTTACTATTTACTGCATAATTTTCATTATTCAAATATTGCGATGAAAAAATTTGTCGCGTTTATTGGACTAGAAATGCTAGTGGAAAGAGTTGAAGTGATCATGAGAGAGAAGCACCGCAAAAAAACTGTGATTTATCGGATGGACTTCTACAATTCCCTACGGAAAACAAGATTCCTGTAGTAAATGTGTCCGAAAAAGTACTCACTGCAGAGGAAACGAATATCTTAACACAAGGCCCAAAGTGCCGCCCTGGTGGCGCAGTGGTCTAAGCGATGGCCTCTGATCATTCGTCCGAACGGGGTCCGGGTTCGAATCCCGGTGAGGCATGGATGTTGTGTTTGTCTTACGGCACTGGTTCTCTCCCTTCCCTGGAACCAGTGACCCTAAATTATGGACGAGCGACTGCTTATAGCCCGTTGAGTTGCTCATGGTGGTCGTTAAACCTCCAATTAAAAAAAAAAAAAAAAAAAGCCCCAAAGTTTTGCCCCAGAGCGAAACTCAACATCAAGGAAATCATCCCGCGCCGCCCCGGTGGCGCAGTGGTCTAAGGCGCTGGCCTCTGATCAGTCGTCTGTACGGGGTCCGGGTTCGAATCCCGGTCAGGCATGGATGTTGTGTTGGTCTTACGGCACTGGCTCTCTCCCTTCCCTGGAACCAGTGACCCTAAATTAGGGACGGGCGACTGCTTATAGCCCATTGAGTTGCTCACGGTGGTCGTTAAACCTCCAATCAAAAAAAAAAAAAAAAAAAAAAAAAGAAATCATCCCGCACCTGGAATCAGCCATTGAAAGACTACCCTCTTCCGAACAGGACACAGCGAGGCACTTAGCAGCCGAAAAACTGAAGAGAAGTTTAGCCACAGGAGTAAAACATGACACCCGAGCATGGTCAGTCATAAAGAACTTGCAAAAGAGGGATGATCTGGCAATAACACTCACTGATAAATCGAACCAGATTGCCATAATGAATAGGAAAGATTATGATGACGAGCTGAAGACCTTTATCACCGAGTCGGCATCGACCAAAGTTGCTACCGACCCGACTAATACCCTGGTATCCAGAGTACAAAGGATGAAAAAGTGGGCTAGCTTGCCAGAAAGCAGCCGTCACCCCACTGGGACCATCGATACCACCACCGTTTGGTCGGCTTAAACACCACAAACCTGGGCACAAAGTGAGACCCATTGTCTCTAAAATTAGAGCCCACACCTATCACCTTGAGAAAGAGTTATCAGTTTTCCTCAAGAAATACCTTCCACCCTCTCAACACGCCCTTAGTTCAACACAAGACTTTATAAGTAGGACTGGAGGCGTAGTCTTGAACGAGCACAATATATTAGCAAGCCTCGACATAACGTTCTTATAACCGTCAATACCGGTAGAGGAGGCCTGTGACAATCTCGAGATATGGTTATCCAGGGATGATGAATTTCTCCCAGAAGCGGTGCAAGATATAAGAAGAGCCCTAAACCTGACTGTGAACAACAATTTCTTTCGTTACCAAGGAAATATATACAAACAAACCAGAGGCGCTCCTATGGGTTCTCCACTGTCAAGCATATTAGCAGAAGCAATATTACGCCCACTAGAAGAGAGAATTTTCTCCTGCACCGTCAGAAAGCCACATATATGGCTCCGATATGCCGACGACATATTTTTCATATGGCAGTATTCTGACGCGGACCTTCAAGAATTCTGGGGACAAATCAATACATTGCATCCAACACTCAAATTCACCCTAGAAAGGGAAACTGAAGGAAAACTACCATTCCTAGATGTTATGTTGCATAAAAATCAGAATGGCCGACTTGACACGGCGGTTTACTACAAACCAATAACAGTTCCCAACTTTTTCGCACCTAAATCTGTATCTCCAAATTCATATAAAAGGCAGAATTTAGAACATATTTTGAAAGAGCTTTCAACGTCTGTTCCAGCGTAGAAACAAGGAACAAAGAGATAACAGATATCATTAATAAAGGCATTGCAGCTGGTTTCCCCGAACATGATAAGAAAAGTCCTACAAAGAATTCAGTCAAGGTATCGTACAACCCCCAAGGCAAAAAGAGATAATTTATGTTACGCTGGATCTGTGCCGTATATCCCAAAATTCTCTTACTCATTCAAAAGTCTAATGAGACGCCATGGCCTTCACATCGGCATCAGATCCCCGGACAGCATACACAGAGCAGTAGCAAACACGTGCAAAAACCCAGACAGGAAATCGGAAGCAGGAGTGTAAATGATACCTCTGATGTACCCGAACGGTTCGTCGAAAGTTTACATCGGAATGACGAAAAGGTCGATTGCTGTAAGGACTAAGGAGCATATGAGAGACATCAGATTGGGAAAGACCTTAACAGCCTTGTCTAAAGAAGTAGCACAGAAAAACACAGTCCTGCTATGGGATAAAGTAAAGATAATTGTGCCGTATACTGGCTACAAAGGTACGCTGATCAGAGAGAGTATTGAAATCTCCACACATCCCTACGCATGCAACGATACCCAATCTGTTGATATTCCGTCCGCGTGGAGGAACATGCGGAGATGATTCTCCGCATGAAAGAAACCCGTGTATCGCCTCGTGCCTCGAGCATCAAATTTTCAAAATACGACGTTCCCGACCACCAGTGTTTCGAAATCTTTTGATTATACTCCCCAGACTTGTTAGTAACGTCTGCAACCCTTGAGAAAGCCTCCCGGTTGGAGAGCGAAAGCTCGGGAGATACAATTTCCCCTTGTATTCATTCTTTAATTATATTTTCACACCAGTAAACGGAGTTTGTATAGATTTGTTTACTGTGTCATTTGTATTGTTTAAGAGCAAAAGTTTCACTTCTTTATCAACTACGCATGCAACATGGCTTATTCAATGAAAGGCTTAACTTTTTACTTTGGGTTTTGAAAACCCACTTTATAGTTGATACCTTTCGGAAGTTAGCAGCGCAATGTCCCAATGGCGGACTTAAAACTTCGGAAAAGAAGAATTATAGCATGCATTAACGAACTCACCTTGAATAATGGTATCCTTTGATAAGAAAAAAAAATATTTAATAAAACAACGCAAAACATCTATACACAGAACATTGAAGACTCATGAAAGAAATACGGGATTACGCCATATTACGTCCCGCTCCAGGACGATGAAAATTTTCAAGTTTTCAAATATTATCTGACTTACCATCCTTGTCACATTTACGCCAAAAATCGGATTGTCATCTTCAAAATTTGTATTGAAGACTCATTTTATAGCTTGCATTAAAACATTGCAGTTGATGAAGAACACCTTCCAACATTTCTGTTCGGTTGCCACTTAGCGTATGCGGGCCCACGTGATGAGCCACGCGCTCGATGCAACGAGAATTTCTAAACAATTATTTCTCCTCCTCGCTCGTGTGGACTTTTGCCTTTCGACTACTACGAAGCGCACCGTATGTTTCTCTTTGTTTCCAACAGAACAAATGAATATCAGAGAACAGCTCAGTGATATGTATGTATGTACGACCGAGTAAATAAGATACCTTTTGGAAGGTACTGAATAAATATGGTGTTACTGGGAATCTACTTAATAGTGTAAAAGCAATGTATGCTGGTATTGCATTAAAACATTGCAGTTGATGAAGAACACCTTCCAACAAGTGAATGGTGTTTATACAAGTGAATGGTGTTTTATCAAAAGGGTTTTCTATTGATGCAGAATTCAGACAAGGTTGTGTAATGCCACCATGGCTGTTTAACATATTTATGGATGCGTCATGCGTGATGCAAAAATGGACAATTCTGATTTATGTTTGGGTAATATCCATGTGTGAAGGTTGCTGGAGGCTGATGACACAGTCCTGTTGGCAGAAAGCGAAAGTGAGTTGCAGAGTATGTTGTCCCGTATGTACGATGTTTGCATGAAATTCAAACTAAGTATAAATAAGGGAAAACCCAAAGTTATATTCGGTTGCTAAGTGTTTCTGGAACGTGGAAAGAGCGATGTATTTGTTTATTTACTGACGTTACGTATTTGGAGGATTTTCACTTTGGATCTCGCCCTTTGGATTTAACTGTTATAATTAATATATCGCCAGTGCCGTTAATGCCCACCAGATGGAGACGTCTCAGTAGCTGAGCCCATCTTACGGATTTATGATGTCAGAAGCTGACTTAAAAACACACTTACCTCCGTGGATTGTTGGTCCCCGTAGTGTAAGGTTAACGCGCTCGGCCAGATATCGAGAGATCCGTGGATTCATTTCCCCGGCGGTGACCGAATAACAATTTTTAGGTTGCTATGTGTTTCTGGAACGTGGAAAGACCGATATATTTGTTTATTTACTGACGCTACGTATTAGGAGGATTTTCACTTCAAAGTTATGGTTTATGAGCGAGGAACTGATAGCACTGAATTTAATACACTGCCTGGCAGAGAAAATGCCACACCATGAAGAAATGCTCGATAACAGACTAAACTGCACACACAGATAGCCAAGTAGGTCATGAACAAATGACTTAATTGTCACATACAGACAGGCTCCAGTGGCGGATATGATTAATGATGATTAATTGTCACATACAAACAGGCTCCAGTGGCGGATATATAGGATGATCAATAAGGAGTGTGGTCCCAATTTTGGGCGATACAAAAATGAATCCGAAGTGGCATCGAGGCAATGAGAGTCCGAATAGAGTCCTGGGTATCGTGGACAGTGTGGCGTTGATGAGAGTCCACAGTTCATCTTCATTTTGCAGGAGTGGGAAGGTACTCAACCGACGTCCAATCGTGTCTCACAGATGCTCGATGGGCGAGAGGTCGGGTGATCGTGCTGGCCACGGATGCATCCTCACACCGTGTAAAGCATTAAGGCTGATCCGAGTGGTATGCGGCCGGGCGTTTTTCTTTTGAAAAACGGCGTTTGGGATGCCCTGAAGATACGGTAGGGCCACGGGCTGCAGAAGCTCGTCAACTTAGCAGCATGCCGTCAATGTGCCCGTAATGCGTACCAGCGGTGAGCGGCTGCTGGCGCTGATAGCACCCCACACCATGATTTCACGTTGCTGGGCCGTGTGGTGCTCCACAATGACGGAGGAATCCGCCCATTGGCCACGTCGCCTCCAGACTCTTACACGGCGATCATCCGTGGTGAGACAGAACTGCGATTTGTCACTGAACACCACAGTGTTCCATTCTCCCCCGCAGCTCTGGAGAGACACCACGCCAAGCGGTGACGACGATATCTCTCTGTGAAGGGAGCTGTCGGAACGGACGGCCGGACAGCAAACCAGACTCAGCCAATCGGAGCGACAATGTGCGTGTCGATATCGGGGCATCCAAGCCTCCCCATTCATTCCGCAAAATGTCGCCCGTTGTGGCCTGTGGGTCCGCTACGGCATGACGTCGGATGCGAAGATCGGTGCGCTCGGACGTCCGTCTCCGTTTTCCGGTCTCCCTACGACGTTGCACAGATCCTTGCTGGGACCACTGTCTCTAAATGCGACCGATGGTTGCGGCATCACGTTGCGTTTCTTCAGCAATATGACGCGAGGACCATCCGGTGGTACGAAGACCTACGATGATACCTCTCGTGAACTCATCTGTTTGACGAAATCGCGTACGACGGCATCTTAACGGTATTCGCACCCCTTGTTCGTTCTCCAAACACGGTTACAGCAGAACCACTCACTTCTTGCGGCCGTGACGACGTCTTGACTGATGGCCTTACCGGCTGGTTGTCCGCTTATATCCTGCGCGCCGTTCGTGCGATTGTCCTGCAAATGCGATCATTTACATAACTTGTACTTGGGCACCCACCCTGCAATTTACATGGCGCTGCGTTTACGTCTTCGTTGTGTGGCATTTTCTCTGTCAGGCAGTGTATAAGTCTAACCGGCCCAGTGATTGACCAGGTGAATGAGTTTGTGTATTTAAGGAGCATGTTTGACAGAGAGAACAAATTAGTTGGGGAAATTAGCAGGGAAGTGAATTCTTCATTGAAAGTCATAGCTGCTTTGGGAGGTTTTCACCAGGGCCCGAGTTAGTTCAGCGGAGACCCTGTGCTCATCCTATGTTGGGGGCCCCGTTGATCAAAATTATAAGCTAACAGTTGATAAGAATATTTGCTGGTAAATATTTTTTTGCAAGCAATTTTTCTAGTAGTAAAACAATAAAATACATCCCACATGCTAGTCATCTTTACAGCCAATGTGGATTGTAATAGACTAGCATTCACACCACTTGTACTTCCCCGCATCCGCAGGGCTTACAACTGTAACATTAATTACTCTGGAATTCTTTTTTGTTTTTGTTTTATGGTATCATTTGCAAAACAAATAACTATCCTCCCAGAGATATAATTTTAAACCTCTAGTCTACCATAAATTTAATGGAAATGATGAACTGACGGTAGTTTAAGCTGTAAGAAGTAATCCCTCACAAAATGTTACAGCTCACAAGTGACAACACACATTGTGGGATAAATTATTGCAAAAGTCCATGTAAATTATTACAAGTCTTTAACTAAAGTAGTGTCATTTGAACTTTTTCGGTATTTTCATTTATGTGAAAGTAAATCCAACATAATTATGAATATTGATTCACAAATTTTGTTCTCACAAAACTAATATTAATAAAGATATTTTTAGTAAATTCTACGTGTTTTGCTGAAATGCTTTTCATGTATAATATACCGTATTGCTGCGAATATAGGCTTCACTCGTGATATGAGACCTCAAGGAAAAACAAACCATACCTACATGTTATTACAAGAACGTGATTATAAGTCACACCCCATTTTTAAGCAAACCATTTAAAATGTATGAATAAAAATATTTAAAAAGTACTTGATAATTTTTAACTGTTGAATTGGCAGCAGGACATTATAAAATGTTTTTTTTACCTTTTGTGGCTGCAAAATAATCAATTATATCGTCAAAACTTAAATCTGCTGTTACTTCACTTTTAATGGACAGTATATGAAGAGCATCAATTGACACTTCTTTTAAACTTTATGCATTGTTCTTTTCAGAACCACAAACGAGCGTTCATTTGAACATTTGGAAATTGGTATTGGTAAAAAAATCTTGAGGCATGTGTCAGCAATGGGGAAAATATGAACTAAATTCAAGTCCCTTAACTTCCCAAGGCAAGTGAGGGGATTTGTGCTTTCAGTGAATGAATTGTTTCATCTGGATTCGAAATTGAAGGAACTCTTCAGCAAAGTCTTCTTCAAACTCATTTGAAAACTGCTTTTGCAACAAATCAGCTGCTTCCATCACATCACTTAGGTCATTCTTGTAGACAAATTCAAATCTAGAGTCCAATTACTAATATGACTTCTTTCTGGTTTGCAACCGTGAAACAAGATTGTCACACATTACCTAAACAGTCTGAGTGATGAAGGAATCTCGATTATTAAAAACAATGTCTGGAGTTGATGAATCATTTAGAAGTCGGTTCTTGTGTATTTTCTTCTTTCTTGAGGATTTATAATCCATTTATCTCCCTAGCTGGCTGTATTCTTTCTCGAACAGTTAGAAATTTTTTTCTCACGAAATTCAGGTTGAAGTCAATAATTGACTCATATAATGGTAAAACTAACGACAAATTGCCCATAGAAGATTGAAAGGGAAGTGCTCACTTTGTTGATTCGTTTGCAATATTGTCTCAGATAGTCATTAACAAAGCAGTCTCTTTATTCATTAATTTGGCATGAATAGACTTAAAAATATATTTGGTTTTTAGAAGTAGTTTGGAGGCCCCCAAATTCTGAGGCCCTGTGCACGTGCACCACGTGCACGTGCAGAAATCAGGCCCTGGTTTTCACAGGAATGATGGGTTCTCAAGAGACTCCCGCATGGCTGTGTATGAAAGTGTAATTTTCCCTACTATGATGCATGGCATTCTGGACACTACAGAAGAGACATAGGAGTCGTTTGTGTGCTGGGGAAATGTGTTACTTTTGGGGTTTGTGGCAAGACACGTTCTGATTGTGTGAGGAATGAAGACCTGTTGCAGTTGTGTAATGTGAAGCAAAATGTTGTTGGCAAGGTGGAGACTAATATGTTTCGGTGGTTTGGCCATGTTAAAAGAATGAGTGATGAGATGTTTACTAAGAAATTGTTTTAGACGAAGTGGCAGGAAAGAAAGGCAGAGGAAGGCCAAGGAAGTCATGGAAGGATCCGATTCAGGAGTGTCCGCATGAGAAAAAGATCATGAGTATGAAGTATAGAAGATCTTGTGCACGTGGTAAGATGGGTGTCAGTGAAGCCCGTGTTGTGTGTCAAGATCGCTGTAAATGGAGGTTTCATATGGAAAAAGTAAGTAAATAATCAGAAATTTATCTGGTAGTTCGTATTTTTTTGGGGAGCTAACCTCTGAATCTCAGAGAACAACTTAGTGATATGTATGTATGTACTACTGTTCATTTTTGAAATGATATTCACGAAAAAAATTTGCTTAAGCCCCCTCCCCCCCCCCTGTTAAATTTTGCTTCTTAAGGGAATAAAGGTCTGTAAATTTACACTGGATGATATTTTTGAGAACCTGTTCAAAATGGTTATCGAAACATTTTTATTGACAAACTAGCTATACCCGGCCACGCGTAGCTGTGGCACATTGTGGTTGCATGGATGAGAAATGAGGAACAAAACAAAGCATACGTTTCATAGAAGTTTAATTTTGCAATACTTGTGGGTATACAATATTTTTTGTTTTTCCATTCTCTGCGTAGATATAAAGGCTATCTGGTTTGCCGACACGGGAACACGCAACATACAGTTGTCCATGTGAGAAGCAATCCGCATCTAAATCTAAACCACACAATTCAAAAGATTGACCTTGAGCTTTATTGATTGTGATTGCGAACGCCAATCGAATTGGGAATTGCAATCTTTTAAACTGAAATGGTGTATCGGTCGGGATCATGGGAATTCGAGGGATGAGGACATCTTCACCTTCGAAAGGCCCCGTTAAAATCGTTGTTTCCACTACATTTTTCATCAGTTTTTTAACTGCGAGTCGCGTGCCGTTGCAGAGTTTTGGCTGATTAATATTCCGCAACATGATAATTGGCACACCTATTTTCAATTTTAATATGTGTGGTGGCATCCCTGGCAGATCAAGCGAGTTCAAAAATTCCGTTTGATAATTAACTACTTCATCTGCTTCCACAACTGTATCTATCGACTTGTATGTAATTTCCTCACTTTGAATGCTGGATTGAATAACATTATTAATTTGATAGACATCTTTATTCTTCGCGGCAAGGATAGCTCGTTCACTGAGCCAATCGTGATTCTTATAATTAATTTGAATATTAGGAAATACTTTTTCGATCAGTTCTTCTTTCGATGTTACTAAATTACAAAAATTATCAGGAAATGATATTCGTCTTGACGTCTCATCGACTGGCAGTTGTCCGTTCCCAATGTCCAGTAACTGTCGTATACCTCGGCTGATTGATCGTTCTGCAGCTGGACACGCATATTCGTAGTCAACTGCAATGTACGTACGTGTCGCCACAATGTTGAATATTTCAGGCAAGCATTTATTTCGTCCGCTGGTGTCGATCGAGAAATTACAGGCAATGTTTGCCTAAAATCTCCTGCGAGCAATATCAATGCATTCCCGAATGGTTGAACGTTTCCACGCAAATCTCGCAACGATCGATCAAGAGCTTCAAGCGATTTTTTATGTGCCATCGTGCATTCATCCCAAACAATGAGTTTACATTTTTGTAATACTTTTCCCATACCGGATGCTTTGGAAATATTGCACGTGGGAGTCTCGATGATTCGCATGTTTAATGGCAACTTCAGAGCTGAATGAGCAGTCCTTCCACCTGGTAACAATGTCGCAGCTATTCCAGACGAAGCGAGAGCTAAGGCTATGTCATTTTTTGATCGAACCGTTGCCAGAATCAATCTGATAAGGAATGTTTTCCCAGTTCCTCCTGGCGCATCCAAGAAGAAGCCCCCCCCCAACTCCGTCCTTTAGCATTTGCATTATGCGATCATAAATGCCCTTCTGTTCACACGTTAATTTGGGAATGTTTGATTGGACATATGACTGGAGATCACCAGTGTTGTAACTCTGTTCACGGCGCAAATCCACATCAAATGAAGCAGTCGTAGTTCGGTTGGGTGCTGGCATTCCCAATTGACTAAGAACTTTATTTGCAATAGCTAAGCACTTGTCTTCAATATTTATCAATGTTTCGTTGTAAATGCCTTCTGTAAATTCCATGGTCATATTGGCATTTTCTAGGCGTACTCTATGCAAAATATCCTCAGCCATATGCGATCGATATCTTTCCCATAACTCTGTGGGAGATGAAGAGAAGCAAGCGGTCAATATAATTGCGAATAGTGCTCGAATTTGGTTTGGATGTGCAGTGTTGCACGCGTCACTAATACATATATCCCACTGTTGGTCGTTTTCTAATAAATTAAGAGCTTGACACGCACTGCGGAAAGTGGCATATGTGACGCCGTCAACAATTTTCAATTGCTGGGAAGATCTTGGACCAGGCACATTTACCAACAGCATGCGATGGAAAAAACATTCATCTTGATTAGGATGCACTGTATAAAGTCTACCAATTGTATTTTCTCTGAAAATGCCAGGTTGACCGTCGACTGGCTCCCCTCGTCTGCGTCGTACGAATGCTTTTTTAGTTACATTTCACGTGTAATAAGAGGGCACTTCTGTGTACATCAGTGTTCTGGCGAAAGCGTCTTCCTGGAATAAGGTGAAGAAAGCAGTCAGAGTTGTACCAGGTGGATTAAGGGCTCTTTGTTGCACATTTGCATCTGTGAAATAAACACGCTGTCCATTCTCTAAATGTACTGCTAAGTGAACCACAGCTGGATTGCGTTCATGCATGGGAAATGAAAAAATTCGCCATGCAGCCTCATTGCTGCTTATGTATCTTCCAGCCTGGTATTGTGCAATTTCATAGATAACTTCATATAATAACTAATATAGTGCATTTCTGTCACTATTTTCTGGTTGCACACCAAAAACTGCCATATCGCTGCCTTTATTCACATACTTACAGATTTATTTAATCGATTTGACCGAATTGCAATATTCTACGTTTATGTGCGCTTTGTATGTTTTTGACAACAGAGGCGAATATGGGACCACCCGACGGTTGTCTGCATTAATATCACCATTTCGCATGTGTATAGTTGCCGAATTCCCGCCATCTTCAGTTGATCGTCTCCTATACTGAGGATATCCATCGTCTCCTGTTACTGTGTTGGCTGCGAATGTTCGAGGATATTGCTTAGAACATTTCCCGTCTACCATGCATGGTGAATTCGTATTTAGTGTACCGCATGGTCCATGTATCATGTTTTTGATAACAACTGCATGCAAATCCTTATCGACGTCGGCCCGTGGAATCTCAGCGCATATCACATCGTCGATTTCGTCTGAAGTTATTTTATCGTATAGCCAGATTAGTATATGCGCATGTGGCAATCCTCTCTTTTGCCATTCTACTGAATACATCCAGCAGCGCACAGATCCAAACACTTCATGTTTCACAATGAAATCCATCAGCGACTTAAGATTTTGTCTGAAAACACGTGCTGTGATGTCATGCCTATCCACGGGTGATTGCCCAGGAAGTAACAGCTGCTGTATCTCGTCCCAAGCTGGATTGCACGTGAAGGTGATAAATAAGTCTGGACGCCCGTAATGACGAACATATGCCATTGAATCTTGAGCATATTCCTGCATGTGACGTGAACTGCCTATGTATGAAGATGGCAAAATAGTAAGCTTTCCAACGTTGGTTGTATTACCGTCATTCACAACTGCATCTCGCAAATGAATGTATTCTTCGGAGCGGAGTTTGGTCTGATTCAAACGAAGAAATAGCAAACGTTCCGTTTCAATTTTTGCATACATATCCACAATGTACTGGTGAAACAACTGACGGCATTTCAAAATATAATTGTCCTCCTTCCTCCGAATCATTAAGCGGTAGGCGTAAAAGTTCATTGCGCTGCACTTTTTATTAATTTCTGCACCATTCACTGGGTTTATCATCTTCACATTGAAAAGATATCCATCGGCACCATCCCAGAAGATAACTGGATATTGCAAAGCATCGTAACAACGGTGAGTTTCTGCGACGTTTATCAATTGATCGTTTCTTCGATGGAGAACAATATCTCTAGGTTGGAACTGATCTCCGACTATGACAATTGCTACTTCGTCTATAGTTGGAGCATTATATCTTCGGATATGTTCTCCAGCGGGCGTTTTGTCGGCGTGAATGACAATCTTGTGGGTATCTGATGGCATCATATCCATTGCCGTTTTGAACAAACGCACCAAATTGTTCTTTTCGTGAAGGAGCTCCTGTAGTTGCGAAATGATGGATCTTCTTAGCGAGGTATGTATTCCACAACGTGCATCGACTTCATCTCTATCATCACCGATGAAGTACATTTGAAGGAATTTATGGTCACTATCTCGGAACGGGAGCAGGGAGCCAGCTTTGTGATATATTTGTCCTTTGATTTTAAAAGTTGGCATGAATTGAGCAGTCACAATTTCCGCACCAAATGACGTCATTTGGAAGCAAGAGTTATATTTCCTGATGTTCGATAAGAAATGCTTCGATTCAGCGGTAGATCCAGCAAGTAGAGTTTTCAACGGCTGGTGGTGCTTCAAGTTGAGGCAATTTAATTTTTCCGCCAGCGCAACACATCCCATTCGTTTCATTATTGAACTTTAGAGCCTGGCAGTAGGTACAGACATGACTCATCTGGCCAATGAAAACATGCGGACTTGAGCTATAATCAACAGCTGGATTGTACCGGAATGCAAGACGATTGTATTGCAGAATCAGATCTGCTGTTCTTTGGGTGCGTGTTTCAGCTATCCTTGACGCCTCGCGTTCATTCCGTTGAGAACGAACCAAATCTGTTGCTGCAGAACGCGACTGCCGTGCTCGCAATCGTGCATCCTCAAGCCTGGCTGCTCGTCTTTCTGCTGATTCCTTGTTACGCATCTGGATGGTGCTTAGTCTGTTCCTCTCTCGTACGTATGCCCGCTCTTCCTCAGTCATATTCGAAAGCCGTCTTCTGGATCCTTCTGTGTGGCGAGTGCGACGACCCAAATTCGTTTTTTTGCAAAGCATTACTTCGGTTTTCACTGGAACAGAAGGAAGGGATAAGATTATAACCTCTTGTGGCTCTCACAGCTCTAGGTTGAAAACCATGAGAGATAAGAGACAAAACATAACCTCTACTTACGATTTGGTGAACGGCGCAGCTCAATCACGACACGATCACATGGAGAGTGTTCCCCTCGCTTCCAGCAGATGGCGCGTTTGCTGGTACACAGCTGACCGTTGAAAAAGCTGTTTTCTCGCGGTCGCGGGTATGTAACTGACGCGAAAAATATATAAAAACAACACGATCACCTAGTATGGAGAGTGTTCCCCTCGCTTCCGGCAGATGGCGCGTTTGCTGGTACACAGCTGACCGTTGAAAAAGCTGTTTTCTCGCGGTCGCGGGTATGTTACTGACTCGAAAAATAGATAAAAACAACACGATCACCAAGTATGGAGAGTGTTCCCCTCGCTTCTGGCAGATGGCGCGTTTGCTGGTACACAGCTGACCGTTGAAAAAGCCTTCGACCATATATACTGATAGACTGCGCATGGCATCAAAATTTCTGGCTCCAACATCGCAAGCCACGAAATCACGTGACTTCGGGCAAAAAGATAGTTAACTCGTGCTGTGCTCATCATGAATTTTAGGAGTTTCTTTTTAGAATTCCATTACGACTTTTCATTCGTGAGTACATTTATTACGCTCTGATGCAGCTATTGCCAGTGCGCAGTCCATTAGTATATATGGTCGAAGGAAAAAGCTGTTTTCTCGCGATCGCGGGTATGTTACTGACAAGAAAAATAGATAAAAACAATCTTTGAAGCGGGTTGTATATCGTGTCAAAATTTGAGCTCAATTGGTGCATAACTTTTTGAGTTTTTGAAGCGTACACAAACCAACTTAACATTTATATATATATAGATGTTTTCAAAGTTCATGTAGTGAAATGGAGTATTTGCATTTTTTTCTAAACTTCTGAGAAATGCTCTATTAAATTGTTTTCTTTAAAAACTGTTCGCAAATCTTCGAAAGTGAATATGTTTAGAAGAAAACCTGTTAAATGTTCTAAACAAAAACTTTCATTCACTGCAGTAAAATATACAGGTTGTGTCCTCGAAATCTTAGCGATTTTCTAAGTAAATTTCAAGCATAATTTCTATCTAAATTTTTCAAAGTGCTCCCGATTTAGAGGCAGAAATGTAAAACGGAGATTCAAAAAGTAACGATGCTGCTGTGTGTAAAAAAAAGTCGACTACATTACTGTGGGAAAAAGAAACAGATTAATTTCTGGCATAATTCAACACAAACATTTGATGTCTAAATTTTATGTCCCATGAGCTATCTATGAAGATAGTCATGTTGTTTTGAACTTCAACTGCTAATTTAAATGTAAATACATGTGACACATGAAAATTAGCCCCCACCCATAAGTGTCGTCACTGAAACTGAATACGCATTCTGACTGGCTGAAATTTTCCCAGTTCCCTATGAAGGTTTTCTTATACGCGCCTTGGGCCTGGCGTCTTCACGGGGTCCCGTAATTTAGAAAATGAAAACAAAATCACTTTTGCTGGAATTCTCTATATTTATTGCTTTTTTTTTAAGTTTAGGGGTGCGAGGCCCTCAAAAATATATTTTTATATTCTTTTTAGTTTACAATCCCCCACTTTTTTAAACTTTAAACTTTTTTTACATTCATGAAATTTCAAATTAAATTTCATCACATGTATTGAAGTCCCACAAGCTCAAAGATTTGTGTGTAAACCAAATACTGAAATAGAAAAAAACTAAAAAGAACAATATCAAAGTGCGTCAGATTATGCTTTCGGAAATCGGGGGAGAGGTGGGTTCGATTCCCGCTTCAAAGCTATTCATTTTCACGTTTTCTGAGGAGTTCTTACATGGACGACCAGTAAACCACAGGCAATTCAGTACATGGACATTCTAACTTGTGCAAGGTTCTTCCAGAGCTCTTTCTCCATTGATTGATATAGTTGTATGCTGTATAAGAAGCTAACACGTGGCCATTTTTTTTTTGGAAAAACTACTGCACTCCCATTGAAATTAATGGTAAAAATACACAAGGATGTCCATCATAATCATAGCGATAGAGGCGGGGCGTTCACAATCCTTCACGACGGGTGGACCGCAGCCACGGTGTATGATAGTCAGATGATACAACTACCCACGCAGTTAACAGTTAGAAAAATGGATCATTATGTCACAGCTCGCCAAGGGGCATGCAGGACTTGTGGGGATACATAGTGTTTATGAATTCATCAGTGCTAAATCAGTACTTATCACAAGCATTTTTTTATTAATAACTTTGTGTAGTTGCAAGGTATTGAAGTCCCAGAAACGCCAAAGTTTCTCAACAGAAGTTAAAGCACGTCAACTTTCTTAAATTTTTAGAAAGAGACTAAAATTTAAGCTGCAGATATGTGTCAGACTAGGATCACTTCATTTCTCATGTTTTTGATTTGGGGCGAAAGCGTTTTGTATCGAATTATCAAACAGATTATTCGACATGTAAAGAAAGTGTTTCAACTTTTAAAGCCCCAACAGATGAAAAACGATCACTAATTTATCCTTTGAAGTCAAGGACGTCGCTAGACTTCGAAATCAGGATGGGCGACGGGTGGGTGAACATTATTTTTGGTGGGGCAAACTTGATAGCAACTTATTTTTATTTTTTTTACGAAAACATAACACTTTTGAAAGAACTAATTTTTAATGCTTTTTTCCCCTTTTGATTGAAGATTTAATGACCACCGTGAGCAACTCAATGGGCTATAAGCAGCCGTCAGTCCCTAACTTAGGGTCACTGGTTCTAGGGAAAGGAGAGAGCCCATGCGGTAAAACAAACACAACATCCATGCCTCACTGAGATTCGAACGCGAACTCTTCTCGGACGAATGGTCATAAGCCAACGCTTATAACACTGCGCCACTTTAACAGTTTTCACTACCGGCTACAAAGGAATTCGTGAAATCCCCATCCCCTCCACTTGGACGCACATACATACACGGATCTAACGAGTTATGCCACTGGTGTAAGATACAAGTGTTGGTAGAATGTCGCCTTCAACTTTTACTTGATCTGGATGCATTGTCTTAGACTGCTATTCAGAATCTTGCATTTTTGCTTACGAAAATAGTACTGTATTTGAACAATTTATTTAAAAGGAAATGTCTAAATCAAATTTTAACGTCGTGCCACGCAGACACAATACGCCCCCCCTCCTTAACTTCCTTCCTTCCAGCCAGCAACTTTGCCTTGCACTCCTCTCCTACAAAGCAGTCATCAGGCACTTTCACTGTCCCGGGGCAGTCTTAAGAGCGCCAGTGTAGCTTTAGATCCCACTTCCTTTGCCGGAATCCCCTATTTTGTAAAGAAAACAAACAAAGAAATTAGTAGTGGGCCTCCTCAGTGAATTCCAATCCACCCTCCTCATTAGCCCCCTGTCATGCAAACATGAAAGTGAGGCTTAAACTAAGGAATTGTAAGAGTGGAGAACAATTGAATTTTCAAGGCACTGCGGATGCTATGTATTTTGATAAACTTTTTTGGAGATGTAAACAACGCACTTCCTAGGGGAAATACGTACAGCTATATGCAATAAAACACAAGACTTATTACTTGGCAAAGTCCAGATTATATTTTAAAGTTAATATACTGAAAAATAGCACATTTTGAACTGAATGGGCAAGACAAATTTCAGGGTCGCACCTCCTTGGTGGCGCCCCTGTTTGAAATTAATAGAACTCTACCATTACAAGTTGTTTACATTATACGTGCGCGCCGCCATTTATATACATGTATGTACACTGCTCAAAACAATTAGGGTATATCATTGTTTTGATATGAACTATACCGACATCAACTGTTCGTATGATAATAGAAATCGAAGGAAAGTGATTAGAATGAAACTTTTGCACACTTTCAAACATCTGAGTATGCAAAAATGTTTTGTGTGACGTTAAAAAGGGCATGTTTCATTCAGCGAATGAAAAGTGACACGTATCATACGATTGTTTAATCCAGGATAAAAACGACTCAAATGTTGTGAATGTGTAATTGATGAATGTGATGTACGAACAACGTGATTTACCTGAATCTATAGCCTGGAACGCTATCGGTCGCTTAGAAGCAGGTCAAACCCAATCGCAAATAGCGGAAGTCATCTGAGTGTCTCAACGCGTCCGGTTTTCAGATACCGGAAATGTAAGGCGAAAACCACAGTAAGGTCGTAGGAGAGCAACATGAAGAAATGAGGATCGGTTTTTAACACTGACTGCCAGAGAAAAACAGAGTATAAAGGCCACTCTTCTGGAACGCGAACTCCGTACGGCTACTGGCACAAATGTTTCAACTCAAACTGTTCATAACCGACTCCACAGTGTTGGTTTGTATGCTCGACGACCTATGGTATGCGTTTCTTTAAGCGCACGCCACCGCGCTTCCCGCAGACTTTGGGCACAGGATCATGCCGATTGGAGAAGAAATGAATGGAGCAAATGTTCTCTTCTCAGACAAGTCGCGCTTTAGTTCACATCCTGACAATAGGCGACTCATCATTTGGAGGGAACGAGGTACTAGTAACAACCCGTTATGGGTGCAAGAAAGTGTTCGATTTGGAGGAGGCGGAGTGATGGTGTAGGCCGGTATCTATCAATGGTCGAACCGACCTGTACATCATCAGAAATGGAACTCTTACTGCTCGCCGGTATAGGGATGAGATCCTCAGTCGTCCCTTATGCTGCAGCAATCGGAGATGAATTCATTTTCGTGGACGATAATTGCAGGCCACATCTCGCTCGATGTGTGTACGACTTCCTGTTCGACGAGGTAATCATCCGAATGGACTGACCAGCATGTTCCTTACACACGAATCCCATTACCGAGCCTGTCTGGGACGTTCTGGGGGGAACAGTTGCTGCTCGATTAACCCCTCCACATACAGTCCAGCAATTGGAAACTGCTCTTCTGCAGGAGTGGGATGGAATTTCCCAATCCCTCATTAATACTCTGATTGACTCCATGCCTCACAAGTGTGCAACATTGCTTTCTGTCAGGGGAAACCACAGCCCCTATTAAATCCAATTTTCTGGCAAAAAATTTAATTTATTTTCATTTTTATGATATGTGCAGAAATATGCATTTTTATGTTCGTCTCCTCAAAAATTATTAAATTTAAGTTACTAATTGTTTCAGCTGTATTTTCCCTCTCGTATTTTCCCTCTCTTACTATGTCTGTAATTCCTATTCTAACTTCCGAAGTTTTCCGCCACTCACAGTTTTCATACAAAACTATGATATCCCCTAATTGTTCTGAGCAGTGTATTAACAAGAATAATGAATGTGACTTCATATACATTGGAAGTACGAAACGTAAATTTTAAACACGATTGCCTGAACATATGATGGGTTGTCTTTGATTAAATTATATTATTTCATATTGCTGTAATATAACCAAGCACTATATTATTACAATTACATTCGAAACAAGAAAGATGACACCGAATTTTTGGGTGTAAATAAGCACGTCTTTTGAATCCGTTCTGAGGCAAATTAAATTTATCAAAGCTATTCAAAGTCAACGGAACCTGTATGGAAAACAATAGTATCTGACGGATGAAAGAAGTTCTTCAATCGGGTTTTTAATCCCTCAGATATTGCTGTAAACGGAATCGTGAGCTTACGCCCTCTGGTTGCAGACTTGTGCGTTAAGAAAAACATGAATTTATATGAGAAACATTTCGCACCGGAAACGCTCTCCAACACAGAAATTTTTTTTCAAATCGGACTCTTAGAAACAGAGACATCGACAAAAATAAGATGTGACTTTACGTCCCCTGGTGGGAAAACCATGCATTCTCTTAGGAAGAAAGTATTCGCAAAAGGTTTATCCATATGAGCCGTATCAGTCCAAAAAAAAAAAAAATTTAGTCGAGTTTTCAGGATCCCAAATTTTGTTACAAATACATAAGAAGCAGATATTAACACTTATGCCCCCTGGTGGCCAAACCATTCTTTACCAAACATTAGAAATTATGTGAAAAATATTTTCCATCAGGTCTTGTATGCGATACAGAAAGAATTTTTCAAATCAGAGTTTTAAGAGTAGAAATAACGCAGAAAATGCAATTTACCTTTGTGCCCCCTAGCAGAAAGTTTATGATTTACTTGAAAATTTTGAATTTATAGGAAAAACATTTCGCATCGGAAACACTATCCAACAAAGAAGGAATTTTCAAATCGGACCCTTAGAAGTAGAGATATTGACAAAAATAAAATATACATCTACACCCCTGGCGTAGAAACCATGCATTATTTCAAGAAGAAAATGTTCCTATAAGGTTTGTCGACATGAGTAGTATCGGTCAACAAACGACTTTTTTCAATCTAGATTTTAGAAGCTCATATTTTGCTGAAAATACATCAGAAGCGGAAACACTATCCAACATAGAAGGAATTTTTCAAATCGGACTTTTAGAAGTAGAGATATTGGCAAAAATAAGATATATATTTATGCCGCCTGGCGGAGAAACTGTGAGATATTTTAAGAAGAAAATATTCCGAAAAGGTTTATCGATGTGAGTGGCATCAGTTCACGAAAGAATTTTTTCAATCGATATTTGAGAAGCTCAGATTTTATGGCAAACACATCAGAAGCAAAAATTAGCACTTACGTCCCCTGGTGGCCAAAGTATTCTTTACCAAAAATTTGAAATTATATGCAAAAGATTTCCCATCAGGAGGTGTATCCCCTGAAGAAATTTTTTTTTCAAATCGGAGCTTTAGGAAAAGATTTATCGGGAAAATTGTAATGTATTTTTACGCCTCCTAGCGGGAAATATATGCGTAATTTGAAAAAGTAACTGTATCTAAAATACTTTTCGACATAAGTGGTGGAATCGAAAGATAAAAAAAAAATTTCAATTGATGTTTAGAAGCAAATATGTGGAATAAAACGTATTTTTGAATTCGACATCATATGCCTTTACGCCCTCTAGCGGCGAAATTGTACATCGTAAAAAAAAACGAAATAAAGGATCATCATTCTCATAATTCAAGCTTCCCAATGCAAAAAGAATTTTTCAAATCGGACTAATAGTTGCAGAGATATCGTGGGTACAGGCGGACGGAAGGACAAACCGATAACATAACCACGATCTTTTTTACGCTTTTCCAACCGTAGGTTGAAGAATCGTATATGGTCCAGCTTTGTCCGTCCGTCTGTACGCACAACTGGCGTAAACAAATGGGGTCAAATGTCACGAGGTAGGAGCGTGATCCATTCCATTGCACTTATACGTCATAACTTGCGTAAATATGGTTCGATTTCAATGAAATGTGACTATGTGGTAAGGGACCGCCTGGAGACGAACCCTATTCAAAATGGGTGAATTGGGGTCAAAGGTCAGGACATAAGAGCGGGATGCATTACATTGCCTTTATTCGTCATAACGTGCGTAAAAATGGTTCGATTTCGATGAAATTTCAGCATGTGGTAGGGGACCAACTGGTGACGAACTCTATTGAAAATGCATGAAATGGGGTCAAAGGTCAGGACATAGGATTGCGATCCATTCCGTCGCCCTTATCTTACATTATTAAGGTGGACGTCAAGTAATTTTGTTTCCTATACTTCCAATGGAAAAACTTTTGTACACATTTCCTTTACAATTAATGTGTCCCCAAGGATGAAAATTTGAACATCGATTAAAATAACTTCTTATTATCACTTGGAATACTTAATATTTTCTAAAACGTAACCATAATTATATTAAAAATCAATAACTTTTCCTTTGGTGGTGTTGAAACCACAAAAAGGACGGCGCGACCTGTACTTTGATCACGTCAGTAGACAAACAAATGTTGGATTGCATAATTATGGTTATGTTTTAGAAAATATTAGGTATTCCAAGTTATAAAATGAAGCTATTTTAATCAATGTTCAAATTTTCATCCTAGGGAACGCATTAATTGGGAAGAAAATGTGTACAGAAATGTTTCCCTTCGAACTACAAGAAACAAAATTACTTGACGTTCACCTTAAAGGAGCAATTCTTACATGTATGTCAATTTTATTTTGAAAACGGTTCTAAGAATTTTGATGAAAGTCGTTAACCTACCGTTTTCTGGTACTAGAAATCGATTTAGCTTGATCTCGACTTTAGGAAAATTCGTTTAGTGGGTTAATAACACAGATATCATATAAGAGACTAGATTGGCCGAGGAGCTGCTGACGCATGTAAAGCATGACGCCATTATCAACGGGTCAGGCAGCAACGATTCACGGCATTTCCATCACTGAGAAACACAGCAGCGTTGCGACTCATACAAACAGAAAATTTTATTCCTTAGTGATATGCTTAAAAACCACTTTCATTTACTGTAGAAATAATAATTTTCAGATATAAATAATATTCTGAATAGTTAAAAAAAATATGAGAAGAATTATTACTCAGTACTGTTTGAGGGCAACGATCTAACAGCAAAACATTCACAGAAAACTGCTTACTCGCGATACGTCGTGCCATCAGTCAAATAAGAGGGAAGGGTGCCTTCATGAATACTTTTGGAAGCTTCAATGTTATAAATTTTCAAACTTATTGTAATGTTAATAAACACTTCGCGTGTTCGCTTTTGCCCCATACGGATTTACACTACGTCGCTAAAAATAAATAACAGGTACTTACTTTTTCCAGTCTCCTGTAGTAGCATAAAAACAGAACAACTTCCAGTTTATCTAGATTACACAATTTGTTTGCCGCAGAAGTTCATTTAAAACGTTCTATACCTACACAGTTTCAACAGAAATATGCTCCTCATAGATGTATTTGAAATCTATTAGTAAAACGAATAGAGCACATTGGTGATGCTTTTCACTTGGGTGAAGAAGCATATACCATGAAAGATGACCTTTCTGAGCAAATTGTTTTGAGCATCCATCAAATCCTGAAGTTTTTCACCTGTATGAAGAAGCATATGGGTTGAAAGACCACTTTTATGGGCAAATTGTATTGAGCATTCATCGTGATGGAAAGATGTTTTACTTGTGTGAAGTGGCATATCTTGCATTTAATAAAATAACTGTCAATATTTTGTTCGAACTATTGCAATATTCATTACAAACTGTAATTAATATTAATTAACTAGACTTTAACGCTATTACAAATTAACAGGTGGTATATTCCACTCAGATGAATCTTACACACTACCATTGGGTCAACTTAATATTGGACAGAAATCTTTAATTTCCTAAAATTAACTACAAGCACTCACCTGTGAAATGAAATCCCACTTTGCTGTTTTCATTATCTCTGGCACTGCAATTTAGTGCAGAACAAGCTTTCACCATTTTTGATATCTCGTAACACACATAGACATCGCAGAACATTCTCTCAAACTGACCCGCTCAATGTGGCTTGTTGATGCCACGTCGTAAGAGTGTTACACAAATAGCGGGCAGCCAATCTAGTTCCTTATATGATATCTGTGGTTAATAACCACCCCGAATTACTACGTTTTTAGTGTAATATCATGGCGTCGTCCGATTAGATGTTGGCGAGCGGTCACGCCATCTGTCTCCTTACGTCACGCGTTGTGTGCGGATCCTATTAAAGTTTGATGACGGCACAATCTTGCGAGCAGATGTTGCTTTTCTCATTACGTCACGCGTTGTGTGCGTATGTTCGTCCGCACGATAACTCGCTCAAAAATCGTTCGATTTCGATGAAATTTTAGTATGTGGTAGGGGAACACTTGGGAAGGAACCGTATTGAAAGTGAACGAAATGGGGTCAAAAGTCAGGACATAGGAGCGGGATCCATTCCACGCTCTTATGCGTCATAACTAATGTAAAAAAGGTTAGATTTCGATTAAATTTTAGTATGTGGTAGGGGATCTCCTGGGGACAAACGCTATTGAAGATTGGCGAAATGGGGGTCAAAGGTCAGGACATAGGAGCGGAATCACTTCTTTTTTTTCTTTTTTTTTGATTGGAGGTTTAACGACCACCGTGAGCAACTCAATGGGCTATAAGCAGTCGCCCGTCCCTAATGTAGGGTCACTGGTTCCAGGGAAGGGAGAGAGCCAGTGCCGTAAGACAAACACAATACCCATGCCTCATCGGGATTCGAACCCGGACCCCGTTCGGACGAATGATCAGAGGCCATCGCTTAGACCACTGCGCCACCATGTGTCATAACTTACGTAAAAATGTTTCGATTTGGATGAAATGTTAGTATGTTGTAGGGACCTGCCAGGGGACGAATCCTATTAAAAATGGGCGAAATGGGTCAAAGGTTAGGACACAGAAGCGGGATCTATTCCATAGCCCTTATTCATTATAACTTACGTAAAATTGCTTCGATTGCGACAAAACTTTATCATGTTACTTTGGAGGTTTACTGAACCAGTTCTGTTGAATATCATCGAAATGGGATCAAAGGTCAGGGCACAGCAGTGAGATTTATTCCACAGCCATTTTCCTCATAACTTGAGTAATTAACTTGAGTAATGATTTCTAGTATGTTGGAAAGCGTAACATAATCAATGCGTTGCATGATTTTACTAACTTATTTTATGCTTTCCAACCGTAGGTTGAAGAAGCGTATATGTTCCAGCTTTGTCCGTCCGTCCGTCTGTCCGCACGATAACTGGCGTAAAAATGGTTCGATTTCGATGAAATTTTAGTATGTGGTAGGGGACCACCTGGGAACGAACCCTATTGAAAATGGGACAAATGGGGTCAAAGGTTACGACGTAGGAGTGGGATGCATTCCATTGCCCTTATGCGTCATAACGTGCGTAAAAATGTTTCGATTTCGATGAAATTTCAGTATGTGGTAGGGGACCACCTGGGGACGAACGCTATTGAAAATAGATGAAATGGGGTCAAAGGTCAGGACATAGGATTGCGATCCATTCCATCGCCCTTATCCCATATTATTAAGGTGGACATCAAGTAATTTTGCTTCCTATACTTCCAATGGAAAAACTTTTGTACACATTTCCTTTACAATTAATATATAAGGATAAAAATTTGAACATCGATTAAAATAACTTCATTTTATAACTTGGAATACTTAATATTTTCTAAAACATAACCATAATTATATTAAAAATCAGTAACTTTTCCTTTGGTGGTGTTGAAACCAGAAAAAGGATAACGCGACCTGTACTTTGATGACGTAGGTAGACAAACAAATGTTGTATTGCATAATTATGGTTATGTTTTAGAAAACATTAAGTATTGCAAGTAATAAAATGAAGATATTTTAATCGATGTTCAAATTTTCATCCTTGGGAACGCATTAATTGGGAAGAAAATGTGTACAGAATTTTTCCATTCGAAGTACAGGAAGCAAACTTACTTGACGTTCACCTTAAAGGAGCAATTCTTGTATGTATGTAAATTTTATTTTGAAAACGGCTCTAAGGATTTTGATGAAAGTCATTAACTTACCGTTTTCTTGTACTAGAAATCGATTTAGCTTGACCTCGACTTTAGGAAAATTCGTTTAGTGGGTTAAATAACCACCCCGAATTATCAAGTTTTTAGGGTAGTGTCATGGCGTCGTCCGATTAGATGTTGGCGCGCGGTCACGCCATGTCTCATTACCTCACGCGTTTTATGTGGATCCTATTAAAGTTTGATGACGGCACACTCTTGCGAGCAGATGGTCGCGATTTCCATCTGCCTCATTACATTACGCGTTGTGTGCGTATGATCGTCCGCACGATAACTCACGTAAAAATCGTTCGATTTCGATGAAATGTTAGTATGTGGTAGGGGAACACCTGGGAAGGAACCGTATTGAAAGTGAACGAAATGGGTTTCAAAGGTCAGAACATAGGATCCGGATCCATTCCACTGCTCTTATGCGTCATAACTAACGTAAAAACGGTTCGATTTCGATAAAATTTTAGTATGTAGTAGGGAACCACCTGTGGACAAACTCTATTGAAAATTGGTGAAATGGGGGTCAAAGGTCAGGACATAGGAGCGGAATCACTTCCATCGCCATTATGCGTCATAACTTACGTAAAAATGTTTCGATTTGGATGAAATGTTAGTATGTTGTAGGGACCTGCCTGGGGACGAATCCTATCAAAAATGAGCGAAATGGGGTCAGAGGATAGGACACAGAAGCGGGATCTATTCCGTAGCCCTTATGCATCATAACTTACATAAAATTGCTTCGATTGCGACAAAACTTTATCATGTTATTTCCGAGGTATACTGAACCAGTTCTGTTGAATATCATCGAAATGGGATCAAAGGTCAGGGCACAGGCGTGAGATTTATTCCACAGCCATTTTCCTCATAACTTGAGTAATAACTTGAGTAATGATTTCTAGTATGTTGGAAAGCGTATCATAATCAATGCGTTGCATGATTTTACTAACTTGTTTACAAAAGACGTGCTAAAAACACAACAACTTTATTAGTGACATAACATGGAACATGATGAGCTCTTCGCTTCACAATTCACACAACCTCTCTCTAACGAGGCAAATCCCAGAGTGACGCTGTTACGTCATGCACGGAGAGTCTGCAGTGCTGAGCGCATCTGGCGCCATCTGCTAATCAAAATTTTATGTAAAAGAGATTGAGAATTACACAAAAATGGACAACAAATCCCCCTAATTCTCAATTCGTAGTCACTTGTAAGAGTTCTAAGAGTTCATAAAACTTTTATTACATTTAAGAGAGGTAACTATCAGATTTCGATTTACTCAAAGACTTAGTAAGAAAGTCTGAAATTTTTTTATCTGTAGTTACATACTGAAGACAAAATGTCTGATTTTTGAGTTTCTCATTAATGAAATTTATCTGTCTTGCCATATTATTTTATTTATGTGACGTGCATCCACTGTTTCCTAGAAAGATTGCGGACTGGTTATCACAATGCATAATCGAACTTTGTAATCCTTTTCCAGTGAGTTTTTCCACAAAAAAATTGCAAAAATGTCCCAGTTTTCTTGGCCTCGATGACTGCTGTTATTTCTGCATCACATGTCGAAAGTGAAACTGTGGTTTGAGTTCTTGAAGTCCAGCTGATGAGATTTGGTCCAAGTAGGTATAGGTACCCACTTACTGATCTTTGTCCATTTTGTTTTCCACATCTCCATGATGCATCACTGTAGCATTCCAATTTTGGATCACCTTGGGTAAACACCAAACAGTAATGTTTTGTTTATTTTAAGTATCTTAGAACACGCTCGAGTGCTTGCATGCGTATTTCTCCTCAGTAAACTTTGATAGAGCTGTTATTGGATAAGTTAAATCTGGTCTTGTTTTTGTAGCTAGATACATAAGTGATCCTAAAAGTTCTTGGTATTTCTTAATATCACACCGTTTTGATTCTTCATATTTCTCCAGGTCTTGATTTAAGTCAAATGGTGTAGTTACAGGATTGCTATTTTCCATACTATATCTTTTCAGAATTTCTTCAATAAGGATTTGTTGTTTAATAGTGATCTGTACTTTCTTCGGAATGATTTCCATCCCTAGAACATTGCTTGTATCATCACTTTCTTTTAGCCTGAATCTTCTGCTGATTTTTTCAGTTACCTCTTTTAGTATCTCATATCTGAACTAATAATAATCATACCATCTATATGTAAGCCTAAAAATAATTTTGAGTTACCTTTATCGTAGTTAAAAGTACATTGGTCAGATTTGAATTTTTTAAATCCACATTTTACCAGATTATTTCTGATAGTCCGGAACCATATTCTTCCACTTTGTTTTAGCCCATATAGTGCCTCGTTTAACTTGCACACTAGCCTTTCGTTTCCCTGTGTATTTTTAAAACCTGGAGGTCCCATATATATCCTATCCTCAAATTTTGCATACAATAAAGCAGTTTTTACATCATAATGGTGTATTTGCCATTTTCATATCTGCAAAAGCAATTAAGCATCGAAAACTGTCTGCTTTCATTACGGTGAAAATATTTCATTGTAGTCTTGCCCAAACCTTTGAAACCTTTGAGAACATCCTAGTGCAACAAGCCTTGCCTTGTATATTTTGCTTCCTGATTTTTTCTTCTTTTTACTGAATACCCATTTACATCTGGTTCTGGTGGAGTAGGCCTATACCTGAAGTCTCACATCACCTACTTTATTCGTGATGACTTGAATAATATGTCCCTTGTACTTGATTCCTGTGAAATGCTTTGGATTGAAATCAAAAGTCCCAAGTCCAAAAACCTAATTATTGGCGTTATCTACAGATCGCCAAGTAATGATCGAAAAACCTTTTGTGAATGCTTTGACAATATCTTAAACAAAATAAATAACGAAAATAAAAATTGCATTTTTCTGGGAGATATTAATATTAACATTAACAACCTATCTCTAAGTGAAATCTATCTTAATATGCTATCTGGCAATTTTTTTCAGATGTGCATTTCTTTACCAACTCGTGGTGCCAATATTCTAGACCATATTGGTACTAACTTACTTAATACTGCTTTAAAGTCTGGAGTGATTGATTTTAGTATTAGTGATCACAACCCTGTCTTCATTCATGTTCCAGTTTTTACAAATTACCATTCCTCAATTAACCACAAAACAATCTCCTATTGTGACTACACCACGTTAGCTGACCTAGTCTCAAATTTTGACTGGGACAAGTCGGGTATCTTCAATACAACTTGTCCAACTATAGCTACCGAAATTTTGCAAGGCATTTTGAATGATTTCCTTGAGATCACAACAGTTCACAAGGTAGTTAACACTAAATATGACATTAAGATCCAACCATGGATGACCAATGGAATCATTAGATCAATCAAAAAAAAGGATAAGCTTCGTAAAAAAGTAGAAAGAATCCTTAAAACAGTCACTTACGTGATAAGTATAAAAAGTATAACTATGCCCTAAGAAATGTTATTCAGCATGCGAAAGTTGCTCATTACAACCTCGCTATTTCAGATGCAGGAAATAACTCATATCAAAAATGGAAAATAATCAAATCAGCAATTAACAAACGATCCTGTGCTACTGAAACTCCGCTGACGTTAAAAGGAAATTCTGGTAATTTTATTGTTGATTCAAAATCAGTCGCTGATGAATTCAACAATTACTTCATTAACATAGGTCATGATTTAGCATCTCAGCAAAACTTGCCCACAAATACTAAAGGTTATGATTCTTTATCCAAAATTAAGGAAGTTCCTTTTTCAATGTTTCTACGCCCTTTGGATGATACTGAAACCTATAATATTATCACTTCATTGTCCCTAAAAAGAAGTGCTGGTTCAGACAATATTAATAGCAGAGTCATAAAAGACTCGATCTCTATTTTAGTACCACTTATAACACATATTATTAATCTGAATTTTTATTCAGGTCAGTTTCCTGACAGTCTGAAGATCGCTAAGGTTATTCCTATTTTTAAAAAAGGAGATAGGGAATCTACCTGTAATTACAGACCGATATCTTTGTTACCCGTTTTGAGTAAGATTTTTGAAAGGTCTATTCACAGCAGAATGGTTGATTTTTTACACACCCATGGTATGCTCTCTTTGGAACAGTTTGGTTTCCAAAGAAACAGATCTACTGAAATGGCTGTTGCTAAGTTGTCAAACTTCATTTCCGAAGCACTAGATGACAGTTATTATACTATTTGTGTTGTTATTGATTTCCAAAAAGCTTTCGACATGGTAAATCACGACATTCTGTTAAATAAATTACCCAAATACGGTTTTCGTGGCAAAATTCTTTCCCTCTTAATGAGCTACCTCTCTCATCGCAAACAGTATGTCACTGTAAATAAAATAAACTCCGATCTACTTAATATTTCATGCGGAGTGCCTCAAGGTTCGGTATTGGGACCGTTACTGTTCCTGTTATATATTAATGACCTTCCTCTGTGCCTACCATCAACTCATGCTTTGCTATACGCTGATGACACTGTCATTTTTCAAAAATGTCATGATTTGCATAAGTTACAGATAACGATCAATAATGATCTATCAAATTTATCTCATTGGTTATGCTCTAACAAATTATCACTTAATATTCTAAAAACCAACGTCGTATATTTCCGAAACGTTCATAAAAGAGAGGACATAAATAAATTTCCAGTCAGGATTAATAATCTTCCCCTAAAAATTGTGGACAAAGTTCAGTATCTTGGTGTTTGGTTTGATGAATTCTTTAACTGGAATACGCATGTTCAGTTTGTTTTAAAAAAAGTTTCCTTACAGATTGGCCTGCTTGGTAAAATTAAGCAACTCTTCCCTATCAATGTCCTAAAAACATTTTACTATGCTTTTATTTATACCCATCTCTCCTATTGTCTGGAATCTTGGTATTCAAATATAAGTGCAAACAATAAGTTATGCTTGCTCAAATTACAGAAGAAATCTGTTCGCTATATGCTGAACACAGATTACATGTCTCATTCAAAACCATTATTTCTAAAACTAAATATTCTAAAAATTCATGAAATTTTTACCTTGAAACTAGGTATCATGTTTTTTAAAATAATGCATCTTAAACTGCCTATTTTTCAATCTGACATCAAATATCTCGATTATTCTATCTTCACCAGATCTGTTGCTAACAACAAATTATGTCAGCCGTGTGTTAGACTTAATTATGGTCTAAATAACATACTGTATAAAGCCGTTATCCTATGGAATAATCACCCAGAGAGCATCAGATCCCTGGAAAATATCAAAAAGTTTTCCTTGTCTCTGCGAAATTACATTGTAAATCACCCTGATCTCCATAACGAATTTCAACCCTATCATTAAATTGTAGCTCCAAGCATGCTGCTAACAATGATGCTTCTGTTATAACCATCTTACTTGCTTTCATATATGCCATATGTTTTATTCTTTTTTTTGACATCGGATAGGGGGAATCGCCTTACAACCAATGTGTTCAGATTCCTCCTGGTGTATTGCAATTTCATATAACTGTAAGATTTAAATGTGTGCAATAAATAATTGTATTGTATTGTATTGTATCTTATAGGTTTTACACTTTCAAGTAAATTTACTATGCCCCATACTTTATGAGCCTTAAGAGAATTTATTTCTCTCTCAATTGCTTCTTTCCACTTGTCTACATCAGGCATTTGCATAGCCTCTTCAAATGATTTTGATATGCAGGACTGACTTTCAACTTGAGAATTTCATCATGAGGATTGTAATCCAGATCTTTTGCTGTGTCATCTTCGTCTGATGAATCATAATAGTTTTTAAATCTTGCTTGGGGTCTTAGATATGGTCTATCTTGTTCTACAGCAATTCTTTGAGGTTCATTTTCACTTTCTTCAGTGATTTTCAATTGTGGTTCATAGATGATTTGCTCATCTTGCTCATTTACTTCTATTTCTTCATCAACATCAAGCACCTCTTGAAAATTTTCTTCAATTCCACTGAAGTATAACATTTCACAATCTTGGATTTTGAATTTTGCTGTTTCCAACATTTCGCTTCCTTTCTTGTCTTCCAAGAATTTTACCTCTCTAGATTCTACAATAGTATTTTTTATTGGATCATAGATACGGTATGCTTTCCTATTACTTGAGTATCCTATAAAAATTCCGGCGGTTGTTTTGGCTTGGAGTTTTCCTCTTTCATGCTTTGGAATCCAGTAGTAAGCTGTACATCCAAAGATTCTCATATGACCCACAGTAGGTTTTTTCCCTGAAAATTTTTCTTCTGGAGTTACTGTGTCATTTTCTTTGCAGGAGTCCTGTTTTTTATGTAGGTGAAACTGTTAGTTGCTTCTGCCCAAAATTTCATTGGACGTTTTAAGCCTATTGGTAATACTCTGGTACCTTCAATGAATGATCTGTTGGCTCTTTCACAAATACCATTCTGTTGTGGTGTGTAGACTGTAGTTAACTGATGTTCAATATGCTACAGCTTGTTTAGAAAGAAATTTTGAGCCATTGTCAGATCTTATTCTTCTTACTTTTGCATTCATGGTGTTTTCAATTTGTTGAATAAAAGTAGACAATGTCTCTAGGGTTTCATTTTTGTTCTTTAAAAAAATGTGTAAACATTTTTTCTGGAATAGTAATAACAATAGTTAATATATAACTTGCACCTCCAATTAATTTCTCACGAATTGGACCAATCAAATCAATATGTAAAAGATCAAGTGGTTTAGTTGATCCAATTTCTTGCGCTCTTTTAAAGCGTTTTCTACAATAGTTTGCCTGAATACAGGTTTCACAAAATCCAAGGTTTGTAATTTTTCCATCAAGTTTGTGGACCATGGAATGTGTTTTCATTTGGTTCATGTATGTTTCATTTACATGTCCAAGTCGTTCATGCAAATTTTCCTATGCAATTTCCCCTGCTTTCATAATTACAGATGTGTTATTAATATCTTCACAGTTTACCACAAGAGAAACCATTTACTCTAGTAGCGTTTAATAGGTTTTCCCCATTTTCCATAATATGGCTACAATTTGAGTCGAAAATTACTTATTGGTTATTCTCGACCAATTTATTAACATATATCAAGTTTTCTGAAAGCTGAGGGACATATAAAACATCCTTCATTAAGAGGGTTTTATTATTTTGTTTTTAATTCTACAGTGCCTGTAAAGTTGAATTGTCTGCACGTAAAGTTGAATTGTCTGCCAGTTTTATTAACCTCTTATTTTCCCTTACATTGGTTATCTACTTTGAATTAGATGTCATATGTGATGTAGCCCCACTGCTGTCCAGAATCCATTCATTCTCTGAATATTTTTCTGGTTTTTCTGTCTTGACTGTTAGAACTGTGTGACCCTTATTTGTTACATCTATAACATTCGCCTTTTGATGCTTTGGATAAAACTTAACCCTGTGAAAATGTTGAACATTGGCTTCCCTTTTTGCACTTCCCTTCCTTTTGTTAGCTGGATTGTGCCAACACTCCGCAGCTATAGGCTTAGAGCAAATAACACTCAGCAGATTATGCTTAGAGCAAATATGGCATATGATTTTCTTTAAATTTACATTTTGTCTGGGATAGTGTGAAAGCTGTTCTCTATAATTTACTTTAAATGCTGAGGAATCATGTGCATTTAGGGTATGTTCCTTTCTTTCATGATGAGCCTTAAAAATTCTACGTACATCAGCCATCGTAGCACTTTCAAAATTATCAAATTGCATTACTATGAGGTTGTGCATTACAAAATTGTCAAATTACATTACTACAATTGCCTGAGCATCCATCTTGTCTTCTTCGTCTCAGCGCGAAGCTATCAGCTTACGGTAAGCTCACTTACCTTGGCATCTGTTCGAGGAACAGGTAATCCTAAAGGTCGTAGCTGTAATCCTGCTTAAAACTTAAAACGTTCTTCTGTTAACAAATAATCCAGTGGTTTACAACAGGAAACACAAACACCATTTCTTGTAGCTATTTAATTACAAATACGACCACAAACACATAATTATATTATTCAAAGACATTGTCAACGACGACATCTTTTATGTTTCATCTTGCTACCTGTCTCCTCTCCACTCTCTCCGCCGCACTGCTGCCATCTACCGAGAGATTCGAGAAACAGTTCAGTCTGAAACTCTACATAGTACATCGATAAATTCTTGGTCAATATCTGCCCCTAATATTCGAGCCGTTTCGAGCAGTTTTTCAGCTCTTAATAAAAAACCCTGCCAATTTTCATCGCTCCCATTGAAATTCTAGAAACATCATTTCTAGCTTCTACTATCCTGCGTTTTGAATCGCCTTCATAACGCGTATGTAGGGATTGCTAAATTTGTTTAGTAGTTTGACAAGTTAAAACTAAAGCAACTTGTGTGTCTGACATAGAACATGTTACAATTCCTTTTGCCTGAGCGTCCATCTTTTGCCAGCTACGGCTTTTGGGAGATCTTCAGTCCTTACTTTCCAGAATACATAACATTCTGTATTTCCATGATGTAAAATTTTTTCCATCAAATTTTGGAAGTTTTGTGTTTTCCACCATAAGGTGAATTTATATCTATAGTGTAAATCACGCCTTTTGTATTTTCCACTCTGCGAAAATATTAAATTGTGGCACTCTTTTTTTCTTTGGCAAAAAAAAATACGTTCTTACCATTTTAGTAAGTTATCCTCGGTTGCCTAACACCACTAGCAGCACTAAACACCACTAGCAGCACTAAACACCATTAGTAGCACTCAATGACTTCCGAATCGAAAGCAACATAGCGAAAATTGAGCTTCTCTTCGAAGAACAAGGTGAAATGGCGCAGGCTTCACGCTGCGCATACTGTTTCCACTTCTGGGCCCATAATCATCTGATCGGCTGTCTTTGATTAAATTATATTATTTCATATTGCTGTAATATAACCAACCACTACTCCACCTTTGTTACAATCACCTTCGAAAAAACACAACAACTGTCATGGAACATGATGATCTCTTCGCTTCGCAATTCACACAACCTCTCTCTACCGAGGCCAATCCCAGAGTGACGCTGCTACGTCATGCACAGAGAGTCTGAAGTGCGGGGCGCATCTGGGGCCATCTGTTAAACAAAATTATATGAAAAAAAGATTGAGAATTACAAAAAAAGGTACAACATATTCATACGTCGTCGAAGTGTGACGTCACAAGATGGCGCTGGGCATAAACAAATGTCTGTTCCTCCATGATTCCCATAACGTTTTAACGTGATTGGTGAAATGTCTCATATTTTGCATCTTCTTCATTTTTTTCTGACAATTTGAAACTAATTCAATGAGGTGAAAATGCTGTGAAGTCCTCTCACAGCCAGTCATTTTATTATAAACCGCATAGCGAGAAATTCGTGGTAAAATTCATGCTTCTATGAAAGATAAGATATATAGCATCGAGGTACTGTCTGTTTTTTATGCCTATGCTTCATAAATTATTTTATCTTACTTCTTTCAGTTTTATACACAGCTGGCTACCCAAAATGCAACACCAAGAAGGAGACGTGATAGCAAAGCCAGATTTACTGGACGCATAACAACAGATACAAAAGATGAAACGATTGAGATTACAGGCCCGTGCGACTTGCGGAACACCCAGACATCAATAGTTCGTGTGGCCCCCATGGCTGGTAATAACGGCCGCTACACACCGCGGCATCGAAAGAAAGAGGCTTTGGATGTGGGCTTGGGGTATGTCGGTCCAGGCTGCTTCCACACGTTGCTACAGTTCATCAGGCGTAGCCGCGGGTGGTGCTTGCCGGACCACTCGGTTGCCGATCAGCGACCAGACGTGGTCGATGGGCGACATATCGGGAGAACAGCCGGGTCACGGCAACAGTGACACCTAGTGGGCCGTGAAGAATTGTTGCACGATGCGTGCCACGTGCGGGCGTGCATTGTCCTGTTGAAACGTGGCTGCTGGCAGGTCCTGCAGGTAAGGGAGGACTACAGGCTCCAAAACGTCGGAGATGTAGTGGTGGCTGTTGAGTGTACCGGCGATGCGTACCAGAGGGGCGAGGGTGTCATATCCAATTGCGTCCCAAACCATAACGCCAGGCGACGAACCGGTATGGCGATGCATAATGCAGGCGTCATGCAGTCTCTCGCCGCGGTGACGCCACACGCGGATCCGACCATCGTGGTGTTGCAGGCAGAAGCGGGATTCGTCGGAAAAGACAATGTCGTGCCATTCCGTAGTCCAGGTGCGGCGTTCAACGGCCCACTGCCGACGTACTCGATGATGGTGTAACGTCAATGGCAATAGGAGCAATGGGCGCCAGCGACAAGTCCTCGCTCATGCAGACGATGTCGAACGGTACGTGCTGACACAGGTTGTTGCGCAACACACCCTAATTCATGCGCTAACGTTCGTGATGTGGCGGTGCGAGCCGTCAATGCCCGCCGCACAACATGCCGGTCCTCTCGTTCGGTGGTGTGCCGCGGCTGCGGCAATCGCTTACGTCAGTCCGTCCGTCTCTCCTGCACACACCGAATCAATACTCTTCTCACTGTGGCTGGATGTGATCATACACGGGCGCCGATGTCTCGGTACGATAAACCGCTGTCGCGATAAGCCACTATTTGTCCTCTGTCGAACTCCGAAACGTGCTGGAATGACTGCCGTATTCTGCGACGATTCATCAGGAAGCTTCCCACGCACAGGTCCGGCAGCACAACATACTTCCACTACTTACACCCCGCCTTCCGTGCACCCTTCTTATAGTGCTTCTCGGTGGCGTGCCGGGCACACATGATTTGCATATGCCCTGCAATGCTAATCGTTTGCATGTCCTCTCGCCGGCGACGCATGCCGCGAATTTAGGGCCAATCGGATGCTTCCTTCTTGGGGTTGCATTTTGGGTGGCCTGCAGTGTATATGTTTTAACTGACCACCGAAAGAGCCAGCTACTTTAAGGCTGGACCGTTTCATGTTTGTAGTAAAGATGGATGAAATACACGGCCAGGTAATTCCGTAGGAGCATCTGCTGATTCACCGTGGCGAGAAATCTCACCAATGCACAGTACGCCAGGAGACATTTTTACAGCAAGGTAGTCTGTTACAGCATCTGCTGATTCACACTGGTGAGAAACCTCCCCAATGCCCTGATAGGATTTAACCTTACAGTATTTAAATGGGTACCTATGATTTAATTTTAACGCATTTTGGTAAATGAATTTTATCTTACAGTATAAATACCAATCACACACACGTCACATACACTGACGGAAAAAAAATCCCAACACCAAGAAGGGATTGTGTTAGATAAACGACAGTTGGTAGGCGGTGAGAGTACATCTGTATGATGACGTCTATGCAAATTTCGCGCTCGGCGCATACGTATGGCGCTAGTAGCGCCCCTCGGAACATGCAAAGCAGGTTTGCTGTAAATACACGCTGTAACGTTCGTGAGCGTTAGTTATCGTTGAGATTCGACGTAGTGTGTTGATGTTAGTCAAGAATGCCTTTAAGAAGACGAAGAAGCCATTATCAACAGCTCACGGAGTTTGAACGATATCGTGTAATAGGGCTACGAGAAGGTGGATTTTCTTTCCGCGATATTGCAGAACGACTTGGCAGGAATGTAGCCACTGTGCATGATTGTTGGCAGAGGTGGTCAAGGGAAAGTACTGCCTCAAGAAGACCGGGTTCCGGCCGGTCACGTGGCACTACTGAGAGAGAAGACCGCCGTGTACATCGTATGGCCGTGGCGCATCGTACCGCGTCTGCGGCAGCAATTCGAGCTGCAGTTGCCACCACAGTGACGCAACGAACTGTTACAAATCGGTTACTTGAAGGAGAGCTCCGAGCCAGACGCCCTGTAGCGTGCATTCCACTTACTCCAAACCACTGCCGTTTGCGACGTCAGTGCTGTCAAGCTAGAGCTCATTGGAGGACGGAGTGGAGATCTGTTGTGTTTTCTGATGAAAGCCGGTTCTGTCTGGGTGCCAGTGATGGCCGTGTGTTGGTTAGAAGGAGGCCAGGTGAGCGCCTGCAACCAACCTGTCTGCGGCCGAGACACACTGGACCTACACCTGGAGTTATGGTCTGGGGAGCAATTTGCTATGACAGCAGGAGCACCCTCGTGGTTATCCCACGCACCATGACGGAACAGTTGTACTTCGGTCTGGTGATTCAACCTGTTGTGCTGCCATTCATGAACAGCATTCCAGGGGGTGTTTTCCAACTGGATAACTCTCGTCCGCATACCGCTGTTGTAACCCAACATGCTCTACAGAGTGTCGACATGTTGCCGTGGCCTGCTAGATCACCAGATCTTTCACCAATCGAGCACGTATGGGACATCATTGGACGACAACTCCAGCGTCACCCCAACCAGCATTAACCGTCCCTGTATTGACCGACCAAGTGCAACAGGCATGGAACTCCATCCCACAAACTGACATCCAGCACCTGTACGACACAATGCATGAACGTTTGCGTGCTTGCATTCAACATTCTGGCGGTTATACCAGTTATTAATGTACCAGCATTTCACATTTAAAATGGCTCTTCTCGAGCTTACATTAAGCTGTGATCTTTAAACCTTAATCGATTAAATATGTTACCTATACAAACGTATTGCCGCCATTTCATTCCTCTACAACTATTTTTTCGTGGTTTTGGGATTTTTTTCCGTCAGTGTAGTTTTCCACACTTCACCAATGTACAATATGTAGCAAGTCATTTACGCAAAAAATCATCTATCAGTTCTTCTATGGATTCACACTGGTGAGAAACATCATCAATGTGACCTTTGCAGAAAGTCATTTACACGTGAAGGAAAGCGACTGATTCCTGTCAATATACACGCTTACATTGCAAAGTATACATTTTATGAATGCTCTTGAACTGTGTCAATACATTTTAACAGCTATTAGTGAAATTTATACTTTGAACAGGGTACCTAAAATCTCCCAAAGGCATCGCATGTTATTATTACCCGTAAAGCAGCATGGAATCTGATGTAACCAAAGACCTTGGAGAGAATAGACTGGCAAACACCTAGCTACTTCCGTGAGTTTTTGAAAACCGGATGTTCCGCCATTAGCGAGGAGTGAAAGCTGTTCCCGAGCACATGCTGGTTCCGTGCGTGTTGCAAATCGTGCTTTAAATAGTTCTAATAAAAAAATAAATATTGTCAGGTTTGGGTCAGGTACTGTTTTAGACATGGATACAACATAACGGCCGACATAAAAAACGGGTATTTTCACAAGTAAGTTAAATGTTTTGCTCATTGTTGTTCATAATGTCATTGGCTGTAGTTCAAAATCGTTTTATTAAAACTTGAAAGGTACAGAGAAATACATTGCAGTAACATAGAGTAACAGAGAATATAACAGGAAATAACATGAAATATACAGCTGGGAATGAAGCACACAAACGTCAAGCACACAATCGCAGGAGTAAAGCAATTAACATTTTACATTAGCGGAGAAAAAGTTAGGAAAAAAGTCACGTATCAAGAAACAATTCACCAAGATGGAGGAGAACATCCGGAGAACTTTTCAAATTGGGTGCAGTAATAGTCTACAAACACAAGCCACTGTCCGAGAGCTGGATACGAAGACACTGCAGTGCTAAAAGCACATTGAAGAGCTCGTAAAGAATAACAAACAGTCTCATAGTCAATAGGATCATAAAATGAGCAAAAACGAGCAAAGGCCGCTTTCGGATCACGTGTAAAAAACAAATCATAGCCCATGTAGGGGGTCACAAAAGCACGATAACGAGGATCAGCATTTGTGAGCATATAAATGTGTTCCAGGGAAACTTCTGGAAGAGGAAGAAGAGCAGCACGTTTAAGATTAAGTTTATAATCAGGATTAACCACAAAGTGATCCGGAAAATCCAGAGCAGCCGAGTCGGATATTTCACAGGAAGCTAAGACCTTCTTTCGATTTTTCTTACGAAGATGGCGTCGTCGCTTCTTGGGAACAACACCTTGAAAGTCCTGCTCAGATAACATCGAATCGTTGACTCCAGTTGGAACCAGAAATGGTGTTGTAGAAAGAGGTGCAGACGAAGCATCAGCAGGAACCAGAGACCCATCTATAAGGAAGGGAAAGCTTGCCACTAAACCTGGAGCCAATGGCAAGGACTTAGGCAAAACAGTAACACTTGAAAAGGCACTGGAACTCGACGAATCGAGCGCTGGAGCAGTAGTAGGCAAAGTAGCACTTGCCTCTCCAACAGAAGACACAGAAGAGTCAATATGCTGAATCGATGGTGTGGCAGCATCACTAGAAGAAGACGCAAGTTCTGGTATGTCAAAAGGCTCCAAACGTGAAACATCCAGGGAGTCATGGAGATGAGCAATAACTGGTGTGAACAAACCAGTAGACACAGGCGGTGGTGTACACGGTGGAGAAAGTAGAGGAATAGATATCGGTTCTGCTGAAGGCAATTCAGCAGAAAGTCCAGCATGCAGAGGCGCAGACAACACTCCAACAGCAGAGGAGACAGGAGACAAGCAAGCATCATCATGAGAAGTGGGCACAGGAGTTCCTGGCGGAGTCGGAGCATGGGATAGTATAGGCTCTGAAGAAGACACAGGCACTTCCGATGTCGTTGCAGTAGAAGGAACAGTGACCGGAGGCACAAAAACTGACGGGCATTTTGCTTGATGTTGGCCAAAACCAAGACAGGCGTAACAATGTAAAGGTGTAACAACATTTATGGAGTAGGAATGGTGACCAAGTTTAATCAGTAATTTGGGGGGAAAGGAAGGAATTGCAGAATCTGAGGGGAAAATCAGGAGCGCCTGCCGGCGACACCCTGAGATAGGACTACCAAACGGATCAGTAACGTTTGAAGGAAGGGTACACACCGACCCAACGGTGCAACCGCTATACGAAAGAAAGTGCTGCAAAAGAGAATCGGGAATTTCAGCTGGAACCGGAAGAACGAGATCAAAACTGGACGCTGGGAGAGAAGTTCAGCGTGAATACACTGATCACCAATCTGAATGGGAGTGGATAAAACCTGCGCTACATATTTTGAGGCAGCTAAATAAATAATGACGGATCGGGGTTTGCGAGCAATATGCGTAATAGAATCGGATGGAAAAAAGGAATACAGCGCTGATGCATATGCTGGGAGTTGAGTGTTACGTAGGGCATCAAAAACAATACCAAGATATAATCCAGCAAAGGAGAAAGACGCCTGATCCACAGCACCTGTAGACGATCGGATGTCAACATTGACGCAGTCAGCAAACGGTGCGGCTGCAGAAGAGCCGAGCATAGGAGTAGAAGCCATAACGTCACAACAGTACAGCAGTCAGACCAACGCAAGTCAAAGCACTAGGAGCGGTCAACCGAGGCAACTACGCAGGCAGCGCAAAAAAGCTACCGAGTGAGAACCGAAGCAAGCAGCAATTGCTGTTCGCAAAATACAAGCGCGTCGGCATCCAGTCCAGGCAAGTCCGCGACGGAAAGGGTGACCTGCAGAAAATAAGCAAAACCGATGTAAAAGCAAGTAAAAAAACGAAGAAAGATGAAAAATAAGCAACTCACCGACCTGGTAAGTGAATTCAGAACATTAAGATCAACTTCATACACGTAGCGGAGAACTTTTAGCTGGAAAAAGGGCTCAGAAATCGCAAAACTAGACGAAAACTTAAAACTTGGGAGCAACGAAGTTTCCCAGTACGAACGAATATATGTTTTAAGTATGAAGGAATATATGGATATTACATCATGTTCAAAATATAATAATTATCTATAGAACAATGTTTTTTGGTTTGAATATAGGACTGTTAACAATTTTTGAACATCCTCTCCTGTTCATTTCAATTTTTGTATTCAGTGTTCAAAAATTCAAACCTCGAAACACATGTTCGACATCCAAATAATCACATTTGGGGCCTAAGTATTATCTGGAATTGAGGTTTTCAAACATGGGATACTACAAATTTGAAAAACTGCGTGTATTGAGACCAGAATTTCTAAATTGGGCCTGGGAGCACTAAAAATGCAAATACAGTTTTTCGACAACCACCCCTGTAAAAAGCGACTTGCTGTTCTTCTCCTGTGGAAAGAAGAAATATATTTATTGCCTCACATATTTTTTTTTTTGCTGGAAAACACCAGTTGGAAACTATCTCCCCCTATGAATTAAAATTTTTAATCACGTTTTTGAATAACATTGCCCAAAACATGGTAAAAAGCCTCCAAGGCTCTGCGTAAACAGCTATGTATGTATGTTCCTACCCTGTGGAAAGATGAAATATTTGCATTGCCTCACATTCTTTTAATTTGCTGAAAAACACTAGTTGGTAACTATTTTTTCCTATGGATTTAAATTTTTAATCATTTTGTGAATAAGATTGCCCAAAACATGATGAAAAGCCTCCAATACTCTCTGCGTAAACATCTTTTGTATGCTCCATCTATTTTTTTTTTTTTTGATTGGAGGTTTAACGACCACCGTGAGCAACTCAATGGGCTATAAGCAGTCGCCCGTCCCTAATTTAGGGTCACTGGTTCCAGGGAAGGGAGAGAGCCAGTGCCGTATGACAAACACAACATCCATGCCTCACCGGGATTCGAACCCGGACCCCTTACGGACGAATGATCAGAGGCCAGCGCTATTTTGGAAAGTTTATATAGATTATATTATGCGTTGATAAAGTGCTGTGTTATTCTTTCAAATTATACGTAGGAATAGCTTTTAAAATTAGTTTATTGAGTATGAATACAGCAATACAATTAATAATAGATATAAAGAGCTCTGCATGTCTGAGGAAAAGCAGTGATAGTTTTGTAAACATGATGTTTGTAGACCCCCTTTTTTGTTTTATGCGATATTCACTTTTCATGAGCACATGTGGTAAAAATATTTTTTAATAAAACAATTTGAGGAACAAAAGCGGGTGATTAAGGGTAATATGAAGGAACGATAATGTGGTATATTTAAATTCGCATTTCGGCAACTTCATGTATCAGGTGTTGATTGTATATTTCATAGCTGATTTTCATCGAAATTGAGTACTTGCTAATTAAATTTTGATCTAGGAATTTGTTGGTTTACATTCATACCCGAATATTCCTTCTGTGCTATTTATACGATATATTATGCGTTGAATCAAACACTGTATGTACCTTTACAATAGCTATGAATTTCTCACCAACTCCTCGCAGTAACAGATAGCGCTGGTGTCTCAATTGGTGTCCGTTGCCTCCGAAGCTCAGCATTAAGTTTGCCAGTCTATCCTCTCCAAGGTCTTTGGATGTAACAGCCTCCAGGAAAACCCTAATGTTCTGAAATCGATAACAAAAAAAAGGGGTGGGGGGTTTAGGGGGGATCCAAATTCATATTTTACAGACTACCAAAAATATGCTTGTTCACAAGGCCGTATATAAGGGTGGGGTTGGGGAGGGTTCAAACCCCTCCCTTAGGTCAGGAAAAAAGGCGTGCTACGTTACATTACTTCTATCCAACGATCTTATTTACAGAAATGGTAGTCACTACTATCATTTGATGAAAGCCTCTAGGTGAGCTTATGGTTGTAACAGTAGCATTCCAATTTCCATGTCTCATCATTCAGCAGACCATTCTGTCCCTAGCGGCACAGCAAACTCACTAAACCGCACTCAAGGAGATCAGAAGAAGAGAGGGAGTGAAAGCAGCTGGGCGTTGCAGGCCTCTAGTCGGAGATAAGGATGGCTCCGTTCTAGTGGAGAGAGTTCAGTAACGTCACTTCCTGCATATCTTTCATTAGCATCGCTCGGAGCCGGTTCGGTTAGGGAACATAACGCATGCATCAGCCACAATGAGGATGTAGCACGTGACGTCTTCCAGAAGTTTCAGTGAAGTGGCAACAGTCCCTGCAAGTTCCTGAAGGACAAGCATAGCTGGCTGTCCAGCACTTAGTGTGTAAAATGCAATCATTAGCGATCGGTGTTTATAAGAATTTGAAGCCAAAATGCCTAGATTTTGTAGCATTTTGCATTGCGGTAATAGAGGAAATCGAGACGGCTAAAAGTCTTTTTCAAGCTACTAGCTGCTCTAAAGGCAGTGCCCAAAAATTCGCCTATATATCAAACGAAGGGAGATCTCTTCCCAGAGCTTAGAAAACACTTTTTATTGAAGAGTTAGACTCTTCAAAGGCAGAGAACCTTTTAAATGTTAGTTTTATCCAAAAATCAGTGATTTTTGGTAAAGCAGAGAATCTATATTTTACTTGTTCAAACGCTGTTGTAGTGCAGTGCTTGCATTTATTAGCACAGGCGTTTCAGTCGTTGATTCAAAGTTTTCAAGTTGAATTTAAAAGGTGTTGGCTGTCTTTTTGCGTAGGTTTTATTGCTACTGACTATTTTCTTATAGATCATTTTTTAGAGTTTGTCTCTTAGTCAAAATATTTCTTAAATAAACGCTTCTGTCCCCAATCGGCACTTCTATGCACGTGTTTTTTTGTTGTTGTCTTTTATCTCCAGGGACTTCTTTTCGGAAGGTTCCTGGTTAATCTAGGGGTTGTTGAAACTTTTTATAGGGCTAAAAGTTAATTTCTTAGCGAACCTGCCTGTTAGTCAAAATCAAATCTCAGGCTCTTCTGTATTTTTTAGAGCTCGAGAACACCGTTCCCCTGGCTCACTATTTTTTGCGAGTTTTCGGCTTTTCATTTTTAAGGTTATTTGGCTGTCGGTGTTGAAGTTTTTTAGTTTACTACTGTGTTCTATATGATATTTCCTTCCCAAACTACTGTTGATTTTATTTTTAGGAAACCTGGACTTTTACCTGGAGCTGAAGCACACTTTTGCGGGAAAATGCAAATAATGGCTAAAATTATTGTCCATATAAAATTCTTTTTGGTGTCTAGGTCTTTTTACAGGCCGGTATTATGTTGCTAAATTTATTTACGGATAAATAGATTATAGTGCACAAATCTGAACAAAGTTATTTTATTTTTTTTAGCACAATTTTACGAAAAAAAAAAAAAAAGATATTTCTCTTTTTCTAAGGCTTGGAAATCGCTTCCCAGATCTTAGAAAGAACTTTTTTGTTGAAGAGTTAAACTCTCAAAAAGGCATAAAACCTTTCAAGGGTGAGTTTTATCCAAAATCAGCGATTCCTGGAAAGAAAGAAAACCTATCTTTTTTTATACTCAGGTCTTCGCACCTGGGAGGGAAGAGAACTTTACTTATTAAGGCAGCTTACCTACTTTTCTCCATAAATTACTGATTACTCACGAATTTATGATCGTACTAAATTACCTTGTAAAAGAATACCGACGACGAGAAATTGTTATATACTTTGAAACTTTTATATGCCTTGAACTGTTCTGCGATAAATGCACTTCGACCAAAGACGAAGTAATCGAAAATATTTACTATTTGCACTTTCGGAATACTTTTCGCATCATATTCGAAGTTACTTGCATTCAGCACATAACGATCTTTTCCTTCAATCTCTTTAATTTTTTCCAAATACCGCATTTTGTACTCGGAAGTTAAAGTTTCAAAATAGAATGCCATCATTTCAACGGGGCTGGTTGTCCTTCACCACGGTGTAAGGCTCGTTGCCATGCTGAGAGTCACGTGTCTGCTACATCCTCATCCCCCGTACCTAGTTAGTGTAGAAAGTAACTTCAGGCTTTACAGTAGTACATGCTTTAGAAATGTGCATTGTATATTTGTATGTATACCGAACCGATTAAACATTAAGCGTTTTACAATTAATTGGAAAAGCAAAATTGATATATAAGAATAATGAAGAGAACAAAACAAACATCGTTAACAGCTTTTATGACAAATGAAAATGTAAAAGAAAATTTAGATTGTGTTCTTGTTGGTAACGCAAACATAAATTAAGAAGAAAATAAATTTGAAAGTGAATCAGTAACATCCCAAGTAGCACAAAAACGTTTGCAAAACGTTTTAAAACCAGTTCGGCGAGACGTTGAAAAAACGTCACAATATTACGTTTATAAAACGCTAATACGTCTCGTTGATTCAATGGTTTTTCAACCGTTGTTATAACGTTGTAGCACTGTTTTTAAGACGTTTAGATGACGTTATTTAAACGTCATATTCCTTTCATTGTGACGTTTAGAAATGGTTTTAACAACCGTTTAGCAACGTTTGAATGACGTTATTTAACAGTCATATTCCTTCCCTTATTACGTTTAGAAACGGTTTTAACAACCGTTTAGCAACGTTTGAATGACGTTATTTAAACGTCATATTCATTCCATTATGACATTGAGAAACGTTTTTAAGAACGTTTAAATGACGTTGTTTAAACGTCATTTCCCTCTTTATTACGTTGAGAAACGGTTTTAACAACCGTTTAGCGACGTTTTATTTTTGATTTTTCAACGTATTTTTCCTTTCTGTATTACGTTTAGTAAATGTAACAGCAACGGTTAATCAACGTCTAAATTTCCTCTATTAAACGTTGCTGTCCTTTGTGTATTACGTCAAACGTCGCAAAAAATGTTACCACAACCTTTTATCGAAGGTTATATTCCAGTTTCAAGACTTTTTTTTTTTTTGGCTTTACGTGTGCCGTTGCAAAACGTTTCTATTTCGTTCTTGGGTCATTCCGTATCGACTCAACACAACGACTTTACCATCTCATATTTTAATGAAATTTGGTACATAGGTGGCCTCTATATAGATTAAGAAAAATACCAAATTTCATCGTCATATATCCACCGGTTTTGAAAATACAGCTATAAAAAGTATTAAAAACACCCCAAAATCGGAAGATTGATGGGTTTTTAAATTGTGGTTGCAGCTCCCCTAATTAAGATTAGAGAGATGGGAAAGGTATCTTTTTGTAGTATTGTTTATGCTATTTTATTTGATGTACACCACCATAGGGGTTAATATTTTTAAAAAATTCAAATTTTAAAATAAAAATTAAAATTTTGAATTTTTCAGAATGTGACTCCAAAAAATTCGAAATTTTTTTAAAACAATCTTTATATGTTTGGCATTTGATTACATGAGTTGTAACTTGGGATGATAATGGGTTTACTTAAAAAGCTATATTCAAATTTAGCCTAACACAAGAGTTTTTACTGAAAACAAATAAATAAATATAAAAGCATGTAATCTGAAAATAAATTTGGGCTAAATCTTTAAAAAGTTTCATTAATAACAATAGATATAGTATTTTTGTTATTTAAAACCATTTATTTAAACAATGTTTTATTTTTAATTTGTTTAAAATCTGAGTCACATGGGCTTAAAAATTTTATTAATTTCATTATTCAGAATTTGTAATAATTCCCAATACAATATAAAAAATAAAGACTGTGCAGTTATACTGTAGGCTACATTTTGTTTTGGACAAAACTCTGCATGTTCCGACTTAAAAAACTGATTCTGTTGTTATCATTGGTAACAAGACCCAACAAGCAGCAACTTGCATTCCTACCTTGCAGACCTCAGTCTGCTTTAGGTTTTGATGGTGATCAGATGTGTTTCTCAGTCTGCTTTAGGTTTTGATGGTGATCATGTGTTTCTTGCAGTGAAAGTGATATGTGTTTGAAAACTTTTGTGGTTGAAAACTTTAAATTGAATAAAGTACATCCTTTTCAGTTTTGAAACTAGACTTTTATAAATTGAAGCTGTGCAGGATTTTTTTAGGAAAAATAAAAAGAACAGGTAATGGGAGGCAATTATTTTACTATTTTAATTTTACATTTTATGCACAAATAATCAACAATGGAAAGTACAAGATATGCATTAATACAATGTTTCAATCCATATAGAAATGTGACAGACTGGATGTTGGAAAATTTTGATGACTTATCAAAGGAGACTAAAATCTGTGATTCTTGCAGAAAGCAGCTGAAAACTTTAATAATTAGTCAAGAAGCAAATGAAACCTGTGCTGATGAGAAAATGGACGAAAATTTTGCATCTATGTCAGAAGTAATTGAAACACTGAATACTTTGCTCCATGAATTCGGTGAATCAGCTGTCAATAAGAAAAAGCTAAAATCTAAATGTCATGCTTCAACCAAAATTCAAAAAATCAGTTCTGCTATGAAACAGAAGCTTTTTACAAATATTCAAGAATCATCTGATGACGAGGATGAAATACTTCACGACTCTCTTATGGACAATCTTAAAAGTAATTTTTCTAACTGCACTAGAGATAAACAGTTGATGATTTTGACTTGCTTACCAGAGTCATGGAGTGTTAGGAAAATCATGTAAGAATTCAATGCTCCTAATTATATGGTAAGACAATAAAAAAAATTCTGAAGGAGAAAGGAATTTTGGAAAGCCTTAATAGAAAACCAGGTAAGTCTCTCTCTTCTGAAGTAGTTGTAGTATGATCGTTTTACCAAAGTGGTGAAATTAGTCGGGTTTTTCCTGGAATGAAAGATTGTGTTTCTGTTAGGACTGAAAACGGAGATAAAGTTTGTCAAACAGGCTGATTTTATGTAATTTGACAATTTGCAAGCACGAAAGTCAGTTTTTCCAAATTCGCAGAGCTCAGACCAAAAAACCGTGTCCTGGTAGGGTCTAGTAGTACTCATACGGTATGTGTTTGCACCACACACCAAAATGTAAAACTGATGATGGAAAATGCAAGAATTGGTTCACTAACGAATGGACAATTATCTTCCTACAAACATTGTCTTGCAAGAGTATTATGCAACCCTACTTCCATAGATTGTCATTTGGGGAAGTGTCCCACCTGTTCTGGGAACACGGTTTTGAGAACTTGGTTGAAAAACTAACTTTTCGCCAATGGATTACAGTTGATAGATGCAACTTGGAGACATTAGAAAAATTAACTTCAAATTTTATCGATTTGTTTTGCGAAAAACTGTCTGCTTTGGTCAGACATGACTTCATTGCTAAGCAGCAAAGCTCTTTTATGAATAGTAGTACTAAGGAAAACCTCAAGGAGTCAGAATTTCTCATCATTTGTGATTTTGCTAAAAATTATAGTTTTCTTCTTCAAGATGAAGCCCAGAGCTATCACTGGACCAGTGGGCAAGCCACAGTCCACCCATTTGTCATCTATTACAAAACAGAAAAGACTGAACATGCAAGTTTTGTAGTAATTTCTGAATGTTTAGAGCACAACACAATTACACTGTACTGCTTCCAAAAAAAAAAACCTTATTAACTTCTTGAAAAGTAAGTTTGGTGACAACAGCGTCAAAAAAATGTACTATTTCTCTGACGGGTCTGCAGCCCAGTGCAAAAATCTGAAATTTTTTCACAAACTTTTATGTTTCCATCAAGATGACTTCAACATTGATGCTGAATGGCATTTTTCAGCAACAGCACACGGGAAGGGGCCATGTGATGGTGTTGGTGGAACGGTGAAAAGGTTAGCTGCCCAAGCCAGCTTACAACGCCCTTACGAGAATCAAATTCAAACACCATTTCAGTTGTACGAATGGGCAATTCAGAACATTTTTGTGGCAAACTTTACATATGTAAGTCAAGAAGAATACATAGAAACAGACCAATTTTTGGAAAATTGCCTAAGCAAGTCTCTAACAATACAAGGTACCCAGAAACTTCATGCTTTTATTCCAATCCCATTGAGTAATTCAAAAATAAAAGTGAAGATGTTCTCAGAATCAAACGAGTTAGCTACTGAAAAAGTATCAGCATTACAAGACAGACTGCAAATAACAGAAATGAGTGGTTACATAACCATAATCTATGAAAACAACTGGTGGGTAGTGTATGTTCTACCAAAAGAAGAGAGTGAGAATGAAGTTAAGGTCTCATTTTTACATCCAGCTGGTCCACCTACATCCTTTTCCTACCCTAGCCCACAAGATGTATTATAGCTTCCTGTAAGTTACCTCTTGTGTAAAGTAAATCCTTTGACTCCGACAGGAAGACTCTACAATCTCTCTGAAACAGAAATACACCAAACTATTGAAGCTTTTAAAGACTATATCAAGGATCTACACGTGTGATTTCACTTCAAAACAATGATGCAACTTTTTTTTAATTTTAGAAGATTCTGCTTTAAGTGACAATCTAAGTTTAAGATTAGGAATATAATTTGCATAAATGTAAACAATTCAATGCCATATGTTATTATTATTTTGATGTGTTTCTTGAGCAGTAATTGAAATTACTTTTTAAAGTCTTCATTTTTTTTGTATTGAATTGTGAATTATTACAAATTCTGAATAATGAAATTAATAAAATTTTTAAACCCATGTAGTCTCACATTTTAAACAAATCAATTAAAAATAAAACATTGTTTAAATAAATAGTTTTAAATAACAAAAATACTATATCTATTGTTATTAATGAAACTTTTTTGAGATTTAGCCCAAATTTATTTTCAGTTTACATGTTTTTTTCATTTTTTTTTTCATTAAACTCTTGTGTTAGGCTAAATTTGAATATAGCTTTTTAAGTAAACCCATTATCATCCCAAGTTACAACTCACATAATCAAATACCAAACACATAGACTGTTTTAAAAAAATTTCAAATTTTTTGGTAACGCATTTTGAAAAATTCAAAATTTTAATTTTTAATTTTATTTTTTTAAATCTTAACCCCTATGGTGTTTGTTTGTACATCAAATAAAAGAGCATAAAAAATACTACAAAAAGATACCTTTCCCATCTCTATCTTAATTAGGGGAGCTGCAATCATAATTTAAAAACATATCAATCGTCTGATTTTGGGGTGTTTTTGGACATTTTATATAGCTGTATTTTCAAAACCGGTGGCTATATGACGATGAAATTTGATATTTTTCTTAATCTATACAGAGGCCACCTATGTACCAAATTTCATTAAAATCTGAGATGGTGAGATAAAAAATGCCTTCAAATTGTGTTGAGTTGATACGGAATCACTCTTCAAATCTTTTACTTTGCATATTACATTGAAAACAAACGTTTCCATAACGTAGCAAAACCGTTTAAACGACGTTTCCATAACGTAGCAAAACAGTTTTAGTAACGTTTGTGCTCCGTAAGAGGGACGTACGGTAATGCTTATCTTAAAGCTGCCATGATAATCTGTTGTATACAGTCTTGTTACCTAGTCTACAAAAATTTGGGGGTAAATAAATGAAGTTCTTAGCTAACCTAAAAAATCATTTTCATCATATCATAAAATATCATTTTCATCATATCATAAAATATCATTTTCATCATATGAAGTCATATGAAGGCCCCTTCACAAAACTTTTCTTGTTCCTAATAGTTATTTTGCTATGAGTATCACTTATTTTTGTTGAAGCTTTATAAGGGATGACTTTGTTAGGAAAGTAATGTTATAAAAAGAAAGCATTTCTATCACAGTTACTAGTGCAACACAATCTCTCACCATTATACAGAGTGTCCAAGAATTATTAAACACATTACAAAATTATGTACAAAAAAAAAAAAAACTATGAGCGTTGTCGGTTTTTTTTATGTCACATATTACTAACACGGTTCCTATATTTTTGTATTGCAGAATTGTTACTCCCAGAATCCGATAGATGGCGCTAGGTGTGGCCTGATGAGGAATTTATGAGAAATGCGCAATCAGTAGTCATGTCATCCATACAGCAGAAGGTGATGTGTGTGTTATGGTTTGCGGAATTAAAGTCTGTCATTAAAGTTAAAAGACGGTACCGTTTAGAGTATGGTTGTAATCCTCCGTCAACAAATTCAACTAAGCGGTGAATGAAACAGTTTAAAGAAACTGGCAATGTGGAACATCGTGGAGGAACCAGTAGGCCTAGCGTCAGAGGTGAGATGGTTGACCAAGCTATGAAAGTTTCCGACGAAGCCCCAGGAAATCCGTTCATAAAGCAAGCAGAGAACTGTGCATTCCAAAATAGACAGTTCATGATATCTTGCACAAGAAATTAGTTTCATGCTTATAAAATTCAAATAGTGCAAAAGATGCATGCAAATAATCACACTCTGCAATACGATTTTGCTGTGGATATGCTGAATCAAGTGGAAAACGATAAAAACTTTCTAAGTACTGTCATTTTTAGTGATTAATCCACATTTCATGTATCAGGTATTGTTTCACTTCGTAAACTATGTTTTGTTTGGATATGGGGCAGTGAACCGCCTCATGCTGCTATTGAACTGGAACGTGATTCTCCAAAAGTTAATGTGTGGTGCGCCCTATAAAAAAGAGAAGTGATTGGCCCTTTCTTCTGTGAAAAAACCATAAATGGTGACATTTACTTGGATATGTTAGAAAATTTCCCTATACCCCAGATCAAAAGATATGACGTCGTTTTCCAACAAGACCGCATGCCTTCGAATTGGTCAATGTGTGTACGTAAGTGCTTAAATGAGCATTTCCCCAACAGATGGATTGGGCGTGGTGGTCCCATTCCGTAGCTCCTCGCTCCCCAGATCTAACTCCATTGGATTATTTCATGTGGGGTTATGTGAAGGATCGTGCCTATCAGACGCCTTGTACTGATTTGCAGGAACTGAAGCAGCATATCACAGCTGCTATTAATTCCATATCTTTTCAGATGCTTGGCAATACATGGCATGAAATCGAGTATCGCTTGGACGTACTACGAGCAACCAAGGGATCTTACATCGAAATTTATTAACATGTGTAGTTACATTGTAAGTTAGTACAGTCAGTTTCTTTCTATCTGTTTAATGTTTTGTTTTACATAATTTTGTACTGTGTCCAATAATTCTCGGACACCCTGTATATTTATTGTTCACAAGGTATACGACTTCACAAACTATGTTTTGACTCAAGTCCATTTCACTGGCTTCGTTGTGGCTGTTGCAATTTTCTTGAAAATTCAGTTGCTCATATTTAACTGAACATAAAGTAGACATTTTAATACCACTAACATCTAAGTTATTGCAACATAAAACTGAGTCAGTTGTGTTGTTCATTTACGAGTTTTTCGGACACATCTGAAATTTAGCTGATAGATTATTAGAAATGTGAGGTGAAATAATGCTGGGAGATAAATCAAGTAGTACTTTCACAGCTTTGTTTTTAATTTTTCTTTTAAGTGTAGCTAAAGGCTATCTGTGTTTCTGCTGCAGATCTGTGTATTTATATCTCAGTTTACGTTTCTTTATCATTTTTTCTGTATTTTTACAGAGGAGCCTTTTATTTTGGTATGTTAGTTGCTTTGTATTTTTTCAACCCATGTGTATTTGGTTCTTAATCTTTTTTTCACTAGTTTGCGAATTTAGACTTAATTTTTGGTTATAATTGTCTTAGTATTTCAGGAAGTTTGTTTAGTGTAATGTCCCTAGTTTATATCTTGTGCTTAGAAATTGCAATTTTTAGTTTCTGCTTGAGGGTCCTATTGTGTAACAAACAGTACGTAGCATATAAATAATTGTAAGAATCAATTGATTATGCATGTTGAAACACCTTTTTCAAAAATTTGTATGCAAATAAGATATGAAAACAGCCACCCAATCTAGTTTGTTCTGTCTTGGGTTAAATTCTGTTGCTACTCATATATACTCATTTCACGAGTAACTCTTTGCATTGTTTGGCCAACCAGAAAAAAATATTTTCTTCTATTGGTTGTTCATTAATGCCATTTGTTGTTGTACTCTGACATTGTGCTGTGCTCTTCTCTCTATTTCTGTACATAACATTAACTTCAAGTTCCTAAAATGTATAAGTTATTTTTCTGTTTCAATTCATAGGTGGTCACAAAAAGTTATAATGAAACAAATGAACAATTCATGCATTCATTTCATTATTTTCATAGGCTTCAAACACAATTCATGTATTCTGAATCATAAGAAAAAAATATATATATACAGTACTCACAAAAAGTTTGGGATATTATGGTTTCAAAAGGGAAACATGGTGATATGCATATTTAGTGACTACAGGAGATAGGTTATCAGCATAAATTAGCATCATGATGACACATCATGTGGTTGGTGTGTGTGTGTGTGTGTGTGTGCAAGCTCCGATAAAAGTAGCTTCCGAGAAGTAGAAAACAGGTCGTCTCACTGCTTGGACTACAAGTTTGCTGAATGCATTTCCTTCAGAGTAGGATTAACTTGAAAAGATGTCCAGACGACATTTAAGTATTGACATCAGAAATAGGGCTGTTGACGTGTTACATGCAGGTGTACGGCAGATTGATGCAGTTGCTGCTTTAGGAGTTTTGCAAGCTAGCTACACACAAAATTTCTACCGAATGGAAATGCTGCAGATCAAGCAGGATTTTTACCCCCCCCAATAAACAGGTGTGTGTGTGGGGGGGGGGTTACTTTAAAAAACCCAAAAAAACACCCACTGCAAACGGTTATTTTTTTTTTTTTCCAAAGAAACACATGATTTCTTTTCTGGTTAATGCTCTTGTACGTTATGTTTTTGCTCCAAGTAATTCCCAAATATATTTTATGACTTCAATACTTGGGCTGTAGAGATAGAATATTTTAAATAAGCAATGTTTATTCACAATTAAATATTTTATTTTAAGATTTTAAATCTACTGTAGTTTCACTGAGCATTTGGCTTGGCTTCATTAGGACAAATGGAGTGCAAACGTTCAAATCATCGTGACATCAGCATTCTGACAGTCACTGCTTTTGGCAAGTTGTTTCCATGTGTTTGAAAGAAATCTAGTAGATGCCATGTCGTTGACAAGCCATGAGCAGTTGCACTAGATGTGGAAAGCTGCTAATATATTAAGCTTGATAGTCAAATCAGGTTTATCAATAAGCGTAGCATTAAAAAAAAAAAATCTGGTTATTTTCATGACAATGTTGGACTATAGACGACTTCTTCAGTTCCATACGTAAGTCATGTGTTCCTTCACATGAAAACTTAAAAGCCCTACGGATCTGTCCTATACATGAAAGTCCACATTCACAAGCGATGTGATAAATTCCCCAGTTATGTCTTCAACGTAGTCTTTTGATCCACAAAAATTTGCCTTGTTTATAGATTTCAAAATAACTTTGAAATTTAAACATTTGAAAGTTCCTAAATTTCTGGACAGCTTTGTCTACAACAAAAGGACAATCTATATTCTGTGTGTGCCACAATTTCTTTAAAAAAAAAATCAAAGTTTTTTTTTATTTTTTTGTTTTTGTGTTTACTGACCATGGTGAGCAACTCAATGGGCTATAAGCAGTCGCCTGTCCCTAATTTAGGGTCACTGGTTCCAGAGAAGGAAGAGACCCAGTGCCGTAAGACAAACACAACATCCATGCCTCACCGGGATTCGAACCCAACCCACTTGGAAGAACCGAACAGTCATAAGCCAGTGCTTAGACCACTGCGGCGGCAAAATTCTAGCTTTTTCTGCAAGGAATCCTCTGTAACGCATAGATGTACTGCATGAAATACATGGGTAAAAAACACCAATTTGTTTCCATGACTTTTCTTTATGACTTGTCAACAACATGACACCTACTCGATTTCTTTCAATTGCATGGAGACAATTCACCAAAATCCATGATCATCAACTACCTGATGATGTCACATATGGATGTTTATGCTCCCTTTGTCCTGATGAAGCCGAGCTAAAGGCTCAACAAAACTATAGATCTTAAAATAAATTATTTAATTGTGAATAAATGTTGTTTATTCTATAATTTCACACATGGTTTAATCCTTTAATTCCATTAATATTATATTTACCAAGTTGGTGAAGTCACCAACTTGGTTTACTTTCACAGGGTGATCCAGTTGTACTCTACAGAGAGATCTACTGGTAGGAGGGGAAATACTGATCTGAGGGATATAAGCTCAAGTTTTAAAGCTACAGGAGGTTGTACTTAATTTACACTCACCTGTGTTTTGCATAACATCCCTAACTTTCCTAATTAGAGCCATGAATAACCAAACCTGAGTAAAATTTAAAAAGAAAAAAAATCATTTATGCAATTTCTTTATATAATTCAACTGTTTTGAATGCCCTATTATTTCTTAATGTAAATCACATTCAAAAGTTTGCCCTAATTAGTGCTGGTAAATTATGTTAATAAAATTTTATTATGATATACCCCCAAATTTTAATTTATCTTTATATATATTAAGAATCAAGCAAGAAGAAACAAAAAGGGAAGTAAACACTGAAAAACAAGTTACTAGTAAAGTGAAAAGCCAAAATGAGCACAAGCTGCAGTTACAATTAACTGGAATGAAAATTAAAAAAAAAAGGAAGAGAAAAAAAGCTAAACCACTGATGAAACCTATTGAAAGTGCTGTGTCATCATGGCATTCAACTTTTTCTGGTTTTTTTCCCCGACAGCCAGAAAGACTCCTTTGATCCCCCCCCCGCCGCCATCTTTTTTTTTTTTTTTTTTTTTTGCAGTATGGACCCAAACACAGCAAATAGCTCTAATCTCAACTTCGCATGCTCAGTAGATATGTCACTAACTCACTATTATATGCTATGCTACAAATAAATAGTCCAATATAATATAATGATAATTTTACTCACAAAATGACTGAATCATACATAGTTGTTTGTGTTATTTACATGAAACTTTCATGTCTGGCTTTACTTTGCAAAAACCTCTTTGCTTCAGAAATTTTTTTGGTGCAATATCGTTTTCAATAGAAATGATGGATAAAGCCGATAGCTGTTCCTGCATCGTTGTAGATCTCAAAAAAGTCTATCAGCTTTAATTTATTAAAACTTCTTTTCCCGCTTTCTACAGACAGGAATTGCAATATTCGAAAGCAAATCCTACTGTTGGGATAACAATGAAGTTTAGAGCTTCTATTGTAATAGCTGAGCTGCATTTGCTCATAAGTGCTTGCAAATGCCTCAGCTCTTCAAACAGTTGCTCCCCATCGATATCTTTTTCTTCACTGTCAGCATCCTTAAGGAATTTTTCTAACTGAATACACTTTTCCTTTAAAGAATCCCCTGTCAGGCAATTTCTTCAAATTATAAAGGAAACCCGAAGCGTTGAAAAGTTTTTGCAACTGAGTAAATCTTTCCTGAATGGCAAACAATGCGCTATCAATGAGTGGATAGAAAACCATTGATTTATATATGGTTCGCAATCTGTAGGAGCTTTGTTGCAGTTTTCATAGTAAAAAGTGTTTTTTTCCGCTTTACCCTAGGCTGTGGGAATTTGGGATTTATTTCCAAGATGTACATAACAATAAGGCTTGTCACTCAAGCCTTATTGTTATACACTGAGTTGCCACTTTATTATGACCACCCCCTCAGTACTTCGTTGGGCCATCTTTTGCCTTTAATACTGCGTCAATGTAGATTCTTCGTGGCATGGACTCCACGAGATGTTGATAGGTGGTTTTGGAATCTAAGACCATGCTTGATGAATAGCACTTTCCAGGAGTGTGAAATTGCAGGGTTGTGTATCCAGCTGTTTGATGGCTTGTTCAACTTCATCATACAAATTCTCAATGGGGTTGACATCTGGAGATTGTGGGGGCCAGCTAAGCAAAGTAAACTAACCGGCATTTTCCTGAAACCAATCCTGTACAATACGAGCACTATGGCAAGACGCATTATCTCGTTGAAAGTAGCCATCGCCATTGGGATAAACCATCCACATGACAGGATGTACTTGGTCTGCAACGATGTTTAGATATGGTGTGCCAGTCAGACGTTGATCAACATGAATTAAAGGGCCCAAATCATGCCAGAAAAACATTCCCCAAACCATAACGTTGCCTCCACCAGCTTGAAGGGTTGTAGCAATGCATTTGGGGTCCATGCTTTCGTGCTGTTTCCGCCAAATTTTCACTCGGCCATAGGCATGGTGCAACTGAAAACGTGATTCATCGGACCAAATAATTTTTTTCCAATTATCGACTGTCCAATCCTTATGCTCCTGTGCGAAGTGGAGACATTTTCTCTTGTTAACTGCAGACAGCAAAGGTGTTCGAACAGGCCTCCTTCTGCCATATCCCATCTGTGCCGTGTACGGCGAACAGTGCGTGCACAGATCATTTGAGGGATCCTTGATTAAGATGGTCTGTAATTGCTGCACTGTTGCCTATTACCAGTCTGGACACTCCGGTCCGCCCGAGCAGTCACTAGTCGATGACGACCACACGTTGCACGTAGAGACCCAGTTTTTTGGCTGACAGTCCAGTCTTTAAACACTTTAACAACAGTGGCTCTGGAACATTTCATGAATGTGGCGGTTACAGTGATACTCGCTCCATGGCTCCGAGCTCTTACAATCGTCCCACGTTGAAAGTCCATCAAATTGCATTTTTTACCCATCTCGTCACCCAAAAATCACTTCTACTGTCACAAGCACTAAGCTTTCCCTCTTTATACTAGCCTCACCCTCTGGCGGCAACAGCGTGCAGCCATAGCTCATTTGCTTAAAACTGTCAGGTAGTCATAATAAAGTGGCCACTCAGTGTATATAAAAATGTCAACAAACATCAGGAATGAAAAAAAAAAAAAAAAAAAAGGTTCATTTTTTCCCCCTGAAAACCCAAATGCGTAAAAAAGCAGCAGAGAAGAATTCTCAGAAAAAAAACGCACAAGAATTGAAAATGCTTCTTGTTGTTGGTGGTATATATATAGGAACTCTGCATGTGCCAGAGAAACAACAAAGGAGTATTCAGCTTTCATTTTTGTGGCAAATACAGACTAGCTCATAAAAGAAAAAGAAAAAAAGTTAGTGGATAATTTTACTATGTAAGAAAATTTATGGGCATCCCTTCCATTTGGTGGCTGCCTACCTGGCCGGTAAATATGTATATTAGCGTCCTAAATTATTTCGTCGGAAAAATGTCAGTACCTCGAAAAAGTGTGACGTAAAGATTTTAGAGTACGGAAATTAATGGCAAATGGTGCAGAAATTTTATATTTTAAATGTGTTTTAAAGATTTTCTATCATAATATTGAACTGTGAGTGTGATGCTGTGAAGAGACGCTGCGGTAGGCCTAATGCATCGCCAGAGGTGTATTCAAATAAAATGTGACTGCATACACAACCATTGAAACAGAAAACTTGCTGCAAACCCTTAAATCACGATAACAATGGAACAAGATAATTTAAAGAAAAATTAATATAACAGTAAATAATTATTAGAACATTACAGATTCCAGAGAGGGCAAAAGGACATTACGACTGAATCCGCAAAAATGTGTGTAAAATGGACCTTAAGGCCAAAACTTAAAAATTTTTGGACTATGAACCTCATAAAAACAAGAGACTAATTTTTATATCAAGAAAAGCAGTTCTGTTAATGAACCTCCAAAAATTATATATAGCATCTTTAACAACTTAATTCAAAAATAGTACTTATAAAATATATAAGGAAAATATTTTATTTTAATAACTGGCAACTGCAAGAGTAACCTGGCAATAAAATAAAAAAAAATCTTTGTGTAAATGAAACTTTTGTTACAGTTCCGATATATTGAGAACAGGCCTTGATAAAATCAAGAGGCCAGAAACTTCTGCAAAAACAAAATAACTCTATCGGAAGATGTGAAAAATAATTGAACATTCTCATGTTAAGATAGAATTAAATATATTAATCTTAGTAAAACCTTAAGTGTTTTAATTGCTGTAATAACATTTTTATTTTTTTAATCTACAAGCAAAAACTATCTGCAAAATCTGCTAATAATTTGCAAACTATCCACATATGGCGTACGTCTATATTGTGTGACTCTGTGCATCGCTACGGCGACGATGTGAAGCTTTGCTTCATTGAAAGGAAGATTCGCTGCAGCGTTTAATTCACGCGCGGACGACTACAAGTCCAAGCACGTATTTTGTTACCACGAGAGCGAGCCGTGTTATACTCATACGCTACACAATATAGTTCGTTCATGTTTTGTCATTGTTTTTAAAGCGATGTTGAGAAATTTTTCGTTCTTTCGCATAAGATTCCTTGATTCAAAATAGAAAGTACTAACATGCTTTTCTATGTTGTATAGGAAACTGGGGAACTATAACTTTCGGTTCTGGTTTGAACAGCTTCCATTCATAGCTGATTTGCTGTGTCACTGCACTTTTGGTTCTCCTGTGTTAATAGCTTGTTTGAACAGCTTCCATTCATAGCTGATTTGCTGTGTCACTGCACTTTTGGTTCTCCTGTGTTAATAGCTTGTTCGCAGATCAGTTTCTATCTTACTCGTACATATATTTTGCAAATCGAAGAGTTTTTTTCCCAGTTTTTCCTGCCAACAACATACAGGATACAACAAAATAAAGGGTGGATGCTGTGGACCTATTTTCTGTAGCGTATCACTACATTTATTGCTCTCCTGCCAACAACATAACCTCTTTCTCTTGTACTCTTCCGCCCATCATTTTGGTACAGCAAGAAACCTTCCTTTTAAAGGACCAAAGCTTCACATTCTTTGCCGGAGCAATACATTAGGCCTACCGCAGCTTCTCTTCACAGCGTCAGACTCAAAGGTCAATATTACGAAAAAAATATATCTTTAAAACACATTTAAAATATGCAATTTTTGCACCATTTGACATTAATTTCCATACACTAAAATCTGTACATCGCACTTTTTCCAGGTACTAAAATTTTTTCAACGAAATAATTTAGGACGCTAATTTACACATTTACCACCTGGCCCACCTACCCCTTAGACCGGCCCTGGCTGGAAAACCACAAGATCGAATCCTTACAGCTACCTCAGGTCTGACCTTAATACTACTAAGAAAATTTGGGAATCTATACAGCAACGTTTAGATAACCGCATTCCATACCCCAGTATACTGGCAGACCTCTGTAATGTGTTGACTAATATGGGACTAACTGCACCAAACACTAATCAATAATGTCACTGCAAGTAGGTGTCAAGACGTTCTTCGACATATAGGTAGTGTTACTGGATACTGAAATCCAGAGGTTTGGACATTCTCTGAATATACACTTTTGTCTTTATTGTGGTACTACTTGTTGTGAGCAGAAATTGCCCATTGAATTGTTTTTGCAAACACACTCTGGCGTTTATGTTACGTGGCTTCACTTCATGCAATATCCCTAACTTTTTGTGACCAGTATATATATATATACATACATACATTGCTGAAAAAAATGTGTACAATCAAACTGTGACAGTTTGTATGGCTTTTCTACACAGCATAGCTACGTGATCCAGCCTTTAATCTGTTGCCCTTAACGACCTGATAATAGAAGAGATCCATAATTCAGAGAAAGGCTAATTAGGAAGCACTGGCCTAATCGGAAAAGTATTAATCCGACAGTGAATAGAAATATTGGTTTGTGGCTCTCTAATTTAATTGCTTAGAAAAGATTATTCATTCAGAGAAATCTGAAGATACAGACTCAACTAGCAAATACAAAAATTGGTCTATTACTCTTGCCATTTGGGAACAACCAGCTACAAAATTCAAAGTGAACATTAAATTCAAAACCAGTAGCACCAAAAGTAAACAGCTATCAAGATGGTTTTGAAGCATTACAGAAACAAAGGAGCAATGATATGTGTTCAAAAATAATATTGAGAGAAAATTAATTCAAATTAGAAAAAAATCCTCATAAAACTATACTTCCAACCAAAGTAGTAGAATGTAAAAGTATGTGCGCACGCCGATAGTTTTCAAATTATTAGCAGATTTTGCCAATATGGGCACATTTGGACGTTTGTGGCCTCTAGATTTTATCAAGGCCTGTTTCTCAGTACATAGGAACTGTATCAAAAGTTTCCTTTACACAGAAGGAATTTAAATTTTATTGCCAGGTTCCTCTTGCAGCAACTAGTTATTAAATTAAAATCTTTTCCTTAAGTAATTTGTAAGTCGACAGTATTTTTTTTTTTATTGGAGGTTTAACGACCACCGTGAGCAACTCAATGGGCTATAAGCAGTCGCCAGTCCCTAATTTAGGGTCACTGGTTCCAGGGAAGGGAGGGAGCCAGTGCTGTAAGACAAACACAACATCCATGCCTCACCGAGATTCGAACCCGGACCCCGTTCGGACGAATGATCAGAGGCCATCGCTTAGACCACTGCGCTACCAGGGGCAGCACAGTAATTTTTGAACTAAGCTGTTGAAAATACTATTTATAATTTTTAAAGGTTCATTAATGGAACTGTTTTCTGGGTATAAAATGTTTCTTTTAATTCTCTTGTTTTTATGAGGTTCATAATCCAATATTTTGCCATAAAGGTCAATTTCACACACATATTCAATTGTATTTTGCCGTCATCGGAATTTGTAATGTCCTAATAATTATTTTTTTATTGTTTCTTTAAATTGCCATGAGATCACAGACTACTGTACAAAATTCATTTCAGGAAGATATTCGGGGTAATTATATGTGGCCGCTAATCTATATTAATACCAAATTATCTTATATTGTCATCGTGATGCAGGTTTGCAGCAAGTTTTGTTTCAATGGTTGTGTTCACAGATACATTTTATTTTTATACAACTCTGCTTCCAACTACTCCCACCCCTGCATTCCTGAAATTTGAACAAAAATTTAGTAATCTGTAACTGGAAAAGCAAAGCAACTGGCCACCTTGCCTGTGACAGGTTCAATAGCATTCCTCTGCTTCATTATTTGATAGGCACAACTCTGATATGTGGAAGGAGGAGATAGGCACATTTGAATGTAAGTGTGTACTCCCACAGTCTAACAAAATGTTGCATTGGATATTTGTATATATTCCATTTGGATACAGATACATTATGATTTCAGTAAGCTTAATTCACATCTGGTATAAAACGTGCATTTAAAAAAAAAAAAAAAAAAAAAGTTAAATTTTTGCGTGCCTTACGTAGACTTTGAATTGTGACTGACAATATACTTCTTGGCCACAGGATTCTGTACAGGGTGGGTTTTGAATTTTTTTCAACCTTGAAGCTTTCTGGATTTAATAAGTATCTCTCCAACAGCTTATTCCGTTTGTTACTCTACACACAATATATTTCTATATGATAACAGTAATATAGAGTATCCTTTATAACTAACATACCAATAAGCTGCGTTTGTAACAATGTTTGCTACACGGAAGCACATTTGAGTAATTAAGTATAAATTCAATACTCTGTAAACATTTGAAGAATTAGAATTTCTTTTACAACTAGCTGCATTTGTTATTTAAAAATCTAACCAAATATTCAGTAGCTCATAAAAATGAAAAGGTCTAAAATTTCGTTTCCTTGAAATATATTTTTGTTACTCTTTCACGAAAATACAAAATTAAAAACGAATCAGCTGTGTTTAGATCCGAAAATCTAACAAATTCTTTACTACTCCTAGTTTAAAATGCAGTCGATGATATATATACCTGTTAAGAAAATACATGAATGTGTTCACGTGTTAAGCCTACCTCCACGTGTTACGAAACGAATACATGAATGTCTTCACGTGTTACGGGAATCTCCACGAGTTACGAAGCGAATACATGAATTGTTTTCGAAATCGAAGCCTATGAATTGAAACCAGTGTTGCCAACTCGCTCATTCCAAAAGTCTCCAAATCAGTGATAAAAAGTCTCCAAAAGTGAAAAAAAGTCCCTAAAAATAAGATTTTAATTATGTCGAATTTTGTACGCCATTTAAAATTTAATGACTCATTATTGTTATGATTAATTTGGCACTTTAAATTAATAACATAAAAAGAACTGAATGTGTTTATATTATTACTTAATATGGCTAAATAGTATATGTATGACGCCCCCATTGGCTCAGTGGTCTAAAGACTGGCTGCTGACCATTCGTCCGAGATGGGTCCGGGTTCGAATCTAGGGGAAACATGGATGTTATGTTTGTCGTACAATCTCTCCCCCTTGCCTGGGACCAGTGGCCGTAAATTAGGGATGGGTGATTGCTTATAGCCCATTGGGAACCTCAACGAACTATAGGGGGCGCTGCGCGAACGTAAACAAACTTCTCTAGTACGGGTAACGTCGCACGTGTTTCCATAAAGTCGAATGTTAGAATGGCTGGTTAGTCGCTTTCAATCCTTGAAATAATGAAATTTGTGGACGCTTCCAAAAATTCAAGATGCATTAAAGAAGGGGAAGTGATTGTTAATGTAGGCCATATAATTTCTTGTGGAATTAAGAAGGAAGATGGAAGAGAAATTCTCATAGTTTCGCACTGCATTCAGTCCACGGCAATAACGTCGTCGCCTCACTCCATCAACGGTGTTTTAGATACAAGTAACAGTGAAATTTCTATAAAGTCATTTGAGTGCTCTTGTAAAGCGGGCAGAAGTGGAACGTGTAAGCACTGTGTAGCAGTAATGCTTTACTGTAACAGGTAATTTTTATTTTTACATTTTCAGGCAAGTGATATAGTAATACCGCCAGTGGTGTTCTAATCCGGATTACTATTAAAAGCTAACATTTCGTTTCACTTGACGTTTCCCAGGACCCATTTTCAATACTGTCAACAATAACATTTGTAATTTTTGAACATTCTGTTCCTAAAAGTGTTTGTGAATTGGTAATTGTTGATCATCATTGGGTTCTGCGTTTTTGAACCGATGACTGTTGACAGAACATTGCAAATCTTGTTCCATAATGAAGTTTAAATTTATACGGATAACAGCAATTATTTGTTTTCAAGATTATGTAGAAATGCGGATTTTTTAATTACTACTATGCAATAAAAACATGCTGCCTTGTTTATTATTCATTCAAAGACGTTACTAGGTTAGTAGCATTTCATTGGAAGGATTTCAAACGCAAGGCACAAACGTTTATACTAACTTGTGAAAAACATAGCTGAAACCTTGGGAACGACATTGCGGGACACAACAATATGATTTGTTCTTCTTCACGGAATTCTCCATTATACAACTCTGTAATTCCAGAATGAATGCAAAAATACACCAAACTACGACAACTGAACGTAATGAGCGATCTACCAACAGCCAAGCATTGAGCCGAAAACGTTACCCGTACTACAGTAATTATTCCTTTTGCCGCTAGAGGGAGAGCGGACCGCTGAGATTGCCAATTGAGTTGCTCACGGTGGTCGTAAAAACCAAGGAGGTTAGAAGTAAGAGGAGGTGGCAACAGCCCCTCTCCCTGTGCTTCTGGTGTGACTCCACTTTTTATCAGCTGACTACGCCAATGCGCACAACCTAAGAATCTCCTGTTTATCTCTATGGGGAAATCGCGATTTTGAACGGGTTTTTGGGACCCTTACTCTACCCATACAGGCATGAAAAAAATTGAGTCTGAAATATTCATTCCCATAATAAAAAAAATTCCAGAAAAAAACAGGAAAATATGTGTTGGTATTTCTTTAAAAAATTGAACAAAATAATGTTTTTTTGAGCGGAAGTGCATAGTGCGCTTGGTTACTTACTGCCCATGTGCAAGTAACCATGCATACTGCCCATGTGCAAGCAACCATGTTTAAAATATAACCAAAAGCCTAATGTTAAGAAATAAGAAGTCCGAAATATTCCTTCTTTCCATCCTTGGTTTGAATGCGCAAAGCAAAACTGCTTAAGCCACAGTAAGTGAAGTCACGTTCCCGAACTCTTGCAGCGCAGACTCCCACCACCTCAGAGAGAGGACAGAAACACCTGATCTGTTTTGGCTTCACTCAAAACGGGTCTCTTCACCTCCTCTTCTTCTAACCTCCTTGGTAAAAACCCCAAACAAACAAACAAACAATTTATATATATATATATATATACACACACACACACATATATATATACTTAGGGGGAGAGAATACGGCAACAATTTTTAAATAGCCAAGATGACTAGCTAAGCGCTAAAAAACAAGAGACTAATTTTTATATCAAGAAAAGCAGTTCTGTTAATGAACCTCCAAAAATTATATATAGCATCTTTAACAACTTAATTCAAAAATAGTACTTATAAAATATATAAGGAAAATATTTTATTTTAATAACTGGCAACTGCAAGAGTAACCTGGCAATAAAATAAAAAAAATCTTTGTGTAAATGAAACTTTTGTTACAGTTCCGATATATTGAGAACAGGCCTTGATAAAATCAAGAGGCCAGAAACTTCTGCAAAAACAAAATAACTCTATCGGAAGATGTGAAAAATAATTGAACATTCTCATGTTAAGATAGAATTAAATATATTAATCTTAGTAAAACCTTAAGTGTTTTAATTGCTGTAATAACATTTTTATTTTTTTAATCTACAAGCAAAAACTATCTGCAAAATCTGCTAATAATTTGCAAACTATCCACATATGGCGTACGTCTATATTGTGTGACTCTGTGCATAGCTACGGCGACGATGTGAAGCTTTGCTTCATTGAAAGGAAGATTCGCTGCAGCGTTTAATTCACGCGCGGACGACTACAAGTCCAAGCACGTATTTTGTTACCACGAGAGCGAGCCGTGTTATACTCATACGCTACACAATATAGTTCGTTCATGTTTTGTCATTGTTTTTAAAGCGATGTTGAGAAATTTTTCGTTCTTTCGCATAAGATTCCTTGATTCAAAATAGAAAGTACTAACATGCTTTTCTATGTTGTATAGGAAACTGGGGAACTATAACTTTCGGTTCTGGTTTGAACAGCTTCCATTCATAGCTGATTTGCTGTGTCACTGCACTTTTGGTTCTCCTGTGTTAATAGCTTGTTTGAACAGCTTCCATTCATAGCTGATTTGCTGTGTCACTGCACTTTTGGTTCTCCTGTGTTAATAGCTTGTTCGCAGATCAGTTTCTATCTTACTCGTACATATATTTTGCAAATCGAAGAGTTTTTTTCCCAGTTTTTCCTGCCAACAACATACAGGATACAACAAAATAAAGGGTGGATGCTGTGGACCTATTTTCTGTAGCGTATCACTACATTTATTGCTCTCCTGCCAACAACATAACCTCTTTCTCTTGTACTCTTCCGCCCATCATTTTGGTACAGCAAGAAACCTTCCTTTTAAAGGACCAAAGCTTCACATTCTTTGCCGGAGCAATACATTAGGCCTACCGCAGCTTCTCTTCACAGCGTCAGACTCAAAGGTCAATATTACGAAAAAAATATATCTTTAAAACACATTTAAAATATGCAATTTTTGCACCATTTGACATTAATTTCCATACACTAAAATCTGTACATCGCACTTTTTCCAGGTACTAAAATTTTTTCAACGAAATAATTTAGGACGCTAATTTACACATTTACCACCTGGCCCACCTACCCCTTAGACCGGCCCTGGCTGGAAAACCACAAGATCGAATCCTTACAGCTACCTCAGGTCTGACCTTAATACTACTAAGAAAATTTGGGAATCTATACAGCAACGTTTAGATAACCGCATTCCATACCCCAGTATACTGGCAGACCTCTGTAATGTGTTGACTAATATGGGACTAACTGCACCAAACACTAATCAATAATGTCACTGCAAGTAGGTGTCAAGACGTTCTTCGACATATAGGTAGTGTTACTGGATACTGAAATCCAGAGGTTTGGACATTCTCTGAATATACACTTTTGTCTTTATTGTGGTACTACTTGTTGTGAGCAGAAATTGCCCATTGAATTGTTTTTGCAAACACACTCTGGCGTTTATGTTACGTGGCTTCACTTCATGCAATATCCCTAACTTTTTGTGACCAGTATATATATATATACATACATACATTGCTGAAAAAAAATGTGTACAATCAAACTGTGACAGTTTGTATGGCTTTTCTACACAGCATAGCTACGTGATCCAGCCTTTAATCTGTTGCCCTTAACGACCTGATAATAGAAGAGATCCATAATTCAGAGAAAGGCTAATTAGGAAGCACTGGCCTAATCGGAAAAGTATTAATCCGACAGTGAATAGAAATATTGGTTTGTGGCTCTCTAATTTAATTGCTTAGAAAAGATTATTCATTCAGAGAAATCTGAAGATACAGACTCAACTAGCAAATACAAAAATTGGTCTATTACTCTTGCCATTTGGGAACAACCAGCTACAAAATTCAAAGTGAACATTAAATTCAAAACCAGTAGCACCAAAAGTAAACAGCTATCAAGATGGTTTTGAAGCATTACAGAAACAAAGGAGCAATGATATGTGTTCAAAAATAATATTGAGAGAAAATTAATTCAAATTAGAAAAAAATCCTCATAAAACTATACTTCCAACCAAAGTAGTAGAATGTAAAAGTATGTGCGCACGCCGATAGTTTTCAAATTATTAGCAGATTTTGCCAATATGGGCACATTTGGACGTTTGTGGCCTCTAGATTTTATCAAGGCCTGTTTCTCAGTACATAGGAACTGTATCAAAAGTTTCCTTTACACAGAAGGAATTTAAATTTTATTGCCAGGTTCCTCTTGCAGCAACTAGTTATTAAATTAAAATCTTTTCCTTAAGTAATTTGTAAGTCGACAGTATTTTTTTTTTATTGGAGGTTTAACGACCACCGTGAGCAACTCAATGGGCTATAAGCAGTCGCCAGTCCCTAATTTAGGGTCACTGGTTCCAGGGAAGGGAGGGAGCCAGTGCTGTAAGACAAACACAACATCCATGCCTCACCGAGATTCGAACCCGGACCCCGTTCGGACGAATGATCAGAGGCCATCGCTTAGACCACTGCGCTACCAGGGGCAGCACAGTAATTTTTGAACTAAGCTGTTGAAAATACTATTTATAATTTTTAAAGGTTCATTAATGGAACTGTTTTCTGGGTATAAAATGTTTCTTTTAATTCTCTTGTTTTTATGAGGTTCATAATCCAATATTTTGCCATAAAGGTCAATTTCACACACATATTCAATTGTATTTTGCCGTCATCGGAATTTGTAATGTCCTAATAATTATTTTTTTATTGTTTCTTTAAATTGCCATGAGATCACAGACTACTGTACAAAATTCATTTCAGGAAGATATTCGGGGTAATTATATGTGGCCGCTAATCTATATTAATACCAAATTATCTTATATTGTCATCGTGATGCAGGTTTGCAGCAAGTTTTGTTTCAATGGTTGTGTTCACAGATACATTTTATTTTTATACAACTCTGCTTCCAACTACTCCCACCCCTGCATTCCTGAAATTTGAACAAAAATTTAGTAATCTGTAACTGGAAAAGCAAAGCAACTGGCCACCTTGCCTGTGACAGGTTCAATAGCATTCCTCTGCTTCATTATTTGATAGGCACAACTCTGATATGTGGAAGGAGGAGATAGGCACATTTGAATGTAAGTGTGTACTCCCACAGTCTAACAAAATGTTGCATTGGATATTTGTATATATTCCATTTGGATACAGATACATTATGATTTCAGTAAGCTTAATTCACATCTGGTATAAAACGTGCATTTAAAAAAAAAAAAAAAAAAAAAGTTAAATTTTTGCGTGCCTTACGACTTTGAATTGTGACTGACAATATACTTCTTGGCCACAGGATTCTGTACAGGGTGGGTTTTGAATTTTTTTCAACCTTGAAGCTTTCTGGATTTAATAAGTATCTCTCCAACAGCTTATTCCGTTTGTTACTCTACACACAATATATTTCTATATGATAACAGTAATATAGAGTATCCTTTATAACTAACATACCAATAAGCTGCGTTTGTAACAATGTTTGCTACACGGAAGCACATTTGAGTAATTAAGTATAAATTCAATACTCTCTAAACATTTGAAGAATTAGAATTTCTTTTACAACTAGCTGCATTTGTTATTTAAAAATCTAACCAAATATTCAGTAGCTCATAAAAATGAAAAGGTCTAAAATTTCGTTTCCTTGAAATATATTTTTGTTACTCTTTCACGAAAATACAAAATTAAAAACGAATCAGCTGTGTTTAGATCCGAAAATCTAACAAATTCTTTACTACTCCTAGTTTAAAATGCAGTCGATGATATATATACCTGTTAAGAAAATACATGAATGTGTTCACGTGTTAAGCCTACCTCCACGTGTTACGAAACGAATACATGAATGTCTTCATATGTTACGAAACGAATACATGAATGTCTTCACGTGTTACGGGAATCTCCACGAGTTACGAAGCGAATACATGAATTGTTTTCGAAATCGAAGCCTATGAATTGAAACCAGTGTTGCCAACTCGCTCATTCCAAAAGTCTCCAAATCAGTGATAAAAAGTCTCCAAAAGTGAAAAAAAGTCCCTAAAAATAAGATTTTAATTATGTCGAATTTTGTACGCCATTTAAAATTTAATGACTCATTATTGTTATGATTAATTTGGCACTTTAAATTAATAACATAAAAAGAACTGAATGTGTTTATATTATTACTTAATATGGCTAAATAGTATATGTATGACGCCCCCATTGGCTCAGTGGTCTAAAGACTGGCTGCTGACCATTCGTCCGAGATGGGTCCGGGTTCGAATCTAGGGGAAACATGGATGTTATGTTTGTCGTACAATCTCTCCCCCTTGCCTGGGACCAGTGGCCGTAAATTAGGGATGGGTGATTGCTTATAGCCCATTGGGAACCTCAACGAACTATAGGGGCGCTGCGCGAACGTAAACAAACTTCTCTAGTACGGGTAACGTCGCACGTGTTTCCATAAAGTCGAATGTTAGAATGGCTGGTTAGTCGCTTTCAATCCTTGAAATAATGAAATTTGTGGACGCTTCCAAAAATTCAAGATGCATTAAAGAAGGGGAAGTGATTGTTAATGTAGGCCATATAATTTCTTGTGGAATTAAGAAGGAAGATGGAAGAGAAATTCTCATAGTTTCGCACTGCATTCAGTCCACGGCAATAACGTCGTCGCCTCACTCCATCAACGGTGTTTTAGATACAAGTAACAGTGAAATTTCTATAAAGTCATTTGAGTGCTCTTGTAAAGCGGGCAGAAGTGGAACGTGTAAGCACTGTGTAGCAGTAATGCTTTACTGTAACAGGTAATTTTTATTTTTACATTTTCAGGCAAGTGATATAGTAATACCGCCAGTGGTGTTCTAATCCGGATTACTATTAAAAGCTAACATTTCGTTTCACTTGACGTTTCCCAGGACCCATTTTCAATACTGTCAACAATAACATTTGTAATTTTTGAACATTCTGTTCCTAAAAGTGTTTGTGAATTGGTAATTGTTGATCATCATTGGGTTCTGCGTTTTTGAACCGATGACTGTTGACAGAACATTGCAAATCTTGTTCCATAATGAAGTTTAAATTTATACGGATAACAGCAATTATTTGTTTTCAAGATTATGTAGAAATGCGGATTTTTTAATTACTACTATGCAATAAAAACATGCTGCCTTGTTTATTATTCATTCAAAGACGTTACTAGGTTAGTAGCATTTCATTGGAAGGATTTCAAACGCAAGGCACAAACGTTTATACTAACTTGTGAAAAACATAGCTGAAACCTTGGGAACGACATTGCGGGACACAACAATATGATTTGTTCTTCTTCACGGAATTCTCCATTATACAACTCTGTAATTCCAGAATGAATGCAAAAATACACCAAACTACGACAACTGAACGTAATGAGCGATCTACCAACAGCCAAGCATTGAGCCGAAAACGTTACCCGTACTACAGTAATTATTCCTTTTGCCGCTAGAGGGAGAGCGGACCGCTGAGATTGCCAATTGAGTTGCTCACGGTGGTCGTAAAAACCAAGGAGGTTAGAAGTAAGAGGAGGTGGCAACAGCCCCTCTCCCTGTGCTTCTGGTGTGACTCCACTTTTTATCAGCTGACTACGCCAATGCGCACAACCTAAGAATCTCCTGTTTATCTCTATGGGGAAATCGCGATTTTGAACGGGTTTTTGGGACCCTTACTCTACCCATACAGGCATGAAAAAAATTGAGTCTGAAATATTCATTCCCATAATAAAAAAAAATTCCAGAAAAAACAGGAAAATATGTGTTGGTATTTCTTTAAAAAATTGAACAAAATAATGTTTTTTTGAGCGGAAGTGCATAGTGCGCTTGGTTACTTACTGCCCATGTGCAAGTAACCATGCATACTGCCCATGTGCAAGCAACCATGTTTAAAATATAACCAAAAGCCTAATGTTAAGAAATAAGAAGTCCGAAATATTCCTTCTTTCCATCCTTGGTTTGAATGCGCAAAGCAAAACTGCTTAAGCCACAGTAAGTGAAGTCACGTTCCCGAACTCTTGCAGCGCAGACTCCCACCACCTCAGAGAGAGGACAGAAACACCTGATCTGTTTTGGCTTCACTCAAAACGGGTCTCTTCACCTCCTCTTCTTCTAACCTCCTTGGTAAAAACCCCAAACAAACAAACAAACAATTTATATATATATATATATACACACACACACACATATATATATACTTAGGGGAGAGAATACGGCAACAATTTTTAAATAGCCAAGATGACTAGCTAAGCGCTAAAAAACAAGAGACTAATTTTTATATCAAGAAAAGCAGTTCTGTTAATGAACCTCCAAAAATTATATATAGCATCTTTAACAACTTAATTCAAAAATAGTACTTATAAAATATATAAGGAAAATATTTTATTTTAATAACTGGCAACTGCAAGAGTAACCTGGCAATAAAATAAAAAAAATCTTTGTGTAAATGAAACTTTTGTTACAGTTCCGATATATTGAGAACAGGCCTTGATAAAATCAAGAGGCCAGAAACTTCTGCAAAAACAAAATAACTCTATCGGAAGATGTGAAAAATAATTGAACATTCTCATGTTAAGATAGAATTAAATATATTAATCTTAGTAAAACCTTAAGTGTTTTAATTGCTGTAATAACATTTTTATTTTTTTAATCTACAAGCAAAAACTATCTGCAAAATCTGCTAATAATTTGCAAACTATCCACATATGGCGTACGTCTATATTGTGTGACTCTGTGCATAGCTACGGCGACGATGTGAAGCTTTGCTTCATTGAAAGGAAGATTCGCTGCAGCGTTTAATTCACGCGCGGACGACTACAAGTCCAAGCACGTATTTTGTTACCACGAGAGCGAGCCGTGTTATACTCATACGCTACACAATATAGTTCGTTCATGTTTTGTCATTGTTTTTAAAGCGATGTTGAGAAATTTTTCGTTCTTTCGCATAAGATTCCTTGATTCAAAATAGAAAGTACTAACATGCTTTTCTATGTTGTATAGGAAACTGGGGAACTATAACTTTCGGTTCTGGTTTGAACAGCTTCCATTCATAGCTGATTTGCTGTGTCACTGCACTTTTGGTTCTCCTGTGTTAATAGCTTGTTTGAACAGCTTCCATTCATAGCTGATTTGCTGTGTCACTGCACTTTTGGTTCTCCTGTGTTAATAGCTTGTTCGCAGATCAGTTTCTATCTTACTCGTACATATATTTTGCAAATCGAAGAGTTTTTTCCCAGTTTTTCCTGCCAACAACATACAGGATACGACAAAATAAAGGGTGGATGCTGTGGACCTATTTTCTGTAGCGTATCACTACATTTATTGCTCTCCTGCCAACAACATAACCTCTTTCTCTTGTACTCTTCCGCCCATCATTTTGGTACAGCAAGAAACCTTCCTTTTAAAGGACCAAAGCTTCACATTCTTTGCCGGAGCAATACATTAGGCCTACCGCAGCTTCTCTTCACAGCGTCAGACTCAAAGGTCAATATTACGAAAAAAATATATCTTTAAAACACATTTAAAATATGCAATTTTTGCACCATTTGACATTAATTTCCATACACTAAAATCTGTACATCGCACTTTTTCCAGGTACTAAAATTTTTTCAACGAAATAATTTAGGACGCTAATTTACACATTTACCACCTGGCCCACCTACCCCTTAGACCGGCCCTGGCTGGAAAACCACAAGATCGAATCCTTACAGCTACCTCAGGTCTGACCTTAATACTACTAAGAAAATTTGGGAATCTATACAGCAACGTTTAGATAACCGCATTCCATACCCCAGTATACTGGCAGACCTCTGTAATGTGTTGACTAATATGGGACTAACTGCACCAAACACTAATCAATAATGTCACTGCAAGTAGGTGTCAAGACGTTCTTCGACATATAGGTAGTGTTACTGGATACTGAAATCCAGAGGTTTGGACATTCTCTGAATATACACTTTTGTCTTTATTGTGGTACTACTTGTTGTGAGCAGAAATTGCCCATTGAATTGTTTTTGCAAACACACTCTGGCGTTTATGTTACGTGGCTTCACTTCATGCAATATCCCTAACTTTTTGTGACCAGTATATATATATATACATACATACATTGCTGAAAAAAAATGTGTACAATCAAACTGTGACAGTTTGTATGGCTTTTCTACACAGCATAGCTACGTGATCCAGCCTTTAATCTGTTGCCCTTAACGACCTGATAATAGAAGAGATCCATAATTCAGAGAAAGGCTAATTAGGAAGCACTGGCCTAATCGGAAAAGTATTAATCCGACAGTGAATAGAAATATTGGTTTGTGGCTCTCTAATTTAATTGCTTAGAAAAGATTATTCATTCAGAGAAATCTGAAGATACAGACTCAACTAGCAAATACAAAAATTGGTCTATTACTCTTGCCATTTGGGAACAACCAGCTACAAAATTCAAAGTGAACATTAAATTCAAAACCAGTAGCACCAAAAGTAAACAGCTATCAAGATGGTTTTGAAGCATTACAGAAACAAAGGAGCAATGATATGTGTTCAAAAATAATATTGAGAGAAAATTAATTCAAATTAGAAAAAAATCCTCATAAAACTATACTTCCAACCAAAGTAGTAGAATGTAAAAGTATGTGCGCACGCCGATAGTTTTCAAATTATTAGCAGATTTTGCCAATATGGGCACATTTGGACGTTTGTGGCCTCTAGATTTTATCAAGGCCTGTTTCTCAGTACATAGGAACTGTATCAAAAGTTTCCTTTACACAGAAGGAATTTAAATTTTATTGCCAGGTTCCTCTTGCAGCAACTAGTTATTAAATTAAAATCTTTTCCTTAAGTAATTTGTAAGTCGACAGTATTTTTTTTTTTTATTGGAGGTTTAACGACCACCGTGAGCAACTCAATGGGCTATAAGCAGTCGCCAGTCCCTAATTTAATGTCACTGGTTCCAGGGAAGGGAGGGAGCCAGTGCTGTAAGACAAACACAACATCCATGCCTCACCGAGATTCGAACCCGGACCCCGTTCGGACGAATGATCAGAGGCCATCGCTTAGACCACTGCGCTACCAGGGGCAGCACAGTAATTTTTGAACTAAGCTGTTGAAAATACTATTTATAATTTTTAAAGGTTCATTAATGGAACTGTTTTCTGGGTATAAAATGTTTCTTTTAATTCTCTTGTTTTTATGAGGTTCATAATCCAATATTTTGCCATAAAGGTCAATTTCACACACATATTCAATTGTATTTTGCCGTCATCGGAATTTGTAATGTCCTAATAATTATTTTTTTATTGTTTCTTTAAATTGCCATGAGATCACAGACTACTGTACAAAATTCATTTCAGGAAGATATTCGGGGTAATTATATGTGGCCGCTAATCTATATTAATACCAAATTATCTTATATTGTCATCGTGATGCAGGTTTGCAGCAAGTTTTGTTTCAATGGTTGTGTTCACAGATACATTTTATTTTTATACAACTCTGCTTCCAACTACTCCCACCCCTGCATTCCTGAAATTTGAACAAAAATTTAGTAATCTGTAACTGGAAAAGCAAAGCAACTGGCCACCTTGCCTGTGACAGGTTCAATAGCATTCCTCTGCTTCATTATTTGATAGGCACAACTCTGATATGTGGAAGGAGGAGATAGGCACATTTGAATGTAAGTGTGTACTCCCACAGTCTAACAAAATGTTGCATTGGATATTTGTATATATTCCATTTGGATACAGATACATTATGATTTCAGTAAGCTTAATTCACATCTGGTATAAAACGTGCATTTAAAAAAAAAAAAAAAAAAAAAAAAGTTAAATTTTTGCGTGCCTTACGTAGACTTTGAATTGTGACTGACAATATACTTCTTGGCCACAGGATTCTGTACAGGGTGGGTTTTGAATTTTTTTCAACCTTGAAGCTTTCTGGATTTAATAAGTATCTCTCCAACAGCTTATTCCGTTTGTTACTCTACACACAATATATTTCTATATGATAACAGTAATATAGAGTATCCTTTATAACTAACATACCAATAAGCTGCGTTTGTAACAATGTTTGCTACACGGAAGCACATTTGAGTAATTAAGTATAAATTCAATACTCTGTAAACATTTGAAGAATTAGAATTTCTTTTACAACTAGCTGCATTTGTTATTTAAAAATCTAACCAAATATTCAGTAGCTCATAAAAATGAAAAGGTCTAAAATTTCGTTTCCTTGAAATATATTTTTGTTACTCTTTCACGAAAATACAAAATTAAAAACGAATCAGCTGTGTTTAGATCCGAAAATCTAACAAATTCTTTACTACTCCTAGTTTAAAATGCAGTCGATGATATATATACCTGTTAAGAAAATACATGAATGTGTTCACGTGTTAAGCCTACCTCCACGTGTTACGAAACGAATACATGAATGTCTTCATATGTTACGAAACGAATACATGAATGTCTTCACGTGTTACGGGAATCTCCACGAGTTACGAAGCGAATACATGAATTGTTTTCGAAATCGAAGCCTATGAATTGAAACCAGGGTTGCCAACTCGCTCATTCCAAAAGTCTCCAAATCAGTGATAAAAAGTCTCCAAAAGTGAAAAAAAGTCCCTAAAAATAAGATTTTAATTATGTCGAATTTTGTACGCCATTTAAAATTTAATGACTCATTATTGTTATGATTAATTTGGCACTTTAAATTAATAACATAAAAAGAACTGAATGTGTTTATATTATTACTTAATATGGCTAAATAGTATATGTATGACGCCCCCATTGGCTCAGTGGTCTAAAGACTGGCTGCTGACCATTCGTCCGAGATGGGTCCGGGTTCGAATCTAGGGGAAACATGGATGTTATGTTTGTCGTACAATCTCTCCCCCTTGCCTGGGACCAGTGGCCGTAAATTAGGGATGGGTGATTGCTTATAGCCCATTGGGAACCTCAACGAACTATAGGGGGCGCTGCGCGAACGTAAACAAACTTCTCTAGTACGGGTAACGTCGCACGTGTTTCCATAAAGTCGAATGTTAGAATGGCTGGTTAGTCGCTTTCAATCCTTGAAATAATGAAATTTGTGGACGCTTCCAAAAATTCAAGATGCATTAAAGAAGGGGAAGTGATTGTTAATGTAGGCCATATAATTTCTTGTGGAATTAAGAAGGAAGATGGAAGAGAAATTCTCATAGTTTCGCACTGCATTCAGTCCACGGCAATAACGTCGTCGCCTCACTCCATCAACGGTGTTTTAGATACAAGTAACAGTGAAATTTCTATAAAGTCATTTGAGTGCTCTTGTAAAGCGGGCAGAAGTGGAACGTGTAAGCACTGTGTAGCAGTAATGCTTTACTGTAACAGGTAATTTTTATTTTTACATTTTCAGGCAAGTGATATAGTAATACCGCCAGTGGTGTTCTAATCCGGATTACTATTAAAAGCTAACATTTCGTTTCACTTGACGTTTCCCAGGACCCATTTTCAATACTGTCAACAATAACATTTGTAATTTTTGAACATTCTGTTCCTAAAAGTGTTTGTGAATTGGTAATTGTTGATCATCATTGGGTTCTGCGTTTTTGAACCGATGACTGTTGACAGAACATTGCAAATCTTGTTCCATAATGAAGTTTAAATTTATACGGATAACAGCAATTATTTGTTTTCAAGATTATGTAGAAATGCGGATTTTTTAATTACTACTATGCAATAAAAACATGCTGCCTTGTTTATTATTCATTCAAAGACGTTACTAGGTTAGTAGCATTTCATTGGAAGGATTTCAAACGCAAGGCACAAACGTTTATACTAACTTGTGAAAAACATAGCTGAAACCTTGGGAACGACATTGCGGGACACAACAATATGATTTGTTCTTCTTCACGGAATTCTCCATTATACAACTCTGTAATTCCAGAATGAATGCAAAAATACACCAAACTACGACAACTGAACGTAATGAGCGATCTACCAACAGCCAAGCATTGAGCCGAAAACGTTACCCGTACTACAGTAATTATTCCTTTTGCCGCTAGAGGGAGAGCGGACCGCTGAGATTGCCAATTGAGTTGCTCACGGTGGTCGTAAAAACCAAGGAGGTTAGAAGTAAGAGGAGGTGGCAACAGCCCCTCTCCCTGTGCTTCTGGTGTGACTCCACTTTTTATCAGCTGACTACGCCAATGCGCACAACCTAAGAATCTCCTGTTTATCTCTATGGGGAAATCGCGATTTTGAACGGGTTTTTGGGACCCTTACTCTACCCATACAGGCATGAAAAAAATTGAGTCTGAAATATTCATTCCCATAATAAAAAAAAATTCCAGAAAAAACAGGAAAATATGTGTTGGTATTTCTTTAAAAAATTGAACAAAATAATGTTTTTTTGAGCGGAAGTGCATAGTGCGCTTGGTTACTTACTGCCCATGTGCAAGTAACCATGCATACTGCCCATGTGCAAGCAACCATGTTTAAAATATAACCAAAAGCCTAATGTTAAGAAATAAGAAGTCCGAAATATTCCTTCTTTCCATCCTTGGTTTGAATGCGCAAAGCAAAACTGCTTAAGCCACAGTAAGTGAAGTCACGTTCCCGAACTCTTGCAGCGCAGACTCCCACCACCTCAGAGAGAGGACAGAAACACCTGATCTGTTTTGGCTTCACTCAAAACGGGTCTCTTCACCTCCTCTTCTTCTAACCTCCTTGGTAAAAACCCCAAACAAACAAACAAACAATTTATATATATATATATATACACACACACACACACATATATATATACTTAGGGGGAGAGAATACGGCAACAATTTTTAAATAGCCAAGATGACTAGCTAAGCGCTAAAAAACAAGAGACTAATTTTTATATCAAGAAAAGCAGTTCTGTTAATGAACCTCCAAAAATTATATATAGCATCTTTAACAACTTAATTCAAAAATAGTACTTATAAAATATATAAGGAAAATATTTTATTTTAATAACTGGCAACTGCAAGAGTAACCTGGCAATAAAATAAAAAAAATCTTTGTGTAAATGAAACTTTTGTTACAGTTCCGATATATTGAGAACAGGCCTTGATAAAATCAAGAGGCCAGAAACTTCTGCAAAAACAAAATAACTCTATCGGAAGATGTGAAAAATAATTGAACATTCTCATGTTAAGATAGAATTAAATATATTAATCTTAGTAAAACCTTAAGTGTTTTAATTGCTGTAATAACATTTTTATTTTTTTAATCTACAAGCAAAAACTATCTGCAAAATCTGCTAATAATTTGCAAACTATCCACATATGGCGTACGTCTATATTGTGTGACTCTGTGCATAGCTACGGCGACGATGTGAAGCTTTGCTTCATTGAAAGGAAGATTCGCTGCAGCGTTTAATTCACGCGCGGACGACTACAAGTCCAAGCACGTATTTTGTTACCACGAGAGCGAGCCGTGTTATACTCATACGCTACACAATATAGTTCGTTCATGTTTTGTCATTGTTTTTAAAGCGATGTTGAGAAATTTTTCGTTCTTTCGCATAAGATTCCTTGATTCAAAATAGAAAGTACTAACATGCTTTTCTATGTTGTATAGGAAACTGGGGAACTATAACTTTCGGTTCTGGTTTGAACAGCTTCCATTCATAGCTGATTTGCTGTGTCACTGCACTTTTGGTTCTCCTGTGTTAATAGCTTGTTTGAACAGCTTCCATTCATAGCTGATTTGCTGTGTCACTGCACTTTTGGTTCTCCTGTGTTAATAGCTTGTTCGCAGATCAGTTTCTATCTTACTCGTACATATATTTTGCAAATCGAAGAGTTTTTTTCCCAGTTTTTCCTGCCAACAACATACAGGATACGACAAAATAAAGGGTGGATGCTGTGGACCTATTTTCTGTAGCGTATCACTACATTTATTGCTCTCCTGCCAACAACATAACCTCTTTCTCTTGTACTCTTCCGCCCATCATTTTGGTACAGCAAGAAACCTTCCTTTTAAAGGACCAAAGCTTCACATTCTTTGCCGGAGCAATACATTAGGCCTACCGCAGCTTCTCTTCACAGCGTCAGACTCAAAGGTCAATATTACGAAAAAAATATATCTTTAAAACACATTTAAAATATGCAATTTTTGCACCATTTGACATTAATTTCCATACACTAAAATCTGTACATCGCACTTTTTCCAGGTACTAAAATTTTTTCAACGAAATAATTTAGGACGCTAATTTACACATTTACCACCTGGCCCACCTACCCCTTAGACCGGCCCTGGCTGGAAAACCACAAGATCGAATCCTTACAGCTACCTCAGGTCTGACCTTAATACTACTAAGAAAATTTGGGAATCTATACAGCAACGTTTAGATAACCGCATTCCATACCCCAGTATACTGGCAGACCTCTGTAATGTGTTGACTAATATGGGACTAACTGCACCAAACACTAATCAATAATGTCACTGCAAGTAGGTGTCAAGACGTTCTTCGACATATAGGTAGTGTTACTGGATACTGAAATCCAGAGGTTTGGACATTCTCTGAATATACACTTTTGTCTTTATTGTGGTACTACTTGTTGTGAGCAGAAATTGCCCATTGAATTGTTTTTGCAAACACACTCTGGCGTTTATGTTACGTGGCTTCACTTCATGCAATATCCCTAACTTTTTGTGACCAGTATATATATATATACATACATACATTGCTGAAAAAATGTGTACAATCAAACTGTGACAGTTTGTATGGCTTTTCTACACAGCATAGCTACGTGATCCAGCCTTTAATCTGTTGCCCTTAACGACCTGATAATAGAAGAGATCCATAATTCAGAGAAAGGCTAATTAGGAAGCACTGGCCTAATCGGAAAAGTATTAATCCGACAGTGAATAGAAATATTGGTTTGTGGCTCTCTAATTTAATTGCTTAGAAAAGATTATTCATTCAGAGAAATCTGAAGATACAGACTCAACTAGCAAATACAAAAATTGGTCTATTACTCTTGCCATTTGGGAACAACCAGCTACAAAATTCAAAGTGAACATTAAATTCAAAACCAGTAGCACCAAAAGTAAACAGCTATCAAGATGGTTTTGAAGCATTACAGAAACAAAGGAGCAATGATATGTGTTCAAAAATAATATTGAGAGAAAATTAATTCAAATTAGAAAAAAATCCTCATAAAACTATACTTCCAACCAAAGTAGTAGAATGTAAAAGTATGTGCGCACGCCGATAGTTTTCAAATTATTAGCAGATTTTGCCAATATGGGCACATTTGGACGTTTGTGGCCTCTAGATTTTATCAAGGCCTGTTTCTCAGTACATAGGAACTGTATCAAAAGTTTCCTTTACACAGAAGGAATTTAAATTTTATTGCCAGGTTCCTCTTGCAGCAACTAGTTATTAAATTAAAATCTTTTCCTTAAGTAATTTGTAAGTCGACAGTATTTTTTTTTATTGGAGGTTTAACGACCACCGTGAGCAACTCAATGGGCTATAAGCAGTCGCCAGTCCCTAATTTAATGTCACTGGTTCCAGGGAAGGGAGGGAGCCAGTGCTGTAAGACAAACACAACATCCATGCCTCACCGAGATTCGAACCCGGACCCCGTTCGGACGAATGATCAGAGGCCATCGCTTAGACCACTGCGCTACCAGGGGCAGCACAGTAATTTTTGAACTAAGCTGTTGAAAATACTATTTATAATTTTTAAAGGTTCATTAATGGAACTGTTTTCTGGGTATAAAATGTTTCTTTTAATTCTCTTGTTTTTATGAGGTTCATAATCCAATATTTTGCCATAAAGGTCAATTTCACACACATATTCAATTGTATTTTGCCGTCATCGGAATTTGTAATGTCCTAATAATTATTTTTTTATTGTTTCTTTAAATTGCCATGAGATCACAGACTACTGTACAAAATTCATTTCAGGAAGATATTCGGGGTAATTATATGTGGCCGCTAATCTATATTAATACCAAATTATCTTATATTGTCATCGTGATGCAGGTTTGCAGCAAGTTTTGTTTCAATGGTTGTGTTCACAGATACATTTTATTTTTATACAACTCTGCTTCCAACTACTCCCACCCCTGCATTCCTGAAATTTGAACAAAAATTTAGTAATCTGTAACTGGAAAAGCAAAGCAACTGGCCACCTTGCCTGTGACAGGTTCAATAGCATTCCTCTGCTTCATTATTTGATAGGCACAACTCTGATATGTGGAAGGAGGAGATAGGCACATTTGAATGTAAGTGTGTACTCCCACAGTCTAACAAAATGTTGCATTGGATATTTGTATATATTCCATTTGGATACAGATACATTATGATTTCAGTAAGCTTAATTCACATCTGGTATAAAACGTGCATTTAAAAAAAAAAAAAAAAAAAAAAAAAGTTAAATTTTTGCGTGCCTTACGTAGACTTTGAATTGTGACTGACAATATACTTCTTGGCCACAGGATTCTGTACAGGGTGGGTTTTGAATTTTTTTCAACCTTGAAGCTTTCTGGATTTAATAAGTATCTCTCCAACAGCTTATTCCGTTTGTTACTCTACACACAATATATTTCTATATGATAACAGTAATATAGAGTATCCTTTATAACTAACATACCAATAAGCTGCGTTTGTAACAATGTTTGCTACACGGAAGCACATTTGAGTAATTAAGTATAAATTCAATACTCTGTAAACATTTGAAGAATTAGAATTTCTTTTACAACTAGCTGCATTTGTTATTTAAAAATCTAACCAAATATTCAGTAGCTCATAAAAATGAAAAGGTCTAAAATTTCGTTTCCTTGAAATATATTTTTGTTACTCTTTCACGAAAATACAAAATTAAAAACGAATCAGCTGTGTTTAGATCCGAAAATCTAACAAATTCTTTACTACTCCTAGTTTAAAATGCAGTCGATGATATATATACCTGTTAAGAAAATACATGAATGTGTTCACGTGTTAAGCCTACCTCCACGTGTTACGAAACGAATACATGAATGTCTTCATATGTTACGAAACGAATACATGAATGTCTTCACGTGTTACGGGAATCTCCACGAGTTACGAAGCGAATACATGAATTGTTTTCGAAATCGAAGCCTATGAATTGAAACCAGGGTTGCCAACTCGCTCATTCCAAAAGTCTCCAAATCAGTGATAAAAAGTCTCCAAAAGTGAAAAAAAGTCCCTAAAAATAAGATTTTAATTATGTCGAATTTTGTACGCCATTTAAAATTTAATGACTCATTATTGTTATGATTAATTTGGCACTTTAAATTAATAACATAAAAAGAACTGAATGTGTTTATATTATTACTTAATATGGCTAAATAGTATATGTATGACGCCCCCATTGGCTCAGTGGTCTAAAGACTGGCTGCTGACCATTCGTCCGAGATGGGTCCGGGTTCGAATCTAGGGGAAACATGGATGTTATGTTTGTCGTACAATCTCTCCCCCTTGCCTGGGACCAGTGGCCGTAAATTAGGGATGGGTGATTGCTTATAGCCCATTGGGAACCTCAACGAACTATAGGGGGCGCTGCGCGAACGTAAACAAACTTCTCTAGTACGGGTAACGTCGCACGTGTTTCCATAAAGTCGAATGTTAGAATGGCTGGTTAGTCGCTTTCAATCCTTGAAATAATGAAATTTGTGGACGCTTCCAAAAATTCAAGATGCATTAAAGAAGGGGAAGTGATTGTTAATGTAGGCCATATAATTTCTTGTGGAATTAAGAAGGAAGATGGAAGAGAAATTCTCATAGTTTCGCACTGCATTCAGTCCACGGCAATAACGTCGTCGCCTCACTCCATCAACGGTGTTTTAGATACAAGTAACAGTGAAATTTCTATAAAGTCATTTGAGTGCTCTTGTAAAGCGGGCAGAAGTGGAACGTGTAAGCACTGTGTAGCAGTAATGCTTTACTGTAACAGGTAATTTTTATTTTTACATTTTCAGGCAAGTGATATAGTAATACCGACAGTGGTGTTCTAATCCGGATTACTATTAAAAGCTAACATTTCGTTTCACTTGACGTTTCCCAGGACCCATTTTCAATACTGTCAACAATAACATTTGTAATTTTTGAACATTCTGTTCCTAAAAGTGTTTGTGAATTGGTAATTGTTGATCATCATTGGGTTCTGCGTTTTTGAACCGATGACTGTTGACAGAACATTGCAAATCTTGTTCCATAATGAAGTTTAAATTTATACGGATAACAGCAATTATTTGTTTTCAAGATTATGTAGAAATGCGGATTTTTTAATTACTACTATGCAATAAAAACATGCTGCCTTGTTTATTATTCATTCAAAGACGTTACTAGGTTAGTAGCATTTCACTGGAAGGATTTCAAACGCAAGGCACAAACGTTTATACTAACTTGTGAAAAACATAGCTGAAACCTTGGGAACGACATTGCGGGACACAACAATATGATTTGTTCTTCTTCACGGAATTCTCCATTATACAACTCTGTAATTCCAGAATGAATGCAAAAATACACCAAACTACGACAACTGAACGTAATGAGCGATCTACCAACAGCCAAGCATTGAGCCGAAAACGTTACCCGTACTACAGTAATTATTCCTTTTGCCGCTAGAGGGAGAGCGGACCGCTGAGATTGCCAATTGAGTTGCTCACGGTGGTCGTAAAAACCAAGGAGGTTAGAAGTAAGAGGAGGTGGCAACAGCCCCTCTCCCTGTGCTTCTGGTGTGACTCCACTTTTTATCAGCTGACTACGCCAATGCGCACAACCTAAGAATCTCCTGTTTATCTCTATGGGGAAATCGCGATTTTGAACGGGTTTTTGGGACCCTTACTCTACCCATACAGGCATGAAAAAAATTGAGTCTGAAATATTCATTCCCATAATAAAAAAATTCCAGAAAAAACAGGAAAATATGTGTTGGTATTTCTTTAAAAAATTGAACAAAATAATGTTTTTTTGAGCGGAAGTGCATAGTGCGCTTGGTTACTTACTGCCCATGTGCAAGTAACCATGCATACTGCCCATGTGCAAGCAACCATGTTTAAAATATAACCAAAAGCCTAATGTTAAGAAATAAGAAGTCCGAAATATTCCTTCTTTCCATCCTTGGTTTGAATGCGCAAAGCAAAACTGCTTAAGCCACAGTAAGTGAAGTCACGTTCCCGAACTCTTGCAGCGCAGACTCCCACCACCTCAGAGAGAGGACAGAAACACCTGATCTGTTTTGGCTTCACTCAAAACGGGTCTCTTCACCTCCTCTTCTTCTAACCTCCTTGGTAAAAACCCCAAACAAACAAACAAACAATTTATATATATATATATACACACACACACACATATATATATATATACTTAGGGGGAGAGAATACGGCAACAATTTTTAAATAGCCAAGATGACTAGCTAAGCGCACTTAGTACGTGCAGTATGGTGGACCAATAAATTATAGCATTGGAGGTGAGCTTATTTCTCGCACAAGAAAAAAAAAACGTTTTCTTCCCAGTTATATGTCACTGTTATTTCAATGTAAATAAAACATAACTTTTGTTTTAATGATACAATATTTCTGCGAATGGAAACGCAGAAGTGAGTCCCACCACTATCGTATTCACAGCCTAAGAGATCCCACGAAAACTCAACGGTAATAGGCAGGCGTCCTATGCCTGATAAGACGGAGGAAAAAGGAATTGGCCACCCTGGTGGCACAGTGATCTAAGCGCTGACTTATGGCCATTCGTCCGAGAAGTGTCAGGGTTCGAATCCCGGTGAGGCATGGATGTTGTGTTTGTCTTACGATATTGACTCTCTCCCTTCCCTGGAGTCAGCGGCCCTAAATTAGGTACGGGTGACAGCTTTATAGCCCATTGAGTTGCTCACGGTGGTCGTTAAACCTCCAATAAAAAAAAAGGGGGAGGGGGCTTTCTATAAGTGTTACGATTCATGGTTAGAGTTATTGGAACTATGGAAAATTAAAGACTCTTCCGCTTTCAAAAACCGCCGCCCCGGTGGCGCAGTGGTCTAAGCGATGGCTTCGGATCATTCGTTCGAACGGGGTCCGGGTTCGTATCCCGGTGAGGCATGGATGTTGTGTTTGTCTTTCGGCACTGGCTCTCTCCCTTCCCTGGAACCAGTGACCCTAAATTAGGGACGGGCGACTGCTTATAGCCCATTGAGTTGCTCACGGTGGTCGTTAAACCTCCAATCAAAAAAAAAAAATTCAAAAACCACATTTTAAATACTTGAAATCATAAATGAAAAAAGGCCCTGAAATCATTAAAGAAAAAGTCACCTAAAAATTCTCCTAAAAATGTAGGTAATCCGAAAATAATATTTTTGTGACAAACTCCAATCCAAACTCCCCTGAATTTAGTGACTTTATCCTTAAGTTGGTAGCACAAGTCAGAATACGATGCACCCAGATGCTCACCCCCAACACTAACCTGAGGGAGAATTATAAGTAAACAGAAAGTATGGGAAAAAGAGAGGAAATGCATTAGAAACCAGCAACGGGTATTTACGAACGATCTCGTAGGATGAGATGTTAACATGGGCGACGAAGTTTGATAACGATTACGATTAGTTCTGAACCAATTGGCATTTGTTGCTTTTACGTTTAAGTACTAGCGGTTACGTAATGTTTGTATAAAATTTAAGCCTTGGAAACTGGAAAAATATTTTGTCTCAAAGTTTATGGAAAAAACAGGTAAAACGGATAAAGGCGCTGAAGTCCCCAAAACCACGAGGAAAATCCCTAAAAAAGTCTCTAATCCCAAACCAAAAGTTTTGTCTCTAACGTCAAGCGAAAAGTCCCTAAATTTAGCGACTTTTCCCCCAAATTGGCAACACTGATTGAAACAGGAAAAGAACTTACCTTTTAAGAACGATAAAATCCATCGATTAGGCATGCAGCTCTGGACGATCGAGTTCAGCCTTGCCATAACTCACCGTCCGTAGTACAAGTGACGTAACAGCAAGTTAGAGAACGACGCAGCCGCAGACCAGAAGCTGCTTTAAAACCAATGGAATAAAATCTTCTAGTCGTATAAGCAAAAAAAAAAAAAGGAGGAATTCAATAATCTTTATCAATTATACACAAGCTTACTGTTTTATCAACAGTATAATTTTGTTCTTTTTTGCCTGAATGTAATGTCACGCCAAAGATTAGCTGTGACCTTGCTAACATGACGAAAATGCAGCGTTTAGCAAACGTAATGAATGTGACAAAATCGCAACGGTAACGGATGTAACATTTAACAAACGTTTATCAAACGTAGTCTTTGTACGGAAGACCAAATATTAACTTTTGCAACCGAAATGCGACGTCTTTTAAACGTCATGTGCTACTTGGGATTAAGTTTTATTATAACTAGTGCAAGTAATGTGAAATTGAAATCTATGGGAAAAAAGGAACACAACATAAACAATCCGGGTAGTGAAAACTGTGTTAATTAAAGTGAAACGTGTCATGATCTTGACATAGACAGTTTATTAGGAAGAGTTACTTTGGATGATTTCACAAAAGAACAAGCACTTAAAAACCCATGGACACCTTCTGAGGACTATGTTTTCCCTTTTTCAGCTAAGAGAAAACTAACTTTTCGATTAAAGTGGTTCAAATTGTATCCATGGTTAGTTTATTCAAATCAATTATGTGGGGCATTGTGCAAAACTTCTGTATTATTTGGTCCTTAAGTTGGAGGCAGAGGAGATCAAGCACTTGGTGCACTGGTAACACAGTTTATGTAAAGTGGAAGAATGCAAAAGAATATTTTGGAAAACATGAGAAAACTAAATATCACATTGATGCTAGTATGCAAGCAAATAATGTTTTAAGTGTTGCAAGCGGAAAACGAACTAATGTAGTTTATCAGATACATTCAGCAAGAAAACGTCAGGTAATGGAAAATAGAGCAAAGTTAATTCCAATAGTGGAAACAGTAATTTTATGCAGTCGCCAAGAGCTTCCTTTAAGAGGCACAAATGATTCAGGTCCTATTTATATCCAAGAACCAGATTATAATTATGGCAACTTTAGGGCTGTTTTGCGGTACCATGCCAAAACTGGGGATACAGTACTTTAATAAGTTTCCTGAGTGATTGAAAATTTCATCGCCCTGTTAAATCATTTATCTGCATCATCTGGCTCCAAAAGTATGTATGCTAGTCCAATGATTCAAAACGAAATCATTGAAATTCCGGGGAAATAATACAAGCTGCAATTGTTTCTCGAATAAACAATGCTAAGTGTTTTTCATTATTAGCCGATGAGACACAGGACATATCCGAGAAAGAACAGCTTGCAATTTTTGTTCGATATGTTGACATTAAAAAAACTATCATTCACTTGTCCAACTTGTCCAACCATGTTGCTCAAATCTACAACAAGCTGTGTTTGTGGACATGAGAGTTGTAGCCAAACCTACGGCAGTCACATCAGTTTTGAAATAAAACATTTCTTATGTTTTATTTCTGTAACTGATGTGACTGCCGTAGGTTTGGCTACAACTCTCATGTCCACATTAACACAGCTTGGTGTAGATTTGAACAACATGGTTGGACAAGGCTATGACGAGGCTGCCATAATGAGTGACAAGTACAGAGGTGTGCGTACATTAGTATCAGAAAAGTAGCCCAAACCCCAATTTGTGCATTGCAGTGCCCATGCTTTGAATTTAGTTATTGCACACTCTTACGAATTATGCATCATTAGAAATTGTATTGGCACCATTAAAATAGTAGCAAATTATTTTCCTATGCCATTGCAAAGAAGCAACATTCTAGAGAAAATTGCCAAAGAAAATGGAGACCTATCTCATAAGATAGTCCTAGGTCTGTGCGAAACCAGATGGACTGAAAAGAATGACTCAATAGCTCATTTTGCTGAATTGTATTCTGTGATAGTACAAGCTATGCATGAACTTCAAGATTCCGGAGCTAAAGAAACCTCTGGCCAGGCTTATCAACTATTATGCAGCATAACTAGTGCAGAATTTGTAGTTTACTTGCTAACTTTAAATAAGGTATTTTCTTTTAGTGCAAATCTTTGTAGAAATCTTCAAAAAGTAAATTTACTCGTAGATTTAGTACAATGTTGCAAACATATTGATTTAATCATTAATGTTGTAAAAAAATGTGTAGCAGCAGTGAAGAGTCACTCAATGAAATGTACTTGTTAGCAGAACGCATGCTGCACAATGTTGGAAGCCAAATGATCAAACCAAGAATAGTTGGACGATAACCAAAGCGTGAAAATGCCCCAGCAAGCGAGGCAAATGAATACTATCGTCGGAATTTATTTTCACTTTTTCTTGATAATTTTTCAGAACAAAAGAAAGTAATAGCTAAACTGGAACTGCTACTTCCTCTCAAATGTAAAAATGCAGTCCGAAATATTTCAGCAAGCTTGTGAAATTATGATGAAAACTTTGGAAGATTTGAAGCAGAATTTGAAATGTGGCAGTGTAAATGGAATTCGCTGTCTGAAGATGGCAAACCAGAAACAGTGGTAAAGACCCTCACAGATTGTGACGATATGTTTTTCCCAATTATAAAAAGACTTTTGAAGATTCTTGCTACTTTGCCCTATTCTGCAGCGACCCCAGAAAGATCCTTTTCAACGGTAAGACGCCTTAAAAGCTGGCTCAGGAATTCAATGGTTGCTGAACGTTTAACAGGTTTAGCATTGATGAGTGTTCATTGTGGTGTGCATTTAAATACTGAGGATGTTGTCACTAAATTTTCTTTGAAAAATAGGAATACGAATTTTGTAATTTAAAGCAGAATTTGATGTTGCAGTGTAAACGGAATTTTTTGAAATCAGAGTACTACACTGACTACAATCAAGTATGTACTAGTCTCATGTACAAAAAAAATCAAAAATTCTGGGTTCCAGTTTTTGTAAACAATTACCTAAATTTGAAAAGTTTCACATGCACACACACAAATGCAAATAAATGAAATATGAAAACTTATGCAGAATTACCGATTTCATCATACTAATCAAGAGTCCCCCCCTCTTAGCGATATCTACAGCCTTGCTTGTTCACAAGAATACCAAGCAGCCCACAAATGCTTACCATGGCATTTTAGTCCATAGGACATGTTTCCGTTTGTTTTTCGGAAATCTATAAAATGAACACTAATTTTTGACAGTCTGGTAATTACAGTACGCTACGAAACATAAAACCATATCTAATATATATTCAGTTTCACCATAAAAAAGCAATTTTACATGACTATCGACAGCCGCCAACAATAAAACTAACATTAGATAACATGTAAACAACGTGTGTTTATGCAGGGCCGTCGAGATCTTGTTCTTACCGGGCCCAAGTACATACAGAAATTCTGGGTTGTTACGTCACTCAAAGGATCCTACTTTCAGCGTTTGTTGGTGAAGGCTTGAAGGTGTGTGCTTGTTTGTGTCTGTCGATTTCTGCTTGAAGTTTTATATTACGGAATTTTTACTTCAGCACGGTAAGTAGTAATACGTATGACACTATTGTCCTTATGGTTTGTAGTCAAGTATGACTTTAAAATTTCGAATTAAAATTGTATCGCGATTTCAAAACACCATGTGAGTCCACTGATTTCCAAGACTTGCAAATGTTTGTCGTTCTAAAATTTCATGTTTTCATATTCTAAAATTTAATGTTTTCACACATTTTTTCAAAGTAGTGAACATTTTAAGGCCATCAATTATTTTGCTACGACATGATTAAGTTGTCAGTCATAAATTTTATTTACGGAACCAAATTTTTTTCCCCTGATGTTCATTCCATTTTTTTTTTGGAGGTTTAACGACCACCGTGAGCAACTCAATGGGCTATAAGCTGTCGCCCGTCCCTAATTTAGGGTCACCGGTTCCAGGGAAGGGAGAGAACCAGTGCCGTAAGACAAACACAACTTCCATGCCTCACGGGATTCGAACCCGGACCCCGTTCGGACGAATGATCAGAGGCCATCGCTTAGACCACTGCGCCGCAGGGGCAGCCATTCCATTTCTGTAAGGCATATGTATGTTCTAAGACTAAACATTTTTCCATGCATGAATCTGAATAATCTGTTGTGTTTTTTATATTATGCATTGTTAAGTATGCCGCCCCGATGGCGCAGTGGTCTAAGGCACTGGCCTCTGATCATTCGCCCATAAGGGGTCCGGGTTCGAATCCCGGTGAGGCATGCATGTTGTGTTTGTCTTACGGCACTGGCTCTCTCCCTTCCCTGGAACCAGTGACCCTAAATTAGGGACGGGCGACTGCTTATAGCCCATTGAGTTGCTCACGGTGGTCGTTAAACCTCAAAAAAAAATTGTTGAGTACTTGTTTCTTCTTGCTTTTAGAGGGGACAGAAGAGTTGTGTACCAATGTGTAAATTTAAGTATAGTGCAGATTTCTTGCACACAATTTTTCCTGCACACCAGTATTTCTTCCCCCAAGAATGAACATGGATGCAGATTTTAGCCCCAGTGCTACTGCTATAATATATTATATGTTAATCACTTAAGTGAGCATTTTGTCATAAGAAAAAACAAAGTAACTCAAACTGATGGTTCTTTACTTGTGGTTCCTAGGAAGAAACCTAGACTTACCACAGATGCTTCTCCAACAATTTTTCTCTACCAAAAAGTAAAACTCTGTTTATGCTGAGGCAGAAAAATTAACTTAAAGCTAACATTTTTAACAGAACAAGTTAAATTGATCACCTCAACACGTTAGGTACATTACATACCTTGTAGTGTGGGCTTCTACCGTATATTTTTGCTATACACACTGATAAAATGTGATTGTGTGATATCTTAAAAGAAAAAGTTTTAAACGACTTTGAGAACTAAATTTTCCATAATGTGGTTTGTGTGATATATCATGTAATAAGCTTTCAGATGGCCCCAATATAAGCTCAGTTGACTAATTAGGTTGACATTTATTTTCATTTGTGATGATAGGCTCATAAATACAAAAATGCCTTTGTAAACCTCAGGCATGTGATCGGCATCATAGACACACAATTACTTTAGAATCATAGCCACACAATAACCTTAGAATCATACACACACAACACAATTACCTTTTTTTGTAAACCTACAAAAGGAAAATGTTACATTAAAAAAGTTAAATGTAACAATTTTAAAAAATGTTACACTTAGGACTGATTTGACTTAGACCCATAAGCGATCACATATTTCACTGCTGGATGCAATTATTGAAATATGGTGACATATAGGCGAGTTCAAATTTCATTGCTGGGGAAAAATTTATGATATATAATAAAAGTTTTTTGTTTCTTACATTTTTCCTGAAATGACTAGAAAAATAGTACAGTTTATGCGGGGGGGGGGTATTTTTCTGGACAAAGCATGCTCAACTTGGGCTGTTACAATTTTGAAAAATTTCTAGCCCTACACTACACTTTCTCAGTTTCCAAGAAAGCCAGTTTGCTTGTAGATTAAAAGACAACAGCTCTGTCACAATTCAGACTTTCATGATTATATGTGTATTAATTTAGACGGCAACAGAATCAATTGCAGTATGTTTGAAATTATGTGTGGTGACCATATGAAACCATACATAAACACCCTCGTTGAGCTGAGATTTTTTTTTCTGACACTCTTCACTTAGTAAAAGCTATAACAAATATTGGTTGAACCAAACATCCATAAATCATACCTTATGTTACTCATGTTCTATTGACCCTGGAGAATTGTGTTGTTCAAGCTCACAACCTTTAAAGCAAATTTGTGAAAACTTGAAAGTTTCCTGAACGGAGGGGTTACATGGTGTACAGTGAAATTATAAAAGATTTATGAATAAAAGTATTTTATTCTAAAATGCTGTGGATAATAAATGTTAAGCATTCACATCAAGGCATGCATAGTCTGAATAAATTTTGCCAACCTATTTAAAATTCATCAGATTACAAAGTGGTATTTTTGTGTTTTTTTCAGCACCTGGCTCAGTGCATCTGGTCATTTAAGAGAATTAAATGCCTTGCAGAAATATGCTTTAAATCTTCCAACCAAAGAGAGACATGCTGTCTAAAGAGACTAATTTCACTTTTAAATTCACTGACAGTACGAATCATTTTAAAATACCTACACTGTTCTGCGAAGCTTTCAATACATATGGTAAAGTAACAAAGGCTACATTTTCTACTTTAAATCTGTATTGCTGGTTATGTAGCCCATAAGGTAAGCAAACACATAAAATGTTCTCAGTGCAAACTAATGTTAGCATGTGATAAAAATTTTTAGCCTGAAAGCTCAAATCAGGAGGTTTGTCAGTACATACAGCTTACTGACAGAGTTTACTAAAATGTCGCCAATAATTCAACGTGAATATTGTAATACATTCCATTTAGAATTTTTCAGCAATTGATTTAAAAAAATTAAACAAATGTAAGTCTGCTTCATAGATAAATTAAATGTAAGTCTGCTTCAAAGTTTTTGCTTATAAGCAAAACCTTTGAAGAAGACTTTGAGGCAAGGAAGTTTGAAGCAATTAATTGCTCAGTTAGCTTTCAAAAAATTAAATTTTGTTGATGTACTTCCAAGAGGAAAATGTAGTTGTGGAGCTGACTGTGCAGTGTTCATAAAAGCAAATGCCTTTCTGTTGTAACTACCTCATGTTTTTCTAAATAACTACGGTAAGATATAGAATGACAGGCAGAACCCAACAAGAAGCAAAAGAAAACTATCAACCTTGAATTCTTTGTAGATAATAGCTAATCCTGTACCTGGTGCATTCTGATGTGTTTGTTTCAGTTGTCTGAAAATTAATTTTTCAGTGTGATACTAAATTTACACCTGCTTGGGTGTAAATGTATATGTCCGCAAATAAACATTTGATCTGTAGTATAGAAATTTCAATAAAAGCATTGTCATGCTGCAGTATTTTGGGCATATTTATAAGCTAAAACTACTGCAGCATGAAAGTGCTTCAGTAAAAAAAAAAAAATGTAAGCAAGCTGCCTAAAAAATTGATACAGTGGGAATTTTTATTTAATATGTTCTCTTTTTATATACATATCAACTTTGTGTGCAGTTCGTGAACAGTGTGTGTTTGATTTGAGGTAATTTAAAATTAACTGAAATTGTAAGCTTAGTGATGTGTGTAAAAATATGTAGGTAAAACAAGAAAACTTATTGTTTGCAATATTCTGTGTATGTATATAAAACTCTTGCAGTGGGTGTGATTCCAACTACTACGCTTTTTTTTTATCTTTAATGTGATTTATTCGCTTCAAGAGCTGCTAAAAACTGTACTTACAATCTGTGAAAAAAAACACTGTTCAACAAGTATCGTAAATGCTAATTTTTTTGCATGCACAAAATTTTTTAAACTACAAACACCAAGAAGTGGTTCTTTAAAAGGTAATAGCAGAGCAAGAAAACTTAGACCATTTTATTTAAACAAAACAAGGAATTTGAAGGCATTAGAATTCCTTTTGCGCCCAGATTATGTGTTATAGCATACTTTGTAATGCATATTATATTTCTGTGGACATTTTTCAGAGAATGAAGGAGATAATTAGGAAAGTTAGGTATTTAGAAGGTTGTTTCCTCACTAGAAGGTTGCTTTCCTCAATAGTTCACAGACGTAAGGAAATTCAACTCTGAACTAGTGAGGAAAGCAATTGAAAACAACCAAAGCCTAAAGATAGCAAAGGGACATCTCAGTAAGGGAAGAAAACAGATTATGCCACTGAAAAAAGATGGTTCTGTAACAAGAAATAGAGGCAAAATTTTGACAAGAGTGAAAGATTTCTACTCCAAATTATTTGAAAGGGATGATACATGTACTCCAGACATCATGAAAGGTACCAGTACCAGAGTTCTCCCAGTCCTCCCACCAGAAGTTGCACATGCAATCAAGAACATGAAGCAGGGAAAAGCTCCAGGAGAAGATGGAATTACTGTAGACATCATACAAGAAGCAAGTGGAGAACTCGAAACAATACTCGCCCAAATTTTCACTCGATGCCTTAATTAAGGGAAGATTCCTGAGGATTGGAACAACGCTACAATGATCCTACTACACAAAAAAGGTGACATTGAGGAGCTCAGGAACTACAGACCTATCAGCCTCCTATCAGTGGTTTATAAAATCTTCACTAAAGTTCTTTCACACCGCTTGAAGGTAACACTGGACATGGCTCAACCGAGAGAACAAGCTGGATTCAGGAGTGGCTATAGCACAATAGATCATATCCACGTACTGTGGGAACTAATTGAAAGAGCGAGGAAATATGAACTTCCATTGTACATGGCTTTTATCGATTATGAAAAAGCCTTTGATTCCGTGAAACCATCAGCAGTTACAATGGCTCTGAAATCCTGCGGCATTGAAGATGCATACATTAATAATATTAATAACATCTATGAAAATGCAAGTGCAAAGATTCAGGTGTTTGAAAATACAACACACATAAAAATTGGAAAGGGAGTGAGACAAGGTGACACCATATCTCCGAAGCTCTTTAATGCCCCATTGGAGGGTGTCTTTCAGTCGCTGAGCTGGGAAAACAAGGGGATCAAGATTAATGGAGATTATCTAACCTACCTTCGTTTTGCTGATGACCTAGTCATTTTTGCAACTACCCCATCAGAGCTGCAGAGTATGATCCAGGAACTTGCTGACAAGAGTAAAGAAGTGGGATTAAAAATGAACTTTCAGAAAACAAAAGTGATGTTCAATGCTTTTACAAGAAATGAAGATTTATCGATTGATGGAGAAAAGCTGGAGATAACAGACACGTACGTTTATCTTGGACAGCAGACATCAAGTGAGGGTCACATTGATGAAGAAATTAATCGGCGTACAAAACTTGCCTGGAGAGCTTTTGGAAGAAACAGCATAATTATCAAGAGCAATATGCCATTATGTCTTAAAAGAAAAGTGTTTGATCAACGCATCCTTCCGGTGCTTACGTATGGTGCAGAGACGTGGACCTTAACTAAAAGAGACATACAAAGGCTGCAGACAACTCAAAGTAGCATGGAGAGGTGCATGCTTGGTGTAACCAGGCGAGATAAGAAGAGGAACTCGTGGATCCGAAAAATGACAAGAGTGGAAGACATCATGATCAGAGTTAAATCCCTGAAATGGCAATGGGCTGTACATACTGCCAGAAGGACAGACCATCGATGGACAGTCGAAATGTTAGATTGGATTCCAAGGGACGGGAAAAGACCCAGAAGAAGGCCACATGGGAGATGGGTGGATGAAATACGAAAGTATACGGGAGTGACATGGAGAAGACTGGCACAAGACAGACCGTTGTTGAGGAAACTTGGGGAGACCTTAGTAAAGGAAAAGGGAGACTTCTAGACCAGGATCAGCCTCTCATAGACTTAACATTGGCTGCTCACGAGGCTGATCCCGTGGCTGCTCACGAAGCTGATCCCGTGACTGCTCACGAAGCTGTCACAGAGGCTGCACCAGCTGTCCCCTTGTCAGATTTTTTGTCACGTGATCGTCCCCATGATGTTCTGCCCCCTAGCGGTGCTTCTTGGAACTTTCAATGGATTTGTTTTTGAGAGATGGCAACGACCGAGTGCGAAAAGGGTCGGACATAGGGGGATTTCAACTCGAAGTGCTGCCCCCTAGCGGTGCTTCTTGGAACTTCTAATGGATCTTTGATTTTGAGGAATGGCAGCGGCCAATTGGGAAAGGGGATGTCTACTCGATGTGCTGCCGCCCTAGCGGTGCTTCTTGGAACTTTGTTTTTCTCGGGATATTTATTGGACTTTGCCAAATTTTTAAATGAAGTTTTTTTTTCTGTCCTTTTCAATATTTTTTGTTTCCTCGAATTTGTTTTATTAAACTTATATTTTTAGAGCTTCCGTGAGCTGTTAGGAATTTTTATAGGCGTTGCATTATTTTCGCTCGAGTACATAAAAATGCTCTAATGGTCTCGGTGAGATTCGAACTCGCATTCCTTCATTCAGGAATCGGACATTCTTTCCCGAGACCATCAGACCATTGGGAAAAGATGTTTGAAAGAGGAAGATGCTTGTTCATGGTGTTAAAGTGTTTTTGGGTACTTTTCTTGGAATTTCATTTAAAATTGGAGGGTGAGGGGAGTGGACGTTATTTGAGTTGTGAACGAGTTGGTGTGAACATGAATTTTTCTGTTACGGTGGAACATCTCTCGTTGAATTGTTGTAATGGAGGATGTAATGAAACAGACGTATCTTACAACCGTAAAAAAAGGAAGTTTCGGTGGAGTGAATACTTTATTCCATGCTGTCAAGAAAGAAGGAATCAAGAAAAAAGACGTCGAAAAATGGCTGAAGGGGAGAAAACGTACACCCTTCACAAGTCGGTGAGACGACATTTTCCGAGAAGTAGAGTGTTGGTGAATAAAATAGGACAACAGTTTCAAGCAGACCTAGGTGATGTCTGCAGTTTGAGTCAATATAACGATGGATTTCGTTACTTGTTAACATGCATTGACATATTTTCCAAATATGCATGGGCGATTCCCTTAAAGCAAAATTCGGGGTCCCATATCGTTCAAGCATTTTCCCAGATTTTCCAAGATAGTAAACCAGTAAAACTTCAAACAGACAAAGGAACTGAATTTAAAAACAAAGAGTTTCAAAGGTTTTTAACACAGCACGCTGTGCATTTCTTTACGACGAACAACGAGACGAAAGTAAGTGTTGTGGAGAGATTCAATCGCACGCTCAAAACTCGCATGTGGCGATACTTTACAAGTCAAAATACGTTTAAATTCATAGACGTGCTCAACGATTTAGTCCATACTTACAATCATTCTCCCCATCGAAGTATAAAAATGAAACCTGTAGATGTAAACAAAGATAATGAAAAGCAAGTGTTTCTCAATCTGTATGGTGATCTCAAGAGGGAAAAACCATCCTATAAATTTCAGGTGGGAGATAACGTGAGGATAAGTAAAGCGAAATTGACATTTGAGAAAGGATACGAATCAAATTGGACGGAAGAAATCTTTGTTGTGAGCGGTCTTGTTCCTAGTTCCCCTCCTGTCTATAAAGTTAAAGATTTATTGAACGAAGAGTTGGAAGGAACTTTTTACGCCGCAGAGCTTCAAAACGTTACTCTGTCCGAGGCCTTTCCTGTAGAACGTGTTTTAAAGAAACGCACAAGAAAAGGAAAAATGGAATGCTTTGTTAAATTTAAAGGGTATCTTGATAAATTTAATGCTTGGATATCCGCGGAAGACTTGACCTCTCTATAAAACCGACCTTTTTTAGATGAAGCACCATTCATCAACATGAGTTTCTATCTAACGTTACCTAGCGACAGCTCTCTCCGCTACTTTTCAGACAATAAAATTTTTCATTTCATCACGCGTCTTCCTTCCCCGATCGAACTCAATGGTGACTGGGAAGAGGGACTCGTCGAACTCATCTACCCTCATTCCTGGTTTAATGTTAATGTAAATTCAAATTCTTTTGCTTACGGTGTAGGTCCAAGTCAACTGAAAGCAGCAAAAATCCCTGCTGAATATTATGATTCTGTGGGAGATGTGGTAAAAGCCATGTCCCAGCACTGGTCGAAAAAAAATTACAATGTTTTTTAATAAAACCACGAGACGTGTCAAAGCAGCTTTAACTCATGGTTTTCAGCTGCAGTTATTTCCTGGAATAGCTGAAATTCTAGGTTTTCAACCTGGAGTGTATTCAGCATCAGAAGGGAGTGATGTCACAATTCATGGAAATTTCGTTGCCGATCTGAACACGACGCTTTCCCTATTGTACGTGTACAGCGATATTGTGGATCCTCAGCCTGTGGGAGACATGGTTGCTCCTCTCCTTCGCATCGTGAAAGTGAGCGGAGAAGACGGAGATGTGGCGAGCGCTTTATACGATCGCCCTCATTATTTATCTCTCGCCAGAAAACATTTCCAAACCGTAGAAATCGTTGTAAGGAATCACTCGGGACAATTAGTACCAGTTGAACGTGGGAGAGCAATCGTGAAACTTCATTTTCGTCTCAAGGCTCTGTAGTCATGTATGAACCATACCGCTGTTGTACAAAATCCTTCGAGGAAAATTACGTCAACCAAACTAGAAAAGGTTTAGTCTACTATCAAGGAGCACCCCTTCAAAAAGGGTATGGACTTGGAGGACTTTTTCGCTCGTTATTTAGAGCGGCGGTACCATTATTCAAACAAGGTGCAAAAACGCTTAGAAAACAAGTCTTTCGAACGGGGGTCGACCTTGCAAATGACTTAATACAAGGAAAGGATGCAAAATCAGCAGCCAATTTTGGAAAATCTGGGAAAATGCTTGAACGATATGGGACCCCGACTTTTGCTTTAAGGGAATCGCCCATGCATATTTGGAAAATATGTCAATGCATGTTAACAAGTAACGAAATCTATCGTTATATTGACTCAAACTGCAGACATCACCTAGGTCTGCTTGAAACTGTTGTCCTATTTCATTCACCAACACTCTACTTCTCGGAAAATGTCGTCTTACCGACTTGTGAAGGGTGTACGTTTTCTCCCCTTCAGCCATTTTTCGACGTCTTTTTCTTGATTCCTTCTTTCTTGACAGCACGGAATAAAGCATTCACACCACCGAAACTTCCTTTTTTTACGGTTGTAAGATACGTCTGTTTCATTACATCCTCCATTACAACAATTCAACGAGAGATATTCCACCGTAACAGAAAAATTCATGTTTACACCAACACGTTCACAACTCAAATAACGTCCACTCCCCCTCACACTCCATTTTTAAATGAAATTCCAAGAAAAGTACCCAAAAACATTTTAACACCATGAACAAGCATCTTCCTCTTTCAAACATCTTTTCCCAATGGTCTGATGGTCTCGGGAAAGAATGTCCGTTTTCTGAATGAAGGAATGCAAGTTCGAATCTCACCGAGACCATTAGAGCATTTTTATGTACTCGAGCGAAAATAATGCAACGCCTATAAAAGTTCCTAACAGCTCACGGAAGCTCTAAAAATATAAGTTTAAACAAATTCGAGGAAACAAAAAATACTGAAGACAAAAAAAAATTCATCCAAAAATTTGGCAAAGTCCAATAATTCTCCCGAGAAAAATAAAGTTCCAAGAAGCACCGCTAGGGCGGCAGCACATCGAGTAGACATCCCCTTTCCCACTTGGCCGTTGCCACCCCTCAAAATCAAAGATCCGTTAGAAGTTCCAAGAAGCCCCGCTAGGGGGCAGCACATCGAGTTGACATCCCCCTATATCCAACCCCTTTCCTACTCGGTCGTTGCCATCCCTCAAAAACAAAGATCCATTGAAAGTTCCAAGAAGCCCCGCTAGGGGCAGCACATCATGGGGACGATCACGTGACAAAAAATCTGACAAGGGGACAGCTGGTGCAGCCTCTGTGACAGCTTCGTGAGCAGCCAATGTTAAGTCTATGGGGTACTGATCTTGGTCTAGAAGTCTCCATTTTCCTCTACTGACCTTCGTCCAGCAGTGGATTGATAGCGGTTGACAATGATGATGATGATGATATATGCATAGCTTCTCCAGTTTTGCTTGTATATCAATTTATGCTGCCATATGTTATAAATCTTGCAACATTAAAACCTTTTTTTTCCTTCAGTGCAGTTCACCTATAATGATTTAAATATTGTTTACACATGTGCATGTTCTAATGTATAATAATACCTGCACAGTTATACCAACATATTATAAATGGCTTGCAGGCATTTCCATACAAAAGCCACATGCAGTTTGTAATCAAGCAATGCTTTAATCTAACATTGCTTGAATGTACCAAGCATTATTTTTGACAATATTGCCATATCGAAATGCAAAAATTTGTGAATATAACTGTTGAATGTTATTCATACATAACAATTAAATTCCCATGAATAAATTAAATACCATTTTTGTTTCTACTGTTTTTTGTTTATTACTTTTGCACTGCCTTGTAAAATGAGGGTCATGCATTTCAGCAATAGAAACAAAACAAAAAAAGTCCTGGTATTTGGTTGTGATGTTGATATTACTGTGCTGATATCAAATTTATTTAAAGCCTCTTTGTAATTTCTTCGAAACTGAGGTTTTTGTCTAACCAGTAAGCCATAATGTTTCCTGTATTTACCTTCATTTAATTGCTCACAGTTGATGTTCTAATTATCTCATTTATTCAAGTCTTGTGTAACTAGATATATGATTGAATCCTGATTAGGACATAATAGCTCTTTGGATGCATTATTCTATAGCTTACAATGTGATTGATTAGCCTGTAGCGTCTGCTGTTTTGTACTTTAGCATAAATCCCTTGTGCCTAATACTTTGGGAATGATTTTTTTGCATGTCTGATCCCTCTGGTATTCTCGTTGTGTATCCACGTACCCTTCCCCCTCCTCTTTTTTTTTCTGTAATCTCATTAGAAGTTTGGAGGACAACCTTTCAAGAGGATAGACACATATACTTACTGTGGAGCACATTGCAGCCAATGAAAAATGTCACCTGGAGAGTGAACTATTGATTATTTGAATTAAATGTTTTGTAGTGGATTTCTATAAAAAAATATCGATTACGAATATTTGTTTTAATGGTCTGAATTTCACCGATAAGCAAATCTGAAGTTCAAGCAACAAATACTTTGTGGGTAAGCTTATTTTTCTTTTATTTTTTAATTACATTTTTAAAGAAATTCTTCAGGTTCTAATTTGCTCATTTATTCACCTTTGTCTTGTATAACTAGAGATGCAACTGAACCCCCATTAGAATGTAATAATTCAGATATATTTTTCCACAATTTGCGATATAATTAGTATGAACGGTAGCTTGCTTCTAGGCATTTTGGCGACAAAAATGGGGAAAAAAACTTTAATGCAGCTGAGGTGAAAATATAACAACATGAAACTTATGAGTATACAAGTTGTGCCAATTACTTTAGTGAAAACTTTATTACTCAACTAAAAAGATGAAATATGCTATCATAAGCAACAACCAGCACAAGTTAAAATTTGGACAATCAGATTTTGGTACTGAAGATGTTACATGTAGAACACTAAACCAAAGCAGATTTAGTACCATAATCTGATTGAAGAAAATATGAACTATTTCCCCCATGCACCCGAGACTAATTTCTGTGACCATAAAAAATAGGTTAAATGTGAATTAGCATATGGGCTGCTATTAGCAATGTTCTCCATCATTAGCTAAAATTAATCTCTCTGATATGTTGAATAACCATACCTTGTTTGATCAGATTTCCCAGTAATGAGATCTTTTTGCAAATTACCTGTTCTTGAACACATGCTTCGTTAGCAGCTAACTCCATAATTTGTCCTTGATGATTTTTTGTCTAGTAATAAATAAATGTAATGTAAAATATAAATTTGTCTTAAATTGCATACATATATGTATTTGGCTGCAGTATGCACATTTCAGAATCCAAGTTAAAAATTCCTATCATATATGCATTCCTGTTTCATTTACTACTTAAAACCCATTAACTTATTACATATGTATGTGTTTTTATGACAATATATTTTTGAATGCAGCTGTAGATTTATTTTTAAAAAGGTGTTTAAGTAGGGATATTTTCGCTGTTCTCGTAAATCTGGTTTTACCAGGGCATTTTATCAACTCAGATTTTCCACTCTATCGCCAAAAACTTGTAAATCCTATTTCCCCAATCTAATAAAAGTGTATAATTTCTTCCTGTATTTGTTTTTATAATGGTTAACTCTTGAGTTTCGCAAAAGCTGCAGCCAAGATCTGTTGCCGATCGTTTTGTCAACAAAACGCGATGTAAACAAACGCAATGTCCTCGTGTAGTGTTTTCTTATCAAATTGAATGAGTGCTTACTAGCGAATATTGTAGAAGAAACAACATAAATAAAATGCAATATCGTTCGCAAAATTCAGATGATAGAGTTAAACATGAAAGCCCAGCATGAAACTTGTCTTCCATAGAGAAGCAATGGCTGCGACAAAGCTGGATTGGAAGGATCCTTTTCATGACGTCACAAAACCTATGCTTGGGCCCGGTGAGGAACGAAGTGACTGACGTGATATCGACGGCCTCGGTTTATGCCCAGTCGCTATTCAGTGACGTCACGACTTCGAAGACGTATTGTTGAAAAAAAGACAAGAAAAGAGCTCTCTTATTCAGTATTGTTTGGCGACGGGTTCGAGTACAAATTGGGCAAATTCAGATGTACTTACAACACACGGAACACATGGACTGATATTGACATCGGAGGCCATCATGGAAAAAACGAAAAAATTCAACTGTAATAGCAATGAACCGATTAAACTTTCGTATGCTTTGAGGTATTTGATTAATCAGGAAGTGAATTTTAGAGGGAAGACGAAAAAGAGAAAAAACACCTTACTATTCTAAGAAATTTACGGATAGGGAAATAACATCCAGACATACGCGAGAGGGCGCGAATTCACACATGCGTATGGGAGAGCGGAAGTTTCATGCTGGTGATGAGTTGGCAGAAGGCACTAGTCTACAAATAGTGGGAATTCCAGAGTATTTGCCACTGAAGAACGCGACAACCACGTCATATGAAACAAGCTGGCCGATTACATGTGTGCCTTTATGGTTCTTAATGTTGTTGTTTTTTTTATTTTTTTTTTTTTTTTGATTGGAGGTTTAACGACCACCGTGAGCAACTCAATGGGCTATAAGCAGTCGCCCGTCCCTAATTTAGGGTCACTGGCTCCAGTGAAGGGAGAGAGCCAGTGCCGTAAGACAAACACAACATCCATGCCTGACCGGGATTCGAACCCGGACCCCTTACGGACGAATGACGAGAGGCCAGCGCCTTAGACCACTGCGCCACCGGGGCGGCTCTTAATGTTTAATTGAAGCTTTTATTAGTCTTGAATTGTTTTTGGCTCTTCGTCTTTTATGAGGTTATGTTGCTTGTTCCTGCTCGTTTGATTTTATGTTTGGTGTCTTATCGTGTTTCATCTTAGAGCACATGCTCTTGACTATTACATTTGATGTTGCCTCAACGTTTTATATATCATATGCACTTAATCACATACAGAGACGAACTTCCAGTGGCGGCTCGTGCTCCTGAGAGTATACGTGCTGCGACTTACCTATTTACACGCGGTCTGCGAACCCCCCCCCCCCCCCGCTACCACAAAAGGCCTTAGGAATTGGGCAATAGGATCATCTTGGTCATCGGGGAAAATACCCGAGAGCAGATTTTCGTAATTACATATAAATTAATAAGCTTATGATTATTCATTCTGTTCACCTCTTTGGCGTTAATGGTTAAATTTGTAATCGTATATTCAACCTGGTATTAAGCCTAATATTTTGCGGAATATACGGCTTGATTAATCCACCCCGATTCAGTTTCATATTTTTAATACGAAACTTTTTACAGTGTGCTTCAATATACAATTCAGTCAATCACTCTTCCCAGGTAGCACACTGACATTAGCCAACGGTTGGCCCAATGATATTTTTGCGTCGGCAGCGTTGGAAAAAATTAGAATGGTATTTTCCTGCGTGTAGCCCCCGCACTATTTGTGTTTTTTGCCCCCAAAACTGTTGGGGGTGGGGACGGTCTGGTAATTTATTGTAACTATTGCACGTAAATGTTACACATACCACAATTTTTGTGTGTGCACCACACCATAGATATTTAGCATTTCTAAAACAAATTCAATATATGCGGCGATATAGGTTCATATTTTAGCGCCGTTGTAACAACTAACAGTATTTATCTCTGCCCTTTTTCTTTTTTTAACTTTTATCTGCCTTTCCATGTTTTAACGGCATCAGCGTCGTAACAACTAATGCATTTATCTCTGCCTCCCCCCTTTTTATTTTTGTCTATCGTTTAATTTTTTTTAACGGTGTAGTAACAACTAATGACACTTATTCTGACCCCCTTTATTTTTTTTATTTTTTTTGATTGGAGGTTTAACGACCACCGTGAGCAACTCAATGGGCTATAAGCAGTCGCCCGTCCCTAATTTAGGGTCACTGGTTCCAGGGAAGGGAGAGAGCCAGTGCCGTAAGACAAACACAACATCCATGCCTCACCGGGATTCGAACCCGGACCCCGTTCGGACGAATGATCAGAGGCCATCGCTTAGACCACTGCGCCACCGGGGCTGCCCCTTTATTTTTATCTGTCGATTTTTTAACAGTGTTGTAACAACTAACCTTATTTATCTCTGCACCCATCTTTTTATTCTTTGATTATCTTTCTATTTTTTAAACTGTGGGTGTCTACGTCTTAACAAATAACGCTATTTATCCCTCCCTTTTTCATCTATCTATTTTTTTATTGCCGTCGTAACAAATAGCGGTATTTATCTCTGCCACTCCATTTTCCCACGAAATGTGGCCTGCAGCCTATCTGGGAATTTTCTTTGGAGGGGGGGGTTATGCTCGTACTATACGCGGGAAAATACGGCACGACCCGTAAATTTAAAACTGCGTAAGTAGGCAGCAACTTGCCGATTTTAAAAAATCAATTACTTCCCTTTGATTTGATTCATTGCAAAGTCGTCGATCGTCGTATTTCGCCTTACAATCAGCTGGGTTACCTTGCCGATTGTAATGGGATGTGAAATACATAAGGAAGGGCAGGATCGGTGCTGGGGGAAGGTAGGGCACATTTTTCCCTTCTAAAAAAGGGGCAGAGCACATTTGACCATTTAAAAAAAGGGCAGGGTGCTGTGCCACGTGAACACTAGCCCCCCCCCCCCCGAATTTACAAATGCATGGCATTATTTCCATGATAATTTAATTTTGGCTATGGATGTTTTTCCTGGGGTAGTATTTTTGAGGACTTTTATTTAGTGAATTGCTGTAAACATTGCTATAAATATCCTTTCAAACTAGGAAAAAACTTTTGTAAATGGGGGGAGGGATGATACCTATCCCTTCATGCTTTTAACTTTGAAGCATTCAAAGCAAAAAAAAAAAAAATTCCATCTTACAGGGATTTTCTCCTATGATTAAATTCTACATTCTTTGCATTCAGTGTTTTATGCTTGTATTATTTACAATCACTAAGTATTTCATATTTAAATTGTTTTCTGTGCTCCTGCCTGTTGGTGCCAAGCAAATTTATCGTTGACAAGAATATTGACTGTGTGCTATATTCTTACTTGTCAACCACCTGCTTTCTAATAGCTCCTTAGTGGCAGAAGGAATTGAAAGAATTTTGCTGAGGATGAGGCTACTCGCCAACTATACCTTAACAGATGTCATATGGCAATAAAGTAATTAAGGGGTTCAGAGCTTAGCTATTAACACTCATTATTTTATTGAGGAATTTAATAAGGGTTGCTCCAAGAAGAGCCCTAAACTTTGGGTGCTGATGACTGCATTTCTAATCCACTTGTCCAGTTTTAGGGGTGTATTTCCCAATCTTTTACACATGGCATCCTGTGCAGCCCTAATTTAATTCTTTGTTGTAGGCCTACTAAGGAAACCTGTGGAGGTGTGCCTTGCATTTGCTCCCAGCAGAAATTCTGTCTTCTGCATGATAGTTTCTACCCTCCTCACCTGCACCAGTGGTTAAGCTGGTTAATCACTAGAAAAATAGGGGTTTCTTTGTTTTTTTTAACCAGAATTGAAAACTATTTTGTGCATCAATTAATAAAGAATGTATTCTATGTGTAAGCTAATTTTTCAGAGTCAATTTACCGAACAGAAGGACATTAGAGTTTTGGGATGGTGTGATATCCCTTCACAACCCCGTGTGGCCACATCCCTGCTGGCAGCTTGAGTATGTGAAAGATTGAACACATTACCCAATTATTCTATATCTGTAATGTCCCTAATGAAATGGAAACACCATGTCAATGAGTAGGCTACATTACAACCTTCCATAATCTTTAATTTCTTTCCTTTCAGTTTTTACTTTAACATTTCTTTTGAAAGTATTCATCACATAGTAAAATAAATGTTCTTAATTTTCTGTACAGCGTCGGTACTTTTCCTCTTTGGGAGAAAACAATTCCAAAGATCTGACCAGAAGGGTTCTTCAACATATGATTTCCCATGAGCTTTCCTTGAAGCTCAACTGGAAGGGAAGAGGCTCAAAGCAAGGGAATCATGTCTTCTCCAAATTAGTAGACTTAATACACCGTAAGTAGGTCTATATGTCTATATCTGTTGCTTGAATTGTGATGACTTGCATGTGTATGTAACATACAATGTATGTGCATGTATCTAGTGTGTGTTATTTCACTGAAGAGCTCCCCATATTCACGCATTATTTTGTACAGGGTATAGGTCCAGTTGTGTTCTTTTTGTTTTGTATGCAGCAAGATCTTTGGTATCTGATTATGTATGAGTCATCATTTATATAAAGCAGTGGTTCCCAAATTGGGCGGTACCACCCCCTTGTGGGCGATGAGATTGCTTAGGTGGGCTCTAAGAGGCAGGGGGGGGGGGGGGCGGTGCTCGAGGTGGTCTTTTCCGAGCGTGTTGTTCGCTTATTATGACTGATGAGCGAAATACTTTCCTCGCTTAATAGTTCCAGACTGGGTGATAAATCCATTTTCAGATATTGAGGAAATTGAAGTAGTGGAAGAAGAACTAAAAAAGCTATAAAATAACATTGAGCTGCAGCCAAAGTTTAAGATACCGTACCAGGAGTTTTGGTTACAAAAGGAAATTTCTGGTTACTATCCAGCAGTATGGAAACTGGTTAAGAGTCCTCCATACCCAGGATTTCGGTGAGGGCCATGATGATGCAGTTCTTGTGCTGTACACCCCCTAACGGAGTTGTCAGTTTTTTTTTCTCCTTAACAGACAATGGGGAATGCTTGCTAGGCACACGCGGTTACTAATGCCTTGCTCGACCTAAAGATATAAATCAGTCCCTGCATGCAGAAAGGAAGAAATTCTGTGTGTTCCGCTGAAGAAATACAAAACTGAAGAAAATATAGCATCGTGTAGATGGAAAAAGCAATATATCATATCACTCGTATGTGTTCCAAAATTCCTATATTTCGAGAGGAAATATCAAACAATTTTTCTGCTTTTTAATCTAGCAGATATCAAAATTAGAACTTTTTAAAAATAATTCTCAATCTGCCCATTATTCACACTTTTGCGATAATAATTAAAATATTAGTACGCAAAGTAACGCTAATATAGAAACGCAGAAAGATGGTTCAATGTTTGTTCTACATGTGGAAAAAAATATGATTTCTAAATCGCTTTTTTATATATGTAATTTCACTCTGAAAATGCATGTTTTGAGCTATTTTTCACGAGGTATGGAGGACCCTGAAAAAGCTCTTGGTTGCATTTTCAACATCATATTTGGTGGAACGCAGTTTTAGGGTGGTCATCCTACTTCCCCCCAAGCAAAGAAAGCGACTCCAGATTACCAACGTGGTGATTTAAGACTCATATTAAGTGACTTGAAACCAGACATTGGAAAACTGGTATCACTTCATCACGCCCATCCATCACATTAACATATTTTACCGATCATCCATAAAATCTACGGGCTTTGATACTGTTTTACGGATGTACGGAAGACTAACAATTTTATGGATTTTTGGCGATTTTAATGTCCTGAGATTTTTTTTACTTCTGTGTAATTTTCCCTTCGCCTCCTCGCTCAATTCTTTGAGGATTGAGTCAGATTCGATCTCTACCGTACTCCCACTTTAGGTAGGTCACGTGATAATCGGCGCTTCTCGTAACGCCGTCAAGGCTGCGCGCACACATCGTACAGGATCGAGCGCTTCGGCTTTGGTATTTTGGCTCAACTTCGGTGCAGCACGGAAAGTAACGCACGTGCTTGCGGTTTTTCGTATTATCATTCTTTGTCTCTTAATCGTGCAATGGCATTGAGTAAGGCAAATAAATATTTCCAAGCATTTAAGGACAGTTATACTAAAGAATTTGCCTGCATAAAACGATCGCAAAAAGGTCCGAAGTTTGTGTTTTGTGTAGTGTGCCGATCTGACTTCAACATTTCCCATGCTGGGAAAAACGATATTTCTCAGCACGTGAAAGGGCCTAAGCACCATTGGACTCTTATTTCAAGGCTAGCGATAGTCAGTCGGATGTGCTACGCGCTGAATTGCTGTTTACGTAATTTTTAATTGAACATAATGTTCCAATAAGTGCCGCGGACCATGCCGGGCCGTAATGGTTTTAGGAAATTGTACAAAGAAACCTAAAGGTAAGTTGTCATACAGAAGGGTGTGCAGATTTTCCTTACGCATAGTTTTTTTACTGATGTGCACGTATAATTTTACTGATGCACATTTCCCCAGGTTGGCAGGCATGCATTAAGAATTTACAGAATAATGAGGTACTCTACCTAGTTACTAAGGGTGGTATATAATACTGACTATCAGACTTGAAAAGATATCACTGGATCAAGTTCACCAATTATGTTTAATTAATTTTTTAGAATTATTTGGTGACCATCGTGTGTGTATTGTTCATGAAGGCATTTAGATTATATTTCCCTCTGCTTCCTCAGCTGAGCCACGAGGTACTGGCACGTGCTCCGCCAACAAGCTTTGATCCCTAAGTCATCTCCGGGCACGGGAGGCATTGATCTTGGATAATATTAATCTCCCGGGCCATCACTTTCTGCTTCCGGGCTGCATTGTGATGGCTACCAGCAACCTCTGTTTTTACCACTTGACTTGTCCTTACAGTGTGTGGGCATACCAGTCTGGGGTAGTCATTGACATTCCCATCTGAATGAATCATTGTACAGTGAGGCACAGACATCCTACCAATTTACAGGTTCTTGAGGTTCTGGAAAATCTCAGATGCTTATTTACCTTCCTTATGTAAGGCAATTACAGTAACTTTATAATTTTGCTTTTTACTGTAGTTGAACTCATAGTAGTAGAGCTACAACTTTGGTTGCCTGACTAATCTGACATTGTAGACCAGTTTTTTGCTCAATGGCATACATTTGTAACAGTACTTATGGCTAGACTAGGTGTAAAAAATTAACAGGTCCTTCCCATCATGAAAAAGGAGATGGAAGAACCAATTAGATCAATAAAGAACTTACCAAAAGATAGTCTTGAATAATACTGTTTTAATACGTTGGAAAAAGTAAATGATACATACTAGTACTTTCGTCTCTACATAAGAGACATCCTCAGGTAAATGATATGAAAACGCGACTACCGTGGGCCAGGCCCACGGCAGTCGTGTTTTCATATGTAATCTAGGCCCACGGTAGTCGTGTTTTCATATCATTTACCTGAGGATGTCTCTTATGTAGAGACGAAAGAACTAGTATGTATCATTTAATTTTTCCAACGTATTAAAACAGTATTATTCAAGACTATCTTTTGGTAAGTTCTTTATTAATCTATTTGTTTTGTGTAAGTTTAGTTTATTTCTAAGATTGTATATTTTAGTAGTAACATATTATACTAGGAAGAGCCAATGTTAATATCTGGCAAGTTTCTAAGTACACTCTTCAGTAATTTTGGTGGTCTTTAAATTAGAACATTCTCAAAAAAAAAGTTTTGTGACTTACCATTAATGAACAGATTGTAACAAATATAACTGTTTTTTGCTTGTAATATTTCTAAAATTTGGATGTTTGTTTATTTAATGTTTTTTTTCCTCCTCACTGCAGGCTCTGTTGTGAAAAATCCGTATTGCCGAACTACGACAGTTAGTGAAACTGAAACTGAAGTTAAAAGATAGCTGAGGTTTTCAGCTGATAGGTTTGGTGGGCGCTACAAGCGCAGCTCACCACATGTCTAATAAAAATAGTTTCAGCTTTTTTATATTATGGTGCACAAATGCTGCTCATCACAATGATTGAAAAAATAAACTATTTTATAATACCAACATGGAAAGTATTCTTAATATCTGTTTTATCCCAGTGAATGTTCAAGAGCAATTTTTGTGAGTGAATTTTACACATAAAATCACAGTAATGGTAGTCAGTTCAAACCCAACTACACAATCTAAGTAGAATATCAGAACAAATGCCTCCTTTGCTAATAATATTTCCGGTCTGTTGCTATAAATCATTGAAAATTTAATTCCAATATTGTACGTCTAACATATAACCATAATTAGTGATTCAACACCCAGATGTTCGCTTATCCATGTTGACTACGGAGTCCACGTGGATGAGCGAACATATGCATGTTGAATCACCAACTATGGGTCTGTTGCTGGAAAAAAATTATTTTTTTTAATAATTGTTTCCCTGTTTAAATTCAGGGTGCCCGGAAAGCAAAATTAAAAAAAATTGATAGTGTATTTTAAATTTATTAATAAAATTCAGATTTTTTTTAATGATACCAAATTTATTTTGCTAAGATAAATAGAAGATTGTTTAAAATTCTTTTGAACTGTTGTAGCTGCACTGAAAAAGGTATGATAAGACGTCTAACATCTCTGCATTTTTCTCAAAACAGCGTGTGCTCACCTATTCTTTCAAGTAACGCCACAAGATGAAGTCCAGAGCCACGGGGGCCATTCCACCATTATAACCATTTATCTGGTGTCATCCAGGAACCTCCGTATGTTGGCTGCCTTGTGAGCTGTTGTGCCATCATGTGGGTACCACATGCACTGGTACCAAAAATCTAAGTTGTATATAGCTGAGTAGAGGAAAATGGAGACTTCTGGCACAGGGACAGCCCTCCATAGACTTAACATTGGCTGTCCACGAGGCTATCCCCGGCTATCCACGAGGCTGTCCCCGGCTGTCCAAAGGCTGCCCCAGCTGCCCCCGAGTCAGAATTTTTATCACGTGATCGTCCCCATGATGTGCTGCCCCCTAGCGGTGCTCCTTGGAACTTTCAATGGAACTTTTGAGGGATGGCAACGACCGAGAGGGAAAGGGGGTGGATATAGGGGGATGTCAACTCGATGTGCTGTCCCCGAGTCAGAATTTTTATCACGCGATCGTCCCCATGATGTGCTGCCCCCTAGCGGTGCTTCTTGGAACTTTCAATGGAACTTTGTTTTTGAGGGATGGCAACGACCGAGAGGGATAGGGGGTGGATATATGGGGGAATGTCAACTCGATGTGCTGCCCCCTAGCGGTGCTTTTTGGAACTTTCGATGGATCTTTGATTTTGAGGGATGGCAACAACCGAGTGGGTCCGTTGGGATTTTTTGCATTTATTCCAGTGGTTTTCAAGCGGGATTTTTCCTCCTCTTCGATGTTATTTTTCACCGGAGGAAATTTTTACGTAACGATGCTTAGGAATTTTCTTTCCAATGGAGTAAAAATGCTCTAACGGTCTCAGCAAGGTCCTAACTCACGATGATTTGGTTTCAAAAAATTGGTCAGGTGGTCTCGTGTACTACGTATTCACTCTATTTTTTTTTAATTACTTTTACATTATTTCTTCATGGTTTTTTTTTATATATTTTTTGTATGTTTTGAGGGAGTTTTTTCGTGTAGATGTAATGAATTTTCTTGGGAACTTTTCTTTTTCATACATTTCATTTTATTTCAGACCATGAGACGGGGAAATGCTTATTTAGAAACGATTTCGTTCCTGTTCGCAGTAACTATTGGACTTTGACAAAAATGTTGGGAAATCAAGCGGAAATGTAGACATGTTAATTCTGAGTCTTTCGCCTTTCCAATATTTTTTTTTCTAGTCGTAATGTTTTCATGTACTATGTATTCCAGCTCTTTTCTTTTTTATAACTTTTACGTTATTTCATCATGAATTTTTGATATTTTTTGTATGTTTTGAGGGAGTTTTTTCGTGTAGATGTAATGAATTTTCTGGGGAACTTTTCTTTTTCCTTTATTCAATTTTATTACAGATCATGAGACGAGGAAATGCTTCTTTAGAAACGATTTCGTTCCTGTTCGCAGTAATTATTGGACTTTGTCATTTTTTTTTTTTTTTTGTTAAATGACTTCATGCTAATTCTGAGTCTTTCGCCTTTGCAATATTATTTTCTCGTAATTTTTTCGTGTGTTCAAGAACTCTACAGGTCTTTCACAGTTACAATTCTGATGAAACAATATTTTCTTACTTTATTTCGCATATCATTATAGCTTCCCAATTTCGCTATTTTACTTCATCTTTTTTTTTTTTTGAAATTTCGTAAAACTTTTCAGTATGTCAGTAATTGTTTTCTTACTTGGTCAAACTTGTGACTCCATTTATTTGGACTCTTTTTTTTTTTTTTCATTTCATTTCAACAAAACGATTATTTTAGATGTAGCAAGTCATCAGATTTTTGTTTCCTTATATAGCATATTTTCAAACTTGCTTAAAAATATTCCTCAAAGCTTTGCATGTAATCAAATATGCATTTTTTTTTTATTCTTTCCTAGTTTGCTATACTTTTCGTGGACTGTCCCAATAAGAAAGCATTCATTGTCAAGACATACAATCTAAAACCTTTTTTCTTACGATAAAATTTGTATTCTTTGGGCTGTATATTTTTCTGTCTCGTCCGAAAAACATTCATTCTAGAGGCAAAGCTAGTGATTCCGTTCATCCCATAAACATTATTTTTTTAACGTTTTACTAACTCATCAGAAAAGCAGTTATTCCCCACCCCCATAGCGAAAATAAAGAAGTTCTTACTTCTTTTCCATACATATCAACTCAATCTATTTCTTTTCGAAATGCTGGTCATGACATTTCAACTAAAATTTCCTACTTTCACCAAAAATCATATTCTTAAACGAGCTATTTTTTTTTTTTTTACTTTATTTCATGTATAACTAAATTTTTATTGTTTCCTCACCTCATCAAAGTTAATAAGAACTTCCCCAATCTCATTCCTTTCCCTCATTTAGTTCGCTTTAAATTGAGATGTTTCAAAACTTCGCGTATATTTCTTTCACTAAATGTCCAGTTCTCCCGTATCGGTCCCATCATTTTTAACTTCTGTGCCAGCCGCATTTTTCTTTAGACGTTTAGTTTCATTGACCTTTTCTTTCGTTTCAATTAGGTTTTCATTATCGTATTTTTTATTCATTGTCTCAGCAGAAAAAGCTTTCATTCTGGAGACATTGCGACTAAGTCCGTACTTCCTATAAACATTTTTATTTCACGTTTTACTAATTCGTAAGAAAAGCAAATGTTTCCAAACTCTCATAGTGAAAATATCGTATTCCCCTTATTTTACTTATTATGTTTTTCCTTCTATTCAGTGTTGTATGATTCTTAAAACTTTGGTTTATTTTTATGAAACTTCTTTTTTTTTTTTTTCTTAGTTTTTTTTTTTTTTTTTCTGATTCAACCTATCAATCTTTTCCTATCGATTTAATTGCTCTTATTTTTCCATTCGACTTTACAACAGAAATGTGTCTAAAATCTTCAGATGTATTTTAGTCTCTAAGGCCGATTCTTCACTATTTCAAATAAAGTCATTGTAGGATTTTAGTGTAAATGCCCCTAAATCTTTAGAACTTCCTTTTCATAGTTAGATACTAATTCCTCGAGGTTTAAATTAAAACATGAAAGAAGAGTGTTTTTACGCTCTCTCCAGTGAACGAAGAGTGTTTTTACGCTTTCCCCAAGAAATTAACTTTGGAATCTCCCTTCTTCTACCGGAAAATGACTATCTTGTGCGACAGTTTTCACGCGTCTACTGCTTTGCTGGAAAACCTCATATGACATGAAATCCCTTTTCTTGGTAGATTAAACTAAATTCTGGTTTTGAACTTTGAACGCAAACTCAAGCTTGCAAAAGCATAGTTTTCTGAGCAAACTTAACTGTCTAAGATGACAAAAATCTAAAACTGGTGACTCAATGGGACAGAGCGTTTGAACTTTGCCGTTCATTCAAGATTTAAGAGATCAGTCGTGAACCACTACAAGGGAAATAAGCAGACCCTGATTTAGTCCACTGTTTCCAAGGAAGGTAGAAAGCTAGTGTCGTAATTCAAAAGCTCATAACTCAAGCCTCCCCAGGATTTAATTTTGGACGGGCGATTAGTCAGATGTCAATGCTTAGACATTGAAAAATTACTTCAGACAAATATTTTCTTACTTAAAAGTGCTTCAAGTCAGAATTTGTATTACTTAAGATTCCCCTTAGTCAATATTTTTTCTATCTTAAAAACTTCTAAAGGGTTGATTTTGAAAAAAAAAAAAATGAGTTCTCCCAAAAACGTAAAATTTCCACAGAATTGTATGAGGAACCAAATAAATTGACGAAGCTTGAATGTTAAGTCTTTCAACCCATTTCTTTCTCTTCATGTTTCATTCCATAAACTTTCTTCAAATTCCTATATACCCAAGAATTTTGTTAAATGTCCAAGTTCGACTCCACCAGAAATTTTCTGAAAATGATAGTTTCTCTTTTTAAAAAAAAATTCCAAAATAAGAATCCCTTCAATGAAACAAGAAATTCCTATTCAAAGCATTCCATCATTCTTTCTACTTCAAATACTCTCTTTGTAAATCTAAGGAGATGTTTTTGTTTTAGGTTTTTTTTTTTTTTTAATATTCATATATTTTTCCCTCTAACTTTAGAAGATATTTTCCCGAAATGTATGTACATATACGATAGTAAAACATCATACAACTGCTTGATGTTCAATTCACTTCACGCTGTCTTAAGGATATTCTTTCATTTTCTCATAACACATAGATATGTTATTTTTCTTCCCATTTACTTCAAAGGCTTGAGATCAACTTAATCGAGTCCTTTGAGAAAAACTTTCATAGAAAAGCATAAATGTACTGAAAATGTCAGTTTTCTTAAAGAAATCATAAGAATAAGAATTTTTTTTTTACTGAAACAAGTTTCCCATGTTCAAAGCATTAAGTGGCTCTTTTCGCATCAAATTCAGTATTTCTTCATGTAAACTTTATTCTTTTTCTACTTCATATCGTCGTTCGTTTCTTGTTTTTCCCTATGTAACTTAAAACTTCTTTTCTTAATCTATTTTTCATAAAGTATCATTCTTTTGAGTTGATTTTCTCTCTCTCTCTCTCTCTCTCTCTCTCTCTCTCTCTCTCTCTCTCTCTCTCTCTCTCTCTTTTAAATGCATTCATAAGTTCATATTGAGAAGGGTTTAAATTTTGATTGAAAGATCGTTTTAGGAAAAGTTGAAAACTGATAATGTTCGTTTCGGAAAAGTACATTCTCTTATAATGTTAAAAAATGGAACACTTCATATTTTCTTAGGGGCGGTTTTGATGAAACACGTTTCAGTAAAAACAGTGAAATTCCCATTGAATAACATGGGGAACTATGAAATTTAAGAAGCACGTTTTCGTTCAAGGAAAATATTTTAAATGGTCTATTTTCGATTCAGTTGAAAACGATTCAGGTAGAAAACAGAATGCAGAAAAAGCAGTCACAGCAAGTTCCTGAAAGTTGAAAATAGATGAGGTTGAAATTTGGAAAAATGTCTAAGGAAAGAAATTGTTATAAAACACAGACTGTTTTAGTTTTCCCAGGCTAGCGGGGTCTTCAGTGAGAGCACTTCTTCTTTTTCAACCCAAAGAATGAAGCGAGTCAGTTTGAAACATTTCAAACTCCCCGAAAATAAGCCGTGTACTCTGGTTTCGGCTCAATACAGTAAAGCATTGCTCTCAGACCAGTCGGAATTCCGCCCCGATTGGTTGCCTAATGGAAAACCTTAGACCCATCTCCAATAACAATACCCAAATATTCTTAAGAAAAGTCTAGCAAAAAAGCACTAGTTCCCCATTAAATCAATTGCATTCATCCTGTTACTGTTTTACACATTTCAAAAAAGAACTTTACATTCTCACTTTTACTTTAAAATTCTTGAAAAGCTTAATATTTTCACTCATTTCCATAAAAAAAAATTCCCTTAAAATTTAATTAAAAAAAAAAATTACTCTTAAAATTTATGCCTTAAAACTAAAAAAATATTTATGCTTAATATTTCAATAAATAATAAATATTCACAAACTCACCTTCTACCTTGCCAATAAAAAAAAAACTACATTCATTTCTGAATTTATATAATCGAAATCATTATTTCTCCAAGTAGTTCTTTTCCTATGATTGTAGAGAGGAACTCTTCTAAAATCTTCCCTTTTAAACATGTGTTCGACACAGACTGTTTAGTTTTTCCAGGCTAGGGGGTCTTCAGTGAGAGCGCTTCATCTTTTCAACTCAAAGAAGAAAGCGAGTCAGTTTGAAACATTTCAAACTCCCCGAAAATAAGCCGTGTACTCTGGTTTCGACTCAATACAGTAAAGCATTGCTCTCAGACCAGTCAGAAATCCACCCGATTGGTCACCTAATTGAAAACATCAGGACCATTTCCAATAGCAATACCCAAATTTCCTTAAGAAAAGTCTAGCAAAAAAGCACTAGTTACCTATTAAAACAATTGCATTCATCCTGCTACTGTTTAAACATTGCGAAAAAGAAATTTCTTTTACTTTTTAAAATTCTTGAAAGCTTAAATTTTTGTCTCATTTCAATAAAAAAATTATTTCACCTAAAATTTAATTTAAAAAAAATTACTCTTTAAATGTATGCCTCAAAACTAAAAAATATTTACGCTTAATATTTCAATAAATATTCCCAAACTCACCTTCTCACTTGCCAACTAAAAAAAAAAAAAAAAAACTATAACAATTCTTCAGTCCACTTGAATTCCCTAACACGAACTTTGATTACAGAAGAAAATACGGAAACAGTCATAAAAAGATTTCCTCCTAAATGAAAATAATGTTCAGGAATTGATTCCAGACTGAATCCAATAGAACAGCTTTTCTCAGGTTGAACCTCCAGAACACAAGTGGAGACGAATGAAAACTCATCACAATTTTCAGATGGAATCAAAGCATTTGAACAGCTGGGGGAACCAACACACTGCTTCTTAGCGAAAGAAACAGAAACGTCTGGAAGATTCATACAGCTTCTTTCCCAATGAATAAATGTGGAAAAAATAACGTTACCCAGCTGATGGAAACAGAATTTGAAAGACTTGATGACGTCTTACTTTATTCAAACTTAGAACAGAACTAAAATTCACTAAGCGTTTCCTTTGCATACTGTGACTAATGCATGACCCTTATCACAACACGTGTTGTTGTGTCACCATGCGTCAGCGCTTCACGGTGACTGTTTCCTTATCTGTTCATCTCTCAACGAACATGCTATCGACTCTAATCAGACAAAGCTTATTTTCAGGTAAATTCTTAGAGAAAAACGAAAGGACTTCATTATAATTAATTTTCATATCCAGAGAGATAAAACTAAAATGTATTCGGTAAGAAATTCTTCATGGTTGAATTTTCCACAAAAGGAATACGGAAAGCGAAAGAATTTAATCAGACACCCTGAAAGAATTCATCTCAGAATTAAAACCGCTTTTGAAAAAAAAAAAAAACCCAGTAAACTATAGAATACTTTGTTTGTCACATAAAGAAAACACAGTGTACGATTTCAATATTCCCCTTTTTCTTAAAATTTCTCCCACGTGATGACTTAGGTCAACTGAGTCCAGAAATGCTTCGTCTACTTTAGTATTTCGATTCCGAGGAAGTTCTTCCCGATACTGTTAAGATATTTTCTCAAAATCCAGTTGTAAAATAATTTTGGTCATGTTTATTTGATTGTCGTTGTCGGAGATTTCCAACCCGTTCATATCCACCATGTCATACACTGTGTCCCCGAGAGTTTCTTCAAGCAGAAAAGAGCCTTCATTCCACAGAAATTCTTCTTTTGGTGTTTGTAATGTTTCCAAAGTCAAATTATTTTTTTTCCAATGCTTTCTTAATTAAAGCTGAAAACGAAATGGATCGAAGAAACGTCTGTAGTATGACTCTTAACATAGTAGATTTCTTATCACCCACTTTAGTCCAATGTTCGCCACACAGAGAAATTTCAGATTTCAAAATTTCACCATCCTGACCCACTTTTTTCTGAGTGAAATCCAATACATGGTGAAAATCTCGACTTATGCATTCCTTTGAGTGGGGAATCGCTCTCATGAAAGGAGGCAACGGTTAAAATCGACATTGATTAAAATTGGAGAAAAGAAAATATGAGAATTGAATAAATAATGCATAGACGGGATTCCCAAAAACATAAAAAATATAAGTTTTATATAAAAAAAAAATTCCATGAAAAATATTGGAGGGCGAATGATATCTCACATCGTCATCCATTCCACCCAAAATTAAACAAATACGTGTACTGACAACAGAGATTTAATGGACTTCGTTAAATTTTGGGAGGAGTGGAAGACCGATGTGAGATATCATTCACCCTCCAATATTTTTCACGGAATTTTTTTTTTTTTTATATAAAACTTATATTTTTTATGTTTTCGGGAATCCCGTCTATGCATTATTTATTCAATTCTCATATTTTCTTTTCTCCAATTTTAATCAATGTCGATTTTAAACGTTGCCCCCCTTTCATGAGAGCGATTCCCCACTCAAAGGAATGCATAAGTCGAGATTTTCACCATGTATTGGATTTCACTCAGAAAAAAGTGGGTCAGGATGGTGAAATTTTGAAATCTGAAATTTCTCTGTGTGGCGAACATTGGACTAAAGTGGGTGATAAGAAATCTACTATGTTAAGAGTCATACAACAGACGTTTCTTCGATCCATTTCGTTTTCAGCTTTAATTAAGAAAGCATTGGAAAAAAATAATTTGACTTTGGAAACATTACAAACACCAAAAGAAGAATTTCTGTGGAATGAAGGCTCTTTTCTGCTTGAAGAAACTCTCGGGGACACAGTGTATGACATGGTGGATATGAACGGGTTGGAAATCTCCGACAACGACAATCAAATAAACATGACCAAAATTATTTTACAACTGGATTTTGAGAAAATATCTTAACAGTATCGGGAAGAACTTCCTCGGAATCGAAATACTAAAGTAGACGAAGCATTTCTGGACTCAGTTGACCTAAGTCATCACGTGGGAGAAATTTTAAGAAAAAGGGGAATATTGAAATCGTACACTGTGTTTTCTTTATGTGACAAACAAAGTATTCTATAGTTTACTGGGTTTTTTTTTTTTTCAAAAGCGGTTTTAATTCTGAGATGAATTCTTTCAGGGTGTCTGATTAAATTCTTTCGCTTTCCGTATTCCTTTTGTGGAAAATTCAATCATGAAGAATTTCTTACGGAATACCTTTTAGTTTTATCTCTCTGGATATGAAAATTAATTATAATGAAGTCCTTTCGTTTTTCTCTAAGAATTTACCTGAAAATAAGCTTTGTCTGATTAGAGTCGATAGCATGTTCGTTGAGAGATGAACAGATAAGGAAACAGTCACCGTGAAGCGCTGACGCATGGTGACACACCAACACGTGTTGTGATAAGGGTCATGCATTAGTCACAGTATGCAAAGGAAACGCTTAGTGAATTTTAGTTCTGTTCTAAGTTTGAATAAAGTAAGACGTCATCAAGTCTTTCAAATTCTGTTTCCATCAGCTGGGTAACGTTATTTTTTCCACATTTATTCATTGGGAAAGAAGCTGTATGAATCTTCCAGACGTTTCTGTTTCTTTCGCTAAGAAGCAGTGTGTTGGTTCCCCCAGCTGTTCAAATGCTTTGATTCCATCTGAAAATTGTGATGAGTTTTCATTCGTCTCCACTTGTGTTCTGGAGGTTCAACCTGAGAAAAGCTGTTCTATTGGATTCAGTCTGGAATCAATTCCTGAACATTATTTTCATTTAGGAGGAAATCTTTTATGACTGTTTCCGTATTTTCTTCTGTAATCAAAGTTCGTGTTAGGGAATTCAAGTGGACTGAAGAATTGTTATAGTTTTTTTTTTTTTTTTTTTTTAGTTGGCAAGTGAGAAGGTGAGTTTGGGAATATTTATTGAAATATTAAGCGTAAATATTTTTTAGTTTTGAGGCATACATTTAAAGAGTAATTTTTTTTAATTAAATTTTAGGTGAAATAATTTTATTTTTTTATTGAAATGAGACAAAAATTTAAGCTTTCAAGAATTTTAAAAAGTAAAAGAAATTTCTTTTTCGCAATGTTTAAACAGTAGCAGGATGAATGCAATTGTTTTAATAGGTAACTAGTGCTTTTTTGCTAGACTTTTCTTAAGGAAATTTGGGTATTGCTATTGGAAATGGTCCTGATGTTTTCAATTAGGTGACCAATCGGGTGGATTTCTGACTGGTCTGAGAGCAATGCTTTACTGTATTGAGTCGAAACCAGAGTACACGGCTTATTTTCGGGGAGTTTGAAATGTTTCAAACTGACTCGCTTTCTTCTTTGAGTTGAAAAGATGAAGCGCTCTCACTGAAGACCCCCTAGCCTGGAAAAACTAAACAGTCTGTGTCGAACACATGTTTAAAAGGGAAGATTTTAGAAGAGTTCCTCTCTACAATCATAGGAAAAGAACTACTTGGAGAAATAATGATTTCGATTATATAAATTCAGAAATGAATGTAGTTTTTTTTTTTTTTATTGGCAAGGTAGAAGGTGAGTTTGTGAATATTTATTATTTATTGAAATATTAAGCATAAATATTTTTTTAGTTTTAAGGCATAAATTTTAAGAGTAATTTTTTTTTTAAATTAAATTTTAAGGGAATTTTTTTTTTTATGGAAATGAGTGAAAATATTAAGCTTTTCAAGAATTTTAAAGTAAAAGTGAGAATGTAAAGTTCTTTTTTGAAATGTGTAAAACAGTAACAGGATGAATGCAATTGATTTAATGGGGAACTAGTGCTTTTTTGCTAGACTTTTCTTAAGAATATTTGGGTATTGTTATTGGAGATGGGTCTAAGGTTTTCCATTAGGCAACCAATCGGGGCGGAATTCCGACTGGTCTGAGAGCAATGCTTTACTGTATTGAGCCGAAACCAGAGTACACGGCTTATTTTCGGGGAGTTTGAAATGTTTCAAACTGACTCGCTTCATTCTTTGGGTTTTTTCTTCATTCTTCAACCCTATAAGAGAATGTACTTTTCCGAAACGAACATTATCAGTTTTCAACTTTTCCTAAAACGATCTTTCAATCAAAAATTTAAACCCTTCTCAATATGAACTTATGAATGCATTTAAAAGAGAGAGAGAGAGAGAGAGAGAGAGAGAGAGAGAGAGAGAGAGAGAGAATCAACTCAAAAGAATGATACTTTATGAAAAATAGATTAAGAAAAGAAGTTTTAAGTTACATAGGGAAAAACAAGAAACGAACGACGATATGAAGTAGAAAAAGAATAAAGTTTACATGAAGAAATACTGAATTTGATGCGAAAAGAGCCACTTAATGCTTTGAACATGGGAAACTTGTTTCAGTAAAAAAAAAATTCTTATTCTTATGATTTCTTTAAGAAAACTGACATTTTCAGTACATTTATGCTTTTCTATGAAAGTTTTTCTCAAAGGACTCGATTAAGTTGATCTCAAGCCTTTGAAGTAAATGGGAAGAAAAATAACATGTCTATGTGTTATGAGAAAATGAAAGAATATCCTTAAGACAGCGTGAAGTGAATTGAACATCAAGCAGTTGTATGATGTTTTACTATCGTATATGTACATACATTTCGGGAAAATATCTTCTAAAGTTAGAGAGAAAAAATATATGAATATTAAAAAAAAAAAAAAAAACCTAAAACAAAAACATCTCCTTAGATTTACAAAGAGAGTATTTGAAGTAGAAAGAATGATGGAATGCTTTGAATAGGAATTTCTTGTTTCATTGAAGGGATTCTTATTTTGGAATTTTTTTTTAAAAAGAGAAACTATCATTTTCAGAAAATTTCTGGTGGAGTCGAACTTGGACATTTAACAAAATTCTTGGGTATATAGGAATTTGAAGAAAGTTTATGGAATGAAACATGAAGAGAAAGAAATGGGTTGAAAGACTTAACATTCAAGCTTCGTCAATTTATTTGGTTCCTCATACAATTCTGTGGAAATTTTACGTTTTTGGGAGAACTCATTTTTTTTTTTTCAAAATCAACCCTTTAGAAGTTTTTAAGATAGAAAAAATATTGACTAAGGGGAATCTTAAGTAATACAAATTCTGACTTGAAGCACTTTTAAGTAAGAAAATATTTGTCTGAAGTAATTTTTCAATGTATAAGCATTGACATCTGACTAATCGCCCGTCCAAAATTAAATCCTGGGGAGGCTTGAGTTATGAGCTTTTGAATTACGACACTAGCTTTCTACCTTCCTTGGAAACAGTGGACTAAATCAGGGTCTGCTTATTTCCCTTGTAGTGGTTCACGACTGATCTCTTAAATCTTGAATGAACGGCAAAGTTCAAACGCTCTGTCCCATTGAGTCACCAGTTTTAGATTTTTGTCATCTTAGACAGTTAAGTTTGCTCAGAAAACTATGCTTTTGCAAGCTTGAGTTTGCGTTCAAAGTTCAAAACCAGAATTTAGTTTAATCTACCAAGAAAAGGGATTTCATGTCATATGAGGTTTTCCAGCAAAGCAGTAGACGCGTGAAAACTGTCGCACAAGATAGTCATTTTCCGGTAGAAGAAGGGAGATTCCAAAGTTAATTTCTTGGGGGAAAGCGTAAAAACACTCTTCGTTCACTGGAGAGAGCGTAAAAACACTCTTCTTTCATGTTTTAATTTAAACCTCGAGGAATTAGTATCTAACTATGAAAAGGAAGTTCTAAAGATTTAGGAGCATTTACACTAAAATCCTACAATGACTTTATTTGAAATAGTGAAGAATCGGCCTTAGAGACTAAAATACATCTGAAGATTTTAGACACATTTCTGTTCAAAAGTAAAGTCGAATGGAAAAATAAGAGCAATTAAATCGATAGGAAAAGATTGATAGGTTGAATCAGAAAAAAAAAACTAAGAAAAAAAAAAAGAAGTTTCATAAAAATAAACCAAAGTTTTAAGAATCATACAACACTGAATAGAAGGAAAAACATAATAAGTAAAATAAGGGGAATACGATATTTTCACTATGAGAATTTGGAAACATTTGCTTTTCTTACGAATTAGTAAAACGTGAAATAAAAATGTTTATAGGAAGTACGGACTTAGTCGCAATGTCTCCAGAATGAAAGCTTTTTCTGCTGAGACAATGAATAAAAAATACGATAATGAAAACCTAATTGAAACGAAAGAAAAGGTCAATGAAACTAAACGTCTAAAGAAAAAATGCGGCTGGCACAGAAGTTAAAAATGATGGGACCGATACGGGAGAACTGGACATTTAGTGAAAGAAATATACGCGAAGTTTTGAAACATCTCAATTTAAAGCGAACTAAATGAGGGAAAGGAATGAGATTGGGGAAGTTCTTATTAACTTTGATGAGGTGAGGAAACAATAAAAATTTAGTTATACATGAAATAAAGTAAAAAAAAAAAAATAGCTCGTTTAAGAATATGATTTTTGGTGAAAGTAGGAAATTTTAGTTGAAATGTCATGACCAGCATTTCGAAAAGAAATAGATTGAGTTGATATGTATGGAAAAGAAGTAAGAACTTCTTTATTTTCGCTATGGGGGTGGGGAATAACTGCTTTTCTGATGAGTTAGTAAAACGTTAAAAAAATAATGTTTATGGGATGAACGGAATCACTAGCTTTGCCTCTAGAATGAATGTTTTTTCGGACGAGACAGAAAAATATACAGCCCAAAGAATACAAATTTTATCGTAAGAAAAAAGGTTTTAGATTGTATGTCTTGACAATGAATGCTTTCTTATTGGGACAGTCCACGAAAAGTATAGCAAACTAGGAAAGAATAAAAAAAAATGCATATTTGATTACATGCAAAGCTTTGAGGAATATTTTTAAGCAAGTTTGAAAATATGCTATATAAGGAAACAAAAATCTGATGACTTGCTACATCTAAAATAATCGTTTTGTTGAAATGAAATGAAAAAAAAAAAAAAAAGAGTCCAAATAAATGGAGTCACAAGTTTGACCAAGTAAGAAAACAATTACTGACATACTGAAAAGTTTTACGAAATTTCAAAAAAAAAAAGATGAAGTAAAATAGCGAAATTGGGAAGCTATAATGATATGCGAAATAAAGTAAGAAAATATTGTTTCATCAGAATTGTAACTGTGAAAGACCTGTAGAGTTCTTGAACACACGAAAAAATTACGAGAAAATAATATTGCAAAGGCGAAAGACTCAGAATTAGCATGAAGTCATTTAAAAAAAAAAAAAAAAAAATGACAAAGTCCAATAATTACTGCGAACAGGAACGAAATCGTTTCTAAAGAAGCATTTCCTCGTCTCATGATCTGTAATAAAATTGAATAAAGGAAAAAGAAAAGTTCCCCAGAAAATTCATTACATCTACACGAAAAAACTCCCTCAAAACATACAAAAAATATCAAAAATTCATGATGAAATAACGTAAAAGTTATAAAAAAGAAAAGAGCTGGAATTCATAGTACATGAAAACATTACGACTAGAAAAAAATATATTGGAAAGGCGAAAGACTCAGAATTAACATGTCTACATTTCCGCTTGATTTCCCAACATTTTTGTCAAAGTCCAATAGTTACTGCGAACAGGAACGAAATCGTTTCTAAATAAGCATTTCCCCGTCTCATGGTCTGAAATAAAATGAAATGTATGAAAAAGAAAAGTTCCCAAGAAAATTCATTACATCTACACGAAAAAACTCCCTCAAAACATACAAAAAATATATAAAAAAAAACCATGAAGAAATAATGTAAAAGTAATTAAAAAAAAAATAGAGTGAATACGTAGTACACGAGACCACCTGACCAATTTTTTGAAACCAAATCATCGTGAGTTAGGACCTTGCTAAGACCGTTAGAGCATTTTTACTAAATTGGAAAGAAAATTCCTAAGCATCGTTACGTAAAAATTTCCTCCGGTGAAAAATAACATCGAAGAGGAGGAAAAATCCCGCTTGAAAACCACTGGAATAAATGCAAAAAATCCCAACGGACCCACTCGGTTGTTGCCATCCCTCAAAATCAAAGATCCATCGAAAGTTCCAAAAAGCACCGCTAGGGGCAGCACATCGAGTTGACATTCCCCCATATATCCACCCCCTATCCCTCTCGGTCGTTGCCATCCCTCAAAAACAAAGTTCCATTGAAAGTTCCAAGAAGCACCGCTAGGGGGCAGCACATCATGGGGACGATCGCGTGATAAAAATTCTGACTCGGGGACAGCACATCGAGTTGACATCCCCCTATATCCACCCCCTTTCCCTCTCGGTCGTTGCCATCCCTCAAAAACAAAGTTCCATTGAAAGTTCCAAGAAGCACCGCTAGGGGGCAGCACATCATGGGGACGATCGCGTGACAAAAATTCTGACTTGGGGGCAGCACATCGAGTTGACATCCCCCTATATCCACCCCCTTTCCCTCTCTGTCGTTGCCATCCCTCAAAAGTTCCATTGAAAGTTCCAAGGAGCACCGCTAGGGGGCAGCACATCATGGGGACGATCACGTGATAAAAATTCTGACTCGGGGGCAGCTGGGGCAGCCTTTGGACAGCCGGGGACAGCCTCGTGGATAGCCGGGGATAGCCTCGTGGACAGCCAATGTTAAGTCTATGGAGGGCTGTCCCTGTGCCAGAAGTCTCCATTTTCCTCTACTTAGCTGAGCAGAAGGTATATAATTTTGATGAATGTAACATGGGCGAGATAGGGTTTCCGGGTACCCTTCAACAAATACACAGAACATGTAGTCATTGTAAAGCCTTTATTTGTATGATATTAGTATTTTTTTGTCTAGATTTAGAGATTTCTTAGGAAAAAAACTTTATTTACAAACCTTGAAAAATATGAATTTTTCTAATTAACAAAAATTCAATTTTTCTACCCAGTAAACAGCAATTTTTCATAACAAAAATTCAATTTTTCTACCCAGTAAACAGCAATTTTTCATTCTCACAATGTTTTTCAGAAGTAAGAAAAAAATTAAAATATTTGTGAGGAAAACAATTTTACTTCCAGAATTTACTAGTAATTTGTTTCCATAATGATGTCCTAATTTTATTGCAAACACAATATATTCAAGAACAAAACTTTTAAATATATATATTTTGGGGTAACTGTTATGATCAAAAGTTGCCTGAGATGTGATCAATTGAAATCAAACATTTCCAATGTACATGCCAACAACTGCTTAGCAACTATGTATCATCCACTGGACAACTCCATACCTACCGTACGTCGACTAAACTTCTGTTGGGTCATTCCACATCAAATCACCCAGCATTTTCACAAGATGTAACCAACCTATCTACGATTTTTGTGAAAATTGGTACAAAGTATTGTACTTGTGAGATATAAAACCTGTGGAAATATTAGGTCAGTAGATCTCGAGTAATGTATGGTATTTGTTGAACCAAATACTGTGCATTATATTTTGTATAAATTGTATAGTATTTGGGAAACCATGGTCTCCCAAATACTATACAATTTATATAAAAGGTCTCCCAAATACTATACGATATAATTTATATAAAAGGTCTCCCAAATACTATACGATATAATTTATATAAAAGATTAAAAAAAACCCCACCACAACACATTGTACAGTTTATGATTCATAAACTTTAGCAGCAACACAACCACTGAACAACTGCATACCTACTACTGGACGGTTCTAGTACAAAGCCCCGACAATCAAAACACCGACAATCAAATTACCGACAGTTCAAAACGCAGATAGGCCGAAACACCGACAAATCATAACACCGACAGTTCAAAACACCGACAATCATAACACCGACAGTTCAAAATACCGACAATCATAACACCGAGAAATCCTAACCGAGACAACCATAACACCGACAATTATATGGATTAATATAATTGTCCGGCGAGTAGAAGAACTTTATTCCGAGCGATGCAACAACAGAGTGGGTGGGAAAGGGGATGGCAACACCCAATCGATGGATGTGGTTACCCCTAGCGGTAAACGACGGAACTTCATACATTTTTGTTCTGATCGATGGCAACATATTTTTATTCCGAGCTATGGCAACATCGGAGTGAATGAGTGGGAAGGGGGATGCATAGGTGTTGGATATGTCGATGCTTATGTGCTGCCTCTAGCGGTGAACGATGGAACTTTATTATTTTTATTACGAGAGATGTCAACATGGGAGTGAATGCACAAATGGCTGGGTGATTAAAGGGGATAACAACAACGAAACAATGCTTATGTTCTGCCCCTAGCGGTGAACGACGGAACTTTATAAATTGTTATTCCGAGTGATGGCAACATCTGAGTGCATGGGTAGGAAGGGAGATGCACAGGTGTTGGACATATCGATTCTTATGTGCTGCCCCTAGAAGTGAACGATGGAATTTTATTATTTTTATTCCGAGAATGGCAACATCGGAGTGGATGCACAAATGTGTGGGTGATAGCAGGGGATGACAACAACCAAACGGTGCTTATGTGCTGTCCCTAGTGGTGAACGACGGACTTTATGAAGTTTTATTCCAAGCGAAGGCAACATATTTTTATTCCGAGTGATGGCAACATCGGAGTGGATGAGTGGGAAGGGCGATGCATAGATGTTGGACATGTCGATGCTTATGTGCTGCCTCTAGCGGTGAACGATGGAACTGCATTAATGTTTGTTCCGACCGATGGCAAGATCTGAGTGGATGTGTAGGAAGGGGTTGCATAGGTGTTGGATATGTCGATGCTTAAGTGCTGCCCTAGTGTTGAACGATGGAACTTCATTATTTTTATTCCGAGAGATGGCAACATTGGAGTGGATGCACAAATGGGTGTGTGATAGAAGGGAATGATAACAACCAAACGATGCTTATGGAAGAAACTGTACAATTTTCAAGGGCACTGTGTCTCAAATATTTCAATATCTTAGGAACCAGCTATTTCTTTTTGTGTGACAAAAATCATGTTTCCATGGCAAGTACCATTATCCATATATTGATAAAAAAAGTCAGTTTTTTGTCATTTAATTTGTGGAAGTAATAGTTATAATTTGTAATATAAATTTATTGTTTGCTGTCACCTGCCACGAAACAATCTAGTATTCTATCCCAAAGTACAGGATCAGCCATAGTTATGTTTGCATGTAGTCTAGGCATTTGCCCCTGACCTCCAGTTCATCTACATACACTGAGTGGCCACTTTATTATGACCACCTGACAGTTTTAAGCAAATGAGCTATGGATGCACGCTGTTGTTAAGCCACGGATGGCTTAGTGGTTAGTGATTCAGACCATCGATGCTGGGTCCCCAGGTTCTAGCCTGGGCTGATCTTTCAGAGATGGTGTGATTTACTAACAATCGCTGAATATCCGCCGTGCATCGGACGAGCACGTAAAGTGACTGACCCCAGGCTGGACCCACTGGTTAAATGGGTATCCTTTCCTATGCCCCCCTTGAAATTCTCTCACCCATCTATGTGCAATATCGTACTTGTACGGTGGCGCTATCTACTGTACTCTAATCTCACTACAAACTGTTCTGTCAAAAGTCGCTAGACTTGCTCTCATTCCTTCCGTTTCTGTGTCCTGCCCAAAAGGCGATCTCGCTGTAGGTGGCTGGGACCTAAACTCTACTCCCTGTGGACGGAAGTACTACATGAAAATGACAAATTCTGTGATATCTGGTTGCACGCTGTTGCTGCCAGAGGAGAGGCTAATATAAAAAGGGAAACCTTAGTGCTTGGGACAGTAGTAGAAGTGATTTTTATGGTGACGAGATGGGTAAAAAATGCGATTTGACGGACTTTCAACGTGGGATGATAGTAGGAGCTCGGAACCATGGAGCGAGTATCACCGAAACCGCCGCATTCGTGAAGTGTTCCAGAGCAGCTGTTGTTAAAGTGTTTAAAGACTGGACTGTCAGCCAAAAAACAGGGTCTCTACGTGCAACGCGTGGTCGTCATCGACTAGTGATCTTCGGGCGGAACGGAGAGTGTCCAGACTGGTAACATACAACAGAAGGGCAACAGTGCAGCAAATTACAGAACATCTTAATCAAGGATGCCCTCAAATGATCGCTGCACGCGCTGTTCGCCGTACACTGCATCGGATGGGATAGAGGCCTTCCGCATGCTCACATCCTCATCTGGCTACGAGAAAAAATCTGACCTACTGAAATTGACACGGTATTATCAGCAGAATTGCCAGATCCCTTACAAGACCCTTTGCTGTTTGAAGTTATTACAAAAAATATGCTCCACAGCACATGTAGTGCACTCAACATGAAAGCTCCTTGCATGGTGGATGGCAAATGCTCCACGAAGTATCCACGGGAACTGCACCAGGAAACTCAAACAGGCCAAGATGGGTATCCTTTGTACAGGAGAAGAAAGCCTGAAGATGGCGGATTCTCAACAAAAATCAAAATGCACATTGGCCAAACCTACCAGGAGATGGACATAGACAACAGATGGGTGGTTCCACACTCTCCACTGCTGTCCGAAATGTTCCAGGCGCACATAAATGTTGAATTTGCCAGACTGTCAAAGCCATCAAGTACATCTGCAAGTATGTAAAAAAAAGAAGTGATCAAGCAGTTTTTGGGCTTGAACAACGAACAGCAACTGTTGATGAAGTTGAGATTTTTCAATTGGGAAGATGCATCAGCAGCAACGAGGCAGTTTGCGAATACTCAGTTTCCCAATTCATTAATGCTATCCGACTGTTGTTCATCTCGGTGTCCACCTTGAAAATGGTCAAAGAGTCTACTTTAATCCAATCAACATTCAGGAGCAGCAACTTCAAGGGCCACCGAACACAACACTGACAGCTTTCTTTGAAATTTGAAAGCATGATCCGTTTGCTAAAACCATTCTTTATGGTGATGTTTCGTGCTACTACACTTGGAATGCATCCAGAAAAATTTTCAGCCACGCAAACAAAGAGTTGATGTTGAAGGACGTCCTGGAGTAAAATCCACGGATGCTCTTGGCCGAGTTTACACAGTTCATCCATCAACTGCCGAGGGCATCTTTTGAGAATGCTGCTCCACATTATCAAAGGACCAACATCTTCTGGTGACTTGAAAATTGTGAGCAATCAAGTTTGTGAAACCTTCAGAGAAGCATACCAAAAAGGAGGATTGTTGGAGAATGATGACCACCGAGACTTATCAATGACTGAAGCAACTGCCACCCAATCACCAACGCGCCTGAGACATCTCTTTTGCATTTTTCTGACCACCTGCGCTGTCTCAAATCCATTTCAATTGTGGGGAAAATACAAAGAGGATCTCAGCGAAGACATTCTTTTGAGAGTCAGTCGGGAAAATCCAACTTTGCAAATTGACTTTTCACCAGACATCTTCAACAAGGCTCTCATCCTTCTAGAGAACCTGTGTTTGTCGATGGTTGGACGTGGCCTCAGACAGTGCGGACTGCCATCTTCCCAAAGAAACAACACGAACAATCTTTGCAATGAAATTCTGCGAGAGATGAATTACAATGTCAATGATTTGGAAGCATATGTTGCTGCCAATGAACCGCTCTTAATTACAAACCAAAGACAGGCTTACAATAAAGTTCTGGACATGGTAAGCAATGCGAATGGAGGCATCTGCTTCCTCGATGCAACAGGTAGGACAGGCAAAGCATTTGTCATCAACTTATTCTTGGCAACAGCTCCCCTACAAAAGAAGATGGCAGTTGCAGTGGCATCCTCTGGCATCGCCTCAACACTGCTGGAAGGTGGTCGGACAACACATTCTTCCTTTAAATTGCCTTTGAACTTGGCCCATGATTAATATACAGTTTGCAACATTACCAAAGGATCTGGACAGGCAAACGTCCTGCAAGACTGCAGTGTCATAGTTTGGAATGACCGTACGATGTCTCACAAACGAGCCCTGGAAGCTCTAAACAGGACACTCCAAGACCTGCGAGCAAACCAGTTGCTCATGGGAGGAACTGTTGTTGTGTTAGCTGTCTACTTTCGTCAGACTCTGCCAGTTATGCCGAGGTCAACTCCAGCTGACGAACTCAATGCATGCCTGAAAGCATCTCATCTTTGGAGGCATGTCAAAAAATATCAATGACTACCAACATGCAAGTTCACCTACAAAGGCACGCTTTACTAGGAGAGTTTTCACTCCAGCTGCTTTAACTTGGTAATGGTAAAATTCCAGCTGAGCCAGAAACTGGATTGATTGTATTCCCAAATGGATTTTGCAATGTTTTAAAGACTGTCGAAGAACTTGCGGGAAATGTTTTTCCAAACATTAAACTCAGTTACTTGAATCATGAGTGGCTGTGTGAAAGAGCAATTCTAGATCCAAAAAATGACAGCATCAACAATATCAATGCTCACATTCAAAATTCACTTCCTGCAGCCACCACGTCCTACAAATCAATTGACACTGTCACAGAAGCAGCACAGGCAGTTCGTTACCAGACAGATTTCCTCAACTCACTTGAACCACCAGGTATGCCTCCCCACAATTTGCTTCTCAAAAAGGGTTCGGGGGAGGGGGCGCCAACCCTGCTGCTGAGGAACTTAGACCCACCAAGACTTTGCAATGGAACCAGGCTTTGCATCAATAATTTGTTCACGCACATCATCGAAGCAAAGATATGCCGTTTGACTTCAAGCGTCTGCGATTCCTGATTCGTCTGACCTTTGCCATGTCCATCAACAAAGCGCACGGCCAGTCATTGGCAGTGGCTGGCATTAACTTGGAGGAACTCAGCTTTTCACACGGAAAACTCTATGTCGCCTGCTGAAGTAAAAAATCTCTTCATTTTTGCTCCCAATGGAAAAACCAAAAATATTGTTTACCAAAAAGCAATAACCTAAATGAACTAAAAAAAATTATTGGAAAATTACAGGAATATATTTTTCATTCATAAAATTTCACCAGCTGAACTTGGGGATTCCACGAATATTTCCCCGCGAAATACCTGGCACCCCTGCTAGTTTTTTATATCATCATTGTCAACCATTATCAATCCACTGCAGGACGAAGGTCTCTCCAAGCCTCTTCCACAGCTGTCTGTCTTGTGCCAGTCTACTCCATGTTATTTCTGCATCCCTTCGAATTTCATCCACCCATCTCCCACGTGGTCTTCTTCTTGGTCTTTTCCTGTCCCTTGGAATCCAATCTAAAATTTCGGCTGTCCATCGATGGTCTGTCCTTCTGGCAGTATGTCCAGCCCATTTCCATTTCAGGGATTTTACTCTGATCATGATGTCTTCCACTCTTGTCATTTAAGACGGAATTACTGTAGACATCATACAAGAAGCAAGTGGAGAAATTGAAACAGTGTTCGCCCAAGTTTTCACTCGATGCCTTAATGAAGGAAAGATTTCCGAGGATTGGAACAACGCTACAAAGATCCCGCTACATAAAAAAGGTGACATTGAAGATCTCAGGAACTAGACCTATCAGCCTCCTATCAGTGGTTTTTAAAATCTTCACTAAAGTTCTTTCACACCGCTTGAAGGGAACACTGGACATGGCTCAACCGAGAGAACAAGCTGGATTCAGGAGTGGCTACAGCACTATAGATCATATCCACGTACTGAGGGAACTAACTAAAGGAGCAAGGGAATATGAACTTCCATTGTGCATGGCTTTTATCGATTATGAAAGAGCCTTTGATTCGGTGAAACCATCAGCAGTTACAATGACTCTGAAATCCTGCGGTATTGAAGATGCATACATTAATATTATTAATAACATCTATGAAAATGCAAGTGCAAAAATTCGGGTGTTTGAGAATACAGCACACATAAAAATTGGAAAGGGAGTGAGACAAGGTGACACCATATATCCCAGGCTCTTTAATGCGACATTGGAAAATGTCTTTCAATCACTGAACTGGGAAAACAAAGGGATAAAGATTAATGGAGATTATCTAACCCACCTTCGTTTTGCTGATGACGTAGTCATTTTTGCAACCACCCCATCAGAGCTGCAGAGTATGATGCAAGAACTTGCTGACAAGAGTAAAGAAGTGGGATTAAAAATGAACTTTCAGAACACAAAAGTGACATACAATGCTTTTACAAAAAATGAAGATTTATCGATTGATGGAGAAAAGCTGGAGATAATATCTTGGACAGCAGATATCAAGTGAGGGTCACATTGATGAAGAAATTAATCGGCGTATTAAACTTGCCTGGAGAGCTTTTGGAAGAAACAGCATAATTTTCAAGAGCAATATGCCAATTAAGTCTTAAAAGAAAACTGTTTGATCAGTGTATCCTTCCAGTGCTTACGTATGGTGCAGTGACGTGGACCTTAACTAAAAGAGGCATACAAAGGCTGCAGACAACTCAAAGAGCCATGGAGAGGTGCATGCTTGGTGTAACCAGGAGTTTTTTATATATGTGTTTTTATTTCTCAGGTCTTTACTCTTCTGCCTTATTTGTTTATTGTTCATTGAGGATGGTTGCAATTTAAGGCTTTGTCGGTTACACGGTTTCACTCTAGTTGATGTTTAGTCAAAATGGTGACAAGGTTGAATCCTGAATAACATGTAAGCTCAGCCAGGCTTTAAAGCAATAGCAGACTTCTGTTATTGCTTTTTTCGAGATATTTTGCATTTTCATGAAACCTGAACTGAATTTGTAGGCTTAGGGCCACTGGATGTTTTCCCCTGAAGAATGGTCCAGGGAAAGGGATGATACATGCACTCCAGACATCATGAAAGATACCAGTACCAGTAACAGAGTTCCTCCAGTCCTTCCAGCAGAAGTTGCACATGCAATCAAGAACATGAAGCGGGGAAAAGCTCCAGGAGAAGATGGAATTACTGTAGACATCATACAAGAAGCAAGTGGAGAAATCGAAACAGTACTCGCCCAAATTTTCACTCGATGCCTTAATGAAGGAAAGATTCCTGAGGATTGGAACACCGCTACAATGATCCTGCTACATAAGAAAGGTGACATTGAGGATCTTGGAAACTACAGACCTATCAGCCTCCTATCAGTAGTTTATAAAATCTTCACTAAAGTTCTTTCACACCGCTTGAAGGTAACACTGGACATGGCTCAACCGAGAGAACAAGCTGGATTCAGGAGTGGCTACAGCACAATAGATCATATCCACGTACTGAGAGAACTAATTGAAAGAGCGAGGGAATATGAACTTCCATTGTGCATGGCTTTTATCGATTATGAAAAAGCCTTTGATTCGGTGAAACCATCAGCAGTTACAATGGCTCTGAAAACCTGCGGTATTGAAGATGCATACATTAATATTATTAATAACATCTATGAAAATGCAAGCGCAAAGATTAGGCTATTTGAAAATACAACACACGTAAAAATTGGAAAGGGAGTGAGACAAGGTGACACCATTTCTCCGAAGCTCTTTAATGCCACATTGGAGGGTGTTTTTCAGTCGCTGAGCTGGGAAAACAAGGGGATAAAGATTAATGGAGATTATCTAACCCACCTTCGTTTTGCTGATGACGTAGTCATTTTTGTAACTACCCCATCAGAGCTGCAGAGTATGATCCAGGAACTTGCTGACAAGAGTAAACCAGTGGGATTAAAAATGAACTTTCAGAAGACAAAAGTGATGTTTAATGCTTTTACAAGAAATGAAGATTTATCGATTGATGGAGAAAAGCTGGAGATAACAGACACGTACGTTTATCTTGGACAGCAGATATCAAGTGAGGGTCACATTGGTGAAGAAATTAATCGGCGTACAAGACTTGCCTGGAGAGCTTTTGGAAGAAACAGCATAATTTTCAAGAGCAATATGCCATTATGTCTTAAAAGAAAAGTGTTTGATCAATGCATCCTTCCAGTGCTTACGTATGGTGCAGAGACGTGGACCTTAACTAAAAGAGACATACAAAGGCTGCAGACAACTCAAAGCAGCATGGAGAGGTGCATACTTGGTGTAAACAGGAGAGATAAGAAGAGGAACTCGTGGATCCGAAAAATGACAAGAGTGGAAGACATCATGATCAGAGTTAAATCCCTGAAATGGCAATGGGCTGGACATACTGCCAGAAGGACAGATCATCGATGGACAGCCGAAATTTTAGATTGGATTCCAAGGGACAGGAAAAGACCCAGAAGAAGACCACATGGGAGATGGGTGGATGAAATTCGAAAGTATGCAATGGTGACATGGAGGAGACTGGCACAAGACAGACCGTTGTGGAGGAAACTTGGGGAGACCTTCGTCCAGCAGTGGATTGATAATGGTTGACAATGATGATGATGATGATGATGACTAGTTCATCAGGCGTTTTCATCATTCTTTTCTTGGACTCTAATTTCTACAAATGACTGATCAGCCCAAATAGCCCAAAATTTAATTTCAGTACATTAATGTCTTGGCCATTTTATTATGTTCCCTTTTCGTTTCATGGTTAAGTTTTATAAATAAATACAGGCTAAATAGTCTTTCAGAAAACCAAATGTTAAGTGCAGTGAATCTGTTCAGATTGAATTTCTATTAATGGGTCGATGTTATCCATTTCAGCATTGCCTGAAGGAAGGATGTCCCTTGAGTACGATTTCGTTTAATCCCAATGTCAATGTCCTCTAAATTGATGCAAAATATCACAACCAAAATTTGTTTACATGTGTACAATGTATATCCATGAATTCTTTAGTATGTCTATAATGTTTGCACATGTACCACAAAAACTTTCTTTAATACTTTCAGGTTGTCAAGTCTGCAAACGTAAACAAACACCAATAAGCCATAGCTATTTTGGGTTTTGAAATTTGCTTTTGAGTAATTGAATACTCACTCTTAAATAATAGTAATTATCATGGCCTTCGGATTTCTTTTATAATTTTTCTAATTTCATCCACCCATCTCCCAAATTTAAATATTACACAATAGCTTCAATCATTAAAAAAATGAAGTATTTTTTCCCCATAGCACTCTACTTCCCAGCACTGATAGTGCCTTTTTTAGGTATTATAGTTTGTTGTTCAATTACTACAGGTATGTGGAACTCCTTTTAATTAGTGAAGAGTGCCACTTTCATCAATGTAGTTCACCAACAAGTTCAATTCAAAACAAATTTACTCATCCTGTGATGAGACAAAAGCCGAGAAGGTTTTCCTGCTGCATTTACTGGCACTGAGGTTTTAAATATTCGATTAACAGCATCAAAATCACTTAATTAAAGTTAGCATTATATTTTATAAATAAAGTACACTGACGGAAAAAAATCCCAACACCACGAAAAAATAGTTGTAGAGGAATTAAATGGCGTCAATACATTTGTATAGGTAACATATTTAATCGATTAAGGTTTCAAGATCACAGCTTAATGTAAGCGCGAGAAGAGCCATTTTAAATGTGAAATGCTGGTACATTAATAACCGGTGTAACAGCCAGAATGTTAAATGCAAGCACGCAAACGTTCATGCATTGTGTCGTACAGGCGCTGGATGTCAGTTTGTGGGATGGAGTTCCATGCCTGTTGCACTTGGTCGGTCAATACAGGGACTGTTAATGCTGGTTGGGGTGACGCTGGAGTTGTCGTCCAATGATGTCCCATACGTGCTCGATTGGTGAAAGATCTGGTGATCTAGCAGGCCACGGCAACATGTCGACACTCTGTAGAGCATGTTGGGTTACAACAGCGGTATGCGGACGAGAGTTATCCAGTTGGAAAACACCCCTGGAATGCTGTTCATGAATGGCAACACAACAGGTTGAATCACCAGACCGACGTACAACTGTTCCGTCATGGTGCGTGGGATAACCACGAGAGTGCTCTTGCTGTCATAGGAAATTGCTCCCCAGACCATAACTCCAGGTGTAGGTCCAGCGTGTCTCGGCCGCAGACAGGTTGGTTGCAGGCGCTCACCTGGCCTCCTTCTACACTGTTAAAAATTCCCGTAAAAAAGTCTTGTTGCCCGTGTATTTTTACGATCAAGGCTCGTTTCTGCAGTTTCAAGGCGATGCCCGTATTTTAACGGGCATGGATATGTAGGACAACTGTTCCAAACCGTAATTTTACGGGCGTTGCTAAGAGGCACGGGCTAGCCAATGAACGATAATGACAGAAAAGGAATGCGGCATGCGTCGCTTTCTGCTATTGGTCAGCGAGTCGTCACGTGATTTTACGGTGCTGCTCGTTTTTTTACCAAGACGAAGGGATGGACGATATTTTCAAAAGTATGATATCTTTAAATATTTCTGAGACCGATATATTGAATCGAAAATATCTGTATTTAAAGATCAATATATCGGATTGATTTTTCGATATTTTTCAATACTTCTGATCTCAATAAGACTGATATTTCGGTTTATTCACTGCATACTGCATTTGGGTTATTACTGAATCCGATCCAATGTTGTGTTAAGTATTGGCTATTGGGAACTTGGGACTAATTGGCTGTTGGCTTGTTCGCACAAATCTCAGCCAGTACTAAATTATCCTGCAGCTTGAAAATATAGCTGCAATCAAGTTTTGTTAATACCATTAAAATAGTGATATCTCAGAAAAGTAATGTATATTACTAACTTCGTACCTTTTACAAGACGGTCGCTGTACTTGGAAATAAACGTAGTGCGTTTATTTTGCCATTTCAGTCGTTTTGTTGTGTAAATAATTATTTCCGATAGCGGAATTGATATTTAACGTTTTTTTACAAGACCGACGCCATGGGTTTTACGACTTTAAAACTCGTTAAAAACTTAGTGCTTTTATTTCGCCCTTTTACGTTGTTTTGTTACGTAAATAAATATTTTCGACAGCGGAATTAACATTTTACGTTTTTATAATTCATAAAAATTCGCTAAAAATATATCTTGTATGCTGAGCTGGAAAGCCAACATCAGGGTTGTTTACATCGTAGCCATGGTAATGTAAGGGCGTATTTATATTATATATTTTATACATTTATGTAATGTAAGGTGGCATATATTTATGCCCACTCCCCCCCCAAGTGTTTAAATGTGTTTTATTTATTGTTAAAATGTGCCTTACATTGGAAACAAAAATGCTTAATTTAATAAAAAATTCATTAATTTACGTTAACATTTTTTTATTTTTTTTTTCTATTCTCATTCTTTTATTTTGTCCTGGTGGATTTAATTTTTTTCATTTCATTGGCACGGCACGCCCTCAGAAAAAATCTATATATGCCCCTTGTTGCATTTCTTAATGAAGGGGCAGAGCACAGATGGGATGAAAGTGGCCAAAGGGCAGGAAGTTGTCACATAAATTTACAGAACATAAATGCGGAAACTGTTTTTTTTTACCAAAACATGTTATCATGATTCTCTGTACTTAACATTGCTACCTATGCAAGATTGTTGATACAGCGAGACAAAATTAGTCAAAAAGCAATCATAAAAGTGTTGTGCACTTTTGTGTTTATATAACATCTGCACTCCCCTTCCACTAATGGGGGGGGGCTGTGGCTGTGGATAGTATCAACTGTCACCAACGATATTTGAAGGTTTTGGTTATCATTTGAAAGTAAACAAATTAGATGTCAACTTTCCTGTTAAGCACACTCAACATCTTTTTAAAGAATATACATGAATAAAAAAACACACTTGAAATGGAATTTGTGGCAGAAATATTTTGCTACATAGAAGACCAGTAAACCACAGGCAATTGGGTAAATAAGTCTCATTGATTTGATTATTCTACACATGTTAAGGTTTTTCCATTATTCGAAATGTTTATTTAAGTACAAAAGCGGAGTAAAATGCCTAAAACAAAATCACTGGGTTACTTCTGTCTGAAACATTACCCCCTTAGCCTGTAATCACAGCATATAATTGCAATTTCTAATGCAGAATGTTCTGCAAAGTCATAATATTGTTGAGAGGTAAATGGCTAGAGCTTTTTAATGCAATTTTGAAGAAGTTTGCACACATACATGAAAATATATTATTTCAAAGTTAGTGTGCATATACACTGTAGATACATATATAATTTTTTTTTTTTTTGTAAAAAAAAAACAAAAACAAAACAAAACTGAAAATACAACAAACCTTGTTAACAGGTTTCGGCCTAATTTGCCCAGTGTTATCCATTTTGTCATTATGTCTATTTCTCTCATGATAATAACTGTGAACATATTTTTTTTTTTTTTTGTGAAAACTGTTATTCTTAAACGGAATGGCATTAACAAAATTCTGTTGTCCAGAAAAGTTTTAATGTGCAGTGCTCTTCCTCATTTGATTTCTCTAGTGTTTCTTTACAGTATACAAAGTTACTTTTTTCAAAATTCTTTTGCTGCTAAAATCTAATAAATGTGCAATGTAAAAATTGCATTTGTACTCATAAATATGGGTTCTTGGTTTGATTAAAAGGCAATACATTGTGCCAAATGTTTGACACTAGCTGTAGGAAGGGAGTTCTTAGACTACCATTAAAGATTATATGAATACCTTGCATTGCACTCATCGGTTTTACATTTGTTCAAGTTTGCAAAAATTGTATGTGATTTTATACCTGCTACAACTGATTCAGCATCAATATCAGGAAAATTCTCATACAAAAAGATTACTTCTTCCTCAGAAACTGCTAGAAAACAGTCAAATTTTCAAAATAAGAAGCACTGTTCATTAAATGTGAAAATCCTCCAAATATGTTACGTCAGTGAATAAACAAAGATGTCGCTCTTTCCAGGTTTTAGCAATTAAATGTCATGAAATCTATTCAGTCAAGAAATCTATTTATTAAATGTCATGAATAAAATCTATTTAGTCATGAAATGTTCATTAAATGTCATGGAAACTATTCAGTATCTAAATAATCATGGAAAATGTGCCTACCAAGTGGTAAAATACATAAAGAAGTTGTTCCTGTCTTGTCTTTCCTGGAACCACTCGCCCTAAATTAGGGACATGTGTCTGCTTATGGTGAATCGAGCTTCTACACATTCGGGAACAACTTTAGATGCTCATGGAGATCAACACACACACACACACACACACACACACACACCACTTCACGCATTTTTTTCCAGTTCTCAGTCCATTTCTTTGGATTTCTCATCTCCATTAAAAACTTGTACACAATAAATATCTGAAGTATTCTTTATCAAGTCTAAAACGCCTGAGGAGCTATCTTCGATATCATATCATTTTTTTTTTTTTTTTACATTTTAAATGCGCATTGGTGGAGTCTATCCTTAAAATTAAGGAAGTCAGCAGATTTAAAATTTTTTTTTACAGTTTTGAACTCAAATGGGATATAACATTTAATGTTTCACTTATTAACACCAAAACAACACAAAAATAAGTACTGATTTCTCACCTCTAGTTATATTCAACTTGCTGTAGATGAGGGATTTTCTCTTTACATGCATATATATCACTAAGCTGTTCTCTAAGATCATAGGTTAGTTTCTTGATGAGAGCTTATCTGCTGGATTAAAGTTTAAAACTGATGGCAATACATTTTATTTACTCTTGATGTATCAAACATCTGCATTTACAGTGATCTCAGCTCACAACTTGAGCTTCACTGACATCCATCACACACAAGACCATTTGTACTTCACATTTATTCTCTTTTTCTCATGCAGGAATTCCTGAATCTGGTCCTCCCTTGATCTTCTACATTTTCTTCCTGTCACTTGTGCAGAATAAATTCTCCTAGTAATCATCTCACCACTCATTCTCCAAACCACCAAAGAATATTTGTCCCCACCTTACAAACAATATTTTGCTTCACACTACTCATCTACAAAACATCTTCATTCCTCACATGATCAAAACATATCTTGCCCCCACCCCCATAAGTAACACATCTCTACAGCTCACAAATCACTCCTATGTTTCATCTGCAGTACTCCACCTTCACTGCTGCACATCAGAGTAGGAACAATTACTGTACTTTTTCACACACAACTATTAGGGACTTTTTTGAGAACCTATCATTCATCATTTATTCAAAATCCTCCTGAAGCAGCTGTGACTTTCAAAGATGAATTTACTAGCCTACTAATTTCACCACCTAATTTGTTTCCTCTGTCAAACATGCTTCCTAAATATGTAAATTGATTTACCTGGTCAATCTCTTTGCCATTTAGACTGATCTGTTTGATTTAATACTAACAATTCATCTGTCAAAAACATAACTTTGGGTTTTTCCTTTCATATACTAAGTTTGAAATTCATACAAACTTCATACATGTGGGACAACATACGCTGCAACTCACTTTTGCTCTCTGCCAACAGGATTGTTTCATCAGCATGAGCAAACATAATTGAGTAACTACTCTCCACAGATAGCATTTACATAGTCTAATGACGACTCAACCATATGTGTCTCTTAAGACATAAAAATATTCTTTACCTTAAAAAATTGTTTTGGTAATAAGTAATAACTAATTATAATACACAAGCTTGGCAGTGAATGTGGGGAATAAATATCCTACCAGTTTTCTCAGATAATTTCTTAGAAACATCAGCTGAAATTTTTTTTCAAGAGCTGCTTTCTCCTGCTAAAAGGGAGCAATTTTATTTGTCCTTTATTATTACATTTTATAGCTTAAAACTATCTTTATGCAAGATTGCAGCTCTCAAGCTGTATTTTTAGTGATATGAAAAACACATAAAATATTGTTTTTCAGATCCTAAAATAAAAAAAAATATATAGCAGAAAGTTTTGATGCAAAAATAAATAAAAAAATCATGCAACAGAAGTGAGCTTGTAATCTGCAGAAATGCTGAATATACTTTCCAAAACCCAAAAGGTGATTTTCTTTGTTTCATGTGTGGGCATTGCTCGACGAGCAGGGATATGGTTTCTGCTAAGAAGTTTCCAAAAATCCCAGTTGCAAAGGAATGTTTTCATGAGTTTTTCATCAATGTGAGATTACGAGAAATATGTATTTCCAACATTTCGAGAAAAGGTAAGTTGAAGCTTCAGTATGGCATAAATGACAAAAAAACAAAAGTACTTATTAATCCCAACAGACTGGAATCTTAACCATCAATTAACGTGGGAATAACTGAATTATAGAAAGAATAACTATTTTTGTTGGGATGCAAATGTCAAAGTTAACATTATATTAGCTTGCAAGGAAATGTTATGGAAAAAAATCTTTAAAAAAACTTTGTTATTGTAATTTTTAGAGCATTTTGTATACATTTATATTTTTCAGAAGGTGTGAACAATGTTTGCTATTTTTTTTATCGTTTAAGACAGAACACAATGTTAATGGAGTATACAGATATAATTACTTCTATGGTGTAAGCAAAAATAGTTCCCATGGCATAAGCAAAAAAATTAAAGTGCTTATAATATGTTTACAAGTGACATTTTTGTTAAAAACAGTAATTAGAGTACGAATAATTTGTGATGGCCTTTTCATAGAAAGCAATTATTTTTCCAGAAAGATATTTAAAAAAATGCTAACGATTATTAGTCCTCCATTAAAATATGATTATAAAAATAAAAACATAAAAAATATCGTAATCCAAATTAATCAAGTATATATATTTACTAATTAATTAATGAAAGCCATACTAATTAATGTATGAAAAACATAAAAAAAATATCATAATCCAAATTCATCAAGTATATATTTACTAATTAATGTATGAAAGCCTGTCTCTCCTAGATAACAAAAAAACGAATGGACAATCAGAGGAAATAACATGCTGTAAGTGTGGGAAAATCAGCAGATCAAGACGAAAGTTGTTATGCTCATATTTTTACCAGATTATATAATTACTTCAGGAAGTTTCACTATGTATTAACAAGATAATTGTCAAAGGATGATAAAAAAATTACGTCTGATATATACATAGCCTGAATTACAACAAACTTTATACTACATAACTTGTAAGACATCAAGAAAACTCTCGAAAAGCTGTTTTGCATTTCCTTACCCAGCTGTTAAGATCTACATACTTTATCACTAAAAAAAAAACAAAAAAAATGCTTCACTTCAAATTGTGTGTCATTGGTATGTATTTAATTTTGGTCAAAGTGCCAGTTTACTTCAAACATAATACTCATAGGCAAAAGAACAATCTGCTATCAACCGTTCGTTAAATTTGTTTTCTGGGTGCCTACTGTCAACTAATAGTTAAAATTTTCAACCATCGAGGTTTTCAACACAGCAGATATTTTTCCTTGTAAAGTTCTAGAAATCGGAAGGTGACATAATATCATGTGAATCTCGATAATGAGATCGCAGTTTGATAGTCCTCAAGCAACATAATTTTCGTGACATGCCAGAGGAAAGAACACAGATTTCATTCCACAAATTAAATCACATCAGCCATGGGCTGATATATTGAATATCGCACCGATATAGTGATTTTCTGATATATCGTAACTTGGATATCAATACTATATATCGAAATATCGGACAAAAATATCGATATTTCGAGATATTGATAAATATCGCCCATCCCTAACTGACGAACACGAAGCCACGAACATGTGCAGGAAAGACGCCATGAAAACATGTGAGTAGACATTTTTTAAAATTAAGTTTATTATGATATGTAAAAGTAACGAAATCAATTACACACATTTTTGTTTGATATTAAGCTCACGAACTGTGTACGTATATATATATATATATATATATATATCTCAAACGAACTTGGAATTTCGTTATGGTTGAAAATCATTTCTAATTATTATGTCACTCTCACAGCTTGAGTTCTCTTTAATCTTCTTCTCTCTGTTTAATAGTAACAGATGAAGAGCATGGGTCGGGCCAGGAAGGTTAATGGATGCAAGCGAAATTGTTAACCAGTGCTAGGTCATACAACTCTACGGAGGACATGACATATATATATTTTTTAAACTATTTTAGGTGGGAACGTTACTTGCATCTATGGCCTTGCAGAAACCCATTTCCAACTAGGTCTTTGTGGAAGTGAGAAAATGCAGAGTTTTTGCTGGTCCTTGATAAAGCCAAGGCTCAGTATTCTCGACACCTTCTACATTCAGTTGTTTTATTTTATTTTTTTATCTTTTCTCCTTTTACTCACACAGGTAGATACATAACCTTTTCTATGTTGTACTAGGTGTGAGTCAAAATTATATTTGTATTTTTTTGCTTAGGTATCTTCTTTATAGAACGTATATATATATATATATATATATATATATATATAATTTTAAAAGTTTCACCACCAAACGAGGGTGGCTGAAGCATTGTCACACAGGAAAATCTATGTAGTAGCTAAGATTTCATTTGACTGGGGTAGGGGCATAACTCTCACATCCATATATGTTTTACCATCAATATGATACAGTGCTTTACTTTCTGTGCAAGTCTTTATCGCCAGGTATATACCTAGCGTTGACTAGGATGTCGAATAAATTCGATCTGTACATGCTGATTTGGGAATTACGTAGGGCAGCATTCTTCGTATGTTTGTAGTCTGAAATGAATTCCATTTTGCAATATAACACGCATAAATATTGTCTTATCGTTTTGTGCTTTTTTTTTTTTTTACGGCATAGTGTTCAACTCCTGAATTTAGACAGAATTATTTCTAAAGCACAAACTGGCTGAACAATACTTTGGGTTTTTTTTAAAGACTCCTTTTCATTTGCTCATGTACTTAAGAACTTGTGAAGTATTATATTTGCACTAATGAATACAAAGATTAGCTATGGAGTACAGATATGTACAGGCATATTCTTTAATGAAAAGTTTATTCCAGTGTGTTTATGTGGGTATAAAATATATAAAAAATACAAATACACAGGTATATTTGCTAAAATTACATACACTGATGTCACAGAAATTGCACAAATGGCTAAAAAAAAATCAAATAAAACTGGTCAAGTCATTTGTTTAGTATCAGTAAGATGTATGAGCTCATTTACTCTTGCAAAGTTCATCAATATTTTGAGTTTTCTTGCTTATGTACAAACAAGTTATCTTCAACATCCAGCTTATTTCAATATTTAGTTTTTATGGTGGTTAAGGATAAAACACTAGTTTCACATAAATATGTAGTTGTAAAAGGCAACAAATACTTAAGGCAGTGCTCGACAATGTTGGAAATTCTTTTTCCATTGGAATCCAAAAACTAGTCGCCGCCCCGGTGGCGCAGTGGTCTAAGGCGCTGGCCTCTGATCATTCGTTCGTAAGGGGTCCAGGTTCGAATCCCGGTCCGACATGGATGTTGTGTTTGTCTTACGGCACTGGCTCTCTCCCTTCCCTGGAACCAGTGACCCTAAATTAGGGACGGGCGACTGCTTATAGCCCATTGAGTTGCTCACGGTGGTCGTTAAACCTCCAATAAAAAAAAAAAACAAAAAAAAACGTCGGTGATTTCAAAGAACAAATGCTTTTCAAACCAACCAGAGTTAAAAGATGTCTCATAAGAGTTTTTTATTTGGCAATAGAAGATTACACATTTCTGCATTGTATGTGAATGAGTAACTAGTTCATTCAGTGGGAATGGGAAATACTGCCTTGTAAATGTTTGGAGAGTGCAGAGATGGACGATTATTAGCTGTTTAACATCAAGTTTCCAATTGTTTGCTCATTTTCTGATGATAATGAATTCAGTTATGAAAATTGGTCAGAGCTGTTCCCTGTAATTTGGTTTTCTCATAAAGTTTTTTGGTCATTGCTTGTGTTTTGTTTTTTCAACATTGAACAGATTGTTTTCACCCTGTAATGAGAAGTTCCACTAGTTCATTTTTCAGAAATTTCAGCTAAATATGCTAAACTTCACCACACATCCTACCAGCACTAGCCATAAATTCAGATTAATTTTGTTTTGAAAATTGGTTCACTATGTGACTCGGTATGGTTGCTAACAAATCCGCATATGCCCCCTCCCCCTATTATTTTAGTGAAACCCACTTTGAGAACTATTGGTCTAGAGGATGTTCAAGCCGTTCTGGTATCAGAGTTGGTTGTACATCAAGGTTTTTGGCTAGCAGTCACAATTTAACATATGGTTTGAGTCCCATATGAGGCATTAGTTTTGCCACCCTGGTGGTGCAGTGGTCTAAGCACCATCTTATGATTGTCTGTCCAAGTGGGTCCGGGTTTGAATCCCGGTATGGCATGGATGTTGTGTTTGTCTTACAGCACTGGCGTTTTCTCTTCCCTGGAACCAGTGACTCTTAAATTAGGGACGGGGACTGCTTATATCCCATTTAGTTCCTCACATTAGCCGTTAAAACCTTTAAAAAAGAAACCTGTTTTTTACATAACATAACAGCTTTGGCTTTCTCCTTCCCTAGAACCAGTGGCCTCAATTTATAGGCGGGAAAAAAGTTTCATGTGATGAAATGTCACATTTTCGTTCAGGAAACACATTTGTGATTCTCCCTGACTGCTACATGGTTTTGATTGCTTTTAGGAATACCATTTCACTCACATTCCTTAATATATAATTATCAATCATTTTGTGACTATGGTATATTCAGTTAACTCATAGGCATCCCTAGCTTAGTTTTCAGCAGGAAGAAGCAAACAATGGAAATCTGCATATATACAAACCCCATATGCCTCTCATTGAAAACAGCTTTTTTACCACTCAACACATAAATTACATAAATTTAATTGGAAACCAGAAGAGCTAAAAAATATATATTTTTTAATTATATCTATAATGACCTCATCATCACATGTATACAGTAATATTTCACATATATGTCAGCGCAAACCAAAGCACGCATAAATAAGAGCGCAGCATAAGTAAAAGTTAGTGTAATTCCTGCCAAAATTAAGTTTAAAAAGTAATTAACATGAGAATAACATGCAAAATAAGAAAAATATCAATGATTGAATTTACTTAGTTAAATTTAACACTTTAAAGCTTAGATTACTCAAAAATGTAAATTACTTGATCTCAAAATTTTAATTACATACCTTTTTTATATTTATGGCTTTTTAAAGTTATGTAAAATTGAAGACTGTTTCTGCTGTTGCCTCTCATTGAAAACAGCTTTTTCAAGTTTGTTTAAACAGGAATGTGTGGCAATTAGATGTATCGGTGAGTTGTATGTAGTGACAGTGTTTCCAAAGCTTCTACACTGCTTTCGTGACAGTCTGGGGATCTTTTGTTAATTCTTTGTTATGTCTCTTCATCATCATCCTGAATTTCATTGGCTATTTCTTGAATATCCCTCAATTCCCCAATAATGCATTTTCATTGATTTCTACAAACTCTTTAAAACTACTGAATCCACCTGAAATGGCACTCCAATCTTCATCATTGGCAGATTATTCGGTAAATGTGTAGATTAGCGTCCTAAATTATTTTGTCGGAAACTTGTAATATTGACTTGCGAGTGCGACGCTGTGGTAGGCCTAACACATCACTACGGCAACGATGTGAAGATTTGCTTTGTTGAAAGGAAGATTCGCTTCGCCGTGCAATTCACGTGCGGATGACTACAAGTCCAAGCAAGTACCTTCTTGCCAGGAGAGCGAACCATTTTATACTCATATGCTACACAATATAGTTTGTTCATGTTTTGTAATTGTTTTTAAAGCAGACGTGAAATTTTTCATTCTTTCGCATATGATTCCCTGATCCGAAATAGAAAGTTTGGTAAATGTGTACTTTAGCGTCTAAATTATTTCGTCGGAAAAATGTAACTGTGTGGGAAAAGTGTGACATACAATATTTTAAGCATGCAAAATAATGCGAAAAGGTGCAAAAATATAGTATTTTTAGATAAAAGGAAATAAGTTTTCCAAAGTATTTACCTGAGAGTGCGATGGTTTGGAAGAGTACGTGCGGTATAGGCATAGGACGAGAGAGCGGCAACGGCATCAAGGTGGAGTCCGGTGAATGGAAGCTTCGTTGAGAAGGGCAAGTAACGGGCGGAAGAATTAAGAAGGAAGCGGTTTAGCAGTACGTAGTCATCGAAAAGTCTTGTAGGCATATGCAGGAAGAAAGAGGTTGAATTTGTGCAGCATTGTAAGTTTTTGTTTTTTTAAGGGTAATTTTGAGAAAGCGGAAGTACAAAATCGTCAGTCATTTCGGATTTCGTCAGGGCTTAAAATTTCATTATCCGCCACAATACAAGAAGCTGTCTCCCTGCCATAGTGCGATATATGAATTGAAGAAAATTGCTTATTTTGAAAAATATCCATGTCACGAGGAAAAAAATGTGAGCTACGATGTACTGAATAACAGCAGAACTGCAAATGAAGTGCTTGAAGAAATCACCTACCTGTGCACATCTTCCAAACCAAAACTAAAACTTTGGGTTCAACCGGAACCAAAACGTCTTCCTCAAAACTTCTGTCGTACATAAATTATTTTACATTCCTTAATTTCTTTCCATTCGGAGACACTGTGAAACCACTAATAACGACATTCTGCACATATCTTTCTCAAAAATGAATAAAACAGGTTTGAACTACTTCTGCGCACAATTACACGATACTCTTCCGAAAAATATACCCTACTGCTGTCGTATTCTTCCACGCATTTGCTACCAACTCGTACTTCGCTCCGTCGCACAGCACCTTCACGTGGTGGCCGTTAGCATCGCTTCAGCCTCCCGCACCACCTGCTACAAACCATTGTACTCGCAGGTTAATACTTCAGAAAAATTATTTCCTTTTTATTTAAAAATATAATTTTTCACCTTTCCCTATTATTTTGCATGCTTAAAAAAATGTGTGCATCGAACTTTTCACCCACAGTTAAATTTTTTTCAAAGAAATAGTTTAGGACGCTGAAGTACACATTTACCGAAAGTACTAATATGCTTTTCTATGTTGTACAGAAAACTGGGGAACTATAAATTTCGGTTTTGGTTTGAACAGATTTGCTGTGTCTCTGCACTTTTGGTTCTTCTGTTAATAGCTTGTTTCGCACGCGAGTTTCTATCTTACTCATATGTATCTTTTGCAAATCGAAAAGGTTTTATCCGGTTTTTCCTGCCAACAATGTACAGGATACAACAAAAGAAAGGGTGGCTGCTGTGGACCTATTTTCTGTAGCGTATCACTACAACATTTATTGCTCTTCTGCCAATAACGTAAGTCCTCTTTCTCTTGTACCCGTCATTTCCACACAGCAACAAACCTTCCTTTTAACGGACCAACGCTTCACATCTTCACTGGAGCGATGCATTATTCCTATCGCAGCTTCTCTTCACAGTGTCAGACTCACAGGTCCATATTACAATAAAAATCTTTAAAACACGTTTAAAATATGAAATATCTGAAAAAATATGAAATACATTAAAATATGAAAAATATGAAGTTTTAACCCTTTGTCAATAAACACAAGAGGCTAGTTCCATCAGAGGCATGCATTCAGTCGCTGACTTTAAACATTTGGAGCAAAATTACATATGCTTCCAATTTATGGACTTAAAGCATAATAATTAAAGAAGGTGATATTCTTCTGTCCTTGGCACTGCGTAACAATAATACAACTTCCAGTGATTAACAGTGAAAAGCAACATGACATGCGATGACTGTCTTTTTTTCTTGTAGTAGAAAATTATATTCTGAACTTCATTTTTAGATTTAATTGCCCAGTCTGGCACCTAGGGCAACTAGATTATTTATTTACCTGCCCAGGTCAATGATTCACACGACTCAGGCATGGTATTTTTCAAACCCTGATATGTATAAGTAAAAATATATACAGTACATAATTTCATACATACATATTAATTAAAGCTTATATATTTCATTATTACTACTTTAGCAAAAACTTCCCATTACAAAAAAAATTACCTTTGCTTGTCTCTGTGGGTACTATTTCACTTTTACAGCATTGCAATCTTATGCGTAATGAAAATTTCTGTAGTACATACTAACTTTTTAATGAAAAATTTGTAATGTTTTAAGAACAATACGTTGCTACAATTTTTTTTGTCCCCCTTGAATTTCATTATAACGAGTTTCGACAGTTATTCTTTTTTTACTGAATCTGGTAAATGCTGGCCAAGAAAATGACAGTGAAAATATATCATGAACAGTTTCTTTGCTTTGCAAATGTAGTAATTAAAGTTAAATGTAAAAAAGAATTGATTTCATTCTAAATTTCTGCGAGTGAAATCTTTCACCTGTGTTACTTTAAGCAGGGCTTGGAAAATATCCGAAATGTTACATGCGCAGCTGGGTATATACATAAATTATTTACCTACCCAGGTAGTAAAACCTGGATGCCCAGGAAAATTTATATTTTAAGATAAATCAGAACCACTTTTTTTTTTAAGTTAAAAAATATGAAATTTTTTACACATTTTGTAATTCCTATTTTAAAGGTCTATTCAAAATGTTCAATATGCAAAGCATGTATTTCATGTTTTAAGATGATAGTGCTGAAATTGGTACAAAATGATGTGATGAAATTGTTTTTTGAGAAATTTAAAGATTCTGCCGTGTTCTTTTCCTTTGTCACTAAACACCTGATTTGCACATCAATAAAAATTGTTTCAGTATCTTCAGGTATTGCCAAGATATTATAAATACAACTATTTAATAGTTTTCCAAAAAAAAATTTGTGCTCCAAAATGGTTTCCTTGTGGCAACACAACAATGAAAGAACAGGTTTAGTCACTGAAGTCATTTCTAAAACATTCCAAACAGGAAAATTCAATATTTTAGAAATATTGATATGCATTAATGTTCTACAATGACTCAGTTAGAATCAGGGTCTAAACAAGTGTTTCTTCTTTTGGGTGGGGGTCTGAGATTTGAAATTATGCCCTATCAAGTTCAAAAGCTCTCATTTCCATTCAAGTATTTTTTTTCTTTTCTTTCTGATACCTTAATTATGGGGAAGCAATGTGATCTTTCAAAAGCAGTACTTCCAGTTTTTGACATAATTTTACTTAACATGTGAAAAGTAGGTAAATATCCAAAAATTAGAGATAGGAAACAAGACAGTAAAAGTTCTGGGAACACTGACAACACAGTGCTCAGTAGAATGTAAAATGAACCAGCACACAAGGCAGTGAATGTGAAAACAAAAAAAGCATGATTCAACCCTATGTCAAATGTAATACTAGCCAAAACCTACATGAAAAACCAACTTTGACACCATTGTGGATTGAATACCCTTATAGACGCAATGTACTCGGATGCCAGTTCGTAGTTCTGTTTGTCATTGATATAACATATAAATACAAGAATACGCCTGTACATATCTTTACTACATAACTGCCCTTTGTATTCATTCATGCAAATACTACATAAGTACGTATGTGCAAATTAAAATGTCTAAAAGAAACGTAAGTATTGTTCAACCAACTGTGTGTACAGAGTTCGTAAAGCCTAATGTTAAACAAATCTGTGTGTAACTGATGTCATTATTTATCATATTGTAATAAACCTGATTTTAAGATATGAAAATATCATTACTCACATTTAGAACTGAATTGATTCAGTTATAATGTAAGTATCCAACAATTTCACACTCGCACACTCTTCCACAAAAAACATGCATTTACTTGCACACTCTTTTACAAAAAATGCATTTATGTAAAAGTCGGTGACTACTTGCCGTGAGGCTTAACCGAATATGGCCAAACTTCATATTTACAGGGATTGCATTTCAAATTACAGCTTAAGTTAATACGGTCAAACTTATTTTTTCGGGTATAGCCCTTCAAATTATGGCGTAGCTCAATACGGTCAAACTTATTTTTTTATGGGCAATGCCCTTCAAATTATGGCGTAGCTCAATACGGTCAAACTTATTTTTTTATGGGCAATGCCCTTCAAATTATGGCGTAGCTCAATACGGTCAAACTTATTTTTTTGTGGGAGTTGCTCTTCAGATTATGGGCTTAGTATTTAGGGTTCAGACCGTAATTTCATGGGCTTTCACAAAAATGGGCCAAGCTGTAGTTTTATGGGCAACGGCCGGGCCCCCAGTTGCCGGCCATTGCCCGTAATCTAACTGTGAAAATTTTAACAGTGTAACCAACACACGGCCATCACTGGCACCCAGGCAGAACCGGCTTTCATCAGAAAACACAACAGATCTCCACTCCGTCCTCTAATGAGCTCTAGCTTGACACCACTGACGTCGCAAACGGCAGTGGTTTGGAGTAAGTGGAATGCACGCTACAGGGCGTCTGGCTCGGAGCTGTCCTTCAAGTAACCGATTTGTAACAGTTCGTTGTGTCACTGTGGTGGCAACTGCAGCTCGAATTGCTGCCGCAGACGCGGTACGATGCGCCACGGCCATACGCCGTACACGGCGGTCTTCCCTCTCAGTAGTGCCACGTGGCCGGCCGGAACCCGGTCTTCTTGAGGCAGTACCTTCCCTTGACCACCGCTGCCAACAATCATGCACAGTGGCTACATTCCTGCCAAGTCGTTCTGCAATATTGCGGAAAGAAAATCCACCTTCTCGTAGCCCTATTACACGACCTCGTTCAAACTCCGTGCGCTGTTGATAATGGCTTCTTCGTCTTCTTAAAGGCATTCTTGACTAACATCAACACACTACGTCGAATCTCAACGATAACTAACGCTCACAAACGTTACAGCGCGTATTTACAGCAAACCTGCTTTGCATGTTCCGAGGGGCGCTACTAGCGCCACACGTATGCGCCGAGCGCGAAATTTGTATAGACATCGTCTTACAGATGTACCCTCACCGCCTACCAACTGTCGTTTATCTAACACAACTCCTTCTTGGTGTTGGGATTTTTTTTTCGTCAGTGTATATACAAACTATCAGAACAAAAGCTAATATTTTTTACCAGCTAAGTTTAATAAAAAGAACTGCAAGACAGGACCAACAGGAGAATTATGCGGCTAACTGAAACACAGGTTACATGAAATTGAATTGAAAATTTAATAACATTCTTCTTCTTTCGTGCCCCAGATAATAATTAAATGTTCAAACAAATTACAAGGAGAGGTTGTACGCTATTCCGCGACAAAAATCTACAACAGAATGTGCATGAGTCCTGGCTTACCAGAATCCTTTGAATTCTTTTTTCTCGCATAATGATATCCTTCTTTAGAGGTTTGGAAGCTTCGCCTCGATATATGGCCTCTATGTCATGTTCGACAGCATTTTGTTCTTTCTGTAGTTCTGTTATTAAACGGAATACACCAACGTGAGGACGTCCAACCAAATTTTTCCATCGATGATGCCAAGCCTCGACTTTGTTTTGTGTTCGGGGGATGTCAGTTACGTGAACTGACCAGATGTTTGGGGGAAAGAGTGGTTCTGACCGTTGAACATCCCCGTTGCGTAATCTTCGCCGAATCGGTTCACAAACATAATGGTCTTCGAACCACTGGAGCAAGTCCTTCGACTGTTCATCAAATAATGCTTTGATTTCAGAAAAAGCAGCAGGAATTCGATCAGGAGTGATGAAAGCCAGAGCAGCGATGTGATGAACCAAAAGACTATACTCCCCATCCTCTCCGTACCTGGTTTGAAGTCCTGGAATGCTTTGAAGTTTACGATATATGTTTTTACCTAAATGGAAAAAGCAGCAGTGATGTTGAGCCTGAGGGAATTCATTCTTGACAGCGTTTATAACAGCCTTTTCAAAGTCAGTTACAAAGTAATCTGGCTGTAACTGCAAATTGTTTTGAGTCGCAAAACCAATCAAATCTTGAAATAGTCTTGTATAGCTGGCTTGCTGCCTTCTAGACATCAAGGCATAAACTAAGGGAAGAACTCGACAGTTACTTTCTGGTCCAACTGGGGCATGAATAGAATATAGCTGATGGAAAACAGTCGGCACGGTCTTAAATGTTCCATCCATTATCCAGTACTTGGCTTCGCTAAGCCTTTTGACATCGGCAGTTGTCGAGAACAGCAATATTTTGCTCTCGCCAATAATAGATTCCTTAATCAGAAATAAATCACCTGTTATTGTATGCTTCAGCTCTTGGGGAATATTTAAATTTTCAAGTGATGTAGGTTCTTGAGGTGTGTCTTTGCGTCGGGATCTTTTAATTCATTGTCTCAGGGCATCTTTTGATGGCATGCTTTGGGAAGCGACTAAATTCATCCCCGTGACTGTTTGTTGAACCAGCTGAATTGGTAAATCATTAGATGAGCGAGCATTTTCTTTTACTTCTGCCAATTTTTTCGCTACTTGAGATTTCAAAGCATCTGGTGCATGGATGTGCTCAGTTGTGTCTTTCAAATGGTGCTAACCACCAAACAAAACCGTTCGGGCTCTGCCTTTGCATCCTTTCCCTTTTTGAACACAAATCCAGTAGAATAGCTCATTGCGTTTACGTTCTTTCAAATAGAGATTCTCTTTCACACTCAGTTTTTCCCTCCTTTCTGTGATGTTACTGTTACTAATTCACAAATTTCAGGCATAATTCTTTTAAGACATTAATTATCCAGACAAAATTTATCACAGATATAAAAATATTTTCACGAACTAGCTTTCATGTAAGACAGTCTTCGATAGAGTTTTGGAACGCAAATGGAGAGTAGTGTTTGTGCAACCACATCAGATGAGAGACAGGAAACGCAAATGGAGAGTGTAGTGTTTGTACAACCACATCAGATGAGAGACAGGAAACGCAGTTCACATCGTTTCCGCTTTTACAGATAATGAAGTTAGGGGTACACTTTGGACTTCGGCCCTTGTCGTTTGCTTCAACCAACGCGCGGTGAAAACACGTGTAGCGTTTGACGCTGCCGCTGCTTGTTTGTACCTGTGTTTGCTCCCGCGCTGTGTGTTTTACGTTATCGCTTTTTGCTGAGCGCGTGAGCCGCGCGTGTATTATCACTCGGGTTCCGATTTGGGTTCGCCCGGCGTAATATTGGCACCCAAGGGGAATGTCGAGTGGATTGTGATTCTGCGATTCCCCGATTTAGGGCTGACGCAGCTTCAGAATCCACTGACGGGGCGTTGTGATTCACACAGCAGATTTTCCTTTGGGAGTCAAAGGGTCTGCCGTGTGCCGCAATATTTTCGTGAACGTCTAGAATTAAAAAAAAAAACATATTACAAAGAATTTCTGAGTCCCTGCCGTAGATTGTGTATACTATCTCCATAAATCCAGGGTTGAGCATACAATCAAAGAAACACTCATGATAATACGTGGACTAATTAACATGGAAAACACTTTATTAGTCTTGTGTTGGCAAATCAATAAAGATACGCACACATATTGGATTAGGACCCTGTGCTCATTACCTCAAGAATGTAAGTTGATATAAATATAGGTATTAAACTAGCAGTCACCTATTAATAATTTATATATATATATATAAACACTTCGCTAAAATAACACACGATGCTAGCAAAAGAAAATGATGCCGACTTTTCTGACAGGAACACGTGCTCATTGCCTACTCGATTATACAATAAAATATTAATCCTAGCGGAAGACTTTAGTAACACTGATCGATGCTATACGTATAATTGAGGGGACACCAAAAAGAAAGAATAGGATGGAATTCCTACCTTAACTTCCAAATCTGGCCTGGAGACCGCACTGCGGCTGTGGATTCATCCGGGGGTATGGAGTCCTTGCAGGTACACGCCATTAAAGTTCGTTATCGATATTTTATGTGGCACATAGGTAATCACGTGTAAAAGTCTCTTAGGTAACGTTCTGGGGTCGCGCTGCTGACCACTCCTGGCCCGGGAGATTTCTCATCCTGTGGTTGCTATCTTTTCGGTTACACAAAAAGTTCTTTGGGTGATACTCGTTATTTTCCACTAGTAGTCCGCGTCTTGGGGTAGATTCTCGTGTTTCGGAAGGTCCTAGTTTGCACATCTGGTAGTCACACAAGCTAGACGTCGCGGTCCATCACTCGTCCTTTCCGCAGCTGCAACCGTCGTACGGGCCCTCATCGTCCTTAGCAGGGTCGCTTCCCTTGGAAACCTCGGTGGTTGCCTTCCATCGAAGTCACGGAAAACTGTACGCTGTTCAGAAATGCCGGCAAAAATCTAAGTTTTACTTGGCAGCTCCTAGGTGACAGTCATGAAGGAAAGTGAAGAAGTCCTTCTCTTCCGTTGAAAAAAAATGTATGTGTCTCTCTCCGTTGAAATTTTCGACGACCCTCCAGTGTTACACCCACTACCTAAAAATTACACGATGACCAATCCTAAAAAGGGAAATACACAAGTTTTCCCCGAATTAAACTCCCAGTCTAAATTCTACTGATTGGAGAATTAACATTGAGTCTTCCCATTCGTTAGGGGGTCAAAATGGCTACCTCTCCGGTGCAAAATTCCAACGAATCGCCTACGCTGAAATCAGCTTTAAAACATTAGAAATTATATGAAAAATATTTTCCATCAGGTGTTGTATGGAATAGAGAAAGAATTTTTCAAATCGGAGTTCTAGAAGCAGAAATAACACAGAAAACGCAATTTACCTCTGCGCCCCCTAGCGGAAAATCTATGATTTACTTGAACATTTTGAATTTATATGAAAAAGATTTCGCATCAGAAACACTATTAATTAAAGAAGGAATTTTTCAAATCGGACTCCCAGAAGTAGAGATATTGACAAAAATAAGATATACATCTACGCCCCCTGGCGTAGAAACCATGCATCATTTTAAGAAGAAAATGTCCCTTAAAGGTTTGCCGACATGACTAGTATCGGTCTACAAACGACTTTTTTTCAATCGAGATTTTAAAGATCATATTTTGTGGCAAATACATCATAAGCGGAAATTAAGACTTACGCCCCTGGTGGTCAAATTATTTTTTACAAAAATTAGAAATTATGTGCCAAGGGTTTTCTGTCAGGATCTGTATCCGGTGTAGAAAGAATGTTTCAAATCGGAGATTTAGAAGCAGAGATACATGGGTAAACGCAATTTACCTTTACGCCCCCTAGTGGAAAGTATATCAATTACTAGAAAATTTTGAAATTATATGAAAAACATGTCGCACCGGAAACTCTATCTAATAAAGAAAGAATTTTTCAAATCGGACCATTAGAAGCAGAGGTATTGACAAAAATAAGATATAAATCTACGCTCCCTGGCGGAGAAACCATGCAATATTTTAAGAAGAAAATATTCCGGAAATGTTTATCGACGTGAGTGGCATCGGTCCACAAAAGATGGTTTTCAATCGAGATTTTAGAACCTCAGAGTTTATGGCAAATACATCAGAAACAAAAATTAACACTTACGCCCCTGGTGGCCAAAGTATTCTTTACCAAAAATTAGAAATTATAAGCAAAGGATTTTCTATCAGGAGCTGTATCCGCTAAAGAAAACATTTTTCAAATAGGAGTTTTAGAAGAAGAGATATCGGCGGAAAACGCAATTTACATTTACGCCCCCTAGCGGGAAATCTATGCGTAATTTGAAAAAGCAACTATATCTTAAATACTCTTCGACATAAATGGAATCGAACGATAAAAGAATTTTTTCAATCAGATGATTAGAAGCGAATATGTGGAATAAAATGTATTTTTGAATTCGACATCATCTGCATTTACGCCCTCTAGCAGCGAAATTGTATATCGTAAAAAAAAAATCGAAATAAAGGATCATCATTCGCACATTTCAATCTTCCCAATACAAAAATAATTTTTCAAAGCGGACTAATAGTTTCGGAGAAATCGCGTCTACAGACGGACGGACGGACGGATGGACATACCGATAGCATAAGCACGATCTTTTTTACAAAAGACGTGCTAAAAATGCAAGTCACTACCGCAATCGTCCCTCACAAGTGGGTGACGATCAACGGTAGTGGCCTAGTGTGTGAAACGTTTTTGCTTTCATCAAAGCATTTCGCGTATCACTAGACACTTTAAGCATGTCTACACTTTAAGCACTGGGCATATCCTTGTGGGCTTAAATTTTCAGAATTAATAACCACAGAAAAGGTAGCCCAAAAAATCGCTTTCTTTAACGTCCACAAAAGCCTTAGCTCATGCCAGCAACAGGTGCAAATCCAAGCAATGTGTGTAGGTGTGTGTGCGTGTGTGTGGGGGAACGCAGTAGGGGGGAAACTCGGGTGGCTTCGAAAGCAAGGCTGAGATGTTTTAGTTTTGGTTTCGTGTCCAAAGTCTATGTCCGCTGCTCTTCTCTGGGTCAGTCAGCTGTTGTCTTGCAGCTAGTAGGCACGGAATTGCATTACATCACTGGCACCGGAAATCGGGTCTGCGACACTTCGTAAACCTGTGCTTGGTACTGTGAAAATGAGTGTAATTACAAAACAGAACAGAAGCAGAATATATAAAACAAAACAAATAAGCATTTCTTCTAGATATTTTTTACGGAAGTAGCTTTCCTCTGTTTCCTTCACTTGGAAGAGCAGTTTGCATTTTTTAACCTTCCCTCTGTCTTGACAGATTTAAAAGTTATTTGCTGTGTTTATAAGTATATAATTTTTTGTTTTATATGCGTGCGCTTACAAGTAGCCTTGAATGAGCAATGGGCGCCCATATTGAAGCTTTAATTGATTCCTAATTCCTATAAATGCAAATCATCGTACGGAGCAAGTGTTTTTCCGGTGTAAACTTCCGAAATAAATGGAATATGGATTGGAAGGGAAGAGAGAGATTGCCAAAGATCAAAGACGAAAAGATGCGCGCAAAATAAATAAATTAATTAATAAAAATAGCATAAGGCGGGAGAGTAGAATGATTACGAGAAACAAGAAATATGATCACGGGAAGGAAAAGACAGAGACTTCAAAAACAGAATGACCTAAATTTATCAACAACCTGACAACAGGGTACACATGCAAGTGCAGGCCCGTCCAAGCCCGCCTACGAAATTGTAGGCCCGGTCCGTAAGTTTTAAATTACAGGCAGGCCCGTCCGGGCCCGTGCAGGGCTCTAACACACATATTGCGTGTGGTTTTGCTTACATTTTCTTTGTACATCTTTGTAAATATTGTAAATAATTATCTTAACGTGTAGTTAAAATATACTTAGTTATCTTACGTATAGTGTAAGTACGTGTTTGCTTAAATAACAAAATAAACGTTTTCTAAAAGTCATGCCACAGGCTGCGCCGTTTCAAGTTGTAAAAACCGCGACAAAACTGTTCCGGGTGTTACCTATAATCGTTTTCCGAAAGATGTGCAACAAAGAAAGTCGTGGTTGAACGCGTGTCGTCCTGAAGATGTTTTCAATATGGAAAATGCAAGAATATGTTCATTGCATTTCGCGGATGAAGACTTTATAAGAGATCTGAAAAATGAGTTATTGAGAGGTAATAAATAATACGAAACGACTCTAGAAAGGTGTACCTCATGTACAGTGGCGTAACTTGCAGAATATGCGCCCCCCCCCCCGCATGATTTACTTTAGCGCTCTCAAGCGCAATGATTTTCCAGGATTTCAAGAACGAGGTGAGATGCGTTTTTTGCGGCGTGTGTGTGTGATGAATGGGAGGGGGGGGGGTTAAGGAAGTCAGGTGGAATGTCTGAAAAAGTAATGCTGGTACACAGAGCTTTGTAGTTTTAACTTTTTCACTAATAGATTTAACAATACAGGTAATTGTTTCGTACAAAACTAAAATAAATCACTTGAAGAAATCCCCCTCTTGTACATGGCAGATCTGCGGCTGCTGTGAATAAACGTTGGCGCCTGTCGTGTACGTAGTCCTAGGTGGCAGACTGACTGTTTCCCCACATCCTCCATGGGGAATCCCCATGTGGTCTTGCGTTTTTCTTCAGCAGCGCAGAGAGAGGGTGATTGGAGAGCGATCGTATGACAACCTGGAGCCAAAAGGCAGAATAACTTCAATCTGTAGGACATCCAGTGCTTTAAAAGTGAAACTTGACGTTTATTTAGGCAGAGCTAAATGCACCTTAAAAGAAAACATGAAACTTTGGGTTAATTATTTGTTTATTTGTCTTTGTGCGTGTTCTACTAATTTTTTCAAGAAACTACAACTGGAAGCTCCAGTACGCCCCTTGGTTACCTGCGCACCCCCCTGCAGCTGAGGGGGTGGTAGTTACGCCACTGCTCATGTAAGTACACTGGTGTGCAAAAATTAAGGGACGAAGAGGAGAAATTAGCATTACAGCGGAACGAGCAGGCAGAACGGACCGAAAGACCACTCAGGAGATAGACTGGGGTCCGGTACGGTAGGGCATGTGCATATATACAGCATGACGTAGGGGGACAAGTGCCGGAAGGATATAAAGAACACGGGCGGTGTACGCGCTCAGCAATTCGGTGAAAGCTATTGCACGGTGTACATCGGTTTGAACGACGTCGAGTTGCTGCCACCGTGTGGTATGATTAACAGGCAAACCAGTAGACGACATCTGGATGACTTTACCCGAGGTCGCGTCATTGGGAAATTAGAAGAAGGCCTAAGTGTGACTAGTGTGGCCGAGGAGTTCGGGATCGCTCACAGCATCGTTTCACGAGCTTGGAGAGCATTTCAAACGACAGGAAAGCTGTCCGAGAGTTTAGCACTGGTCGTCCACGAGCAACCACTGCTGCGGACGACCGGTATATTGTCCTACAGGCGAAAAGAGACAGACGGAAGACAGCGGGAGAAATCGCAAGGCACATGCAACAGACAACTGAACGTCCGTTATCGCGTTTTACCGTGGCCAGGAGGCTGCACAAAGGTGGTCTACTTGCAAGACGGCCAGTACGGTGTGTGCCATTAACGCCTGCTCATCGGAGACGGCGGTTTCTGTGGTGCCAGGAACTCAAGAACTGGACACATGGGCAATGTGGTCGAGTTCTCTTTACGGATGAGAGCCGATTTGGTCTGACGAGCGATTCTGGACGTATACACATCTGGAGAGAGCGGGGAACACGCAATCACATGTCCAACAGGTGGCGGAGTTTTCGTTTGGGCCGGTATCATGCTTGGTAGCCGTACTGACCTCCACATCTTACAAGGAGGTTCAGTGACTGGTGTCCGCTATTGTACCGAAGTTCTCCTGCCTCTCGTGCGTCTGTTTAGAGGTGCTGTGGGTCCTGAGTTCCTCTTCATGGACGACAACGCTACACCTCATCGTGCAGTGTGTAACGTACCAGGAGATGTGACATACCTGCCAGAAGGACGCACACGACATAAAGGCAGATAGGAATCAGAATAAAACGTCCGCGTAGCTCAATTGGTAGAGCAACATATTCCGGAATGAGGGGATCCGGGTTCGAATCCTGGCGTGGACAGAAATGACGGAGAAATAATTTACTTCGTTATAAGTGGCTGTCTCAGGGTAGCTGTTGGAGAGTGAAGATATTGAACGCATGGATTGGCCGGCAAGGTCCGCGGACCTAAATCTAATCGAACACGTGTGGAACTTTCTCGGGAGACGCTTGGCACGTCACCAGCCGCCAACAACGATTCCGCAGCTGCGATTGGCGCTACAAGAGGAATGGGCCGCGATGCCTCAACAGCTCCTAGACAACCTCGTCCTCAGCATTTACAGACGTTGTAAATCCTTCAACGCAGTCAGGGGTGATCATATCCCCTACTTAAGTCTGGATTTTTCTTGGCAGCCGCCTGTCACATGGACGTTTCTGTCTTCTGTTCAGTTGTGCTCGAAGCTACCTTTTCAATAAAGTGCCTTTGTATCCTTTGGATTCCGTGTTTTGGACGGTTTTGCTAACTTGTCATATATTCTTACATCTTGGGGATCTTATGGTACGATTTGAGTCGATGTGGAACACTTCTGCACGACGTTACATTCGAAAAACCGTTTCGTCCTTAATTTTCGCACGCCAGTGTATTTGCAGAACGACTTCACCGCTTGTACCTGAATATAAAAAACGAATGAAGAGGCTTAATAACAGAGAACTAAAACATTATGTGGTAGAAGTTACTGAGAATATTTCTCCAAAAAGACTAAAATTATGTTCACCTACAGAAGATGTAGTCCTGAACTAGATCATAGTAATCATCTGCCATTTTTATCAATAGAGGATATTGAAATGAAAAACGAGGAAATTGCTGAACTGAATGCCAGAGTAAATGATCTCACTAAATCCAATGGCAGTTTAAGGAAACAGTGTTTATTTTGACAAAATAGGGCACAACATTTATATGTGAAGATTTGTGCGATGTCTTCTAGAATTTCCGAATTGCAAAAGATAAAACCCAAGAAAAAAACACAGCAGGAGAAAAGAAAAATATTTCAAATGAAGTAAATGCCCTGTTACGGGGAGTTTTTCCCGAAACCGAAATGCGAGCACTTTTACGAGAAAAAGAGCTAACTGGGAACCAGAAGATATAGTTATGGCTCTCACTCTGCGCGGCTTATCAAAGCGTTCATATTCTTTTATTCGGAGCCAAATGCACATAAGCATCGAAATCGAAAAAAATGGATTTCAGATTGTAGCCATGACATGTGATTTGGGTGGCGGTAACCAGTCACTGTGGAAAACACTTGGCATCAACTTAAGTAGCACATTATATATCATCAACTTAGTAACACATAATGCAAGGCCTATATTTGTATTTGCTGATGTGCCTCATCTTCTAAAGCTTTTAAGAAGCTACATACTCGACAGGGGGCTAAAGCTTAAAACGGGAAGTGTCATCAATAAAAATATTTTCCAAACTCTCCTTGAGGAAGAAAACGGAGAACAGAAACTGTGCCGTAAATTCACTATTACTCATGTCAATGTTAGAGGTGCTCAACGAATGAAAGTTTCACTTGCCGCCCAACTTTTTTCGCATCACATTGCCTCAGCGATTAGGCACATTTTCCTGAATGAAACAGAAGTAGCAAACTTTATTCAACTTGTGAATGACTCATTTGACGTACTAAATTCTCGTTGTTCGTCGGACGGTGTTCGTCTCAGGCGACCTTATGGTATAAATATACAGGAACAGCAAAACCTTCTGCAAAGCGTGAAAGATTCGATAACGCAAATGCGAGTGCGCGGAAAAAAACCATCTTTTGCCATTTCAGTAAGGTTTAATTGTTTCCATAACATCTTTAATCAGCCTTTATGAGCATATAAATGAAAGTGGTGAAGGCATTCGTTTCCTCCTCACCACTAGAACAAACCAAGATTGCCTGGAGAATTTATTCTCACAAATCAGAGTTATGGGACATGCGTAATGCCCAATGAATTTAAGTATAGATTGCGCCTTTTGCTACTGAGTGGAAAACTCATTGGGCCTTCTCCAGAGTCAACCGTAAAAAAGGGCGACGAAACTTTCATGACAACGCTTTGTCTAAAAGATTTCCCATTCTGTGAAATCCTTTTCACCAAAAAATCTCATGGATTTTCAGAACTTCTCCCGATTAACGGTGTACAATACAAAGTTCAACAAAAAGATATTCCATGTTAAACGCTTCGCCACAATGATACTAAAATAGAATACCACAGGGCCGAATATGCCTCCTGCTTCTTCCCGAATTTCATTACCGCTCCATTTGTCAAGTTAACAAAAAAAGGATTAGTGCTGGTTCACGTTTCTCTGGGGCAATCAGTGCATTATTTTACCATGGATGATTGTGAGGTCAAATCAAAATTCCTGAAAAGAGCAAGACAAAAGTAACCTGTATGTTGAGTTCATTTAATGAACAAACTGATTATTTTGGACATGTATTACTTATAAAACACTTTTCCATAAACATTCTAAACATTCTAACATACATGTTCGGTGGAGAAATAAATTGCTCTGAAACAAGTAAAGCAATCATGAATTTAAAATCAAACAGCTTAAAAACAATTTTTGTTTGCATAATTTCCTCTTACACAAAATAAAATCTGGAAACAACTAACCTGTTTTATAAAAGTATAGGTTGATGAATTCTAAAAGTTCATCCTTTTTGGGAGAAAACACATAATTTTTTTCTGTTTTTCCCCTCCTACGTACATCAGCGCAACCGGACTTTCTTTTACTTACTAAATTCTGCAATATCTATAAATGTTTTATTGTTACAATGTTCTTTGTTCCTTCTTTTTTTGTAGTCGCACAGTTTTCAACAATGCTACTAGATTTTTAGCACGTCTTTTGTAAAAAAAGATCGTGCTTATGTTATCGGTATGTCCGTCCGTCCGTCTGTAGACACGATTTCTCCGAAACTATTAGTCCGATTTGAAAAATTCTTTTTGCATTGGGAAGCTTGAAATGTGCGAATGATGATCCTTTATTTCGATTTTTTTTACGATGTACAATTTCGCCGCTAGAGGGCGTAAATGCAGATAATGTCGAATTCAAAAATACATTATATTCCACATATTTGCTTCTTATCATCCGATTAAAAAAATTCTTCTGTCTTTCGATTCCATTTATGTCGAAGAGTATTTAAGATATACTTACTTTTTCAAATTACGCATAGATTTCCCGCTAGGGGGCGTAAATGTAAATTGCGTTTTCCACGATATCTCTTCTTCTAAAACTCCGATTTGAAAAATGTTTTCTTTAGCGGATACAGCTCTTGATGAAAAATCCTTTGCATATAATTTCTAATTTTTGGTAAAGAATACTTTGGCCACCTGGGGGCGTAAGCGTTAATTTTTGTTTCTGATGTATTTGCCATAAAATCTGAGCTTCTAAAATCTCGATTAAAGAAATTCCTTCGTGCACCGACGCCACTCACGTCGATAAACATTTTCGAAATATTTTCTTCTTAAAATATTGCATGGTTTCTCCGCCAGGGGGCGTAGATGTATATACTGTTTTTGTCAATATCTCTGCTTCTAATAGTCCGATTTCAAAAATTCATTCTTTATTAGATAGAGTTTCCGGTGTGACATGTTTTTAACATAATTTCAAAATTTTCAAGTAATTCATAGACTTTCCGCTAGGGGACGTAAAGGTAAATTGTGTTTCCCCCTCTATCTCTGCTTCTAAATCTCCGATTTGAAACATTCTTTTTGCACCGGACACAGTTCCTGATAGGAAATCCTTTGCACATTTTTTTTTAATTTTTGTAAAAAATGGTTTGGCCACAAGGGGGCGTAAGTGTTAATTTCCGCTTCTGATATATTTGCAGCAAAATATGATCTTCTAAAATCTCGATTGAAAAAAAAAGTCGTTTGTGGGCCGATACTACTCATGTCGACAAACCTTTAAGGAAAATTTTCTTCTGAAAATAATGCATGGTTTCTGCGCCAGGGGGCGTAGATGTATACCTTTTTTGCCCATATCTCTACTTCTAGGAGTCCGATTTGAAAAATTCCTTCTTTAATGGATAGTGTTTCGGATGTGAAATGTTTTTCATATCAATTCAAAATTTTCAAGTAAATCATAGACTTTCCGCTAATGTGTGCAAAGGTCAATTGCGTTTTCTGCGTTATTTCTGCTTCTAGAACTACGATTTGAAAAATTCTTCCTGTATCCCATACAACACCGGATGGAAACTATTTTTCATATAATTTCTAATGTTTGGTAAAGAATGTTTTGGCCACCAGGGGGCATAAGCGTTCATTTCTGCTTCTGGTGTATTTGCATCAAAACCTGGGCTCCTGAAAACTCCACTAAAATTTTTTTTTCTTTGACAGATACCGATCATATCGAAACACCTTTTTAGAATACTTTCTTCAGAAAATAATGCATGGTTTTACCACCAGAGGGCGTAAAGTCAGATCTTATTTTTTTCGATATCTCTGTTTCTAAGAGTCGGATTTGAAAAATTCTTTCTGTGTTGGAGAGCCGGTGCAAAATGTTTCTCTTATAAATTCATATTTTTCTTAACGCATAAGTCTGCGAACAGAGGGCGTCAGCTCACGATTTCGTTTGCAGCAATATCTGAGGGATTAAAAACCTGATTGAAAAACTTCTTTCTTCCGTCAGATACTATTGTTTTCCATACCGGTTCCATTGACTTTGAATAGTTTTGATAAATTTAATTTGCATCAGAACGGATTCAAAAGACGTGCTTATTACACCTGAAAATTCGGTGTCATCTTTCTTGGTTTTTTTATTGGGGGTTTAACGACCACCGTGAGCAATTCAATGGGCTATAAGCAGTCGCCTGTCCCTAATGTAGGGTCACTGGTTCCAGCGAAGGGAGAGAGACAGTGCCGTAAAACAAACACAACATCCATGCCTCACCGGGATTCGAACCCGGACCCCTTTCGGACGAATGATCAGAGGTCATCGCTTAGACCACTGTGAAATCACTCACTTTTGCCACCTCATTTCCTTTCAATGAAACGTGATGTTCGGTTAGATTTTCCATGAGAAGAGGATGCAGCTAAATTGGTAGCAAAAGAAGCAGCGTTGTTGTTCATTTCAGAAGCACTTCCTTCCTTTTCGAAGATCGTAAGAAGACAACGGCTACAATAAAATCAAAATAGGGCAATGTGAATCCGAAATTCGGCGATAGAAAATATGCGACGTCGAAGGAACGGCGCAGCGAAGAAGTTGCCTCTTCAAATGACCGAGTTCAACGCTAGGGTGCAACACATAAGCATCGTTTCTTTGTTGTCATACCCTTCTATTACCCATCCATTTGTGCATCCATTCTGATGTTGCCATCTCTCAGAATAAAAATAATAAAGTACTATCGTTCACCTCTAGCGGGAGCACATAAGCATCAACATATCCAACACCTATGCACCCCCATCCCACCCATCCATTCAGATGTTGCCATTGCTCGGAATTAAAATATGTTGCCAGAGGTCGGAATAAAAATTTATGCAGTTCTATTGTTCATCGCTAGGGACAGCACATAAGCATCCACATATCCAACACCTTTGCATCCTCTTTCCCACCCATCCACTCAGATGTTGCCATCGCTCCGAATAAAAATATGTTACCGTCCCTCGGAATAAAAAATTATGCAGTTCTATTGTTCACCGCTAGGGGCTGCATAATCATCGACATATCCAACACGTATGCATTCCCCTTCCAATCCTTCTACTCAGATGTTCCCATTGCTCGGAATAAAAATATGTTGCCATCGGTTGGAATAAAAATGTATGCAGTATCATCGTTGACCGCTAAGGGAAGCACATAAGCATCGACATATCCAACACCTATACATCCCCTTTCCGACCCATCTACTCAGATGTTGCCATTGCTCGGAATAAAAATATGTTGTCATCGGTCGGAATAGAAATCAATAAAGTTCCATCGTTCTCCGCTAGGGGCAGCACAAAAGCATCCACATATCCAACACCTATGCCTTCCCCTTCCCACCCATCCACTCAGATGTTGCCATTGCACGGAATAAAAATATGTTGCCGTCGGTCGGAATAGAAATCAATGAAGTTCCATCGTTCACCACTAGTGGCAGCACATGAACATCCACATATACAACACCTATGTATCCCCTTTCCCACCCATCCACTCAGATGTTGCCAGCGCTCGCAATCAAAATATGTTACCGTCGCTCGGAATAGATATTAATATAGTTCCATCCTTCACCACTAGGTGCAGCACATGAACATCCACATATCCAACACCTATACATCCCACTTTCCACCCATCTACTCAGATGTTGCCATCGCTCAGAATTAATATATATTGCCATCGGTCGGAAAAAAAAATTATGCAGTTCCATCGTTGACCGCTAGGGGCAGCACATAAGAATCGACATATCCAACACATTTGCATCCCCTTTCCCGCCCGTCCACTCAGATGTTACTATTGCTCAGAATTAAAAAATGGTGCCGTCGGTCGGCATAGAAATCAATAAAGTTCCATCGTTCACCGGTAGGGGCAGCACACAAACTTCCACATATCCAACACCTATACATCCCCTTTCCTACCCATCTACGACGATGTTCACATCGCTCGGAATTAAAATATGTTGCCATCTGACAGAATAAAAAATTACGCAGTTCTATTGTTCACCGCTAGGGGCTGCACATAATCATCGACATATCCAACACCTATGCATTCCCCTTCCCACCATTGCTCGGAATAAAAATATTTTGCCATTGGTCGGAATAGACTTCAAAAAAGTTCCATCGTCCACCGCTTGGGGCAGCACATAAGCAACTACATATCCAACACCTTTGCATCCCCTTGCCCACCCATCCACTCAGGTGTTGCCATCGCTTGGAATAAAAACATGTTGCCGTCGGTCGGAATAGAAATCAATAAAGTTCTATCGTTCACCGCTAGGGGACATGAACATACACATATCCAACGCCTATGTATCCCCTTCCCACCCATTCACTCAGATGTTGCCATTGCTCGGAATTAAAATATGTTGCCAGATGTCGGAATAAAAATGTATGCAGTTCTATTGCTCACCGCTAGGGGCAGCACATAAGCATCGACATATCCAACTCCTATGCATTTCAATTCCCACCCATCCACTCAGATGTTGCCATATCTCGGAATAAAAATATGTTGCCGTCGGTCGGAATAGAAATGAATAAAGTTGCATCGTTCACCGCTAAGGGGAAGCACATCTATTCGTTAGGTGTTGTCATCCCCCATACCACCCACTGTGATTTTGCAATCGCTCGGAATAAAGTTCCTCTACTCGCCGGCTTAGAGTCCATATAATTGTTGGTGTTTTGAACTGTCGGTGTTATAATTTGTCTGTGTTTTGATTGTCGGTGTTTTGAACTGTCGGTGTTATGATTTGTCGGTGTTTTGATTGTCGGTGTTTCGACCTGTCGGTGTTTCGGTGTCGGTGTTTTGATTGTCGGCGTTTTGACCGGCATCCCTACTGGACAACTGTATACCAACCGTAGGCAAACCAATGCCTAATGCCAGTTTGCAACAGTTTTCCAATGTTGGTACAACTGTTGACACCAACACATTTCCAATTGTTGGCCGCCGAGTCGCCTCATCGCTGGGCCGACCGTTGAAAGCCCACGGTTGGTCCAACATAATATTGCTAAGTTGAACAACTGTGTTCCAACCACTGGAAAACTGCATACCAACCGTAGGCTAACCAATGCCTAATGCTGGTTTGCAACAGTTTCCCAATGTTGGTCCAACACATATCCAACTGTTGGCTGTCGAGTCGCCTCTTCGCTGGGCCGACCGTTGAAAGCCCACGTTTGGTCCAACATAATAATGCTAAGTTGGACAACTGTGTTCCAACCACTGGACAACTGTATACCAACCGTAGGCTAACCAATGCCCAATGCTTGTTTGCAACAGTTTCCCAATGTTGGTCCAACTGTTGGCCGCCGAGTCGCCTCGTTGCTGGGCCGACCGTTGAAAGCCCACGGTTGACCCAACATAATATTGCTACCTGGGTTGCACCTTTATTATTTGCGATTTTTAATGCACTTTCCCGCATTTCGCCGTCTGAGCTATAATCAAAAATCGACCTAAGGACTTTACTTCAATTTTTCCCTCTAAAGTTCTTGAAGAAAATGGTAGTTTTAACAAAGAATCTACTGAATTAATCGCAGTCTCCATTCATGAAATTAAAAGATTACGAAAACCACAGAACAAAGAAAAATTAAAAGCACAGATAGATTTTAACTGACTGATCAAGCAAACGTTATGAGAGCAGAGAAACAAACAAACAATCAGATAAGTTTTCCCTCTATTCTATTGGTCAACTTCCCTGCTCCCAGTTCCGATAGGAGAAAGTGGGAGATGGGGGTCTTTGGTTTCAACGCCGTTTGCTGCCAGCGATCTTATATCGTGCTGAGAGAAATACAGCACGATGGAAACCCTTGTGGATGGTTTGACAAGAGGACCCCCAAGAGGTGTGTGGTGTAGGAGGCAGGAATGACACGCCGTTGGGGCCGTGCTACTCAGTTTGCAGCACGAAAGACCGAACGGGTAGGCGACAGCAGAACCACGCTGTTATCCCCGTGTGCTAACCGACACCACAGACCGAACGAAGAACAGGAACCTTGATTATGGCCCATCTAAAAATCGGATTTTGGGCTGGCAGCAAATCATATACATGTACTTTCAAGCTTTCAGCTACAATAAACAATACGAATATGAATTCAAATTTTTTTAGCTTGCTGCAGCACGGCAGCACCTAGTCACCGGCCGCCACTGCGAACTTCTGTGGGTGAGTCTCATTGCATTATTCTTATTATTTTGTACATTATATTATTATCAACATTTTGTTTTTTGATACTCTTATGCAGGCGCATATGGAGTCTCATGTAACGTGCAAAACAGTACTTTGTTGCTCAACGTGTTCTATCTCAGTGCATATGCACTTAATCACAGACAGAGACGAACTTCTGTGGGTAAGTATCATTGCATTATTTTTATTATTTTGTACATTATATTATTATCAACATTTTGTTTTTTGATACCCTTATGCAGAGGCCCATTAAGTCTCATGTAACGTGCAAAACAGTACTTTGAGCTATTAGTTTACCAACATTTTATTTGTAGCTTTTTTTTTATTATAAAAAAAAACGAAATGATTATCTATGCCCGATTGCTGTTGTTTCATGTAAGGCACTGTTACCACTGCTCAAAATAATTAGGGGATATCGTAGTTTTGTATGAAAACTGTGAGTGACGGAAAACTTCAGAGGTTGGAATAGGAACTAAGGACATAGTACGCTATGTGAGAGGGAAAATATGGCAGAAACAATTAGTAACTTAAATTTAATAATTTCTGAGGAGACGAACATAAAAATGCACATTTATGAACATTTCATAAAAATGAAAATAAAGGTAAATTTTTTTGCCAGAAAATTGGATTTAATAGGAGTATGGTTTCCCCTGACAGAAAGCAATGTTGCACACTTGGGAGGCATGGAGTCAATCAGAGTATCAATGAGGGATTGGGGAATGCCATCCCACTCCTGCAGAAGAGCACTTTCCAATTGCTGGACTGTATGTGGAGGGGTTAATCGAGCAGCAAACTTTCTCCCCAGAACGTCTCAGACATGCTCGGCAAGGGAATTCATGTGTGCACAGTGGCAGCGGAACTGCCCGGGCCCAGACAATAATTTCAATTATTTTTAGCCAAGATTTTTATTTTTTTTTATTTGGCAAATGTGCGATTATTTTTTGTGGTGATCTGCCTTAGAAAGTAGCTCTTGGTAAGTTGTCAGGTGGTCGAATCCCTAACAAAGCTCCTTAGGTATTATTTTTCTTCTGTTTTTTCCGGGAAACGGGAAGGAAGGTGGGTGCACCACGATTCGAAATTTCGGGCCCGGTCAAAGAATTTCACTTTCCGCAGCCCCTGTGTGTGGGGAACATGCTGGCCAGTCCATTCGGATGATTACCTCGTCGAACAGGAAGTCGTACACACATCGAGCGAGATGTGGCCTGCAATTATCGTCCACGAAAATGAATTCATCTCCGATTGCTGCAGCATAAGGGACGACTGAGGATCTCATCCCTACACCGCTGAGCAGTTAGAGTTCCATTTCTCATGATGTACAGGTCGGTTCGACTATTGATAGATACCGGCCCAAACCATCACTTCGCCTCCTCCAAATCGAACACTTTCTTGCACCCATAACGGGTTGTTACTAGTACCTCGTTCCCTCCAAATGATGAGTCGCCTATTGTCAAGATGTGCACTAAAGCGCGACTCGTCTGAGAAGAGAACATTTGCTCCATTCATTTCTTCTCCAATCGGCATGATCCTGTGCCCAAAGTCTGCGGGAAGCGCGGTGGCGTGCGCTTAAAGAAACGCATACCATAGGTCGTCGAGCATACAAACCAACACTGTGGAGTTGGTTATGAACAGTTTGAGTTGAAACATTTGTGCCAGTAGCTGTACGGAGTTCGCGTTGCAGAAGAGTGGCGTTCATACTCCGGTTTCTCTTGGCAGTCAGTGTTAAAAACCGATCCTCATTTCTTCATGTTGCTCTCCTACGACCTTACTGTGGTATTCGCCTTACATTTCCGGTATCTGAAAACCGCACCCTTTGAGACACTCCGATGGCGTCCGCTACTTGCGATTGTGTTTGACCCGCTTCTAAGCGAACGATAGCGTTCCATGCTACATATTCGGGTAAATCACGTTGTTCGGACATCACATTCATCAACAACACACATTCAAAGCATACGAGTCGTTTTGTAACGTATACTCTATATTCACTTTCCTTTTGATTTTACTATCTCTGGTTATTTTATTTTACTATGTAAATTATCTTCCTACTGAACGAAATATTATTTCACCCGCTGAATGAGATCTGGCAATGAGTGTAAGTCATGACGTGGTGGTAGCTAGTATATAGGCGCGTTCATCGTGTGGAGTTGTGTTGAGTTGTTGAGGAGTTGAGTAGTTGTGTTGTGTTGGTTGAGTTGTGTTGTGTTGGTTGTAAGAGGAAAGTTTACTCATTATTATGTACAAGATATATGAGTGCCTTAGTTGACCAAGAGTCTCGGAAATAAACAAGTTTGTCAGTAAGTTCAGTCTTTCTCAATTCTTAGTTTTGTCAGACCTCTGTCTGGCTGTTAGGTTTATGACTTTGATTACTTAATATAAATAACCAGCGTTGAGACTTTGTTTAAGTTCATAATTAACGAGTAACAACACCCTTTTGGGAATTCATTATTTTGAAGCTTAGAGCATTATTCATTCATAATAATTAGCTTAGCAAAAAGATTATAAAGCTAATTCATTATAGTTTTTATCCTGGACTAAATGATTGTACGATACATGTCACTTTTCATTTGCTGATGAAACACGCTCTTTTTAACGTCACACAAAAAAAATTGCATACTCAGGTGTTCGTAAGTGTGCAAAAGTTTCATTCTAATCACTTTCCTTCATTTTCTCTTAGCATACAAACACCTGATGTCAGTATAGTTCATATCAAAACCACGATATCACTAGTGTAATTGAGATCATATATATACCAGCTTTTTGTCTTTATCGGGAACATATTCAGCAATCTCCAAGTCGACTCTGTGACATTCTTCTCCTGTAATATATTATAAATCCTCATGTTGTTTTTGATGTTATGATACATGGAAGTAATCAATTTTAAGTCATACCCAAGTTTCACAGCAGTTTGTTTAATCCATTGAACTTTATTATGTTCCACTGTAATATCAAATGAATCTGAAATCGTGTATTAATGTAAAAATAGCTTTTTTTAATACATTATTACTGTTGTATTAATGTATTAAAAAAAACTATTTTTCGTTGGACTGTTGCTTTAAACTTGCTGTTCTACATATAAAAAATGAAATTATTCTACATAAAAGTATGGTAGCATGAAATACAATGCATGCTTACTAATCTATAAAATTATCAAACATAATTATGCATATATTTATCTCTATATTTAACGACACCCCACCAGGTAGGTTATTAATAGTAACCTACCTGGTGACTTTTAATAACCCCACCAGGTAGGTTATTAATAGTCGCTCCAGTTGATGTCGACCGTCTGAAAAAGTTCAATATACCGCCTCTCAGCTTCGTCAGCACTGCGATGACATTCGCCATAAAACATGACCATTTTCGCGTTCGAGTAGCCCGCCATCATTGTTTGCAACGTGTAAGCCAACTGACGTTCAGCCGCCCCGGTGGCGCAGTGGTCTAAGGCGCTGGCCTCTGGTCATTCGTCCGTAAGGGGTCCGGGTTCGAATCCCGCTCAGGCATGGACGTTGTGTTTGTCTTAAGGTGCTGGCTCTCTCCCTTCCCTGGAACCAGTGACCCTAAATTAGGGACGGGCGACTGCTTATAGCCCATTGAGTTGCTCACGGTGGTCGTTAAACCTCCAATCAAAAAAAAAAAAAAAACTGACGTTCAATTCTCCAGTCTTAATATTTTATCTCACAGACCGGCTACTATGTCATTATCAATATTTACATATGTATTTGAATCATTCCCCATTGTGGGCTGATACTTTGCATTGCCTAACAATCCAGTGACTGCATACACTTTATTAGCATTTTGAGCCATCCATGTATGCAATTCATGTCGTTTCCTGCTAATTCGACGCTGCGCTACGCTACAACTTTGTAATTGGACTTTCGTTTCAATCTTGCGTTTGTTGGCGAGTTAGGTTCCCTAACTTTACCTTTGCCACTAGGGGCACTACAATAACTGTCATTCGATTGGCCATCTTCCCTTTCCTATGCAAAGACCTAACTTGTGTACCAGTCAGACCCTTTCTTCTGCAGTGTTTGCCCTGAATAAGGACATTCCTGTGAACCTTCTATATAAGGGTTGTTCAATAAAGTAGTGAGACTTTCAGCCTGAAAGAGACAAAACTGACATACCTAAAAATATTCGCCGCCAGAATTGAGACAGCGGTCCCGTCATTGAACAAGTCCTTGTATTCCGGCGGCATAGAGGGAGGCAGACTGCTATACTGCTGCAACTAGTTACCTACAGCTTCACACAACTGATCATCTAAAGTGAAACCTTTGCATTTGAGAATTTTTTTCATTGGTACAACTATGAAAATCACAGGGCAAAAGGTCAGGACTATATGCTGGATGTTGAAGAACCTTCCACTGAAAGCGCTGCGATGTCCTTCATGTGGTAACTGTCGTATGCGGCCGGGCGCTATCATGCAGAAGCACAATACCCTCAGTGAGGTTGCCAGGTCTCTTGTTTTTGATGGCTTGTCAAAGCTACATTCAAGTTTGACAGTATCGTTTGGCATTGATGGTTGATCTTTTTGGTAGCCACTCAAGAAGCAATGGTCCTCGATGGTCAAAGAACAGAACATCATCTTGTCTGCGAAAATGGTGGACCGTGATTTACTTGGCGGTGGTGACATTGGTGCATCCACGGAGGGGGCTTTGGGGCTTAAGCCCCCTCCAAGGAGATTAAAAACGAAGTACGTCACAAATTAATCATTCAAAAATATTATTTTACATGTTCAAAAAATTAAATAGTGTCTTCTATTATATGGTGTCTTCCTCCCAAAGCCCCAAAGAGATTAAGAACGACGTACGTCACAACCGTATATAAACTGTAGGCGTGCAGTATACAGGGTGCATAGGAAAGTCCCTTTAACCTGGAATAACTTGCGAACGGAGAGAGATACATTTATGCAAGTGAGATAACGGTATAGTAAAGCGACTACGCCCGATCGAATGCAACCGATAGCATCTCCTCTAGTAGCGAAATGCGGAGGTTTGCAATTGCAAATCAAAAACGAAAAGAGATAGAGCAAAATTTACAATTACAAAGTTGTAGAGCATCAATTAATTAGTACAAAACTACATTTTTTTTCAGCGCAGAGCGCTGCTGGGAATAACACGGTGCTTCCGCACAGCATCCTCGGCAGCACTACAAGTGCTAGCCGGATTTGAACCAGCGGACTTAGTGATTGCAAGGGATGTAGTGATGCAATCCCTTAGATTTGGCAGCAATGCTCAACTACTTGGTGACCATTATCAGTCATCTGACGTAGAATGGTCAAAAATGGACTGGGCGTGCCACCCAGCCAAAGAAATCGGTCCCACATGGGATAAAGACCTCCCAATAGGAAGGGGGAGCGAGATCTTTACCGATGGCTTTAAAATCAACGGCAACGTAGGGGCAAGATTCTGTGTGCTCTCAGATGGCAATGAGATACACACGGAACAAATTAAACTCTCTCCCAATTCCTCTGTGTTTCAAGCAGATTTGTTGGCGATCCGAGAGGCACTGCACTGGGCTAGGCTCAATGTCAGTGATGTGGATGTCAAGGTTTCAGATAGTCAAGCGGTTCTTAAAGCACTTGGACAGTTCGGGAGTAAAACTCCCCTTGTCAGAGACGTTAAAGCCTTAATCGACCGAAGGAGTGGCGTGGTAGTCTCGTTCCACTGGGTCCGAAGCCATGTCGGAACCAGTGGCAATGAAAGGGCAGACCAGCTCGCGAAGGAAGCGGCTGGAAAAGATAGTATAGACTTTGAATTGAGAACACCAGTGCAAAGTGTTCGCACAAAGCTTAAAAGGGCCACGTTGTTGGAGTGGCAGTTACGATGGGACGAGGGGGACACGGGTCGGAAGTGTCACCGTATTTTCCCCCGTGTCTCCATCAGGCGCTTAGAATGCGAAGGGTCCCTGAACCAAATATTCACCGGTCATATCGTTTCGCCGCTTTGCGATAAGGGACAGAGTGTGCGGCTGCGGCGCTCAAACCGCAGACGTCGCACACATGATTCTAGAGTGCAGTTCCCTTGCAAGTCAGAGGAAAGTCCTCGCCCCCGACATAGGGAAGACGAATGATCTCTCGATCTTGATAGCGTATCCCAGAGCGCGTCAGGGTCTCATCGAGATGGTCAAAGACTTCGTGGCGAGGCAGGAAGAAATACTCATTGAAGAATAAAGAAGATTGAAGAGTAGTGACGACTTGCCCTAGAGTCGTCTAACAGCACTGATCCTAGTGCTGCCATGTAAATATTTCAGTGTAATTTTTCTGTGTATTTTTTCATTTCTCTGTGAGGGGGTACGTGAAAATAAAGGTGTCTACCCATATACACGGAACCCCCAGTTACTAATAAAGCCAGGACTTAATAAAGGGCTTTTGCCCCAAAAACACTCGCGTTGGTGGACAAATTCTCCCAGCCAGAAGCAAAGTTAAAAGCCCCTGCCCATTAGCACGTATCACATACGGGCTTTGGCAAGGGGGAGATGATGATCCCGTGGGGGTGGCAGGTAACTACTGGTCTACGGGCCGATCCTGTCCGGGTGAAGGACTGCCGGATCCTGGTAGGATTGCTCTCGCAACGCCTTCACTGTGTTCTTTGAGAGAGTTCCTTATTTCCCTGCGAAGTCCGCGATTCGACGGTGCAGGTAGAAGTCATCAGATTACACGGATAAGATAAATTGTCGCCTGAATGCCCTAAAATGTCCGAAATCGATGAGCGACCTTTTGTGTGAACGTTTGAAGGGAACAGGCATACGTATGAGCAAATACACACAATTTATTGCATAAATGCGTACTTATGTCAATACAGTTTGATGACGTCAGACAAAACAAAAACAAAAAAGGCAAACTGGCGCACAGTGATAAAAAGTTAATGTCGAGTACGTTCGAAGAGTTCGCCATTGCCCACGATACACATTTGTATTCGTGAAAGTAACTCTACATGCACATTCCTCAGCATGGAGGTACGGCTACATTGGCGAAATGTGAATATGCAGATTCGAATCGTCGCGCACTGATTTCGAACATTGTGGGTATTCAGGCGACAATTTATCTTATCCGTGTGAAACAAATGTCGTTTTGTACTAATTAATTGATGCCCTACAACTTTGTAATTGAAAAATTTGCTCTATCTCTTTTCCTTTTCGATTTACAATGGCTAACTTCCGCATTTCGCCACTAGGAGCACTGCTATTGGCTGCATTCGATCGGGCATAGTTGCTTTACTATACCGTTATCTCACTTGCACAACTGTACCTCTCTCCGTTCGCAAGTTATTCTAGGCTAAAGGGACTTTCCTATGCACCCTGTACATATGTACACACACTGTGTACGTATACTTTATACACTGAAGAGCAATTGAATTAGAGACAGCTGGCGTTATGCAAATGTGGCGCTGTGGGCGGCCCTGTAAACGGAAACGACATGACGTATGCAGCGATCCGACAATATAAGGAGTGATGCGACGTGAACCGTAAGAGTCGGACGCAGTATGGCTAAGACGAAGGATCTATGCACATTTGATCGTGGCCAAATTGTCGGGGCCCAACGAATGGGTTACTCCATCTCGGAAGTTGTGCAGGAACTGGGATTTTCACAAACCACTGTATCACGGGTGCACCGTGAGTACATCGAATCCGGTAAAACCATCTCTGCAAGGGCCAACTGCCGTGGACAACAGCGTGTGGATGAGCAGGGTGATCGTCGGCTAGCTCGTATTGTAACGGCGGATAGACGGGCCACAGTGCAATAAATCACTCGGCAATTTAACGCTGGTGCACAAAAACGTGTAAGCAGCCATACCATCCAGAACCATCTCCTTGCTATGGGGTACAGAAGCCGTCGTCCCACGAGGTGCCGCTGCTGACCGCACATCACAGGGTACAAAGATTAGCAGGGGCGCGGGAACATCGCCACTGGGCCCTAGACATGTGGGAAAATGTTGCCTGGACTGATGAGTCGAGATTCACGTTGGTACACGCGGATCGCAGGGTACGAGTACGGCGCAAACCACATGAAGCGATGGATCCTACTTGCCAGCAGAGTACTCTTCAAGCTGGTGGGAGTGGCATTCTCGTCTGGGAACTGTTTACGTGGACTGAAATGGGACACCTGGTACGTGTGACATCGTCCCTCACAGGTCAACGTTACCGGGATATCCTGGACGACCATTTGCTCCCGTTTGTGCTTCTTCAACATCCCACTGGGGACCTCATCCTGCAATAAGACAATGCACCGTGCCATCGCTCCCGAATTGTATCCGAATGGTTGGATGAACACTCCACCGATGTGACCTCGCTTCCTTGGCTAGCTAGGTCACCTGACATAAATTCCATCGAGCACATCTGGGATGCTATCGAAAGAGATGTTCGAGGCTCTGACCTCCTCCATCAAATCTTCGTGAACTGTGGGAGCTTGTTCAGGGGTTGTGGATCCGTATGGCTTCCCAACGCTTCCGGTGTCTTGTCGAGTCCATGCCGAGACAAATCGCCGCCGTCATCAGGGAGAAAGGTGGTGCTACACGTTATTAGACAGGTATCTCTAATTCAATTGCTCTTCAGTGTATATACAGCCCCTCCAACAAGAATTTCTGGGTACGCCACTAGGTGGTGATGATGCGCATTTTCACTGCATGTTCTGACTCGAAACGATGACACCAGCTTTCCTCCCCAGTAATAACGCATAGCAGGAAATCTTTACCTGTTTCGTGGTAGTGGAACAGATGCTGTAACGATAGTCCCATTTGTTGACTCACCTGTTCATCGGTACCAACGTGGCGCAGATCTTACAATATTCAAGGTGCGAATGCATGATTGTATTGACAGTTTTGATGCTCATACTCACAACGTTCGCTTGTTCACGGATCGTGATTCTTCGGTTGGCCTTTACCGCAGCATCTACACGTGCAATTGTCGTCACTGAAACAGCACGACGTAGTGCTCCTGATTTTGGCTGGTCTGCACTCTGCAGTGCTTGTTCGTCCACCACTAAAGAGCTGGCTGGCACCATGGAATTACAGTACTGCGTGGAAGACAAGCAGGCCCATACACCACCTTCATTCGTTTGTGAATTTCGCTAGATGGTGTTTTCTCTGCTTTCAAAAACTGAATTACAGCATGTTGAGCTACTTTGGAATTATCACCTCTTCTGAGGGAACAATGAAATTAGTCCAGCACTCTACATGGCTTCCATCACAAACAAGCCGCAATGCAGTTGCATAGCTTTTAAATTGCCCGTACACTAGCGTCACATACTGACAAACAGGGTTCGTTGATTTAAATCATAAATAAAAATCATTGATTTAAATCACACAGAAATCTTCATATCTTCACTAAAAATTAAATTTGCGGTCTGTTCAAATTTTCAATTTTAATTTTGAAAATAATATCTGAGGTGCTATTTTGTAAACAGTACTCTAACAACAGTGCTACATTTAGCACTGTTATTAGTTAAATAAAATCAACTTCACGCTGAAACTAAATAAAATAAAATATTATTAACCATAAAAGTTAAAATACATTTTGTTGTAAATATGTTTTTTTCCACAAATAATTTTTCTTTGTGCCAGATCTTGATGATGACCATAAAGGCATAAAAAAAATTTTAAATTACAAAAGTGAGAAAATCACAGAATTCATTTATTTAAGGCATAAAATAATTTTAAAACTTCAAAAGTCAAAAATCCCTTTCCCATGAGATGATAAAGTCCCAGGTTCTCAGGACCACTAATCTCCATTCATGGAGGTTATGAGTTGGGTTTTGTCAGTGCCAAAGGAATCTGACCTTTTAACATTCCCCAGTGTTCCCTTTCTTGTACATGAACTCAGCGGGAGGATAATCTCAGTGGGTGGCAGTAGAGACGAGTGTTTAAGAAGAGATAGACAGGAACCAATGCCAGTTTTGAACGTTCCATTTTCAGTTAGTTTCCTGATGTAACTGTACTGTATGGTTAAGGGTTTTAGTACTTAACAAATTTTAGGACATGTGCTGAAGAGACAGCATGGATGGAAGGAAAAAAGATATAATTTGGTACTATTTTGAAGAAATAAAAACTCTGGCAAAGGTTGCACATGCAAAGTGCAAACCGTGTGAAAAAAAATCCAGGGACTTGTCGCACAGATGAAAAACCATTTGCTCTTTGTGTTAATTAAATACAATGAAGTTGAAGTCCCTCAACTGAGCACTTCAATGAATTTAAGATATACTGAAATTTATGATGCTTCACCTACCAAGGAATTCCAACATAAAAGAGAACTGACATTGGTACCGAAACCAACCACTAAATCTGCGACAACAGCAAAGAAAAGTTTAAAGAAATTGAAAATGAGTTCATTTGTGACACGAACCACAGCTGAACAAGAAAAAAATTGATCTGCAGACTGTTCAAACGATCTATTCTTCAAACTCTCCAATGGTTAAATATAAGGAGTTCAAGAACCTTATTAAGATGCTATATCCACCAACACAACAGGATATACACTGCTGGACAATTGCTAAGGACGGATCATAAACGGCTACATAGCGCATAAAAAAGTAAGTGTGGTTGGATGCCAAGTGAAATAAAATAATGTCAGAATGCCAGGACATTACAAGAAAGACAATATATTGTGCTCTGAAATCCAGAAGGCTTTGCAACGTGTTCAAAGGACAAACGGGCCATTTTGTGAAGAATACGTAAACGTGAAAAAAATGCAATTACCGTCCGCAGGTGTTCCGGCGTGAGATGTCAATACGGGATATGGCCACCATGGAGGGCGATGCAAGATTCCACGCGTCGTGTCATGCTTTGCACAACATTATCAAGCAGCTGTTGGGGTAATTTATCCCATTCCTCTGTCAGTGCACGGATGAGGGTGTCCTTGTTTATTGGAGGGCATTGGCGACCAGTTTATTGAAGGGAATTGGTCCCCAAAGCATCCCACACATTTTCAATGGGATTCAGATCTGGAGAACGTGCTGGCCATACGAGGAGTTGAATATCCTCGCTCTCAAGACACTCCTGGACAGCGACTGTTCGATGACATGTTGCGTTGTCGTCCATGAAAATGAATCTATCGCCGACAGCACCACGGAACATGCGAACATGAGGTAGCAGAACATCATTAATGTATCGTTGGCCAGTCATAATCCCAATTGGAAGCACATAGAGGGACGTACGGCCATTGATCATGATGCCAGCCCATACCATGACACTACATGTCGGATATCGGTCCCTTTCCTGTATGTTTGCTGGACAATATGTGGTACCACTATCACGCCAGATCAGTTGTCGTCGACAATCAGACGATAGACTGTATCTACTCTCATCTGAGAAGAGGACAGCAGACCAGTCGTTATCAGTCCAATTGCGATGTTGGTGGCACCATTGGAAACGGGCGGTACGGTGACGTCTGGACAATGGGATGCACACAGCAGGACGGCGGGAGTATAGTCCTCCTTCATACAAACGTCTAGCGACAGTTTTTCAGGAGATCACTTGCCAGTAGCAGCCATAAACTGATTTGCTACCTCACTAGCTGTGCTACGCCGGTGTCTTTTTGTTGATAGCACTATGCACCGATCTTCTGCAGGTGTCGTACTGCGAACACGACCTCCCCGTGACGTTTGCTACACTCTCCATTTGTTTGAAATTATTTCCAAAGCCTTGAAACAACACTGTAGCTGACGTCGAACTCCCTGGCAACATCTGTTATTTTTTGCCTTTCTTCAATCTTGCCAATAATACGGCCACGCGTAAAATCATCTAGGTGATGTCGGGAGACATACTGAAAATTGCAAGTTCGTCAATTGATTCTTTCCCTTTCAACTTTGCGTTTGAACAACAACGGTCAATACGTGTCAAATCCTTTATATCTCTTATCAGCGCTATGACGTCACGAACAAGTTCGGCAATCCAAAATTTGTATACGCACAACACGTCTTACTGTATACCGCACTTATGCTAATTTCCACATTTTCCTGCCTTCCATTTTATGGTTGCTATCGTTGTTATTGTCCTCCGTCCTTAGCAATTGTCCGGCAGTGTAGCAGGTTGTTTTTTAGATGAGATTTTTGAAAATGAAATGGAGAAATGTTGAAAGTCTTTAAAAGATAAGATAGTTTGCATGAGTATAAACAAACAAGAACAAACAACTAGTTCATAATAAACTAGTTGTTTGTTCTTGTGTAACAACTTCAGATGGTGATGTCCATTTAGTGGACAGTTTGAAACTTCTAGTAGCATGCCACAGGTGATGAATTACAATAAAAAATTGGTATGCAGAGTTTGAAATCAGTACAAAAAAATTCCAGTGTAAAATCAGGAGTTTTGTAATGGACAATGCTTCAAATATGACAAAGATGAGTAAAGAAATGAGGAAAAATGTTTTTATCACATATATGTAGTTGCACAGCTCACATTTTAAACCTTCTAGCAAAAGACTTACAGATTTCAAACATCAAAGAGCAGGTTACACAAATTGTGAAGTATTTCAGAAATCTTAATTTTTTGTAATGAGCAGCATATAAACAAGCTGGTGGATTAGCTCTTGTATTGCCCCAAGTCGTACGTTGGAATTCCATGTGCAATTATTTAAAAAGCTACATCAATAACTGGCCAATATTCATGACAATAATGGTGAACAGTAAAGATGGCAATATTGAATTTAAAATCAAAGAAAAGGTAATTAATTTGGATATGAAGAAAGCTGCAGATGATTTATTGGCAATAATATCAACCAGCAGCCAATGCTCTTGATAGAACCCAAGGAATGATAGCAAAACTTCCGAGAGTGTAGAAAAAGTTGGATATCATATTAAATGACATCTTATATGAAAATAAATTGAAGTTGTTCGATAAAAGATATGGTCAAGCTTTATCTTCAGATCTTTTTTTTTTGCCTTTCTCTTTGATTTTCACCTTTAAGCAAAAAACATGGATGTGACCAGAGGCGTAAGTAAAGCGGGGCAGATGGGGTGGCTGCTCTAGGTGCAAAACTCACTGCTTGCAATCTGATTGAAATTGGAATTGAAACTTTTGCACCTGTTGCTGGTACAGTTTTTTGTGCCATACTTTGTCATTGCATATAATATGTTTTGCCAGTTTCAGCAGTCGTGGCAGCTAAAATTCACATTTATTTCTCAAAATGTGCAGGGTTGTTCGTTGTTCACATTCAGAAATGAAGGCACGCTCTTGTACATACATCGCAATATAAGGATATCGTTCACATTACTGAAGATTTTCTGAGGTGTGTTCTATCATTACTGCAGCTGAGGATCATGAAAACCTGCATTCGCTCTGTTTGGTGCGGTACCGATGGTCCGAACTAGTTGGGAAAGGCTGCACAAAGAGTCAAAGTTTGACTTTTGTTGTTGTTGTTGTTTTTTCCTTAGGAAGTTTAATGACCACTGTGGGAAACTTACTCAATGGGCTATAAGTAGTTGCCTGTTTCTAATTTAAAGCCACTTGCTCCAGTGATGGGAGAGAACTAGTGCTGTAGGATAAACGCACTATTCATGCCTCATTCAGGATTTGTGCCTGAATGCACTTCGGGCACATGGTTAGAGGCAGATGTCCCTAATTTAGGGACAGGAGACAGCTTATGGTCCGTGCAGTTGCTTACGGTGGTCGTTAAACTCTGAAACAAAAAGAAAGCAAAAAGACATATGGGGGGAGGGGTCACAATATTTTGTGGTTTTCCCTGGGTGTAGAAATGCTTTATTACGCCCCGAAATGTGACTATTACGCCTCAAAAAAAAAAGAAGTTGCTTTACAATTTGTCAGCAAAAAAATATGGAGACACATTCCTGATTATTCTCATTAAGCTTTTCACACCATTCGTTGGAACGATGCTGGAAGGAAAAGTGCAGCCTGCAGTAAATTTTACTGGTGTAATTCCTTTTCCACAGTGAAGGTGTCCATAGAAAAACAAAACTGGAAAGTGTTTTGCAATTACAAACAGCAACATTTGCTTTGGCTGGAATTGAATTTTTTTCTCAACATTTAACATTGTGCATTTTAAGTTAAGAAATAAGCTAGGAACTCAAAAAACAGTGAAACTTGTGTAGTTTTGTTCAAACTGCTGAAAAAATAGTTTCTCTCATCACTTGCTTTTTTTTTTTTTCATTTAAAATTTACTCAGGAATTAATGTTTTTCAATCTCAACATATTAATTATTTTTGGGGCTTTTATGATTCAAATGTAATGGGTAAGTTGTAGATTTTTTAAATTACACCAATAGTATAATGACTAACACATTTTCTGATTTATGCATGTCGTGCACATTGATTTATTTTTAAATGCATGAAATATATATTTTTTTTAGATACAAAATATTACTGAAAAGTTTAGTAGATATAAATCAGTAGAGTAAACATAATGTATGACATTAAGGAATACCACTCTCTTCTTATTGCATTCTCATTCATTGCTTGCTATGCAGTGTTACTTAAATTTAAAAATATATACCATCAAATCCATCATAGAAAATAATGTTATGTTTCATGTTTACATTGAAGAATGAAGAGATATTTTGAAGTTGACTGAAACACAACGGTAACTTAAACAAACAAAAATCTGATTTAAATCAAATAAATCAGATTTTTTTAATTTATTTTTTTAAATCATGGGTTTTTTCAATCCCTACTGACAAAATTAGAAAGTGTAAACATACTCCAGCCAAAGAGTCTCACTACTTATTGTGTGAACAACCCTTATATATACACTGTTGGCCACCCAAAATGCAACACCAAGAAGGACACGAGATAGCAAAGCCAGATTTACTGGACACATAACAACAGATACAAGGATGAAACGATTGAGCTTACAGGCCCGTGCGACTTGCGGAACACGCAGGCATCAATAGTTCGTGTCGCCCCCATGGCTGGCAATAAAGGCCGCTACACACCCGGCATCGAACGAAAGAGGCTTTGGATGTGGGCTTGGGGTATGTTGGCCCAGGCTGCATCCACACATTGCCACAGTTCATCAGGCGTAGCCGCGGGTGGTGCTTGCCGGGCCACTCGGTTGCCGATCAGCTACCAGATGCGTTCGATGGGCGATATATCGGGAAAACAAGTGGGCCACGACAGCAGTGACACCTGGTGGACCGTGAAGAATTGTTGCACGATGCGTGCCACGTGCGGGCGCTCATTGTCCTGTTGAAACGTGGCCACTGGCAGGTCCTGCAGGTAAGGGAGGACTACAGGCACCAAAACGTTGGAGATGTAGCGGTGGCTGTTGAGTGTACCGGCGATGTGTACCAGAGGGGTGCGGGTGTCATATCCAATTGCGCCCCAAACCATAACGCCAGGCGACGGATCGGTATGGCGATGCATAATGCAGGCATCATGCAGTCTCTCGCCGTGGTGCCGCCACGCGCGGATCTGACTATCGTGGTTTTGCAGGCAGAAGTGGGATTCGTCGGAGAAGACAATGTCGTGCCATTCCGTAGTCCAGGTGCGGCGTTCAACGGCCCACTGCCGTCATACTCGATGGTGGTGTAACGACAATGGTAATCGGAGCAATGGGCGCCGTGCGACAAGTCCCCGCTCATGCAGACGACGTCGAACGGTACGTGCTGACACAGGTTGTTGCGCAACACACCCTAATTCTTGCGCTAACGTTCGTGATGGGGCGGTGCGAGCCGTCAATGCCCGCCGCACAACATGCCGGTCCTCTCGTTCAGTGGTGTGCCGCAGCTGCGGCAATCGCTCATGTCGGTCCGTTCGTCCCTCCTACACCCACCGAATCCCTACTCGCCTCATTGTGGCTGGATGTCGTCCCACACGGGCGTCGATGTCTCGGTACGATAAACCGCTGCCGCGATAGGCCACTATTCGTCCTCTGTCGAACTCCGAAACGTGCTGGCATGATTGCCGTATTCTGCGACGAGGCATCAGGAAGCTTCCCACGCACAGGTCCGGCAGCACAACACACTTCCACTACTTACAACCCGCCTTCTGTGCACCCTTCTTATAGTGCTTCTTGGTGGCGTGCGGGCGCACATGATTTGCGTATGCCCTGCAATGCTAATCGTTTGCATGTCCTCTCGCGGGCGATGCATGCTGTGAATTTTAGGCCAGTCGGATGCTTCCTTCTTGGTGTTGCGTTTTGGGTGGCCAGCAGTGTAGTACGGCACAGAAGTCCCGAAAAACTCAATTTTTATTTTTTATTGGTTGCTTTCCCAGAGAAACCAAAATAGCCATTTCTCTTTATGGCAAGGGGGACACTTTTGGGGCATAGAACTGGAGGGTCTGGTGACCATGTATGGGCATGGCTGGGGATTATCTGAAATTTTCAAATGGAAAGAGGGGTTGTGTGACACATTGTTGGAAAGATCTACGAAAATGTAGTAAGTTGGTTTTAAAATTTTGTTTTATCTTTATTAGGTACAAAGTTGTAGCCTACAATAGCGACACTAAGGTGCACTATGAGTGTTAGGAAAAATTGAATTACTTCTGACACAGTTGGCGTCTTTTTTTGGTTTGGGTGAGTGTAACGTACTTATTGTGTTTTATGGCAAGGAACCACGTATCTGGCCACGAATCGAGGGGTCCGGTGACCTCGTTGGAAGTGGGGATCAGGGTCATTCAATAATTGCAGATGGAAAGGGGGGCGGGATAGTGTAATACATCGTTGCAAAGATCTTTGTATAATATTTGACATAACATGGTTATTACGGTTTTCCATATCTTTATTAGGTAAAATGTTGTAGGCCAAGGTCGTGAAATTATTTTACTAAGAAATATTTCGCAAATTTATTTTCTTGCACTTGTTAGTTCTGAAACTTACCATAGTCATTTTATGGCCAAGGTGACACTCTGTGGGAATAAAACCAAATATGCATATGTTTGCAAAACATAATGTTGCCTTGATGATAGTCAGTAATGAAGTCTGCTATGCCGCCCCGGTGGCGCAGTGGTCTAAGGCGATGGCCTCTGATCATTCGTCCGAAAGGGGTCCGGGTTCGAATCCCGTGAGGCATGGATGTTGTGTTTGTCTTACGGCACTGGCTCTCTCCCTTCCATGGAACCAGTGACCCTAAATTAGAGACGAGCGACTGCTTATAGCCCATTGAGTTGTTCACGGTGGTCGTTAAATCTCCAATCAAAAAAAAAAAAAAAAAAAAAGGAAGTCTGTTATCATTGGTGCAGGCCATCATTTAGCATTGCGTTGTGACATTATGCAAATAGCGCGATGTGTCAATTATGCAGATTTCTGCCTGCTGTGTTTTCATCTTCGGACAATAGTGAAATGTTAGTGGCATTTAAAGTTTCCGCTGGCACTCGAAGGTCTGTTAAAACTTATGTTCTATGTTAGTTTGTGAAGATTACCCACACATATTCCACTCAGGATTTTGCTCAGCTATTGGGTTTGTACTTTAGGAATGGCGAGAATGCTTCTCAAGCAGCTTGGCAATTTCACCAGCAAAACGTTGATAGGCCGCAACTTTCTGTGAAAGCAGCCTGTAATTTAATACACCGTTTCATGGAAAGTGGAAGCGTCGTAAAGCAAAACAGAATGGGAAGATCAAAATCAGTTACCAATGTGGACAAGGAAATCGACATTTTAGCAAGTGTCAAAACAAACCTGATATTATCACTATGACATCGTGCTCAAGGAGTTGGTATGTCTCAAACTTCCGTTCACAGAATATTGAACGCAAATACATGTCGTCCTTACAAGACAAAATTCATACAGCAGCTGGTAACACAACTGACTATAATAGGTGACTACAGTTTTGTCTATGGGCACGGCAACAAAGGCAAAGCAATGAAAATTTTAAGCAAAGTCTCATCTTCACTGATGAAGTAACGTTCATCAGGCATGGGCAAGTCATTCGAAATTGGACTTACCACTGGTCATCCACGAATCCGCATGTTCTTTCTGAGGGGCATTCACAATACATAGAAAAACTTAACGTATGGTGTATTATCTGGGACAATGTAATTATAGGTCCATTTTATATCGAAGGAAATGTAAATAGAGAGTCTTACTGAAAGTTGTTGGAAAATTAAATATGGCCCTGCCTGGAGCCATTTGTAGATGCGAATGCAGACTTACAGCCATACTTCATGCAACATGGAGCACCGGCTCATCATTCCTGTCTAGCAACAGAATGGCTGAATGAGAACTTTCCAAATAGATGGATTGGAAATAACGGACCTGTCAAATGGCTTGCTCGACCTCCAGATATCACATCGTGTGACTTTTTTCTTTGGTGATATCTCAAAAACTGTGTTTATCCTGCGAATTTCATTGCAGAACTCCGAGAGGAAATACGCCGGACAAGATTGAGCTGTGGATTGCTATCAATAGTGGCACTTCGAACACATGTAATCGGTAGGTATTGTGTAACAATATCTGATATTGTGATACTTAACCAATTTGTACTGTTAGTCGCTTCAAATATAGGAATGTCTGCAGGTATTGATTTGACTTAGGAAATGTCACATTTTACAGTAGACTCCAAAGATGTAAAACTGGTCGTATCTTTTGCAGTATTTCATATTCCCCGATTACACGTTAGCCTCAACAGCTTGGCATAACACATTTGATAAAATAAAGATATGACAAATATTAAAAGCAGAAGTTGTTATTTCCATTTCTGACATCTTTCCGATGATATGGCATGACCAGACTTTACCATGCAACATTTCGTGGAGCTCTCATCCTGGATTTTCAAAAGATAGCAAACCCCTTGGTTTCTATCCTACACAATGTCCCCTTTGACATGAAACATAACGGCTATTGTATATTTTTTGAACTGCAAAGCACAATAAATTAAATTTGCGAAATATGTCATCATAACAATGATGTATTACACTACCCTTCCCTCCTTTCCATTTGGAATTATTGAATGACCTTGTTCCCCGCTCCCGATGGGGTCACTGGACTTCTTGATTCGTGGCCGCAAACATGGTTCCTTGCCTTAAAACACAATAAGTACGGTACATTTACACAAACTAAAGAGAAAACACAAATGTGTCAGCAGTAACACAATTTTTCCTACCACTCATAGTGCACTTTCGTGTTGCCATTGTGGGCTATAACTTTGTACCTCATAAAGATAAAACAAAAATTTGAAAACCAACTTACTACATTTTTGGAGATCTTTCCAGCGATATGTCACTTTTTCAAATTTTTCATTTGAAAATTTCAAGTAACCTCTGCCCCACCCCCAACGACTACGGTGTCTATGCCGAAAAAGTGTCCTTCTTGCCATAAAGAGAAAAAGAGAGTCTATTTTGGTTTTTCTGGAAAAGCAACCAATAAAAATTTAAATGGAGTTTTTCTGGACTTCTGTGCCATACTGTATATATTATATAGAGTATAACAGATGGAAGGCGCAATATTTTGTGGTTCATCCCAAATGCAAAAATGATTAGTTACACCTCTTATTGGCTATGACAGTGGAATCCTCAAATTTCGACAATTCTCATCCTACTGATCTAGGCCCTATATAGAAGCAAGGTGCTAGTAGAAATAAGCGATTCTTCAAAATATCATATATTGATAAATTCACAGAATCCATCCAGATCATGATTTTAAAGCAGACGTAAGTGTGCATCAAAAGTTTTCTGGCCTTTTTTTATGGTTGGAATAATATTCGCTTTGGTTTGTATATTCTCAGAAACTGAAAGATGCTTCATGCCTTTACCATGTTCTTTTTTTCACAAAGTGTATTGTGGCTTCCAAGAATGCTCCATTGTTCGTGTTTTCACGAAGTACAAATATTTTAATGAATGTGCTAAAAATCCCCTGAAATTTCAGTGGTATCATGAGACTGTTCTAACCAAGAAAACTTTTGTTAATGTTTTTTTAAATACGAAAGAAAAGGTATCATAATACAAAAAAGGTTCACCTTAATGGTCACCTTAATGGTGCCATGTGACTGAACAAAACAACAGAAAACAAAAATATTTCCAATTATTTCAACGACTGTTTCCTGTGCTGCTCCCAATGGGCCACTAAGAAACAAAACACATCATTTGGGAGATTTACTTCTCTTTCGTGTCAAAGCAAGGGGCACATTACTTGGAGAACAGATTAAAACATACAACAGAAAACCCAAATGCACTTCTCACAGAATTTAAAATGAACTGATAAATTCATATGGAAACATTATTTGCAAAGAAATTTCTATATCACCAAATATCAGCTTTCGATTTTCATTACTTGCTGATGAAACTACTGACATAGTTACCAGCATGGAAGAGTTGCATATTGGAGTACGTTTTACAGATAGTTCATCTACTGTATATATACAAGAAAAAAATTTGAGTTTCTAAAGGCATAGCTACCATCACTGATGACTTTGGAAACACATGGCTTAGACTTAAATGAAACTGGTAGGCTTTTCAGCTGTGTTTAGGAAAGATGATGGCGCACCAAAATGCATTCATGAGAAATATTCAAAAACTTTACTTTTTCATTGAGCTTCTCAGACTAAATTTAATTATTAATGATTTAAACTCAAGTAAGTGCACTGCAAAACACTGTAAATGTAGTGAAAGAAATATTTTTTTCAAGACAGCACACTTCACTGGAAGCTTATACCAAAGATACCACTTCTTTGCAAACATATTGGTCATCGAAATAAAAGAGGCAGAGCACCTAAAATGACTACCATACCGCACTAATTCAATCTCGCTCGTTACGCAACTCTCGCACATATAAGAAAAGATGAATACGTACATGCCCGAAGAGAAAAACACTAGTCGGGAGTCTCCGTAGCAGTGGCGGCTCGTGGTTGAAAAAATAGGTGAAGAGCTACAAGAGCAATATAAAAAGATATCTACTGTCTTCAATGAAAACCACTATATGAGGACTGACGTATTTTTTGTGTATTAGATCAATTCTTCTTTCTTTTAAAGCTGCAAATTTTTCGATTATGTCGTCATAGAATGATTGTTTCTTCGTGAGCATCAATAAAATATCTTTCTGAATAGAAATATTTGCCAAAGAAGCAAGTCTGTCTTGAGAAATAGTTTCTTGAGTAAGTTTGTATTCTTTTAAGGCAAGAAAAACTTCTTTCCACTGACACACTTGTAGATGGAATGGTTAAAATGAGGACAATCAATTTATAAGCTTTTGTAAAAATGTCTTTATCTTCATGAAGCACTCGAAAAAGTTCTTGAGTCGATATATTCCTTAATTTTTCGTTGGCATATACAAGACTCGATTCATTTTTAAGGTGCTGGAGTTTAGTAAATATTTTCCTGTAAAAATGTATATTTTCAAAAGCGTGAGAGGGAAAGCTTGAATTAAATTGTTCGAATTTGGTTGTGTCAGCAAGACAAACAAATTGAAGTTTTTCACAGTCTTGAAATCTTATATCCATTTTCAAAAGAACGTGGTCTAAAATTTCAAAATGCAATTGTTTATAATTTCGAAAAATTGTTTCTTGTGTAAGAGCACCATATTCCCGTTTAGATTTGCTTATTTCTGTGATTTTGCTAGCTTTTCCAAACAGTGTTTCAAATACTTCATTGTTCCTTTTATGACTCAAAATTTCACGAGTTTTTTTATTTGAGTTACACAGTAGTTTATGTCTAGTGATCTTTTCTGCAAAATTTCGAATAATAGATCGGTGGGGCCAAAATTTTCATTAAATACTATTGCCAAAAATTTTAATTCAAGTATGTTCATATCGTTTAAAACCCCCATGGCAAGTTGAATTGATTTGTTGTCTGATTCCTCACTATTTGTCAGAAATTCGAATACTTCCTTCAATTCATCCCAATCTTCAACAATTACCTTATTAACTTCGAAGTGGAGGATCATCAAGTTTCTACTCTGGTTGGTATGCGTCTTGCGCTTGTAGATGTGAGTGTATAAGATCGCTTCACTGAGTGGTGAAATAACGAAGGAATTACAGTGAGGCTTGTGTAAAATATACGACACTTTGAAATTTTAGAAAAACTGCTGATTACAGCAGTTTTTCTAAAATTCTAAAATACAAGGTTCAAACGATGTGCTAAGCAATGAACAAAAACAGCTTGAGAAGTTTTATCCTTGATTTCTTTCTGGAGCCCATTCAAGTGTCCAGACATTATTACACTTGCCCCACCATAACATTGTCCTATTAATTTGTGTTGATAATCGAATTGTTCCAAAATTTTGTCTAGCATTTTGTATAAAGCTTCTGACGTTCGATCTCCACTCACGTCGTGGAAATCCAAAAATCGCGCAGCCAATACACCTTCCGAATCAACAAATCTTATTATTAAAGAGCACTGAGAAGTCTGATTTATGTCTGTGGTATCATCTACTTGAATAGCAAAGCATTGAAATTCATTTATTTCATTTTTAACGTGATCGTTCATATATTCAGAAATACATTCAATTAATTCATTTTGAATAGTTTTTGAGTCACCTGTGAAGACATTTTTTATCTTTTCGTATTGATTTTGAATTTCTAAAGGACTTCTTGATATTAACAATGAAAAGTAATTCCTTAAAATTTCCACGATTTATCGAGTCCATGCTTTCGTCATGGCCACGGAATGCTAGCTCTTGTTTGCTCAAATATAATACTGCATCAATCACTGTGTGCAGGAAAAGTCTATTTAAACGAACGTTTTCGTTGAAATGCATTTTCAAAAGCCTAGCATTCTCCCTCAGGGCATCGGCAATGGTGTTCTGATTTTTTCAAAATTCCTTAGCATTAACTCGCATTTCAGGTGTTCACTGGAATCACCATGTTTATGAAGTGAGCGTGTTATATTTAATAAATCTGAGAATCCGTCTTTATTCCACGCCGAATGTTTATTAGTAAAAAGTAAGCAGGGAAAACAAAATAATTTTTGTAACACAGAAGTACTACAAAGCCATTTATATTCAGTAAACCAACAATTTTTAAAATTAATATTGTAAGATTTACCGCTCTTCTTGATTTCTTTTTTGGCAACAATTGTCAGTGAATCCGTCGGTCGTCCTTGAAGTAAAATGTCTCTTTTATCTTCATCTTTCCACCGATTAAATGGAGTTTGTAATAAATTACAAACAATGTCGTTCACAGGATACATACTTTAATTAAAACTATCACTAACTGTTAAACTGTACACGAAACTACAGTAACAGCTAAACTTTTTGACAAATAATCACAAAGCACGAAAAAACAAATCCCTTTCGGAAAGCAGGTACCACAACACTGCAAGATACCCTGGGTAAACCGTCCCGTTTCACCGTGATCTCCTTCGAAGGTCACGATTCCATCTGCAGAGCTTCGGCGCCGAAAGATAAAACACTTCACTTGCGCGCCAGATAGGCGAGGTTGACGTCACGGTTACCATAGCAACTTGGTTGAAAGCTGCAAACTTCCAAGGGTTTTCATTTCGGCTCTTCACTTGCATTGTTTTGTGTATGAGGACTTGTTTTCCGTATTGAACGTGCTATGGGAATTGATATCTAATCAAAATTTTGAGTATTTTGTAACACAATAGAGACAAAAAAGAATATACTGTATTATACAAATTACTGAATAAAACTTTATTTTAAGTAAAATAGGTGAATAGGCACTTCACCTGAAAAGCCGCCAGTGCGACGTCGTATAATTCTTGTGTGCTGGTTCCATCGTCATTTGTTTTGTCTGCATGTTCCGATTCTTCTTTATGTTTCAATTACACGAAATCATGTAAGATATGATAGTTCATTCATCATTAATGTGAATACAACTAGTTATTCCCTCTAGTAGGAACTTTACCTGTTGTCTGAGATGTATTTTCTTTGTTGTTTCAAGAACTCTGCTCATCTACCGCAACCTTAGGGTTAGTGACTTGCTTTTTTGAACGTGTAGTTACTGTTTCTTCCAGCAATTTGTGTTCGGCGATAAATTACTTAAAATCGCCCATCAACATATGTCATCTTTTATTTCTTAAAGTAAGAGAATGCTCCTCAACTTTGTGCAGAAGTCCACTGAAGCCCAAGCTATACCTTTCCTTACTGCCATGGTGAACCACTACTCTGACCAAAACAAAAAAGCTCCTGGAAAACTACAAAATTGCAACAAACATCATCCACAGTAAAGGAAATGGATAAAGTGCATGATACTTTTCGGAACTTACAAGCAGATCTTGCAAAGTATTACGACGACTGAAGACCAAAGTCACTGATGCTGTGAAATCCTAGCAGCTACATCTCTTTCACAACCACCTCAATCCTCTTCTTAAAGACCTATATAATCCCGAATATATCATCCCCCTGCTGCCAAGGGAACAAAATCTTCCTCTCCTTCTATTTCTGCTTCCATTTCAGCTTGTGCTGCCCACACCCGAGCCCTAAGAAATACCCGTTTAAAGGAATCTTTACAGGCATTTCCAACAAGGATATTTAGTACAATATAAGCATTGAGCTTATCTACCATCATACGATGCCACGCCAATTCGTCGCCAGCGTCAATTCGTCGACCACGACGATTTCCCGCGAATCGATTCGTTGACCACGACGATTCGTCGCGTTTACAAATTTTGTTTACATGCAAAAGCCTAATGCCTAAGCTTGGGTCTTTTTAACAGTTTTTATTCCATCGTGCTCATATTCATAAAGTTTATACACCAATTCAAGTTAGGCCGCCCCGGTGGCGCAGTGGTCTAAGGCGCTGGCCTCTGATCATTCGTCCGTGAGGGGTCCGGGTTCGAATCCCGGTGAGGCATGGATGTTGTGTTTGTCTTACGGAACTGGCTCTCTCCCTTCCCTGGAACCAGTGACCCTAAATTAGGGACGGGCGACTGCTTATAGCCCATTGAGTTGCTCACGGTGGTCGTTAAACCTCCAATCAAAAAAAAAAAATTCAAGTTAGTATTATTGCAATTTTGCTTAGGCAATAAATATTAATACCTTGGCCCAGGCCCAGGCCTTTTTAACAGTTTTTATTCCATCGTGCTCATATTCATAAACTTTATACACCAAGTCAAGTTAGTATTATTGCGATTTTGCTTAGGCAATAAATATTAATACCTTGGCCTCGGCCTAGGTATTTTTAAGTTTTTATCCCATCGTGCTCATATTCATAAAGTTTAGACACCATGTCAAGGTAGCATTATTGCGCTTTTACTTAGGTATTTAATAAATATTAATGCCTTGGCCTAGGCCTATGCTTTTTAACAGTTTTTATTCCATCGTGTTCATATTTTATAAGGTTTATACACCATGTCAAGTTTGTATCATTACGCTTTTACTTAGGCATTAAATATTAATACCTCGGCCTAGACCTTTTTGAAAGTTTTTATTCCATTGTGTTCATATTTATAAGTTTTAAACATCATGTCAATTTAGTATCATTGCGCTTTTACTTAGGCATTAAATATTAATACCTTCGCCTACGCCTTTTTAACAATTTTCATTCCATCCTGCTCATATTCATAAAGTTTATACACCAGGTCAAGTTAGTAATATTGCGATTTTACTTAGAAAATAAATTCAGTGGATCCCGCTTAAGAAGTTTTCGTTGGGACGAAGCAATGAAAACTTCTTAAGCGGGAAAACTTCTTTAAACGGGAAGTTGTAACGTATACTCTATATTCACTTTCCTTTTGATTTTACTATCTCTGGTTATTTTATTTTTCTATGTAAACTATCTTCTTACTGAACGAAATATTATTTCACCCGCTGAATGAGATCTGGCAATGAGTGTAAGTCATGACGTGGTGGTAGCTAGTATATATAGGCGCGTTCATCGATAGCGGGAGAGCGTTTTGTTATACGAGGAGAGATTTTGTTGTTATAAGGAGAGATTTTGTTGTTATAAGGAGAGATTTTGTTGTTATAAGGAGAGATTTTGTTGTATGTGATAAGTGATTCTTCATTATTGTGAAACAAGTTGTGTGTGTGTGCTTTGGATGATCAAGCGTACCGAATAAAAAAGCTTGTCGTAAGTACGTCTTTCTCAATTCATAGTTTTTGTCAGACCTCTGTCTGGCTGTTAGGTTTATATCATTAGTTTATTACCATTAACAACCAGCGTTAAGACTTTATTCATGTTCTTAATTAACTAGTAACAACAACCATTTGAATTCACTATTTGAAGCTTAGTACAAGTATATCATTCAGTAGCAGAAGCATTATACTTAAGCTCAGTAGGAAAGCTTCATTCATTATAATTAGCTTAGCGGAAAGCAAAAATAAAGCTAATTCATTATAATTGGCGCCCGAACTTTTCTCGAACACGAGATCTTGACAATTATCACCCATGTCTTCCTTACCTGAGACAACTTCAATTTTCCACCCCAAGGCAAGTTCCGAGGGTAATGGTGTTTTTTTTGACAATTTGCAAGAAGCCTGTGGCTCTAACTTTGATATGAATGATCTACACGTACCCAGGCATTCTTCACAATTTCGTAATACACCAGCTTCCTATTACTCTGAGTCGCGGGTCGTACCTGAGGGAGTTCAATCCTCTCAGCGAAGCAGAATGCTTGCCCATTTTGTGCCGCATGCAGGAACAATTCATTTCAATGGTTTGGAGGGGTCCTTAAAGTTCCTCGAAGATCTGGAAGATCATTTTGATCTATATAATATTCCTGAAGACTGCAAAGTCCAAATCGCCGGCACTTGCTTGAGGGATACCGCTAAGACCTGGTATCGGCAGTGGAGAGTGTCGAACCCGGATTCTCATTATGAGAATTTCCGTGCAGAATTTTTGGAGGTCTTTCCTTTCGGCCTCAGTCGAGCTAGCCTTGCTCAACAGCTTTTTTCGCGTCAGCAAGGTCCCAATGATAGCCCTGTTGCATTTGCGTTGGAAACTACACGCTTATATAACCTATGGGATCCACATGCCAGTCATGTTGACATGTTGGATACCCTCGTGCAGCAGCTCGACCCATTCTTACAAGATTTTCTTGAGGTTCGACACCCTGCCACAATTCATGAATGCCTTCGCCTCATACGCACGTATGAAGAGCGACATGGCAAACATGGTTCAACTCACCATGCTCGGGCACCCCGCGAGGCTTATTACGAAAACCCTCAGCGGCATAATAGGCATAATAACTTTCAGCGCGAGCATACACAAGTGCACACCCAAGCTTCATACGTTCCACCACACAGAAGAGTGGCGAACCAACAGCGAGTTTCTGAACAAGCTTCGGGATATCGTACAAATGCACAGTATGCTCGACCCCGTTTCAATCAGCAGCATTCGGAACGTTTTCATGCTCAGGGCAATGATGATTTTTCTGCCCGTGCTGAGGGAAGAAGTAATAGATATGAAAATGTCAACAGACACGCGGAGTTCCCGACGCAGGTTTCACGCAGTTTTCCTCATCGTGAAAATTTTCCCGATACCCGGCAGGGTCGAGGTTTCAGACCACATGATAATCCAACCAGGATTATTTTAAACTTCCAAAGGAAGTAGACCAAGGGTCGGTCCTGCTTCCTGATACCAAGCATTCTGACCCTAAAACAGTATTAGTGACTGTTCAAACTCCTCAGTTGCCTGATGTCTTCTTGACAATTGAAGATATTATTGTCGAGACAAAGTTCGACACTGGTTCTGAAATATCAGCCCTAAATACAAAGTTTTGCACTGACAATTTTCCTGCAATACTCGTTCAGCCTGCGACGCAGTATTTGCGAGGTGCAAATAACGAAATCTTCAGTATCGCTGGAACTGTCACGTTATCTTTAGGGCTGGGAAAAGCTCGTTTTACGCATTCTTTCCTGCTTATAGACGAGCTACCTGTGAAATGTTTAATGGGTATGGATTTTATTCATACCTTTCAAATAACTTTGAATTTCGTACAACATGTGATTTCCTTTCCGGAACCTGTCGAAATGATTCCTACGGTTCCTGTAGATATAACGAGTTTGTTATTGAGTAACCAATTGAATGAGAGGCAACGAAACCAGCTTTCTCTCCTTTTACAGGAAAGCCCTGGTTTATTTTCGGATCACCCTGGTTTCACACAGGTGGTTTATCATGTCATTGACACTGATGGTTCGAAACCAATTGCGACGAAACCTTACCCTTGTGCTCCACATAAAAAACAGGAAATGCAACGTCAAATTTCTGAAATGATTAAGCAGGGCATAATCAGGGAATCAACAAGCGCCTGGGCTGCTCCTGCCTTTTTGGTTCCAAAGAAACAACCCAATGAATTTCGTTTCGTGACAGATTTCCGCAAGCTCAACCAAGTCACAAAAACGATCAATTATCCACTACCTGTCATGTCGCATATTTTAAATGACCTGTCGTCAACCAAATGGATGTCAACCTTGGATTTGGCGAGTGGATATTGGCAGGTGGCAGTACATCCGGACTCTGTCGATAAAACTGGCTTTGTGACTCCTTTTGGGGCCTATGAATATTTACGTATGCCCTTTGGACTAGCTTCTGCACCTGCTACTTTCCAAAAACTTATGGATACGGTTCTCAGACCTGTCCTGGGTCCCCATGTGCATGTCTATTTGGATGACATTATTATTACATCAGAGACTTTTGACGAGCACCTTTCTCTGCTCAAACAGGTGTTCCAACTCATATACAATGCTGGCTTGACGTTAAAACCTAGTAAATCCAGATAGCGAGGGACGAGATTGTATATCTGGGGTTGAAAATCACTCCCCACGGCTTATTTACGGATAATGAAAAAATTAGGCCTATTGTTGACTTTCCTCGGCCTAAAACAGCAAAAGAACTCTCACGCTTTCTGGGAATGACCGGATGGTATCAGCAGTTCGTCCCCGCTTATGCTACAATCTGTGAGCCATTATATGCTTTAAAACGTAAATACAAGAAGTTTGTTTGGACACCTGAGGCTAACGCTGCTTTTGAAACACTGAAGTCTGCGTTGACTCAGCCTCCGGTGTTGGCTTTCCCGGATCATACTAAGGAATGTGATATTTATACTGACGCATCTGGAGTTGGTCTTGGTTGCGTTTTGTCACAAGCTGGGCATCAAATAGCTTTTGCGTCTCGTACTTTAGCCAAAGCTGAACGCAATTATTCAGCTACGGAACGTGAATGTCTTGCTGTTGTGTAAGCGCTGAATAAATTTCAATGTTATCTTAACGAATTGACAGTTAACATAATTACGGATCATTCTGCCCTTCAGTATTTGAATTCTGCTAAGCACGTATCTCAAAGACTTATGAAGTGGGCTCTGAAGTTACAAGAGAGCAATATCAAAATTTCGTATCAGCCTGGTCATAAGAATCAATTACCGGATGCATTGTCTCGCGTCCCGATTAGTGGGGTCCCCACAGAAACTACTCCTGGATGTCAGCCTTTACCTCTAATAGCTGATATAACATCCAGAGAGCAGATAATGGCAGAATTAATAAATGATCCAGATTTTGGGGATATCTATAATTTTTTGCTTGCGGGTTCGCCCCCACAAAGTGATCCTTCTCTGGCTGGAAGGTCACAGCATTTTGAAGTCATAGAGGGTCTTCTTTATTATACAAAATCTAGGACTACTAGGGCAGAGTTTCGCCCATGTATTCCGCGAACCCTCAGAATGGCCCTTTTAAACGAATTTCATGACAAACCTCTTGCAGGCCATTTAGGTATTCGCAAGACCCGTTGTAAATTGCGGGATGTTGCCTATTGGCCTGGCATGTACCAAAGTGTGCTCGCATACGTTCAATCATGTCACTTGTGTCAGATTAATAATTACAGTAATGTAAGACCGGCCGGTCACTTGAAATCTAGTTCAAGTTCTCATGTTTTTGATATTATTTCAATAGATTTATTGGGACCTTATCCTTTATCTGTTAAAAACAAAGCTCGTTACGTGTTAGTATTAACTGATAATTTTTCTAAATGGGTTGAAGTTTTTCCCATTAAAGCCGCTAGGGCAGAAGTTATTTGTAATGTATTAGTTAATGAAGTATTCTCTAGATATAGTGCACCTAATAAAGTAGTTTCGGATAATGGTCCTCAATTTATTTCTGACATTTTTGAAAGAATGTGTGCGAGACTACACATTAAACATAAATTCATTTCCCCATATCATCCCCAGAGTAATCCTGCGGAACGCGTGAACCGCACGCTTGTGAAAATGATTGCTACATTTGTAATGGATCATCATGAAAGATGGGATGACCATTTGGAGCTTTTTGCGTTCGCCCTCCGCTCGTCTGTCCACGAATCTACTAAAATTACTCCTGCAGAACTTTTTCTGGGTCGCAAAATTAAAACCCCTTTTGAAAATTTAACGGGGATTATCGACGAACTAAACCAGCGACCAACTCCGCAATCAGTACGAATCATGGCAGAAAAAGCTCGTGTTGCAATGCTAGGAGCACAAGCGGCTCAAGCAAGATATTATAATACTAGGCGTAGGGAACCAGATCTTGTCGTTGGAGATCTCACTCTCGTGGAAACGCACTTCCAGTCTTCTGTTTCGCATACTTTAGTGAAGAAATTTTCACCCAGCTACGAAGGTCCATATCGGGTGGCAAATGTGTTTGAAAATAACATTGTTCTTGAAAAACCTGACAATCAATTTCAATACGTACACGTTGATCAGTGTCGCAAGTATCATGAACGAAATATCGATTTCATAATCAACCCTACTCAACCTTCTGTTCCACAGACTCAAGAGTCTATATCTCACGATCAACCTCCAGAAATTTTGGACGAACCAACAAACATTTTTGAAGAATCTCCAGTGATTTTTCCTTCACCCTCCCCTCCTCAAGACGGGTTTCCAAACACGCAACCTGATTCTCCCATGAGACCAAGGCTCGAATCGAGTTCTTCGAATACTAGTATCGTTCCTTTCCCTCCAACCATTGCCAAGACTATTGCTGCGCCGTTTCCTGATAACTCTGCACCAACGCAGGCTACTACTTCTTTGAATACCTCGTCAGAAAGTATTCCTGTAGGCAAATATAAACATCGCCCTGCACGACCACTGAATTACAGCAGCGACTCAGAGGCTTCGGACATTTCTGATTTATCAGTTATGAACACTAAATTTAATGTTACAAACCGTCCAGAACCACCAAAGGCTGGGCGCAAACGTGACTTGTCTCCCCAATCTGCTTCGCCGCAACAGCGACGAAGGCAGAAATCCTTGCATCCGCCCGGGTTTCGCCCCTGGAACCTACGCTCAGGGCAAACAAGGCCGATGCCTGCTGCTACTCTCATGCCACGTGGGCGTAAGCGCAAGCAAACGATGTGGCCAGAGCCACGTCCGTCCAAGAGAATACTGGAAGGACACAACGGGCCCCAGCACAAAGGGACTTCATATCAAAAGCCTGGGGGAGCCCGTTCCTATCAGCCGCAAGGATTTCCGGACCGCCAGACTTCAGACGTTCCTGACCGTTCTTCTCAGCCGCAGGGATTTCCGGACCGCCAGACTTCCGCCATTCCTGACCGTTCTTCTCAGCCGCAGGGATTTCCGGACCGCTAGACTTCCGCCATTCCTGACCGTTCTTCTCAGCCGCAGGGATTTCCGGACCGCCAGACTTCAGCCGTTCTTGACCGTTCTTCTCAGCCGCAGGGATTTCCGGACCCACAGACTTCAGCCGTTCCGGACCGACGGATTTCCGCCATTCCTGACCGTTCCCGTCAGCCGCCGGGATTTCTTGACCGACAGCAGACCGATGTTCCAGATCCATTAAAGTCCCTGAAGAGATCTAAGCCACCTGATTTTACCAGTCCGATTAGGCCTGGAAAACGTTATCGTACTAGAGTTTTTATGCGTCCTCGAGATAAGTAAGTTCTCGTGGACAGGTTCTTTTCTCAGTTTGTTGTTTTTCCTGCACGACCAGTTGGCGTGTCAGAATTTCTTTTTTTCGTGTGGGCCTATGCATTCTTTTTTGTGTATATATGTGTGTGTTTTTTTATATTTCTTCTATGTCCATCTACTAATCCAAATTTTTTTATATATCTATGTGCTTAGGGGTAAAATAATAAAATTGTTACTGTTAGGCAGCTCCAGGTAATTTTCGCTGCTGATACAGTTGGTATGTATTCAACGAATAATGCGAACGTAATTTGAAATTAAAATACTAAAATTGTTACTGTTAGGCAGCTCCAGGCAATCTTCGCTGCTGATACAGTTGGTATGTATTCACCGAATAATGAGAACGTCATTTGAAATTAAAAAAGCGATTCCTGCTAGGCAGAATAAAAGGAAGGTATGCCGATGCAGGTTTGTTTTGTTCAACAATACAAGTTTCACAGACGAATACAGATTTCTTAATTTTGTCATGCCAAGTTTGATAATGTAAATACTGCTGCCACCAAACAACGAAACAAAAAAGAGGTCGAGAAACGTCATTCAACGAAGTGTAAGACTTACACTCCAAAATTGATAGGTGTTTCGGAAAAAAAAAAAAAAAAGAAAAATTAAGGGGGAGATGATGTAACGTATACTCTATATTCACTTTCCTTTTGATTTTACTATCTCTGGTTATTTTATTTTTCTATGTAAATTATCTTCTTACTGAACGAAATATTATTTCACCCGCTGAATGAGATCTGGCAATGAGTGTAAGTCAACGAGATAGAAGTACGTAGAGCGCTTACGTCGGGGAACGGGTGAAGCCACCGGAAACAAGGGGCAGCCATGTTTGATGAGGTACAGAACGATTTCCGTTCCGTGTTAAGAAAGGGAGTTTTCGTAATATATGGTTTGATGTTAAATAAGGATATAACTCAGAAATGTTGTTATAAACACCTAGGGGATGAGACTAAAACTTTAACGTATCAAATAACGCTTTTCATTGTTAGTTGGCGGCAATAGTGTTTTAAAAAGAAAATTATATTTTAATGGATGCAGCTTGCTCTCGTTGAATAAAATCTCATGCCGTAATTTTTTGACATTTCACAAATATTTTGGAACCAATTTTCAGTGAAATATAAGTCAGCGGTAATGAGTAAATGAAAAAAAAAATAAATAAAAAAATAAAAAATACAGTTGCAGTCAATCCGCAATTTCGGTAAAAATCTTAGATATTCGTGGGTCATCACCATGAGAATGCTGAATCATCCCACAGCTTATTACTCCAAACATAGACGCCAAATATTTTATGAGAGTTTTAAATGAAAAAAAAAAAAAGTTCGAAGAAAAACGGAAAACAAACAATGAGTTTACACAGCCAAGAGGTACCAATATTAAAATACTTTTACCAACTGCCCCTATCTTATATAATCAGAAGAAAACTACTACTTAACTGGTTTTTATTTAATAAAAATTAAAAGTCCTTAGCACTGGGCATGTTTCTAATCTGTTTGTTAGCCTTAACATTCGACAACACAGATCTGTAAGCCTTATTCGTGGGTAGGCAAGGCAATTGTGGTAACTTGACCATAATAAAGGTATCTCCCAGTACATACACTAAATACTTCACACAATATAATTATCTCTCTCTCTATGTATATATAAGACCCAGAAGATGACCCCATGGGAGATGAATAGATGAAATTCGAAATCATGCAGGAGTGACACGGAGGAGACAGGCTCAAGACAAACAACTGTGGAAGAAACTTGGGGAGGCCTTCATCTAGCAGTGGATTGATAATGGTTGACAATGATGATAATGATATATATATTTTTTTATTATATACAGTATACATATATTGTAATGATAATAGTTGTCAATGATGATGATATATATACCATTATCAATCCACTGCTGAATGAAGGTCTCCCCAAGTTTCTTCCACAATTGTGTGTCTTGAGCCTGTCTCCTCCATATTACTCCGGCATGCTTTCGAATTCCATCCACCCATCTCCCATGGGTTCTTCTTCTGTCCCTCGGAATCCAGTTCAAAATTTCAGTCGTCCATCGGTGGTCTGTTCTTCTGGCAACATGTCCAGCCCATTGCCATTTCAGTGATTTCACTCTATCTCTCTCTGTATATATATATTCTTTGAGTTGTCTGCATTCTTTGCATGTCTTTTTTTGGTATCAAAAGAAAATCTTTCTATACATCCTGCTTATCTTTTTTAGTTAAGGTCATACATACAGTATATATATATATATACACACACACACCTGGTTATGATGTCGCCCACCCTCTCTTTTTTCTCTCTCTCTATATATATAAAACATTACGTATAAACATTACTTACCTTTTTCCTGTATTTTTTATTCTGTCAGTTTACTTTTTGATGTATTTTAACAGCAGGAATAGGCTAACCCTTTTTTGATGAAAATTATTTTATTTATGTATCTACATATGTTTATTTGCTATGTATTATTTAACTATCTTCCAAAGTTTATCCGTAAGAAAAAGAATTGAAAATAATTATTCTTAAGTGCAGTTTAAATAAACTTGGTGACCTAATATATGTTGTAGTTACAGATATATATATATATCACTTCTGTAACTCCCCTGTGACCTAGGTATAGACAGACATTGGGGCAATATGATGCTCCAAATGCTATTTACAGTTAGCAACACCAGTACTGAGTAGCTAAAAATAGTTTTATGTACTTTTTCAACCTAAAAAGACATAATTTTTGGTATCAAAAGAAAAATCTTTCTACACATCCTGCTTTTAATGTCTGGGCAGGTAAATTTTCTCTGGGCATGTATTATTTTAGATATTTTTCAAGCTCTGGGCTGAGTGACCGAAAAATTCAGATTATGGACTTTAATTTTTTTATGGGACAAAAAAGTATTTTTTTTTGTTTCAGTATTAAGTATTTAATATTTTTTTATTTGCACTTTCATATTTTACTTTTTTTTTTAAGAAGCCTAGTTTTTTGTTGTCCCAAAGCTGAAATTTTGTAGTTTTCACCTGATACACATTTTGGCAATTGTTAAGATGTTCTGCACATAGTTTTTTTTTTTTTTTTTTTTTCAATTTTAAGGGCACAGCCTCTTATTAATATGAAGTGAGAAATTAACAACCACTGATTTGCATTCATGATGTGCAAAAAGTTTGGCGAGCAAATGTTTATGTTTTGTGTTGTTATTTTGTGGGTTCCTTCAACAGTCTTGCTGGAAATACAAGTGCGTCTGATTTGTATTTTAGAGAAATACAGGCACAACTTGTTCAATTCAAAGAAAGATTGATTTACGTGAGTGATATTTGTTCAATACTAACCTCTCATATATATGGTTGATGCAATAGGAATAACTGGCAATTTATACATGGACATATTGGCTGTACATTCATCATGAATCAGAGGTCACATTCTTCAAAAAAAAAAACAAAAAAAAACACCACCTATCACGCAAAAATCAAATGCAAGTAGTTATTACAAAATGTTGCTAGTCCCTTTCTTTTGTATTATTCCATAATTTTTTTCAATTGTCATTTCATAATCGTTTGTGCCAGTTTTCATAAATATTTTATGTTATTTGCATTTTTGAGGTACCATTGTACTCCCTGTTTCCTATTTTCAGTTTTAAATCAATATGGCCTGTATTTTTGCTACCCAAAAACCACACACATTGTACTAACACATTCACAAATAAAGAGTATTATGTCAAGAAATTTTCAAGCTCCCCACTCTCACTTTGTTGCAGTAATACTACAGATTAATCACTAATCAGAGACAAATGCCTAGAACACAAGCTAGGTGACCCTGTGCTTTCAGATAAAATACTAGATTGTTTCCTGGCAGGTGTCAGCAAGCAATAAATTTATATTACCAATCACAATTATTACTTCTGCAATTTAAGTAACCATAAATTGATTGCTTTACCAGTATTTGCTATCTAATGGGCATTAGCCATGGGTACATGATCTTTATCACATAAAAAGAAATTGCTGCTTCCCAAGATTTTGAAATATTTGTTGTCTTGTCAGACAAGTTGCAAGTACACTGTACAGATTCTAGAATATATATATAAATGCCATTTGCAAAACATCCTCAAGTATATGTAAAAAAAAAAAAAACACTAGCATAAGTAAAAATTGTTCCCAAAAGCCTCAAACTTGGTAACTCACAATTAACCTCATCTTCCCATAAACATGATTCAGTGTTCACATTGAGTACGACTGTTTACAAAATATAAGGAATAAAAGTCTTAAGATAACACAGATATTGAAATGGTTCATCTGCTGGTTTAATCACCAGCTACACGGATTAGATGTCCTATTTTCTGCGTTTGATTAACTGAGCATTTACACCTCAACCTTATTTAAAAATGCTTACTTGTGAAATGTAGGGCTAACCTTCCAAAAGTGGAGTAAATGGCATTTTATTGTTGAAATAATTATCCAAAATGTGCTGATAATTGTGAATATTCACAAATCATAACACGATCGCCGAGCAGCTGAAAGAACCGAGGTGACTCCTTGACACACGCAGAATTTGTACCTCATCAAAGATGGCGGGCTCTCCCCTCGTTGGCTTCAGCTGCCACAGCAGAGAACTAATCACAGAAGCACTCTATGTATTTCTATCTCGTTGGTGTAAGTCATGACGTGGTGGTAGCTAGTATATATAGGCGCGTTCATCGATAGCGGGAGAGCGTTTTGTTATACGAGGAGAGATTTTGTTGTTATAAGGAGAGATTTTGTTGTATGTGATTAGTGATTCTTCATTATTGTGAAACAAGTTGTGTGTGTGTGCTTTGGATGATCAAGCGTACCGAATAAAAAAGCTTGTCGTAAGTACGTCTTTCTCAATTCATAGTTTTTGTCAGACCTCTGTCTGGCTGTTAGGTTTATATCATTAGTTTATTACCATTAACAACCAGCGTTAAGACTTTATTCATGTTCTTAATTAACTAGTAACAACAACCATTTGAATTCACTATTTGAAGCTTAGTACAAGTATATCATTCAGTAGCAGAAGCATTATACTTAAGCTCAGTAGGAAAGCTTCATTCATTATAATTAGCTTAGCGGAAAGCAAAATAAAGCTAATTCATTATAAAGTGTCTGATTGGGTTTTGTAAGACTTTAGTGATTAAAAATGTTGCATAGATTAAATCCAGATATTACATTTTAGTTAATTTTAAAGTAACATAAAAAATTTCACAACTTACCCATTTAAACTTGAATATGAGGATGGAAAGCTACATTTATTGTGCTACAGGATTGCAAAAATACTGATCTAAAAGCATTTGTTTCTTCCTTTTTTATGCTAAATTCTCAAAGTACGTGTCCATTTCCCTCAAATTTCTCATTATGTCCGCTGTAACACGTTCGTGGCTTTCTATAAAGCGGAGAAAAGTTTCTAATGCTTTACCAGCTTCAGTTGAAGGCCTGAAGTTGAAATTGGCCTGCACTCATCTTCTTGCGTTTCTCATTCATCTTCCTCTTGCGTTTTGAATTTTTGATGTCGGAAATAACGTCGATATTTTGCATTTCAAAAGTGGGAACATCTTTGTCAACGTTTACAAACTCTTCAAAGGACGATTTGAAGTTTAGTTTTTTTTTTTTTTTTTTTTTGCAAACTTTTCCAAGCTTCATTGTTGCCATGACTGTTTTCTTCATCAGAAAAACTAAGCTCATCAGCGTTGAAACCAGCTTTCCTGAGGCAATTTGTGATCGTTGAAGATGATACCTTTTCGCACGAAGAAACAATAAAATGCATGGCATCTAATAAATTCAATTTCAGTGTAATTCCTAATTCTGGAGTAACTTGAGAGTGATTCAAGCTTCTGTGGCAGGGACGCGCCAAGCAGAGGGTTCAACGGGTGCACTGCACCCGGGCGGCAGCTTCCAAAGGGACGGCAGAAAGACACAGTCAAATTTTACGAAAAATAAATTAACATGAAAAACGGGGAAGAAGTTTAAAAAATATGTTTCTTGAGAAATCGCAATCCTTCGTGGTACCTTTATTTTTAAATCATTATATATTATCGTGCTTTCATTCTCACGGTGCAACATTTCACTACACTGGGAGTGAACCAACACGTATGGGAGATTCAGGAAGCTTTATACAAAACCGCTGTGTTTGTGATCAACACAAATGCACTCCCTCTGACGTGTCGCCCATGGCCAGTTGGAATAACCATGGCCTTGTCAAACCGCTTTGATTCCGAGGGTCTTTTTTTCTTTAAGAAAGCGGAACAACATGTATTTTCCTGGAACATCTCTTTCCGTCCTCCCCAGCTCCCAGTCGCAGTGTCGATATCCCATTAAGAAAAGGAAGTAGCTTCTTGAGACAATAGCAGCAGTACGTCGGCACTTCCCTCGCTAAAAATTTCCCGAAGCACCTTTTTTACGTGTGAATAAAATACAGTGGACATTGGGAAGTGATTTGCGTATGTTTATCTCAGCCTGGGATCATGCTGAATCAGACAGCGCAAACAATAAAATACCCCCACACCAAGGTACTTAGAAGGAGGAGAGGTAAGTCCATCGTAACTGCGCCGTCTTCCCGCTTCTCTTCGCTGCGCTGTGACGTCACGGTGGCCATAAGCGAAGCTGTAACGCGCACGGAGCCATACCGAGAAAGTGTCGTGTGCTCTGTGAATTTTCAATCGAAATAACAGAACTAGTTTTGAGTAAATAATTTTTAAGTAAAAATTGTACAAACATCCAACTATTTTTCAAAATAGAGTAAACAAATATATATATATATATATATATATATATATTGAAAGAGCGAGGGAATATGAACTTCCAATGTGCATGGCTTTTATCGATTATGAAAAAGCCTTTGATTCGGTGAAACCATCAGCAGTTACAATGGCTCTGAAATCCTGCGGTATTGAAGATGCATACATTAATATTATTAATAACATCTATGAAAATGCAAGTGCAAAGATTTGGCTGTTTAAAAATACAACACACATAGAAATTGGAAAAGGAGTGAGACAAGGTGACGCCATATCTCCGAAGCTCTTTAATGCCACATTGGAAAATGTCTTTCAACCACTGAACTGGGAAAACAAAGGGATAAAGATTAATGGAGATTATCTAACCCACCTTCGTTTTGCTGATGACATAGTCATTTTTGCAAATACCCCATCAGAGCTGCAGAGTATGATCCAGGAACTTGCTGACAAGAGTAAAGAAGTGGGATTAAAAATGAACTTTCAGAAGACAAAAGTGATGTTCAATGCTTTTACAAGAAATGAAGATTTATCGATTGATGGAGAAAAGCTGGAGATAACAGACACGTACGTTTATCTTGGACAGCAGATATCAAGTGAGGGTCACATTGATGAAGAAATTAATCGGCGTACAAAACTTGCCTGGAGAGCTTTTGGAAGAAACAGCATAATTTTCAAGAGCAATATGCCATTATGTCTTAAAAGAAAAGTGTTTGATCAATGCATCCTTCCAGTGCTTACGTATGGTGCAGAGACATGGACCTTAACTAAAAGAGACATACAAAGGCTGCAGACAACTCAAAGCAGCATGGAGAGGTGCATGCTTGGTGTAACCAGGAGAGATAAGAAGAGAAACTCGTGGATCCGAAAAATGACAAGAGTGGAAGACATCATGATCAGAGTTAAAGCCCTGAAATGGCAATAGGCTGGACATACTGCCAGAAGGACAGACCATCGATGGACAGCCGAAATTTTAGATTGGATTCCAAGGGACAAGAAAAGACCCAGAAGAAGACCACATGGGAGATGGGTGGATGAAATTCGAAAGTATGCGGGAGTGACATGGAGGAGACTAGCACAAGACAGACCGTTGTGGAGGAAACTTGGGGAGACCTTCGTCCAGCAGTGGATTGATAATGGTTGAAAATGATGATGATGATATATATATATATATATATATATATATATATATATATATACTTAAGAGCAAAACTGAAGACTAAGGAAACAATTTTAGAATTTAAAACGAAGGGTGCAAAATAACCTGAAAATCAAAACGCGCAACGCAGCAGTTTTGAAAATTCAGAATACACATTCTATAAAGAAGACACCCAAGCAAAAAAACACACATATAATTTTGACTCACACCTAATACAACATAGAAAAGGTTATGTATCTACCTGTGTGAGTAAAAGGAGAAAAGACAAAAAAAAAAAAAAAAAACAACTGAATGTAGAAGGTGTCGAGAATACTGAGCCTTGGCCTTATCAAGGACCAGCAAAAACTCTGCACCCTCTCACTTCCACAAAGACCCAGTTGGAAATGGGCCTCTGCAAGGCCATAGATGCAAGTAACATTCCCACCTAAAATAGTTAAAAAACATATATATACAAGTCATGTCCTCCGGAGAGTAGCATGACCTAGCACCAGTTAACAATTTCGCTTGCATCCATTAACCTTCATGGCCCGACCCATGCTCTTCATCTGCCACCATCAAACAGAGAGAAGAAGATTAAAGAGAACTCAAGCTGTGAGAGTGACATAATAAATGGAAATGATTCTCAGCTACAACGAAATTCCAAGTTCGTCTGAGAGAGAATCCAAACCTGAAAAATAATGCAAAGGAATCCAAATTCTACATTGCAATCAAAAAAAAAAAAAAGGAAATGTCAATCCATACCGAACAGATTCCTGAAAGAAAACCCGAGTCCAAAACCCCCACTCTACAACCCAAGACAGCACCAAAACGAGAACAAGTTAAAGATTAATATTAACCAAAGAAAACTCTGTGAAAGCCATATACCCCAAACAGTTAGTTGCAACATGTACAAAGCACTTCAGCAGTGCCCCAAGTGCATAACCAATTAGTCATCAAGAACTCAACCACCTTGAAAAAACAGCGCATAGACAGCGCATAGAAACGGAACAGGCCCAGCCCTCCCCTGCCCCTAGGTACCCCAAAAGACGCTCAAAGTTACAAAGAAAAGCAAGAGTCAAAACCCGCAAAAATGTCAACAGACAAACCAATGCCCAAAAGCTGAAAAGCCAAAAAACGACAGAGAAAAGGCACACAAAGTACAAACATTGAACTTATAAAACCTAGAACCCAAAAACAAGGAAGAGAGCTTACCTCTTGTGTAACAAAAACTTTTCTCCACACAAGAGGAGAACATGGCTGACCCCCTCCGCCACTCCCTAGACGCCGGGGGGCAGTGAGGGTGGGGCCGATGGCCCCCTCACACAGCAAGAAAACAACGCGCGGAGATTTTAACCAGAGAAAAAAATATATAAACCCAAGACTGTGGATCTGCATGATCAGAATGAGCAGAATTAACTCCCCAGAATACATGAGAAATACCATGAAATACACGAGCAGTTTATTTAATAATCTTTGCATGTATTAAATCACCTTAGTGAGCTTCTATAGATCAATCAGAATCCCATTAATTTTAATGCTGGTTTTACCATTTCTAGTATAGCCATCCCAGTGATGAACAACCAGTTTTCTTTTCCACTTGTTTTCACCCTCTTTTACAAACAGATTTTCAAGCTCTCTTTGTGATTTTGTCTATATTATTTAATTTTTTGTTTCAATAGGACCGCCACATCCACAGCACCAAGGTTCCCCTAGGTAGTCAATAGGCATCCCCCAGCCAACCTCCCTACGGCCCCGATCGGTCAGAATCATATCATCAACTGTGTAGAAAACCAAAGCAGATCTGCCAACCCCACTCCACTATTCAGAACAATTTTTCCCAAAGTTCCCTTGATGAAAGAAGAAGGAATTTCGTTCTCTAGAAAACTTTCTAATAGTATATTAATGTGGTAATTGAAATCCAAATTGTTGCTGCAAATTCTTGAAACCCCCAGGACCTGAGAAACCAGCACATTCTCAACCACTTTGGTTGAAATGTTATTACTCCAGTGCAGATATTCAACCACTTTGAAAGGAAAATTAACTCCCCTATCAAAGAGGCCAATAGATGGGCCACCTCTGCCGAGCTCAATGCCCAAGTCCAGGAACCCAAGTTCCTGACCACTGTGGTTTGTTTCACATAAAGTTAAGAGAGCTGGGATAGATATTATCAAAATCACTCTCTATAACTTCTGAACCATTGATACACAGCAGATCATCAATATATCTAAAAGTGTAAAGGTAGTCATCTGAGCAGGTGGGGTGATTTCCAATGAATTTACATTCCCCAAAGAACAGGAATAGACTAGCGATACCTGTGGACATTAATGTTCCCACTGGAACACCGTTCACTTGCCCATAGAGAGTATTACCATATAAGATATGGTCATTTTCCATGCAGCAATTGAGACAAGAGTTCCAAGTTCCCACATCAACAAATTGGTTAAGTTTAAATTCTGCATACAGCTCCTTAAATGTAGTGATTATATCTGATAGAGGCAGATTAGTATATAGGTTTTCAAAATCATAACTATTAATATCTAGGGGACAAACTTTGAGTATAGTAGAAATTACTTCTGCATTATTATTAATTATCCAAAAATCTCTGTACATCAAGTTAGAACAGTTTCTAATGTGTTTCAAAACCTTCTTTAAGACATCTTCAAAAGCAAGATCTATTTTCTTTTTATGACTCCTTACTCCACTAGCTATGAACCTGAACTTCACAGGATCCCTATGAAACTTAACCGTTGCAAAAAGAAATGGAAATTCAGGCCCATATCTTCTAGTTTGTGGAATTTTAAGTTTCTTGAAGAATGCCTTAAACCGATTTTCTAACTGCTTGGTAGAATAACTTACGGGCTCGTATGTTACTCTATTATTGAGTTCCATAGTTAACAATTCAAAATAGAACTTCTTACAGATAATTGCAAAATTATTGCTAGCTTTATCCGTAGTGGTAAAAATAAATTGGTCTTGTAGTTTGGAGAGTGACCTTTTAGCTTCTCCAGAGAAAAAGAGATTTCTGTCGAAACAAAAGTCCAGACCTGCCAACTCACCGGTGAAGCATTCTGAATTTTCAAAACTGCTGCGTTGCGCGTTTTGATTTTCAGGTTATTTTGCACCCTTCGTTTTAAATTCTAAAATTGTTTCCTTAGTCTTCAGTTTTGCTCTTAAGTAACTAATTTCAATTTATTATTTAGCAGCTCATGCGCAAATTCTAGTTGAAATGTTTTATTATTATTTTTATTTATTTATTTTTTTTTTTTTTTTTTTTTTTTTTTATTACTATTTTTTTCACTTGAGGTTTTTTTTTCATTTTCTAATTTTTCTTTTTAGTATGTTTTGGATGCAGCTTATTGGAGTGTAGTTTATACTCGAGTTTGGTCTTTTCTTGGACTGCTTATTTCTAAAAAGTTTTTCCTAGTTGGTTTGCTCAGAAATTGTATGTTTTGGCCCAAGTGGTGTTCTAAGGACGATGAAAGGATTGGAGGTCAGCTCAGATATTTTAAGTCCTCCCGCTCGGTTAGGCTAGCACCCTTTCCCATAGTGTATGAACTCGCTGGCAAAGGTAATCTAAAGTTATGAAATGACAAACGTTGTTTGACATGTAAATCTGCAGATCCTAACCTGTATTCTTCTGTTGGGGATAATTGCTCCAACAAGTTTTGCAAAGCCTACAATACCATCTATAAGCTCACCTGTACTGTCTGCAACCTTAGCTATATTGGCCAAAGTAAAAATCCTCTTCATCTTGGGATTAATGGTCACAGGTCTCTAGTAAACAAGTTCTCTAATTCAGGAGTGAACCCCTCCACAAACGCCAACCAGTACTCCACCTTTGAATTAGAGCATTTCCATACTCATGGTTTTGACAAAGTGAAAATAGAGGTACTACATATTATTCCTGACCTCTATGCTCGGCTAGAAACTGAATCCCTTGAAATTTTGCAGCATCAGTCTCTTTATCCCTATGGCCTTAATTCCACTCTATCTGACAATAAGCATAATCAGCATAAATTTTCAATTCGTGAACTGTTCTTTCTTGTTAATAATAAGAGCTGCTCTAGAGGTAATAGAGGACAGAGGTTATTTCGCACATCAAGCAAAGTTGATTTTGCTAACTTGCTAAAAACTCTGGAAAGCTTTAAAACTGGCACTAATTTTGTTAAAAATACTTACAAAATTCTCAAGTCCTTCAAGCACTCTGTCCTTAAATGTTTTTTCAAATTCTGGAATGAAACTGCTGACCATGTTGATAAGCATGTTTTTGCTTTGGTTCTGGACATTCTTAAACATATTCTTAAAGATAAAATTTCTCTTAAAGAATTTTCCAGTAATTTTGTTACCATCAGGTTCCTCAATAAAGCCTACGATAATCTCAATGTAAGGAAGCTGTTCTACAATAATGCAATTTTTTTTCCCATCCACAGGCACCAGTCTATTGTAAGTTTTAAATATGTTAAGACCTTAGGGTCAATAGTTAAAAACTACAAACTTAACTCTTCGAGCTACATTCCTGTAATTACTTCTTGTTCTTGTGATGAACATAAAGAAACAGTTCACTATGATAAGAATTACAACCATATTATCACCGGAAACTTGAGTTATGTTGAAAATGAAAAGCTTAGGAATTTATTAGAGTATGGCTCTAAATTCAGACCTTCCTTCACAATTTCCAAAGAAAGGATTCTTGAGAGCTTCACTCAAGATGTAAATAAGTACATCGTAAAAACCAGTTTGACGTACAATCAGCCTATTGAGGCCTTCGCAGAATGGAAATATAATATAATCAATAGCTTCACCGGTGAGTTGGCAGGTCTGGACTTTTGTTTCGACAGAAATCTCTTTTTCTCTGGAGAAGCTAAAAGGTCACTCTCCAAACTACAAGACCAATTTATTTTTACCACTACGGATAAAGCTAGCAATAATTTTGCAATTATCTGTAAGAAGTTCTATTTTGAATTGTTAACTATGGAACTCAATAATAGAGTAACATACGAGCCCGTAAGTTATTCTACCAAGCAGTTAGAAAATCGGTTTAAGGCATTCTTCAAGAAACTTAAAATTCCACAAACTAGAAGATATGGGCCTGAATTTCCATTTCTTTTTGCAACGGTTAAGTTTCATAGGGATCCTGTGAAGTTCAGGTTCATAGCTAGTGGAGTAAGGAGTCATAAAAAGAAAATAGATCTTGCTTTTGAAGATGTCTTAAAGAAGGTTTTGAAACACATTAGAAACTGTTCTAACTTGATGTACAGAGATTTTTGGATAATTAATAATAATGCAGAAGTAATTTCTACTATACTCAAAGTTTGTCCCCTAGATATTAATAGTTATGATTTTGAAAACCTATATACTAATCTGCCTCTATCAGATATAATCACTACATTTAAGGAGCTGTATGCAGAATTTAAACTTAACCAATTTGTTGATGTGGGAACTTGGAACTCTTGTCTCAATTGCTGCATGGAAAATGACCATATCTTATATGGTAATACTCTCTATGGGCAAGTGAACGGTGTTCCAGTGGGAACATTAATGTCCACAGGTATCGCTAGTCTATTCCTGTTCTTTGGGGAATGTAAATTCATTGGAAATCACCCCACCTGCTCAGATGACTACCTTTACACTTTTAGATATATTGATGATCTGCTGTGTATCAATGGTTCAGAAGTTATAGAGAGTGATTTTGATAATATCTATCCCAGCTCTCTTAACTTATGTGAAACAAACCACAGTGGTCAGGAACTTGGGTTCCTGGACTTGGGCATTGAGCTCGGCAGAGGTGGCCCATCTATTGGCCTCTTTGATAGGGGAGTTAATTTTCCTTTCAAAGTGGTTGAATATCTGCACTGGAGTAATAACATTTCAACCAAAGTGGTTGAGAATGTGCTGGTTTCTCAGGTCCTGGGGGTTTCAAGAATTTGCAGCAACAATTTGGATTTCAATTACCACATTAATATACTATTAGAAAGTTTTCTAGAGAACGAAATTCCTTCTTCTTTCATCAAGGGAACTTTGGGAAAAATTGTTCTGAATAGTGGAGTGGGGTTGGCAGATCTGCTTTGGTTTTCTACACAGTTGATGATATGATTCTGACCGATCGGGGCCGTAGGGAGGTTGGCTGGGGGATGCCTATTGACTACCTAGGGGAACCTTGGTGCTGTGGATGTGGCGGTCCTATTGAAACAAAAAATTAAATAATATAGACAAAATCACAAAGAGAGCTTGAAAATCTGTTTGTAAAAGAGGGTGAAAACAAGTGGAAAAGAAAACTGGTTGTTCATCACTGGGATGGCTATACTAGAAATGGTAAAACCAGCATTAAAATTAATGGGATTCTGATTGATCTATAGAAGCTCACTAAGGTGATTTAATACATGCAAAGATTATTAAATAAACTGCTCGTGTATTTCATGGTATTTCTCATGTATTCTGGGGAGTTAATTCTGCTCATTCTGATCATGCAGATCCACAGTCTTGGGTTTATATATTTTTTTCTCTGGTTAAAATCTCCGCGCGTTGTTTTCTTGCTGTTTGAGGGGGCCATCGGCCCCACCCTCACTGCCCCCCGGCGTCTAGGGAGTGGCGGAGGGGTCAGCCATGTTCTCCTCTTGTGTGGAGAAAAGTTTTTGTTACACAAGAGGTAAGCTCTCTTCCTTGTTTTTGGGTTCTAGGTTTTATAAGTTCAATGTTTGTACTTTGTGTGCCTTTTCTCTGTCGTTTTTTGGCTTTTCAGCTTTTGGGCATTGGTTTGTCTGTTGACATTTTTGCGGGTTTTGACTCTTGCTTTTCTTTGTAGCTTTGAGCGTCTTTTGGGGTACCTAGGGGCAGGGGAGGGCTGGGCCTGTTCCTTTTCTATGCGCTGTCTATGCGCTGTTTTTTCAAGGTGGTTGAGTTCTTGATGACTAATTGGTTATGCACTTGGGGCACTGCTGAAGTGCTTTGTACATGTTGCAACTAACTGTTTGGGGTATATGGCTTTCACAGAGTTTTCTTTGGTTAATATTAATCTTTAACTTGTTCTCGTTTTGGTGCTGTCTTGGGTTGTAGAGTGGGGGTTTTGGACTCGGGTTTTCTTTCAGGAATCTGTTCGGTATGGATTGACATTTCCTTTTTTTTTTTTTTTTTTGATTGCAATGTAGAATTTGGATTCCTTTGCATTATTTTTCAGGTTTGGATTCTCTCTCAGACGAACTTGGAATTTCGTTGTAGCTGAGAATCATTTCCATTTATTATGTCACTCTCACAGCTTGAGTTCTCTTTAATCTTCTTCTCTCTGTTTGATGGTGGCAGATGAAGAGCATGGGTCGGGCCATGAAGGTTAATGGATGCAAGCGAAATTGTTAACTGGTGCTAGGTCATGCTACTCTACGGAGGACATGACTTGTATATATATGTTTTTTAACTATTTTAGGTGGGAATGTTACTTGCATCTATGGCCTTGCAGAGGCCCATTTCCAACTGGGTCTTTGTGGAAGTGAGAGGGTGCAGAGTTTTTGCTGGTCCTTGATAAGGCCAAGGCTCAGTATTCTCGACACCTTCTACATTCAGTTGTTTTTTTTTTTTTTTTTTTGTCTTTTTCTCCTTTTACTCACACAGGTAGATACATAACCTTTTCTATGTTGTATTAGGTGTGAGTCAAAATTATATGTGTGTTTTTTTGCTTGGGTGTCTTCTTTATAGAATGTGTATTCTGAATTTTCAAAACTGCTGCGTTGCGCGTTTTGATTTTCAGGTTATTTTGCACCCTTCGTTTTAAATTCTAAAATTGTTTCCTTAGTCTTCAGTTTTGCTCTTAAGTAACTAATTTCAATTTATTATTTAGCAGCTCATGCGCAAATTCTAGTTGAAATGTTTTATTATTATTTTTATTTATTTATTTTTTTTTTTTTTTTTTTTTTTTTTTTTTTATTACTATTTTTTTCACTTGAGGTTTTTTTTTTCATTTTCTAATTTTTCTTTTTAGTATGTTTTGGATGCAGCTTATTGGAGTGTAGTTTATACTCGAGTTTGGTCTTTTCTTGGACTGCTTATTTCTAAAAGTTTTTCCTAGTTGGTTTGCTCAGAAATTGTATGTTTTGGCCCAAGTGGTGTTCTAAGGACGATGAAAGGATTGGAGGTCAGCTCAGATATTTTAAGTCCTCCCGCTCAGTTAGGCTAGCACCCTTTCCCATAGTGTATGAACTCGCTGGCAAAGGTAATCTAAAGTTATGAAATGACAAACGTTGTTTGACATGTAAATCTGCAGATCCTAACCTGTATTCTTCTGTTGGGGATAATTGCTCCAACAAGTTTTGCAAAGCCTACAATACCATCTATAAGCTCACCTGTACTGTCTGCAACCTTAGCTATATTGGCCAAAGTAAAAATCCTCTTCATCTTGGGATTAATGGTCACAGGTCTCTAGTAAACAAGTTCTCTAATTCAGGAGTGAACCCCTCCACAAACGCCAACCAGTACTCCACCTTTGAATTAGAGCATTTCCATACTCATGGTTTTGACAAAGTGAAAATAGAGGTACTACATATTATTCCTGACCTCTATGCTCGGCTAGAAACTGAATCCCTTGAAATTTTGCAGCATCAGTCTCTTTATCCCTATGGCCTTAATTCCACTCTATCTGACAATAAGCATAATCAGCATAAATTTTCAATTCGTGAACTGTTCTTTCTTGTTAATAATAAGAGCTGCTCTAGAGGTAATAGAGGACAGAGGTTATTTCGCACATCAAGCAAAGTTGATTTTGCTAACTTGCTAAAAACTCTGGAAAGCTTTAAAACTGGCACTAATTTTGTTAAAAATACTTACAAAATTCTCAAGTCCTTCAAGCACTCTGTCCTTAAATGTTTTTCAAATTCTGGAATGAAACTGCTGACCATGTTGATAAGCATGTTTTTGCTTTGGTTCTGGACATTCTTAAACATATTCTTAAAGATAAAATTTCTCTTAAAGAATTTTCCAGTAATTTTGTTACCATCAGGTTCCTCAATAAAGCCTACGATAATCTCAATGTAAGGAAGCTGTTCTACAATAATGCAATTTTTTTCCCATCCACAGGCACCAGTCTATTGTAAGTTTTAAATATGTTAAGACCTTAGGGTCAATAGTTAAAAACTACAAACTTAACTCTTCGAGCTACATTCCTGTAATTACTTCTTGTTCTTGTGATGAACATAAAGAAACAGTTCACTATGATAAGAATTACAACCATATTATCACCGGAAACTTGAGTTATGTTGAAAATGAAAAGCTTAGGAATTTATTAGAGTATGGCTCTAAATTCAGACCTTCCTTCACAATTTCCAAAGAAAGGATTCTTGAGAGCTTCACTCAAGATGTAAATAAGTACATCGTAAAAACCAGTTTGACGTACAATCAGCCTATTGAGGCCTTCGCAGAATGGAAATATAATATAATCAATAGCTTCACCGGTGAGTTGGCAGGTCTGGACTTTTGTTTCGACAGAAATCTCTTTTTCTCTGGAGAAGCTAAAAGGTCACTCTCCAAACTACAAGACCAATTTATTTTTACCACTACGGATAAAGCTAGCAATAATTTTGCAATTATCTGTAAGAAGTTCTATTTTGAATTGTTAACTATGGAACTCAATAATAGAGTAACATACGAGCCCGTAAGTTATTCTACCAAGCAGTTAGAAAATCGGTTTAAGGCATTCTTCAAGAAACTTAAAATTCCACAAACTAGAAGATATGGGCCTGAATTTCCATTTCTTTTTGCAACGGTTAAGTTTCATAGGGATCCTGTGAAGTTCAGGTTCATAGCTAGTGGAGTAAGGAGTCATAAAGAAAATAGATCTTGCTTTTGAAGATGTCTTAAAGAAGGTTTTGAAACACATTAGAAACTGTTCTAACTTGATGTACAGAGATTTTTGGATAATTAATAATAATGCAGAAGTAATTTCTACTATACTCAAAGTTTGTCCCCTAGATATTAATAGTTATGATTTTGAAAACCTATATACTAATCTGCCTCTATCAGATATAATCACTACATTTAAGGAGCTGTATGCAGAATTTAAACTTAACCAATTTGTTGATGTGGGAACTTGGAACTCTTGTCTCAATTGCTGCATGGAAAATGACCATATCTTATATGGTAATACTCTCTATGGGCAAGTGAACGGTGTTCCAGTGGGAACATTAATGTCCACAGGTATCGCTAGTCTATTCCTGTTCTTTGGGGAATGTAAATTCATTGGAAATCACCCCACCTGCTCAGATGACTACCTTTACACTTTTAGATATATTGATGATCTGCTGTGTATCAATGGTTCAGAAGTTATAGAGAGTGATTTTGATAATATCTATCCCAGCTCTCTTAACTTATGTGAAACAAACCACAGTGGTCAGGAACTTGGGTTCCTGGACTTGGGCATTGAGCTCGGCAGAGGTGGCCCATCTATTGGCCTCTTTGATAGGGGAGTTAATTTTCCTTTCAAAGTGGTTGAATATCTGCACTGGAGTAATAACATTTCAACCAAAGTGGTTGAGAATGTGCTGGTTTCTCAGGTCCTGGGGGTTTCAAGAATTTGCAGCAACAATTTGGATTTCAATTACCACATTAATATACTATTAGAAAGTTTTCTAGAGAACGAAATTCCTTCTTCTTTCATCAAGGGAACTTTGGGAAAAATTGTTCTGAATAGTGGAGTGGGGTTGGCAGATCTGCTTTGGTTTTCTACACAGTTGATGATATGATTCTGACCGATCGGGGCCGTAGGGAGGTTGGCTGGGGGATGCCTATTGACTACCTAGGGGAACCTTGGTGCTGTGGATGTGGCGGTCCTATTGAAACAAAAAATTAAATAATATAGACAAAATCACAAAGAGAGCTTGAAAATCTGTTTGTAAAAGAGGGTGAAAACAAGTGGAAAAGAAAACTGGTTGTTCATCACTGGGATGGCTATACTAGAAATGGTAAAACCAGCATTAAAATTAATGGGATTCTGATTGATCTATAGAAGCTCACTAAGGTGATTTAATACATGCAAAGATTATTAAATAAACTGCTCGTGTATTTCATGGTATTTCTCATGTATTCTGGGGAGTTAATTCTGCTCATTCTGATCATGCAGATCCACAGTCTTGGGTTTATATATTTTTTTCTCTGGTTAAAATCTCCGCGCGTTGTTTTCTTGCTGTGTGAGGGGGCCATCGGCCCCACCCTCACTGCCCCCCGGCGTCTAGGGAGTGGCGGAGGGGGTCAGCCATGTTCTCCTCTTGTGTGGAGAAAAGTTTTTGTTACACAAGAGGTAAGCTCTCTTCCTTGTTTTTGGGTTCTAGGTTTTATAAGTTCAATGTTTGTACTTTGTGTGCCTTTTCTCTGTCGTTTTTTGGCTTTTCAGCTTTTGGGCATTGGTTTGTCTGTTGACATTTTTGCGGGTTTTGACTCTTGCTTTTCTTTGTAACTTTGAGCGTCTTTTGGGGTACCTAGGGGCAGGGGAGGGCTGGGCCTGTTCCTTTTCTATGCGCTGTCTATGCGCTGTTTTTTCAAGGTGGTTGAGTTCTTGATGACTAATTGGTTATGCACTTGGGGCACTGCTGAAGTGCTTTGTACATGTTGCAACTAACTGTTTGGGGTATATGGCTTTCACAGAGTTTTCTTTGGTTAATATTAATCTTTAACTTGTTCTCGTTTTGGTGCTGTCTTGGGTTGTAGAGTGGGGGTTTTGGACTCGGGTTTTCTTTCAGGAATCTGTTCGGTATGGATTGACATTTCCTTTTTTTTTTTTTTTTTTTGATTGCAATGTAGAATTTGGATTCCTTTGCATTATTTTTCAGGTTTGGATTCTCTCTCAGACGAACTTGGAATTTCGTTGTAGCTGAGAATCATTTCCATTTATTATGTCACTCTCACAGCTTGAGTTCTCTTTAATCTTCTTCTCTCTGTTTGATGGTGGCAGATGAAGAGCATGGGTCGGGCCATGAAGGTTAATGGATGCAAGCGAAATTGTTAACTGGTGCTAGGTCATGCTACTCTTCGGAGGACATGACTTGTATATATATGTTTTTTAACTATTTTAGGTGGGAATGTTACTTGCATCTATGGCCTTGCAGAGGCCCATTTCCAACTGGGTCTTTGTGGAAGTGAGAGGGTGCAGAGTTTTTGCTGGTCCTTGATAAGGCCAAGGCTCAGTATTCTCGACACCTTCTACATTCAGTTGTTTTTTTTTTTTTTTTTTTTTTTTTTTTGTCTTTTCTCCTTTTACTCACACAGGTAGATACATAACCTTTTCTATGTTGTATTAGGTGTGAGTCAAAATTATATGTGTGTTTTTTTGCTTGGGTGTCTTCTTTATAGAATATATATATATATATATATATACTGGGAAAAAACGGGAATATGACATGAATACTGTTCGATGCTTTTTTGTTGAATATCTTTTTTTTTTTCTTTTCCAAAAGCATACTGCAATGGCTCTTTGGAGCTGAGAAATGTACATTTCATTACGTCGAATCAGTCATTTACCAATTTTATAAAATTAGCAATTTGTTTTCTTTCAGAAAAAATACTCTACAGCTTTGCTTACGTTGTTAGATTGCATCTGGGGCGCTAAAACTAATTCTCTGTCTCAAGAGGTCTCTTACATTTGTGCGGATCCATTTTATTTTATGAAACACCTTTAATTCTGAGTTCCAGCAAAAGGTCAGATATTTGGCGAGTGATGGTTCCACACTACAGCGTGTTCCGCGATCAAATATATGATTTCGGAGAAGTTTAGTTAGATGGGGCACATCGGCAAACATCCATATTTTTCGATTTTCATTTACTGGATTTGGAAAAGAAGACAATATTGGAGCTATTCCAAGCTGCCTCCAAACCTTGATCCCCCCGCCAAGATCAGCATCAGCACTAAATAACACGATTGTTCCATTCACCAAATAACCCGGTTGCTCAACGGCTCGAATTATGTCAGTTAACAGCTTTTGATCCATCTGCTTATCAAAGGAACAATAATACGGTATATGGTTGTTTCAAAGCTTTCCAGAAGCCTCTCATCATAACTACTAAAACGTTATTATGCGGTCCTAAAATTTTATCTGCAGCAGCATCATAACAATATCGGCAATCAACGCTCATTTCACCAAAAGATAAAACTGAAACTTTGTCGAATTCGGTTAGGTGTATAACATTAATTTTCATCACCTTTAAAACGGGCTTAATTAAATCATCGGTAACACAAATTTACCACACCACCGTTTAAGAGAGGAAATGCTTGGAAGCAGTATGTGCATTTTATTTTTGATGAAAAGATATGCTTTTCGAGAAATAGCATGCAAAACAAGTGCTTGAATTATATCTTCTTCATTCCATTTTGCTGGTCTCTTTTTTGACGCAAGAGTTTGAATTTGCACTTCAGTGAAACAATGGCCAAGCAAATTTATGATAGCTGGCCACCTTTCACTGTTACTCAGAAAATTTCTATTCTTGCATTTGCGTTTCATAATATTAATTTCCGTTTTCAGGCTTCTTTTCTCGCGGCAAAAGCATTGTTTTACCATTACAAACTGTTTTCTTACGTTTGATAATTCTTCCCGTAGTGAATTATTTTCATTCTTCAGTTGCACTATATTTTTGTTCAGACATTCGCACTTCTCACATAACGTGGACGGTATGCTAAATGTTGGTCAGGAATGATGTCACTTTCATTGTGACCTGTGATTTGACGTTTAATTGGAGATATACTTTCAATTCGATTTAATGCAATTTTTTTCTGACCTCTCCGATCTTAAACCGTTCACTTCGAACAGAAGTTTGCTCCTCCATCTGCTAAGGCATATTTTTTGTACGCACGGCATCTTTTCTCAGTTTTTTTTCTGGGAGGCAAGATCAGCAATTCATTTCTAAGATATCGCTCTTACTTCGAGACATCAAAGTGTTCTGAACACATTCGAGCTTTCTTTGCATCGAATACATCCTTTCGACAGCATTTCGCTATACCCATTGCTTCAAGAAATCTCTATCCGATGGGAAAACATGGTATGTAACATCTAACTTCCATTCCTTTGAACTGTTATAACGACAAAGTGCAACAGCGTATCCAGGTATTTTCGAGGAAGTTGCACACAGAAAACAAATGAAGAAAAAAAAATGAATGAAACGACAAAGCAGGTCTAAAATTAACAAAGAAATGCAGCGAGTAATCGACACTACAGCACAAGCTCCGAATAACTACGAATGCTCAAGAGATCGTTTATGGCCACTGTGACGTCACACTCCAGCTCGTAGGGTGACAGCTCGCCGGCAGCACGGAAGCAAAGGTGATTGGACCCAAGGTACTTAGAAAGCTTGGACCTACCTCTTCTCTTTCTAAGTACCTTGCCACACACCACCTGTTTTCAGCTTTTTTTTTTTGATTGGAGGTTTAACGACCACCGTGAGCAACTCAATGGGCTATAAGCAGTCGCCCGTCCCTAATTTAGGGTCACTGGTTCCAGGGAAGGGAGAGAGCCAGTGCCGTAAGACAAACAGAACATCCATGCCTCACCGGGATTCGAACCCGGACCCCTTACGGACGAATGATCAGAGGCCAGCGCCTTAGACCACTGCGCCACCGGGGCGGCATTTTTCAGCTTGACAAGTCACATAGAAACGATGTAAATGGCAACTTCTCTAAATGTATGAAGGAAGTTAGGGTCGACGAGTGTTCGAGCTAAGATACACTGATACAACATCTACATCTTCCCTATGGGCAAGATTATTCTGGCTCCAGGGGCGGCTCCTGCTATGGGGCTGTGGGGCTGCAGCCCCTACCCAAAGCAGTTTTTTTTCATGCCGTACCAAGAAAAAGAAGTTTTGTGAACACCGCTGTAAGTTTTCCCAGCATAATGCCACGACTGCAGTTTTCTGAACTCAACTGGAAGTTTTTCCTGCATAACACCACTTGGAGCGGTAAGAACGTCACGGACTGTGCTTCTTGCAGCCCTGACGACTATTGAAACCAACTCATGTGGGAAACTCTGCCTATTCCCACACCAGTTCGTTTCCTTTGAATAAAACTTCCCCGGGGACTGCATTCATGGCAGCTCTCACTAGCAGGGTTGCTCGCGAATACAGTCTTTCGTTGGGTGGGAACGCATCGCCGGGTCGGTGTGCTTTGTTGATTAATACGGTTCTTGTGCTTCCGAATAAGACATAAAATAGGGGAATGAATTAAAAACAATGACGAATGTTGAAATAAAGTATTAAATAAAGTACGTTTGAATGTATTACTCAACCTGGTTTTTTTTTCTTCCAATTTTTGGTTTGTTCCTGCTTTTATTCAACGTAATAATTCTAACAACAATGTTGCTCCCATCTAATAACAAATACTCAGTTGCCGGAATGCCGGGACTTTTGCAAAAACAGTTTTACTTATATTTTCTCTTCTGGTCAAAATGGGCATGTGAACAAATTGCGATTAAAAATAGAGTTCAGTATTGGATAAATTGAAAAAAAAAAGAGAGATATATACTAATTTCTGTAGCGAAATACTTGCACAAAATTGATTTCTTCTCTTACCAAGCACAGCGAAATTTTCGCTTTTAAACTCACATAAATTTTTATTCACCAAAAATCATTTAAGTCACTCCACTGGATACATTTTATTTTTCTGCTGCATCCCCCTCCCTCCCAAAAATCAGCTGCGCATTTCAATTGAGGTAGTGTACTTAATTACTTTGAAAAGAACATTTAATCAGATATCATTGTTTAGAAAATTTACGAAGTTGGTAAATTTTGGAAAACAAATTTTTCTACACTAAATTGTTATCATGATGGCTTCAGAATTAAAACTGGACTGAATATGTTTGCAATCCGTTTTTATTAAAGAGAATGCCGGTGTGTGAGTATCGCAATAACAACTCGTCGCGAAATTCTGGAAGACCCTTCAAAATTCCACAAAATGTTTTTCATCGCCGTCCAAGTCGAAGTTTCAAATGGAGTGTATCAGAAGAAAAAATATATATTGTCATATTTCTAGGGGTCACAATGAGACACTTGAGAACGCGTAACGCGTACATGACCTTGAGTGTGTCTCCGCTACCACTGGCACACGCAATAATTTTTTTGTCCTTATATATATATATATATACGTACAGTATATGCATGTATATATAATTTGCAACCACCATCAATCCACTGCTGGATGAAAGTCTCCAAGTTTCTTCTTCCACAACAGTCTGCCTTGAGTCAGTTTTTTTTCATGCTTTCGAATTTCATGTACCCATCTCCCTCTTGTCATCTTCTGGATATTGTTTTTTCCCTTGCTATCCAGTTCAATATTTCAACTCTCCGTCGGTGGTTCCTTCTTTTAGCAATTTGTCCATCCCATTGCAATTTCAGGAATTTTGACCATGTCTTCCACACTTGTCATTTTCCCGATCCACGAGTTCCCATTCGTATCATTCCAGGTAACAACAAACATGCATCTCTACATGCTCCTTTCAGTTGTCTGCAACGTCTGTCTGTCTATTTTAGTTGAGGTCCATGTCTGTGCTCCATGCGTAAGAACTGGAAGGATGCACTGATTAATCAGTTTCTTTTTAAGAAATAATGTATCCGACTAAGTTTTATAGGTCGATTATTTTCTTCATAAATGTGACAATGTGGCCATCGCTTAATATCTGTTGCCTAATTTAGGTATCGGTACCTTTACATTTTCCCCATCAATCGCTAAATATAAAATCAAAATATTAATTTCTTGTAAAAAAAAGCACTTTCGATCAGTATATATATATATTATTGTTATTATTATTATTATTAAACGGACAGCGTCAGCACAGGCGCAGTAACTTAACTTTCGAAGTGGTATCGTGATATCTACAAAATTGAGATGCAGCCCCCCTATCTCAGCTTACCACGAGCTGCCACTGTCTGGCTCACCCATAATGTTCGTTCTTCAGGATGGACGCTTCTTTGTGTCTAGAGGGTGACGATTGAGGATTAGCTCCCAAGGGTATTCAACGTGGCTTTAGAGCGCCAACCCATCCCCTCCCCTCAGGGAGCCAATTTCTTATTATCACACCTTTCCGCCATCCCGTTGTTTTACTCGTAAACTTTTGGCGTTGACAAAAAAAGGTCGTGTTTTCTAACATCTGCCGATTGGAGAAGATATCCAGTGCGATTTTGTGTGACGGTGTGATGTGGTGGCGTAGGAGGGGGGGGGGGGGGTTACAACTGCAAGTGTTTGAGCTGTATGGAACCTGTCGGGTTCTGCTCTTCCTTATCGTTCTCTGATGCCACTAGGCGTGTGAATCTTTACCCTCAGCTTCGTATAAGATTTCTTTCTTTCTTAAGTGTATGTACAACTCATAGTGGACGCTCCAGAGATGCGTTTTTTTTAAGATGCAGTTTTTCCACACAATTTTCGGGAGTTAATTAGAAAATGAATTGAAATAGCCCCTCCATAAAGGCATGTACATTCAGAAAGTTTTTTTATATTTTCCGTAGTATTTTCACAAACATTAAAATTTGCCTTAATGTAATATGAAACTATAGCAAAGCGTGTAAAAAAATCCTAGTCAGTTGCTCTGATTAGGTGATGCATACACTATACAGCAGGACCATGTAAAAGAGATTTCCTTAAATAGTATGACCGAAAATAAGACTTCCTTATTAGTATGATCAAAAAGCAACAGGGGCGCTGAAAAACGGGAGGGGGGATGAATCTTGTCCATTTAATAGTTTTAAGTGTGATCAGTGTCGTCTATCCAATATTTTACGTCCTGGTTAATTAAATAATTTCTTGTACTAGTGCATGCCATTTTCGAAATACTACGTGAATTACACTGCTGGACAATTGCTAAGGACGGATCATAAACGGCTATATAGCGCATAAAAAAAGTAAGTGTGGTTGGATGCCAAGTGAAATAAAATAATGTCAGAATGCCAGGACATTACAAGAAAGACAATTTATTGTGCTCTGAAATCCAGAAGGCTTTGGAACGTGTTCAAGGGACAAACAGGCCATTTTGTGCAGAATACGTAAACGTGAAAAAAATGCAATTACCGTCAGCAGGCGTTCCGGCGTAAGATGTCAATACGGGATATGGCCACCATGGAGGGCGATGCAAGATTCCACACGTCGTGTCATACTTTGCACAACATTATCAAACAGCTGTTGGGGTAATTTATCCCATTCCTCTGTCAGTGCACGGATGAGGGTGTCCTTGTTTATCGGAGGGCATTGGCGATCAGCAAGACTTCTTCCCAAAGCATCCCACACATTTTCAACGGGATTCTGATCTGGAGAACGTGCTGGCCATACGAGGCGTTGCATATCCTCGCTCTCAAGACACTCCTGGACAGCGATTGTTCGATGACATGTTGCGTTGTCGTCCTTGAAAATGAATCTATCACCGACAGCACCACGGAACATGCGAACATGAGGTAGCAGAACATCATTAATGTATCGTTGGCCAGTCATAGTCACAATTGGAAGCACATAGAGGGACGTACGGCCATTGGTCATGATGCCAGCCCATACCATGACACTACATGTCGGATATCGGTCCCTTTCCTGTATGTTTGCTGGACAATATGCAGTACCACTATCACGCCAGATCAGTTGTCGTCGACAATCAGACGATAGACTGTATCTACTCTCATCTGAGAAGAGGACAGCAGACCTGTCGTTATCAGTCCAATTGCGATGTTAATGGCACCATTGCAAACGGGCGGTACGGTGACGTCTGGGCAATGGGATGCACACAACAGGACAGCGGGCGTATAGTCCTCGTTCATGCAAACGTCTGGCGACAGTTTTTCGGGAGATCCGCTTGCCAGTAGCAGCCATAAACTGATTTGTTACCTCACTAGCTGTGCTGCGCCGGTGTCTTTTTGTTGATAGCACTATGTACCAATCTTCTGCAGGTGTCGTACTGCGAACACGACCTCCCCCGTGACGTTTTCTACACTCTCCATTTGTTTGAAATGATTTCCAAAGCCTTGAAACAACACTGTGGCTGATGTCGAACTCCCTGGCAACATCTGTTATTTTTCGCCCTTCTTCAATCTTGCCAATAATACGGCCACGCATAAAATCATCTAGGTGATGTCGGGAAGACATACTGAAAATTTCAAGTTCGTCAATTGATTCTTCCCCTTTCAACTTTTCGTTTGAACAACAACGGTCAATACGCGTCAAATCCTTTATATCTCTTATCAGCGCTATGACGTCACGAACAAGTTCGGCACTCCAAAATTTGCATACGCACAACACGTCTTACTGTATCCCGCACTTATGCTAATTTCCACATTTTCCTGCCTTCCATTTTATGGTTGCTATCGTTGCTATTGTCATCCGTCCTTAGCAATTGTCCGGCAGTGTAAAATATTCCTGAAAACAAATCCCTATGAAATAAAGGCTATGGTAGGATTTTTTCTCTCAGTTGTTTACAGTTACATTCCTGACGACTTCCCGAACTGAAGCCCAGTGGCGGGTTTCCCACTAGGCGCGCACGCCTAGGGCGTCACAGCTTAAGGGGCCCCGAAAACGCATAATTTCATTGCCAGTACTGATTTGGTTTACACAGACCAAAACAAAAAAATGCGGATCTTCTTAATTTTCCTATGAAAACAATAAGAAAAAATGCTTTCAGGAAACTCTTCACATTCTCGCTTTCCTGCAGTGACTGATGAAATTCTTATTGTCCACCTTTCTTGGTCCATGGCATTCGTTTATGTCAAAACTCCTCCACGAAAAGTCATCCATCCTTTTCAAGTGAAGCACTGTGCATAAAACGAATTTTACCCGTGTTTTCTGATGTGGAGGACTCTTCCGGTTGCCAATGTCTTCCAGTATTTTTTTTTGCTTGATATTATGCTAGTTTCCTACTTTAGCTCGAAATGTAAAAAAACAAGATGATTTTCCAAAGCTGAAGCAATGGAAAGAGCACGTTTTATAATTGAAATGCATTCCAATTTTATAAAAATTTATGACAATTTACACGCAATGTACGAAATTTCATTTTTTTTTTATGATTGGAGGTTTAACGACCACCGTGAGCAACTCAATGGGCTATAAGCAGTCGCCCGTCCCTAATTTAGGGTCACTGGTTCCAGGGAAGGGAGAGAGCCAGTGCCGTAAGACAAACACAACATCCATGCCTGACAGGATTCGAACCCTGACCCCTTACGGACGAATGATCAGAGGCCAGCGCCTTAGACCACTGCGCCACCGGGGCGGCGAAATTTTATTTTCAGCGCCCTTAGCGATAAATTTGCCAAGAAACTTGCAACTGAAAAGGTGTTAAAAGTAATCAATTTTGCCTAACGTATGAAACTCAAAAAGAACGTTTGCTGTAACCGAAATAATCTCTTCGTAGCGCAAAGCTAAAATTTACGAAATTTCCACATTGTGAACTCCTAGAGGGAAATTTATGAACTAGCAATGAAATTTAAAATGGGAAAATTTTAATGAATTTTTATGTCCGGTCATTTGCAAAAATAATTTTTGAAAAATCTGTGAAATTCAAATTTTTTGGCCTTTAGCGAGAAATTAATGAAGTAATTGGAAAATTTAAATATTTGAGAAGGAAGAGTTAAGCCTAATCTGAGAGGCACGAAAATAATATTTTCCTGTAAGTTGAATAGTTTCTTCACAACAGAACTTGAATTTTCGACTTAACAGCCCTTAGCGTTATTTAAAGTGCCGAACTTAATATCCTTAGATTTCCTATTAGTCGCAAAAATAATTTTTGAAATATCTCTAAAAACAAAAAGTTCGATGTGCTCGGGCCGACAGAGGGATTACACTAGCACTGTTTCTTACAAAACGTTCCGTAGGAAGAAAAAATGGAATTTTAAAAGGCGTAAGAACTTTTTCTCGACTTTACTTTTTTTTTTTTTCTCTTTTTTGGGCTAATCTGACAGATGAAAATTGCTGAGGCAATAAGAAGGGGAAGGGGCCCGTTGAATGGTGTAGCGCCTAGGGCTCCAAAATATCTGAAGTCGTCCAGGGCCTGATTTCTGTACATGCACAGGGCCTCAGAATTTGGGGAGCCTCCAAACTACTTTGAAAAAAGTTGATAAAAAATCAAAAGGTTTCTTTTTTAAGTTATCAAATTGAATATATATATATATATATATACATATACAGTACAGTGAGTACAATGCATTGATTGATTATGAAGCACTTTGCAACATACCAAAAGCCACCTTCATAGAATACTTTGCTTCTGTGTGAAAGGCAGGAGGTTGTCCCATGTGGGCAGAATTCAGACAGATGGGCAAAGCCAGAGCATAAATCGGTCTTCATCCTCTAGTTGGAAAGCATAATAAAAGACCTGTACTTTGGGGTCAGTACTTGGGCAAAAAGTGGTGCTGTCTTAATCCAAATGTTTTGATTTGGACCTCGGTTTCCTACAGGCCAAAATTTTCATAAAACTGAAGTATGATCTGCAATTCCGATATTCAGATTTTGAGTAGTAAATATCTGAATTTCAAAAAATTCGAAAACTGCCATAAACAAACCTCAATATTTTGAAATTTGGTTCAGTTCTTTATAAACCTGTAAATTTCAAAACAAACCTGACAAAAAAATAGTGGCCATCCGGGCCAGTAGCATAAATAATTCACTGGCCCGATGAAATTTTTACTGGCCAGTGGCCAGTGGCCAGTGGACCAGGTAATTCGAACGCTACTGTTGTAATAATTTACATGGACTGTTGCAATAATTTATCCCACAGTGTATGTGGTCAGCTGTAACACTTTGTGAGGGAATACTTGTTACAGCATAAACTGCTATCAGTTCATCATTTCCATTAACTTTATAGTAAACTAGAGGTTTTAAATTATGACTCTGGGAGGATAGTTATTTGATTCCGTAAATGATACTATAAAACAAAAAATTCAAGAGCAATTAATGTTACAGCTGTAAGCTCTGCGGGTGCGGGAAAGTACAATTGGTGTGAATGCTCGTATATTACAAGACACATTGGCTATAAAGTTGACTAGCATGTGGGATGCGTTTTAATGCTTTTACTACTACTCGTAGAACAACTGCTTGCAACAAAATATTTACCAGAAAATATTCTTTTCAACTGTTGACCGAAAATTTTTGATCCAGGGGCCTCGGACATAGGATGTGCACAGGGCCTCGACTGACCAAAGTCGGGCCCTGAAGTCGCCTGTGCTGAAGCCGATCGGAATTTCTCTCCTCCGAATTTTCTACACTTTGGTTAATTTTTTGTTTGAGTAAACGTGCTAATTTTTCATATTCTACAAACATTTGGAAATAAAATATTTCTGGATATTTTATGAAACCAAGAGGTGCATATTTAGAAAGAATATTCGTTTTTTTTTCACTTTTATTTGCCTATTATGAGCAAGTACAATTGCGTTTTCAAGTTTAAAACATATGTCGAATCCTGTATTTTGCCTTTTTCGCACTGTTTTTAATTTTTCGTCGGACAACGGAATAAACAGAAGTGTGTTAGCTTCCTCCCAGATCTGATATGTACGTCTGCGCTCCCCTCTCCTAATACACTGCCGGACAATTGCTAAGGACGGATGACAATAGCAACCATAAAATGGAAGGCTGCCCCGGTGGCGCAGTGGTCTAAGGCGTTGGCATCTGATCATTCGTCCGTAAGGGGTCCGGGTTCGAATCCCGGTCAGGCATGGATGTTGTGTTTATCTTACGGCACTGGCTCTCTCCCTTCCCTGGAACCAGTGACCCTAAATTAGGGACGGGCGACTGCTTATAGCCCATTGAGTTGCTCACGGTGGTCGTTAAACCTCCAATCAAAAAAAAAAAATGGAAGGCAGGAAAATGTGGAAATTAGCATAAGTGCGGGATACAGTAAGACGTGTGCGTATGCAAATTTTGGATTGCCGAACTTGTTCGTGACGTCATAGCGCTGATAAGAGATATAAAGGATTTGACGCGTATTGACCGTTGTTGTTCAAACGCAAAGTTGAAAGGGAAAGAATCAATTGACGAACTTGCAATTTTCAGTATGTCTTCCCGACATCACCTAGATGATTTTACGCGTGGCCGTATTATTGGCAAGATAGAAGAAGGGCGAAAAATAACAGATGTTGCCAGCAGTGGCGGCTCGTGGTAAGCTGAGATGGGGGGCTGCACCTCAATTTTGTAGATATAACGATACCACTTCGAAAGTTAAGTTACTGCGCCTGTGCTGACGCTGTCCGTTTAATAATAATAATAACAACAATAATATATATATATATACTGATCAAAAGTGCTTTTTTTTACAAGAAATTAATATTTAGATTTTATATTTAGCCAGTGGTAGCGGAGACACACTCAAGGTCATGTGCGCGTTCTCAAGTGTCTCATTGTGACCCCTAGAAATATGACAATATATATTTTTTCTTCTTATACACTCCCTTTGAAACTTCGACTTGATACCGACCACTGCAACTTGGACGGCGATGAAACACATTTTGTGGAATTTTGAAGGGTCTTCCAGAATTTCGCGACGAGTTGTTATTGCGATACTCACACACCGGCATTCTCTTTAATAAAAACGGATTGCAAACATATTCAGTCCAGTTTTAATTCTGAAGCCATCATGATAACAATTTAGTGTAGTAAAATTTGTTTTCCAAAATTTACCAACTTCGTAAATTTTCTAAACAATGATATCTGATTAAATGTTCTTTTCAAAGTAATTAAGTACACTATATCAACTGATATGCGCAGCTGATTTTTTGGAGTGAGGGGGAATGCAGCAGAAAAATAAAATGTATCCAGTGGAGTGACTTCAATGATTTTTGGTAAATAAAAATTTACGTGAGTTTAAAAGCGAAAATTTCGCTGTGCTTGGTAAGTGAAGAAATCAATTTTGTGCAAGTATTTCGCTACAGAAATTAGTATATATCTCTCTTTTTTTTCAATTTATCCAATACTGAACTCTATTTTTAATCGCAATTTGTTCACATGCCCATTTTGACCAGAAGAGAAAATATAAGTAAAACTTTTTTTTGCAAAAATCCCGGCATTCCGGCTACTGAGTATTTGTTATTAGATGGGAGCAACATTGATGTTAGAATGATTACGTTGAATAAAAGCAGGAACAAACCAAAAATTGGAAAAAAAACCAAACCAGGTTGAGTAATACATTCTAACGTACTTTATTTAATACTTTATTTCAACATTCGTCATTATTTTTAATTCATTCCCCTATTTTATGTCTTATTCGGAAGCACAAGAACCGTATTAATCAACAAAGCACACCGACCCGGCGATGCGTTCCCACCCAACGAAAGACTGTATTCGCGAGCAACCCTGCTAGTGAGAGCTGCCATGAATGCAGTCCCCGGGGAAGTTTTATTCAAAGGAAATGAACTGATGTGGGAATAGGCAGTTTCCCACATGAGTTGGTTTCAATAGCGTCAGGGCTGCAAGAAGCACAGTCCGTGACGTTCTTCCCGCTCCCAGTGGTGTTATGCAGGAAAAACTTCCAGTTGAGTTCAGAAAACTGCAGTCGTGGCATTATGCTGGGAAAACTTACAGCGGTGTTCACAAAACTTCTCTTTCTTGGTACGGCATGAAAAAAAACTGCTTTGGGTAGGGGCTGCAGCGCCCCGTAGCAGGAGCAGCCCCTGGTTGCCAGGGAGTCCGACGTCAGCCACAGTGTTGTTTCAAGGCTTTGGAAATCATTTCAAACAAATGGAGAGTGTAGCAAACGTCACGGGGGAGGTCGTGCACTGACAGAGGAATGGGATAAATTACCCCAACAGCTGCTTGATAATGTTGTGCAAAGCATGACACGACGTGTGGAATCTTGCATCGCCCTCCATGGTGGCCATATACCATATTGACATCTTACGCCGGAACGCCTGCGCACGGTAATTGCATTTTTTTCACGTTTACGTATTCTGCACAAAATGGCCTGTTTGTCCCTTGAACACGTTCCAAAGCCTTCTGGATTTCAGAGCACAATAAATTGTCTTTCTTGTAATGTCCTGGCATTCTGACATTATTTTATTTCACTTGGCATCCAACCACACTTACTTTTTTATGGGCTATACAGCCGGTTATGATCCGTCCTTAGCAATTGTCCAGCAGTGTAATATGGCTAATTCAGCGCCCCCGAGAAGCACTCCGTTGTGTGTCGTTCGATAGTTTCAAGCACAGTACGAGCCGTCGTAGCTCGATTCTTTGCTTCCCTACGACTTAAGCGTCACAGAACATGTGCACAGGTTGGAACAAATACCATTTTGCTAAGAGAAATGTCATATTTTCTTTTACTTGAGATTTTTCTCGGACCAGAGTGCCCCATCATTTTTATTGGGGGGGGGGGCAAATAGCAAAGCCTCCAGTTTTTGCGCCCTTGCATCAGCAACTAATGCAACCACCTAGCTGATGACTGTTCGGAAAGAAAAATTACATTCTTAGAAAATTTGTCACATACATGAAAATTATTTTCATTATTTCAGGAGGTACTGTAAAAATAGCACTGCAGTGACTGCACATTCTTGGCCAATTTTCATATAGCCATTTTCCTGCACAAAGAAAGCAACATTTTTTTTTTTTTTTTTTTTGTAAATCTGACTTGTGCGGGCGCGACAAACATCAATGAAAAATGAACTGAGAACTCCATCAAAATAAACAACGTATTTTTGTACCAATGGAAACACGCGCAGAAACGGAGGGTAGCATGGCACCCGAGCTTCCCCTGTTATTTTTATACACATTTTAAGCTTGTGCCTAAACTGTTCTTAGTAAAGAAAAATGTCCCCCAACATTTAAAAAAAAAAAAAGTTGAAAGTTTTTCTGGGATAAGGTGTATGAATATTTATTGTCACAAAGTATGATTGCAACACTGTGCCCTTTAGCTCACTGTTTTAAAAGTTGTCCAGATGGTAATCGGAAAAGTCCCCCACATTCAGAAAAGTCTGCCATAAAAAAGTCCACCATCTTTGTCAGTCTGGGACCGTGCACAAATTGCAGTTTACACAAAATATCAAGTGTGGGGGAGATTTCCGGGGTCACCATTTCCATCTTTACACTTTAAAACAAGATGCAGCCGTACAACGAAGAAAAAAAAGCTGGGGGAAATTTCTGTGGTCGTAATTTCCTCTTTTACCGCTGTTTATAGTAAAAATCAGTCTTGCAATTAGCTGGACGGGGTGGGGGAAATTCCTAGGTTTGGCATTTCGACTTTTACGCAGTTTATAGTAAAAAAACAACAAAAAAACGGTCTTACAAGTAGCTGGATAGAGTTGGGAAAATTTCCGGGTTAGTATTTCGACTGTTAGCACGGTTTTTAGTGAGAAACGGTCTTACAATTAGCAGGCTGACAGGGTGGGGGAAATTTCCAGAGTCGGCATTTCGATTTTCACCGCAATTTACGGTCGACGTTAAAGTGGATGGCGTTCCGGCATCGTGACGTCACACCATTCGTTCGTTCGGCTCGGCGCTCGGAAAACACTCGAAGTGGGTCGTCCCGTAGCTGCTCTTCGAAGATATCTAGCAGCGGAAGCAGTAGAATATATCGGTCTGCAATAGCAGAAAAATGTTAACAATATTCTTTGCACGTTAACCAACCCAGTTTTTCATTGGGGGAGGGGGGATTACATTCGTTTAGCACGAGGCCACACGCACGATATTTCTTAATATACATATATATATTTCGGATAAAGGTGCCAAAATTCGGTTTAATTATTCTGAGATGAGAAGTCAAGAACTTTTGATTTCGTCAAGCATCTGTAATTAAAATTATTAACTAGTGAAAACATGTTTTCGTATTCGTGCATTTCATCTACGATAATGCACGAATACAAAGCATGGTCTTTTTTTTATTGCCCGTATTATTATTTAGCTCTGTTACAAGCCTGTGTTTACTGTTTAGTTACAATGACCACAGAGTGCCATGATTTGCACTTTTTGATTTAGGCTTTTCACTCATTTATTTGAGGTTTTCCTGTTGAATTTAATATGTATTGGCTGTTTTGTTTTTTTGCGTAGATTTTATTGCTACTGACTTTATTTTTAGAGAACACATTTCAGTATTTGTCTGTTAGTAAGAGCTTTTCTTAGATCCTTGCTTCATTTCTCACTGGATACTTCAGCGCATGCAAGTTTTTTCACCTCCAGGGACTTTTACTCATACAGTTGCTGGTTAATCTAGAGGAGTGTTGGAACTTTTTATAAAGCTAAAAGTTAGTTTAATAGCCAACATGTCTTTTAGGTAGAATTAAATCTCCTTGGCCCTTAGAGCTTGAGCACACCCTCCCCCAACTAACTTTTTTGAGTTTTCAGTTTTTCACTTAGTACTTCCACTTTTAAGGTTATTTAGCTGTCGGTGTTGTTTTTTTTATTTTTACTTTACTAGTTTGTTCTATATATTTCCTACCTAAACCACCGTTGATTTAGTTTCTATTGCACCTGGGTTCAGTAGCCTAGTTAGAAATTTCTTAAGGGGCGGGGGGACATCTATGGGTATGGCTCATTGGTGAAAGCCTCATACATGCATATATATCACTTTAAATTCATGCTCTTTCCTCAAGGGGGATCTAGACCTGGGGACCCCCTCCCTGGCTGTGCCTGGGTTTTTATCTGGAGCTTGAGGACACTTTTTGGGGGAAAGCAAAAAATGGCTAAAATTATTGCCCAAATAAAATTCTTTTTGGTGTTTTGATCTGTTTAGAGACCAGGATTATGCTGTTAAATTTATTTATGGATAATAAATATATGGATAAATAAATTAAAGTGCAAATCCCAGGAAAATTACTGTTTTTTTTACCTCAACTATGCATGAATAACCAGATTTTGCTCTAATTTTTCTAAGTCTTGGAAATTGCTTTCCGCAGCTTAGGAAAACACTTTTTATTGAAGAGTTAAACTCTCCAAAGGGCAGAGAACCTTTCAAGGGTCAGTTTTATCCAGATATTAGTGATTCCTGGATAGACAGAGAGCCTAGCTTTTACTTGTTCAATGTTTTATAAGTACAGTGACTTCACTTAATCAATCAGGAGTTTCACTCTTTGATTCTAAGCTTTCTTGTTGAGTTTAGCAAATGTTGACAGATTTTTTGTGTAGGTTTTATTGTTAATGATCTTTTTCTTAAATGGCATCTTTAAATATCAGTCTGTGAGTTGTAATTTTTCTTAAATCCATCCTTCGTTATCCAGTGGGCACTTCTGTGCACGTGAGTTTTTCACCTCAAGGGACATCTGCTCAGAAGGCTCCTGGTTGATCCCGGGGGGGGGGGGGGGGGGGTAACCTCTTGTAGAGCTAAAAGTTTATTGGTCAACCTTACTTTTAGCTAGAATAAAATATTCTTGGCTCCTCTAGTTTTTTTTTTTTTTTTTTTTTTATGAGAGCTTGAGCACACCATTCCCCTGATTCACCTTTTTGTGAGTTTTCAGCTTTTCACTAATTATTTTCACTTTCAAGGTTATTTAGCTGTTGGTGTTGGATGAAAAGGGGGGGGGGATTTTACTATTTTATTTTATACATTTCCTTGCAAATTCACCATAGATTTAACTTCTAGTAAACCTGGGTTTTTATTTGGAGCTGAAGCACACATTTGGGACTCGTGCATTATCTACTGCAAAACACCAGTTTTATTTAAAGATTTTCAATAAAATACTCAATTACATGAAAGAAATTGTTGGTTTACTTTTCATAATTGTGTATTACTGTTTCAATGTAAAGATCATTTTTTATATTGGAAAGCCCCCCCCCCCCCCCGAAAAAAAAGAAAAAACATAATTTTGAAAAGGAAGGTTGAATAATGAGATTAGAAGTAATGCTATTTAGAAGTACCAAGTGGATGTATATATTTTTTGGATAAAAAAACAGACAACACAGCTGATCATTGTTTTTACTACATAGAGTAATTCAATGAAACTACTTAAGATGCCAAATTGTTTGGCATTTATGTGCAAATATAGTTTATTTGGAATAAATACCAAAGCAGATATATTTAATGATGGCATATATTTACTTTTTATTGTTTTAAATAAGAAATAATGTATGGGAGTTCATGTTTTGGGGTTTCAAAGTATCTATTATAGAAAGTTTTTTTTTTTTTTTTTTTTTTTTGATTGGAGGTTTAACGACCACCGTGAGCAACTCAATGGGCTATAAGCAGTCGCCCGTCCCTAATTTAGGGTCACTGGTTCCAGGGAAGGGAGAGAGCCAGTGCCGTAAGACAATCACAACATCCATGCCTGTGATCTGTTGACGTTTTTCCGATCTCTAAATTAATGGGCCAATATTTTTGGATCGGAAAACACGTCACCAGATCCACGCACTCTCAATGAGAGTGATAATTTTTGTCATGAGATGATCTCAAATCCCTTTGGCAAGGTGGGAGTTAGAAAAAATAAATAGATTTAAGAGTCAAGAAAAATCAAGTAAATTCTTTTCATTTATTTTATTTTCTTTCTGATTTCTCTGTGAAGTGTTGATCTCTGTGTATGTAGTTAAAATTATGTGAATAGGTCTAGGTAAGTTAGCCTTGTGATATCTGTTTCTAGTTAAGGGATGTGTAACTAGCTGGGAAGTAGATTTAAGGAAGTTTGACATCATGCTATATTGCTGGTTTTTTTTTGTTGTTCTTTCATGCAATGTTTTTTTTTCCTTCCTTCCATTGCATTTTTTAGTGCACTGTTTACTTTCAGGGAAGAGATATTAGTGAAGTTTATTTTAGTGCAGTATATGATGTAGTGTATATGAATTAACTTTCCTTAGTTTCTTATGTGTATCTTGCAGTTTATATATGTATAGTGTTAGATGTATCAGTTTAAAATCAGCGGCAACGCTGCGGCGTTCTGCGTTATTGATCGTCGGGATAACATAGCGATAAAAAGAAAAATCGTAAGGTTGTAGTTCCGTATTTACCGTCGTTATCGCGATTTCTTTTATTGTATTATTCTGTAAGCTTTAATAATTGAAAAGTAATTTGTAAACATATAGTGTACGAGGTATTTTATCGTATTGTAGTTGTATCTGATGAGAAAAAACGCGTGTTTATGCCATATGTCAGTAGCGTGTATTAAAATCGTTGTTGTGTGTATCGGGCTTAATTTAGTAACCTTTCGTAATTAAAATCTTGCCTAGTATTAATATTTAGTTGGTTTTAGTATGAATCTTACTTGGTATTAACTAGTGATAGTATAATTCAGCGACTGATAGAAAAAGCGGGTCGGCGATCGCTCCGTAACGAAGTGACTTTCCTAAGTTAATTGCGCGTGCGCTATCGTCAATGATATTTAATAGTCATTTAGTAAAACAATAAAATTGTGGCTTAATGCATCAGGACAAAATAAGAAATCGTTGCTTTACGCGATTTTTTCGTAATTCCGATCGTCGTACCTGTAGCTAGAGAGAATTCGATTTTTATGCGTTACGAAGTTAATTGTAACGATGTTCGTTAATGTTAGTTAATTTGTTTAATGAATTTTTGTAAAGGTGGTCTCCAAAAGTCTTTGTTCAGAAAGAAAGAACGAAAATGGCTACAGTTTCTGGTGTCGCTTTTCTAAAAGCGATAAATTCGTAGAATGGCATCTGTGAGGACGTTTTCCCAGCTTTACCAGTGCAGAAAGTCCGATTTATTTATGCTCTTGTTTGCTTCGAAAAGGCATTTTTCGCTTGGCACAGGAACACGTCAGGATTTGGGCGGAATTCTGCGAGGTTCACAGCAGCGCCCGTTTTCGTGGGTCAAAGTTCAAGCCTGACTCCGAGAAGATGCGAGCCAGCGATTTCTGGGAATTGCGTCTTTCTCTCCGCCTTCTGACTTAACTTCGGGCCAATTGCCTTCCGCCATTTCGGGCGCGTGCGCAAGGGATTCGGCGAGGAGCGGAGAATTTTTGCGTGCTGCTCGACACTTCGATACCAGACTTCGTAAGGGAGAGTCCCACAATAAAAAAAAAAAATAAAAAAAATCGAGTAAAGGAGGGGAGTCCGCACGACGGACGTCCGGATGCCGAACCTGCCGTAACCTTCCAGCACCGGGACCGTGCGGCCGCGGTGGCCCAAGAACGGTAGGAACGAACCTTTTCTTTTCAAATTCTTTTCATGGCTCAAAATTTACTCTGCTGCCGAGATGGCGCGAAAAAGTGCTTGACATCGTCCCGAGGCAATAGCAGGCATTACGGCTCGTAACAGGGCCCGATTTACTATATGCGAGGCCCAGGGCACAAAACATTTTCGGGGCCCCCCTCCTTATTCTCTATCGACCAAATAATAGTCACTGTGTGCAGAGTAGCAGAATGTAGACGTACGTGCGTACGCTGATAGTTTCCAAATCATTAGCAGGTTTGCAGATAGTTTTTTCATGTAGATTAAAAAAATAAAAATACTAGGCCTATATACAGCGATTAAAACACTTACTCAACGCTTTACTCAGATTAATATACTTAATTCTATTTTAACTGAAGAAAATTATTTTTCACATCTTCTGAGTTCTTTTGTTTTTACAGACATTTCTGGCCTCTAGATTTTATCAAGGCCTGTTTGTTCTCAATGTATACGCACTGTATTAAAAGTTTTGTTTACACAGAATTTAAATTTTATTGCCAGGTTCCTCTTTCAGTTGCCAATTAAATACAAATATTTCCTTATGCATTTTGTAAGTCCAGTATTTTTGAATTAACTTGTTGAAAATCATATTTATAATTTTTGAAGGTTCATTGATAGAACTGTGTTTCTGGATATAAAACTTTCTTTAATTAATCTCTTGTTTTTATGAGGTTCGTAGTCCAATATTTTAATATTTTGCCATAAAAGTCCATTTTACACACATTGCTGCACATTCAGTTAGAATGTACTATTTTGTCATCATTGGAATCTGTAATGTTCTAATAATTATTTGTTTTATTAATTTTCCTTTAAAATATCTTATTCTATTATCATGGTTTGCGGGTTGGCAGCGAGTCTTCTGTTTCAATAGCTGTGTACGCAGATACATTTTATTTTTATACAACTCTGGCTGTGCGGGTACAACTGGTTGATCAGTAGTTTGTGGTGTTAATGACCCTCATAGACTAACTATAACAATATATCTATGACAAAATGGATGGACATCTTAATTTTAGTGAATATTGTGGTCTTGCAATGTACTGATTCTTGCGTCTAGAACATGAGAACAATGCATCCAACAAAAAATGTGAACTAAAACAAGAAAAAAAAAAAATCCATGGTGACCTCCACTGGACTTCCTCATAAAAAGAGACGTGAAACTGCATAAACAATTGAAAAAGTGCTATGGGAACTCCTACTTTCAGCTTCATGGTTTCTACCAAGATCAAATCAGTGCATCATGATCAATATATCAGAAAACTGCAAAACATAAAATTTTGTGTTGATGAGGAAGAGTCTGAGTTACAAAGCAAAAAAAAAAAGTAATAACAAAACAAAAAACATAATAATCTGAAAAGCTGAGGGGAACACCTAGTCCGGTTCAATTTTTAGTAAATGTGTTGTACTTCGGTATCCTAAATTATTTGGTCAGAAAAGTTGTAAAATTAAAAAAAAAAAAGCATATTAAAGATGTTTACCGAAACACTTACCTCCAAGTAGTCCAAGGAGGATGAGTAAACACACGCTGCGGCGACAACCTGAAGCTTTGCTCTGTTGAAAGGAAGGTTTGCTGTGGCTGGGAATTCATGGGCAGAAGAGTACAACAGGAATCAGGTATGCTCTTGTCAGGAAAGAGTAACAGAATATACTGCTACGCTAAAGAATGTAGTTTGTAATTTCTGTCTCACTTTTTAAAAAAACATGCAGAGACTGTCTTCGTTCTTTGGTATGTAATTCCGTGATACGAAATAGTAAGTATGCACATGCCTTTCTTGTTTCTAGAAAAGCGTTAGAGTAGGTGTCGCATTCTCTCTAACGGAAGTTAGATGGCAAGTCTCAAAGTGAAAGTTTGATTACTAAAAAAAAAGCTTCCACGGAGAAATGAGTTCATACATTCAGCATCAAAGAATCCCATGTGAAAAAAACAAGAAACTGTCCGATTGCGATGTCATGAACTGACACCGAAATTAACTATTTTCTGTAGCGTAGCACTACACTCTTTCCTGACAACAGCATACCCGGTTCCTGTTGTACTATTCCGCCCGTGAATGTCCTGGCTGCAGCGATCCTTCCTTTCAACGGAGCACAGCTTCATGTCAACGCCTCAGCGTTGTTTAAGGCCTCCCGCAGTGTCTGCTGACTCGTCATACTTGGAGTTCAAGTTTTTCGGTAAACATCTTTAATATTCATTCTAACAATGAAATTTTTTCACCATTTCCCCTTAAATTGCATATTTTAGAATCTGTACGTCACACTTTTTAGAAATTTTACAACTTTTCCGACCAAATAATTTACCACGCTAAACTACACATTTACCCAATTTTTACCAAAATCTAATGAGCACATAATGCCATGAATGTATAAATTGTCCAATGTCAAAACAAAACTGACAATACGATGACAAAGTACTGTGTTTGGGCACCAGATCTTTTTATTTGTAATAACTCGTTTACTATTCTTTATTTTTAGGAATGAATAAAAACAATTGAGAATTTACCTCCTATATCAGGACGAAACAGTTGGGTTGAATATTTTTCTTCTACATTTCCTAGATGCAAAGTCATGTATCAGAGAATCATAATTTAAAGACTGTGTCACATCACTCTCCAAAGACAGCAGAGCTAATGATGCCAGTTTCATTTGTCGCATGGTTGATCGTAAGGGATTTTTCAGTCTTTTCAGCAAAGAAAATGATCTCTCACTTGTACAATTTGAAATCGGTAATGTCATGAACATTCTAAGTGCAGTCTCAGTGTTTGGAAATGTGGCTTCTAAATTGTTTACCTTCAAAGTTTGCAGCATCTGGGGAATGGTTGCATGCTCCCCCATCATTGAGGAGAATTGCAAAAACTCATCTGCAAACTGGTCGTCAAGGTCATTGTTATAGTATTCCTGCAATGCTTTGGCACCTTCAAAAATTTCAGATCTTGATTTTTTTGTAAAAAATTCAAATTTTCTCATTATATTTTCATAAGCACTTTTTCTGCTTGAAAGCTGAGTGACTAAAGCATCACAAAGCACATAATAAACTTGAGTTCTAAATATATCCCTTGCACTGAGTTCTATATGTTCAATGTTACATTCATCTAGGTGTTTATTCTGGGGCACCTTCTTTCTTCGGGAATCATGACCATGGTATTGCACATTTTCAGACACTAATGTTTGAGCTTCCTCTTCATAGACTTCAAAATTTTCCCTCACAAACTGAATGAATTCAATTAACGACTGGAAAATTTTAGGTACTTCAGAAATATTTCCTTTTGGATTCTGGCAAGTTTGATTTGCACAGTTTAATCTCTGAAGTATTGTGTCCCAAACTACTGTGCTGATCGATATTTCCATTGTTCTCATTTTCTTCAGCAGGGATTTTGCTTCATCTCTTGTCTGTGGAGAATCCAACATTTTCTGACAGAAATACTAAAACTTTCTCTATTTCACGATAATTTTTCCTCACTGATCGTGTAGCTGCAGCATCTGCACACCATCTGGTAACTGACCGACTCTTCAGTGTGAGTGATGAATTTCCATGTGCTTCCTGGACTTTCTCCTGAAGCATCTTCCAACGACGAGTTGATGCAGAAAAAAAAGTATAGAGTTTTTGCAAAAATGTGAAAAAAGAGAGAACTTTACCACAACTATGCTATTCACACCAACTAAATTTAAAGTGTGAGCAGAACATGGCACATATTCCGCTAGTGGATTGATTTCCCTAATGCATGTTTGAACACCAGAATACTTCCCAGACATGTTGCTGGCATTGTCATAGCTTTGGCCTCTGACATTCATAATATCCAAGCTAGCCTCCTGTAGAAAAGATATTTTATGGTATTTGTAATGTTTTCTGCAGTATGTCCATGGAATGGAATAAATGTGAAAAACCGTTCTTTTGCTTCACAATCTTTGTTGACATACCTTATGATAAAAGCCAGTTGATAAAAGCCAGTTGTGTAATGTCTAGAGTAGAGTCAACTATGACAGAAAAATATTTTGACATTGTTATGTCATCAGTGATGGCATTAAAAACACGTACAGCCATTAATTCAACAAATTCATCCACACATGTTGAAGATAAGTAACTGGTGTTACCACTTCCTGGATTCCCTCAAATTTTTCCAAGTGTTGAGCTAAGAATGGATCAAATTCTGCAATTAATTCTAAGCAGCCCAGGAAATTTCCATTCTGAACAGATCCAATTGTTTCATCATCACCATACATTGGCAACCCACGAACTCAGAGATACTTAACTGTTGCAACAACTCTATGCAAAACATCTTGCCAGTACTTGGATTCATTCCGATACTGCATAACTATCTGACAGTCAATGCGTGCAGAAGCATTCATGCGTGATGAATAGTCACACACTGCTTGCCTGTGTATGTGTGAATTTTCATGCTCTGTAAGACGTTCACTAGTATGCTTTTAGTCAGAAAAACCTGTGGATCCTAATGCTGTAGTGCTCCTAGCATACAATTTGCACATCCAGCAGAATAGTAAACAAGTTGATGGGGATAAAAGAAGCCAGTCGCGTTTTACCTTCTCATTTTTTTTTATTCTGAAAAAATTACCTTCTATTAGGAAACGTTTTTTTTTTTTTTTTTTTTTTTTTTTATTGGAGGTTTAACGACCACCGTGAGCAACTCAATGGGCTATAAGCAGTCGCCCGTCCCTAATTTAGGGAGACTGGTTCCAGGGAAGGGAGAGAGCCAGAGTCGTCAGACAAACACAAGACCCATGCCTGGCCGGGATTCGAACCCGGACCCCTTACAGACGAATGATCAGAGGCCAACGCCTTAGACCACTGCGCCACCGGGGCGGCAAAACGTTTTTTACCACAGATATCCTTCCCTGTGAATGCCAGCAACTTCAAATCTTGGACTGGTGGATTGCTCAAAAAGCATTCGCGTACTTCTTCTGTAATTTCTCCCCATAAGGCAGGATCCACTGCATTCATTGTGGAACTTGTGCTCTCTTCATTAGATAAATTCAAAAGATTTCCCAAATTAGGAGCATCTGTGATGTTAGATGATTCTGAAGTCAGATTACTGGCTTCCAAGGACAAATTACACTCAAGAGACTCACCAGTAGTAAAATTCGACAACTAACTAAATTTGATTATATATAAAATTAACATATATTCAACATTCCATCAGACTACAAAAAAGCAACGCAAAATACAACCAAGCAAGGAGGTTTTTGCCAACAAGCCTTCGTGGTTACAGTTACGTCAACAACAAGCAGTGTGCAGGAAGTTAAAGGATCAGTTGAGTTTAGGTGAGTTCGGAAACGCAAGAAAAGGCACGTGACTCAATGGAAGCGATCCTCGTTCTCAATGGCCACCTGAAGGCTATTAAACCACTGAAACTCATTAATGGCCACGTGTTTACGTGAAATTCGAAACTCAAACTCACTGCATGTAAGTACCACATCTATAAACACATGACTCATGAGCATGCAAAAGTAAAAATAATAAATTTTGAATATACACACACAAAATTCCCATTAACTAAGTACACATTTAATTCAAATTTGGGGGCCCTGGGCACGTGCCCCGTGTGCCCTCCCATAAATCAGGGCCTGCCTCGTAACCCGCTCGGTAACATCGCTGCCGCCTGTCGCCGTGTGAGAGAGAGAAAGTCTCCTCAAAGGCCGGCATCGGGAGTAAGTAAGAAAAAGAATAAAAGAAAGGAAGGAGAAGAGGGAAAATCCTACCATGTCATCATAAGCGCATCAGGCCCCATTTCCACGGCGTGCCGACTCTCGTAGCAACAGCACAAACACCAATTCCAATTCGGCATCAAAAGGAAAATTTAAAGAGGAGGAAAAATGTATGTTTGGAATTAATGGTCTGGCCAGAACCAACAAATGTAATATAATTCCAATTCGGCATCAAAAGGAAAATTTAAAGAGGAGGAAAAATGTATGTTTGGAATTAATGGTCTGGCCAGAACCAACAAATGTAATATAATGTCATTGTGTTTTTTTTTTGTAAAAATGTCTAGTTAATGCCAGTGACCAAAGAAATGGATTGAAGTATATTAATTTTGGTTTTCTGTTAGAACAGGTTTTTTTCGTTAGCCCAAATGAGAGGAAAGTGACTTGACATTTTTGTTTGTTTGGTTTTTCTGTTACTGTAAAGTAAGAAAAATATTTTTCTAGGTAACTGACCAAAAGCAGTGCGTTGTAAAAAAAAAAAAGAAAATTTTAAAATGTCACTCTTAACCATCTAAATCTAAATTGTAAAGAGCATTTAGCTCAAGGTTCAACAGGTATCATATATGCACATCGAGCATTAAGCTCTTAACACTCTTTGAGTGAATGATCATATTCTTTGATGATTTTTGTAAGGCAGGCTGGTAACCAAATTGTGCCACTTACCTCCCTCATCCTCTAAACCACACAGGTGAAAACTACTTGGTTTGCAGACCAGGGTTTCTGAGAGGATTATTTAGGACTGTTAACATACTCTGGACTCTAAAATTCATAGCTAAATTCTTTTTTTTATTCAGCCTAGCCACCTAAAGTTTCCTTGTATTGAGTGTTTTTCCAACATGTGCCTGGGAGCACAAAATAAATTTATAGTTAACCTGGAACATATGTTTAATCAAATTATTTTGTGTCGTATGTGAATTTCTCTTGTCGGTGGTGGTGGAATCACCTTCCATTTACTGGGAGTTTTTAAGGATCGTACCTGGGGTGTTAGTCGTTGATAAAAAAAAATTCTTAATTGGGGTCCCTAGATTGATCACCGGCCATTTTTCTTCTTTTTAAAAATAAAATTGTGTAATATTTGCATTTTTTCAGAAGTAAGTTCATCATCATAATATGATAATATTTTAAACAACCAAACCACGTTGTATCACCTGAGCAGGATTCGAACCCGGACCCCTTACGGACGAATGATCAGAGGCCAGCGCCTCAGACCACTGCGCCACCGGGGCGGCTATTATAGAAAGTATGTTTTTAAATAAATTAGTCCTTTCATTACTTTTCTTTTTCTTTTTGATGTTTAAAAACCAGTGTGAGCAACTCAATGGGTTATAAGCAGTCAACAGTCATTAATTTATAGTCACTGGTTCCAGGAAAGGGAGAGAGCCAGTGCCGCAAGACGAACACAACATCCATGCCTCATTGGGATTCAAACCAAGACCCATCTTGGACGAATGGTCAGAAGCCAGCACTTAGACCACTGCATCCTAGGGTAGAGCCCATACCTTACAATCTAAAATCAACAACAGAAAGTAATGTTATGTATATACATTTGTGAATTTCACACTCTTCTGACATCCCCCCCTGGAATGGTCAAAATTAATTTTCCTGTAATTCATAAAGTGAATTTGTTGCACTACAGGGAAAATGTATTTCAACCCTTCCAGGGAGGGGGCCAACTTAACATGTAAGCAGGAACAGCATATGGCCAGGAACAGAAGAACAGAATCGAAAATAACCTTGTTCTATGTCTGCTTCCATTTGTGATAAGAGGGTTAAAATACTTTTTTGAGATAAACAGCAAATTCAATAAAAACTGATGTGAAATATTTTGTAACAGTGACAAAGAAATTGTTCGATTTAATTGAGAAAGCATTGGTTCCTCCACCACTACTAGAAAAGCAGCTTTTTGCCTTCTATTGCAACTTTTTTTTTGTTCATTCATTTTCTGATATATATCCTTATTCCACATTAAACCCATACATAACACTCATATATAGCAACCTGCATGATTTAACTTCACCCTTTCAAACTTGAATCCTTGCTTTGTTTTCATCAAAGATTGAAACAATGTGTTTATTTTGTTTATATGCCATGCAATCAGAACTGCTATCATGTGTCAGGAAAAATATAAGTACAACAGCTGAATTTGCATGATACATCATATGTAGGTTGTATCACGAATGCAAACCTACATATGAACTATTTGGCTGTTGTCACAGCCAATGAGAGAGATCTATCTTGTTGGCTGTAGGCTGTTGTATAAATGGAGTGCACAAATTGCAGAAGGGTTGATTTCCTTGTTACTTTCTCAGTTTTTTGTAACTTTCCTAAAGTGTGTGTGTGTGTGTGTGTGTGTGTGTGTGTGTGGAAAAAAAGGTGGGCTTTTTTTTTTTTTGAAAATAAAAAAAAGTCCCAGACAAAATCCTAGACTTTTTACTATTTACATTTTTTTTTTGCCAAAAAAGAAACGAAAAATAATTCCCGCTTACAAAATATGCTATTGGTTACATATTATGCAAGCAAAGCTGCATAAGTAAAACTTTGGCAACTGTACATTAGAGAAATGAACAATACTATTTATTCACGTGTTGATGGCTGTCGAAAGTGCTTCATTTCTCAAGGATTGCAACTTAATTTTTTGACGGTGTAAGAGGGGGAGAGATATTTGCTTGCTTGACATCTTTAGCTATAGCCAATGCAGATATCACTTTAGGATGATAGTGGCATTAGAGTGCCTCATTTACCCAACTTGTCTGCTTGTGACTGGATGTGACTTTGGCTTTAAGATGTCAAATGTGAGCAGTGCTCCAGATTTGGGTGGCAAAATTACTCTGCAGGCCTGAATGGTCCCATTACTTGGGATACAGTTAAGGATACTTTGGTCTGTGTATTCTATTAGTAAAAGCTTTGGAAACATACATTCAGTTATAGTCAAGTTATCAAATCTGTGTTACAACAATGGCCGGATCCTAAAAATTCCAACTGGTTTCTATAAATCTTAAATATTTGTCTAGCACTGTAATATGGGCCCATGTAGTTCACAGGATAATTAAAACTTTTTAATCTTGGAGGGGGGGTATTTCATTTATGCATTGGTCTCATTGAAATTCATCATAAAAAATTTAAATTTATCATACAATGTATGGTGTCTCATAGAGCCAGTTTGTAATACCGTGAGCATATCGCCCAGTATGTGCATGTGAATCACAATTTACAGGAAAACAACCTGTGTATTTTTTAGTTTCCTGTAAATGTGAAATTGTGTGCACAAATTACTTTCCTATAAGATATGAATTACTAATTTACAGGAGAGTAATTTCTTTATTCTTTGCTTTTTCTTTTTTAACAATCTGAAATTAAAAGCTTTTTGTTCTGCTGTGGATATAGTAAAGCTGTTATTACGCATCCATTTAAAAATAATCATAACTGATAAAAGAAAAAAAATGTAGTGCTCATTACAGAATATTCAATGTGAGGATATAATCCTTAATCCTGTATGAATTAGACACTGCATTTTTTAATCATTTATTTTATTGCACTTTGGTACCATGTAAAATGCTGGATTACCAGCAGTATTTCACTGTTGAAAATTAAACACACAGATAGCATAGACTGCCTTGCACAAGAGAAAATAGTTGAGACTATTTTCTCTTGTTCAAGGCAGTCTTGCACAAGGTATGACACTGTTGAGACTAATTTCAATCATCATATATCTTGTCAGACATAGTAGTGCATACAGAATTTCTTCAAGGGAGGGACCCAATAAAAATTCCATGGGACAAGCGCAAATGCATCATGTGCATATGTACCTACTCTGGCAAAATTAGAAACAGTAAATGTATATACTATATTGACAAAAGTCACCGGACACCTAGAAGAGAAACACAACATAGCATTTATTGACATATATTAGTACAGTGTCGGTCCACCATTGGCCTTAACGCATGCACTGACCCTTTGAGACATGTTTTCGACAAGGTTTTGGAACACAGCGATAGGTATGAGCTTTCATTCAGTATATAATGCTCCCGCTAACTGTTGCTTAACAGTGGGCCTTGGTTCCAAATTTCTTATGCGGTGCTCTAATTCATCTCATAAATGCTCTATGGGATTAAGATCAGGGCTCTTTGCTGGCCAGTCCACACATGATGTGGAGTTATCGTCAAATCACATCATAACAGTCCTTGCTTTATGGATCGGTGCATTATCCTGCTGGTATCAACAAGGCTCGGTTCCATAGTATTGCCACAGAGTTGGTAGGGCATAATTGTCCAGAATATCAAGACAGACATGCTGGTTAACAGGTTTGTCCACGATAACCAATGGGCAGGGACCATACCACAAAAAACTACACTGCCAGCTCCAAACTTGACCGTAGGAACAGTACACTGTGGTAAATAGCATTCCCCTGGCTGCCGCCATACCCACACATGGCCATCAGACTGATGGATCATGTATCTGGATATATCAGTCCATAGGACCTGTTTTCATTGACCTACGGTCCACCATAAATGTTCTTTACACCATGCTAAACGACGATTAGCATTCCGAGTGGAGATGAAAAGCTTATGAGCAGCCGCACGACTACGGTAACCCATGGAATGAAGTTCTCTGCGAATGGTACATGCACATACCGAGGTTCCAGCATTTTTACTCACCTGTACACTGAGATCTTATGCAGTACTCCGTCAATTAGCTGTAACGACTCTCCTAAGGCTTCGACATCCTCTATCACTAATATTCTTTAGCCTGCCGATACGTTTTGCTGCTTCAGGCACGCCATGTGTCTTCCACTTATTCAGTACATCCAAAACAGTTGACTAGGTTATGCTTAAACGCCTCTCAGTTTCTCTTATGGACAACCCACTAATATAACCTCCCAACAATCTTTCATTTCTCAAAGTCAGTTCTCTCCCGTCGGGACATTTTCACTCAACCTCACAGTGTGATATGATCGTGGTCAGCTGCAGGCTTGTTTTTATACCATTTGCAGCTGTACAATGCAGCGGATCTGTTCATTTGCTTTTGAAGGGGTGTCCGGTGACTTTTGTCAATATAGTGTATTTCAAATGCATGGAAATAATGTAAATAGACGAAGTCATCGCTCTGTCCACATTATTTTATAAACAATGCATAGCAACTGAGAAATTGTTGTTCTGACACTGCTGGGATCGAACCCCAGATATCTCGATAACTAGCGGAGTGTGTTCGCTTTACGCTACGGTGCCAACAATTCACAGTGGTATGTGTGGTTTATCAGTCAGCATCTGACTACACAAATCCATATTGATGGGCTCAGCAAATGATATATCCCCATCTGGTGGCATTAACAGGACAAGATATTTAATTATAACCAATAAATCCTAAGACTGAAAGACATATTAAATATATTTCAAATACGTGGAAATAATATAAATAGACAATGTCATCACTCTGTACACATTATTTTATATACGCATAGCAACTGAAAAATTGTTGTTCCGACACCGCTGGAATCAAAGCCCAGATGTGGCAAAGCAGCTTTAGCTTAATGGGATGAACTCTATTATTGGACACTCTATTACAGATGTTAAATAGCCCACAAATAGCGTTGGCACCATAGCATAAAGCGAACGCACTTGGTTAGTTATCGAGAGATCTGGGGTTTGACATTCCAGCTAAATCTCCCAATGGACTTCTGTGGGTTTGCACTCCTAAAATGAAAACTTTTTTATTTTTGGTTGGAGGTTTAACGACCACCGTGAGCAACTCAATGGGCTAGAAGCAGGCGCCCGTCCCTAATTTAGGGTTACTGGTTCCAGGGAAGGGAGAGATCCAGTGCCGTAAGACAAACACAATATCCATGCCTTACCGGGATTCGAACCCAGACCCCTTTCGGACGAATGATCAGAGGCCATCGCTTAGACCACTGCGCCACCGGGGCGGCAATGAAAACTTTGAAATTAACAACCTAAAACCATCGACAGTCTATGGAAAGCCTGTAGAAAATAATGGTCCAGCATAAACACAAATTCTTTGCGAAGACTAAGCCTGTTACAGTGGAAATTCTGCTGAAGAGCTATAGTTTGAAACTGTGGCTACCAAATTCAACACTACCAAAGTGGCAACATGGCATTAGCTAGTTCCAAGGTACGGCAAAATAGTTCTTTCTTAACATAACCATCCCTCCCTATGTCTGTACCTGCATTTTGCAGATATGTTTCAACGAAAAGAGGTTAGTAAATAAAAGTATCTTATGCATTCTGTGTGTTATTGCCTTATGTGGTGAAAATGATGTTGCTTTAGCTTAATGGGATGAACTATGTGTGTATAAACAGATATTTTATTTGTATATATTTCAGATATATAGTTTTACATGTATGTATGTATGTATGTATATATATATATATATTTCAGATGGGGCTAATGGGATTTTTTTTGTTGATTGGAGGTTTAACGACCACCGTGAGCAATTCAATGGGCTATAAGCAGTCACCTGTCCCTAATTTAGGGTCACTGGTTCCAGGGAAGGGAGAGAGCCAGTGCCGTAAGACAAACACAACATTTATGCCTCACCGGGATTCGAACCCGGACCCCTTTGGGACGAATGATCAGAGGTAATCGCTTAGACCACTGCGCCACTGGGGCAGCCCAATGGGATTTACGGTTTGGCAGTATTCCACATCATTGCCCATTATCCAAAGGGGTCTGGCCCTCATTACACAACCAAATGTTCACCAACATACCACATTTATACACATGAGCAAAAACATCATAAAAATATATCGTGGGTTGAGACTCCTCAGCAGGCACAGTGGGCCAAGCACCCCCCCCCCCTCTTCTTTTATAATTCACATTTTCTCACTCATTTTTCTGGTGGTTATTTGTCATGCAGACTAGGCCATAATAACGAATTAATTTGTTCTTAAGAAGCTGTTAACATTAGATAACCCATTACGATAACCTAATCACATTTCTATCAATAGCAGTGCAAATTCCACTCCAAACACCTTTTACTTCCTAGGACTGGTAGGCTTTGCAACACTATAAGGGATACAGCAATGACAATTATTTGAAAGCTATAACAACAATTATTAAGAGAATTATTATTGGCTGCTTGAAAAGCATTCAAATAAACAACTAAGGGTAATCGTAATTACAACTAAGGGTAATTGTAATTGGGTTGTATTCAGTTCTATATCATTTCTGACAGTCTACAGCCGTAAAAATATTCACTGGGTTACAAAGTTTTAAATTCAAATACTTTCCATATATATATACACACTTCTACAAAACCTTTGTTCATTATTACAATTATTTTACAGCAAAAACTGAGTTACATACAACATTTCTAATTCACTGAGTTCAGCGACAAAACGACAATATTTGTTTACATTCTGCGGCTCATAAGTCACAAGCCCCGATCTCCGAACAAGTTTACCGAGTGCCGAGCCGAACGAATGGTGTGACGTCACGATGCCGGAACGCCATCCACTTTAACGTCGACCGCAATTTACAGTAAAAAAATGGTCTTACGATTAGCAGGATACGGTGGGGGAAATTTCCGAGGCCGGCTTGCAAGTTTTACGCAATTTAAAACAAGATGAAGCCGTACAAGTAGCACAAATATGGGGGGGTGTGTCTTTTTTTTATTCCATCGTGCTCATGTTCGTAAATAACGTTTACATAACATGCCAAATTATTAATATTGCGATATTACTCAGGCAGAAAATATTAATTGGCTACCCTTTGCTGAGTATGCCGCTGGTATGTCACAATTCTCCTCCCTCCTCTCCGGTAGAGGCAGCTGTGATATATTCAGATCATCTGACACGTTCTGAAGTTTTTACCCGCAAAGCGGACATCTGTAAATTGACAGAATGGAAGATTTTACGGGTGCGTTTATTAAACCAAAGTTTTGAAGATTTTTTTTTGTTTGAGATATTTATATGAGGCATTCATATTTTATAAAAACTGTAAATTTGAGAGTAACAGAAAATTATGTTCTTAACCCTTGAACGACCATGACCCAAAAATCGTGCATCACTCTAAATAACATAACGAAAACTGTCTGTTGTTTCACATCTTTTTTTAATAACAACAATAGTGACTGAGGGTGACTCCTGCTGATCCCCCATAGGTCGAGAAAATTTTAAGAATCAGTAAGGATAAGAAATCTGACTAACTCTAGACAGGCGTTTCGGGCATCTATGGCCGATTAGGGCGTTATGGTCATTAAAGGGTTAAAGGTATTTACTTCTTACACTTTTTAAAATGAAGAATAACAATGTAACATTTTTTCACTCATTAGGGGGGGGAGAGCAAATCTGGGCTCACACCAAGGCGACAAGTGCCCTCGGCGCGCCCCTGTTCTGCAGTAGCCAATAAACTAAACATTTCCTGTATAATTGTTTCATGGCTTCAATTATTCTTTGGTCCATTGGTTGTAACATTGAAGTCGTGTTAGGTGGCAGGAAAACTACTTTTACATTTTCCAGATGATCCATGTTCTTTGGATGGGCTGTACAATTATCCAAAACTTTTCTATTTTCTTTGGCCATTTTTTTCTGAAACTCCATTAAAAAGTCTTCAAAAATCTGAACTGTCATCCATGCATTTTTGCTATTTCTGTAATTGCATGGAAACGTTTTTACATTTTTGAGGCACCTCGGATTCTTCGATTTTCCAATGACCAACAAAGGCAACTTTTCTGTTCCATTCATATTAGCTTCTACCAGAAATGCCAATCATTCTTTATTTACTTTGACGCTGTGGCTGCTATCTCCAGTGAAACAGTAGGTCTTGTCATTAATAAGGTTGTGAAACAAAGCACACTTGTCAGTGTTGAAAACATCTTTTGCTTCGTATGCTGCTAAGAGTTCTGGTAAAACATTAGATTTCCAATCATCCACTTCTTCGATGTGAACACTTTTTGATTCTTCACAAACAGTTTTATAAGTCAGTCCTTCTTTTTTCCTAAAATGGTCAATACATCCATTGGAAGGATTAAATTCAACATTTAATTTCTTGGAAATTTCTTCTGCTTTCTCACGAAGAATTGTCCCGTTGATCGGAATGTTAGCATTTGTTGCGTGTTTAAACCACACAAGAAGTTCTTCTTCGACATCCTCGTATTTACTGTTCTTAATCTTTTTGAATTTTAATGAATAGGAAGCATTTGCAAGCACAGTGTCCCATTTTGACACTATACCGTTGAGGGTTGTAACAGGTAAATTTAGTTCTTTTGCTATCTTCACCCTAATTAAATGCGGGTTTTCATCACCTTTCGTAATAAGGTTTCGTTTCTCAACCACAGATAAAGCTTTTCTTTTTATGCCTTTAGACGCCATATTTCTAGCTACGCATTTCAACAATAAAATTAAACGTTTAACTCAACGTATGCGAGGGCAACATATGAGCCTAACTCTGACAGAATGACTAACTTTCAGCAGGTGTTTCCTTTCCCAGCCTTTCCCCAGCCCCAAAGATAAGGCGATTGTGATACACAAAGGGCAGATGCAGAAGAAGGGTGTGTGTGTGTGTGTGTGTAAACATGACCCCCTGCATTGACCGTAGGAAGCCGGCAGGGGCTTCACTTGCTACATGTACGGGGAGAACAAAGAAACGTTTCCTTTGAACTTCTTTGACATGTACTTATCTGCTGGAAGATATCCAAAATCGTATGTTTTTACTTAGAAACTTGTGACACTTACAACTTTTTAAGTGGGAAAACTTGAAACATCGTAACTTCTTAAGTGGAAAAAATTAACATTAGTACTATGGAAAAAAAATCGGGACTCTAAAAATAAAACTTCTTAAACGGGAAAACTTCTTAAGCGGGAGCTTCTTAAGTGGGATCCACTGTATTAATACCTTAGCCTAGGCCTTTTTAACAGTTTTAATTCCATCATGCTCATATTTATAAAGTTTAGACACCAAGCCAAATGAGTTTTATTGCACTTTTACTTAGGCATTAAATATTAATACCTTGGCCCAGGCATAGGTCTTTTTAACAGTTTTTGTTCCATCGTGTTCATATCTATAAGGTTTAGACACCATGTCAAGTTAGTATCATTGCGCCTTTACTTAGACATTAAATATTAATACTTTGGCCTAGGCCTTTTTAACTGTTTTTATTCCATCATGCTCATATTCATAAAGTTTACACACCAAGTCAAGTTAGCATTATTGCGCTTTTACTTAGAAAATAAATATTAATACCTTGGCCAAAGCCTAGGCCTTTTAAACAGTTTTTATTCCATTGTGCTCATATTCATAAAGTTCAGACACCAAGTCAAATTAGTATTATTGTGCTTTTACTTAGGCATTAAATATTAATACCTTGGCCCAGGCCTAGGCCTTTTTAACAGCTTTTGTTCCATCGTGTTCATGTTTATAAGGTTTAGACACCATGTCAAGTTAGTGTCATTGCACTTTTACTTAGGCACTAAATATGAATTCATAGGCTCATTTGACAGCTTTTATTCTACCAATGTTTTAGGCCCTAGTGATTAATATTTTATGCCTAAGTAAAAGAGCAATATTAATAACTTGACATATTATATAAACGTCATGAGTATTTAGTGTGATAGATTAAAGCTATTAAAAAGGACTAGGGCATATTAATGTTCGGTGCCAAAGCATAATACATTAACTTTACCTGTTATATAAACGTTACGAATATGACATCAGAAGAAAAACAATTATAAAAGAGCCTAGGCATAAGGCCTAGTGATTATTATTTTATGCCTAAGTAAAAGAGAAATATTAATAAATTGGCATGTTATGTAAATGTTTAGTGCCTAAGTAAAAGAGCAGCATTATTAAAAAATCCCACCTTACCAGCCTTTCCCGAACATAGCATGACTCATGCTGCAATTCTGTTGTTTCACTGAACACTGTAGTTTTTAAAAAGTACTAAGTCATTGCAATTTAATTCCCCAAAATTAAAGTACAATTCTCATCTTGACTTACATAGAACGTGCCCCCCAGAAAACCAACTTCAACGTCCTCATCGTGGGGTGGTGGAAACAGGTGGATTAGGTGCTGTGTTTCACAGTAGCTCCTCGTTTTGGAGCGTCCAAAACATGCTGGCTAACTGAGGCTCTGGTCTACCTAAGCCAAGGTGTGAGGTATCATGCTGAGGGCTGAATGGTACTGAGGTAGTAAAATATCAGTATCGTTAACAATCCCTTCAGGGCACCAGGCGAAACCCTGTCATAATTAGCCTACCACCCTGGACAGGAGGATTACCGGGTGGTGACCTTATCATTTTCCTCCAGTTTCGTGGGACCAGAAATGGATTATCTTTCAAAAACAACAAACCCTGGTTTAGGGCCTGACTTAGTCAGTACCCAGCCTATAAAAGTAGCATCTTCCCAGCCAAGGCCGGGATCTGTTGATCCTGAGGTGAGGCCCAGTTGCTTTGGGAACACCTCTCAGGCTAAGGCGGGGGAAGCTGCTTCACAAAAGAAAACAAGACATCTGGAGGCAGCAGGTTGTACCGGGTTGCCAAAAGAGTCTGTGGTTGCTAGTGAGGCTGGTAACAGCAAGAAAGGGTTGCGTCTTAGTAAGACTGCTAAGCGCAACATCAGGAGGAAACTAGCAACGCAGATGAAGGGTCAAACTGACAAGGAGTCGAGTTCAGTGGGACCCACATCTGTAGACACTTCTCCACCTGTGGCGGACAAGAAAGGCAAGAGGCAGAGATCTGTTCTGTACCCCTTCTCCAGATGTGAGAAAGCCAACCAAAAGTAGGGATGAGTCTCGTCCCAGCACTTATGGTAAGGGTGTCTCCACTGTCAGGATGGCCATCGTGAAGGAAAATTTCCCGAATGAGTGGCTTGATGACAGTGAGGTTGGGACTATTCAGGAGGAGCTTTTGAGGCGGGTGGATGGTTCTCAAGTAGGAGAGCCTCTACCCCACATGAAAAGCTTTTTCCTGAACTCCGGAGTTCTTGTTTACCTTTGTGAGAATGAGGGAACAGGGCAATGGCTAACATCAGCCTTTGAAAAAAATGATAAGGTTTTGAGGGGCACTGGGCCTAAGGTATTGAGGGCCAGTGATCCTCCAAAACCGATCAAGGTTGCCTTCAAGACAAGGGATATTTGGACCAAGGACCCAAATGTCCTCTGCAGGAGGTTGTGTGACTACAACAGCAGTTTGCATACAAACCACTGGAGGGTGTTGGATCGGGTACAAGATCCTAAGGCCGTCAGGTGGATTTTCCAGGTAGACAAGGAATCGGCTAAAGCCATTGCTGAAGCCAAGTTCACTGCCTACACTGGGGTCGATGAGGGTCAATTTAAAGTATTACATGACCCTCAGGGCCCTAGCACTTCAAAGGAGGACAAAGAAATGGAAGAGCCTCATTCTGCATTTGTGGAACCAGAAACAACTGCATTGTCTTCCCCTGGCCATGGTCTGGAAGCAGGGAAGAACTCAGGTCCAGCTGCAAGTGGGATGGGGGGGGGAGAGACTGAGGAGGTGGATGTGATCGACCTGGGTGGTGTCCATGAAGCTGTGGGGCTGGCTTCCAGCACCCACCGGGTGGACTCTTGACCCAGCTGATCCTTCTTCTACCACTTAGTCTCTGTGCCTATCTCACAATGGAGAACTGCATGAAATGTATCAAGATCAATCTCCACCATAGTCGGTCTGCACCTGCTACAGACTGGCTGCGGTGGATGTTGATCTGGCTTTCATTCAAGAGCCATGGATACATAATGGGAAAATCCTAGGCTTACAAGGAGCAGGTTTTACTGTCTTCTATAATACATCAAGTAGGAGACCAAGGACCTGTATACTAGTGAGCAAAAGACATCATGCTATGCCACTTCCTGAGTTTACCACAGGTGACACAACCGTGATTAAACTTTTTATGTCATCTGATGGTGGCAGAGAAGAACTGTTTGCCGTCTCTGCATACTTACCATTTGATGAACTTGAACCACCTCCTTCTCAATAGGCAAGAGACATTATCCACTTCTGTGAGTCAGGTGGAAGATGCCTCATCATCTGCTGTGATGCCAATGCTCACCATATCATATGGGGGAGCAGCGACTGCAACAGACGAGGGGGCAACCTTTTGGAATATTTGGTAAGTACTAAACTTTATATTCTTAATCGAGGCAATGAGCCCACTTTTATTGTTTCTAATAGAAGTGAAGTAATTGACCTTACCCTCTGTAGTGCTAACATGTTTGATCCCATTATTAAATGGCATGTATCTAGTGAACCTCCATTGTCTGATCATAGATACATTTGCTTTTCAGTTGCTGATGTAAGACAACAGCTGGTGCAAGTCAGAAATCTCAGAAGGACCAATTGGGTTGGCTTTAGGGATGACCTGGAGGCACATATTGGAGGCACGGAATTGAACATGCGCTCGGTGTTAGATCTCGAGTTAGCTGTTGACCAGTTGCAACGATCTATTCTTGAATCTTATCACCAAACCTGCTAACTACCAATGCAAGTTCCTTGGTGGAATAAACAGCTTAGCAGTCTTAGAGGCAAAACTAGAAGGCTTTTAAATAAAGCCAAACATACTGGTGAGTAGACAGTATATAAGACTACTCTCACACAGTACAACAAAGCAATTAGAGAGGCAAAAAGAGCCTCTTGGAGAGATTTCTGTGGAAGTATTTCAGATACTCCCAGTACTGCCAGATTTATGAAAATCATGGCTAAGGACAATGCAAATTACCTGAACACCATCAAACTGGTTGATGGGAGCTTCACAAAAACTGGTAAAGAAACACTAACAGAAATGCTAGGTGTACACTTTCCAGATTCAAGCATAATTGACCCCACTGGTGTACGCACAGCTAACCTTGAGCACCGACATGCAAAAAAGGAGGACTGGAGGGTTGCCAGGGAGGTGGTCAATAATTCTAGGATTAAGTGGTCCATTAATTCTTTTGAACCATATAAATCACCTGGCTGTGATGGAATTGTTCCCATCTTGATGCAGCAAGGACTGGAGATAATTACCCCACTCTTGTGTAAAATTTACTGGGCCTGCCTTGCTCTTGGTTATATACCAAGTGCTTGGAGACAGGCTAAGGTAATATTTATTCCCAAGCCAGGTAAGTCAAATTACCAAGAGGCAAAGGCCTTTAGGCCTATTAGTCTAACATCTTTCTTTCTCAAGGCTCTTGAGAAGATGGTGGATAGGCATATTAGGGAGGTGGTTTTACTCCCTAAACCCCTCTCGAAATTTTCGTTTGCCTATCAACAAGGCAAATCAACAGAAGCAGCTATCCATGGCATTGTTTGATGCCTGGAGAGAGCACTAGAATTGAAGGAAGTGGCATTAGCCACTTTCCTTGATATTGAAGGCGCCTTTGACAGGGTCTCTACGGAGACCATCATGGGAGCTGTGGAAAGACATGGTGTTGATAGAACCTGTTGTCAATAGATTAAGGCCATGCTCACAAGCAGAACGGTCGTAGCCTCGCTACTCGGGGAGAGACTGTTGGTCTCCACCTGCCGGGGCTGCCCTCAGGGAGGAGTTTGCTCTCCCCTGTTGTGGTGCCAGGTGGTGGATGAACTGCTAAGGATCCTGGAGGGGTCTGGTTGCGACTGTTTTGGCCATGCAGATGACGTGACCATAATTGTCGAGGGAAAATTCCTTAAAACAGTCTTGAGCGTAATGCAAAGAACACTAGGACTTGTTGAGGATTGGTGCAGGAAGGTTGGTCTATCAGTAAACCCTGACAAACCCACCCTTGTGCCTTTCACTAGAAAGAGGAATCTTGGAGACCTTGGAGGTATTACTCTCTTTGGGAAAACAATTCCTCTCATCACACAGGTTAAGTACCTGGGAGTCATTTTGGATGGAGGCTTAACCTGGAAACAACACCTAGATTACTGTATTGCCAGAGCCAAGAAAGTGTTCTGGTCATGTAGAGGTGTTATTGGCAAGTCCTGGGGTCTCAACCCGAGGATCTTGCACTGGATATATACTATGGTCACTTATGGCTCAATGGTGTGGTGGCAGAGTTAACCTCTGCATGGTGCAGGCTGAACTTAACAAGTTACAAAGGCTGGCCTGCATTGGTATATCAGGATCAATGAGAACTACTCCAACAGCTGCATTGGAGTTGTTTCTTGATATTCTGCAACTTCACCTTCATATTGAGGGTGAGGCCATTATGGGGGCATATAGATTATGCTGCAATGGCATGTGGAGACCCTCGTTGTGGGTTGGCAGCCATACCAAGCCTATTCAGGAGTAGTTTTGTAAGGAGCCCATCTTTCAAATGGGAACCGACAACATGCTAGTAAAATATAATTTCGATAAAGCATTCAGTGTGAACTTTCCCAGTCGCAGTGAATGGGAAACATCCTTTGTCCCTGGGTGCAGCGGTCAAACTGTTTGGTTAACTGACGGCTCCACGACAAATGTAGGAGTTGGAGCAGGGGAGTATTGCCTATCCAGAGGTCATGGCTCATGCCAAAGCCTTGGAAGGCATGCTATCGTGTTCCAAGCTGAGATGTATGCTATTTTGGCATGTGCCTCAGAATGTCTGATCAAAGGGTATCACAATGTGCGTATCCAGATTTGTTCAGACAGCTAGGCGGCTTCACTGGCTCTTTGTCAGTGCCGCATTTCATCCAAAATTGTTTGGAACTGCCTCCAGACCCTAACTGAACTAGCAAACCGGAACAAAGTGCAACTGTTCTGGGTGCCAGGACATAGGGGTTTTGTAGGTAATAAGAAAGCTGACCTTGCTAAAGAGGGGACAGAGCAGGCTTTTTATGGTCCAGAGCCTGCATTAGGGCTCGCCTCTGGTGTGGCCAGAGAACTAACTAAAAGGCTGCTGAGGACTAAACAGCTTGACCTCTGGCATGCTATCAGGGGTCAGAGACAGGCAAAGGAACTTAATCAAGGACCCTTGCCTCATAGGGCTAAGGTACTCCTTAAACTGCCAAAAAAGGATATTGGACTGATTGTTGATCTACTTACAGGACACTGTCGTCTTAATAGGCACCTTAATTTGATTGGGGTGAAAGAGGATCCACTTTGTAGAGGATGCCATCTAGAAGAGGAGACTTCCTTGCATTTTCTTTCTGACTGTGACTTTTTTGCAGCACTCAGGCTTGAACACTTTGGTACTCATAACTTGAGACCCAGTGATCTCTCTTAAGTACCAGTCAAGAGCATTCTTGCTTTTGCTCGTGAATCTGGTCTCTTTCGAGATTAGGGCTGGGGATGCACAATAGTTCTTAGGTTGTGGTGCTGGGTAAATGTACCCCCCCCCCCATTGGTACAAGTAACAAGTAAGTACATAGAACGCTCTCGAAATTTATTTGAAGTTCCCAATTCAATTCTCATTATAGGACCAAGAAACTGCAATTTTTTTATGGCCCCTAAACTTTTGTTTCCAGTTGTCCGAACCCTGATGTGACCAGCTTTGTCGACTGCTTAGTTAAAATTAAGGCCTTTCTTAATGAAATAAAAAAAGACCATGTTTTTGACAGACGTAAGAGATATCAGTCGACAGTTGATATATTTTCGAGAAGTGGGCATTTTTCCTATTTTTGAGAAGTGGGAATTTTTTCCGTGGGCATTCTTTCATATATTCTAAAATAGAGCTGTCTTGCATCCTCGAGGACTCATAAGAAGTGAAAAGTGAAAAAGCTGAGGTCTAATTTTGGTTAGCAAGCAACCCCTTTGCCGAAAAGTTACAAATAACACCCAAGCACATCTTTTGTCTAACAATTTAAACATTTACCCTCATTAGATGACCGAAGCAAGCTTTCTTTATTGCACTAGTCAGCACTAACCTGTTCTTAAAAAAATGACTGAAATGCATCTAATCACACGAGCTGAAGTTAAATTCCATAAGCATATCTCCATAGTCGTAGTTCGAAGATGTCAGTCCATTCCCGGTGCATGTGAATGAATGTAAAAGATTTTGCCATTTTATTCGATATCAGCAGAAGATCACCGAAATAAACAAACACAAGTTTACCTAGAATTTGTATATGTAATAAAAATTCTTTAACACAAAATTTTACTAGCTTTCTTATTCTTTTATTCTTTCCTGAATGAAAACACTGACAAACCTAAAGAAACGAATATAAAAAATTGTTTGAAATAATCATTATGCGTCAGGCAAATAAAGTATACATTTTCTTTACATACTATACTTATATAATGAAATTTGATGGCATGACCCGGAAATTTAGAGATGTTTGAATGAGAACCCCGCATACAGGTATTTAATATTCTTTCATTCTTATGTGGGATTTCTTTTATGCATAGGGGATTACGTTTAATTGGGTATACCTTTAAGGAAAGGAAGTTTTCCTAAACATTTTCCATTACAAAATGTGTGTGAAGAGGGGGAGGGGAGGGCAAGTAATCCGATATGTATGAAACAGCTTATCCTGACTCAACACGAATATACACTGGGTCTTTACACAGATATCTTGACTGACGGATAAGCGAAACGACAGGCATGTTGAAAACTGGTGCATTGGCTTTTCTATCCTATATATAACATTCACCAGTATTTTATTACTGCCGAAAATCTTGTGCACATATTTTCTCCATCGAATTGGGAATTTCTTCAGTCCTATTATTAGAAGCAGAGATATCGTTCCTTCTGACAAACAGACAGACTAAGTATAGGGACAACAGACGTTGGCAATACCATGCTTATGCCTTTCTCAATAAATCACAAAACGAATTTCTTCGCTCGGGCCGTCAGAAGTAGAGTCCGAATTTCTGCGGACAAACGGACTAACAGATAGTCAAAATGTGAAATCGATGGATGGAACCAGAGATTTGTGATATCTCACGCTCATGTTTTTCTCTATAGCCCAGAGAAAGAATTTCTTCAATCCGATAATTAGAAACTGAGATGTCGTTTTTACTGATGGACAGACAGACCAAGAAAAGAAGGGACAGATACTGATTGGTAATACCATACCTTTCCTTAAAAGTCACAAAACAAATTTCTTTGTTCGGGCTTCATAAGCAGAGATGGAATTTCTGTTGACAGACGGACTGACAGACAGATCAACTGAGGAATGGATGGAAGAAAAACTGATCTGTGATATCTTGTGCTTAAATTTTTCCTTATAGCTCAGAGAAAGAATTTCTTCAATCCAATAATTAGAAGCGGTGATATAGTTTTAACTGACGGATGGGCAGACCAAGTAACGGATGGAGAGACATTGGTAATATCATGCTCATGCTTTTCACTATAAGCTACGAAACAAATTTCTTTGATCTGATTGTCAGAAGCACAGATTGAATTTCTGTGGACGGGCAGACAGACAGACAAAGTGAAGAATCGATGGTTGGATGAATAGAAGAGCAGATTTGTGAAATTTTGCGCTGAGGTTTCTTTCTTTGGGGAAGAGAAAGATTTTTTCTGATTAACATTTCTAAGCGGAAGTCTAATTTCTGCAGACGGATGGACAGGTGGAAGCGGAAGAACAGGCATTGATAATCTTGCCTATCTCTCTCAGCAAATCACATAAAGAATTGCTTCAATCTGACCGTAAGAAAGGGCGATACGGTTTCTGCGGATGGACGGACAGATGGATGGACATGTGGATAGACAGCGATAATCTCGTACGCATGCCTGTATCTATCAGTCACAGACCGAGTGTCTTCCCTATCCGGTAAAAACAGAAATATATTTTCTGTGGACGGACACACAGAGAAACTGACTGGGAAAAAGATGAAAGGAGTAATCTGGAATTTTATAGTTCTTTCAGTCCATGAGAAAAAAATGAGCAGATCATCATTTCGAAGCTTGAGTAAACCATATGCTTTCCTCCATCCGATTCGCAATAATACTAACTTGCTTTGGTGTCTAAACCTTATGAATATGAAAACTATGGAAGAAAAACTGTTAAAAAGGTCTAGGCCAAGGTATTAATATTTAATGCCTAAGCAAAATCACAATAATACTAACTTGACTTGGTGTGTAAACTTTATGAATATGAGCACAATGGAATAAAAACTGTTAAAAAGGCCTAGGACAAGGTACTACACTACACTGAAGAGCGATTGAATTAGAGACAGCTGGCGTTATGCAAATGTGGCGCTGTGGGCGGCTCTGTAAACGAAAACGACATGACGTATGCAGCGATCCGACAATATAAGGAGTGATACGACGGGAATCAGTAAGAGTCGGACGGAGTATGGGCAAGACGAAGGATCTAAGTGCATTTGATCGTGGGCAAATTGTCGGGGCCCGACGAATAGGTCACCCCATCTTGGAAGTCGTGCAGGCACTGGGATTTTCATGAGCCACTGTGTCACAGGTGCATCGTGAGTACATTGAATCCGGTAAAACCATCCCTACAAGGGCCAACTGCCCTGGACAACAGCATGTGTTAATCGATGGCTAGCTCGCATTGTAACAGCGGATAGACTGCCCACACTGCAAGAAATCATTCGACACTTTAACACTGGTGCACAAAAACGTATAAGCAGCCACACCATCCAGAACCATCTCCTTGCTATGGGGTACAGAAGCCATCGTCCCATGAGGGTACCGCTGCTGACCGCACATCACAGGGTGCAAAGATCAGCATGGGAGCGGAAACATTGCCACTGGACCCTAGACATGTGGAAAAATGTTGCCTGGACTGATGAGTCGAGATTCACGTTGGTACATGCGGATGACAGGATACTAGTACGGCGCAAACCGCATGAAGCGATGGAACCTACTTGCCAGCAGGGTACTCATCAAGTTGGTGGGGGTGGCATTCTCGTCTGGGGACTGTTTACGTGGACTGAAATGGGACCCCAGGTACATGTGACATCGTCCTTCACAGGTCAACGTTAACGGGATATCCTGGACGACCATTTGCTTCTGTTTGTGCGTTTTCAACATCCCACTGGGGACCTTATCCTGCAACAAGACAATGCACCGTGCCATCGCTTCCGCATTGTATCCGAATGGTTGGATGAACACTCCACCGACGTGACCTTGCTTCCTTGGCCAGCTAGGTCACCTGACCTCAATCCCATCGAGCACATCTGGGATGCCATCGAGAGAGATGTTCGAGGCTCTGACCTTCCTCCATCAAATCTTTGTGAACTGTGGGAGCCTGTTCAGGGGTCGTGGATCTGTATGGCTTCCCAACGCTTCCGGTGTCTTGTCGAGTCCATGCTGAGACGCATCGCCGCCGTCATCAGGGCAAAAGGTGGTGCTACACGTTACTAGACAGGTATCTCTAATTCAATTGCTTTTCAGTGTGATATTTAATGCTTAAGTAAAAGCGCAATAATACTAACTTGACACGGTGCCCAAACCTTATATATATGAACACGATGGAATAAAAACTGTTAAAAAGGCCTAGGCCTAAGTAAAAGCACAATGATACTAACTTGACATGGGGTCTAAACCTTATAAATATGAACACGATGGAATAAAAACTGATAAAAAGGCCTAGGCCTAGGCATTAATATTTAATGCCGAAGTAAAATTGCAACAATACTAACTTGACTTGGTGTTTAAACCTTATAAATATGAACACGATGGAATAAAAACTGTTAAAAAGACCAAGGTATTAATATTTAATGCCTAAGTAAAATTGCAATAATACTAACTTGACTTGGTGTCTAAACCTTATGAATACGAATACTATTGAAGAAAAACTGTTAAAATGGACTAAGCCTTGGCCAAGGTATTAATATTTAAATGCCTAAGCAAAATCGCAACAATACTAACTTAACTTGGTGTGTAAACCTTAATATGAGCACGATGGAATAAAAACTGTTAAAAAGGCCCAAAGCTTAGGCATTAAGCATAGACATATTAATTTATTTTTAGTGCCAAAGAAAAAGTGTAACATTCCTAGCCTGTCTGAGTGTCCTATCCTTATAAATATGATCATGGCGGAAGACATTTGAAATCGTACGTTTTCCTGCATGCTTTTTGTATGTAACCAAAATTTGTGAACGTGTCGAATCGACGAATTGACGCGCGATGAATCGTTGCAGTCGACGAATTGACATATAACCCCATCATACTGTAACAAATTCAATTACACTTAAAGCATGTCAAGAATTACAGAAAGACACCCGATGGCAAGATGTGTACAGTATTCACCAAATTACTTATTTAATTCAAAAACTTTATCCCCTCTCACCACCCTAAGCCTATTCCCAACTTACCCCAGAAAACAACCTCAGAACACGAATTTGTAAATACAAACTTGGAACTATTAAAAGCATAATTTAAGGGATTAAATACACTATAAAAGCAATTAGAAACCATCACATCCAACCATACAGGAACCACATACGATATATTTTGCCCCAAACTCTGTGGGCATCCTCAGAAAAGGTGTTTACGCATCGGGTGCTTGCAACTGAGCGTCATTGTATAGCAAGTAAATCCACGATCTTAAGAGCCTTGCAACAGCGGCACAGTCTATCAGAATTTACAGTATCTTTGACTACCTGTATTCAACGTTTTTTTTACTTTTTTTCAGCTTTATATTTTACCTTTACTTTTATAAGCTCATTCCAATAATTTGGTAATTATTTAGGGTCATTATAATTACATAGCCGATTAATATTTCTTTTGTATTAAGACAGTTTCAACAATTCTTAGATGCTTTTCTGAGCTACATCTTTTTAAAATCTCTGTTTGATCAAATCACGGATACACTTTATTTTCTATGCAATACTGTATTAAGGCTGCCTTAGCTTCTTTTTTTTTTATGCCAATTCTTCACATGTTGATTCAGAAGATGGTTTAATTTATTCGTTGTGCACCCTATATATGAGTGCTTTTTTGAACATGTAGTTACTGGAGGTTGTACACCACCCAGGAACAATCAATCCTATCGTACTCATCTCACCTCGACATTAGCTCCAAAGTTCTACACATCTGTATGAAGCAGCCCTTCCCCCTCTCTTACACCTGCTAAGTCCCCCAAAATCTTTATTAACACTTGAATGAAAGATTTTTCATTTATTCTAACTATCCCTTTCCCCCTACCTTCTTCTTGCTCCATCTTCCTTGCTGGCATGGTGATGCTCAAAATTATAAAGAATGGATTGTACTTTTTACTTAGCAGCAAAGTGTGAAAATAAAATAATTATTCCCACACTTTGTAGTATATATATATTCTATTATTCTAATTCTTCACTCTTCCCTATAATTATATTTTCCAATCAAACCCTCACACATTTCTATTTATTTAATTTTTCAAACTGTACAACTGAATGTGAATTAGTTTCTAACCCTACAGTGATTTCTTTAGGGCTTCTTAAGGTCTCATGTGTGAGATGATAGCAAGCAAGTTCTTCTGCTAGCTTACTTAATCTGTCGATTTCACACTGCTACTTGAATTTTTTTCAAGAGTGCAGTTGAGGTTAACAACCACTGTAAGAAACTTGATGGGCTATGAGCAGTCGCCTGTCCCTAATTTAGGACCACTGGTTTCTGGGAAGGGAGAGAGCCAGTGACACACAACATCCATGACTCACCAGGATTTGAACCCAGACCCTTCTCAGACAAATGGCCAGAAGCCAGCACTTAGACCACTACTCCACCAGAGCAGCTCAGAAATTTGTCTTCGTTTTCTTTGGGTAACGCTGAAAGAATCAGCACAGCATTTCATGATATGCAAAAGCTCTAAGGGCTTTTGATTTTGAAATTTCTTGCCACCTACCAAGTTATAGATTTCTTGCTGTGATAAATCTCCTGCAGACGTTTTTATTTTGGTTGGGGGGGGGGTGACAACCACCATGAGTAATTCGATGGGCTACACAAGCTGTCGACCATCCCTAATTTAGTGCTACTGGTTCCAGGGAATACAGAGAGGCAGTGCCATAAGACAAACATGAGATCCATGTCTCACCAGGACTTGAACCCTAACCCCATCTTGGATATTTAGACCACTGCCCACCAGAGTGGCCAAGCACCCTTTGTATAGTATTCATTGTCTTTCTATGGTTTGTATTATGTTTTGCTTGGGGACTTCTCTGAAATATTTCAGAAAAATATAGTGTAAATTCCTATTCAGAAAGGTAACTGGCACTTTTGACACTGCAGTTTTTACAGTTTTTGATCAAGTATCACTTAAAAAATTTTAATTGTATTGCAATATTTTTTTGTTTTATTTTGTTTGGGGGATTTAACAACCTCTGTGAGCAAATTGGACCTGAAACATCAAAAGTTATATCATAGTTCAAAAACAGCAGCACAGTCTTGATTTTCCTATAGCTACACACACCACAAGCAATTTCCATTTTATCAGAAGTTATTTAAGAGTAAAACAAATTCACTAAGCAAGGTTATGTAGAATATATGAAACACTTTCTTGGATACAGAAAATGGCATGTTTTCCTGAGAAAACCTGACCCAGTCTGATGAATTTATCAAGAGTGTCATGACTATAGAGGATTCTAGAAGGTCACAATACGAAGAAATCTCAAGAGATAATTTTGTATGAGCAAGAAAAACAAAACAAAAACTGGGTTGTTTAGTAATTGGTAAAATGCAGGAAAATTTGTGACCTTGATGGTGTTAACAAGAAGACAGTGATGTGTTTTTGAAGTTGTTTGTAACACAGAGTAGTGGAAATATGAACATGAAAAACTTCTTCTGTAATGAGTACAACTGATTCCCACCTTCAATTTCAACCTGAGGTGACTGAAGCAGAGATACTAGACACCTCTGCTCAACACTTTGAAAAAGCTATCCGGTTCAGGTATAAAAGAAACTGAAATAAGGAGCTGATTTGGGTACTGAAAGTACCCAATTTTGGGTACTGGGTACTGAAAGTGATTTTGGGTACTGAAAGTGATCAAACATTAGTTGGTGAAGCAGATGCCACTTCACAAAGAATTCCCTCTTCCAATTATGCAAGATAAATTGGAATGTCAGTGCAAGTTAGCACATATGATGGGTCTGCAGTTGGGCATACAATTCAACCCAAAGCAAAAAAAAAAAAAAAAAAAAAAATCTGTAGCTTATGCGGACACATTTACAAACTATCCAACACACAGAAATAAAAAAATGCAATGTGTTCTGGTTTGGTGCTTTGTGGGACTTACAAAAGAGTGTGTCATAAATATGTTTGCTCGAATCTGTCATCGCTTTCCAAAATTGGCAGCAGTTTTCATGTTTTTCAAAAAAAGAAGGAAAAAAACTGAAAATATTTTTTGTTTTCCCAAAAGCTAAGAACAAAACCGACTTATTTGCCCCTTTGGTTCACAATTTAGCATAAAATTCATGGTTTAATGGAATTCAGGTATTTTCTATTGTTTGTTTAAATGTAATCACAAACCAACCGACCACATTTGAGCTAACTCACGATAGCTGCACCAGGAGGAAATAGATTTGAGGACATTTTCTTCATGTGCTAGATACTGTTAAAGGCACAAAGGCATCTTTTTTAGAACAGTGGACTCTGATGTAACCGTTTTGGCCATCTCCTTTCACATCACGTCAAAAGATCTACAAATCTATGTTGGTTAACTTTGTCTCAAGAAAACACTTTTGAGTCATTTTAGCCAATCATATACAGAGAGCTCAGGATTTTTGTCAAAATAAGTTCTGTCACTTTATATGGATTGCATGCCTTTTTCAGGTGTGATAGTGTGTTTCTTTTCTTTTTTGCAGGCTCAGGAAGGAAAACAATATAGAAAAGATTATTTGACAATCCACAAGTAACAGTTGCTTTCAAGTTCATCTCACTTGTAAAAAAGAAATACCAAACAATTTATTAATTTACCACAGAGGCACCTTGTGATCTGTTACAGCTGACAAGTAAATGCCAATCTGTAAAGGAAGGCATATTGAGCCTTTTCTCCACTTTGAATACGTGAATGGATAATACCATACTCCTCCAACAGCAGATGTCCTAAAGCTTCATATCCTAAAGAGCTGTTAATGAAGTGGAACAAATAGAGGCAACTGAAAAATCATGTTCAGTTACCTAACATTGAAAAGCAGCAATGCACAGTGGTCCGTGATACTTACTGTTTCGGTAGGGAAACTCAACCTTAACTCTTAAGAGTTCAGGCTGAGGTGCTAAAAGAGTTTGTCAATGCACACAAGGCTATCAAAACAAGCTTGGGGTTGTAACAAGTTGGGCCATGTTTGTATTCTATTGTGCAAGAATTTCCAAAAAAAGGAGCAAAAATACTTTGACTTCATATGCCATGCTTTAAAAACTTTTTCCACATGTAATTTATTTGTTTAAAAAATAACTATAACTTCCTATTTTTTCTCTAGTAAAAAGTATTTTGTAGCTGTAAAAAGAAAATGTTAGCTTTGCCCACATATAAAGAAATATTTAAAAATGTCAATTTTGTTAACAAAAAAAATATTAACTTTGTTCACTTCAGACACCAACTGGTGTCATTTTCAGCAAAAATGAGACCCCCCCCAAAAAAAATACTACATATTAATTGCAGTAATTAAATGCTTACATCTCCAAACACATAATCTGCCCTGTTACCACAATTTCCACCAAACTATTCCTCATTTCATACACACAACTCATATCTGTGCAAATACCACCCCAGATGGCTACTTATGCACAAAATTTCCGTCTGATAAGAAGAGTGGCAAAATATTAACTAAAAAAAATCGTAATAACCATTTATAATAAGGCTTACAACTTTTCACAAATCAGTTTCTTCAAGAAATGTCATTTAACATTACTTTCAGGTCAGAAATAAAAATTTCATTTGTAGCAAAGAAACCTCACTTAAAGTGCTCACAGATGGCAGCCATATTGAAAACATCTTAGCTCTCATTGGAGGAAGAATATTCATTGTCTCCGCATGTTAAAGTGTTACTCCTGGTGGGTTTAACTCTGTTTGTGAAATTTTTTGTTTCTATCATTAATATTATATAATAGGGATGTTCAGAGTAGTTTTATGCTTGGTAAAGGCTGTACCAACCAAATTTTTGCATTATGAAAAGCATCTGGCTATTGGAAAGAAAGTTCTTGCTGTCTTCATAGATTTAGAGAATACTTATGACCGAGTAAATAGGATACTTTTGTGGGAGGTATTGAATAAATATGGTGTTACTGGGAATCTACTTAATAGTGTAAAAGCTTAATAGTAGAGCTTGTGTACGAGTGAATGGTGTTTTATCAAAATGGTGATTTATTGGTGCAGGAATCAGAAAAGGTTGTGTAATGTCGCCATGGCTGTTTAATATATTTATGGATGCATGCCTATGTGATGGCAAGATGGACAATACTGGTTTACGTCTTGGTAATATCTGTGTGTGCAGATTGGTGTATGCTGATGACACAGTCCTGTTGGAAGAGAGAAAAAGTGAGTTGCAGAGTATGTTGTCCCAGATGTATGAAGTTTGAATGAAATTCAAATAAGGGAAAAAACAAAGTTATGGTTTTTGAGTGAGGAACTGTTAGCATTGAATGTAATATAAGTCTTTAAAAGGCACAGTTATTGACCTGGTGAATTGAGTTTTGTGTATTTAGGAATCATGTTTAACAGAGAGAACAAATTGGATGTTGGATGGTGAAATTAGTAGGCAAGTGAATTCTCCATTGAAAGTCATAGCGCTTTGGGAGGTTTTCACAGGAATTATGGGTTCTCAAGACAGTCCTGCATGGCTGTGAATGAAAGTGTAATTGTTCCTATTCTGATTTATGGCAGTGAAACCTGGATACTACAGAAGAAACATAAGAGTTGTTTGTGTGCTAGAGAGATGAGTTACTTGCGGGGGTGGGGGGTGGGGGCAAGCCACGTTCTGATCATGTGAGGAATGAAGATGTGTTGTAGTTGTGTAATGTGAAGCAAAATGTTGTTAGCAAGGTGGAGACTAATATGCTTTGGTGGCTTGGCCATGTTGAAAAAATGAGTGATGAAATGCGTACTAAGAGTTTTTTTTTTGCTCAAGTGGCAGGAAAAAAAGGCAGAGGAAGGCCAAGGAAGTCATGGAAGGATCAGATTCAGGAGTGTGTGCCTGAGAAGAAGATTATGAGAATGAAGTATAGAAGGCCTTGTGTACGTCGTATGATGGATGTCAGTGAAGTCCAAGTTATGTGTCAAGATCGTTGTAAATGAAGAAATTTGATACCCAACAGTAAGTAAATTATCAGATAAAAATTTATCTGGTAGTTAAATTTTTTTGCGGAGCTAACCTCTGAATCTCTGAGAACAGCTTAGTGATATATCATCATCATTGTCAACCATTATCAATCCACTGCTGGATGAAGGTCTCCCCAAGTTTCCTCCACAACGGTCTGTCTTGTGCCAGTCTCCTCCATGTCACTCCCGCATACTTTTGAATTTCATCCACCCATCTCCCATGTGGTCTTCTTCTGGGTCTTTTCCTGTTGATTGGAATCCAATCTAAAATTTCAGCTGTCCATCGATGGTCTGTCCTTCTGGCAGTATGTCCAGCCCATTGCCATTTCAGGGATTTAACTCTGATCATGAGAGGTTTGGATGTTGGTTCTGATCATTACTTGGTAGTGTCACGAGTGAAACTTAATGTTGGTTGGAGGAAAAGGAATAGGAAGAGACTCAGGATAGAAAGAATAAAGGTTGATAGGCTCTTTGAAGATCATCAGCGGTATTCTGACTTACTCAGAGAACGAATGAAGGATCTGAAGTCTGGTGAGAGGGATGTAGAAAAGAAGTGGGAATGTTTTAAGAACTGTGTTGTCACAGCTGCTAAAGAGGTCTGTGGCACCACAATAGTGGGTAACAATAGAGGTGATGTTTGGTGGAATAGTGAGATTGAAGAGGCAGTAAAGAGAAAGAAGGAAGCCTATTAGGGATGTTGCAAGGTAGAGTCTCTGTGGATGAATATCACTGTAAGAAGCGTGAAGCTGCTAAGCTGGTTCGCTACAGTAAGGCAAAAGATTGGAAAGAGAAAGTGGAAAGGCATGAACTGGCTTTTTGGAAAGATAGAAAGTACTTTTGGAAGTACACGAGACTCAGGAAAAATAGGGGAAACAAAGTTGTAAGTTGTGTGAAGAATGAGATTGGGGAAATGATATGGGAGCCCAATGAGTTAAGTGACAGATGGGGTGAATACTTCTGTGAGTTATTAGATCAGGAAAGCAAAGATGTTCTGAGACAGGTGCAGAAGATGTCACAATGAGGGATGAAAGTACAGGAGGGATCTCAAGAGAAGAAGTGTGTAAAGCTGTAAAATCTCTTCAGAAAGGTAAGGCTCCAGGAGTTGAAGGCATAACTGCAGAGATGTTGAAATATGGTGGTGATTCTATAAATGACTGGTTAACTAAAATTTGCCAGTTGTGCTGGGAGTTAGGAATGGTCCCTCGGGATTGGAAGGATACTATTATTGTTCCCTTGTATAAAGGAAAAAGTGATCAGACTGAATGCAAGAACTATCGTGGTATTAGCCTACTAAGTGTGTCAGGGAAAGTATTTGGTAAGGTTGCTATTGAAAAAGTACGGAGTCTTACATCATTGAAAGTGTGGGATGTTCAGAGTGGTTTTATGCCTGGTAAAGGCTGCACTAACTAGATTTTTGCATTACGCACGATGATTGAAAAGTATCTGGCTGTTGGGAAGAAAGTTTTTACTGCCTTCATAGATTTAGAGAAAGCTTACGACCGAGTGAATAGGACACTTTTGTGGAAGGTATTGAATGAATATGGTGTTACTGGGAATCTACTTAATAGTGTAAAAGCCATGTATGCTGGTAGTAGAGCTTGTGTACGAGTGAATGGTGTTTTATCAAAATGGTTTTCCATTGGTGCAGGAGTTAGACAAGGTTGTGTAATGTCACCATGGCTGTTTAATATATTTATGGACGCATGCATGCGTGATGCCAAAATATATAATAGTGGTTTGTGTCTTGGTGATATCCGTGTGTGCAGATTGCTGTATGCTGATGACACTGTCCTGTTGACAGAGAGCAAAAGTGAGTTGCAGAGTATGTTAACTCGGATGCACGAAGTTTGCATGAAATTCAAACTGAGTATAAATAAGGGAAAAGGCAAAGTTATGGTGCTTGAGAGAGGAACTGGTAGCACTGAATGTAATGTAAGTATAAATGGCACTGTAATTCACCAGGTGAGTGAGTTTGTGTATTTAGGAAGCATATTTGACAGAGAGAACAAGTTGGATGGTGAAATCAGTAGGCGAGTGAATTCTTCTTTGAAAGTCATATCTGCTCTGGGATGTTTTCACAGGAATGATGGGTTCTCTAAAGAGTCCTGCGTGGCTGTGTATGAAACTGTAACTGTTCCTACTCTGATGTATGGCAGTGAAACCTGGGTACTGCAGAAGAGACATAGGAGTCGTTTGTGTGCTGGAGAAATGCGTTACTTACATGGGGTTTGAGGCAAGACACGATCTGATTGTGTGAGGAATGAAGATGTATTGCAGTTGTGTGATGTGAAGCAAAATGTTGTTAGCAAGGTGGAGACCAATATGCTTCGGTGGTTTGGCCATGTTGAAAGAATGAGTGATGAAATCCTTACTAAGAAAATCTTTTCAGCCCAAGTGGCAGGAAGGAAAGGCAGAGGAAGGCCAAGGAAGACATGGGTGGATCAGATTCAGGAGTGTCTGCATGAGAAAAAGATTATGAGTATGAAGTATAAAAGATCTTGTGTACGGCGTGTAATGGATATCATTGAAGCATGGGTTGTATGTCAAGATCGCTGTAAATGGAGAAGTTTGATACCACAACAATAAGCAAAAATATCTGGAAGTTTGTATTTCTTTTTGGAGCTAACCTCTGAATCTCAGAGAACAGCTTAGTGATATGTATGTATGTATGTCTTCCACTCTTGACATTTTTCGGATCCACGAGTTCCTCTTCTTATCTCTCCTAGTTACACCAAGCATGCGCCTCTTAATGCTTCTTTGAGTTGTCTGCAGCCTTTGTATGTCTCTTTTAGTTAAGGTCAATGTCTCTGCACCATATGTAAGCACTGGAAGGATGCATTGATCAAAAACTTTTCTTTTAAGACATAATGGCATATTGCTCTTGAAAATTATGCTGTTTCTTCCAAAAGCTCTCCAGGCAAGTTTCGTACGCAGATTAATTTCTTCATCAATATGACCCTCACTTGATGTCTGCTGTCCAAGATAAATGTACGTGTCTGTTATCTCCAGCTTTTCTCCATCAATCGATAAATCTTCATTTCTTGTAAAAGCATTGAACATCACTTTTGTCTTCTGAAAGTTCATTTTTAATCCCACTTCTTTACTCTTGTCAGCAAGTTCCTGGATCATACTCTGCAGCTCTGATGGGGTATTTGCAAAAATGACTATGTCATCAGCAAAACGAAGGTGGGTTAGATAATCTCCATTAATCTTTATCAATTTGTTTTCCCAGTTCAGTGATTAAAAGACATTTTCCAATGTGGCATTAAAGAGCTTCGGAGATATGGTGTCACCTTGTCTCACACCCTTTCCAATTTTTATGTGTGTTGTATTTTCAAACAGCCGAATCTTTGCACTTGCATTTTCATTGATGTTATTAATAATATTAATGTATGCATCTTCAATACCACAGGATTTCAAAGCCACTGTAACTGCTGATGGTTTCACCGAATCAAAGGCTTTCTCATAATCGATAAAAGTCATGCACAATGGAAGTTCATATTCCCTCGCTATTTCAATTAGTTCTCTCAGTATGTGGATATGATCTATTGTGCAGTAGCCACTCCTGAATCCAGCTTGTTCTCTCGGTTGAGCCATGTCCAGTGTTACCTTCAAGCGGTGTGAAAGAACTTTAGTGAAGATTTTATAAACCACTGATAGGAGGCTGATGGGTTTGTAGTTCCTGAGATCCTCAATGTCACCTTTTTTATGAAGCAGGATCATTGTAGCATTGTTCCAATCCTCAGGAATCTTCCCTTCATTAAGGCATCGAGTGAAAATTTGGGCGAGTACTGTTTCGATTTCTCCACTTGCTTCTTGTATGATGTCTACAGTAATTCCATCTTCTCCTGGAGCTTTCCCCTGCTTCATGTTCTTGATTGCATGTGCAACTTCAGGTGGGAGGACTGGGAGAACTCTGGTACTGGTACCTTTCATGATGTCTGGAGTACATGTATCATCCCTTTCATATAATTTGGAGTAGAAATCTTTCACTCATGTCAAAATTTCGCCTCTATATCTTGTTACAGAACCATCTTCTTTTCTCAGTGCCATAATCTGTTTTCTTCCCTTACTTTAGGCTTTGGTTATTTTCAATTGCTTTCCTCACTAGTTCACAGTTGAATTTCCTTATGTCTTCAGTGATACTTTTCGTACTGACTTGCATAGCTCTATATATTCCACTTTGGAAGTAACACCTTTAGTTGTCCTGATCTCTCTTCTTTTTTGCATCAAAATTTTGGTTTTTCCTGATAATTTGCCCACGTGAAACTTGTTCTTAGACCCAGCTAATTTTGTTGCTGTTTCCACAAGAGCTTTGGTTACTTTTCTGTTAACTTCAGAAATATCCACTTCTTCCGATGTTAGGCCTTCTAAAGCAGAGAATCTGTTCTTCAGTTCCAACTTGAAGGTATTATGGTGTTTTTTAAGGTTGGTTATGTCAATACATTTTGTTTGTCTTATGAGCTTGCCACGTTCAAGTTTAGTGTTGAGGTGCATCTTACATCTCACCAATCTATGGTCACTACCAGTGTTGAACTTGTTTAGCACACTGCAGTCTTCTATGACGAATTTTTTGTTACACATAATAAAATCAATTTCACTTGTCGTCCCATTTGGATGTCTCCATGTCCATTTCCTGTGTGGCTTTTTCTTGAAAAAGGAGTTCAAGATGAAAAACCCTTCTGTTTCTGCAAACTCCACGAGAGTATTTCCACGCTGGTTTCTGTTGCTGTGACCGAATTTACCTACTGAAGTTTCATTCTGTTGCCGTTGCCCTATTTTTGCACTGAAATCTCCCATAATTATCTTCAAGTGCTGCTTACCTTTATTATTTAGATGACGAATTTCCTCATTATATTCTTCAATTTCTTCTTCAGGATGACTTGTGGTGGTTGCATAAGTTTGAATTATCTGAGCCTGGTATTTTCTCGAGAGTTGGATAACGAGTCGTGCAGCTCTGTCAGAGGAACTTTCAACTTCTACAACTTTATCCTTCAGTTTCTTGTTTATTATAAATCCAACACCACTAGTTCTGCCAGTATCTGTCCCACGATAGTAGAAGAGATGTCCACTTTTCAGTTCAATGAGATCTCCTTTTCTCCTTACCTCACTTAGCCCGACGATGTCCCACTTGATCCTTTATGGTTCCTCTTCCAATTCAAGAAGCCTTGAATCAGAAGATAGGAAGCGTCCATTATTCGCAGCCAAGGTCAGCATCAGATGGCAGCCTAGTCCGGTCCTCCGGGGATTCTTAGCACCCTCTGCCTTCATGTCGCACTGGCCGCTGCCTTGGTAAGGTACATTCCAGCTGCGGGAGATTGAGGGCCATGATTTAAGTTGTGGAGTCATTTTGGAGGGGTTTGGCTATAACTCACCACGCTGGCCAAGCGGGTTGGTGAGTGTGGGATACCATTTCCTCTAATCCCGATGGTATAGTTATACTGCTATTGGCGGTCGTCAGAGCCCCTTTAGTGGGAACAGGATGCACCACGAGAAGGCGGGGTTGACATTTGATTTGTCAAGGAGAGGCTGAGATGTTACGCATCACCTGACCTTACATCCATATATATATATATTTATATATACTTAAGAGCAGAGCCGAAAACATAAGAAAAACACTCAAGAATTTAAAACGAAAGTTGCAAAATAACCTGAAGATCAAAATGCGCAACGCAGCAGTTATGAAAATTCAGAATTCATATTCTATTAAGAAGAGACTGAAGGAAAAAAAAAATTGACTCACACCAAGTACAACATAGAAAAGGTTATATATTGACCGGTGTGAGTAAAAAGAGAAAATAATAGAAAAAACAGAATGTAGAAAGTGTCGAGAATACTGAGCGTTGGCTTTATCAAGTTCCAGCAAAACTCTGCATTTTCTCACTTCCACAAAGACTTATTTGGAAATGGGTTTCTGCAAAGCCATAGATGCAAGTAATAAGCCCACCAAAAAATTAAAAAATATATATATATGTCATAACCTCCACAGAGTTGTATGACAAAGCTTTTGTTAACATTTTAGCATGCATCTATAACTTTCCTGGCCCAACCCATGCTCTTCATCTGTTACCAATAAACAGAAAAGAGATAATTATAGAAAACTCAAGTTGTAAGACTGACTTAATGAATCAGAAGTAATGTTCAGCAATAACACACTGCCAAGTTACCTAATCGCCTAAGAAAGAATTTAAACCTGAATAGCAATACTAAAGTACTACAAATTCTTAAACTTTGCAATTAAAAAAGGAAATATTAATTTTTTTCTAAAGCACAGATTCCTGAAAGAAAACTGGATTACAAAACCCCCTACTCCACAACATCTGACAACTCAAAAACAAGAATAAAAGAAAGACGATAATAAACTAAAGAAATGCTTTGTGAAGGTTATATGACATAAACAGTTAGTTGCAATATGTACAAAGTATTTCAGAAGTGCTTTAAGTGCATAATTAAGTAGTTATTAAGATCTTAACGACATTGAAAACACATCGTTGACTACAAGAACAAAAAAACGACCAGCTGCTTAGCCTAAGAGCCCTAAAAAACATGCAAAGTTACCAAGAAAAGTGAGAGTTAAAATCCGCAAAAAAGTTAATATACTTGCTAGTGCCTAAATGCTTAAAGCAAAAATTAGAAAAAATGTTTAAAAAGTTCAAACATTGAACTTGGAAAACCGAAAACAACCTAAAGACAAAGAAGAGAGCTTACCTCTTATGCAACTTTACTTCTTCCACTCTTGAAGAAACATGGCCGACCTTTTACCCCAAACTTTCATTCACCCCTGCCACTCCCTAGTCGCTGGGGGGCAGTGTGGGTGGGGCTGAAGGCCTCAACACACTGAAGAAAATCCTACTCGCGGAGATTTTAACTAGAGAAAAATATAATTAAGATTGTGGACCTGTTTGATCAGAAAGAGCAGAATTAACTCTCCAGAATACATGAGAAATATTATGAAATACACAAGTAGTGTATTTAATAACCTTTGCATGTATTTAATCACCTTGGTGAGCTTCTATAGACTATTCCACTATTCAGAATCCTATTAATTTTAATGTTAGTTTTACTATTTTTAGTATAGCTACTCTAGTGAGTGAATAACTAGTTTTCTTTTATATTTATTTTCTTTTATAAACAGATTTTTAAGTTTTTTTTGTGATTTTGTCTATATTATTTAATTTTTTATTTTTAATAGGACCTTTTTATCCATAGCACTAAGGTTCCTTTTAGTAGTTAATATGCATCCTGTAGACCAACTTCCAAAAAGGCTTTCATTGGTCAGAATCATATTATTAACTGTGTAGAAAATTAAAGCAGATCTGCCAACCTTACTCTATTATTCAGAATAATTTTTCTTAAAGTTCTTTTGATGAAAGAAGTGGAATTTTGTTTTCTAGAAAACTGTCTACCGCATATACTCGCGTATAAGTCGAGAAATTTGGGACAAAATGAGAGCTTCAAAGTAATGGGGTCGACTTATACCTGGGGTCTAAAAAATCGCAAGTCCAAAAGTTCTTCCCGTGGGGCAAAAGGCAATCCATCCCAAAAGAAATAAAAATGCCAATGCGGTATTAATTACGAAATCGCAACCCTCTGAAAGAAAGAAAGAAAGAACACCGATGTGGTAGAATTACGAAATCGCGACCCTCCGAATTTCTCCGCGCTTTGAAAAGTCTCCTCTCTCCTGGCTTTGCGTATCCACAGCACAGTCACAGCCGCGCATAGAAAGCTCCGCCCTTCCGACTACCAGTTGATTGCGCTGAACTTTGACGTAACGGAGCCATGCAACAGCCAGTGTTAGGTGTTGCTTGTTCTTAATCGCACGTGTCTCGCTTCTCCATTTATGGGTGGCACGTATTGTGTAAAGAAACAGATGTCCTATAACGCAGGATTCAAGTTGAAAGTGGTTTCTTTTGCAGAAAATACTAACAACTGTGCTGCTTCACGTCAATTTGGCATTAACAAAAAACTGATTCGAGATTGGCGTAAAAAAACAACGGACTTGGTGAAAATCGCAAAAGGCGCTGCGCCGTGGAACGACATCTTTCCCAGAGCTGAAAAGTGTCTTGAATGATTGGATTGTGGGCTGCAGACAAAATGGTTACATTGTAATGTGAACTGGTATATGTTTGAGAGCAATGAAGCTCGCAAAAGATGAAAAAGTTTGCAGCCACAAATAGCACTTTTCGTGCCTCACCAGGTTGGTGCACAAGGTTCATGAACCGCTATGGGTTGTGTCTACGCCAGCACACCAAAATTGCACAAAAGTTACCTTGTGACCTCGAAGCAAAGATAATGGAATTTCAAAAGTATGTACCGTCATTTTTGGGCTAAGAGCCGCGGCTCTTACATTACTAAAAGTGAAATTTTTCGGGTGTGCGGCCCTTAGGCTCCCTTTTTTTTTTTTCATGCAGATGCTTAGTAAATTTTTTCAAACCACGTCTTTTTTTTTTCACGAACTCGACTGTGATCTTTCTACTCATACGTTAGACAATAACTCTGCTGTCCTGATGTTGGTTTAGGAGGGAAAGTGGGGGAGAACAGGAATGCCTGACTCAAACGCCCTTTGCAAGGGGGATGGAATGGGGACATAAGCACACAGACGAGTAGCGTGACGTCTGAGGCTTCTGTGGATAGCGCACCCAGCGGTAACGGCTCAGTGCGCAGTAAATGAAAGTAGGTCAAACCACTTGAAAGAGAGAAAGCGCACCACCGTTTCAAAGTGTTGGCGGCAGATCAGAACACGTGCGAAGCAGCTAGTAAAAGGAAACGTCTCTACATGAGAAAAAAGCATAACATAGAAGGAACATTATATTAAAGAAAACATTAATCGAAAGCATAACAAGCGATTATTTATAAGTTGATTACTTCTAAGATGGATTCTATTGTGGTGAACAGAGAACCATCCTGTAGCAGACATCCACATTGAATGGAATTTAGACAATTGTGCGGTTTTACGAGCAATGCGATATTCTAACGGGAGTCTTAAGATTAACTGTGATTTATATTGATTATATAAATGGTTCTGAGCATTTAATAAATGCAAACAAATAACATCATTAGCATGATTAATAAAAAATGCATAAATAAAAATGTTTGCCAGTATGAAAAAATAAGGGTATAAAGCAGATCGACACTGAGTTGCAGAATTAGCCTTTGAAGTATACATATAATCACGTTGGGCGTGAGTTAATTCATGAAAATAAGGAAGATAATTTAGCTTTCTGAGCAGCACCACGACTTCACAGGTGCGGCCCTTACGGCAACTTTTGCTTCCAAGATTGCAAAGATTCTCACCTGCGGCCCTTACGCCGATGCGGCTCTTAGTCCGAAAATTACGGTAATTCAAAAGAGAAAAGAGACTGCTTTTGAACTTTCCCAAATAGGGAACATGGATGAAACCGCCATGTGTTTCGACCTTCCTGGAAATAAGACGGTGAACCAAAAGGGCGAAAAAAATATCTTAATCAAAACGACTGGCCACGAAAAATCCAGTTTCACGGTTGTTCTTTCCTGTTTGGCTGACGGCAGTAAGCTACCTCCGGTAATTATTTTCAAACGCAAAACTCTGCCGAAAAGCGTTGTCTTTCCGTCTGGTGTGCTCGTTCGTGCCCATGAAAAAGGATGGATGAACGAATCCGGAACAACTGACTGGTTAAAGAATGTGTGGAACAAAAGGCCAGGTGCACTTTTGAGGAAACCTTCTCTTTTGGTGTGGGATATGTTTGTTGCACACCCTTGTGCAGAAGTGAAAAAAACTGCAGAAAATTCAAAAACAACTCTTGCTGTCATCCCAGGTGGGTTGACATCTGTTCTTCAACCACTAGATGTCTGCCTTAATAAGCCCTTCAAGGACAATGTGCGGAGGTATTGGGCAGATTAGATAAGTTCCGATTTGCCGATTGAAACCAAGGGCGGAAAACTAAAGAAGCCGGATATCGTTTTGATTGTGCGATGGGTCAAGGATGCTTGGGATGCGATACCTGCGGAAATGGTCATTAAATCATTCAAGAAATGTTGCATTAGTAACAAACTTGATGGCACAGAGGATGATGAGATTTTTATGAGTGATGATGACAGTGATTCTGATGCCACAGGCATAGATGGGAATACTGATGTTTATGATGACGCGTCGATGACGGAGAAAGACTTTTTTGAACTGTTTGGCAAGTCTGACTCGGAATCGGAATTTGAAGGGTTCCGATGAAGTTTTTGGGTATGCAAATTAAATTTAGTATTATATATATAATTTTTTTCGTTTTCAAATGTTTTTGAATAAATTAATTGAAATTTTTTTCTCATTCCGGGATCGACTTATACGCGAGTTCCCGATTTCTTACGATTTTTTCCCTCTGAAAGGAGGGGCAGGGGTCGACTTATACGCGAGTATATACGGTAATAGTATATTAATGTGGTAATTGAAGTCCAAATTGTTGCTGCAAATTCTTGAAATTCTAAGCACCTGAGATATTAGTACATTCTCAATTACTCTAGTTGATATGTTATTATTCCAGTGTAGATATTTAATTACTTTAAAAGGAAAATTAACTCTTTTATCAAAGAGGCTAATGGATGGGTTACCTCTGTTAAGCTTAATGCTTAAGTCTAGGAACTCTAGTTCCTGATTACTGTGGGGGTTTTTACCTAAGTTAAGAGAGCTAGGATAGATATTATCAAAATCAATTTCTATAATTTATGAATTATTTATACACAGCAGCTCGTCAATATATCTAAAAGTGTAAAGGTAGTTATTGGAGCAAGTGGAGTGATTTTTAATGAATTTATATTCCTTAAAGAACAGGAATAGATTTGCAATACTTGTGGATGTTGACGTTCCTATAGGGATACCGTTTACTTGCTTACAGAGAGTATTATTATATAAGATATGGTTATTTTTTATGCAGCAATTGAGATAAGAGTTCCAGGTTCCTACATTAACAAATTGGTTAAGTTTAAATTCTGCATACAGCTCCTTTAAAGGTAGTGATTATATCTCATAGAGGCAGATTAGTATATAGGTTCTCAAAATCATAACTATTAATATCTAAGGGATTTACTTCGAGTCTAGTGGAAATTACTTCTGCATCATTATTAATTATCCAAAAATCTTGGTACTTCAAATTAGTACAATTACTAATGTGTTTCAAGACCTTCTTTAAGATATCTTCAAAAGCAAGATCAATTTTCTTTTTATGACTCCTAACTCCACTAGCTATGAATCTGAACTTCACTGGATCTTTATGAAACTTAACAGTTACAAAAAGAAAGGGAAATTCAGGCTCATGTCTTCTCATTTGTGGAATTTTAAGTTTTTTGAAGAATGCCTTAAAACAATTTTCTAACTGCTTGGTAGAATAACTTACGGGCTCGTAGGTTACTCTATTATTGAGTTCCATGGTTAACAATTCAAAATAGAATTTCTTACAGATAATTGCAAAATTATTGCTAGCTTTATCTGTAGTGGTAAAAATAAATAGGTCTTGTAGTTTGGAGAGTGACCTTTTAGCATCTCCAGAGAATAGATTTCTATCAAAACAAAAATCAAGACCTGCCAACTCATTAGTGAAGCTATTGATTACATTATATTTCCATTCCGCGAAGGCCTCAATAGGCTGATTGTATGTTAAACTGGTTTTTATAATGTACCTATTAACATCTTGAGTGAAGCACTCAAGAATCCTCTCTTTGGAGATTTGGAAGGAAGGTCTAAATTTAGAACCATACTCTAATAAATTCCTAAATTTGTCATTTTCGACAAAACTCAAGTTACCAGTGATAATATGCTTGTAATTCTTATCATAGTGAACTGTGTCTTTATGTTCATCACAAGAGCATGCAGTAACTACAGGTATGGAACTCAAATAATTAAGTTTGTAGTTTTTAACTATTGACCCCAAGGTCTTAACATATTTAAAACTTACAATAGACTGGTGCCTGTGGATGGGAAAAAAATTGCATTATTGTAGGACAGCTTCCTAACATTGAGATGATCATAGGTTTTATTTAGAAACCTGATGGTCACAAAATTACTGGAAATTTCTTTAAGAGAAATTTTATCTTTAAGAATATGCTCAAGAATGTCTAGAACCAAAGCAAAAACATGCTTATCAACATGGTTAGCTGTTTCTTTCCAGAATTTGGAAAAACTTTTAAGGACAGAGTGCTTGAAGGACTTGAGAATTTTGTAAGTATTTTTAACAAAACTAGTATCATTTTTAAAAATTTCCAGAGTTATTTGCAAGTCAGCAAAATCAACCTTGCTGGAAGTGCGAAATAACCGCTGTCCTCTATTAACTCTAGTGCAGCTCTTGTTGGTAACAAGAAAGAAGAGTTCACGTATAGAAAATTTATGCGGATTATGCTTATTGTCAGAAAGAGTGGAATTAAGACCATAGGGATAAAGAGACTGATGCTGCAAAATTTCAAGGGATTCAGTTTCAAGTCGAGCATAGAGGTCAGAGATGATATGCAGTACCTCTATTTTCACTTTGTCAAAACCATGATTATGGAAATGCTCTAATTCAAAGGTAGAGTACTGGCTAGCATTAGTGGAGGGGTTCACACCAGAAGTAGATAACTTGTTAACTAGAGACCTGTGACCATTTATTCTAAGATTAAGTGGATTTTTGCTTTGGCCAATATAGCTAAGGCTGCAGATAGTACAGGTGAGCTTATAAATGGTATTGTAGGCTTTGCAAAACCTGTTGGAGCAATTATCCGCAATAGAAGAATACAGGTTAGGATCCGCAGATTTACATGTCAAACAACGTTTGTCATTTCATAACTTTAGATTAACTTTGCCAGCGAGTTCATACACTATGAAAAGGGTGCTAGCCTATCCGAGCGGGAGGACTTTGATTATCTGAGTTGACCTCCAATCCTTTCATCGCCCTAAAAACGCCACTTGGGCCAAACATACAAAATTCCAAGCAAACCAACTAGGTAAAAAACGTTTTTGGAAATAAGCAGTCCAAGAAATTACCAAACACTCGAGTATTAACTACACTCCAAAGAGACAACAGCCAAAACACGCTAAACTAAAAATAAAAATTAAAAATTAAAAATGAAAATCAATCAAAATTAAAACAAAAATGAAAATCAATCAAAATTAAAACAAAAATGAAAATAAATTATTTCAACTAGAATTTGCGCATAAGCTGCTAAATAGTAAGTTGAAATTAGTTACTTATGAGCAGAGCCGAAAACATAAGAAAAACACTCAAGAATTTAAAACGAAAGTTGCAAAATAACCTGAAGATCAAAACGCGCAACGCAGCAGTTATGAAAATTCAGAATTCACATTCTATTAAGAAGAGACTGAAGCAAAAAAATTTTTGACTCACACCAAGTACAACATAGAAAAGGTTATATATTGACCGGTGTGAGTAAAAAGAGAAAATAATAGAAAAAACAGAATGTAGAAAGTGTCGAGAATACTGAGCGTTGGCTTTATCAAGTTCCAGCAAAACTCTGCATTTTCTCACTTCCACAAAGACTTATTTGGAAATGGGTTTCTGCAAAGCCATAGATGCAAGTAATAAGCCCAGCAAAAAATTAAAATATATATATATATATATGTCATAACCTCCACAGAGTTGTATGACAAAGCTTTAGTTAACATTTTAGCATGCATCTATAACTTTCCTGGCCCAACCCATGCTCTTCATCTGTTACCAATAAACAGAAAAGAGATAATTATAGAAAACTCAAGTTGTAAGACTGACTTAATGAATCAGAAGTAATGTTCAGCAATAACACACTGCCAAGTTACCTAGTCGCCTAAGAGAGAATTTAAACCTGAATAGCAATACTAAAGTACTACAAATTCTTAAACTTTGCAATAAAAAAAGGAAATATTAATTTTTTTCTAAAGCACAGATTCCTGAAAGAAAACTGGATTACAAAACCCCCCTACTCCACAACATCTGACAACTCAAAAACAAGAATAAAAGAAAGACGATAATAAACTAAAGAAATGCTTTGTGAAGGTTATATGACATAAACAGTTAGTTGCAATATGTACAAAGTATTTCAGAAGTGCTTTAAGTGCATAATTAAGTAGTTATTAAGATCTTAATGACATTGAAAACACATCGTTGACTACAAGAACAAAAAAACGACCAGCTGCTTAGCCTAAGAGCCCTAAAAACCATGCAAAGTTACCAAGAAAAGAGAGAGTTAAAATCCGCAAAAAAGTTAATATACTTGCTAGTGCCTAAATGCTTGAAGCAAAATTAAGAAAAAAAGTTCAAAAAGTTAAACATTGAACTTGGAAAACCGAAAACCTAAAGACAAAGCAGAGAGCTTACCTCTTATGCAACTTTACTTCTACCACTCTTGAAGAAACATGGCCGACCTTTTACCCCAAACTTTCATTCACCCCTGCCACTCCCTAGTCGCTGGGGGGCAGTGTGGGTGGGGCTGAAGGCCTCAACACACTGAAGAAAATCCTACTCGCAGAGATTTTAACTAGAGAAAAATATAATTAAGAATGTGGACCTGCTTGATCAGAAAGAGCAGAATTAACTCTCCAGAATACATGAGAAATATTATGAAATACACAAGTAGTGTATTTAATAACCTTTGCATGTATTTAATCACCTTGGTGAGCTTCTATAGACTATTCAGAATCCTATTAATTTTAATGTTAGTTTTACTATTTTTAGTATAGCTATTCTAGTGAGTGAATAACTAGTTTTCTTTTATATTTATTTTCTTTTATAAACAGATTTTTAAGTTAATAATCTAAAGCAACTTATGGGAATTTACTAGGAAATGTTTTCATTTATAGCAAATTTTCGGAGAAAACTCTTCTCCTTCTTCAGGCTCTCTAGTTGTTGTCACTTTTTGCTTGTCACTATCATGGTTACGGTTTACCTTGACGGTTATGGTTAACCTTGACGGTTTAGGTTATTTTTCACCAAATCCTGCCAGATGTTAGGCAGGGAAAATCCTTTGCAGTCATTGATGATGGAATTTTGTTTTTTCTCAATCTCTATTCCTTCTTTCAGTTTTCTTTTTTGGAAATTGCTTTGGAAACTGATTACTTTAAGGGAATTCCAATCCATGCTGTGCCCAGTTTCTCTAACATGCCTATCTAATCCAGTCTTGTTGGAGCAATTTTTTATAGCTGCTTTATGCTCAGCTATACGAGTTTCTAGTCTGCGACCTGTTTCACCTATGTAAGATAGTCCACAACTACAATTTACTTCATAAACTACTCCTTGCATTTTTAAAATATCTTCTTCTCTTTGAACTATTTTAGGGAAAAAATTTTTAACTTTGTTCTCTAAACTTGGAGCTAGCCTAATATTGTATTTTTTACTAATTCTCTTTAAAGCCTCAAATAAACCTTTGTGATAAGAAATTTTTTTTATAATTCCCATAAGTTGCTTTAGATTATTAATTCAATTAAACTAGGAAGCCATTTCTCAATATGAGCTTTATTCAAAGATTTTTAAGTTTTTTTGTGATTTTGTCTATATTATTAATTTTTTATTTTTAATAGGACCTTCTTATCCATAGCACTAAGGTTCCTTTTTGTAGTTAATATGCATCCTCTAGACCAACTTCCAAAAAAGGCTTTCATTGGTCAGAATCATATTATTAACTGTGTAGAAAATTAAAGCAGATCTGCCAACCTTACTCTATTATTCAGAATATTTTTTCTTGAAGTTCTTTTGATGAAAGAAGTAGGAATTTTGTTTTCTAGAAAACTGTCTAATAGTTTATTAATGTGGTAATTGAAGTCCAAATTGTTGCTGCAAATTCTTGAAGTTCTAAGCACCTGAGAAATTAGTACATTCTCATTTACTTTGGTTGATATGTTATTATTCCAGTGTAGATATTTAATTACTTTAAAAGGAAAATTAACTCTTTTATCAAAGAGGCTAATGGATGGGTTACCTCTGTTAAGCTTAATGCTTAAGTTTAGGAACTCTAGTTCCTGATTACTGTGGGGGTTTTTACCTAAGTTAAGAGAGCTAGGATAGATATTATCAAAATCAATTTCTATAATTTATGAATTATTTATACACAGCAGATCGTCAATATATCTAAAAGTGTAAAGATAGTTATTGGAGCAAGTGGAGTGATTTTTAATGAATTTATATTCCTTAAAGAACAAGAATAGATTTGCAATACTTGTGGATGTTGACTTTCCCACACAGATACCGTTTACTTGCTTATAGAGAGTATTATTATATAAGATATGGTTATTTTTTATGCAGCAATTGAGATAAGAGTTCCAGGCTCCTACATTAACAAATTGGGTAAGTTTAAATTCTGCATACAGCTTTTTAAAGGTAGTGATTATATCTCATAGAGGCAGATTAGTATATAGGTTCTCAAAATCATAACTATTAATATCTAAGGGATTTACTTCGAGTATAGTGGAAATTACTTCTGCATTATTATTAATTATCCAAAAATCTCTGTACTTCAAATTAGTACAGTTACTAATGTGTTTCAAGACCTTCTTTAAGATGTCTTCAAAAGCAAGATCAATTTTTTTTTATGACTCCTAACCGCACTAGCTATGAATCTGAACTTCACTGGATCTTTATGAAACTTAACAGTTGCAAAAGAAAGGGAAATTCAGGCTCATGTCTTCTCATTTGTGGAATTTTAAGTTTCTTGAAGAATGCCTTAAAACGATTTTCTAACTGCTTGGTAGAATAACTTACGGGCTCGTAGGTTACTCTATTATTGAGTTCCATGGTTAACAATTCAAAATAGAATTTCTTACAGATAATTGCAAAATTATTGCTAGCTTTATCTGTAGTGGTAAAAATAAATAGGTATTGTAGTTTGGAGAGTGACCTTTTAGCATCTCCAGAGAATAGATTTCTATCAAAACAAAAATCAAGACCTGCCAACTCATTAGTGAAGCTATTGATTACATTATATTTCCATTCTGCGAAGGCCTCAATAGGTTGGTTGTATGTTAAACTGGTTTTTATAATGTACCTATTAACATCTTGAGTGAAGCTCTCAAGAATCCTCTCTTTGGAGATTTGGAAGGAAGGTCTAAATTTAGAACCATACTCTAATAAATTCCTAAGTTTGTCATTTTTGACAAAACTCAAGTTACCAATGATAATATGCTTGTAATTCTTATCATAGTGAACTGTGTCTTTATGTTCATCACAAGAGCATGCAGTAACTACAGGTATGGAACTCAAATAATTAAGTTTGTAGTTTTTAACTATTGACCCTAAGGTCTTAACATATTTAAAACTTACAATAGACTGGTGCCTGTGGATGGGAAAAAAATTGCATTATTGTAGAACAGCTTCCTAACATTGAGATGATCATAGGTTTTATTTAGAAACCTGATGGTCACAAAATTACTGGAAATTTCTTTAAGAGAAATTTTATCTTTAAGAATATGCTTAAGAATGTCTAGAACCAAAGCAAAAACATGCTTATCAACATGGTTAGCTGTTTCTTTCCAGAATTTGGAAAAACTTTTAAGGATAGAGTGCTTGAAGGACTTGAGAATTTTGTAAGTATTTTTAACAAAACTAGTATCATTTTTAAAACTTTCCAGAGTTATTTGCAAGTTAGCAAAATCAACCTTGCTGGAAGTGCAAAATAACCTCTGTCCTCTATTACCTCTAGAGCAGCTCTTGTTGGTAACAAGAAAGAAGAGTTCACGTATAGAAAATTATGCGGATTATGCTTATTGTCAGAAAGAGTGGAATTAAGACCATAGGGATAAAGAGACTGATGCTGCAAAATTTCAAGTGATTCAGTTTCAAGTCGAGCATAGAGGTCAGGGATGATATGCAGTACCTCCGGAGAGAGGTACAGTTATGCAAGTGAGATAACGGTATAGTAAAGTGACTACGCCCAATCGAATGCAACTGATAGCAGCGCCCCTAGTGGCGCAATGCGGAAGTTAGCCATCGCAAATCAAAAACGAAAAAAGACAGAGCAAAATTTACAATTACAAAGTTGTAGAGCATCAATTAATTAGTACAAAACGACATTTTTTTCACTCGGATAGGATAAATTGTTGCCCGAATACCTTAAAATGTCCAAAATCGAGGCATGGCTTTTTGTACGAACGTTTGAAGGGAACAGGCATAGGTATGAGCAAATATACACAATTTATTGCATAAATGCGTATTTATGTCAATACAGTTTGATGACGTCAGACAAAACAAAAACAAAAAAGGCAAACTGGCGCACAATGATAAAAAGTTATGTTGAGCATGTTTGAAGAGCTCGCCATTGCCCACGATACACATTTGTATTCGTGAAAGTAACTCTGCGTGCACATTCCTCAGCATGGAAGGTGTCACACTATTGCAAGCATCTGTAACACGACAACGTAGATCCAGCAGACTTGTAGACGCTGTTGCATACACCTGAATTTTTATGTAACCCAAGAGGAAGGAATCCAACGGAGTGAGGTCCGGCGATCGTGGAAGCCATTCAACAGCACCACCTTACCCAATGATTCGTTGCCCAAAACAATCTGTGAGAATGCGTCGTACTGCTGCTGTGCAGGGGCACCGTATGTTGGAAATACAAGGAACGTAATGCGGAGAGGGGAATGTCATCTAAAAAGTCAGGTACGATATCCTGTAATAGTTGGAGGTATTTCTGTCGATTTAATGTGCCTTTGTAGACAGGCCCCACTAAGCAGTTCTTCCAAATACTGCACCACACGTTAATGGACCAACGCACTTGATGTCTGGTGGATCGTCCCCACAAGGGATTTTCCATCGCCCAGGGTGTTGTGTCGGTTTAGTAATCCAGTACGGTGGAACACCGTAAATAAGCACCATCTTGCAATATTGGGAGTGAGTGAAGCTCACCATTCTCACACAGCGTACATAGACCTAAACTTCTGATCAGGGTAAATCCTGCTACTGGTTTTTATATTGTAGGTATGGTACAACGTCACAATATGCATTTGCATACGGCTACATTATGGAAATGTGAATATGCAGTTTCAAATCACAGCACATCGATTTTGGACATTTTAGGGTATTCAGGAAACAATTTATCTTATCCGTGTGAAACAAATGTCATTTTGTACTAATTAATTGATGCTCTACAACTTTGTAATTGGAAATTTTGCTCTCTCTCTTTTCGTTTTCGATTTGCAATGGCTAACTTCCGCATTTTGACACTAGGGGCGCAGCTATTGGTTGCATTCGATTGGGCATAGTCACTTTACTATACCGTTATCTCACTTGCATAACTGTACCTCTCTCCATTCACAAGTTATTTCAGGCTAAAGGGACTTTCCTTTGCACCCTGTATATATGTACTTACAATAAGCAGAAAAACTACAGCAGGAAATTCAAAATTTTGCTTAATAATTAAGTTTCCGAGATTATGTGCGCGGTTGTGGTTTTTTGGTGATTTTTGGGGACTCGTACCTTTTGCATCTATGACATAACAGAAACCCAAGTTCAACTAGGTCTTTGTGGAAGTGAGTAAATGCTAAGTTTTGCTGGATTTTGATAAAGCCAAAGCTTGCCATTTTCAAAGCTTTCTGCATTCCATTTTTTCTTCCTGCTGAGCACCTCAAAATATTTGTTTCCACTTTACTAACAACAGAATACTTTATGCTATACATCTGTAACACATCTTCATTCCTCACATAATCAGAATGCATTCTGTGACAAAGCCCCCATAAGTAGTGAATCTGTCCAGCACAGAAACAACTCCTATTTCTTTTCTGCAGTACCCAGATTTCACTGCTGTACATTAGAGCAGGAACAATCACCCTTTTGTATACAGCTATTTAAGACCGTTTTGACAACATGTCAATGTTGTGAAATCCTCCTAAAGCGGGTGTAACTTTCAAAGCTGAATTCACTTGCCTACAAGTTTCCACATTCATTGTGTTTTGATATATGAAAAAAAATATAAGCACAAAGTATACACTCTGTGTTCACTGACCTAATAATTCATGAGCCATACTTCTGCCTGGAGAATGGCGACTTCAAAAGGTGTCCATACAGTTGCATGGGGATCTGCAACCGAGCTGCATGTATGGTAGTCCACTGTTACAGTATGGAGAGTAAAGTGGTGTGTCTAACTGCTTTATCTGGTATTTCATGGATGTTCAATTCAATTGAGATCAAGCAAGTTTGGGAGCCATTTAAGATATCTCATATCAGTGCTGTGTTTGTCGAGCCACTGCTGCATGAGGTAGGCCCAGTGACATCCTGGAAAAACCCATCACGCTCTGGGTGGAGGTACAATATTGTGGGGGTGTACATGTTAGTAGCCAGTGTCCATAAGTTGGTTCACATGCACCAGAAAGTCTCAGTTTGTGTCTTCTAAACAGGCTCCATATCATACAATCACCCACACCAGTCTGGATACCATGCATGAGGGATACATAGCCTCATGCTGCCGATGCCAAATATGGACTCGACTATCAACAGAATGAAGTACATATCATGACTCGTTGCTTCCAATTTTCTATTGCCTAATCTGCATGCTGTTGGCACCAGCAGAGCCATTTACATTGCTGGACTGTTATGTTATGAGAGAGTGGTGTATAGAGTTTCTGCTCTAGTAGCCCATTTGTGCCAACATGCAATGCATAGTCATGCAGATATTGTTTCTGGTGGACTCATATTGTATTGGGCCATCAACTGTGAAACTGAGCTGTGCTGATTGTGCTGTACATTAAAGCAAACCCATTGTTCACCTTTGGAATCTACCTTTTGCTACCTCCTTACAGTTGTGTTGCAGGTTCGTTGTTTTGCCATTTCAGCTGCACTCCTGGTACATGCTTTTGAACAACCTACAATTGTAGCTGTTTCTGAAATGGATGCATCAACTCTTCAATCCCCCATAATTTGGCCTTTTGTACACTTGCATAAATCTTTGGTTTTACCCATCACATACATAACTTACTGTAGCTCTCAACTGAAACACCAACATCCTAAGATACAAGCCACTCCCACCTCCTCATTATGGCAGAATTGGGTGTGACTCACTTTGCACTGGGATGGTCATAATTCAGTGAGCACTCTGTGTATTTTGCTGTTATGCAGCAGGCAACCTAAAAATGTTCAACAAAATCCATGCCTTGAACTAATGAAGTATCAATGAGATTTGAAACAGGTTGCAAGAATCTCAGCAAAGTTTGCAAAAACATCTTCTTTCACTGCTGGTTATATGTGGATATGTAACTTTGGGAAATAACACCTGTGACTAATGTGTGTGCCTAAGTGCTTATTATTAATAACTAAAAATATGAGCACCAATAATTTGGTTTAACATAAACACTTTACTCACAAACGTTAACATTTATATACATAAATATCAGTTTTCTAACTTCCCACAACATAAAAAATAGTACAAAGAAAACATTTCAGCATTTTGATTTAAATATATTAGCAGAAACAATTTTGATATCAGCAGTGGCTTAGCATAATCTATTTTCATGAACAACAGAGGAACTATATATAATATCAAATATGGGCCACCTCATTAATAGATTTAATAAATGCCATTAACAAACCTGGTGAAATCCATATTAATCAGATTTTCATGGAGAACTACACAGACTTTGGCAGTTCTAGAAGTATTTTTTACATGGCAATGCAACAAAGATCAATAAAAATATACACATGAGCAGATTACTAAAATGTGCAAGACTGAGACTTTTCTAAAAGTAATTTCTTCAAATCATGGACAGATGAAACTGGAAGAGAACAGGTATTATTCTGGCATACATATGCTGTTGCTTCACCATCACTTTCATCTAGGTTGAGAATCCTAAGTCGCTGATGGAGTATATTTTCAGAAGTCCCATCAGCTAAAATTAGCACTTTGAATGGCAAGAAATGCTGATGCACACACGTCAATAGATTTTCAGTGCTTTTTGAATCTCTACTGCCGGCAATGACAATCTAAAAGAGAAAATGAAAAAAACACAACAAAAAAGTCATTCTTAGAAATGTTTCTTCTTATAATGATAACTAAATTCAAGATAGGAAACAATCACCTGAAGCTAACAAAGTTAACATAAATATACTTCCCCTTTTACATTAATGCAAGCATGTTTGACAGAGGGAACAAATTGGATGGTGAAATTAGTAGGCGAGTGAATTCTTCATTGAAAGTCATAGCTGCCTTGGGAGGTTTAAACAGGAATGATGGGCTCTCAAGAGACTCCCGCATGGTTGTGTATGAAAGTGCAATTGTTCCTATTCTGATGCATGGCAGTGAAATCTGGGTACTACAGAAGAAACATAGGAGTCGTCTGTGCACTGGAGAGACGTGTTACTTACGGGGTGGCGGCGGCAAGACATGCTCTAACCGTGAGAGGAATGAAGAAGTGTTGCAGTTGAGTAATGTGAAGCAAAATGTTGTTAGCAAGGTGGAGACTAATATGCTTCGGTGGTTTGGGTATGTTGAAAGAATGGGTGATGAGATGCTTAGTAAGAAATTTTTTTAGTCCAAGTGGCAGGAAGGAAAGGCAGAGGAAGGACAAGAAAGTCATGGGAGGATCAGATTCAAGAGTGTCTGCATGAGAAAAAGATCATGAGTATGAAGTATAGAAGATCTTGTGTGCGTTGTGTGATGGATGTCAGTGAAGCCCAAGGTTGTATGTCAAGATCGCTGTAAAAGGATAAGTTTGATACTGCAACAGTAAGTAAATAATCAGTTAAGAATTATCTGGTAGTTTGTTTTTATTTGAGGAGTTAAATCCTGAATCCCAAAGAACAGCTTAGTGATATGTGTGTGTTTTACAATAATGCTGTACAAGTAAAGCTACTAGACCACAAGATAATAACAGTAAATATTAATTGACATGTTCAATGAAATATACTAGAGAAGAATATATACAAAAAAATATTGAGCACTTATATTACTATTACTCATGCAGAGCTTTATGGACTTGATAAAACTTCTTTGAATGTGGCAGTATTCAGTTAATTTTATGATTTAAAAAATCTCACGGCTCAGAAGTTCCCCATTCCATTCTCCCACCTGACTAGTATCTTGCCTTTTTGTGCATGATTTGTTTTTCTTTAAGTTTTATTCCGAGTACCATTTTTTAGTATAAAAATCTTCTCTTTCATTAAATGTCTACAATATCAAAATTTCTTTATGTTGTGATGATGCCATTTTAACAGCACTTTACATTTTTCCAGTCTTAATTTCTGTTCAGTTTCTTTACTATCTGACCTCATGCTATCATGCCCTTAAACCATATATTTTTTTAAATGTATGAATATATGTTTAAGAAGACCTGCTTGAATAATAAGTTTCAACGTCAAGATGTCGATACCAATACCAAGAAATAGTTTTCACTGAGGAAATATGCAAAGGTATTAATTTTCTCACACATTTATACCCTATCAAGTTGAAAATCAGTTATAACACGATTTACGTAACTCAGAAAATGAAATCTTTGCAGACGAATTACAGGCTGAACAGAATCACTCAGAACTAATTTAAAGTTCACAAACCTATTTAACATTTCAGCATATATATTTCTAATCTTAAAAGGTAAAAAATTAACTGATGGTGTAATTTCAACTCAAAACATCCTTAACAACAAAACTTTTGCAGAATCTTGTTCATGTTCAGTTACATCTGTTGTAGGTATTCTAGAATTTGTTTAATACTTATTAACAAAATATTGTAATGCACATTTTTTGCCATTATGTAGCCAATATTGTGAATTCATGTTATTAACATAAAACAGATACAGCATTAGTAAAATATTCTAATGCAAGTGCAACAGAAGCCTTACTTCAAGCTGCCACTCAAAAATGTGAGACTAACAAGACAGGTGGGATTATTAAAGGAGAGCAAAAATTAGGGATGGCTATCCAGAATTATAACAGAATCAAAAGGATGGAGGGCAAAGTAATATATACACTCACGAACAAGGAAATTTGCGCACCAAGAAGGAAGCATCGGATTGAACTGAAATTTTATGGACTTAAAGATACAGATGAATGATACACATGATGGCAAAAACACAGCTGCAGGACAATTACAGAGGGATCTGTGGCACGCAATCTGGTCATCTTCAATGGCACGTCACACCGCCTCATGTGGCGATACATGCTGCAATATGGTCCGGCATGGAGGCGAACAGACACCTGATGTTGTCTTGGGGCAGACTGGCCCACACGTATTGGACAGTGTGCTCCAAATCACGAATAGTGCGGCACAGCAGCAGCCAGCGTTTCAACTGGTCCAACACATGCTCGATAGGGGACATGTCCAGGGAGCGGGCAGACCATGGAAGCGTCTGGACATGACGTAGGCAGTCCTGGGCAACCCGAGCCATGTGCGGGCGAGCATTATCCTGCTGGTATAGTGCTCCTGGCATCCCGGCCAGGAATGGGAGCACATGAGGCTGTAGGATCTTATCTACATACTGCTGGCCCGTCAATGATCTATGTACAACTACTAGAGCTGATCGGCTATCGTAGGCAATGTCTCCCCAGATCATAATGCCTGCAGTGGAGGAGGTATGGCGCTCGATGCAAGGTCGGGATTGTGTTGTTGACCCAGGCACCTCCACACCCAGACACGATGATCACCTGTCCCCAAAACGAAGCAGCACTCATCTCTAAACACCACACATCGTCAGTCTGTGGCGTTCCACGTCACTCTGGCTTGGCACCACTGCACATGGAGCCGGCGATTTTCCAGTGTTAATGGCAGCACATGTAAGGAGCGCTGGGATCACAGATTCGCTTCCGCGAGGGGTTGGGAAATGGTTCATGGGCACACAGGAGCCACCACATCTGCCTGTATAGTTGACGGGGTTCCCGTGGGATCCATTTGTGCCTGGCGCACGATCCGCTGAACCTCTCTACCGGTGGTCCTCCTGGTGCGCCCGGAGACTCTCCGCCATGTGGCAATGCTGTCACGTGTCCACTGCTCCCAACACAGTCAGACGGCATGGTCAGAACGATCCATGTGGCGGGCTATATGGTGTGCCGACCACCCTGTGGTTTTCAGCCCGATGATCAGGCCTCTCTCAAAGTCCATAAGTTGCATAAATCATCGTCTCTGGCATTTACATGGCATTCTTGTCACTCTGTACTTTTGCTTGCATCGGCTGGTGCTTTTCGTTTTCATGGGGCATCAACTACATGCTGGTTTATAAGGCTGACAGTTTGTGCTTGCAGCACCACCACAGGGTGTGTGGTCATGCGCAATTGCACTAAACGTGGATCATTTGCATACAAGCACACACTAACTATTTGCAAAGTTTTGCAGTTGTAGCATGTTTTCTTCTATGTGCACAAATTTCATTGTCCATGAGTGTATCACAAGCACATGCATTTACTATTTACAACATTCTGGGTGTATGCCATTCAGAATGAACTTGACCTGGTAAACTACTGCTGATGTGAATAACATCTACGGGATCTTGATGTAAAGTTTCCTGGCTTTTGATTTGTCCCTGCAAGTCTGGAAGACAAATGGGTAAAACAAGAGTTTACTTACAAAAAGTGTCCACTTCAATGCTTGATTAATCCTTATGATAGATTGAGCATAAGTAGCTGAGCAACACAGCAGTGGCCCCAAGTTACCACATTAAAGGAGCTTCACCTGCACGAAAAAGTTCTGTACCACAGTTTATGAAGATTCTGTTATACAGCACACATGCACACAAATACCCTAAGTGCTTATGGTTATGGGAGGAGAGTTGCAGGTCAGGTCCTCCCCTTTTGGTTTGAAGAGAGAGGTGATTGAGCATTGACCTCATCACAATGGCTGTCTCTGCTAGTGTCCCCTTGGGATAGGGATAGAGAAAAGTTTCTTTTTTGCTCCTCACCAAATTGACTTCAGCAAACTCTGAATTGCAGGCATCCAGTGCAGAGGGCTTATTTCACAAGCACTTTCCAATATAGGTTGCATAGAGGCTCTGGAACACAGCTGACTCAATCTAGGGTGTAAAAATAATTGCAGAAATGCTGTAAAGCTTTGTGCCACTTGAAACTGAGAGAGAGAGAGAGAGAGAGAGAGAATTCTATGATCTGCAATGGAAATGTAACATTATAAACACTAGGAACGCATTTAAAAAGATTTCATTTGAGAGAGAGAGAGAGAGAGAGATGCATAGAATTCTGTGATCTGCAATAGAGTAATTACGTGATAAACACTAGAAGCGTGTTTGAAACGATTTTATTCTTGCACAAATATAGATATGTAAACAATTGTATGCCATGCTTGTACACATTTGATAAAACCAACAAAAATAATAATCTAAAGCAACTTATGGGATTTTACTAGGAAATTTTTTCTTTAATAGCAAATTTTCGGAGAAAACTCTTCTCCTTCTTCAGGCTGTCTTGTTGTTGTCACTTTTTCCTTGTCACTATCACGGTTACGGTTTACCTTGACGGTTACGGTTAACCTTGACGGTTTAGGTTATTTTTCAACAAATCCTGCCAGATGTTAGGCAGGGAAAATCCTTTGCAGTCATTGATGATGGAATTTTGATTTTTCTCAATCTCTATTCCTTCTTTCAGTTTTCTTTTTTGGAAATTGCTTTGGAAACTGATTACTTTAAGGGAATTCCAATCCATGCTGTGCCCAGTTTCTCTAACATGCCTATCTAATCCAGTCTTGTTGGAGCAATTTTTTATAGCTGCTTTATGCTCAGCTATACGAGTTTCTAGTCTGCGACCTGTTTCACCTATGTAAGATAGTCCACAACTACAATTTACTTCATAAACTACTCCTTGCATTTTTAAAATATCTTCTTCTCTTTGAACTATTTTAGGGAAAAAATTTTTAACTTTGTTCTCTAAACTTGGAGCTAGCCTAATATTGTATTTTTTACTAATTCTCTTTAAAGCCTCAAATAAACCTTTGTGATAAGAAATTTTTCTAGTGAATTTTACTTGTTGCTTTTGTGGGTTCTTCGTACCATTAAAATTCAGAAGCTTCTCAATTTCTTCTTTAGGATAGTTATTTTCTGCAAGTATGACTTTAAGCTCTTCTTTTTGGGCTTCTTTTTTATCTGCAGTAGAAACTATTTTATTATTTTTTCTAAAAACTGACTTGAAAAACTGGGCACAGCATGGATTGGAATTCCCTTAAAGTAATCAGTTTCCAAAGCAATTTCCAAAAAAGAAAACTGAAAGAAGGAATAGAGATTGAGAAAAATCAAAATTCCATCATCAATGACTGCAAAGGATTTTCCCTGCCTAACATCTGGCAGGATTTGTTGAAAAATAACCTAAACCATCAAGGTTAACCGTAACCGTCAAGGTAAACCGTAACCGTGATAGTGACAAGGAAAAAGTGACAACAACAAGACAGCCTGAAGAAGGAGAAGAGTTTTCTCCGAAAATTTGCTATTAAAGAAAAAATTTCCTAGTAAAATCCCATAAGTTGCTTTAGATTATTAATTCAATTAAACTAGGAAGCCATTTCTCAACATGAGCTTTATTCAACAAAAATATTTATTTTAAGAAGTTTTTATTTACTTGTGTTATTGGAGTGGCATAGAACACAAGGCCATTTATCATTTCTGGGAGAGCAAGAGGCAGCTTCATCAGCCTCTGACTGTAAAGGGCAAGGATTTTAATGGCTTTGTTACGTAACATTAGGTCATCAAGCAAACTGGACAATCTTAACAAATTAGACACTGCCACAGAGTTTGGGTTTGGTTCAGCCCCATCTTGATCTGCAAAAATTAAAAATTACAATTAAAAGCTAAGCAAAAATGTTTTATATAAAAGTTTTATAGCATGATCATTGTCTGGTACCTGTGTATCAGAGAATGTTGACAGATCAGACATATACACAAAACAAGAAACATGACATCAAATTCTCATATGTAATGAGCACACTTTTTGAGTCAGAAAAATGTGTGGCAATACAAAACATAATAATTATTGAACATTTATTGGCATACAAAATCCAATAACAAAGGATTTATAACAGACAGTCTGCCATAGAAAAAGCAGTCAGATGCAAAAAGTTTTCAAAAATCTTCCGGAAGAAGAGAAATGGTTGCAAACAAAAATATGCATTTGAGTCCATAACAGGTAACTGAATGACAGCAGCAGAAGTTTCTTGGAAACTGCTATTTACAAAGAAACCAAACTGAAGCAAAACCACTTCTTTTCAGCCAGACTTTTAGAAACAGAAATTCGGTCACAAACAGAAATAAATACTTGCACCCTCAGGAAAAAAACTGCAAGCCCTTAAAAGCATGTATATAAATTTTTCTCAGTCACTGCTATCCTGTGCAGAATTTCTTTTTCAATCGATGTTTTAGAAACAAAGCTCAGATGTTATGCATTTATAAACCTAAGTAATAACAAATGTATTGCAATATCATTAATTGCTTTCTAATTACTGTTACACACATTCTACTACACACATAGGCATGTTCTCAACATTACACAAACATACATACATATCACTAAGCTGTTCTCTGATATTCAGAGGTTAGCTTCACAAAGAAATACAAACTACCAGATAATTTTCACTTACTGTTGCCGTATCAAACTTCTCCATTTACAGCAATCTTGACATACAACTCAGGCTTCACTGACATCCATCACAGGCCGTGCACAAGATCTTCTATACTTCATACTCATAATCTTTTTCTCACGCAGACACTCCTGAATCTGATCCTCCCATGACTTCCTTGGCCTTCCTCTACCTTTCTTTCCTGCCAATTGGGCTAAAAGATTTTCTTGGTAAGCATCTTATCACTCATTCTTTCAACATGGCCAAACCAGCAAAGCATATTAGTCTCCACCTTGCTAACAACATTTTGCCTCACATTACACAACTACAACACATCTTCATTCCTCACACAATCAGAACATGTCTTGCCACCCCCCAAACCCCTGTAAGTAAAGCATTTCTCCAGCACACAAACGACTCCTATGTTTCTTCGGTAGTACCCAGGTTTCACTGCAATGCATCAGAGTAGGAACAATTACACTTTCATACACAGCCATGCAGGACTCTCTTGAGAACCCATCATTCCTGTGAAAACCTCCCAAAGCAGCCATGACTTTCAATGAAGAATTCCCACACCTACTAATTTCACCATCCAATTTGTTCTCTCTGTCAAACATGCTTCCTAAATACACAAACTCATTCACCTTGTCAATTCACTGTGCCATTTAGACATATATTACATTCAGTACTACCACCTCCTCTCTCTAAAACCATAACTTTGCCTTTTCCCTTATTTATACTCAGTTTGAATTTCAGTGCAAACTTCGTACATCCGAGACAACATACTCTGCAACTCACTTTTGTTCTCTGCCAACAGGACAGTCATCAGCATACAGCAATCTGCACACACGGATATCACCAAGACATAAACCACTATTATATATTTTGGCATCACGCATGCATGCGTCCATAAATATATTAAACAGCCATGGTGACATTACACAATCTTGTCTGACTCCTGCACCAATAGAGAACCATTTTGATAAAACACCATTCACTCATACACAAGCTCTACTGCCAGAGTACATGGCTTTTACACCATTAAGTAGATTCCCAGTAACACCATATTCATTCCGTGAGCAACTCAGTCACCCATCTCTAATTTAGGGCCACTGGTTACAGGGAAGGGAGAGAACCAGTGTCATAAAACAAACACAACCTCCATGCTTCATCGGGATTCGAACCCAGACCCCTTTCAGACGAATGATCAGAAGCAATCGCTTGATGATGCAAGCATCAATTTTTTCCCAATTTTTTCAGTGACACATAAGGGAATATGAAATTAATAAGCCTAAATCCCGATCAAAGCCAGGTAGTAAAGCTATTGGGTTGTCAAAAAAGTCATGACGTATTTTGGCATCCGATGGCGGTTGGGCGGTTTTGGAAGTACTAGAGGCATGCACAGCTTTAATATCGCTATGGCATTCGACAGGTGCCAGTTCTAGCTGCAGCCTAAAAGAAATAGTGAGCGATTTGGTTGATTTGCGGAGTTCTGACATCAAGTTGAAGATGGAAGACCAAACTGTGCATTTTCATCATATTTTACTGTTTTACTTCTGTAAAGGGAAGAATGCGCATCAAGCTTGTGAAAAGTTGCGTAAAGTGTACGGTGATAATGCTCTACATGAACGTCAGTGCCAGCAGTGGTTCGCAAAATTCCGTACTGGTGATTTTGACCTCAACGATGCTCTTCGGTCCGGGAGGCCCACCGAGGCTGATGACGAACAAATCAAGGCATTGATCAAGTCAAACCCATGTTACATGACACGAGAGATTGCAGACACATTGCTCATCCATCATTCAACTGTTCACAACCACCTGAAGAAGCTGGGAAGCGTAAGCAAGCTCGATGTGTGGGTTCCTCATAAACTCAAAGCTCAATTGATGGCACGTATAAACATCTGCGAAATGCTCATTAAACCTGAGGAAAACGATCCTTTTTTGAAGCGACTGATAACTGGTGACAAAAAGTGGATTGTGTACAACAATGTGCTGTGCAAACGGTCTTGGTCTCGACGTGCTGCTTTGCCTCAAATGACATCCAAAGCAGACATTCATCAGCGGAAGGTTCTGGTCTCAGTGTGGTGGAATTTTAAAGGTGTCGTGTTTTTCGAGCTCCTACCACAGAACCAAACAATCAATTCGAATGTGTATTGTCGGCAATTGGACTTTGAACGAATCCATCATCCAGAAACATCCAGAGCTCGTTCATCGTAAAGGTGTTGTGTTCCATCACGACAACGTGAGACCACACACAAGTTTGATCACCCGCCAAAAATTATTGGAGCTTGGGTGGGATGTGTTGCCCCACCCAGCATACTCGCCTGACCTTGCGCCATCAGACTTCCACTTGTTTCACTCTCTTCAACAGTCCTGGCATGGTATAATGTTCAATTCAGATGAGTCTGTAAATCAGCACCTTGTACAGTTTTTCGCCACGAAAGACAGGTCTTTCTATGAACGAGCCATTCTGCAGCTCACTGAAAGATGGGAAAAGGTTATCAAACAAAACGGGCATTATATCATTGATTGATCTTTGTTCTTTCTATCAATAAATGACCTTTGCAAAACATGGCTAAAATACGACTTGACTTTTCCGACAATCCAATAATTCATTTATAAAATTACTGCACCTTCCACAAAAGTGTCCTATTTACTCGGTCGTAAGCTTTCTCTAAATCTATGAAGGCAGCAAAAACTTTCTTACCAACAGCAAAATACTTATATCAATCATCATGGATAATGCAAAAATTTGGTTAGTTCAGCCTTTACCAGGAATAAAACAACTCTGAACATTCCACACTTTCTTTGATGTAAGACCCCGTACTTTTTCAATAATGACCTTACCAAACACTTTCCCTGGCACACTGAGTAAGGCTAATACCATGATAGTTCTTGCAGTCAGTCTGATCACCTTTTCCCTTATACAAGGGAACAATGATAGAGTCCTTCCAATCCCGAGGGACCATTCCTAACTCCCAGCACAACTGGCAAATTTCAGTTAACCAGTCAATTACAGAGTCACCTCCATATTTCAACATCTTGGCAGTTATGCCATCAACTCCCTAAGCCTTACCATTCTGAAAAGATTTTAGAGCTTTACACACCTCTTCTCTTGAGATCCCTCCTGTGCTTCCATCCGTCCCTGTGACATCATCTGCTTGTGCCTCTGAATCAGCTTTGCTTTCCTGATCTATAACTCACAGAAGTATTCACCCCATCTTTCACTTAACTCATTGGGCTCCCATATCATTTCCCGGATACTATTCTTTACACAGCTGACAACTTTGTTTCCCCTATTTTTCTTGATTCTCGTGTACTTCCAGGAAGTCTTTCTGTCTTTCCAAAAAGCCAATTCATGCCTTTCCACCTTCTCCTTCCTATCTTTTGCTTTACTCTGGTAAAACAGCTTAGCAACTTCACACTTCTTACAGCAATATTCATCCACAGAAACTCTACCTTGCAGCATCCCCAAATAGGCTTCATTCTTTCTCCTTACTGCCTCTTCAATCTCACTATTCCACCAAGCATCACCTCTATTGTTACCCACTATTGTGGTGCCACAGACCTCTTCAGCAGCAGTGACAACACAGTTTTTAAAACATTCCCACTTCTTTTCTACATCCCTCTCACAACGTGCAGAGAAATGTCTACATGTCTGAGAGAACGGACCTACTGGTAAGGGTAAGTTCACTCTCATTGCTCTTATTAAGGTAATTGTAAGCACGTAAATTTTAGATTAGGGATAGTGATACTGTGACTTGTCAAGCAAAGAATCCCTCTCACAAGATTTTAGCTCCTTCAGTCGTTCTCCGAGTAAGTCAGAATAACACTGATGATATTCAGGGAGCCCTTCAAACTTTATTTTGTCCATCCTGGGCCTCTTCCTATTCCTCCAACCAACATTCAGTTTCACTCGTGACACTACCAAGTATTGATCAGAACCAACATCCGCACCTCTCATCACACGAGTGTCAACAATTAAGTATTTCAGACGATCGTAGACAACAAATTCTATCACACTCTTTTGACCCAGAGTACGATTTTCCCAAGTATATGTATGGATATACTTGTGGTTGAAAAACGTGTTAGATACACACAAACCATTCTAAATGCAGAGTTCAATTAATCTTTCACCATTTTCATTCATACAAGGATCATTAAACTTACCTTAAACATCGTCAGAAATTACATTCTGCACACCTACTTTCGCATTGAAATCCCCTGCTATTATAACTTTCTCTTTAGCACCAAACTGGCTCAAAACAGCTTTTAGCTCATTCCAGAAATCTTCCTTCCTATCGGAAGGTTCCGAGTCACAAGGAGCATACACTACAACAATTACTATTCTCTGAAGTTTCACTTTCAAACGAATCCAAAGAATTCTCTCACTTATGCAGCTATAGTGAATCAAGTTGTTCTTCATCTTTTCACTTAAAATCACACGTAGACCAGCCTGTGCTCTCACATTATCCAATACTCCAGACCACACACTCACCATTCCATTCACTTCTTCTATCCCAATTTCTTTTCTTTTGGTTTCATTTACACACAGCACATCTAATCTATACTTTTTCATCTCTTCAATCACCACATTTATCTTGCCATTTATACCTCTAATATTCCATACACCAATCTCACACACACTCAGCGAGATCTCTTTCTTATGTGCCGTTTAGAAGGTCCAGGTTGATTCTATGGTGGATCGTCCTTCTCAAGTGTGGTAGGTCCACCATATCCCACACTAGTCCGGATATTGATTTCTTTGTGTCTTTTTAATCAGGTAAGTACATCAGTGTGGGGGATTAGCCCACAGCTGACAGTTTCAGTAGGTCATTCAACCTAAGGATTCTGGAACAAAACCCAGTGAGTTGGGGTCTTTTTGCCAATGTCACACAGAACTAGCTGGCACCTCTCCAAGATTTACAGAGGCTCTAGTTGCTGTTGTGTGTGCCATTGTTACCATGGAGCGCCCCATCACTCGCTTAGATCGCCCGCACATTACTCAAAGATTCTTAAAATTGACGTACTTCAATGGAAGCTAAGTTTGCAGGCCTTGGCTCAAGGTCAGACTTCAAGGTTGTCAGACATGTCCTTGGTTGTTGCAGTATATATAATTGCTTGCAGCTGTGTCCAGATGATTCATAAAAGATATTTACTTCATTATAGCAGGTGATGCGTAACATCACAGCCTCTCCTTGACAAATGTCAACCCCGCCTTCTCGTGGTGCATCCTGTTCCCACTAAAGGGGCTCTGACGACCGCCAATAGCGGTATAACTATACCATCGGGATCAGAGGAAATGCTATCCCACACTCACCAACCCGCTTGGCCAGCGTGGTGAGTTATGGCCAAACACCTCCAAAATGACTCTACAACTTAAATCTTGGCCCTCAGTCTCCGGCAGCTGGAATGTACCTGGCCAAGGCAGCGGCCAGTGCGACATGAAGGCAGAGGGTGCTAAGAATCCCCGGAGGACCGGACTAGGCTGCCATTTGATGCTGACCTTGGCTACCTATAACGGACGCTCCCTATCTTCTGATTCAAGGCTTCTTGAATTGGAAGAGGAACTACAAAGGATCAAGTGGGACATCGTCGGGCTAAGTGAGGTAAGGAGAAAAGGAGAAGATCTCATTGAACTGAAAAGTGGACATCTCTTCTATTATCGTGGGACAGATACTGGCAGAACTAGTGGTGTTGGATTTATAATAAACAAGAAACTGAAGGATAAAGTGGTAGAAGTTGAAAGTTCCTCTGACAGAGCTGCACGACTCGTTATCCAACTATCGAGAAGATACCAGGCTCAGATTATTCAAACTTATGCACCCACCACAAGTCATCCTGAAGAAGAAATTGAAGAATTTTATGAGGAAATTCGTCATCTAAATAATAAAGGTAAGCAGCACTTGAAGATAATTATGGGAGATTTCAATGCAAAAATAGGGCAACGGCAACAGAATGAAACTTCAGTAGGTAAATTCGGTCACGGCAACAGAAACCAGCGTGGAAATACTCTCGTTGAGTTTGCAGAGGCAGAAGGATTTTTCATCTTGAACTCCTTTTTCAAGAAAAAGCCACACAGGAAATGGACATGGAGACATCCAATTGGGACGACAAGTGAAATTGATTTTATTATGTGTAACAAAAAATTCGTCATCGAAGACTGCAGTGTGCTGAACAAGTTCAACACAGGTAGTGACCATAGATTGGTGAGATGTAAGATGCACCTCAACACTAAACTGGAACGTGGCAAGCTCATAAGACAAACAAAATGTATTGACATAACCAACCTTAAAAAACACCATAATACTTTCAAGTTGGAACTGAAGAACAGATTCTCTGCTTTAGAAGGCCTAACATCGGAAGAAGTGGATATTTCGGAAGTTAACAGAAAAGTAACCAAAGCTCTAATGGAAACAGCAACAAAATTAGCTGGGTCTAAGAACAAGTTGCATGTGAACAAATTATCAGGAAAAACCAAAATGTTGATGCAAAAAAGAAGAGAGATGAGGACAACTAAAGAAGATGTGACTTCCAAAGTGGAATATATAGAGCTATGCAAGACAACACGAAAAAGTATCACTGAAGACGTAAGGAAATTCAACTGTGAGCTAGTGAGGAAAGCAATTGAAAACAACCAAAGCCTTAAGATAGCAAAGGGACATCTCAGTAAGGGAAGAAAACAGATTATGGCTCTGAGAAAAGAAGATGGTTCTATAACAAGAAATAGAGGCGAAATTTTGACAAGAGTGAAAGATTTCTACTCCAAATTATATGAAAGGGATGATACATGTACTCCAGACATCATGAAAGGTACCAGAGTTCTTCCAGTCCTCCCAGCAGAAGTTGCTCATGCAATCAAGAACATGAAGCGGGGGAAAGCTCCAGGAGAAGATGGAATTACTATAGACATCATACAAGAAGCAAGTGGAGAAATTGAAACAGTACTCGCCCAAATTTTCACTCGATGCCTTAATGAAGGGAAGATTCCTGAGGATTGGAACAATGCTACAATGATCCTGCTACATAAAAAAGGTGACATTGAGGATCTCAGGAACTACAGACCTATCAGCCTCCTATCAGTGGTTTATAAAATCTTCACTAAAGTTCTTTCACACCGCTTGAAGGTAACACTGGACATGGCTCAACCGAGAGAACAAGCTGGATTCAGGAGTGGCTACAGCACAATAGATCATATCCACGTACTGAGAGAACTAATTGAAAGAGCGAGGGAATATGAACTTCCATTGTGCATGGCTTTTATCGATTATGAAAAAGCCTTTGATTCGGTGAAACCATCAGCAGTTACCACGGCTCTGAAATCCTGCGGTATTGAAGATGCATACATTAATATTATTAATAACATCTATGAAAATGCAAGTGCAAAGATTCAGCTGTTTGAAAATACAACACACATAAAAATTGGAAAGGGAGTGAGACAAGGTGACACCATATCTCCGAAGCTCTTTAATGCCACATTGGAAAATGTCTTTCAATCACTGAACTGGGAAAACAAAGGGATAAAGATTAATGGAGATTATCTAACCCACCTTCGTTTTGCTGATGACGTAGTCATTTTTGCAACTAGCCCATCAGAGCTGCAGAGTATGATCCAGGAACTTGCTGACAAGAGTAAAGAAGTGGGATTAAAAATGAACTTTCAGAAGACAAAAGTGATGTTCAATGCTTTTACAAGAAATGAAGATTTATCGATCGATGGAGAAAAACTGGAGATAACAGATACATATGTTTATCTTGGACAGCAGATATCAAGTGAGGGTCACATTGATGAAGAAATTAATCGGCGTACAAAACTTGCCTGGAGAGCTTTTGGAAGAAACAGCATAATTTTCAAGAGCAATATGCCATTATGTCTTAAAAGAAAAGTGTTTGATCAATGCATCCTTCCAGTGCTTACGTATGGTGCAGAGACGTGGACCTTAACTAAAAGAGACATACAAAGGCTGCAGACAACTCAAAGAAGCATGGAGAGGTGCATGCTTGGTATAACCAGGAGAGATAAGAAGAGGAACTCGTGGATCCGAAAAATGACGAGAGTGGAAGACATCATGATCAGAGTTAAATCCCTGAAATGGCAATGGGCTGGACATACTGCCAGAAGGACAGACCATAGATGGACAGCCGAAATTTTAGATTGGATTCCAAGGGACAGGAAAAGACCCAGAAAAAGACCACATGGGAGATGGGTGGATGAAATTCGTAAATATGCGGGAGTGACATGGAGGAGACTGGCACAAGACAGACCGTTGTGGAGGAAACTTGGGGAGACCTTCGTCCAGCAGTGGATTGATAATGGTTGACAATGATGATGAATGATGAGATAAAACTGATGTAGAGAGACTAAACAAGAATGAACATATACTTGAAGCCAAATAGCAAACCAGGTGTGAAAACGAATTGGAAAATGAGAACAATAACTAAAACCATGGGTGCAAACTATGTAGTTTCATTCGGGCTGGCTGCTGACATCATCAGTTGGCTATATCCTCTTTCAGCAAATGTTGATGCACTCGATGATTCTCACTTATATGAAAGCTGTCTGCTGACGTCACAATCTGTGCACATTGGCACCCTCCTGGGCCTTTCTTGGTGTGCCCTCTGGTGAGTTCATATTCTGTGCTTCAGCTGTTACTTGCTCATGAGCTATTTGTCTTTTGGTTCTTTTCGCTATCTTTGTCATGTTATCTTGATTTATTAAATACCTCCAGACGTATGATAGATTTGTGGGGTCTTCGCTGTTGCAGTTATAATTCCTTATCTTTTCTATCATGATCGCCTCAGACATCAGGATCTGCCTGGGGTTCTTATGGGATGTCAAGACTCTGGAATTAGCTTAATCTGGAACACAGTTGTTCTCTCTATCATCATCATCATCATCATTGTCAACCATTATCAATCCACTGCTGGACGAAGGTCTCCCCAAGTTTCCTCCACAACGGTCTGTCTTGTGCCAGTCTCCTCCATGTCACTCCCGCATATTTACGAATTTCATCCACCCATCTCCCATGTGGTCTTCTTCTGGGTCTTTTCCTGTCCCTTGGAATCCAATCTAAAATTTCGGCTGTCCATCTATGGTCTGTCCTTCTGGCAGTATGTCCAGCCCATTGCCATTTCAGGGATTTAACTCTGATCATGATGTCTTCCACTCTCGTCATTTTTCGGATCCACGAGTTCCTCTTCTTATCTCTCCTGGTTATACCAAGCATGCACCTCTCCATGCTTCTTTGAGTTGTCTGCAGCTTTTGTATGTCTCTTTTAGTTAAGGTCCACGTCTCTGCACCATACGTAAGCACTGTTCTCTCTATACAGTACTGAATCATTGATGTTCTTGTTTTTAACTCCAGTTGTACAAATGCTCTGCTATTCTAGTTTCAAAATGGCACTTAGTATTTCCTATGTATACTGAGTCTTGTTGGCCATTAATAACAATTACCGAATTTCGTATACACCTGCTTTTTGTAAAGATGGATACAGGACATGAATTAGATGTCAATATGCTTCCGATGTTTATCACATATTCTGCCACATTCATGCTTGCTCTATGACATTCTTTTTTAATTGTATTATTAATCTGATGAATATGTGGTATTTTGCTACAATATGGTCTTCTATCTTTTTCTTTTATTGCATTCATTCTGTTATTATTCTTGATGTTATGATACATTTTATTTCATTATATTTTATTTATCAGTTTTTCTTCACAGCCATACTGTTGTGCTACTCCTTTAATCTGCATAATTTCCTGGGCTTCCGCTGTCATGCTAGAAGAATATGATATAGCCTTTTTGATGTAAAAATTGAATTTGAATGTTTTAGACTTACAAGGATGCACGGATCTTTCTGGAATGACCACTGGGACAAATGTTGGTTTATGAAAAACTCTGCTTTATATGTGACAGTTTTTTTATTAATGAAATATCTAAGAAATTAAGCTGTTTATTTATTTCTTTTTCGATGCTGAGTGTTATACTTGGGTACATCATACTATATTGGGCTACAAATTACCGTAATTCATTTTCAGAGTGTCTTCAAAAGATCAAAACGTCATCCTCATTTGGAGATTTTGGAGGCACTAAATTGAGGCTTTTATTTTTGAGGCACCCTGAAAACGAATTACGGCAATTTGTAGCCCAATATAGCATGATGTACCCGACTATAATACTCACCATTGAAAAAGAAAGAAATAAACAGCTTAATTTCTTAGATATTTCAATAATAAAAGAACTGTCACACATAGAGTACAGATTTTACCGTAAACCGGCATTTGTCCCAGTGGTCATTCTAGAAAGTTCCATGAATCCTTGGAAGTCTAAAACAGATGCATTAAATTTTTACATTAAAAGGGCAATACCACATTCTTCTAGCATGATGGCAGAAGTCCAAGAAATTGCATGGATTAAAGGAGTAGCACAACAGTATGGCTATGAAGAAAAACTGATAAATAAAATGTATCATAACATCAAGAACAATAGCAGAATGAATGGCATAAAAGAAAAAGATAGAAGGCAATATTGTGACAAAATACCACATATTCATCAGATTAATAATATAATTAAAAGAGAATGTCATAGAGCAAACATGAATGTGGCAGAATATGTGACAAACATCGGAAACATATCTAATTCATGTCCTGTATTCATCTTACAAAAAGCAGGTGTATACAAGATTCCAGTAATTGTTATTAATCGCCAACAAGACTCAGTATACATAGGAAGTACTAAGTGTCATTTTGAAACTAGAATGGCAGAGAATATGCACAACTGGAGTAAAAACAAGAAAGAACATCAATGATTCAGTACTGTATAGAGAACAACAGTGTTCCAGATTGTGCTATTTCTAGAGTCTTGAACATTCCGTAAGAACCACAGGCAGATCCTGATGTCTAAGGCGATCATGATAGAAGAGACAAAGAATTATAACTGCAACAGCAAAGACCCCACAAATCTATCATATGCCTGGAGGTATTTAATTAATCAAGATGCCATGACAAAGGTAGCGAAAAGAACCAAAAGGTAAACAGCACATGAACAAATAACAGCCAAAGAACAGAATATGAACTCACCAGAGGGCACACCAAGAAACGCCTTGGAGGGCGCCAATGAACACGGATTGCGACGTCAGCAGACAGCGGTCATATAAGGGAGAATCACGGAGTGAATCAGCATTTGCTGAAAGAGGATATAGCCAACTGATGATGTTGGCAGTCTGGCTGAATGAAACTAGTTTGGCACCCATAGTTTTAGGTATTGTTCTCATTTTCTAATTTGTTTTCACACCTGGTTTTCTATTTGGCTTCAAGTACATGTTGTATTCTCGTTTAGTATCTGTACATCATTTTTATGATATAACAAAGTATATATCTTTTACGAATCATCTGGACACAGCTGCAAGCAACGATATATACTGCAACAACCAAGGACACATCTGACAACCTTGAAGTCTGACTTTGAGCCAAGGCCTACAAACTTTGCTTGCATTGAAGTCAGTCAATTTTAAGAATTGTTGTGTAACATTGAGAACATGCCTACATGTGTAGTAGAATGTGTGTAACAGTAACTAGAAAGCAATTAGTGCTACTGCAATACATTTAGTTTGAACTACCACGTAATTAATTAAACTTAGGTTGTCAGCAATCATCAAAACTCAATGCAACAAAAATATTGCAGTATGTCTTTCCAGTATTTAGTCTAGTTATTATTGCAATAAGTGTTCTTGTTAATGAAAAATACACTTAGTACTGTTCAAACTATACTGACATTTAGAAAATTTTGAAGCTTATGTTCATCTTAACACTACAAACCACAGAGAAGATACAGAGGTTCAACTCTTGCTTCTTGAACAGCACCCCAGTGGTTGGACATGAAACTACGATAGTATCTGTCACATGATGCAGTACCAGTGGCTATATAAGTGGCACTGAGGAGAGAGTTGCAAACTCTTGAAAAAAATAAAGAAAAAAGAAAAACAGGTAGACTCACGGTTATGATTTTGAAGCTTTAGTACCATGTCTGTCCATTAGCGTGCTGTTCTATTGAGATCTTTGCTGCCAAATTTTTGCCATGAGCCTCCACAGAATATTTTTCTCTGAGTCTACTACACTATGCTACGCTACAAGCAATCTCCCAGAGCTAAGTAACTTGGCACTAAACATTGAAAGACAAGACACTAATTAAAGCTGTCTCACTTATTAAGCTTCATATTCTAAAACTAGCCGTACCAGTTACAAATATTGGCAACAAACAATATTATGGGGTAATGTCATTATATTAAATTATATATTTTCTGTATAGATAATGATTGATACTCTTTGGTTTGAGTTTATGAGGTTGTCCTTAATAACAGCCCAAGTGAAATGATAAAGAGTAAGAATCAAAATAAAATATCAAATAAGTAATGCTTTGTATCTATTTAATTATTTATTAACATATTTCATTAACTTATGAAAATAGATAGATATAGGCAGAAATATACAATAAACATAGCCAAACTGGTTGTAAGTTATAAAATTTCTCCATATACAATGTTTGATGTTTTTGTTGTACCACATGGAAAAATTTGTATTTCCAAATTTTGAAAGCTGCAAACACATGACATGGCAACATATAATTGTCCATGATTAAAAAAGGGCTGTGGTAAATATATTCCAACTCTATCTAGAGTTTGTCCTTGGGACTTATTGTCATAGCAAAAGCCAAATGAACGGGAAACTGCCTTCTATGAAATAAAACAGGAAGCGCAGTGTCAGAAGGTGTTAAATCTATGCGTGGTAACAAAACCTTCATACCAATAGCTTAGTCATAAATAATATCAAAAGGTATTCTTTACCTATTACTGGAAAAGTATTTCACACGTTTGTTGCTCCGTGAGGCACGTGCTTCCGTCCCGAGAGAGGTCAAATTGTGTTATGGGCTTTTTGTTAGTTAAATTTTTTTATACATAAAACATTTTAGTTAAATATTTTCAGTTAAACATTCATTCAATAGTACAATCAAACATTTAAATTTTTTTCTAATAATTAAAACATGCACAAGGAAAGTTATACACATCGGGTCAGGGAGCACGTGGCTCACATAAAAGCTCTTCTTCTACGATATTACGGTGAGCGCTTTCTGTGCTCCCAGAGCACCATCTTTAGGCCATCTATTATCTACGCGAGGGTTCTTTGTATGTGTAGCCGCAGGAGTTGCATGTCGGGAAACGAAGGGAGGTTTGCTATCTTCTCCCTTCGTTTCCCGACATGAAACTCCTGCGGCTACACACGCGAAGAACCCTCACGTAGATAATAGATGGCCTAAAGATGGTCTCTGGGAGCACAGAAAGCGCTCACCGTAATATCGTTGAAGAAGAGCTTTTATGTGAGCCACGTGCTCCCCGACGAGTATAACTTTCTTTATGCATGTTTTAATTAATAGAAATTTTTTTAAATGTTTGATTGTACTATTGAATGAATGTTTAACTGAAAATATTTAATTCATTGTTTGAAAAGTCACAGTGTTACTATAACCATTCAAAAGTTTACGTGCCTACAATGACTTTAATGAGAGTAATAAGAACCTTACCTATGCTAGAAGGTCTGTTCTCATTTGGAAAATATACATTTCTCTGCACGTTTTTTTCCCATTTTGAGTTCTACAGTTGGTTTGGGCTTCTGGTGCGGCGGTTTTATGTTGTCTTCAGCTCGTTCTTTATTTGACAGAATGAGTAATTCTTTAATCCGTACCGCAGCAATGATACTTGGTCTAAGGACCTCTATTTGACTTAAAAACTTATTATTTCACTGACGTCTTTATAACTCTAACCGGTAGTCACCTCTGCCATTCCCTTTGTTGATTGCCTCTAGCATCTCTCTATCCGGCCGTGGTCGTCTTCAGGAGGCTCTTAGGTGGTATCAGCCCTGCTATCACAGTGCGAGTGAGTGAGAGAAGCGATTATCAGCATCAGCCCATCTCTTACATCATATTGAAAATTTTGCAACCGTGACTCCATCTGTTAGGAACTTTAGTTAATATTTTATTTTCTTCTGCCATATTTTTTTTTTGTTCTATTTTCATAAGTTCTTTCCATTTTTCATTAAGTATATTTGGGTCATTATGATTACATACCCGATCCCTATTTTTTTCAATCAGCACAGATTCTGTAATGCGCAAATGTCTTTCATTGTTACGTGATTTATTTATTTTGATGTCTCCAAATTTCGGGTATCTTTGATTGTCTAAACAATACTGTATCAGTGCCGTTTTTGCTTCTTTTTTTTGCCAATTTTTTATGTGTTGTTGCAGGCAATGTTTCAATTGGTTTTTACTACTCCCTATGTACGATATTGGCGGGATGCCTGTTATAGGTATTTCATAAACGCCAGCTTTTTTCAAGATACTGCTATTTTCTGTATTATTAATAATCATATCTCTGACTGTCAGTATTTTGTTTCCCATTATATCTCATGCGATTCTATCATATAGTTCACATACAATTACGTGACCACAAGATTCTTCAGGAAGACACTTTAACGTCTGTAAATTCTGTTTTACACGTTCTGTATAGTGGATACAGTCTGTGGTGGTGCATTAACTTATTCAATTAAAATATAAATTGGTTAGAAGTCCTAAAGATGTTACTTACGGAATTGCGTGTTCAGTCCAGCGTCAGTAGTTATTGAGTTTCTTTGTCCAAAGTTGAATCTTGCTTCAATATGGTCAGTTGTTAGGGTTAGTTCGAGAGCCATTTCGTTATAAGTTGTACCCTACTTCGGATATGTCCAGATGTTAGGGTTAGCTCCGTTTTGGCTATGTCGACATCATATTGAATGGGTCAAGGTTTCCAGTTAATAATTAAAAATTATTGAGTTAAGAGTTCCTATTTACATACAACTTGAAGTTCCACGTCGTATTTGGCCTTTAGGGCTATCTCGTCAATGCTGCACTCTCTTGGAAATGCTGAGGAAGTCTTCAAAGTTTGGTCAGGTTCATAAAAAATTTAAAAGCTTTAAAAGGTTCCAGTTAAAATCGTTACATACACCACCTCATACCGTCCAAAGTCTCAATCATCGGACATGCGTTTCACCTAGGCTCTACCCTGGCGTTTTCAACGGAGACTTTACACCATCTGTCGAAGTCTGCTATCTGAAAGTCTCGTGTCCAAAGTGCGCATGTTCCCCATTTAATCCATTGCCAATGCCATCTAGTGTCAGGTCACATCAACTTTATCTTCATCTACGTCACCCTCACCCTTCCTTTTTCTCTTCCTCTCTCTCCTCTCCCTATTCCATTTCTTCTCAGTTTCGATCAGGTTCCTCCAAGCGTACGAAAGGTCGTACGGACTGTTATTATTGCAGTTAAATGGTTTGGTCTTATTTATTATTACTGCTTCTGCTATTTGTATTGTTCTCATATTATTCTGCTGATTTAATATTGTAATTCCTTCCCAATAGGGTATACATTGACTATCCAAAACAGAAGTCAATGAGTGCTGTTTTATTCTCTCTTCTGCTCCAGTTCTTCATGTGTTCGGTCAATCTGATTTTAATATTTCTTTTTGTACTGCCTATATATTGGTTGACGATTTTATTTTGATTATTTATTATTGGTATAGAGTAGACACCCGCTTTTTGTAAGATTGGGGTCTTTCTGTGATAGTTACTAAGAGATTTCGTTATATCTCTCGTTTGTACACCAAAATCTAGGTCATATTTTTTACATGTTTTCTTCATAATAGTAGTGATCTCCGGTATATATGGTAATGATCCACAAAACTTTTTTACCTGTTGAGTCTGTGTACTCCTTTGTTGTTTATTTCTAGGGTTGCATCTATTAATAAGGTTATTTATTTTCTTCACATCATAACCGAAAGTTTATTGCTGTGTTCTTTATCCAATTCAATTCCTTTTTTAGCAGTTGGGCGTTAGATGTATGAGTAAACGCTCTATTGATATATGATCGGAAAGCTGCAAATTTGTAAGATGCTGGATGGTGAGAGTTTTCAGGAATGATATTAGTGATGTCTGGTTTTCAATATACTTGGAAATCGATGTTATTTTGTTTATGAGATAGTAATATGTCTAAGTATGGTAAGATTCCATCCTTTTCTCGCTCCACAGTGACTTTAATTGTTTCGTAATAGCTATTATATTCATCTATGTACAACTGTAGCTGGTTATCATCATGCTGCCATACCATAAGGATGTCATCCACGTATTTGCAAAACATCGATGGTTGTGGTATATCTGTTTTCAGTCTCATAGATTTTTCGATGTTCTGCAAAATCACCTCTGCCAACAAACCCGAAATCGGCGATCCCATCGGTGCTCCCGATAATTGTCGATATATTTTGCCTTCATAACTGAAATAATTGTTTTTATCAATAAAAAGAAGTGCTCTTCTTATGTCTTCAATTTGCTGTGTTGGTATTTTATTTTCACACAACCTTTCAACAATGAGGTCTATTGCATCCAGAGTAGGGGTATCCGGAAAGAGGGATATCACATCAAGGCTGGTAAGTCTTATTTTCTTATTCCAATTGATTGCTTTATCCTGTATTAGTGTAATTACCTCTGTGGAACTGTTCACAGTATATTCATATTGTTTGTAGATAGGAGTTAAAAAGTTATATAGTGCTCGTTCAAGATTTATCGTAGGTGACTTATTTTTCACAACAATTGGACTAAGTGGATTTCCAGGTTTATGAGTCTTTATTTTACCATAGATATTCGGGGTTGTAGCTCCCGTGGGAGGATATGCTTTCTTTTTAATCGTCTCAGGAAGGAAACTGTGATTTTTGAAAGTCATCAATGTACGTTTTATTTTTTCTGTTGGGTCTTTGTCTATGATTTCGACGCCTAAGTCCTGTATAGTTTTTTGCATTTTTTCATCATATTCTATCCTGTCCATGATGATTAATTGATTAGTTTTGTCAGATGTTGTTATTACGATCGATGGATTATTTCGTAATTCCATAAGTGCTTGTCTTTCATATTTTATCAAATTAGGCTTCTCTATGTGTTTTTCTTTCATGATCTTGGTTGCTGCTCTATTTATTTTAAATCTCAGGGGTTCTTGAGCTTTCTTTGGAAGTACGTTGATAATCTCTTCGATCTTCGGAATAAATTGCTCTGTTTTTCCGAGGTTCTCACTAAATGCAAATTTACTACCTTTATTAAGTGCATTTATTTGCAATTGATTAAGTTCCAATTGTGATAAATTTACACAGGTATGGTTGATATTATCCTGATGTTGTTGGTCCTGTTTCCTTCAAGTTGTATGTAAATAGGAACTCTTAACTCAAGAATCTTTAATTATTATCTGGAAACCTTTATCCATTCAATATGATGTCGACATAGCCAAAACGGAGCTAACCCTAACATCTGGACATATTCGAAGTAGGGTACAACTTATAACGAAATGGCTCTCGAACTAACCTAACAACTGACCATATTGAAGCAAGATTCAACTTTGGACAAAGAAACTCAATAACTACTGACGCTGGACTGAACACGCAATTCCGTAAGTAACATCTTTAGGACTTCTAACCGATTTATATTTTAATTGAATAAGTTAATGCACCACCACAGACTGTATCCACTATACAGAACGTGTAAAACAGAATTTATAGACGTTAAAGCGTCTTCTTGAAGAACTTTGTTTCCCATCTGAATTCCATATTTATGGCATAACTTATTTATTTCTGTAGATAGTCCTGGAGGGTAAGGTAAAGCACCTACATATTGTAATCCTTTTTTTTTTTTTTAGAGGTTGAGGTATCTTGCATCTTAACATGTACTTCATATATCCATTTATTTATTTTCTGTGGTGGATATCCATAATTAAATGAAATTTCTTTAATGTAGTTAATTTCATCATTCAGGAATTCTTCTTTAGAGGAGTGTGTGATTGCTCTTTTGATTAATGTTTTAATGCTATTGCATTTTTGTGTATACGGGCGTGTTGAAAAATATGGAATCAGAACAGGAACATATGTTTGTTTTCTATGTACTTTATATTGCAGATGGTCATTTTGTTTGATAACCTAAACATCCAAGTAAGGTAAGGTATTCTCTTCTTCATGTTCAATTGTTAATTGCATTGATGGATAAATATTGCTAAGTTTTTGTGTTAATGCTTCCAGCTCATCTGTATCCATTCTAGTCAAGATGAAGATGTCATCTACATATCTACAGTAGATCAGAGGGGGATCTTGAATGAATTATGCTAATTATTTGTTCTTCTATGTTATTCATGATTACTTCAGCAAACAGATTTGATAGGGGGGAGCACATTGGGCCACCATAATTTTGTTTGTATATTTTCTCATTATATTTGAAGATATTATTTTCATATATATATAATATAGTTGTTTTTAATTCATGTAGTTGTATGTCATTCATAGATTGGTCATGTTTAAATTTTTCAATAATGATATCAACCGCCTCAAGTAGAGGTGTACTTGGAAACAACGACTTGACATCCATACTCGCCATTCTGTAACCTCTTATATCCTATACAAAATATCTAAGGTATTTTACCTGATATTATCAAAGTATTTCTCACGTTGTTTGCTCTGTGAGGCACGTGCTCCCGGCCCCGAGAGGTCCCTTATGTTACAGACCTTTGGTTAGTCATAAAATTTTTTTTTGCAGAAATAAAACAGTTAGGTTATACATTTTCAGTTCCACATTCATTCACTTGCACAATAAAACGTTTAAAATTTACTATTAATGAAAAGATTTTAGTAGAAAGAGTTATACTCATCGGGTCAGGAGATGTCTCACAAAGGGGTTCTTTGTTACAGTGAGCGCTTTCTGCGGTACTTTACCGCCATCTTCGGGCCATTATTTCTACATAAAGGTTTCTCGCGTGTGTGTAGTTTTGGAGTTGCTTGTCGGGAATCGATGGGAAGGTTTGCTGCTTTTATGTGTTAGGTGATTTGTTTCCAATGTGCCGCCATCTATTGGATGAGTTGGTAGGTATCAGTCGTAAGTATAATTCTATTGCGTGTCTGTATGTGTTAGGTGATTTGTTTCTAATGTGTCGCTATCTATTGGATGAGTTGGTAGGTATCAGTCATAAGTATAATTCTTTTGTGTAAATATTTTTAGGCTATTATTATTTGTTCGTAGAAACAGGTGTATATATTTTTTTGTTCTTTGTTTATTGGTGCGATTTTTTCTAATGTTCTTTTTTTTGCCTTTTTTTATGGATTTTTTCTTTTTTTATCAGTGATTTCCAGGCTGTGTCTAGTGTGGTGGAGTCTTTTAAGTTGCATATTTTATCTTTTTTTTTGTTCAACTATAAACGCTTTCGGAAATTCTTAATTCTTTTTCGGTTGTATGGGTGGTTAGTAATTTAATATTTTCAAAATCAGGGTTTTTGTTTATGCTTAACACAGTGTTGGATAAGTGCAGTTTTTTCTTCTTTTTTGTTCCAGTTTTTTATATGTTGATGTAATCTTTTTATTAATAATTAATTGTCTTCAGCTCATTCTTTATTTGACAGTAAGAGATGGGCTGACGCTGATAATCACTTCTCTCACTCACTCGCACTGTGATAGCAGGGCTGATACCACCTAAGAGCCTCCTGAAGATGACCCCGGCCGGGTAGAAAGCTGCTAGAGGCAATCTACGTTGGGAATGGCAGAGGTGTGGTGTATGAATGAGGTAGAAATTTGTTCTGGGGAATGAAAGAATGGTATAGAGGGCAATGAGATGAGTTTGTGTAAATAATTGCATATTAGTTTTTAATTTTTTAGTGAGATGTTTTTGGTGTTTGTAAATAAGAAGTTAGTTTATGTTAGTGAATGTTCATGCATGTGGGTTTACTGAATAGTAAGTTTTATAAGTCAATTGAACTACCGGTTAGGGTTATAAAGACGTCAGTGAAATAATAAGTTTTTAAGTCAAATAGAGGTTCTTAGACCAAGTATCATTGCCGCAGTACGGATTAAAGAATTACTCATTCTGTCAAATAAAGAACGAGCTGAAGACAACATAAAACCGCCGCACCAGAAGCCCAAACCAACTGTAGAACTCAAAATGGGAAAAAATGTTCAGAGGAATGTATATTTTCCAAATGAGAACAGACCTTCTAGCATAGGTAAGGTTCTTATTACTCTCATTAAAATTAAAGTAATTGTAGGCACGTAAACTTTTGAATGGTTATAGTAACACTGTGACTTTTCAAACAATGAATTACATAGGAATACATGCAAATTTTCCGAGTGAGGGGAGCGGAAGGCTGAGACGGCCCGGTCTCTAAATGCGGTGGAGAGAATGCGCTATCGTGAGTTTTTTCAGAAACACGAATTGAATAGACTGAAAGAATATAAAAAACAGAAAATCAAATCAACAAAATTTGAAACACAGGGAGAATTTTTGATTGCATGCAGAGACTTTGATCTTACCCCAAAATATATAAGAATAACAAACTCCATAATGAATAAGAGAGACGAGATAATATTAAAAATGTGCCAAAAGAAAAGATTAAGTGCTGAAATTGTGAATAAAAGAAAGATAATTTTTGGTCTTCAATCCACCTGTTTAAAATTATGGAAAGATATCACTAATACCTTAAAAATTATGGAAAGATATCAGTAATATTTCTGTACGTGGGTACAGAAATTTCAGTGGATTATGGAAAAATGAAATTTTGGACACTACTTTGAGAGTGTTTTCCGAGATTGTTGAAAATGAAAGAAAGTCTGCTAAAAACAACGTTACTTCAAAATTGCATAAACTATTGTACCAACATACAGGTCATGAGCAAAAAGAAAATAACTATGATGTTTTTCAGAACATGTCAACGCACGAACTAAATTATTCACAGAGGGCAGTACTGCAGAGAGGGAAAAAATATGCTTTCCCACAGAAGATAACAAAAACAGAAGAATTAATACCAAAGTTTGAAGATATCATCAGAAATATACCTAATGAAGACAAGGAAGAGTTCAGTGGTAAACTATTCAGAATAATATTAAAAGAATATAATGAAAAAAATAATAGAAATTATTATTTAAAGAAACTAAAATATGAAAAAAATCAGCTATTGAAATTAAAAAAAGACAGGAACATCAAATTTTGTGAAGCTGATAAGACAGGTCAAATAGTGATTCTGAATACTGTGGAATGTAATCAAAAAATGGAATTAGCAATAGAAGAATTACAGTGTTCTGAGTTGAAAAAAGACCCAACAGATTGCCAAGTAAGATACTTGGCAAACAAGTAAGATACTTGGCAAACATCAGGAACCATAGCACCCTACCTAATGAGATTAAAAATGCAAAACCACCAATAGGTACAAAAGTTCCACAATTGTTTGCTAAAATTAAAACACACAAAGAAGGTAAACCCATGAGACTCATAGTGTCCAAAAAGAACTCTCCATTGATTAAACTTGAAAAGAATATTTACAGGTACTTAGCACCAAAATTTATGAAAACTCAATACACTGGTAAAGAACACGTATGAATTTATTGAAATCTTGAAAAATGTAAACCAGGATATAAGAGGTTACAGAATGGCGAGTATGGATGTCAAGTCGTTGTTTCCAAGTATACCTGTACTTGAGGCGGTTGATATCATTATTGAAAAATTTAAACAGGACCAATCTATGAATGACATACAACTACATGAATTAAAAACAACTTTATTGCATATATATGAAAATAATATCTTCAAATATAATGAGAAAATATACAAACAAAATTATGGTGGCCCAATGTGCTCCCCCCTATCAAATCTGTTTGCTGAAGTAATCATGAATAACATAGAAGAACAAATAATTAGCATAATTCATTCAAGATCCCCCTCTGATCTACTGTAGATATGTAGATGACATCTTCATCTTGACCAGAATGGATACAGATGAGCTGGAAGCATTAACACAAAAACTTAGCAATATTTATCCATCAATGCAATTAACAATTGAACATGAAGAAGAGAATACCTTACCTTACTTGGATGTTAAGGTTATCAAACAAAATGACCATATGCATAGAAAACACACATATGTTCCTGTTCTGATTCCATATTTTTCAACACACCCGTATACACAAAAATGCAATAGCATTAAAACATTAATCAAAAGAGCAATCCCACACTCCTCTAAAGAAGAATTCCTGAATGATGAAATTAACTACATTAAAGAAATTTCATTTAATTATGGATATCCACCACAGAAAATAAATAAATGGATATATGAAGTACATGTTAAGATGCAAGATACCTCAACCTCTAAAAGAAAAAAAGAATTACAATATGTAGGTGCTTTACCTTACCTTCCAGGAATATCTACAGAAATAAGTAAGTTATGCCATAAATATGGAATTCAGATGGGAAACAAAGTACTGACAGTCAGAGATATGATGATTAATAATACAGAAAATAGCAGTATCTTGGAAAAAGCTGGTGTTTATGAAATACCTAAAACAGGCATCCCACTAATATCGTACATAGGGAGTACTAAAATCCAATTGAAACATCGCCTGCAACAACACATAAAAAATTGGCAAAAAAAAGAAGCAAAAACGGCACTGATACAGTATTGCTTAGACAATCAAAGATACCCGAAATTTGAAGACATCAAAATAATTAAATCACGTAACAATGAAAGACATTTGCGCATTACAGAATCTGTGCTGATTGAAAAAAATAGGGATCGAGTATGTAATCATAATGACCCAAACATACTTAATGAAAAATGGAAAGAACTTATTAAAATAGAACAAAAAAAATATGGCAGAAGAAAATAAAATATTAACTAAAGTTCCTAAAAGATGGAGCCAAGGTGGCAAAGTTTTCAATATGTCGTAAGAGATAGACTGACGCTGATAATCGCTTCTCTCACTCACTCGCACTGTGATAGCAGGACCGATACCACCTAAGAGCCTCCTGAAGACGACCCCGGCCGGGTAGAAAGCTGCTAGAGGGAATCTACGTTGGGAATGGCAGAGGTGTGGTGTATGAATGAGGTAGAAATTTGTTCTGGGGAATGAAAGAATGGTATAGAGGGCAATGAGATGAGTTTGTGTAAATAATTGCATATTAGTTTTTAATTTTTTAGTGAGATGTTTTTGGTGTTTGTAAATAAGAAGTTAGTTTATGTTAGTGAATGTTCACGCATGTGGGTTTACTGAATAGTAAGTTTTATAAGTCAATTGAACTACCGGTTAGGGTTTTAAAGACGTCAGTGAAATAATAAGTTTTTAAGTCAAATAGAGGTTCTTAGACCAAGTATCATTGCCGCGGTACGGATTAAAGAATTACTCATTCTGTCAAATAAAGAACGAGCTGAAGACAACATAAAACCGCCGCACCAGAAGCCCAAACCAACTGTAGAACTCAAAATGGGAAAAAATGTGCAGAGGAATGTATATTTTCCAAATGAGAACAGACCTTCTAGCAAGGTAAGGTTCTTATTATTCTCATTAATGAAAATATTTAGCTAAAATGTTTTATTTATAAAAAAAATTAACTAACAAAAAACCCATAACACAATTTGACCTCTCTCGGGACAGGAGCACGTGCCTCACAGAGCAACAAGCGTGCGGAATACTTTTTCAATAGGTAAAGAATACCTTTTGATATTATTTATGTTTAATCTAAAGCACGTTTTTAACATAAGACAAACATTAAGAGTTGTCTCATGAAATTTCGTTATAGCTTAGCCATTAATTACTTCTAAATCTAAACAATTGTGGTGTAGTTTTCGTACTATTAACCTCATGCCATTTATTAAACCAGAAGAAATGTTTAAATTTCGCAACAGGATTACAATTGCACCAATTTTTAATTTGAGACTGTGTAGGGAAATTCCACTACATTGTAAACTGTCTAGAAACTCTGTTGGGAATTGTATAATGTCATTGTCGTTTTCAGATATCGACGTATTGATGCTTAAAATAAATACTCAACAGCATCTCCCGGAAGAACAGATACAATTTTGTTATTAATTTCATCACAGCGCTCGTTCTTAGGTGCCAAAATAGCGAATTTGGGAAAAGTTATGTCATCAATATGTGATATATCATTGCCAAAACTTGTAGTAATATCTTTTTCTGCTATTAATCGCGAGGGAATATCAATTTAATTTTTGTGACCTGGTATGCGAGGATATCGACCGTCTCCAATTTGTAAAATAAATTGGGCAAACTCCGCTTCATTTTGATTTGTACACATATTTTTAAATAATTTTAAACTTTTGAAATGTTGCCAAAGTGAACAATTTTTAATACATTGCTGGGCAGTTGATTGGCGTGATCTATGTGGAACAGCGGATAGAACTTGTCCGAAATCACCTCCTAAAACCACAGTTTTCCCACCGAATGGTCTGTCATTTTGCATAATATCTTGCAGAAGCCTGTGCTGTTGCCATTGGTGCTTCATCCCATATTCTCGAATAGTTAAAGCTTCTTTGCAGTTCATTTTTAAAGTGAATACGGATGACTCATTCAAATGAAGAAGTTTGAAACGATTGTGAACTGTTCTTCCACCGGGCAGCAGCAATGCAGCTATCCATGCAATGGGTATAACGAAATATCCTAGTCACAGACAACTGGAAATTAAACACCCATATACACTGCTGGCCACCCAAAATGCAACACCAAGAAGGACACGAGATAGCAAAGCCAGATTTACTCGACACACATAACAACAGATACAAAGATGAAACAATTGAGCTTACAGGCCCGTGCGACTTACGGAACACGCAGACATCACTAGTTCGTGTGGCCCTCATGGCTGGCACAACGGCCGCCACACGCGGCGGCATCGAACAAAAGAGGCTTTGGATGTGGGCTTGGGGTATGTCGGTCCAGGCTGCTTCCACACGTTGCCACAGTTCATCAGGCATAGCCGCGGGTGGTGCTTGCCGGGCCACTCGGTTGCCGATCAGCGACCAGACGTGCTCGATGGGCGACATATCGGGTGAACAGGCAGGCCACGGCAGCAGTGACACCTGGTGGGCCATGAAGAAATGTTGCACGATGCGTGCCACGTGCAAGTGCACATTGTCCTGTTGAAACATGGCCGCTTGCAGGTCCTGCATGTAAGGGGGGACTACAGGCTCCAAAACATCAGAGATGTAGCGGTGGCTGTTGAGTGTACCGGCGATGCATACCAGAGGGGTGCGGGTGTCATATCCAATTGCGTCCCAAACCATAACGCCAGGCGACGGACCGGTATGGCGATTCATAATGCAGGCGTCATACAGTCTCTCGCCGCGGTGCCGCCACATGCGGATCCAACCATCGTGGTGTTCCAGACAGAAGGGGGATTCGTCGGAGAAGAAAATGTCGTGCCATTCCGTAGTCCAAGTGCGGCGTTCAACACCCGCCTTCTGTGCACCCTTCTTATAGTGCTTCTCGGTGGCGTGCCAGGCACACATGATTTGCATATTCCCTGCAATGCTAATTGTTTGCATGTCCTCTCGCGGGCGACGCATACTGCAAATTTCAGGCCAATCGGATGCTTCCTTCTTGGTGTTGCATTTTGGGTGGCCAGCAGTGTATTTATGTCATCAATCTCATGACACTTACATAGATATTCAAGAGTAACTAACAAATGCATATGAGGTAAATGCCTTTTCAATAGTGTAAATATATGCCTTGATTTTGCCAAAAATTTGTGTTTCATTCATGAAGCACAACAATTCTTTTACTTTTGCATTAAAGACACGTGCTATAATGTCCGGTCTATTATTTTAGGTCTCATATGGCTGAATGCTTTGTTTTATCTCTGGACAATTAGCATTGCATGTGAAAGTTATAAATAAATCTGGTTTTCCAAATCTCCTCACTATATAGCCATGGCATCTTGGTAATTCTGCATCATGTTTCTAGGACTACCAACAAAAGTAGATGGCAACATTACCCATTCTACCAAGCACAAAATTTTCTTGCTGTGCCTTGGATTGCAAAGCATCAGCAAGACCTGCATAATAGGCTGAAGCGAAAAATACTTTTTTTTAAATTTGAAACGTCACCATGTGCAATAGTTGTGATTTTATTATTGAAATGACCCCCGAAATATGGATGACATTATTCGATATCTTAGGCTTCCCCAAGAACCTCGAAGTTTGAAAGTTATAGGGTAAAATGCTTTTAAAACACCCACTTTCTCCATTTTGGAAATATAAAAAAATACTGTGTCACCATGTTATTTAATATCAACTTTGAGTATATTAACACGGGTAAAAATTCAGCAGATGTGAGTTAATTTCTTAGGCTTCCCCAGATTCCTTAAAGTTTGTAATTTTTTGCCAAAAATGGCATGCTAACTTCCGTAAGCATCAAGTTCGACAGCAGCCTTATCTTTACTAACTTGGGCTTAACATTAACAACCCTCCCTCTCACACTTTCTGAAAACCTTGTGTTGATTTTCAGAAATATAGCTTGCAGTCTTGGGCTCTCCTTTGTTTTTGTTACTTTTTTCACTCCACAAATCAGTTGTAAAGCGTATTACAGCATACAGCACTGAAATCTGAAAGCTCAAAAAGCACACTGCAAAAATGGATGATACCTAACGGAAGAAGGTTAAACAATTTTTTTCAGATTCACAACATATCTTCGACATATGCTCATGCAAGTGCAAATGTTTTAGAACTTGCAAATGCAGCTCTGTGAAAAAGGTACCCGTGAAAGAGTGAGAAATTACAGAAAACTGCATCATGGAAATCGGTCATGCAAGTCAAGGATGATACCTCAAAAGAGGATACAAATACGAATTCTGCAGCAAAACCAGACGAGCCAGATCGTAGTCATTTTTGGCCTCTGAGAAAGATTTTGATTTCACTCACGTTGCTCTTGAAAACCAAGGCATCAAATGGCACTGTCTGTAATTTCTAGACATTGCGATAGGCGAGGCATCAGTGATCGAGCGGCAGGTGATCTTGCGTCGGCGTTGCTTCATTATGTACGTGAACAGGTTCAGTCAAACGAATGTAACACACCTATTATTGACCAGCATAAAGTACGATGAGAAAGGAAAAAGACCCGTCAAACAATTCAAGATGAGGAAAACTAGACTGGTAGCAAGATTGTAGCTGTATTTTTGGACGGAAGAAGGGATGAAACTCTTACAAATACACAGACAGATGATGGCAAGTGGCACCTGCGAAAAGAATGGGAAGAGCATATTACACTTGTTGAAAAACTGGGTTTGGTCTATTTGGGACATTTTGCACCGAACAGCAAAAGTGCAAAGGACATTTCCAATGTTATCTTCAGCTTATTGGACCAGAAGGCCTCTGACTTTTGGGAGTTAGTCTTTATTGGAAGTGACTAATACAGGCGTAAATACAGGTATAATTAGGCACCTTGAAAAAAACTCAATTCTCCTGTGCACTGGATTATATGTCAGCTTCATTTTAATGAACTGCCTTTACGCCATCTCACTGAAGCACTCGACGGGAAAACATCAGGTCCAAGAGGATTTAGTGGATTGATTGGAAAGAGCCTGAAGACATGTGCAAACCTTCCTATTGTTAATTTCCAGAAAATTGAATTTTCGTTTCAGTGCGACATTAACTTTGGAGATCTTAACTCAGATCAACTTTATTTGTGGGAAATTTGTAAGGCAGTCTCTGCAGGTGATTACCCATAAGATATGGCAAATAGGGATCCTGGTACACCTGCACATTAGGGTGGGTCGTTGGAATAGGTAAAAAAAAATAATTTTAGAATTCCAAAATGCAATAGGGTGCAAAAGATGCCCCATTTTATAACAAAAGTAGGAAGTTTTTCTTAATCTTGAGGCCTCTACTAGGCATTGTAATGTACAAAAAACAAGTAAAATTGTCAAAAAACATGTTTTTCTAGAAAGAAAAAAAAATCTCATTTGACTTATCTATCTATACCTTATTACATCATAATCATAAAAATAATTCGCATATTTAAACCATTTTATGAAAATCTACCTAAAACATCCTGCAAAGTTACACATAAAAGAAATTCTCTGATAGTGTTATGCAGTGAAACAAACTTTTACATTATTGTACTATACTTTAATATTTATATATTATAGTACAATATTTTGCGTTATTGTACTATAATATACAAATATAATGAAATGTAAGGTCAGGTGATGCGTAACATCACAGCCTCTCCTTGACAAATGTCAACCCCGCCTTCTCGTGGTGCATCCTGTTCCCACTAAAGGGGCTCTGACGACCGCTAATAGCGGTATAACTATACCATCGGGATTAGAGGAAATTCTATCCCACACTCACCAACCCGCTTGGCCAGCGTGGTGAGTTATGGCCAAACCCCTCCAAAATGATGCCACAACTTAAATCTTGGCCCTCAGTCTCCGGCAGCTGGAATGTACCTGGCCAAGGCAGCGGCCAGTGCGACATGAAGGCAGAGGGTGCTAAGAATCCCCGGAGGACCGGACTAGGCTGCCATCTGATGCTGACCTTGGCTACTTACAATGGACGCTCCCTATCTTCTGATTCAAGGCTTCTTGAATTGGAAGAGAAATTACAAAGGATCAAGTGGGACATCGTGGGGCTAAGTGAGGTAAGGAGAAAAGGAGAAGATCTCATCGAACTGAAAAGTGGACATCTCTTCTACTATCGTGGGACAGATACTGGCAGAACTAGTGGTGTTGGATTTATAATAAACAAGAAACTGAAGGATAAAGTTGTAGAAGTTGAAAGTTCCTCTGACAGAGCTGCACGACTTGTTATCCAACTCTCGAAAAGATACCAGGCTCAGATTATTCAAACTTATGCACCCACCACAAGTCATCCTGAAGAAGAAATTGAAGAATTTTATGAGGAAATTTGTCATCTAAATAATAAAGGTAAGCAGCACTTGAAAATAATTATGGGAGATTTCAATGCAAAAATAGGGCAACGGCAACAGAATGAAACTTCAGTAGGTAAATTCGGTCACGGCAACAGAAACCAGCGTGGAAATACTCTCGTTGAGTTTGCAGAGGCAGAAGGGTTTTTCATCTTGAACTCCTTCTTCAAGAAAAAGCCACACAGGAAATGGACATGGAGACATCCAAATGGGACGACAAGTGAAATTGATTTTATTATGTGTAACAAAAAATTCGTCATAGAAGACTGCAGTGTGCTAAACAAGTTCAACACAGGTAGTGACCATAGATTGGTGAGATGTAAGATGCACCTCAACACTAAACTTGAACGTGGCAAGCTCATAAGACAAACAAAACCTATTGACATAACCAACCTTAAAAAACACCATAATACCTTCAAGTTGGAACTGAAGAACAGGTTCTCTGCTTTGGAAGGCCTAACATCGGAAGAAGTGGACATCTCTGAAGTTAACAGAAAAGTAACCAAAGCTCTTATGGAAACAGCAACAAAATTAGCTGGGTCTAAGAACAAGTTGCATGTAAACAAATTATCAGGAAAAACGAAAATGTTGATGCAAAAAAGAAGAGAGATGAGGACAACTAAAGAAGATGTGACTTCCAAAGTGGAATATATAGAGCTATGCAAGACAGTAAGAAAAAGTATCACTGAAGACGTAAGAAAATTCAACTGTGAACTAGTGAGGAAAGCAATTGAAAACAACCAAAGCCTAAAGATAGCAAAGGGACATCTCAGTAAGGGAAGAAAACAGATTATGGCACTAAGAAAAGAAGATGGTTCTGTAACAAGAAATAGAGGCGAAATTTTGACAAGAGTGAAAGATTTCTACTCCAAATTATATGAAAGGGATGATACATGCACTCCAGACATCATGAAAGATACCAGTACCAGAGTTCCTCCAGTCCTTCCAGCAGAAGTTGCACATGCAATCAAGAACATGAAGCGGGGAAAAGCTCCAGGAGAAGATGGAATTACTGTAGACATCATACAAGAAGCAAGTGGAGAAATCGAAACAGTACTCGCAAAAATTTTCACTCGATGCCTTAATGAAGGAAAGATTCCTGAGGATTGGAACACCGCTACAATGATCCTGCTACATAAGAAAGGTGACATTGAGGATCTCGGAAACTACAGACCTATCAGCCTCCTATCAGTAGTTTATAAAATCTTCACTAAAGTTCTTTCACACCGCTTGAAGGTAACACTGGACATGGCTCAACCGAGAGAACAAGCTGGATTCAGGAGTGGCTACAGCACAATAGATCATATCCACGTACTGAGAGAACTAATTGAAAGAGCGAGGGAATATGAACTTCCATTGTGCATGGCTTTTATCGATTATGAAAAAGCCTTTGATTCGGTGAAACCATCAGCAGTTACAATGGCTCTGAAAACCTGCGGTATTGAAGATGCATACATTAATATTATTAATAACATCTATGAAAATGCAAGTGCAAAGATTCGGCTGTTTGAAAATACAACACACATAAAAATTGGAAAAGGAGTGAGACAAGGTGACACCATATCTCCGAAGCTCTTTAATGCCACATTGGAGGGTGTTTTTCAGTCGCTGAGCTGGGAAAACAAAGGGATAAAGATTAATGGAGATTATCTAACACACCTTCGTTTTGCTGATGACATAGTCATTTTTGCAACTACCCCATCAGAGCTGCAGAGTATGATCCAGGAACTTGCTGACAAGAGTAAAGAAGTGGGATTAAAAATGAACTTTCAAAATACAAAAGTGATGTTCAATGCTTTTACAAGAAATGAAGATTTATCGATTGATGGAGAAAAGCTGGAGATAACAGACACGTACGTTTATCTTGGACAGCAGATATCAAGTGAGGGTCACATTGATGAAGAAATTAATCGGCGTACAAAACTTGCCTGGAGAGCTTTTGGAAGAAACAGCATAATTTTCAAGAGCAATATGCCATTATGTCTTAAAAGAAAAGTGTTTGATCAATGCATCCTTCCAATGCTTACGTATGGTGCAGAGACGTGGACCTTAACTAAAAGAGACATACAAAGGCTGCAGACAACTCAAAGCAGCATGGAGAGGTGCATGCTTGGTGTAACCAGGAGAGATAAGAAGAGGAACTCGTGGATCCGAAAAATGACAAGAGTGGAAGACATCATGATCAGAGTTAAATCCCTGAAATGGCAATGGGCTGGACATACTGCCAGAAGGACAGATCATCGATGGACAGCTGAAATTTTAGATTGGATTCCAAGGGACAGGAAAAGACCCAGAAGAAGACCACATGGGAGATGGGTGGATGAAATTCGAAAGTATGCAGGGGTGACATGGAGGAGACTGGCACAAGACAGACCATTGTGGAGGAAACTTGGGGAGACCTTCGTCCAGCAGTGGATTGATAATGGTTGACAATGATGATGATGATGATGAATATGTAAATATAATGAAACATAACATGTAAATTACTGTAAAACACTAAAAATTCAGTAACTGAAAAGAAAAATTAGAATCATAGTTATAATACCGAATTTATTTGTGTATTTTGTTTTTTGGTGTCAAACTTTGGCAGAATTTGCCTTGATTTTGATGTTGCTCTGACGAATCCATCTCTGGCTTCAGGCCCTATTACACAAACGGAGGCTTCAGACATCAGTTTTACATATCGTTCAACAGCCTGCGTGTGACATGGGTATAAAGGGAAATCAATAGCAGGAATTTCCTTCATTTCAATGAACTCTAACTCAGTATCAGAGACTGCATCAAGAATAGGCAGACAAGTGATAACACAACCTGGCCAAAATATGAGATTGTTATAATCTTGGGCTTCAAAATTTATAGTAGGAATTTTGAAAATTCTAACTGCATTTGCACTTTGACCCTTTTTCGCCCTAGCTTTCGAAATGTGTCTCAATCCTAATTCTCTGATGTGACAACGATCGTCTTCTACCATCGTAAACAGTGAATTTTCTGGATGACAAAAGTAAGAATTTCTTTGTATTACTGGGTCAACTATTGTCTTGAGACTAGAACTGAGGTATCTTGAAGATTCTACTAACCTATGAACATGACAAGCCCAATTTTTACAAGTTGGATATTTTTTTATATAGAACCATGATGGTGCATAAACTCTGACAACAAATTCAATTATAAGCTTTAATTCAGGGGATGGATCCTGACTTCCTACATAAACTCTTAGTATTGCATTGGCTGTTGTTAGCCACCTTGAATGGGACAAATTTCCTGGACGTCTGCTAGCAAGGGCCTCTGAGCAAGGACCTGATGAAATTGCTTGGCAAATTTCATACAGGTATTTTTGGGCTGTACTCAGAATAACATCAACGGCAGGCAAAATGCATGGTATAGGCATAAAGTTTGCAATGGCTTTCTTTTCGCAATTCACTAATTGCTTTGCAATTGGACCACTATGTTCTCGAGGCCCTGATGTTGCTCCATCAAGATGTCGAAATAGGTGTCGAAGTTCCTTGCTATGTAATTGACACACAAACCATTGTAGGGGACGATTTAACTCATTTTCTAAACATCTGATCACATCACTCGTACATACGTCCTGGGTTGATGTTAGTTCCATCACAGTCAACAACTTTCACGTCATTTAGGTTGAGGTTTGTAGATGCATAGTAATCAATCATATAGACGTAGCTATATTTTTACCAGTACTGGAAGATGGTGTTGTATGACCTAAATATGAAAACCCAGGTTCGGCTAATAAAGTACAATGTTCTTCATTTTTGCTTCTCCTATGATATTTTCCCACAAGCTTTTCTTGATAAAGAGTTTTGTCCTTTCTCCCACTGAAGTACAGTCCACTTACAACACGATCTTGACCAGAATCACTAGCTTTAAAATTATCATTGTTTTCCGGTTACGCTGCCGAGCTCTTCGTACTTTATTTTTGTCAATTACGAGCGTTTTGTCTGTCGCAGTAATAATACCAACGTCCTCTAAAACCAGCGATGCCACTGCCGCTGCTGCTCTGTGCGATATTTGATATTGGTCACAAATACCTGCTACTGTGGGAATTGTCACGTCATTTCTTTTACAAGATGAACAATATGGCTCATGTGTGCCCAAATTCTGGCTTTCTTCACAGACTGCACGTACTTTTAACGTTGTAAGAATATTGCATTCTTCTTTTGAAATCTCATTAGCTGAGGCCATCGCATGTTTTGATTTTTACTCCCACACTGTACGTTTTCCAATTCTTGCATATTACTTTGCTATTCTTTCTGTTTCTATTGCATCAATATTTCCTATAATCATCTTCCTGCATGTCCTCTGATCCATCAAGAAACTTCTCTCCTTAGCGGGAACTTTTCACGCCTTTTCACACTTGCGTTTATGAAAATCCAGACATTTGCAAGAGCCAATATCAAATAATTTTTTTTGTGCATCTTCTTTAAAGTCATGGACTTTGAGTTCATAGCTACTGTTTCTTTTGGCTTTTCGATAACAAACTAACTTAAGGTACTTGTCACGGTATGCTCGAATCAGTTGTAAAACACAATCATGAGAAACAGTTGGAATTGATGCTCACATCTAGATGTTTTGGATTTTTTTAGCAACTATCCGACTGATGTCAAAAACACTCCGATCTTTACCAGATGATGTATGTTTTAGGTCATGTTCAACAAATAAATAACACTTTATAACGTCTTCGTAGGTGGGTAGCACACAATTACGTAAATCCGATGGTGCACCAAAAATAGGACATGAATTTACACTTCTAGTACTTACTTTACTTAAGCTCATTGTTGTCGCACAATTTGAGAAGACTTTTAGAGCACCCAACGAACACTGTGCCACAAACAATGTCATTTGAAAACCTGTCCTCCCTCCGAGAGAGCTAACTTCCGTAGTATTGCAAAATTCACAGCTTCTAGGAGGGAGTTTGCAGTGCCATCTGTTGGACAAATTCGGACATAAAATATCAATCTATAAACTATTTTTTTGGAAAAGTATTTTCATTTCAAATTTTTGAAGTTCAATTATTAAATTAAAATTACATCCCCATGCAGTGTTAAAACGTTAAATTTTGAAACTTTATGGACAGGTAGAGAGGCCTGAAGGTAACGGAATATTCTTAGTTGTAAATGAATTTATGGCTCCTTTATTCATAGTGTACTGTGGAATTAACTTTTTTACGGGTCTTATAGAGGTTATTATTCAAAAAACTTGGTTGTCAAATTTTCGAACTAAAGCCTAGTTCGTCATCAGGACACGTCACTGGAGTAGTTGCTGCCGCTTAGTTGGAAGAGTCCAACCGCAATTATTGTTAATTATGGTACTTCTTCTTCTTGCTATTTCGATCCCTTCTTCTAGTTTTCTCTTTACTAAGTTTGACTGGTGGGTGATTATTTTTACTGAGTCCCAATTTATGGAGAGTCCACTTGCTTGTATATGTCTGTCTAGCCCTGTTCTGTCACTAATGTTCCTAATAGCTGCTTGGTGTTCTTTCATTCGGACTTTAATACTTCTCCCTGTTTCTCCTATATAGCTGAGTCCGCAGTTACAGTCGATGCAATATATTACTCCTTCTTGCAATTGGATGTCCACTTCTTTCTGCTTTAAAGCTGGCAGGAACTTCTTTAATTTATTATTTAGATCTGGAGCAAGCCTGATATTATATTTTGCTCCGATTCTCTTCAGTTTTTCAAAAAGTTCCTTGTGGTACGTAATTTTGCTGGTGAATTTGAAGTTGTTTATTTCCTGCTTCTTTTTTGGCACTTGTCTAAATATTTTCTCAACATATGGGGAGGGGTAATTGTTTTCTGCCAATATTTCTTTTAATTCTTCTTTGTGAAGATCTTTTTGAGTAGCTGAAGAGACCAGGACTTCAATTTTTTCCAAAAATTGCCTTGCCGTATTCGATTTAATATGACGATTATGGGCAAAACACGTAACAATATTAACAAAGAAAGGTGACTTGATCACGCTAGTTACGTTAACTAAAACTTTTACAAAAAGTTCGTAAGTTGAAGCTTTCGACCTTATCTTAGGTCTTCATCACGCCAATGGAGGACTAAGATTGTTGCCAGATTCTACATTTGAATTTTTCCTATTTTTGTTGCCAAAACTTAGAATTGATCTCCAGATCAACGGAATGTAGAGAGGAGATTCGGAGTTGCAAGTCATTGAGTTGAAAATAATTTCTATGCTTTCACGGTAACGGAGGGCAAAACGATTGTCAAACGAAGCAATTCGTTTTGCTTCGTTCCAGTGGGGAACTGCAGATGTGTCTTCCATTGTCAAAATAGACAAGGCAGTGTTGGGATTGCCTTTCGAAACATCTTTTCTATGTTCTAAAATTCTATGGCTAATGCTCCTGTATGTGCTTCCAATGTATAAGTTATCCCCAGTAGAAGAAGAGATAGGAATGCAGTAAACTCCTGGGAGGTTCAGGCTTTCAACTTTGTCCCTATCCCTTTGTAGAAGTTTCAAGATGTTTGGGGTAGATTTAATGGCAAGATGGTAACCAAAACTTCTAAAAAGAATCTGTAACTTATAAGCATAGGAAGGATGGTAAGGAACAGAACCACAGAATTTCAGGTCTTCTTTCTTGTGAGGAAGGAGGCATTCGATTTTCGAATGGTTTTCATATTTCTTTATGAGGGAGTTGACTGTAACAGCAGGGAAACCATGAGAGAGGGCTATTGTAGAAATTTTGGAGAGTTCTTCTTGAAGAGAGAGTTGGCTGTTGCAAATGATATGAGCCCTGTGGATGTAGGACTTCAATGCTGCAAGCTTGTAGAGATGCAGGGTGCAAGATTTGTAGGGAATGATGTTAGTGGCTGCAGAAGGAATGATGTTAGTGGCTGCAGAAGGTTCCTATCTCTTCTTCTACTGGGGATAACTTCTACTGGGGAAAACCTTCTGCAGCCACTAACATCATTCCCTACAAATCTTGCACCCTGCATCTCTACAAGCTTGCAGCATTGAAGTCCTACATCCACAGGGCTCATATCATTTGCAACAGCCAACTCTCTCTTCAAGAAGAACTCTCCAAAATTTCTACAATAGCCCTCTCTCATGGTTTCCCTGCTGTTACAGTCAACTCCCTCATAAAGAAATATGAAAACCATTCGAAAATCGAATGCCTCCTTCCTCACAAGAAAGAAGACCTGAAATTCTGTGGTTCTGTTCCTTACCATCCTTCCTATGCTTATAAGTTACAGATTCTTTTTAGAAGTTTTGGTTACCATCTTGCCATTAAATCTACCCCAAACATCTTGAAACTTCTACAAAGGGATAGGGACAAAGTTGAAAGCCTGAACCTCCCAGGAGTTTACTGCATTCCTATCTCTTCTTCTACTGGGGATAACTTATACATTGGAAGCACATACAGGAGCATTAGCCATAGAATTTTAGAACATAGAAAAGATGTTTCGAAAGGCAATCCCAACACTGCCTTGTCTATTTTGACAATGGAAGACACATCTGCAGTTCCCCACTGGAACGAAGCAAAACGAATTGCTTCGTTTGACAATCGTTTTGCCCTCCGTTACCGTGAAAGCATAGAAATTATTTTCAACTCAATGACTTGCAACTCCGAATCTCCTCTCTACATTCCGTTGATCTGGAGATCAATTCTAAGTTTTGGCAACAAAAATAGGAAAAATTCAAATGTAGAATCTGGCAACAATCTTAGTCCTCCATTGGCGTGATGAAGACCTAAGATAAGGTCGAAAGCTTCCAACTTACGAACTTTTTGTAAAAGTTTTAGTTAACGTAACTAGCGTGATCAAGTCACCTTTCTTCGATTTAATATAATCAGGGTGGAATGAGCAGAAGTGTAACATCTTCCCTGTGTTGGTGGGTTTTCTAAAAAACTGAGTGAATACTCTTCCCTCTCTTGAGGTCAAGGTTAAATCAAGGAAATTGATGCTATGGTCTTTTTCTAGCTCCAGGGTGTACTGCAAGGTATTTTCTAGTAAGTTAAATTCTGCCAGAATCTGAGAGGGTAGAGTTTGGTCCATAGTATCTACTATAATTAGGACATCATCCATGTATCTTACTTACATAGAGAGCAAACATTGAGGGTTGTACAAGGATTTTTGCCTCTAGTTTACTAACATAATAATTTGCTGGAAGAGGTGCTAGTGGAGAACCCATTGCAAGTCCTGAAGTTTGCCTGTAATATTTCTTTTTAAACTGGAAGAAATTATTCTTGAAAGAAAATAGGAGTAGTTCATGTATGCCAAGTAGTATTTCTCTATTGTGATTATGGAATACTATTTTTTCCGCTAGGTCATCCCGCAATGAATTCCAGTAGGAGGTCCAGGTTAATGTTGGTACACATAGATACTATATCCAAGCTTGCCATTACTGGATGAATTAATTCTGGCAAGTTGTCTAGTTTTCCTTTTAGCTGCATGGAATTTTTTAGAAGGTAGGGGGAGAAGGGAAGATATCTCTGAGGTGACCAAGTAAATAATAATTAATGTTGGAGAGTGGTGAATTTCTGGTGTCTATTATAGGTCTTATTAGATGGCCTTCTTTGTGAACTTTCATTGTACCATAGATCTGTGGAACTCTTGACTGGATTTTTGAGAAGCTTTTGAAGAGCTGATTATTTTTTTAAGATTTTTGACAGTTTGATCTACAGGGTTACCAATGAGTTCTTCAGAATAAGGCTTGCTCAATTCAGCTTCCATTTTATTGTAATATTTATCTTTTTCTAACAATACCAAAACTTTGCTTTTATCTGCTTTCAGTGCTACAACTTTATCATTGGTTTTGAATTTTTTAAGGTCAGTAATGGCATTTCTATCAAAATTATAAGAAACTTTTACTGGCTTTTTTACAAATTTTGAGACGCAGTCTGAGAATTCTTTCCTTAAAGTGGCTGCTGTATTTTCATCTTCTCTTTCTACTTTACTACAGATGCTTTCTAAATCAATAAGCTTCCGTTTCTTATCAAGTGTTGCGGAGGAAAGGTTGTAATTATATCCCTTATTGAGGAGATTAATCAAGGTTCCATCTACTCCATCTTCCGTCAGATCTATGATGTGTTTGTTAGTGGGGGATGGTATTAACTGTGGACCAGGAGCTGTAGACATTAACTTTGGACTCAACCATTTATTTTCTTTAATTTTCAATTTTTCCTTAAACTTCTTGTTTTTATCTGCCACTGCTTTAGCTAACCAGCTATCAATATTTTTCTTCTTTGCTTCCGGAATTTAACCTAATGAAGAGGTCCAAATACGAGCTTCTATTCGCTTGCATTGCTCAATAGTTCTGTACTTATTACTAATCGCACCATTTATCCTTTTTAGTTCTATTTTTTTAACAAAATTTTTTGACAGATTCTTGGCGATGTTCTCCGTGAGTTTCAAAGAAGGTAGAATAAAATTAGCTGTCTTACATTTCTTAAGAAAATACAGTTGTGACTTACGTTTGTCGCTTTTGCACTTACTCCTTTTGATCTTTCTGATGTTTCGATTTAGAAAGCATCTGTAGTAAAGTAGAAAGAGAAGATGAAAATACAGCAGCCACTTTAAGGAAAGAATTCTCAGACTGCGTCTCAAAATTTGTAAAAAAGCCAGTAAAAGTTTCTTATAATTTTGATAGAAATGCCCTTACTGACCTTAAAAAATTCAAAACCAATGATAAAGTTGTTGCACTGAAAGCAGATAAAAGCAAAGTTTTGGTATTGTTAGAAAAAGATAAATATTACAATAAAATGGAAGCTGAATTGAGCAAGCCTTATTATGAAGAACTCACTGGTAACAATATAGATCAAACTGTCAAAAATCTTAAAAAAATAATCAGCTCTTCAAAAGCTTCTCAAAAATCCAGTCAAGAGTTCCACAGATCTATGGTACAATAAAAGTTCACAAAGAAGGTCATCCAAAAAGACCTATAATAGACACCAGAAATTCACCACTCTCCAACATTAATTATTATTTACTAGGTCACCTCAGAGATATCTTCCCTTCTCCTCCCTACCTTCTAAAAAATTCCATGCCGCTAAAAGGAAAACTAGACAACTTGCCAGAATTAATTCATCCAGTAATGGCAAGCTTGGATATAGTATCTATGTATACCAACATTAATCTGGACCTCCAACTGGAATTCATTGCGGGATGACCTAGCGGAAAAAATAGTATTCCATAATCACAATAGAGAAATACTACTTGGCATATATGAACTACTCCTATTTTCTTTCAAGAATAATTTCTCCCAGTTTAAAAAGAAATATTACAGGCAAACTTCAGGACTTGCAATGGGTTCTCCACTAGCACCTCTGCTAGCAAATTATTATGTTAGTAAACTAGAGGCAAAAATCCTTGTACAACCCTCAATGTTTGCTCTCTATGTAAGATACATGGATGATATCCTAATTATAGTAGATACTATGGACCAAACTCTACCCTCTCAGATTCTGGCAGAATTTAACTTACTAGAAAATACCTTGCAGTACACCCTGGAGCTGGAAAAAGACCATAGCATCAATTTCCTTGATTTAACCTGAACCTCAAGAGAGGGAAGAATATTCACTCAGCGTTTTAGAAAACCCACCAACACAGGGAAGATGTTAAACTTCTGCTCATTCCACCCTGATTATATTAAATTGAATATGGCAAGGCAATTTTTGGAAAAAATTGAAATCCTGGTCTCTTCAGCTACTCAAAAAGATCTTCACAAAGAAGAATCAAAAGAAATATTGGCAGAAAACAATTACCATTCCCCATATGTTGAGAAAATATTTAGACAAGTGCCAAAAAAGAAGCAGGAAATAAACAACTTCAAATTCACCAGCAAAATTACGTACCACAAGGAACTTTTTGAAAAACTGAAGAGGATCGGAGCAAAATATAATATCAGGCTTGCTCCAGATCTAAATAATAAATTAAAGAAATTCCTGCCAGCTTTAAAGCAGAAAGAAGTGGACATCCAATAGCAAGAAGGAGTAATATATTGCATCGACTGTAACTGCGGACTCAGCTATATAGGAGAAACAGGGAGAAGTATTAAAGTCCGAATGAAAGAACACCAAGCAGCTATTAGGAACATTAGTAACAGAACAGGGCTAGACAGACATATACAAGCAAGTGGACTCTCCATAAATTGGGACTCAGTAAAAATAATCGCCCACCTGTCAAACTTAATAAAGAGGAAACTAGAAGAAGGGATCGAAATAGCAAGAAGAAGAAGTACCACAATTAACGATAATTGCGGTTGGACTCTTCCAACTGAGCGGCAGCAACTACTCCAGTGACGTAGTCCTGATGATGAACTAGGCTTTAGTTCGAAAATTTGACAACCAACTTTTTTTAATAATAACCTCTATAAGACCCGTAAAAAAGTTAATTCCACAGGAATATTCTTTTAAAAATTCATACACTAACTAAGGATCAGGTAGAACAACTGTTGGTCACTATTGCGTTAACGATTTCGAAAAAAAAAATTTCGGCCTATCCCTGCTGCACATTTCCGTTGGCTGACCCTCCCAAATTGCATTCTGTGTTTGTATGTTGGAACCAGTGATCCACCTTCTTAATGAAAGTATAAGCACCATCGTGGTTCACGATCAAATATAACGGTACCTGTAAAGATAGTCTAAGAAAATTGCAGGTTTTTACATTTTGGTTTCAGTATCTTCCAGATAATTTAAAGGATACTGTAAAAAGAGTCGTCCAAGACAACATGTATTTTGCCGATGCAGAAAACTTGCTCTCTGCAATGTTGTTTGACCACAGAAGGTATGTCTGTGAGCTTACTGTTCAATGCATCATGAAGGCCACCAAATCTTCCGAACAAACAACTACCATTAGGAAGTTTGGGATTCCTAAGCAGAATTTCCAGAGCAATGATTAGATCGAACTAACTGACTAGCAAGAGTGTACTGTGACTGAGCCTTCCATCAGACGGAAATGGAAAGACGGAGTTTCTGAATTACTTCAGTCGGATAAATATCCAAGTTCTTGCCACGAATTTACAAAAATACCCTGCCATTCTCAGATAGTAGAGAGGATGGTTAAGATTGTAACAGATTCTTCAGCCCATGTTTGCAGCCTTTTTGCAAAGGATGGATTCACAGCAAAAATTTTGGATAGGAAGCTGATGCCAAGTTTTGAAAAAAAGTATGATTTCTAAATGAAATAAACTCACTCCTCAAGTTGTGCTATTAGGTAAGGCTGATGTCTATCATAATTACATAACTTATCATGCCATTTTCAGAGAAATATGACAAACTCTGAGCTCTTTGGGGAAGCCTAAGTAATTAACTCATATCTGCTGAATTTTTACCCATGTTTATGCACTCAAGATGATATTAAATAACATGGTGACACAGTTTCAGTTTACTTCCGATATTGGAGGTTATATTTTTAACGTGCATTAATGCATTTGCATTTTTGAACTTCCCTTTTAGTTGGTAAAGTTCGATGAACACTTATCGCGCGTGGGGCTTGGCTTTCAATTCATATTTCCGTAATGTGGATGCGGCATGGGGGTTTTTCATTTGGCCACGGGTCCACTTCTTTTTTTTTTCCGTTGGAATTTATTTTGCCTCATCACCAAATGAGTTTTTTCCTTTGCTGCATCCGCATTTACTTCAATACTTATTCATAACCCTAGTACTTTCGGTAATACTCCATTACCGTCTTCGAGGGACGTTTTGCTCCGACTAGCACGGACCGTGTCAGCTGGGCATTTCGGTGGTTCTCGCGGGCTGCTTCTGTCATCGGCTATCGCTTCTTCTTGGGCGTTGTGGCGCCATCTCTTGTTGGCGAGTGATCTCTCCAACAAGATGATCAACAAGAGATCAACAAGAGCCAGTGATCTCTCCAACAAGAGATGGCGCCACAACGCCCAAGAAGAAGCGATAGCCGATGACAGAAGCAGCCCGCGATAACCACCGAAATGCCCAGCTGACACGGTCCGTGCTAGTCGGAGCAAAACGTCCCTCGAAGACGGTAATGGAGTATTACCGAAAGTACTAGGGTTATGAATAAGTATTGAAGTAAATGAGGATGCAGCAAAGGAAAAAAACTCATTTGGTGATGAGGCAAAATAAATTCCAACAGAAAAAAAAAAAAAAAAGAAGTGGACCCGTGGCCAAATGAAAAACCCCCATGCCGCATCCACATAACGGAAATATGAATTGAAAGCCAAGCCCCACATGCGGTAAGTGTTCATCGAACTTTACCAACTAAAAGTGAAGTTCAAAAATGCAAAATGGTGACACAGTATTTTTTTATATTTCCAAAATGGAGAAAGCGGGTGTTTTAAAAGCATTTTCCCCTATGACTTTCAAACTTTGAAGTTCTTGGGGAAGCCTAAGATATCGAATAATGTCATCCATATTTCGGGGGGGGGGTATTTCAGTAGTAAAATCGCAACTATTGCACATGGTGACGTTTGAAATTAAAAAAAAAAGTGTTTTTCGCTCCACCCTACTGCATATGTATCAACATTCAATTTTTCCTGTTGCAATTGAATAAATTTCGAGTGGTCCCCTTCAATCCAACAATAATAATCAACAAATAATTGCTGAGTTAACTTGCCTGCATTAAGCACAGGATTGAAACTGCCTGAGGGAAAATCACCTCTTACCGCAATCTGGAAGCAAACATATTCACGCAAAATTACTGTGTCTCATGGCAGTTTTTCTAGAACCTCAGAAGCAATCATATTTTTATGTCACTCACTCTCACCACAAGGCCAAGTTAAACCATATGTCATAGGGTCGCAGTGCATATTGTCATAATGAATGTTTTGTTTACCCCCATGCTTTGGTTATACGGATATGTGTCGATGAGATGGTGAAGCACCATCTGCTGATTCAAATACTGCTGCTATCTGTGAGACAGTCAGGTCATTGTAGCAACGAACATCTTCCGATGCTTTATGGTAAAACCGCATGACAAAATTTAGTACAGATTGCTGTTTGTTTTGCTTGTTGAGCAAATCCTGCATGAATTTGTATGAACATGCATAAGGCTTATTTTCGAGTAAAAAGACATGCAACTCTTATGTCATTTCTAAACCCTGCATTATCTGGTCGATCTAATATAATATTATTAGATTCTGTAAAATCTAATATATACAGTTGTTCATAAGCAGATTTTTCCTTAGACTCTGGATATGTAGAGCTAATATTGTGGTAAGTGTCACCTAAGATTTTAAAGCAGTACAGACCACATCCAGGCGGCAGTTTAATATTTGTACTAAAGGAGACAAATGAAAGAGCATTACCATATGATCCGATATGTTCCCTGAAATTTTTTGATTTTGTACAGTTGCCTACATATAAATTTTTTATAAAATTTGGCATTTTGTTCTCTTGTAAAATTACCTTTCCATTGGAACAGCAAAAACTGACGTGACCAGTGGTTGTTTTTTCACATTTAAAATCGAATGCTGAACAATGATAACATTTCAGTGACATAGAACCAATACTGAAAGGTTCAACATAATCACAATTTTTCGATACAGCGCATCTATATTCCATCCTAAATGGTTTTCTTTTTTTCATCTGAAATGTCTTTCTTCTGAGCTCATTTTTCTTCTGTTCCTTTCCTCGACGTCCTGTAAGGGATTTTTTGTGAAGCAATCACTTAAGATGACCACAACTTATTAAAAGGTTTGCACATTCTTTAATTTCGTTAAATAACAGTACATCAAAATGCCTGCCATTTTGGGGTCCAGAAAACAATAAATGCTATAATTCATTGCCAGCACCATATATAGTGAGATTATCAAAATCGTGTATTCGACGTATGTATACAGATATGTTGGGGTGCAACTGAGAAACACAAGTTAATTCAACATGCCCTGCATATTCTCCATCAAGTAACATTAAACGTTTTTAATCATCAGCCATGCGAATTAGCAGTCTATAAGATGGATCTCAAATAATAAAATGGGAAGATAAATCTCAATTATTTATAATTCTGTCAACAACTTGCAAACAGATTTGATGATGATTCTCTTGAGTGTTCATCAGACAAAAAGAAATTGAACGAAATAAACAATTACCATCAGGAGAAATTGGAATCCTTCTAAAATTACTGTTGTGTACTGACATTTATCACATGATATGCATACCTGCTGTTTTTGAATTAAAAACTAAGACTTTTGTCTGAGTTTGAGTGACTCGTACTCATGACTCATTGTGGTTCATGACAGATCAAAGTGTGATGTCACAACATAGCTCTGGTTCATTTTGCCAATGATATGCAACATGTCATCGAAGTTTGACGTCACAACATGAAACTAATGTTAGCCAACATATTAAAAATGTGTGTTTATGCCCAGTCGCCATGTTGTGTCGCTACGAATTTGGCGATGCATACGGTACACGAACTCAAAGCATATGCCTCAAAAAGAGTGTAGAAAGGTAAAAACCATTAAAACTTTAAGGGCAAATAATAAAAAAAAAAAAGATGCAATCGAAAATCGCGACTTTTTAGATTTTTGTGCCTATCTACATAGTCACAGTTTTCACCCCTCCCCCATCAAAATCGGTCTGGTAGAAGTCCCTAACTAAGGCCGGAAAGAAAGGGCTTAATAAAATGTAACCTTGTAAGCTGTGCTAATTTTGATAAAAATGTATCACAACTTATTAAACGTAATTTTAAAAGAATTTAATGATAATGACCATAGTTTTATTGTAAATAATAAATCATGTGGCATTTTTGAACTTCCCTTTTTGTTGGTAAAGTTTGATTAACACTTACCGCACGTGGGGCTTGGCTTTCAATTCTTATTTCCGTTATGTGGATGCGGCATGGGGGTTTTTCATTTAGTTGCGGGCCCACTTCATTTTTTTTCTCGTTGGTATTTATCTGGCCTTGTCATTAAGTGAGTTTTTTCCCTTGCTGCCTCCTCATTTACTTCGATAATTTTTCATAACCCTAGTACTTTCGGTAATACTCCATTACCGTCATCGAGGGGACGTTTTGCTCAGACTGGCACGGACTGTGTCAGCTGGGCATTTCGGTGGTTCTCGCGGGCTGCTTCTGTCATCGGCTATCGCTTCTTCTTGGGCATTGTGGCGCCATCTCTTGTTGGTCACTGATCTCATTTTTCGAACTTTTTCATTTTTTTGCTCAATTTTAATTAAATTTCTCCAGCTGCTTCTCAAAATATTAGGGTCATTATAGTTGCAAACTTTTGCCCTATTTTTTTCAATCATTACCGACTCTGCTATTTTGAGGTGTTTTTCGGATTTACAGCTTTTAATGATTTTTATATTTTCGAATTTAGGAAATTTTTGGTTATCCAGACAGTATTGAATAAGTGCTGTTTTTTCTTCTTTTTTCTGCCAATTTTTTACGTGTTGTTTTAATCTGTGTTTAAGCTTATTTTTGGTACTTCCTATATAAGCCATTGGAGGATTTTCAGTAATAGGAATTGAGTAAATACCTGCTTTTTCTAACATTTTTATTTTTTCATTATTTTTTATTACCATATTTTTGATGGTATTTACTTTTCCTCCAATTTGAATGTTATGCTTTTTACAAATATTATTAATTTCATTAGTAGTACCTTTAATGTAAGGAAAACCATTTAAATATTTGACTTTCATTTTTATTTACTACAGCATTATTTTTTATTTTCTTTATTACTTCTGTGTTCCATTTTTTTATTAAATGGTTAGGATAACCAAAGCTACCTGCAATTTTTTTTATGAATTTGATTTCTTCATTGATGAACTGGCTGTTTTTAGAGTGCGTATATGCTCTTTTTATTAAGGTTTTTAGACTATTGCATTTTTGAGGATAAGGATGTGCCGAATTGTACGGGATTAGGACCGGAACAAATGAACTTTTCCGATAAACCTTGTATAGTAACTTATCTGTGAATTTGATAACTTGTACGTCCAAAAAGGCTATTGCATTTTTTTCTATTTCAACAGTGAGTTCTATAGTTGGATATAAAGAGCTGTAACATTTTGTTAATTTTCTTAATTCTTCTTCGTTCAGTTTTGATAGAATGAAAATATCATCCACGTATCGACAGTACACATCTGGTTTTTCTTCCATACGATGCAGGACATTTTCTTCAATTTCATTCATCACAACCTCAGCATATAAAGTTGATAATGGTGAGCCCATTGGGCCTCCTGAATTTTGCTTGAATATTTTGTCCTTGTATGTAAAAATATTATTTTCATATAAATAGAATAAAACTTTTTTGAATTCATGAATATGTATGTTATTTAAAATTTTAAGATTTTGCAACTTCTTAATGATAATTTCAATAGCTTCTGGAACAGGAGTGCTTGGATATAATGCTTTAACGTCCATGCTTGCCATATTTAAGTCCTTTAGGCCAGTTTTTACATTTTTAATTATCTCAATAAATTCATACGTGTTCTAGATGGTGAACTTGTTGTTCATGAAAAAGGGTGCTAGGAACTTGTAAATGTTTTTCTCTAATGTTATCAATGGTGAGGTTTTTTTTTTTTGAAACTATCAGTCTCATTGGAGCACCATCTTTGTGTGTTTTTACCTTTGCAACAATACGTGGTATGCCTGCTCCCATTGGTGGAAAAGAGCACTTGATTTCATCAGGTAATGTGCTATGATTTCTTATATCCGCTAAGAATTTAATTTGGTTATCTGTTGGGTCTTTCTTTATTTCGGTACAATTTAATCCATCGATTGCTGCTGTCATTTTTTGTTCAAATTCATGTGTTGAGAATAATGATTTGGCCGGTTTTATCTGCTTCACAGAATTTGATATATGGGTCATTTTTCAATTCCAATAGTTGTTTTTTTTCATATTTAAATTTTTTCTCTATATAGAAGTTTTTGTTGTTTTTGGCATTATATTCTTTTAGAATAACTATATAATTTGTTCTCGACTTCAGTTTTATTCTCTGCGCCTGGTATATTTTTGAGAATATCTTCGAGGCAAGGGATGATTTCTTCAGTTTTAGGGAGGCCTTGTGGAAAGGCAAATTTTTTCCCTTTTTGTAAAATTGCTTTCTGTGAAAAGCTTAAGATCTTATCAGACCGATTTTCATACAAATTATATTCATTTATGGGTTCCTTATTTAATTTTTGTTCATCAAATAGTGCATTTAATTTTTTATCTACAGTAACGCTATTGGAGTTAGCTTCTTTGTTAGCAATTTCGTTAATTTCGATGAACGTAGTTTCCAAAATGCGATCTTTCCAAGTGCCATCAAATTGGGCATATTTTGAGTTGCTTATCAGCTTCCATAATTCATAAACTTGAGCATTAAGTCTGAAAATTTGTTTTCTTTTAGCTATAATTTCGTTACTAAGTCTTTTTTGTTGACATCGATGCAGGATGTAATAAGCCTTCTTACTAGTTGGCTTGTTCTTAAGTCTCAAAAATTTGCGGATAAATCCAAAGTCTCTGCAAGTTACAAGAAAACGTTCTTGAACTTCAAATTTCATACATTTGATTTTAAGACGTTTGAATTTGGTGATTGTTGTTAATTCACGGTTCAAAAAAGATTGCGATAGTACATCGTGAGGCCTAATCAGCCTTTGATCTAACCACTTGAAAAGAATAATTCGTGTGCTTCAAAGTTTCAATTTACTTCCGATATTGGAGGTTATTTTTAACGTGCATTAATGCATTGGCATTTTTGAACAAAAAGGGAAGTTCAAAAATGCCAATGCATTAATGCCCGTTAAAAAAAATAACCTCCAATATCGGAAGTAAATTGAAATAAATCATGTTTTAAATAAAAAAATATTTTGAGAAGCACATGATGTAAATATACATATATGTAAATAGGTGGCATGAAGAACAAGTTGCATATGAAGAAAATATCAGGAAAAACAAAAATGCTGATGCAAAAGAGAAGGGAGATGAGGACAAATAAAGAACATGTAACTTCCAAAGTGGAATATATAAAACTATGCAAGACAGTACAAAAAAGTATGACTGAAGATGTACAGAAATTCAATAGAGAACTAGTGAGAAAAGTAATTGAAAACAACCAAAGCCTGAAGAGAGCAAAGGGACATCTCGGTAAATGAAGAACACAGAATATAGCACTGACAAAAGAAAATGGTACTGAAACAAGAAATAGAGGTGACATTTTGATATGAGTGAAAGATTTCTACTCAAAACTATAAAAAAGCGACGGTATGTCTACCCCAGACATTACCTGGGTACAAAAGGTACCAGTACCAAAGACCTTCCAGTCCACCCGGCAGAAGTTACACATGCAATTAAGAACAAGAAATGGAAAAGAGCTCCAGGAGAAGATGGAATTACGGTGGACATCATACAAGAAGCAAATGTAGAAATTGAAACTACGCTCACCCAAGTTTTCACTAGATGTCTCAATGAAGGAAAGATTCCTGAGGATTGGAACAATGCTATAATGATCCTGCTACATAAAGAAAGGTGACACTGAGGATCACAGGAACTACAGGCCCATCAGTCTTCCATCAGTGGTTTATAAAATCTTGACTAAGGTTATTTCACATCGCTTGAAGGTAACACTGGACAGGACTCATCCAAAAAGAACAAGCTGTAGTCAGGAGTGGCTACAGCACTATAGATCATATCCATGTACTGAGAGAATTAATTGAAAGAATGAGGGAATATGAACTCTGTGAAACCATCAGCAGTTCCAATGGACTTTAAATCCTGTGGTATTGAAGATGCAAAGCATTATTAATAACATTTATGAAAATGCAAGCGCAAAGGTTCAGCTATTTGAGGATACAGCACCAAAAAAATTTGAAAGGGAGTGAGGCAAGGTGACATCATACCTCCCAAACTCTTTAATGCCACATTGCAAAATGTCTTTCAATCACTGAACTGGGAAAACAAAGAGATAAAGATAAATGAAGATGATTTAACTCATCTTTGTTTTGCCAATGGCATCATTATTTTTGCAACTACCACTTTAGAGCTGCGGAGTATGATCCAGGAATTTGCTGACAAGAGTAAAGAAGTGGGATTAAAAATGAACTTTCAGAAGACAAAACTGATGTACAATGCTTTTACAAGAAATGAAGATTTATTAATTGATGGGGAAAAGCTGGAGATATCTGATTCTTACATTTACCTTGGGCAGTAGATATCAAGCGAGGGTCACATTGATAAAGAAATTAATTGGCATATAAAACTTGCCTGGAGAGCTTTTTGGAAGAAACAGCACAATTTTTAAGAGCAATATGCCATTGTGTCTTAAAAGAAAAGTGTTTATATCCTTCCAGTGCTTACGTACGGAGCAGAGATGTGGACCTTAACTAAAAAAGACATACAAAGACGGCAAACAACTGAAAGAAGCATGGAGAGATACATGCTTGGTGTAACCAGGAGAGATAAGAAAAGGAACTCATGGACAAAGAAAATGAGAAAAGTGGAAGACATCATGATCACAGTAAATTCCTTGAAATGGCAATGGACTGGACATATTGCCAGAAGAACAGACCATCGATGGACAACTGAAATTTGAAACTGGATTCCAAGGCACAGGAAAAGACTCAAAAGAAGACCACATGGGAGATGGGTGGCTGAAATTTGAAAGCAATGAAGGAGTGACATGGACAGAGATGCCAACCTGTTTCAGATATTTTCAGTAGTACTCATAACAAATTTTCAATAGTTTTGGCCATTTTTCAGTAGTAATACAAAAAAAAAAAAAAAATATTTTAACCGAGGAAACCATGCTATTACTCATTTAATTTAATTAGTATTTTTTACTTACTCATTCATTTATATACATGAAAATCTGTATCTACATTTTTTTTCACATGGAAAATAATATACACCATGACTGAAACTTATTTTTTTTAACAAACAAAACATTGATTAAACAGCTTTCTTTAGTGATTTGGCTGTATATTGTTTTGCAGCTTTGAGTTCTTCAGCAGAAAATATTTTTTCATAACACACTTGACCAGAGGAGAACATATTCATTTCTGCAATAAGAAGTGCTTTTACAGTTTCTAAACCTAAATTAGGTTGGAAATGGGCTTGATTTTTCGCACTAAACTAAAAACTCTCTCACTCGCAGCATTCAAGCGTGGAACTACAAGTACTGTAAACATTACTTTCAGGAGAATAGTATACTTAACAGCTCCATTATAGCCTTTTAATTTTGAGATTTCTGACCAAGTGACATCTATTCTATCTGTTTCTGCTATGGTCTCTAATTTGTCAGCTTGATAACAAGCAAATTCTGCTTCCAGTATATCAAGTTCATTTTCAGTTATTATAAATGGAAAGCACTTGACTATGTATAATACAGAAGTAAATGATGTTCTAGCTCCAAGTAAAGGATCTGCTACTTCTGCATGTTTTTAGAATTCATCACAGATCAGTATCTTTTCTTGAATATAAGAACATCCTTCAACGTAAAATTTTCTGACAGATGTATAGAACTTAGAAAGTTCATTTTCATTTAAAATATATACATAATATCTAAGGTATTTTACCTGATATTGTCGAAGTATTTTGCACGTTGTTTTCTCTGTGAGGCACGTGCTCCTGGCCCGAGAGGTCCCTTCGTTACGGATCTTTGGTTAGTTATAAAAAATTTGGCAGAAATAAAACAGTTAGGTTATATATACTTTCAGTTCCACATTCATTCACTTGCACAATCAAACGTTTAAAATTTACTATTAATTAAAAGATTTTAGTAGAAAGAGTTATACTCATCGGGTCAGGAGACGTCTCACACGGATTTCAGTTCATTGTTACGGCGAGCGCTTTCAGCGGTGTACAACTGCCATCGTCTGGCCACTGTTACTACACGAGGGTTCCTTGCGTGTATGTGGTTTTTTGGAGTTGCATGTCGGGAATTGATGAGGAGGTTTGCTGCTTGTATGTGTTAGGTGATTTGTTTCTAATGTGTCACCATCTATTGGATGAGTTGGTAGGTATCAGTCGTAAGTATAATTCTTTTGTGTAGATATTTTTGGGCTATTATCGTTTGTTCGTAGAAACAGGTTTTTTTTTTGTGTGATTTTTTGTAATGTTCTTTTTTTTTTGTCTTTTTTTATAATTTTTTTCTTTTTTTATAAGTGATTTCCAGGCTGTGTCTAGTGTGGTGGGGTCTTGTAAGTTGCATATTTTATCTTTTTTTTTTTGTTCAATTATAACGCTTTCAGAAATCCTTAATTCTTTTTCTTTGTATGGGTGGTTAGTAATTTAATATTTCCAAAATCTGGGTATTGTTTATGTTTAACACAGTGTTGGATAAGTGCAGTTTTCTCTTCTATTTTGTTTCAGTTTTTTATATGTTGATGTAGTCTTTTTATTAATCTATTTTTGGTGTTGCCAATGTATGAAATGTGGTCTTCAGAACTCTGTGAAACAATAGGAATTTCATATATGCCTGCTGATTGTAGTATATTATTGTTACTTTTTTTCTTTATAATTAAGTCACCAATATTCTGAACTGAATTGTCCAAAAATTATGTTGTGTTTCTTCATTAATCTTAGAAATTTCCCACTTATCCTCTTATAAAAGGGAAAGAACCTGAAAATTTGTATTTCTTTTTTGGGATGTTTTGTCTAGACTCTTAATTTCTACTTGCATTCAAAAATCAACTTTTTAACAGTTTTTGTGTCATATCCAAATTATTTGGCTGTGTTAATAATCCATTGGATTTCTTTTTATCTGTATTTTCTATTTGAGGAATGTGTGAAGGCTCTTTTTACCCAATTCCTAATACCATTTACTTTATGAGTTTTTGGGTGTTCAGATTGATATGGGATCATTATAGGTACATAGGTTGGTTTTCTAAAAACTCTTTTAGAAAAGTTTCACACATTCCTCAAATAGAAAATACAGAGAAAAAGAAATCCAATGGATTATTAACACAACCAAACAATTTGGATATGACACTAAAACTGTTAAAAAAGTTGATTTTTGAATACAAGAAGAAATTAAAAGAGTCTAGACAAAACATCCCAAAAAAGAAATACAAATTTTCAGGTTCTTTCCCTTTTATTAGAGGACTAAGTGGAAACTTTCTAAGATTAATGAAGAAACACAACATAATTTTTGGACATTCAGTTCAGAATATTGGTGACTTAATTATAAAGAAAAAAGTAACAATAATATACTACAATCAGCAGGCGTATATGAAATTCCTATTGTTTCACAGTGTTCTGAAGACCACATTTCATACATTGGCGGCACAAAAAATAGAATAATAAAAAGACTACATCAACATATAAAAAACTGGAACAAAAAAGAAGAAAAACTGCACTTATCCAACACTGTGTTAAACATAAACAACACCCAGATTTTGAAAATATTAAATTACTAACCAGCCACACAAACGAAAAAGAATTAAGAATTGAACAAAAAAAAGATAAAATATGCAACTTACAAGACCCCACCACACTAGACACAGCCTGGAAATCACTTATAAGAAAAAGAAAAAAATTATAAAAAAAGACAAAAAAACAACAACAAAAAAACCTGTTTCTACGAACAAACAATAATAGCTCAAAAATATCTACACAAAAGAATTATACTTACGACTGATACCTACCAGCTCATCCAATAGATGGCGACACATTAGAAACAAATCACCTAACACATACAGACACACAATAGAATTATACTTACGACTGATACCTACCAACTCATCCAATAGATGGAGACACATTGGAAACAAAATCATCTAACACATACAAGCTGCAAACCACCTCATCGATTCCCGACATGCAACTCCAAAACCACATACACACGAGGAACCCTCGTATAGTTACAGTGGCCAGACGATGGCGGTTGTACACTGCTGAAAGCGCTCGCCATAAAAACGAACCGAACCCCGTGTGAGACGTCTCCTGACCCGATGAGTATAACTATTTCTACTAAAATCTTTTAATTAATAGTAAATTTTAAACGTTTGATTGTGCAAGTGAATGAATGTGGAACTGAAAATATATAACCTAACTGTTTTATTTCTGCCAAATTTTTTATAGCTAACCAAAGGTCCGTAACAAAGGGACCTCTCAGGCCAGGAGCACGTGCCTCACAGAGCAAACAACGTGTGAAATACTTCGACAATATCAGGTAAAATACCTTAGATATTATGTATATATTAATCAAAAGATGTTTATAACATAAGACAACCAATAAGGTTGCCTCATGAATTGGAATTTTTGTAATTCGTTTAAAATGATTTTGTTTAAATATTAAGTGTGCAACTTAATTCTCGGACCCCTAACCGCAAGCGATCATAGAACGTCAGCAAATGCAAATAGCTGTGTGTGATAATGGCTGATTGCAGCGCCATCTAACAGCTTTCCAGGCAACTGTAACAGCTCACAGCTGTAGTGACAGAAAGGACGAAAGTTGACAGTGAAAGCAATGTCGTTCGAGAAGCAACATTTGAGGCATTGCCTCCTGTTCGTGTTTTAGCTGAAAAAAATGCTGCAGAAGCCCAGCAAATGATCTGTGCAGCTTTGGGTGAGGCTGCTGTGTCCTACAGCACATGTAAGAAGTGGTTCCAGCGGTTTAAGCAGGGAAATTTTGATCTCTCTGATGCAGAAGATCTGGGACAGCCACAGAAAGTTGACGATGAGGAACTGGAGCAACTGTTGGACGCAGATCCCTGTCGCACCCAGTCAGAGCTCACCCAGGAACTCGGAGTAACACAGCAAGCAATTGCAAAGCACTTTCTCAAGCTTGGACGGATCCACAAGGAAGGCCGTTGGGTGCCCCACCAACTCACAGCTGCGAAAAAGTCTAGGCGCTACGATACTGCTGTGTCCTTGCTTTCCATATTCAAGTAGAAGGATTTCCTCCACAAGATTTTGACCTGTGATGAGAAGTGGATCCTCTACGATAATCCTAAGCGGTGCAAATCGTGGATTTACCCAGGTCAGCCTACCACCAGTACTGCCAAACTCAATATCCATGCCAAGAAGTTGTTGCTGTGCATATGGTGGGATCAGTGCGGTGTCGTACACTATGAGTTGCCTAAACCTGGTGAAACGGTCAATGCTGAGCGCTATTGTCAGCAACTCATGTGTGTGAGTGATGCACTGGAGGCGAAAAGGCCATACACCGGCAAGGGCAGAAGGTTGGTCCTGTTGTTTCAGGATAACGCGCGTCCTCACACCGCAAAAACAACTTTAAACATGATTACCGACCTGGGATGAGAGATTTTGTTTCCCCCGAGCGTATTCTCCAGACTTCACCCCGTCGGATTATCACCTCTTTTGCTCCCTGCAACATCACCTGAGTAATACACACTTCACTTCTGTCGAGGAGGTCCACACAAGTATTGATGACTTTATCAACTCAAAATTGCACTCTCTTTTTTCTCGTAGTGGCATTCGGCTGCTCCCTGACCAATGGCTCAAATGTATCCAACATGACGGGGATTATTTCCCTGATTAGGTACGTATTCGATTTGCTATAATTTGTTGTTAACGTGCCGTGCCTGTGGCCGAGGATTAAGTTGCATATCCAATACATTTTTGTTTTTACTCCATTTACCAGTTCTGTGTACTCTTTCTGATTTTTCTTTTTTGAAAAACTGTTATTTGAAAAATTAAGCTCAACATCACTATCAGCTATGACAGTAGGCTTTACAAATCTAACCAAAAGATCCATAAAGAACTGCACAATGGTTCTTCTTAACTTATGAATATATGGAGCATCTTGCTGTAGCAAAAGATTAATTTTTGGGAATAATGGCAAAACAATATGAAGGATTTAATTTTTTGCTAGGTTTTTCCAAAGATGATCCTATATGTTGGAAACGTTTATTTTGAAAATTGTGACTTTTATCTTCTACAAAATAAGCTCTTAATGGTTCCCACTGCTCCATGATACGGTCAATAAAATTTGCTAGTGACAACCATCTCGTATTGGCATATTTCAAAATTTGATGAGGCTTCATTTCCTGGCTACAAAGCTGTTGTTGCAATTTAAACTGCTTTTACGCTTGGAGTTTTATTGAGAAAATATAAAAGATTCAAATAAGAGTAACTCTATACTTTTATCAAATACTGATGTAGCTTTTTTCTTAGCAATGTGTATCAAGCGGAAAGGAATTATCGTTGATGGATTTTCTTTTAATAGAAATGATGCAACTCCTTTCTTTTTTACCATAATTTTATTTGCATTATCTGCTGAAAAGCTAAAACTTTTCCCACTTTAATTCTTTCTTCTGAAATTCAGTATTTATAACCTGAAATATGCCTTCACCTGTGTTACCAGAAGATTCTAATAACAACATTAATTTTCAGTATTATAAATATTTAACGGGAATTATCGAGGATAAATTTATTAGGTACATTACCTCTCAAATTTTTTATATAAACACTAGATCTGCGTCAGGAGTTCTTGCTTCCTTCTACTTCCACAGGTCTGGTGACCAAGCTTTTTTCCATCCAGCATGGTCATTGATGTTGCCACCTTGTGTCTTGTAAATTTCCAGGGATTCCTCTAATTTCCGGATAATTTGCATGGGATTGATGTTTGATCACTTTTAAGGAGTCCCAGTCCATTTTGTGGCCAGTTTCTTGTATGTGCCTGTCTAATCCTATTTTATTTGAGCTGTTCCTTATTGCTGCTTTGTGTTCTTTAATTCTGGTGGTTAACCTTCTTCCTGTTTCTCCTATATATGGTAATCCACAAGAACAAACTATTTTATAAATGACTCCTTCCTGGAGTAAAGTATTTTCTTCTTTTTGTTTAGGGATGGTAAGTATTTTTTAATTTTGCTATTCAAACCTGGAGCTAACCTAATTTTATACTTAGTGCCGATTTTTTTCAGTTTTTCAAACAGTCCCTTGTGGTAAGTGACTTTTCTTGTGAATAAATATTAAATTTTCTCCTTATTTTGTCAGTAGTGCCTGTTCTGTTCCTAGTAGGATTTTCGTCCAGTAGTTCACGAATTTCTTTTGAAGGGTAATCATTTTCTAATAAGATTGATTTTAACTTATTTTTATGTTTTTTCTTAGTTTCTGAAGTTGAATTCAGCTTTTCAACTTTCTCTTTAAATAATGAATTCAGCTTTTCAACTTTCTCTTTGAATACAATAAAGAAGAAGCAATAGGCCTTCATGAACTTACAGTGTTTGCTCTAAACAACAATTTTTTTCAATTCCAAGGCTACTTCTATAAGCAAAGAAGTGGGCTAGCAATGGGTTCGTCATTAGCACCTCTCCTAGAAAATTATTACGCAAGTAAAATAGAAGAGCCCTTCCTATTGAAACCTTCAATTTTCTGCATCTATATTAGATACATGGATGATATCCTTTTCATCATAGATCAAGATTCGAGTGGATACCCATCAAAATTCCTAGAAGGTTTTAATGCCCAAGATGAATCCCTAAAATTCACTTTAGAAGAGCAAAACGAAAATAAGCTAAATTACCTAGTATTACTTTGAAGTGGGAAGGAAAATATATTACCACAGAATTATACAAGAAGCCTACAAATACAGAAAAAATTTTAAATTATAAATCACATCACCCTAATTATATAAAGAAAAATGTAGCTTTACAATTTAAAGAGAAAGTTGAAAAGCTGAATTCAACTTCAGAAGCTAAGAAAAAACATAAAAATAAGTTAAAATAAATCTTATTAGAAAATGATTACCCTTCAAAAGAAATTCGTGAACTACTGGACGAAAATCCTACTAGGAACAGAACAGGCACTACTGACAAAAATAAGGAGAATATTGAATATATATTCACAAGAAAAGTCCCTTATCACAAGAGACTGTTTGAAAAACTGAAAAAAAATCAGCACTAAATATAAAATTAGGTTAGCTCCAGGTTTGAATAACAAAATTAAAAAATACTTACCATCCCTAAAACAAAAAGAAGAAAATACTTTACTCCAGGAAGGAGTCATTTATAAAATAGTTTGTTCTTGTGGATTACCATATATAGGAGAAACAGGAAGAAGGTTAACCACCAGAATTATAGAACACAAAGCAGCAATAAGGAACAGCTCAAATGAAAACAGGAATAGACAGGCATATACAAGAAACTGGCCACAAAATGGACTGGGACTCCTTAAAAGTGATCAAACATCAATCCCAAGCAATTATCTGGAAATTAGAGGAATCACTGGAAATTTACAAGACACAAGGTGGCAACATCAATGACCATGCTGGATGGAAAATCCATCAGGCTTGGTCACCAGACCTGTGGAAGTAGAAGGAAGCAAGAACTCCTGACGAAGATCTAGTGTTTAGATCGAAAATTTGAGAGGTAATGTACTTAATAAATTTATCCTCGATAATTCCCGTTAAATATTTATAATACTGAAAGTAATAAGAGGAAGTCATGAAGTCATTAATTACTAGAACATTAATTTTGTTGTAATGCATCTAATAGTCTCATCAAAATATGTTATAAGTAGTGGATAAAGTTTTACATCTTGACAGTCATTACTGCCATCAGTGCCTAAAGAGAATGGCAGACATTTATTTAATGTTGAAACTACCTCTGAATCATTAATTCTTGCCATATTTTTCACAATTGCCATAGTTTTTGTGCAACTGCTAGTACAATGTTTGGCTATATTTGAATCCGGGAACATTGCCGAAAATAACTGCGTCTCGTGGTCTGCTGCAGAAATTGGAATATTATGTTCTATTAGAAATTGAACAAATAAGCTCTCAGCATTGATTACATTTGCAGTATCATCCTCAGTAAAATAACTTGTAACAATCTTCGTTTTTGCTGCAGCTGTCGAATACTCTGTATGTTTTTTGGAACGCATGTGACGACGACAGTAATCCACACTGCCATGAGCTATGTTGAAATCCTTTGAGCACAACGCACAAAATGCCATATTTTCATTTATTTTTTATTGTTGAAGGCAAGGAAATTTGATAGCATACAATGCTTTAAACTTCTGGCAGTTCTTAGTTTCTTTTGCTACTGCCTGTGGTGTTGCTTCATTTGATAACGTTCACTTCCTGGAATCCATATTTTTTATTTTCAGGAATGAAAACTAAACAGAATTAAATCGTTTTCATAAAACAATGTTATGCAGCACCGAGTCAACGGCTTACAGTCAGTCCACATAAGCAGAGTTTGCCATAAAAAATATAAAGGAGTGTTTTTACTGCTTTGAAAAAAAAAATTAGGGAGTAATTTTTAAAAGTGAGAAGTTATGAAGATATATGTTCATATAATACCATGAACAGTTGCATTATGTGGCTTAAATATTAATAATTTGCTATAAGTACTATGTACTAGCCTGTACTGTTTCACACATTGTATTTATTTATACACTGGCATGCAAAAATTAAGGAAGAGACGGTTTTTCGAATGTAACGTCATGCAGAAGTGCTCCACATCGACTCAAATCATACCATAAGATCTCCAAGATGTAAGAATATGGGATAAGTAAGCAAAACCGTCCAAACAAGGAATCCAAAGGATACAAAGGCAGTTTATTCAAAGGGTAGCTTCGAGCACAACTGGACAGAAGACAGAAACGTCCATGTGACAGGCGGCTGCCAAGAAAAATCCAGTCTTTAGTAGGGTATATGATCACCCCTGACTGTGTTGCAGGATTTACAACGTGAGTCGATACTGAGGACGAGGTTGTCAAGGAGCTGTTTAGGCATAGCGGCCCATTCCTCTTGTAGTGCCAATCGCAGCTGCAGAATTGTTGCTGGCAGCTTGTGACGTGCTGCCAAGCGTCTCCCGAGAAGGTCCCACGCGTGTTCAATTGGATTTAGGTCTGGGGACCTTGCAGGCCAATCCATGCGTTGAATATCTTCACTCTCCAACAGCTCTGCGACAGACACTGTACGATGAGATGTAGCGTTGTCGTCCATGAAGAGGAACTCAGGACCCACTGCACCTATAAACAGACACACGTGAGGCAGGAGAACCTCGGTACAATAGCGGACACCAGTGACTGAACCTCCTTGGAAGATGTGGAGGTCAGTACGGCTACCAAGCATGATACCGCCGCAAACGAGAACTCCGCCACCTCCAAACCGGTCCCTTTCGATGATGTTGGAGGTGTGATTGCGTGTTCCCTGTTCTCTTCAGATGTGTATACGCCCAGAATCGCTCGTCAGACTAAATCGGCTCTCATCCATAAAGAGAACTTGAACCCATTGCTGATGTGTTTCATTCTTGTGTTTCTGGCATCACAGAAACCACCATCTCCGATGAGCAGGCATTGATGGCACATACCGTACTGGTCGTCGTGCAAATAGACCACCTTTGTGCAGCTTCCTGGCCACAGTAAAACACGATAACGGACATCCAGTTATCTGTTGCATGTGCCTTGCGATTTCTCCTGCTGTCTGCCGTATGTCTCTTCTCGCCTGAAGGACAATATACTGGTCGTCCGCCGCCATGGTTGCTCATGGACGACCGCTGCTAAACTCTCGGACAGCTGTTCCTGTCGTTTGAAATGCTCTCCAAGCTCGTGAAACGATGCTGTGAGCAATCCCGAACTCCTCGGCCACACTAGTCCCACTTCGATCTTCTTCCAACTTTCCAATGACGTGAACACGGGTAAAGTCATCCAGATGTCTACTGGATTGCCTGTTGGCCATATCACACGGTGGCAGCAACTCGCCGTCTTTCAAACCGATGTACACCGTGCAATAGCTTTCACTGAATTGCTGAGCGTACACCGCCCGTGTGCTTTATATCCTTTCGACACCCCCCCATGTCATGCTGCATATATGCGCATGCCCTACTGTACCGGACCCTAGTCTATCTCCTGAGTGTTCTTTCGGTCCGTTCTGCCTACTCGTTCCGCTGTTATGCTGATTTCTCCTCTTTGTCCTTAATTTTTGCACACCAGTGTATATATCAGATCAACCCTTAATAGTCGCTGGTCTAAAATTACCAACACTCATGATAAAAAACCACATAAATTATCAACATAAGTCTAGCAATTAGTGAAAAATAAAAAGTCACAACTTACATTACATCTGGTGCTGATTGTTGAAAAAGGCACTGCCGGGCATATAATGTCATGTTGTTAAGTTGTCACTTCCCAGTCTGTCATAATGCAAGGGTGAAACAAGTTTGCAAAAAAATTTAATCCTTATGTGAAAAAAAGGAAGGTAATAATGAGGTTGATCGTATGAAATATTGAAGATCGGAATATCGAAAAAAGACAGTTAGACCATATTAATCCCCCATAGATATTACAGTCAGCAGGATATATTTTGAAATTAAAAATAAAACTCTTGCTGAAACAGTGACAGATATTTCAAATGAACTGACAAAAGATCATGAAAAGAGGCCTATATTAAACACAGCTGGTGTCTATGCTATTCCAGTGACTAAAGACAATAATCCTGATAAAATTTATATCGGTACTATCAAAAGACGATGGGGTACAAGACTTAATGAACACATGTGAAATTGGAACAAGCATGAAGAGAAGACAGCATTAATATAACATTGTATACATAACCAAGCTTATCCAGACTGGGAGAATATTAAATTATTAACAACATTAAAGACCATTCACCAAATATTAACTTCTGAGGCAGTTATCATAGAAAAGACCAGGAATATAAATTGTAATTTGAATGCACCATCTGATTTAACTTTTGCATGGGGATACCTTGTTGATAAAGAACTTAAGGCAGAACAGTAAAGAAAAAGAAGAAAAATACCAAGTAAAGTTAATATTAATGCAGAACAAAAAGGAATGGAAAGGAAAGCATTGAATGACCGACAGATGGCACTTTCTGACCAAGTATATGTACACCCCCTGTAATGTGCGTGCAGTTTTCTGACGTGTAAAACCAGGGTGAGGAGCCTAATCAAGCCTCAGAGATTAAGTGCAGTTGCACTAAATAATGAACCTTGAAAATGACTGCAACTGGGACAGTCGAAATCAGTTGGTGAAAATGAATATATATTCGTGGTCAACCTGCTTCAATGGATGTTTTATCGATGATTCAGCCCGTTCAGTGGATGTTTTATCGTGATTCAACCTACTTCGGTAGATGTTTTATCATGACTCAACCTACTTTGGTCGATGTTTTATAGTACTTTAAACCTACTTCGATGATTATTGTCGTGCTCATCCTACTTCAATCTAAGTACATTTTAATTCTAGTTTACTATGTTTAAAAATTTTGGTTGTTCATTAGACATTGAACATTGAATTTCATTTTATTTTTACTTCAAAATATATCCTGCTGACTGTAATATCTATGGGGGATTAATATGGTCTAACTGTATCTTTTTTTGATATTCCAATCTTCAATATTTCATATGAGCAATCTCATTATTACCTTCCTTTTTTTCACATAAGGATTAAATTTATTGCAAACTTGTTTCGCCCTTGCATTATGACAGACTGGGAAGTGACAACTTAACAACATGACATTATATGCCCGGCAGTGCCTTTTTTAACAATCAGTACCCGAGGAAATGTAAGTTGTGACTTTTTATTTTTCCCTAATTGCTAGACTTATGTTGATAATTTATGTGTTTTTTTTTCATGAGTTTTAGTGATTTTAGACCAGCAACTATTAAGGGTTGATCCGATGATATATAAATAAATACAACGTGTGAAACAGTATAGTCTAGTACATAGTACTTATAGCAAATGATTAAAGTGGGGAGTATTTTAGAAAAAAAACCCAGATGAAATAAAAATACTTGGCAAAAATGGTGGGTGATTATGAAAAATCAATCCAGATTTTTTCATATTAAAAAATATTTCACTACCACTCAATGTACGAGTATTTAGAATTTGAATCCGCTTCGCTTCTTGTTTCACTAATAAATATAATATTCGTATTTTAAATCAATAACATTAAATTTATGTTTTTTAATGACCACATGCAACAGCAATGTGTTCAAGTGAATACATTGCACTTTTGAGATTCTTATAGACATCTAAAAATATCTACTTCTCAGCAAGTTCCACAGCCACATTTGTCTTTTGTTGACTCTGCAACTGCACAGCATCTAGTGCTTAAATTTTCATTTTGCTGATACCTTCGTATCCCTTTCCATTTCTTTATTGTTTTTTTTTATGCCCTTGGATGACAATTTCATCCATCATGTTTTCAACCAGAATGCCATGAATGCACAATAGCTTTCCCTATTTTAGACAAAAGATAGTGTAACTTGGAGAATATGAATGCTTTTGAATATCATGCATCAATTCTTACAAATTTTTCAGCTTCATCATTTTCGTTTTTGGACTCTCCCCCTTTATCAAGCTGAAATGCAAACGTTTTTTGGGGGGATACTTAAGAACACAGGATACACATTTGGAACACCGTTGGGGAAAAAAATTACATTTATGAGAAAAATATTTGCTACGTCCGATTTCCATTTTCGGACATTTCCCTTCCATTTTCGAGGTGAAATACAAATATTTATGAAATAAAATGAAATTTAACAACAATGCTAGGTAGAGGAAACATCGCGAGAAAAATAAAATTACAATTACGGGAGAAATCTTCACTGTTTCCAAAAGTTTTGAAAAACGAAATTTCCGTTTTCGAAAGTTTCAGGCAGAAAGCATCCTTCACCGCTACCAATTGCCCCAAAATTTCTGTTCAGTTACGCATCGATCTTGAGGATAACCCAAATTATGACGAAAAAGAAGAAATTCTTTGAAGCCGTGGCACTCTTGCCTGAAGATTACACGGACATTTTTGCGCCGTCAAATTTACGTTTTCAGAAATTTTCCCTTCATTTTCAAAGTGAAATACAAATACTTATGGAATAAAATGATGTATAACAATAATAGTGGACAGAGGCAACATCGCAGGAAAACGAAATTACGATTACAGAAAAAATCTTTACTTCGTTCACTTCTGTTTTTGAAAGGCGAAATGCTGTCCTGATGCATATTTTTAAGCGTTGGTAGATTCTTCGATGAATAGTTTTACGCATTTCTCGATGCACGTTTTTACTCGTTTCTCGATGCATATTTTTACATGTTGATGTGCACTTTACGCGTTTCCCGACATGTATTTCTACGCGTCAAGAAAAATTCCCGACGCGTATTTTTAGGCGTTGGTAAAAAATTGATGCATAAACACACTTTTTGATGCGTACTAGACGTATAATTACGCATTTTGGCGAACTCTGCACATAAGAACGAAATCCAAGCATACTTTTCTGCAACACAAGAAAAAATTTTAAAATATTAATTACTGACATGAATGGCCGACGCACACATAAGAAAAAAAAAACCCCCTCTGATGCTAGGCAAAGACACGTTCTGCAGCAAACAATTTTCAAGAGCTTGTTGCTGCGCTGCGCAAGCGCATTCAGACCAAACTCCGCCCACGTCCACCAATGCAAGCTGCGCTCAACGTCCCCAGAATGTTGCATGCTGGGGAGGGAGGATTTTCACTTAGAATGACTCAGCACAAGGCCACACTTGCGTGCCAGTCGCTCGCACTAAGATTCGAGCAGCCTTGAGAGGCAGAACTGGAGGTGCAGGCAGCATCGCAAACAAGACGAAAGATGGATCGTCAAGTGGCCGCCGTTGCATTGGGAAGGGTAACAACCAAAATAAAAATTTATAACTTCTGTTAATTTTCCGTAGAAAAATCATGGTTTTCCATATTCTGTAGTACAAGTGCTTTTTCCGTAGGAACTACAGAGATTCCGTAGTAGTTGGCATCTCTGCATGGAGGAGACTGGCTCAAGACAGACAGTTGTGGAAGAAACTTGGGGAGACCTTCATCCAGCACTGGATTGATAATGGTTGACAAGGTTGATGATGATGATAATTATGATGATACACCAATGAGCCATTACATTATGACCACCTACCTAATAAGCTGTAGGACCTCCTTTAGCCTGCAAAACAGCGGCCACTCAGTGAGGCATCGATTCAGTGAGGTGGTGATAGATATCCTGGGGTATCTGGTACCATAATGTCAATAGCAGGTCCTCCAGTTCCCATGCGTTCTGGGGTGGTGATGATTTAGCGCAAACCTTCTTTTCCAAGTCGAACAACAAATGTTCGATTGGGTTCATGTCAGGTGAATTTGGAGGCCAGGGCATTAACAGAAAGTCACCAGCATGTTCCTGGAACCACTCCTTGACTACTATGGCAGTGTGGCATGGTGCATTATCCTGTTGGTAATGGCCATCACCAGCAGGGAACACAGTTGTCATGAATGGGTGAACTTGGTCCGCAACAATGTTCAGATACCTGACAGGTGTCAGGGATTATGCTATTGGGATAATGGGGCCTAAAGTGTCCCACGAAAGCATCACCCACAGCACAACACTGCCACCAGCGGCTTGTTTCCTTCCAACAATGCATCCAGGTGCCATGGCCTGCATTGGTAATCGGCGTATCCGAGCCTTAGCCGTCTACCTGATGCACCCACTATCTTCCAATCATCCATGGTCCAATCTCGATGATCTTGTGCCCGTTTCATGCGTTGTTAGGATGACGTACAGTGACCATGGGGACCCAGCTGGGTCTTCGGCTATGCGGGCCAATGTGCAGAAAGAAGACTGCGATGAACTGTGTGCTGTGACACATTGCCCTGATAACCACTGCTGTTGTAGTTAGGGGTGATTTGTCACACTGTGGTCCTGCAGTTGCTGTGAACAATGCACGAGTCCCCACTCCCCTGTGGCATCAATGAGCTGTGGACGACACACAGCTGGACGACGGTTTCTCGTTTGGCTATCTGTAAGCCACTTTTGATACGCACTCAATACAGCGGTACGTGAACAAAACCCACAAGCCACGCCATTTGCGAGATTGTAGTTCCGAGGCGCCATGCCATCACAATTTGTCCTTTATCAAACTTTCATAAATTGGCAGCTTTTCCCATTCTGACTCTGAACACTCTAATAACCAAAAGTCGGTCCTCGGGTGGTACATATATACTGCTCTGTGAGCTTATATATATATATATATATATATATATAAGTAAAACAATATTAACATACAAGCAATATACCCTCATAAAGAAACAAATAAGGCCAAAAACCTTAAAAAAAAACAAAAAACAAAAACAACTGAAGTGAATAACAAAATGACGAAACAATGTTAAGAAAATATATATATATATATAAAAAAAAAAAACAGAACCCCTGGATCACTCTTCATGGAAAGACATCAAGAGGCCCTGAGCACAAGTTCAGTTCAGGTTTCATGAGAATGCAAAAATCTCAAAAAAGCAATAATGGATATCTAATTTGAAATTTTGTGATGTAAATTTTGATGCATTCTGTCTTCCCTACCTGAACTATAGAAAATATAAAAGAGTCATGATGTTCCTTTTTGTTTATCAAAATGATGTTCCTTATGTTTTACAAAAGAGTCATGATGTTCCTTTTTTTATTTATACAACAGTACATGTAACATTATTGTTTTGGTAAGGTGCTTTATAGTTCATTTTTTAGTTCAATTTTAATCCTTGTGACTCCTTTGTATTTTCTATAGTTCAGGTAGAAAAGACAGAATGCATCAAAATTTACATCACAAAGTTTCAAATTGGATATCCATTATTGCTTTTTTGAGATTTTTGCATTCTCATGAAACCTGAACTGAACTTGTGTGCTCAGGGCCTCTTGATGTCTTTCCCTGAAGAGTGATCCAGGGGTTCTGAGTAAACGTTTTTTTATTTTTTTTTTTAATATATTTTCTTAACATTATTTTGTCATTTTGTTATTCACTTCAGTTTTTTTAAAGGTTTTTGGCCCTATTTGTTTCTTTATGAGGGTATATTGCTTGTGTGTTAATATTCTTTTACTTACACTAACTACATCTAATACTTTCAGCATTGCGCAGTTTTGTCGTGGTTTATATTTTATATTATATTACATGAGTGAAAATTTAACTTTCCTATGCTATATATATATATACAGACTCCAACCCTGACTGGAAATTTCCAGTAGTAAACATGAAAAAAAAATCCATAATTTTCAGTGTTTTTCAGTAGTAATGATTAAAATTTTATTACACACTGTAACAAACAAATTGCCAGAGCAGCAAAATGACAGTGTAAATTCACAAAAAGAAGCAAATTTTTTCACTTAACCAATTGTCTATAAAATTGACGACTTTTTGAGGGAAAAACTAAGTGGCACCAACATTCTTTTGTTTTTTTCTATGTTCCAAGGAAACCGTACAGTAAACATAGTAAGTGCCTACACAGATTTGAAGTTGCTCTTGGTTGTCTTCAAACCACAAAATAACAAAAAGAATTAAAAAAAAAGAATCAGGGAAAGTTATTCTTAAAAAATGGTAGCAGTGCACAAAAGTGATTTCATATTTTTTTGAAAACTTTCTAACTGAAATGTACATTTTCTTATGCCTTATAGTACTTTCTTTGTACATCAATTAGTGGAATAAGCATTTTTGCTTTTTTATAAGACAAAATTTAAACAGAAAATCATTATACTTCCGATATTGGAGGTTATATTTTTAACGTGCATTAATGCATTTGCATTTTTGAACTTCACTTTTAGTTGGTAAAGTTCGATGAACACTTACCGCACGTGGGGCTTGGCTTTCAATTCTTATTTCCGTTATGTGGATGCGGCATGGGGGTTTTTCATTTGGTCACGGGTCCACTTCTTTTTTTTTTCCGTTGGCATTTATTTGGCCTCGTCACTAAATGAGTTTTTTTCCTTTGCTGCATCCTCATTTACTTTAATAATTTTTTATAACCCTAGTACTTTCGGTAATACTCCATTACCGTCATCGAGGGGACGTTTTGCTCCGACTAGCACGGACCGTGTCAGCTGGGCATTTCGGTGGTTCTCGCGGGCTGCTTCTGTCATCGGCTATCGCTTCTTCTTGGGCATTGTGGAGCCATCTCTTGTTGGTCACTGATCTCATTTTTTGAACTTTTTCATTTTTTTGCTCAATTTTAATTAAATTTCTCCAGCTGTTTCTCAAAATATTAGAGTCATTATGGTTGCAATTTTTTGCCCTATTTTTTTCAATCATTACCGACTCTGCTATTCTGAGGTGTTTTTCGGATTTACAGCTTTTAATGATTTTTATATTTTCGAATTTAGGATATTTTTGGTTATCCAGACAGTATTGAATAAGTGCTGTTTTTTCTTCTTTTTTCTGCCAATTTTTTACGTGTTGTTTTAATCTGTGTTTAAGCTTATTTTTGGAACTTCCTATATAAGCCATTGGAGGATTTTCAGTAATAGGAATTGAGTAAATACCTCTTTTTTCTAACCTTTTTATTTTTTCATTATTTTTTATTACCATATTTTTGATGGTATTTACTTTTCCTCCAATTTGAATGTTATGCTTTTTACAAAAATTATTAATTTCATTGGTAGTACCTTTAATGTAAGAAAAACCATTTAAATATTTGACTTCTTTTTTATTTACTACAGCATTATTTTTTATTTTCTTTATTACTTCTGTGTTTCATTTTTTTATTAAATGAACAAATATTATTAATTTCATTGGTAGTACCTTACATTAAAGGTACTACCAATGAAATTAATAATATTTGTAAAAAGCATAACATTCAAATTGGAGGAAAAGTAAATACCATCAAAAATATGGTAATAAAAAATAATGAAAAAATAAAAATGTTAGAAAAAGCAGGTATTTACTCAATTCCTATTACTGAAAATCCTCCAATGGCTTATATAGGAAGTACCAAAAATAAGCTTAAACACAGATTAAAACAACACGTAAAAAATTGGCAGGAAAAAGAAGAAAAAACAGCACTTACTCAATACTGTCTGGATAACCAAAAATATCCTAAATTCGAAAATTATAAAAATCATTAAAAGCTGTAAATCCGAAAAACACCTCAGAATAGCAGAGTCGGTAATGATTGAAAAAAATAGGGCAAAAAATTGCAACCACAATGACCCTAATATTTTGAGAAACAGCTGGAGAAATTTAATTAAAATTGAGCAAAAAAATGAAAAAGTTCGAAAAATGAGATCAGTGACCAACAAGAGATGGCGCCACAATGCCCAAGAAGAAGCGACAGCCGATGACAGAAGCAGCCCGCGAGAACCACCGAAATGCCCAGCTGACACGGTCCGTGCTAGTCGGAGCAAAACGTCCCCTCGATGACGGTAATGGAGTATTACCGAAAGTACTAGGGTTATAAAAAATTATTAAAGTAAACGAGGATGCAGCAAAGGAAAAAAACTCATTTAGTGACGAGGCCAAATAAATACCAGCGGGGAAAAAAAAAAAGAAGTGGACCCGTGACCAAATGAAAAACACCCATGCCGCATCCACATAACGGAAATAAGAATTGAAAGCCAAGCCCCACGTGCTGTAAGTGTTCATCGAACTTTGCCAACTAAAAGTGAAGTTCAAAAATGCAAATGCATTAATGCACGTTAAAAATATAACCTCCAATATCGGAAGTAAATTGAAACTTTGAAGCACACAAATTATTCTTTCAAGTGGTTAGATCAAAGGCAGATTAGGCCTCATGATGTACTATCGCAATCTCTTTTTGAACCGTGAATTAACAACAATCACTAAATTCAAACGTCTTAAAATCAAATGTATGAAATTTGAAGTTCAAGAACGTTTTCTTGTAACTTGCAGAGATTTTGGATTTATCCCCAAATTTTTGAGACTTAAGAACAAGCCAACTAGTAAGAAGGATTATTACATCCTGCATCGATGTCAACAAAAAAGACTTAGTAACGAAATTATAGCTAAAAGAAAACAAATATTCAGACTTAATGCTCAAGTTTATGAATTATGGAAGCTGATAAGCAACTCAAAATATGCGCAATTTGATGGCACTTGGAATGATCGCATTTTGGAAACTACGTTCATCGAAATTAACGAAATTGCTAACAAAGAAGCTAACTCCAATAGCGTTACTGTAGATAAAAAATTAAATGCACTATTTGATGAACAAAAATTAAATAAGGAACCCATAAATGAATATAATGTGTATGAAAATCGGTCTGATAAGAACTTAAGCTTTATACAAAAAGCAATTTTACAAAAAGGGAAAAAATTTGCCTTTCCACAAGGCCTCCCTAAAACTGAAGAAATCATCCCTTGCCTCGAAGATATTCTCAAAAATATACCAGGCGCAGAGAATAAAACTGAAGTTGAGAACAAATTATATAGAGTTATTCTAAAAGAATATAATGCCAAAAACAACAAAAACTTCTATATAGAGAAAAAATTAAAATATGAAAAAAAAACCTATTGGAATTGAAAAAATGACCCATATATCAAATTCTGTGAAGCAGATAAAACTGGCCAAATCATTATTCTCAACACTGATGAATTTGAACAAAAAATGACTGCAGCAATCGATGGATTAAATTGTACCGAAATAAAGAAAGACCCAACAGATAACCAAATTAAATTCTTAGCGGATATAAGAAATCATAGCACATTACCTGATGAAATCAAGTGCTCTTTTCCACCAATGGGAGCAGGCATACCACGTATTGTTGCAAAGGTAAAAACACACAAAGATGGTGCTCCAATGAGACTGATAGTTTTAAAAAAACCTCACCATTGATAACATTAGAGAAAAACATTTACAAGTTCCTAGCACCCTTTTTCATGAACAACAAGTTCACCATCTAGAACACGTATGAATTTATTGAGATAATTAAAAATGTAAAAACTGGCCTAAAGGACTTAAATATGGCAAGCATGGACGTTAAAGCATTATATCCAAGCACTCTTGTTCCTGAAGCTATTGAAATTATCATTAAGAAGTTGCAAAATCTTAAAATTTTAAATAACACACAAATTCATGAATTCAAAAAAGTTTTATTCTATTTATATGAAAATAATATTTTTACATACAAGAACAAAATATTCAAGCAAAATTCAGGAGGCCCAATGGGCTCACCATTATCAACTCTATATGCTGAGGTAGTGCTGAACGAAATTGAAGAAAATGTCCTGCATCGTATGGAAGAAAAACCAGAAGTGTACTGTCGATACGTGGATGATATTTTCATTCTATCAAAACTGAATGAAGAAGAATGAAAAAAATTAACAAAATGTTACAGCTCTTTATATCCAACTATAGAACTCACTGTTGAAATAGAAAAAAATAATGCAATAGCCTTTATGGACGTACAAGTTATCAAATCCACAGATAAGTTACTATACAGGGTTTATCGGAAAAGTTCATTTGTTCCGGTCCTAATCCTGTACAATTCGGCACATCCTTATCCTCAAAAATGCAATAGTATAAAAACTTTAATTAAAAGAGCATATACGCATTCTGAAAATAGTCAGTTCATCAATGAAGAAATCAAATTCATAAAAAAAATTGCAGGTAGCTTTGGTTATCCTAACCATTTAATAAAAAAATGGAACACAGAAGTAATAAAGAAAATAAAAAATAATGCTGTAGTAAATAAAAAAGAAGTCAAATATTTAAATGGCTTTCCTTACATTAAAGGTACTACCAATGAAATTAATAATATTTGTAAAAAGCATAACATTCAAACTGGAGGAAAAGTAAATACCATCAAAAATATGGTAATAAAAAATAATGAAAAAATAAAAATGTTAGAAAAAGCAGGTATTTACTCAATTCCTATTACTGAAAATCCTCCAATGGCTTATATAGGAAGTACCAAAAATAAGCTTAAACACAGATCAAAACAACACGTAAAAAATTGGCAGAAAAAAGAAGAAAAAACAGCACTTATTCAATACTGTCTGGATAACCAAAAATATCCTAAATTTGAAAATATAAAAATCATTAAAAGCTGTAAATCCGAAAAACACCTCAGAATAGCAGAGTCGGTAATGATTGAAAAAAATAGGGCAAAAGTTTGCAACCATAATGACCCTAATATTTTGAGAAACAGCTGGAGAAATTTAATTAAAATTGAGCAAAAAAATGAAAAAGTTCGAAAAATGAGATCAGTGACCAACAAGAGATGGCGCCACAACGCCCAAGAAGAAGCGATAGCCGATGACAGAAGCAGCCCGCGAGAACCACCGAAATGCCCAGCTGTCACGGTTCCTGCTAGTCGGAGCAAAACGTCCCCTCGATGACAGTAATGGAGTATTACCGAAAGTACTAGGGTTATAAAAAATTATTAAAGTAAATGAGGATGCAGCAAAGGAAAAAAACTCATTTAGTGACGAGGCCAAATAAATACCAATGGAAAAAAAAAGAAGTGGACCCTTGACCAAATGAAAAACCCCCATGCCGCATCCACATAATGGAAATAAAAATTGAAAGCCAAGCCCCACGTGCGGTAAGTGTTCATCGAACTTTACCAACTAAAGTGAAGTTCAAAAATGCAAAAGAAAATCATTATTTATCTTCTTCTTGCTAACAATTGCACTTTTTCCCATGACCAGTACAGTAGTTTTCATAGCAGAGTGAGGATCGGCATTATCGCTTTTTAAACTTCAATTGCGATGAAAATGCATGTTTTTTCAACACTTTTCTTATATCTCGAAACAAAGAAGCATTTTTCCTTTTGTTCAAAAAAAAAAAAAAAAATCAAGTTCAAAATGGGAACTTGAACTTTCTGTAGCAGATTTTGGTTCCCATAAAATCATTTTCTCTGCAGAATAGGCCAGTAGTAGGTTTTTGAACTTTAATTTTGCTTTAAGCAAAAGAAAAAATGCCTGCTCTGTCCTCTGATGTAGCAGAAAGTGACGAAGATGCTAAACCTAAAGAGTTGAGAGAATTAGAGAACTTCAGAAAAAGAAGTGACCTTCAAAAAAACAGCATCCAGTTGGAATTTTTGATAAATTGCCGTGATTTAAACTTAATACCCAAATATCTACAACTCAATTATTACACATTGAATAACAAAGATGCAAATATAATGAAACAATGTGAAATTAAACGTTTAAGAACTGAAATTATATCCAAAAGAAAGACAGTATATAAATTACACAACACTTGTTATAAATTATGGAATCAGATACAAAATAATAAACATGAAATTCTAAATAAAAAATGGACTGGTACTGTCATCAACCAAATTTTAAAACAGACTTTTACAATATTAGAAAATGAAGCCCAAACCATCAGAAAAAGGCATTCTGATAAATTAAATAGACTAATCGATAAAAATATTCCTTCCAAGAAATTAATAAATGAAAATTCTCTACCCACGTTTCAAAATTACTCTAACCTCGAACTCTCACAAGTACAATAGGCAGTATTACAGAAGGGTAAAAAATTTGCGTACCAGCAGACTATTCCCCCAACTGAAAGGTGTATTCCGAAAATCGAGACCATCATTCAAAGTGTTCCATATTCACACAAACCAACTTTAAGGTTTAAGTTGTATAGAAATATATTGGATGAATATAATCTGAAGTCTAAAAAGAAATTAAAATTGGAATGATGACATATGAAAGACAACAACTACTAGACTTAAAAAAAGGCCCTAGTATTGTAATTTGTGAAGCAGATAAATCAAATCAGTTAATAATACTGGATAAAAATGAATATATTTGTAAATGCATTTATGGCACCTCTATTCATAGTGATTGTGGAATAACTTTTTTACGGGTCTTTTAGAGGTTATTTTTAATGAAAGTTGGTTGTCAAATTTTCGAACTAAAGCCTAGTTCGGCAAAGAATTGGACATCCAATTGCAGGAAGGAGTAATTTACTGCATCGACTGTAACTGCGGACTCAGCTATATAGGAGAAACAGGGAGAAGTATTAAGGTCCGAATGAAAGAACACCAAGCAGCTATTAGGAACATTGGGAACAAAACAGGGCTAGACAGACATGTACAAGCAAGTGGACACTCCATAAATTGGGACTCAGTGAAAATAATCGCCCACCAGTCAAACTTAGTAAAGAGAAAACTAGAAGAAGGGATCGAAATAGCAAGAAGAAGAAGTACCACAATTAACGATAATTGCGGATGGTCTCTTCCAATTGAGTGGCAGCAACTACTCCAGTGACATAGTCCTGATGACGAACTAGGCTTTAGTTCGAAAATTTGACAACCAACTTTCATTAAAAATAACCTCTAAAAGACCCGTAAAAAAGTTATTCCACAATGAATATATTGTTAAAATGAATACAGCTATTGAGGAATTAAATTGTGAGAAAATTAAAAAAGACCCTGTTGACTCTCAGATAAACTTTTAAGCTAAAATTAGAAATCATAGTTCACTACCTTCAGAAATTACCAGGGCCTATCCACCAGTAGGTACAGTAGTTCCAAGTATTTTTGGAAAAATAAAAACCCATAAACCCGATAAACCATTTAGAATTATTGTTCCAAAATCAAAGTCCCCACTAATAAATCTAGAAAGGAAATTATACAAATTTTTGGCCCCCTTTTCATGAATAATGAATATTGTTTAAAAAACAGTTTAGAGTTCATTGAGAAAATAAAATCTATTAAGGTTCCACTATCTGGTATGTTTATGGCAAGTTTAAATGTTAAATCATTATTCCCAAGTACCCCTGTATCAAAAGCCATAGACATTATCATTAAAGAGTTAAAAAATAAATCTCACTTTAATAATACACAATTACAAGAGTTATATAACATTTTAACCGATATTTCTAATAACAATTACTTTGAGTTTGACAAAAAAATCTATAGGCAAGAAGTAGGAGCCCCAATGGGATCCCCATTATCTTCTTTATTTTCAGAAATAATCATGTGTGATATTGAAAACAAAATTATTAAAAAAACTACCAGACCCAACCATCATTTATTGTACATATGTCGACATTTTTATTTTGGAATAACTTTTTACGGGTCTTTTAGAGGTTATTTTTAATGAAAGTTGGTTGTCAAATTTTCGAACTAAAGCCTAGTTCGTCATCAGGACTATGTCACTGGAGTAGTTGCTGCCACTCAATTGGAAGAGACCATCCGCAATTATCGTTAATTGTGGTACTTCTTCTTCTTGCTATTTCGATCCCTTCTTCTAGTTTTCTCTTTACTAAGTTTGACTGGTGGGCGATTATTTTCACTGAGTCCCAATTTATGGAGTGTCCACTTGCTTGTACATGTCTGTCTAGCCCTGTTTTGTTCCCAATGTTCCTAATAGCTGCTTGGTGTTCTTTCATTCGGACCTTAATACTTCTCCCTGTTTCTCCTATATAGCTGAGTCCGCAGTTACAGTCGATGCAGTAAATTACTCCTTCCTGCAATTGGATGTCCAATTCTTTCTGCTTTAAAGCTGGCAGGAATTTCTTTATTTTGTTATTAAGATCTGGAGCTAGCCTTGATATTATATTTTGCTCCGATCCTTTTCAGTTTCTCGAAAAGTCCCTTGTGGTACGTAATTTTGCTGGTGAATTTGAAGTTGGTTTTTTCCTGCTTCTTTTTTGGCACTTGTTTAAATATTTTCTCAACATATGGGGAGGGGTAATTGTTTTCTGCCAACATTTCCTTTAATTCTTCTTTGTGAAGATCTTTTGAGAAGCTGAAGAGACCAGGATTTCAATTTTTTCCAAAAATTGTCTCGCTGTATTCGATTTAATATAATCAGGGTGGAATGAGCAGAAGTCTAACATCTTCCCTGTGTTGGTGGGTTTTCTAAAAAGCTGAGTGAATATTTTCCCTTCTCTTTCCCTTCTCTTGAGGTCAAGGTTAAATCCAGGTAATTGATGCTATGGTCTTTTTCCTGTTCCAGGGTGTACTTCAAGGTATTCTCTAGTAAGTTAAATTCTTCCAGAATCTGAGAGGGTAGAGATTGGTCCACAGTATCTACTATAATTAGTACATCATCCATGTACCTTACATAGAGAGCAAACAAGGAGGGTTGTATAAGGATTTTTGCCTCTAGTTTACTTATATAATAATTTGCTAGCAGAGGTGCTAGTGGAGAACCCATTGCAAGTCCTGAAGTTTGCCTGTAATATTTCTTTCCAAACTGGAAGAAATTATTCTTGAAGGAAAATAGGAGCAGTTCATATATGCCAAGTAGTATTTCTCTATTGTGATTATGGAATACTATTTTTTCCATAAGGTCATCTGCAATGAATTCCAGTAGGAGGTCCAGGTTAATGTTGGTATACATAGAGACTATATCCAGGCTTGCCATTACTGGATGAATTAATTCTGGCAAGTTGTCCAGTTTTCTTTTTAGCTGCATGGAATTTTTTAGTAGGTAGGGAGGAGAAGGGAAAATATCTCTGAGGTGACCAAGTAAATAATAATTAATGTTGGAGAGTGGCGAATTTCTAGTGTCTATTATAGGTCTTATTGGATGGCCTTCTTTGTGAACTTTTATCGTACCATAGATCTGTGGAAAATCCAGTCTTGACTGGATTTTCCACAGATCTATGGTACGATAAAAGTTCACAAAGAAGGCCATCCAATAAGACCTATAATAGACACTAGAAATTCGCCACTCTCCAACATTAATTATTATTTACTTGGTCACCTCAGAGATATTTTCCCTTCTCCTCCCTACCTACTAAAAAATTCCATGCAGCTAAAAAGAAAACTGGACAACTTGCCAGAATTAATTCATCCAGTAATGGCAAGCCTGGATATAGTCTCTATGTATACCAACATTAACCTGGACCTCCTACTGGAATTCATTGCAGATGACCTTGCGGAAAAAATAGTATTCCATAATCACAATAGAGAAATACTACTTGGCATATATGAACTGCTCCTATTTTCCTTCAAGAATAATTTCTTCCAGTTTGGAAAGAAATATTACAGGCAAACTTCAGGACTTGCAATGGGTTCTCCACTAGCACCTCTGCTAGCAAATTATTATATAAGTAAACTAGAGGCAAAAATCCTTATACAACCCTCCTTGTTTGCTCTCTATGTAAGGTACATGGATGATGTCCTAATTATAGTAGATACTGTGGACCAATCTCTACCCTCTCAGATTCTGGAAGAATTTAACTTACTAGAGAATACCTTGAAGTACACCCTGGAACAGGAAAAAGACCATAGCATCAATTACCTGGATTTAACCTTGACCTCAAGAGAAGGGAAAATATTCACTCAGCTTTTTAGAAAACCCACCAACACAGGGAAGATGTTAGACTTCTGCTCATTCCACCCTGATTATATTAAATCGAATACAGCGAGACAATTTTTGGAAAAAATTGAAATCCTGGTCTCTTCAGCTTCTCAAAAAGATCTTCACAAAGAAGAATTAAAGGAAATGCTGGCAGAAAACAATTACCCCTCCCCATATGTTGAGAAAATATTTAAACAAGTGCCAAAAAAGAAGCAGGAAAAAACCAACTTCAAATTCACCAGCAAAATTACGTACCACAAGGGACTTTTCGAGAAACTGAAAAGGATCGGAGCAAAATATAATATCAGGCTAGCTCCAGATCTTAATAACAAAATAAAGAAATTCCTGCCAGCTTTAAAGCAGAAAGAATTGGACATCCAATTGCAGGAAGGAGTAATTTACTGCATCGACTGTAACTGCGGACTCAGCTATATAGGAGAAACAGGGAGAAGTATTAAGGTCCGAATGAAAGAACACCAAGCAGCTATTAGGAACATTGGGAACAAAACAGGGCTAGACAGACATGTACAAGCAAGTGGACACTCCATAAATTGGGACTCAGTGAAAATAATCGCCCACCAGTCAAACTTAGTAAAGAGAAAACTAGAAGAAGGGATCGAAATAGCAAGAAGAAGAAGTACCACAATTAACGATAATTGCGGATGGTCTCTTCCAATTGAGTGGCAGCAACTACTCCAGTGACATAGTCCTGATGACGAACTAGGCTTTAGTTCGAAAATTTGACAACCAACTTTCATTAAAAATAACCTCTAAAAGACCCGTAAAAAAGTTATTCCACAATCACTATGAATAGAGGTGCCATAAATGCATTTACAACTATTTTTATTTTGTCTAAATTAAAACAAGAAGAAATTCAAATATTGAAGATTAAATTTATCACTTGTTACCCAGAGATTGAATTAACTTTGGAATTTGAACAAGATGAAAAAATTTTCTTCTTAGATATCAAACTAATAATAAAAAGACTTTGAATACAGAGTTTTTAGAAACCCAACCTATGTACCTATAATGATCCTATATCAATCTGAACAACCAAAAACTCAAAGTAAATGGTATTAGGAATTGGGTAAAACGAGCCTTCACACATTCCTCAAATAGAAAATATAGAGAAGAAGAAATCCAATGGATTATTAACACAACCAAACAATGTGGATATGACACAAAAACAGTTAAAAAGCTGATTTTTGAATACAAAAAGAAATTAAAAGTCTAGTCAAAACATCCCAAAAAAGAAATACAAATTTTCAGATTCTTTCCCTTTTATTAGAGGACTAAGTGGAAAATTTTTAAGATTAATGAAGAAACACAACATTATTTTTGGTCATTCTGTTCAGAATATTGGTGACTTAATTATAAGGAAAAAATATAACAATAGTATACTACAATCAGCAGGCGTAAATGAAATTCCTATTGTTTCACAGAGTTCTGGAGACCAAAGTTCTTACATTGGCAGCACAAAAAATTGATTAATATAAAGATTACATCAACATATAAAGAACTGGAACAAAAAAAATAAAATAAATCTGCACTTATCCAACACTGCATTAAACATAAACAACATCCTGATTTCGAAAATATTAAATTACTAACCACCCACACAAACGAAAAAGAATTAAGGATTTCTGAAAGCGTTATTATTGAACAAAAAACAGACAAAATATGCAACTTACAAGACCCTATCAACCTAGATACAGCCTGGAAGTCACTTATAAAAAGCAAAAAAATCCATAAAAAAAGACACACACAAAAAAAAAGAACATTAAAAAAAGTCACACCATTTAATAAAGGACTAAAAATAATACAACTGTTTCTACAAATAAATAACAATAGCTCAAAAATAGCTGCACAAAAAAGAAAAGAAAAAATTGTACTTACCACTGATATACCTGCCAACTCATCCAATAGATGGCTACACATGAGAAGCAATCACCTAACACATACAAACTGCAAAGAAGGCCCGACGACGACACACCGACCGTGTCGAAAGCGCTCGCTGCAACGTGGTGACGACGAACCCCGTGTGAGAAGTCTCCTGACCCGATAAGTATAACTCTTTCTACTAAAATCTTTTAATTAATAGTAAATTTTAAACTTTTGATTGTGAGAATGAATGAATGTAGAACTGAAAATATATAACCTAATTGTTTTATTTCTAAATTTTTTTTATAACTAACCAAAAACCCGTAACAAATAGACCTCTTGGGCCTGGAGCAGGTGCCTCACAGAGCAACAACGTGCAAAATACTTTGACAATATCAGGTAAACAATACTTTAGATATTATGTATTTTCAGTACTGTGTTGTTCACCCTCTCGTGAAACAATTTTACAAGTCATACAAATGACAGATTCAAAAATGGACAGATTAAGTACCAGTTTTGGAATTTAACTTCACTTAAAAAAAGAAGGACTGGAACAAAAATGCTTGTTCTCTATTGATTGGTTTCAAGAAGATCCTATAAGAAACTGGAATGGAAACCATGCAGTGCATTAAAAAATCATAAAAAACATGATGTTTTTTCACTATCACCGAAGGTATTGAAAACAAGGAATATGATCAGAAAAATTAAAAAAAGTAAATAAGAATATAATAAGGGTGAAATAACAACAACAAAAAACAAATAAAACCTTAATAACTTGATCAGAAAAAATACAAAATGCAAAAGCGGAAAATGTCGGAACATCTTCATTGCTGCTAAAGCAGTCATTTCCGGAAGTACTTTTCCTGGTTTTTCCAATTGCTGGCCACCCTATATTAATTTTTCGACCTTTTTCTTAAAATTGTTCATTGCAGGAAAAAATTCTAGTACTACTCCAAGACTTTATGAAAAAATATTAAAAGTTAAGGACTTTCCAAGATCTGGAGAGGGAAATAAAATTTCAGGACGTCTCTGGGATTTCAGGGGCCGTGATAACTCTGTTACATGACCAGAGATGCTTAAGACATCCAAAACATATTGAAAAACCATCCAAGAAAAGCCGCAATATTGAAACTTCCAAAAAACACTCCCCAAAATGTTTAATGAATTTCACAACCTTGAAAACACGACAATAAACTGTATGCACATCATTAAACAGATTGTTTCACTGAGATTTTCAATTTCCCTAGTGATTATGGAGAATCTGTAGCAGTTGAAGTCTCTAAATCCGTAGTAGTTGTTTAATTTTATTATGAAATTATAAATCACTTCATAATAAAATTAATTCTCCTACAAGAAGCATGTTAGTAGAATATCCAATGCACAGAATACAGGATGTATACCTTTCACATGAAGACTGAAAGCAGGAAACAACAGTAAAAATGTTTATACTGTAAACTAAGTTTATAGCTTTGTAATACCTTCCTTAAGCCTAAGAACTATAAAACTGTCTGTTGATACACTATTGAAATAACCACCATCTATCTCATCCCAAAAAAGACTGTCCTGGGTAGTCTGCAACTTTGTTGCCCATTCAATGCACCATGGATCATAGCAGGCTTCATATAGATCAAGCAATCCTTGAATCAAGAAGGTATAGTCTTCTAATACACCAGATATTGGAGTTAATCTACAATTGGAAAAAAAATCCTTTAAACTGCTGCAACCAATGAATTTAACATAAATGAACACTTAAATGCATGTACACACACACAAGGTGTATCTGAATACACTTTCATCCGCTGAAATAAACACACTAAAATTATAAGTATTACATGAAAATGTAATTAATATTTTTTTAACATGGTGTTTTTGAATATAATTAATTTATTAAAAATAACATCACTAATGTCACACTTTTTATGAATGATGTCTGCTACTTTTTAGGTCATGCACATATTTTTAGCAAGATACATGACACTAGGAATAAAAGTGAAATGTGAAACAAATGCTGAAGTATCAAGTACTCAAATGATGGTGGAATAACACAGTTTGTTACAACACAGTGACTCACATGTGAAAGACATTGCTAAAACCTTAATGTTCCAAGACTGCATATTCATAAAAGTACCGAAATTTTTACCTCTGCTAATTGTAATACCAAGTCCTCAGTTCATCCCCATTATTTGAAAATCTCTTCTTTTAGTACACCAAAATGCAAATCTAGCAACCAGTCTCATTCTAGGTGTTTACAAGCCAGGTTCGAAGTGTTCAGTGCTGAGAAGTAGTGCATTACTAGTAGCAAAGTTATAGTACTGTGCTACTTTTATTGTACTTGTATTTTGTAGCACAGCATAACTACAAAAATAAAAAAAAATATAAATGAAAAAAATTCCTAGTAAAATTCCCATAATAGTTGTTTTAGATTAGCAATTGAATTGAGAAACTAGGAAGCCATTTCTCAACATGAGCTTTATTACAAAAAATAGTTTTATTTGTAATTTGTTACAAAAATCAAGTAGCTGTAATAAAATTTCATGTTACATTTTTCACTACTTTTTGGTTATAAGGCACACATTTTACAACAGCGATTTTTTGCAAAATGCAGCATGACCTTTGGCAGAATTAAGGTTGTCCAGCATGATGCATGCCATTTGCAATGCTAGGTCAAAGGTCATAAAGGTGGGTGGGACATAACAAGCAGAAGGTTGGAGGAGAATAAAGGACAAGCGGAAGGAACTGACACACACATGCACAAATATAGTCATAAAACTGAGAACCTACTAAGTAATCAAAGTGACTGTTGATCCTGCTGTAAGGTCATCCTTGCAAAAGTTTGTAACCATTGCACTGAAATTTTAATTTTAAAAGTTAGTGCATTTTATTTGATTAATTCCAAATTTCTTTAATTAATGATGCACTAGCTGAGAATGAATTCTGAAACAGAATTTCCTTTGGCATCCCACAACAATGATTTCAAATTATAAAACAAAACAACTCAGGAAAACTACGTTGTATGCTGCATTCTGTGTGGACCAGGAGCAAAAATCCTTCTGGCTTCAAAATCATCCCCACCCAACTCACTGCATCAGGATGCCAAATCTTTTCTTTTTTTCTCTCTTGACTTTGGACTAATGTATTACATAGGCTATTCAAAAAGTATGTGGGCTGTACGTTCTTTTGGAATAGCCTATGTAATACAAGTTATGTGTTTCCAGTGAGAGAAGTTTTTTCCATCTGTGCTGTGATAGTTTGAGTGAAGGCAATGCACATTCTTTCTTTGTGGATATAGTATAATAGTTCACATAAAAAGTGTATTACAATGGTGGTTGACCATGATATAGGGTCATTCTGTGTCAAATCAACACGGTTGTCGACCTCACATTCTTTGATTTTCTTTAAATTTGGCATACTGAAAGGGCCAGCTGAGGTATGAGCCTATGCAAAATTGCAGGTCCATATCTCCTGTATTTACAAAGTTATAGGGGTGTAAAATTTGCAATTTTTACCATTTTTTTTTCACCATTTTGTTAGCTTTTAACATTCAATATTTCGGTAATCAGGGCACCTCATAGAAGTGATTCAGGTGTCTTTGGAAAGGTTTTGAAGAGCTCTTTCAGATGAGATACTACTTGCCTATATTTGGAAAAAAAATTAAGCTATTGTAATCAATATTTTGGCTGCCATTTTCTCAAAAACAGGATTATATATATATTTTTTAAAAACATGTCATATATATATACTATCACTCATTGAGTGTACTAAATTTGAAGATGGGATGCCAATGGGGTCAGGAGTTGCTGGCTTTCAAAGAATATAAATGACTCGCTGGAAATTACAACAGAGTACTAAGTGCTTTAGCTGGTAATACTATTAATGACAATATTTGACTAAGAATATTGAAGATACCTGGGGTGTATATACTAGTAAACATACAGGCATACTAGGCAATTCTTTTAAAAATATGCATCCAGTTTACAGTTAACAGCAGAAACTTCACGTTTTGCCAAAACATAGGTTAATGTAAAGAATGCATCTAGGTTACTGTTATGAATGCAATTTGCAGACAGATCCCTTAAGACTCCCACCTTGGACAGATGGTCCATGTTCATCACTGGGAGACCTCACTGCATCTCTCCGTGGACTTCACAGTTGCTTGTATTAGGACATTACCCATGATTAAATGAAAAATTTCATCAACCAGTGCTTCTGCTTCTGAAAAAATATGGTTTGTCTGTTGTGTGCCGTAATGCAAATACATACAAGTGTTCACTGAATTATGACCACCCCTATCAAAAGTGGATGCGACCCGTTGAACACGTCATTTCTGAGAGGGTGCGATTAGTAGACTGACGTAGAATATATAAGGTATGAGTGGAGCAGCAGGTAATAAAATTCGGAGCATGAAAAATGGAAGAATTTATCGGACTTTGAGAAAGCACAGATTGTGGGAGCTTGGAGAGCATGTGCCTTAATTTACCAAACAGCTTAACTGGTGGGTTGTTTGCAAGCCACTGTAGTTAAAGTTTATCAGGACTGGTGTGAAAATGGTCAAACAATGACCCAGAGGCAAAACTGCGTAGGACAGGCAAAGGTTGATGTGAGAGGTGAGTGCCAGGTCTGCAAACTTGTACAGACCAACAGATGCAGCACTGTTCAACAGTTCACTACCCAATGCAACAGAGGTCAACCCAGAACAGTATCTGTCATGACCATGCATTGCACACTTGCATGTATGGGCTTATAACAGCAGACAACCCTGACAACATCCTCTCCTAACCACGGTTCATCAGTGCAAAAGACTCACTTGGTGCAAGGATCGTGCAAGTTGGATGACTGGAAAAAAGTATACTGGTCTGAAGAGTCGTGTTTTTTTTATTCTACTTCGTGGATGGGCGTGTACATATTTGGTGCAAACAGCATGAGGCGTTTGATTCATCCTGCATGGTCTCCACAGTGCAAGCTGGTGGAGGCAGTTGTACAGTGTGAGGCATGTTTACCTGGCACTTGATCCATCCTGCATGGTCTCCACAGTGAAAGCCGGTGGAGGCAGTTGTACAGTGTGGGGCATGTTTACCTGGCACTTGATCCATCCTGCATGGTCTTCACAGTGAAAGCCAGTGGAGGCAGTTGTACAGTGTGGGGCATGTTTACCTGGCACTTGATCCATCCTGCATGGTCTCCACAGTGCAAGCCGGTGGAGGCAGTTGTACAGTGTGGGGCATGTTTACCTGGCACTTGATCCATCCTGCATTGATCCATCTTGCATGGTCTTCACAGTGAAAGCCAGTGGAGGCAGTTGTACAGTGTGGGGCATGTTTACCTGGCACTTGATCCATCCTGCATGGTCTCCACAGTGCAAGCCGGTGGAGGCAGTTGTACAGTGTGGGGCATGTTTACCTGGCAGGAACTTGAACCCCTGGTACATGTGGAACAATGTATGACTAGTGCCCACTGTCATGAATTGCCTGCCGACTGTGTACACCCAGCAATGTTGCACTTCTTCCCGAATGGTGATGGTGTCTTCCAAGATGATAATGCACCGAGCCACAGGCTCAATGTTGTGCAGGAATGGTTTGAAGAATACAGTTCAGACTTCCAACATATCAATTGGTCTCTGAACTCCCGTGATATCAATCCCATGGAACACTACGGAATGGCATATCAAGTGTCTGGATGCACCATCACTTCCATACCTGTATTGAAGGCCACATTACACACAGCTTGGCTGTCCATACCTCCCAACTCCTTCCAGCATTGTATAGAATCGATGCCATGTCGAATAACTTCTGTACTGAGGGAGAAAGGAGGACCTACGAAGTATTACGTAGGTGATTATAATTCAGTGATCACTCCGTGTATTATGCAATTATTTGATATTATTAACTACATATTACAAAATAATTTGATATAATGTTGTACAGTCAATAGACTTCAACCTTTATCCTTAATTCAAAATTTAAACTTCTATGTCTCCATGTGAGGCTCAGAAAAACAAACACAAGTGTGGTTTAAAATATACAATACAAGCTTTCAAGTGGCTATAGACATTAGTTTGATCACACTGATCAAATTTCATTTTGATTTGGTTATGCCAGGTTGCATGGACGAACTACTTCACATCTTGTTTAATGGCTTGCTGTGATTGGTCGACGAAAATCGCCTGACCTGAGCGTAGGTCAAAGAGGTGGGGAGAAGCCGAGAAGCCCATGGATGTTTGAGTGCACATGATCCAAGCTTTCCGAGGACGTTTCAGTGCATATTTGGCTGCATATTTTGCCTTTTTTTCCAACAACGTTTGCTTCCTAAACCTAAGGCACTGATAAAGAACACTGAAGAGCTATTGAATAAAATAGAAGAACTTCCAGAATTAGAAAATTCTTCCGTGGCAAGTTTGGATGTTGTGTCAATGTATACGAATATTAACCTGGACAAACTCATAGATTACATAGCAGATGACCAATTTGAATTAGTAGTGTTTCATGGTTATAATAAAGAAGAATCAATTGGCCTTTATGAACTTACAGTGTTTGCTCTAAACAACAATTTTTTCAATTACAAGGCTGTTTCTATAAGCAAAGAAGTGGGCTAGCATTGGACTCTTCATTAGCACCTCTCCTAGCAAATTATTGCGTAAGTAAACTAGAAGAGGCCTTCCTATTGAAAGCTTCTATTTTCTGCATGTATACTAGATACGTGGATGATAACCTTTTCATTATAGATCAAGATTCAAGTGGATACCCATCAAAAATTCTAGAAGGTTTTAATTCCCAAGATGAATCCCTGAAATTCACTTTAGAAGAGCAAAACAAAAATAAGCTAAATTACCTAGACATTACTTTGAAGTGGGAAGGAAAAAAGTTTATCACAAAATTATACAAAAAGCCTACAAATACTGGAAAAATTTTAAATTATAAACCAGATCACCCTAATTATATAAAGAAAAATGTAGCTTTACAATTTAAAGAAAAAGTTGAAAAGCTGAATTCATCTTCAGAAGCTAAGGAGAAACATAAAAATAAGTTAAAATCAATCTTACTAGTAAATAATTACCCTTCAAGAGAGATTCGTGAACTACTAGGAGGAAATCCTACTAAGAACAGAACTAGCACTACAGATGATAAAGAGAAAATTCAATATTTATTCACAAGAAAAGTCACTTACCACAAGGGACTGTTTGAAAAACTAAAGAAAATCAGCACTAAATATAAAATTAGGTTAGCTCCAGGTTTAAATAACAAATTAAAAAAATACTTACCATCCCTAAAACAAAGAGAAGAAAATACTTTACTAAAGGAAGGAGTCATTTATAAAATCGAGTGTTCATGTGGTTTACCATACATAGGAGAAACAGGATGAAGGTTAACCACCAGAATTAATGAACACAAAGCTGCAATAAGGAACATTTCAAATAAAACAGGAATAAACAGGCACATAAACTGGCCACAAAATGGACTGGGACTCCTTACAAGTAATCAAACATTAATCCCACAAAATTATCTGGAAATTAGAGGAATCCCTGGAAATTTACAAGACACAAGGTGGCAACATCAATGACCATGCTGGATGGAAAATCCACCAGGCTTGGTCGCCAGACCTGTGGAAGTAGTAAGACACAAGAACTCCTGATGATGATCTAGTGACTAGATCAAAAATTTGAGAGGTAAAGCCCTTAAAAATTTATCCTCTATAATTCCCGTTCAATATTTATACTATTTCCTTTATTTGGAAATCATATAAAATTTCTAAAATTTGGCAATAACTGAATTAACACATGTTTTAAGTTTACCACCTCACATTTTATTCATTCACTGTAAGGCTGATGAAGGTAGAAGTTACTACTGAAACATTCCTTCAATTAATGTTTCTCATGTTACTTTCATGTTGTTGAATTCTAATATGACATTAAGGATTCCTTTCACTTTTGATCTGTTTCTTGTTACATGTTTCTGCTACTTTGCGCTTTTATGAGCAATTTACATGTTTCAGGTTTCTAATAACTCTTCATCAGAATTTCCCATTCTCCTACTTTCCCAAAAGGACTCTCCTTTCTAATGTCTGTCTATTCTCTGGACCCTGTTAAAAGATTAGAAATTATTTTATATTTTACACCCTATATTTGACGTTCCAGTTTCTCTTGTGGGTGGCATCTCAAAAAGCTTTTTCACATGACATTCTTTACCTCTTGTCTATCGCAGAGGTGCAATTAAATTTGTTTACATACTTTGAGGTGCAATTAATTTGTTACATACCTTAATCCCTTTAGTAAAATTAAAGGATTAAATAAAGAATTAGACAAAATATGGAACAAATTTAATAGCAGTTTTGGCCAGGTAGTTATAACTCAGAGATACTGTTATTAATAACAGAAATAAAAAAATATTTTATGAAAATCTGGTGCATATGAAATTTCAGTTAAATTACAGTCACCTAAATTCCAATTAAAACAATGGTTAAACCAATATGTAAAAAACAAAATGCTACAGAAAAGAAGGGAAAAACAGCCATGATTTAGTATTGCGTAAAAAATAAAATACCACCAAAATATCAAGTAAATTTAACTTCAACTCATAATATGAAAAAGAATTAAGAATCTTCAAAACAGTGTCAATAGAAAAGAATGACATGAGTTTATGTAATGTTCAAGATGTGTGCTGGTGAGATGCGTTACTTCTGGGGGGTTTGTGGTAAGACGTGCGCTGATCATGTGAGGAATGAAGATGTGTAATGTGAGGCAAAATGTTGTTAGTAAGGTGGAGACTAACATTCTTAGGTGGTTTGGACATGTTGAAAAAATGAGTGATGAGGTCGTGACTAAAAGAAGTTTTTCAGCCCAAGTGGTAGGAAAGAAAGGTAGAGGAAGGCCAAGGAAATCATGGGCAGATCAAATTCAGGAATGTCTGCTTGAGAAAAAGATTATGAGTATGAAGTACAAAAGGTCTTGTGTGCAGCGTATGATGGATGTTAATGAAGCTCATACTGTGTGGCGAGATCATTATAAATGGAGATAGTTGATACACTAATAGTAAGTAAATTCTAGTTCTATCAGTTAAATGTGTATTTGGCAAACCTCTAGTCTTTCTTCGAGGAGCTAACCTCTGAATCGCAGAGAACAGCTTAATGATTTATATGTATATGTCTGTCAAGGCCCGGTTACACTATAGAAGCATGGAAATTACTATTAGAAAAAAAATTCAATAACAGGACACATAATAAGGGAAAAAAAGAAAAAGGAAGTAAAAACCTATATATGAACATACATATTGCATATGCTGATACACACCCTGGGCTCAACCCTAAAATTTTCTATTTCCTGCATAAGCAGCTTTATGCTAGCACAGTATTGGTCTGCTAAATTAAATTTTGTTCATTTATGAGAGGAAAGGCACATTTTAGTTTAATTTAATTTAAATTTTTAAAGTCCAATTATGAATTATATGTTGACACTGAGACCAACAGATGGCAGCACAAGACATCTGCAATAGATGAAAATCTAATAAATGCCAAAATGAAGAAACTTTTTAAGATTCTACCCAGAAGGTTAAGTGGAAACCCCAAACACATGGTTCAGAGAAGAGACAGACATCAGAAAGGATAGTAATTTTGATAAATGAGAAAAAAGGAAACTCTGATGAAGGCTTATCAAAAACCTGAGAAATGCAAACTGTTTAATTAACATCTTGAGCACAAGTTTTTTTCAAGTGGTTTAATACATCTCAACTGAAACAACAACTGCTCTGCATACCAAGAACGACAGCCACATGGCTTGTAATACAAGATACCTCAAAGATAAAAAGTATGGATGAAAAGTTATATCTTCTTTTTTAGTGTATTTAAAGAATTTAAAGGAATATTTAATATTTTAACAAACAGCCAGAGCAAAGTAGAAAGGTGTAAAATAGAAAAAAATGTTTTAATGGTTCATAGTTTTATTATAAAATTTCAATACAGGTGCCGTGAATCATTCAGCATACAAATTAATGCACATTTTTTGTTTTATGCATTTCTGAAAAGAGAAATGGTATTGCTTACCTAAAAGCAACAGTAAATAAAACTATTATAAATGGTTCAATACAGCATTAGGGTTTCAATTCAGGTTTCAAATTGCATGCAAAATATTTTAATAATATTCAACTTACATTTGAGCAACACCTCCATCTTTGCTTTTATATGCACTTCTAAGCAGCTGACCATTCTCCTCTTGAAACATGTGTTTATACAAAAATTTGGCAGCTTCCATTGCTCTCTGGCCATATTTCCTGTCTTGTAGAACCTGGGCAGCTCTAGCAAAGCCACTTATCATTAAACCTGAACGTACACATACATAAATGATCCATAAAGGCATGTTTATGATACTACTAGTAATTATAACAATAAAACAGACAATGAATAAAAAACCAAACAAAAAATAAATACATGCTTTATACATTTAAAAATTTTTTTGGTGAGTACACATACTATATGAAATATCAGACAAAATTATGAGAAAGAAGTAACAAAAGTTTCCTTGGAAGTAATATGGGTTCAAAATTGGTCTGCTCCTAAAGTACATGAGCAACAGCTGAGACAAAATGATTAATAATAAAAAATAATACACAACACTTATAGACCTTTGTAATGTGCAATGCACTGCTTAAGCTTGAAGGCCCAAGCAAATACTTCTCCAAACACATGCCCAGTATAGTTAAACAAACACAAACAATGATCCTACTTACATATGCAATGCAGCCCATTGTTCCGATTATTACATTTCCCGCATGTAGAGTTTGCTCAGTTGTTATCATGCTGGAGAGAGAAATGACATCTCATCCTAATCAGTATTAACACATGAAACACCAAAAACAATGTAATCTCTTGTTAACCTCAAAAACATACAAGTTGTAATAAGCTGAAAGAACAGACTTTTCACAAATTAGCACCAATGAAACTCACATACATCAATAATGAAATAAAACCATATGTACAAAGGTAAAAGTCACGCCTTCAATTGAACTTTCATGATATTAACCACCCCTCCATATCACCACGACTTCGAAGACTAAAATATGAACATAAGACATATACAAAAGTAATTGGAAGACATTTTGAAACATTTCATCCACAACTGAAACTATCAAAACCATCCGATGAAAACTGTGTTTCGCACGAAAGGAACATGTAAGTCATAAAAGCTGTCTACGTACGCTAAAAAACATTATCCCTGCTGATACTATAGACTAATTTAAAAAAACTTTATTCACAAGTAAAAGCAAGTTAAAAGCGAGATCTTTCGGGATCCCTAGATCCCATCTTCAGGCTTGAACGAATTCCTCATAAAATCATTAATTTCGATCCCACCCCTGCTACCATCGCAGATTTGAGCAAATTGAAAAATAAAGGCTCTTTACCAACTGTTATCTCGGCAATGATGAAACCGCCCATTGGGCCCAGGGTCCCGGGAGCCTTCGGGAAAATGAAGACTCACAAACCTGATCGCCCACTCAGACTTTTAGTTTCTGGCTTTTCTAGTCCTACACGCCCCCTTGAGACTGCTCTCGCTAAATACCTTCAACCACTTACTAGTAACTCTCCTTTTTCTATTAAAAGCTCTACCCAAGCCATTTCACGTATAACAGCGGTTAACACTACGGGAACGAACTTCATCATGGCTTCATTAGACGTGGTCTCTCTGTTCCCGAGTGTTCCCCTTGATATTGTTCATTCCATCATTACCACCAAATTACAGGCCAACTTAACTATATCCCCCACGAGATTGAAGCCATTAAATCTGCCCTCCAGTTGGTAGCCAAGAGATCTTATTTCAAATTTGGTGACAAAATTTATCTTCAAAAGGAGGTTGCACCTATGGGCTCCCCCTGTCCCCGGTTTTGGCGGAAATTTTCCTCCAGTCTCTTGAGGAATTAGTTATGTCAATTTTTCCTGCTCAACCTATTTTATTGATCAGGTATGTAGACGACATGTTAGTCTTTTGGCCACATTCAATGTCTCTACTAGAGGAATTTACCGAATGCTTCTCCTCACAGTTCCCCACAATTAAGTTTACTTTGGAACTGGAAACTGAGGGCAAGCTCCCCTTTTTAGACATACTACTCACTCGAGACTTAAATACCAATTTTATCAGTTTTTCTGTGCATCGTAAACCAACAGCTGTGCCCTGTATGATTCCGTTTTTGTCCTTTAACCCTATTTGTCATAAATCTACCTCCTTCTACTTCTATATTAAATGAGCTTATTCTCATTCGTCGTCACCCGGGGCCCTGGACAATGAACTTAAGTACATTTGGACTATGGCCCGATCCTTTGGGTACCCGGATTCGTACTTCGGACGCTTCATGAATATAGTTCAACGTACTCGATCCACTACCCTAACTACTCCAAAAACAACTTTACGGTATATAGGCAAGACTGAGTTTTCTCAACCACTTGTGACTATCCTTAGAAAAACATGCAAGAAATATGGACTTGGTTTTGGAGTCTCGACTCGTAACATCTTTTCTATTATCAGAACTGATCGTGACGTGATTCCCGATCTATCTAGACCCGGTGTATACCGCATACCTTTAGTCAACATTAATAATCCAGAGGATGTGAAATATTATATAGGTTCGACTCTCAGGATCTTAAAAGTACGATTATCGGAACACCAATATTACTTGAGGTCAGGCTCCACCAACACAGCACTAACTGAAACTGTGAACCAAGAGGGAAAAATACCTGACTGGAAGAACGCAGTGGTTTTGAACTCTAAAGTAACAAGGGGAAATGTTTTCCTCTCCGAGAGCTTATATATCCATTCATATGGGCCTTTATGCTGTAACTCAGAACTTCCATCATTCATTCCTCACATATGGAAAAAACTAATTCCCATCGACATGCCCGGAACCACTACGAACAATATTGTATTACCTTACATATCTTCGAACTATTGATTGTTTTTTGATTTGCTATGTTGACCGGTGTCAACGCCCACTGCGTTGCATCATGGGTCAAACCTGATCGTATATAAGTGGACCACTTGTTGTTCTTTATGGCCTTAAGCCTGAAGATGGGATCTAGGGATCCCGAAAGATCTCGCTTTTAACTTGCTTTTACTTGTGAATAAAGTTTTTTAAATTAGTCTATAGTATCAGCAGGGATAATGTTTTTTATCGTACGTAGACAGCTTTTATGACTTACATGTTCCTTTCGTGCGAAACACAGTTTTTATCGGACGTTTTTAGCTGCATCTGTGTGTTTAAATAATCATCTGGTGAGTGGACATACCAACAGTCTGCATTACCTATTGGATTGTTTTTCGTGGCCTAGGAGAATGGAAGTGGCCTTCAGAACATTCTGTACCTTCAGGAAAAAGATCGCTGTCAACGAGACCCACCTGAACTTCTTGGTCAACTGCAAATCGCTACAAGTTGTCCCAAGGTTCCTTGCTATTCGATGTCATCCGATTTCGTCTCACGATAAAATAGTTATCGAAAAAGCAGAATTCCGACGTCTAACTACTGAGATACGGCAAAAAAGAAGTTTCTTGGATTTACTTAACAGAAAGGCTTACCATTCATACACTACTTTGGTTAACCTAATACCATTCATTACCTTGGGTAAGCAACTTGTAATGTTTTTTTCTTCATTACGAACATTATTAGATAGCACTGAAGCCCGTCACACCTCAAAACTTTGTTCGTTGGTTACATCTAGACCGCGCAGAGCTACTAGATTCAACCCTCATGAGGCAACAATGCCTTTACCTGATACCTTTTGTAACTTCAGTTCTACCCAACTATCAACACCACAGCGCACAGCTTTAAATCGTGGGTATAAATTTTCATACCCGACTTCTTCGTTCAACCCTCTTCGTTCCATCCCTCAACTCAAAACAATCATTAGGTCATTACCAGAAGATGAAAGAGACACATTACGGAGTGATAGGGCTCCAACTCTTCCACTGGGTTGAAGTATGAACGCTCTCAATTGATTGCCCTGTCCAATAACCCTAACATTTCCATAATCAGTGCAGATAAATCTTTAGAAATGGTCATTTTAGATCGAGGTGATTATGAAGCAAAAATGCAACAGGCCATTGAACGAATTCCTCATAAAATCATTAATTTCGATCCCACCCCTGCTACCATCGCAGATTTGAGCAAATTGAAAAATAAAGGCTCTTTACCAACTGTTATCTCGGCAATGATGAAACCGCCCATTGGGCCCAGGGTCCCGGGAGCCTTCGGGAAAATGAAGACTCACAAACCTGATCGCCCACTCAGACTTTTAGTTTCTGGCTTTTCTAGTCCTACACGCCCCCTTGAGACTGCTCTCGCTACTTCAACCACTTACTAGTAACTCTCCTTTTTCTATTAAAAGCTCTACCCAAGCCATTTCACGTATAACAGCGGTTAACACTACGGGAACGAACTTCATCATGGCTTCATTAGACGTGGTCTCTCTGTTCCCGAGTGTTCCCCTTGATATTGTTCATTCCATCATTACCACCAAATTACAGGCCAACTTAACTATATCCCCCACGAGATTGAAGCCATTAAATCTGCTCTCCAGTTGGTAGCCAAGAGATCTTATTTCAAATTTTGGTGACAAAATTTATCTTCAAAAGGAGGGTGCACCTATGGGCTCCCCCTGTCCCCGGTTTTGGCGGAAATTTTCCTCCAGTCTCTTGAGGAATTAGTTATGTCAATTTTTCCTGCTCAACCTATTTTATTGATCAGGTATGTAGACGACATGTTAGTCTTTTGGCCACATTCAATGTCTCTACTAGAGGAATTTACCGAATGCTTCTCCTCACAGTTCCCCACGATTAAGTTTACTTTGGAACTGGAAACTGAGGGCAAGCTCCCCTTTTTAGACATACTACTCACTCGAGACTTAAATACCAATTTTATCAGTTTTTCTGTGTATCGTAAACCAACAGCTGTGCCCTGTATGATTCCGTTTTCGTCCTTTAACCCTATTTGTCATAAATCTACCTCCTTCTACTTCCATATTAAACGAGCTTATTCTCATTCGTCGTCACCCGGGGCCCTGGACAATGAACTTAAGTACATTCGGACTATGGCCCGATCCTTTGGGTTCCCGGATTCGTACTTCGGACGCTTCATGAATATAGTTCAACGTACTCGATCCACTACCCTAACTACTCCAAAAACAACTTTACGGTATATAGGCAAGACTGAGTTTTCTCAACCACTTGTGACTATCCTTAGAAAAACATGCAAGAAATATGGACTTGGTTTTGGAGTCTCGACTCGTAACATCTTTTCTATTATCAGAACTGATCGTGACGTGATTCCCGATCTATCTAGACCCGGTGTATACCGCATACCTTTAGTCAACCCTAATAATCCAGAGGATGTGAAATATTATATAGGTTCGACTCTCAGGATCTTAAAAGTACGATTATCGGAACACCAATATTACTTGAGGTCAGGCTCCACCAACACAGCACTAACTGAAACTGTGAACCAAGAGGGAAAAATACCTGACTGGAAGAACGCAGTGGTTTTGAACTCTAAAGTAACAAGGGGGAAATGTTTTCCTCTCCGAGAGCTTATATATCCATTCATATGGGCCTTTATGCTGTAACTCAGAACTTCCGTCATTCATTCCTCACATATGGAAAAAACTAATTCCCATCGACATGCCCGGAACCACTACGAACAATATTGTATTACCTTACATATCTTCGAACTATTGATTGTTTTTTGATTTGCTATGTTGACCGATGTCAACGACCACTGCGTTGCATCATGGGTCAAACCTGATCGTATATAAGTGGACCATTTGTTGTTCTTTATGGCCTTAAGCCTGAAGATGGAATCTAGGGATCCTGAAAGATTTCGCTTTTAACTTGCTTTTACTTGTGAATAAAGTTTTTTTAAATTAGTCTATAGTATCAGCAGGGATAATGTTTTTTATCGTACGTAGACAGCTTTTATGACTTACATATCAAAACCATTACATCATACGAAACAAAGACTATGCACAAATTAATTGAATGACATAAAAAAATTTGCAACAAAAAAGTTTAAAAATATTAACTTAAAAAACGTATTTACAAAGTTGAAAATCATGCCTTCAATTGAACCCGCAGAAAAATTCACATTAACCACGCCCTCCGTATCGGTACGACTTCAAAGACTTGAAAATACAAATATATACTATGAAAATACAATATATACTAATGAAAATACAAATATAAGACTGCACACAAAAGTAATTGAAAGACCTCTTGAAACATTTCATCCACAACTAAAATATCCGAAAACATTACACCATAAGAACCAAAGACTATGAGTATTATAAATATTTAACGGGAATTATCGAGGATAAATTTATTAGGTACATTACCTCTCAAACTTTCGATCTAAACACTAGATCTTTGTCAGGAGTTCTTGCTTCCTTCTACTTCCACAGGTCTGGTGACCAAGCCTGATGGATTTTCTATCCAGCATGGTCATTAATGTTGCCACCTTGTGTCTTGCAAATTTCCAGGGATTCCTCTAATTTCCGGATAATTGCATGGGATTGATGTTTGATCACTTTTAAGGAGTCCCAGTCCATTTTGTGGCCAGTTTCTTGTATGTGCCTGTCTATTCCTGTTTTATTTGAGCTGTTCCTTATTGCTGCTTTGTGTTCTTTAATTCTGGTGGTTAACCTTCTTTCTGTTTCTCCTATATATGGTAATCCACAAGAACAAACTATTTTATAAATGACTCCTTCCTGGAGTAAAGTATTTCCTTCTTTTTTTTTTAGGGATGGTAAGTATTTTTTAATTTTGTTATTCAAACCTGGAGCTAACCTAATTTTATATTTAGTGCCGATTTTTTTCAGTTTTTCAAACAGTCCCTTGTGGTAAGTGACTTTTCTTGTGAATAAATATTAAATTTTCTCCTTATTTTTGTCAGTAGTGCCTGTTCTGTTCCTAGTAGGATTTTCGTCCAGTAGTTCACAAATTTCTTTTGAAGGGTAATCATTTTCTAATAAGATTGATTTTAACTTATTTTTATGTTTTTTCTTAGCTTCTGAAGTTGAATTCAGCTTTTCAACTTTCTCTTTAAATTGTAAAGCTACATTTTTCTTTATATAATTAGGGTGATCTGATTTATAATTTAAAATTTTTTCTGTATTTGTAGGCTTCTTGTATAATTCTGTGGTAATATATTTTCCTTCCCACTTCAAAGTAATACTAGGTAATTTAGCTTATTTTCGTTTTGCTCTTCTAAAGTGAATTTTAGGGATTCATCTTGGGCATTAAAACCTTCTAGGATTTTTGATGGGTATCCACTCGAATCTTGATCTATGATGAGAATGATATCATCAATGTATCTAATATACATGCAGAAAATTGAAGGTTTCAATAGGAAGGGCTCTTCTATTTTACTTACATAATAATTTGCTAGGAGAGGTGCTAATGACGAACCCATTGCTAGCCCACTTCTTTGCTTATAGAAGCAGCCTTGGAATTGAAAAAAATTGTTGTTTAGAGCAAACACTGTAAGTTCATGAAGGCCTATTACTTCTTCTTTATTGTATTCATGAAACACTACTAGGTCAGATAGGTCATCTGCTATGTAATCTATGAGTTTGTCCAGGATTATATTCGTATACATCGACACAACATCTAAACTTGCCATGGAAGGGTTTTCTAATTCTGGAAGTTCTTCGATAATTCCCGTTAAACATTTATAATACTGAAAGTAATAAGAGGAAGACATGAAGTCATTAATTACTAGAATCAAAGACTATGTACAAACCAATTGAACGACATCAAAAACTTTTGCAACAAAAACCTCAAAACACAATAGCACTTACACCCAAAAGATCTATGCCTACTACCAAGACATTTTCTCTATAAAACATCAAGTACAAACAATGAGAACATGTGCAAAAAATCCATTAAAAAAACTCGATATCAACTCCCCCCAACCAGCAAGCAGACTTTGAACGCTTTCATTCAACAGCTGTGGACATCATCGGAAAGCAGTTGTTGCACGCTGGTCATCTACCAACCATGTGTGTCGAGCGTATCAAGCAGGCTCACGATCCTTTTACCGATCTAATAGCTGGAATATAACTTGTTTAGTCACAACTACCCATTTGGTTTATGTGGCTATACTGTATGCTTCGTAATTTCTGCTATAACATAATATTTTAAGGATGTGGGATATAAAATATTTCAACTATTATATCTTGCTCAAAATGACAGCACTTACCCAATATGGCATAAATTGGGAAGGTTATTGCTGGCTGTTTTTACTCACAGGTATTTATCTCGGACGTTCGGCAGTTGACAGTTTCGTGCGGAATAAGTTCGTAGAACTAAAAGCACTCACAGGTTTATATGAAAACTTACAACCAGAGCCGAGATTCGAATAAAAAATGAAGATGAAGTTTAAAAGAATCAATGAAACAAAAGACTATATACAGTGTGATTAAAATCATTATCTTTTATCGACGTCGCCTTCATGTAAAATCAAGCTACCAAAAAGCATTCGTAGTCACACCAAGACCAAGAGGTTTGCATAAAATTTGGACAGAAAGCAGAGAATTACTTGTAATGGGTACTCTTTAACCTTGCTGAACATTGACCAATAATAGCTGTACCACTGAAGACGACCGTGATGTACTTGGATCGAAACTAGTCTGGTAGTGTTTGAGTAGTGAGTGCCTATTACAAGTAATTCTCTGTCCAAATTTTGTGCAAACCTCTTGGTCTTGGTGTGACTACGGAGGCTCTCTTATAGCTTGATTTTACATGAAGACAACATCGATAAAATATAATGATTTTACTCACACTGTATATAGTCTTTTGTTTCATTGACTCTTTTAAACTTCATCTTCATTTTTTATTCGAATCTGGACTCTGGTTGTAAGTTTTCATATAAACCTGCGAGTGTTTTTAGTTCTACGAACTTAGTCTGCACGAAACTGTCAACTGCCGAATGCCCGAGATAAATACCTGTGAGTAAAAACAGCCAACAATAACCTTCCCAATTTGTGCCATATTGGGTAAATACTGTCATTTTGAACAAGTTATAATAGTTGAAATACTTTATATTCCACATTCTTAAATAATTCTGTTATAGTAGAAATTACGAAGCATATGTGCACTCAAGTTGAAGACTTTTATAACGTGTGTAACAGTAATAATAATAGTTGTACAACTATTAACATCTAATAGCCGGAGGTGCCATCTATGGAAAATTCTGAACTTGAGATATTTACTTACTTTTCCATAGATGGCGCTACCTATATTTACCTCCAGCTAGCTATTAGATCGGTAAAGGGATCGTGAGCCTGCTTGATACATACGCTTGGCACACATGCTTGGTAGATAGATGACCAGCGTACAACACACATGCTTAGATGACCAGCGTACAACACACATGATAGATGACCAGCGTACAACACAATGATAGATGACCAGCATACAACACACATGATAGATGACCAGCGTACAACACAATGATAGATGACCAGCATACAACACACATGATAGATGACCAGCGTACAACTACTACAGTACTTTCCAAGGATGTCCACAGCTGTTGGATGAAAACATTCAAAGTCTGCGTGCTGGTTGATGGAGAGTTGATATCCAGTTCTTTAAATAGATTTTTCACACATGTTCTTGTGGTTTGTACTTGATGCTTCATAGAGAAAACATCTTGGTAGTTAAGCGTAGGTATTTTGGGCATAAGTGCTATTCTGTTTTGAGGTTTTTGTTGCAAAAGTTTTTGATGTGATTCAATTAGTTTGTACATAGTCTTTGGTTTGTATAGTGTAATGTTTTTGATATTTTAGTTATGGATGAAATATTTCAAAAGGTCTTTCAATTACTTTTGTGTACAGTCTTATGTATATGTATTACTTTTGTGTACAGTCTTTGAAGTCGTAGAGATACGGAGGACGTAGTTAATGTGAATTTTTCTGTGGGTTTAATTGAAGGCATGATTTTAAACTTTGTAAATATGTACAAAATTCTAGCGGATAATGCTTAACTTGGCATTCCTTTCTAGCGATGGGAACATTTCACGCACGTGTTTTCCGGTCTTTGTTGATGTTATTGTCCTAAAGTCCGTTGTATGCGATGACTGGCTTTACTTCTCACACTTTTCGCTGGGTATACTCATTGGATCTTTGCCTTAGGATTCCAAACACATCAATTTTTACCGTTCTTTATACTCGAAATTTTCGCCCATCCTCTGGGCATCCTCAGGAGCGTGGCGACTTTACCACCGATGTTCGTGGTTAACTTCGCACTAATGGAGTCCGATACTCCTTGTTGCCATTCGTCGGATATACTTTCCTGGATATATTTCGTTATCAAGCCCGGCTGGCGCCATCTATGTTTCATTAAAACAACTTTTTTTTTTTTATTTCTTCTCCTATCCTGGTTTTCTTGTCTTTTTTGCCGGTTTTTATTTTGTTGTTGTTTTTCTTGTCTTATTAGTTCTTTCCACAGGCCCGATAATGTGCTAGGGTCATTTTGGTTACATACCCTTGCTTTATTTTTATAGATTAATATTGCTTCTTCCCTCCTCATTTGCCTTTCCGATTTTTTATTCTTTTTTAGCATTTTAATTTCATCGAATTTTGGGAATGTCCGGTTTTCCATGCAGAATTGCACTAAACAAGTTTTGGCTTCTTTTTTTGCCAATTAGATATGGGTTGTTTAAGTCTTTTATTTAATCTGTTTTTCGTACTTCCAATGTACGATATTGGGGGTATGTGTGCAATTGGAATTTCGTAGGTTCCTGATTCTTTTAGCATTTTTCCTCTGTTTTTTTGTTGACAGTCATACTTTCCACGGTGTGCACTGAGCTTCCTAGTTGTAAGTCATATTTAGCACAGTGCCTATTGATTTCATTACTCACTCCTTCCAAGTATGGGAAAGCTCCAATGTATTTCAATTTTTTCTTCCTCATCTTCCTTTGGTTGTGCACTTCTTGGCCTTCTTTACTCTGAGTCACATGCTTTTTACTCTCATGTATCCATTTATTAATTAGCTTGCTCGGGTACCCATACTCTTGTGCTATTTTCGAGATAAACTCTAGCTCTTGATTTTTTAGCCTGTTGTTAGATGTGTGTACACACACATCTAAGCGTACACACACATACACACACATCTAAGCGTACACACACACATCTAACAACAGGCTAAAAAATCAAGAGCTAGAGTTTATCTCGAAAATAGCACAAGAGTATGGGTACCCGAGCAAGCTAATTAATAAATGGATACATGAGAGTAAAAAGCATGTGACTCAGAGTAAAGAAGGCCAAGAAGTGCACAACCAAAGGAAGATGAGGAAGAAAAAATTGAAATACATTGGAGCTTTCCCATACTTGGAAGGAGTGAGTAATGAAATCAATAGGCACTGTGCTAAATATGATTTACAACTAGGAAGCTCAGTGCACACAGTGAAAAGTATGACTGTCAACAAAAAAACAGAGGAAAAAATGCTAGAAGAATCAGGAACCTACGAAATTCCAATTGCACACATACCCCCAATATCGTACATTGGAAGTACGAAAAACAGATTAAAAAAAAGACCTTAACAACACATATCTAATTGGCAAAAAAAAGAAGCCAAAACTGCTTTAGTGCAATTCTGCATGGAAAACCGGACATTCCCAAAATTCGATGAAATTAAAATGCTAAAAAAGAATAAAAAATCGGAAAGGCAAATGAGGAGGGAAGAAGCAATATTAATCTATAAAAATAAAGCAAGAGTATGTAACCAGAATGACCCTAGCACATTATCGGGCCTGTGGAAAGAACTAATAAGACAAGAAAAACAACAACAAAATAAAAACCGGCAAAAAAGACAAGAAAACATGGATAGAAGAAATAAAAAAAAATGAAATAAAAAAAAAATTAAAAAAAAAATAAAAAAAAAGTTGTTTTAATGAAACATAGATGGCGCCAGCCGGGCTTGATAACGAAATATATCCAGGAAAGTATATCCGACGAATGGCAACAAGGAGTATCGGACTCCATTAGCACGAAGTTAACCACGAACATCGGTGGTAAAGTCGCCACGCTCCTGAGGATGCCCAGAGGATGGGCGAAAATTTCGAGTATAAAGAACGGTAAAAATTGATGTGTTTGGAATCCTAAGGCAAAGATCCAATGAGTATACCCAGCGAAAAGTGTGAGAAGTAAAGCCAGTCATCGCATACAACGGACTTTAGGACAATAACACCAACAAAGACCGGAAAACACATGCGTGAAATGTTTCCATCGCTAGAAAGGAATGCCAAGGTAAGCATTATCCGCTAGAATTTTGGACAAGTTACTTTGAAATATCGCACGTAAAAGAGAATAGTAGAATGATTAGAGCTATATAATAGTCAGAATTAGAACTACTAATTAGAATTGCTTTGTAAATATGTTTTTTAAGTTGAGTTTTCAAAGCCTTTTTTGTTGCAAAGCTTTTGATGTCGTTCAATTTTTGTGCATAGTCTTTGGTTCGTATGATGTAATGTTTTTGATAGTTTTAAGTTGTGGATGAAATGAATGTTTCAAAATGTCTTTCAATTAATTACTTTTGTACACGTCTTATGTTCATATCTTAGTCTTCAAAGTTGTGGTGATATGGAGGGGCGGTTAAATATTGTGAAAGTTCAATCGAAGGCATGACTTTTACCTTTGTACATGTGTTTTTAAGTTGTGGTTTCTGAGGTTTTATTACATTATTGATGTATGTGAATTTGTTGGTACTGATGTGTGTAAGTCTTCATTCAGTTCATTACAACTTGTATGTTTTTGAGGTTAACAAGAAATTACATTGTTTTTGGTGTTTCATGTGTTAATACTGAATTAGAATAGGATGAGATGGCAATCATCTCTCCGGCATGATAGCAATTGAGCAAACTCTACGTGCCAGAAATGTAATAATCAGAACAATGGGCTGCACTGCATATGTAAGATCATTTTTTGTATTTGTTTAACTATACTGAGCATGTTTATGGCAAAGTATTTGTATGGGCTTTCAAGCTTAAGCAGTACATTGCACATTGCAAACTTTGAGTTACATGCAGAACTCTTAGGAAGCTCAGTGTGTGCAGAAGCATGATCTAACATGAAGTACTGAAGTTTTTTCAAGAAATAAGAGGTGGAGACACTGAAGTTTTACAAAAAATCTAAGATTAAATTTGTTAAAAACTAAATACAGCTGGAATTTTTGGTGACATGTCACAATTTTGGTATGATACCCAATTACCTTAAGTTAAAATCCATACGATTAGGTTATAAAGACAATAAAATATTAAGAATTTGCCAATTAAAACGTTTGACTGCTGAGATTGTAGAAAAATGTAGGCTTATATATAATCTCCAAGCAGAACTATTGCATTGCTGGCATGATTTGCATTCAGAGTCCGAATTTGTATATGGAGCTATTTGTAAGGATTATTTGTTGGATTTCTCTTTAATGGAAATTGATGAGATTGTGCAAAAAACATATGTCCAGTACAAGACAAGTTAATGCAAGAAAACTGAATAATTTGTTGGACAATATTAAAAGACCGCAAGAATACTGTAATGATTTCAAAGTTTTCCAGAATCAATCGCAAGAGGAACTAAACTATACACAGCTTGCTGTATTGCAGAGGGAGAAACATTCGCATTCCCTCAACAATTACCTGTGACAGAGGAATATAGCCCCAGATTGGAAGATATTATGAACAAAATTCCAACTGCTGATAAAAATGAAGTTGGTTTCTAAATTATACCACATGATTTTAAAAGAGTATAACACTGAACATGGACAGAATTATAGATTTAATAAATTTAAATATGAAAACGAACAGCTTATGTAATTACGTAAAAATCCGGATTTAAAATTCTGCGAAGCAGATAAATCTGCTCAAATTGTTCTCTTTAATTTGGATGAGTATAATGCAAAAGTTAAAATAGCCATTGCAGATTTAAAATGCAATATGGTTAAAACAGATCCTACAGACAAGCAGACTCGGTTTTTGGTGGCAGTCAGAAATACTAGTTTGCTACCTGAAGCGATCAAAAAGCGTATCCACCTGTTTGAGCGAGTATACCAAGGATTTTTGCCAAAATCAAAACCCATAAAGAAAAGAGTCCAATGCGATTGATTGTTTCAAAACAGAGATCTTATTCCATTGGAACGGAATATTTACAGATTTTTGGCACCGTTATGCATGAAAACTGCATTTCATTTGAAAAATACATCTTTCATCGATCAAATTAAAGATATTAATCAAGATTTAACAGATTATTATATGGCAAGCCTTGATGCCAAGGCCTTGTTTCTGGCAGTTGATATTATTATAAAAAAATTAGAACAGGGGAGGTACTTGGATGAAAGGCAAATAGCAAATTTGAAAAGGGTCTTGTTATTTATTAACAATGACAACATTTTTATTTTTGATGGAACTATGTATAAACAAGAGCAAGGAGGACCTATGGGACCGCCTTTGTCCACAATTTATGCAGAGGTAATCATGGATTTTATTGAACATAAAGTTATTGAAAACATGGAGGAGCCTCTGTTAATATATTGTCGTTATGTTGACGATATTTTCATTTTGTCTAAATTAAATGAAGTACAATTACAAACTTTGGGTAAAATGTTTACAACAATTTGTTCGTCTATAGAATTAACTATTGAGCTTGAAGAAAATAACAGGATGCCTTTCTTGGATGTTTTGTTGCTGAAAAATTCAACCAACTTTGATTTTAAAGTTTTCAGAAAACCTTTCTACATTCCAGTAATAATTCCATATGACTCATACCATCCTAAGATTCAAAAAAGCAATAGTATTAAAAACTAGCTAAAAAGAGCCTTTATGCATACTTCTAATAGAACATTCAGAATTGAAGAAATACAATATATTGAAGAAATTACAAGAAAATATGGTTACTCCCAGAGATTAATAAATAAATGGACTACTGAGGTCAAAAGAATGTTTGGTAAAAACATACAATCTGATTTAAAAAATCAACCATATCAATGGGTAAGAGCTTTTACATTTATTAAAGGTTTTTCTGGTGAGATTAATAAATTGGCTGCAAAATTTGGTTTGCAAATGAGTAGTACAGTTTGTTCTATCCAGAACTTAATCATTACTAATGATAGGTCTTGAGTGTAATCCAATCATGTCTTATATTGGCAGTACAAAGAATAGGTTGAGATTACGGCTGAAACAACATATCAGAAATTGGCAAAAAGAAAAAAAGAAAAAAAGGAGCTACAACTGCGTTAATACAACATTGCATTGATAACAAGGTATACCCAAATTTCGATCAGATAAATTTTTTGAAAAGATGTACATCAGAAGAGCATTCAAGAACAGCTGAAGCAATATTAATACAAAAAATTGTAAACATATTTGCAATATTAATGATCCAAGACAGCTTGAAAATTATTGGCAAGAAATGATACAGCTTGAAAGTAATTTTAAAAAAGCCAAAAAAAGGGAGGAAAAAATAATAAATAAATAAAATGAATAAAATAACACTGAGGGAAAGAGTAAAAACATTTCCAGAAAACAGTTAACTTGATTTAAATTGTGAACTTCAGATACTTCCATTTTCTATAGATGGCACCACCTCTGTTTACCTCCAGCTATTGGATCAGTAAAGGGATCATGAGCCTGCTTGATACACTTGACACACACGCTTGGTAGATGACCAGTGTGCAACAACTACTTTCTGAGGATGTCCACAGCTGTTGCATGAAAATGTTCAAAGTCTGCTTGCTGGTTAGGGGGGAGTCGATTATAGTTATTTAAATGGATTTTTCGCACATGTTCTCGTGGTTTGTACTTGATGCTTTATAGAGAAAACATCTTGGTAGTTAGGTGTAGATATTTTGGGCGTAAGTGCTGTTGTGTTTTGAGGTTTCTGTTGCAAAAGTTTTTGATGTTGTTCAATTAATTTGTGCATAGTCTTTGCTTCGTATGGTGTTATGTTTTTGATATTTTAGCTGTGGATGAAATGTTTCAAAACGTTTTAGAATTACTTTTGTGTACGGTCTTATGTTTGCATTTTAAAGTCTTCAAAGTCGTAGTGATATGGAGGGCGTGGTTAATGTGAATTTTCCAGTGGGTTCAATTAAAGGCATGATTTTTAACTTTCTAAATATGTTTTTTAGGTTGAGTTTTCAAAGCCTTTTTGTTGCAAGGTTTTTTATGTCATTCAATTTATTTGTGCATAGTGTTTGGTTTGTATGATGTAATGTTTTTGATAGCTTAAGTTTTGGATGAAATGTTTCAAAATGCCTTTCAATTACTTTTGTATATGTCTTATGTTCATATTTTAGTCTTTGAAGTTGTGGTGATACAGAGGGGTGGTTAATATCATGAAAGTTCAATCGAAGGCATGACTTTTACCTTTGTACATATGCTTTTAAGTTTTTTGCACATTGTATATATTATACTTGTATGTCATCTGTTCACGTGGGAAATGGGTGGATAAAATTTGAAAGAATGCCGGTGTGACATGGAAGAAAATATCTCAGGACAAAGAGTGATGCAGGGAACTTGGGAAGACCTTCATCTAGCAATGGACTGAAAATGGTTGATGTCGATTATACATATCATGCATGCATTTATTATATTAACCTTGTTTTTTTTTTTTACTATTCAGAATGCTACTTAAAACTGTACTTTGAATTAAATGAATTTCCTAAGTCTAAAGTTGGGTTTTTACCAATAAAGTTATTCATGAAGAAAACATGAGGAGCAGAAATATTTGGATAACATGACATTTCAGTATGAGCCCTAAATCTGTTGAATGATAGCCATATTGAAAACCCCTAATGATAATGGGTTCGTGTTTCTAGTAGATACGAAGAATTGTACTATGAAGTTAATGACATCAATTGCAGTAAGTGATGTGTCAATGTGTGGTAGATGCCATAATATGTAGTACATGAGGAACACATAAGTCCCATTAGTAGTGAATAATGAATGCTCAGACATGTTTTTAAAGACTCCAAATAAATTACTGAACAAAGAAACTAAAAAGGAAAGCTCATGCATGCATGAAAAGTAAATAAATAAGTAATCTGTGCATACACAAACACAGCTTATAAGTACTAGAAAGAAGAATTGTAAAACAGTGACTTAGAGATGAAGTTTTTAAGTTCGATGTGGTGATTTTGAAGCCGAAAGACTTTTTGCCTCCTGTACAAGGTTGGATTAAGAATTTAGTGAGCCCCCAGGCTAAGACATCTGAGTGGGCTACAAGGCTAAGACATCTGAGTGGGCCCCCCTAAGAACTTATGGCAGAGAATCATAAATGAAGTCCATTAAAACATGTAACTGTAGCAATATGCTTGTGACAAATTATACATAGTGCATTCTTCAAACTAATAAATTACCTGCAAAGTTTTCATAAAAAGTTACTGTATTTTACACTGTTCTCACAGAAACACGAGTTAAAAGCTTAAGATTCCTAGATTTTGTCTTATAATTTTTAATAATTTAACATTGTATACTTTCCTTGGTGCATCTTTTTTACGATGCAATATGAAATCACAGCGGATGTCATCCATCAACAGTTTTCAAGGGTAAGCAGGGAGGTGTGTGTACATGGTAGTGAAAAAAGCTGAAACTATCCCTCACCAACCCCACTGTATACAGCGACACGAAACGTTTGCCCTTAGTGAGTCACTACCTTGAAATCTGTTCAACTTCTAGCCTCTGTTTGTGACCGAGTAAAAATCATACAAGACAAAAAAACTAAAACTATTTTACTTCTTTCTGTACAGGGTGATTCAGCTAAGCGTGTACAAACTTCTGGGAGGGGTAGGTTGCACACAAAAAAAGACAAATTAAAATCACATAGCAATTCAGGGTCGGAAACACCATCTTCATGTGCTAGTGTACAGAGAGGACGAGAAATGAAAGAGCGGCATGTAAGAGAACAAAATGCTTTTTATTACTCACAAGACATTTGCAAAATGCATTGAGGTCACAGAAGGTGTTCAAAGTTGTGACCATGAGCTGTAACACATGCTTGACATCGTCGGCACATGGAATCATGTACATTTTGGAAAATTCCTGGCATGTCTCGGACTTCCGAAGCAGCTACAGAGATGCGTGCTACAAGGTCCTCATCACTTTCAATGGAGGTGTCACACACCAGTCCTTTGATGTAATCCCAGAAGAAGTATTCAAGGCATGTTAAGTCTGGCGATCTTGCAGGCCAATGAAGAGGACCACCATGCCCGATCCACTGATTTCCAAATGTCATGTTTAAGTGATGATGAATGTCACTGCTAAAATGGGCAGGGGCCCCATCATGCTGGAACCACATTGCACAGTGCACCGACTGAGGGACCTGTTGTTTGTTCAATAGGTCTGGCAAGACGTCCTACAGAAATATCCAGTAACTCCTTCCATCCAGACGAGGAGGCATTTGGTATGGGCCAATTAAGTGGTCCCTAACAATAACCGTTTTGCTGTTAATGTATGCCAGCCCAAACATTAACAGCAAAACGGTTTTGTGCTGCACCTGGTCGTGCAGCATGGGAGTTCTCCCCTGCCCATACATGTGCATTATGTGCATTGAAGCAACCTTTCCGTGTAAAGCACGCTTCGTCTGCGAACAGCACAGAAGCAGCAAATTAGGGTTCTGCCGCACTCTTCTGCAGGTACCATTGTGCAAATGCAATTCACTGAGGGTAATCTTCAGGGCTTAGTGTCTGAACGTGCTACACAAGTACACATGATATGGATGCAATTGGTCTTCATGCAGAACTTTCCATACGGTGGATTGGGACAGACCGAGCCAATTGGCAATTGCTCGTGTGCTGGCACTTGGAGTGTTTGCTGCATGACTTAACACATTCTCTTCGACGGCAGCAGTGCGTACCCACTGTTCCCAACACCTGGCAGGCCCCTGGAAAGAACCAGTGTCGCATAACCTCCGACGCAGCCATGCAAACACTTGGTGGTTTGGCACTTGTCTCATCGGGTACTGTTCCTGGTACAGTCGCACGGCGGCTCGTCCGTCGCAGTCCGCCGCTCTGCATGCGAGGTGCATATCAGCCATTTCCACGTTCGTGAACTCAGCCATCCTACTACCTCTGCGGGCGGTTTACAAATGATGGTATCCTGAAAGAACGTATGAGCAGTCTTGCGGCCGAACAACGTCATCTACCGCATGAAGATGGCGTTTCTGACCCTGCATTGCTACGTGATTCCGATTTGTCTTTGTGCACCCTGCCTCTCCAAGAAGTTTGTACACGCTTAGCTGAATCACCCTGTATATAAATATATTAGCTGTGTATTATATGTGGCGTAGCGGCATGCATCCTGGACCCTCTGTAATGATGGCCCTAGGCTCTACAGCCCCATTAGACCCCCGTAATTCAGCCCTGCTCCTGTACCAGAAGCATGCATGGTAATACAATTTCCTTTTGTAGTTTCGCTTTTTAATTTACAACAATTGTAGGAAACTGCTCAAAGAAGTTCTGTTTCAGCATAATGTCGCTAATAGTACTACGCTACTTCCCAGCACTGGAGGCATGCATTTACACTGAACACGCAATTTGCCTCTGAAATAAAAATAGTGAATATTTACTAATTTCAACGTGCTGAACATGAAAATGACAATAAAATCTGCCAACTGGCTCTTGTTTAGGAGACCCTCAGTTTGCAACATATTGTGTCATACTGCATTCGCCCATCATACACACCACCCCAGAAGCTATTGTATCATTGTCTGATGCAATGCAGTTGAGTCATGACATCGCTGATGTAAGATGCTAGAATATTAGTATAAACTGAAGTCTTCTAGGGTGAGCAAGTGTTGGTGCAACTTCCTGGGCTATATACTCCCATTTACTCCTGCACCATATACACAAGCAATCCCTGCAGTATAAATTCAGTAGAAGTGATGCCTCGTAACTGTGTTAATAGTCCAAATAACTTTTGTTATATTTGCAAGAAAGCGACATTTACATAACAGAAAAAGGCTATCACTCTGATAATGAAAAAGGCATATCAGCTTTATTTTGGATGTAAGATTAATGACCAGGACAAGGCACGGACCCCACACATATGCTGCGGTACATGTACTACTAGAAATCTATCGAAGTGGTTGAAAGGCAGTAAAGTGTTGATGCCATTTGCTGTTCCTATGGCTTAGAGGGAACCAAGCAATAATGCAAATGACTGCTACTTCTGCACGGTACCACCTGTTTCGGGAGGCATCACAAGAAAAAGGAAGTGAACAATAGCAAACCCGAATATACCATCTGCTATCTGACCAGTTCCGTACGGCAAAGGACTTCCCATTCCTGAACCTCAGAAGAATTTTCTGTTGATTCAGAGGATGATGAGGACAGAGGCGAACTGATGTCAGGTCCTCCTAAGCCTTTGGCATCTAATGATGATCCATATGTTGGCCACGGTGCATCATCTGCGCCACAAATTCTCACACAAGAAGAACTGGGTGATCTTGTTTGCGATCTGGAGCCAAGGCCAAGGGGAGTTACTGGGATCAAGATCGTTTGCGATCTGGAGCCTGTCCAAGGCCAAAGTGGAGTTATTGGGATCAAGACTTCTACAATAGAATCTTCTCAAGGAAAATGTCTGAGTGGCTTTGCTTCATACTCGTCATGAGCAGTTTGGGCTTTACTTCCAAAAGGAAGATGACCTTGTGTTCCGCTACGATATAGATGGCCTGATGAATGCCCTTCAAATCAAACATGACCGGCACGAATGGTGACTATTCACAGACCTGTTGAAATTGAATCTCAAGGAAGTGCTGCTGCATAATGGAAACCAGCTTCCATTTGTTCCAGTGAGTCCAACATGTTGTCTATATGAAAGAAATGGGTATCATTCACTTGATCCAAAGATCACTTGACCGAAAATCACTTAGCTGAAAATAACTTGATCAAAAGGCACATTTCACCGAAGGGTCACTTGACCAGAAAGTTAATTTCATCAAAAGGACACTTCACCTAAATGTTCATTTCACCTAAAAGTTCATTTCACCTAAAAGTTCATTTCACCAAAGTTCATTATTTCACTTTACCTAAAAGTTCATTATATTGAAAGATCACTTCACCGAATGGTCAGTTTATTGAAAACTTAGAATTTTTCTTTGAATAAAGCTCATGTTGAGAAATGGCTTCCTAGTTTAATTGAATTAATAATCTAAAGCAACTTATGGAAATTTTACTAGGAAATTTTTTCATTAATAGCAAATTTTCGGAGAAAACTCTTCTCCTTCTTCAGGCTGTCTTGTTGTTGTCACTTTTTTCTTGTCACTATCACGGTTACGGTTTACCTTGACGGTTACGGTTAACCTTGACGGTTTAGGTTATTTTTCAACAAATCCTGCCAGATGTTAGGCAGGGAAAATCCTTTGCAGTCATTGATGATGGAATTTTGATTTTTCTCAATCTCTATTCCTTCTTTCAGTTTTCTTTTTTGGAAATTGCTTTGGAAACTGATTACTTTAAGGGAATTCCAATCCATGCTGTGCCCAGTTTCTCTAACATGCCTATCTAATCCAGTCTTGTTGGAGCAATTTTTTATAGCTGCTTTATGCTCAGCTATACGAGTTTCTAGTCTGCGACCTGTTTCACCTATGTAAGATAGTCCACAACTACAATTTACTTCATAAACTACTCCTTGCATTTTTAAAATATCTTCTTCTCTTTGAACTAAAAGCTTTATTCAAAGAATTAGAACAGAGTATGGGTCAAATACTTGGCAAACAATCAAGAAAGTTCAACATGCTACATTGAAGATGGAAAGATCCATAGCTCAAATCAAGTTCCTGAAAAATTGCAAGGTAATTAACTTTATTCCAAATTCATTTAGACTTAGAAAACCATTTAAAGATTTACTTTCAGCCAACTTCGTAAGAAAAATAGAGCAAAAAACGGTAAAAAAGAAGTATTGAAGCAAAATATAAAAATGTTGCTTATTATAAAAAAGTAAAAGTAGAAAATGAAAAGAAAATTTCTGGAATCTTAAGGGATACAGTAAAAGCAGAATTGGATGACTGGCTACAAATTGGAGTAAGAAACAAAAATAAGAAATTTGTTAAAAAGCTGAACCTTAAAGAAGAGAATTTTTTGAAGAAAAACTATTCCAGTAAAAACAAAAAAACTGCAGTTCTTAGTCATGTGAAGGACAACACTGCTACTGGAGTTAGCCAAGAATTATTATAAGTGATAAATAAAGGAAGTAATTTCAATCTATCCAAAGAAAAAATAAATCCAGAAAAATTGGTAATTGAATTGGAAAGCATCTGCAGCACTTTAGAAAAAGAGGACCAAATTAAAGCAGACCTCCTCAGAAAAGATTACTACAATAGCCTTACAAAATTCCAGAAGCAAGTAAGGAAACCTCAAAAAAATTTTGATAATAGTCAATTAAAAGCTCTTAAAGATTTCAGAAAAAATGAAAGTGTAGTTGCTGTGAAAACAGACAAAAGTAAGTTGATTACTATTATGGATAAGAAAGATTATCTAGAAAAGATGGAAGAAGAACTAAAAAAAAACTATGTATGAAGAAGTAAAAGAAAACCCACTACCAGATTTGATTAAAAAAGTCTCTAAGCTTATTTCACTTCAAAAAAAGAAAAACCAGCTTCCAGAAAACTATAAACAGTTCTCAAAATTACAGTTCAGATTACCTCAAATATATGGAATAGTCAAACTGCATAAAGAACACCAACCAATTAGACCAATAATAGACTCAAAAAACTCTATTCTTTCAAATCTAAACTATTTTTTAAAGTCACACCTTCAAAATCTTTTAAAAGAGCCACCTAACTTGATTAAAAACTCAATGCAGCTAAAAGAAAAACTAGAACTTCTTCCTAAATTAGATTCTCCTATTATGGGTAGTTTAGATATAGTGTCTATGCATACTCACATTAATATAGATCAACTTATAGACTTTATAGCGGAAGACTTGGCAGACCTAATAGTTTTTCACAACAAGGAAAAAAACATATTAGTAGGAATTTTTGAAATGCTTACTTTCTCTTTGCAGAACAACTACTTTCAATTTGGGAAAACTTTTTCATTCAAAAATCGGGGCTAGCTATGGGCTCCCCACTCTCCCCACTCTCCCCACTCTCCCCACTCTCCCCACTCTTAGCTAACTATTATGTGGGAAAACTAGAAGAAAAGATACTAGTACAACCCACATACTTCTGCTTATATAGCAGATACATGGATGACATCTTATTTATAATAGATGGCTCAGAAATTGTTCCAGAAAGAATTCTAGACTCATTCAATGAATTAGATGATTCCCTTAAGTTCACTATTGAACTTCAAAAAGAAAGAAGAATAAACTTCTTAGATATTACTATCTATTATGAAGATGAAAAATTCCTCACTAGTTGGTATAAAAAACCAATGAATACTAAAAGACTACTGGATTTCAATTCGTATCATCCAGTTTCTATTAAGAAAAATGTAGCAAGTCAGTTTTTAGAAAAAAATAATAAAATAGTTTCTACTGCAGATGAAAAAGAAGCCCATAAAGAAGAGCTTAAGGTCATACTTGCAGAGAATAACTATCCTAAAGAAGAAATTGAGAAGCTTCTGAATTTTAATGGTACGAAGAACCCACAAAAGCAACAAGTAAAATTCACTAGAAAAATTTCTTATCACAAAGGTTTATTTGAGGCTTTAAAGAGAATTAGTAAAAAATACAATATTAGGCTAGCTCCAAGTTTAGAGAACAAAGTTAAAATTTTTTTCCCTAAAATAGTTCAAAGAGAAGAAGATATTTTAAAAATGCAAGGAGTAGTTTATGAAGTAAATTGTAGTTGTGGACTATCTTACATAGGTGAAACAGATCGCAGACTAGAAACTCGTATAGCTGAGCATAAAGCAGCTATAAAAAATTGCTCCAACAAGACTGGATTAGATAGGCATGTTAGAGAAACTGGGCACAGCATGGATTGGAATTCCCTTAAAGTAATCAGTTTCCAAAGCAATTTCCAAAAAAGAAAACTGAAAGAAGGAATAGAGATTGAGAAAAATCAAAATTCCATCATCAATGACTGCGAAGGATTTTCCCTGCCTAACATCTGGCAGGATTTGTTGAAAAATAACCTAAACCGTCAAGGTTAACCGTAACCGTCAAGGTAAACCGTAACCGTGATAGTGACAAGAAAAAAGTGACAACAACAAGACAGCCTGAAGAAGGAGAAGAGTTTTCTCCGAAAATTTGCTATTAATGAAAAAATTTCCTAGTAAAATTCCCACAAGTTGCTTTAGATTATTAATTAGAATTTTGTTGTTAGATATCTCTTGGAGTATGGTGCAGGTTTTTGAAGAAATGGCCACCTAAACATTATAGGATTGTATAAAAAATGCACTTTTAATTTCTACGAAACACCTCTCCATAAGTAGGTTTTTTGAAATATAATATTAACTATAAAACCTAGATTTGGGTCCTTTTATCAATTTTTACTCCTTCGAGTTCATATTCATAAGGTTTACATAGCAAATCAAGTAAAAAATGTTACACTTTTACTCAACCACAAAACATTAATTTTTTGATCGTAGACCTACATACAGGCCATTTTAACAGATTTTAACCCTACTCATATTCATAAGCATTACATATAATTTAAAGTAAAATATGTTGCACTTTTGCCCAAGCCTAAAAACATTAATTTAAGGCCTTATAGGCCCAGATCTGGGAATTTTTAGCAAATTTTAATCCTCCTTGTCCATATTCATAAGGTTTACACAGCAAGTCAAATGTATAATGTTGAATTTTTACCCAGATCCAAAACGTTAATTTTAAGGCCTTAGGCCTAGATTTGGGCCCTTTTAGCAAATTTTAAGCTACAGTGCTCATATTCATATGGGTTGTATAACAAGCAAAGCTATTAAGTTTGTACATTTACTCAGACACAAAGAATTAATTTTAAGGCTTTAGGGCTCAGTTTAGGCCTTTTTAGCAAATTTTAATCACGCCACTTCATACTCATAAGGTTTGCATGTGAAGCCAAGTGAATAATGTTGCACATTTACTAAGACACAAAAATCAATTTTAGGTCCCTACGACTCAGCTTAGGCCTTTTTAGCAAATGTTAGCTACGCGTGCTCATATTAGTAACCCACACAGTCAAGTAAGTAATTTTGTACTTTTAGTCATGGGTAAAACATTTAATTATAAGGCCACAGGCTTGGGCCCTTTTAATAAATTTTAAGCTGCCATGCTGATAGTCATTAGACTTGCATAACAAGTTAAGTTAATAATGTTGCACATTTATTTATGCACAAAGAATCAATTTTAGGGCTGTAGGCCTCGGCTTAGGCCTTTTTACCAAATTTTAATTGTGCATGCTCATGTTCATGCGGTTTAAACAAAATACTAAGTTAATAATGTAGCACATTTTTTCAGGCAAAAAGAATCACTTTTGGTGCCCTAGGCCTCGGCTTAGGCTTTTTTAGAAAAATTTAATCGTGCACGCTCATGTTCATAAGGTTTACATAAAAAGTCAAGTTAATAATGTTGAACATTTTTTCAGGCAGAAAGAATCAATTTTAGGGCCCTAGGCCTCTGCTTAGGCCATCCCCGACAATTGAGGCATGGTTAGTGATGAGCACGCTGAACGTTTCCATCAGGAAATTGCAACAATGAAGAAACGACACCAGAAAAACTAGCCCACTTCTGCGTTGGCTGATTACTGTTGGACAATCCCTAGAGATGATCCCGAGAAGCTATACAAGCAAAAGGCAAAATAACGTTGGACGTAGAAGCGGATATTTACCAGTTCATGGTATAAGTATGTATAAGAAACTATTGCGGATCTCTCACAAACCATAACCAATTTAACGTTTTCATTGTCATATTCGTGTACAGCACCTTGGAAATTTGTAAGAATGATTAAATTAATCTTGGGGTAAGACTTCTGTAAAAAATTGTTGTCCACTGTTATTATCATTTGGCAAAGAAATGTCACATTCAATTGTAATATGTTGGCAACTCCTCAGAAAACTGAAAACTTTTTTAAAGTATAATTTGTCAATATCGGGATTACTAGGATGACTTAATTCTTACTTCTTTGTCAAATTTTCATTGGGACTGACTCAAGAGAGCAGGTGCTGCCACTCAAGTGGTAATAGTCAACCTTTCTGTTCATTAATCGTGGCACCCCTTCTTTTGATTTGTAAACTTTCCTCCAAATTCCGTTTTACAAAAACCATTCTCAACCTATTTAAATAAATATATGCTGGTCCTTGATAAAGCCAAGGCTCAGTATTCTCGACACCTTCTACATTCAGTTGTTTTATTTTATTTTTTTATCTTTTCTCCTTTTACTCACACAGGTAGATACATAACCTTTTCTATGTTGTATTAGGTGTGTGTCAAAATTATATATGTATTTTTTTGCTTAGGTATCTTCTTTATAGAATATATATATATATATATATATATATATATATATAATGGCATATTGCTCTTGAAAATTATGCTGTTTCAGAGACGTGGACCTTAACTAAAAGAGATATACAAAGACTGCAGACAACTCAAAGAAGCATGGAGAGGTGCATGCTTCGTGTAACCAGGAGAGATAAGAAGAGGAACTCGTGGATCCTAAAAATGACAAGAGTGGAAGACATCATGATCAGAGTTAAATCCCTGAAATGGCAATGGGCTGGACATACTGCCAGAAGGACAGATCATCGATGGACAGCCGAAATTTTAGATTGGATTCCAAGGGACAGGAAAAGACCCAGAAGAAGACCACATGGGAGATGGGTGGATGAAATTCATATATATATATATATATATATATCATCATCATTGTCAACCATTATCAATCCACTGCTGGACGAAGGTCTCCCCAAGTTTCCTCCACAACGGTCTGTCTTGTGCATGTCACTCCTGCAGTCTCCTCCATGTCACTCCTGCATACTTTCGAATTTCATCCACCCATCTCCCACGTGGTCTTCTTCTGGGTCTTTTCCTGTCCTTTGGAATCCAATCTAACATTTCAGTTGTCCATTGATGGTCTGTCTTTCTGGCAGTATGTCCAGCCCATTGCCATTTCAGGGATTAAATTTTGATCATGATGTCTTCCACTCTGGTCATTTTTCGGATCCACGAGTTCCTCTTCTTATCTCTCCTGGTTACACCGAGCATGCACCTCTCCATGCTGCTTTGAGTTGTCTGCAGCCTTTGTATGTCTCTTTTAGTTAAGGCCCACATCTCTGCACCATACGTAAGCACTGGAAGGATGCATTGATCAAACACTTTTCTTTTAAGACATATTGGCATATTGCTCTTGAAAATTATGCTGTTTCTTCCAAAAGCTCTCCAGGCAAGTTTTGTATACCGATTAATTTCTTCATCAATGTGACCCTCACTTGATATCTGCTGTCCAAGATAAATGTACGTGTCTCTTATCTCCAGCTTTTCTCCATCAATCGATAAATCTTCATTTCTTGTAAAAGCATTGAACATCACTTTTGTCTTCTGAAAGTTCATTTTCAATCCCACATCTTTACTCTTGTCAGCAAGTTCCTGGATCATACTCTGCAGCTCTGATGTTGTAGTTGCAAAAATGACTACGTCATCAGCAAAACGAAGGTGGGCTATCTAAGCGGATCTCCCGAAAAACTGTTGCCAGACGTTTGCATGAAGGAGGACTATACGCCCGCCATCCTGTTGTGTGCATCCCATTGTCCAGACGTCACCGTACCGCCCGTTTGCAATGGTGCCATCAACATCGCAATTGGACTGATAACGACTGGTCTGCTGTCCTCTTCTCAGATGAGAGTAGATACAGTCTATCGCCTGATTGTCGACGACAACTGATCTGGCGTGATAGTGGTACAGGAAAGGGACCGATATCCAACATGTAGTGTCATGGTATGGGCTGGCATCATGATCAATGGCCGTACGTCCCTCTATGTGCTTCCAACTGGGACTATGACTGGCCAACGACACATTAATGATGTTCTGCTACCTCATGTTCGCATGTTCCGTGGTGCTGTCGGTGATAGATTCATTTTCATGGACGACAACGCAACATGTCATCGAACAGTCGCTGTCCAGGAGTGTCTTGAGAGCGAGGGTATTCAACGCCTCGTATGGCCAGCATGTTCTCCAGATCTGAATCCCATTGAAAATGTGTGGGATGCTTTGGGGAGGAGTTCTGCTGGTCGCCAATGCCCTCCAATAAAAAGGACACCCTCATTCGTGCACTGACAGAGGAATGGGATAAATTACCCCAACAGCTGCTTGATAATGTTGTGCAAAGCATGACACGACGTGTAGAATCTTGCATCGCCCTCCATGGTGGCCATATCCCGTATTGACATCTGACGCCGAAACACCTGCAGACGGTAATTGCATTTTTTTCACGTTTACGTATTCTGCACAAAATGGCCTGTTTGTCCCTTGAACACGTTCCAAAGCCTTCTGAATTTCAGAGCACAATAACTTGTCTTTCTTGTAATGTCCTGGCACTCTGCAATTATTTTATTTCACTTGGCATCTAACCACACATACTTTTTTATGCGCTATATAGCCGTTTATGATCCGTCCTTAGCAATTGTCCAGCAGTGTATTAATGTATGCATCTTCAATACCGCAGGATTTCAGAGCCATTGTAACTGCTGATGGTTTCACCGAATCAAAGGCTTTTTCATAATCAATAAAAGCCATGCACAATGGAAGTTCATATTCCCTCGCTCTTTCAATTAGTTCTCTCAATATGTGGATATGATCTATTGTGCTGTAGCCTCAGGAACTCTATCAGCCTCCTATCAGTGGTTTATAAAAGCTTCACTAAAGTTCTTTCACACCGTTTGAAGGTAACACTGGACATGGCTCAACCGAGAGAACAAGCTGGATTCAGGAGTGGCTACAGCACAATGGATCATATCCACGTAATGAGAGAACTAATTGAAAGAGTGAGGGAATATGAACTTCCTTTGTGCATGGCTTTTATTGATTACGAAAAAGCCTTTGATTCAGTGAAATCGTCAGCAGTTACAATGGCTCTGAAATCCTGCGGTATTGAAGATGCATACATTAATATTATTAATAACATCTATGAAAATGCAAGTGCAAAGATTCGGCTGTTTGAAAATACAACGCACATAAAAATTGGAAAGGGAGTGAGACAAGGTGACACCATATATCCGAAGCTCTTTAATGCCACATTGCAAAATGTCTTTCAATCACTGAACTGGGAAAACAAAGGAATAAAGATTAATGGAGATTATCTAACCCACCTTCGTTTTGCTGATGACGTAGTCATTTTTGCAACTACCCCATCAGAGCTGCAGAGTATGATCCAGGAACTTGCTGACAAGAGTAAAGAAGTGGGATTAAAAATGAACTTTCAGAAGACAAAAGTGATGTTCATTGCTTTTACAAGAAATGAAGATTTATCGATTGATGGAGAAAAGCTGGAGATAACAGACACATACGTTTATCTTGGACAGCAGATATCAAGTGAGGGTCACATTGATGAAGAAATTAATCGGCATACAATACTTGCCTGGAGAGCTTTTGGAAGAAACAGCATAATTTTCAAGAGCAATATGCCATTATGTCTTAAAAGAAAAGTGTTTGATCAATGCATCCTTCCGATGCTTACGTATGGTGCAGAGACATGGACCTTAATTAAAAGAGACATACAAAGGCTGCAGACAACTCAAAGCAGCATGGAGAGGTGAATGCTTGGTGTAACCAGGAGAGATAAGAAGAGGAACTCGTGGATCAGAAAAATGACAAGAGTGGAAGACATCATGATCAGAGTTAAATCCCTGAAATGGCAATGGGTTGGACATACTGCCAGAAGGACAGACCATTGATGGACAGACGAAATTTTAGATTGGATTCCAAGGGACAGGAAAAGACCTAGAAGAAGACTCCATGGGAGATGGATGGATGAAATTCGAAAGTATGCGGGAGTGACATGGAGGAGACTGGCACAAGACAGACCGTTGTGGAGGAAACTTGGGGAGACCTTCGTCCAGCAGTGGATTGATAATAGTTGACAATGATGATGATCATGATATATATATCACTAACTTGTTTTCTGAGATTCAGAGGTTAACTCCACAAAGAAATACAAACTACCGATAAATTTTTAACTGATTATTTACTTACTGTTGCCGTATCAAAATTCTACATTTACAGCGATCTTGACACACAACTCGGGCTTCACTGACATCCATCACACGATGTACACAAGACCTTCTATACTTCATACTCATAATCTTTTTCTCATGCAGACACTACTGAACCTGTTCCTCCCATGACTTCCTTGGCATTCCTCTGTCATTCCTTCCTGCTACTTGGGCTAAAAACTATTTTTAGTAAGCATCTCATCACTCATTCTTTCAACATGGCCAAACCACCTGAGCATATTATTCTACACCTTGCTAACAACATTTTGCTTCACATTACACAACAGCAACACATCTCCATTCCTCACACGATCAGAACGTGTCTTGCCACAAATATTCCTGTAAGTAATGCATTTCTCCAGCACACAAACGACTCCTGTGTTTCTTCTGTAGTACCAAGGCTTCAGTGCTATAGATCAGAGTAGGCACAATTAAACTTTCATACACAGCCATGTGGGACTCTCTTGAGAACCCATCATTCCTGTGAAAACTTCCTTAAGCAGCTATGGCTTTCAATGAAAAATTCACTCGCTTACTAATTTCACCATCCAATTTGTTCTCTCTGTCAAACATGGTTCCTAAATACACAAACTCATTTACCTGGTCCATCACTGTGCCATTTAGACCAGTGGTTCTCAAACTTTTTAGCCTGTGGAACCTTTTTTCCTACAATATCTAGCAATGGAACCCCTCTATAAATACCATTTAAAAATTAATATACCTATATGCCTATTATTTACCACTAATTTGAAATTAAAAAAAAATAAGCAATCAATAAAAAGGTAATACTTAGAAAAGGCAATGTAGAGCCAAGAAAATTTATTATGCCAATGATGCAAGTAATCATTAATGAAAAATATTAATGTGATGAATGGCTTTGCTTTTTATTGCCACATAATTCTTTAAAATTCGGTTCTATTGAAGAATAATGTAATCTTATATGGGGCTCTGCATTCAGCTTATTCCGGTGATTAGTTTTTGTTGAGGCATACACAGAAAAGCCAGTTTCACACAGATAGGTTGTCGCAAATGGTAAGAGTAGTGACACAGCTTTTTGCGATAATAATGGATATTCCCCTTTAAAACTGCACCAACATTCTGCCACTGGCACTGTTTTATAAAGGGATGTCACTGAGAAATCCGAAATCAGAACACTAAAGTTTTCATATCCATCAGATGAAAAGCAAGGAGGTTTCTCATTTATAACAAATGGATTTTTAATCCATAATTGACTTTTTATTTTTCGAGCTGCTCATCAGGAAAATAGTGACTCATTGAATCGTGGAGAGCTTCCAGATGTTGGGTGATTTCATCATATTGTTTGTTTTCTATTTCTGAGTCCAACTCTGACAGAAAGTTTCTCACAGTTGGAAAGCAGTCAAGTTTGTGGCTACTGACACAACTGGTCCAAAATTGTAGCTTTTTTTTAAATGCCACAATTTTGTCTTTGGTAGTGAAATACATCAATTTGCTTTCCTTGAAGTGCAAGATCGAGTTCATTCAGTTTTGAGAAAATATCAGATAGTTAAGCCACTTGAAATAACCACTCTCTATCATTTAATCGATCTTCCAAATAAAAGTGGTTATCTTTTGAACTTCAGCTCGAAGTTCAAAAAGGCGTTCCAATATTTTACCTCAAGATAACCACCTCACTTCCGAGTGTAGAAGCAATGATGTATGCACACTTCCCATATCATCGCACAAGATTTTAAACAATCTATTATTCAGAGGACGAGCTTTTATGAAGTTTGTCATTTTAACTACTTCATCCAGGGTGCGGTTTAGATGGAGAGGCAAAGTTTTTGCAGCAAGAGCTTGCCTAAGAAGCCTACAGTGACTACTGGTACAATGCTTTGCAATCATTTTGATGCATGCGACAACATCAGATGTTTTTCCCACCATAGCTTTAACACCATCTGTACAAATATCAATGCAATTTTCCAAAGAAATTTCATTTTCTTCAGAGAAGGAATTTAAGATATTGAAGATATCTGCTGCAGTTGCACGAGCTGTTAGCGGCTTGCATAAAAAAAGATATTATGCTAGAGATGCTTCATACGGATATTTTACAAATACGAGCAATATCGCGAGACCTGACACGTTTGTAGACTCATCCATTTGCAAAGCAAAATTGCAAGACTTGATGCGAAAAATAAATTCCTCTTTTACGCTGCCTGCTATTTCCTTCACTCGGCGAGGCACTGAATCATTTGGTAGCGGAATGTTTGATATCTCTTTCACCGAATTTTCACCAAGTATACACTTAACCATGTCAATAGCACATGGCTTGATTAGATTCTCTGCTATTCTATGAGGTTCACCTGCTCGTGCTATTTGATAGCTTACTAAAAAGAAAGCCTCTGTAGCTTTTTCATTCGCTGTATGTGGTGCATGAAAAATATTTGTTTTCATTTTTAAAAGTTCATCACGCTTGCGCACAAAAAAATCAACATTCTTATCTTTGAGCTCTCGATGTGTAGTCGCCAAATGGCGTCGCAGTTTGGCAGGTGCCATTGAACTATTATTATAAATTTTGCGGCATACGGCACACTGCGGATTATCATCAGCATTTATAAATCCGAAACCAATATAGCTCTCATCATACTTTCTTCTTTTTGCAAATTTGTCAGTTTTATCTTGATAACACCTTGCAGAACGTGTATCATTTTCTTGAACTGAAGCAAATTCTTTTGTTTCTTGGTCATTATCATTCTCATCTATATGAGAAATACTAGGCACTGATAGAGAATTCGACTAAAAAATTTTGGAACTTATACATTTGAACGTACCCTGTTTAAGCCAACGATTTATTTCTAATGTTAAGCAGAGTAGAGAGCATAGTTCAACAAGCATACAATGACTAACATTGACCGGCCAAAACTACGCAGCAAATTCTTGCTTCTCCGGCACTCTACAGCCGTCCAGACCTAGGCAACAGCGAAGGCCATAAATCGCCTTATCAGCGTTTCAGGCGCCAAACTGTTTTGACTCCTTCCTCAATCTTTTTGCACCCCTTCTTTGAGAAGTTCTGTCCCACGTGGTTTTCATGGCTCTCTGTCACATCTTTGTTCCTGTTTTTTTATTGGTTGCGAAGAATTGGTTGGTTAAGGCTGTCATCGAGAAAAATATGGAATTAACAGATTTTCTTGAAAATTTCGGCCATGTTTTACAACTGCTTGCGGAACCCCTGGAGGTCCATCGCAGAATCCTGGGGTTCTGCGGAACACACTTTGAGAAACACTGATTTAGACTATTATTACGTTCGGTACTAACAGCTCCTTGCTCAAAAACCATAATTTTGGTTTTTCTCTTATTTGTACTCAGTTTGAATTTTATGTAAACTTCATACATCTGGGACAACATACTCTGCATATTTACTTTAGCTCTCTGCCAAAAAGACTCTGTCAGCAGCACACAGCTATCTGAACACATGGTTATTGCCAAGACATAAACCAGTATTGTTCATCTTGGCATCACGCATGCACACATCTATAAATATATTAAACAACCGTGGTCACATTACACAATCTAGTCTGACTATTGCACCAATAGAAAACCATTTTGATAAAACACCATTCACTCGTATGCAAGCTCTACTGCCAGCATACATGACTTTTACACTATTAAGTAGATTCCCAGTAACACCATATTCATTCAATACCTTCCACAAAAGTGTCCTATTTACTCGGTCGAAAACTTTCTTGAAATCTATGAAGGCAGAAAGAACTTTCTTACCAACAGCCAGATACTTGTCAATTATCACATGTAATGCAAAAATTTGGTTAGTGCAGCCTTTACCAGGCATAAAACCACTCTGAACATCCCACACTTTCTCCAATGTTAGAACCCATACTTTTTCAATAGTGAGCTTACCAAACACTTTCCCTGGCATACTCAGTAGGCTAATACCATGATAGTTCTTGCATTCAGTCTGATCACCTTTTCCCTCACACAAGGGAACAATGATAGCATCCTTCCAATCCCGAGGGTCCATTCCTAACTCCCAGCACAACTGGCAAATTTCAGTTAACCAGTCAATTACAGAGTCACCACCATATTCCAAACAACTCAGCAGTTATGCCACTAACTCCAGGAGCCTTACCATTCTGAAGAGATTTTAGAGCTTTACACACCTCTTCTCTTGAGATCCCTCCTGTGCTTACCTCCTTCACTGTGACATCATCTGTTTCTGCCATAGAATGACCTTTGCTTTCTCGATCTAATAACTCACAGAAGTATTCACCCCATCTTTCACTTAACTCATTGGGCTCCCATATCATTTCCCCGATCCTTTTCTTCACACAACTTACAACTTTGTTTCCCCTATTTTTCCTGTCTCATGTACTTGCAGAAAGTTTTTTTATTTTTCCAAAAAGCCAATTCATGCCTTTCACCTTCTTCTTCCTATCTTTTGCCTTACTCTGGCAAACCAGCTTAAACGCTTCACGGTTCTTACAGTGATATTCATCCACAGAAATTCTACCTTGCAACAGTCCCAAATATACTTCCTTCTTTCTCTTTGCTACCTCTTCAATCTCACTATTCCATTGATCATCACCTCTATTGTTACCCACTATTGTGGTGCCACAGACCTCTTCAGCAGCAGTGACAACACAGTTCTTAAAACATTCCCACTTCTTTTCTACATCCCTCTCACAAGACTTCAGCTCCCACAGTCGTTCTTTGAGTAAGTCAGAATAACGCTGATGATATTCAGGGAGCCTTTCAACCTTTATTCTTTCCATCCTGGGCCTCTTCCTATTCCTTTTCCTCCAAATAAGATTCATTTTCATTCGTGACACTACCAAGTAATGATCAGAGCTAACATCCGCAACTCTCATGCACCTCTAATAAAAAAATTCACTATGGAACTTCAGCAAGACAATAGCCTGAACTTTTTTTATGTGATCCTTACAGCCTCAGGAGAAAAAATGACTACTAAGTTACATTAAAAAAAAACTACAAATGCAAATAAATTTTTGAACTACACTCTTACCCATCCTCTCTATATTAAATTTAATCTGGCTTCCCATACATACATACATATCACTAAGCTGTTCTCTGAGATTCAGAAGTTAGCTCCACAAAGAAATACAAACTACCAGATAATTTTTACATACTGCTGCCGTATCAAACTTATCCATTTACAGCGATCTTGTCATACAACTTGGGCTTCACTGACATCCATCACACATCGTACACAAGACCTTCTATACTTCATACTCTTTTTCTCATACAGACACTCCTGAATCTGATCCTCTCATGACTTTCTTGGTCTTCCAATGCCTTTCTTTCCTGCCACTTGGGCTAAAAATGTTTTCTTAGTGAGCATCTCATCACTCATTCTATCAACATGGCCAAACCACCAAAGCATATTAGTCTCCACCTTGCTAACAACATTTTGCTTCACATTACACAACTGCAACATATCTTCATTCCTCATACAATCAGAATGTGTTTTGCCATACCCCCCCCCCCCGCATACGTAATGCATTTCTTCAGCACACAAATGACTCCTGTGTTTCTTCTGTTGTACCCAGGTTTCACTGCCATACATCAGAGTAGGAACAATTACACTCTCATACACAGCCATGCGGGACTCTCTTGAGAACCCATCATTCCTGTGGAAACCTCCCGAGGCAGCCATGACTTTCAATGAAGAATTCACTCTCCTACTAATTTCACCATCTAATTTGTTCTCTCTGTCAAACATACTTCATAAATACACAAACTCATTCACCTGGTCAATCACTGTGCCATTCAGACTTATATTACATTCAGTACTACCAGTTTGTCTCTCAAAAACCATATCTGTGGGTTTTCCCTTATTTATACTTAGTTTGAATTTCATGTAAACTTTGTACATCTGGGACAACATACTGTGTAACTCACTTTTGCTCATAACAATTGGCTTCACAGTGGCTAAAAAAAATAAAAAAATAGAAGCACTGGATTCTTCAGAAACATCAAAAGAAACTCCATAAAAAAGAATTAAAAAGTACTCTTGCTGAAAATAATTATACTTCTACAATGATAGGAAAAAAAATTAACAAAAAAATAGTCAAATTGTAAACAATTAAGCAATAAAATCAAACTTACCAGAAAGGTCACTTACTGCAAGTGCCTATTTGAAAACCTTCACAGGATTACAGTGATGGAAAGTTGCAAAATCATTTTTGGAGCAGGTAAAATACATTTTTGGAGCAAGTGAAATATATTTTTGGAGAAGGTAAAATACATTTTTGGAGCAACAAAATGCATTTTTGGAGCAGATAAAATACATTTTTGGTATAAGAAATTTTTTTCAGAGCAGGTGAAATTTTAGCAGATAAAACAAATTCTTAAGCAAAAAATGTTTTGGAATCAGATGCACCCTACTCAAATTTAAAACATCTTGCATTGAAATACACACATACATATGCAAAAATTTTAGTTTTCAAATAGATCAAAATTTTTTTAACCATAGCAGGATTCTTTTACAATCAATTCATATTAGCAGTTCATATTCCGACTTAGAAATAGATTGGAAAAGGCTACAATTAATTTTTACATGCATTATGTAAAAAACTTGGCAATATGCTAGCTGGATAATGCTTACTTAGGCACTCCGTTTCTAGCAATGATTCACTTTTCTTGCACGTTTTTGGGTCTTCGTTGAAGTTATTGTCCTATTGTCCCTTGTATGTGAAGCAACCATTCACATCAAACACACTGCTTACTTTGGGTAGAGTCAGTAGATCTTCACTTTAGGATTCAAAAACATCAATTCTTTACCGTTATTATTGCTCTAAGTTTTTCGCCCAGTCTTTGGGCATCCTCAGGCATGTGGCGACTTTTCCACCGATGTTCGTGGTTTACTTCTCGCCAATGGAGTACGATACCCCACGTTACCATTCGTCGGATACGCTGTATTAGATACTTTTCTTGATCAAACCTAGCTGGTGCCATCTATGCTTCACTAATTCTATATTTTTTCTTTCTTTCTTTTTTTTTTTTTCTTCAAATGGTCGTTGATGTTGTCTTTCCGTTTTCTTCTTCTTTTCATTTCCTATCCCTGTTTTGTCTTTTTTGTCAGTTTTTCTTTTGTTGTTCTTTTTCTTGTCTTATTAGCTCTTTCCAAAGGCTAGATAATGTATTAGGGTCATTCTGGTTACACACCCTTGTTTTATTTTTATAAATTAGGATCGATTCTTCCATTGTCATTTGTCTCTCTGATTTTTATTCCTTTTTAGCATTTTAATTTCATCAAATTTTGGAAATGTTTGGCTGTCAATACAGAGTTGCACTAATGCAGTTTTTGCTTCTTTTTTTTTGCCAGTTAAATATGTGTTGTTTTAGCCTAAGTCTAAGTCTTTGGGCATCCTCAGGAGCATGGCGACTTTTCCACCGCGTTGTTTTAGCCTAAGGCTAAAACAACACATATTTAACTGGCAAAAAAAAACAACAACCAAAAACTGCATTAGTGCAATTCTGCAATGACAACCAAACATTCCCAAAATTCGATTAAATTAAAATGCTAAGAAGGAATAAAAATCAGAGAGACAAATGAGAATGGAGGAATCGATCCTAATTTATGAAAATAAAACAAGGGTGTGTAACCAGAATGACCCTAATACATTACCTAGCCTTTGGAAAGAGCTAATAAAACACAACAAAAGAAAAACCGACAAAAAAGACAAAGGAACAGGGATAGGAAATGAAAATAAAAATAAAACGGAAAGACGACATCAACGATCATTTGAAGAAAAAAAATATATAGAATTAGTAAAACATAGATGGCGCCAGCTAGCTTTGATCAAGAAAAGTATCTAATACAGCGTATCTGACAAATGGCAACATGGGGTATCGTACTCCATTGGCGAGAAGTAAACCACGAACATTGGTGGAAAAGTCGCCATGCTCCTGAGTATGCCTAAACACTGGGCGAAAAATTCAGAGCAATAATAACGGTAAAGAATCGATATTTTTGAATCCTAAAGTGAAGATCTACTGACTCTACCCAAAGTAAGCAGTGTGTTTGATGTGAATGGTTGCTTCACATACAACGGACAATAGGACAATAACTTCAACGAAGACCCGAAAACGTGCAAGAAAAGTGAATCATTGCTAGAAACGGAATGCCTAGGTAAGCATTATCCAACTAGAATATTTCCAACTATTACTAATAATTTATTTTACAAAAAATGATTAATTTTTTGCTGCTTTTCTCAATATTTAATTGTTCACTTCTATTTTTTTCTAATTTTTAAAGATATTTAGCAATATCTTGTTTTGCTTCTTTTAATAGCACCTGCCCACTTTCTATTGCACTCATGTCTCTCTTTTTTTAATGCCACATTCAATGTTCATCTCAGCATTGTTTAACATTTTATGAGAGGAATCCAACTTATGCAAAAGTTCAGCTTCTTCCCGTTTCAAATCACCTTGTGAACATTCAATTTCTTCTTCTCTTTTTTGCTCTCATTTTTCCAGCACTAATCTGCTCCTGATATTTTTTCCAGGATTCTTTATAGGATGTCAGAAGTTTTTTGGTTACATTAATTCTACTCACATCTCCATTTAGTCTCCTGCCATGATCTTCATGCTTCTTGCTCTCCGCATGATGCCTACAATCATCGCAGCCGCCATGCGCTAGGATAAAATCGCAGCCACATGGCTTACAAAACATGATTCAGCAAAACTTTAGATGCTTCATAGAAAGGCCATTCTTTACTATATATATCATGATACATTTGATGATAAGTTTTATCTGACTTCGTTCTTTTTGTTGTCATAGCTGTTTCATTGCTACATTTCATTTCATTTTAATCTAAATGAACCCTTTCCACTCAAATAACTTTTCACCCATCTTCACCCAGCACTCGTATTTTTTTTTTTTTTTTTTCTGCAGCAGAGGCGACAACTTAGCAGTGGAAGCTCAGCTTTGGCTTGCCAGCCTCGGCATATGAGCTATAGAAGCATCATCGGCATGGCGGGTGACACTCGACCTATATCGGTGAAAAAGAAATGTCTCGCGAGCATCAATATGCGAGCTATAGATGCGTCATAGACGTGGTGGATAACACCCGACACACAAGCCATTCGGCGATTTCGTAATGTCGGGTGTCACCCAACAGTTGAATGGAAAGGGTTAAAACGTTTGCACCAAAATTTTTACAAGCACAAAGGCACATGTAATCTATGTAAAGAGTTTGCAAAAGGCGCTGAGCTGAGCTCCCTCTTGGCTTTTGCGCATGGCACCCTCAAATGGCTGTATGGGGAATCACGTGACAAACAGCGTACGAGAAGAAACTCCACCTCCGTTGGCGAGAGAAGTCAGAACATCGAAGGCGTATCGGGACTATCTGTAAAGTGCGTTTTTCGACCAAAAGACAGCAAAAAACAGAAAATTGTATGCAGGGATCTTGCGTGGGCTTTTCCATAGTTTTTTGGATGACTTCAGTAAAACCATAAGATGGAGTAAAAATCCGTACAAACTACATAAAATCCGTAAAAGTTGGCATCTCTGAATACCTATGAATCCTTTAGAAACAGAACCATTGTATCTTTGCACATGAGAGCCATTTTCAGTCATCCTTCGCATCAATGAAATAGCTAACGACTGACCTTATGATGTATTTACGTAATTGCACACCTCATCTGGGACAAAATAACCGTGCCATCCCAAAGAGCACAGAACGACATATAAACAATCTCAATTGCAAAACACTCTGAAAGACCACCAAACTGTCTGTAAACAATCTTCATCAGGATTTCATAACGCACGGCATCGTTTCTCCTACATATCATGTGATTACAACAAAACTCCTCCACAAAACCTATTCGTCACCTATGCCGAAAAAACAACAAATTAGAAGGTAGGTGAAAAACATTCCGAAATGTTGGGACTGGCGGTACGTGTTGATTAAGCATTGTTATACGTTTAACCAAATTACTCATTGACCTTTAAATTCGATTCGCCATTTAAACAGCATTTTTTTGCCGTGAAAACATTTCTTTTGCTCAGCAGTTTTTGCTGTGGATTGAAGTTTCAGCGCAAATATTTTTTTTTTTTTTGTAATTTGTAGCAGTTTGGTGCAAGATAATGAAATTGGCGCAGTTCGGCACAATTGCTGAAAACTTTCTATCACTGGGATTAGTTTAAAATTCCATGTTAAGCTTGCTTTGAACCTGAACAATAAAATAAAAAAGTTTTTCCCTCCCATTAAACAAGAAAAGAAAAATGTCCTACTAAAAAAAGGAGTGGTCTACAGTACATACTACAACTGTGGTAACACATATGTAGGAGAAACTGGAAGACAAGTTTGAACCAGCATTCATAGCAGAACATAAAACTGCTAAAAGGAACGTTTCCAAGACACACCTTGACAGACCCATACAAAGTACCGGACATTTGATTAACTGGGACTCGTTAAATTCTCACACATCAACAGCGCTTTGCAAAACGGAAATTGGATGAAAGTCTACAAATCGAAAGAAAGAGGTACCACGATTAATGAATTGAAAGGCTGGGTATTACTGCTTGAGTGGCAGCACCTACTCTCGCTTGAATCAGTCGCGATGAAGGGTTGGTGTGCAATCTGAAAATCTGACAAAAAAAAAGGAAATGTTAAGTCATCCTAGTAATCTCCATATTGCTAAATTATGCCTTTAAGGTATCTCATCACTAGGATTTCCCATGACTTCACTAATACACAGGATTTGCCATGACTTCATTAATACACAGGATTGTAAATTCTTTCAAGTTTTTTGTCAAGTTGGTTACATGTTCACAGTTAAATACAGCATTCCTGCAAAAAATAAATAAATAAATAAAATAATCTAACATCTTGTGATATCAGGTGCAGACCTAGAAGGCATAGAAATCCGGCTTAGTGAATAAACATGCAATGTATTGAGGCAGAAAACCTTTCATTGAGAAGAAATACACAAGGAAAGTTTGCTGTAAGCCAGGAATAATGTTACACCTGTGATGCAGTGGGCTCTGTGTTCAAGGCATTCTTCCCGGCAGGCCCAATATTTTTGGTTCGTTTATCCTTCAAGATGAATGAAGCAGGCCCTTATGGAAAATACTAGGTGAGATTGTAAACATTTATTGAATTTTGGGAAACAATTCTATTTACAGGATATTTACATTTTGACGTTTACGTAGGTGACGATCCACAGAACATAAAAAAGCCCTTTCTCCTGCTCATAGCCACTTCGAATGTCATTGTCTTCCTTCCTTCCTCCTGCTTGTGAGACCCTTAACCGTTTTGGGGGTTGCATTCTTGACACCTTGTAATGAATATCACTTTGGTTCTGCCTCCATGCATGTAAAAAGGCCTAGAGAACATCACCATTGTATTTAACAATGACTGTCTGTTAACAGTCCAAACAAACATGGCACCTTTTAGAAGTTTCACAAAATGTTCAGCAGTGTTTTATAACAATAAATTGTACATTCTCATACAATATATCTTACACTGCCATTACTTGAACACACACACACACACACACACACACGCACACCACACTCCTCACTATAAGGCAAATTTGAATAATGCATCAATTAACTATTTAAATCATGTTTAAATATTTATAGAGGCCTTCCATTCACGGAGATCCTCACAACACCCATATGTATATACAACATACTACATGCACATATTTTTTAAGTGGTCATGCTAAACCTTGTTTGAATAGCATGTTGGAATTCGGGTGTGAGTTGATGACAATGAAAAGGCTGAGTTTCTTTGCACCAAATTCCAATTACTTTTGGTGAACAAATCGGCAGTATAATCAAATTATAATATCATTTTATGAACTTAGCATAATTTTTGTATTTCACAGTTATAAACTGATTGTCTACAGACAGTGTATGTGGATAAGCACTTTTTTCTGCAGCCATTTGCTCTTAAACTGTTAAATACAAACATATTTCAGAGGGAACAAATTAACACAAAAGTTTAATATTTCATAGATACCAATGGGAAGTGAAACCCCTGAAGAAACAATTCTTCACAAATACATGAAAGGCATATACAAATATAATTGTTAGCATATAGGTGCCATATTTTCTACTATTTAAACTGCACTGCCATAAATGGATATCAAACCCGCATATCTCGATTTATGTTCAAGCATGTTACTGTAACCCACACAGGACAACAAAGTTCCAAGCAACTGAAGCTGAGCCGATATAGCTGAAGAATCTGAAAACATTTCAGATGTGCGTTAGTCAAAACAATCTGATTCTTCATCGTAACATCTGGAAAGTTGTTCAGGTTTTACAGTTACATCTGTTTAGCTTCAGTTGCTTGAAACTTCGTTTTCTGGGGTGGTGTAATGGCAGCATGCTCTAATGTAAATCAGGCAATGCAGGTTCAATCCCTTTCCAGGGCGATGCAATTTTCTAGTTTTTCAAAGGATGGCTATATTGAAAACAGAAGAAAATACAATAACTGTGAGCAGATAATGATACTTCAACACTTGGAAGAAAATCTAGAGTATAAATCTACAGTACACAAAAATGAATGGAAGTGGAACTTGCCATTCCAAGAAGTTACAAATTTATCATCTAGATGTGGTTTGGGTCTCTTCTGACGGACTTCAAATAACAACCTTCTTCCCTTTTCAAGTGCTTCTTTATATACTGCAAGACTGACATTTAGACTTTCTGCATTTTCCAGCTCACTGTGCCGGACAATTAGGACGTTTTTCTCTTTCAATTCTTCATGAGGATCCTAACAAAGATACAGTAATTTTGAAAATATGAAAAGAAAAACACATAGAAATGCTCTATACTCATTTTGTGATACACAGAATTTTATTTAAGTAACAAAAAAAAAAAGTTAAAATATATCCCAAAAACATGGCAAGCACAATATTTAACAAGTTGGTGAAATCATGCAATGCACTGATTGTGATACGCTTTCCAACATACCAGAAATCATTACTCAAGTTATGAGGATAATTGGCTGTGGAATAAATCTCGCTCCTGTGTCCTGACCTCTGATGCCATTTCGATGATATTCAACAGAATCGGTTTAGTGTACCTCTGGAACAACATGATAAAGTTTTGTCGCAATTGAAGCATTTTTACTTAAGTTATGAAGCATAAGGGCAATGGAATGGACCCCACTCCTATGTCCTGACCTTTGACCCCATCTCGCCCATTTTTAATAGAATTCGTCTTCAGGTGGTCCCCTACCACATACTGAAATTTCATCGAAATCGAAACATTTTTATGCAAGTTATGTCGCATAAGGGCAATGGAATGGACCCCGCTCCTATGTCGTGACCTTTGACCCTATTTTGCCCATTTTCAATAGGGTTCGTCCCCAGGTGGTCCCCTACCACACACTAAAATGTCATCGAAATCGAACCATTTTTACGCGAGTTATCGTGCGGACGGACAGACAGACGGACGGACAAAGCTGGAACACATACACTTCTTCAACCTATGGTTGGAAAGCATAAAAAATGGGCATCACTGCTCGCTGAATATCCGTAATCGTGGCTGTTGGGTCACTTCGTGGTCCTCGCTCACTCAGTGGTTCATCTAGGTCTTCCAGACCCTTTCTGTTGCTGCTGCGTGCCTTGTTCCATCCACTGCCGCCAACAGCATGTTATGGTGATATCCCCAGGACCGGTATGATGCTCAATATGGTAATAAGACCATCCCGCTTCCTGGAGCTTGGTGATGTGGCTCCGCTCGAACTCCTTCAACTGCTCGAATTGCTTCCAAACTTCCCTCAGAGGCATACTTCACTTGCAAAGGATGGAACCAACACAACAACACGAGTCAGAATGGCAAGCACGTGCAATGGGACTACCTTACATAGCCGGTCAGGCACAGCGCTACGACCCTTCCTTGCTTGCATCACATGTAGGGCCGAGCGTGATACTTGAATGGTTTGCATGTCTCATGATGTCAAACCTACCCACCAAGTTTCATTCCTGTCAGTTGCTTCCTTCTGGGTGCAACTATTTTTTGACAATGAGTGTATAATGCAATATATTCAATGCAAGAAGAAAAAGCTATCACTGTACATTTCAATTAATTGCTGGCTACACCAATTCATAGTGCAAATTTTATTTCTTCACACCACACCAAAATCAAGCCAATTACGTAAAATGCAGAATTATGTCACAGTATATTACTGCTTGCACCTGAAACATATAAACTATGAAGGAACATCTCCATTTATTTGCTGCTTAACCCATTTCAAAAACTTTGCTTTTAACTTTTTCTTCCCAACCAAATGTCACTTATTCCAATGTTCCTGCTGGTCAGTAAAATATAGCAATTAAATTCCCTCCAATTCATGGCTCAGCATTTCCATTTGATCGCGCCACAAAACATTTACAAATCATACATGAGATCAACAAAATAAAAAAAAAGCTGAACATTTTAACTAGGTAAAAAAGTCAAGATGCACTGCAAGAATGCGGACTACTTTCGATTTGTCTTTTGTTGGCTCTGCACCAGAGAAAGAAATATAAAGCATCCAATGCTTAATATTTTTTATATTTCCTTCTCTGCTGATACCTTTCTCTTCCTTTTTTTTATGCTCCCTAATGAAAACAATTTCATTCATCATGCTGAAAGAACTTTTAGCCTGAGGACCATGGTGCATGATATATAACTATTTCAGCTGAATGGTGTAACTTTGAGAAGGTGAATACATAGCTGTTGGCATACGCACGCATAAATTATTCTCCTCGATTAGGAGGGATCAGGACAAGTTTAATACGTTCCAAAGGCACAGTGTCTATTCTATTCCATTAAAAGCTACTGAGTCTGATATACAGGATACCAATTACATAGGATCCACGATTCAAACCGTTGCAACCCGTATTTCTGAACACATGTACAATGCCCGGACTGGATCGGGTACCACTGCCTTATCCCGACTAGTTAAACAAGGCCAACACATCCAGACTGGAACAACACCAAGATCTTAGCGACACCTGCAACTAAGACTAGCTTATTATTCACTGAAAGCACGTATATAACTTTGTTTGCTAACCAATGTTGTAATGACGACATGATGTCGACATTACCATCATCATGGAGACATTTTATTTTACACCATTGTACATAGCATCATAATCTGTAATCGTGGTTATTGTATCTTTATAATATTTGCATGTTTGTATATTTAACAAGTGCGCATGCGTGGGATTGAGCGGTGCCACCATGCCAATGCATTGTGGGTTATTTTTTCCCAACTTTATAATCCCGGAACCACCCCTCTGCAGTGCCTGATGATGGACCCATAGTGGGTCTGAAAGATCTTGCATGTATATATGGTTTTAAGTTGTAAATAAAAATTCATCTTTTAATCAGCAATTATCTCCATTGTTTGGTACCATGTCTAGACAGTAATCAGTTATTTTAGTGTATGAAGGTGAACACTTTTGACACCATGTGTTAATTCTTACAAATTTTCCAACTTTGTCACTTCAGTTTTTGGAAAATTTCCCCTCCCTTACCGAGCTTAAATGCAAACACTTGTGACTTGTGGGTGGGGAGGAATACCATTTAACAATAATGCAGGAGAGTGGAAACACTGCGAGGGGAAAAATTACAATTATGAGAGAAATCATTGCTCTGTTTGACTTTTGTTCTTGGAAATTTTCCCCACATTTTCAAACTGAAATACAAATAATTATGGAATAAATTTATATTTAACAACAACACTGGGCATACAGAACATCATGAGAAAAAAACTTATGATTCTAGAAAAAATCATTACTCCATCGACCATCTGTTTTAGAAAGTTTTGTGGAACACAACTTCTGGTGCATTTGGTCAGTTTCTTTACAGTATGTGACTGAGGTAATGCTTTCACCAGCATTCAAGAACCTGTAGTGTATGTAGTGTTTTGTTGATAGCTGTTCATGGTGTGTGAACACCATGAACAGCTGTCAACAAAACCTTCTTTGGCATCAACCTTGGTTTAGGACGTTGTTTGGGAGGTTCACAATGTTTTTTTTGTTGTTGTTGTTGGAGGTTTAACGACCACCGCGAGCAATTCAGTGGGCTATAAGCTGTCGCCCGTACCTAATTTAGGTCACTGGTTCCAGGGAAGGGAGAGAGCCAGTGCCGTAAGACAAACACAACATCCATGCCTCACTGGGATTTGAACCTGGACCCCTTTCGGACAAATAATCAGAGGCCATCGCTTAGACCACTGCACCACTGGGGCGACTCACCATGGTTCAGCCACTGTCCAGATCACTTACGGTTGTTGCATAGCACCCACTTTTCATCAAAGATTACAATGCGATCAAGTAGGGGCTCCTTTTTGTTGCAAAGCAAAAGGTTACTGCACATCTCAAACTTCTGTTTCTGATGCTCCTTTAGTTCATGTGGGACCAACATATCAAGCTTCTTGACCTTACCAATTTGGTAGAGATGTTCGGAAATGGTTGACACCGACACATTGTACTGTTGTTCTCATCAACTTGCACTTCCCCATTCTTTTTTTGCAAGCGCCTTTTTGGGGTCTTTGCGTGGCTTGGACTTCTTTCTTTTCAGTGGGCACTTCACTTTCTTTTCAGTGGGTTCTTTTCAGTGGGCACTTCACTGTTGGCTGTTGTGAGTGGCTTTCATGAGGTGTTGTTTCGGGTCTTTTTTGTGTGGCTTAGAGGACATTGTTGACAAATTCTTATTTTTAACTTTTTGTCAACATATGAAAAGCCACATATCTACTGCTCCTGATGATTACTGGTAGTGTTTCGGCGAGGTTCATGTTTTGCATGCGTTTTTATTGAATGTGTTTTTGCGATTTGTTTGTTAAATTTTATTTGCCAGACTATCTTGTGTGCTGAATTTGCACTTCTTGTGTGTCTGGCTTGTATTTTGTGTACTTGATCTCTGCTTGGCATGGTTTTGTTCGGTGTTTTTGGTTTCCATTGATGACCAGTTGCATTTTTTAGTGTGGACACTTGGAATACCACATTACACTTTATGGGTTCCTTGCCTTACTTATTTATGTGTGGTTTGTGTTGACCTCTCATTGTTGCTTATCTGTTTGGTACAGTTCAAGGTTGATTTGAGTATTATATATATATCATCATCATCATCATCAACCATTATCAATCCACTGCTGGATGAAGGTCTCCCCAAATTTCTTCCACAATTGTCTGTCTTGGGCCTGTCTCCTCCATGTCACTCCAGCATACTTTCGAACTTCATCCTTCCATCTCCCATGGGGTCTTCTTCTGGGTCTTTTGCTGTTCCTCGGAATCCAGTCTAAAATTTCAGTTGTCCATCGGTGGTCCGTTTTTCTGGCAACATGTCCAGCCCATTGCCATTTCAGTGATTTCACTCTGGTCATGATGTCGTCCACTCCTGTCATTTTCCTTATCTATAAGTTCCTCTTCTTATCTTTCCTGGTTACACCAAGCATGCATCTCTCCATGCCTCTTTGAGTTGTCTGCAGTCTTTGTATGTCTTTTTTAGTTAAGGTCATGTCTCTGCTCCATATGTAAGCACTGGCAGGATGCATTGATTAAACACTTTTCTTTTGAGACATAATGGCATACTGCTCTTAAAAATTGTACTGTTTCTTCCAAAAGCTCTCCATCCAAGTTTTATACGCTGATTAATTTCTTCATCAATGTGACCCTCACTCGATATCTGCTGCCCAAGATAAATGTAGGAATCGGTAGTCTCAAGCTTTTCACCATCAATCGATAAATCTTCGTTTCTTGTAAAAGCAATGTACATCACTTTTGCTTTCTGAAAGTTCATTTTTAATCCCACTTCTTTACTCTTGTCAGCAAGTTCTTGGATCATACTCTGCAGCTCTGAAGGAGTAAAGGAGTAGTTGCAAAGATGACTACGTCATCAGCAAAACGAAGGTGAGTTAAGTAATCTCCATTAATCTTTATCCCTTTGTTTTCCCAGTTCAAAGATTGAAAGACATCTTCCAATGTGGCGTTAAAGAGCTTGAGAGATATGGTGTCACCTTGTCTCACTCTCTTTCTAATTCTTATATATATATATACACACACTGAAGTTCCTGAAAAACTGGTACACCAGTCTAATACTTGGAAGGTCCCCCACGGGAGCGCAGGACTGCAGAAATACGACGGGGCATGAACTCCACTAGCGCTTATTTATGCTGTAGGCAATGCACACCATACTTCCTGCAGAGCATTCCACAATTCGGGTGTATTCTGAGGACTCGGATTCCTGTGTTCGATAGTGCATTGCATGGCATCCCAAATGTGTTCTATCACGTTCAGATCTGGGGACTTGGGTGGGAATGGCAACACCCCAAACTCAGATGAATGCTCCTCTACCCATAATGTGGCATCCTATTACTTGTGTGGAGGTGCATTGTTCTGTTGGAACAGGCCCAACCCATCAGCATGAATGCAGGACATGAACAGGTGTACCTCGTCAGAAAGGATGCGCACATAGCGTTGGCTGGTCAGAGACATTTTGTATACATACCAGGGGTCCCAGTGAAGTCCTGCTAAACACACCCCATACCATTACGGACACCCCACCAGCCGGTACAGTTCCCTGTTGACAGGTGGGATCCATGGCTTCATGGGGTTTGCGTCACATACGAATCCGTCCATCTGCCTGATACAGTTGGAAACGCGACTCGTCAGACCAGGTTACTTGTTTCCAGTCATCAAGTATCCAGTACCCAAGTGAGGTGCATAGCTCTGTGTTGTGCACCCATCAAGGGAATTTAAGTTGGGCGTCGGCTCCCAAAGTCCATATCGTGCAGGGTACTTTGCACAGTCCGGATGCTGATGCTAGTTGAGGCTCAAGCATTGAATTCTAATGATACCTGTGAGAGTGTTGCACGCCTATCGCGTGAAATGATTCTTGGCAGCCGATGATGGTCACGTTCACCCAATGTTTTTTTACAGCCACACTGGTATCATAGGTTGGAGTTTTTGCCGGAATTCTTGTAGTCACGGTACACCCTTGTAATGGTCGTCAGTGAAAATCTGAACTTCGTTTCTACCTCCGAGACACTATGGCCCATCTCACGAATGCCAACTATGACACCGCGTTGAAAATAGCTTAAATCGTTATTACTTGTCATTCTCATGCCGAAAACAGCTCTGACAGCTGGCAAGGATGTCTATCACTTTATATACACACTGGAGGACACAACCGAGTACGCGCATAGGTGGTGTTGCTATGTATTTTGCATAAGCTCGCCTGTAACAGTTTTTCTGGCACTTCAGTGTATATATATATATATAATATATATACACTGGCGGAAAGTGAAAAAAGAACACTAAGAAGGAGATGTCGGATACCAATGAAATTTATACAGCATAATAACGGAATACAGAGGATAACGTGATCAAAACGTTATGGCAAAATACAGCTGTATTTGCTGGTAAACTGAAAAATAACATTTCCAGGTAACATGGTTAGTACGAGGTTGAACCGCCATGAACTGCATCCCACTGTGCAATTCTGGCATGGAGTCTCTCGTACAGATGTTGGATGTAAGTTTGGGGTATTGAGTTCCAAGCATCCTCAACTTGGACGCGTAAATCTGGGATGGTCGTGGCTGGCCGTGGAGACCGGATAAGTCGCTGTCCCATAAAATCTCCCACGTGCTCAATGGGGGACAAATCCGGTGAACGTGCAGGCCATGGAAGTTGTCTCACACCCTGAAGTGTATGTTGCGTTGCACGTGCCACGCGTTATCTTGCTGGAAAACACCATGATGGATTGACCTAACAAATGGCACAACAACGGGCTGAGTGATGTTGTTGATGTAGGAAATGCTGTTTAACGTATCTGGTACAAACACTAGTTGTGTACGGGAGTGATAGCTGATCGCTCCCCACACCAGGAGACCAGGTGTAGGCCCTGTGTGACGCTGGCAGATGCAAGAAGTGTTTGTACCGGGTGGAGCCGCTCCCCTGTGCATCTCCGAACACGCATACAGCCATTGGAGGCTCCCAAGCAGAATCTGCTTTCATCGCTGAACACGACAGATCGCCATTGCGTTCTCCAGTGCAGATGTTGGCGACACCAGTGCAGCCGTTCCTGACGGTGGGCTGGAGTCAGAGGTACACATGCTAGAGGCACACATGCACGTAGTCCTGCATCTAGTAGACGGTTGCAAATTGTTCGCACAGTCACCTCAGGTGCAACGGCATCTCGGATTTGCGTCGCAGTGGATGTTCTGCTTGACAACACCACTCTTCTTATGCGTCGATCGGCCCACTCATCAGTCCGTCTGCGACTCCCGGTTCCACGTCTTCTCAGGTGGGAATGTTCCTCGGACCATCTACGCCACCATCGTACCACCACTGATACTTTCCGTCCAATTCGCTCCGCAATATGACGATACAACCATCCCGGCCTCTCAGAGTCCGACTAGATGACCTCGTTCAAAGTCCAATAACTGCTGAAATCGTACACGTCTTCCATGTCCAGGCATTGCAGCTTCTTCAGGGTCTTCGCACGTGTCCGTATGCCAACGACTGATTACATTCACTTCGCCGTACTCCTTAAATACCACTGATGACAATTTGCATATTATGCCATGCTGTGGCGTAAGCGCTCACCGGTTGGTCCCGAAATTAACATCACACCTACGTAAACTCGACCCCATTAACATATGTAAATTTCATGATCGTCCGCCAATTCCTTCTTGGTGTTCTTTTTTCACTTTCCGGCAGTGTGTGTGTATATATATATATATATATATACCTAAGAGCAGAGTCAAAGACTAAATTTAACACCTAACAAATTTTAAACTAAATTTGCAAAAAAAAAAAAAACAAAAAAAAAAACTACCTGAAGATCATAACGCGCAATGCAGCAGTTTTGAATATTCAGAACTCACACACTACCAAGCATAGACTGTAAAAAAATAAAAATATTTAACAAGAACTAAAACAGTATAGAAAAACTTAAAAGCCCAACAGGCATGAGTAAACAATAAAATAAAGAAATAGCAAAACTGAATGTAGAAAGTGTCGAGAATACTGAGCCTTGGCTTTATCAAGGACCAGCAAAAACTCTGCATTTTCTCACTTCCACAAAGACCTAGTTGGAAATGGGTTTCTGCAAAGCCATAGATGCAAGAATAAAGCCCACCAAATTTTTTTTTTTTTTTTAATTAGCAAAACCTCCTCAGAGTTGCAGGTAGAATAATTTAGTCAAAGTTTTTGCATGCATCTATAACTTTCCTGGCCCAACTCACACTCGTCATCTGCTACAAAAAACAGAAAAACGATTACAAAATCACAAGTTGTGCAGAGTTTTTGCTGGTCCTTGATAAAGCCAAGGCTTGGCATTCTCGACACTTTCTACATTCAGTTTTGGTATTTCTTTATTCTATTGTTTACTCATGCCTGTTGGGCTTTGAAGTTTTTCTATACTGTTTTAGTTCTTGTTAAATAATTTTACTTTTTATTTTTTTACAGTCTATACTTGGTAGTGTATATATATATATTTACACTGAAGAGCAATTGAATTAGAGATACCTGTCTAGTAACGTGTAGCACCACCTTTCACTCTGATGACGCCGGCGATTCGTCTCGGCATGGACTTGACAAGACACAGGAAGCGCTGGGAAGCCGTACGGATCCACGACCCCTGAACAAGCTCCCACAGTTCACAAAGATTTGATGGAGGGGGGTCAGTGCCTCAAACATCTCTCTCGATGGCATCCCAGATGTGCTCGATGGGATTGAGGTCACATGACCTAGCTGGCCAAGGAAGTGAGATCACCTCAGTGGAGTGTTTATCCAACCATTCTGATACAATTCCGGAGCGATGGCATGGGGCATTGTCTTGTTGTAGGATGAGGTTCCCAGTGGGATGTTGAAGACGCACAAATGGGAGCAAATGGTCATCCAGGATATCCCCGTAACATTCACCTGTGAGGGACAATGTCACACACATCAGAGGTCCCATTTCAGTACACATAAACAGTCCCCAGACGAGAATGCCACCCCCACCAGCTTGAAGAGTACCCTGCTGGCAAAAAGGATCCATCGCTTCATGTGGTTTACGCCGTACTCGTATCCTGCCCTCCGCATGTACCAACGTGAATATAAATAAGTGGTAGGCAATGCATGTAACTAACAAACAAATTAAGAAGAAGGTAGTGTAGAACACGCGAAGTTACGTATAAAAGTTTAATGCAAATATATTTTGGCCATTACTATGGCCTTCATCAGTGCGACTACGATTGGTTTATGTTGCCAGATTGGAAAGGTAAGTTTTGTAATGGTAACTTCGGGTGACGTGATGCAATGAGGGATTTCCAGATGTAAGGAACGAAAATGGGGAGCTGAGAGTTGCAATTTTTGGAAAATAAAATTTCCAAACTTTCTCAAAACCTCAGAGCATACTGATTTTGGAAGGGAGTCAACTTTTTAGTATCGGACCAAAGTGGAATAGCGGAAGTGTCACCCATGGTAAGAAGAGATAAGGCAGATGAAGGTTTTCCAAATTTCACATCAGATATGTGTTCCTGAAGTCTAGAAATTTTTTTCCGGAATGAACTTCCTATGTACACAGTTAATCCAATGTTAGTCTTGATCGGAATTTTATACACTCCAGGCAAAGAAAGTGGAGGTCTTGGGTCTCTCTCATTACGGAGTATAACAGAAATTGAAGGAGAAGAATGAATGGCAAGTGTATATCTTTCCCTTTTGAAGATACTGATGAGTTTGTAGGCAGAAGGTTCGTGGTAAGGGATTGAGCCAGCAAATGTTAGTTCCTTTTTTGGTGAAAAAGGTTGAAGAGCAACAACTGGTTTTTTCTTAGCATTTTGAATTAATTTAGAAACCAGGAGATGGAGAAAGCCGTGTTGAGTAGCGATCAAGCGGATGTTTGCTAATTCATTAGTTAGATTAATTTCAGTGTTACAAACCAAATGAGCTTGATGAATGAGAGACTTGAGGGCTGACAGTTTATATTGGTGGAAGGTATGATAATTGAAAGGAATAATGCTACTGGTAGAAACTGGTTTTTCGGTAGACAGAAGTGGAAAGAAGATTATTACATTTTGAGATGCTGACATCCAAGAAATTTATCTTGCCATCAATTTCTTCATTAATAGTGAATCTAATGGATGGGAATTTTTCAGTGATTAAATTTGTGAGTTGCAATATATCTTTTTTAGGATGAGGCCGGCTGACAAAAATATCGTTGAAATAACGAAGCCATAAGGTAGGTTGTTGGTCATGCTGCATCACTATTGATTGCTCAAGATTTTGCAGGTATACTTCAGCCAAAAGTAGGGAAAGAGGTGACCCCATCGGTACTCCTTGGTTTTGTTGATAGCATTGATTATTAAAAACGAAGAAACTGCGTTGACGAAGATAATACAGGCAATCATACAAATCCTTGGTTAAAGTGCCATCCATGGGGAATAGTTCTTTGAATTTATGAATGAGTAGAATGTGTGCTTCAAATTGAGGCACAGAAGGAAAAAGTGATTCAACATCCAGGGTAAACATACTGGCATGACCATCAATGGAATTTTGAAGTCTAGAGATGAATTCAGCAGTGGATGAGATATTGAAGGGGTGGTTATTAGTGATAATCTTGAATTTTTTGGCAAGACATTTTTCCCTCTAGTGGAAAATACTCACTCTCCTGCTTGTAACCTGGAAAAACGTCTTGCCAAAAAATTTAAGGTTATCACTAATAACCACCCCTTCAATATCTCATCCACTGATGAATTCATCTCTAAACTTCCAAATTCCATTGATGGTCACGCCAGTATGTTTACCTTGGACGTTGAATCACTTTTTCCTTATGTGCCTCAATTTGAAGCACACATGCTACTCATTCATAAATTCAAAGAACAATTCCCCATGGATGGCACTTTAACCAAGGATTTGTATGATTGCCTGTATTCTCTTCGTTAACACAGTTTCTTCGTTTTTAATAATCAATGCTATCAACAAAACCAAGGTAGTCACCTATATAGGGTCACCTCTTTCCACACTTTTGGCTGAAGTATACCTGCAAAATATTAAGCAATCAATAGTAATGCAACATGACCAACAACCTACCTTATGGCTCTGCTGTGTTGACGATATTTTTGTCATCCGGTCTCATCCTAAAAAAATCTATTGCAACTCACAAATTTAATCACTGAAAAATTCCTGTCCATTAGATTCACTATTAATGAAGAAATTGATGGCAAGATAAATTTCTTGGATGTCAGCATCTCAAAATGTAATAATCTTCTTTCCACTTCTGTCTACCGAAAACCAGTATTAGTAGGAAAACCAATAGCATTATTCCTTTCAATTATCATACCTTCCACCAATATAAACTGTCAGCCCTCAAGTCTCTCATTCATCAAGCTCATTTGGTTTGTAACACTGAAATTAATCTAACTAATGAATTAGCAAACATCCGCTTGATCGCTACTCAACACGGCTTTCTCCATCTCCTGGTTTCTAAATTAATTCAAAATGCTAAGAAAAAACTAGTTATTGCTCTTCAACCTGTTTCACCAAAAAGAACTAACATTTGCTGGCTCAATCCCTTACCACGAACCTTCTGCCTACAAACTCATCAGTATCTTCAAAAGAGAAGCAAATAGCAAATAAACTTGCCATTCCTTCTTCCCCTTCAATTTCTGTTATACTACGTAATAACAGAGACCCAAGACCTCCGCTTTCTTCGCCTGGAGTGTATAAAATTCCGATCAAGACTAACGTTGGATTAACCGCGTACATAGGAAGTTCATTCCAGAAATTTCTCTCAAGACTTCAGGAACCCAAATTTGATGTGAAATTTGGAAAACCTTCATCTGCCTTATCTCTTCTTAAAATGGCTGACACTTCCGCTATTCCACTTTGGTCCGATACTAAAAATTGGCTCCCTTCCAAAATCGGTAGGCTCAGAGGTTTAGAGAAAGTTTGGAAATTTTATTTTCCAAAAATTGCAACTCTCAGCTCCCCATTTTCGTTCCTTACATCTGGAAATCCCTCATTGCGTCACGTCACCCGAAGTTACCATTACAAAACTTACCTTTCCAATCTGGCAACATAAACCAATCGTTGTCGCACTGATGAAGGCTATAGTAATGGCTGAAATATATTTGCATTAAACTTTTATACGTAACTTCGCGTGTTTTACACTACCTTCTTCTTAACCAACGTGAATCTCGACTCATCAGTCCAGGCAACATTTTCCCACATGTCTAGGGTCCAGTGGCGATGTTCCCATGCCCATGCTAATCCTTGCACCCTGTGATGTGCGGTCAGCAACGGTACCCTCGTGGGACAATGGCTTCTGAACCCCATAACGAGGAGATGGTTCTGGATGGTGTGGCTGCTTACACGTTTTTGTGCACCAGTGTTAAATTGCCGAGTGATTTCTTGCACTGTGGCCTGTCTATCCACTGTTACAATGCAAGCTAGCCGATGATGATCCCGCTCATCCACATGCTGTTGTCCACGGCAGTTGGCCCTTGCAGGGATGGTTTTACCGGATTCGATGTACTTATGGTTCACCCGTGACACAGTGGATCGTGAAAATCCCAGTGCCTGCATGACTTCTGAGATGGAGTGCCCAATTCGTCGAGACCCGACAATTTGTCTACGATCGAATGCGCTTAGATCCTTCGTTTTGCCCATACTGCATCCAACTCTTACCGATTCCGGTCGCATCACTCCTTATATTGTCGGATCGCTGCATACGTCATGTCGCTTCCGTTTACAGGGTTGCCCACAGTGCCACATTTTCAAAACGGCAGCTGTCTGTAATTCAATTGCTCTTCAGTGTATATATTGATATATTGATAGGATGTAAGGTCAGGTGATGCGCAACATCACAGCCTCTCCTTGACAAATGTCAACCCCGCCTTCTCGTGGTGCATCCTGTTCCCACTAAAGGAGCTCTGACAACCGCCAATAGCAGTATAACTATACCATAGGAAGTCAATTTTTCGTGCTGAAGGATATTAAGAACACAGTTTGCCGTCTTTACACGATTTTAAAAAATTAAGGTTAAAATGATATATACATTAAAACATGAGCACTTTCAAGTCCACTGTGGACCCGTCATCAGATGGTGTGGTTGCACTATGCCCTGGGAGGGTATATATTATATAGTATGCACACTGACGAAACAGTATGTTTTGGCATGCGCATGCTCACTACACAATCATGTCGTTTCATTGGATCAGCCGGTATTGTCTCTTTCGCTGTAATAGTTACAAAGTAGTTTCCATGGCAACGGTATAATGATAGGGGTATCGTCGTTACAGCATTATGCCCTATGTTTATGTATCAATAGGCTTTCTAACAGGAGGATAGATGAACAGGTAGTCGGCGTATGTAACATAGTAACATCATCCCAGATAGGTTGTTGTTGACCCTTCAGGCATAGTCTTGAAAGGGCGGTGGAGGTGGAGCATTGTTTTAACATTGTATCCATGTTCAGAGACACGTAAATTAATATTGCGACGGGTCAAACCTATGTATATCTGGTCGGTTACATCTGTATTCATAGCTTTTAGTGGGATTGCGTACACACAGAATTTGGAACCATGGGGAATCTGCTCCCTGTCATTTTTAATATGGGCGAGAATGTTGCACGTTTTTATGCCAAAATCAAAGTTAAACGGATGACATGCATTTTTTAGGGTATTTGTGACAGCAGGGATGTATGGTAGTTTGCCGACATATGAAGTGGTTGGTCTCGTTCTTGGTAATGTTGAGTGTGATGCATTAAAGACACGGTGCATTATGGAGTTAACTGTGGTAGATGGATAATTATATAATGCTGCAATATCCATAATTTTTGCAACTTCTAGGTCTCTTTGATCGGTTGAGGATGAATGTGTAACTGCTCGGTGAAACATAAAGTGAAGGGCTGAGAGTTTTTGCCTGAGTGGGTGGTAGGAGTTATAGGGAATCATAGATATTGTTGCAGTTGGTTTTCTATAAACAGAGTGAGTTACATCGTTCGTATTAGGGTTTCTTTCCAACAAGATGTCCAGATAGGGTAATGCATAATTGGTCTCAAATTCCGTAGAAAATTTTTTGGAACTGAATTTTGTAGACAACAAGGTGGTGAACTCGGTAAGGCTTTCAAGGGTGGACTGCCAAAACAATAGCACATCATCCACGTATCTCAGGTATTAAATAGGTTTCACATGAAAGTTTGTGAGGACTTCGTTTTCCAGGTCTTGTAACAACAACTCAGATAGAACTGATGAGAGGGGTGACCCCATAGGGGCCCCTTCCCGTTGACAGTAAATAGTTTCATTAAATCGAAAAAATGTTCTGTTGTACACTAGTCTTAAGGCATTAACAATGCCTTGAATTTCATTATGGGTATAAGTTCCTTGGGCTGACAACATTTCTTCGATGATACGGTGGACAGCAAGCACAGGTACGTTACGGTATAAGGAAATGATATCTAGTGAGAACTATACCATCGGGATTAGAGGAAATGCTATTCCACACTCACCAATCCGCTTGGCCAGGGTGATGAGTTATGGCCAAACCACTCCAAAATGACTCCACAACTTAAATCTTGGCCCTCAGTCTCCGGCAACTGGAATGTACCTGGCCAAGGCAGCAGCCAGTGCGACATGAAGGCAGAGGGTGCTAAGATGCACCGGGACCGGACTAGGCTGCCATTTGATGCTGATTTTAGTTACTTACATTCAACACTCCCTATCTTCTGATTCAAGGCTTCTTGAATTGGAAGAGGAACTACAAAGGATCTAGTGGGACATCGTCGGGCTAAGTGAGGTAAGTAGAAAAGGAGAAGATCTCATTGAACTGAAAAGTGGACATCTCTTCTACTATCGTGGGACAGATACTGGCAGAACTAGTGATGTTGGATTTATAATAAACAAGAAACTGAAGGATAAAATTGTAGAAGTTAAAAGTTCCTCTGACAAAACTGCACGACTTGTTATCCAACTCTCAAGAAGATACCAGGCTCAGATTATTCAAACTTATGCACCCACCACAAGTCATGCTGAAGAAGAAATTGAAGAATTTTATGAGAAAATTCGCCATCTAAATAATAAAGGCAAGCAGCACTTGAAAATAATTATGGGAGATTTCAATGCAAAAATAGGGCAGCGGCAACAGAATGAAATTTCAGTAGGTAAATTCGGTCACAGCAACAGAAACCAGCATGGAAATACTCTCGTACAGTTTGCAGGGCAGAAGGGTTTTTCATCTTGAACTCCTTTTTCAAGAAAAAGCCACACAGGAAATGGACATGGAGACATCCAAATGGGACGACAAGTGAAATTGATTTTATTATGTGTAACAAAAAATTCATCATAGAAGACTGCAGTGTGCTAAACAAGTTCAACACAGGTAGTGGCCATAGAATGGTAAGATGTAAGATGCACCTCAACACTAAACTTGAGCGTGGCAAGCTCATAAAACAAACAAAGTGTATTGACGTGACCAACCTTAAAAAGCATCATAGTACCTTCAAATTAGAACTGAGGAACAGATTCTCTATTCTAGAAGGTCTAACAGCAGAAGAAGTGGACATCACTGAAGTTAACAGAAAACTAACCAAAACTCTTATGAAAATAGCAACAAAATTAGCTGGGTCTAAGAACAAGTTGCATGTGAACAAATTATCAGGAAAAACCAAAATGTTGATGCAAAAAAGAAGAGAGATGAGAACATCTATAGAAGATGTGACTTCCAAAGTGGAATATATAGAGCTATGAAAGACAATACGAAAAAGTATCACTGAAGACGTAAGGAAATTCAACTGTGAACTAGTGAGGAAAGATATTGAAAACAACCAAAGCCTAAAGATAGCAAAGGGACATCTCAGTAAGGGAAGAAAATAGATTATGGCACTGAGAAAAGAAGATGGTTCCGCAACAAGAAATAGAGGCAAAATTTTGACAAGAGTGAAAGATTTCTACTCAAAATTATATGAAAGGGATGATACATTAATAAGAGCAATGAGAGAAACTTACCCCTACCAGTAGGTCTGTTTTCTCTGAAAAAAATACATTTCTTTGCACGTTAATCTCCATTTTAATATCTACGGTTGGTTTGGGCTGCTGGTGCGGCGGTTATATGGTCTTCAACTTGTTCTTTTATTTGACTGAGTGAGTAATTTATTAATCCATACTTCTGCAATGATACTTGATCCAAGAAACCTCTTTTTTACTTAAAAACCTATATTTACACTGACTTTGAATAACCCTAACCGGTAGTCTAATTGGCTTATAAAACCTATCATTTAGTGAACCTAATTGCGTGAACATTCAGAAACCATAAACTAACTCCTTATTTACAAACACCAAAACATCTAACAAAAACATTTAAAAACCTAAACTGCAATTATTCACAACAAACTTATCTCATTGCCCTCTATTTACAAACTCATCTCACTCTCTCATTCATGCACCACACCTCTGCCGTTCCCAACGTAGATTGCCCCGAGCAGCTTTCCCCCCGTCCAGGGTCATCATCAGGAGGCTAGATGGTATCAGCCCTGCTATCACAGTGTGAGTGAGTGAGAGAAGCGATTTCTTGCGTCAGCCCCATCTCCTACGTCATATTGATACATGTACTCCAGACATCATAAAAGGTACCAGAGTTCTTCCAGTCCTCCCAGCAGAAGTTGCACACGCAATCAAGAACATGAATCGGGGAAAAGCTCCAGGAGAAGATGGAATTACCGTAGACATCATACAAGAAGCAAGTGGAGAAATTGAAACAGTACTCGCCCAAGTTTTCAGTTTTCACTCGATGCCTTAATGAAGGGAAGATTCCTGAGGATTGGAATAATGCTACAATGATCCTGCTACATAAAAAAAGTGACATTGAGGATTTCAGGAAACCTATCAGTGGTTTATAAAATCTTCACTAAAGTTCTTTCACACCGTTTGAAGGTAACACTGGACATGGCTCAACCGAGAGAACAAGCTGGATTCAGGAGTGGTTACAGCACTATAGATCATATCCACGTACTGAGAGAACTAATTGAAAGAGCGAGGGAATATGAACTTCCATTGTGCATGGCTTTTATCGATTATGAAAAGACCTTTGATTCAGTGAAACCATCAGCAGTTACAATGGCTTTGAAATCCTGTGGTATTGAAGATGCATACATTAATATTATTAATAACATATATGAAAATGCAAGTGCAAAGATTCGGCTGTTTGAGAATACACAGAGATGCCAACATCTGAAGGAAGTCATCAGTAGTCCATATGCGCGGCGCCCGTAGTTCTTCCGTAGTGACGTCAAGTCAAGTTCCCACATTAAAATTTGCAGGGTAGCATGCATATTTCCCAGAATATACTGCTACATTTTAAGCAATATATTAATCTTGATTGGGGACAATACTTGGATAAATTTTGCAACATATTTAAGTCCCCTTAAAATGGGGGGAAAAAAACCTTGAGTAAATACACAAAAAATACATACCATTTCAACTCCACCTTTTAATAAATATGTTATGTTAATAAATATGTTATGTCATAAGTGTGTGATGCCACACACTTATGGTTATTGCTCCTGTTTTTTAGAGTGAAAATGCCGACCTCAATCGTCTTTTCCGCCGTGTGCGATTGAAAAATCAACAGCACACGGGGAACAAAACCCATGGTTTTTGGATACCCGAGACGATTTTAGACACTGAAATTTTTGCAAATAACTCTCCTTGAATTTTTGACAACTTTTTTGCGTTTTAGATCCGAGAATATTAGTAGAGACAGCTGGCCCTTTACCCGACGCTATTGCAAGTAAATTCGTACACGACAAGCACAATGGGAGCAAAGAAAGAACAATTAACTTTGAAAGATTTCATAGCTTTATTATGCGGATAAATAGAAAATTAGCATTAAATGCTTATGATACGAAAAAACTAATCAAAAAGGTATTTTAAATCGCATAAATCAATCAATTCTGTAAAAAAAAGGATAAAATAAAGCATCCCTTTGTTTAGCAGAACATTTTTACAAGAGAAAAAAAAAAAAAAAGAACTGCACTTCGCAAATCTGTCAAAGTAACATAAACAATTAAGCTCTTTACTGACAGCGAGGAGCGTGGGAAAATAGGCCACGACTGTGCGCACACACCCAGCAGCTAAGAAACGTCTCATTGCAACTGCTGCTAGAAGTTTTCTTTGGCTGGTTGCCAAAGACACATGGAGAGACTTTCTCTTGCTCTGGGCAGAACATACTGCGCGTGAAGAACAAACTCCCGGGGAGGTAACATAAAAACAGGCAATAACAGCGTCCACACATCCAGGTAGCTTAGTTATGTGCTTTGCCGGAAAAAACAAACATTCAGGATTTCTTTGATCCACAATTGTTTCCTTCAACCTGATGACTATTTGCTCAGAGCATTTTTTTTTCTGATACCCCGTCCGCCCCTTACTTTGGTGAAACAAATATGCAATAGCAATTAACTATTTAAATTACATTTTAGCAAAAAAAACAAAAAAAAAAACACCATTATTCATGGAAACATGCGACCGCTGCAAACATGGAAATTCCAACGAATAACATTCCTTGTACTGCTGCAAATTTTTATTTTTTTTCACACCACTGGAACTGGAAGCCACTGAAGCACGCTTCATGACTACAGCAATTCACGTCACACCACAACTAATCAACTTAACAAGAACAGAAAACGCGGAATCGACTCTAGTCTACCTCTACCCTCCAACAACTTACGTTAGTTCAGGACGCAGTTAAGGTTTTCCCGAAGTTAACAGACGTCATGCATTACGAACGCCTTTCCACGGCAAGCCAGGTACAAAGTCACATGATCATACAGAACGATCTCCACTGCAACATATCCGCTTGCTTGTCGGCCAGCCAAACATGCTTGCTGTGTAACGGCTTCGTGACGTTACCGCAAAAAACACTACATTTGACTATGCTTGACTTTTTTCTTTCAAATAACTAAAAAAAAAAGTTTTCCAGAAATATCAGAGATTTCTGGAAAAATCCGTAGTTTTTCACACTTCCTCCATAGTCCGTAGTTTGAACATGATATCCGTAGAAACTACGGACAATCCGTAGTACTTGGCATCTCTGAATACAGCACACATAAAAATTGGAAAGTTAGTGAGACAAGGTGACACCATATCTCCCAAGCTCTTTAATGCCACATTTGAAAATGTCTTTCAATCACTGAACTGGGAAAACAAAGGGATAAAGATTAGGAGATTAATCTAACTCACCTTCGATTTGCTGATAGTTAACTCACCTTCATTTTGCATAAGTTTGGAGATTAACTGATAGTTAATTCACCTTCGTTTTGCATAAGTTTGGAGATTATTTAACTCACCTTCGTTTTGCTGATGACATAGTCATTTTTGCAACTACCCCATCAGAGCTGCAGAGTATGATCCAGGAACTTGCTGACAAGAGTAAAGAAGGTCACGGCAATACAGAAATGATGAATTGAAATATAATACAGATGTTGCAAAAAATTATGGGTATCCCAGTAAAAAAATAAAAAAATGGATTAATGAAGTACAGAATAATAGCATTAATTCTTCCAACATAAGAAATAATAATAAGCAGATTAAATATATTGGATCGTTTCCGTACATAAAAGGAATTTCTGCTGAAATTAATAAATTATGCAATAAGTATAATTTACAATTGGGCAATAAAGTGCACACCATTAAAAATACTGTAATCAATACGAAAGAAAACAAGAAGTGCTTGGACAGAGCTGGTGTTTACGAAATTCCTATAAGTAACAATCCCACAGTATCATATATAGGAAGCACTAAAAATAAACTAAAACATCGTCTACAACAGCACCTACGGAATTGGCAGAAAAAAGAAGCAAAAACTGCATTGGTCCAACACTGTATTGAACAAAAGCAATACCCAAAGTTTGATGAAATAAAATTATTAAGAATTATCATATGGAAAGGCATTTGAGATTGGTGGAGACAGTGTTGATTGAAAAAAATAGACACAGGTTATGTAACGCTAATGATCCTAATAGCTTAAACACATATTGGAAGTATTTGATCAGAATGGAAAGTCGCAGAGAACAGAGGGGGAAAAGGAAAGGGAAAAAATGATGTAACAATATATAAGAAAAAAGAAATGTTATGATAGAATATAAGATGATTAGTTTCATGAATCAACTACGATCGGCTATCGAACAGATATTTATAAGTACGAAAGGACAAGAAGGCTATTAGGTCATCTGATAGATGGCACCACTGCGCCTGAACAGTGAGAAATGGGAATGAGATGATGCTGTGTGAGCACTGGAACATTCGCTACGTTTTGAGGGCGGTGACAGGTGGTTCATCAGTTGCGTTCACTCCTTGAGAATGGCCTGGGCTGAGGCTGAAAGTGCTAGGATAGTATGCTTATTTCTAAGTGGGGAGAGGTCCGTGATTGTCGAGTATAGTGGTTGTGTCAGGTTTTTAGGTTTATTTTATTGGTTGCTGGTATGCATTTGTAAATAATTATGGGTTACAGTTTTTTAACTTTGACATTTTAGAAAATGTGTAATATAAGTTTTATTGATTGAAGTTTTAATTAGAAATTAGTGTTTTAGGGAGTTCAATTATATATACTTGTGGTTGATTATTTTGAATCCGTATTTAATCATTGAGAAAAGAAAAGATGGGAACAAAGTTTGCGTGAGTTGAAAATGAAGTTTGTTTTTTTTCAAAATGTAGATTACGTCTAAATAGCACATGAATAATTAAGCAACTAGGTGACATTTGACATTTGCAATGCTGTATGAATATATGAAAGAGTAAAGAAGTGGGATTAAAAATGAACTTTCAGAAGACAAAAGTGATGTACAATGCCTTTACAAAAATGAAGATTTATCGATTGATGGAGAAAAGCTGGAGATAACAGACACATACGTTTATCTTGGACAGCAGATATCAAGTGAGGGTCACATTGATGAAGAAATTAATCGGCATACAATACTTGCCTGGAGAGCTTTTGGAAGAAACAGCATAATTTTAAAGAGCAATATGCCATTATGTCTTAAAAGAAAAGTGTTTGATCAGTGCATCCTTCCAGTGCTTACGTATGGTGCAGAGACATGGACCTTAACTAAAAGAGACATACAAATGCTGCAGACAACTCAAAGCAGCATGGAGAGGTGTATGCTTGGTGTAACCAGGAGAGATAAGAAGAGGAACTCATGGATCAGAAAAATGACAAGAGTAGAAGACATCATGAGCAGAGTAAAATCCCTGAAATGGAAATGGGCTGGACATACTGCCAGAAGGACAAACCATCGATGGACAGTCGAAATTTTAGATTGGATTCCAAGGAACAGGAAAAGACCCAGAAGAAGACCACATAGGAGATGGGTGGATAAAATTCGAAAGTATGCGGGAGTAACATGAAAGAGACTGGCACAAGACAGACCGTTGTGGAAGAGGCTTGGAGAGACCTTCGTCCAGCAGTGGATTGATAATGGTTGATGATGATGGTGATATATATTGATAAAGTATAAAAATGGTCTTGAGTCATTAAAACAAATGACTGTGGAAAATATGTACAGAGCATTAATTTTGTTATCCAAAAATTTTATTAAAAAAAAAGGTACATTCAGTTAGAAACTTAATTTGAAGAGGCAGGATATTACCTGCCCCATTAACAATTCTCAAGTTCCAAGAGCTTTTCATGAAGTTCATTAACAAGAAGTAATAGCACTTTTTCTTTAACACTGTGACACTAGGAATTTGATTTTCTTCTGCCTGATCAGAGTGAACTCTAGAGGATTTCATTAATTCACAAATGTCCATTTCATGCCTTTTTTTTTTAATCTTGATTTAAGACATTTTGTCTTCCACGAGCAGCATTCACTATTCCCCCTGCACAGATTATTCTAAATTTTACGATAAAATCTAACAAACTAATGTCAATAACATCAGTTTAAATGGAGCTTTACATATGTGAAAACGTAAATGAAGTTAGACTCCAAAATACACCATTCAAATTCAAAAATTGCCCATTAAAATACTTAAATATGTTAAAGAAATTACTAGTTACAATGTTCACTTATGATCAAAAACACGAAAATATAGAATAACAATCTTCAAAAAGAAAAACTTTAGCAGCTATTTACAGAAATGACCACATGCTGCTCAGTCAAATGAAGTTATTTATACTTTTTTTCTATCTATTTATATTAGTTTAAAAAACTCCTAAAAAATAAAAATGTGAAGGCTTAATGAAAGAATTTTTTTTAATGGAGTGTTAAAAAACTTGCATCCAGAATAGGGATAAGCCTTTCAAGCTAAAACTCTGGCCATTTTCGAGCAATTCCTACAGTTGTATCCACAAGAGGGCTAATGGGATAAAGTGAAGTCTTCTCTTTTCCATGGAGGGCATGGTCAAATACATCACTATGTAAGGTAATTATCAATGTTGCAGGTCCTTTGCTGACATCTAGTGGGATAAATAGAAGATCAAATTGAGACTATTTATATCAACAAATAATCAGGTGTAATAAAAATAGCGACGTTTATCACGATTACATGTTTATTATACATCGACTATAGTTTGCAGAACATTTGGCTCGGCATCATCAGGACGAATGGAGCGTAAACATTCAAATCATTGTGACATCCTCAGAGTTCTGATGATCACAGATTTTGATGAGTTGTTTCCATGCACTTGAAAGAAATGGAGTAGACGTCAATCAAGTCATTGATAGGCTGTGAAGAGTTCCAGTATATGTGCAAAGCTTCTAATACATTAAGCTTGATAGTCAAATCAGGTTTTTCAACAAGTGTAGCATTTCCAAACAAAAATTTATGGTTATTTTCGTGACAATGTTGGGCTATAGACGACTTCTTCAGGTCATAGTTCCATACATAGATCTTCACATGGAAACTTAAAGCCCTGTGGGTCTGTCCTATATATGAAAGTCCACATTCACAAAATACCTGATAAATTCCCCAGAAATTCCTGTCTATGATGTAGTCTATTGATCTGTAAAAATTCATCTTGTTTATGGGTTTGAAAATAACATTGAAATTAAAACTTTTGAGAATTTTTGAAATTCCGAAGCAAATCTGAGGAGCAATGGGATAATCGCCCAATTCTTTCATATTGGGAGGTCTATTGGCGTGAACGACCAGACAGGCTTCAGTTTCCTAAATTTTTTTGGACAGCTTTGTCTATAACAGAAGGGCTATATATCCTCCATGTACTGCAATTCGTTTAAGAAAATCAAGCTCTTTCTGCAAGGAATCCTCAGCTGAGCATATATGTATTGCACGATATACATATGTGTAGAAGGCAGAGATTATTTGTTTCCATGGGTGATTTGATTTTGCATGTGGGGGTAAGTAACAACTCACCAAAATCAATGACCATCAGAACTCTGATGATGCCACAATGATTTAAATGTCTATGCTCCATTTGTTCTGATGATGCCGAGCCAAGCGCTCTGCTAAACTATAGTCAATGTGTAATAAACATTTAATTGTGGTAAATGTTGCTATTTTTATTCTATTTCAACACCACACATTCATGGTTTTTTTCTTATTAAGGATTTCTTTCAATTTGTTTTCATACTGTAAAAGCAAATTCCAATTAGTTGTTATACTGGTTGGAACATGAAAATTACATAATGTACTTTATCTTTTTAGCACGTCTTTTGTAAAAAAAAGATCGTGCTTATGTTATTGGTTTGTCTGTTCGTCCATCCGTCTGTCTGTAGACATGATATCTCTGCAACTAATTGTCCAATTTGAAAAATTCTTTTTTGCATTAAGAAGCTTGAAATATGCGAATGATGACCCTTTATTTTGTTTCTGTTTTACGAGGCACAGTTTTGTCGCTAGAGGGCGTAAATGCAGATGATATCGAATTCAAAACACATTTTATTTCATATATTTGCTTCTAAGCACCCAATTCAAAAAACCCTTTTTGCCTTTCAATTCCACTCATGGCTAAGATTATTTTAGGAATAGTCACTTTTTTAAGTTATGCATAGATTCTCTGCTAGGGGGCGTAAAAGTAAATTGTGTTTCCCCCGATATCTCTGCTTCTAAAACTCCTGGTGAGAAATACTTTGCATATAATTTCTGATTTTTGGTATAAAACGATTTGGCCACCAGGAGGCGTAAGCCCTAATTTCTGCTTTGTAGATATTTCCAGCAAAATCTAAGCTTCTAAAAGCTTGATTGAAAAAATCTTTTGTGGACCGATACCGCTCATGTCAATAAACATTTGAGAATATTTCCTTTCTTAAAATAATGCATGGTTTCTCCGCCACGGAGGCGTAGAGGTATATCCTTTTTCTGTCAATATCTCTGCTCCTAAGAGCCGAATTTGAGAAATTCCTTCTTTGTTAGATAGCGTTTCCGGTGTAAAATGCTTTCACATAATTTCAAAATTTTCAAGTAACACATAGACTTTCCACTAGGGGGCGTAAGGTAAATAGCGTTTTCCCCGATATCTCTGCTTCTAAAATTCCGATTAGAAAAATTCTTTCTGCACCGGTAACAGCTGCTGATAGGAAGAATTTCTAATACTTGATAAAGAATGGTGTGGTCACCAGGGGGCGTAAGTGCTCATTTCTGCGTCTCATGTATCTGTAGCAAAATCTGAGCTCCTGAAAACTCAACTGAAAAAATTCTTTCGTTGACCGATGCCGCTCACATCCAAAAACCTTTTGAAAATATTTCCTTCTTAAAATAATGCATGCTTTTTACGCCAGGGGGCATAAACGCATATCTTATTTTTGGTTGATAGCTCTGCTTCTAAGAGTCTGATTTGAAAAATTCTTTATTTGTTGGAGAGCGTTTCCACCAGGAAATGTTTCTCATATAATTTCAAATGTTTTGTAGCGCACAAGTCTGCCACCAGAGGGCATAAGTTCACGTTTCCATTTACAGCAATATCTGCGGGACTAAAAACCCGATTGAAAAACTTTTTCTTCGGTCAGATACAACTATATAATACATAGAGATTCAGTATCTCTTTTAGAATTGCTATTATGCACATTAAAATACGGACATGTGATTATGGTCGTGCAGTTATTTATGACGCTTATTATTGAAAAAATAAAGACTAAAAGAAAGCAAGAGCAATTACTCACATATATTTGTCCAGAGGTCGTTTTTGTTCGCATACCATATCGCATACCATATGCGAACAAAAACGACCTCTGGACAAATATATGTGAGTAATTGCTCTTGCTTTCTTTTAGTCTTTATTTTTTCAATAATAAGCATCATAAATAACTGCACAACCATAATCACATGTCCGTATTTTAATGTGCATAATAGCAATTCTAAAAGAGATAATGAATCTCTATGTATTATGCATTTTAACCATGTATAACTTGTGACTTCCTTATACGAAAGATATACATGAAGTATCCAGATACAACTAACTAAGCAAACTGAGTGTGTATTTTCTTTCCAAAATAATGCATAATTTTGCTGCTAGGGGCACATATGCTTATTCTGTTTTTCTCAAAATCACTGCTTTTACATGTGCGATTTAAAAAATTCTTTCAACACTGGATGCCATTTACCTTGTAGAACATTTGTAGTTCACAGTTCTGCTGGTAGGTGGTGTTTGTGTACTTCAGTTTGCAGCTGTATTGCCGTTTCTAAAAACGCTATTGAGAAATTTCTTCTTCGCTGTAGGCCATTCGCTACAACAGAGATGTGAAGCAGTATCCTCTTTATGTAAAACAAAGATTTCCCACTAGCTGCATAAAGGTCGAACACTTTTTCAATGAAGAATAACTTTCCTGTTATGCAAATTTTTTCTGTTAGCAAATGTAGACTTATATCATGTTTCCTTCTATATTTCTCCTTTTAACTCTTTGATTTGAAAATCTCTTTGTCTGTGGTACCTTCCTTGCAGTATGAGAAAGTTTTTGTTCGCCATTTGTTAATTTCCGTAACATGTTTTTTAGCCACTGGTGGAACTAAGTAGATGTTTCTATTTCTGGATGTTTTATCGATTGTTGGAACCAGTTGATTGTTTTCCAAACAGGATCCATTGACTTTGAATAGCTTTGATAAATTTAATTCGCCTCAGAATGGATTCAAAAGACGTGCTTATTACATCTGAAAATTCAAATTCATTTTTCTTTTTCAATTGCAACAGGTTTTGAAATTTTTAATTCACATTCAATTTTATAAGTAGCTCCCTGGAAATTGCTTATACAATATAAAAATAAATTTACAGAAATACTTAACAACAACAACAACAACAACAAAAATAACATCTATTGGACCGCTTGATTATTTATCAATATAAATAGTATCAATTTAATTAAAAATGTTTCTACTTACTCTGGCAGGAGGCGGCATAAGAACCTGCAAACAAGGCAGTTAGCCATAACTGCCTTGCATAGTGACATATTTGATACTGTCCTGCACAGAAAAGAGGAGACTTCATCCTACAACAGTAGCCCTCACTGCAGGCATCACAGTACGAATTGCTTGCCAGAGTTCTAGCTGAAAGGCTTTACAGAGGTCCCAAGTATTTTAACCTGCAACTTCGGTAACTGTCTTGCCCAGTGACATATTTATCATGCCCTCCAGAGAAAAGACTTCATTTTACATCATTAACCCTTGCTACATGCACCACAGTAGGAATTGCTTGCCAGAGTTCTAGCTGAAATGCCCAGCAGATGTTGCAAGTGTTTTAACCCGCAACTTTTGCTAACTGCCTTGCACTATGACATATTTGATCATGCCCTCCACAGAAAAGATAAGACCTCACTTTTCCTCATTAGCCCTCACTGCAGACAGCACAGTAAGAACTGCTTCACATCATGACATTTGCTTTCAGAAAGTGAAAATGATTCTGCTGAATATAATAAGTAATTATTGAGTTCATGTATTACTATTTTTCAACTCCAAATTGTTTTTTTTTGTTTATTGGGATAATTATGCTACTTGATTTCACAATTGAATTCTAATTGTGGTAGTTGTAGCTGTGCATTAATTTTCGTGTTGTTTTTCATTTTTTTCTCTCTTGTGGATTCTGTTTTCACAGAGTTGATTTGTTTTTTATTGTAACTAGTCTTTCTCTGATATTTTTATTTTTTGGTTATATTTGTAAGACCTTAAAGATAATTTTTGAAATGCTTCACAGTTCAGCTTGATTTTGACTTACTATAAAACTATAATTATCTATTGATGTACTTAATTGCATTTTTGTGGATGGAGGTATTTTGTACTTAGTGATTTTGTAAATAGTGGTATACTATACCGTGCAAATTAATTGGGACAAGCTATTTTATTCTCAGAATTGTAATGTAATCGCCAGTTGATGTCGGAAACCCACGTAAACCGGTTTAATCAGCTGTGAGGTGGTGTGACTGTTAGAACTTGATAGTAAGAATGTGGTTTGACAGGTTTTAAACAAGAAATAGGCACTTCAGCTTCAGTTGTGAGCTTTCGTGTGTGACAGGTGGATGTTAGTTTTTGCTCTCTGTGAGTACGTGTTGCTTTCGTGTATTGAAAAATGGATGTTTCCCCAAGGAAGCGTGGAAAAATAATTGCTCTGAAGGATCACACTTCTATGACAGTGAGAGATATCGCTTCTGCAGTTGGTCTAGGCAAAGCAAGTGTATCAAGACTGCTTACGCGATACAATGCATCTGGATCATCGTCTCCATAGAGGAGAGGCAAATGTGGAAGAAAATAAAAAACAACTCCACGAACCGATAAATATCTAATCAGAAATAGTAAAATGAATCCAAAAAAACAAAAAAAAAAAACAAGCACCAAACTTTTTTTTTTTTTTTTTGATTGGAGGTTTAACGACCACCGTGAGCAACTCAATGGGCAATAAGCAGTCGCCCGTCCCTAATTTAAAGTCACTGGTTCCAGGGAAGGGAGAGAGCCAGTGCCGTAAGACAAACACAATATCCATGCCTGACCGGGATTTGAACCCCCGGACCCCTTACGGACGAATGATCAGAGGCCAGCGCCTTAGACCACTGCGCTACCGGGGCGGCACACCGACCTTCAAAGAGATTTATTGGCTAGTGGTTGTGATGTTAGTGATTCAACTGTACGCCGTAAGCTTCTGGAAGGTGGCCGGAAGGCAAGAAGACCAACGAAAAAACAATATTTGAATGCGAAAATAAAGATAAAATGTTTAGCATGGGCCAAAAAATATAAATCATGGACTGCTGACGACTGGAAAAAAAGGTAATTTTCAGTGATGAAACTCATTTATTTGTGCAGGGTTACCAAGCAAATGTCTTAGACAAAGCAACTGTGAACCCTTAAGACCTGAGCATGTCAAACAAACTGTAAAACACCCTCTGAAACTGATGTTTTGGGGTTTCTTCACATGAAATGGCACTGGAAGCTTAGTTCCTGTTCAAGGTATGATGAATTCAGCCAAGTACGTAGAAATATTACAACGTAGGATTGTTTCATTCTTGCAAACTTTTGACGGGACATTTCAACATGACTTGGCCCCATGTCACAATTCAAAATTGGTCAAGAATTTCATGCTGGAAAATCAAATTCATTTGCTTGATTGGCCTGGAAATTCACCAGACTTAAATCCCATAGAAAACTTGTGGAATATTTTAGAGACATTTAGGTAAAATTGACTGTACAACCAAAGAACGCATGATAAGGAATGCTATAAAAGTGTGGTTCCACGATTATGAAGTCAAAAATATGTGCACTTAATTAGTGGATTCAATGCCAAAACGAATTCAAGATGTCATTTCTGCTAAAGGAGGACATACTTCATACTAATACAGGTATTTATCAGTGTATATCAAGGCATAGAATGATATAAAGGCATAGTTTTGGAAAAAAGAGTGATTTTTTACTTTGTCCCAATTAATTTGCACAGTATAGTATCTGTGTTTGATTGAATATTGCATTTGGAAAGTTTGGAACTGTTATTATACATTGGAATGGTTAGGTAGTGTTATTTATAATACTAATGAATGTATTATTAGTACTCTTTAAATATCTACTGTAAATAGGAGCTACACTGCAATAACAGAATTTTGAATATTGTTTGCTTTTTTTTTTTGCTTATTATTGTATTATTTAAAAAAATGTAAATGTTTAGTTTAAATCTCTGAATGCTGTTTTTAAAATAAATAAAGGACCATGTTGGTCCCTTTGTAGTGGTGAACGGATTTCCCAGTCAGTACACAATGTACTGATTGGGAAATCCGTGGAGCTAGATTACAATAACAGAATTTTGAATATTGTTTGCTTTTTTGTTTTGTTTATTATTGTATTATTTAAAAAAATGTAAATGTTTAGTTTGAATCTCTGAATACTGTTTTTAAAATTAATAAAGGACCATGTTGGTCCCTTTGTAGTGGTGAACGGATTTCCCAGTCAGTACACAATTATTAAATTTAATAAATTTTCCTTTTGTATTTAATGCTGTTTGGACTAGATTTATTAATTGGGTTAAACATTGGATAATGTTGGATTTTAGGTTATTACCGTAGTTTCATTAATCCCTGCAAAGCCTTTCCCCAGTAGAACAGGAATTAACACATCAGTACTTACATCATTAGCCCTCACTGCAGACACCACAGTAGGAATAGCTTGCCAGATTTCTAGCTGAAAGGACTTGAAGATGTGAATTTTGATAACTGCCCCTTGTACAGTGACATATTTGACCATGCCCTACACAGAAAAGAGACTACACCAGAGGGGGGGCTTTTCATGTTTGAAGGCTGCAAGAAGTTAGCTGTAAGGCGACATTCAAGAAACTTCAATTAAATATATTTCAAAATGTACATTATTTTGTAAAAATCTAACTACTATGTACTAACTTCAAAAAATGAAAAAAAATTCGTTAATTTTAAAGTTAGCTAACCTTTTAATGACTTTGTTGTGACTGCTTTTTGTTGGAAAGCATTTGAATATTTGGTTGCAACATGGAGGTCTGCAGTTTCAGCTGATCTTCTAGATGGGTATCCATGATCTGTGACCTTAAGGGCATTTTGATTTGGGTTAGGTAGGAGAATGAAGATTCACAGCAATAAATGGCTGAAATGCAAAATAAGCATTTTCCATGCATGTTGCCGAAAACGTGGGTATTCTATTGCATTTTTCCATACTTCAATTGGATCTTTCTTAGTGTCAAATAAGGACTTTAAAATGTCATCTTCTGAGAACTCAATCAATTCCATCTGTAGTTCTTTAGGAGACATCAACTAGGTGAGGTTGAAATGCTAATTTGAGTGTGATGTCCCGATTCTAAATGTCAGTGAACCTTTCATTGTATTATTCAATTAATAAGTCTATAACAGCTGCATATTCTTCAAATAATTCGTATGAATCCTCCTGCTCACCAATGACCTTTGCTAACTGTGGAAAATGCTCATCCAAAATTTCCTTTTGAAGAAGAAGAGTTTTGAAAAAAATATAGCTTTTTTTCGTAACGCTTGGATTTTTTGTTGCATATCATATATAGACTTAGTTTTACCTTGCAAAAAAATATTCAAGTCATTTTGCTTGACGTGATATCACACAGGAATCCAACATTTCTATAGAAATCTTCTTTCAATAATTCACATTGCTGATTCTGTTCTTACATACATACATACATATATAACACTAAGCTGTTCTCTGAGATTCAGAGGTTAGCTCCATAAAGAAATAAAAACTACCAGATAAATTTTTAAATGATTATTTACTTACTGTTGCGGTATCAAACTTCTCCATTTACAGCGCTCTTGACACACAACACAGGCTTCATTGACATCCATCATATGACGTACACAAGACCTTCTATACTTCATACTCATCATCTTTTTCTCATGCAGACACTCCTGAATCTGATCTTCCCATGACTTCCTTGGCCTTCCCTTCCTGCCACTTGGGCTAAAAAGATTTTCTTAGTAAGCATCTCCTCACTCATTTTTTCAACATTGCCAAACCACAGAAGCATATTAGCCTCCACCTTGCTAATAACATTTTGCTTCACATTACTTGATCTGCAGCATATCTTCATCCCTCACACAATCAGAACATGTCTTGCCATGTTCTGATTGTGTGAGAAATGAAGATATGCCCCCGTAAGTAATGCATTTCTCCAGCACACAAACTTTCAAAATGTTTTATTCTGAGCGAAATTTAAAGGGAACGAAGGCGGTAGGCGGCATGTGCCTTTACAATGCATATATATCACTAAGCTGTTCTCTGAGATTCAGAGGTTAGCTCCAAAAAGAAATACAAACTTCCAGATATTTTTACTTATTGTTGTCGTATCAAACTTCGCCATTTACAGCGATCTCAACATACAACTCGTGCTTCACTGATATCCATTACACGCCATACACAAGATCTTTTATACTTCATACTCATAATCTTTTTCTCATGCAGACACTCCTGAATCTGATCCACCCATGTCTTCCTTGGCCTTCCTCTGCCTTCCCTTCCTGCCACTTGGGCTGAAAATATTTTCTTAGTAAGCATTTCTTCACTCATTCTTTCAACATGGCCAAACCACTGAAGCATATTGGTCTTCACCTTGCTAACAACATTTTGCTTCACATCACACATCTGCAATACATCTTCATTTCTCACACCATCATGTCGTGTCTTGCCACAAACCCCACGTAAGTAACACATTTCTCCAGCACACAAACAACTCCTATGTTTCTTCTTCAGTACCCAGGTTTCACTGCCATACATCAGAGTAGGAACAATTACTGTTTCATACACAGCCATGCGGGACTCTCTAGAGAACCCATCATTCCTGTGAAAACCTCCCAGAGCAGCTATGACTTTCAAAGAAGAATTCACTCGCCTACTGATTTCACCATCCAACTTGTTCTCTCTGTCAAACATGCTTCCTAAATACACAAACTCACTCACCTGGTCAACCACAGTTTTATTTATACTTACATTACATTCAGTGCTACCCATTCCTCTTTCAAACACCATAACTTTGGTTTTTCCCTTATTTATACTTAGTTTGAATTTCATGCGAACTTCGTGCATCCGAGTCAACATACTCTGCAACTCACTTTTGCTCTCTGCCAACAGGGCAGTGTCATCAGCATACAGCAATCTGCACACACGGATATCACCAAGACATAAGCCGCTATTATCTATTTTGGCCTCACGCATGCATGCTTCCATAAATATATTAAATAGCCATGGTGACATTACGCAACCTTGTCTAACTCCTGCACCAATGGAAAACCATTTTGATAAAACACCATTCACTCGTACACAAGCTCTACTATCAGCATACATGGCTTTTACACTATTAAGTAGATTCCCAGTAATACCATATTCATTCAATACCTTCCACAAAAGTGTCCTATTGACTCGGTCGTAAGCTTTCTCTAAATCTATGAAGGCAGTAAAAACTTTCTTCCCAACAGCCAGATACTTTTCAATCATCATGTGTAATGTAAAAATCTGGTTAGTGCAGCCTTTACCAGGCATAAAACCACTCTGAACATCCCACACTTTCTCTGATGTAAGACCCCGTACTTTTTCAATAACAACCTTACCAAACACTTTCCCTGGCACACTCAGTAGGCTAATACCACGATAGTTCTTGCCTTCAGTCTGATCACCTTGTAAAGTATACTCTATATTCACTTTCCTTTTGATTTTACTATCTCTGGTTATTTTATTTTACTATGTAAATTATCTTCTTACTGAACGAAATATTATTTCACCCGATGAATGAGATCTGGCAATGAGTGTAAGTCATGACGTGGTGGTAGCCAGTATATATAGGCGCGTTCATCGATAGCCAGGGAGCGTTTGTTATACGAGGAGAGCGTTTGTTATACGAGGAGAGATTTTGTTGTTATAAGGAGAGATTTTGTTGTATGTGATTAGTGATTCTTCATTATTGTGAAACAAGTTGTGTGTGTGTGCTTTGGATGATCAAGCGTACCGAATAAAAAAGCTGTCGTAAGTACGTCTTTCTCAATTCATAGTTTTTGTCAGACCTCTGTCTGGCTGTTAGGTTTATATCATTAGTTTATTACCATTTAAAACCAGCGTTAAGACTTTATTCATGTTCTTAATTAACTAGTAACAACAACCATTTGAATTCATTATTTGAAGCTTAGTACAAGTATATCATTAGGAAGAGCTTATTCATTATAATTAGCTTAGCGGAAAGCAAAATAAAGCTAATTCATTATAATTGGCGCCCGAACTTTTCTCGAACACGAGATCTTGACAATTATTACCCATGTCTTCCTTACCTGAGACAACTTCAATTTTTCACCCTAAGGCAAGTCTCGATGGTGATGGTGTTTGTTTTGACAACTTGCAAGAAGCCTGTGGCTCTAACTTTTATATGAATGATCTACATGTACCCAGATATTCTTCACAATTTCATAATGCACCAGCTTCCTATTACTCTGAGTCGCGGGTCGTACCTGAGGGAGTTCAATCCTCTCAGCGAAGCAGAATGCTTGCCCATTTCGTGGCGCATGCAGGAACAATTCATTTCAATGGTTTGGAGGGGTCCTTAAAGTTCCTCGAAGATCTGGAAGATCATTTTGATCTATATAATATTCCTGAAGACTGCAAAGTCCAAATCGCCGGCACTTGCTTGAGGGATACCGCTAAGACCTGGTATCGGCAGTGGAGAGTGTCGAACCCGGATTCTCATTATGAGAATTTCCGTGCAGAATTTTTGGAGGTCTTTCCTTTCGGCCTCAGTCGAGCTAGCCTTGCTCAACAGCTTTTTTCGCGTCAGCAAGGTCCCAATGATAGCCCTGTTGCATTTGCGTTGGAAACTACACTCTTATATAACCTATGGGATCCACATGCCAGTCATGTTGACATGTTGGATACCCTCATGCAGCAGCTCGACCCATTCTTACAAGATTTTCTTGAGGTTCGACACCCTGCCACAATTCATGAATGCCTTCGCCTCATACGCACGTATGAAGAGCGACATGGCAAACATGGTTCAACTCACCATGCTCGGGCACGCCGCGAGGCTTATTACGAAAACCCTCAGCGGCATAATAACTTTCAGCGCGAGCATACTCAAGTGCACACCCAAGCTTCATACGTTCCACCACACAGAAGAGTGGCAAACCAACAGCGAGTTTCTGAACAAGCTTCGGGATATTGTACAAATGCACAGTATGCTCGACCCCGTTTCAATCAGCAGCATTCGGAACGTTTTCATGCTCAGGGCAATGATAATTTTTCTGCCCGTGCTGAGGGCGGACGTAATGGATATGAAAATGTCAACAGACACGCGGAGTTCCCGACGCAGGTTTCACGCAGTTTTCCTCATCGTGAAAATTTTCCCGATACCCGGCAGGGTCGAGGTTTCAGACCACATGATAATCCAACCAGGATTCCTTTAAACTTCCAAAGGAAGTAGACCAAGGGTCGGTCCTGCTTCCTGATACCAAACATTCTGACCCTAAAACAGTATTAGTCACTGTTGAAACTCCTCAGTTGCCTGATGTATTCTTGACAATTGAAGATATTATTGTCGAGACAAAGTTCGACACTGGTTCTGAAATATCAGCCCTAAATACAAAGTTTTGCACTGACAATTTTCCTGCAGTCCTCGTTCAGCCTGCGACGCAGTATTTGTGAGGTGCAAATAACGAAATCTTCAGTATCACAGGAACTGTCACATTATCTCTAGGGCTGGGAAAAGCTCGTTTTACGCATTCTTTCCTGCTTATAGACGAGCTACCTGTGAAATGTCTAATGGGAATGGACTTTATTCATAAGTTTCAAATAACTTTGAATTTCGTACAACATGTGATTTCCTTTCCGGAACCTGTCGAAATGATTCCTACGGTTCCTGTAGATATAACGAGTTTGTTATTGAGTAACCAATTGAATGAGAGGCAACGAGACCAGCTTTCTCTCCTTTTACAGGAAAGCCCTGGTTTATTTTCTGATCAACCTGGTTTCACACAGGTGGTTTATCATGTCATTGACACTTATGGTTCGAAACCAATTGCGACGAAACCTTACCCTTGTGCTCCACATAAAAAACAGGAAATGCAACTTCAAATTTCTGAAATGATTAAGCAGGGCATAATCAGGGAATCAACAAGCGCCTGGGCTGCTCCTGCCTTTTGGTTCCAAAGAAACAACCCAATGAATTTCGTTTCGTGACAGATTTCCGCAAGCTCAACCAAGTCACAAAAACGATCAATTATCCACTACCTGTCATGTCGCATATTTTAAATGACCTGTCGTCAACCAAATGGATGTCAACCTCGGATTTGGCGAGTGGATATTGGCAGGTGGCAGTACATCCGGACTCTGTCGATAAAACAGGCTTTGTGACTCCTTTTGGGGCCTATGAATACTTACGTATGCCCTTTGGACTAGCTTCTGCACCTGCTACTTTCCAAAAGCTTATGGATACGGTTCTCAGACCTGTCCTCGGTCCCCATGTGCATGTATATTTGGATGATATTATTATTACATCCGAGACTTTTGACGAGCACCTTTCTCTGCTCAAACAGGTGTTCCAACTCATATACAATGCTGGCTTGACGTTAAAACCTAGTAAATGCCAGATAGCGAGGGACGAGATTGTATATCTGGGGTTGAAAATCACTCCCCACGGCTTATTTACTGATAATGAAAAAATTAGGCCTATTGTTGACTTTCCTCGGCCTAAAACAGCAAAAGAACTATCACGCTTTCTGGGAATGACCGGATGGTATCAGCAGTTCGTCCCCGCTTATGCTACAATCTGTGAGCCATTGTATGCTTTAAAACGTAAATACAAGAAGTTTGTTTGGACACCTGAGGCTAACGCTGCTTTTGAAACACTGAAGTCTGCGTTGACTCAGCCTCCGGTGTTGGCTTTCCCGGATCATACTAAGGAATTTGATATTTATACTGACGCATCCGGAGTTGGTCTTGGTTGCGTTTTGTCACAAGCTGGGCATCCAATAGCTTTTGCGTCTCGTACTTTAGCGAAAGCTGAACGCAATTATTCAGCTACGGAACGTGAATATCTTGCTGTTGTGTATGCGCTGAATAAATTTCAATGTTATCTTAATGAATTGACAGTTAACATAATTACGGATCATTCTGCCCTTCAGTATTTGAATTCTGCTAAGCACCTATCTCAAAGACTTATGAAGTGGGCTCTGAAGTTACAAGAGAGCAATATCAAAATTTCGTATCAGCCAGGTCATAAGAATCAATTACCGGACGCATTATCTCGCGTTCCGATTAGTGGGGTCCCCACAGAAACTACTCCTGGATGTCAGCCTTTACTTCTAATAGCTGATATAACATCCAGAGAGCAGATAATGGCAGAATTAATAAATGATCCAGATTTTGGGGATATCTATAATTTTTTGCTTGCGGGTTCGCCCCCACAAAGTGATCCTTCTCTGGCTGGAAGGTCACAGCATTTTGAAGTCATAGAGGGTCTTCTTTACTATACAAAATCTAGGACTACTAGGGCAGAGTTTCGCCCATGTATTCCGCGAACCCTTAGAATGGCCCTTTTAAACGAATTTCATGACAAACCTCTTGCAGGCCATTTAGGTATTCGCAAGACTCGTTGTAAATTGCGGGATGTTGCCTATTGGCCTGGCATGTACCAAAGTGTGCTCGCATATGTTTAATCATGTCACTTGTGTCAGATTAATAATTACCGTAATGTAAGACCGGCCGGTCACTTGAAATCTAGTTCAAGTTCTCATGTTTTTGATATTATTTCAATAGATTTATTGGGACCTTATCCTTTATCTGTTAAAAACAAAGCTCGTTACGTTTTAGTACTAACTGATAATTTTTCTAAATGGGTTGAAGTTTTTCCCATTAAAGCCGCTACGGCAGAAGTTATTTGTAATGTATTAGGTAATGAAGTATTCTCTAGATATGGTGCACATAATAAAGTAGTTTCGGATAATGGTCCTCAATTTATTTCTGACATTTTTGAAAGAATGTGTGCGAGACTACACATTAAACATAAATTCATTTCCCCATATCATCCCCAGAGTAATCCTGCGGAACGCGTTAACCGCACGCTAGTGAAAATGATTGCTACATTTGTAATGGATCATCATGAAAGATGGGATGACCATTTGGAGCTTTTTTCGTTCGCCCTCCGCTCGTCCGTCCACGAATCTACTAAAATTACTCCGGCAGAACTTTTCTGGGTCGCAAAATTAAAAACCCTTTTGAAAATTTAACGGGGATTATCGACGAACTAAACCAGCGACGCAGTCAGTACGAATCATGGCTGAAAAAGCTCGTGTTGCAATGCTAGGAGCACAAGCGGCTCAAGCAAGATATTATAATACTAGGCGTAGGGAACCAGATCTTGTCGTTGGAGATCTCACTCTCGTGGAAAACGCACTTCCAGTCTTCTGTTTCGCATACTTTAGTGAAGAAATTTGCACCCAGCTACGAAGGTCCATATCGGGTGGCAAATGTGTTTGAAAATAATATTGTTCTTGAAAAACCTGACAATCAATTTCAATACGTACACGTTGATCAGTGTCGCAAGTATCATGAACGAAATATCAATTTCATAATCAACCCTACTCAACCTTCTGTTCCACAGACTCAAGAGTCTATATCTCACGATCAACCTCCAGAAATATTGGACGAACCAACAAACATTTTTGAAGAATCTCCAGTGATTTTTTCTTCACCCTCCCCTCCTCCAGACGGGTTTACAAACACGCAACCTGATTCTCCCATGAGACCAAGGCTCGAATCGAGTTCTTCAAATACTAGTATCGTTCCTTTCCCTCCAACCATTGCCAAGACTATTGCTGCGCCGTTTCCTGATAACTCTGCACCAACGCGGGCTACTACTTCTTTGAATACCTCGTCAGAAAGTATTCCTATAGGCAAATATAAACATCGCCCTGCACGACCACTGAATTACAGCAGCGACTCAGAGGCTTCGGACATTTCTGATTTATCAGTTATGAACACTAAATGGAATGTTACAAACCGTCCAGAACCACCAAAGGCTGGGCGCAAACGTGACTTGTCTCCCCAATCTGCTTCGCCGCAACAGCGACGAAGGCAGAAATCCTTGCATCCGCCCGGGTTTCGCCCCTGGAACCTACGCTCAGGGCAAACAGGGCCGATGCCTGCTGCTACTCTCATGCCACGTGGGCGTAAGCACAAGCAAACGATGTGGCCGGAGCCACGTCCGTCCAAGAGAATACTGAAAGGACACAACGGGCCCCAGCACAAAGGGACTTCATATCAAAAGCCTGGGGGAGCCCGTTCCTATCAGCCGCAGGGATTTCCGGACCGCCAGACTTCTGACGTTCCTGACCGTTCTTCTCAGCCGCAGGGATTTCCGGACCACCAGACTTCAGCCGTTCTTGACCGTTCTTCTCAGCCGCAGGGATTTCTGGACCCACAGACTTCAGCCGTTTCGGACCGACGGATTTCCGTCATTCCTGACCGTTCCCGTCAGCCCCCGGGATTTCCTGACCGACAGCAGACCGATGTTCCAGATCCATTAAAGTCCTTGAAAAGATCGAAGCCACCTGATTTTACCAGTCCGATTAGGCCTGGAAAACGTTATCGCACTAGAGTTTTTTATGCGTCCTTGAGATAAGTAAGTTCTCGTGGACAGGTTCTTTTCTCAATTTGTTGTTTTTCCTGCACGACCAGTTGGCGTGTCAGAATTTCTTTTTTCGTGTGGGCCTATGCATTCTTTTTTGTGTATATATGTGTGTTTTTTTTATATTTCTTCTATGTCCATCTACTAATCCCAATTTTTTTATATATCTATGTGCTTAGGGGTAAAATAATAAAATTGTTACTGTTAGGCAGCTCCAGGTAATTTTCGCTGCTGATACAGTTGGTATGTATTCAACGAATAATGCGAACGTAATTTGAAATTAAAATAATAAAATTGTTACTGTTAGGCAGCTCCAGGCAATCTTCGCTGCTGATACAGTTGGTATGTATTCACCGAATAATGAGAACGTCATTTGAAATTAAAAAAGTGATTCCTGCTAGGCAGAATAAAAGGAAGATATGCCGATGCAGGTTTGTTTTGTTCAACAATACAAGTTTCACAGACGAATACAGATTTCTTAATTTTGTCATGCCAAGTTTGATAATGTAAATACTGCTGCCACCAAACAACAAAACAAAAAAGAGGTCGAGAAACGCCAATCAACGAAATGTAAGACTTACACTCCAAAATTGATAGGTTTTTCGGAAACAAAAAAAAAAAAAAAAAAAAAGAAAAATTAAGGGGGAGATGATGTAACGTATACTCTATATTCACTTTCCTTTTGATTTTACTATCTCTGGTTATTTTATTTTACTATGTAAATTATCTTCTTACTGAACGAAATATTATTTCACCCGATGAATGAGATCTGGCAATGAGTGTAAGTCATGACGTGGTGGTAGCCAGTATATATAGGCGCGTTCATCGATAGCCAGGGAGCGTTTGTTATACGAGGAGAGATTTTGTTGTTATAAGGAGAGATTGTGTTGTATGTGATTAGTGATTCTTCATTATTGTGAAACAAGTTGTGTGTGTGTGCTTTGGATGATCAAGCGTACCGAATAAAAAAGCTGTCGTAAGTACGTCTTTCTCAATTCATAGTTTTTGTCAGACCTCTGTCTGGCTGTTAGGTTTATATCATTAGTTTATTACCATTTAAAACCAGCGTTAAGACTTTATTCATGTTCTTAATTAACTAGTAACAATAACCATTTGAATTCATTATTTGAAGCTTAGTACAAGTATATCATTAGGAAGAGCTTATTCATTATAATTAGCTTAGCGGAAAGCAAAATAAAGCTAATTCATTATAACCTTTTCCCTTATACAAGGGAACAATGATAGCATCCTTCCAATCCCGAGGGACCATTCCTAACTCCCAGCACAACTGGCAAATTTTAGTTAACCAGTCAATTATGGAGTCACCACCATACTTCAACATATCTGCAGTTATGCCATCAACTCCTGGAGCCTTACCATTCTGAAGAGATTTTAGAGCTTTACACACTTCTTCTCTTGAGATCCCTCCTGTGCTTTCATCCCTCATTGTGACATCATCTGCATCTGTCTCAGAACATCTTTGCTTTCCTGATCTAATAACTCACAGAAGTATTCGCCCCATCTGTCACTTAACTCATTGGGCTTCCATATCATTTCCCCAATCTCATTCTTTACACAACTTACAACTTTGTTTCCCCTATTTTTCCTGAGTCTCATGTACTTCCAGAAGAACTTTCTATCTTTCCAAAAAGCCAGTTCATGCCTTTCCACTTTCTCTTTCCTATCTTTTGCCTTACTGTGGCGAACCAGCTTAGCAGCTTCATGCTTCTTACAGCGATATTCATCCACAGAGACTCTACCTTGCAACATCCCCAAATAGGCTTCCTTCTTTTTCTTTACTGTCTCATCAATCTCACTATTCCAGCAAGCATCACCTCTATTGTTACCCACTATTGTGGTGCCACAGACCTCTTTAGCAGCAGTAACAACACAGTTCTTAAAACATTCCCACTTCTTTTCTACATCCCTCTCACAAGATTTCAGATCCTTCAGTCGTTCTCTGAGTAAGTCAGAATACTGCTGATGCTCTTCAAGGAGCCTATCAACCTTTATTCTTTCTATCCTGGGTCTCTTCCTATTCCTTTTCTTCCAACCAACATTAAGTTTCACTCGTGACACTACCAAATAATGATCAGAACCAACATCCGCACCTCTCATCACACGGGTGTCAACAACTAAGTGTTTCAAGCGCTGATCGTAAACAACAAAATCTATCACACTCTTTTGACCAAGAGTACGATTTTCCCAAGTATATGTGTGTATATACTTGTGGTTGAAAAATGTATTAGATACACACAAATCATGCCTGAAATCATAATAACAGGAGTCAGATATATACAAAGTGTGTGCAATTTACATTATGCAAGAGGTATATACAACGCAAGTGAAATAGATGAGCGGACTACAAACCACAATTATCGTAGTATGTATTCAAAAAGTGCGCTATTTTCAGTATGAGAGGTGTATATATACAGCGAATGTGCAAAATACAGTATGAGAGGTGTATATATAATACAGTGCTAGTGAGATAGATGAGCGATGATACAACATAAGTGCAACAGTGGAGGGTGTGATAATGGAAAAGAAATATGTGAGACTGAATAAATGTACAATTTAGGCGAAGTATATACAGATGTGTGTGAAGCCATATAGGAACAGGGAACGAACTATGTGCAGCAAGTGAGATATACATACAATGCAATGAAAATATAAATACAAATGATGCCGAACATAATGATGCAATTGAAATGTGTACTATATAAAGATGTGTACAAAAAGTGCGTGGCTGAGATATGTAAGATGCAGACAGTAAAGAATGAGCTTGTAGGACGGCTCCAAAATGGAGCATACACAGTACCAAGGAATATGTATATGTACAGAATGAACAGCGAAATATATACAGGATGTGTATGTACAATTTATATGAGCAATATGACGAACGAATGAGCAGAAGATAAATGACGAAATAAAAACATTGAATATACAGGTACAATGTGAGGCACACAGAAAAAAATCACTACAAAGATCACTTATTCAGAAGAGGGCACCACAAAGTAAGTGCACGTGAATAACCTGCAAACACTAACAGTAAAAAGATAAACTGGAGATGGGAGTATGAAGAATGTACAGAAGAACTACGTCTGACAAGCTTAGGGAGACACTCTCCGGATTCGGTGAGCCAGTCCAGGGTTCATCACAAAGATCAAAGCGGGGAATGTCCCGACGTACAAGGTGGAAGTCAAATCAGAAGATGTAGGTCTGCAGAAGGCCCGGAAAACCAGTGGTGTAATGGTGACCATACACTCAGGCTCTGGTCAGTGGCCCTGGCAGCGGTAAACGCCAATCGGAGCCTGGAGGTAAGTCGGTTGCGAAATTGTGCACAGAGGGTATCTCCTGCTTGAAGGAGCATAGGCACATTAGAGGTATGACGGAGTTGCAGATAGAAGCAGTAAATCACATGCTTTGCGAGTACAAAGATGTATGCGCATGGCTCAGATAAAGGCACCGGCGGCGAACAAGAAACCAGCAACGTGCTGTATGAAGAAAAAGGCAGCTCTTTGGCACAGAGACACTTGGCAACGGTAAAGGCTAGGTGTAGTAAAAAAAGGATCGTCGGGCAGTACTGGTAGAAGTGTAGAACATCAGCATGCTCAGAACAGAAGATGCAGGTGGGTACGGCCACCAGCGTCATCTGAAATAACGTGGCCGGCACTGGCAGGCGGCGGTGAAGGAAGAGCAAGTGAATATTCCTTTCATCTGGTGTCGAGATGGGTGAAGCTGTTGCCGACCACACACTCAGAAGAGCGGCGGGCGGCACTCCTGAAATGAGCTGGGGTGGGGGTGGCAATGGATCCAGAAGGAGAAAACGATAGAGAGTACGGACAGTGAAACTGGAGATCGGAAGAAAAGAGCCACAAACAGGAAGAAAAAAGGAAGGGGAAGAGAAGCAGAAGAAACGAGAAAGAGGCCAGCTGGAGAAGCAAGAGCAGGAAAAAGAATAATGATCGAGGAGCCGAGAGAATCGTAGAGTGCAAGAGAGGCAGAGGTGCGTGGAAGGAAAGGAGAGAGGTCGGAAAAGGGTTTCCATGTTAGATCGGAGGAAAGTAAGTCTCGGACGGATACGATTCCAGCGGGGAGCCAGGAAAGGTCAGTGAAATATGGTGCGTTAGGGAGGATGGAGGAGTAGAAGAAGGGTTCAGTTAGAAGTTCTGAGGAGGTAGCGGGTGGGGCACGGAGTAGTGGCAGAGAGCGAAGAAAGGAAAGCGCCTCTGAATAAACGGGGGAAAGACGGGAGAAATCATCATATCTCGGAGAAGAGAGGCTGCGGATCTTGATTCGCAGAGTAGACGCAGAAGGGATACTATCCGGTGTGCTTTGTAGAACTGGCGGACATTCAGGAGCGCAATACCACCAGTGGAGATCAGACGACTTAGAGTTGAGACTTGTATCCAATGATGAGCTGACCAGATCATAGTAGAAATGATCCATGTGACTTCGGCAAAATAATAAGCTGGCATGTGAGCAGCTGCCCACACATGAAGACAAGGAGACAGAAGATATGTACGAGTGCCCGGGCGACGTAAGAGGCACTGAACTGAGCTTTCCGCCAGAAGGCAGCCGATCAAGCAAGGCAATTACGAAGAGCAGCCCACGTGTTGTTTCGGGCAGCTATGGGAGCTCCCAGGTGTACACCAAGAAATTTCTGAGAAGAGGAAGTCCAGGAGGTGCCCCATGAGGAGTCCGTCCTTGACTCCCAGGCACCACACCACAGGCCGGCACTCTTGGTAGTGTTGAGCATCGCTGAGGAGCAAGAAGAGTAGAGTGCATATACATGAGCGAGGGTATTAAATTGCGATTCCATCCGAACGCAGAAAGTTGCCTCGTCGGCGTAGGAGGTTATAGAGAAGTGCCTGGTGCTTGCCGTGGGAGGAGGAAGAGCCACAAGAAGTGCACAATGTACTGTGCGTAGGAAAGGCTCAAACGCTAGAGCGAATAATTGCCCAGAAAGTGGACACCCCTGTCGTATTCCACGACAGTAAGAAATGGGAGCTGCAAGAAAGGCAGCTGTCTTTACCTGAAAGACGGCGTCGCGATAGAGAGCAAGAATAGTGGTAACGAAGACAGAAGGAAAGCCAAAAGCGTGTAAAGTAGTTGAGAGAAATGAATGGGAGATATTATCAAAAGCTGCACGTTGGTCTAAATTTAGTAGGGCAAGAGATTCAGAATTAGTTTGGACAAGATACAGAAGATCACGAAGGAGGTGAAAGTTAGTAGCGATAGAACAACCAGGTACCGTGAAGGACTGGTCGGAAGAGAGAAGATACGGAAGAACTTGATTTAGGCAGTGAGAGAGAATTTTAGTGAAGAGTTTGTAATCAAGATTTATTAGTGAAATCGGACACCAGTTCCCCAGGTCAAGGAGGTCACCCTTCTTAGGAAAAAGTACCATGTGAGCAACAGTGAAGCCCCTCGGAAGGGAGATAGATGCAAAGGCAGAAGAGTAAGCAGTGAGAAGGAAAGGAAGGAGAGAAGGTAAAAGATAAGATAAAATGATAGAGGGAGGCCGTCAGGACCATCGACGGCTCGGGGATTGAGAGAGGAAAGTACAGTCCTAAGTTCAGGTGGAGAGATAGGCTGCAGAAGAGAAGCAGAGAGGTGAGAGGGGACTTGAGGGAGAGAAGAAAGTAAAGCATTACACGCAGAAGCAGAAGGTGGAGGGGTATCACTGTGCTTGTCGGAGAAGTATTGATGAACATGGGAGCAAAGCATATCTGGGTCCGAAGCCACATGACCGTCAGGCAGACGCAGCACACGGAGTCGATGAGAAGAACGACGCTGATCCTCTAATGAAGACAAGAACTCAAAAGAGTAGTCTTCGGGAGACAAGTGCTAGAGACGAAGTTGTAAAATGGCCTGCCGGGCTCGAGGTTCCAAAAGAGCACGAAGGTCTACCAAATATGCTGGATAGAGGGGGTGAGAGGCTCCAAGCTGGGCGAGAACTTGTCGGAGATTGCGTTCTTCCATGGTGCGCAGATTGGCAACTGTGAACGAGTGGCTCTTGAGAAAGTCGAGCAGGTGTGACTTGACATCTAGCCAGTAACTTAGTGCACAGGAAGCAGTGGACAGTCCAGGGTGATAAGAGTGAAAGAGATTCCAGACATTCGAACACAAAGCCTGGTCATCCAGGAGAGAGGTATCTAATGTCCAGGAGTGAAACTCGAAGCTTTGATGGAAAGAAGAGGTGAAGGTGGCCACAACGGCACAATGGTCAGAAGAGGTGATGGGTAGATGCTGACAGTCCATGACCATGGGCAGAAGGGCAGTGGTTGCGTAGAAACGGTGAAGTCTAGCGGAAGATGACGAGGTGGCAGCTGAGGACCTCCACGTAAGGGAGACCGTTGTAGGATAAATTTGACGAAAGACGTCCCGAAGATCAAACTCCGTGATAAGGAAGTGTAATTGCTCCACAAGATGTAAGCGAGTTTCCTTATGAATTGGAGCACGATAAAGATCAGGGTCAAGAGTGCAATTAAAATCGCCGCTGATCAACACGTGATCCGACGGCAACGTTGACTGAAGAGCTGAACGAAGCGTCATGAAAAGGAGGGTGTGATGTTGAGGTGTGCACAGAACGTAGATGTTGAAAACGACATAACGACGCTTGTCCAGAACAAAGGTAAGGCGCTGAAGCAAGTCACGGCAGAGAATCTGCACCGTCACTGAAGATAGAACTTGATGGAACTGAGCGCGGATGCCGATGGCCAGACCGCCGATTGAAGAGTGTCAGAAAGCGTGGTGGAACTACTAGTTCCACGTACGCCATCGACTGAAGGGCATTGTAGACAAGCAATTTGTCTCTTGGATCAGAAGAATGTCTGCTGTGAGGTGATGGAGATCCTCACGAGCAAGCGAGTTCGCCAGAGGGGACCCAAACCCCCTACAGTTTAGTGTCGTTATCTTGAATGGAAATGTCCGACGGCGGTTCAAGGAGCTTGGCAGCGGCTCGTTGGAGCCGAGAGAGACGATCACAGACTTTCTTGAGACAACCGCTTTTGTCGAACGATGTGGATGGTAAGGCTTGGAGGTGAGATTGAACAACTGCCACTTGCGTCATAGTTGCTGCAAGCTCCGTGAGATAGGATTGGAGAAAATCATGAGACATGGTTTTACTACGACGACCGATGAGATAGGAGTAAAACTCAGCACCAGAAATCGGTGTCTGTGGTAGTGAGGAATCTTCCAATTGCTGTATGAAATCCTCTAGAGTAAGTGGGACCAGTGTGCTGTCGTCAGAGTCGGAGATGGAGATGCTAGAAGCGTCAGATGCGAGTGAACGACTTTCCAAGCGATCACGTCCTCCTTGCAAGGTGGGAGATGTGCATGTCTTCTTATTGCAACGTCGAGTAGTCCGACGATGCTTTGAGCGTACACTCTGTTGCTCGGGACTAAAGGCAGGATTATCTGGCACTGTGAAGGCATCAGGCGCATCGACCCCAGTATCGGGCTCTGAAGGGTGCTGTGGAGTAAATGTAGAAAGCAGAGGAGAGTTCAACTGGTCTCCAGTCAAAGAATTCTCATGCTGTGGACATGTTTGGAGTATAGAAGCTGAGTTGGAAGTGGAAGGTTGCGACAAAGTCACGCTTTGACCAACGGTTTTATGCAGACTTTCGGAATAACTCGACTGCCGCTGGTCAGAGGTGCCAGATGAAGATGCCGGGGGTCCAGTTGACTGTTGAGTAGGCTGTACTGGAGATTTGGAGGCAGTAGCTGCCTGATGAGGGCACAGCGCACTAGGGTGACCAGTGCTCTTACATACCGATCAAAGGGTGCCCACAGTGATGTCAATGCGCCTAATATGATCGCCGATGGAAATGCCTATGATCGCCGATGGCGATCGCCGATGGAAATGCCTTCAGTCAGAACTTGAAGAGCGAAAGCTGGAGTCACAAGATAAGCAATTACTTGACTGGTTCTTCTACCCATGTGAGTAACAGCCACTTTTGGAACAATTTGTCGAAGGGCAGCACTGTACGCCGTCAGCTTTGTGTTGGGGAGGGTGCGGAAAAATGCACCCAGCCCGATTTTATCAAGAAAAGCTGACCTTGAGGGCAAGTAGTCGGAACATCCACGTAGATCTGGTCTGTACCATACGTCATCTGATAAGGGCACTTTGAAGAAGGGGGCTGGTGAGAAGAAGAAGAAGTTGACACACCTGAGGTGGCGGCAGCATAAGTCACACCTGGCGCGCGTTGTGATGACGCGGAAGTGGCTGGTGGAAGTGTGATGTCCATGGCGTCATCAGAAGGCACAGGGGAAGGCAATGGTTCACCACTCTTTGTCAGATGGGAAGGAGATGTCTCCATGGGCAAGGCAACTTTGTCACACTGCGGAGAGGAGGGGCTTATCAAAGGAAGCCCTCCATTGGCGGATTGCTGCTGAGCAGCTGATCGGGATAAAGAGTCACTTCTGGAAGTGAGGATAGAAGCTCCGCTATCCCTGGAAGTCGCCATTTGCAATGGCGATAAGATTACGAGCTTTGGCCAACTCGACAAAAGCAGGAAAATGAGGAATGCAACACAGAAAGGGCACTTACCGACCTGGTAAATGGATCAGAAGTTGGACGGCACCTTCATACACATTGCACACACGAAATTAGGAGCTGTAGACTCGGAAATTATCACAAACGGAACAAAATATGAGCACGAAGTAAACAACGACTGCCACCCAGCACACAAACGACTCCTATGCTTCTTCTGCAATACCCAGGTTTCACTGTCATACATCAGAGTAGGTACAATTGGACTTTCTTCAGAACCCATCATTCCTGTGAAAACCTCCCAAAGCAGCTATGACTTTCAATGAAGAATTCTCTCGCTTACTAATTCACCATCCAATTTGTTCTCTCTGTCAAACATGCATCCTAAATACACAAACTCATTCACCTGGTCAATCACTGCTGATTATATGATTCTGTCCTTCATAAAATTTAACTATCTGTTCTCGCAAATATAACATTTTTGCTATGATAGCCAACGCACTTTAAACGCACTGTGACAGCCAACGCACTTTAAAATGATACAGCAAATTCACACCAAAAACTTCATTGTCTAACTTTAGCATGTTACGAAACTGACGATGCCATGTTGCATCTGCACGAACATAGTTAACAATACTTGTAACTTGTTGAAAAGTGTCACTTAAAATAGAAGATTTAGCACAGACATTTAGCTGATGTAAAATACAATGAAAAAAATTGAGAGCATCTGGATCTGATAATACGTTTTTTTATCTGTGCAATAAACCCTTCACCTTTTCCTGTCATGGATGGTGAACCAGCTGTACATAGACTCACTAAATTAACCAAATTCAGTCCAACTGCATGACATTTATCTTGAAAGTTGTTGAAGATATCTATTCCTTGTGTTCTACCCATAAGACTGCCTAAAGTGAGTAACTCTTCGTGGCAAAGAAAATCTTCTGTTATGGCCCAAACGAAGTATAAAACCTGTGCCAAGTCAGTAGTATCAGTTGATTCATCCTAAGTAATTGAATAACATATATCTTCCTTTTTTGAGTATTGAGTGAAGTTGTTCTGTTATGTTGAGGGTAAATTTGTTCTGCTGATCAGTTTATGTTTCTCCTTGAAAGAGGCAGTTGCTTGCACTTTGAAACCTTATTGAGGTCTAAGCATCATACAACTTCGACAATGCATTATTTTACAAGTTCTGCATCGCTGAATGGCTTCCCTTTTTTCCTTGAGTATACAAGCTACTTTATAAGTTGTTTCAGTGACATCATTTCCGGATCTTACCACCTTGAAATTACTGTTTCTGCTTTAGCTTTTCATCTTTTAAACATTTTGCACCTCTCCCTCTAATATGAAATATTTATGGTCTCTATGAGTGGCATAATGCTGACGAGCTTTGAATTTCTTCAATGTTGATATTGCAGTATCACAAAGCAAGCAAATCACCTTATCTTTAGCATAAACAAGATAATATTGCAGTATCACAAAGCAAGCAAATCACCTTATCTTTAGCATAAACAAGATAATATTGCAGTTCCTAATCCTCATTAAAAACTCAGTTTTCTTCCTTCAGCATTCTCTTGGTCTTCTTTGACATGATGAACTGTTAAGCAGACAAAACAATCAAACAAACACAAGAATACAGTCAGGCTGTGTAACGATTCTCAAATTCACTTCAAAATGGAAAGATACGTGCACCATTCTTGAGGTCTGATAGTAGACTGGAGTCCCCAAAGGACTCTCCTTGACTTCTCCCCCATGCCAACCAGCCTTGAGCGGTAGTGGCATCAGTCTGGCAGGAAAGTTAATGTACATTCTAGTGTTGCATTAAAATGAAATCATGAGTGCAGCAGGTGTCAAAATAGCCCTTATGACTTAATAATGTTTTAATTGTGGCCCTCAGTAGGAGAGCATTATTTCATTGAATCTTCTTTTACTCTTTGGTATTTTAAATACGGTCCTTTTAAGATAAAAATAAAATGAATAAAAGACGAACAAAAACATATCAATAGAAATAAAAAGGATTTCTTCTGCAAAATTTGGATTCACTCAAAAGGCCACACTTAACGGCATAGAAAGCTGCAGGTTCCTTACCCCTGGACTACACTCTACATCATTAGCCCTCACTGCCGACACAACAGTAGGAATAGCTTGCCAGAGTTCTAGCTGAAGGGCATAGAAAGCTACAGATTCCTTACCCATGGGCTACACTCTACATCATTAGCCCTCACTGCAGACACAACAGTAGGAATAGCTTGCCAGAGTTCTAGCTGAAGGGCCCTTCAGATGTCAATTTTGATAACTGCATTGCACAGTGACATGTTTGACTATGCCCTCCAAAGAAAAGAGACTTCCCTTAACATCATTAACCCTCACTGCAGACACCATGGTAAGAATTGCTTGCCAATTTTCTAGGTGCAGATGTGAACTTTGATAACTGCTTTGCACAGTGATATATTTGACCATGCCCTAAATAGAAAGGAGACTTTACTTTACATCATTAGCCCTCATTGCAGCCACCAGAGTAGGTATGTCTTGCCAGAGTTCTAGATGAAAGGCTTTGCACATAACAAGTTTGATAACTGCTTTGCATAGTGATATATTTGATTATGCCCTCCACAGAAAAGAAAAGACTTCACTTAACATCATTAGTCCTCACTGCAGGCACCACAGTAGTAATCGCTTGCCAGAGTTCTAGCTGAAAGGCCTTGCAGAAGTAGCAAATATTTTAGTTTCCTATTCGAAAAAGTTATCATTAAAGCATTGACATTTTTTTTAACTAATATAAATGGAAAGGTGAAAATATACAGACAGTGGTGGCAAAAATTGTGGACACTTTTTGAAATTTTCATGTTTCACAAATTTGCAGACTTATAGGAAATGTTATTTTGCACCAAATGCAAATGTTTATATGTCAATTTAAAGAAAATTTAATGCTGAATTCAATACATAAAACAGAATGCAAATATATGCAGTACAAAAAAGTTATGCAGGAAATACTGCAATCAAGCTGAATATACTGTAATGCACTTACGATTTCAGTGTACTATCAGTATTTAGTAGGGCAGCCTTTATTCTTTAAAACCGCATCACAGCACCGTCTCATTGCGCCAACAAGTGCTTGAAGCTCTGCCTTTGTTATTATGTGGTGCCAGGAAGCGATTATAGCCTCAATTAATTGCCTTTATTTGATGGACGCCTCATTCATACAAGGCTTTTCAAACAGTGCCACACATTTTCTATTGAGTTCAGGTCAGGGCTGTTTCCTGGCCAGGTCAACAATGGAGTGGACTTTGTTGTGAACCACTCATTGCATATTTTTTGCTGTCTGACAGGGAGCTGAATCCTGCTGAAAAAGAAATGGTGCATTGTTGAGAAAGAGATCCCTGATGGAAGGTAGCAGTTGTGGTTCCAGGATGGTGTCAATGTATTTTCTTGCGTTCAGTGTGCCGTCAATTACGTGAAGGCGGCCAGCACCATTTGCTGCCATACATGCCCAAATCATAATGCTTGTTGGGTGCTTTACATTGGCCTCCATGCAGTCAGGATGTAGCTCTTCTCCTACTCTACATCTAACGTATTTTCAGCCATCACAACCAAATAAGGATATCTTACTTTCGTCACCCCAAATAACTTGCTTTCACTGATCGTCTGTCCATCCAATGTGTTCTTTTGCCCACTGTAGTAATTTCTTGTGCTGCTGTAGATTCAGATATGGCTTTTTTTCTTGGAATCCTACCTCTTAGTCCCATATCTGATAGTCTGCTCTTGAACTGACAGAAACACCAGTTGAACACAGTTCATCTCTGATAGCCTCAGATGAAATTTTTTTGTCCTTCAGATACAGTCTTTTTATTCTTCTATCATCAACAGCTTTTGTGCACTTTTTTCGACCTTTTCCTGGTTTGTTTTTCAGTGACTTTGTTTTCTGATAATGCAAACAGCACTTTCGTACACTATATGTTGTCACTGACCCACTTACTTGCCTTGTAATTTCAGCATAAGAAAGACCCAATTCACATAATAAAACAATCTTGGTCCTTTTCGTGGATGACCAATCAACTCTTTTCTTTGGTGCGATTGCTATACTTATTATCTACACATTAAATTGAAAGAAATACTAAAAATATTCACACGATCCACAATTACCTTTTACTTACACAGCTAACAGTCTAATACAGAACAAACAGCAAAACTGACTTTCCTCAACTTCTCACAAGATGTATTGCAGCTACTGCCATTTGATTGGTCCCCAGAACAAGGACTGTGATTGGCCAGTAGGGTTTGCACTTACAATCCACTACTTAACTGAATCACACTTATGTTTCCTTTTTAGAATAAAGTAAGCATAACTTTTTTTGTACTGCATATTTGCATGTTGTTTTTTGTATTGAATTTAGCATTAGATTTTCTTTAAATTGACATATAAACATTTGCATTTGATGCAAAAGAATATTTCCTATAAACCTGCAAAGTTGCAAAAAATAAAAATTTCAAAAAGTGTCCACAACTTTTGCCACCACTGTATAAAGATCTTCATTTTGATGAGCAGTTTCCATGTGGTGTGGTTCTGGAAATTGTCACCTAGGTTTTTCAAGTTTAAAGATTTTGATTTTAAAATTCCATGTTTTCAGTCTTAAAAAAAATTGGAAATATTGATTTCTTTAAAATGTCAAAGTATTTTAACCACTGTGGGCGGTCTTAGTGAGAGATGGGTTTGCCTCCTCAGGGCACTCCATGGGCAACAATGGCACACAGAACAGCAACATGAGCTTCTGTGAATCTCGCACAGGTACCAGCTAGTTCTGTGCAACATTGGCGAAAAGACGCCAACTCACTGGGTTTTGTTCCAGAATCCTTAGGTTGAAAGACCAACCGGAACTGGCAGCTGTGGGCTAATCTCCCATGCTGATGTACTTACCTGATTAAAAAGACACAAAGAGAGAAATTCAAAGGCTCTAGTGTGGTATATGGTGGACCTACCACACTTGAGAAGAATGGTCCACCTGGGAATCGACCTGGAACTTCTAAATGGCATATGAGAAAGAGATCTAGCCTGAGTGAGTGTAAGATTGGTGTATGGAATACTAGAGGTATAAATGGCAAGGTGAATGAGGCCATTGAAGAAATGAAAAAGTACAGATTAGATGTGCTGTGTGTAAGTGAAACCAAAGAGAAGGAAGTTGGGATAGAAGAAGCGAATGGCACAGTGAGTGTGTGGTCTGGAGTATTCGATAATGTGAGAGGACAGGTTGGTGCAGGTGTGATTTTAGGTGAAAAGATGAACAACTTGATTCACTGTAGCTGCATAAGTGAGATAATTCTTTGGATTCGTTTGAAAGTGAAACTTCAGAGAATAGTAATTGTTGTACTGTAATGCTTCTTGTGACCCGGAACCCTCTGACAGGAAGGTAGATTTCTGGAATGAGCTAAAAGCTGTTTTAAGTCAGAATCCAAGGCTGTCATATGCACGATTGAAGCGTTAAAAACTTGCATTTAAAAATTGATGTTTATTTACAAGTTAAAAAATAAAATCAGCTAGACTGGCAAGCACTTTCGAGTCTACTTTAGCCTCATCATCGGGCTGAGTTGCACAAAAGGATGGTTACAGGCGTTTATATACAATCATGGAACAACAAATGGTGTTGCCAAACTGGAAATGGCATGTTACAGATTATTAACATGCCATTTCCAGTTTGGCAACACCATTTGTTGTTCAATGATTGTATATAAACGCCTGTAACCATCTTTTTGTGCAACTCAGCCCGATGATGAGGCTAAAGTAGACTCGAAAGTGCTTGCCAGTCTAGCTGATTTTATTTTTTAACTTGTAAATAAACATCAATTTTTAAATGCAAGTTTTTAATGTTTCAATCGTGCACACAACAGCTTTGGATTCTTGGTCATGCCATTTGGCACCAAGTTTGGCACGGCTGAAAACAATTTTTCGGTTGCTATGTGTTTCTGGAACGTGGAAAGAGCGATGTATTTATTTATTTACTGACACCATGTATTTGGAGGATTTTCGTCTTTTAATTACTGTTTTGAGCCAGCTTGGTGTTAAAGAAAAAGTTATAATAGCCGGGGCTTACAATGCTAAGTAGGTGTGCAGAATCCAATTTCTAATAATGTTCTGGGTAAGTTTAATGAATATTGTGTGAATGATAATGGTGAAAGATTAATTGAACTCTGCATTGAGAATGGTTTGTGTGAATCAATTACGTTTTTCAACCACAAGCATATCCACACATATACTTGGGAAAACTGTAGTCTTGGTCAAAAGAGTGTTATAGATTTTGTTGTTTATGATCAGCATCTGAAACACTTAATTGTTGACACTCAAGTGATGAGAGATGAGGATGTTGGCTTTGATCATTACTTGATTGTGTCATAAGTGAAACTAAATGTTGGTTGCAGGAAAGGGAATAGAAAGGGGCCCAGGATGGAAAGAATAAAGGTTGAAAGGCTCCTGAAAAGCATCAGAATTATTCTGACTTACTCAGAAAACAACTGAAGGAGCTTAAGTCTTGTGAGAGGGATTTAGAAGAGAAGTGGGAATGTTTTAAAAACTGTGTTGTCACTACTGCTGAAGAGGTCAGTGGCACCACAATAGTGGGCAACAATGGAGGTGCTGCTTGGTGGAATAGTGAGATTGAAGAGGCAGTAAAGAGAAAGAAGGAAGCCTATTTGGAGATGTTGCAAGGTAGAGTTTCTGTGGATGAATATCACTGTAAGGAGCGTGAAGCAGCTAAGCTGGTTCCCCAGAGTGAGGCAAAAGATAGGAAGAAGATGGAAATACATGAATTGTTGTTTTGGAGAGACAGAAGCACTTTCTGGAAGTACATGAGACTCAGGAAAAATAAGGGAAACAAAGTTGTAAGTTTCGTGAAGATTAGGATCGGGGAAATGATATGGGAGCCCAATGAGTTAAATGAAAGATGGAGTGAATACTTCTGTGAGTTATTAGATCAGGAAAGCAAAGATAATTCTGAGACAGATGCAGATGATGTCACAGTGAGGGATGGAAGCACAAGAGGGATCTCAATAGAAGAGGTGAGTGTATAAATCTTTAAAATCTTTTCATAATGGTAAGGCACTAGGAGTTGATGGCATAACTGCTGAGATGTTGAAATGTAGTGGTGATTCTGTAATTGACTGGCTTACTAGAATTTGCCAGTTGTGCTTGGAGTTAGGAATGGCCCCTCAGGATTGGAAGGATGCTATCATTGTTCCCTTGTATAAGGAAAAAAGAACTACCATGGTATTAGCCTATTGAGTGTGCCTGGGAAAGTGTTTGCTAAGGTCATTATTGAAAAATTATGAGGTCTTGCATCAGAAAAAGTGTGGGATGTTCAGAGTGGTTTTATGCCTGGTAAAGGCTGAACTAACCAAATTTTTGCATTACGCATAATGACTGAAAAGTACCTGGCTGTTAATAAGAAAGTTTTAGCTGCCTTCATAGATTTAGAGAAAGCTTACAACTGAGTAAATAGGACACTTTTGTGGAAGGTATTGAATAAATATGGTGTTACTGGAAATCTACTTAATAGTGTAAAAGCCATGTACGCTGGCAGTAGAGTTTGTGTTCAAGTGAATGGTGTTTTATCAAAATGGTTTTCTATTGGTAAAGGAGTCAGACAAGGTTGTGTAATGTCACCATGGCTGTTTAATATATTTATGGATGCGTGCATGCATGATGCAAAGATAGACAATACTGGTTTATTTCTTGGTAACTGTTTAATATATTTATGGATGCGTGCATGCATGATGCAAAGATAGACAATACTGGTTTATTTCTTGGTAACTGTTTAATATATTTATGGATGCGTGCATGCATGATGCAAAGATAGACAATACTGGTTTATTTCTTGGTAACATATGTGTGTGCAGATTGTTGTATGCTGATGACACAGTCCTGCTGGCAGAAGGCATGAATGTGGGCAGTGATAGGAAAAGCTGAACTTCCACATGCAGGGGAGGGGGGGATAGCAAAGTGTTGAATGTTGCATTTCACTCTCTAATGTATACAACCATGTACAACCATGCCATTTAGGTATTGGTCACATGCCTGCCAACTAAATAGATTTAATGTATGTATTTTGTTTCAAGAAAATTAAATATATAGTACAATACAATGTAAGGGGAAAAATTGCTGATGATGAAATATGCATAGAAACTCACTCACCTTAGTACAGAACGATGTCTTTAATCAAATGAGGAAATTAATCAAATGCCTTTATAAGATAACAATGTTGTATGGAAATGAAATCTTGAAGGTTTGAAAAACTTCAGACATGTTTGTTGATAAGTAATAAAAGTTTGATGAAGAATAAATATTCATTCTTGATTTGACACAAAATAATTAATGAAGAAATATGATAAATGCTTGAGAAAACATTAGATATTTTGTAGATAAATAACAAAAGTCATTCACAACTAATGAAATTTCATTTTCTTAAGTTGTCTTTGTCTAACAATTTGTTCTAACCTTCTTTTATGAATTCGCCGGCTAGAGTTTTCTTTCTCTTGAACCAATCCATTTGACTTTAATTTGTTGCTTAAGTTATTAGAGATATTTAGCTCCTTTCATCTTTTTTTTCCTTATCTTGTAATTCTTTCTTATATTCTGAGTATAATGATTTCATATTTTGGCATAAATCTCTATTTACAGGGTCATGCAAACAATCATTTTTCTTAAAAAAATTCCAAGGCTTGACTTATCCTGATTCAGTAGCTTATATTTCATGGTTTGAACACATGAAAATGTTTCAATTTTCATGTTGCTGGATTTTTTATCAAGTACATCCCCCATCATACTAAAGGAATGTCACACAAGATCTGAGCAGTCTTGAGAGGGAGAAATGGAGGTGCCATCGCACACAAGATGAATGACGGATCGTTAAGGGCGTTGCATTGGGGGGGGGGGGGGGGGCAAGCAAAATAAAAATTTATAACTTCTGTTAATTTTCTGTAGAAAAAGCATGGTCTTCTGTATTCTGTAGTACAAGAGCTATTTCTGTAGTAGTTGACATCTATGCAGCAGTGGGAAATGGGAAGCAAAAAATTACCTACATCTCTGGATACCTACTGCATTCCAAAAAAAACTGCTGCTTCTGGTGCGTCTCCTTGCATTGATTAAAGCTCGGTAGTTAAGAAGAGGAACATGGATTCCAATAAAACAAGCTGTAAAAAAAAGACCAAATGATAAAGCAGTAGAATTTTCATACAGAAAAACACAAAAAAAATGCTCTTTCTCGGGAAGAAAGGATATTTTATTTTTTAACAGATGTAAATAAGGTCTTTTGCTTGCTTGGTTGGTTGTTGAATTTTTATGGTGCAAGGGAAAATGTGTGGCCAAACAGCGCCAAACACAAGACAATCAAACAAACAGTATTAAAAACATGGTGTAATGGTTAAAATCTGGCTGATTCGGTAAAAGTGAAAAATGAGAATGATGGAAGGGCTAAAATCTAGATACGTTTAAAAAAGTCATTTTGTTTTAAAAATGAAAAACAGTGACAGTATCGCAGTGGTCATCTAGGAGCCGCTGCAGCGTAGCAGCGTCCTCGGTCAAGAAATGAGAATGAAAGAAGTGAAAATGCACATCAAGAAAACGAACACAACTACACAGAAGATGAGTGACAGTGAGTTGGCAATTGCACTTCTCACACATCGGCATCGCTACACAGCAAAAAGTGGTGAGTGAAACGACAATGACCAATGCAGAGATGCGCAAGCACAACATCCTCCTTATGGTTTCGATGATATAAGGATTTCCATATTCCAAGAATGGTTTAATACAATGCAGTTTATTTTCCACCTGTTGGTTCCACAGACAGCGGTGAGTGAAATGACAATGACCAAGGCAGAGACGCGCAAGCACAACTTCCTCCTTATGGTTTCGACGATATGAGGATTTCCAGATTCCAAGAATGGTTTAATACGATGCAGTTTATTTTCCACCTGTTGGCTCCACAGACCCTGCCATGCTCGCTTGATATAATCGTGAACAGGAAAGTGGAAATCCCGTTGAAACAGTGGCAAAGGTATGACAACCAAAGAGGAAGCAGATTTAGCAGCAGCATCAGCACACTCGTTACCCGAGATTCCAACATGTCTCACATCCAAGAGAAAAGGACAGTCACAGCAATCTGCAAATGACAAAAACTGCAAGACATTTAAGGAATCTGTATAGAGCAACCTGTCTCACATCCAAGAGAAAAGGACGGTCACAGCAATCCTCAAAGGACAAAGACTGCAAGACACTTAAGGAATCTGTATAGACCATAGCACGATGATGAAAACTCAACTGAACATGGAGAAGGGCACGATACACAGCCCGCATCTCCGCCAAAAAGACTGTGGCTTCAGCTGGGATCTACGCAACTGAGACGTCATCTACACAAACAGCCGCAGATCCAACGACTCCATGCATCTTGGAGCCATCGGTGAAAATGGGAGTGTATTCAGAATTAAGGGAACGCTGCTCAGCGAAGAGCTCTTGGTACACAGAAGCAGGGGTTGAGGACTTATCAAAAGAAGTAAAGTTGAGATCAGTGACGACCTCAAAAGGCTGCCACAGTGGGACCCCAATGACCCTGGTCTCTCTGACAAGTGACAAGTCGAGCACTGAATTACGAGCTATGGCCGCCATACGAAAACCAAAGGTTGGAATGCACGAGGGCCGGTTCTCAACTAAATGAGCATGCTGAGGATGGAAAACTGCATTGTACAAAGAATGGTCTGGAAGAGATCAAAGTTTCAAGTAAAATTGAACAGACAGCTGCAGACGGCATAATTTCTCAAATAAATGAGCATACTGGGGATGGAAAACTGCATCATACAAAGAATGGTCTGGAAGAGATCAAAGTTTCAAGTAAAATTGAACAGACAGCGTAATTCAAGCGATGGTTCGTTCGCGTCAGCATAAAGGCTGGGAATCGGCGATGTTCAAAATGCTTCCATACAAAGATGCAGCGCTTGATGGTGAACAGTTTCCAAAGGCTGGAAAACGAAAGGATGCACAGAGCCATACACGATACAACCATAATCCAGTTTCGACTGTATTAAAGAATGGTAAATGCGAAACAAAGAGATCCTGTCTGCACCCCATGAGACTCTCGAAAGGATCTTTAGAATGGAGAGAGCCTTCAGACAGGAAATCTTAAGCCGCCGAACGTGCGCACAGAATGTAAGCGCAGGGATCATAGCATACTTCTGGAAAATTTTAGGTAAGAATTTTAGGAATTTTAGGAATTTTTAGAAAAATTTTAGGAAAATTTTAGGAGTGTATTTCAATAAAAACTAGATGTATATTTGTATACATCTAGTAAAACAACTTTGTATACATTGTAAAGAGTTTGCTTCACACCCTTCAACCATATATACTGATAGACTGCGCATGACATCAAAATTTCTGGCTCCAACATAAAATCACATGACAACAGTCAAAAAGATGGGTTATACCTGCTGTGCTTATGGTTGCTCTGACCGATATAGTAAAGAAAGTTCTATGATTTTTCATGGGTAAGAAACGAATTAAATACCTAAGTCAATAAAGTTCAATTACTTAACCAGAAACTTGCAGCTATTGATATAAAAATATAGTAACTTAAGAAAAAAAAAATGGAATGCATGTTCCAAATTCTTCGCAAATGTTCATCACATTATAAATCACAAAATGTAAACAACCCGATCATGCATGTATATAGCTCATAAGTAAACTTACCTGAAGAGTTTTCATTATATATGAGGTGCATTCACATAATACACCGAAAACACTGAAGTTCTGCAGCGTAAATTAGTAATCATAACAGCATTTGTACACGAAATTTGGAGTCTGATGATGACGTGCCCAATGTTTGAGCCATGGCGGCTTTGATGCAGCTATTGCCAATGCGCAGTCCATTAGTATATATGGTCGAAGTTCACACCCAAATTTTTTGCATAACGTCTAATGTCTAAAGTTTAAGTATGATTTACTTCTAATGTTCAGTTCTTATCTTTTCACGTGTTATTATCATATTCAAGTATATTTACCACATTCAAGTTTCACTTTGAACATTAATATGCTGTTGAACCAGAAGCAATTCACGATTTTCACAGTAAAGTTTTCAGGTTTCACATTAAACTATAATATCCTAAAAAGGTAATTGAAAACCAAGAACTATGTACAATTGTTCACTGAATTACTTTTTTCATATTATTGTTTTAACCTTTTCCTGATTAGCCTATCTTTTTCTGCTTCCACCACAACTAATTTACTTTCAGTTTCCTTTATTTCAGCTGAACCTTGTATGATCAAGTTAGAGGCAACTGCTATTTCAACAGTATTTTGTTTTTCTACAGCTTTTCTCATTCTTTCTGTTCCCTCTTGAATTACTGCTAGGGAGGCTTCTTTATCTTTTTTAAGCCTATTTATTTCTGCATCATTTTCTTTTATTTTGTCATCAAACTCAGCTTTTCTTTTTTTCTCTAGCTGCTTTTCCTTATTTTCCCTCTCTTTCTTCGAAAATAAAAGCATAACAAACAGCGCGAAAACTAGCTCATAAATAGAATATTTGAAACACTCTCAATGTATGCACTCTCAATTATTAGGGATGGTAGAGGGGAAGGGAATAGAACTGTCCAAAATTAGCATGTTTTCGTTGCGCTAGGGCGCTTAAGCACGGCTGAATTCCTTCAGATACCCCCAATGTTCAAATGATTGAAATGTGCTGATGTTCATGGAATGAAATGGTTGATCAGCTATGATGACCGCATAAAAGTTCGGGGTGGGGGGGGGGGGAGGGCTTTATTTGTTTAATTTTTTTAGTTTATGCAACATTTTACATCACTCCAGTATTTATCTTGTCATCATCAACAATCGCAATGCAACTACCGCTTACGATCGCGGATATCAGCAACAGAAAATCTGCCATATCTCTAAGTGATATAACACACAGTATCCTGTTACAGTGTATTGTAATTGAAAAAAAAAGGATGTGGAAAAAAGAAACTTTCAGAAATTAAGATCATCAAGTCATGCGTTTCAAAAATCCGTTTTCCTTTATAACGTTTAAAAACATGTTTTTGCTTTTTTACCTGTAGTGTAAATAAAAACTATGTTGATTTTTTTTTATGGAATCAGACGTCCGTATGTCTGATTGTCTTCATCTGAGTTCACACTTTAGCTACTGTGTACAAGTAGACCTATTTTTTCAGCTCAAAAATATGTAGTTTTGTATATATTCACAGTATAAGTCATTCCTTATTCCCACAGAACTGAATTCAGCATATGCAAAATGAAGATCATCAAGACCCGCCCAACACTATGTTTCTGATTGTCTGCTGTTTATATTCAAGAAATGCAAACATGGATCAATGGTGAATGCAGCAACTATGATTTTTATTTATTACCAAGAAAAAAAAAAAAGAGCAGTGAAAGCTGTAAAGCTGAAACGGATATTTCTCTCGACCCCCCCCCCCATGCACAAAAACATTCCAATTAAGATCAAACAGCTGGAGGACGCGTCCACACAACACAACCTTTGGAATTACCTGATGGAATGGCTTCTTTTCATTTGGCACATCGCCATAAATCACCACCTGCAGCTCACTGAACTGTCAAGTTGCACCCTTCCTCCTTCACTTTAACTATAATAGAAACTGTAAAAAAAAAAAAATGCTCCCCAATTTTCGACAAAATTAAATTACCAAATTTACGTCATGATGTTGCAATTTACTAAAATACGTTTGTTTATCTGCTGAATATTGCTTAAATCCATTGAAAACTTTTTAATTATAGATGATTTTTTTATTAAAACAGTAACTCAGACGTCTGAATAAAAACGTGTTTGTAATTCAAATAGAGTACATATCATCACAGAAAAAAAATTTAAGGATCACTCTGTTTAAATAAACCATGGCATCTAAAAAAAATAATTCACTTGCTTTTCCCGTAATTTATAATTACTGTTTCTTTTTTTCAATCCGATTATGCAACGTTTTTTTTTTTTTTTTTTTTTTTTTGCATCTGCTAAAGTTCCTAACGGAATTTGGCGAAATTTGCACTAGAACTTTATTGTGATGTATCTTAACTACTGTAAAAATTTTACTGTGTTATTTTCAAAATTCAGAAAAATGGATTTCTGAAAATATTCTCCTAGTCCTTTTGTGCTGTGGAAGTGATAAACAGGTGTTTGCTTTCTTCCCAACCAAGGGCTTCAGATCAGCGCTCCCAGCTGTCAATCAACCGTTGCTATGGTAACACCCTTTCTGCTGGAGGCTCACTCTGTCCAAAGAGGCACACATACTTGTCCATAATAAAAATTACCAATGCTAACTTTTAAAGTTTTAAACCGATTCAACTGGAATTTTGGAAGTGAGCTTCTGTAATCCAATTACAGTGAATGTAAAAATTTCAGCCACTTTCGTGAAAAATTCGCAAAGATAGTTTTCTTATTTTTTATCATAAGTAGTGGAAGTCTCTTGAGGGGAGGGAGGGTGGCATGCACATAAACAAGAAGAAGGTGAATGTGTTGTTCAGGCATACTCCTCACTGGTGGATGCCAGCTGACTTGGTACATACGCGACCCCCTGCAAATGCTAAATGCCTCTTCTTTCCCCTTCTGTTCTCAATTGTCGGACGGACATCAAGCTCCCCTTCGACCTACTAGTAATCATCCAATTTTATTGCGCTGGAAGTAGTGCCTTTTTTTTTTCTTTTTTTCCCCCCAGCCAAATTAGGATTTGGTGCACATCGGAAACCACTGCCGGTGGTTTCTTTGAGAACAGAGAAAAGGAACTTTAAAAAATGAAGGGGTAACAGTAACACGATTTCCTAAAAGGGCATTTTTTAAGCACTAATTTCAAATTTCAAGGCTTTTCAAGACGGCATTAAAAAAACACCGTTTTTCCAGGATATTCCAGGCCTTGAAAACGTAATCATGATTTTCCAGGACTTTCCAGGTTTTCAAGCACGTGTGCGCACCCTGCGTAATGGTAAATTTATTGGCGTTAATAACGGTTGTGTTTTTAATAAATAAGCTTACGAAAATTTTAGGATGAATAGCAAATTTTAGGTATAATTTTAGGAATTTAAGGAGGGTCACAAAATATTAGGAATTTTAGGAATTTTAGGAGGAATACGATCCCTGTAAGCGCATGGTCGACGGTCAGTCCAAGGAATTTGGTCTCTGGCAAAACTGGTATGGCTGTTCATTCCAAATGAAGCTCTGAATCTGGATGGAGGCCAAGCCTCCGGCAGAAATGGACACACGCTGTCTTGTCGAAAGAAAGAACGAAACCATTGCTTTGCGCCGCTTTAACAATCTGATTAATCGCAGACTGCAACTGCCTTTCAATGAAATGCATGCTGGATGATGAGCAGAAAATTTGCAAATCATCAACATAAACAGTAGCCAATACCGCAGGAGGAAGATTTATGAGAAGACAATTAATGCGGAGGATGAACAATGTGACAGATAAAATACAACCTTAAGGAACACTTTGTTTTTGATGGAATGGAGCCGAGAGCGTCGTACCAGGGGCACCTGGAACACCTGATTGCAAAGAAAATTTACAATGAATGTCGAAAGATTTCCTTGCAATCCGCATGCATGGAGGTCATGGATAATACCGTGCCGCCAAGCACGATCATAGGCTTTCTCGAAGTCAAAGAAAACAGAAACCAGGTGCAGCCTACGCACGAACACCTCGTGCACAAATGTCTCAAGGTGCAGGAGATGATCGTGAGATGAACGATGACAGGGAAAGCCGCTTTGTAATGGTGAAAGTATGTGATGTTGTTCTAAAACATTAATCAACCGGGAATTAACCATCCGTTCCAGAACTTTACACAGACAGTTAGTGAGAGCAATTGGACGATAACTAGAGGGAGACAGGATCCTTGCCAGGCTTGGGAAAAGGCAGAACAAAAGCCTTTCGCCAAGATTACGGGAAACTGTGTTCCAACCAAATGTGATTGTACAGGACTAAAAGATTCTTGAGATGACTGCGAGAGATGACGGAGCATGTCATAGTGGATGCCATCGGGACCAACAGATGTAGCGCTGGACCGATGCAGAGCAACACGTAGTTCAACCATGCTGAAGGGGGAGTTATAGTTGGTGTCATGAAAAGGGACAAAGGAGATTCTCTGGCATTCCGCAGTGAATTTAATCCTCTGAAAGGAGTAAGGATATGCCAGATCACTCGACATGGAGGCAAACGCTTCCCCCAAACAATCCGCAATCTCCCGACTTCGGCATATATATGCAGCCGTTACTCTCGAGAATAGAAATCTTGTGAGAACTGTAGTTACCCCGGATCTTATGAATCTTGTCCCACACACTTTTCGAACTGGCACATGAATTGCGAGAAGAAATGCACTGAATCCAAGACTCCCTCTTGCTTCGTCGACGCAACCACCGAGCATAGGATTTTGCTCATTTAAATGCAACAAGATTAGCATCGGTTGGATAACGCCTAAAAGTAGACCAGGCCTTATGTTGAGCTCTCCTAGCCGCTGCGCATTCAGGGTTTCACCAAGTTTCAGAATTCTGGGAAGTGTCGTTGAGGTCTTTGGTATGGAAAGATTAGCCGCCTGAATAATGCAAGTTTTGACATCGAGAACAGCTGAGTTGATAGACTCTTGGGTCACTATGGCAGAAGATATTACTGCAGACGATGTGAAGCCCTCCCATCTGGCATGATCCATCCTCCATCGAGGAAGGCTGGAGGCAGAAGATGGAATACTTAGAGAATGCGAGAGCACGATTGGAAAATGGTCGCTCCCGTGGAAGTTGTTACACACTGTCCACGACCAATCAGCAATAATTGATGGTGATCCCAAGCTCAAATCGATTGCACTGAAAGTTCTTGTGGGCTCGTGGAAGTAAGTGTCAGCACCGGCGTTAAAAAGGCACAAAGAGGTCGATGACAGAAGAGACTCAATTCAATGACCTCTCGTGCTGATGCTAACAATACCCCACAAAGGATGATGGGCATTGAAGTCACCCCGCAGAAGAACGGGTGAAGGCAGCTGATCAACCAAACTCTCCAGAACAGAGACGCTCACGTCCTCATCTGGCGGCAGATAGACACTGCAAACAGTAAGAGGCACAGGCACAGATATACGAACTGCCACGGCTTGCAAAGTTGTGGATACCGCAACGAAAGAGACCGGAACCCTGGGAGGGACAAGAATAGCGACTTCCCCACAGGCTATATCTCCTGACACGTTATCTGTCCAAAATGCACTGTAGCCTCGAACTGAAAGCAGGTCTGATGGTTTAAGTTTTGTCTCCTGTAGACAAAGGCACAACGGAGAGCACAACGAAAACAGATGTTTCACGTCGTCAAAACTCGTCCGAAAACCTCAGCAGCTCCACTGAAGGATTGAAGCCATGGTTAGAAGTGAGAGGAGAAAGGAAATAAAATGAACTATACTGACTGCTCAAACAAAGTCAGCATCCATCTCTTCTGACGAGTGGTCACCCAGAAGTGGGGGTGTGTGACCAGGGGCCAAGATGGGAGTATTCTTTGTCCTAAGTGTCTTAACGGGATGAGCTCGGCGTTGAGTAGCTGGCTGAGATTTTGGAGAAGAAACGCTCTTCTTCTCCTTGGCTTTGGTGTTCTTGCCAGAAGAAGTGGCCTGAATTCCCTTGCTGGTGGGGGTGTGAGTATGCTTCGGCGAAGTGGTGGGTGCCGCTTTCAGACCCCCAGCTTGAGACTGGAGTGCTTCCAGCCCAGCTGCGATGGTATCGTCCAGCTTGTAGGGACATTTAGGGGTGATCTGACTGTCAGTTTGAATGGCAACTGTAGACTTGGCAACCACCGCTGATGCATATGACCGCCGAGCAGAAGAAACAGGAACCACTTTCCTTCTGGCTTCATGATAGGAAATATTCTCCACCGTTTTCAGCCTTTGAATTTCTTTCTCCTTCATCCATTTGGGACAATCTTTGGCTGATGCTGAGTGTGAACCCCTGCAATTCACACAAAATTCAGCCACACAGTCTGGTAAATGATGGTCTGTGGCACCACAGCGTCCACACCTAGGAGTGCTCCTGCACGACTGCTGAGAATGGCCGTACGACTGACACCTAAAACATCTCAAAGGGTTAGGGGTGTATGGTCGTACCTCAAGGTGAAGATACCCTGCCTTGATGCACGTAGGCAGGGAAGGGCTGTCAAATGTTAAAATTATGTTGCAAGATGGGACGAACTGCCCATTCCGCCTGAAAAGAAAATGCTGCACACCTGTAACATGTTGACTCCTCAGTTTGTCAAGAAGTTCATCCTTGGTACACTCAATGAGGTCCCAAGAGGAGACAACAGCTCGAGATGTATTTAGGTATCCATGTGGGGTTATTTTGACCGGAGTCTCAAGCAGCATGGTAGTGTTAAGGAGTGTGGAACTGTAACCCACAGTGGACATCTCTACAAGAAGATCTCCAGACTGGAGTTTCTTTACGCTCTTAGGAGAGCTTGCAATGGATTGAAGTGCTTTATTGATCCAAAATGGACTTTTGGCACTCAAAGGCTTTGAAGGGTCCAATGAGTGCACAAAGAAGAAATGAGCATTCGAAGAATCAGAGACATGCTTTTTGGCAGAAGGGGATGAGCCTTTCTCAATACATCATTTGACTCTAGGATCTTGGGAAACGTTATTTCCATCTATAGAGTAAAATAAAGAATTTTTCCACTTACTTCCCTGCCCATCACCAAGCCCAACAGGGGAGAGCCGGAGGTCTGCAAGCCAAAATGGACGCAGGGCACGGCTCTAGGGTTGAGTGGCAGATATAGTAAGTTGATAACACAGACATGCCCTCGGCGAGAACCGCAACTCTCCCGTGTCTCGGTAACACCCCTTTGGCATGCCTACACTATCCCCAGACTCACCCTGCCATATAAAACGACAAACCGTTAGAGGTCTGGACTCCACTCGGCCACAGACCTCATTGACTAGGAGTGGGTTAGTTCCTAGCCGCCTGTTTAGGGTGAAGCAGGGGGCAAAGAGGAGTGTTGGTAACTGGCGACAACAACACCCTGGCCTCCAGAAACCTCAGCCTCAAGCATCCCCTTTTCCACCTTACGGGTCACCGTACACGGCAAACATGCAGGTAGGTCTAGCTAACCAGCTTGGAAAAACAAAGGGAACATAAAATGGAGAAGAGAGGAAAAAAAAATGCGGAACTAAAATCTGGAGCTGGCGCATAATCACAACCTCAGCAACCTACAACTGAGGCGGGTGCATGCCAAGAGAACAAGGAAAAACATAAAAATGGGAAAACATCATAAGAGTATACATGCCAACTCGGGCCGTGGGATCGCCACTCCCCATCAGCTGGATGAACAGCTGTCCCTTCGGTAACATAATCGTACCAAGATGAAAGGAAAAGATAATCCGTCACAAGGTCAGCTCGGGCCGCCACTCCCCAAATAACTGGAAAACCAGTTATCCCCGTGCGGGGGATCTTTTGCTTGTTTCTCATGCATACTGTTCCAGTATTTGAAAAAAACTAAAAACAGTGTAAGCCTGCAACAGGCAGCGCCATGTATTCATGTTCTGCAGGCTTTACTGGTGAATTTACTGAAAGATATACTTTCAAAATTTGTGAAGCCTGCAGTAATCAGTGTCCATCAGTCCTCTCAGCTGAATAACATTCTCGAGAAAATCAAAGAGAGGACAATAATTTAATTATTGGTTATGTAGCATCGAAGGCTGTTGAGAGCACCCAACAAGGTGACATGTGCATCGTTTTTTTCAGTGTTGTGAGAAAATATTTTGCCTCAGCATGTGACTATATTTGCCCCAAATTTCCTTTGGAAAGTACACTTTTGGACAATGCTTAAAGTTGCACATTTAGCAAACACTGAAGATGCATCCTTTTCCAGTTTGAAGTTCTTCATAGAAAAATTCCCTGCCATGCTGCTCAAGAAAGAAAGCAAAACAGTTGATGAAGAGATTGATGCCCTTCAGTCTGAATTCTGAGCATTTCAGATGAAAAATTTATCCCAAAGTATTTTAGAAGAGTGGGCTGATTCACAATGGACTGCCAAGTGAAAAATGAAACTGGTCAGCCAAATTCAAGAGTCTCAAAAGTGATGTTGTCTATTCTCTGTACTCCGTACAGCAATGTGGAATGTGAGAAAGTTTTTAGTGTTGTCAGGAAAACAAGAACAGATTTCAAGAGTTCACTGTCAGATGACATGTTGGAAAACATGATCACTGTAAAATCACAGAAGTCAAGACAGCTCTGAAACAACATTTGACAACAACTTTCTCTCTAGAGCAAAAGCTTCTACTTCTTATGTAAAAAATCAGTAGACTGCTTGCAGGACTATGCAATATGACTCTTTCAGATTTGATGAGTGTATAAAAGAAAAACTGCTTCATATTTTCAGAAAATGTGTATCTGTAGCTGCAGTCAATTTCTAAAAAAATTGCAAATCAGTGTTAGACTTTGCACAAGTTCACAAAAAAGTTTATAAATAAATTTACTGAAAATTTTGTTTGATCTATTTTACTGATTTAAATTTATCAATTAATTATGGTAAAAGTTATAACATGCATTTGTAAATTGTAATGCATAACATGCAAAATAATGTGTAAATTATAATGCATATTAAAAATACAATGTTGAATTGTAACCATAAACCGTGTCTCTCTTGTCAGTATTCAACCAGGAAATCTTCCTAATTTTTGTTGAAAATCTTCCAAATTTTTGTTCTGAGAAGTTAGCAGGTATGCTCTAGTAACACTTAGTAACAGCTCCTTTGATAACTCAACATCTTTAAAATTTTCCTAATAGTAATTATATGGTTAACAATAACCCTTTTTGCCACAAGGTTGCTCTTAGGCTTACCACCATGCCTTTTCGTATACATACTATATTGACAAAAGTCACCGGACATCTAGAAGAGAAACACAACATAGCATTTATTGACATACATTAGTACTGTGTCATTCCACCTTTGGCCTTAATGCATGCACTGACTCTTCGAGACATGCTTTTGACAAGGTTTTGGAGCACAGTGACAGGTAGGCCCTTCCCCATTCAATACATAATGCTGCAGCTAACTGTTGCTTTGTAGTAGACCTTTGTTCAAAACTTCTCATGCTGCACTCTAATTAATCCCATAGCTGCTCTGGGATTAAGATAAGGGCTCTGTGCTGGCCAGTCCACACACGATACAGAATTATCATCAAACCATGCCATAACAGTCCTTGCTTTATGGCTCGGTGCATTATCCAGCTGGTACCAACAAGGCTCGGTTCCATAGGATTGCCACACAGTTGGTAGGGCATAACTGTCCAGAATATCGAGGTAGAAGTGCTGGTTAACAGGTTTGTCCACGATAACCACTGAGCTGGGACCATACCATTAAAAATACCCCCACACGAGTACACTGCCAGCACCAAATTTGATCGTAGGAACAGTATACTGTGGTAAACAGCATTCCCATCAGACTGATGGATTGTGTATCTGGATTCATCAGTCCATAGGACCCGTTTCCATTGATCTACGGTCCACAATAAATGTTTTTTACACCATGCTAAACGAGGAGTAGCATTCCGAGTGGAGATAAAAGGCTTATGAGCAGCCGCATAACCCTGGTAACCCATGGAATGAAGTCCTCTGCGAATGGTACGTGTACATAACAAGGTCCCAGCATTTTTACTCATCTGTACACTGAGGTCTTGTGCAGTACTCCGTCGATTAGCTGTGACAACTCTCCTGAGGCTTTGACATCCTCTATCATTGATTTTCTTTGGTCTGTCGGTACATTTTGCTGCTTCAGGCATGCCAAGTGTCTTCCACTTATTCAGTACATTCAAAACAGTTGACTTGGGTACGTTTAAACACCTCTCAATTTCTCTTATGGACAACCCACTAATATAACACCCAACAATCTTTCCTTTCTCAAAGTTAGTTCTCTCCTGCCGCGACATTTTCACTCAACCTCACAGTATGATATGATCGCGGTCAGCTGCAGGCTTGTTTTTATACCGTTTGCAGATGTACTGCACACCTTAACAATGCAGCGAATCTGTTCATTTGCTTTTGAAGGGGTGTCTGGTGACTTTTGTCTATATAGTGTACATAAATAAAATTAAACTGTTCTCTGAGATTCAGAGGCTAGCTCCTCAAAGAAAGACTGTCTGCTAAGTGAATGTTTAACTGATGAAACTAGAAATTACTTACTGTTGCTGTGTCAAACGTCTCCATTTAATAAAGACATTTGATTCCATGTTTTTTTTACTTGTCGAAAATCCTTTTTTGTGGTGGGTTAGCTGCTCAAAGAAAGACTGACTGCTAAGTGAAAGTTTAACTGATGAAACTAGAAACTACTTACTGTTGTTGTATCAAATTCTCCATTTAATAAAGACATTTGATTCTATGCTTTTTTTATGTGTCAAAAATCCTTTTTCGTGGTGGACTTTCCATGGGATATACAAGCAGACATACCTTCATAACTTCTCAAAGATGTTCATATTTATTAGCAACACACCTAGTCCGTGAGTTTTTGGAATGAATTATAAGCTCATTTTGTTTTCCATTAATAGGTTCCTGTACTAAATCATTATATTCCTTTATGATTTGCCGTATATCATCATCATCATTGTCAACCATTATCAATCCACTGCTGGACGAAGGTCTCCCCAAGTTTCCTCCACAACGGTCTGTCTTGTGCCAGTCTCCTCCATGTCACCCCTGCATGCTTTCGAATTTCATCCACCCATCTCCCATGTGGTCTTCTTCTGGGTCTTTTCCTGTCCCTTGGAATCCAATCTAAAATTTCGGCTGTCCATCGATGATCTGTCCTTCTGGCAGTATGTCCAGCCCATTGCCATTTCAGGGATTTAGCTCTGATCATGATGTCTTCCACTCTTGTCATTTTTCGGATCCACGAGTTCCTCTTCTTATCTCTCCTGGTTACACCAAGTATGCACCTCTCCATGCTTCTTTGAGTTGTCTGCAACCTTTGTATGTCTCTTTTAGTTAAGGTCCACGTCTCTGCACCATACGTAAGCACTGGAAGGATGCATTGATCAAACACTTTTCTTTTAAGACATAATGGCATATTGCTCTTGAAAATTATGCTGTTTCTTCCAAAAGCTCTCCAGGCAAGTTTTGTACGCCGATTAATTTCTTCATCAATGTGACCCTCACTTGATATCTGCTGTCCAAGATAAACGTACGTATCTGTTATCTCCAGCTTTTCTCCATCAATCGATAAATCTTCATTTCTTGTAAAAGCATTGAACATCACTTTTGTCTTCTGAAAGTTCATTTTTAATCCCACTTCTTTACTCTTGTCAGCAAGTTCCTGGATCATACTCTGCAGCTCTGATGGGCTCGTTGCAAAAATGACTACGTCATCAGCAAAACGAAGGTGGGTTAGATAATCTCCATTAATCTTTATCCCCTTGTTTTCCCAGCTCAGTGACTGAAAAACACCCTCCAATGTAGCATTAAAGAGCTTCGGAGATATGGTGTCACCTTGTCTCACTCCCTTTCCAATTTTTATGTGTGTTGTATTTTCAAACAGCCTAATCTTTGCACTTGCATTTTCATAGATGTTATTAATAATATTAATGTATGCATCTTCAATACCGCAGGTTTTCAGAGCCATTGTAACTGCTGATGGTTTCACCGAATCAAAGGCTTTTTCATAATCGATAAAAGCCATGCACAATGGAAGTTCATATTCCCTCGCTCTTTCAATTAGTTCCCTCAGCACATGGATATGATCTATTGTGCTGTAGCCACTCCTGAATCCAGCTTGTTCTCTCGGTTGAGCCATGTCCAGTGTTACCTTCAAGCGGTGTGAAAGAACTTTAGTGAAGATTTTATAAACTACTGATAGGAGGCTGATAGGTCTGTAGTTTCCGAGATCCTCAATGTCACCTTTCTTATGTAGCAGGATCATCGTAGCGGTGTTCCAATCATCAGGAATCTTTCCTTCATTAAGGCATCGAGTGAAAATTTGGGCGAGTACTGTTTCGATTTCTCCAATTGCTTCTTGTATGATGTCTACAGTAATTCCATCTTCTCCTGGAGCTTTTCCCCGCTTCATGTTCTTGATTGCATGTGCAACTTCTGCTGGAAGGACTGGAGGAACTCTGGTATTGGTATCTTTCATGATGTCTGGAGTGCATGTATCATCCCTTTCATATAATTTGGAGTAGAAATCTTTTCACTCTTGTCAAAATTTCTGCCTCTATTTCTTGTTACAGAACCATCTTCTTTTCTCAGTGCCATAATCTGTTTTCTTCCCTTACTGAGATATCCCTTTGCTATCTTTAGGCTTTGGTTGTTTTCAATTGCTTTCCTCACTAGTTCACAGTTGAATTTTTCTTACGTCTTCAGTGATACTTTTTCGTACTGTCTTGCATAGCTCTATATATTCCACTTTGGAAGTCACATCTTTACTTGTCCTCATCTCTCTTCTTTTTTGCATCAACATTTTCGTTTTTCCTGATAATTTATTTACATGCAACTTGTTCTTAGACCCAGCTAATTTTGTTGCTGTTTCCATAAGAGCTTTGGTTACTTTTCTGTTAACTTTAGAGATGTCCACTTCTTCCGATGTTAGGCCTTCTAAAGCAGAGAACCTGTTCTTCAGTTCCAACTTGAAGGTATTATGGTGTTTTTTAAGGTTGGTTATGTCAATAGATTTTGTTTGTCTTATGAGCTTGCCACGTTCAAGTTTAGTGTTGAGGTGCATCTTACATCTCACCAATCTATGGTCACTACCTGTGTTGAACTTGTTTAGCACACTGCAGTCTTCTATGACAAATTTTTTGTTACACATAATAAAATCAATTTCACTTGTCGTCCCATTTGGATGTCTCCATGTCCATTTCCTGTGTGGCTTTTTCTTGAAAAAGGAGTTCAAGATGAAAAACCCTTCTGCCTCTGCAAACTCAACGAGAGTATTTCCACGCTGGTTTCTGTTGCCGTGACCGAATTTACCTACTGAAGTTTCATTCTGTTGCCGTTGCCCTATTTTTGCATTGAAATCTCCCATAATTATTTTCAAGTGCTGCTTACCTTTATTATTTAGATGACAAATTTCCTCATAAAATTCTTCAATTTCTTCTTCAAGTCCCGTATATACTCACATATAAGTCAAGAAATTTGGGACAAAAAAGGAGCTTCAAAGTAAGAGGGTCGAATTATACGTGGAGCCTAAAAAAATCGTCAGTCCAAAAGTTCTTCCCGTGAGGCCAAAGGCAATCCATCCCAAAGAGAAAAAAAAATGCTGATGCGGTATTAATTACGAAATCGCGACCCTCCAAAAAAAAAAAAAAAAAAGGAAAGAAAGAAAGAAAAAACACTGATGCGGTAGTAATTATGAAATTGTGACCCTCCGAATTTCTCCGCGCTTGGAAAGGTCTCCTGGCTTTGCGTATCCACAGCGCATCGAAAGCTCCGTCCTCCCGACTACCAGTTTATTGTGCTGACCTACAACCTAACGCAGCCATGTGACAGCCATTGTTAGGTGTTGCTTGTTCTTAATCACATGTGTTTTGGTCTCATTTCTCCTATTATGGCTGACACGGATTGTGTAAAGAAGTGGATGTCCTATAATGCAGGATTTAAGTTGAAAGTGGTTTCTTTTGCAGAAAATACTAATAACTGTGCTGCTTCACGACAATTTGGCATTAATGAAAAACTGATTCGAGATTGGCGTGAAAAAACCAGACTTGGTGAAAATCCCAAAATCGCAAAAGGCGCTGCACCGTGGAATGGCATCTTTTCCAGAGCTGGAAAGTGTCTTGAATGATTGGATTGTGGGCTGCAGAAAAAATGGTTACATTGTAATGCGAACTGGTATACATTTGCGAGCTTAATGAAAAGTTTGCTGCTGCAAATAACACTTTTCGTGCCTCACCAGGTTGGTGCACAAGGTTCATGAACTGCTATGGGTTGCGTATACGCCAGCGCACCAAAATTGCACAAAAGTTACCTCGTGACCTCGAAGCAAAGATAATGGAATTTCAAAAGTATGTAATTCAAAAGAGAAAAGAGACTGCTTTTGAACTTTCCCAAATAGGGAACATGGATGAAACCATCATGTGTTTCGGCCTTCCTGGAAATCAGATGGTGAACCAAAAGGACAAAAAATATATCTTGATTAAAACAACTGGCCACGAAAAAACGAGTTTCATGGTTGTTCTTTCCTGTTTGGCCGACGGCAGGAAGCTACCTCCGGTAATTATTTTCAAACGCAAAACTCTGCCGAAAAGCGTCGTCTTTCTGTCTGGCATGCTCATTCGTGCCCATGAAAAAAAATGGATGAATGAATCCGAAACAATTGACTGGTTAAAGAATGTGTGGAACAAAAGGCCAGGTTCACTTTTGGGGAAGCCTTCCCTTTTGGTGTGGGATATGTTTGTTGCACACCATTGTGCAGAAGTGAAAAAAACTGCAGAAAATTAAAAAATAACTCTTGCTGTCATCCCAGGTGGGTTGACATCTGTTCTTCAACCACTAGATGTCTGCCTTAATAAACCCTTCAAGGACAATGTGCGGAGGTATTGGGCAGATTGGATAAGTTCCGATTTGCCGACTGAAACCAAGGGCGGAAATCTAAAGAAGCCGGATATCATTTTGATTGCGCGATGGGTCAAGGATGTTTGGGATGCGATTACTTGCGGAAATGGTCATGAAATCAGTCAAGAAATTTTGCATTAGTAACGAACTTGATGGCACAGAGGATGATGAGATTTTTATGAGTGACGATGACAGTGATTCTTATGACACAGGCATAGATGGGAATACTGTTATTTATGATGACGCGCCGATGACGGAGAAAGACTTTTTTGAACTGTTTGGCGAGTCTGACTCGGAATCGGATTTTGAAGGGTTCCGATGAAGTTTTTGGGTATGCAAATTAAATTTATTATTATATATATATAATTATTTTTTTTCGTTTTCAAATGTTTTTGAATAAATTCATTGTAAATTTTTTTCTCGTTCCGGGATTGACTTATACGCGAGTTTTTGATTTTCACGATGTCTTTACTCTGGAGGGGATGGGGGGGGGTCAACTTATACGCGAGTTTATGCGATAATTATGATTTCAGACTTGAGAACTTTCAAGAATCGAAATCTGCACAAATTTTTTAGTGAACATTTAATCAATAAGTTTGATTGACTGATGTATCAAACATACTAATTAGAATCCTGATTATTATGAAAATGATTTGTTGACTTTTATGCTACAATTAGGATACTGGCACTATTGAATGCTTACAGTGATTAAAAAGCAATTGATACATGATTACCTCATTAGTACAATACTGTTAGGCTACATATACAGATAAAAATTCCATTTGTAACTGCGAAATTATTACGATATATTGAGTAACTTTTCACTTTAACTTAACTCAGGATTTGACCTTACGGTTTTGTGCCAACTTATTAGAATACCTTAAAAAAATGTAATTTCAACTCTTATACCTGAGACTTCTAATTTTCACCTCTATCTCTCTGGCTATCTCTTTTTCAGCAGCTCTCGCTAATTGTCATCTTACAGCGTTTGCACAGAGTCTTTCCTGATGGGCTGTGAGCAGACAGGGTAGAGAGACGCAGAAGGGAGAGAAAATATGATCAGGTAAGTGAGAATACACAGGTGTCTGGTACTTGGGAGCACTTATTCTTTTTAGATCACACTAACCTGGGATGAAAATCAAGCAAACAAAATTCTAAAATATGCCATTTGTAAAATAACCATAATAGAGGTAGAATTTCAGTAAATTTTACAGATAAACCGTAAAAATTGGTAAGTATGTGATTTGCTCCCAACACTTCTTTCATATCAACAACAAGGGTAAGTAATGATCTGTTGATGTTTTTCCAATCTCTAAATTAATGGGCCAATATTTTTGGATCAGAAAACCTATCACCAGATCCACACACTTTCAATGAGAGTGAGATTTTTTTTTTTTTTTCATGAGATGATCTCAAATCCCTTGGGCAAGGAGGGAGCTAGAAAGCAAAAATATATTTAAGAGTCAAGTAATTTTTTTCTTTCCTTTCTGATTATTTTTTGAAGTGTTGACCTGTGTGTATGTAGTTGAATTTATGTGAATAGGTCTAGGTAAGTTAGCCTTGTGATGTCTGTTGCTAGTGAAGGAATGTGTAACTAGCTGGAAAGTCGATTTAATGAAGTTTGACATATTATATTGTTGCTTTTTTGTTCTTCTTTCAAGCAATGTTTTTTTCTTTTCCTTCCATTGCATTTTTTAGTGTACTGTTTACTTTCAGGGAAGAGATATTATGGAAGTTTATTTTAATGCAGTATATGATGTAGTGTATATGAATTAATTTGCCTTAGTTTCTTAAGTTTATCTTGAAGTTTATAGATATACAGTATTAGATGTATCAGTTTAAAATTATTGGCAACGCCACAGCGTTCGGTGTTATTGATCGTTGGGAAAACATAGTGATAAAAAAAGAAAAAAATCGTAAAGTTGTAGTTCCGTATTTACCGTCGTTATCGCGGCTTTTTTTATTACATTATTCTGTAAGCTTTAATAATGGAAAAGTGATTTGTAAACATATAGTGTATGAATTATTTTATCGTAGTGTATTTGTACCTAATGAGAAAAAAGCGTGTTCATGCCATATGTCAGTAGCGTGTATTAAAATCATTGTTGCGTGTACCAATCATAATTCAGTAACCTTTCATGATTAAAATCTTGCTTACTACTATTTAGTTGGTTTTAGTGTGAATCTTACTTAGTTTAACTAGTGATAGCATAATTCAGCGACTGTTAGAAAACGCGGGTCGGCGATTGTTCAGTAACGAAGTGACTTTCGTAAATTAATTGTGCGTATGCTATCGTCAAGGATATTTAATAATCATTTAGTAAAGAATAAAATTGTGGTTTAATGCATCAGGGCAAAATAACAAATCATTGATTTACGCTATTTTTCGTAATTCCGAACATCGCACCTGTTGCGAAAGAGAATTCGATTTTTATACGTTACAAAGTTAATTGTAACAATGTTCGTTAATGTTAATTTGTTTAATGAATTTTTGTAAAGGTGGTCTCCTGAAGTCTTTGTTCAGAAAAAAAGAACGAAAATGGCCGTGGCGTTTTTCTAAAAACAATAAATTCGTAGAATGGCGTCTGTGAGGACGTTTTTCCCAAGCTTTACCAGTGCAGAAAGTCTGATTTATTTATGCTCTTGTTTACTTCAAAAAGGCATTTTTCGCTTTGCACAGGAACACTTCGGGATTTGGGCGGAATTCCGAGAAATTCACCGCAGCGGCCAAGTTGGGGTCAAGGGTCAGCCCAGAGCTGAGGTCTGCAAACATCCATCGAGAAAGTTTCTGCCTCCTGGCGTTCAAGCAGCCAATTGGAAAGTCGGCGCTTTTCGCATATGCGCGGTGCGTAAGGCGAAGGAGCATCGGTTTTTGGACGCTCTTCGTGTTTCTGCCTCCTGGCGTTCAAGCAGCCAATTGGAAAGTCGGCGCTTTCTCGCATATGCGCGGTGCGTAAGGCGAAGGAGCATCGGTTTTTGGACGCTCTTCGTGGAGTTGAGTGAAAACCACGAAAGAGAAAAAAAAAACAAGAAGAAACGGAGGAGATGCGGAAAGAGCGTAAAAGACGGCGCTCCTAATCCGAGTGCCGACGAAGTTTCAGGAGGACAAAGGAAAAAGATGTCAGCATCATGGTAGGACCTTTCATTTTGTTCTAATTTGATAAGAGCAGAGGCTGAAACTTAAAGCCCCCATTCTCACCGAGAAATATAGATGGGCTGGATATCTTCCACCAGCCATGCTCAGAAGCGAAGTGGCACAAGCATGGACAGTTAAGTTTGCACCTTCGTCCGATAAAATCTTATAATTCCTTTCTTCTTGTCCACTTGAAGGGCAGAGAAAGACATGACCACACAGTTCGGCAGCAAAGTAGGAAACTTGCCTAATTCGCGGCGACAGACAAACTCTGTGACGCCGAACCTCAGCAGATAAAAAAAAAATCGTAATTCCTCCACTCAGCTCAAACATCTAAATTGTAAACATTTCTGTGCTGTTTAACTGACAAAGCTTCCTTGAAAAGAGAGAGAGAGAGAGGAAAACAAACAAGAAGGGGAAAAAAAAAAAAAAAAAAAAAAAAAGACGTCATCAACATCTAACTTTCGGGGACCACCTAATTTAATTGTTTCTGTTTAATGTGATTAAAAAGAATTGATATGTTATTTCATTAAAAATATATATATATGAGGGGAAGGTACATTTTGTAGAAAGGTATTCATTGTTTTGAAAGGGGAAAGAAAAATTATTAAACAAAGAGGGGAGTAAAGAAACTGTAATTTTTTTATTTTGAGTGTGTGTAAGCTCTGGCCAGAACCAACAAATGTTGTACAATGTCATTGTGTATTCTTGTATAAGTGTCTAATGATAGCTTTAAGAAAAAAAAAAAAAGCCAATGATAGCTTTAAGAAAAAAAAAAAGAAATAGATTGAAGTGTATTAATTTTGGTTTCTGTTAGAACAGGGGTTTTCATTAGCTTATCTGAGAGGAATGTGACATCAGAGTAGGGTATTGTAATGGCATGCCTTCCTTAGAATAAAAATGTGGGGAATTTGATTTTTTGGCTCAGGTAGGGGAGTATACTTCTTCCAATAGCCTATTCTATTCCTTTTTTTTTTGTTGTTTCACCAGTAGGAGTAGCAACTTAACTTGTGCATAGATTTTGTCATAACTAATGTGGGGAGTCCTGGCAGTAACTTGTCATTTTGTTTTTCTGTTGCTGTAATGTGAGAAAAAGGAAAAGACTTTTCCAGGTAACTAACCAAAATCAGTGTATTGTGGGAAAAAATTTAAAATGTCACTCTTAACCATCTAAATTAAATTGTAAAGAGAATCTAGCTCAAGGTTAAACATGTAACAAATATGCACACCGAGCATTAAGCTCTTAACACTCTTTGAGTGAATGGTCACATCCTTTGATGATTTTGTAAAGCAGGCCGGTAACTAAATTGCACTACTTACCTCCCTCATCCTCTAAACCACACAGGTGAAAACTACTTGGTTTGCAGACCAAGATTTCTGAGAGGGATTATTTAGGGCTGTTGAAACATATTCTGGACTCTAAACATCATAGCTTCATTTATTTTTTATTCGGCCTAGCCATCTAAAGAAAGTTCAGCCAATAAAAGACTCCATTGTATATTGAATTGTTTTCCAAAATGTGCCTGGGAGCACAAAATAAACCTCTAGTTAACCTGGAATATATATTTGAGCAAGTCATTTTGTGTCTCATGTGAATTTCTCTTGTCAGTGGTGGTGGAATCACCTTCCATTTACTGGGAGTTTTTAGGATCGTGCCTTGGGTGTCATTCATTAATAAAAATTTCTTAATTGGGGTTCCTAGATAGATTACCGACCTTTTTCTTTTTTTTTTAAATAAAATTGTTGTAATATTTGCATTTTAAGAAGTAAGTTTCATCATCATAATAGTAAAATATTCTGCTAACACCAAATCCCCCATGTATCAGTATTATTTTGCTCAACTTAATATATTTTTTGAATTTCTCAAGAAAATTTGGGAGATCTCAACATGTCAGTAACCTAACCAATGAATACTGTGTAAAGGGGATTATTCAATAATCTTTTTAGTAATTTATCAAAAAAAGGCCTACATTTTACTCTAACTGCATAATCTGTTTCACACTGAAGTTTTTGGCATTTTTTTAGTTGAATGTACTAAAAGTCTGAAAAAAAAATTGAAAGTAAAATTGACCTGAAAAATGATAAAAAAGCAAAACTTCCAGCTCACATTTTATTTATTTCATTATAAGTTATACTAATTAATATCTTATTCAGCATCATTTGTTTAATTACTATTTCCTTATTTCATGCATTTGACTTTGGCTCACCTAATAATATTACAGATCACTACTGGCCATAAAATAAAAGTCTGCCCTCCATTGCTACCAATTCCTGGGGGTGCAATAGAGGGCAGACTTTTACTGATTTTTTGTAACATTGCATTAGGAGCAGTGGTACAAAAAATCAGTAGTTTTTCAATAGCAACTTAAAAAAAAAAATGGAGAGAGAAAAAAATAAAAATGCTAAAAACAGAGTTTAAATTTAAAGTATTAATAGTCACTGTTCCTTTTGTTTGTTTGTTTCCTTGTTTAATTACTACCATGAGCAACTCAGGGCCATAAGCAGTTGCCCATCCCAAATCTAAGGGCACAAGTTACAGGAAAAGGAGAAAGCCAGTGCGGTAAGACAAACACATTACCCATGCCTCATCTGGAACTCGAATCCCAGCCCCAGTTTGAGTGAATGGTCAGAAGCCAGCATTTCATATCACTTGGTCAACAGGAGGCTTCCTGTCTTTAAATCATTCATTAAGTCTGTATATATTTTATGAGCAATGGCATCAATAAACATGACAAATTTTGTCATTAACATAATTTTGACCCAATTCAAGACCATTTTTTCATATGAATGTTGCATTAAAAAATAAAACCCCAGTGAATGGCTTACCTATATAGGCTGATTGCTGAATTTTCTGCGAGTTTCACAAAACATTTGGCCCAAATTTTCATTATGACACAACCAAGGACATGTGGCGCACCAATATGGATGAAATTTTCTGCATCTTTTTGTAGCCTCATATTACTTATCTTTTAACTTCATTGCTTCATCACGGTAACTTTATTATTTTTTTCACCTCAAGACATGGATATAAACTCACATTTCTTCAGATTTATTGAAAAAACAAACAAACAAACAAAAATATTGCAATAAAAGTTTGCAAACATAATATAAAAATAAAGATAATTAACACAGCAATCAGACATATCTGAATTGACTGTATTTACTGTTCTTCACGTAATATCAATCACATCAGAAAACTTGAAAATTTCATCACCCTGGAGCAGGAATCAAATCCGCATCTCCCAATTACCATTCGAGTAAACGGTTAGCACACTTGAACGGTAATCAGGAGATGCGGGTTCGATTTTCGCTCCAGGGTGATGAAATTTTCAAGTTTTCTGAGTGATTGATATTACGTGAGAATAGAATATTTCTTCCACACTATATAATACAAATAAGTTGACAGCAGGGTGCATGGCAAGAGCACAAACATGAGTCATCCATGCCTGCTGATCTTGCCTTTGTTTAGCAGCAGCACAGTGCATACATCTAGCAGACACATGCTTTCTTCAATGCTTTTGATAAGTGTATTTTTTTAATTTTTAATACTTGCTGATTTATAATTATGTGCACATGTCCAAATTTATCATATTCTTTTTAGCTTTCCTAACGAATTTTTGTGACTATTTTTCACTTATTTGTCTATATTATATGACGTATCTGTCATTTCAGTACACAAGAGGGAGTTCTACAAGAATTTAACACACATAATTACCTAGAAATTCTAACAACTGCAAAGTAAATGCATGACGATAATGTGCAAAAATAAAACAAATGTATTCTTACTTGGTAAGGATCAACATTCCCTAGCTGGAGCACATTGTAATGTCGACAAAAGATATCTGCTAATGTAAGGTCAGTATCTTTAACTTTTTCTAAAAGGTGTTCTCGCACTTCTTTTTCAGTCCAGACACAAAACGCACCTTCCTTTTTTCTGGTGGCATCATCACAGGGCAGAGAATCTGCATCTTCAGCACTATAGAAGCCTCCATTCTAAGGCAAAATATATATAAAAAAAACCAACAACTTATTTTGCTTATGAGAACAAAATATTACATACATACTTTAAATGTAATTTTCATGTTGAAGCACTCAGGATTATAGAAGGCCCTTAATTATTAAAACAGAGGCATTCCTGAAAAATGCTAAGCATGACAAAACCACACCACCAACTGAGATCCACAATCTGTGTGTGGGAGAGGGGGATATTTTAAGTCATGATAAATTCAAAAAAATCATCCATAAAGACAAGGTAGTAGAAACAGATAACAAGGCACAGATGAAAAGTATAAATATTTTCTGATGGCACATTAAAATTCTATGCATGAAAATTACATGCTAAAATCTAATGGAGGAATGTTTCGGTACTAACTTCTACCTTCATCAGCCTTAGAGTGAATGAAGGGAACATGAGGTGGCAAATGCATTTACTTAACTTGTTGTCAGATTTGAGGTGTTATTTCCAAATAATCCCAAAAAATTATTAATGATCCTGATCTCATCAATTTCTCCCAGGTTTCCCAATATAAAATTTATTTCAACTGAACAAGTAAATAATAGCATCACTTTTCTGGATGTAAAACTAACCATTAACTCTGACCTTTCTCTTGACCTATCAGTCTACAGAAAACCTATTTTCCCCAATCTGTATTATCACTTTTAACTGGCACACTTTTACGAAATATACAGTAGCTGCTTTTAAATTCTACATCCATAAAGCTAACCTTATTTGCAACAACCCTACTTCTTTACGGGAAGAATATAACATTATTAGTGCTAGTGCATATAACTTTCTTCCTTCTTTAGTTTCATAGGTTGATTTGAAATTTTGAATCTCAAAAAATATCATTAGACTAGTCTTTGAAACTCATTTCTCCCAGCATTTTGTATGTACTATTCCTTTACACCCATTCTACATTTACAAAATTTGCATAATATTTAAATCCTTCCAAAGAAAGGTTTTCAATTAAACCACTTGATTCACTAGGTGTTTATTCTATCCCAGTGAACACTTCACAAGGTTTAACTCATACCTACCACAGTATTAATTGGTATTTGGCTGAACATACTTCTGATGTTAAGAACAGGAATCCTAGTATATAATTATCCCATTAACTTTAAATGACACGTCTGCTATTCCTGATTGGCAAAATAGCAAAAGTATTTCCTCTTTCATGGACCAGCAAGCTATCAGGTTTTGTGAAAGTTTAGAAATTTACCTTTGCAATAACCCTTGCAATACAGACTCACCATATCATATCATATCATACCTTATTATTTAGAAATTAACCCTTGCAATACAGACTCACCATATCATATCATATCTTATTATTTAGAAATATCTCCTCAAATCTGACAACAAATGAATTAACATGCATTTACCACCTGCTGTTATCTTCATTCGCTCCAAGGATGATGAAGCTAAAAGGCTCACTAAACAATTCTCTGTTAAATTTTTGTCAAGTAACTTTCATATATAGAATCCATGTCATTAGAAATTCCTTATTCTTTTTATCAAAAAATTGTATCTTTAAATTTGTTAATCTATGCTTTCTTGTAAAAATTATAAAAATACATTTAAATAATGTACCACAAAGTAGAGAAAAGTTGGCTCCCTAATTCGTATCAATTTTGCCAGATTGGAGCAATTTGTTCCTTCTTTCTCAATTGAAAGTCATATTAATTATTTTTATTATCAATACATCCACTTGCATGTTTCAGTTTTACAAAGTTCATGATCTATGTTTGCCTTTCATTTTGATTTGCACTGTCTTGTATACCTCTTGCTATGCAGGCAGAAATAAAATTTTCTCCCTTCATTTCCAATATTTTGCAATGAGATCTAAGTTTAAACCATTATCCATGAAATAATATTTCGAATACTCTAGCCAGTTTCTCTCTTATTCAGAAGAAAAACTACCACAAATAAATGGGTATAATTTATGAGGATTACTTCAAAATACAGTTGAACCTTGTTAAACTGCCATATTAGAGATAATATGAAATTCATGAAAATTGGAAAATACGATCAATTGTCTTCAGAGTTTTTTTAGTATCACTAATTCTATCCAGTTCTTTATCAAGTTTTGCAACAGTGTCCATCGCCTTATTAGTCGCACTTTGCTCTTCAAAAAACTGTCACGGCTTTGACAGAATTGATTTAGCTTCGGTGCATGACAGAGCTGCTTCTTGGATGGATTCATCAGCATCTTCACCATCAATAACAGATTCACTTGTAGGAGGATCAGTGGGCTTTAGGTTGAAACATACTGATTATGTCAGCAATTTCCATGTCTTCAAATGCAGGCTCATCATTATCAATATCTAAAAATTCATTTAATAACAAACTAGAAAAAAATGCACTCCAGCTTTTGCAAAAGCCAACTGAAATAATTTAAGAGCTTGATCTTCTGCATCTGAAGTGGTCATTAATTGATTGTTTTTTACCAATCCTGTATGTTCCCAGCAATTTTTCAACTGTTTCCTGACTTACTGAACCCCATGCTAATTTCAAAAATAAACTGCATCCCTTAATAAAACTTCAATATAATTTTTTTGTTCAGCAATGTTTTCTATGATTTTTCTAACCTGAAATCTTTTATAATGCCCTTTGAAAGCTTTAATTCCAGCATCAAGGGGTTGCAATTTTCCTGTAACATTAGGGGCAAAAATGCTAACCTAACATCACTGAATTCAGCTACTCTGTGGAATGGAGCATTGTCTAAAATTAAAAGAACCTTTCTTATTTAACATTTCATATCAAAGTTGAATTTTCCCACCCAGTCCTGAAATTTTTTGTTTGTCATCCATACCTTTTTATTAAATCTGTAGTTTACATAGAGTTCAGGATGAAAATTCTTAAAACAACAAGGTTTCTTACATTTACCTAGAATAACAATAGTTCATTTATCAGTACCATAAGCATTTACAAAGTCAAATGTTGTTATTCTGTCTTTCATCTTTTTGCTACCTTTCTCATTTTTGTTTGAAATTGATTTATCCATCATATATTCATACAGCATTGCAAATGTCAAATGTCATCTAGCTGCTTAATTATTCACATGCTATTTAGACAATCTATAATTTGAGGTTACTCACCTTTATTCCCTAAATCTTTCAGGAGGTTTTCGTCTCTACACATTTCCAACACGTATTTTTCTTATTTACATCGTGGTTCAAAGCCGAAAAAAAAAAAAAAAAAAAAAAAAACATTTTCAACTCACGCAATCATCACTTCCCTCCTTCCTTTCCCTATGACCAAATTCAGATTCAATATAATCTACCACAAATATTACACAACTGAACTCCCTAAAACACATTAATCTAATTAAAACTTCAATCAATAAAAACCTATTTACACATTTCCTAAAACGTCAAAGTTAAAGAGCTGTAACCCAAAACTATTTACAATTGTAAATAATTAAAAGTTAACCCAAAATTATTTACAATTGTAAATAGTTTTGGGTTACAGCTTTTTAACTTTGACGTTTTAGGAAATGTGTAAATAGGTTTTTATTGATTGAAGTTTTAATTAGATTAATGTGTTTTAGGGAGTTCAGTTGTGTATATTTGTGGTAGATTATTTTGAATCTGAATTTGGTCATAGGGAAAGGAAGGGAGGGGAGTGATGATTGCGTGAGTTGAAAATGATTTTTTTTATTTTGCGGCCTCGAACCACGATGCAACTAAGAAAAATACGTGTTGGAAATGTGTAGACGAAAACCTCCTGAAAGATTAGGGAATAAAGGTGAGTAACTTCAAAATATAGATTGATTTATCCAGTATCATCCAATAAAACAAACCAGATTCATCCATGTTATATACATCTCTTAATTCATTGCCAGATATGATTTCTAACATTTTTTTCTTGCCTCATCCACTGAACTTTCAGAGGTTATGGCTGTCTCTCTGCATCGTATTCTCAATGATAATTCATGATAATTTTTGAATCTTTGAAGCCAACTGTAGCTACATTCTTGCATTTGGTATTTGTTCCCAAACTGTTGCACTTTTTCACAAATAACTTCATCGGTAATAACTCCATGCTTGGTATTTACCTGGCCAATCCATAAAATAAAACACACATACATACATATCACTAAGCTGTTCTCCAAGATTCAGAGGTTAGCTCCACAAAGAAATACAACCATATAAAATTTTAACTGATTATTTACTTACTGTTGCCGTATCAAACTTCTCCGTTTACAAATAATAAGTTTCACTAAATTTTCATGCTTGTCACTTTTAAATTTTTTAACTGAGTGCAGTTGTTTTTCAGATCTGATCCCTTTATGCTTATCATTTAATATGTCTCCTACTGTTCTTCTTCTTCTTCTAACTGACTTGTCAATAAAGGTTGTAAAAGTGATTTGCTAATTCCTGATGTCTATATCTAGGATTATAATATTTGAATTTGCATATCAAAGTTATCTCATGAACACTCAACAATGTGTTACCCATTTCAGGATTCTTTAAAATAAACGAAAATTGACAAATGAATAAAAGAAAAAGTGCACACAACAAAGTAGTCCCTGTGAGAAACAGTGACTACTGAAGCTGTTGGATAACTACAGATTTTAGAATCTAAAATGCAAAATGTAAGACAGGAAATGCCATTTTGTGAGATAGTATGTACGACATCTATCAAAATGTAAGACCTTGCAGTTACGGCATGGTTCATTTTATTAGGTCAAATTATAAAAGGAACCATATGGGCAGGGAAATTAGTCCCTGCCTCCAGGGCCGGTGTTAGGATGCTTGGTGCCTTAGGCAAGGCATCAATCAGCCTTGCACCCCAAAAATTTGTTGTTCATCTGTGTGGCTAAACATATTGCACTTGTTCAATAATTTCAAGATGCAAAAATGCAATGTAAACTAAATAGAAAGAAACTAATGGAAACTACATCTATTTTCATATCGGTCTAATGTAAATTAACGGTACATTTTGCATACCTTATTTTTCACAAAATTACCAAAGAGTGCCTTCAAATCTATATCACGTGTCATTTTCTGTTCGATCGATAACATACAAAACACAACAAGGTTCTTCCTTGGATACCCCAATAGAAAAAAAAAGAAAGAAAGAAAGAAAAAGAAATAAGAATTTCAGCTGAATCAGTATAGTGGCAAAGCCTCACTTACTCTTGTCCCTGTTCTCATTAGAAAATGGGCTGAGTGTAACAGTCTCTCACAAATAGTGGAAATCCTCAACACCTAAAAGTGTTGAGCACTGCTAATATTTGTGACAGAAGTGGACAGTCTTGATACATCATTGAAAGCTGGATAATACATAATCTAATTTCTGCAAAAAAATCGTGCAGCCCTCAAGCGTCGTCTGACTTACCTGCTGCATATAGAACAGGCCTGGTTAATGGCAGTTTTTCGACAGATGCGCACTTTCGCATCTTCGTTGGATTCACTGCAAGCTGGCTTACCCAGTCTAAACGCGTAGGTCTCTGTTTCTTGCTTACTCAAGGAATAAGAATTTGCAAATTACATCGAATATCGAAAGGACAACACAAAATAAAATTGTTTTTTTTTTATTGATATTTTTTCTTATTTATTGATTCATTCGATTTTATAAACTGTAGATCTTGGCGTCCCACAAATACCCATGCCATAGGCAGCCGCCTAGTTCGCCTAGTAGTTGAACTAGCCCTGCCTGCCTCTATGTTTAGTAAATTTCCATATTTAACAGGCATGATAGAATTGGGAACAAAGATTCCTTGTCTCACACACACACACACACCTCACTTATGTCAGATGCAATAAATCACCGAACAGTCTGCATTTGGTTTTCAGCAGCTGACCACACTTCACTAACACCATCATTTTACCCCAGGGAGTGTGCGTGCGTGCATGTGTGTAAGAAAGGGGGGGCTGTTATCTCATTATCTCACCTATTCCATAAAACTTCTTTACTTCTTTGAGGAGCTCCTGTGTAACATGGTTTGGGAGTACATTGAATAACATAAGACAAGTGATTCAGAATGTCTGCTGCAAATGAACATTTGGAAATTATTGCACAGATTTTGAGAGGTGATTTTCTCCAATGAGAAACACCATAATGTTGCTAAAATGTCATGGCAAATGGCAGTTGGCAAGGTGGAAGTTTAAAGGGGGAAATTTTCATTTAATAGAATAGGATAGGATAAGATTTGTAACCTGTGAGCAGTAGGCAGAAGATGGGGATGATGGTTTAAAGGGCGGGCGGTTCAACAAGGTTTGATGGTATATTATATTTTAGACTATACATACCTTCTTATATGCATATTTTTAGAAAAACTTCTGATCATGATTTTCGGTTCCCCGTTTAATAGTTTGTTTGAAGGATTTTGCAGGGTAGTATTTCAGCATTTATTTTATTTTTAGAAGAATGTTTTTTGTTTCTTTTTAGCACGTCTTTTGTAAAAAAAAGTATGTGCTTATAGTATCACTTCGTCCACCGGCGGACACCATATCTCTGCAGCTATTAGTCCAATTTAAAATATTCTTTTTGCATTGAAAGGTCTGAAATGTGAGAACAATGATCCCCGTTTTTGTTTCCTCCCCCCCATGCATAATAGATTTTATTTCATAAATTTTCTTCTAAATATTTGCTTGAAAAAAAAAAAAAAACTTTCTTCCTTTTGATGCCATTTATGATGAAGGCTATTTTCGATACAGTTTCTTTTTCACGTAATGTATATATTTTCCACTAGGGGGCATAAAGGTAAATTGAAATTTCCCCGATATCTCCGATTCTAAATGTCCAATTTCAGAAATTTTTTCTGCATTGGGTACAACTTCTGGTGGGAAATGCTCTACATATAATTTTTATTCTTTTTGTACAGAATAATTTGGCCACCAGGGGTACAAGTGTTTATTTCTGTTTCTGATGTATTTGCAGCAAAATCTGCAGCTCTGAAAACTTTAATGAAAACATTCTTTTGTGGACCGACCCTACTCACCTCAGAACATCCTTTGAGAATACCTTACACTTAAAATAGATCGAAGTTTTGTCATTGGGGGCATACTAAAAGTATATCTATTTTTGTCGCTATCTCTGCTTCTAAGAGTTCGATTTGAAAATTTCTTTCTTTATCACAGAGAGTTTCCGGAGCAAAATGTTCTGTATATAATTTCAAATTTTTCTTAACACACAAGTGTGTCATTACAGGGCATAAGTTCATGTTTACATTTACAATATGTTTACAGCAATATCTGCAAGACTAAAAACTACATTGAAAAAATGATTTCTCAGTCAGATACTACAAACTGTGAAAACATTTTGTGTATATTCCTTCCCAAAACAATGCACAATTTTCCCACTAGGACATGCAAATATTTAATCTGTTTTTTTTAATATTTCTGCTTTTAAATATACGATTTATAAAAATTTTTTAGCACTGGATGCCCTTTACTTGTGGAACATTTTAGGCTTGTACTTGTGGAGTTTTTTGTAGTTAACAGTTCTGTTGCTAGGTGGTGTTTGTGAACTTTTGTTTGTAGCTGTATCTCCTCTTCTAAAAACCCTATTGAATAATTTCTTTTTTTTACTGCATGCCATTTGCTACAATAAAGATGGGGAACATTATTATCTTTAAATAATATCCAGCTTTTCCACTAGGGTGAAAGCTGGACTTTATTAAAGATTGAAAACTTTTTCTTGTTACATCTGCTTCCGGGAGACGTATTCAAAAATTATTTTTCCTTAGCATACTTTTCACATATTGTCAACTTTTCTGTTATACAAAATTCTTCTGCTAGGGGGCATATATCATGTTTCCTTTTATATTTCTTATTTTAACTGTTTGACTTGAAAATCTATTTGTCTCTGATATCTTCTTTCTGCCTTGAGAAACTTTTTGTGTACCATTTGGTATTTTGGTGACATACTTTTTAGCTGCTGGTGGGAGTAAGTAGCTGTTTCTATTTCTGGGTGTTTTATTGATTGTAGAAATCTGGTTGATTTTTTTTCTAGTCAGTTCTATTGCATGTGAATAACTTTTATAAATTTTATTTGCATCAGAAAGGATTCAAATGACGTGCTCATTACAACTGAAAATTTGGTACCATCTTTGCTGTTTGCTGCTTTTAATTTATATTATTGACCCCAATGTTTGCATTTATGGGAGAGAATACCAGATGTTGCCACATCCATGTGTGACGGCATATTTTTTTCAACACATTAACTTCCACACTTTTGTGCTGATTGCATTCTGCTTTGCCAAGGACACTGGCTTAGAACATGATATACAATGTACGAGTGAGATCTGTTGAGTCTAGCCTTCACCTGCACCAGTTTGTGAATGGTTTTATTACTTCAGAGAGCTAGTTCCAGAATTCATGGTGCTGTCCCAGGACTCAGAAGGAAAGATTAGAGGTTGGGGAAGTTATTTACATTGATGAAGACATGACAGGGAAGAGAAAAAATGTGGCCAGTTGGTGGACAATTATTGGGTTGTGGAAAAGAAGTACAAAATTGTGAGTAAAGGTTGTGATGAGGAAAGGCATTGTCTTCTGCCAGCCTCACTCCTATAATTAAGAAGCATTTGTGCTAGTCTGTGATACTGACGGATCAGTGGACCACACATTCCCCACTGCAACAGAAGGGATAAAAATGCATCTGACAGCCAGTCTATGAATTTTGGTGATCCACACAAAATAGGGCTCACATCCACAGCACTGAGGGCTCAGGGCTCATGGCGTCACTCTAATTTTCTTACTGGAGGCTCAAAGGATTAGGGCCAACATCCATTACACTATTGGTTTGAAAGGAACTGCAAGCTTTCATTAAACACTCCTTTCAATCATCAATGCACATTATTTGTAATTACTTATCTGTGAGGTAATAATTATCCAGAGAGATTATCATGTACAGGATTTGTACACATTTACATAAAATAAATTTCAGAGGGTTTCCAGGAATTCATCAAAAAATTCCTGCCATTTAAAATTTTGCTAGTTTTGTTTTATATTTTGGAAATTAGGTTGAAATTTGATATGAATTCAGAATTCTTATGAAGACCTACGAGTCCCACTCTTACAGAGTGTTCTTCAGTGTGGTTACAATTCCAATGAAGTGGCAAAATTTCCCCATATAAAAGTTGTTCTGCATAAAACTCACATGAAGCAATCTGGAACACCCAGCATAATGATAATAATATAAAACAATTCTGCCATGACATTGAAGATCCCCTATTCCAGAGTCATCTGTTCCCACAAACATTGGTGACAGGGAGGCCACATATCAATTTCTTTCAGTAAGGAAAGCACATGCTAGAAGGAACGGCCATCTTGGACTTCAGGGAAGGTTTCCATGCACTGTTATGACTGCAACTGCACACAGCTACTATGTGACAATCCAAGGTGGCTGGAAATATGCCACATGAACATTTTGCACTCCAGTGTCACATGAGTGAAGAGGTGACATCACGTCTCCATGCTCTATGGAGGGAAGCGAAATTGTCGTAAGCAGATACTGCAGGAAGCTAGAACAAAGTGATGCAATCAATTCAAACATTTCAACCATTTTTTTTATTCACTGCACTGCAAGAAAATATCCCAGGACTGTTCCAGGACTTTTCCTCAAAATATGAAAATCAAGGACTTTCCAAACCTGGTAAAAAGGGAAATCAAATTTCAGGACTTTCTCAGGATTTCAGGGGCTGTGTGACCCCTGCATATAACAATATGAGGAATGCAATTCACACATAAGAAATTAATGAACGTAATAAGTTGTTTGCATGCTATACGTAAAGAACAGATTCTTTACATTACTATAGCATGCTAATGACTTCTTACTAGGGCTGCAACTCAATACAAACAGTAAAATAAGTAACCAAAAAGTTACATTTTTCGTGCTTTTAAATGTTTAAAAACTAACTAAGGATATGACGAAATGAAGTGCAACGAGTCAACTGATATGTGATGGTAACAATATTATAGTAATAAAATGATAACAATATATATATATATTATTAATGGCCTCCTCATTACCCCTTATAGCCATCCAATCCACCCATTTATTTATTTTTTTAATTTTTAAATTACTTTATACTTATACATGAATAGAAAAAGGGATTTAATTCTAAAAATAATGGAGCAAACATGTGACAAATGCAATTTGTTTATTAAGAAAAATACACTAAAATTATTTATTTCTTATGGAAAAAGTTGGCAATAATTATGTAAATTATTTTGCATAAGTTCTGCTTTGTTATACTTTAACTTTTCCTTAATAATGACACATGAATAGGAAAAAGTAATATAATTACGAAAATAATTAAATGAACATTATTAGTGACAAATGTAGTTTATTTAATTAGTAAAAATATACTAAAAATACGTGGTTTAAAACTCAGGTTTCACGCGACAATAACACATAAACATATAAAACGAGAGAAACACACAGAGTCACGTACGGCTAAAAGGTTCGTTTAGCGGTAGCTTTCGCTCATCCTACGACCTTGAGCACTCGCGATCAACTGGATGGGCGGCTGGTTGCCAGAACTACAATTTGAAGTTGGGGTGTTGGAAATGTTGCCAGATTTTAGAAGACAGATCCAAATAAATGGGATTTGGTGAGGGGTCTCTGAATTGCAGTTTTTGGTGAACAAAATTTCCATGCTCTCTTGGAAACGCCCATTCATCAACAAGGCATCTCTGTGTTTCCAAGAGAGCATTGCACTTTTGGTCACCAAAAACTGCAATTCAGAGACCCCTCACCAAATCCCATTTATTTGGATCTCTCTTCTAAAATCTGGCAACATTTCCAACACCCCAACTTCAAATTGTAGTTCTGGCAACCAGCCCATCCAGTCGATCGCGGGTGATCAAGGTCGTAGGATGACCGAAAGCTACCGCTAAACGAACCTTTTACCGTACGTGACTGTGTGTTTTGCACGTTTTATATGTTTACTAAAAATACTTATTTTTTCTGCAAAATGTTGGTAATAAGACATGTCTTCTTACCTAAATTATTCTGCATAAGTTCTGCTTTTTACAAATGAGCTTTTTCCTCTTCTTTTACAATTTTCATTCCTTCAAGCATTGCTTCCCCAAGATCATTTCTGTCCAAAGCTTTCTTTAAACTATGACTGTGCTTCTTCAAAAAGCTTGTCACTGGTTATTCTTTTCTCATTATGATCTTTTTTAATTCTCTTCAAAACTAGTTTGCCAATACTTTGTTTTCTCTTTTTAATTTCTAATTCACGTTCTTCTACCATCCAGGCATTCTTCTTCTCTTCTTCAGGTTCAACTGCTGCTCCATTTTTTTTATTCTCCAGATGTGTCATGTAGGAAGAGTGGGCAGATATTGCCAAAGTTAGTGCTTCCCTGGTGATTAGGATTAATTTTGGTTTGTTTCCATAGTTTTTTAAAGCATACTGAACATAAATTCCTGAATTTAATATATGCATTGAGATGGATGCTTTGTACATACATACATATCATTAAGCTGTTCTCTGAGATTCAGAGGTTAGCTCCTCCAAGAAAGACCACCTCCCAAGTAAGCATTTACCTGATGGAACCAAAATTTACTTAATGCTGGTGTATCAAATGTCTTTCTCTATTTACCAAGATCTTGGCACACAGCATGAGCTTCATTAACATCTATCACATGCCACATACAAGACCTTTTGTACTTCATACTCATAATCTTTTTGTCATGCAGACATTCCTAAATCTGGTTCTCCCATGATTTCCTTAGCCTTCCTCTACCTTTCTTTCCTGTCACTTGGGCTGAATAAATTCTCTTAGTAAGCACCTCATCATTCATTCTTTCAACATGACTAAACCACCTAAGAGAATTAGTCTCCACCTCACTAACAACATTTTAACTCACATTACACACCAGCAACACATCTTCATTTCTCACATGATCAGAGCATATTTTGGCTCCTTTTCCCCCGTAAGTAACGCATCTCCCCAGCACATAAATGGCCTCTGTCTTTTCTGCAGTACCCAGGTTTCACTGTCACATCAAAGTAGGAACAATTACACTTTCATACACAGCCATATGGGACTTCCTTGAGAACCCAATATTCCTGTGAAATCCTCCAAAGGTAGTTATGACTTTCAATGAAGACTTCACTTGCTTACTAATTTTGCCATCCAATTTGTTCTCCCTGTCAAACATGCTTCCTAAATATACAAACTCATTCATCTGGTCAATCTGTGCCATTAAGACTTATCTTGCAATCAGTACTAACAATTCCTCGCTCAAAAACCATAACTTTGGTTTTTCCCTTATTTATACTCAATTCGAATTTCAGCGGGTGGTCGTAGTGAGCGACGGGTTTGCCTCCTCGGGGCGCTCCGTGGTAACAATGGCACACACAACAGCAACTAGGGCCTCTGAGAATTTTGGAGAGGCACAAGCTAGTTCTGTGTGACATTGGCAAAAAGACCCCAACTTACTGGGTTTTGTTCCAGAATCCTTAGGTTGAATGACCAACTGGAACCCTCAGCTGTGGGCTAATCCCCCACACTGATGTACTTACCTGATTAAAAAGACAAAAAGAAATACTAAGAATGACTCAAGTGTGGGATATGGTGGACCTACCACACTTGAGAATGACGGTCCACCACGGAATCGACCTGGACTTTCTAAACGGCGTATGAGAAAGAGATCTCGACTGAGTGAATGTAAGATTGGTGTATGGAATACTAGAGGTATAAATGGCAAGATGAGTGAGGTGATTGAGGAGATGAATAAGTATAGACTGGATGTGCTGTGTGTAAGTGAAACCAAAAAGAAGGAAATTGGGGTAGAAGAAGTGAATGGCATGGTGAGTGTGGTCTGGAGTATTGGATAATATGAGAGGACAGGCTGGTGTAGGTGTGATTTTAAGTGAAAAGAAGAAGAACAACTTGATTCACTATAGTTGCGTAAGTGAGAGAATTCTCTGGATTCGTTTGAAAGTGAAACTTCAGAGAATTGTAATTGTTGTACTGTATGTTCCTTGTGACTCGGAACCTTCTGATAAGAAGGAAGATTTCTGGATTGAGCTAAAAGCTCTTTTGAGCCAGTTTGGTGCTAAAGAAAAAGTTATAATAGCAGGGGATATCAATGCTAGAGTAGGTGTGCAGAATGAAATTTCTGACAATGTTCTGGGTAAGTTTAATGATCCTTGTGTGAATGAAAATGGTGAAAGATTAATTGAACTCTGCATTGAGAATGGTTTGTGTGTATCTAATACATTTTTCAACCACAAGTATATCCACACATATACTTGGGAAAATCGTACTCTTGGCCAAAAGAGTGTGATAGATTTTGTTGTCTACGATCAATGTTTGAAACACTTAGTTGTTGACACCCGTGTGATGAGAGGTGCGGATGTTGGTTCTGATCATTACTTGGTAGTGTCACGAGTGAAACTTAATGTTGGTTGGAGGAAAAGGAATAGGAAGAGACCCAGGATAGAAAGAGTAAAGGTTGATAGGCTCCTTGAAGATCATCAGCGGTTTTCTGACTTACTCAGAGAACGACTGAAGGATCTGAAGTCTGGTGAAAGAGATGTAGAAAAGAAGTGGGAATGTTTTGAGAACTGTGTTGTCACTGCTGCTAAAGAGGTCTGTGGCACCACAATAGTGGGTAACAATAGAGGTGATGCTTGGTGGAATAGTGAGATTGAAGAGGCAGTAAAGAGAAAGAAGGAAGCCTATTTGGGGATGTTGCAAGGTAGAGTCTCTGTGGATGAATATCACTGTAAGAAGCGTGAAGCCACTAAGCTGGTTCGCCAGAGTAAGGCAAAAGATAGGAAGGAGAAAGTGGAAAGGCATGAACTGGCTTTTTGGAAAGATAGGAAGTCCTTCTGGAAGTACATGAGACTCGGGAAAAATAGGGGAAACAAAGTTGTAAGTTGTGTGAAGAATGATATTACAGAAATGATATGGGAGCCCAATGAGTTAAGTAACAGATGGGGTGAATACTTCTGTGAGTTATTAGATCAGGAAAGCAAAGATGATTCTAAGACAGATGCACATGATGTCACAATGAGGGATGAAAGCCCAGGAGGGATATCAAGAGAAGAAGCATGTAAAGCTCTAAAATCTCTTCAGAATGGTAAGGCTCCGGGAGTTGATGGCACAACTGCAGAGATGTTGAAATATGGTGGTGAATCTATAATTGACTGTTTAACTGAAATTTGCCAGTTGTGCTGGGAGTTAGGAATGGTCCCTTGGGATTGGAAGGATGCTATCATTGTTCCCTTGTATAAGGGAAAAGGTGATCAGACTGAATGCAAGAACTATCGTGGTATTAGCCTACTGAGTGTGCCAGGGAAAGTGTTTGGTAAGGTTGTTATTGAAAAAGTACGGGGTCTTACATCATTGAAAGTGTGGGATGTTCAGAGTGGCTTTATGCCTGGTAAAGGCTGCGCTAACCAGATTTTTGCATTACGCACGATGATTGAAAAGTATCTGGCTGTTGGGAAGAAAGTTTTTGCTGCCTTCATAGATTTAGAGAAAGCTTACGACCGAGTGAATAGGACACTTTTGTGGAAGGTATTGAATGAATATGGTGTTACTGGGAATCTACTTAATAGTGTAAAAGCCATGTATGCTGGTAGTAGAGCTTGTGTACGAGTGAATGGTGTTTTATCAAAATGGTTTTCTATTGGTGCAGGAGTTAGGCAAGGTTGTGTAATGCCACCATGGCTGTTTAATATATTTATGGATGCATGCATGCGTGATGCCAAAATACATAATAGTGGTTTATGTCTTGGTGATATCCATGTGTGCAGATTGCTGTATGCGGATGACACTGTCCTGCTGGGAGAAAGCAAAAGTGAGTTGCAGAGTATGTTGACTCGGATGCATGAAGTTTGCATGAAATTCAAACTGAGTATAAATAAGGGAAAAACCAAAGTTATGGTGTTTGAGAGAGGAACGGGTAGCACTGAATGTAATGTAAGCATAAATGGCACTGTGATTGACCAGGTGAGTGAGTTTGTGTATTTAGGAAGCATATTTGACAGAGAGAACAAGTTGGATGGTGAAATCAGTAGGCGAGTGAATTCTTCTTTGAAAGTCATAGCTGCTCTGGGAGGTTTTCACAGGAATGATGGGTTTCATCCCTCATCGCATGGCTGTGTATGAAACTGTAATTGTTCCTACTCTGATGTATGGCAGTGAACCCTGGGTACTGCAGAAGAAACATAGGAGTCGTTTGTATGCTGGTGAAATGCGTTACTTATGTGGGGGTTTGTGGCAAGACACGATATGATTGTGTGAGAAATGAAGATGTACTGCAACTGTGTGATGTGAAGCAAAATGTTGTTAGCAAGGTGGAGATCAATATGCCTCGGTGGTTTGGCCATGTTGAAAGAATGAGTGATGAAATGCTTACTAAGAAAATCTTTTCAGCCCAAGTGGCGGGAAGGAAAGGCAGAGGAAGGCCAAGGAAGACATGGGTGGATCAGATTCAGGAGTGTCTGCATGAGAAAAAGATTATGAGTATGAAGTATAAAAGATCTTGTGTACGGCGTGTAATGGATATTAGTGAAGCACGAGTTGTATGTCAAGATCGCTGTAAATGGAGTAGTTTGATACGACAACAATAAGTAAAAATATCTGGAAGTTTGTATTTCTTTTTGGAGCTAACCTCTGAATCTCAGAGAACAGCTTAGTGATATGTATGTATGTATGTATGTATGTCGAATTTCATGCAAACTTCATACATCCAGGACAATACTCTGCAGCTCACTTTTGCTCTCTGCCAACAGGACAGTGTCATCAGCACACAGCAATCTGCACACACATATATCAACGAGACATAAACCAGTAATATCTATTTTGGCATCACACATGAATACATCCATAAATACATTAAACAGCCAGGGTGACATTACACAACCTTGTCTGATTCCTGCACCAACAGAAAACCATTTCAATAAAACACCATTCTCTCATACACATGTTCTACTGCTAGCGTACATGGCTTTCACCCTATTAAGTAGATTCCTGGTAATACCATACTTATTTAGAACCTTCCACAGAAGAGTCCTACTTACTTTGTCATAAGCTTTCTCTAAATCTATTGAATGCAGCAAACACTTTTTTACCAACAGACATACTTTTCAATCATTATGTATAATGCAAAAATTTCATTAGTGCAGCCCTTACCAGGCAAAAAACCACTCTGCATCCCACACTTTCTCTGAATTAAGACCTCTTACCTTATCAAAAATGACCTTCCCAAATACTTTTCCTGGCACACTCAGCAAACCGATACCACGATAGTTCTTGCATTCAGTCTGATCACCTTTTACCTTGTACAAGGGAAAAATGATAGCATTCCTTCAATCCTGGGGAACCATTCCTAACTCCCAACATAACTGGCAGATTTCAATTAACCAGTCAATCACAGAGTCACCACCATACTTTAGCATTTCAGCAGTTATGCCATCTACTCCTGAAACCCCACCATTCTGAAGCGATTTTAGAGTTTTACACACTTCTTCTCTTGAGATCCCACCAGTGCTTCCATCTCTCACTATGGCATTATCTGCTTCTGCCTCAGAAATACCTTTGCTTTCATGATCTAATAAATCACAGAAGTATTCACCCTATCTTTCACTGAGCTCATTGGGCTCCTATATTATTCCTCCGACCCTATTCTTTACTCAACTTAAGATTTTATTTCCCCTATTTTTCCTATGTCTTATGTACTTCCTGAACGTTTTTCTATCTTTCCCAAAAGCCAAATCGTGTCTTTCCTCTTTTCCTTCCCACCTTTTGCCTTACTCTGGTGAACCAGCTTTGCTGCCTAAAAATGATCAGCCCACAGCAAATACAGCGATACTCATCCTCGGAAACTCTACCTTGCAACATCTCCAAATACACTTCTTTCTTTTTTTTTACTGCTTCTTTAACCTCACTGTTCCACCAAGCATCACCTCTAAAGTTACCCACTGTTGCAATACCATAGACCTTTTCAGCGGTGGTGACAACACAGTTCTTAAAACATGTCCGCTTTCTATATCCCTCTCGCACGCCTTTAACTCATTTAGATATTCTCTGAGTAAAATCACAGTAACACTGATATTTTTCAGACAACCTTTATTCTTTTCATCACAGGCATCCTCCTCCTATACCTCCTTCTCCAATCAACATTAAGTTTCACCCATGACACTAACAGGTGATGATCAGAGCCAACATCTGTACCTCTCATCACATGGGTATCAACAACTAAGTGCTTCAGATGCTGATCATAAACAATAAAATCAATCACACTCTTTAATCTCAGAATATGATTTTCCCAAGTGTATGTGTGGATATACTTGTGGTTGAAAAATGTGTTAGATACCCACAATTCATTTTTTATGCAGAGTTCAATTAATCTTTTCACCATTATCATTTATACCAGGATCATTAAACTTACCCGAAACATTATCAGAAATCCCATTCTGAACTTCTAATCTAGCATTGAAATCCCCTGCTATAATAACTTTCTCTTTAGCACCAAACTGACTCAATACAGCTTTTAGGTCATTCCAAAAATCTTCCTTCTTATCAGAGGGATCTAAATCACAAGGAGCATACACTACATCAATTACTATTCTCTGAAGTTTCACTTTCAAACAAATCCAGAGAATTCTCTCAGTTATGCAGCTTATAGTTGGTATTCATCTTTTCACTTAAAATCACCCCTACAACGGCCTGTCCTCTCATATTATCCATCACTCCGAACCACACACTCACCAGCCATTCATTTCTTCTATCCCGATTTCTTTTATTTTAGTTTCACTTACTCACTGCACATCCAATATATACTAATTAATTTCTTGAATCACCTCATTTATCTTGCCATTTATACCTCTCTAGTGTTACACACACCAATCTTACATTAACACGCCATTTTCCGTTTCCAAGTTATTCCTGTGGTGGACCATTCGTCTCAAGTGTGGTAGGTCAACCATATCCCACACTTGAGTCATAAAAGTTCTCTCTTTGGGTCACAGAAATCATAAAAGCACATTAGTGTGAGTGATCAGCCTACAGCTAATGGTTCCAGTTGGTCTTTCAACCTGAGGATTCTGAAACAAAACCCCAGTGAGTTGGGGTCTTTTTGCCAATGTCACACAGAACTAGCTGGTATCTTTCTAAATTCACAGAGGCCCTTGTTGCTGTTGTGTGTGCCATTGCTGCCCAGTGGTGCGCCCCAAGGAGGCAAACCCATCTTTCACTAAGACTACCCACCAATGAACTAAGACCACTCACCATGGATACTTTGTCATCAGCCAAGATTCTATCCAACTGAGAGAAACCTCTCTCAACATCTCCACTCCCATGGGACAGAATCAAACATATCTTTATTACTTTTGCAACATTTGGATACTTCAGCATGCCACATGGAAGTTTGAGATTAATGTAGAGTTTCCAGTACTCACCAATTGGAGATTTTTCATTTGCTTCAACTTTTTCTAACTGTAGCATTTTCCACTCATCTTGAAGGATGTCAATGGGAATATCTATGGGAAAAGCCTTAGCAACCTTTACAATATCCACAATGCTGCGATTTGAATTTTTCTCCATGGGCTGCAGGAAAAGCATGTGTTCAAGGAAAGATGCAGGGGTAAATACAGATAGTGATGTTTTTTGTAGAAGATGTTTACAACTGGCAATATAATGTTGCTGTACACTCCTTAGAAACAGAATCGCTTCTTTCTCTGGCAAGTCTTTCATGTAAGCTTTCACTTTGCTGTTAACCATGTTAAACTTTTAATGGAAGAAGGTTGCTTGACTGAAAGATTTGTTTTTGATCCCATGATGTATTCAGTTTCTTTAATACATCAGCCTTACAAACCCTACCAATAAGAGAGCAGCAGAGTTTTTTCAGTTCATCATACAAAATATAGATGAACGGTTCTTGCTTTTGAAACCTTTTAGTGAATCTTGAAATCAGCACTTGAGATGACAAAAGTCAGTTCAGCTTTGTAAGTTGTTTTTCTCAGGAATGAGTTGATAACTTTGTATTTTCTAGTTGACATTAAGGCTGCACATATTTTGGGGATAAAACTCAAGAAATATTTCTCTAGAGCAGGACTTTGTTCAAGCAGGCATTCACAAGCATCTTTCAATGTCAATCACCTTGATGGCACATGCTTCAATAATTTCTTCCTTGGCACATTCATTTCTTGCTGTACTTTAGTGTAATCTTCCTATTTACTTAGAAAACCATCAAAGAAATGGAAATCTGAAATAGAAATATCTGAACATTCCTCTCCTAATTCATTAGGACCCTGCAGAAAAGCATTAAGAACCACATGCACAATATGTTGCATGTGTTGCTTCCTAACAACAACATACAATTTAAGGACAAATCTTATTTTTCTAAGGCCAGCAATATATGCTTTGATAGTTCTTCTGCAGTCACATGACCAAAGAAGAAAGATTCAAGTGCATAGCCTATATTTTTTCCTTATTTTTAGACCAAAATCTAATTGATATTTGAAGTTCTTTTTTCATTTTTCATATTTGTTGTCACATCAAACTGAATACTGTAATAAGCAACCTGAGCATCTTTTATCATTTGGTCATGAAAATAAGGACGGACCTAATGCTTCAGTAATAAGATAACTCAGTTTAGTTTTCAACAAGGAAAATCCATCAGGTACACTCTGTGGAAACATGGACTGAAACATATAACTTATTTCGTCACATGAAGCAGCAGAATAATTGCTATCAACAGTTTTCATTTCACGGCCCATATTAATTCTTCTCTAGTTGTACTGTCTTTTGATTGAACTGTATGAATGCACTGCACCTATAGTACTGACTGGCTCTGATGACATAAGAATGATCCAGATTGATGGTTATCATGCATTAGAGCTGCAGCTGGTACAATTCTTGCCAATAAATGCAGTTGAAGAGGAAACATCTTTGTTGAAACATTATTTTTATGTTTCACAGGCTGCACATGCTGAGTTGCAGACTAAAACCCTTTAGTCACTGTAAAGTTGCACTCACAAACAACACAATATCCTTCATCTTTAGTGTTTCCCTTTTTTAACCCTCAGACATTTTCACACCGAGACAGTCTGTTTTTAACAGCCAATGAAGTCTGTGAAACTTGCACTTTCCCATATTTATTTTCTGCACTCAGAATTTGAAACAAAAAATAAAAAAAATAAAGCACAGAGTTCTAGACAAGAGAAAGAACAGAAAAACATTTATAGTTGAACTTAACATGTACAGTAGTGGCCAAAATTGTGGAAACCTTTTGGAAAATGTATTTTTGAGGTTTGATGGCTCATAACACCACTTTTTTTTAAGTAAATACCATAAAACTATATTTCAATGGAAAGTTAATTTCATCAAGAATGTAATGCAACAAAGTTTGTTCAATTATCTGTATTCTATGAAAAGTTATAGCCAAATGACCAGAAAAAGGAAGCACAACTTGCTTAAGTTGATATGAAGTAGCTTTCCTTCATTTGAAAGTAGCCAATGAGCGTGAGTGTTTAGAGAGCCAATCAGGAGCCATCTTGTTTTATCAATGAGCCAATCAGAAGCCATCTTGTTTTGTCAATGAGCCAATCAGGTCACAGTAGGATCTAGTTTTTTTTTTTTTTTTTTTTTTGTGTGTGTGTTCTTTCATTTAGTGAGCTAGTAAAACATAATAAAATTAAAGAAATGGTGCAAAGAGTTGACTGGTCACCCAGAAAGAGATGTAAAATAGCACTATTAAGTGAACAAGGCTTCAGTTATGAAGAAATTAGAAAAAAAATTGGTGGAAACTTAACCAAAGGTGGCATTTCTAAATTTTTGAAGAGATATAAGGAGACTCAGTCACTACAAAACCAGACTGGTAAAGACAGGAAAAGGTGCACAACAGCAAGTGATGACAAAAGAATTAAGAGACTGTGCCTAGGTGACAGAAGAAAATCATCTGGGTGTATAAAAGATGAAATGGCGCAATGCAATGTGAAGTTGAGTGCAAGGACTGTATGGCGCAGACTGCAGAAATTTAGTCTAAAAACTAGAATTTCCCCAAAAAAAGCCATTTTTATTTCTCAAACAAAAGTTGAAAAGATTAAACTGGGCTAAAACCCATGTTAACTGGACAGCAGAACAATGGGACAGTGTTATTTGAAGTGATGAGACCAAAATCTCCCTGTTTGGTAGTTATGGCATAAAATACGTAAGGAGAACAATCGGAAAAGACTTGCATCCTGATTGCATTACATGTACCGTGAAACACCCAGTTAGTGTTATGATCTGGGGTTGTATGACATCAAAAGGTGTGCGCAGAATTTGCGTGATAAATGGGAATATAAATGGCCAAAAATACATTAATGAAATACTTGATCCCAAACTGAAGCCTTCTGCACATGATCTTTTCCAAGATAATGAAGCATTTATATTTCAACAGGATTCAGCTCCATGTCATGTTGCTGCTGTGTGCAAAAAGTGGTTTCAAGATAATCATATTCCACAACTGGAATTGCCTGGGAATAGCCCAGATCTTAACCCAATCGAAAATCTATGGAGCCGACTAAAGAAACTTGTTAGTCAGAAGCAACCCAGCAATAAAACCAATTAATAGAAGCAATAATTCAATCTTGGTTTCACATTATAACAGCTGCAGAACTAAAAAATTTGGTTAACTCCATGGGAAGGCATTGCAAGGCCGTAATTAACGCTAAAGGTTCCCCAACTAAGTATTCACTGACATAGTGAGAATTTTTGTATATCTCATTTTTTTTATGTGTTTCACTTTTCTTCTTTATGACTGCTGTTCTAATACAAAATCCTTCATAAAAGTTATTGCATTACATTCTTGATGAAATGATCTTTCCATTGATATATAGTTTTATGGTATTACTCCAAAAAAAAAAAAAAAAAAAAAGTGGTGTTATGAGCCATCAAACCTCAAAAATACACTATTTCCAAAAGGTTTCCACAATTTTGGCCACTACTGTAATTAACTTTTACGCCTTCCTGTTTGATTGGCAAGTTTAACTCTTCAGATAAAATAAAATGTATATCCTTAAGGATAGATATATTTGTTTAATGCTCATTATCAGAGTTCAATCAGTGAAATTTAAATAAGCCCTATAATTAATTCCATTAGAATAAGAATAATTACCTTAAGTAAACAGGTGATTGTTCTTGGTGCACTATGTAGCAGTTGATGTTTCTTGCTGTTTATTGATGAAAAAGCACCTTAAAGTATCGTATTTTCCGGCAATGATCCACGGATTATCTGTTCCTAAAAGTTTAAATTCTAGCCTCTGCGGATTATACGACAATGCGGATAATACGGGGATTTTTTTTCAACTGTAAACTTCAAAAATGAAGCAGTTTGGCTCTTCATACCATGCCATGTAAGAGGGAAATGTATCACGTCAAATCTTTAAGAATGCCACGTGTTCGACGATAATGTGCAGTGTCACTGCATCAACATATCCCTCCATTTCCCTTTGGCTTTGACAAAACGTCTATGTGTATGTGTGTAGACACTTCCTCTCTGCAAAGAGATTGTTGCTTTGTAAGGTTAGGGGAGAAACCATGGCCTGCGGCAAAGTGCGTTCACCTCGAATAGGGAAGAGCCAGGGGTAATGGAATGATGCCCACAATTCCCACCTCCTAACTACCGGCAACTCAGTGACTCAGATCCCATTCGTACTTTGTGTCGTTTAGTTCTTTGCTCATTTTGTTCATTTGTGTATCTCCGAGTTATGTCTTCTAAAACAAAACGTGTAAGTTACCCAGCAGAATTCAAGTTGAAATTTGTCTTGAAAGCCGAGGAAGTGGGGAATCATGAAGCAGAAAAGTTTTTTGAGGTAGATGAGAAGGTAAAGTTCTATACTAGAACTAATTCATTAGGCATGTAAATTATCTTAATGGTAATTTAGTAATTTTAAATAATAATATATCTGAAGAATTGAAAGACAAGAGGTCCTTGTTGTAAAAATAAAAAGTGTGAAAAATAGTGAACTTTTTACAAAGAAAATGGGGTAAGGGCATAGGTGTAGACAAGGGGGGTCTCCCCTACAGGGAGATTGAGAACGAATTTAAATCAATACACACACACACACACAAATATATATCATCATCATTGTCAACCATTATCAATCCACTGCTGGACGAAGGTCTCCCCAAGTTTCCTCCACAACGGTCTGTCTTGTGCCAGTCTCCTCCATGTCACTCCCGCATACTTTCGAATTTCATCCACTCATCTTCCATGTGGTCTTCTTCTGGGTCTTTTCCTGTCCCTTGGAATCCAATCTAAAATTTCGGATGTCCATCGATGGTCTGTCCTTCTGGCAGTATGTCCAGCCCATTGCCATTTCAGGGATTTAACTCTGATCATGATGACTTCCACTCTTGTCATTTTTCGGATCCCAGAGTTCCTCTTCTTATCTCTCCTGGTTACACCAAGCATGCACTTCTCCATGCTTCTTTGAGTTGTCCACAGCCTTTGTATGTCTCTTTTAGTTAAGGTCCACGTCTCTGCACCATACGTAAGCACTGGAAGGAAGCATTGATCAAACACTTTTCTTTTAAGACATAATGGCATATTGCCCTTGAAAATTATGCTGTTTCTTCCAAAAGCTCTCCAGGCAAGTTTTGTACGCCGATTAATTTCTTCATCAATGTGACCCTCACTTGATATCTGCTGTCCAAGATAAACGTATGTGTCTGTTATCTCCAGCTTTTCTCCATCAATCGATAAATCTTCATTTCTTGTAAAAGCATTGAACATCACTTTTGTCTTCTGAAAGTTCATTTTTAATCCCACTTCTTTACTCGTGTCAGCAAGTTCCTGGATCATACTCTGCAGCTCTGATGGGGTAGTTGCAAAAATGACTATGTCATCAGCAAAACGAAGGTGGGTTAGATAATCTCCATTAATCTTTATCCCTTTGTTTTCCCAGTTCAGTGATTGAAAGACATTTTCCAATGTGGCATTAAAGAGCTTCGGAGATATGGTGTCACCCTGTCTCTCTCCTTTTCCAATTTATATGTGTGTTGTATTTTCAAACACACGAATCTTTGCACTAGCATTTTCATAGATGTTATTAATAATATTAATGTACGCATCTTCAATACCGCAGGATTTCAGGGCCATTGTAACTGCTGATGGTTTCACTGAATCAAAGGCTTTTTCATAATCGATAAAAGCCATGCACAATGGAAGTTCATATTCCCTCGCTCTTTCAATTAGTTCTCTCAGTTATGTGGATATAATCTATTGTGCTATAGCCACTCCTGAATCCAGATTGTTCTCTCAGTTGAGCCATGTCCAGTGTCACCTTTAAGCGATGTGAAAGAACTTTAGTGAAGATTTTATAAACCACTGATAGGAGGCTGATAGGTCTGTAGTTCCTGATATCCTCAATGTCACCTTTTTTATGTAGCGAGATCATTGTAGCGTTGTTCCAATCCTCAGGAATCTTCCCTTTATTAAGGCATCGAGTGAAAATTTGGGCGAGTACTGTTTCGATTTCTCCACTTGCTTCTTGTATGATGTCTACAGTAATTCCATTTTCTCCTGGAGCTTTTCCCTGCTTCATGTCCTTGATTACATGTGCAACTTCTGCTGGGAGGACTGGAAGAACTCTGGTACTGGTACCTTTCATGATGTCTGGAGTACATGTATCATCCCTTTCATATAATTTGGAGTAGAAATCCTTCACTCTTGTCAAAATTTCGCCTTTATTTCTTGTTATGGAACCATCTTCTTTTCTCAGTGCCATAATCTATTTTCTTCCCTTACTGAGATGTCCCTTTGCTATCTTTAGGCTTTGGTTGTTTTCAATTGCTTTCCTTACTAGTTCACAGTTGAATTTCCTTACGTCTTCAGTGATACTTTTTCGTACTGTCTTGCATAGCTCTATATATTCCACTTTGGAAGTCACATCTTCTTTAGTTGTCCTCATCTCTCTTCTTTTTTGCATCAACATTTTGGTTTTTCCTGATAATTTGTTCACATGCAACTTGTTCTTAGACCCAGCTAATTTTGTTGCTGTTTCCATAAGAGCTTTGGTTACTTTTCTGTTAACTTCAGAAATATCCACTTCTTCTGATGTTAGGCCTTCTAAAGCAGAGAATCTGTTCTTCAGTTCCAACTTGAAGGTATTATGGTGTTTTTTAAGGTTGGTTATGTCAATACATATTGTTTGTCTCATGAGCTTGCCACGTTCAAGTTTAGTGTTGAGGTGCATCTTACATCTCACCAATTTATGGTCACTACCTGTGTTGAACTTGTTTGGCACACTGCAGTCTTCTATGACGGATTTTTTGTTACACATAATAACATCAATTTCACTTGTCGTCCCATTTGGATGTCTCCATGTCTATTTCCTGTTTTTCTTGAAAAAGGAGTTCCAAGATGAAAAACCCTTCTGCCTCTGCAAACTCAACGAGAGTATTTCCACGCTGGTTTCTGTTGCAGTGACCAAATTTACCTACTGAAGTTTCATTCTGTTGCCGTTGCCCTATTTTTGCATTGAAATCTCCCATAATTATCTTTAAGTGCTGCTTACCTTTATTATTTAGATGACGAATTTCCTCATAAAATTCTTCAATTTCTTCTTCAGGATGACTTGTGGTGGGTGCATAAGTTTGAATAATCTGAGCCTGGTATCTTCTCGAGAGTTGGATAACGAGTCGTGCAGCTCTGTCAGAGGAACTTTCACCTTCTACAACTTTATCCTTCAGCTTTTTGTTTATTATAAATCCAACACCACTAGTTCTGCCAGTATCAGTCCCACGATAGTAGAAGAGATGTCCACTTTTCAGTTCAATGAGATCTTCTTTTCTCCTTACCTCACTTAGCCCGACGATGTCCCACTTGATCCTTTGTAGTTCCTCTTCGAATTCAAGAAGCCTTGAATCAGAAGATAGGGAGCGTCCATTATACGTAGCCAAGGTCAGCATCAGATGGCAGCCTAGTCCGGTCCTCCGGGGATTCTTAGCACCCTCTGCCTTCATGTCGCACTGGCCGTTGCCTTGGCCAGGTACATTCCAGCTGCCGGAGACTGAGGGCCAAGATTTAAGTTGTGGAGTCATTTTGGAGGGGTTTGGCCATAACTCACCACGCTGGCCAAGCGGGTTGGTGAGTGTGGGATAGCATTTCCTCTAATCCCGATGGTATAGTTATACCGCTATTGGCGGTCGTCAGAGCCCCTTTAGCGGGAACAGGATGTACCACGAGAAGGCGGGGTTGACATTTGTCAAGGAAAGGCTATGATGGTATGCATCACCTGACCTTACATCCCATATATATATATACAGATATAGTAAACAACATTTTTCTCAGTAATGTGTTTTTCATATCTTGACTTCTAACAATTTTGGGCTTATTGCCACTTGGAGTATTTTTTTCTGGGAGGCTTTCACCACTGAACCAACTTCATGGATCCCTTCCTTAACAGTTTTGCTGCCAGTGGGTGCACGCGCCTTCTGTAGAAATCGCCCTGGGGGGCCAGATAAACAGAAGCAAATATCTGAAGTTCCTGTAATGGGATTCCCAAAATATTTATACCACCTACTAGTTGGCTGACCACAAGTCCATTTATAGCAAAACATGCAGAAGTTGCGTGCGACTGATGTGGCCCAAAAGTTAAACATGATGTTGTATAGGCCATGCAGGTGTGGGCAACTTCATACAAGCTTATGTAAACAAGTTAGTAAACTCCAGTTAAATCATGATACGCTTTCCAACATACCAGAAATCATTACTCAAGTTATGAGGAACATGGCTATAGGATAAATCTCGCTCCTATGCTCTGACCTTTGACCCCATTTCCATTATATTTAAACAGAACCAGTTAAGTACACTTCCTGAACAACATGATAAAGTTTTGTCTCAATCGAAACATTTTTACGTAAGTTATGACGCATAAGGGCGATGGAATGCATCCCGCTCCTATTTCCTGACCTTTGACCCCATTTCGTCCATTTTCAATAGAGTTTGTCCCCAGGTGGTCCCCTACCACATACTAAAATTTCATTGAAATCGAACCATATTTACGCAAGTTATGATGAATAAGGGCAATGGAATGCATCCCTCCTGTGTGTCCTGACCTTTGAACCCAATTTCACTCATTTTCAATAGGGTTCATCCCCAAGTGGTCCCCTACCACATACTAAAATTTCATCAAAATCGAACCATTTTTACGCGAGTTATCGCGCTGACGTACAGACTAACAAAGTTGAAGCATATACGCTTCTTCAACCTACGGTTGGAAAGCGTAAAAAGGAATTGTAGAAAGTCTATAAATAATGAGTGCTCCTCCCTCTTTACTTTCTTTGTGTTGGTGTGTTGTGTCTAGCGGAGGTTGAGCTGGGACACTGCGATGGTCGGAGACAATGGAAATATAATACCCTACTGGGGGAAGGCAATTCCCACTTAGGTGGTTCCACACACTAATTCCTTAGCACAGGGTGGCTGGCTGGTGGAAGCAAAATAAGAGAAAACTGGGTGAACACTTTTCTCTTACTAACAATATTTCTATGCTTGGATGCAGTTTATATAAACAAATGCTGCAGAAAAAGTAGGATCCTTCCTTCCATTTTGGGCTATAAATTTCTTTTTTTCCATTAGAGACCACTTACTTCACTTGAGCATAATAGATTTCGGGATGTTAACAGCAGACATGCACCTTTTTTTTTTTTTTTTTCGTTTTTCTCCCCAGCCGCACTAATTTGTAGTTCAATGGAAATCCCATAACTGCTCTTGTAATCAAAGCATGAGAATGGCTGACCCCATAAATAGCAAAATGTTTTACTCCAAAAGGCGAAAATTAGAATCTGTTGTCAGGCTTCCTTCTCCATGGATACCTGATCCCACTGCTAGTCCATCTGGAATTATTAACCCCACTACAGATCTTTCTGCTATAGATGATCCAACTGTTGGTCCAACAACAACCGATTCTGTTGAATCAGACACAAGTGACCACGAATCAAGTCTTTCCGGTTTTGAAATTTCTTCTGCATCTGATGCTGATCTAGATTATGAAATCAGTACTGAAGAATATGATGATGATTGTGATTTCTGGCAAACAATGGAAGAACATCTGTGTTTAGACGTGAATCTCGTACATCACGAACAGCAGCAGATAATTTGGGGACCAGTTGATTCGTCAAAGCAAAAGGAAATTTCATTGACAGCACCCTCAGGTATATGTCCCGATGTAATGAATTTAGACCCCCGTACAGCTATTGACATTTTCCACTATCTAGTGACTGATGATATTTATCTTCTAATGGTTACTGAAACAAATAAAAATGCACATGAAGTCATTCAAGGCGGTATCCTATCACCACACTCGAGGATGAAACAATGGCTGCCAACATCTGTAACTGAAATAAAAAAAAATCTTGGTCTGCTTATTTAGATGGGCCTTGTTAGATTTTTAAAGATTACAGATTATTGGTCCACTCATGTGTTGTTCCAAAACCGAATTGCACCTAACACTTTCAGCAGAAACAGGTTTCAACTCCTACTGAAGTTATTGCACTTTGCTGACAATTCTCAAGATCCAGGGAATGATCGCACTTATAAGGTCATAAGGCTTATGGACATACTGCTGTGCAAAATAAATAAATTGAAACAGCCGGGAAAAGAAATTTCTGTGGATGAAAGTCTTGTGCCATTTAGAGGAAGACTTTGTTTTAGGCAATACATTCCCCGACAGGCCCACAAATATGGTATAAAAATTTATAAGTTATGTGATTTATAAGTAGCCCCACATCAAATTTGTACTCTATATTTTATTTTAACAAAAAAAAAAAACTGTTTGTAATATATCATGAAAATTTTGAAAATATACACAAAAATCTACAGAATCTATGAAAAAAATAATAGTATAGCCATGGGTCGCTATATTTCTTCAGTATGTTGCGTAGTAATCTAATGCTTCAAAACATGAGTAAATCTAGTGAAAGGAATACAAAAGAAAAACCAAATTAATTGAAATGTTCAAGGCCCTTGCACCCAGTGTAGCTTTCCTTTTATTAATTTTACTTATTTTTTTCCAAACGGGATAACATTTATGCCTCATATTTTTTTACATGCTACTTGCCATAAAAACAAAATATAATACAAACATACATATATATATATATCTTTATATATGTATAGCTGAATATTTAAAACACCAAAAATTTCGGAAATAATGATACATGGAGGATTTGGTGTTATTAGAATTTTATTTTTAAAAAGAAGAAAAAGGCTGGTGATCTATCAAGGGGCCCCCTTAAAGAATTTTTTTTTATTAACGAATAACACCCAAGGTACGATCCAAAAAAAAACAAAACTCCCTGTAAATGGAAGGTGATTCCACCACCACTGACAAGAGAAATTCACATGAGAAATGACTTGCTCAAACATATATTCTAGGTTAACTAGAGGTTTATTGTATGCTCCCAGGCACATTTTAGAAAACAACTCAATATACAATGGAATCTTTTGGTGGCTAGGCCGAATAAAAAAAAATTAAGGCTATGATGTTTAGAGTCCAGAGTATGTTTCAACAGTCCTAAATAATCCCTCTCAGAAATCTTGGTCTGCAAACCAAGTAGTTTTCACCTGTGTGGTTTAGAGGATGAGGGAGGTAAGTGGCACAATTCAGTTACTGGCCTGCTTTACAAAATCATCAAAGGATGTGACCATTCACTCAAAGAGTGTTAAGAGCTTAACGCTCGATGTGCATATTTGTTATATGTTTAACCTTGAGCTAGATTATCTTTACAATTTAATTTAGACAGTTAAGAGTGACATTTTAATTTTTTTTTTTTCACGATACTCTGATTCTGGTCAGTTACCTGGAAAAAACTTTTTCTTACTTTACAGCAACAGAAAACAAAACAAAACAAAAATGACAAATTACAGCCAGGACTCCCCACATTAGTTATGACAAAATCTATGCATAAGTTAAGTTGCTACTCCTACTGGTGAAACGACAAAAAAAAAAAAAAAAAAAAGAGTAGAATAGAATAGGCTATTGGAAGAAGTATGTACGCTCCCTACCTGAGCCAAAAATCAAGTTCCCCACATTTTATCCTAAGGAAGGCATGCCATTACAATACCCTACCCTGATGTCACATTCCTCTCAGATAAGCTAATGAAAAACCCTGTTCTAACAGAAACCAAAATTAATAAATTTCAATCCATTTCTTTGTTTTCTTAAGGCTATCACTGGCATTAACTAAACACTTATACAAGAATACACAATGACATTATACTACATTTGTTGGTTCTGGCCACACCATTAACTCCACACATACATTTGCATTTCTTTATTTTCCTCCCATTTTAATTTCCCCTTTTCACCATTTTTTTCTCTTACCCCTGAATTTTAAATTTTTACATCATTCCATTTTTGATCCAGACACATTTTTCCAATTAGGTGGTCCTCATTATTTTCTTCGTTTTCTTTTGAAGCCGAAGTGGTTGTTGTGTTGTTGTTACGAGAGCCGCCACGCTGGTGAAACGGGGCCTGATGTGCTTACTACGATGCCATGGCAGGTATTTCCCTCTTCTCCTTCCTTTTTTTTTTTCCTTTTAGTTTTAACTTACTCCCGAAACCCAGCCTTTGAGGAGTCTCTCTCTCTCTCTCACGGCGACAGACAGCAGGGATGTTACCGAGCGGGTTATGAGGTGTAATGCCCGCTCGTGCCTCCGATGATGCGTCTCAGACGATGTCAAGCTCTTTTGCGCGCCATCTCGACTTTACAATCTAGGGTTCAACAGAGTAATTTAGGGCCATGGGAAAAGTGAAAAAAAAAGATCCTACCGTTCTTGGGCCATCGCGGAAACAAGTCCCCGGTGCTGGAATGCTACGGCGAGATCTTCATCCGGACATCCGTCGTGCGGACTCCCCTTTCCCTTATTTTTTTTGAGGGACTCTCTCTCTTTCGAAGTATATGAGTGGAGTGTGTGAGAAACATGCAAATTCTTGGTTTCTCGTCGAAGGCAATTGGCCCGAAGTTAAGGCGGAGAGAGAGACACAATTCCCAGAAAATAGCTAGCCACGCATTTCTCGGATCCAGGGTTGAACTTTGACCTGACCTCCCAAAAGAAAAGATGGCCGACGATGGAATTTCTTTTGGAGCACATGGATTGGCAGTTGGTAACAGATTTTAAGGCATTCTCCTGGCATTTTACACATAAATATTTGGCAAAAACCCATTGCAGAGCTGGTGAGAAAGAAAGCGAAGCGTCCGAAATCATCACGGCGCCGGGTTCCGATTTATGATCGTGTTTTTGGAGGAACCCACGTCAAGCTCACGGTAGACCTCCATTTTTGCCCGGGTTTTTAGGAGTTTCTTTGTTTCTTTGAGCAAAGAAACTCCTAAAAACCTGGGCAAAAATGGTGACCACCTTTACAAATTCAGAAAAATTAACTAACATCTTTTATACAATTACATTTCGCTAAATTAGTACGTAGTGCCAGTGGCGGCTCGTGAGTACATCTACAGGGGGTTCACAATTAATAATTGCAGTTTTTGAGATACACTGTGTCACACACTTGTGTGTTACTTACAATATTCATATAATTTAGGCGCTGCTATACCTTGATGTAATGTATTAATTTTGAAATGAAATGTTATTATAGATATTACTGTACTTTAACTGTTTCACAACTTAATAATAAAGGATTACTTTATTGATCATACTTGTTATAATATGCTAATTGTTCTTTTTTACTGAAACAATTATTTTCATTTAATTTTAAAATAGTAAAATAAATGCAAAACAGAAAGCTTGTTTTAAGTGTTAAATATTTAGTTAGTCATAAGGCCTCATGCTCTCAATTATTAGATTAGATTATTAAACACACAGAAAAAGGAAAATAATCAAAGCTGTTGCATATGATGGTAAGGTCTAGTATTCACTTACACAAATTTACTTGGATGGTAGCTTACACAAATATTTTCTTTAAGTACAGTTTCTGTAAACAAAGTCCATCCTTCTATTTCTTGACACAAAAACATCAATAACTCTTTCATTGAAATTATGGATGTTAGAAATCATTTCCTTCTTGATTGCAAGCATGGCTAAAGCTGTAAGCCTCTCTTGACACATCGTAGACTGCAAAAATGTCTTTATCCGTTTTAGGGTTGAAAAACACCTTTCAGCTTCAGTAGTCGTCATTGGTATTGTTGCAATAATTAATAACAGTTTATAACTTTCAGAAAATGATGACAATAAGTTGTTTTCAATAAAAAACTGTAAAAGACTAACAGCACCACGCATGTTTCTGAAATCAGTTCTTTTGTAAATGATTTCAAGCTCTGTCTTGAGGCGAATTTTTTCAAGAAATGAATACACATTTACTGTATCTTCAAGCAATTTCTCGGGGAATTTCTGTTCAAACTCTTCAAACTTTTGTGATTCAAAAAGAGATACAGCTGAGCAAGATGTTGTGAATGAAAATCTTGTTTTTATTTGCGTTGTAATAATGTCACAGGTTTCCTTGGCAGCCACTGATCTAATTAAGTAAAAATCTTCTTCACGCCTCGATCGTTTAGGTTCATTTTCTGGGTACTGATTAACCAGCTCTGTCACTTTGTCCATGTTACCTCTTTCCTTATCAATGGCTTTGATGAAGTGGTCAACATTGGCTTTAGTTCTCACAGCATCAGTGTAAGTTAGCTGTAATTGGTTGTACAAAATATCCACATGTGGCATCAATCTGTGAAAAACAGAAAGCCAAAATATGTGACGATGATGGGCAAAACACGTAACAATATTAACAAATAAAGGTAACTTGATCACGCTAGTTACGTTAACTGAAAACTTTTATAAAAAGTTCGTAAGTTGGAAGCTTTCGACCTTATCTTAGGTCTTCATCATGCCAATGGAGGACTAAGATTGTTGCCAGATTCTACATTTGAATTTTTCCTATTTTTGTTGCCAAAACTTAGAATTGATCTCCAGATCAACGGAATGTAGAGAGGAGATTCGGAGTTGCAAGTCATTGAGTTGAAAATAATTTCTATGCTTTCACGGTAACGGAGGGCAAAACGATTGTCAAAAGAAGCAATTCGTTTTGCTTCGTTCCAGTGGGGAACTGCAGATGTGTCTTCCATTGTCAAAATAGACAAGGCAGTATTAGGATTGGCTTTCGAAACATCTTTTCCATGTTCTAAAATTCTATGGCTAATGTTCCTGTATGTGCTTCCAATGTATAAGTTATCTCCAGTAGAAGAAGAGATAGGAATGCAGTAAACTCCTGGGAGGTTCAGGCTTTCAACTTTGTCCCTATCCCTTTGTAGAAGTTTCAAGATGTTTGGGGTAGATTTAATGGCAAGATGGTAACCAAAACTTTTAAAAGAATCTGTAACTTATAAGCATAGGAAGGATGGTAAGGAACAGAACCACAGAATTTCAGGTCTTCTTTCTTGTGAGGAAGGAGGCATTCGATTTTCGAATGGTTTTCATATTTCTTTATGAGGGAGTTGACTGTAACAGCAGGGAAACCATGGGAGAGGGCTATTGTAGAAATTTTGGAGAGTTCTTCTTGAAGAGAGAGTTGGTTGTTGCAAATGATATGAGCCCTGTGTATGTAGGACTTCAATGCTGCAAGCTTGTAGAGATGCAGGGTGCAAGATTTGTAGGGAATGATGTTAGTGGCCGCAGAAGGTTATTGATAGACGGAACGAGTAATGGAGATATCAGCGTTTCTGCAGATAGATACATCCAGGAAATCAATTTTGTGATTTACTTCCTTAGATATAGTGAGCTTAATGGAAGAACATTTTTCCGTAATGGAGTTGATCAGTATCTGTAGTTCAGACTCGGAATGTGGCCAGCTAATGAAAATGTCGTCTACATATCTTAACCATAGGGAAGGTTGAAAAGGGTGTTGAGGAATGATGGAAACTTCAATATGTTGCATGTAGATTTCAGCAAGCAGAGGGGAAAGAGGTGAGCCCATGGGGAGACCAGATTGCCATATTTTGATTCCTACATGCTCCTCATGAAGAAATTGATTCTTCATTTTGAACCCCTGATCCTCTTATCAAAGATCTTTATGATTGTTTCCACACTATTCATCAACACAGTTGTTTTGTTTTCAACAAAATTGTGTATAGGCAACAATCTGGTCTCCCCATGGGCTCACCTCTTTCCCCTCTGCTTGCTGAAATCTACATGCAACATATTGAAGTTTCCATCATTCCTCAACACCCTTTTCAACCTTCCCTATGGTTAAGATATGTAGACGACATTTTCATTAGCTGGCCACATTCCGAGTCTGAACTACAGATACTGATCAACTCCATTACGGAAAAATTTCCTTCCATTAAGCTCACTATATCTAAGGAAGTAAATCACAAAATTGATTTCCTGATGTATCTATCTGCAGAAACGCTGATCTCTCCATTACTCGTTCCGTCTATCGATAACCTTCTGCGGCCACTAACATCATTCCCTACAAATCTTGCACCCTGCATCTCTACAAGCTTGCAGCATTGAAGTCCTACATACACAGGGCTCATATCATTTGCAACAACCAACTCTCTCTTCAAGAAGAACTCTCCAAAATTTCTACAATAGCCCTCTCCCATGGTTTCCCTGCTGTTACAGTCAACTCCCTCATAAAGAAATATGAAAACCATTCGAAAATCGAATGCCTCCTTCCTCACAAGAAAGAAGACCTGAAATTCTGTGGTTCTGTTCCTTACCATCCTTCCTATGCTTATAAGTTACAGATTCTTTTTAGAAGTTTTGGTTACCATCTTGCCATTAAATCTACCCCAAACATCTTGAAACTTCTACAAAGGGATAGGGACAAAGTTGAAAGCCTGAACCTCCCAGTAGTTTACTGCATTCCTATCTCTTCTTCTACTGGAGATAACTTATACATTGGAAGCACATACAGGAGCATTAGCCATAGAATTTTAGAACATAGAAAAGATGTTTCGAAAGCCAATCCTAATACTGCCTTGTCTATTTTGACAATGGAAGACACATCTGCAGTTCCCCACTGGAACGAAGCAAAACGAATTGCTTCTTTTGACAATCGTTTTGCCCTCCGTTACCGTGAAAGCATAGAAATTATTTTCAACTCAATGACTTGCAACTCCGAATCTCCTCTCTACATTCCGTTGATCTGGAGATCAATTCTAAGTTTTGGCAACAAAAATAGGAAAAATTCAAATGTAGAATCTGGCAACAATCTTAGTCCTCCATTGGCGTGATGAAGACCTAAGATAAGGTCGAAAGCTTCCAACTTATGAACTTTTTGTAAAAGTTTTCAGTTAACGTAACTAGCGTGATCAAGTTACCTTTATTTGGTAGCCAAAATATGAACTTATTATCTCTAAGGAGACGAGCTAGAGCACCAGCTTTAATTATGGTGGTTGGTTGCTTAGAGGTTGATTGGATTTCCTCCATACATTCAATTAATTTCTCTCTGTACTCAAAAACAGTATTAACAGTTCTGTTCTTAAAATTCCACCTAGTAGCTGATGCCCGAGGTATTCGTTTGCCAACTATCTTGACCAAAACAGACACTCTCTGAGGGGAATTTGAAAAAATATTTGTTATATCACTTAAGTCCAAAAAAAATATTCTGACATCTTGGTTTTGGCTTGTTGCTTGAGCTACAATCAAGTTCAACTGATGAGCGTAACAGTGAACAAAAAAAGCATGTTTATAGGTTTGTTGCACTATGGTCTGCACGCCAGCATGGTGCCCACTCATTACATTCGCACCGTCATAGCTTTGAGATACGAGTTTTTCTGGATTTTGCACAACATAATCTAAACTGGTACAAATACATTTGGCTATAGATTCTGCGTCGTGCCCTTCAGGGTTATCAAATTTCCAAAATCTTTCAACTGGTTGGCCATTAGCTAAAACATAGCGGAAAACTATAACAGGGTTCCCACTCAAATGTAGAAAAAAAATTCCCTGACTTTTCCAGGTTTTCCAGGTGGTCCTGAGAGTTTTTCCAGAGCGGCAAATCAAATCACATTGCGACAAATTATTGCATTTCCTTACATTCTTGCGTTCCTTACGAAAGCATACATTTGTTAATTCTTTAAATAACTGTCCTTTATACAATTACCTGCTTTTTTTTAATAACAATTAAATGCATGAGGCATATTATTTTTGGTACCATAATTCCATGATATTTTCTGAACATAAGTGGTATACTGCCTATGTAGAATTTGTTAATACATTTCCGTAGAAACAGATCATATGTAAGAAAAAATCTGTATGTTGAATAGTTTGTTTTCCTTTCTTCTATAGCACAGTGTAGATAAGCTTAATGACCGAATGGGCTCCTGCTCAGAGAAATGTCGAAAAGAGAATCGACCAACAAAGGGCTTTGATCCATTGTTTAAGTGTTTCTCTTGTGATGTGTTTCTCCAAGTAAAAGTGTACCAGGCCATTGTGCCCAATTGTTCCATGTTACAAAATATGAAGCAAACTATCTGCAGAAATCGAATAGAACCGTAATGTCAACAGGCAATTTTTTAAATTCAGTTTTGATAATTTTTAGAGAATTAAGGAATAATGTAATGTATTGAAAGCAAGATTTATCAAATTCTAGACAGGCTGTAATTGCAAATAATTGCTTACCTGAAATTAATACTGATAATGTTATGTTCATCTCACATATGAGGGAGAATTAAAATGACACCACATAATGAATGTCCCGATTATACAGTCCATAAAGATAAACAGAAAATATGGAATATAAAGGATAAATAACTTTCATTTTCCCAAATTACTTTATAGTTACAAAAATGAGTGTATTTAACATAAATTTTACATAATTTTTAACAAAATCATGTCTTATTTTTTTGTTTCAGGTTTAACGACCACCATGAGCAACTTGTTGGGCTATAAAACAGTCATCCGCCCATCCCTAATTTAGGACCATTGGCTTCACGAAGAAGGAGAGCCAGTGCCGTAAGAGAAACACACCTCCCATACCTCATCTGGGACTTGAATCCAGGCTCACTTGGACGAATAGTCAGAAGCCAGAGCTTAGACCACTGCACCACCGAGGTGGCAAACCATGTATTTACATGTTTTAAAGAATATTTGAACAAAGACTTAATTTAAATTCTACATATAATGAAATATTTCAATCGATTAGGTGAAATTATATAACTGATTTATCTGTATTTTAAGTGCACACAAGTATATAAATAACATTTTAAACGACTCACAACATTTAGAGTTCCAGTTAGGTTTAAAAATGCAAGCTGGGAGAATTGTGACTGAAGAGAATAAATTGCCCTTAAATGATACAATGCTGAAGCTTTAAATCCTTTAAGTGCTTATTTTACATAAATATTAAACAACACAGAAACTTTTGCTGAAATTGAAGTCTAATGGGAATGATAAAATGGTGAGTGTCTGACAGAGTCTCTTAACATTTTGTTAGAGCGGTTCTATCAAATCGATCTACCAATTTGTATTTTCTATTGGAATTTACTTAGAATCTTTAAAGACAAAGCAAAGTAAAACAGTTATTAAAAAATAAAAAAAGAAGAGAGAGAGAACAGAAATCGTGACAGCATTTCTGCGTCTGAGGAAAAACGTGTGCCAGTACCATCCCAACAATTTCTAGCAATCAGAGAAAATACTGCTGACATTTAAAAATCAAAATTGTAATTATTTTAGCTAAAGTTAGTTCTTGCACTTGGCAATGAGAACATCGAATCTATGCTATTTCAGAGGGGCCAACCACTAGCAGAACACATCAGTAATCAATAGGGGATTTTTCAGTAATGTTTCAGTAATCGAACACAAACTTTCACTAATGTAACACCCCATTTTTTTTTTCAAAGTTAAGGACAATATTATAGTATTACTGTGTAACCTGTAATACTTGTATGAGGTGCCTATCGGTAATCACCATACAAAGCCTCATCGCTAATGCGTGGAATGGGTATTTCATGAGAAATTAATGCGTGGAATGTGTAATAACTTTATATGTTTACACTATCCTCACAAAAAAATATTAAATTAAATTATCAATATTGTACTTACCTCATGTCATTGCTGACATAAAAACTCCCCTTGTTGCTTGTTTTGCAGTGGTATATTCTTTTTCAGAAAACTTTTTATAACACAGCTCACCTGAGGAAAATGCTTTACTTTTCTGTACAAGAAGGGCACTTAATGTTTTGGTGCTCATTGTTGGGCAAAAGTATGTGAGGTTTTTCCTTACTATACTAAATATTCTCTACGTAGAGGAATTGCTGTGAGGGATAGTCAATATTGCCAACATTAGTTTAGGCAATGCAGAATACTTGGGAAGGCCAGATGAATCCTTCATCTTAGATATTTCACTCCATGCCACATCTGCTCAAGGATATCCAGCTTCATCAATTTCAGAGTCTGGTAACATAGCATGAAAGAAGCGACCAGCATGATCACAGCTTGCTATAGGTAGGTTATGCTCCACAACGATTGCAGTAAACAGCAATTCAGCGTTTATCACGCTATTTTCATTCGTTTTGCAAAAAAATTATCCAAAGGCTTTGATCGAGTCTTTAATTTTACACAATCCTGGTGTTTGTTTTGACTGGATATGCCTTCGGCAATCATCTCATCTCATCTTGTCCTACATGGGCTACTGATTACTCTCATATTAGAAGGCACGCAAGAAAACCTTTATTTCAGCATTTTCCATTTCCTTGCTCACGATTTGGGAGAAAGATTTGGATGTTTCTGGAGAAACCTCTTTGCATATTTATTTGTTTCAGAAACGATAATTCCAAGGATGAAATTGGTAAAAAACAAGTAAAAATATTCAATAGGTGCCACATCAGTTGCATGTTTGGGCCCCTGCATTTCATGACAATCAAAAGGATGCTGAGGTTGTTCATAACTTCCCTCTATTACATCCTCCCATTCACTTTCAGAACTTTCATGATCTGAAGATTCACTATGAAGATCTTCACCTTCTGAAGAAGATATGGTGTGCGTGGCACTGTGGCTAGTTTTCTGGCTTGATGTTGCTTGGCCAATATCACTCTCAGATGATTCAAAATCATCACCATCACTTGGCAAACTTTCACTCTCACTACAAGCCATTTCAAATAACCTTAGAATAAAATTTCACGCAGTAGGAAAACGCACGTCTGCTAGTCTGAGGAACAAGCTGTTAATAAAGTCATCCTCTGCTAACACGAGTTTAGAAAAAGAGGGGGATTCGTAATTCACGGAGTTTTGCGATTGTGTCTGTTTGTTTGGGAAACAGAAATGAATAATGCGAAGAGCTTCTAGTACTAAAACACTGCACTTCGTTCTTCCGCGCGGCGAAAGTCCGCAAGAAATATAAACATCCGTCATCGCGGGACCACGCGTTGCGACGAGTTGATCGTTATTGCACTTCGAACGAGGCTCGAAAAAGTGATTTCCGACAGTACGACGTCTTATAATAACACCAACAATGCCAAGTGAACAGCACTGCCTCAACTGCAGTAGGAAAAGTTTTGGCTAAAAGTAACCTTTCTCCTGTCACACGGAGAAATTGCGTGGGGAACCGATAGCAAGCGCAAACTCTTTTACGATGACACTTACGAAGCATATTACCCGTAATTTTCGTCGTATTATCCGCAGACCGCGAAATTCACATAAAAAAAATCCTTCGTATAATCCGCAGACTGTGACATTAAGGAAAAAAAATCACCGTATAATCCGCACATCATAGATGTTGAATCAGAAGTGGAATTTCCGACAGAAAAGTCGGTCACATAAACACATCGCTCTTTCCACGTTCCAGAAACACATAGCAACCGAAAAATTGTTTTCAGCTGCCGCCGCCGAATTGAATCACGGATATCTCGATATCTAACCGAGCGCGTTAGCTTTACACCACGGTGGCCAACAATCCACGGTGCTATGTGCATCTTACGGATTTATGATGTCAGCTTCTGACATCATAAATCCGTAAGATGGGCTCAGCTACTGAGACGTCTCCATCTGGTGGGTATTAACGGCACTGGCTATATATATTATAACAGTTAATTCCAAAGGGCGAGATCCAAGGTGAAAATCCTCCAAATACGTGGCGTCAGTAAATAAATAAATACGTCGCTCTTTCCACGTTCCAGAAACACATAATGAGTCCGAAGAAGAGAAAAAAAAAAAACTATTTTATTAAATGAAGAAATTCATTTTTAAAGGTTACTGTTTTATATTTTTATCTCCGAACAGATAAAGGGTGTGGCATCCATAGATCACGCCGATGTAGCTCCAGAGTATTGCATTACACTGCCAATGACGAAAGGCTGATACAGAACAAGTCGTGGAAATACCGTATGTACTTGCGTATAAGCCGAAAGTTTTGGAGGAATTCCTGCTTTCAGAGTTGAGAGATCGTCTTATACGTGGGCCAATAAAAAACTTCCGTGAATTCTCCCGCGGAATTTACCAACGGATTTGTTTACGTTTTAGATCGCGACACAGAGGCTTTCCGTATGTTGCTGCACGATTGTGTTCTGACCTCAAAACTATCGCACAGTGACATGATCATATCCTAAATTCTGTCCACCACTTCAAGTTTAAATTCGGCAGTGTAACTGAAACGTTTCCTTTTCAGAGACATCATGTTTAGCAATGAAGGAAAACAGCGGCAGCGACGTTCGCCAAAACAACGAAAGCAAACTAGATACAAGGTCGCGCACATGAAATCCGAAAGGAGAAACGCATAGGTTCGTGCAGCAAGTGCTGTGCGTACTTCTTTGGCTTTTTGCCAAAAAACAGAGCCGGCACGACAGTCAGAGCTCTTCTCAACAATATCAAAATGACCCCTGCCGTCCCTCCCCACAACTATCCCTATCTTTCGTTACGACATTCCTTCCCCTCCTCCCCGCTCCGTACAAACTCCTGAACTGAGGAAAATTCTTCCGAGGGAGTTCCTTTTCCAATTATTATACCCTTCCCTGAACAATCACGCTGCAGATTTTTTTAAATCGGAAGGTCTTATATATATATTTTTTTATTTTTTTTTTAAATCGGCGTGTTAACCGCATCGGTGTATAATCCGCAAAACCTATAATTTTAACTTTTTTAGCAGATAATCCGCGGATTATACGACGAAAATTACGGTACCATTCTTCCGATAATATCGCTGTTTGACGATATGATTAATGGACATTCCATTTCAAAACGATATGATTGATAAATGATATGATCATTGAGACACCGAAATCCGCAGTCTGATTCGGAAAATTGCGGATCAAAATCGAAGGCCGACAAATCGGCAGCGTCGCACTAAAAAGGGTTTAACAAAAAAGGATACAAAATTGAGATTCTCCAAAACACACTGAATTTCGTAATTCTTCCAGCCTGTCCGTAATTCCGTAATCTGACAGTCGAAACCGTAATAATTACGGACAATTCGTAATAGTTGGCACCTCTGCTATTTGCTTCTAAATAACGCAGCATAGGATATTTAGACATTATGCTGTTAAATTTCATAACCAATAAGCTGGCACACAGAGATCCTAATGCCATAACGGCAAAAAAAATTAAACCCAGGGATAAAGAAAAAAATAATGGAAGCAACAAGTGGGGAAAACTAACAGTTAATACGGAATACCATTTTGCCTGAGAGGCTACACTTCATATTAGTACTTCCAAAATCCGGAAGTCTTAAAATTGATTGGCTACGTTTGTGACGCAAACATTAGTACTGAACTTTTCGCAGGTCACAGTTCATTTCCACGCTACGTCAAATTACTTGTACAGGAAACAATTAGTGGAAGTTTTGTGTGCATGTGTGCTCATAAAATCCTCCTAACACTTTTTTGTCAACATAATTTATCATCCTGCGGCGAGTGGCATGTTTATACTTAACAATATCTTTACGAAGGGCAATACATTTGTGCGATGTTGATCAGGCAAAGTGCGAGAAAGGTCTGGAGCCCACTCAGGTCATTTGCAGTAACTCCCCACAAATAACGTCATCCAAAACGGAGACAGAGGCTTTAGCGCCTGCACTGACAAACCTGAAACCAATAGAGCACGCACGGCAAAGATTTTCATCAGTAGTAACTAGGTAGATTTTTTTTTTTTTTTCGGCAATGTGAGGGTAAAGATGTGAAATGAATAATTTATGCAAATCTTGTGAGGTGCAGCAACGCAAGAAGAAGAATTTACGATTACAAGAAAATTTCTACCCCGTCTAACTTTTGTTCTCGCAATTTTTTTTTTTTTTTTTCCTATGTATAAGCTGAAACCTTGGGAAAAATTACGAGAGAATGATGAATTTTATATTTCTTATTCTAAATAACGGAGATATTTGCGTTTTTACGGAAAACGGTTCTACTATGCACAAAAATTCAAAAAATAATATCTTCTAATCTATCAGTAACAAAAAAAGTTGAAACTTTCAGGTTTTTATAACAGAGGCAGCTACCTGTAAAAAAAAAAAAAAAATCGTACGAATCGGAGATGTGTTGGTGGAAAATTATTTCAATATCTGACGATTTTGCGTGGAATGACCCAGATGTGAAAATCTATGGTTCCGGACGTCGGACTACCCTATTTTTCGCAACCAGCCAGCTCTTGCAGTAATTGGAATATCGTCTTAAAATAGCTATAAATAAATTTCTTCATGCATTATGAAATAGAAATATGACAGAATAAAAAAAAATCTCTTTCCGGCCGTAAAACCGGAAGACAACGAATCTAGAAAACGGCCGTGAAATCTGGGAAATATGGTAGGTATGCAATAGTACCAGCTTCATTGCATGGTATTTTTCATATATTTTTTGTCAAAATACTCGTAAGTACTATGAAAAAAATAAATCTTTTCCCCTCTTTGAAGAATCTTCCTATTTCCTATTTCATAATATTTTCCCTGTTCTAACATTTGAAGGTACATACTTTTCCAACTATACCAATTCTGCTACAGAATTACGAAAGCGAAGCTTTAGTTAAAGCTCAACTTCTAAAGTTTCCAATGAATTTCGGCGAAATTTAAAATAGAACGTTATTTTCATATATCTTGCCCACTGTAAAAATTTCATTCGGTTATTTAAAAAATTGAGGAAATAGCTTCTTCATAATTTTTTCCCAGTCTACGCAGAGAACCAGGGGCACCTACTCAGGAACAAATGACTGCCTCTCTTCGCGAACGTCAGCAGATAAGAGCCTGCGAAATGGGTGCGTGATTAATGGCTTTCTTTCACGCTTTGTGACGTGTATGTTTGTTCGGTTGTAGTTTAGATCATCTGGAGACGGGGAAACCGCAAAGAGACGCACTCCCTGCACAGCTGCACGTTAATCGGTGGGTGGGTTGCGGAGTTGCCTCGAAGGATAAAACAACTCGGAATTATTTTAAAACTTAGCAATACAGAAATATATTTTACAAAAGTCTGAAACAAAATATTTTTCTGGCAAAATAAAAAATTCCCTGCCTTTATAGTTCCCTGATAAAAAATTCCCTGATTTTTACGGAAAAACACAATTTTCCCTGAGTTTTCCCTGATTTTTGGAACAATTTTCAAATTCCCTGCGAATTCCCGGTTTTCCCGGTTTTCCAGGTTGCGTGGGAACCCTGTATAACTAACTGAAATACAGACGAGACGTCTGATGTTTCGTCCGCAATCAAAGAAACATACTGTGCAGTTTTTATTTCTTCTATTATGTTTTCTTGACATACAAAAAGCATACAATCTAACAATTCATTTTGAATTTCTTTCGAGGTACCTTTAAAGACAGTAGCGGTACTCAATGTTCTTTCAAAGATGAGTCAAGTTCTGCAGAAAAGTTTACAAGCTCTTTAAATATGCCACGATTTAAGGAATCGTCATCCTCACGATGACCTTGAAGGGCCAACTCAAATGCACCGCAAAATTTAATACAGTCTATAAGCTTAGAAAGGACATACCTATTTTTAGCCACTCGTTCCTTGTGCTTTTTAATATTTTGTCGATAAGCACTGCCAAGCTGCTGACGAACGTCAACCTTTCCCAGCAAATTAAAATCCAATGTAGCACTTATGTGTCCATGAGAACTTGCGTGTTTTTTAATTTTTTGTGTCAAATGAGCTAAGTCACAAACGCCGTTTTTCACCGAAGTAGGATCGCCCTTTTCACGGGAAAATAACTAACAAGGAATGCAAAATATTTTGTTTGTTTGTTCACAACCACAAAGCCAAGGAATTTTTTCGTATAGCTCTTCTTTAAATTCTCTTTTAAAAGTTCTAGATTTTGATGTCGATGTTTGACTTATATTAAGTCGGGCATTGGCCTGCCACTCTCTTTTATTGCTATTTTAACTTCTATGGGTAAATTGCCAAACGCTACTTCCTTTAAATTACTAACTGAGTACTTACAGATACTTTCCATTATTGTACAGTAAATAAAAACAACAGTTCACTAGCTACACTACAATAGATAAACTGTAATAAGTGTAATTTCAACTAAAACTTTTTCACCAAAAAAATAACCGAAACTGGAAACTCCAAAACACAAATGTAACATGCGCGCAAAGGTTAGGAGCATCTGGCGTCAACTACAGCCGTGCAACAACTGAGCTGAGCTGTGTCACAGGCAGCTCATCGGTATTCTCCGTTAAGCCGCTTGTCGACATGTCCCCCCCCCTACCGCGAGCAAATGGACTCGCCCGTCTGTCGCATATCCCGTGTGTCCAGTATCGAGAGCGGCACATTCAGTCCGCTCCTAGCCACAGGCACGTCATTACACTTAACCTCACTTTGCGCGTTCTACGCTGTTTTTCATTGTTTGCTCTTTTAAGCTTACTGAAGATAAGCCATTTAGTACTGCGTCAATAAAGATGTATTATTTATATCGTATAATTATTTTTCTATTTTTTATAGGGGGTTCACGTGCTCTTGTGCTCTTATGGACAAGCCGCTACTGCGTAGTGCTAAAGATCAAATTCGTGCCTCACCGACGGTAAGGACAATATCTTTCCCTTTCTGCGATCGGAATTACGAAGAACAAAAAAAGAAACTTTACTGCCTGTCATTTTTAACCAAATGAATAAGAACTCTTTTTCCTGCACTTCATTATTAATTTCTTTTCCGTCCAGTTTCGAGTTTCAATCGAGTTCGCGATTACATAAAAATAACTTCGTAAAAAGTCCTAGCTTTTTCTTTCTTCACCAAAGATACGGAATTACTCTTCCTAAATAGTCCTCTTAGAGAGTTAAGTGCTGACATTACATATAGTTCTAATCACAAATAGTTACAAAATTAAAATAGATACACAACTAAATAACAGTTAGTTATAGGCCACGGAAACAAGACACAACCCACGTGTTCGTTCTTTGTTACAAACCAGTTACAATACGATTAAATGATTACTTTACTAATTTATGAATACTTTAATATAATTATAGTTTTCAGGTTAATATAAACAAAGAAATAGCAATTACACGACGGTAATTACGAAATTGATTATGCATACCACTTACGATCCCCCCGTCAACCCGACGTTTCGATTGTCGGGGTTGGCGACAAAATTACATATACTTTACCACTACATATACTATGCAAAATTACTACTTAGGCATTAACTAAATTCCTTTATGCTACACTAAATACTAGATTTAAAGATACTCTACTAAATTTCTGCACACTTTCCAACACTACACAATTCAATGAAAATCAGCGTTCAAAATAAAATGCAAAAAAAATCACAACAAGATACCAAGGCAGTATTCATCAAACACTTGAACACTTGCTTAACTACACCAACCAGTACTTCTGCCTCTACACAGCCATCAAAACCTAAGGGCTAGCTTACCTAGACAAATCACCAAAAGCAAAAATATCACCACACTCATACAATAGAAGTAAATTTACAGAGAGAAAATAAAGTTGAGAGAGAGAGGAAAAGAAAAAAAAAAAAGAATGAAAGAATTTACCTGATTTTTTCTTGACTTCTATATTTTTTGGGTAACACACAGAGAAAAAAATTCACTCTCATTGAGAGTGCATGGATCTGGTAATGGGTTTTTCGATCCAAAAATATTTTCGGGCCCATCAATTTACAGATCGGAAAACAGCACCAGATCAATAAACCTGATGTTTTACGAAATGTAGGCCATCTTCATTACAACACCTGCACGTGTTACCTAGCAACCTAATACTTCAAAACACGAAGAGCAGTTGCATCACCTAGCGGAAGTAATATAAAACAAAAATCGAAACCCATTAACGATTTGAAGTCGCTGGCACCAGCATGGCCCCTTACAATGATTTTTCTTTTGCTGGTGCCTGCGCCCACTGGCAGCGAAAGTGTTAAGACTTTTTGTTTTTTATTGAAGTGCAACGTGTATGTTCACACACTTTAAACTATTGCAAACACTCGTATCAAATGAACACACACACACACACACACACACACACACACACACACACACACACACACACACACACACACACACACAGCAAAATAACAACTAAGACAATTTCACAAACTAAGTGGAATGAAAAAACTCCTTGGATTTGTTTTTTGGTTTGATGATTGACAGTTGCCAAAGGATCAAGCCTTTTGTTACCTTGTGGGTGATTGGCATGCCAAGGTAGAAGAAAACTGGCTCATCAGCTAAGCCTCACATTAAAGAGTATTGTTCCTCAGCATCCTACTGACCTTCGAGAAGAAGATGAACATTATATGTACATAATGAGCATCCAGAAACTCCTTCTTTCCTTCCTAATAGGCACAAACCATTGCTATGCTGCTAGGCCCAGATACATTTTTTTAAGACCATTGGTAAAATGGTGGATAGAATTTCTCATGAACTCTTCTTTAATGATGTAGAGAAAGGTTATGGCTATAGCCGAATGGCTCTGAAGGTGAACCATGAGCTTGAGCAAGAGGCATTCTCTCTCTTTCTCCTTCTCTTTCATTTGTTTGTTTTCTTTACTAATTTTTTGCATGCTTGTGTCTTCAATTTTCTTTTTTACTTGGGAGAGCTGATTATTTTACTTCTGAGTTGGAAAGGCAATAGGCTATGCAAATGAAGAACATATGAAACATGGACCTTTTTCTGAAGAGCTGATCTGCAGTCTCCCTCTCCTCGGCTGAGGCCCAGGGCCTTTTCAGAAAGCACCATGCCTACTGTTTACCAAATGGGATAGCCAATCCAGAAAAACTAAAATCAGGAGTAGACTTTTCTCCTTCTTCTTGCTTGGTGTGCTGCTACAAATAAATTCACTGTTCACTCTCTGTTGTCCAAAAATGGAAGTTTTTCATGCATCTTGTTCTCCATAGACAGGCATAAGCAGGTCACATAATTCTATCTCTCTCTGAGCCTTGCAGCATTTTTGAGGATGGGGGTGAGATGGCAACAGCTAAGTAAGAGAGAACATAACTGTGTCTGAGTAGGAAGAGTCTGTAACTAACGCCTGACAAGAAGCTTTGAACAATTCCAGTGTTTTGGAAAATTTCACTCGTGCCCTGGCTATGAATAAGGACCAAGGGATAAAGCTGCTTTTAAGAATACCACGTGATTTCACAAACTAAGTGGAATATTTTAGAGACAGAACTTATCATGAATTTGAAGGGTTGGGAGAAAAGCTAACAGGAATTTCAATTCTTGTCTCTTTTAGTATTTCTATCAGATGAGAGGTGGAAAAAAACAATAAAACAAAAACAAAAACAAACAACTCTAGGCTGCGCATAAATTTGCATCGCTCATGTGTATTAAGACATTTCTTTTCCATGACAAGATGGGAGGAACATTCATTTTTTACCTGAAGGCTAACGGCCTACCATGATATTCCACATAACAAGTTCTCAGGAAAGACTTCACACAGTTTTTTTTCTGCTGACAGATGGATGGACGGAAAATGTATGTATGTATGTATGTATGTATGTAGATAGAGATATAGATAGACAGGCAGATAAGGAGAGCGAGAGAGAGATTGAGTGAGTGATTCAGCAAGTGATTTAGCGAATGAGTGAGTAAGTGTGTGTATGTGTGCATGTGTGAAGTAAATTTCCAAACCCGCAGAATTCCCCTTGTCTGGGGTTAAAAGGTTAGTCCCTATGTTTGAAAGAAAACATGCTAGACGAGGTCAAAAATATTTTTTGTGGGTGCCTTAAAAAGATTCTTTTTCCTACAAAACTCAAGCAAAGAAAGAATAATGACAAAGTAAAACAGAAAACAGAAAACAAAAACCAAGCTTGACAGGTAATTCCGGGTCACGTGCACTCTGCTGAAGAATGTACGCGTGGTCTTTCCAACACCACTACTGTTGAATCACCTTGGCGACTTGCTGCGCCAATAAACCGTAAACCGGATGTCGTCAATTGTATTAGTAGTTTTAACTGGAAAAAGCAGCTCACAGAAGAGAGTGAGTTTCGCAGTCGCTTAGTTTAGAAAGTTTTCGTGCTTTCGTGTAAATATTTAGTTTATAAAGTTTCTATATATTGTTTGTTAATTCTGAGAATGAGCCATGTGAGTAAAATGACTGCATCTGAAAGATGCAAGCAGTACAGTAAGGGAACGTTTCACGTGAACAAAAATCTATTGTTTGTTCGTGTTGCAACATGCCAGTGGATTTTTCAAGAAAGGACCACTGTAAAAAGCATATAGGAAGCAAGCTGCATAAAAAAAGGTGTATCTGAACAGTCAACAGAAAAGAATGCAGAAAGGCAGAAATGTGTTGATGAATTAATTGAGAAAAGAACTAAACAAGAACAGCTTTGCTCAACTGAACTTTTGAAATTAACAGGTGCCTTTTGTGCAGCTAGCATACCACTTTCCAAACTGGATAATTCTACATTAAACAAGAAAGATGACACCGAATTTTTGAATGTAATAAGCATGTCTTTTGAATCCATTATGAAGTGAATTAAATTTATCAAAGCTATTCAAATCAATGAATCCTGTTTGTAAAATAATCAACTGACTCCAACAATCGATAAAACATCTAGAAATAGAAACATCTACTTAATTCCACCAGCGGCTAAAAAACATGTTATGGAAATTAACAAATGGCGAACAAAAAGTTTCTCATACTACAAGGAAGGTACCAAAGACAAAGAGATTTTCAAATCAAACAGAAACTTTCAAATCAAGGAGAAATATAGAAGGAAACATGATATAAGTCTACAACTACTAGCGGAAAAAATTTGCATAACAGAAAAGTTGAAAACAGGTGAAAATTATTCTTCATTGAAAAAGCATCCGACCTTTATGCAGCTAGTGGGAAATCTTTGCGTTACTTTAAGAGGATACTGCTCCACATCTCTGTTGTAGCGAATGGCATACAAAGATGAAGAAATTTCTCAATAGCGTTTTTAGAAACTGCGATACAGCAACAAAGTGAAGTACACAAACACCACCTACCGACAGAACTGTGAACTACAAAATTCTTCATATATTAGCCTTAAATGTTCTATAAGGTAAATGGCATCCGGTATTGAAAGAATTTTTTAAATTGCACATGTAAAAACAGTGATATTGAGAAAAACAGAATAAGCATATGTGCCCCTAGCGGCGAAATTGTGCACTATTTTGGAAAGAAAATACACACACAGTTTGCATAGCTAACAGTATCTGACTGAAGAAAAACGTTTTTCAAATGGATTTTTTAGTCTTGCAGATATTGCTCTAAAGGGAAACGTGAACTTTTGCCATCTGGTGGCAGACTTGTGCGCTAAAAAAATGTGGAATTATATGAGGAACATTTCACGATGGAAACGCTCTCCAACAAAAAAGGAATTTTTCAAATCGGACTCCTAGAAGTAGAGATATCGAAAAAATAAGATTTGCATTTACGCCCCTGGCATAAAAAGCATTCATTATTTTGAAGAAAATACACTGCTGGCCACCCAAAATGCAACACCAAGAAGGAGGCATTCGATTGGCCTGAAATTCGCAGCATGTGTCGCCCTCGAGAGGACATGCAAACGATTAGCATTGCAGGGCATAGGCAAATCATGTGCACCCGGCACGCTATCGAGAAGCACTATAAGAAGGGTGCACAGAAGGCGGGGTGTAAGTAGTGGAAGTGTGTTGTGCTGCTGGACCTGTGGGTGTGAAGCTTCCTGATGCCTCGTTGCAGAATACGGCAGTCCTTCCAGCACATTTCGGAGTTTGACAGAGGACGAATAGTGGCTTATCGCGACAGCGGTTTATCGTACTGAGACATCAGCACCCGTGTGCGACGACATCCAGCCACAGTGAGGCGAGAATGGATTCAGTGGGTGCAGGAGGGACGGTCGGACTGACGTGAGCTATTGCCGCAGCCGTGGCACACCACCGAGCGAGAGGACCAGCATGTTGTGCGGCGGCACTAACGGCAAGCAACGCCACATCACGAACGTTAGTGCAGGAATTAGGATGTGTTGCGCAACAACCTGTGTCAGCACGTACCATTCGACGTTGTCTGCAGAAGCGAGGACTTGTTGCACTGCGGCCATTGCTCCGATTACCATTGACGTTACACAACCGGCGAGTGCGGCGGCAGTGGGGCGTTGAACGCCGCACCTGGACTACGGAATGGCACAGCATCGTCTTCTCCGAGGAATCCCGCTTCTGCTTGCAACACCACGATGGTCGGATCTGTGTGTGGTGGCACCATGCCAAGAGACTGTATGACACCTGCATTATGCACCGCCATACCGGTCCGTCGCCTGCCGTTATGGTTTGGGGCACAATTGGATATGACACCCGCACCCATCTGGTACGCTTTGCTGGTACACTCAACAGCCACTGCTACATCTTTGACGTTTTTCATCCTGTAGTCCTCCCCTACCTGCAGGACCTGCCAGTGGCCACGTTTCAACAGGACAATGCGCCCCCGCATGTGGCACACATCATGCGACAATTCTTCATGGCCCACCAGGTGTCACTGCTGCCACGGCCCGCCTGTTCTCCCGATATGTCGCCCATCGAACACGTCTGGTCGCTGATCGGCAACCGACTGGTCTGGCAAGCACCACCCGCGGCTACGTCTGATGAACTGTGGCAATGTGTAGAAGCAGCCTGGAACGACATACCCCAAGCCCACATCCAAAGCCTCTTTCGTTCGATGCTGTGGCGTGTAGCGGCCGTTATTGCCAGCCATGGGGCTACACGAACTATTGATGTCTGCGTGTTCCGCAAGTCACACGGGCCTGTAAGCTCAATCGTTTCATCTTTGTATCTGTTGTTATGTGTCCAGTAAATCTGGCTTTGCTATCTCGTGTCCTTCTTGGTGTTGCATTTTGGGTGGCCAGCAGTGTATTTTCAAAAGGTTTTTTGATGTGAGCGGTATCGGACAACGAAAGAATTTTTTCATCGAGTTTTCAGGAGCTCATATTTTGCTACTAATACACAAGAAGCAGAAATTAACACTTACGCCCCCTGGTGGCCAAACCACTCTTTTATCAAATATTAGAAATGTTTCCTATCAGCAGCTGTATCTGGTGCAGAAAAAAATGTTTTAATCAGAATTTTAGAAGCAGAGATATTGGGGAAAATGCAATTTATCTTAACGTCCCTAGCAGAAAGTCTATGTGTTACTTGAAAAAATTGAAATTATATGAGAGCGTTTTACACCGGAAATACTATCTAACAAAGAAGGAATTTTTCAAATCCGACTCTTAGGAGCAGAGATATTGACAGAAAAAGGATATGCATCTATGCCCCTGGCAGAGAAATCATGCATTATTTTAAGACAGAAAATATTCGTAAATGTTTATCGACATGAGCGGTATCAGTCCACAAAAGATTTTTTCAATCGAGCTTTTAGAAGCTCAGATTTTGCTGGAAATACCTACAAAGCAGAAATTAAGGCTTACGCCCCCTGGTGGCCAAACCATATTTTATAAAAAATTAGAAATTACAATCAAAACATTTACAGAGCCGTGGATGGCTTAGTGGTTAGCGAGTTAGACTATCAATGCAAGGTCCTCAGGTTCGAACCTGGGCTAATCTTTCAGAGATGGTGTGATTTACTAACAATCGCTGAATATCCACTGTGCATCGGACGAGCACGTTAAGTGACGGCCCCCAGGTTGGACCCACTGGTTAAATGGGTATCCTTTCCTATGCCCCCCCCCCCCATTGAAATTCTCTCACCCCTCTGTGTGCAACATCATATTGTACGGTGGTGCCATCTACTGTACTCTAATCTCACTACAAACTGTTCTGTCAAAGTTGCTAGACTTACTCTCATTCCTTCCGTTTCTGAGTCCTGCCCAAAAGGCGATCTCGCCGTAGGTGGCTGGGACCTAAAACTCTACTCACTGTGGATGGAAGTCTTACAAGAAAATGACAAATACTCAAAACATTTACCACCGTGAGATGTATCTGGAGCAGGAAAAAATTTTCAAATTGGAGTTTTAGAACCAGAGATATTGGGAAAAGCACAATTTACCTTTACTCCCCCTAGCGGAAAGTCAATGAATTACTTGAAAATTTTGAAATTATACGAAAAACATGTTGCACCGGAAACTCTATCCAACAAAGAAGAATTTCTTTCAAATCCAACTCTTAGAAGCAGAGATATTGACAAAAATAAGATATATATCTACACCCCCTGGCCGAGAAACCATGCATTATTTTAAGAAGATATCCCGAAAAGGTTTGTCGATGTGAGTAGTATTGGTCCAGGAAAGAATTTTTTCAATCAAGATTTTAGAAGCTCATATTTTGCTGCAAATACAGCAGAAGCGGAAATTAACACTTATGCCCCTTGGTAACCAAACTGTTTTATTACAAAAATCAGAAATTATATGCAAAGTATTACCCACCAGAAGCTGTATTAGCTGCAGAAATAATTTTTTGAATCAGAGTTTTAGAAGCAGATATTATTAGGGGAAAAACAATTTACTTTTACGCCCCCTAGCGGAGAATCTATGCATAACTTGAAAAAGTGACTATACCTAAAATAATGTTAGCCATGAGTGGAATTGAATGGCAAAAGAATTTTTGAATTGGATGCTTAGAAGCAAATATATGGAATAAAAAGTACCGTAATTTTCGGACAAAGAGCCGCAGGTGAGAAATTTTGCAATCTTGGAAGCAAAAGTTGCCGTAAGGGCCGCACCGGCATAAGGGACACACCTGTGAAGTCGTGGTGCTGCTCAGAAAGCTAAATTATCTTCCTAATTTTCATGAATTAACTCATGTCCAACGTGATTATATGTATACTTCAAAGGCTAATTCTGCAACTCAGTGTCGATCTGCTTTATACACTTATTTTTTCATACTGGCAAAAAGTTTTAGTTAACGTAACTAGCGTGATCAAGCCACCTTTCTTTGTTAATATTGTTACGTGTTTTGCCCATAATCGTCATTATACATTTTTTATTAATCATGCTAATGATGTTATTTGTTTGCCTTTATTAAATGCTCAAAACCATTTATATAATCAATATAAATCATATTTTGACTACCATTAGAATATCGCATTGCTATAAAACCACACAATTGTTTAAATTCCATTCAATGTGGATGTCTGCTACAGGATCGTTCTCTGTTCACTGCAAAAGAATCCGTCTTAGAAGTAATTAACTTATAAATTATCGCTTATGCTTTTGATTAATGTTTTCTTTAATAATATGTTCCTTCTATGTTATGCTTTTTTTCTCATCTAGAGATGTTTTTGTTAGAATGAAATTGCGCTTCCTTTTACCAGCTGCCTCGCACGTGTTCGCTGATCTGGCCGCCAACACTTCGAAACAGCAGTGCGCTTTCTCTCTTTCAAGTGGTTTGACCTACTTTCATTTACTGCGCACTGAGCCTTCACGTTGAGCTCCGCTTTTATATGAATGGGAAAGCTCTCCTTCTTTTTTTTTCTTTTTCAGCCGAAGCCTTCAACTTTCACTATCGTCAGTCAATAAAAAAAAAAAAAAAAAAAAAAAAAATCGAAGCAAAACTCAGGAGCACAGAGCCAAGAAATACCTGTATTGCATGCCAGATTAACCAAGAAGAGTGAACAGAATTTGTCTTTCCATCCCGCCATTATTTTTGGAATAGGTCTCTGCTAATGGAATCATCCTGGGGCAGGCTTTTGCATTGTTCATGTTCTTAAGCTTTTGTTCAGGGAAGCGTCCATCAAACCGGTCTCCCCACCCCAGTAAAAATCACCGTTCCTTCCCTTGGTTGCATCACACCTCCCTGCATGATGTATGCTGCAACCAACGAAAGAGATATGCTGAGCGCGCTATCCACAGAAGCCTCGGACATCACGCTACTCGTCTGTGTGCTTATATCCCCATTCCATCCCCCACTCCCCCATGCAAAGGGCATTTGAGTCAGGCATTCCTGTTCTCTCCCACTTTCCCTCCTAAACCAACATCAGGACAGCGGAGTTATCGTTTAAATAGATGTGTCTAACGTATGAGTAGAAAGGGAGGAAAAACATGATCACAGTCGAGTTCGTGAAAAAAAAAGACGTGGTTTGAAAAAATTTACTAAGCATCTGCATGAAAAAAAAAAAAAAAAAAAAAAAAAAGGTAGGGAAAAAAGTCTTATCGAAAACAAATTCGGCATAAGGGCCGCACACCCGAAAATTTTCACTTTTAGTAACGTAAGAGCCGCGACTGTTAGCCCAAAAATCACGGTATTTTGAATTCGATATCATCTGCATTTACACTATCTAGCGGCAAAATTGTGCATCATAAAAAAGAAACAAAATTAAGGGTCATCATTCACACATTTCAAGCTTCCTAGTGCAAAAAGAATTTTTCAAAGTGGACTATCAGCTGCAGAGACGGACAGACAAACTAATAACATAAGCACGATCTTTTTTTACAAAAGACGTGCTAACAAGCAAGAGATATAGGGGAAAGAAATTGATATTTAGATATTTTCCTTTTCAAACATGGGTGATTGTGAGGCCAAATAAAAAATCCTGAAAACAGCAAGACAAAAGTAATATATATGCGGAGTTCGCTTAAGATACAAACTGATTGTTTTGGACGACACGTTAGGGTGGGTCAATTTTTTTTTTCTATTCTTCAATTCTAATAGCAATAAAAGGATGCTAAATGATATCTTAAAACCACATACGGAATTTTGTAACAATTGCATATTATCATCTGCCTCCGGATTGACCTTGAAATTTCATGAAATTGAGAAAAAATGCATTCGTGGCTAACAGACAGTCTTCAGGAAATAACCTTTTTCTCATTCAGGTACTCCTGAATCTGACCTTCCCATGACTTCCTTGGCCTTCCTCTGCCTTTCTTTCCTGCCACTTGGGTTGAAATTTTTTTCTTGGTAAGCATCTCGTCACTCATTCTTTCAACATGGCCAAGCCACCTAAAAGTATTAGTCTCCACCTTCCTAAGAATATTTTGCTTCACATTACATAACTGCAACACATCTTCATTCCTCACATGATCTGAACATGTATTTCCCACAAACCCAACACATTTATCCGGCACACAAACGACTCCTATGTCTCTTCTGTAGTACCCAGGTTTCACTGCCATACATCAGAGTAGGAACAATTACACTTTCATACACAGCCATGCATGACTTTTTGAGAATCCATCATTCCTGTGAAAATCTCCTAACTCAATGAAGAATTCACTCACCTACTAATTTCTCCATCTAATCTGTTCTCTCTGTCAAACAAGCTTCCCAAATATACAAACTCATATTTAGACTTATATTACATTCAGTATGACCAGTTCCTCTCTCAAAAATCATAACTTTGGTTTCCCTCTTATTTATACTCAGTTTGAATTCCATACAAACTTTGTACATCCGGGACAACATGCTCTGCAACTCAATTTTGCCCTCTGCCAACAGGACAGTGTCATCAGCATAGAGCAATCTGCACACATGGATATCACCAGAACATAAACTAGTATTATCTATTTTGACTTCATGCATGCAGGCATCCATCAATATATTAAACAGCCATGGTGATATTACACAACCTTGTCTGACTCCTGCACCAATAGAAAACCATTTTGATACGACATCATTCACTCGAACACAAGCTCTACCGCCAGCACACATGGCTTTCACACTATTAAGTAGATTCCCAGTAACACCATATTCATAAAACACCTTCCACAGAAGTATCCTACTTACTCGGTCATATGTTTTCTCTAAATCTATGAAGGCAGTAAAAACTTTCGTACCAATAGCCGAATACTTTTCAATCATCGTGCGTAATGCAAAAATTTGGTTAGTGCAGCCTTTACCATGCATAAAATCACTCTGAACATCCCACACTTTCTCTGATGTAAGACCTCATACCTTTTCAATAATGACCTTACCAAACACTTTCCCTGGCACACTCAGTAAGCTAATACCACAATAGTTCTTGCAGTCAGTCTGATCACCTTTTCCCTTATACAAGGGAACAATGATAGCATCCATCCAGTCCTGAGGTACCATTCCTAACTTCCAGCATAACTGGGAGATTTCAGTTAACCAGTCAATTACAGAATCACCACCATATTGCAACATCTCAGCAGTTATGCCATCAACTCCTGGAGCCTTAACATTCTGAAGAGATTTTAAAGCTTTACACAGCTCTTCCCTCGAGATCCCTCCTGTGCATCCATCTGATCTCACACTATGACATTATCTGCTTCTGCCTCAGAATCACCTTCACTTTCTTGATCTAATAACTCACAGAAGTATTGACCCCATCTTTCACTGAACACATTAGGCCCCCTTATCATTTCTCTGATCCTATTCTTCACACAACTTGCAACTTTGTTTCCCCTATTTTTCCTGTCTCATGTACTTCCAGAGAGTTTCTATCTATCCAAAAAGCCATTTCATGCCTTTCCACCTTTTCCTTCCTATCTTTTGCTGTACTTTGGTGAACCAACTTCGTTGCCTCATGCTGCTTACAGCGATATTCATCCTCAGAAACTCTAGCTTGCAACATCCCCAAATAGGCTTCCTTCTTTCTCTTTACTGCCTCTTCAATCACACTATTCCACCAAGCATCACCTCCATTGTTACCCACTATTGTGGTGCTACATACCTTTTCAGCATCAGTGACAACACAGTTCTTAAAACATTCCCACTTCTTTTCTACATCCCTCTCACATGACTTCAGCTTCTTCGGTCATTTTCTGAGTAAGTTAGAGTAACGATGATTATCTTCAGGGTGCTTTCAACTTTTATTCTTTCCATCCTAGGCCTCTTCCCATTCCTTTTCCTCCAACCAACATTCAGTTTCACTCGTAACACCACCAAGTAATGATCAGAGCCAACATCCACACCTCTCACATTCTGTGGAGAAATAAATTGCTATGACACAAGTAAAGCGAATTTAAAATCAAACAGCTTAAAAACAATTTTTGTTTACATTTTCTTTTTACACAGAATAAAATCTAAAACCAACCAACCTGTTTTATAAAAGTATAAGTTGATGAATTTTAAAAGTTCATCCTTTTCTGAGAAAACACATCAATTTTGTCTATTTTCCCTCCTACATCAGCACAATCAGACACACTTTTTACACCTTTCATTTTTACTTTCTGAAATCTCTAAGAATTCTTTAATGTCACAATGTCCTTTATTTTTTTATTTTTTTGTAGTTCCACAGTTTTTAACAGTATTACAAGACTTTTCAATAATACTTTGCATATCCTTCTTGTAATTGTCCCAACTATTTATGATATTTCGAACCCGTTTTTAGTGACCCAGTCAATGGATCCCTGGTGCCATATTTCTTACATGTTGTGGTAGAGGATGCTAAGAGATCATTTTAACTGTCTGCACAGCATCTAGGAAGTCTACATTTAGAGGTCCTATCTTCAGTCACGATGTTACCCATAAAGCTTAAAGCACCTTCAACAAGAGCACCATGGAAACAACTTAAGCATGCTTTAACAATTTTCTTCAGTGAGAGATATTGTGGGCTATCATCAACTTTTAGAGCAAAAACTTTTGACCAGTACTCATCCAGAGAACACTGCTTTTTATTTTCATTGTTCGTGATAGCAGCAGTAGAAAATGACATTTCTTTTGTTATCCAGGAATCAGTTTAATACAGGATCCAGCATGGAAATCTGGCGGTTTTTGAAACGATAGTACAAGGTTGTAATTTGATAAAAAACAAAACTTATATTTTGTACTTACAGCGAATTATATGCCATTTATAAATACTAATAAAAAAAACTGGATAAAGAAAGTCTAAGTTTTAAAAATGATATCATCCAAATTACCACCATTCTTGCGAACACACCCTCACAATCTGTCACTGAAATTCCGCACATGTTGAACCATATCTCGTGGAATTGCCGCAGTTTCCTCATGAATTGCATCCTTCAGTTCTTGTGTAGTGTGCACTTTGTTAATGAAAACTTTCCCTTTTCTATTTACACTTCCATCCGATATGCGCAGAGCAGCAGCGTGCCTTGCAGCTGAAAGACGGGGGCTGTTGACCATCGCCTCTCTAACAGCTTCAACATTCTCTGGAATGCGGACTGTTCTTATTCTCCCAGGCGGCTTTCTTTTTAATGCAGAAATCGTAGCCTTTAAGTTCTGTATCTACAACAATATTGTGTTCCAAGTAGGAACTCTTCCTCGACGCCCGACATTGAAATGCAACCAAAACGAACTACAGATTCACCATTTTTTAAAAATGTTTAGACAACAAAAGCACGATGTAACGTATTCCAACGCTCCATGGCGACTGAAATGGCATTACGTGTCCAGTGCCACCCCACCTCCCTCATGAAGCTTGACTCTGCCTACCGGCAGTTATTGCCAACCTAAAAATGTCAAATTTTAATTTCAGTGACAGATTGCGAGGGTGCGTTCACAAGAATGGTGGTCATTTGGATGACATCATTTTTAAAACTTAGACTTTCTTCATCCAGTTCTTTCCAGTATTATTTATAAATGGCATCTAATTCTCTGTAAGTAAAAAAAAAAATTTGTTTTTTATCAAATTACAACCTTGTACTATCAGTCAGATTTCCCTGCTGGACCCTGCATATCTGAATTTCATGTTCGACAGCTTGTGTTTTGAAGTAATTTAAAACATGAGAAAGTGAACTGGCAAGATTGGAAAGGGCACAAATGTCTTACCCCAAAGTTTAGGATCAAGTCCAGTGAAATTGATGAAAAAAGAATCAATTGCCTAAAGGCAATTTTTTCAACATGTACTCTTCACTATATGTATAAGATTTCCTCAAATTTTTTTGAAATCTAAGATTACAGAATCAGTCTTTTGTTTGCCAATTATCATTTGTGCATCTGTTTTCACTTGCAGCAACTTGTCTGACAACTGAGAATTAGCATCTTATACATTTAACTTCAATAATTCTTTGTAAGATTTACAGGTAAACAAAACTTTTGGGTTCATAAAAAGTGCAAAAAATTCTGAAACTAAATTGAACAGAGTGATATGTAGCAGATGTAGCATTGGCCTTTTATTTCCAAATAACTTCATATATTTGTTAAATTCAGGTAAAACTGAAGTGAACAAACACACCTGCAACAACATTTTCATTTGGTATGTAAAGAGGTCATTTACTATTCGACCTTTGTGCAAACTTGCTTCTTTTGTTAGCTTTTGTAACTTTAGAGCTGTATACAAATTATCTAAGCTTTTCTTCTGAGTGGTACTAAGATTTATTTTTTTGTAATGCTTTTAATATCTGGTTGGTACAGCTTCTTTATCTCCCTCAGGAACACAGAAAAAATTAAAAAAAAATATATAAGGGCATCCCAAAGTATTTTTATTCTCTCCAAAAGTGTCAGAAGGTATACCCAATCGATGGTCTGGCCTTCTTAAGAGCTTTCAATCATTTAACACCCAACACAGAACATAACTAACAATAAAAAAATCTCTCTTTTACTATTCATGTCATAGTATATGTCATTAAAAACAGCTTCATCATAATTATTGAACTGTGATGTAAATTTCTTCACACACTTATTGGTAGTATGGCAGGTATTGTCATCTACATTTAGTTGATGAGGTTCCGTTTCTTCACGCAGCCTGGCTTCAACACCCCTTTTTCCCCACGCACGACACTGCAGGAATTCATCAACATCCTGATAACATTTTGCCATGGAATTTCATTTTCCTCAATTACTTTTGTAATGGCAGAACAAATAGATAAAGCAGTAGTATTTTCAAATTTTATTGACTGAAGATGTTGAATGACAACATGATCCTGTTTACAAAATACTTACTGAACCAGCATTGTTAAAATGCTTTCATTTGCACTTTCATTTAAGTTCAATGAAAATGAAGTTGACTTCAACAGGCACACAAGATTATCCTGTAGGGTTTCAGCTAAACCAAATTTAAGTTTGTAAGATGCAGTAATTCTACTCATTGCAGTTGATTTCAATGCAACAGGGTCACAACTTAACTCCTGTGCTAATTCAACTAGTTTTGGTGCAAAACTAAATGATAAAGAATTTTCAGCCAAAAATGATGAAACAAGTACTTCTTGGTGTACTTTTCTAGTGGTGAAATCAATTGGCCTATCTTTATCAATAACATCATCTGGAGTCGCTACATCCGTAAAACCTTACACAGATAATGTGCCTTTTTCTGCTTCTGCATTTTTAACATGACTCTGAGTTTTAGCATGTCATATTAAAGCTCAGAGCTGTACTTCAGAACAGAATTGCAGAATACACAGTAAATTTTACACAGCGAATCAATTTTTTTGCACCACAAACTTAATTTTAACTTCATACAGCGAATAGAGAGAGAGAGAGAGAGAGAGAGAGAGAGAGAGAGAGAGAGAGAGAGAGAGAGAGAGAGAGAGAGAGAGAGAGAGAGAGAGAGAGAGAGAGAGAGAGAGAGAGAGAGAGAGAGAGAGACTATCGCCGCCAAACTGTTAGTGCTGAATGCAAGATCAGTTTAAATGGCACAGAGACCACTAAAGTGAATAAACTAGTATATTTCAGAAGGATGTTTGACAAAGGAAACAGATTAGATGGTGAGATTAGTAGGTAAGTGAATTCACATATTTACAACATGTTAGTAGTCTAACACAGAATTACTGTTTCAATGTTATATAGTTCATGAATAAACCGGGTTACCCTAAACAATGACGACAAGGGGTAACCTGGTCTATTCATGAACTATACAGGGTTATTCAAAAAGAATCATCCAATTTCAAAAATTTATATTTTGAAAAAATTAACAACACAGATTGATAAGTAATATATCAATGTAAAGGGAAAATGTCTAAGTTTTAGATTACGCACAATAGATGGCACAAGTGTGTCGTTTATGAAGCTCTTTTGGCAAAGAAGTGAAAATGGCGTCTAGTCAGCAGAAAGCTTTTTCTGTGCTCTCATTTGCACAATGTCAGTCGGTAATCACCATTCAGCATGAATTTCATAGAAAGTACCATATCAATCCACCGACGGCTCAGAGTATTCACAGGTGGTATCATCAGTTCGAAGACACTGGATGTCTTTGTAAAGGAAAAAGTCTGGGGCAACCAGGCGTATCTGCAGAGAATGTTGAAAGAGTGAGAGAGACTTTTCTACGCAGTCTGAAGAAATCGACTATTCGGAGTAGTCGAGAACTGGGGATTCCTTAGCCTACTGCTTGGCATGTGTTAAGGAAAAAATTGTGTTACAAGCCATACAAATTGCATAACTTGCAAGCACTGAAGCCTTGTGATGGAGCCACCAGGGAGCTACATAGAGCTACCTCGCAGTTGGATTGGTTGGAGTGGGCCAGATGACTTGGTGTTACACAGCTGGCATTCTCGGTCACATGCTATGACCTAATTAATTTTTCGAAACGTCTTCCTTTGGGGGTATGCAAAAGATCAGGTTTTTGTGCCTCCTTTGCACACAACTTTATGCAAACTTAAACAACACATTTCTGCTGCTTTTGAAACAGTTACCAATGACACATTAGACCGTGTTTGGCAGGAATTTTCATATCGCGTTGACATTATACATGTGACTAAAGGAAGTCATACCGAACGTTTGTAAAAAAAAACTTAAGACATTTTCCCTTTACATTGATGTATTACATATCATTCTGTGTTGTTAATTTTTTTGAAATATAAATTTTTGAAATCGGATGATTCTTTCTGAATAACCCTGTATAATGTGTGAAACAGTAATTCTGTGTTAGACTACTAACATGTTGCAAATATATGAAAAAGCCACGTAATATGAAGGTTCAAACGACCTTTTGCTTAAAGCGAATTCACTTTTTTTAAAGTCATAGCTGCCTTAGGAGGATTTCACAGGCTTGATGGATTCTGTAAAGGTCCTGAATCACTGTATAAAAGTGTAATTGTTCCTATTCTGATGTACAGCAGTATAAACTGGGCCCTGTAGAAGATACATAGGAGTCATTTGTGTGAAGAGATGCATTACTTATGGGAGATTTGTGGCAAGAATTGATCTGATCATGTGAGAAATGAAGATGTGTTGCAGATATGTAATATGAAGGAAAACGAAGTGCAGTGGTGGAAGTGAAGACTACCCATTTTGGAGCAGCCTCTGGAGCAGGAAAATCTACATTCCAGAGCAGTTCGGAGCAGCTAATAAAATGTAACTCTGAGTGTCGTTTGGAGGGGGAAATCTGTATTTTTGAGCACCAATTAATACTTGGAAGGACACAGCAAAATTTCCAAGCATGATTACTCACAAATACACAATAATGGTAGTTCTAATTTCACATTATGTAAAATCACTAGCTTTTAAAAGTGAAAATTCTGAACTAGCAGTCTTTTTATGAGCACATTGGTAAACGAATTTCGGAAATAATTAGCATATAACGAAAATGTTAAGATAAAAAATAATTATACATTCTAAACCTTTTTCACAAATTAAAACTATTTAATAACTAAATGCTTACCAGTTAATTACAGCTTTGCTGTTTCATTTTCCATTGAATGAGATTCATATTTATAATCCTACATCACTGTGCTACAAAATGTGATTTAAAATTGTCAATTTTATGTTAGTAAATCTTCATGTCAAAGTCATATGATGAAGGTTGGTGTACATGAGAACTGAACGCATTATTTAAACAGGGATATATATACTATCCCTGAAGCAGAATCTTTTTCAGAAGTCTGCAATGTGGAAAGGAAAAGCTAAAAATTGTCTGCAAGATAAAGAGAAGCCTAAATATTTTCCCTAGAAAATTTATCATTCCACTGCAACAAAGCAAAATTTTAGAAAATTAGCAAATTTGTGATTTTGATAACTGTACAAATTAGTATTTAGTCACATAATCAAACTAGCTTTTCTCTGATAAGAAAAAAGAAAGATTTTATTTTATTCAGAATTTAAACATCATTCCTTAAATGCTTTTGAATTAAAAAAAATAATCAGGAAGTATAAATATTGGTAAATAATTTGAAATTTGTAAAATAATTTTTTTAATTTTGTGTTTAATTAATTGATTAAACTTTCAACTCTATCCTTTAAAGGATGTTCTACCTGATACAATTGTGCTCTTATTATTTCCTGCAGCAATTCTGTTGTATTGGAAGCCTCATCAGCTGATGATTCAGACAGCTGTGTAAGCGTAATGATCATGTCAAGTGTGGAAATTATAGCAATCATATATGTTGTTTGAAATCTCTTTTGTGAATTGACTGAAGATTTTGAGAAAAATTTACTGAATTTGTTACAATGTGGTGTGAGCATTTTCACTGATATAATTAAACCCCCAAAAATAAAATTAAAGTGAGAAATACAGCAAGCGTTCTTGTAAAGAAAAAAATAAACTTCCTCTCATCAATCTGAAATGAAATTAGCTGAAAGTAAATAAAAAAGAAAAAAATGTGATCGTCAGCTATTGGAATGCTGTGTAATACAACCATGGAAATGTAACAAGGGACATTAAATATACGATTTTAAAAGGTAGAAATACGGTTTTAGTAAACACACACACACACACACACACACACACAAACTTTTACTTCAATCTACCTAAGATAAAGCTATTTCAAAGAATAAAAAAAGGTAAAAAAAAAACCTGCGACTGTCAACTTCCAGAATGCCACGGAAACGGAAAACAAGATGTTGCAAACGCTAAAAAATATGGCTCTTCAAAAAATGCACACCCACTTCTTTAATCTAACTGAAACAAAGCTATCTGCTAGCTAAAAACGGAAAATTTGTGATCATCAGCTCCCGGAATGCCTCATAATACGCCCATGAAAACAGAGGAGTGGTGATAAACAATGCATAAAAATATAATTTTTGAAAAGAAAAAAAAAAAAAAAAAAAAAATTGGACGTCAAGTCCCGGAACACACGGCCGTGAAAACGGAGAACAGAACGCTGAAAACGCTTTTAAAATATTGGTCTTGTTAATAAAAAAAACAACATAAATCTAACAAAGGAGATTATAAGGATGCCAAAAAAAGGAAAATTGCGGCCATCAGCTCCCGGAATGGCGCGTAACACGGACGTTATGGAAACGGAAAAGGCGTTAAAAGTGCGCAAAAGCATCGCTTTGTAGCTTTATTACTGAATGAAAGCAACATGCCTCGTCAACTTGAAGTTATCTGTTTGTAAAATAAAAAAGAAAGAAAATTAAAATAAAATGAAATACAATAATTGCCTACGTGATCTGTCGATAAAACTTCACGTCTGGAAGGGGGATACAACGTTAAAATTGTGCCAAAACTTCCCTTCCTTTGCTTTAAAATTGAAAGGAAGGCTAGAAACAATGAATGCCGAAGAAATAGTCTCTTTATTCTAAAAAAGTAACTGCCGCTGTTTTAGAAATTTCATGACACTCTTGCTTTTAACCTAGCTCGCAGCACAAAACATATTGAACACAAAAATATGAAATTTACATTGTTTGTAGAGAATTGTTTGGAGAACACGCTGAAATATACCATTTCTCGATTCTAGCGATACTTCAAGAGCTATTGTATTACAAAGTTAAGGTAAGCAAAAAAGTGCTATCAGGTTGCATTCCGAACACACTAACAGCAACAGAACCACGAAACTTTGTAAACATGTAGTGCCATGACCGAATTTTTGCACCTCGTCACCCTTCTTTTAAATATTGATTTTGTTTACGAGAAATTTAATTTTTAAATTTCACAAAATTCTCTATTTTGCGATGGGATCAATTAAAAAAAACGGATATATGGCAAACTATAAATTATAACGCATTGCAATTTTTACAGCATAAACTTACAACTCTCGTCCTTTTTTTACAAATTTTTTTAAAGAAAAAGTCATTTTCTGATTTTTAAGCATTTTTTAAAGATGCAAAGGAAAGAAACGAACGGCTTGTCTGTCTTCACGATAATCACAGAGGAATGTTCTGGTCCCATCACCTGCTGCCATGGTGACGCAGAGAATTTGTTATGCATGTGTTTTGTTGGTAAAGTTATCTCAGTTGTTTAAGGTGGACGTCAAGTAATTTTGCTTCCTATACTTCCAATGGAAAAACTTCTGTACACATTTTCTTCACAATCAATGCGTTCCCAAAGATGAAAATTTGAACATCGATTAAAATAGCTTCATTTTATAACTTGGAATACTTAATATTTTCTAAAACATAACCATAATTATGTAATCCCACATTTGTTTGTCTACTGATGTCATCAAAGAACAGGTTGCACCATCTTTTTTCTGGACAATTAATGCATTCCCAAGGATGAAAATTTGAACATCGATTAAAATAGCTTCTTTTATAACTTGGAATATTTAATATTTTCTAAAACATAACCCTAATTATGTAATCCAACATTTGTTTGTCTACTGAAGTCATCAAAGTACAGGTCGTGCCATCTTTTTTCTGGTTCCAACACCACTAAAGGAAAAGTTATTGATTTTTTTATATAATTATGGTTATGTTTCAGAAAATATTAAGTATTCCAAGTTATAATATGAAGTTATTTTAATCGATGCTCAAATTTTCATCATTGGAAACACAATAATTGTGAAGGAAATGTGTACAAAAGGTTTTCCATTGGAAGTATAGGAAGCAAAATTACTTGACGTCCACCTTAATGGTTTAGCATAACGGTTTACGGACATGCTTTTTGGACCGCTTTTGTTTTCCTTAGTGGTAATTTTAGTAAGGGCTATAAGTTCAAACGACAAAAGTCCGACCTTCCAAAAATTAATGACAGTAAAAAAACCTCTGAAATTTCGGAATAACAAGCCTTATTTGCTTAGACATACAATAAATATTGAAATTTATATGAATTTTCCAGTTTTTATTTCATGTGATATACTTGGAGATCGGGCTGCAGGGCCCGGGCGCTACTCTGGAAACGAGCATAGTGAGCCTAGAGGCGCAGGCCCTAGTAAAAAAACAAAAAAAAAACAAAACAAAAAAAGATCTGCACACCTTTCCAAAAATCTGATCACGGTGTTGTGCTGTTTCTGCTGCCATGGTGAGTTCAGCAAATAGTAAAGATTTTTTTTTTTTTTAATATATGAAATAAATAATATAAACTTTTGAAACTTACTAAAAGCAATCAAAGTAATCTGCAGCACCCGCCGCCATGCCGTTTCTGCTACTGTGCAGAAGCATAAGGCAATCGCAATGCATTCTGGTGCCCCACCGGAGAGGCTAAAAATAGACGGTGAGAATGTAAGTAAGTGACAGTTGTATACAGATGTGATGCAGGGGATGCAGGGGATGAGGAGATGCAGGGGATTCCGCTGGGGAAAAAAATCGCCAAATGTATAATCATTTAATCACAGCCATTTTAAAATTGATTTGAGAGCTTTTTAAGATTTCAGGATGTTAAGAAATTTATTTCTACATCAAAACCGATTTTTTTAAACATACTATATTTTGGCACAAGCTTGGCGCAATTCGATGAAAATTATGCATTTCGGAGCAGCACAGCGTAGAACTTGAAAATTTGCGCACTTTGGCGCAGCTCTTCCACCACTGAAAGTGTTTTCAGTAAGGCAGATACCAATACTTTGGGGTACAGTATATTCTAGTGTTCCTCTTCCCCATTGTCTACAGAGAATGTGCAGAACCATCCCACATTCTCTGCAGAGAGAGAGAGAGAGAGAGAGAGAGAGAGAGAGAGAGAGAGAGTTACATGAACTTGACAGGTTTATTTATCCAGGATTGAGTGACAAATTATAAGAAACACCTGAGGATTTTACAAGGAAAAAAAAATTGCTTCATGGTTCATGATCTCTCTGGAATGAAAATACATCTAAATCATTGCCAAAACCATTGTGGTAACCTTGAACTCCATACATAGCCCATACAGTTGTTATGCAGTCCCGGACAATCCGTCCAATGCCGATCATCCAAAGGGACAATTGCTACAATGGACTATTCATCCAATATACGACTAGTGCAGTGGTACGATTGGTCCAATGCCAATTCGTCCAATGGTACGATTGGTCCAATGCCAATTCGTCCAATGGTATGATTGGTCCAATGCCGATTTGTCCAATGATATCCTCCTACCAACAGTAAACTTTTATTTTTAAGAAAGGAATAATAATTTAAGTTATTCTCCTCTTTATATCGTTTAGAAAAATGGTTTCCGTATATTCATTATTTGTAAACCCAGTAAAAGGCACTCAATGGAACATTTTTCAGCTGCTTACAAAGCACCTATCCCACAGGCCTTTTTAGAAGATGTTATGTTACGACCTAAATATTTGGCATTTGTAAACATTTTATAAAACCTAATACAAGGCACTCAATGGATCATTTCCCAGCTCTTTACAAGGCACCTAGGCTACCTGCCTTTTTAGAAGTTTTTAAGTTACAACCTAGATATTTGTAAACATGTTATAAAACCTAATAAAAGGCACTCATCGGATCATTTCTCAGCTCTTTACAAGGCACCTAAGAAAGCAAGCCTTTTTAGAAGGTCTTGTGTTATGACCTAGATATTTGGCATTTTAAAACATTTTATGAAACCTAATAAAAGACACTCAATGGATCATTTCCCAGCTCTTTACAAGGCACCTAGGCCGCTGGCCTTTTTAGGAGATTTGTGGTTAGAACTTAGATATTTAGTATAAAACTGTTAAAAAGACATAGGCTTAGGGCCTATAAATTAATATGTAAATGTTATGAATATGACATAAGTAGAATAGAAACTGTAAAAAGGCCTAGGCCAAGGGCCTATGAATTAATATTTCATGCTAAAGTAAAAACACAATATTATTAATTTGATTTGATATGTAAACGCTATGAATATGACATTGGTAGAATAAAAACTATTAAAAAGGCCTAGGCTAAGGGCCTATGGATTAATATTTTGTACTTAAGTAGAATCGCAATATTATTAAATCAATTTTAATTTGTAATTGTTATGAATATGACATCAGTAGAATTAAAACTGTTAAAAAGGCCTAGGCCTAGAGCCAATGAATTAATATTTCGTGCTTAAGTAAAAGCGCAATATTATTAACTTGATTTGATATATAAACGTTACAAATATGACATCGGTAAAATAAAAACTGGTAAAAAAACCTCAGTCCGAACCCCGTTGCATGCTACAAGCAGAAATGGAAAACTAGTATTTTATATTATTTAATGCAAAAGAGAAACGTCGAAGCTGGTTGAACTGCTCGTGCATCAGTAACTTCATACGGGAGTGAGGACAGTATAAAAAGAAAACGCACGTGCGTGTGTGTGTGTCTGTAACCATAATATTACGCATGAAATGTAACATTATTTTACATTCTTTGGACTACCGGTACTTTCATATAACATCGAAGATAGAATAAGAACAGATGATATTTGTATAGCACAAGTAACACTTCAGACAGAATTGGACTAATTGTATCATTGGACCAACCGTCCCATTGGGTGAATTGTACCTTTGGACCTATTGTCCATTGGACGAATCGGTATTGGACCAATCGTACCATTGGGTGAATTATACCTTTGGACCAATCATCGTTAGATGAATCGTACCAGACCCATTTTTATGGTACACAACTGATGCTTCTGTCTTGCGATAGCTCAGGTAATTACCACTGCTTATCTATTTATATGTCATTTGCATTCAAATTGACAAAGTTGTGTCAATTAATGGAAACTCTTATATTTATAAAATTCGAAGGGTTCAGAGACCTCTATCTCACAAGGAGTAGAAGGTATAATTCCCCATTTTTTTTCAGAGCTTGTTTTGGTCATACAATGACACGAAGAAGTAATTAAAATAAGAAACCATGCAACTACTATCCCTCAGTGAAGTGACGTGGAATGACCCTATAGTAAAAACTGGAGGAGAAAGTAATAACAGAGAGGAGAAAAAGAACACAGAAGAGAGTGAGTGACAGAGTACAGGTCACATAACAGAGATTACATACATTTTCTCGGAAATCATGTGAATTACAGATTGAAAAAAAAATTAAGAGAAAAAACAAACTTACTGGATTACTTAAGTCTCTTGATACATATTCTAGAATGTCATGAGCAACATCAGCATAAAACTGATCTTTTGATATCTGATAAGCATCTAGGTAGGATACTGCAAGCTGTCCTTGGTCATACAACATCTTTTCAAAATGAGGAACATGCCAAAAACGATCAGTTGAGTAACGATGAAAACCCTGGTTGCGAGAAAATTTGAAGTTGTTAGGTGTTTTGACTATAGGAGTAAAATTTTAAAAATAAAACTTATCTCAAAAGCAAATATAAAAAATAATAGTGCATGAAAATAAAGTAAAGCCATACATACATACATACATACATACATACATACATACATACATACATACATACATATCACTAAGCTGTTCTATGAGATTCAGAGGTTAGCTTCAAAAAGAAATACAACCTACCAGATATTTTTACTTACTGTTGTATCAAACTTCTCCATTTGCAGTGATCTTGACATACAACTCGGGCTTCACTGATATCTATTACACACCGTACACAAGACCTTTTATACTTCATACTCATAATCTTTTCCTCATGCAGACACTCCTGAATCTGATCCACCATGCCTTCCTCGGCCCTCCTCTGCCTTTCCTTCCTGCCACTTGGGCTAAAAAGATTTTCTTAGTAAGCATCTCATCACTCATTCTTTCAACATGGCCAAACCACCGAAGCATATTGGTCTCCACCTTGCTAACAACATTTTGCTTCACATCACACAACTGCAACACATCTTCATTCCTCACACAATCAGACCGTGTCTTGCCACAAACCCAACGTAAATAACACATTTCTCCAGCACCCCAACAACTCCTATGTTTCTTCTGCAGTACTCAGGTTTCACTGCCATACATCAGTGTAGGAACAATTACTGTTTCATACAGCCATGCGGGACTCTCTAGAGAACCCATCATTCCTGTGAAAACCTCCCAGAGCAGCTATGACTTTCAATGAAGAATTCACTCGCTTACTAATTTCACCATCCAATTTGTTCTCTCTGTCAAACATGCTTCCTAAATACACAAACTCACTCACCTGGTCAATCACAGTGCCATTTATACTTACATTACATTCAGTGCTACCAGTTCCTCTCTCAAACACTATAACTTTGGTTTTCCCCTTATTTATACTCAGTTTGAATTTCATGCAAACTTTGTGCATCTGAGACAACATACTCTGCAAATCACTTTTGCTATCTGCCAACAGGACAGTGTCATCAGCATACAGCAATCTGCACACAAAGCTTTCTGTAAATCTAAACATTGAAATTCACTATAAAATTTCCTGCCTCTAAGCAACAATTTGTCTTCTTTGTCACATATGTAGGGTGCTCAATAAATTCTAAGCCAAACATACAAAGACTTTTTTTTCAAAAACACCCCTTAATTTCCCCACAAAGTCATCTTTGACTTGAATACACTTGTTGTACTGATCATAGATTTGGTGATTTCCCGCGGCAAAAAACGTTTTGTCTTTCTCCTCAAACCAACATTTCGTTGCCAACTTCATTTCAGAATCATCCACAAATCGCCCAATTCACAGATAATTTTTTTTATCTCAGGCTTTTGAAGAGAAACACATTGACAGTGTAGAAAGAAGCATTGTCCTAGAGAAGCATAACATCATGTCGCAATTTTCCTTACCATGTAGTGTTGATAGCTTCATGCAATTGTTGCAATAACGTGGCATAACATGCAGTCCTTTTATGAGGCGAGTAATCAATTAACAGCAAGCCATCTGAGTCCTAAAAAATGGTGGCCATAACGTTCACAGTAGATGGTTGTGTTTTGAACTTTTTTTGGTGGTGGTGATCCATGATGTTTCCACTGCATGCTCTCTTGTTTAGCGTCAGGGTCCTAATGGTGAAGCCAAGTCTCATCACCAGCCACAATGCAAGAGCAGAAGTAATCAGGATTGCGGGGATAGCAGTCAAGTTGAACCAGACTTGCTTCAACATGATCATCCTTCATTTCAGGTTTCAACATCTGAGGAACCCATTTGGCACAGACCTTTGACATCCCTAAGTTCTCATGCAAAATGGTCCAAACACTGCTGGTACTTATCTTCAGTTCCTCAGCAATCTGCACAATACAGATTCATTGGTTTGACGTCACCACGTGCTTCACTTTCTGGGAATTTCATCTCCAGTCACCTCCACAGAGTGTCCCTTGTCAGGGTTGTCCTCCACAGTCTTTTCCCCATTTAAACAGAGCAGTACATCTTTTGATTGAGGCATATGAAGGTGCTCCATCAACATACACATGAACCATCCATTTATGGAAACTGCGTGGCCTTTCACCTTTCTTTGTCAAAAATTCCATCATTGCTCGCGTCTGCAATTTCCCCTGTCACTCATCCATTGTCACCTTATATACTTTAATGGATTGTAATGCTGTCTCAAATGCTGATACAGCAATGTGGCATGGCTGCTACATAACTGAACGATAATACAATACTTGTGTCAGCTGCCAACCACTAGTTTCAAGGTCAGGCTTAGAACTTATTGAATGCCCCTTGTAATGTCATTCTGGTGGTATGGAACATGGACTAGCCCACAGGTGATGGCTAGAAGCTAATTGTAGGCTAACGGACAAGAAAATGACGTAAACATTGCCGTAAACAATGCATTTTGTTTTCAAATGCTTATCATGCTGGAAAGTGACCAATCAAGTGAACTTTCATAAAAGGAAGGGTTGTTTACATACATACATACATACATACATACACGGTCGAGTCACATTATTGTGACCACCAGCTAATATCCAGAGTAACCATCGTGTGCAGCTCGGACAGTAGCTAGACAGGCTGGGAGTAACTCAACAAAGTGCTGGAAGGTGTTCACAGGTATGTGGAGCCATGCTGACTGCAGTGCATCTGACAGCTGCTGGAGGGTGCTTGGTGGAAAATTCATAAAGCGAACAACACGGTCGAGGTGGTCCCACAGACGCTCAATTGGGTTTAAGTCTGGCAAATTAGGGGGCCAGGGAAGCACTTTGAAGCTTTCATCGTGCTCTTCCAACCACTCTTGTACATTTCTAGCTGTGTGACACGTCACACTGTCATGCTGGAAGATCCCATCCGCCCCAGGGAAGACAATCAGCATGCATGGGTGAAGGATGGATTCATAACGAATTTGGTCCATAGCGCCTTCCACAGGTGTGAGTAGTCCCAGGGAATGCCACGAAACATTCCCCAGACCATAACGCTTTTCCCACCAGCTTGTGTTCTTCCAGCAATGGTTGAAGAGTGTTTGTTCTCCAATGTTTCTCGCCTTATACGCCAATGTCCATCCGCTTGATGAAGCAGAAAATGTGACTCATCGGAGAAGGCAATCCTTTGCCAATTAGCAGAGGTCCAATTCCGATACTGCCATGCAAATGTAAGCCTTTTCTGCCGATGATGCACCTTCATTAGATTAGGTGCAGTGACTATCCGTCTGCATCGGAGCCCCATTCACAGCAGGGTTCACTAAACCGTTTTTAGATACACTTCCGGTAGCCCTCCTGGTTCATTCGGCCAGTGAGTTGGTCCGCTGTAGCGTGTGTATCGGCCCTCAGGCACCTTTGCAGCCAATGTTCACCTTTCACATCAATGGTACGTGCTGCTCCGCTGTTTCCACATCACTTATTGGTAATGGTGCCATTTCTCCAATCACAGTACACTTTAACCACAGCAGCGCATGAACAGTTCACAAACTGTGCGGTTTTAGAAATACTGCCATCCTTGGCCTGAAAGCTGGTAATCATCCTTTTTTGCAAATCTGATAAATCTCTCCTTTTGTCTATGACAGAACGAGTGATATGTTTTCAGAATGCCTACAGCACACCTTATATACCCTCCATGCGCCTTCTTTCATTGGCTATGCGATATTGACGTCAAAAGTAGGAGGTGGTCACGATAATGTGACTTGACTGTGTATTTACATCATACATACATATCATGAAGCTGTCCTTTGGGATTCAGATGGTGAGCTCCTCAAAGAAAGACCATCTTGCAAGTAAATTTAACTGACAGAGCTAGAATTTACTTACTGTTGGTGTGTCGAATGTCTCCATTTACAACGATCTAGGCACACAACTTGAGTTTCATTAGCATACATCACACACAGCACACAAGACCTCTTGTACTTCATACTCATAATCTTTTTCTCATGCAGACACTCCTGAATCTGATTTTCCCATGATTTCCTTCGACTTCCTCTATCTCTTTTTCAAACCACTTGTGCTGAAAAGATTCTTTTTCTTAGTGTGCATCTTATCACTTACTTTCAACATGGCCAAACCCCCTAAGAATATTAGTCTCCACCTAACTAACAACATTTTGCCTCACATTACACATCTGTAGTTATTAACATCTTGAGTAAAATTCTCAAGAATTTGATTTTTAGAAATATGGAAAGAAGGCCTGAATTTAGTACCATACTCTAAAATTTCCTGAACTTGACATCCTCAACAAAACTTCAGTTACCAGTGATATTGTGTTTGTGATGTCTATAATAGTGAACTGTATCCTTAAATTCTTCACAAGTACACGCAGAAGCTGCAGGTAAGAAACACGAAGAACCTAGTCTGTAGTTTTTAACCATGGACCTAAGGTCCTAACATACTTAAAACTAACTACAGACTATTCCTATTAGTAGTTCTAATTCTGACTATTTGATAGCTCTAATCATTCTACTATTCTCTTTTACGTGTGATATTTCAAAGTAACTTGTAAAATATTCTAGAGAATAATGCTTACCTTGGCATTCCTTGCTAGCGATGAGAACATTTCACACACGTATGTGTTTTCCGGTCTTTGTTGATGTTATTGTCCTAAAGTCCGTTGTATGAGATGAATAGCTTTACTTCCCACACTTTTCGCTGGGCATACTCATTGGATCTTCGCTTTAGGATTCACACACATCAATTTTTACCGTTCTTTATACTAGAAATTTGCACCCATTCTCTGGGCATCCTCAGGAGCGTGGCGACTTTTCCACCAATGTCCGTGGTTAACTTCGCGCTAATGGAGTCCGATACTCCTTGTTGCCATTCGTCGGATATACTTTCTTGGATATATTTCGTTATCAAGCCCGGCTGGCGCCATCTATGTTTCATTAAAACAACATTTTTTTTTTTTTAAATTTCTTTTCCTATTTTGGTTTTCTTGTCTTTTTTGTCGGTTTTTCTTTTGTTGTTCTTTTTCTTGTCTTATTAGTTCTTTCCACAGGCCAGATAATGTGCTAGGGTCGTTTTGGTTACATACCCTTGCTTTATTTTTATAGATTAAGATTGCTTCTTCCCTCCTCATTTGCCTTTCAGATTTTTTATTCTTTTTTAGCATTTTAATTTCATCAAATTTTGGGAAAGTCCGGTTTTCAATGCAGAATTGCACTAAAGCAGTTTTGGCTTCTTTTTTTTGCCAGTTAGATATGTGTTGTTTAAGTCTTTTTTTTAATCTGTTTTTTTGTACTTCCAATGTATGATATTGGGGTTATGTGTGCAATTGGAATTTCGTAGGATCCTGATTCTTCTAGCATTTTTTCCTGTTTTTTTGTTGACAGTCATACTTTTCAAGGTGTGCACTGAAAAACAGAGGAAAAAATGCTAGAAGAATCAGGATCCTACGAAATTCTAATTGTACACATACCCCCAATATCGTACATTGGAAGTACGAAAAACAGATTAAAAAGACTTAAACATCAACAAAGACCGGAAAACACGTACGTGTGTGAAATGTTCTCATCGCTAGCAAGGAATGCCAAGGTAAGCATTATCCTCTAGAATATTGTACTAACTACAGACTGGTACCTGGGAATGGGAAAATAAACAGCATTATTGTAGAACAGATTCCTAACATTGAGATGATCATAGCTTTTATTGAGAAATCTGATAGTAACAAAATTTCTGAAAAAACTTTTGAGAGAAATTTTTTCTTTAAGAATATGTTTAATAATGTCCAGAACTAAATAAAAAACATGCTTATCTACTTGATTAGCAGAACTATTACAGAATTTGAAAAAACTTTTTAGGACAGAGTGCTTAAAAGATTTAAGAATATTGCAAGCATTTTTAACAAAATTTAAATCGATTTTGTGTGAATTTTTTTTTAATTTTTTCTTTAACTCTGCTTTTAGTTTCATATATATATATTATATATTTCAATTTACTTCCGATATTGGAGGTTATATTTTTAACGTGCATTAATGCATTTGCATTTTTGAACTTCACTTTTAGTTGGTAAAGTTCGATGAACACTTACCGCACGTGGGGCTTGGCTTTCAATTCATATTTCCGTTATGTGGATGCGGCATGGGGGTTTTTCATTTGGCCACGGGTCCACTTCTTTTTTTTTTTTTCCATTGGAATTTATTTTGCCTCATCACCAAATGAGTTTTTTTCCTTTGCTGCATCCTCATTTACTTCATTACTTATTCATAACCCTAGTACTTTCGATAATACTCCATTACCGTCTTTGAGGGGACGTTTTGCTCCGACTAGCACGGACCGTGTCAGCTGGGCATTTCGGTGGTTCTCGTGGGCTGCTTCTGTCATCGGCTATCGCTTCTTCTTGGGCGTTGTGGCGCCATCTCTTGTTGGTCAGTGATCTCATTTTTCAAACTTTTTCATTTTTTTGCTCAATTTTAATTAAATTTCTCCAGCTGTTTCTCAAAATATTAGGGTCATTATGGTTGCAAACTTTTGTCCTATTTTTTTCAATCATTACCGACTCTGATATTCTGAGGTGTTTTTCGGATTTACAGCTTTTAATGATTTTTATATTTTCGAATTTAGGATATTTTTGGTTATCCAGACAGTATTGAATAAGTGCTGTTTTTTCTTCTTTTTTCTGACAGTTTTTTACATGTTGTTTTAATCTGTGTTTAAGCTTATTTTTGGTACTTCCTGTATAAGCCATTGGAGGATTTTCAGTAATAGGAATTGAGTAAATACCTGCTTTTTCTAACATTTTTATTTTTTCATTATTTTTTATTACTATATTTTTGATGGTATTTACTTTTCCTCCAATTTGAATGTTATGCTTTTTACAAATATTATTAATTTCATTGGTAGTACCTTTAATGTAAGGAAAACCATTTAAATATTTGACTTCTTTTTTATTTACTACAGCATTATTTTTTAATTTTCTTTATTACTTCTGTGTCCCATTTTTTTATTAAATGGTTAGGATAACCAAAGCTGCCTGCAATTTTTTTTATGAATTTGATTTCTTCATTGATGAACTGACTATTTTCAGAATGCGTATATGCTCTTTTAATTAAAGTTTTTATACTATTGCATTTTTGAGGATAAGGATGTGCAGAATTGTACGGGATTAGGACCGGAACAAATGAACTTTTCCGATAAACCCTGTATAGTAACTTATCTGTGGATTTGATAACATGTACGTCCAAAAAGGCTATTGCATTATTTTTTTCTATTTCAACAGTGAGTTCTATAGTTGGATATAAAGAGCTGTAACATTTTGTTAATTTTTTTAATTCTTCTTCGTTCAGTTTTGATAGAATGTAAATATCATCCACGTATCGACAGTACACTTCTGGTTTTTCTTCCATACGATGCAGGACATTTTCTCCAATTTCGTTCATCACAGCTGGAGAAATTTAATTAAAATTGAGCAAAAAAATGAAAAAGTTTGAAAAATGAGATCACGGACCAACAAGAGATGGCGCCACAACGCCCAAGAAGAAGTGATAGCCGATGACAGAAGCAGCCCGCGAGAACCACCGAAATGCCCAGCTGACACGGTCCGTGCTAGTCGGGGCAAAACGTCCCTCAAAGACGGTAATGGAGTATTACCGAAAGTACTAGGGTTATGAATAAGTATTGAAGTAAATGAGGATGCAGCAAAGGAAAAAAAACTCATTTGGTGATGAGGCAAAATAAATTCCAACGGAAAAAAAATAAGTGGACCCGTGGCCAAATGAAAAACCCCCATGCCGCATCCACATAACGGAAATATGAATTGAAAGCCAAGCCCCACGTGCGGTAAGTGTTCATCGAACTTTACCAACTAAAAGTGAAGTTCAAAAATATATTATATATGTTATTTGGGTTTTTAAAATACTTTAAGAACTTTTGGAAGTAGAGAAATAAATTACTCTACTATCAGAAAGAGCTTTCTAGTATTCAGGTTTCCTCTGAAAATTCGTAGCGGTTTTTTCAGAACTTTGATTTTGGTGAGAATTCTGCAATAGAACATCCTTGTGTGGCTCCCTGGAAGGTTCTAAAGTTGGACGCTAGGTAGCGCTGCGACGGATATGCCCATGCGGTCAGTTTTAGGCCTAGTGCCTTCCAGTGGCTTCAATGAATTGTAAATAATTAACCTTGTACTAGCAATAAGCTGCATTAACTATATAATTCTTTCTTATTTATTATTGTTATGTTGTGTTTACGTTTTTGGTATGAAGAAAATTTTCGTTACTTATTGGTGTGTTCTAAACCAAACTTCTTTGAAAAAAATTTTGTGAGTGTCATGGGCATTTCCCTTGCTTATTATCTGTGGCGAGGAATTTGACCTTTTTGAGTTCAATCTCTCATGCACCAGCTGTGCAGTAGTAAAAATGCACTGTCTGCTAATATGTTTTTTAAATCTTTTGCTTTAAATTCACAATTTTCTAAGATACTCTTTGATCTTTGTTTAAATTTATTACCAATTTTTTACTCAATTTTTCATGTAACAAAATTTGTTACTCTATTTCTTCACCTCTTCATTGGGTCGGTTTTTACACTTTTTCAGTTTTTCTTCTCTTTGTGATTATATTTTTTGGGTGTTCGTCATTCTTCTTAAGAGTTAATTGCTGAGATTCTCTTGATCATCTGTGTGAGGTCGGGCAATGTGTTTTGGTTTGCCGTTTTTTGGTTTGGGAGTCCTTTTAAATCTGACAAATTTAAAATTTGGTAAATTTTAACGCTAAACTTAATTTGTCTTTGTAGCAAACTAAAATAGCCGAAACCCACACTTTCATGGCCTCAATAGATAAATGAGTGATTTTCTTAATGCTTGACCTTGACGAAGCCATTGGAGAATCAGTCATTGATCTGCTTCCCTGCATTGTTCTGTTTATTTGTTTGCTCTCGTTCGGAGATCGTTTGCCTCGGATGGTTGGGGTAATTAGAGATTTTCCTTTGCTCGTTCTTGGGAGTTGTTTGTTTTGTTTTCCTCCAGTTTTTTATTATTATTTTTTTAAATTTCTTAAGTGTTTTGCATTTTTTAGTATATATATATATATATATCATCATCATCATCATCATCATTGTCAACCATTATCAATCCACTGCTGAACGAAGTTCTCCCCAAGTTTCCTCCACAACGGTCTATCTTGGGCCAGTCTCCTCCATGTCACCCCTGCACACTTTCGAATTTCATCCACCCATCTCCCATTTGGTCTCCTTCTGGGTCTTTTCCTGTCCCTTGGAATCCAATCTAAAATTTTGGCTGCTTATCGATGATCTGTCCTTCTGGCAGTATGTCCAGCCCATTGCCATTTCAGGGATTTAACTCTGATCATGATGTCTTCCACTCTTGTCATTTTTCGGATCAACGTACGTGTCTGTTATCTCCAGCTTTTCTCCATCAATCGATAAATCTTCATCTCTTGTAAAAGCATTGAACATCACTTTTGTCTTCTGAAAGTTCATTTTTAATCCCACTTCTTTACTCATGTCAGCAAGTTCCTGGATCATACTCTGCAGCTCTGATGGGGTAGTTGCAAAAATGACTACGTCATCAGCAAAACGAAGGTAGGTTAGATAATCTCCATTAATCTTTATCCCCTTGTTTTCCCAGCTCAGCGACTGAAAGACACCCTTCCAATGTGGCATTAAAGACCTTCGGAGATATGGTGTCACCTTGTCTCACTCCCTTTCCAATGTTTATGTGTGTTGTACTTTCAAACAGCCAAATCTTTGCACTTGCAGTTTCATAGATGCTATTAATAATATTAATGTATGCATCTTCAATACCGCAGGATTTCAGAGCCATTGTAACTGCTGATGGTTTCACCAAATCACAGGCTTTTTCATAATCGATAAAAGCCATGCACAATGGAAGTTCATATTCCCTCGCTCTTTCAATTAGTTCTCTCAGTACGTGGATATGATCTATTGTGCTGTAGCCACTCCTGAATCCAGCTTGTTCTCTCGGTTGAGCCATGTCCAGTGTTGCCTTCAAGCGGTGTGAAAGAACTTTAGTGAAGATTTTATAAACCACTGATAGGAGGCTGATAGGTCTGTAGTTCCCGAGATCCTCAATGTCACCTTTTTTATGTAGCAGGATCATTGTTGCGGTGTTCCAATCCTCAGGAATCTTCCCTTCATTAAGGCATCAAGTGAAAATTTGGGCGAGTACTGTTTCGATTTCTCCACTTGCTTCTTGTATGATGTCTACAGTAATTCCATCTTCTCCTGGAGCATTCCCCCGCTTCATGTTCTTGATTGCATGTGCAACTTCTGGTGGAAGGACTGGGAGAACTCTGGTACTGGTACCTTTCATGATGTCTGGAGTGTATGTATCATCCCTTTCATATAATTTGGAGTAGAAATCTTTCACTCTTGTCAAAATCTCGCCTCTGTTTCTTGTTGCAGAACCATCTTCTTTTCTTAGTGCCATAATCTGTTTTCTTCCCTTACTGAGATATCCCTTTGCTATCTTTAGGTTTTGGTTGTTTTCAATTGCTTTCCTTACTAGTTCACAGTTGAATTTCCTTACGTCTTCAGTTATACTTTTTCGTATTGTCTTGCACAGCTCCATATATTCCACTTTGGAAGTCCCATCTTCTTTAGTTGTCCTTATCTCTGTTCTTTTTTGCATCAACATTTTGGTTTTTCCTGATAATTTGTTCACATGCAACATGTTCTTAGACCCAGCTAATTTTGTTGCTGTTTCCATAAGAGCTTTGGTTACTTTTCTGTTAACTTCAGAAATATCCACTTCTTCCGATGTTAGGCCTTCTAAAGCAGAGAATCTGTTCTTCAGTTCCAACTTGAAGGTATTATGGTGTTTTTTAAGGTTGGTTATGTCAATAGATTTTGTTTGTCTTATGAGCTTGCCATGATCGAGTTTAGTGTTGAGGTGCATCTTACATCTCACCAATCTATGGTCACTACCTGTGTTGAACTTGTTTAGCACACTGCAGTCTTCTATGACGAATTTTTTGTTACACATAATAAAATCAATTTCACTTGTCGTCCCATTTGGATGTCTCCATGTCCATTTCCTGTGTGGCTTTTTCTTGAAGAAGGAGTTCAAGATGAAAAACCCTTCTGCCTCTGCAAACTCAACGAGAGTATTTCCATGCTGGTTTCTGTTGCCGTGACCAAATTTACCTACTGAAGTTTCATTCTGTTGCCGTTGCCCTATTTTTGCATTGAAATCTCCCATAATTATCTTCAAGTGCTGCTTACCTTTATTATTTAGATGACGAATTTCCTCATAAAATTCTTCAATTTCTTCTTCAGGATGACTTGTGGTGGGTGCATAAGTTTGAATAATCTGAGCCTGGTATCTTTTCGAGAGTTGGATAATGAGTCGTGCAGCTCTGTCAGTGGAACTTTCAACTTCTACAACTTTATCCTTCAGTTTCTTGTTTATTATAAATCCAACACCACTAGTTCTGCCAGTATCAGTCCCACGATAGTAGAAGAGATGTCCACTTTTCAGTTCAATGAGATCTTCTCCTTTTCTCCTTACCTCGCTTAGCCCCACGATGTCCCACTTGATCCTTTGTAGTTCCTCTTCCAATTCAAGAAGCCTTGAATCAGAAGATAGGGAGCGTCCATTATACGTAGCCAAGGTCGGCATCAAATGGCAGCCTAGTCTGGTCCTCCGGGGATTCTTAGCACCCTCTACCTTAATGTCGCACTGGCCGCTGCCTTGGCCAGGTACATTCCAGCTGCCGGAGACTGAGGGCCAAGATTTAAGTTGTGGAATCATTTTGGAGGGGTTTGGCCATAACTCACCACGCTGGCCAAGCAGGTAGGTGAGTGTGGGATAGCATTTCCTCTAATCCCGATGGTATAGTTATACCGCTATTGGCGGTAGTCAGAGCCTTTTTAGTGGGAACAGGATGCACCACGAGAAGTCGGGGTTGACATTTGTCAAGGAGAGGCTGTGATGTTACGCATCACCTGACCTTACATCCCAGATGACGAATTTCATATATATATCATCATCATCATCATTGTCAACCATTATCAATCCACTGATGGACGAAGGTCTCCCCAAGTTTCCTCCACAACGGTCTGTCTTGTGCCAGTCTCCTCCATGTCACTCCCGCATACTTTCGAATTTCATCCACCCATCTTCCATGTGGTCTTCTTCTGGGTCTTTTCCTGTCCCTTGGAATCCAATCTAAAATTTCGGCTGTCCATCGATGGTCTGTTCTTCTGGCAGTATGTCCAGCCTATTGCCATTTCAGGGATTTAACTCTGATCATGATGTCTTCCACTCTTGTCATTTTTCGGTCCTGGTTACACCAAGCATGCACCTCTCCATGCTTCTTTGAGTTGACTGCAGCCTTTGTATGTCTTTGTATGTCTATATATATATTGTGAGTATTATCTGCATATTTACTTTTGTAGCAACACTAAAAACGTCAGAAATTTCCAGAGTTGCCATAAATTTTTCCGTAACTGTATATACAGGGTGTGTCCAAAAGTCGCGGCTCACTTTAATAACTCGAAAATGAATTGGAACAAAAAAAAAACCCAGCCAACGGGTATTAATAAATGATGATATAATATATTTAATTGATAAGAGACTGACCCCCAAGCCCCCTCCCCTAATTGTGGGGCCCGGGGTGTAAACGAAGCAAGTTAGGAAAAAATTTCCACTTACAAAGTTACACAGCGTTCATACCTTAGTGTAAATACGCAGAAAAATTTCCAACAACTCTCGAAGTTTAGGATGTGCCCGCTTGAGCTATTATATATCTACAAGAACAGTTGTTTTTCCCGCAAATCTTGAAGTGTTTCTGCCTTTTCTTGAGCTTCGGAGGAAAAGATGCCCGAGAGGATGATTTTCTTTGGCGAAGCTAAGGGTTCGAAAGCACCTCTAAACTGAAATAAGCCTCCCTCTCTGCCATCTGACTTTCCTCAGGTTCCACCAAGAACCTGTAAACTTACCTAAGCTTTGCACAAAGTCACACTGTGCAGTTAATTTAGGGTTTCAGTTCATGTATCTAGAACTTCAGAAGGAAATGTTGGAAATTATGGGTGTGAGCTCTCCCAAATCCCTCATAAATTATTATTATTTCCTATGGTTACCCCCTTAAGGAGCGCAACAAACACAAAAATTAACAGATATTTCAGGGAAAAGCAACTCAAACTTAAGAGATCCTGACAATAGTGGTTGATATATCAGGAAAAAACAAAACAGACGATTTTTTTAAACCAACCTGATAGCTGGATTCAACAAAGCAGTTGTCCCTCACTTGTCACAGTGGCTTATAGTCAAAAATGATGCTGAACCTAAAAAACTTGTCATTCTAATGTAGTAACTCATTTTAAGATCAGTTTGCCTCCTCGGGGTGCTCCATGTGCAACAATGGCACACAGAACAACAATAAGAGCCTCTGTGAATCTTGGAGAGGTGACAGCCAGTTTGCTGATACATTGACGAAATGACTCCAACTCACTGGGTTTTGTTCCATAATTCTTAGATTGAATGACCAACTAGAACCGTAAGCTGTGGGCTAATCCCCCACACTGGTGTACTTACCTGATTCAATAGGCACAAAGAGATAAATATCCGGACTCTAGCGAGGGATATGGTGAACCTACAGCACATAAGAAGGATGGTCCACCACGGAATCAACCTGGAACTGGAAAAAGGTGAATCACAAAGAGATCTTGGCTGAGTGAGTGTAAGATTGGTGTATAGAATACTAGAGGTATAAATGGTGAGATGAAAGAGGTGATTGAAGAGATTAATACGTATAGATTGGATGTGCTGTGTGTGTAAATAAAAACCAAAAAGAAAGAAATTGGGATAGAAGTAGTGAATGGAACAGTGAGTGTGTGGTCTGGAGTATTGGATTATGTGAGAGGACAGGCTGGTGTAGGTGTGCTTTTAATTGAAAAGATGAACAACTTGTTTCCAATAGCTGCATAAGTGAGATAATTCTTTGGATTCGTTTGGAAGTGAAACTTCAGAGAATAGTTATTGTTGTCATGTATACTCTTTGTAACTCGGAATCTTCTGATAGGAAGGAAGATTTCTGAAATGAGCTAAAAGCTGTTTTGAGCCAGTTTGGTGCTAAAGAGAAAGTTATAATAGCAGGGGATTTCAATGCTAGAGTAGGTGTGCAGAATGTAATTTCTGACAATGTTCTGGTTAAGTTTAATTATCCTTGTGTGAATGATAATGGTGAAAGATTAATTGAACTCTGCATTGGGAATGCTTTGTGTGTATCTCATACATTTTTCAACCACAAGTATATCCACACATATATTTGGGAAAATTGTATTCTTGGTCAAAAGAGTGCGATAGATTTTGTTGTGTACGATCAGTGTCTGAAACACTTAGTTGTTGACACTTGTGTGATGAGAGGTCCGAATGTTGGCTCTGATCATTACTTGGTAGTGTCATGAGTGAAACTGAATGTGGGTTGGAGGAAAAGGAATAGGAAGAGGCCTAAGATGGAAAGAATAAAGCTTGAAAAGCTCCCTGCAGATCATTGGCGTTATTCTGATTTACTCAGAGAATGACTGAAGAAGCTAAAGTTTTGTGAGAGGGATGTAGAAAAGAAGTGGGAATGTTTTAAAAACTGTGTTATCACTGCTGCTGAAGAGGTATGTGGCACCACAATAGTGGGTATGCTTGGTGGAAATGTGGGATTGAATAGGCAGTAAAGAGAAAGAAGGAAGCCTATTTGGGGATGTTGCAAGGCAGAATTTCTGTGGATGAATATCGCTGTAAGAAGCATGAAGCAGCTAAGCTGGTTCGCCAGCAGAGTAAGGTAAAAGATAGGAAAGAGAAGGTGGAAAGGTGTGAATTGGCTTTTTGGAAAGATAGGAAGACTTTCTGGAAGTATATGAGACTCGGGAAAAATAGGGGAAACAAAGTTGTAAGTTGTGTGAAGAATGAGTTTGGGGAAATGATATGGGAGCCCAATGAGTTAAGTGACAGATGGGGTGAATACTTCTGTGAGTTATTAGATCAGGAAAGCAAAGATGATTCTGAGACAGATGCAGATGATGTCACAGGGACAGATGAAAGCACAAGAGGGATCTCAAGAGAAGAGGTGTGTAAAGCTCTAAAATCTTTCTTTGAATAAAGCTCATATTGAGAAATGGCTTCCTAGTTTAATTGAATTAATAATCTAAAGCAACTTATGGGAATTTACTAGGAATTTTTTTCCATTTATAGCAAATTTTCGGAGGAAAACTCTTCTCCTTCTTCAGGCTCTCTTGTTGTTGTCACTTTTTGCTTGTCACTATCATGGTTACGGTTTACCTTGGCGGTTACGGTTAACCTTGACGGTTTAGGTTATTTTTCAACAAATCCTGCCAGATGTTAGGCAGGGAAAATCCCTTTGCAGTCATTGATGATGGAATTTTGATTTTCTCAATCTCTATTCCTTCTTTCAGTTTTCTTTTTTGGAAATTGCTTTGGAAACTGATTACTTTAAGGGAATTCAATCCATGCTGTGCCCAGTTTCTCTAACATGCCTATCTAATCCAGTCTTGTTGGAGCAATTTTTTATAGCTGCTTTATGCTCAGCTATACGAGTTTCTAGTCTGCGACCTGTTTCACCTATGTAAGATAGTCCACAACTACAATTTACTTCATAAACTACTCCTTGCATTTTTAAAATATCTTCTTCTCTTTGAACTATTTTAGGGAAAAAAATTTTTAACTTTGTTCTCTAAACTTGGAGCTAGCCTAATATTGTATTTTTTTTTTTTTTTTTACTAATTCTCTTTAAAGCCTCAAATAAACCTTTGTGATAAGAAATTTTCTAGTGAATTTTACTTCTTGCTTTTGTGGGTTCTTCGTACCATTAAAATTCAGAAGCTTCTCAATTTCTTCTTTAGGATAGTTATTTTCTGCAAGTATGACTTTAAGCTCTTCTTTATGGGCTTCTTTTTTATCTGCAGTAGAAACTATTTTATTAATTTTTCTAAAAACTGACTTGCTACATTTTTCTTAATAGAAACTGGATGATACGAATTGAAATCCAGTAGTCTTTTTGTATTCATTGGTTTTATACCAACTAGTGAGGAATTTTTCATCTTCATAATAGATAGTAATATCTAAGAAGTTTATTCTTCTTTCTTTTTGAAGTTCAATAGTGAACTTAAGGGAATCATCTAATTCATTGAATGAGTCTAGAATTCTTTCTGGAACAATTTCTGAGCTATCTATTATAAATAAGATGTCATCCATGTATCTGCTATATAAGCAGAAGTATGTGGGTTGTACTAGTATCTTTTCTTCTAGTTTTCCCACATAATAGTTAGCTAAGAGTGGGGAGAGTGGGGAGCCCATAGCTAGCCCCGATTTTTGAATGAAAAAGTTTTCCCAAATTGAAAGTAGTTGTTCTGCAAAGAGAAAGTAAGCATTTAGAAAATTCCTACTAATATGTTTTTTTCCTTGTTGTGAAAAACTATTAGGTCTGCCAAGTCTTCCGCTATAAAGTCTATAAGTTGATCTATATTAATGTGAGTATACATAGACACTATATCTAAACTACCCATAATAGGAGAATCTAATTTAGGTTTATGATTAAAAACTCAATGCAGCTAAAAGAAAAACTAGAACTTCTTCCTAAATTAGATTCTCCTAATTATGGGTAGTTTAGATATAGTGTCTATGTATACTCACATTAATATAGATCAACTTATAGACTTTATAGCGGAAGACTTGGCAGACCTAATAGTTTTTCACAACAAGGAAAAAAACATATTAGTAGGAATTTTCGAAATGCTTACTTTCTCTTTGCAGAACAACTACTTTCAATTTGGGAAAACTTTTTCATTCAAAAATCAGGGCTAGCTATGGGCTACTCTCCCCACTCTTAGCTAACTATTATGTGGGAAAACTAGAAGAAAAGATACTAGTACAACCCACATACTTCTGCTTATATAGCAGATACATGGATGACATCTTATTTATAATAGATAGCTCAGAAATTGTTCCAGAAAGAATTCTAGACTCATTCAATGAATTAGATGATTCCCTTAAGTTCACTATTGAACTTCAAAAGAAGAAGAATAAACTTCTTAGATATTACTATCTATTATGAAGATGAAAAATTCCTCACTAGTTGGTATAAAACCAATGAATACAAAAAGACTACTGGATTTCAATTCGTAATCATCCAGTTTCTATTAAGAAAAATGTAGCAAGTCAGTTTTTAGAAAAAATTAATAAAATAGTTTCTACTGCAGATAAAAAGAAGCCCATAAAGAAGAGCTTAAAGTCATACTTGCAGAAAATAACTATCCTAAAGAAGAAATTGAGAAGCTTCTGAATTTTAATGGTACGAAGAACCCACAAAAGCAAAATAAAATTCACTAGAAAAAATTTCTTATCACAAGGTTTATTTGAGGCTTTAAAGAGAAATTAGTAAAAAAAAAAAAAAATACAATATTAGGCTAGCTCCAAGTTTAGAGAACAAAGTTAAAAATTTTTTCCCTAAAATAGTTCAAAGAGAAGAAGATATTTTAAAAATGCAAAGTAGTTTATGAAGTAAATTGTAGTTGTGGACTATCTTACATAGGTGAAACAGGTCGCAGACTAGAAACTCGTATAGCTGAGCATAAAGCAGCTATAAAAAATTGCTCCAACAAGACTGGATTAGATAGGCATGTTAGAGAAACTGGGCACAGCATGGATTGGAATTCCTTAAAGTAATCAGTTTCCAAAGCAATTTCCAAAAGAAACTGAAAGAAGGAATAGAGATTGAGAAAAATCAAATTCCATCATCAATGACTGCAAGGATTTTCCCTGCCTAACATCTGGCAGGATTTGTTGAAAAATAACCTAAACCGTCAAGGTTAACCGTAACCGTCAAGGTAAACCGTAACCATGATAGTGACAAGCAAAAGTGACAACAACAAGAGAGCCTGAAGAAGGAGGAAGAGTTTTCTCGAAAATTTGCTATAAATGGAAAAAATTCCTAGTAAATTCCCATAAGTTGCTTTTAGATTATTAAATCTAAAATCTTTTCAGAATGGTAAGGCTTAGGGAGTTGATGGCATAACTGCCAAGATGTTGAAATATGGAAGTGACTCTGTAATTGACCGGTTAACTGAAATTTGCCAGTAGTGCTGGGAGTTAGGAATGGTCCATTGGGATTGAAAGGATGCTATCATTGTTACCTTGTATAAGGTAAAAGGTGATCAGACTGACTGCAAGAACTATCATGGTATTAGCCTACTGAGTGTGCCAGGGAAAGTGTTTGGTAAGGTCATTATTGAAAAAGTATGGGGTCTTATATCAGAGAAAGTGTGGGATGTTCAGAGTGATTTTATGCCTGGTAAAGGCTGCACTAACCAAATTTTTGCATTACACATGATGATTGAAAAGTATGTCTGTTGGTAAGTAAGTTTTTGCCACCTTCATAGATTCATAGATTTAGAGAAAACTTATGACCAAGTAAATAGGGTACTTCTGTGGAATGTACTGAATAAATATGGTATTACAAGGAATCTACTTAACAGTGTGAAATCCATGTATGCTGGCAGCAGAGCTTGTGTACAAGTGAATGGTGTTTTATCAAAATGTTTCTATTGGGGCAGGAGTCAGACCAGTTTGTGTAATGTCACCATGCAGTTTAATATATTTATGGATGCATGCATGCATGATGCCAAAATAGATAATACTGGTTTATGTCTTAGTGATATCCATGTGTGCATATTGCTGTACACTGATGACACTGTCTGGTTGGCAGAGAGAGCGAGTGAGTTGCAACGTTGTCCCGGATGTATGAGGTTTGCATGAAATTCAAACGGAGAAAACAGCAGAAACGTAGGAGTCGTTTGTGTGCTGGAGAAATGCATTACTTATGGGGCAAGACATGTTCTGATGATGTGAGGAATGAAAATATGTTGCAGTCATGTATGTAATGTGAAGTAAAATGTAGTTAGCAAGGTGGAGACTAATATGCTTCGGCGGTTTGGCCATGTTGAAAGAATGAGTGATGAGATGCTTACTAAGAAAATCTTTTTAGCCCAAGTGGCAGGAAGGAAAGGCAGAGGAAGGCCAAGGAAGACATGGTGGATCAGATTCAGGAGTGTCTGCATGAGAAAAAGATTATGAGTATGAAGTATAAAAGATCGTGTGTAAGGTGTGTGACGGATGTCAGTGAAGCTCGAGTTGTATGTCAAGATCGCTGCAAATGGAGAAGTTTGATATGGCAACATTAAGTAAAAATAACTGGTAGTTTGTATTTCTTTTTGGAGCTAACCTCTGAATCTCAGAGTACAGCTTAGTGATATGTATGTGTATGATATGTATGTCTAAGCCTGAAGAAGGCACCCCATAGGTGCTGAAAGCTTGCAACCAGTTGTTTACTGTTTTATGCTGAATAAAATGGATATTGTTATTAATTACTTAGTTGTCTGGTGTACTACTACCCACTTTATCTACTTTACCACTCTTTCATTTTGTAATTGGACTTTTCTGTGTATCTCTCTTGGCTTCTAAATTAGTTTTGCTAAGTTCCATATTTTGTCACTAGGGACACTACAAGCACGTCCAATCGATTGAGCATGGTCACTTTCCAATAGGTACACGTTACTTCCGAGGCGGTACAATATGCTGTTTAAAATTTAGAGGGGTGTAAATGGACTACCCTAGAAACCCTGTCTATACACTGGTGTGCAAAAATTAAGGACGAGGCGGTTTTTCGAATGTAACGTCTTGCAGAGGTGCTCCACATCGACTCAAATCATACCATAAGATCCGCAAGAGGTAAGAATATGGGACAAGTGAGCAAAACCATCCAAACAAGGAATCCAAAGGATACAAAGGCACTTTATTGAAAAGGTAGCTTCGAGCACAACTGGACAGAAGACAGAAACCTTCATGTGACAGGTGGCTGCCAAGAAAAATCCAGCCTTTAGTAGGGGGTATGATCACCCCTGACAGCATTGCAGGATTTACAATGTCTGTCCATGCTGAGGACAAGGTTGTCAAGGAGCTGTTGAGGCATCGGGGCCCATTCCTCTTGTAGCGACAATCGTAGCTGTGGAATTATTGCTGGCGGCTGGTGACGTGCTGCCAAGCGTCTCCCGAAAAGCACGTGTTCGATTGGATTTAGGTCCGGGGACCTTGCGGGCCAATCCATGCGTTGAATATCTTCATTCTCCAACAACTCTGCAACAGCCACTGTACGATGAGGTGTAGCGTTGTCGTCCATGAAGAGGAACTCAGGACCCACAGCACCTCTAAACAGACGCACATGAGGCAGGAGAACCTCAGTACAATGGTGGACACCAGTGACTGAACCTCCTTGGAAGATGTGAAGGTGAGTACGGCTACCAAGCATGATACCCCCCAAATGAGAACTCTGCCACCTCCAAACCGGCCCCTTTCGATGATGTTGGAGGTGTGATTGTATGTTCCCTGCTCTCTCCAGATGTGTATACGTCCAGAATCACTCATCAGACTAAATCGGCTCTCATCCGTAAAGAGAACTCGACCCCATTGCTGATGTGCCCAGTTCGTGTGCTCCTGGCATCATAGAAACCGCCGTCTCCGATGAGCAGGCGTTAATGGCACACACTGTACTGGTCGTTGTGCAAATAGACCACCTTTGTGCAGCCTCCTGGCCACTGTAAAACACGATAATGGACGTCCAGTTGTCTGTTGCATGTGCCTTGCGATTTCTCCCACTGTCTGCCGTCTGTCTCTTCTCACCTGTAGGACAATATACCGGTCGTCCGCTGCTAAACTCTCGGGCAGCTGTTCCGACCACTGCTAAACTCTCGGGCAGCTGTTCCTGTCGTTTGAAATGCTCTCCAAGCTCGTGAAAGGATGCTGTGAGCGATCCCGAACTCCTCGGCCACACTAGTCACACTGCAACCTTCTTCCAACTTCCCAATGACGTGACCTCAGGTAAATTCATCCAGATGTCGTCTACTGGATTGCCTGTTGGGTATATCACATGGTGGCAGCAACTTGACGTCGTTCAAACCGATGTACAGTACACCATGCAATAGCTTTCACCGAATTGCTGAGCGTACACCGCCCGTGTGCTTTATACCCTTCCGACACTCCCCCCCACACACACACACACATCATGCTGCATATATGCACATGCCATACTGTACCAGACCCTAGTCTATCTCCTGAGTGGTCTTTCGGTCCGTTCTGCCTGCTCGTTCCACTGTTATGCTAATTTCTCATCTTCGTCCTTAATTTTTGCACACCAGTGTATATATATATATATGTCATGGTGCAAGTTTCTGGCCCTTGCACTGTCTCTTCCACACAAAAAGTAAGCTCTTATCAGTACATTTGCAGTGAAAACCTACAGATTTTGGACACAATGTTGCAGATTTTCCTAGGGCTAAATAACACAACTCTGTGTGTTCACTCCGCGGCAAAAGGTGAAATGTGTTTTATCCATCCACAGAATGCTGCAGGGCAAATGCTCATCAACTTTCAATTGTGCAAGAAACTACACAGAAAAAATTGATTATTGTCACGACCTCTGTGTTGCTGCATATTGGATAACTTGTACCAGAACATTTTCAACACTTTTTATTGAGATTTTTACTGAACTGTTCCATGGAATATGAAATTAGCAAGTAATGACATATGTACTAGGCGTTTCATTGGGAGTACTACTTCCCTGCTATTATACAGTGTGGGAGATTTCTACCACTGTTTTGACTGGTGTCAGGTGTCTTCCTGACACCTGGCATTGCAGGTGAATCCTGTTGCTTTAAATGTTCATATTAAATCTTGCATCACATGAAAAATGCAAGGACTGTGTTAACAGCTGTGATGCTGTTGGTATTTATGAGCTCCAGCCCCTAAAGGAAGTAATGTTTAATTCTTTCCATTGTACAGCTGTCAGTGGTATTGCTCCTTCCTGGTAACACAAAAAACTACTGAGATGTTGCTGAATCTAGTAATGTAAACTAGAACAACACTCATTTGTATGTTCCGGTTGAAAATTTTGACCACATATCCATTGAACAATGCAGAACAATTTCAGTTCATTTGGTGAATAATTTTTGGAGGTACACTGTCATAAACTCTGGAAGTTGTTTTACGGTCAATTGGTATATATATACTGCTCAATAAAACTAAGGGATACTATGATGTCAGCATGAAGTGATGAAAAACTCAACAAATTGCATGTCTGTGATGAAAGGTCAACCTCTGAGCAACACATGCCAATAACAAAAAGGGAATCAGAACAGGAAAATGAGAAGCACTTACACATTTGTGCACTTTACAGAAATGCAAAGCAAACCAGCTATAAGTACCTCATTCACCAAGTCACTCACATTCAGTAAGAAGATGCAGCTGAGGCCTGTTTCACATGAACAATGTCTCAGCAAATGCAATTTATCAGACTTGACAGCTTGGAGAGCAGTCAGAAGGCTGGAAGCTGGCCATATGCAGGAGATAGCGGCAGAAGCAGTTGAAGTGTCGTAAAACATCATCAGTAAACTGTAGAAGCATTTCCAGGAAACAAACAGTACAAAGAAGACCAAGGCTGGGTCAGCCAACATCAATAACAGAATAAAATAACCGATATCTGAGCAAATATAATATCAACGGTATTGTTTACCTAATATTGAAAAGTATTTCTGAGTTTACTCTTTTGTAGGAACTGCTGATAAAATGTTACTGAACTGCAATGCCTGTTTACTGTAGATACAGGATGATGCATATCTACACAGACTATATGCAACTGGCTCCAAAAATGAGGATTGTATGCCTTGCAACTAATGATGTGCATGCACCTCTTTACACATTACAGGAAAGTTAGCACAGATTTGGCTGATGACTGTCATGGGTGGAATTGTGGTACTCCATTCTTCACATGAATGAGTCCCAGTTTAGCCTGCAATCTGATAATCAACCTGTCCTTCACTGGCAGGAACACAGTACACATAACAATATCCAACCTTCATGTAGGAAAGACATGCCTTCAGTGGTGAAGGAATCCTTGTGTGGGTGGGCATCATCATCAGACACCATACAGACCTCTACGTCATCTGAATGGACTCCTGACAATGGCAATGGTCAGATATTGAGATGTGATCTTGTGACTTACAGCTGCGTCCTATGACAGAGCAGTTGTGGGGGTACATTCCTCTTTATGGATGATTATGCACACTTGTATCAAGCCCAGCTGGTGGAAAACATGCATCAAAAAGAGGGCATCGAGTGCATGGACTGAACTTCAACATTCATGTATAGTTACTACTGTGATATCTCCTAATTTTAAACATTTTATATTAATTTCCTACCAATGTATTTTTCTATTAAATCACAGCAAATTGCATGAAAATGTTTATCAGTTTAGCTTCTTGAAGTTATTGATGATTAGCATTTTTTTATAGAATTTGTACGATTCATAAATATAAACACAAGTCGTTTTCATTAAACACATTTTTTCCTCGTTTTCATTAAATACATTTTTTTCTAATACATTTATTTCCACAATTTCTTTACTTCTAAAAATAACCGTAGTAAAGAACGAAATAACAACACTTGAAATAGTGAAAATTTTAGATAGGTTAATTTTTTATATTGACATTAGAATAAAATCATATAAAACATATGTGAAATTAAAATTTTCATTAAATAACAGAAGTAAACAGTTCATTCTAGATGATCATTAGGAGGCTAGTACGATACAATATCAGTTAAAATATGATCAAAGGTATCACTATTTGCTGCTTTCACCGTTTCTTTCCACATGAATTCACATAAATAACTATCTAACATTGAGCGATAGGTGCCCCACATTTTTTGTTCTTTGATTTTGCTTTTCCCCACAAACTCTTAATGCCCTGAGTATGTGCACAGGTATCACTGTTAATGAATTCTAATGAATGTTTAACTGTGAAATGGGTATATTTTGGTTCATTTTTTAAATTTTGGTACGCTTTCCATTCATCAGAAATTACTGTAGTATATGGAGCAATTCGTTAATGAATAACTTCAAACAAAGTAGTAATAGATCGGTCAGGTATGGCAAGTATCTATTACTACTTTTGTTTCTCTGCAAATGCCACCGAATACCCATTGCTGGGGCAAATCTCGTCCTCAATTGTATTTACAGTGGCTAAAGAGCGATTCATCTATTACAACATGAGTGCTGGGACCACCTATAACATTATCACACTTCAATAATGCACGAGCACAAATTCCTTGCATGTAGTTTGACCAGTGAACAGCCGTTCTTCTAGAAATATTTAATTCTTTTTCATAGAATTTTATTGTTCTTAATTCATTTGACAATGAATAAATGAAAAGGCTGATAGAAGTAAAAGAAAGCCTGCTACCTGTTAAATAACTGTACAAATGAAGTGGTTTTCCAGAACGAAACTACATAGATTACATTTCCATCCGTCTTGTTTACCTAGTTCCAAAGTCATTTTGTGTCCCAAGTGGCACTCAAAACTGGAAAGCAGAATTCCTTTAGATTGAAAAAATGCAACTGTGCTCTCTTTTTCTTTAATTTTATCATACAATGATAATAAATTCATTTTTTCACACAGAAAAGAACTAAAAAAAAAGTAATCACTTGAACTACTCCCGACGTAGGCAATAACTACTACGAATATTTCAGAAAAATTCTGTAAAAGAATATTAATCATTGATAACTTTAAAAAGCTAAACTGATAAACATATTTTCAGGCAATTCTCTGTGAATTAATCAAAAAATGTATTTGTGAGGAATTAATATAAAAGGTTGCTAATTTTTTTTGCAGAGTATAATAATAATTATATTTTCTAAAAGGCAAATCTTATGAATTTGTCATTTGCACTAAAACGTAAAGTAGTATGGCACTTGCCAATCTTCCTTTTTGGCCCAAATCCCTTGCTCTTCCAGTAAGGAAGCTCTGTTTAAGGGATGCCACAAATCTTCAATCATATCTCTTTGTACAAGCTCACAACCCAAGAGAACTGAGATCAGTGAAGCCATGATATTCATCATTTCTTACCTAGGAGATAAGGATTCCCTTCATTACCTACCAGAGAAGTTATTATGTTACATTTGTAAGAAATCCAAAGTCAGTTTTTCATCAGAAAAAATACATTTTTTCTGCCTCAACACATAAAATTTCCTTTTATCATCCATTTCATTAAAGAAAACTAAAAATATTGTACATTTCAGTCTACAATATCAATGAGTGGCCATGACAACATCTAGTGTTATCTCTGACAAGCTGAACTAACTGGGTCTTCTCTACAAATGAACTGAAATTTATGTAGGAGTTCAATAAATGATAGAATATTTCTCAATAGTTTGCTCATTTTAAAATGTAACTCATCTGGCATACTTACGTGTTAAATAAAAACATACCTGTGAAACATGATCATGAATACCACCTCTGGCCATCATTTTCAGTGTGTGTAAGGCCATCTGCAAAGATGACTTCCCCTCTTCTGAAGTTGGATTTCTGGCATACATCCCAAACAAAAAGTTGAAGTTAACTATAAACAAAATAATCAGATGTTTAAAAAAGCCAATTAAATAATTAAGGATTTATAACAGCAAAATAAGAATTTCATTTTAGGAGGGGCCATTCCACATTAAATCAATTAATAACTTTATCTGACTGTCAATGATTTTAGTAAAACTTGGTGAACTTCCTAGATCTGCTAAACAAAGAAGCTGCTCCAAAATTCAAGATTTCTGGGACAAAATTTTTTGGGATACTGAGCTCAAATATCTATTAAGAAAAGTGCAAATTTGCCGTTATCAGACAACATTAATATTGTTGTAATTCTAGCACTACATAACTTAAAAACTTGATTTTGGTGGCATCCAAAAGCTTCTGAAATGGCCTTTCATTTGACATGTAGCATAAATGGGTTTTGATAGAAAAATATTTTTTTCTGTCAAAGCCCATTAAATATTTCCATACATTACAAAAAAGAAACGTCCTAAATCTTTTTTTCTTTCATAGAGTAATCAGGTCAAATACTAAACCCCGATCTTGTATTTCAAAATAATAAACCATTTTTTTAGCTTTGATGTGTTGATATATTCAAATGTAAGCCCTGACACTCTCACTGAACAGTAAGCAGAAGACTTGTCTAACCAAGCAATATTTCAGGATTACAATAAATCAAAAACAACAGTTTATATGAACTCATGATTTTCACATTAAATAATTTTTTTTCAAGTTTTATGCACAAAAATTGGGACTGGCTGTGAGCTTCAATGCAATGGATGAATAACCAGACAAGAGCTAGAGCAATTAATAAAAGAATTCATCAACAGCATGTAAATATAATGAGTACCCACAGACAGCCAACTCAAACAAAATGGAACCCATAATATCTTCCTCAATGCTTTAAAAATGGAATTATAAGAAAAAATTGGGAAAAAGTGAAAATGGTAAAAGATAAAAACTGCTGAAACCTAAGCAAAATATTTTATACTAAATATAAAAACATGAAAATGTATCAGATGATATTCTACTAATTCATGGACAAAATAACTACCAATTTAGACAAAAAAGGTAAAAAAATTCCATCTGGAACATAGTCAAATACCTCAAAACTGGTAGTATACACTCAACTTTCTCTATAAAAATGAAGAAAATAAACTTACATATACTATCAAATCATGATTTGACATTTTTGGAAGGAACACCAAAAATAAATGTTACATCTGAAAAATCAATATATGCGGAAATACAGTTTTTTTAGTTTAAAACTGTGATTTAAAATACCATGTGATGGCAACAATCAGATTATTTTTCATTGCACATTGTAATGTGAACAAATAAAAGCAATATGTCAAAGCAAAAATTATATTGCAGATATCCACAGGAAAATATATATGTACTAATAGCACATGAAAAAATACATAATTTGTATATGTCTGCAAATATGCATTACAACACTTTGCTAAGAGGAGCTCTATTGCGTTAACACTTGAAAAAGTCTGTGATGGTTAACCATAACTTTCAGTAATTCATCATTTCCCCCACATTTCTACTGTTATGGGATCTACACTTGCTGACTCACCAGATAATGTCTTGTAAACAAGTCAACATTGGTTTTAAATCTATCAATCCAACCATAAGATGTGGTGAACTATTCGAGTCCTAACTTCAATGCAATTAAATTTTCTTGGATGTTTCACACAAGACAATATACAGAGAACAAGCACATGCTTCTCTAAATGATCTCAGTAAATGTACATCGAAGGCTTCCTATGTAGATGCTTTTGTATTCTTTCTTTCCAATGATCACAAGCCAGATTTTCCATAGCAGAGATGCTATTTTCTACAATCTTATTTAAATCAGAGGTCAATAAGTTCCATCTTTTTGCAAGTTCAACATGTAACATTTTTATTTCTGTCTACTTTTGCAATAAACTTTGCTTTCTTTTTCCCAGTTAAAACTTTGCAGTGCTTTATGGACATTTTCACCTATGATTCAGAGACTACTGACTAACCTGACCGAACACGGCTTCCCATTACAAAGGCTCTATAAAACAAGCTCCTAATTACAAAGCCTTCCATTACAAAGACACTAAAACAGGCTCCTAATTACATGATGCTTTGTTATCAGTTCTCTGGAGAATCCCTGCACTTTTATGTACAGGGTGTACACTCAGCATTGGCTCTGGTTTTTTCCACATAACTTGCGAAATAACCAACTGATAGACATGTAATTAAAGGTGGACTTACCTTGGTCCATGGCATGAATGATGCTATCAAATGAAGTGCTGGAAGTAGCCACCATCGGTATGCAGACATGAAGCCCATGTTATCGAAGGTTCACACCAGCTGTTCGGCAGCCACACGCTCCATTCCGCGGTGAATGTTATCTTCCAGTACTACGAAAGTCCGTGGCTTGTTCAGGTACACTGTACCTTTCAACATACCCCACAGGAAGAAATCAGGGAGTGAAAGGTCAAGTGACTTCGGTGGCCACTGTCCTTCAAGATAACACGATCGGGGAAAAAAGACTCAATTAGAGCCATGCTCGCTTTGGAGGTGTGACACGTTGCCCTGTCTTGTTGGTAGTAGCCGGTAGTGAGTTTCTTGTAATCCAGTTGTTCCACAAAAGCAGTGAAGATGTTGATGTACACAGCCGTATTCACCATCGTGTGGAAAGAGATTGGCCCAATGATGCGTCGCCGTGATACAGCACACCAGATCCCCAGTTTTTCTGCATGAAGAGGTTCCTCGTGCAGTGCATGCGGATTAGCACTCACCCAAACATGAGTGTTTTGGGAATTGACATATCCACTGAGGTGAAACCACGCTTCATCACTAAACCACGTTTTGTCCAGTATGTTTGAATTTCTAGCGACAAAGTCCTGAAACCACTGACAGTATGTGACTCTCTTTGAGTGATCGGTCGGTTGCAATTCCTGCACAACTGTGATGCAGCTTTGGCAGCCCTTTGGCATGTGCTTTTGGATGTTCTCAGTTTTTGTTCCAGTTTCTGCAAAGACTTTGTTGGAGAGGCCAGCATTCTTTGTGTAATGTCCTTCACTGTTGCCTGGGACATCTTCGGCCGACCTCCGCTGTGCACATTCAGCAACGTTCCTGTCGTTTCCAGTTTTTTCACAAAATGCTGAATGCAGAATTTTGCTGGTGGTTTGCAACCTCCAAATTTTGCCAGGAATTGGGTTTGGCACAGCTTGATAGACCCAGTTGTCCAATAGGTCCGGACTAGAAAAACACGTTGTTCAGTTGTATACCGATTCATGTTTCAATGGAAACACAGAAAGAAAGCACAGCACTCCAGTCTGCGATCTGCGAGGCGTACACTACCATTGCTAATGACAGACTGACCTCGGCCGCGTGTGTCACGTTTGCCGGCGCATGACGTACCTGGTATTCCGCAGCACCACCTGTGTTTGGAAAGACCAAGTCTCGCTCTTTACAGCGTTTCTTTCTCACACTCTCCTGTCCCTCTTCCCAGAGTTTCTATTTCGTACACTTCTTCTTTCCAAAGTTAGTAGTGAGACTTTCTGCTTAAAAGAGTTAAAACATGATATACCTAAAAACAATCGCCGTCAGCATTTAGACAGCGGTTCCATCACTGAACAAGTTTTTGAGTTCCTGTGGCATAGAAGGCAGGCTGCTGCTGCAACCAGTTATCTACAGCTTCACGCCAATCATTCGAAGTGAAGTGTTTGCCTTTGAGAAATTTTTTGATAGGTCCAAAGATGTGAAAATTGCAGGGCGATAGGACAGGACTATACACCGAATGTTGAAGGACTTCCCAGTGAATGCACTGCTGTCCTTTGCATGGTAACTGCCATATGCGACCAGGCATTATCATGCAGAAACACAATACCTTGAGTGAGGTTGCCAGGTCTCTTGTACTTGATGGCTTGTCAAAGCTTCCTTCAAGTCTGACAATATTGTTCGGTACTGATGGTTGATCCTTTTGGTAGCCACTCAAAACACCGTGGTCCTTGATGGTCAAAGAACAGGATTAACACCATCTTGCTAGCTGAAATGGTTCACCGTCATTTCCTCGGTAGTGGAGATTATGCATGTTTCCACTGCATGCTCTGGTGTTTCAACTCTGGCTCGAAATCATGACACCAGCTTTCGTCCGCAGAAATAATGTGTAGCAGGAAATCTTCAACTTCTTCATGGAAGCAGAATAGATGCTGTAATGATAGTCACATTCGCTGACTCATCTGCTCATTGAACAGATGTTTCAGTACTCACGTGATATAGATCTTACAATATTCAAAGTGTGAATGCATAATCGTATTGACAGTTCCAATGCTCACACCCGCAACATTCGCTAGTTCTTGGATCGTGATTCTTTGGTTGGTCTTTACTGCAACATCCACACGTGCAATTGTTGTCACTGAAACAGCACGACATGGTGCTCCTGATCTTGGCTGGTCTGCAGGGCTTGTTCATCCACCGCTAAATAGTTGGCGCCACTGCATTACAGTACTGCATGGAAGACAAGCAGGCACACACACCGCCTTCATTCATCTGTGAATTTTGCTTGGTGGGATTTTCTCCACATTCAAAAACTGAATTACAGCACATTGAGCAACTTTGGATGCATCATCTCCTACGAGGAAACAATAAAATTAGTCCAGCACTTTACATGGCTTCCATCACAAACAAGTCGCAATGCAGTTGCATAGCCTTATATTCAAAAACTGAACTACAGCACATTGAGCAACTTTGGACGCATCATAAGTTCTAATTTTTTCAATGGGTGGCATGGCGCTAGTGTACAGGCAATCATAAATTGCCTGTACACTAGCGCCATGCGACCCATTGAAAAAATTCGAAAGCGAAAATGCACTTCAGCAAAAGAGACTTACTACTTATTGAACAACTTTTATATTCAGAGTAAAAAATTGTGCGTTGCAAAAAGATGAAGTAGAAAAAATGCAATGCTCCTACAATTCAGCATTAAAATGTTTAATTCTGTGTTTGTACTAAAAGTGAAGTGTCATTTTGAAAGCAAAGGGTTGAGTAACCAAAGGTACATTGTTTTTCTGTGATGAAGGTGAGGTCAACTATAAGTTGCTATGCAATAATTTCGCTTGTTTTCTAACCCCTTCTGAGAAATATTTAGGCTGCCTAAAAATGGTCCTCTTGGTAAAAATGCCCAATTTTAACCATATTGGTGGCCATTTTTCTCATAAAGGGAAAGGCACATCAACTTCAATTTTTTTCTAAACTGTATTAGTTATACCTTAGCATTTCAAGAGAAAATTGTTTACTTTTGGTTATTCCCTACATTAATAGATATCCCATTGGTAATTCCATATTCTGACTGATCTCCATATGTGAATTTGTATTGCCTGGCAAGAGCGACACAAATAAAGAGAATAACCAAATAAAATACTTATTGCTGTGTTATGCTAAATCCATAAGTACTGTATTTAGTACTCAATTGTCTCTTTTTCTTTCTGTATTAAAAATAATTACTGACTTTTGTGTATACAGTACATACGTTACACATTAGCAGAAACTCTAACTTCCCAAAAAATTTTCAGTAGTAAAAGCTAAAAAAAATGAGTAGTTTTTTTTGTCAGTAGTTAATGCTAGAAAAATCAGCAATTTTTTTTTTTTTTGCTTCTTTCAGTAGTAATGAATAAAATTGTATCACGTGCTCTGTAACAAAAAAAAATGTGAGTAGTGGCAAAATAAAAGTGTAGACTTATAAAACTGTAAAAAAAAAAAAATTAAGAATTTCTGTGGCAAACAAGTGGTACCAACATTTGTTTTCCTTCAGTTTTTCCTCAAAAAAACAATGTATGTTCCAAAGAGAATCCTGCAACCAACATAGTAAGCACCTCAGCTTGTTTGAACTACTTCAAACCTGTGAAAGCACCTGTAGGATAATGGAACACACACACACACATGCACATATACATTTTTTTTTTCTTTTGAGAGAGAGAGAGAGGAAACAGGAAAGAAAAATGTTGGTATCATTTAGTGTTTCCCACAGAAAGACCAGCTAGTATTATTTTTATATATAAAATTTTGTTTTGCATTTTCAGTACCAATAATTGACATATTTTTATATTTGATACCAGTATAAGTACAATGATTAATTAACTTACCTTGTTTTATTGCTGATGATTACTGATTTGGTATTGGCAAGCCTTTTAAATTTATTTACAGTTTTTGTAGAATTTTTGTACTGTTATATAAGTGTTAACATACAATATGAGTAAACATAAATAATATCAAAGGTATTCTTTACCTATTATTGAAAAAGTATTTTGCACGTTTGTTGCTCCGTGAGGCACATGCTCCCATCCCGAGAGAGGTCGAATTAGCAAGCCTTTCAACCTCTCTCAGCACAGGAACACGTGCCTCATGGAACAACAAACGTGCAAAATACTTTTTCAATAATAGGTAAAGAATACCTTTTGATATTATTTATGTTTAATCTAAAGCCCGTTTTTAACATAAGACAACCATTAAGAGTTGTCTCATGAAATTTCGTAATACAATATGAGTATTTCTCAACAAAATGGGGAATACAATAATGCTATATATGTTTAGAGAATCATTTTTCATGACATGCTTCCCAAAATGCACACATTTTCACCTTTTCAATGAGGAGAGCTTCAAGTGTTTAAATTTGGTCTAAAATTGGTGTGGTTTTTCCTCACAATGCTAAAACCTCTTTCAGCTGTGGCATTTGAATGAGGCACTACTAAAATGGCTAACATTACTTTGGGAAGAACTTTGTATTTAACACTGACATCAGCTTTGATACTTTTGTCCATGTGTCAGCTCAAGGAATTTGTTCAATTTGCTTCAAATCATCAGCCTGGTATCTAGCAAACTCCACCTCCAGCCGTTCACACTCATTTTCAGAAACTAACTGTGGGAAACATTTAATAACATACAGCATGGAGGAAAACAAATTTTTTAGCCCTTATTGAAATATCTGTTACTTCAGCATGTTTCAAAAAGCTATTTACCAAAGGAAACTTTTCCAAAATATATGTGCATGCAGAAACACAAAAGTTACGCACGCAAGTATAAAACTCTGCAATTTCTACATCACTCAATCTTGTTTTAACACCAACAACTAAATTATTTTCATCATCTTTTTGCTTACTTCTTTTCTGAAAATGACATCAGAAAGATTTATTCTATCTCATCATCTGATGTTGTTGGCTTTACAAATCTTACCAAAACCTCCATGAGAAGTTCTACAAAGGCTCATCGTAATTTATAAATACGTGGAAATTCTTGTTGCAACAGAACATTAACTTTTGTGAAAAGAAGAAGGGTTTTCTTCAAAAACAAAAGGTTCAACATGATGCTAGGAAGCTCGAAAGCTGCTTTAACATTCTGAAAGCGTTGGTTCTCCAAAAAAAAAACCAAAAACTGCTAATGGTTCCCACTGCTCTAAAATGCAATAATGCAATAGGCCAAAGACAACTATCTTGCACTAATAAACACTGAAGAGCAATTGAATTAGAGACAGCTGGCGTTATGCAAATGTGGCGCTGTGGGCGGCCCTGTAAACGGAAACGACATGACATATGCAGCGATCTGACAATATAAGGAGTGATGCGACGGGAATCGGTAAGAGTCGGACGCAGTATGGGTAAGACGAACGATCTAAGCGCATTTGATCATGGGCAAATTGTCGGCGCCTGACGAATGGGTCACTCCATCTCGGAAGTCGTGCAGGCACTGGGATTTTCACGAGCCACTGTGTCATGGGTGCACCGTGAGTACTTCAAATCCGGTAAAACCATCCCTGCAAGGGCCAACTGCCATGGACAACAGCGTGTGGATGAGCGGGGTCATTGTCAGCTAGCTTGAATTGTAACAGCGGATAGACAGTACAAGAAATCACTCTGCAATTTACCGCTGGTGCACAAAAACGTTTAAGCAGCCACACCATCCAGAACCATCTCCTCGCTATGGGGTACAGAAGCCATCGTGCCATCACTCCCAAATTGTGTCTGAAAGGTTGGATGAACACTTCACCGACGTGACCTTGCTTCCTTGACCAGCTAGGTCACCTGACCTCAATCCCATCAAGCACATCTGGGATGCCATCGAGAGAGATGTTCGAGGCTCTGACCCCCACCATCAAATCTTCGTGAACTGTGGGAGCTTGTTCAGGGGTCGTGGATCCATATGGCTTCCCAACGCTTCAGGTGTCTTGTAGAGTCCATGCTGAGATGAATCGCTGCCATCATCAGGGCGAAAGGTGGTGCCACACGTTACTAGACAGGTATCTCTAATTCAATTGCTCTTCAGTGTACTCTAATATTTTGTGAGGTTTCCCATTCTGTTCACAAATATGTTGGCATATTTTAATGTAAGGTCAGGTGATGCGTAACATCACAGCCTCTCCTTGACAAATGTCAACCCCGCCTTCTCGTGGTGCATCCTGTTCCCACTAAAGGGGCTCTGACGACCGCCCATAGCGGTATAACTATACCATCGGGATTAGAGGAAATTCTATCCCACACTCACCAACCCGCTTGGCCAGCGTGGTGAGTTATGGCCAAACCCCTCCAAAATGATTCCACAACTTAAATCTTGGCCCTCAGTCTCCGGCAGCTGGAATGTACCTGGCCAAGGCAGCGGCCAGTGCGACATGAAGGCAGAAGGGTGCTAAGAATCCCCGGAGGACCGAACTAGGCTGCCATCTGATGCTGACCTTGGCTACTTACAATGGACGCTCCCTATCTTCTGATTCAAGGCTTCTTGAATTGGAAGAGGAACTACAAAGGATCAAGTGGGACATCGTGGGGCTAAGTGAGGTAAGGAGAAAAGGAGAAGATCTCATCGAACTGAAAAGTGGACATCTCTTCTACTATCGTGGGACAGATACTGGCAGAACTAGTGGTGTTGGATTTATAATAAACAAGAAACTGAAGGATAAAGTTGTAGAAGTTGAAAGTTCCTCTGACAGAGCTGCACGACTTGTTATCCAACTCTCGAAAAGATACCAGGCTCAGATTATTCAAACTTATGCACCCACCACAAGTCATCCTGAAGAAGAAATTGAAGAATTTTATGAGGAAATTTGTCATCTAAATAATAAAGGTAAGCAGCACTTGAAAATAATTATGGGAGATTTCAATGCAAAAAATAGGGCAACGGCAACAGAATGAAACTTCAGTAGGTAAATTCGGTCATGGCAACAGAAACCAGCGTGGAAATACTCTCGTTGAGTTTGCAGAGGCAGAAGGGTTTTTCATCTTGAACTCCTTCTTCAAGAAAAAGCCACACAGGAAATGGACATGGAGACATCCAAATGGGACGACAAGTGAAATTGATTTTATTATGTGTAACAAAAAATTCGTCATAGAAGACTGCAGTGTGCTAAACAAGTTCAACACAGGTAGTGACCATAGATTGGTGAGATGTAAGATGCACCTCAACACTAAACTTGAACGTGGCAAGCTCATAAGACAAACAAAATCTATTGACATAACCAACCTTAAAAAACACCATAATACCTTCAAGTTAGAACTGAAGAACAGGTTCTCTGCTTTAGAAGGCCTAACATCGGAAGAAGTGGACATCTCTAAAGTTAACAGAAAAGTAACCAAAGCTCTTATGGAAACAGCAACAAAATTAGCTGGGTCTAAGAACAAGTTGCATGTGAACAAATTATCAGGAAAAACCAAAATGTTGATGCAAAAAAGAAGAGAGATGAGGACAACTAAAGAAGATGTGACTTCCAAAGTGGAATATATAGAGCTATGCAAGACAGTAAGAAAAAGTATCACTGAAGACGTAAGGAAATTCAACTGTGAACTAGTGAGGAAAGCAATTGAAAACAACCAAAGCCTAAAGATAGCAAAGGGACATCTCAGTAAGGGAAGAAAACAGATTATGGCACTGAGAAAAGAAGATGGTTCTGTAACAAGAAATAGAGGCGAAATTTTGACAAGAGTGAAAGATTTCTACTCCAAATTATATGAAAGGGATGATATATGCACTCCAGACATCATGAAAGATACCAGTACCAGAGTTCCTCCAGTCCTTCCCGCAGAAGTTGCACATGCAATCAAGAACATGAAGCGAGGAAAAGCTCCAGGAGAAGATGGAATTACTGTAGACATCATACAAGAAGCAAGTGGAGAAATCGAAACAGTACTCGCCCAAATTTTCACTCGATGCCTTAATGAAGGAAAGATTCCTGAGGATTGGAACACCGCTACAATGATCCTGCTACATAAGAAAGGTGACATTGAGGATCTTGGAAACTACAGACCTATCAGCCTCCTATCAGTAGTTTATAAAATCTTCACTAAAGTTCTTTCACACCGCTTGAAGGTAACACTGGACATGGCTCAACCGAGAGAACAAGCTGGATTCAGGAGTGGCTACAGCACAATAGATCATATCCACGTGCTGAGAGAACTAATTGAAAGAGCGAGGGAATATGAACTTCCATTGTGCATGGCTTTTATTGATTATGAAAAAGCCTTTGATTCGGTGAAACCATCAGCAGTTACAATGGCTCTGAAAACCTGCGGTATTGAAGATGCATACATTAATATTATTAATAACATCTATGAAAATGCAAGTGCAAAGATTAGGCTGTTTGAAAATACAACACACGTAAAAATTGGAAAGGGAGTGAGACAAGGTGACACTATATCTCCGAAGCTCTTTAATGCCACATTGGAGGGTGTTTTTCAGTCGCTGAGCTGGGAAAACAAGGGGATAAAGATTAATGGAGATTATCTAACCCACCTTCGTTTTGCTGATGACGTAGTCATTTTTGCAACTACCCCATCAGAGCTGCAGAGTATGATCCAGGAACTTGCTGACAAGAGTAAAGAAGTGGGATTAAAAATGAACTTTCAGAAGACAAAAGTGATGTTCAATGCTTTTACAAGAAATGAAGATTTATCGATTGATGGAGAAAAGCTGGAGATAACAGACACGTACGTTTATCTTGGACAGCAGATATCAAGTGAGGGTCACATTGATGAAGAAATTAATCGGCGTACAAAACTTGCCTGGAGAGCTTTTGGAAGAAACAGCATAATTTTCAAGAGCAATATGCCATTATGTCTTAAAAGAAAAGTGTTTGATCAATGCATCCTTCCAGTGCTTACGTATGGTGCAGAGACGTGGACCTTAACTAAAAGAGACATACAAAGGCTGCAGACAACTCAAAGCAGCATGGAGAGGTGCATGCTTGGTGTAACCAGGAGAGATAAGAAGAGGAACTCGTGGATCCGAAAAATGACAAGAGTGGAAGACATCATGATCAGAGTTAAAACCCTGAAATGGCAATGGGCTGGACATACTGCCAGAAGGACAGATCATCGATGGACAGCCGAAATTTTAGATTGGATTCCAAGGGACAGGAAAAGACCCAGAAGAAGACCACATGGGAGATGGGTGGATGAAATTCGAAAGTACGCAGGGGTGACATGGAGGAGACTGGCACAAGACAGACCGTTGTGGAGGAAACTTGGGGAGACCTTCGTCCAGCAGTGGATTGATAATGGTTGACAATGATGATGATGATGATTTTAAAACTATTTTTCCTCTAAGAGCTCTTCTCTAAAAAGTAAAGAATATCAACAAGGAGCATGTCAATGCTGCTGGCGTTTTTTAACTGCACTGCTGCTGTCTTTGCTGCTCTATGCACTAGATGTCATGGACAGCCCTTATGACAACTGAAGGGTGTGAAGGGTGTTGCTTTGCAAAAAAAATGCCACAGCACCATTGAATTTGCCAAGCATTGAGCTGGCATTATGAGATCCAAATGCAACACAATTATGCCACTGCAACACTTTTTGGCAAATTCATCACTTATAGCTTTAAAAATTCCTTCACCAGTGTTATTACTGCATGCCAACAAAGAAACAAGCAATGCAATTACTTTCCCACTCACCTTCTCAAAACACATGATTAATTACCAGTGGATATGGTTTCATACCATCACTGTCATTACTTCCACCATTTTAACTGCAAAGGGTGAATTTAAGGAAGAAATAATTTCCCTCATAGTTTTTTGAGCCATACTTGTAATGATTGCTGTGGTTTTCATATGGTCACTACTATAATTTCATGCTGCCTTGGAATCAAGGAACATTGCCAATAAACAAAGTTCTAGCATGATCGGCAGATTGTGTTCAATCAAAAAACGAGTAAATAAACTTTCAGCCTTTATGACACTTCAGGTTTCATCATATTTAGTGAGGAAAAATGATACAACATTTTGGACTTTGCTTTTGCTTGGGCATATTCTTGGTGTTTTTTTGAAAACACATGGTGACGACCAGAGATCGTGATAAAGCTTCTACATTCTACACGCGTATTTCCTGTCTTAGAAATGCCGAATACGTTTTAAAATTTAGAAATGCGTATTTTTACGTATTGTTTTTCCATATGAAATTTCCTTTTATAATCGGTGATTACACCGGGATTTTGTCATGAAAACAACCTTTTTTTTTTGTTTATCAAGAAATTATATGTTAACTTTTACGTCTAAGTTTATGAAAAACCATGATTTGGTTCCCATTGCCGAGCTAATCAGCTAGGGATCGGCTTTCGGCAATCATTCGGAAGAACCTTCAGGATAGAGTGGGACTTAAGAGCAGCTCAACTGAAGGGCATGCGCATTACAGGGAAGTAGGATTCAGCCACATCAGGATTGAGACGCTAGTGTATCGGTGCAGCGTGGTGCAGTTAAACCTTGGCGTGGAGGAAGTGAAAAGTGATGTGTTTTAAAGTTCGTTTAACTGCCATTTCAGGGCGAGATGGCAGGATTCCCGTCAAAACAAAGCTGTTAAGCAGGAGTCTCCCGCCTTACAAAATTTTAAGGAAAAATTTATGAAGAAATATTCTGAAAAGGGATTTATCGACATGATTAGTATCGGTCCACGAAAGAATTTTTTCAATCGAGATTTTAGAAGCCCTGATTAGGCTGCAAACATATCAGAAGCAGAAATGAACACTTACGCCCCCCTGGTGGCCAAACCATTTTATACCTAAATTAGAAATAACATACATCAGGAGCTGTATCCGTTGCAGAAAGAATTTTTCAAATCGGAGTTTTAGAAGCAGAGATATCAGGAGAAACGCAATTTACTATTACACCCCCAAACGGAGAATCTATGTGTAACTTAAAGAAGTGACCCTACCTAAAATAGCTTTCGATATAAATAGAATCAAAAGGTAAAATAATTTTTTCAATCGGCCGTTTGGAAGCAAATATATGGAATAGAATGTATTTTGAATTTGTCATTTCTGCATTTACACCCTCTGGAGGCAAAATTGTGATTGGTGAAAAAAAATGAAATAAAGGATCATCATTCGCACATTTCAAGCTTCCCAATGCAAAAATAATTTTTGAAATGAGGCAATTGGTTGCAGATATATGGTGTCCACAGACGGACGGATAAACCAATAACATAAACACAATATTTTTTACAAAAGACGTGCTAATAAAGGCACACACGAAATGCCTAGCTACCACTCAAAACTAGAGCATGAAAGGATGCAAATTAAATTGGTCAAAGCTATTCAAAGTCAATTTAAACCGATATGGAAAACAATGGTATCTGACAGAAGAAAGAAATTTTTCAATCAGGTTTTTAATCCCTCAGATATTGCTGTTAATGGAATCATGAGCTTACGCTTTCTGTTTGCAGACTTGTATGTTAAGAAAAATATGAATTTATATGAGAAACATTTCGCACCGGAAACACTCTCCAACACAGAAAGGCCTCTTAGGAAAAGAGATATCGTTAAAAATAAGATATGACTTTACGCCCCCTGGTGGGAAAAGGTTTTTTTCATATGAGTGGTATCAGTCCAAGTAAAAAAAAAAAAAATTTAGTCGAGTTTCTAGGAGCCCCAGATTTTGCTGCAAATACAACAGAAGCAGAACTTAACACTTATGCCGCCTGGTGGCCAAACCATTCTTTACCAAACATTAGAAATTATATGAAAAATATTTTCCAACAGGTGTTGTATGCAATACAGAAAGAATTTTTTAAATTGGAGTTTTAGAAGCAGAAATAACGCAAAAAACACAATTTACCTTTGCGCCCCTGGCTGAAAGTCTATGATTTACTTGAAATTTTTAATTTACATGAAAAACATTTCGCATCGGAAGCACTATCCAACAAAGAAGAAAATTTTCAAATTGGACTCCTAGAAGTAGAGATATTGACAAAAATAAGACATACATCTACGCCCCCTGGCGTAGAAACCATGTATTATTTTAAGAAGAAAAATGTTCCTAAAAGGTTGTCAATATGAGTAGTATCGGTCCACAAATGACTTTTTTTTTACAATCAAGATTTTAGAAGCTCCTATTTTGATGGAAACACATCAGAAGCAGAAATTAAAAGTTTCGCCCCCTGGTGTCCAAAACCATTTTTTACAAAAATTAGAAATTATGTGCAAAGGATTTCCCATCAGGAGCTGTATCTGCTGCAGAAAGAAATTTTCAAATCGGAGATTTAGAAGCAGAGATATAGGGGAAACACAATTTACCTTTACGCCCCCTAGCGAAAAGTCTATGAATTACTTGAAAATTTTGAAATTATATGAAAAACATGTCACACCAGAAACTATCTAATAAAGAAAGAATTTTTCAAATCAGACTATTAGAAGCTGAAATATTGACAAAAATAAGATATACGTCACGCCCCTGGTGGAGAAACCATGGAATATTTTAAGAAGAAAATACTCCGAAAAGGTTTATTGACATAAGTGGCATAGGTCCACGAAAGAATTTTTTCAATCGAGATTTTAGAAGCTCAGATTTTATGGCAAATACATCAGAAGCAAAAATTATCACTTACGCCCCTGGTGGACAAAGTATTCTTTACCAAAAATTAGAAATTATATGCAAAAGATTTTTCATCAGGAGGTATATCCGCTAGAGAAAACGTTTTTCAAATCGGAGTTGTAGAAGAAGAGATATCGTGGAAAACGTAATTTACTTTTACGCCCCCTAGCGGAAAATCTATGGGTAATTTGAAATAGCAACTATTCCTAAAATACTCTTCGACATAAATGGAATCGAAAGAAAAAAGAATTTTTTCAATCAGATGTTTAGAAACAAATAGTGGAATAAAATGTATTTTTGAGTTCGACATCATCTGCATTTACGCCCTCTAGCGGTGAAATTGTACATTGTAAAAAAAAGAAACTAAATGAAGAATCATCATTCGTATATTTCAAGCTTCCCAATGCAAAAAGAATTTTCCAAAGCGGCCTAATAGTTGCAGAGACATCGTGTCTACAGACGGATGGACAAACCGCTAATATAAGCACGATCTTTTTTTTACAAAAGATGTGCTAAAAAAATTAAGAAAACTATTTTTCCGAATTCTTCACGTAACTGGCTGAAATTTGTACATATACTATAATTGGCTAAGAGTTGGTGACCTTAAAAATTTCAAGTGAATTGGCAAAAATGTTTTTGAATAAGCCGTAAAATGCCGATTACGAATTCTGGGCATGATAGCCACATGATAAAGAGCAAATAAAAAAAATTATGGCCCGTTAAAAAAGTTTTTAATTGACTTAAGCGAAATTTGGAGGGCTCATTTCTATTATCGATTTATGGAGTTGATCAAAATTTCAGAGATTTTCATGAAAAATCCACGGAGATAAACTTTCGTCATTTTTATTCCACTTGAAAAAATCCTTGAGAAAACCAGCTGGCTGCTGTGGGCAGGGTTACGGGGAGAGGTGCAGTGTGTGCGTCACTGCCTCTTGCCCATTCTTGCTTCGTTACGAAGCTCGCTCTTGCTTCTGAGGTGAGTGGTGAGGTCGCATTTACAACTCGTGACCCCACCCACCTGTCCCACACGGATGGGTGCTTACAAAACAATTTATTTTTGTTTCAGCATTTCTTTTTTCATATGACAAAAAGTCCCCTAGATATAAAATACAACAACGCAAAACTATAGCTAAATTAAAAAAAACAAAAAAAAAACCAGGCACACTTAAGAAAAAGGTGAGAATAGTGACAAAATTGTACAAAAGGTTACAAAAAGTGACAAATTTAAAAAAAAAGTGACAAATAGTGAGAAAAGTGACTTGTGCCGAGGTCTGTATCTGCTATGCTAGAAAGAGGGCTTGAACATTCCTGGCAACATGAGGTCAGGCATTGTTCTGCTGGAATATAGCGCCTGAAGTGCTACGAAGGAAGGGTATGACTTCTGCCTGTACAACTTCCCTGATGTAGTGGTCGCTGGTGATATTGCCCTCAAGTCATAGCAGCCGAGATCGTGAATGTTAACCAATGGCACCCCACAACATCACACTTGGAGTTCGGCTTGTATGACGCTCAACAATGCATGCTGGAAGAAAGCGCTCATCACAATACCGTCTAATGCATATGAGGCCATCATGGTAGTCCAAGTTGAATCGGGACTCAACCAAAAACACGACACGTTGTCAATTAGCACGCCACTGTCTGCATTGAAAACCCCATTGCAGCGTGAGGCGTCCATGGTTCAGGGTCAAAGGAATCTGCCGCAAAGGGATGCGTGCAACCAGTCCTCTGTGCAACAGACACGTCGAACTGTGGAGGCAGACAATGCCACACCTGTTTCAGTGCTCCACTGTTGGGCAAACACTTGTGAATACGCGGAACGGTTCTCCACTGCCATGCGGACGAGGTGTTGGCCATCTGCGGTGTCGTCACATTTCTCAGTCCACTGCCGGATTGTCGATACACCTGGTTCTCCTCGATCCACTGCCACCACACGCACTTCACTATCATGGCGTTATGTCTAGTCCGAGCCGCAATGCCACGGTACGAAAATGCACCTTCACACAGACCAATCATTCGTCCCTGTTCAAACTCTGTCGTATGATGATATTGTGCCCTTCGTTGTCACCAAAGCATTATTGAATCCTGGAGACACTTTCACAACTCGCTGTCTGCGATGCACTACTGGTGTGTATCCTAAACAGCCCTTTCTTTATATCCCTCACTCGACTGCTCAGGCGGCGCTGCTGGGTCAAGACATGCGCAATGACTCTGCATTTCTAATCATTTGCATGTCCTACCCTGCTCTGCATATCCTGTATGTGTAAGTTTCGTGTGATTACCATCATTCCTTCATGGTGTTGCAATTTTCACAAACAGTACGTTATGTTATCAGCATGATGGCATTTGATGATTTTATATACTTCACTAGCAAAATAAGTATGTCTAGAAATGATTACATATACAAACTACAACAGGTTTATATATAATGAAAGACTAATAATAAAGAATGAATGTAATGTTTAAAATTTGAAATTTTTTTTTAATTTGAAAATAAAAAAAAAAAGCTGAAAAGTTTCTTTCTTGATGTGTACTACTGTATACTGAAGTGAACCATAGTACAGTGTTAAAGTTTACTATTATACTATGCCATTAGCTTAAAAATAAATATTTATATATATATATTTTGTAATATAGAGATCATGGGATGTAAGGTCAGGTGATGCGTAACATCACAGCCTCTCCTTGACAAATGTCAACCCCGCCTTCTCGTGGTGCATCCTGTTCCCACTAAAGGGGCTCTGACGACCGCCAATAGCGGTATAACTATACCATCGGGATTAGAGGAAATTCTATCCCACACTCACCAACCCGCTTGGCCATCGTGGTGAGTTATGGCCAAACCCCTCCAAAATGATTCCACAACTTAAATCTTGGCCCTCAGTCTCCGGCAGCTGGAATGTACCTGGCCAAGGCAGCGGCCAGTGCGACATGAAGGCAGAGGGTGCTAAGAATCCCCGGAGGACTGGACTAGGCTGCCATCTGATGCTGACCTTGGCTACGTACAATGGACGCTCCCTATCTTCTGATTCAAGGCTTCTTGAATTGGAAGAGGAACTACAAAGGATCAAGTGGGACATCGTGGGGCTAAGCGAGGTAAGGAGAAAAGGAGAAGATCTCATCGAACTGAAAAGTGGACATCTCTTCTTCTATCGTGGGACAGATACTGGCAGAACTAGTGGTGTTGGATTTATAATAAACAAGAAACTGAAGGATAAAGTTGTAGAAGTTGAAAGTTCCTCTGACAGAGCTGCACGACTTGTTATCCAACTCTCGAAAAGATACCAGGCTCAGATTATTCAAACTTATGCACCCACCACAAGTCATCCTGAAGAAGAAATTGAAGAATTTTATGAGGAAATTTGTCATCTAAATAATAAAGGTAAGCAGCACTTGAAAATAATTATGGGAGATTTCAATGCAAAAATAGGGCAACGGCAACAGAATGAAACTTCAGTAGGTAAATTCGGTCACGGCAACAGAAACCAGCGTGGAAATACTCTCGTTGAGTTTGCAGAGGCAGAAGGGTTTTTCATCTTGAACTCCTTCTTCAAGAAAAAAGCCACACAGGAAATGGACATGGAGACATCCAAATGGGACGACAAGTGAAAGTGATTTTATTATGTGTAACAAAAAATTCGTCATAGAAGACTGCAGTGTGCTAAACAAGTTCAACACAGGTAGTGACCATAGATTGGTGAGATGTAAGATGCACCTCAACACTAAACTTGAACGTGGCAAGCTCATAAGACAAACAAAATCTATTGACATAACCAACCTTAAAAAACACCATAATACCTTCAAGTTGGAACTGAAGAACAGGTTCTTTGCTTTAGAAGGCCTAACATCAGAAGAAGTGGACATCTCTGAAGTTAACAGAAAAGTAACCAAAGCTCTTATGGAAACAGCAACAAAATTAGCTGGGTCTAAGAACAAGTTGCATGTAAATAAATTATCAGGAAAAACGAAAATGTTGATGCAAAAAAGAAGAGAGATGAGGACAACTAAAGAAGATGTGACTTCCAAAGTGGAATATATAGAGCTATGCAAGACAGTAAGAAAAAGTATCACTGAAGACGTAAGAAAATTCAACTGTGAACTAGTGAGGAAAGCAATTGAAAACAACCAAAGCCTAAAGATAGCAAAGGGACATCTCAGTAAGGGAAGAAAACAGATTATGGCACTGAGAAAAGAAGATGGTTCTGTAACAAGAAATAGAGGCGAAATTTTGACAAGAGTGAAAGATTTCTACTCCAAATTATATGAAAGGGATGATACATGCACTCCAGACATCATGAAAGATACCAGTACCAGAGTTCCTCCAGTCCTTCCAGCAGAAGTTGCACATGCAATCAAGAACATGAAGCGGGGAAAAGCTCCAGGAGAAGATGGAATTACTGTAGACATCATACAAGAAGCAAGTGGAGAAATCGAAACAGTACTCGCCCAAATTTTCACTCGATGCCTTAATGAAGGAAAGATTCCTGAGGATTGGAACACCGCTATAATGATCCTGCTACATAAGAAAGGTGACATTGAGGATCTCAGAAACTACAGACCTATCAGCCTCCTATCAGTAGTTTATAAAATCTTCACTAAAGTTCTTTCACACCGCTTGAAGGTAACACTGGACATGGCTCAACCGAGAGAACAAGCTGGATTCAGGAGTGGCTACAGCACAATAGATCATATCCACGTGCTGAGAGAACTAATTGAAAGAGCGAGGGAATATGAACTTCCATTGTGCATGGCTTTTATCGATTATGAAAAAGCCTTTGATTCGGTGAAACCATCAGCAGTTACAATGGCTCTGAAAACCTGCGGTATTGAAGATGCATACATTAATATTATTAATAACATCTATGAAAATGCAAGTGCAAAGATTAGGCTGTTTGAAAATACAACACACGTAAAAATTGGAAAGGGAGTGAGACAAGGTGACACCATATCTCCGAAGCTCTTTAATGCCACATTGGAGGGTGTTTTTCAGTCGCTGAGCTGGGAAAACATGGGGATAAAGATTAATGGAGATTATCTAACCCACCTTCGTTTTGCTGATGACGTAGTCATTTTTGCAACTACCCCATCAGAGCTGCAGAGTATGATCCAGGAACTTGCTGACAAGAGTAAAGAAGTGGGATTAAAAATGAACTTTCAGAAGACAAAAGTGATGTTCAATGCTTTTACAAGAAATGAAGATTTATCGATTGATGGAGAAAAGCTGGAGATAACAGACACGTACGTTTATCTTGGACAGCAGATATCAAGTGAGGGTCACATTGATGAAGAAATTAATCGGCGTACAAAACTTGCCTGGAGAGCTTTTGGAAGAAACAGCATAATTTTCAAGAGCAATATGCCATTATGTCTTAAAAGAAAAGTGTTTGATCAATGCATCCTTCCAGTGCTAACGTATGGTGCAGAGACGTGGACCTTAACTAAAAGAGACATACAAAGGCTGCAGACAACTCAAAGCAGCATGGAGAGGTGCATACTTGGTGTAACCAGGAGAGATAAGAAGAGGAACTCGTGGATCCGGAAAATGACAAGAGTGGAAGACATCATGATCAGAGTTAAATCCCTGAAATGGCAATGGGCTGGACATACTGCCAGAAGGACAGATCATCGATGGACAGCCGAAATTTTAGATTGGATTCCAAGGGACAGGAAAAGACCCAGAAGAAGACCACATGGGAGATGGGTGGATGAAATTCGAAAGTATGCAGGGGTGACATGGAGGAGACTGGCACAAGACAGACCATTGTGGAGGAAACTTGGGGAGACCTTCGTCCAGCAGTGGATTGATAATGGTTGACAATGATGATGATGATGATGATGATAGAGATCATTTATTTTAAACAGAAATCTAAGAATAATAACAAAACAAGGCGATATAAAATAAAGGGTGTATCTGAAATAATTTCACTCTTCAAATATCATTTATTTTTCAAATAAATTTCAGCAATTTACTTTGAAAATCAAATGTGTAGAGGGTAAATTACTTTTATGCTTCTTAATTAATAACAAGAAAGATGACACCGAATTTTCGGATGCAATAAGCATGTCTTTTGAATGCATTCTGAGACAAATTAAATTTATCAAAGCTATTCAAAATCGATGGAACCGGTTTGGAAAACAATCAATCGGTCCCAACAATCAATAAAATATCCAGAAACAGAAACATCTACTTAGTTCTACCAGTGTCTAAAAAATATGTTACGAAAATTAACAAATGGTGAACAAAAAGTTTATCATAACACAAGGAAGGTACCAGAGATGAAGATATTTTCAAATCAAACAGTTAAAAGGAGAAATATAGAAGGAAACATTATATAAGTCTATGTCTGCTGGCGGAAAAATTTTGCATAACGGAAAAGTTAAAAATTATTCTTCATTAATACAGACATTTGACGTGGACCAGGAACATCAAGCAAAGGTCTTCGCTCTTTCCACATTTATAAGTGAGTCACGGAAAAATTCTCATTGGCCGCCACCGGGAATCGAACCCAGGGTCTTCCAGTTATGCGCCGGGTATGCTTCCACTACACCACAGTGGCCTCAATTTCCTCCAGACTCAGACATGCTAACTGCCAAGCCAATTTGGCAGGTTGCTTCTTGGAGCCCCGCACAATGCTGGGGGATTCACCAAAGATGGTAAGCAGAAACTGAAGAAATAATTAGAAGGCAAATGAATAATTAATACATACATTTGACGTGGACCAGTAACATCGAACAAAGGTCTTCGCTTTTTCCACGTTTATAAGTGAGTCACGGACGTTAGCGTGTGTGAAGTCCGCAGGAAAAATTAGAAATTACAGGCAAAATATTTCCCATCAAGAGCTGCATCCACTGCAGAAAGAATTTTTCAAATCGGAGTTTTAGAAGCAGAGATATCGGGAGAAACGCAATTTACTTTTTACGCCCCCTAGCGGAGACTCTATGCGTAACTTAAAGAAGTGACCATACCTAAAATAGTCTTCGACATAAATACAATCAAAAGGCAAAAGAATTTTTTCAATCAGCCATTTAGCAGCTTGGTGAAAAAAAAAAGAAAAAAAAAACGAAATAAAGGATCATCATTCACATATTTCAAGCTTCCCAACGCAAAAAAGAATTTTTGAAATCGGGCAATTGGTTGCAAGTATTTACGTATTTTGATGGTTGTATTTCGGCCTTAAAAATAACAACTTTTGAAATATTGAGGGATTTCATCATCACTGATCAAATTAAAAAACGAATTCCACTGGATTTTAGAGAATATTATTTGGACGAATGGAGCAACATTGTCTCTTTCGTGGAATTATCTGAAAAGCTCGATAGTTATGAAAGTGGTAAAAGGCCCGCGAAAGCAGCATTTGGTGTCTAGCATAAATGACCAAAGTTCCCAAGGCCACACTTTCATGGTTTTCCAGAGATGTTCAACAAAAACAAAGTTGTTGGAAGAGGGATGTCTGGAGGCAGACAGACTGAGAAGTTCCAGAGACAGGGTCCAATAAGATGTTATGAGTGTGGGAAGCGGGCATTTGAGGCCCCATTGCCCTGAACTCACCAGAAAGGACAGTTGCCCGTCAGCGAACAGAGACAGTGAGAAGGAAAAGTCATTGAATGCCCACATTACATGAGCGCATAATGAGATTGTGAATGAGAAGGTTCGAACCAAAGAGATGGAGGTTTAACGACCATCGTGAGCAACTTAATGGGCTATAAGCAACCAAAGAGATGAAGAGTGACACTGAATTTTACAAGTAAGAGGTGAAGACGTGGCTCATGCAGATATCCGAATTGACCCAAGAGAATGAAATCGAACTGAGTCACGGTCATGACGCACAGGTGAAGGCAAGGTTGAGAAAAATGGTTGCGGCATAGAAGCCAGAGAAAACCAAAACATCTGTCTCTATGAGAATCATACTAAATGATGAAACACCGATATTCCAGAGAGCCCGTCGCCTGTCAATCATGGAGAAGCAAGAGGTTGACAGACAGATCCACAAATGGTTGGAGCAGGGGATAGTTAGGCCTAGCTCTTCTAACTATGCCGCCAGCCTTGTGGTGTTGGTAAAAAAAAAAAAAACAACAACAAAAAAAAAACATAACACAACCAGGTTATGTGTAGATTACAGAAATCTAAATAGAAAGATAATCAAAGATAGGTTCCTCCTGCCTCTAATAGAAGATGTTTTGGACAGACTACAAGAGGTCTAAGTGTGCCCCACACTGGACTTGAAAATGCTTTTTTTTCATGTAAATGTCGATGAAGACAGTCAAAAGTATATTTCCTTTATCATTCCAGATGGGCAATTGAATTCACAAAAGTTCCTTTTGGGTTAAGCACTAGCCCTCGTGTCTTTCAGAGGTATGCTTATACAGTACACTCCTGTTATAAGAAACTCAGATATAAGAAATTTACAACTATAGAAAAAAATTTATAACTTTGGTTGGCCCAATGTCAAAATATAGGAAGTTTCATGTTTATAAAAGAGCAAAAAAGTCAAATTTCGGTTATGAGAAAATTCCAAAAAATTTATTTCCAAAATAAATTTTTTTTTTCAACCTGTATTGCAATGATTCTTCTCGTTATCTCCCATGGAATTTCAAGGCCATTTTCAGAGCGACTTCCACCAGATAATGCACATTGTTTTTTCCCCTTCGCCCCTCCCCACAATGCATGATAAACACTTTTTTGGAAGGGGTAAATCTCGTCCTGACTTACCCCTTCCAAGAATTCTAGGTCATCACCTGTGCATTCAAAGATGAAGATTGGTACATTGCTACAGACCTCATCTTTTCATTTTGCACTGTTTTTGAGTTCTATTTCTTCTTGTTTGCATTAGTGAGCGAAGTAGCGATCTGACTGTTTGATATGAAAGGCTGTGTCTAAAATTGCGCACCAAAGATTGGAACAACCTAGGAAGCCATGTTTGAATGATGTAGCTAGCGCAAGTGTAAGCAGAAAGAGCTCATTGGGAACATTTACCGGTGTGTAGTTGCAGGGTGGGTGGGAAGGGAGAAATCAAGGTGCAGTTAACTGGGCCCCGGACTGTCATGTTTTCTCACCTGATAAAACATCACATGAAGAGTTAGAATTGTAACTGTTCTGAGTTGTTAAATTTTTTCAGTTGCTTGTGTACAATGCCACCAAAGCGTAAAGCTCTGTCAATCGAGCAAAAGATAAAGGTCATTGAAGCTGTTGATAGCGAAATGAAGAAGATGGATATTACTGCAGAATTTGAAATTCCAGCCTCCACACTTTCCAACATTCTAAGCGTGCGGGAAATTATCCTGTCTGACACCATAAAGCCAGATTCTAAAAGGATTTGAGCTCCCACACATTCTGATGTCGAAAGTGCACTTCTCTAGTGGTTCAAAGACATGAGGGGCGGAAATCTACCTATTAGCGGTGCTATTTTGGAAAAGAAGGTCAGAGTCTTTGCCATTGGATTTGGACATACTGATTTCAAAACCAGCAGTGGCTGGATTAGCAGATTCAAAGATCGATATGATACTGTTTGCCATCATCTGTATGGTGAGTCTGCCTCTGTTTCCAAAACCACTGCAGAGGAATTGATGACCAAGTTAATACGGATCATTGCTAAATATGATGCAGGAGATGTCTACAATGCAGATGAGACCAGATTATTTTTCTGAATGATGCAGGATAAAAGTTTTGCATTCAAAAATGAAAAATGTCATGGTGGGAAAAAAAGTAAAGAGCACTTAATACTTCTTCTTGCGGCAATATGGTTGGTTCAGACAAGACAAAAATCGTTGTGATTGGCAAATTGAAGAAGCCTTGGTGTTTTGCAGGGATTCCATATTTACCAATGAAATATCTGTCTAATAAGAAAGCTTGGGTGACTTCTATCTTCGAAGCCTGGTTAAAGGAATAAGACAATGAAATGAAGACTCTGAAGAAGAAAATTCTGCTTGTTTTAGACAACTGTTCCACCCATAGATGTTTCATAAAGCTGGATTCAATTCAGGTGTTGTATCTCCCTCCAAACACCACTTCTCAACTGCAGCCCCTTGATCAGGTATTCATCCGATGCCTAAAAGCACCTTATCGGAAGAGGCTAGTAAGGCTGATGGTTTTAAACATGGAGGCAAGAAAGGAGACGGAAATTGATATGAAAATTGCCATTAATTTTTTACATGCCGCTTGGAATTCAGTGGACTTTACAGTAATTAAGAACTGCTTTCGGAAAGCTGGATTTTATAATGAAGAAAATTCTGAACTGTCACAAGACTTTGAGGATGAAGTTCCCCTTTAAGTGGGTTCAATTGAATGTGGAAGGTGTTTCTTTTGAGGATTTTGTCACGGCAGATAATGGTGTGAAAACATCACCTGAGAACAGACGCTGAAATTTTGGCTCAAGTGAATTCTGTTGAAGAAACTGGAAGCAGAAGTGAAGAAGAGGATGGCCACTTTTCTGAGTCGCAGCTATCGACACAGGTGGAACTAACTCGTGGATATGATTCAGAAGGTGAAAGACTATGTGAGTAGGATTGCAAGTGCTCAAGAAGCAGAGAAAGAGCAATGTTTGATTGGACTCCAAATATGTGAGATGATTGTAATGGTAAATGCAAAAAAAGCAGACTTCTATAACAGATTTTTTTAAATAAAAGGTATGTATTGATGTACACTTGTTTATTCATAAAATACATGTACAGTATGTTATGTATCTGCTTTAATTTCAAAGTTTTAACCACTTTAATGCAAATTCAGTTATAGAAATTTTGGTTATAAGGAACTGATTTTCAATCCCCTTGAACTTTCTTATAACAAGAGTTGACTGTAGCATTTTCAGAGACCTTGTGTCCAAAAGTATTATGATAATTTATTTGGACGACTTAATCAAACCATCAGTACACGAAAAGGAAGATTTAAAGAAACTAGAAACTGTACTTGGAGTCGCATCTAAATATGGACTCAAAAATAAAGATGAAAAAGTGCCAGTTCTTGAAGAAGAAAGTATAGTTTCTGGGTGACGTGGTAGAAAATGGCACAATTCGTTTATCCCCAGCAAAGACACTGGCAGTTAAGAAGTCTCCTGTCTCAACAAATGTTAAACATGTGTAAAGCTTTTTGGGACTAACAGGCTACTTCAGAAAACTTATTCCAGAATATTCCAAGGATGCAAAACAGTGACTTACTGAGGAAAAGTGGGTCGTTTATTTTTGGTCACGAACAGACAGAAGCATTTGAAGAGTTTAAAAAATTACTAGCCGAGGGTCCTGTGTTGAGCATTTTTAAACAAGGACGGAGGACATATAGATGCGAACAAATATGGCTATGGAGCTACGCTGCTGCAGAAAGCTGAAGATGGGAAATTGCACCCTGTTTATTATATGTCGAAGAAAACAAGCTTAAAATAGATGAAAAGTTCGTGCTCAGTTAGTCATAAAAATAAGGTTGCCGTCTTATGCACAATTAGAATAACTAAAAGTTAAAAGAACTGATGCTCCCGTACACACCAAATGTGGTGAAGGTGATATGAATGACAGGTTAAAACAAACATGAGATCTTTCAATCCCTCTTGGGATCATCCTCAGATGTGCTTTCAAATTAGTGATTCCGACCCTTAAATAACAGAAGGGGTAAGTGTCATGAATCAAACTGTGCGTTCACTGCGCATGTCTGGGATTGTTCACGGGAAATTCCGAATCGCTGAATGGGTGATTGTGTCATCTGGTGTTAAGGCATTCAAGGTGTTATCACTTTGAGCATTATTTGAGTCCCTTGGCAAGAAATTTTTCCAAGAATTGGGGATGTATATAGGTATATATATTGAAAGAGCGAGGGAATATGAACTTCCATTGTGCATGGCTTTTATCGATTATGAAAAAGCCTTTGATTCGGTGAAACCATCAGCAGTTACAATGGCTCTGAAAACCTGCGGTATTGAAGATGCATACATTAATATTATTAATAACATCTATGAAAATGCAAGTGCAAAGATTAGGCTGTTTGAAAATACAACACACATAAAAATTGGAAAGGGAGTGAGACAAGGTGACACCATATCTCCGAAGCTCTTTAATGCCACATTGGAGGGTGTTTTTCAGTCACTGAGCTGGGAAAACAAGGGGATAAAGATTAATGGAGATTATCTAACCCACCTTCGTTTTGCTGATGACGTAGTCATTTTTGCAACTAGCCCATCAGAGCTGCAGAGTATGATCCAGGAACTTGCTGACAAGAGTAAAGAAGTGGGATTAAAAATGAACTTTCAGAAGACAAAAGTGATGTTCAATGCTTTTACAAGAAATGAAGATTTATCGATCGATGGAGAAAAACTGGAGATAACAGACACGTACGTTTATCTTGGACAGCAGATATCAAGTGAGGGTCACATTGATGAAGAAATTAATCGGCGTACAAAACTTGCCTGGAGAGCTTTTGGAAGAAACAGCATAATTTTCAAGAGCAATATGCCATTATGTCTTAAAAGAAAAGTGTTTGATCAATGCATCCTTCCAGTGCTTACATATGGTGCAGAGACGTGGACCTTAACTAAAAGAGACATACAAAGGCTGCAGACAACTCAAAGCAGCATGGAGAGGTGCATACTTGGTGTAACCAGGAGAGATAAGAAGAGGAACTCGTGGATCCGAAAAATGACAAGAGTGGAAGACATCATGATCAGAGTTAAATCTCTGAAATGGCAATGGGCTGGACATACTGCCAGAAGAACAGACCATCGATGGACAGCCGAAATTTTAGATTGGATTCCAAGGGACAGGAAAAGACCCAGAAGAAGACCACATGGAAGATGGGTGGATGAAATTCGAAAGTATGCAGGGGTGACATGGAGGAGACTGGCACAAGACAGACCGTTGTGGAGGAAACTTGGGGAGACCTTCGTCCAGCAGTGGATTGATAATGGTTGACAATGATGATGATGATGATGATGATATAGGTATATAGTCATTACAACATTGATTGCCCTTGATGAAAATTAACAAGCTCTCTGCAAAAAGTAACGAGGTTTTTTTCCGTGGTGTTGTAATGATGGAAGCCTCCTGCCAAGCTGGGAAATATGAACCCTTGTTGGTAAGGCGTGATAACGCAGTTTTTTGGTTTCGAGTCTTAATGTCATAAAAGTGCTCCTTCATTCTGATGTCCAACGTCCTCTGAGTAGATCCTATGTAAGTGAGAGGTGGGTCATCTGGCTCAGTACTGTAAAGAGGTATGTTATATACTCCATGACCGGAACCCTGTTTAATTTGATCGCGGTCGTTGCGAATGATGGAGTAAGTATTTGATGTTCTGAGGCCAAAATCGATTTTGTGACGATGACACATGTTTTTCATAATGCGAGTGACATTTGGGTCATAGCACATAGACCCAACAAATTTCTTATCTCTTGTTTCCCTCACAAGTGTGGACCTGGTTGAGTTTCCGAGTCTCTTGTAAATCGAATCCACCAAATGATTTCCATAGCCATGGTTTCGGGCGATTTCTTTAATTTTTGCAATTTCTTGTTTCTTCAGCCGGTTGCTGGAGGAGTGTGTAATGGCTCGTTGTATCATAAAACGAATGGCTGCAAGTTTATGACATAGAGGGTGCATAGAGTTGTAAGGGATGATACAAGGGGCAGACATAGGCTTTCTGAAAACTGAGGTTTGAATAGTGTGATTTGTAATATTTCTGGTTAGCAAGATATCCAAAAACGGTAAGATTCCTTCAGTTTCCAGTTCCAACGCAAAATTCACTGACTGATGTAGTGAAGACATGAAATCCCTAAAATTCAATAATTTTTCTTCGGTGCCCAACCAGAAAACCAAAATATCATCGACATATCTCAAATATAAACCCAGTTCTTCAGGTAAAGGGTTCAACGCCAGGTGCTCTAGGTGTTGCATAAATATCTCGGCCAAAAGGGGTGATAGAGGGGAACCCATTGGGACACCCTCTTTTTGCCTGTAAATGATGTTGTTGAAGCAAAAGAATGAACGATTTTGAATAAGTCTTAGGGGCACTAAGAGTTGCGGCGATCTCAGAGACAGGCATGTCTGATTCTTTCAGTTTTTCTGCAATTAAAGAGTGAACCAGAGGCACAGACACATTAGGGTATAAGGCCGTAATGTCCAGTGAGGCTATAATGAAGGGAGATCCTTGACTACTAAAAGTTTGAATCCTCGACAAGGCTTCCTTTGAACTGGAAACAGAGTAGCCCTGAGTTAGGGTTATGGGTTTAAGGAATGAAGCCAAGGTTGCTACAAGTTGGCGGGTTGGTTTGGAGTGCCCCGATACCAGTGGTCGCATAGGTTGATGTTCTTTACGAGTCTTTAAGGTTCCAAATAACTCAGGAACTCTGTACCTATTTGGTGAGTGCATGTGAGAGGAGATGGTGGGCGGGAGAGTTCCAGAATTTCTAAGTCTGCCGAGTGCTGATACCATGGCATTTGTTGGATCACGGGTGACAATCTCATGCGGGATCTCCTGAATAGCAGTCTCCATTTTTTGGGTGTATGTAGCTCTGTCTAGAATGACTGCCTGACCAGTTTTGTCGGTTGAAATTATGGCCAGGTTCGAATCACTGCATAATTTCTTCAACTGAGCACGTTCGACTTTAAGCGATGGGTCATCAAGTTGTCTTCATCTTCGCAATGCCATGGTGATCTCAAATCCAGCCAATTCTTGATCATTTGCAGGCAGGTGGCAAATTATATCCTCGGCCTGCGGGATAAAAGTCAGTGTGTGTGTGTGTGGGGGGGGGGGTTAGACGGATATGAATACTTCAGCCCTCTGTTCAAAGCAGTTTGTTGAATTTGCCTAAGCTGAACGCTGCTCAGGTTGATGAAAGATGACTGGATAGTGACTGGATGTTGTTTTGGGCGGGTTTGGATATAGGCTTGATTTGTCTTGTCCGCCACCAAATTCCAAAGTTTGTGAATGTGAGTGCTCTGCAGTCTCGCGGCTTCCCTCAGAAGATTGGCATGAATCACAACAAGGTAATGATCAAGCAAACAACTGGATGTAGTCTTGGCCAATGCAAGGAAAGCAAGGTATGAGCGTCTATTTAGGAAATTGATGTAGCCCCTCTTTAATCTGATCTCGGAAGAGAAACGCTTTTTTTCGGCTGTTTGTAGAATATTATAATCAATTCTCGAGCAGGGGTTGATCCACAATGTTAAAAATTTAGGAACAACTCCCAGACACCAACAGTTCAACAAAAATTGAAGACGTGTCTCTTGCGTACACAGTTTATGACGAAAACCCGTAAAGATCTTGAAAACTCTGTCCATATTGATATGGTCGAAAGTGAACACAATGTGTGAGAAAAAACCAGAATACTCACAGTAACAAACAGCGGCTTGAAGATTAAAATAGATGAAAAGTTCATGCTCAGTTAGTCATAAAATGAGGTTGCCGTCTTATGCACGATTAGAATAACTAAAAGTTAAAAGAACTGATGCTCCTGTACACACCAAATGTGGTGAAGGTGATATGAATGACAGGTTAAAACAAACATGAGATCTTTCAATCCCTCTTGGGATCATCCTCAGATGTGCTCTCAAATTAGTGATTCCGACCCTTAAATAGTGATTCTGACCCTTGAATGCCTTAACACCAGATGACACAATCACCCATTCAGCGATTCGGAATTTCCCGTGAACAATCCCAGACATGCGCAGTGAACGCACAGTTTGATTCATGACACTTACCCCTTCTGTTATTTAAGGGTCGGAATCACTAATTTGAGAGCACATCTGAGGATGATCCCAAGAGGGATTGAAAGATCTCATGTTTGTTTTAACCTGTCATTCATATCACCTTCACCACATTTGGTGTGTACAGGAGCATCAGTTCTTTTAAATTTTAGTTATTCTAATTGTGCATAAGACGGCAACCTTAGTTTAAAACAAGCTTAGCTGAAGAAAAGTACAGCAGCTATGAGCTAGAGGTCCTAGCCATAGTCTGTACCCTGAAGAAGTTCCATGTTTATCTATTGGGCAATCGATTCAAAATCATCACTGATTGTTCAACATTCCAGAAGACCATGGACAAGAGAGACCTTGTCACATGAATCGCAAGTTGGGCCCTGTTACTGGAGGATTTCGACTACGAGATAGTACATAGACCGGGTCACAGGATGCAGCATGACGACACTTTGAGTAGGGACCCAGTCATCATTATAGGAAATGATACTTTGAGGGCAAAGCTGAGAAATGCCCAGTTGGGAGACGAACATGTTTGCACCCTTAAAGTACTCCTACCTGATAATGAGTCTCAAGAGTATTTTGAGTGGAATGACATTCTGTACAAGTTTGCCAATAGTGGTGAGCTTATTGTAGTGCCAAGAGACATGCAATCATATTAATTAAATTGGCACATGAAAGTGGCCATTTTTCAACCATTAAAACAGAAGTCATCAAACAAGAATTTTTGATCCCTAATCTAAGTAAGTTAACCCAAAGCGTAATCACAAACTGTGTCCCTCGCATATTAGCCAATAAAAAATGTGGGAAGAAAGAAGGGTTTTTGAACCCCATCCCAAAAGAAGACATACCCTTGTCTACATACCATGTCGAATTTATCGGCCCGCTGCCTTCCTCAAACAAAAACTATTAACGCATTTTATCAATAGTCGATGCCTTCACGAAATTCACTGTCAACTTTGGCAGAAGATGTATTAGATAAACTGGAGCTACAGCAGTGAACTTTTGTAAATCCTCTCAGGATTGTAACCGATAGAGGTCCTGCTTTTACCTCAAAGGCTTTTAGTAACTATTGTGTTGAAGAAGGAATCCAACATTTACAAATAGCCACAGGTGTCTCATGTGGGAATGGGCAAGTTGAAAAAGTTCACCGTACTCTTATACCGGTCCTGACCAAGTTAACTCTCAACGATGCAACGAAGTGGTTCAGACATGTGGATAAATTGCAGAGAGTTCTTAATAGTATGACGAGTCATAGTACAAGGTGGACACCATATGAACTTTTGACTGGTGTAAAAATGAGGAACAAAGAGGACATCATTCTCAGGGATCTCCTAGCAGAAGAGATGATGGAACAGTTTCAAGGACCAAAGAAGTTTTATCAGGCAAGAAGCAAAGAAGAATATTCAAAGGATTCAGGCTGAGATCAAGAAGACTTACAAGAAAAGAAAGAAGGCACCCAAATATCAAGTTGGTGACTTGATATTTGTTGGTGACAAGGACCAAAGAAGTTTTATCAGGCAAGAAGCAAAGAAAAAAATTCAAAGGATTCAGGCTGAGATCAAGAAGACTTACAACAAGAAAAGAAAGAAGGCACCCAAATATCAAGTTGGTGACATAATAGCCACCCAAAGAATGCAATTCAGCACTGGTCTGAAGTTAAGACCCAAGTTTTCTGGTCCGTATAAGGTGACCAGAATGAATACCAGAGACAGATATGAGTTTGAAAAGGTCGGTGATCATTCAGGTCCTATTGCAACCACCACCTCTGCTGATCTAATGATACGATTTTTTTATTTTACAAAATATTTTCATTATTCATAATGCATTCCTGCGCAGTTCAATCCTTCTTGATGAATTTACATTTTGTGCGATACTTCTTTTTGTAATGTGGAATCATGCGATAAAGCATAATATGGTCACATCTGATGTTGTTCATTTTGTATTTTTGTGCTGTATAATGTGTTTTGTGATTTGTGGGCCTAGTTAATTTCTCATACGATATGTCCCTAGGGGCAATGATCTCCAGGATGGACGAGTCTGTAGGATTTCTCTTTATTCAAATGGACTAACTACTTGTAATGACAATTCTGCCTCACAGATGGCGGAACAGTACATTCTACACGAGAACTGCAGGTAGTGAAGATGACGCCAAGTGAAGACAGCGGAGTTGGTCGTTGTTGTGGAATGAATCTGTTTCAGTTGTTATTTTAATCAATGCCTTGTGTTACTTGTGTTTTGTGTTCAAATAAAGTGTTAAGGATATGATGGCTGTTCATTGTAGTCGTAGTGCAAGAATGAATTCTCCTAGACGCCACGAGTTCTACATGTATGTGTGTACATCATTGTCAAAAAAATAGTTACACCCAGAAGGACATGTCAGACTGCAATGCTATTTGGGAGGAAGGTAAAGGTTACCAGGAACAATAAATGATTAAACATTGAGATTGATATAGGCAATATTTATTGAGCTACACAGCAATAAGTAGTATCTCTCAGTATGGTGGCAGGCGACCATGTTTGCTCACACAGCCTGCTAAACATCTTGGCATAGTGTTGAACAGGTTTCTAATGGTGTCCTGCAATAAGCCGTATCATGCAGCTTGAATCTTCGCATGCAGTTCTTGCAGATTGTGCGGTAGAGGTGGAGTGCGGATAGCGTGTCCAATAACATATCACACATTTTCAATCAGTGATAGGTTTGGCGATGTGGCTAGCCATGGCAGAGTGTCAGTACTTTGAATGAAAGCTTTCGAGACAGCACAGTATGCGGACGAGCATTGTCCTGTTTAAAAATTGAACTGGAGTGAGCGTTCAGAAAAGGTAGGACCACTGTTTGCAGGACTTTATTAACGCAACGTTGGGCTGTCAAAGTGCCTGTAATGAACACCATGGGTGATCTGGCATTTGCACCCCACACCTGGACACCAGGCCTTCTGGACGTGTGACGCTTGACAACAAATCGTTCATCTTGGTACTGACAATGGTGCCTCCACACGCAGATTCAGTGGTAGTCTCCTCCAAGACAAAAGCGGGACTCACCATTGAAGAATACCCGTTGACATTCTCAGTAGCTCCATGACAATATGGCATGACACCATTGCACTCTTTGGCGATGATGCAATGATATTAAGGGCAGTCGTCATAACGGTCTGTGTACGTGTAGTCCTACATTGTGCAACCATCTGCCGATGGTGCTGGCACTAATCGGATAATGCATGGAGGGCACCACTGCTCACTAAATATCCACAATCGTGGCTGTTGGGCCACTCTGTGCATGTCGGACAACCCATCAGTCCTCTCCCTCCGTGGTTCTTCTAGGTCTCCCAGACCCTTTCTGTCGCTGCTGCATGTCTTGTTCTATCCACTGCAGCCAACAGCATGCTATGGTGATATTTCATGACCAGTATGGCACACAATACTACAATAAGACCATTCCACTTCCTGGAGCCCAACAACGCAGCCCCTCTCGAACTCCTCCAACTGCTTGAATTGCTTCTGAACTTTTCTCCAAGGCATAGTTCACTTGTAAAGTATGCAACCAACACAACATCACAAGTCGGAATGGCAAGTACACGCAATGGGAAGACCTTATATAGCTGGTCAAGCACAGCGCTATGACCCTTCCTTGCTTGCGTCACATGAGCAACTGAGCGTGATACTCGAATCATTTGCATGCCTCACGATGTCAAACCTACCCACCAAGTTTCATTCCTGTCAGTTGCTTTCTTCTGGGTGCAACTATTTTTTTGACAATGAGTGTATGTCTAAGTAAAACTAAGATTCTAAAATGGTGATGAATACACTGAAACCTGAACAATGTCCCTCATGCAAAAGATAGCTTCATATCTCCAAAGACAGCTGACGGTTCCATTAAATAAGAGAGAAAGATCAAGGAATATTGTGAAAAATTGCCAACATTGAACATGGTCTTGAATGCAGACTGGAACAAAGTTCCTGATGCAAAAGATGATTTCACAGTTCCAAAAACCAGCTGGTGATTCCACTAAACACGAGAGAAAGATCAAGGAATATTGCGAAAAATTGCTGATATTGAAGATGAGCTTGAATGCAGATAGGAACAATGTCCCTGATGCAAAAGATGGTCTCATAGCTACACAAACAGCTGGTGATTCCATTAAACAATACAGAAATACCAAGAAATATTGTGAAAAATTGCTGACATTGAACCAATGATTCATACACTTTTTCAACCACAGAAATTCAGGACTTTTCCAAGACATTTCCAGGACTTTTGAACCTTTTTCCAGGACATATAAGACAAGCACTCCTACTTAAAATATAGTGAAATCATAGGCCTGCTCAACCTGTAACCTACAACAAACAACTCCCTACATGCTTGAGCAAACTTAATACAGAATGTTGAAAATGATGTCTGCAGCAGCTAATAAGAAACTTAGAATCACAGATAAATACTGAAATACCAAAACTGTCACTGAAAATGTAACCAGGTTTAATTTCTACAAAACTTTTATATACATTACACATTAATGATTTTGAGGGGGGGGATTTCTACTTTGGTTTACTTATTGAAGCAAATTATAGAATAAAAAAACCCCAATAATTTCAAAAATATATAGGTATAAAATCTGTAGTTAAGACATAAATGTGGCATTACTCTTGAAATGCTTTCATATACTATACAATCAATATATAAAATACTATTTATATTTAATTATTTTGAAATGAAGCTTACATTGGAAATTTAAGGATAAGGAAAGGTGAAATATTTGAAACTTTTTCAAAGGAACAAAGGGAGTATTGTTTCTTAAACAAATATTCATGGGAGCAAGGATTTGTGTTACATTTTATTTAGGAAAAAAATTTCAACATAATATTGATGCTCTAGCTATGTTTTAAATTTGACCTCACCAGCAAACAAAATATGCACAAACATTTTCAAAATGAAACAAAAGAGAATAACAGGAAAACTTTTAATCCAAGGGCTATGTGGATAGCTGCATTCATTAGTGGTAAAGGCAATTTAACTGGGCATAATTAGAAAACTAATTATTGAAAATGGAAACTGATCAGTTAGCTAAGAAAATACTAAGAAACAACCAGATTTAAGTTTATGATATTAGAAAGCATTTTGGTTTTATGGCAAATTTTACATAAAGCATTCATTAGCATATTTCAGTAAAGGTCAAAAATATGCCACAAAAAAAGTCAGCTACTTACTTCCATCAGTGGCTAAAAAAATGAAAGTTACAAAAATTAACAACTGGCACGCAAAAAGTTTCTCATTGCAGAAGGAAGGTGTCAGTGACAAAGATATTTTCAAATTGAACAGTTAAAAGAAGAGATATAGAAGGAAACATGATATAACTATGCCTTCTAGCGGAAGAGTTTTGCATAATGGAAAAGTTGAAAATAGGCGAACAGTATTTTTCATGGTGAAAGCTACACTAAGAAAAAAGAACTTTTCAAATACGCCTCCCAGAAGCTGAGATAGCAAGAAAAAGATTTCGATCTTTACGCCCCTTAGCGTTAAAGTTGCGCATTATATATTGTGGCAAATGGCAGATGGTAAAAAACAAAATTTCTCAATAGGGTTTTTAGAAGCCGAGATACAGATGCAAACAGAAGTACACAAATATCAGCTAGTGCCAGAACTGTGAACTACAACCTCAAATACAAACCTAAATGTTATGTAAGGTAAATGGCACCCCAGGTGTCACAAGAATTTTTTAAATCGGACATTTAGAAGTAACAGATAATAATAAAAAAATGACTTCGCACAATACATTAAATGAAATGAGAAACTCACCGTCTATGTATGATATTTAACAAAATACGAAAGATATTTACAGTTAAAATATCCCACTAGCACTTTCGGGGTAACATTTACCCCATCATCAGATAGAATAGAGGCAATGTAGTACTGCTTTATATAGTTGTGCAACGATGCATTATGGGTATAAGTCATCACACGTCGCATGGGTCATGGCCGTTGCCATTATAACAGCGTAAAGAGTATAATTTCACAAGTTATTAGTTTTAACATATCAGTACAAGGATTCGTTACAAATACAAAGTTATGATCAATTTTATATATTGTTGGAATTATAAAGATATATTACTATAATTTAAAGTTCAGGTTAGTAATACGCTCTTCCCAAATTCTTGATATGTTCACACCCAAGTAGTCATTACAGCCTTTGTCCCCTAAAGCTTCGTTATACATACTTTCAACAAAATGCAGCGAATGTATATATGCTGGAGTGTCCAGTAGCCTAATGTTTTTCCAGTCTGGTTGTACAATTCCGTTTACCACATTCCTAGATAAAGATGTGTTATTGCTGTTGGTTCGTATATCGTATTTGTGTTCCTGGACACGGATACCCAAGCTTCTTGGTGTCGAGCCTACGTAGTTGCTAAAATGTTCTCCTGTCGAGGGGTCCACATGCTGACCCTTTCATTTTAGCCTCTCTAGATATAGTTTCACTGTACCCTAATGTACCTGTGGACGCCACTCATCATATCATAGAGGCCAAACTTGCTGAAATTGATGTTCCCACTACTGAAATCTCAGCTATTATGAACACACTTCGTTTAGTCAAACGGCGTTCGTATTTCAAATTTCTTGACAGAATCTATTTACAAACAGAGGGTTTCCCCCATAGGATCCCCACTTTCCCCAGTTTTAGCAGAAATCCTGCTAAAATACATTGAGAACAAAGTTCTCAATGAATTCCCTTTAGTATCGCCAACACACTATCATCAATATTTCCTACTATCAGGCTCACGATAGAACTTGAATCTAATTTCTCTCTGCCTTTTTTTGATTTTCGTTTATTTCGTGATTCAAATACTAACTCACTGTCTTTTTGTGTCTATCGAAAGCCTACTGATTGTAACAGCCTTATATCGTTTAATTCTTCACATCCAACTCCACAAAAACTTTCTGCTATCAATTTTCTTTTTAGAAGAGCCTTCACGCATTCTTCAAATGATAGTCATTTCCAGTCTGAGATACAGTTCATTCTTAAATTAGCAGATAAACATGGATACCCCAAGATGATGATTAATAGGTTATACACTAGAATATCCAGTGAACGAACTATTAATCTGAAGCCAGATACAAGGCCTAATAAACAATTTGTAGGAGCATTGGACCAGCACCCCCATATCACTAACACACTATCTCGTATCTGTTCAAAGCATGGTATACAATTCGGCACCCGCTCGAAGAACCTCCTATCATCAGTTAAAAAGGATCGAGCAACAACAGCTATTATGAACAAATGGAGTGTGTATAATATTCCACTGCTGGACCCCTCGACAAGAGAACATGTTAACAACTACGTAGGCTCGAGACGAAGAAGTTTGGGTATCCGTGTCCAGGAACACAAATACGATATACAAACCAACAGCAATAATACAGCTTTTTCAAAGAATGTGGTAAACGGAATTCTACAACCAGACTGGGAAAACATTAGACTACTGGACACTCCAGCATATATACATTCGCTGCATTTTGTTGAAAGTATGTACATCGAAGCTTTAGGGGACAAAGGCTGTAATGACTACTTGCCTGTGGACATATCAAGAATTTGGAAAGAGCGTATTACTAACCTGAACTTTAAATTATAGTAATATATCTTTATAATTCCAACAATATATAAAATTGATCATAACTTTGTATTTGTAACGAATCCTTGTACTGATATGTTAAAACTAATAACTTGTGAAATTATACTCTTTACACTGTTATAATGGCAACGGCCATGATCCATGCGACGTGTGATGACTTATACCCATAATGCATCGTTGCACAACTATATAAAGGAGTGCTACATTGCCTCTATTCTACCTGATGATGGGGTAAATGGTACCCCGAAAGTGCTAGTGGGATATTTTAACTGTAAATATCTTTTGTATTTTATTAAATATCGTACATAGACGGCGAGTTTCTCATTTCATTTAGAAGTGCAGATATTGAGAAAAATAGATTAAACATTTGTGCCCCCTAGCGGCAAAATTGTGCATTATTTTGATAAAAAATACACACAAGGAGTTTTCATAGTTAGTAGCATGTGATCAACAAGTAATTTTTTTTCCATCCAGTTTCAGCCCTGCAGATATTACTGTGAACGGAAATGTGAATTTACACCCTCTAGTGGCACACTTGTGCATAAAAAAAAATTGAAATTATATCGTAAACATTTCACACTGAAAATGCTCTCCACAGAGAAAGAATTTTTCAAATCAGACTCCTAGAAACAGAAATATCGACAAAAATAAGATACACATCTACGCCTAGTGGTGGAAAAACTACAGCATTATTTTAAACAGGAAGTATTCTTAAAAGGTTTCCCGAAGTGAGCTGTTTTGGTTTGCCAAAGAATTTTTTCAATCGAGTTTCTAATAGCTAAGATTTTGTGGCAAATACATCAGGAGAAGAAAGAAACACTTACACCCCTGGTGGCCAAACCATTCTTCACCAAAAATTAGAAATTATAAGCAAAACATTTTCTATCAAGAACTGTATCCAACGCAAGGAGAGTTTTTTAAATCTGACTATAAGAAGTGGAAATATCGGGAAATAGCGATTTACCGTTATGCCTCCTAGCGGAAAATCTGTGCATTACTTGAAAATGAAACTGTAACTAAAATAGTCTTCAATATAAATGGCATCAAAAGGTCAAAAAAAAATCCTCAATCGGATATTTAGAAGCAAATATATGAAATAAAGTGTACCTTGAATTCAATAAGATGTGCACATCAGGGGGAAAAAAAATGGAATGCAAGGATAATCATTCTCACGTTTCAAGCTTCCCAATACAAAAATAATTGTACAAAACGACCTAATAACCTAATAGTTGCAGAGATGTGGTGTCCCTGGCCGGACAGAGGAAGTCAAAACATGTGCATGATCTTTGTTTACAAAAGACTTGCCTGCAGCAAAGATTTAATGCAGCTTCAGTACTGCTGACAGACAAGAAAACCAACAGTCCCCCCCCTTTGCAGAGGGCAGGGAGAGAAATTTGTCAGACATAAGTTATATCAATAGAAAAATCCTTAACTATAAAACATTGCACAGACAAAAGGGCAGGAATGGATAAAATTCCAGGACATGCAACAGAATTTTAGGACATTTCCAGGACTTTTCCTGGACAACATGGAATTCCAGAACTTTTCCAGGATTTCCAGGATGCATACAAACCAGGTGAACCAAAAATAAGATTCTGAAATGGTAATGAATACACTGAAACCTGAACAATGTCCTTGATGCAAAAGATGGCTTCATATCTCCAAAAAAGACAGCTGGTGATGCCATTAAACAAGAGAGAAAGATCAAAGAATATCGTGAAAAATTGCTGACATTGAACATGAGCTTGAAAGCAGACCGGAACAATGTCCCTGATACAAAATATGGTTTCATAGCTCCAAAAACAGCTGATGATTCCATTAGATAATAAAGAAAGATCAAGGAATATTGTGAGAATTTGTGGATATTGAACCAAAAATTCTGAAATGGTAATGAATACACTGAAACCTGAACAATGTCCCTGATGCAAAAGATGGCTTCATAGCTCCAAAGACAGCTGGTGATTTCATTAAATAAGAGAGAAAAATCAAGGAATATTGTGAAAAATTGCTGTTACTGAAGATCAGCTTGAATGCAGAGATGTTTACAGAAGGAAAATAAACAAAAATCAAAAACTTCTTTATACAATCATGAATGATGCATTGAGCAACATAGGTATTTTCATCCCTCAAAAATAGGGAACCTGTATTTCTATTAGTATAACGAAAATTATGAGTATTCTGCAATAAATGTAATTTTCAAATTAAATAAAAAAAAACAGTTTACTGCTGTATTTAGACAAGGATAGAGAGATATGTATCTTTTTTTCCCAAAATTTTACCAATTTTATTATTAATTTGGATGCATATGGCATTCTAAGTAACACTTTTTATTTTGCATATCTACACTGCTGCAATTAACTCTGATATCAGCCAGCCTCAGTTCAAATGACACTTGGATATGCCACAAATATCATGGTCCTTGGGATCACATTATACCTGGCTTCTACTCCACAGATAAAAGCAAATGCAAATTCACTGTATTGTTCCAACCAATTCCAACTGCGCATGAAGTTATTAAGCTGCAGTAACACTGATTCTTAAAAAAAGATCTTGGCAGAGTGAATGTAAGATGTATGGAATACCAGATCAAGGGAGTTAGGTGAAGAGATCAATTAACATGGATTAGATGCACTGTGTACAAGTATAACCAAAAAGGAAGTACCTGATACAGAAGTAGAGAACAGGCTGGTATGTGGTCTGGAGAGTTGAATGGTAAGATACAGCAACATACTATAGGTATGATTTTAAGTGATTTACATAATTCACTATAGGTGCATAAGTGAAATTCTCTTAGGTGAAAGTGAAGCTTCAGAGAATAGTAACTGTCATAGTGAAAGCTCCTTGTAACCCTGAGCCTTCTGATAAAAAGGATGATTTAAGGAAAAAGCAAAGCATTGTTTTGAACCAGTTTGGTGCTAGAGAGAAAGTTGTCCTGGCAGGGGATTTCAGTGTTGGATTAGATGTTCAGAATGAGATATTCAGTTTTGGGCATGTTTAATCATCATAATGGGAATGAAAAATATCAAATATTAACAGTTTCCATTGAGAACTGTTTTTGTGTATATATCTGACACGTTTTTCAACCACAAACGCATCCACACATATACCTGGGATCATATAGGCGTAACCACTGGGGGTGGGGGTGGGGGTCAAAACCCTCCCAGATTTTCAGAGTCAGGGATCTCTAATGTAAAGGACCCACCCCCAATTTTTCGGTAATATAATTATATAATGCATACTTTTTATGATGTGAACCAACTAAATTTAATAATATAAGATTGTAATTTTTCATAAAATGCAAACACGTGCATAATGTGTATTTAGTAAAACAGCGATATTGATTCCTAATAAGCAAAATCCGTTCTACAACTTTGTAATTTACATTTCTGCCCTACCTATCATAGTTTTATGGTTGTGTTCGCTAAGTTTTACAATTCGCCAACAGAGGCACCTATATCGTGCCCGTTAGACCGTGCCTCAGCAACTGCTTTGCTCCTGCATGTGTAGGGGACGAAGGTCCGAAACTCTATCTTATGCAGTATGTATATAACAGGGTTCCCACTCTTTTTCTCCCATAAAAAATAAGCACTTTTTAAGGACTTTTAAGCACCTATTGAAAAAAATTTAAGGACCTCGGCAATTACACATGAACTAGCTTTATATACATATAGAAGAAAATGTATGTAAATACATTTTCTTCTATATGTACTGAGTGGCCACTTTATTATGACCACCTGATAGTTTTAAGCAAATGAGCTATGGCTGCATGCTGTTGCCGCCACAGGGCAAGGCTAGTATAAAAAAGGGAAAGCTTAGTACTTGTTACAGTAGAAGAAGTGATTTTTGGGTGACGAGATGGGTAAAAAATGCGATTTGACGGACTTTCAACGTGGGATGATTGTAGGAGCTCGGAGCCATGGAGCGAGTATCACCGAAACCGCCGCATTTGTGAAATGTTCCAGAGCAGCTGTTGTTAAAGTGTTTAAAGACTGGACTGTCAGCCAAAAAACTGGGTCTCTACGTGCAACGTGTGGTTGTCATCGACTAGTGACTGCTCGGGAGAATGGAGAGTGTCCAGACTGGTAACAGACAACAGAAGGGTAACTGTGCAGCAAATTACAGACCATCTTAATCAAGGATCCCCTCAAATTACCTCTGCACACACTGTTCACTGTACATTGCATCGGATGGGATATGGCAGCCGAAGGTCTAGGTTCGAACACCTTTGCTGTCTGCAGTTAACAAGAGAAAACGTCTCCAGTTCGCACAGGAGCACAAGGATTGGACAGTCGATAATTGGAAACAAATTATGTGGTCCGATGAATTACGTTTGCAGTTGCACCATGCCGATGGCCGAGTGAGAATTTGGCGGAAACAGCATGAAAGCATGAACCCCAAAAATGCATTGCTACAACCCTTCGAGCTGGTGGAGGCAACCTTATGGTTTGGGGAATGCTTTCCTGGCATGCTTTGGGCCCTTTAATTAGTGTTGATCAACGTCTGACTGGCACATCATATCTAAACATCGTTGCGGACCAAATGCATCCTGTCCTGTGGATGGTTTATCCCAATGGTGATGGCTACTTTCGACAAGATAATGTGTCCTGCCATAGTGCTCGTATTGTACAGGATTGGTTTCAGGAACATGCCGGTGAGTTTACTTTGCTTAGGTGGCCCCACAATCTCCAGATCTCAACCCCATTGATAATTTGTGGGATGAAGTTGAACGAGCCATCAGACAGCTGGATCCACAACCCTGCAATCTCACACTCCTGGAAAGTGCTATTCATCAAGCATGGTCTCAGATTCCACAAACCACCTATTAATATCTCGTGGAGTCCATGCCACGAAGAATCGACGCAGAATTACAGACGAAAGGTGGCCCAACGAAGTACTGAGAGGGTGGCCATAATAAAGTGGCCACTCAGTGTATAAAAACACAAACTTTTTTTTTCTCAGTGTCTAGGCTCCAAATATTAATTAAGTATAGCTTTGAAAAATGACGATGATGGGCAAAACTCAGTTGACAGATTAGCTGCCCATAAACTCTTAATTGGTCATTTTCGTGGACCACGTGAGTTCGTATGAAATGCTATACCTAATAAATAAAGGTAACTTGATCACGCTAGTTGGTTTAGTGTTTCTTTACCAATGATGACGTGCATTCATTTCTTACATCTGCTAACTGAATTCCTTTGCAGTCAAACACCACCAACTCACTCAAAAACTCAGTTGACAGATTAGCTAAGAAAGAAACTCTTCAATCCTTCCTTGGTGATATATCACCCCCTCCTTACTTTAGAACTCCCAGGCTTTTCCTGCAAGTGAAACTGCACAAAGCTGGTAACCTCATCAGACCTTTAGTTGAATATTCTTTTTCTACAGCAGTAAACCTTGAAAAGAGATTGGTCCTCAAATGCAAATCCCTGGCAGCCAACCATCCTCATACTGTTGTCTCTACTTCAAACTTCATCCACAAACTTCCTAATTCCTTTTCTCCTAGTGTTAATCTGTATACTCTTGATGTAGAATCGCTGTTTCCCTCTGTACCATATTTTGAGTCCTACATGCTCCTCATGAAGAAATTGATTCTTCATTTTGAACCCCCCGGTACTCTTATCAAAGATATTTATGATTGTTTCCACACTATTCATCAACACAGTTGTTTTGTTTTCAACAAAATTGTGTATAGGCAACAATCTGGTCTCCCCATGGGCTCACCTCTTTACCCTCTGCTTGCTGAAATCTACATGCAACATATTGAAGTTTCCATCATTCCTCAACACCCTTTTCAACCTTCCCTATGGTTAAGATATGTAGACGACATTTTCATTAGCTGGCCACATTCCGAGTCTGAACTACAGACACTGATCAACTCCATTACGGAAAAATTTCCTTCCATTAATCTCACTATATCTAAGGAAGTAAACCACAAAATTGATTTCCTGGATGTATCTATCTGCAGAAACGCTGATCTCTCCATTACTCGTTCCGTCTATCGATAACCTTCTGCGGCCACTAACATCATTCCCTACAAATCTTGCACCCTGCATCTCTACAAGCTTGCAGCATTGAAGTCCTACATACACAGGGCTCATATCATTTGCAACAACCAACTCTCTCTTCAAGAAGAACTCTCCAAAATTTCTACAATAGCCCTCTCTCATGGTTTCCCTGCTCTTACAGTCAACTCCCTCATAAAGAAATATGAAAACCATTCAAAAATTGAATGCCTCCTTCCTCAAAAGAAAGAAAACCTGAAATTCTGTGGTTCTTTTCCTTACTATCCTTCCTATGCTTATAAGTTACAGATTCTTTTTAGAAGTTTTGGTTACCATTTTGCCATTAAATCTACCCCAAACATCTTGAAACTTCTACAAAGGGATAGGGACAAAGTTGTAAGCCTGAACCTCCCAGGAGTTTACTGCATTCCTATCTCTTCTTCTACTGGGGATAACTTATACATTGGAAGCACATACAGGAGCATTAACCATACAATTTTAGAACATAAAAAAGATGTTTCGAAAGCCAATCCTATAATACTGCCTTGTCTATTTTGACAATGGAAGACACATCTGCAGTTCCCCACTGGAACGAAGCAAAACGAATTGCTTCTTTTGACAATCGTTTTGCCCTCCGTTACCGTGAAAGCCTGGAAATTATTTTCAACTCAATGACTTGCAATTCCGAAACTCCTCTCTACATTCCGATGATCTGGAGATCAATTCTAAGTTTTGGCAACAAAAATAGGAAAAATTCAAATGTAGAATCTGGTAACAATCTTAGTCCTCCATTGGCGTGATGAAGACCTAAGATAAGATCGAAAGCTTTCAACTTACGAACTTTTTTGTAAAAGTTTTCATTTAACGTAACTAGCGTGATCAAGTTACCTTTATTTATTAGGTATAGCATTTCATACGAACTCACGTGGTCCACGAAAATGACCAATCAAGAGTTTATGGGCAAATGCGGAAAAATTGAAAAAAAAAAAAAGTTGGAACAAAATTAAAAATAAGCACCTTTAAGCACTCCGAACAAAATGAAAAATAAGCACTTTTAAGTACTTTTTGCTCTTTTGGGGAAAATATAAGGACTTTTAAGCACCCCAAAAAAATATTAGCACTTTTTAAGGATATATAGTGCAAAAACAAAACAAAATTTTGACCAAGAGAAACAAAAATTGATAAAAAGATCAGCAATCACCAAATACATCATCCGAACCAGGCTAGCTTCAAACGATGAAAAATACCAAATATAAGAAAGCAGGGAAGCATATTAATGACTGACCCTTTGTCGGCTTCGTCAAGGGCAAGCAACAAGAAAATCCCTCACTAATATACTGAGACCAGAGAATGGTGGGTTTCTGCTATTTTAGTTTGCTTAAAGGGTCAATTAAATTTAGTGAAATAATGTCAATAAAAGGGATTACTAATAAAAACCAGAACCCAGCAAACTAAAACACATTTGCCCAACCTCACAAAAAAATAATAAAAATCAATAAAGAGAGCCAAACTCCCTAACTCAAATCCAGTCAATAAAAAACTCAACCAATAAATGGTACAAAAGGGATACTTTAAAACCTGAAACAATTTAAAAAAAAAAAAAAAAACTACCAGCCAAAAATAAACAGAAAGAACCAAAAAAATTTCAAAAAATACACATAAACAAAAATTAAAATAAAACCAGAAAATACATCCAACCAAATTGAAAAGAAAGCAACAGCCAATTTTATGAAAAAAGAGTTATAAAAAAACCCAAGGAGCAAAATACATTTGTAACTCCAAGAGTGAACAAGCAAACTAAGTTGCATGCCACATAGTTGCAAAGTAAAATCCCAATACCCACAGCAAAAGCTTAAAAAATTATTGTGCAAAATAAAATAAAAATAAAAATAAAATATAATTTTAACTGAATACACCAAAGGGCATGGTTTCAAGCCCCAGTAAAGCAATTTTTAACCCAATATATTCAATAAAATATAAGAATTCATCTTAGTGCAAACTCACAAATCCTAAATTAAAATATAAGAAGACTTATTTACAGTTAATGTAATGTATAACAATTTGTCTTGCTTGGCTATAACCAGCAACATATTTACAATAAACTTCTTTTATCATTAGGCCCACAGGAAGGCCCAGAACTACTAAAATGACTTCAAACAATACAAAAAGATGTAGGAATGCTACAGAAAGTTCGAATGCAACAAAAGGCAACTCTAAAGCTGATAGCCTGCTTGAAATTGGTGAAAACAGTCCCCCCCCCCAAATATTATTCCTGAAAGAAAAGTTAAATAAGTAACAGGAGCAAGCAGTACATCTCTACCATGCCTGAAAACAATAATGCACCACTTGCTGCTACATCTATGGGGTGAACCAACGAGAATTCAGGGGCAGGCCCTTTCAGCGCCATCTAGCGTCCAATTTTAGAACCTTCCTGTTGGGAACAGTTCAAGCCCTTAAGTAGACTTCAAAAAACAGAATTAATGCCCTGAAAAAACCCTTACAAGTTATCAGTGCAGCCCAGAATACTAATAATGCCCTTCCTGTTAGCAGGGAGGCATTTCTCTGCTCCCAGTTCATAAAGTATTATAATACCTAAAATATCACCATTCCTCCCAAGCCTTTGAACTTTAACTATTACTATTTTTTTAAAAGAACTTTTTATTTTTATATTATTTTTAATGCATTTTTCTAGGGGTTTTTTTTTGCTTTTTAAAAAAAATATTTTTTAATATATTTAACTTTTTTTGGGTATCAAAAGAGAGGACCAGAATTGTGCATTATAGGTTCCTTAGTTGATTGCTAACAACATCCTTGCCTAAACGTCTAGAATTTAGCTTTAATTTAAACAATTCATTCAGTTAACAAGATTTAAATTAAATTAAGCCTTCCATCCTAATTCTATTTTTGAGAACTATTTTTCTTAATGCGATTTTTAAGAAGCCCTTAGGCACTTGGTTTTCAAGAAACTGTTTGATTAGAATAATAACATGTTTTTCTAGTTCAGAGTTTAAGCTACATAATCTAGAAAGCCTTAATACTTGGGATATGAAAACATTTTCTATAACTTTATTTGAATTATTTATTCCACCACATACCATATTTAACAATTTTAAATTTAAATTGATTTATCTTATCATAAAGACTTATAATTGGGTTACCTGCATTGAGATTAATAATTAAATCTTAAAAATCAAGTACTTGGTTATTATCATTAGTTTTATTAAGTTTAAGGCTCATAGGATAAATAGCAGCAAAGTCCTTTTCTATGTTTCCTGAATTATCAAAGCAAATGAGGTCATCAATATATCTGTAGGTATGAGAGTAACTTTCTTGATTGGAAGAATTTAACTTCATGAATTGATATTCTTTTTAAAAAACAGGAACAAGTTGCAAACGCTTGTACTATGTGTACTTTCTATAGGTATTCCGTTAACCTGTTTGAAAAACTTGTTATTGTAAAGGATAAAGTTATTTTTGATACAACAATTCAGAAGGGTATGCTAAGTAGTTTCCAAAATAATGTTGGAGATTTGAAATTCATTAAAGAGTAGCATGAGTGTACTAATAATGTCTTCTATCGGAAGGCTGGTATACAGGTTTTCAAAGTCATAGCAATTAGCCTCTGCAGGCGTGTTATCAAATATTTCCAAAATGACCTCAGCGTTGCTTTTAATAATCCAAAAATTCTTACATGTTAGGTTTACTTTGGATTTAACAATGTTTAATACCTGTTTCAAAACTGATTCAAAATACTGATCTATTACTTTTTTAGGACTTTTGGTACCACTAGCTATGAATCTAAATTTCACCAATTCCTTATGAAATTTTGCAGTAGCAAATAGATAAGGAAATTCAGGTTCATAACTGTATGCCATTCTTAACCCCAGCTGCTTGTGAAATGCTTTGATTTTATTGCTGAGTTCCTTACTGGAAGCTGAAGTAGGCTTATATGTAACTTTATTATGAAGTTCTTCCGAAATTAATTCAAAATAGAATTTTTTGCAAATAATGGCAAAATTGTTATTTGCTTTGTCCGTGGTGGTAAAAATGAAATGTTCTTGCAATTTAGAGAGAGATTTTTTTAAATCAGGAGAAAACACAAAAATGCTATTGTAAAAAATATTTTGTGTAGCATGATTATGTTTAAATTCTTGAAAAATTTTGCATTTCCATTCAGCAAAGGCCTCAATATGCATATTGTAGTCTAAGCTAGTTTTAATACTATATTTACTTAAATCTTGATAAAAATCATGCTCGATTCTGTCTTTAGATAGTTGGAAAGTAGGCCTGAACTTGGCCCCAAAACCTAAGATCCTTCTTAAATCAGGATGTTCAATGAAATTTAAATTACCAGTAATAATGTGCTTATGGAAATTATCATAAAAAACTGTATCTTGAAAATCCCAACACTTACAGTAGAAATCTACCAAAGTGTTAATGCTGGAAAAGAGACTTGTAATTCTTAACATATGATCCCAACTCCCTGACATATTTTAAACTTACTACTGTTCGGTGATATGGAATAGGAAAGGCGCTAGAACCAAAGAAGAACAATTTTCTGATATTGAGAGAGTCATAACATTTATTAAGAAACCTAATGGTAATATAGTTTTTGGAGTTAGACTTTTGGTTAATCTTACCTTTAAGAATAAATTTCAAGATATCGAACACAAGAGATACAACATGTGAGTCTATATTACCAGCTTGAAGATTCCAATATCTTAGGAAGGCCTTAAGTACATTGTGTTTAAAAGTTTTAAGAATGTGCATGGAGTTTTTCACAAAATTGTTGCTATTTTGGAATTCAAGAAGAGTCTGTTTCAAAGAATCAAAGTTAACAGTTTTGGAAGTTTTAACAAGTTTCTTACCTCTATTTCCTCTACTGCATGCTTGTTGTGGATACAAAGAGAAGAGCTCTCAAACGGCCACCTTAAACCGAGAATCTGCAATGGTAGAATTCAATCCATATGGGTACAGGACCTGTTGCTTAAAAATCTCAACTGATTCCATGGCCAGCCTGTCTTGCAAGTTAGGAATAATGTGCAGCACTTCGATACGCACATTATCAAACCCATGAAAGGTGGAAGTGCTTAAGTTCATGAGTGGAAATTCTCGTATCACTGTAATTCCCACCCCCACATTCAGGCTTAAATTTACTAACCAGCGACCTGTGCCCATTTACTCTAAGGTGCAATGGGTTCTTGGACTGCCCAATGTACACCAAATCACAAATGGTGCAAGTAAGTTTATAAATGGAATTAAAAACTTTTCAAAACTTAATACCTGTTTCATGTTGAAATTTCTCAAATAGCTTAGGATTCGCCGACTTACAGGTCAGTCACCTTTTATCCTTGCATATAATAAGATTCTTTTTGCCAGCTTTTGAGTACACATAGGGTCAGGGAGCTAGCCTGCCCAAGCGGGAGTATTAGGTTATCTGACACGGACTCCACACCTATCATTGTCAAAATCCAAGAACACATTCTGGCAGCAAGAGGACCAGCCAAAAAAGTTCCCTACACTCAACATCTGCCACAGGTAACTGCAGTCTAAAAATACAAACAGAAAATAGGTTTTTTTTTTGTTTTTTTTTTATAAAAATAATAAAAGAGACCTTTTGGAAAACCAAAACAAACAAAAAAATAAGAATTAATTAAATCCATAAAAAAATAAAAAACACAAAAAGGGAAGAACCCAAATAATCTTAGCAAAGCTAATTTCCAATTAAAATTGCACAGAGCTGCAAATGATAACATTATATCTCATGTGATTCTATCTTATAGTTCACATACAATCGAGGTTCTTCAGGAAGATGCTTTTTTTTTTTTTTTTTTTTTTATTGGAGGTTTAACGACCACCATGAGCAACTCAATGGGCTATAAGCAGTCGCCCGTCCCTAATTTAGGGTCACTGGTTCCAGGGAAGGGAGAGAGCCAGTGCCGTAAGACAAACACAACATCCATGCCTCACCGGAATTCGAACCCGGACCCCGTTTGGACGAATGATCAGAGGCCATCGCTTAGACCACTGTGCCACCGGGGCGGCGGAAGATGCTTTAACGTCTGTAAATTCTGTTTTACACGTTCGGTAAAGTGGATACAGTCTGTGGTGGTGCATTAACTTATTCAATTAAAATATAAATCGGTTAGAAGTCCTAAAGATGTTACTTACGGAATTGCGTGTTCAGTCCAGCGCCAGTAGTTATTGAGTTTCTTTTTACTTCCAAAGTTGAGTTTCTTAGTTACAATAAGTTAGTTACTTCCAAAGAAAGCTCAAGAATACCTGAGATTTAAAATAAATAGAGCGGCAACCAAGATCATGAAAGAAAAACACATAGAGATGCCTAATTTGATAAAATATGAAAGACAAGCACTTATGGAATTACAAAATAATCCATCAATCGTAATAACAACATCTGACAAAACTAATCAATTAATTATCATGGACAGGATAGAATATGATGAAAAAATGCAAAAAACCATACAGGACTTAGGCGTTGAAATCATAGACAAAGACCCAACTGAAAAAATAAAACGTACATTGATGACTTTCAAAAATCACAGTTTCCTTCCTGAGACGATTAAAAAGAAAGCATATCCTCCCACGGGAGCTACAACCCCGAATATCTATGGTAAAATAAAGACTCATAAACCTGGAAATCCACTTAGACCAATTGTTGCGAAAAATAAGTCACCTACGATAAATCTTGAACGAGCACAATATAACTTTTTAACTCCTATCTACAAACAATATGAATATATTATGAACAGTCCCACAGAGGTAATTGCACTAACACAGGATAAAGCAATCAATTGGAATAAGAAAATAAGACTTACTAGCCTTGATGTGATATCCCTCTTCCCGAATACCCCTACTCTGGATGCAATTGACCTCACTGTTGAAAGGTTGTGTGAAAATAAAATACCAACACAGCAAATTGATGACATAAGAAGAGCACTTCTTTTTATTGATAAAAACAATTATTTCAGTTATGAAGGCAAAATATATCGACAATTATCAGGAGCACCGATGGGATCGCCGATTTCGGGTTTGTTGGCAGAGGTTTTTGCAGAACATCGAAAAATCTATGAGACTGAAAACAGATATACCACAACCATCGATGTTTTGCAGATACGTGGATGACATCCTTATGGTATGGCAGCATGATGATAACCAGCTACAGCTGTACATAGATGAATATAATAGCTATTACGAAACAATTAAAGTCACCATGGAGCTAGAAAAGGATGGAATCTTACCATACTTAGACATATTACTATCTCATAAACAAAATAACATCGATTTCCAAGTATATCGAAAACCTGACAACATCACTAATATCATTCCTGAGAACTCTCACCATCCAGCACCTTACAAATTTGCAGCTTTCCGATCATATATCAATAGAGCGTTTACTCATACATCTAACGCCCAACTACTAAAAAATGAATTCAATTGGATAAAGAACACAGCAATAAACTTCGGTTATGATGTGAAGAAAATAAATAACCTTATTAATAGATGCAACCCTAGAAATAAACAACAAAGGAGTACACAGACTCAACAGGTAAAAAAATTTTGTGCATCATTACCATATTTACCGGAGATCACAACTATTATGAAGAAAACATGTAAAAAATATGACCTAGATTTTGGTGTACAAACGAGAGATATAACGAAATATCTTAGTAACTATCACAGAAAGATCCCAATCTTACAAAAAGCGGGTGTCTACTCTATACCAATAATAAATAATCAAAATAAAATCGTCAACCAATATATAGGCAGTACAAAAAGAAATATTAAAATCAGATTGACCGAACACATGAAGAACTGGAGCAGAAGAGAGAATAAAACAGCACTCACTGACTTCTGTTTGGATAGTCAATGTATACCCTATTGGGAAGGAATTACAATATTAAACCAGCAGAATAATATGAGAACAATACAAATAGCAGAAGCAGTAATAATAAATAAGACCAAACCATTTAACTGCAATAATAACAGTCCATACGACCTTTCGTACGCTTGGAGGAACCTGATCGAAACTGAGAAGAAATGGAAGGAGAGAGAGAGAGGAAGAGAGAAAGGAAGGGTGAGAGTGACGTAGATGAAGATAAAGTTGATGTGACCTGACACTAGATGGCATTGGCAATGGATTAAATGGGGAACATACGCACTGTGGACACGAGACTTTCAGATAGCAGACTTCGACAGATGGTGTGAAGTCTCCGTTGAAAACGCCAGGGTAGAGCCTAGGTGAAACGCGTGTCCGGTGATTGAGACTGTGGACAGTATGAGGTGGTGTATATAACGATTTTAACTGGAACCTTTTAAAGCTTTTAAATTTTTTATGAACCTGACCAAACTTTGAAGACTTCCTCAGCATTTCCAAGAGAGTGCAGCATTGACGAGATAGCCTTAAAGGCCAAGTACGACGTGGAACTTCAAGTTGTATGTAAATAGCAACTCTTAACTGAAGAATTTTTAATTATTATCTGAAAACCTTTACCCATTCAATATGATGTCGACATAGCCAGAACGGAGCTAACCCTAACAACTGGACATATCCGAAGTAGGGTACAACTTATAACGAAATGGCTCTCGAATTAACCATAACAAATGACCATATTGAAGCAAGATTCAACTTTGGACAAAGAAACTCAATAACCACTGACGCTGGACTGAACACGCAATTCCGTAAGTAACATCTTTAGGGCTTCTAACCGATCTATATTTTAATTGAATAAGTTAATGCACCACCACAGACTGTATCCACTTTACAGAACGTGTAAAACAGAATTTACAGACGTTAAAGCGTCTTCCTGAAGATGCAAATGATGAATTGAAAAGACATAGCAAAATCAAATTATGTGAAAAAACAAAAACCTTTATTCAAAGGTTTTTGTTTTTTCACATAATTTGATTTTGCTGTGATATTGTATATATATGTATGCATATAATGTGTGTATGTGTGATCACTCCCCCCCCAATTTTGAAACATGTTTACGCCACTGCCTGGGACAATAGTACTGTGGTAAGATACAGTGTAACAGATTTTGTTACGCCGTATTTACTCGAATCTAACGCACACCTTTTGTCCCTAAAATTGAACCTGTTTATCCGGGTGCGCATTAGAATCGGTGACAAATACCTGTATCGGGAGTCTTGCAAATGCCTGACTGTCTAGGATATCATCGTTGCGGTGCGCCAGCGAATGGAATTTCCTCTGAGTGTCTGACTGTTGCTATGGCCACTGACAATCTCCAACTTTTCCCATTCTTCCACATTTATTGAGAAGCTTCGACAAAAGATATAAAATACGGACAGTCACTTGACTCACAGTATTGTTTCCTGGAAGAAATACTTCATTTTCTTAATTGAACGTAGAGTATACTGTCTAGAGATGTGTTCTAAATGGCAGCATTATCCAGCAAAGTTTAAACTGCAGGTGGTTGCCTATACAGAGAAAAATGGCAATCACGCTTGTTTTAGAGAGTATAGAGTTTCAGAAGTGAATGTAAGGCTTTGGAGGAAGTAAAAGGAAAAGCTGAATCAGTGTTCCAAAACAAGAAAGAAGTTCTCGGGACCTAAGGCTGGTAGATTTCCCGAAACTGACAATAATCTAGATCATTTTGTGAAGCAGCAGCTTGCATCAGGTTTTCCTGTTACTGTAGAAATTCTTCAGGCAAAAGCACGAGAAATTTATCATGAACTTGGATCCAGTGTAAGGTTCACTGCTTCAAGAGGATGGATTTGCTGTTTTATGAAAAGAAAAGGATTTTCTTTGAGGCAGCGTACTTCAGTATGTCAGATAATGCCATCTGACTTTGGAGAAAATCTATACAGTTGTCTCTAGTACATCATATCAGTAAGAAAGCAAAGGCACCATGTTTTAAGCCAGATTGGGAATGCTGACCAAACACCATTGTATTTCGATATGCCATCAAATTACACTGTAGAAAGTATTGGTGCAAAGCAAGTTAAAGTGCTAACAACAGGAAACGAGAAGCTACAAATGACGGTCATGCTTTCCATTACCGCTGATGGCAACAAGCTACCACCGTATGTTTATTTCAAGAGAAAAACATTTCCGAATAAAGAGACTTTTCCTCAGAAAATTAATGCCAGAGTTCAAGAAAATGGCTGGATGACCAAAGAACTGGTAAAGGACTGGCTTCAAAAAGTGTGGCTTTGACGACCAGATGTGGGGCGATTGCGGTCCATGCTTGTATTGGATTCATTCAAGGGGCATGTAACCAACTCGGTGAAAACCAGGATTGTTGAAAACAGAACTGATCTAGTTGTTCTGCCTGGAGGAATAACTTCCCAACTTCAGCCTCTTGATGTCTGCATAAATAGGCCTTTTAAAGCAGCAATTCGTTCATGCTATATTGTGTGGCTTACATCGGGAGACACAGAACTGACAAAAACTGGATGTGTTAAAAAACCTTCACTCTCTGTAGTAGCACAGTTGATTGCAGATGCCTGGGAGTTCATTCCTAATGACTTAGTTAAGCGATCTTTTCTGAAGTGCGGCATTTCCAATGTGATGGATGGCACTGAAGACAATGCTATCTTTGAACAATCCAGCAGTGAAACCACAGCTGATAGCAGCAATGAAGATTCGTGCAGTGAAATATCTGAGGATGTAGATGGAGAGATGTCTGTGAGCAATGCATAATTTGGAGTAATGTGGAATTTAAATAAATTCAAGAATTGCCATATTTCTTAAGTTTTATAAGTTTGTATTTATTTCAAGTTTTCTTGCATCTTAGTATACGAGTATTAAGAAAAAACATAAGCGTAGCCAAGGGGGTGGTCCTCGGGTCCGGGCCCCCCACTGGAGGGGAGATTTAGTATGAATTTAAAGTGATATATATGTATATATGGGGCTTTCACCAATGAACCAAACCCATGGACCCCCCCCCTCAAAAGAAATTTCTGGCTACACAACTGAGAAAAATGTGCATTTTCTTAGATGAAAAGTAAGATGCACGTTAGATTCCAGTAAATACAGTACTTTGTTTCAAATATCACACATGACTTTGTACTGAACAAAGAATAAAAAAATTACCACTTTTAAATCATGATGGTAAAATGAAATACAAAATAAAAATAAAAATAAATGTGCTTTACCTGGCTGAGGAAATTTAGGAGTGTTTCCAAATCCTCCAAATGTTTTATCATATGAGTGAGACAACTGTGAATAGCAGATGTCAATACAGTCTAAACTTGGTGGGGAGCATCCAGTTTCTGATGGCTTTAAACTGGTAGAATGGGAAATTATATCCAGAATTCTAGAACCTTGATCCACCACTTTCTCTTTGTTTTCTTTCCACTAGTAAAAAAAAAAAATGATGTCAGTCACTTTAGGTAACAAAACTTCAGAATGTTTAACTTTAGGGAAATACATAACAAAATCAGTTATAAAATTCATACTTATCTCTAGTGATATTCCATTTGAAATTTCCAAAATTTGTATGGCTGGCTACCTTTACAAATCCTTTTCCTTTTGTTTTTTATTACTGGCTAATTTTCATGGAAAGCTCTTCATCTTTAGCAAGTGTTGTTATTTCACTTCACTGTCACTGTAATTGTTTTCGTTGACTATTTGGTTAACTTCTTCCAGTAGCAACAAAACACCAACCTATGTGATCACTGACAAGGCAGTCCTTTTAATTTTGTTTTTCTGGTGTTCTGTCAGATTTGTAATTATGAATCCCAGTTCACTCTGTAACCAGCTTCTCTTATATGACTTTCTAAACTAGTTCTGTTAAACATGTTTATACTTGCTAATTTATATTCTTCTATATGGATTTTCACTTATGATCTGTCTCTCCTATACAGCTACATTCCATGTTTAAATGACTTCTTGCATAAGTAAGATATATTTTTCAAAATGTTTAATTCTTGCATAAGTAAGATATGTTTTTCAAAGTGTTAGATATGTGTCTTTTTTTTTAATTTCATTGTTATCACCTGATGTCAGGACAATTTCCGTACTACTTCTTTGGAGTGATTAAAACAGATTTCTCTGGCAATTTTTTTGGTAGCTTTCATTTGTTTATTAGATGGACATGCATTTTTATTGTTTTTTTAATAATTCTATTAAAAATTATTTTCTGAAAGAATTGTCAATTCAGTTTGGTGTAATTATTTATTTAATTAGTTGACTTGAATTTATTTAGTTTTTTAATAAACTGGCAAGTGATACTTGAAATCTACAGAACAGCATGACTTTTTTGTTGTTGTTGTTGTTGTTGTTGTTGTTAGGGGTTTAACAATCACAGTGAGCAACTCAATGGGCTATAAACAGTCACTGATCCCTAATTTAGGGTCACTGATTCTGGAGAAGAGAGAAAGCCAGTGCTGTAAAACAAACACAACATCCACATCTTGCCAGGGTTCAAACTCAGACCCATCGTTGACGAATGGTCAGAAGCCAGCACTTAGAACACTGTGCCACCAGGGCTGCCAGCATGGCTTGAAATCTATGAATACCTTGGTACTCATCGTAATTTTGTATAACTGAATTATAAATTTTATCTGCTGCTATCTAAATAGTTAAATCCAAAATTGGGGGGGGTAATTATTTGTATAGAAGTTATTGTTTGCAAAATAATTAATCTGAAACAAAATAATGCTTGAAACGAGAAAAATTCAACATAACTGAAGTATCAAAATATTACACAAAACTGAATTACAAGAAATTTTTTTAGAAATTAACGATCTAGGTGAAATTATTTAGAAGAAGAATTAGCAAAAGAAAAAAAAAACCACTTAATAATGAAATAAAAACTACCAGAAGAATATTTAATCCCTACAAAATAAAATTAGTAAAATGCTTAGCAAAAGATTTGCACCAAGTTGAGACAATAAAACAACAATTTTTTCCAGATAGTAAACAATTTAAAAAACAATAATTTATGCAAGAAGTTATTTACACCACAGAACACAGCTGTGAACTTGCATCACTGGTGGCTTTTCAGGTGAAGTAGGTGAAGTGCCTCTTCACCTATTTTACTTAAAATAAAGTTTTATTCAGTAATTTGTATAATATATTCTTTTTTGCCTCTATTGAGTTACAAAATACTAAATTTTTTTATTAGATATCAATTCACATAGCGCATTCAATATGGAAAACAAGTCCTCATACACAAAACAGTGCAAGTGAAGAGCCAAAATGTGAACTCTTGGAAGCCTGCAGCTTTCGACCGAGTTGCTATGGTGACCATGACGTCAGCCTCCCCTATCTGGCACGCAAGTGAAGTGTTTTAGCTTTAGCCACCGAGGCTCTGCAGTTGAAGACATGACTTTCGAAGGATATCACAGTGAAATGGGACAGATTACCCAGGGTACCTTGCAATCTACTAGGGCTTTTTCCTTGCGGTGTTGGGGTACATGCTTTCTGAAAGGGATTTGTTTTTTCGTGCTTTGTGATTATTTGTCAAACAGTTTAGCTGTTACTGTAGTTTCGTGTATAGCTTAACTGTTAGCGATAGTTTTAATTTTCAGTATGTACAGGTTGTCCACAGAATTATCAAACCTGATTTCCCTGGCCAAATATATAAGAAATCCCTGACCTTACACAAATAGGTTTATTTGAGTTTTTCAATATATGTGCCATGATAATAAATAAAATTGAATTGGATAATTGAGAAACTTATATTAATTAAACGTGTTTCCATTTGACGTATAAAGTTTCCCAAATAACTGGTTCATTTAATTATTATTATTTTTATTTTATTTTTTATCGGTTGGTTGGTTGGTTGGTTGGTTGGTTGGTTGATTAATTTTAATGGCGCAAGGGCCATGGTTGGCCAAAGAGCGCCAGAAACAAGACAAACAAATAGTATTAAAAGTGTGGTAAAAAGCTCAAAATCTGACTGATCATGTAAAACTGAAAAATGAGAACGATGGAAGGGCTAAAAAAGATAATGGAACAAACAGTATTAAAAACATGATACAATGATTAAAATCTAGCTGATGCAGTAAAACTGAGAAATGAGGATGATGATAAGGCTAAAATCTAGATACGTTTAAAATAGTCAATTTCTTTAAAAAATGAAAATACGGCAACAGAGTCACAGTGGTCATTGAGGAGCCGCTGCAGTGTAGTGGCGTCCTCGGTCAACAAATGAGAATGAAAGAAATGAAAACGTACATCACGAAAACGAACACAGGTACACAGAAGATGAGTGACAGTGAGTCGGCAGTTGCACGTCTCACACATCGGCGCAGTGTCGCCACACAGCAAAAAGCGGTGAGTGAAACGACAATGCCCAATGCGGAGACGCGCAAGCACCACTTCCTCCCTACGGTTCCGACGATATGTGGATTTCCAAATTTCAAGATTAGGTTTGATACGATGCAGTTTATTTTCCACCTGTTGGTCCCACAGACCTTGCCACGTTCGCTTGATATGGTCGCGAACCAGAAAGCGGAAATCCCGATGAAACAGTGGCAAACGGTGTGACGACCAAAGAGGAAGCAGATCTAGCAGCCGCATCAGCACACTCGTTACCCGAGATTCCAACATGCCCGGGAATCCAACAAAATTGTATCTGGACACCGGCCTCGAGCAAGGAACGAAGAAGCCTTCGTACGGAAAGAAGAAAGGGGTGGTCACAGCAGTCCAACGATGACAGTGACTGTACAACACTCAAAGAATCAGTGTACACCGCAGCCCGTTGATGAGAGCCCGACTGAACATGAAGCAATGCAAGATACACGGCATGCATCTCCGCCGAAAACACCGTGGCCTCAGCTGGGATCCGCGCTACTGACACGTCATCTACACAGACAGCCGCGGATCCAACAATTCCATGCATCTTGGAGCCATCAGTGAAAATGGGGGTGTAGTCAAAATTGAGGTCACGGTGCTCAGCGAAGAGCTGCTGGTACACTGACGCAGGGGTTGAGGATTTGTCGAAAGATGTAAAGGTGGTATCAACCATGACACCAAGTGGGTGCCATGGAGAATCCCCAAAGCCCCTGGTCTCTCCAACAAGTGACAAGTCGAGCCCTACATCACGGGCTACGGCCGCCATACGAAGGCCGAAGGTTGAAACGCACGAGGGCCGGTTCCCAAATAAACGAGCATGCTGGGGATGAAAAACTGCATCGTATAAAGGATGGTCTGGAAGAGATCTAAGTTTCAGGTAGAATTGAATAGACAGCTGCAGACGGCGTAATTCAAGCGATGGTTCGTTCGCGTCAGCGTAAAGGCTGGGAATCGGAGATGTTCGAAATGCTCCCGAACAAAGACGCAGTGCTTGATGGTGAATAGTGTCCAAAGGCCGGAGAACGGAAGGACGCGCAGAGCCATACACGATACAACCATAATCCAGTTTCGACCGTATTAAGGAATGGTAAATGCGAATCAAAGACATCCTGTCTGCGCCCCATGAGACTCTCGAAAGGATCTTAAGAATAGATAGAGCCCGCAGACAGGAAATCTTGAGCCGCCGAACGTGCGCACGGAATGTAAGCGCACGGTCGACGGTCAGTCCAAGGAACTTGGTCTCCGGCAAAACTGGTATGGCTGCACGGTCTAAAAACAGCTCTGGGTCAGGATGGAGGCCGCGCCTCCGGCAGAAATGGACACACGCTGTCTTGTCGGGAGAAAGAACGAAACCATTGCTATTCGCCGTTTTAAAGATCTGGTTAATCGCAGACTGCAACTGCCTTTCAATAAAATGCATACTTGATGACGAGCAGAAAATGTGCAAGTCATCAACATAGACAGTAGCCGAAACCGCAGGAGGAAGATTTGTGAGAAGACAATTAATGCGAAGGATGAACAATGTGACAGATAAAATGCAACCTTGAGGAACACCTTGTTCTTGATGGAATGTTGCCGATAGCGTCGTACCCAGGCGCACCTGGAACACCCGATTGCGAAGAAAATTTAAAATAAATGTCAGAAGATTTCCTCGCAATCCGCATGCGTGGAGGTCACGGATAATACCGTGCCGCCACGCTCGATCATAAGCTTTTTCAATATCAAAAAATACAGAAACCAGGTGCTGCCTACGCACAAACGCCTCGCGCACAGATGTCTCAAGGTGCAGCAGATGATCGTGAGGTGAACGATGACGGCGAAAGCCGCTTTGTGATGGTGAAAGAACATGATGATATTCTAAAAAATGAATTAACCGGGAGTTAACCATGCGTTCAAGAACTTTACACAGACAGCTAGTGAGAGCAATTGGACAATAACTAGAGGGAGACTTGGGATCCTTGCCAGGTTTGGGAAAAGGCAGAACAAAAGCTTTTCGCCAGGACTCCGGGAAACTGTGCTCCGACCAAATACGATTGTAAAGGATTAGGAGATTCTCGAGAGACGACTGCGAGAGATGACGGAGCATGTCATAATGGATGCCATCGGGACCGACCGATGTAGCGCCGGACCGATGCAGAGCCACCCTGAGTTCAACCATGCTGAAGGGGGAGTTATATCCAGTGTCGAGAAAAGGCGCAAAGGAGATTCTCTGGCGTTCCGCAGTGGATTTAATCCTCAGAAAGGAGGAAGGATACGCCAGGTCACTCGACACGGAGGCAAACGCCTCCCCCAAACAATCAGCAATCTCCCCGACTTCAGCATATGTGCAGCCGTTACTCTCGAGAATGGAGATCTGGTGAGAGCTGTAGTTACCCCGGATCTTACGAATCTTGTCCCACACACTTTTCGAACTGGCACGTGAAGTGAGAGATGAAACATACTGGATCCAAGACTCCCTCTTGCTATGTCAACGCACCAACCGAGCATAGGATTTTGCTCGTTTGAATGTAACGAGATTAGCATCGGTTGGATAACGCCGAAACGTAGACCAGGCCTTATGTTGAGCTCTCCTAGCCGCTGCGCATTCAGGGGTCCACCAAGGTTTCGGACTTCTGGAGAGTGTCGTCGATGTTTTTGGTATAGAAAGATCAGCTGCCTGAAGAATACAATTTGTGACTTCAAGAACCGCTGCGTCGATTGACTCCTGGGTCACCATTGCAGAAAATATCAAAGCTGACGGTGTGAAGACCTCCCATCTCGCACGCTCCATCCTCCAACGAGGAGGGCGGGAGGCAGAAGATGGCATGTTCGCATGATGCGAGAGGACAATGGGAAAGTGGTCGCTCCCGTGGAGGTCGTTACACACCGCCCACGACCAGTCAGCAATAATTGATGGTGACCCCAGGGTCAAATCGATCGCACTGAAGGATCGTGTCGGTTCATGGAAGTACGTGTCAGCACCGGTGTTAAAAAGGCACAAAGAGGCCGAGGACAGAAGAGACTCTATGCGACGACCTCTCGTGCTGATGCTGACACTACCCCACAAATGATGATGGGCATTGAAGTCACCTAGTATTAGAAAGGGTGAAGGCAGCTGATCAACCAATCTCTCCAGTACCGAGACGCTCACGTCCTCGTCCGGCGGCAGATAGACACTGCAGACAGTAAGAGGTACAGGCATAGAAATACGAACCGCCACGGCCTGCACAGTTGTGGAAACCGCGACGGAAGATACCGGAACCCTGTGAGGGACGAGAATGGCAACTCCCCCACAGGCTATATTTCCAGACGAGTTATCTGTCCGAAATGCACTGTAGCCTCGAACTGAAAGCAGGTCCGATGGTTTAAGCTTCGTCTCCTGTAGACAAAGGCACACCGGAGAGTAAAATGAAAGCAGATGTTTCACTTCATCAAAGTTCGTCCGAAAACCTCGACAGTTCCACTGAATGATTGAAGCCATGGTTATAAGTGAAATGAAAATGAAAATGATCAAACAAAGTCCGGCTCCATCGCCTCTGCTCGGGGTTCCCCCAGATCTGGAGGCGTGTGACCAGGGGCTAAGATGGGAGCATGTTTTGTCCCAAGTGTCTTACCGGGAGGCGCACGACGTTGAGTCGTTTCCTGAGATTTTGGAGGAGAAGAAATGCTTTTCTTATCCTGGGCTTTGGTCTTTTTGTTAGAAGAAGTGGCCTGACTTCCCTTGTTGGTGGTGGGATGAGTCTGCTTCGGCGAAGTGGTGGGTGGCGCTTTCAGACCCCTAGCTCGAGACTGGAGTGCCTCCAGTCCGGCTGCGATGATGTCGTTAACATTGAATGGACATTTAAGGGGGATCAGAATGTCGGTCTGAATGGCAACCGTAGATTTGGCAACCACCACTGAAGCGTATGATCGCCGATCAGATGTAACAGGAACCACTTTTCTTCTGGCCTCAGGATAGGAAATATTTTCCACCGTTTTGATCCTTTGGATTTCCTTCTCCTCCTTCCACTTGGGACAATCTTTGGCTGATGCTGCGTGTGAACCCTTGCAGTTCACACAAAACTCAGCCTCGGCCACACATTCCTGCAGAAGATGCTCCGTGGCACCACAGCGTGCACACCTAGGATTGCTCCTGCACGACTGCTGAGAATGGCCATAAGACTGGCACCTAAAACATCTCAAAGGGTTAGGGATGTACGGGCGTACCTCGAGGTGGAGATACCCTGCCTTGATGGATGTAGGCAGGGAAGGGCAGTTAAAAGTCAAGATAATATTCCAGGATGGGACAAACTGCCCATTCCTCCTGAAAGAAATGCGTCGCACACCCGTAACATGTTGGCTCCTCAGTTCTTCGAGAAGTTCATCCTCAGTGCAATCAATAAGATCCCGAGAGGAGACAACACCTCGAGATGAATTTAGGTACCCATGACGTGTTATTTTTACAGGAGTCTCAAGCAGCGTGGTGGTGTTAATAAGTGTGGTACTGTAGGCCACAGTGGACATCTCTACAAGAAGATCTCCAGATTGGAGCTTCTTTACGCTTTTAGGAGAGCTTGCGATGGATTGAAGAGCTTTATTGATCCAAAATGGACTTTTGGCACTCAAAGGCTTTGAAGGGTCCAATGAGTGCACAAAAAGAAACGAGCATTAGAAGAATCCGGAACATGTTTTTTGCGGAAGGGGATGAACCTTCCTCAATACCTCTTTTGGTTGTTGGTTCGTGGGAAACAGAATTGAGAGCCATGAAAAAATTTATGAGTTCGTCCGCCGATTTCCCCACCCACAATCGAGCCCAACGAGGGAGAGCCGGAGGTCCGCAAGCCCAAGTGGACGCAGGACACGGCTCTAGGGATAGCAAGCGGATATAGCAAGTTGATAGGGCAGACACACGCTCGGCATGCACCCAGACTTTCCCATGCCTGGGGAACACCCCTTTGGCATGCCCACCCTATCCCCAGACTCACCCTGTCGTGCAAAACGACAAGCCGTTAGAGGTCTGGGCTCCACTCGGCCACAGACCTCATTGACTAGGAGTGGGTTAGTTCCCAGCCGCCCGTTTAGGGTGAAGCAGGGGGCAAAGAGGAGTGTTGGCAACTGGCGATAACAACACCCAGGCCTCCAGAAACCTCAGCCTCCAGCATCCCCTTTTCCACCTTACGGGTCACCACACATGGCAAACGTGCAGGTAGGTCTAGCTAACCAGCTCGGAAAAACAAAAGGAACATAAAATGGAGAAGACAGGAAAGAAAACAAGAAACTAAAAACCTGAGCTGGCGTATAATCACAACCTCAGCAACCTACAACTGAGGCGGGAGCGTGTCAAGTGAAAAAACAAAAAAAAAAAACATAAAAAATGTGAAAATTCACATCTAGTTCATGTCGGCTCAGGCCGTGGGGACGCCATCCCCCATCAGCTGGATGAACAGCTGTCCCTTCGGTGATGTAATCGTTCAAGACGAAATGACAAAATGATCCGTTACAAGGTCAGCTCGGGCCGTGGGGGCGCCGCTCCCCAAATAACTGGAAAACCAGTTATCCCCGTGCGGGGTATTTTTTTTTTTTTTTTTTTTTTTTTTTTTTTTATTTTTTATCGGCCTCCACCTTCTCCACAGCCGTCCAACTTTTCAATATATGTGCCATGATAATAAATAAAATTGAATTGGATAATTGAGAAACTTATATTAGTTAAAAGCGTTTCTGTTTGACGTATAAAGTTTCCGAAATAACTGATTCATTTAATTATTATTATTTTTATATTATTTTTTTATCGGCCTCCACCTTACCCATAGCCGCCCAACTGAAACATTTTTAATTTTAAGTTTACTCTTTTTTTCATGGTTTTACATTTATTGAAGAAACACTCAAACAAACCCATACACAATATTCAGAACAGTTACTATAAAAATATTACAGTAGGAACACAGTCAGTTTTTATATTACACACCACTTTTTTTTTCTTTTCCCAATCTGAAATCTTTGCCTGCAATGCTTCTTCTTCCAACTCTAGTTCCTTCCATACTCTTTGTCTTTTCCCCTTCAATTCCTTTATTTCATGATAAATTTTTCTTTTTTCCTTCAGTTTTCTTTCTTCTTCTTTTGAAGAACACTTTTTTTCTCAAGATAATCCTGATATCTTTGTCTGGAGGCTCTTACAGAAAGAAGAAGCCTTCTATTGATGGCAATGTGTTCTACACCTCCCACATTTTTAATGGCATCAAAAACTGTTCTCTGACAAATCAGGGATTCTTCCAGAAGATTTTCCACAAGAAGAGACTTATTGACAGAAAATCCACCTTCCACTGAAGCATTTCCATGAAACATAATGAGACAAATTTTTATTACATCCCAAAGTTCACCGAATTGTTTTTGGTTATCAAGTAGAGCACGGTAAAATTTGCCTAATCTAATGGAATCATCATGACTGTCTAAAAATTCATCAAACTGAGACTTTAAAGCAGATTGAGCTTCTACACACAATGTTTTATTAGCGTTTTCAGCACAGTCATCTGAAATCCTGTTTGCACTAAGTAAAACTTCGAGCACAATTTCCACTCTCTTTTTGCCTAGACTCGGCTGCTGCACTATAATATTTGGGTCCAAACAAGTTACCCCACGGACAAACTTAAATTTTAGTGGGCTTTTCTCAAGAAGTTTTTCAATCATACTGGTCACAAGTTTCCTAAATTCAAGCTTAAACTCTAATTTCTCCCTTTCTGAGAACTTCACTTCCTTTAATAGCTTTTTAGCACTAAATCCAATATCAGCTTTCTCAATTGAGAGAAGATTTTCACTTTTTGATACATCTAAAGTTAGCAGTTTTGAGACACTATCAGCTTCACTTAATTTGTCAGGCTTCAAGCTTTGTGCCATAAAATTTTTCATCAGATCCAGCAAATCTGTGTGTCAGAAAGGAATTAAATGCTTTGGGCTCTGGAACCTTCTCAAAAAGATTCACACTCTGAAGCTATAGTTCTAAATGCAGCCAATTTGCATTTCAACAGTGAGAAATATGTTTATTTATTTTTTTTTTTTTCAATTTCCATGAATTCTGCAAGAAACATGTGCTGTTTGCTGGAAACCGATGATTCTTGAACATATTTCTTGATATGATCATAGACAAGCAATGCCATAGTCAAACAATTAATTTTTTCTAACCGCTTTATAGTGCAAAATTTCAAAGGGAAATCTTTAAATCTTTACATCCAGTAATCATAGTATAATTTGCATAGCGAGCAGGACTATCTTTTAAAAGGTAGTCCAAGTTACGAAGAAAGTGATGTATATCCCATTTCACTGCTTCAAGTCCAGTTTTCATAGCTCCATTGACCACGTGAAGACCACATACTCCAATGTCAACTAATAATTTACCATCTGGATTTTCAGTTCTAAGTTTATCTTTCAGCTTTTGAAGAAAGCTGAGATTAATGTTAGGTCCATCCATTGACACTTGTAGCATGTTATCCAAGGGAAGAGGTACACCTTTAATGAATTTCTCTGAAAGGTCATTAGCTGTTGCCTGTCCTAAAAACACACTACTTAAGTATCTAATGGAAACTTTTTGCAGATTGACGTCCCAATAACGAACAAACTGATCCATTTGCCCACGCTGAGCAATTTTGTTTAGTGATTCATCAAAACAAATTAAAATTACAAAGTCAGTGCACTGCTTCAGATCGTCCATTAAACACTCTTTGAAATGTGGTGCCAATCCATGGTTTATCACATAAGATGCTTTGCTTTTGCCTAAAGTAAATTTTGAAGCTATCACACTGTCAGAAAACATTAACTGAAATGTTTTGTTAATCTGTGTACAACAGTTCAGAGACATTCGCTTGGACAACACTTTCATGGCCCATATTACACTGCTGGACAATTGCTAAGGACGGATCATAAATGGCTATATAGCGCATAAAAAGTAAGTGTGGTTGGATGCCAAGTGAAATAAAATAATGTCAGAAAACCAGGACATTACAAGAAAGACAATTTATTGTGCTCTGAAATCCAGAAGGCTTTGGAACGTGTTCAAGGGACAAACAGGCCATTTTGTGCAGAATACATAAACGTGAAAAAAATGCAATGACCGTCTGCAGGCGTTATGGCGTAAGATGTCAATACAGGATATGGCCCCCATGGAGGGCGATGCAAGATTCCTCACGTCGTGTCATGCTTTGCACAACATTATCAAGCAGCTGTTGGGGTAATTTATCCCATTCCTCTGTCAGTGCACGGATGAGGGTGTCCTTGTTTATTGGAGGGCATTGGCGACCAGCAAGACTCCTCCCCAAAGCATCCCACACATTTTCAATGGGATTCAGATCTGGAGAATGTGCTGGCCATGACACTCCTGGACAGCGACTGTTTGATGACATGTTGCGTTGTCGTTCATGAAAATGAATCTATCACCGACAGCACCACGGAACATGCGAACATGAGGTAGCAGAACGTCACTAATGTATCGTTGGCCAGTCATAGTCCCAGTTGGAAGCACATAGAGGGACGTACGGCCATTGATCATGATGCCAGCCCATATCATGACACTACATGTCGGATATCGGTCCCTTTCCTGTATGTTTGCTGGACAATATGCAGTACCACTATCACGCCAGATCAGTTGTTGTCGACAATCAGACGATAGACTGTATCTACTCTCATCTGAGAAGAGGACAGCAGACCAGTCGTTATCAGTCCAATTGCGATGTTGATGGCACCATTGCAAACGGGCGGTATGGTGACGTCTGGACAATGGGATGCACACAACAGGACGGCGGGCGTATAGTCCTCCTTCATGCAAACGTCTGGCGACAGTTTTTCGGGAGATCGCTTTGCCAGTAGCAGCCATAAACTGATTTGCTACCTCACTAGCTGTGCTGCGACAGTGTCATTTTGTTGACAGCACTATGTACCGATCTTCTGCAGGTGTCGTACTGTGAACACGACCTCCCCCGTGATGTTTGCTACACTCTCCATTTGTTTGAAATGATTTCCAAAGCCTTGAAACAACACTGTGGCTGACGTCGAGCTCCCTGGCAACATCTGTTATTTTTCGCCCTTCTTCAATCTTGCCAATAATACGGCCATGCATAAAATCATCTAGGTGGTGTCGGGAAGACATACTGAAAATTGCAAGTTCGTCAATTGATTCTTTCCCTTTCAACTTTGCGTTTGAACAACAACGGTCAATATGCGTCAAATCCTATATATCTCTTATCAGCGCTATGATGTCACGAACAAGTTCGGCAATTCAAAATTTGCATACGCACAACACGTCTTACTGTATCCCGCACTTATGCTAATTTCCACATTTTCCTGCCTTCCATTTTATTGTTGCTATCGTTGCTATTGTCATCCGTCCTTAGCAATTGTCCGGCAGTGTATTTCTGACTTTGTTACATCATCTTTCACTACATAAGCAATAAGGTCACTGAGCTTCACATCATCTTTCATAACATAAGTATTTGAGTCATAAGACTTAATATTTTCTAGAAGTACTGATTCCACATTTACTGAGCTTGTTGATGGCAAGAGTTCATTATTACAAAGAGAGTTCTTTTTCACAGAGGAAGTGAAAGAAGCAAGACTGGGCTGAGACATTTTATCACGGATGTTTTTCAAATGATTAGGGCCATTTTCATGGCTGGAGACAGCGCAACACCTTATGTTGCTAAGCTTGAAAGTTTTAGAGCACACTTTACAAAATGCCGATTCATTGTCGCCACTCACAGCAGCTATCCAACCAGAAAACTCAGGATTTAATTTTTCATCCAACCAATGTTCATTAAACACACAATGCTTTGACATTGCTGCAGTCTTAATTGCCTTTTAACAAGGTATAACTTATATCACAAATTTTCTTCTACTCCTTTGACCTAAAGCAAAAAGAGAAATGTTAACAAGTAATGTAAAACAACTTACAATAATAGGTAGGAAATACAAGGTTACATTAGTAGGAAGGGGAAGTTAGTGACTGTCTGCAACACCAAGTGAAAGTGTGTCGGGCAATGAGGGCGTCGCTCCCCGACGCCGGGTTAAAACTAGTTGTATTCTAACTGTGATTGAAATTTCCCTGACTTTTTTTTTAAATATAACTGATTTTCCCTGAATTTTACCAACATTTCAGGCATTTCCCTTACTTTTCCTGACCAATTTTCATTTTCTTGACTTTCCCTGATTTTCCCTGACTTTCCAGAATGTGGACACCCTGTATGTATCCTGTGAAAAACATTGTTTGCAGTTTATTACAAACTCCATTTAATTGGTGGAAAGATGAAGATAAAAGAGACATTTTACTTCAAGGACAACCGACGGATTCACTGACAATTGTTGCCAAAAAAGAAATCAAAAAGAGCGGTAAATCTTACAATGTTAAGTTTAAAAATTGTTGTGAAAGACAATAAAAATAAAAAGTGAACTCCGTTTATGAGGCGTAGAAAATAAGGTAAACAAAAGATGCTAGCTTTCACTACCTCTGGGTAGCTTCATCAGGCATTTAGTAGTTAAAGATCGCAGAAGCAACTGGAACAAATGTATTTCTGAGAATATAATTAAATTCAAAATAAGTAGAACACTTGCACGATGTCACAGGTTGTTTGATCCCAGGGCCGGGTGGTCACGTGTAACTTCTAGGAGACGGTGCCATATGAAAGGAAGGCTCGTGGTTACATCTTTGTTACACACATTCCGTCGCGTGATGATCTCGATGGCCTTCCTTTCATATGGCACCGGCTCCTAGAAGTTACACGTGACCACCCGGCCCTGGGATCAAACAACCCGTGACATCGTGCAAGTGTTTTACTTATTTTGAATTTAATTATATTCTCAGATATACATTTGTTCCAGTTGCTTCTGCGATCTTTAACTACTAAATGCCTGATGAAGCTACCCGGAGGTAGTGAAAGCTAGCATCTTTTGTTTCCCTTATTTTCTACGCCTAATAAACAGAGTTCACTTTTTATTTTTATTGTCCTTTCACATTAATTGGGTGTACAGAAACCCGTTTCTTCATCGATCGTATATATATTTGTTAAAAATTGTTGGTTTACTGAATATAAATGGCTTTGTAATACTTCTGTGTTACAAAAATTATTTTGTTGGCCCTGCTTACTTTTTAGCAATAAACATTCGGCGTGGAATAAAGACGGATTCTTAGATTTATTAAATATAACACGCTCACTTCATAAACATGGTGATTCTAGCAAACACCTGAAATGCGAGTTAATGCCAAGGAATTTTGAAAAAAATCAGAACACCATTGCCGATGCCGAGGGAGAATGCTAGGCTTTTGAAAATGCATTTCAACGAAAACGTTCATTTAAATAGACTTTTCCTGCAGACAGTGATTGATGCAGTATTATATTTGAGCAAACAAGAACTAGCAGTCCGTGGCCATGACGAAAGCATGGACTCGATCAATCGTGGAAATTTCAAGGAATTACTTTTATTGTTGATATCAAGAAGTCCTTTAGAAATTCAAAATCAATATGAAAAGATAAAAAATGTCTTCACAGGTGATTCAAAAACTATTAAAAATGAATTAATTGAATGTATTTTTGAATATATAAACGATCATGTTAAAAAAGAAATAAATGAAGTCCAATGCTTTTCTATTGAAGTAGATGACACCACAGACATAAATCAGACTTCTCAGTGCTCTTTAATAATACGATTTGTTGATTCGGAAGGGGCTGAGCGATTTTCGGGTTTCCACAACGTGAGTGGAAATCGAACGTCAGAAGCTTTATACAAAATGTTAGACAAAATTTTGGAACAGTTTGATTATCAACACAAATTAATAGGACAATGTTAACGATGGGGCAAGTGTAATGTCTGGACACTTAAATGGGCTCCAGAAAAAATCAAGGATAAAGCTTCTCAAAATGTTTTTGTTCATTGCTTAGTGCATCGTTTGAACCTTGTATTACAGCAGAGTTTTTCTAAAATTTCTAAGTGTCATATATTTTATGCAAGCCTTGGTGGATAGTATACTTAACAGCTCCATTACAGCCTTTTAATTTTGAGATTTCTGACCAAGTGACATCTATTCTATCAGTTTCTGCTATGGTCTCTAATTTGTCAGCTTGATAACAAGGAATTCCGCTTCTAGTACATCAAGTTCATTTTCAGTTATTATAAATGGAAGGCGTTTGACTATGTGTAATACAGAAGTAAATGATGTTATGGCTCTAAGTGAAGGATCTACTACTTCTGCATGTTTTAAGAATTCATCATAGATCAGTATCTTTTTTTGAATATAAGAACATTCTTCAATATGAAATTTTCCGACAGATGTATAGAACTTAGAAAGTTCATTTTCGTTTAAAATAATTTCGCTTTAATACATTCTTGTTTTTACTCCAATTATCAGTTGTGTCCTTTCTGATTTTTCTTTTTTGAAAAACTGTTATTTGAAAAATTAAGCTCAACATCACCATCAGCTACGACAGTAGGCTTCACAAACCCCTTCGATGCCATGACAATTTTATCCATCATGCTGAAAGAACTTTCAGTTTGAGGACCATGAATGCATGATAGCTTTCACTATTTTAGATAAAAGGTAGTGTAACTTGGAGAATATGAATGCTTTTGAATATCATGCATCAATTCTTACAAATTTTTTCAGCTTCGTCACTTTCGTTTTCGGACTCACCCCTCTTTATCAAGCTGAAACGCAAACCTTTTTAGGGGGATACTTAAGAACACAGGAAACATGTTCGGAACATTGTTGGGGAAAAAATTACAGTTACAGGAGGAACCTTTGCTACGTCAGATTTGCGTTTTCGAACATTTCCCTTCCATATTCAAGGTGAAATACAAATATTTACGAAATAAAATGAAATTTAACAACAATACTAGGCAGAGGAAACATCGCGTGAAAAATAAAATTACGATTATGGGAGAAATCTTCACTGTTTTCGAAAGTATTGAAAGACGAAATTTCTGTTTCGAAAGTTTTAGGCGGAAAGCATCCTTCACCACTACCAATTGTCCCAAAATTTCTGTTCAATTATGCATTGATCTCGAGGATAACCCAAATTACGACGAAAAAGCAGAAATTCCTCAAAGCTGAAGATTACACGGGAATTTTTGCGCCATGGAATTTCCATTTTCAGAAATTTCCCCTCCATTTTCAAAGTGAAATACAAAGATTTATGGAATAAAATTATGTATAACAACAATACTGGACAGAGGCAACATCGCAGGAAAACGAAATTACGATTACGGAAGAAATCTCATTTCGTTCACTTCTGTTTTTGAAAGGCGAAATGCTGTCCCGATGCGTATTATTACGTGTTGGTAAAATTCTTCGATGAGCAGTTTTATGCGTTTCTCGATGTGTGTTTTTGCGCGTTGATGTGTATTTTACGCGTTTCTCGATGCATATTTTTACGTGTTGATGCGTACTTTATGCGCTTCATGACGTGTATTTCTGCGCGTCACGAAAAATTCCTGATGCATATTTTTACGTGTTGGTAAAATTTTGATTCGTACTAGACGTGTAATTACGCATTTTGGCGAACTCTGCAACGAAATCCGAGCACACTTTTCTGCAACGCAAGAAAAAAACCCTTCAAAATATTAATTACTGACATGAATGGTCGACGCACGATTTAAAAAAAACAACTCCGATGCCAGGCAGCGACACTCACGTTCTGCACCAAACGATTTTCAACAGCTTGTCGCTGAACTGAACAAGAGCTTCAGGTCGAACTCCGCCCACGTCCACCACCAATGCGAGCTACGCTCAACGTCCCCAGAATGTTGCATGCTGAAGAGGGAGGGTTTTCACTTAGAATGACTCAGAGATTCATCGAGTGCTAGCTGCTTACGCTAAGATCGGAGCAGCTTCGAGAGGAAGAACTGGAAGTGCAGGCAGCATCGCAAGCATGACAGATCATCAAGTGGCCACCGTTGCGTTGGAAAGGGGAACAAGCAAAAGAAAAATTAATAACTTCCGTTAATTTTTTGTAGAAAAATCATGGTTTTCCATATTCCGTAGTACAAGAGCTTTTTCCATAGAAACTACGGAGATTTCGTAGTTGTTGGCATCTCTGGGAGCCCAAAGCAAGTCCAGATTTTTGATTGAAATTTTTTCCAACTAATATGTTTCTGTGGAATTAACTTTTTTACGGGTCATATAGAGGTTATTATTAAAAAAAGGCTGGTTGTCAAATTTTCGACCTAAAACCTAGTTCGTCATCATGACTACGTCACTGGAGTAGTTGCTGCCACTCAGTTGGAAGAGTCCAACCGCAATTATCGTTAATTGTGGTACTTCTTCTTCTTGCTATTTCCATCCCTTCTTCTAGTTTCCTCTTTACCAAGTTTGACTGGCGGGCGATTATTTTTACTGAGTCCCAATTTATGGAGTGTCCATCTCAGTAAAAATAATCGCCCACCAGTCAAACTTGGTAAAGAGGAAACTAGAAGAAGGGATGGAAATAGCAAGAAGAAGAAAGTACCACAATTAACGATAATTGCGGTTGGACTCTTCCAACTGAGTGGCAGCAACTACTCCAGTGATGTAGTCCTGATGACAAACTAGGCTTTAGTTCGAAAATTTGACAATCAACTTTTTTGAATAATAACCTCTATAAGACCCGTAAAAAAGTTAATTCCACAATACACTATGAATAGAGGTGCCATAAATTCATTTATAGCTAATATGTTTCTATGTTCAGGTGTGTTAGCAAGACACAACAAAATTTGGTATACAGTCGTGCATTCCCAGCAAAAAACACAAGTGCTGGGAAACTGCTGGCCAACAGCTGGCAGTGATGGGTCACTGCCAGCTGAAATCTGCCGCTCACGGCTCGGTAGCGGTCCGTTGGTGGCAGCGCTATCAGTTGGCGAGCCAGTGATGGCCTTGCAGCATCGCCGTGAATTGTGGGCCTCCAAGCAAGTGCCACTAATGGCCCACTGCTGGCAACCAATGCAACCCCAACAGCAGGTGGAAGCAACAGGACTGCACATGCGCAGAAGCAACACTTGCTGTGTCTCTCATGGTACCAGTTAGTTGAATAAAACGCTATCGCCATCGTGTTATTTTAGTGGATGTTAAGAAAAAAATCCACATGTAGAGAGGCAAATTAATTTCCTAATGAAATTCCACGTCAACGAAGATATCAGATTAAGCTATGAAATACTAGATTACAGCCATGAAATACACCCACTCCATTCCCATGACTTACAATTCATGGAATGGAGTGGGTGAATAACAAGAAAAAAATTGAAACCGCTTGAAATGAATGTCTTGAAAAACCTTTAAAAAAGTTTGTTGAAAAAAAAAAAAAAAAAAAAAAGATTTATACGCGTACAAAATTTATTAATTATTTGAAAAAAAAAAAAAGCAACGCTATGTGGATATAATGTACTCATCCACGGGTTGAATACACAAGACTTGGAGGAACTCGCTTCTAAAAATAACGAGAAGTAAAATAAAATATCTTTCCTCTTTAAAACAAATGTAGCTTCGGACAATGGAAAGGAAAGATACAATGTCAAAAATGTAACAGAATGTGGCATGAACCCGGGTAAATATATATTAATTTAACAATATTCCTTGAAAATGAGTGAAGTTCTCTTAAGGTAAAAAAAAAAAAAAAAAAAAAAAAAAAAAACTATCCTTACGTTGAAAAAATAAATTTATGAATTATATGAAACTAACTTTTATGAAAAATACCTCACAATATTGTAAAATGAAAGAAGGAACCATTCGGTTACATATTCTGCACAAAACAGACAGCTTCAAGTACACGCGAGCGCGTGGCAAATTAGTCCGGTCGGTAGAAAGCTCAGCTCCCACAGAAACGGCCCTGGTTCGTATCCACTCAGATTCAAAATGGGCATTTTTCTTGTCTGTTGAGAAAATTTCCCCAGCGCAGTGCTAAAATTCACAAGTTTCGTAAGGGTAGAAAAAAAAAAAGTTGCAGCTTTTTATGGCTACTACTGGAAATTGGCGGACAAGATTCGGAAAGCCACCAGTTACATTACGTGGTTGCCGGTTGCCACTACCGGCACACTAGCGGACCACATTAGGCTAGCCATCATTTCTGAGACGTGCTTACAGGGCTGCTGAAGGGCCACTTGTGGCAGTTATTGCCTGAGCTGGACAACTGATGGCCCTGTTCTGGCATATGACAACTGATGGGGTGCCAACTGTTGGCCTGAACTACTGGCCCTTCTGTTGGCCGCCCGGACATTTTATTGATGGTTCGGCAGCGGCAACATAGTGATGGGCCATTGCTGGCCCAGCAAGACTGTTTTTGCTAGGTTATGTCAGTAGAATAATTTTTTTTTTTAAGGAAATTACTTTTTTTCCCTCCCAAATTCTGAAATTTATTCTTCAGCAATTTGTAAAAATGATGTGAAAATTATTGTATTTTTTGAGTTCGAAAAATGTTAATTTGTGTGCCTGATGTAAATTTTATGTGAACATTAGGATCTCCGGAATCTGCATCATTTTGGTTTTTTTCACTAGACAGGGAGTTGCCAAACCCAGAGATAAGAATCTTGTTTCCTGTTAGCCCAGAAATTCCTTAGTAAGTCACCTTGAAAACAATTAGTCCTTGAGGGGGTGTGTGTGGGGGGAGATTTCAATTTTTTTGTAAAATCATGGGGTTAAGAGGGACGCCATGGTGATGATGATGATGACCCAGCAGGTTTTTTCGTCCCCCACTCCCCCGTACACCTTCGCTTCAAGCTACGAAACATGAGAAAGGACTTTGACCCAATAGCGTGGCTGAAAGTAAGGCGTCCATTTTGACGCATGTGCGCAAGAGTTTGGTAAAGGTTTGAGCAAAGAGGAGATTTTCCCCTTCACTCTCTCACTTGCTCCTTGGTTTGTCAGAGGTTAACACCTCACTTGTTTTGTGTTGGACTGAGGTCAGCACACGCTGACCCGCTAAAAGAAGTTCATGTTGGTCGAGTTTATCACTCAAGCAGTCTGCTGATTAAGCGTAAGGCAGCCTCTGCCTCTACTCGTACTCATCGGACACGAGTCCATAAGTCTGACATCACCCCCATTCGGAAGCTACAACTCCTTGGACGTGAAGCCAAGAGGCGAATTTCCCTGGGACACTCTGGCCAACATGAGCAGCAACTAAGAATGGACGCCACCTGTCTTCGGCTCTAGGGGGGAAAAGTGGGAAGGAACCATAGGCCATTTTTGTTTTTTTGACTACCTGCATCTGAGGGAAATCAGAGCATACCCAAGCCCTATTCTTCTCAGCAGATGTCTGGAGAGGATCAGCGGCTACCTCAACCATTTCTACACCCCCCCCCCGAACAGAGATTCCAATTGAAGGGAAAAAAAAATTTAACGACTCCTATGAAAAGGGAATAATCGACACCAAAAGAAGGTAAAATTTTGATAATTTCTAATTGTCGGCCACCTGTTATACCACAGACTCTTTTTTTTACTCAGAAAAAAAAAAAATGTTTTAAACACGGCCTTGCCCTACCAGCAGACCAAAGCGGCAGATGATTTCTTCTGAATTTCCACACAGCACGGGGAGTTAAATTAATCGAAAGTTAATTTTTCTTTTGTTATGCAGTGCATTAACTGAGTCATAGTTATTAAGCATCTGGATACTTTTTGGCATAACCAACAAAACAATTTGTCTTTATTCATAGTTGAATTGTATTTGGTTAAATCTCAAAAGAAAAAAAAGGGGTAAAACATGCAAGTAAATTTAAGAGGGGGAAAAAAGAACAAAGAGAGGAGAGAAAAAGAAAAGAAACATGGTGTTTTGAAGTGATACAATCAATATAAGAAAAAAAACAACTTCAGAGGCAGGTGTAATGCATTACATGCTGAGAAACCTCAGTGCTCATTTTATTTTTGGCCAAAGTGTATTATTCTTTTGTATTGTGCATGATGTTTTGTAAATGTACCTAAAAGGGAAATATCAAGTGTAGATCACATATTTTTCTTCTTAAACAAATGATAATTGAATCATGCTGGATTTTGAATAATAAATGGAAATTTACAAATTGAAAGGCTAAAATTTTGAATATCAGACCAAATCAGAAAATTGTGTAATCAATTTGAAATATACATCCAACAAAATTGAAATTGGACTCTAAAACTCATTTTTGGCATTTGTGGGTGGTTTGTGCAAGAAACAAAAATCACTGTAAAATATCATCAAAATTCTGACCAGGCGAGAGGCCTGCTCAACAATAAAGATAACTGACAACAGTTTTTACACCTAAAATTCTTAGTCACCTTTATTACTTGTTTAAGTGTGTTCAGTGAATCCAAGGTATTGATGAGTTAAATTTTGTGCAAACTTTTTTTTGTCAAGCTCATAAATCACCTCTGCACTTGGCAGAGTTCAAGGATCTGAGCCTGAAAAAATGTCATTAATAGATACTTCAACAACATAAATTTTGCTGTTTGTGCATATAGTTTTTCTTTTGTTCTACCACTACTTAATTTTTTTATATATCACGTGCCACATTGTTTTATACAAGTGTATTTTTACATTATAACACATGGTCATAGTGACCAGTTCAAATTAAATTTTTCAATATATCAACTATCTTACATGGGTGAGACAGGTCGCAGACTAGAAACTCTTATAGCAGAGCATAAAGCTGTTACAAAAATTGCTCCAACAAGACTGGTTTAGATAAGCATGTTAGAGAAACTGGTCACAACATGGATTGGAATTTCCTTAAAGTCACCAATCAGTTTCCAAAGTAATTTTCAGAAAAGAAAGCTAAAAGAAGGAATAAAGATTGAGAAAAATCAAAATTTCATCAGCAATGACTGCAGAGGATTTTCCCTGCCTAACATCTGGCAGGATTTGATGAAAAATAACCGTAACATACCCACGACAGTGACAGGAATAAGTGACAACAAAAGACAGCCTGAAGAACGAGAAGAGTTTTCTCCAAAAATTTGCAATTAAATTAAAAATTTCCTCATAAGAATTCCCATAATAGTAGTTTTTGATTAGTAATCCTTTTGATTCTTCATATTTTTCCAGGTCTTGATTTAAGTCAAGTGGTGTAGTTACAGGATTGCAATTTTCCATACTATATCTTTTCAGAATTTCTTTGATAAAGATTTGTTGTTTAATAGTGATCAGTTCTTCCTTCTGAATGATTTCCATCCCTAAAACATTGCTTGTACACCTTCAGGTAAACTTTCTTTTAGCTTGAATCTTCTGCTGATTTTTTCAGTTACTTCTTTTAGTACTTCATTTATCTGAACTAATAACAATCATGTCATTTGCATGCAAACCTAAAAATAATTTTGAGCTACCTTTATCATGGCTAGTACACTGGTCAGATTTGAAATTCTAAAATCCACATTTTACTAGATAGTTTCTGATAGTTTGAAACCATATTCTTCCACTTTGTTTTAGCCCATATAGTGCCTTGTTTAACTTGCACACTAGCCTTTTGTTTCCCTGTGTATTTTCAAAGCCAGGAGGTTGTTCCATATATATCCTGTCCTCCAATTTTGCATACAAGAAAGCAGTTTCTACATCATAATGGTGTATTTGCCATTTTTTCATAGCTGCCAAAGCAATTAAGCATTGAAAACTGTCTGTTTTCATTACTGGTGAAAATGTTTCATTGTAGCCTTGCCCAAACCTTTGAGAACATCCTAGTGCAACAAGCCTTGCCTTGTATATTTTGGTTCCTGATTTTTTTCTCTTTTTAGTGAACACCCATTTACATCTCATAGGCTTTACACCTTCAGGTAAACTTACTATGTCCCATGCTTCATGAGCCCTGAGAGAATTTATTTCTCTCTCCATTGCATCTTTCCACTTGTCTGCATAGCCTCTTCAAATGATTTTGGTATGCAGCACTGACTTTCAACTTTAAGAATCTCATCATGAGGATTGTAATCCAGATCTTTTGCTGTGTCATCTTCATCTGATGATTTGTAATCGTTTTTAAGCCTTGCTTGGGGTCTTAGATATGGTCTCTCCTGTTCTACAGCAATTCTTTGAGGTTCATTTTCACTTTCTTCAGTGATTTCCAATTGTGGTTCATAGATGATTTGCTCGTCTTGCTCATTTACTTCTATTTCTTCATCATCATGAAGCATATCTTGAAAGTTTTCTTCATTTCCACTGAAGTATAACATTTCACAGTTTTGGCTTTGAAATCTTGCTGTTTCCAACATTTCACTTCCTTTCTTGTCTTTCAAGAATTTTACATCTGTAGATTCAGCAATAGTATTTTTATTGGATCATACATATGGCAGGCTTTCCTATTACTTGAGTATCCCATAAAAATTCTATCTGCTGTTTTGGGTTGGAATTTTCCTCTTTTATGCTTTAGAATCCAGTAGTAAGCTGTACATGCAAATATTTGCATATGACCCACAGTAGGTTTTTTTCCTGAAAATTTTTCTTCTGGAGTTACTGTGTCATTTTTCTTTGCAGTTCTGTTTTTTATGTAGGTGAAAGTGCTAGTTGCCTCTGCCCAAAATTTCATTGGAAGTTTTGAGCTTATCAGTAATGCTCTGGTACCTCCGATTAGTGATCTGTTGGCTCTTTCACAAACACCATTTTGTTGTGGTGTGTAGACTGTAGTCAACTGATGTTCAATACTCTTTGCCTTAAATATTTTACAGCTTGTTTAGAAAGAAATTCTGAACCATTGTCAGATCTTATTCTTCTTACTTTTGCATTCATGATGTTTTCCATTTGCTGAATAAAAGTAGACAATTTCTCTAGTGTTTCATTTTTGTTCTGTAAAAAATGTGTGAAAATTTTTCTGGAATAGTCATCCATAATAGTTAATATTTAACTTGCACCTCCAACTGTCTTCTCACCAATTGGACCAATTAAATCAATATGTAAAAGATCAAGTGGTTTAGTTGATTTAATTTCCTGCACACTTTTAAAGGGTTTTTTGAATATTTTGCTTGAATACAGGTTTCACAAGATCCAAGGTTTATAATTTTTCCATCAAGTTTGTGGACCATGGAATGTGTTTTCATTTGGTTCATGTATGTTTCATTTACATGTCCAAGTTGTTTATGACAATTTTCCCATGTAATTTCCCCTGCTTTCATAATTATAGAATTGTTACTCATATCATCTTTACAGTTTACCACAAAAAAGCCAATTACTTTACTAGCATTAAATAGGTTTTCCCCATTTTCCATAATATGGCCACAATTCAAGTCGAAAATTACTTCTTGGTTATCCTCGACCAATTTGTTAACAGATATCAAGTTTCCTGAAAGCTGAGGAACATACAAAACATCCTTCATTAATAGGGTTTTATTATTTTCAGTTTTTAATTCTACAGTGCCCATAGTCTGTGCATGTATAATTGAATTATCTGCCAGTTTTATTAACCTGTTATCTTCCCTTGCATTGCTTATCCACCTTGAATTAGATATCATATGTGATGTAGCCCCACTGTCCAGAATCCATTCATTTTCTGACTCTTTTTCTGATTTTTCTGTCTTGACTGTCAGAACTGTGATACCTTTATTTGTTACATCATCTATAACACTCGCCTTTTGATGCTTTGGATAAAATTTCACCCTGTGAGAATGTTGAACATTAGATTCCCTTTTTTCACTTCCTTTCCTTCTGTTAGCTGGATTGTGACAACATTCAACAGCTTTGTGATTAGGCTTAGAGCAAATATGGCATGATTTTCTTTAAATTTACATTTTGTTTGGGATAGTATGAAAGACTTTCCCTGTAATTTACTTTATATGCTGAGGAATCATGCACATTTAGGGTATACTTATTTCTTTCATGGTGAGCTTTAAAAATTTTACATACATCAGCCATCGTAGCACCTTCAAAATTATCAAATTGCATTGCTATGAGGTTATATTTACTCGGTAAACCCCTAAGTAGTACATCGATAAATTCTTGGTCATCATTATCTGCCCTTAATACTTGTGCCGTTTTGAGCAGTTTTTCAGTTCTTAATAAATAATCCTGCAAAATTTTCACTCGCTCCCATTGTAATTCTAGAAACATAATTTCTTGCCTCTAACATCCTTCGTTTTGAATCACCTTCATAACACGTATATAGGTATTGCCAAATTTGTTTACTAGTCTGACCATTTAAAACTAAAGGGACTTGTGTATCTGACATAGAACATGTTACAATTCTTTTTGCCTGAGAGTCCCTTTTAGCTACGTCTTTTGGGGAATTTTCAGTTAAAACACTATCTAAATCCTTGCTTTTCAGAATGCACAACATTCTGTATTACCATGATGTAAAAAATTTTCCATCAAATTTTGGAACTTGTGCGTTTTCTATCATCTTCAAGTGCATTTATTTCTGTAATGTAAATCAATGCCTCTCGTGTTTTCCACCCAGTAAAAAAATTGTAGCAACCCTTTTTTTTTTTTTTTTTGGGGGGGGGGGCAGCAGCAAGAATATATGTTCTTACCTTTTCAGTAAGTTATCCTTGGTCGCCTAACATCATTATCAGCACTAATTTATAACACTTCCAAACTGAAAGCAAACATGGCGGAGTTGAGCTTCTCTTTAAAGAACAAAAGCAAAAAATGGGGCAAACTTCTTCAATTTGCTCCACACTCAGCATTTTGTATCCTCTTCTGGGCCCCATAATCCTTTGTTGGTTGGCAGTGGTAGGTTGGAGGGATGGTTCGATTGATTAAATTGTATTATTTTTGATTTTCTGTTTTCATCTTGATTGCTACGATATATCCAAAGCACTACTCCACTTTAAAATGACTTACCACATTAACATTTTAGAACACAACAATTTATTACATAAAAAATAACATGTAGACACGATGAGCCCTTCGCTACAAAATTCATGACAACCTCATCCTACGGAGGCAAATCTTGAAGTGACGCTCTTATGTCATACACAGAGTCTATGCAGTGCGATGTGCACCTGGTGCCATCTATTAATCAAAATTATATGTAAAAGATTGAGAATTACAAAAATGAACAACAGGATCGAAAGTAGTTCTGTAACACGATTAAGATATGGGAGTAAATCATTCAATAAATTTAGCCAAGCAGGGGGAATATCTGAAGGTAACTCATCATTACACATATCTTTCGATTTAGATAGATAAATCAACTTTCTACATGAAGAGTCACAGTCTTAGGGTCTGGTGAGGCCAGGATTCGAACCACATTCCAATGAGGAATGTGTAAACCTCTTTGCACACAACGAGCAAGTCTGGTAGTCCACAAAAATACTCATATGCCGTCTGCGTGCAGTGAGTTTAAAACCATGTCCTCCAAAATTGCAAAATAAAAACTTTATTTACAATCTAAAAGCATAGTTAAATGCAAGAACTTTCGAGACATCTAATGTCTCATCATCAGGCATTATGAGCAAACTGAAACATGGGGTACACGAGTCTTTATACTAGACACAAAGTGATCAGATTTCCCTGGTGGTGGCCAAAAGTCTATACAGGTGATGCCATTTCTACAAACCAAAGTTCACACATAATAACACAGAAATTACAATTAAAGTAAACTAAAATTGGAAGTAAAAAAATAAACCTTACAGGAGTTATTCATCATCATTATTTGTCCCAGATATGGATTTAAGTAACTTTCTCCATTGAGATGGTGCAAACGTAGGAAGTTCTTGGTTGCAGCACAAATCCCCATACTTCAAAATAAAAAGGCTTTCCGCAAGGAAGACTGTCTGTTTGTTGACTCTGGAGTTCAGCACCTGGACACCCTCCCAGTCCGGAACATATCCTTCCCGTTAAATGGTCGTAGTAAGTGTCGTATTGTCCGCATTAAAACTTGTGGCCAGAAGGTCTTACTTTACTTAAATTTTGGAACTTGTGCATTTTCTATCATCTTCAAGTGCATTTATTTCTGTAATGTAAATCAATGCCTCTCGTGTTTTCCACTCAGTAAAACAATTGTAGCACCCCTTTTTTAGGGGGGGGGGCAGCAGCAAGAATATATGTTCTTACCTTTTCAGTAAGTTATCCTTGGTCGCCTAACATCATTATCAGCACTAATTTATAACACTTCCAAACTGAAAGCAAACATGGCGGAGTTGAGCTTCTCTTTAAAGAACGAAAGCAAAAAATGGGGCAAACTTCTTCAATCTGCTCCACACTCAGCATTTTGTATCCACTTCTGGGCCCCATAATATTTTGTTAGTTGGCAGTGGTAGGTTGGAGGGATGGTTCGATTGATTAAATTGTATTATTTTTGATTTCCTGTTTTCATCTTGATTGCTACGATATATCCAAAGCACTACTCCACTTTAAAATGACTTACCACATTAACATTTTAGAACACAACAATTTATTACATAAAAAATACAATGTAGACATGATGAGCCCTTCGCTACAAAACTCGTGACAACCTCATCCTACGGAGGCAAATCTTGAAGTGACGCTCTTATGTCATACACAGAGTCTATGCAGTGCGATGTGCACCTGGTGCCATCTATTAATCAAAATTGTATGTAAAAGATTGAGAATTACAAAAATGAACAACAGGATTGAAAGTAGTTCTGTAACACGATTAAGATATGGGAGTAAATCATTCAATAAATTTAACCAAGCAGGGGGAATATCTGAAGGTAACTCATCATTACACATATCTTTCGATTTAGATAGATAAATCAACTTTCTACATGAAGAGTCACAGTCTTAGGGTCTGGTGAGGCCAGGAGTCGAACCACATTCCAATGAGGAATGTGTAAACCTCTTTGCACACAACGAGCAAGTCTGGTAGTCCACAAAAATACTCATATGCCGTCTGCGTGCAGTGAATTTAAAACCATGTCCTCCAAAATTGCAAAATAAAAACTTTATTTACAATCTAAAAGCATAGTTAAATGCAAGAACTTTCGAAACATCTAATGTCTCATCATCAGGCATTATGAGCAAACTGAAACATGGAGTACACAAGTCTTTATACTAGACACAAAGTGATCAGATTTCCCTGGTGGTGGCCAAAAGTCTATACAGGTGATGCCATTTCTACAAACCAAAGTTCACACATAATAACACAGAAATTACAATTAAAGTAAACTAAAATTGGAAGTAAAAAAATAAACCTTACAGGAGTAATTATTCATCATCATTATTTGTCCCAGATATGGATTTAAGTAACTTTCTTCATTGAGATGGTGCAAACGTAGGAAGTTCTTGGTTGCAGCACAAATCCCCATACTTCAAAATAAAAAGGCTTTCCGCAAGGAAGACTGTCTGTTTGTTGACTCTGGAGTTCAGCACCTGTACACCCTCCCAGTCCGGAACATATCCTTCCCGTAAAATGGTCGTAGTAAGTGCCGTATTGTCCGCATTAAAACTTGTGGCCAGGAGGTCTTACTTTACGTTTAATGGCCAATGTTTCCAACAGCTAGAGGGAGCACTAATGCGGTCCTCCCTCTCCCCCATTTTGGCTGAGATACTTTTACAGAATCTCGAGAATAAAGTCTTAGCCGAATTTCCATATCAACCTCTCCTATTTCTTAGATATGTTGACGACATGCTGGTTTTCTGACCTCATGACCAATGGGTTTTGCATGACTTTACTGAACTACTCTCTTACCAGTCTCCTACCATCAAATTTACCCAAGAAATTGAAGAACAGGGACGTCTACCTTTTTTAGACTTTCTATTGGTTCGGGACCAGACCTCTAATCAACTAAGTTTTTCAGTTTACAGAAAACCAACCTTCACCCCCTGTATTATTCCGGTATCTTCAACCCACTCCCCAGAGCACAAATCTGCAGCATTTTTTTTTTTTTGATAAAACGAGCCTACTCACATTCTTCTTCTAGATCACTTAGGAATGAAGAGTTATCTAAAATCCTAAATTTAGCTCACCTGTTGGGTTATTCTACCAACTACTTTCGCAGACTTTTGCTTGACTATCAGAGATTACAATTTACTACACTGTGTACCGAACCAAACTCAACTAAGTATGTAGGTAAGGTTGACTATTATCCTCATGTTGTCTCTATCCTTAAGAAAGCTTGTCATAGACACAACCTGAATTTTGGTGTGACCACAAGAAACGTCTTTTCTATGGTCCGGAATGACAGAGATGGGATTCCGAACCTACAGAGACTGAGGGTCTATCGAATACCATTAAATAATCAAGATCCAGATGGTAACCCTAGCTCCTACATAGGTTCCACCTTAAGGATGATAAATATCCGCATTTCTGAACACAAGTATGCTCTTCGCACAGGCCATGTAAATACGGCACTTACTACGACCATTTACCGGGAAGGATATGTTACGGACTGGGAGGGTGTACAGGTGCTGAACTCCAGAGTCAACAAACAGACAGTCTTCCTTGCTGAAAGCCTTTTTACTTTGAAGTATGGGGATTTGTGCTGCAACCAAAAACTTCCTACGTTTGTACCATCTCAATGGAGAAAGTTACTTAAATCCATATCTGGGATAAATAATGATGATGAATAACTCCTGTAAGGTTTATTTTTTTACTTCTAATTTCAGTTTACTTTAATTGTAATTTCTGTGTTATTATGTGTGAACTTTGGTTTGTAGAAATGGCATCACCTGTATAGACTTTTGGCCACCACCAGGGAAATCTGATCACTTTGTGTCTTGTATAAAGACTCATGTACCCCATGTTTCAGTTTGCACATAATGCCTGATGATGAGACATTAGATGTCACGAAAGTTCTTGCATTTAACTATGCTTTTAGATTGTAAATAAAGTTTTTATTTTGCAATTTTGGAGGACATGGTTTTAAATTCACCACACACAGACAGCATATGAATATTTTTTTGAGCGTAACATGCAAATTTTCCTTCATTTTGAAGTGTGGTAGTGGTAGCCGAGGTTTTCAGATCGTATATATGTTCAGATAAATGTGTCTGAATTGTCCTCAACGTGAACCCGATGTAATGACAGTCTGCATTAGCAGAAGAAACTGCTTTCAAAAGTACACAATAGATGCCATGTTGAAATTTAATTTGTTTCTTATCTCGGTCACTTCTTACAAGGGAAAATAAATTACGAGTCGTCTCCAAAGTTAATACCAGCTTCCCTGCTCAATGTTCTAAGATTAAAAAAACTATGAGGTCGATAATCAAAATATCCTGCGTAAGTCAAAGTCTGGCTGTCCCTTTGCAGGGTGGGGCAGTTAAGATGGTTATACCTACGAAGAAGAGAGTGAATAAGTACTCTTAGGGTATCCAAAAGATTCTGCTATCTTGAAAATCCTAGAGAGTTCCAGTTGGTGAAGCCATGCAGTAGAGGAATGAGTATAGGCTCTTTTTATCAAGTAACAAAATGCAGTCAGTTTTACAGAAGTTGGATGAAAAGAATTTGCCAGAATTATGATGGGTTGGGTAGTTGGTTTCCTGTAGGCTGACAAAAATTAGGAATTGTTAATAGGGTTACGTTGAAGATTTAAATTCAAGAAAGGTAAAGATAAATTTTGTTTTAACTCCAAAGTGAATTGAACAGTGGGGTATTGAGGGTTCATCAAGTCCAAAAAACTGCGTGAGATGGTAATGTGAATGAGGCCAATATATAAGAATATCGTCAACATAACGCAAATAGAGGATGGGGTTAAGGGGGCAAGTTTCAAGTACCCTTTTCTCCAGGGCTTGAGAAACAAACACTGCCAAAATAGGAGAAAGAGGAGACCCCATGGGTGCTCCAGCTTTTTGTTGATAAATAATAATAACAAATTTAAAATAAGTTCTGGAGGCAACTCTAAGAGTAGAAAGAAGAGCAGAAATTTGGGCAGATGCCAGATCAAGATCACTAGTGTGATCAAAAGATCTAGTGTTTTAATCTATCATATGTTTTAACTTGTAAATACCGTTTTTAATTTGATTAAATGTAGAAGTGATCTTCATCATTTCGTCAAAGGTGGTTAATGAGCAAGTTGCATATCGTGTTATGTATGACGAATGTCTACTTCCATATGAATGCATAGACTTTTTGCTAGGGGGCGTAAAGATAAATTGTGTTTTCTTCAATATCTCTGCTTCTAAAACATCGATTTGAAAAATTCTTTCTGCACCGGATACAGCTTCTGATAGGAAATGTTTTGCATATAATTTGTAATATTTGATAAAGAACGGTTTGGCCACCGGGGGCGTAAGTGTTAGTTTCTGCGTCGGATGTATTTGCAGTAAAATCAGCTCCTGAAAACTCGATTGAAAAAATTCTTTCAAGGACCAGTACCGCTCACATCGAGAAGCCTTTTGAAAATACTTTCTTCTTAAAATAGTGCATGGTTTTCCTGCCAGGGGCTGTAGACCCATGTCTTATATTTGTCGATATAGCTGCTTCCAAGAGCCCGATTTGAAAACATCTTTCTGTGTTGAAGAGCGTTTCTGTTGTAAAATGCTTCGCATATAATTTCAATTTTTTCTTAACGCACAAGTCTGCCACCAGAGGGCATCAGCTGACGATTCCATTTACAGCAATAAATGTGTGATTAAAAACCTGACTAAAAAACTTTCTTCGGTCAGATACTACTGTTTTCTATACTGGTTCCATTGATTTTGAATAGCTTTGGTAAATTTAATTCACATCAGAACGGATTCAAAAGACATATTCATTACACCCAAAAATTCGGTGTTATCTTTCTTGTTTCTTCGTTTGATAGTTAAAAAATTATGAAATATTTCAGATTTCTGGTGATATTTAGCTAAATCACAATATTAAGTTCACGTATTTGTACTACGAAATCCATCATGTTTCGTAGATGATATGATCGAGAGTGTTGCAGCTTTGTATTCATGCGTTCATTTGTAGATCTTTATTTCAGAATGATAAATTTCGGGTAGCATTTGGAAATTAATTAATGCTTAAATACTTCATATTTTCTGAAGAAAAAGTGTAAATATATGGAAGATTCCTTTAAATACTTACATGTTTTCTTTCTGTTTCTCAATGGACTTCTAAAAGCAGTCGGCAAAAAAAGGGGGGTTGCGGGAATTAGGACGTACTTTTTAGGGGGGAGGAGTCAACAATCGGACAAAATGTGACATGGGGAGGGGGGGGGTCTAAAAATAGTGAAAAATCACAGACATACTTTATGGACGGCCCAAACCCAACTACCCAACCCACAATAATTCCACTGAATTCCTTTCAACCAATTGCTGTAAAACTGACTGCATTTCGTTATTTAATAAAAAGAACCTAAACTCATTCATCTACTGCACAGCTTTGCCAACTGGAACTCTCTAGGATTTTCGACATAGCAGAATCTTTCGGATACCCTAAAGGCACTATTCATTCTCTCCTTTATAAGTATAACCATCTTAACTGTTCCACCCTGCAAAGGGACAGCCAGACTTTGACATATACAGGATCTTTGGATTATCGACCTCATGGTATTTTGAATTGTAGAACCTTGTGCAGAGAAGCTGGTATGAACTTTGGAGACAAGACTCGCAATTTATTTTCTCTTGTAAGAAGTGACCAAGATAAACAAATTAAATTTCAACATGGCATATATTGTATACCTTTGAAAGCAGTTTCTTCTACTAATGCAGACTGTTATTACATCGAGCCCACGTTGAAAACAGTTGAAACACGTTTATCTGAACATATATACGATCTGAAAATTCTGCTACCACTACCTCACTTGCTCATTGTGCGCAAAGAGGTTTACCCATTCCTCAATGGAATGCAGTTTGAATCCTGGCTTCACCAAACTCTAAGACTGCGACTCATCTTGTACAAAGTTTATGTGTCTATCTCTATCGAAAGGTATGTTGTAATGATGAGCTACCTTCAGATATTCCCACTGCTTAGTTAAATTTATTGAATAATTTACTCCCATATCTTAATCGTGTTACAAAACTACTTTTAATCCCCCTCCCTTCCCTCCCCGCCCCCTGCATTTCTTAAACTTTTTTAACTTTGTAACGTATGTTCTTTTTGTTGATCTGTGCATGTACCAATCTACGTCATCTGACACATGTATTTAATGTCAGCCAAGTGTTCTTGTGGAGGTTGTAGGCCTGAAGATGACCTTTAGTAAGGTCAAAAGTTCTTGCCATTGTAAGTACCATCATGTTAGCTAGTCATGAGTTTTTAACCAGTCATTAAATGCAGTAACCATCAAGTAATCAGGAGCTTATTGTTGATGTGCATATTAAGTACGAAATCTTCATATTCAGAGTTGACGTGTATGTTATTTAGATCGTGTTTTTCTTTGAGTCATCGAATATTGTACTATGAACTAAACACAAATTGTTATACCATTCAGTAACGCATGTTACCAAGGTTTTCAGAAGTATGTACTTTACCTTTCTAAAATTTCTAGTGGAAAATGACTTTTAAAAGAGTCAGATGAAATTGATTTTTTCATTAATATGTAGTTAAGATTTTTTAAACAAATGAACATTCCTATAAAAGCTTCATTTGCTGAAAATTTTCTCCCATTCAAAGTTTGCCCATACGCTCCAAAGTGAGTATCACAATATGTATTGCACAAATTATATATCAAGCTAAGCGTACCCAGTAATGCAGATATTCCTCCACTAATTTTTTTGAGATAATGAGATAACTGAGAAAGTTAGGTGTACCTTATTATAAGTAAAACTTCTCTAGTTTTGTTTATTATATACATAAGTATAAGCTGCCATGAGGTATAAATAAATCTTGTAACATTTAAAACTTTATTTTAAAGTACAAATGCACCTGTAAAGATTAAAGTATTACTCACAAACATGCATATCACTCAATCTAATGTATATATAGTCCCTGTGAAAATATGTTAACATTATATAAATGGCTTGCAAGCATTTTTCCAAAAAGAAACCACATGCAATCATTACTCTGAGAATGTTTTAATCCTACATTGTTTGTATTTACCAAGCAGACCTTGGGGTACTACTTAAAAAGCAATGCCACAGAGGAAATAATTGATATACTGCACATTTATTTAAAGACTCGTTTTGTAAAATAAATGCTATGTTTCTGACCAGGAAGTCAAAAATTTACATTGAATGCTTGCTGTTAAATTTTTCCTTTGGGGGTGGGCCACAATATTCATGTACAAAAAAAAAAAAATGTGAATGCTTGTGTAACTTCTGCAAGTCATTTTTTACATCACTTAATTTTGCATTCATCTTGACATTATGCTATGCAATAAATATTTGAAAACCATGTACTTGCATTCAGAATTTATTTGCATTACATGCCTTATTTCTAACATACATGAGACTGACGATGAAAGAAAAAAGCTGAACTTTTTCACCGGGTAAAAAAGTGCCGCGAGAAAGTATGAATATAAAGCAGCATGAGCAAGACAGAATTGTTAACTGAAGTTTATTTACGTAAATATTAAAATAGAGCACATTAAATGTAACATTACTGATATTTAACAAAAAGAACATGGGACAGAGAAATATTGCGGGGAGGGGGGTACAAGTACGAGTGAAGTATTCGCCCTTCCGACTATCGTTTTCAGATATTTTCACTCCATTTTCAAGCTGAAATACAAATATTTATTGACTAAAATGGTATTTAACAACAGTACTGGATAGGAGGAACATCGAGCGAGAAAAAATTATGATCACGGGAGAAATCTTCACTCTGTCTAACTTCCATTTGCAAAAGTTTTGAAACCTGGAATTCCACCTTTAGATGGAAAACGACCCCCACCAATCCCTCAAAAATTTCGGTTCAGTTATGCATCGGTCTTGAGAACCACATATGATGGAAATGGCGGAATTCCTCGAATTTTCAGAAGAATCTCATGCCCTTGAGATTGCAAATAAATTTTCGGCCCTCTAACTTCCGTTTTTGGAAAATTTTCCTCCAATTTTTCAAGCTGAAATAAAAATATCTATGGAATAAAATCATATTTAACAACAGTATTGGACAGGGAAACATCATGAATAAAAGAAATTACGATTATGGAGGAAATCTTCATTCTGTTTAGCTACCATATTGGCAAGTTTTGAAAGATCAAAAACCATACTTTGCCAAAAAAACCGGCATCCTCAACTAATATCCCCCCCCATTTCTCTTCAGTTTTTGCATCGATCTCGAGTATGACCCAAATGATGACAAAATAACTGAATTCTGTGAATCCGCGCAAGAATCTCATGTATGTTCTAAGTGTGGGGATTGGAACCTGAATATTTTTTAAGGGAAAATGTTTTTACAGAACATAACTTGGATAATTTTCAGCTTGTCATGTGTAGGTTCTGCTTTTAGTGTCACTTTGCTTTGCCACTATCTTAAGTATTAGCTTGATTGTAAATAAAATGTAATGGGGAGATTTCAAAAGCATTTTTCCACCGATGTGCAAGTTTTTTTTTTAGAAATATTCATTTCTCTCTGCAAGAAGCACATCATGCAAAAAAGGAAGTACTTATGTGTAATGAAGGAACACATTTGTTGATGCTTTTGTTTTCTGTTTTTTGGGGGTCTCTGTTAATGTGTTAAATTGATTCTTTCAATATCTGTTTCAGTTGAAAAATGAAAAAAGTAAGTTTGCTTTACAATATTGCTAATGGAGAAAATTGATACATTTTGTGTAAAATGTGTTTTCAGAAAATTGAAAAAAAAAAAAAAAAAAAGATTTGACATTCAGATTTTGCAGCATAAATTTTGTGATGTTATGTGCATAAATTTGAAGATATCAAATTAATATCTTCCACATTCATTTGACAAAGAACCAAAGAACTCCTTCCTAAGTGATTTTAATTTATATATATATTTTTTTACCTCCTAGAAGTAGTTGCAAGATTTTCAATTTGGAGAATTTCAGAGCACACATCTTAGCTTTTAGAAAATATACTCACTAAATCAGAAATTTTGCTTTGGCATTTGTTATGTAATTAGAGAATGGTATTTTTTTTTCTTTTAACAAATCAAATGCATGAAGGGAATTTCTAAAAGTTTTAAGTGAAATGATTATGTTGATACAGTCCTACCCAATTGCCATTCACACACATAAAAACAATTGTAGTTGCAAAAAAGCTTAACATAGAATGCTGTGCTTTCCCTGTTATGTGTGAAAAAACTATTATGTTCATGTTCCTTTAGCATTGAAGACTGAAGGAAAAATTTCCCGGAACTTTTACTTTTAAGGCCTGTACATAAAATCCTTTTGCAGCACAAGAGCAAAACTTTGGAATTCCCTGATTTGCAGGTATCATTGTGGAAACTGAGAAAAAGGATGAAAACTAAGGATGTAATCTTTTGATGTTATGTAAGGATAAAAAAACAGAAAAACAAAATAAACATGGCCAATCTACTGCTATGTGCACGAATGATTTAGTATTGCACTCACGAAAATATTTCACTGCGTAAACACCACAGCACTCCATCGGCGTTTTCAGGGGGTATGTAACAATTGGTCGACAAACGGTTGATCGACATAACGATTGGCCTACAGTAAGGATTGCTCGCCATAACGATTGGTCGACAGAAATGATTAGTCGACATAATGATTGGTGGACAGTATTGGTCGACAGCACGTTTGATCGACATAACGATTAATCGACAGTAACGACTGGTCGATATACCAATTAGTCGACATTGGTCGACATAAAATGGTCAACGGAACTTGGGAAAATTTTTTTTATAAGTGCAAACAGTTTGGCAGTAAATTGCCCCACTGGAAGATTGCTACACATCTTTCAGCAACCTGGAAAATTGCCACACACAGAAAAATTGCTCCACTGGAAAATTACCACATGGTTTTCATCAAGGGGACGAGCACAAATCGCCGTTCGTCCGAGAAACGCTTTGAATGTTTGGCAATTTTTCGGTGGGGCAATTTTCCGAGTTTCCAAATTATGTGAGGCAGTTTCCCTAAGGTGCCTAGACCTAAAGTGCCCCGGGGCCGTTTCGTAAATAACATCGTTCAGAAGGCCCACTATATAGATTTCGCTTAGAGTACAAAAGATGACACGGGGGGCCTATTTTATTTTATTTTTTTTTTATTGGAGGTTTAACGACCACCGTGAGCAACTCAATGGGCTATAAGCAGTCGCCCGTCCCTAATTTAGGGTCACTGGTTCCAGGGAAGGGACAGAGCCAGTGCCGTAAGACAAACACAACATCATGCCTGACCGGGATTCGAACCTGGACCCCTTACGGACGAATGATCAGAGGCCAGCGCCTTAGACCACTGCGCCACCGGAGCGGCGGGCCTATTTGGAAATAATATGTTATTTATAATACTGTACGATTCTGAGGACTACATTCTAAAAGATATTATTTCCAAAAAGGAATGTTACGTTTTGAGAGGTCAGTACGTTCTGAGAGGTACCGCTGCAAATGTAAACCATAATCCTCTGAACCAATTGTTATCTCAACCAATAGTTGTGTCGACCAATCGTGCTGTTGACCAGTCGTTACTGTCGACTAGTCGTTATGGTCGACTGATTGTTATGTCGACCAATCATGCTGTTAACCAATCGTTATGGTCGACTGATCATTATGTCGACCAATCGTTACTGTCGACCAATCGTGAGACACCGGTTTTCAGGAGCGACAAGTCTTTAGTCGGCCTACTAGCTCTGATGTCACAGACCAGTTCTGAGGCTTTTTTATTATACAGGGGGTTTTGGTTGGTAGGAAACTTGTTTTTACATCATCCTACTGGCCTGCTCCCCAAGCTTCATTTGTCAACTTTCCTCCAGGACCTGATTTCCTTCTGTTATGGTTTTGCACACTCGTTCCTTTTCTTGGTTTATAGTATTTGTTTTATGTTGTATTTTATTCAAGTTGTACACTGAGTGTTCATTCTTATTTTCATTTTTTATTTAACAAAATGTTGTCATGTGCACTTACAACGTGCCAAAATACATAAATGAACATGAAAGGGCGGGACACTGTTTTCCAAGTCTTCCCATGGAAGGATCCAATTCTGGGAAAGAATGCCTGCATAGATGCAACGACTGGACACAGTGAACGTGAAGTACATCATAATCTGCAATGAACACTTTCATACAAGTGATTACAAAGATGACATGAAGAGTCAATTGTTGAGGTTGCTTTTGAGAAAAATATTAAAACCTTCAGCTTTTCCCACTATTAATATGCCATCTACCATAACTTCAGCAGAAAAACCTCCATGAAGCTGTCAACAGGCAAACCGGAAAGTTCTTCAAGCTGCATTAGAACGACTGTGAGAATTGAGCCCTAAAAAGATTTGCTTGCATACTGAAATCCAAGGGGATAAAAACCTTACTGTTTTTTATAACAACGGAGATGTTGAAATAATACATTGCAAAAACTGCTCAAAAAGGGAAATCCATAATGACATTTTGTTGAAAAAAGTTTCCTACCTTGAAGAGATCACCGAAAATTTAAACAAAGATGCAAAAAAGAAATTTCAGGTAATATGTTCAGTGATCCAAGAGATGGGTGATTTCCAGAAGATCTTTTATCAGAAACCAAATAACAGAGAAAAAATTGCATAAGCTGCAAAGAAAAATAAAATAAAATAAAGAATTTGGAGAGATTGAAGAAATACCTTAAAGTTTTTACTAAAACCCAAATTGATGCTCTTAGTGAGAAGAAACAAGAGGTTAAAGTGGACACCCAAAGATATTTCAAGATGCATTGTAATTGGAGCACTTTATGTCAAATCCTGTGATTTTTGTAGATACTAAATTATTCTTACGAAACGCATATAGCATATGAAATCCGTTTATTTTCATTTTTGTGTCTATCATTGCCTTGAAAAAGCCTCCCAGTGGAGTGCGAAAGCTTGGCGAATATTTGTGCTTATTTGTGCGAAAATAAATGGATTTCATACGCTATATGCGTTTCGTAATTATTCAACTCTGGTGTATTTAAAAATAAAGTTACTAAATTATTCTATTGCCTAGTGCTATGACTTTGGAACAATGGTGCACAAAATTTGCATTCAATCCTGGGCTCCAAAATGTTGTTTTTATGCTAATGAAAAAATGTTACGTGAATTTATTTAGTGGGAAAACAATTTGCATTCTAAGTTTTGACAAGATGCACATTGATTCAAAGTTGTGCTATGATGCTGGAATGGACCAAAATCTTGGTCCTTTCAAAAAAGTTCAGTTCGTGCTCATCAAAGGTTTGATTTCACAATGGAAACAGAGCTTATATTTTTCATTTTTGATCTTTCTGTGAAAAAAGATGTCCTTTTCGACATAATCAAGCACATTCAAACAACTGGCATCAAAGTTAAAGCAATCGTGTCAGATTTAGGAGGGTGTGGAACTTTGTGGAAAGAGCTTGGTATTTTTCTAAGTAATTTTTCATTCCCAAATTCAGCCATGGAAACATAAAAAATATGTGTGTTTGCAGATTTACTCCATTATTTGAAATTGCTGAGGAATCACCTCCTGGGCAAAGGATTTGTTCTTCAAGATGGGAGCAGTTTAACAGTTGATCTCATTACAGATGTTTTAAACAGGGATTCGCAGGAAATCAAAATATGTCACAAATTAAGCCAAATCACCTCACAGTAAAAGGAAATGAGCGATAGAAAGTGGCTCCAGCTTAGGTATTATTTTCAGCACAAGTACCACCAAAGTTATTTTGCATTTTACAGGAAATAAAGTTGCATCAATTTTTTTAAACTACAGGGTGATCGAAAAGTCCTCTAGGGGTTTCGATTGACAACTGTACAAAAACTAACAGATCTACAGCAATGTATTTTGTGGCACTTGAAAGAGTAAATATTCGAGTTTAATAATCTTCCCTTAAGTTAATCAGGGCTAGGTGCGATTAAAAAAAAAAAGAAAAAAAAATTCAGGACACAATTTTTCTTAAATTTCAGGACAATTTCAGGACATATTTTGGCAAACCTGGGAGGCAAATTAAATCAAATATTGGTACAATGCAGAAATGCAGTGATGGAAAGTTGCAAAACCATTTTTGGAGCAGGTAAAATACATTTTTAGAGCAGGTAAAATAAATTTTTGGAGAAGGTAAAATAGATTTTTGGAGCAGCAAAATGTGTTTTTGGAGCAGGTGAAACATATTTTTGAAGCAACGAAATGCATTTTTGGAGCAGATAAAATACATTTTTGGTGTAAGAAAACATTTTTTAGAGCAGGTAAAATATTAGTAGATAGAACAAACTCTTAAGCAAAAAATGTTTTGGTAATAGATGCACCCTACTCAAATTTAAAACATCTTGCATTGAAATACACACACACACATATGCAAACACTTTAGTTTTCAAACAGATAAAAAAAATTGTAACCATAGCAGGATTCCATTATTAATCATTTATTTTACAAAAAATGTTTAATTTTTCGCTGCTTTTCTCGATATTTAATTGCTCACTTCTATTCTTTTCTAATTTTTTAAGATAGTTAGCAATGTTTTGTTTGGCTTTTTTTAATAGTATCTGTCCACTTTCTATTGCACTCATGTCTTTGTTCTTATGCCACATTCAATGTTCATCTCAGCATTGTTTAACATTTTATGGGGTAATCCAACTGCTGCAAATGTTCAGCTTCTTCCCATTTCAAATCACCTTGTGAACATTCAATTTCTTCTCTATTTTGCTTGTTTTGCTGCATTTTTCCAGCACTAATATGCTCTTGATATTTTTTCCAGGATTCTTTATAAGCTGTCAGAAGTTTTTTGGTTGCATTAATTATACTCACATCTCCATTTAATCTTTTGACATGATCTTTGTGCTTCTTGCCGCCAACAATCATTGTGGCTGCCTTGAGACGCTAAAATCGCAGCCACATGGCTTATAAAACATAATTCAGCAAAACTTGAGATGCTTCATAAAAAGTCCATTCTTTACTATACATACTGCGATACACTTGGCAATAAGTTTTATCTGACTTCGTTCTTTTTGTTGTCACAGCTGTTTCACTGCTACGTTTCGTTTTGTTTCGTTTTAATCTAAATTAACCCTTTCCACTCAAATAACTTTTCACCCATACTCATACAGAATTCCCATTTTTTTCTTTTCTACAGGAGAGGCCACAACTTAGCAGTGAAAGCTCACCGGCCTCGACATACGGGCTATAGAGGCATCATCAGATTGGCAGCTGACACCCGACCTATTCGGCAAAAAAGAAATGTCTCGCGAGCGTCAACATGCGAGCTTTGGAGGCGTCATCGGCATGGAGGGTGCCACATGCCACGTGCGATATTCGGCGAAAAAGAAATGTCTTGCAAGCCCAACCCACGAGCTATAGAGGCATAATGAACACAGAGGATGACACCCCAACACACAAGCTATTCGGCTAAAAAGAAATGTCTCACCAGCACCAACATGCAAGCTACAGAGGCATTATTGGCATGGAGGGTGACACCCGACACATGAGGTATTCGGCTAAAAAGAAGTGTCTCGCAAGCCCCGACATACAAGCTATAGAGGCGTCATAGACGTGGTGGATGGCACCCGACCTATTTGGCGAAAAGAAATTCCCTGCGTGCGCCGACATCCGAGCTATAAAGTGCCATTGGCGTGGCAGATAATACCCGACACACGATCTATTCGGTGAAAATAAAATTCCTCGCGAGTGCTGCCATACGAGCCATAGAGGCGTCATCGGCATGGCGGGTGACACCCAACACGCAGATGATGTTTCCTTTTCTTTATCCGGTGAAAAAGAAACGTCTCGCGAGCCCCGACATGCAAGCTATAGGGGTGTGATCGACGTGGCGAGTGACACCTGACCTATTCGATGAAAAAGAAATGTCTCGCAAGAACCGACATGAGAGCTATAGAGGCGTCATCCGCATAGAGGGTGCCACCTGCAATATTCAGCGAAAAAGAAATATCTCGCAAGCCCCGACCCACGAGCTATAGAGGCGTAGTATGAGCGCGGCGGATGATACCCAGCACGCAAGCTATTCGGCGAAAAAGAAATGTCTCGCGAGCGCCAACATGCGAGCTACAGAGGCATCATTGGCATGGAGGGTGACACCCAACATATTCGGCTAAAAATAAATGTCTCGCAAGCCCCGACATTCGAACTATAGAGGCGTCATGACGTGACAGATGACACCCGACCTATTTGGCGAAAAAGAAATTCCTTGCGCGCGCCGTTATCCGAGCTACAGAAGCGTCATTGGCATGGCAGATAACACCCGACACGCGAGCTATTCGGTGAAAATGAAATTCCTCGCGAGCGCCGACATGCGAGCCATAGAGGCGTCATCGGCATGGCAGGTAACACCGGAGCTATTTGGTGAAAACGAAATTCCTCGCGAGCGCCGCCATGCGAGCCATAGAGCCGTCATCGGCATGGCGGGTAACACCCAACACGCAGATGACGTTTTTTTTTTCTTTATCCGGTGAAAAAGAAACGTCTCGCGAACCCCGACATGCGAGCTATAGGGGCGTCATCGACGTGGCGAGTGACACCCGACCTATTCGACGAAAAAGAAATGTCTCGCGAGAACCGACATTCGAGCTATAGAGGCGTCATCGGCATGGAGGGTGCCACCTGCGATATTCGGCGAAAAAGAAATGTCTCGCAAGCCCCAACACACGACCATTAGAGGCGTAATGAGCGCGGCGGATGATACCCAATACGCAAGCTATTCGGCGAAAAGAAATTTCTCGCGAGCGCCAACATGCAAGCTACAGGGGCATCATTGGCATGGAGGGTGACACCTGACATATTCGGCTAAAAATAAATGTCTCGCAAGCCCCGACATTCGAGCTATAAAGGCGTCATAGACGTGGCAGATGACACCCGACATATTCGGCGAAAAGAAATTCCTTGCGCGTGCCGACATCCGAGCTATAGAAGTGTCAAAGGCGTGACAGATAACACCCAACACGCAAGCTATTCGGTGAAAACGAAATTTCTCGCGAGCGCCGCCATGCGAGCCATAGAGGCGTCATCGGCATGGCGGGTGACACCCAACACGCAGATGACGTTTTTTTCTTTATCCGGTGAAAAAGAAACGTCTCGCGAACCCCGACATGCCAGCTATAGGGGCGTCATCGACGTAACGAGTGACACTCGACCTATTCGACGAAAAAGAAATGTCTCGCGAGAACCGACATGCGAGCTATAGAGGTGTAATCGGCATGGAGGGTGCCACCTGATACGTGCGATATTCGGCGAAAAAGAAATGTCTCGCAAGCCCCGACATCTGAGCTATAGAGGCGTCATAGACGTGGCGGATGACACCCGACCTATTCGGTGAAAAAGAAATTCCTTGCGCGCGCCTACATACGAGCTATAGAAGCGTCAAAGGCGTGGCAGATAACACCCGAGCTATTCGGTGAAAATGAAATTCCTCGCGAGCGTCGACATGCGAGCCGTAGAGGCGTCATCGGCATGGCGGGTAACACCGGAGCTATTCAGTGAAAATAAAATTCCTCACGAGCGCCGCCATGCGAGCCATAGAGGCGTCATGGGCATGGCGGGTGACACCCAACACGCAGATTACGTTTCTTTTTCTTTATCCGGTGAAAAAGAAACGTCTCGCGAACCCCGACATGCGAGCTATAGGGGCGTCATCGACGTGGCGAGTGACACCCGACCTATTCGACGAAAAAGAAATGTCTCGCGAGAACCGACATACGAGCTATAGAGGCGTCATCGGCATGGAGGGTGCCACCTGCGATATTCGACGAAAAAGAAATGTCTCGCAAGCCCCGACACACGACCTATAGAGGCGTAATGAGCGCGGCGGATGATACCCAATACGCAAGCTATTCGGCGAAAAAGAAATTCCTCACGAGCGCCGCCATGCGAGCCATAGAGGCGTCATGGGCATGGCGGGTGACACCCAACACGCAGATTACACGTTTCTTTTTCTTTATCCGGTGAAAAAGAAACGTCTCGCGAACCCCGACATGCGAGCTATAGGGGCATCATCGACGTGGCGAGTGACACCCGACCTATTCGACGAAAAAGAAATGTCTCGGGAGAACCGACATGCGAGCTATATAGGCATCATCGGCATGGAAGGTGCCATCTGCGCTATTCGGCGAAAAAGAAATGTCTCGCAAAGCCCCGACACACGACCTATAGAGGCGTAATGAGTGCGGCGGATGATACAAAACATGTGAGCTATTTTTTGGCGAAAAAGAAATGTCTCGCGAGCGCCAACATGAGAGATATAGAGGCATCATTGGTATGGAGGGTAAGACCCGACATATTCGGCGAAAAAGAAATTCCTCGCGAGCGCCGACATCCGAGCTATAGAGGCGTCATAGGCGTCGTGGATAACACCCGACATGAGAGCTATTCGGTGAAAACGAAATTCCTCGCGAGCGCCGACATGCGAGCCACAGAGGCGTCATCAGCATGGCGAGTGACACCCGACCCGCAGATGACGTTTTCTTTTCTTTATCCGGTGAAAAGAAACGTCTCGCGAGTCCAGACATGCGAGCTATAGGGGCGTCATCGGCGTGTGGAGAGTGACACCCGAACTATTCCACAAAAAAGAAATGTCTCGCGACCACCGACATGCGAGCTATAGAAGCGTCATCGGAGTGGCGGGTGCGTTATTCGGTGATTTCGTAATGTCGGGTATCACCCGACAGTCGAGTGGAAAGGGTTAAAACGTTTGCACCGAAATTTTCACAAGCACAAAGCCACATGCAATCAATATAAAGAGTTGGCAAAAGGCGCTGAGCTGAGTTCCCTCTTGACTTTTGCGCATGGTACTCTCAAATGGCTGTATGGGAAATCACGTGACAAACTCTGCCTCCGTTGGCGGGGAAGTCAGAACATCGAAGGCGAGTAAGGGACTATCTGTAAAGTGCGTTTTTTCGACCAAAAGACGGTAAAAAAAAATAGAAATTGCGTGGAGGGATCTTGCGAGGGCTTTTCCGTAGTTTTTCGGGTGACTTCCATAAAACCATAAGATGGAGTGAAAATCCGTAAAAGTTGGCATCTCTGAATACCTATGAATCCTTTAGAAACAGAACCATTGTATCCTGCCACGGGAGAGCCATTTTTAGTCATTCTCCGAGTCAACGATATAGCTAATGACTGACCTTATGCTGTATTTACGTAATCGTGCACCTCGCCCGGAATGAAATAACTGCGCTATCCCAAAGAGCAGGGAACGACATATAAATCTCAATTGCACAGCATTCCGAAAGACCACCAAAATATCAGCAAACAATCTTAATCAGGATTTCATAACGTACAGCATCGTTTCTTTTACATACCACGTGATTACAACAAAACTCCTCCTCCATAAGCAAAAATAATTTAATTTCCTACATCGCGAAAATCGCTGTTTTTTCGTCACTTTTGCCGAATAAACACAAATTATGATTTAGGTGAAAAATATTCCGAAATTTTGGGATTGGCGGTAGTGTTGATTAAGCGCCGGTGTCACCATATTATGCATAGACCTTAAAAAGCGTCATTCGATTCGACGTTTAAAACGGCATTTTTTGCAGTGAAAACATTTTTTTCGCTCGGCAATTTTTGCTGTGGATTGCCGTTTCGGCACAGTTGGGCGAAATATTAATTTTTTCGTAATTTGTAGTAGTTTGGTGCAAGATAATGAAATTGGCGCAGTTCGGCGCAATTGGCGCAAACTTTCCATCACTGAGAAATGTTATTCTTTTGCTCAAAAGCTATCTAAATTATTGCCCAGTTGTTAGCAGGAATTTTTGCACTTTTAAGGCTAACAACACCCCTAAAGTTTCAGTGACTAGGTTTAGCCAAAATTATGTTTGACTCTTACGTACAATGCCAAAAATTATTTCCACAGTTGCAATATTGTGTGGCGCAACAAGAATAGCATGTATCAGGTGTGGTAAAACTTCATACTTTTTAGCACCAACTGCACCCAGTCATTTTAAAAATGTTTGATCATAAGGTATCAATTGTAGCACTATTCCAAACACCTTCTTCCAATTCATCAATTAAATACAAGACAAACTCCAATTCCAACTTGTCCAGATCACTGTCACTAACAACAACAGCAGCAGGGAAAATATTTGCCAAGTACATTACTGAAGAAATGGAAGCTTCTTCTATCCTAATTCCTATCTCAGCAACTTCTGCATGCAGTAGAAATTAACTTTTCAGTAAGAATTTCTTCAAAATATAGTCATATGTAGCACTTAACAACAAACAGGATATATAGTCAGAACATCACAGGGAAAAAAATTATGATTACAGGAGAAATTTGTGCTTTGACTGTCTTCTGTTTTGGGAAACTCTTTCCTCCATTTTTAAGCTGAAATGTAAGTATTTATGGAATAAATGGATATTTAAAAAAAATACTGGGCAGAAGGAACATTGCGAGGAAATATTACAACAATAATGGGATAAAAAGATGGAATTCCGTCCTCAAACGGACCCCCCCCCCATTTCTGCTCAGTTTGTGCATCAATCATGAGCAAGCCCCATATGATAACGGCTGATGTAATCCTGGGGCCCGGCGCTATGCATTCTTTCCACGTAGCTTTCAAACAAGGAAAACAAATTCTTCCTCCTCAGAAAAAAAAAGAAGAAGAAGAAAGAAACAGGAAGCTGCGTCACGAACTTTGTTCAGAGGCTTCGGGCCGACGTTATCCTGGCCCAGCACCGTGCTGTCTTTCCACTTAGTTTTCAAAGAAGCAAAACAAATTCTTTCTCCCGGGGGAGGGAATAAGAAGAAAAGAAACAAAGAGCTGCGTAACCTTTATGTAGAGGCTTCGGGTTGACGTAATCCTAGGTTACAGCGAAAGAAGCCCACTGGGCCTACATAATCCCGGGCAAGTGCCGTGCTTTTCTTTTTTTTGCACTCTTTCAAACAAGCAAAACAAATTCCTCCTCCTAAAAAAAAAAAAAAAAAAAAAGAAATGATGAGCTGTGTTACAAACTTTGTTCAGAGGCTTTTGCATTGATTAATTACAAAACCGGTTAAACTTTCTTAATAATGGCAAAAATCTAAATACCCGAAATTTTTCATTAGTCATCCGCAATCCCGGGGGATTTCCGTAACAATTATGGAGATTCCGTAATGGTTGGCATCTCTGTGTGTCTTTTCCGTAAGAAGCAACTTTACAGCAGCTTCAATTCTCGAACGATCTCACAAACGCTGGAACGCGTCCATGTACATCGCAAATTACAAGAGTGTAAGTTCTTGGCAATGATGTCACAATGATACAGTACACTCACTCTCTCTCTCTCTCTCTCTTGTTCCATTTTTTATTTATGTGGTACTTGTAAACGCTAGATGATGAATCAATATACCTAGTTTACCATTTGTTCTTAAAATTTCAGGATTACACTCAAATTTTCAGGATATAGAACAAAAAAATAAAAATCAGAAACTTTAGGAATTTCAGAACAACTCCGACCACCTGCTTAATACACCTTTACATGTGCGCCTTTGGTGGCACGTAACACATCCAGTCGGTATTCGATTTCTTGCCATATGCGCTCCAACATGTCAGGATTGATTCTATCAAACACTGCTGTAATGCGCTGTTTGAGCTCCTGAAGGCTGCTTAATCTTTCCTAGTAAATCCTGTCCTTGACATAGCCCCAGAGGAAGAAGTTAAAAGGAGTGATATCCAGGGACCAGGGTGGCCAAAGAATGGGACCATCTCTGCCAATCCATCTGTCAGGAAACTCACAGTTCAGGTATTCACGAATGTCAAGTCCCCCAATGTTGGGTAGCGCCATCTTGTTGCAGTATGGTATTTGGTTGCAAATCCTGCAGTTAAGGAACTGCAAAGTTCTGAAGCATGTCTAGGTGCACTGTGGACTTGGGGAAGAAGAATGGCCCAATTACACGATTATGCATGAGCCCACACCAAACATTCCCCTTTAGACGGTGTGTGACGTGCTCCCTGACAGAATGTAGGTTTTCACTAATCCATATATACACGTTCTGAGTGTTGACTTTTCCATGCATGTAAAAGGTTGCCTCATCTGAGAATATTATAAGGCGTAGAAGATTTTCAATAACTTCCAGACGCTCCAACATATTCCAATTGAATGCTAAGCACTGAAGTCCATCGTTTGGTTTAATCTGGTGTAGGAGTTACACTTTGCATGTGGTTAGTTTCAGGTGTTTGTGAAGCACTCCCATCAATGTGGATCGTGGAACATTCAGTTGTAAAGAGGCCCTTCTCTTGGACTTGCTAGGACTTCGAGCGAAAACCTCCTGTATGCTCTGCGCAGTTTCTTTACTGACAGGGGGTCTGCCATTTCTTTGCTGGTCCAGGACGCTATCAGTATCCAAGAATTTATTCTGCTATGCTCCAATACTGAAATCACTTGGTGGATCTTCCCCATATGCACAACGGTAATTTCTTTTTACTGTAAACACAGACTTTATCTAAAAACAAGTTTGCAAAATCCTGCAATGCATTGATTATAATACCCTTTCCAACATACCAGAAATCATTACTCAAGTTATCACTCAAGTTATGAGAATAATGGCTGTGGAATAAATATCGGTCCTGTACCCTGACCCTTGATCCCATATCCATGATATTCAACAGAACCGGTTCGGTATACCTCCGAAATAACATGATAAAGTTTTGTCGCAATCGAAGCATTTTTACGTAAGTTATGATGCATAAGAGCTATGGAATAGATCCTGCTCCTGTGTCCTAACCTTTGACCCCATTTCGCCCATTTTCGATAGAATTCGTCCCCAGGCAGGCCCCTACAACATACTAACATTTCATCCAAATCAAAGCATTTTTACGTAAGTTATGATGCATAATGGCGATGGAAGTGATTCCGCTCCTATGTCCTGACCTTTGACACCATTTCACCCATTTTCAATAGGGTTTGTGGCCAGATTGTCCCCTACCACATACTAAAATTTCATCGAAATCAAACCTTTTTTTATGTTAGTTATGACGCATAACAGCAGTGGAATGGATCCCGCTCCTATATACTGACCTTTCACCCCATTTCGTTCACTTTAAATAAGGTTCCTTCCCAGGTGATACCCTACCAGATACTAAAATTTCATCGAAATCGAACGATTGTTACGCGAGTTATTGTGCGGACGGACATACGCTCACAATGCGTGACGTAATGAAGCAGATAGGAATCGCGACCATCTACTCGCAAGAGTATGACGTCATAAAACTTTAATAGGATCCACACACAACGCGTGACGTAATGACACAGTGGTGTGACCGCGCGCCAAAATTCTCAAACGCGAGATTGTGACGTCATAAGATTTCTAAGCATTGGAAACATTAATGGAACGACGCCATGACACTAAAAACGTTATAATTCGGGGTGGTTATTTAACCCACTAAACGAATTCTCCTAAAGTCGAGATCAAGCTGAATGGATTTCTAGTACCAGGAAATGGTAGGTTAACGACTTTCATCAAAATTCTTTGAGCCGTTTTCAAAATAAAATGTACACACATGCATACAAGAATTGCTACTTTAAGGTGGATGTCAAGTAATTTTGCTTCCTATACTTCCAATGGAAAAACTTCTGTACACATTTTCTTCACAATTAATGCGTTCCCAAGAATGAAAATTTGAACATCGATTAAAATAGCTTCATTTCATAACATGGAATACTTAATATTTTCTAAACCATAACCGTAATAATATTTTCTAAACCATAACCGTAATTATGGAATCCAACATTTATTTGTCCACTGACGTCATCAAAGTACAGGTCGCGCCATCTTTTTTCTGGTTTCAACACCACCAAAGGAAACGTTATTGTTTTTTAATATAATTATGCTTATGTTTTAGAAAATGTTAAGTATTCAAAGTTATAGTATGAAGTTATTTTAATCGATGTTCAAATTTCCATCTTTGGGAACACACTAATTGTGCGGGAAATATGTACAAAAGGTTTTCCATTGGAAATATAGGAAGCAAAATTACTTGACGTCCACCTTAATAGTGTGGGATAAGGGCAATGGAATGGATCCCGATCCTATGTCCTGACCTTTGACTCCATTTGTCCCATTTTCGATAGGGTTCCTCTCCAGGTGGTCTCCTTCCACATACTAAAATTTCATCGAAATCGAACCATTTTTACGCACCTTATGACGCATAAGGGCAATGGAATGCATCCCGCTCCTATGTCCTGACCTTTGACCCCACTTCACCCATTTTCAATAGGGTTCGTCCCCTGGTGGTCCCCTACCACATACTAAAATTTCATCGAAATCGAACCATTTTTATGTGAGTTATCGTGCCGACGGACGGAAAAAGCTGGACATATACGCTTCTTCAACCTACGGTTGGAAAGCGTAAAAAAGAACACACGCACACTGCTTTCTCCTGCGGCTGAGACATTTTCAGTTGTTTTGCAGTCTGTGTCAGTTTTTGCGAGCACACTATATGTTGGAAAGAGATGGTGTTAAAAACTCGAATATTTACTCTTTTAAATGCCACAAACCGCATTGCCGTAGATCTGTTCATTTTTGTAGTTGTCAATTGAAATCCCTAGGGGACTTTTCAACCACCCTGTAATCTATAACTTATTTGGCATTATGAATAGTAGTAAGCCATATCCTTCTTCTAGTAAACCTTTTTTTTTTTTTTTTTGATTGGAGGTTTAATAACCACCGTGAGCCTAGTAAACCTTTAAAAACAGTCTTTGGCATTCCAGAAATCTGTTATTTGGATAAACAACTTTCTGTTTAAAACAGTGCCAAAAATGCCATTAGTGGATTAAGAGTCATGGGGGAAATCTTGCCTCTTGCATTTTCAAAAAGGAATGAAATTTGCTTTTAGCCTTGTACGAAAACTTAAACACAATCGGCATATAATACTGTATATACTAAGAGCATGATTAATGCAGGATGTTTTAGGAAGTCTGTTCAGTCAGATATGAGATCTTGGTTGATTTAATGATCATCCATTACCAACGGAGATGATGAACAGATTAAAACAGTTGTTACTAGCAAAAAAATTGCCAAAACTTTCAGCAAAAGTTAATGTAATTGAATTTCAACAGGATATCCAAAGAGCTTTGGTGTTTATTAAACAAATGAACTGCTGGAAAGAGCTTTCAGAAATGAAGTAGAAGATCTGGTGACAATGGCTTCAACCAAAAAAAGCTGTGAAGACATGAACTTTGAATTTTTGAAGACCCATCTCCAATGGCTTGGGAGATTGACTTGAATGAACAGTCAAAAGAACTCTCCATTTCTGAGCAGGAAGCTATGGCTTACATAGGTAGCTACATAGCACATTACTTTCGCGATAAAGATCCTTCTCTTTAGAAACTATTTCTAAAAACTGTGAACTGCCCCAAAACTAATTCTGTTCAAGATAATTGGGTAAGGCTTATATAATATCCGTTGGTGGTTTCATGTTCTTTTGATAATACTGTGAAACAGTTTGAACAGATTTTCTGTGCAGTTCATCGCAGGTCAATTAGAAAAGGGAAAGGTGTTCTTTAGAAACTCATAAGTGAGCCAGAGAAATGTTTTCCATCAGTCAACAAAGATGCAATTCACCTGTTTTGCAAAATCCAAACATTCAGAAAACAATTTTATTCAAATTAGTTTTCTGATTCAAATTAGTTTTCTGAACAGAAATTCATTCTTAGTATTGTGCAGGAAAGCTCTGCAGAAAATGAAAAAACCAATTGACTCAAACACAGTGAAAAAAAAACATAATTATTTCTTTTTTTCCATTTGTGCAATGAAGAAAATAGTTTCACATTTTGTGCAATGAAGAAAACATTTTCCAGTTTGTGCAATAAGGAACATATCTTCATTCCATGAAGTAAATTTTTTTCATCACTTTTTAAAGACAGTGAACTTCAGAAATCGTGGATATAAAATGTAAGCAAATAATTTTGATTTTATACATTAACAGAGTGTTTGAACTACTTTTGGGGAGTTTGAAGAACTCAGTAACTTTCCGTACCTTAAAGGTTTTAAACCACTAACCTCTTCCAGGGAATTACTACAAAAAGAAAAGATACACTGAGATTTTTTTTTTTTTTTTTTGACATCAGAAAAATATAGTTAGTATATTAAGCAAAATACTTTTTAGAGAAAAAGCATGCATGACAGAAATTGTTCATTTAAAATTTCAATATTTATACTACTACATCAATGTTTTCTGATTTTAGGTGCCAAAATCCTTAACTTTTGTTTTCAAAAAAGACAATTTCTGATTCCTACTGTGCTCCATCAGAGCACAGCTCCCTGTAGCTCTTGGCTTCTGAAGGGCCAGAGCAGCTGCATCATCAACCTCAGCTGTGTGTCTCAGGAGCTCAAGTGCTAAAGACTAGCCTTTTCCTCCCAAGTCCTGCATACAGTGAGGTTCAAATTATGGCAAAATGGATGTATCGTGTTTCTTATTCATAAAAATAAGGATGTCTTCTAACAATGCTTAACAAAGTGTCACCTTTGTACGTACTTCGGAACACTGCCAAGAAGAGGGAAGAAAGTCTTTTATTTCTTTTATTTCTTTTTTTCATTAAAATCATTCCAGAAATATAAAAACCAATTATATTAAGTTCCTTCAAACCTTTTCCTGTCTGTCAGTATTTTTATCTCAACATTCTGCCATTCCTTCAGTGTATGTGCATTGGCACACTACTGAGATCAGGGAAATAAATTTTTAATATTTTTTCCCAATAAAAATACTACAGAACTATAAAACTGATTATATTTACTCACCACGAACCAACCTTTTCCTGTTTGTTGGTGTTCTTATTTTGGCATCTTGTCATTCCTATGGTTAAGCTACATCAGTACAACAAAAAATAAGCATGCCACAGGAGGGAAATTTTTAACTTCTACTTCATTTAAAAAGAAAACATTATGGAAATATAAAAACTGATTATATTTAGGTATACTCAGAACCTGTCCCTATCTATCGATAGTGTTATTTTGTTCAACTTCTACCACTAAGGAAGCTGAACATAAAAGTAAGTTCAATGGTGGCTGCAAACATGTTGCATTTAAGTTCTCTTTTGCTTACTAAAAACATTCTGAAGTATAAAAACCGATCAGTTACTGCAAACCTTTTTCTGTCTGTTGGTATTCTTATTTTGTCATTTTGCCCCATTCCTATGGCGGGCTACATCTTGCTAAAAAATCATCAAAATGGGTTATGAATAAATACTGACCTCCTGGTCATTTTAAAATGTAAAATTTATGTGGAAATAAATTTGTTTGGCTGGGGTTATGTTTGCAGCAAGTGCACATATTCACCTCAACTTGCCTGAGAATGGAAATGTCCATAAAAGAAGGCATTGTAGATAATGCAGATCATCAGCCATCACCTTTTTTTCAATCAGTGCATGTTTAATCTGTGATCCTGGTACATGACTTCTTCACATTCTTCAGTAAGCTGTGTTTGGCATGGCCACTCAGCTCATGCAGCCTCTCAAATTGAGACTTTACTATAGTGGCATCATCTGCTTTTCATCAATGAAGAACATCAGTGACAGTAGATCTGGAGAACCCCGGAAGAGCAGCAATGCTATGCATATATATGCACTGATTGCTTACTCAGGGAGCATAACAACCACCAATGCTCCTTTTGAAGTCCAGCAGTTCAGCTCTGTGTGGCATTGGCATAATTGCTGCCAATGCAATCTAACAGGTGTGCCAACACTCTTTTTTATGTACAACATCCAGTACACCCAGTGCATCTGCATCAGATTCTGCAAAAGCATGTTTATTTGTGCAGGTGTCTGGATATATAGTGCAGGTGTCCTACATAGTGTGCATGTGCAGGTGTCCAACATAGTGTGCACTATGTAGGTGCATGTGTAGGACACCTGCACATGTACAAATGTGTCATACATTTGTACATGTGTAGGTGTCCTACATAGTGTGTGAACACGCACACGTTTATATTTACTAAGCCAAAAATTAAGCTTTGCATTTTCATTATTAAACCCAAGTGCTGTTCTCAAACCAGGAAACATCAGTAACTACAAATTTTAAACATGAAAAGAACAAAGAAAACTTGATCCAGTGAAATGCAGAATATTTTTAAAAGGAGAAGAAACATTTACTACAGAATTTAGAGAACCTCAATCAAAATGAAAACCTTTGAAATGAAAAAATAAATTATAAAAACAATGAGGTTCAATTTTTTTACTACATGTGTTCATCTTAACAACACAATTCAAACACAGGGATTAATTTTACTTGCATTTTGCCCCTCCCCCTTAGAAAAATGTATTGTAATTAACATTCATGATCTTCAAATTAGTGACTTTTTGAATTTATTCACCCACTAAAACCTCTTTGAAAGCTTTATTTCCATCAAAATGAAATCAAATTGAGTTCCGAAAAAGAAATTTGCAAAAATTTGAATAACATAGGAAATTTTGAAATTTTCATGTACATGTTCACTTTTTTGCCTCCTAAGTGCAATTCTCCCACATATTTTATGTGTGGATATACTTGTAGTTGAAAAATATTTTAGATACATGCAACCCATTCATGATGCAAAATTCAATTAATCTTTCACCATTATGATTTCACACTGGGATCATTAAACTTAACCAGAACATTGTCAGAAATCTCATTCCAAACACTTACTCTAGCACTGAAATTGCTTGCTTATAATATATTTCTCTTTAGCACCAAACTGGCTCAAAAACAGCTTTCAGCTCATTCCAGAGGGCATCATTCCTATAAGAAGGTTCAGAATCATGAGGAGAGGATGAACTACAATAATAACTATTCTCTGAAGTCTCACTTCATTCTTACCCATTGAATCACTTAGGCAACTATAGCAAATCAAGTTGTTCTTCATCTTTTCATTTAAAATCACACCTACAACAACTTGTCATCTTACATCCAAACACTTCAGAACACACACACACACACACACACACACACACACACACTATTCCATTTGCTTCTTCTATCCCAACTGTTTTTGTTTGTTTGTTTTTCACTTACACACAGCACAATCAATCAGATCCATACTTATTCATTTCTCCAATCTGTATTTCAAATGCCAAAAATTACACTCACACCACCCACATTCCTATATATGAGAAAGCTCATATACTGTTTATTAAGTTCCAGGTCACTTCCATGGTGGATCGGCATTCTTGAGTGCAGTAGGCCCACCACATCTCACACTTGAAGTCTTCCATGCCTTTCTTTGAGTCTTGAATATTATAAAAAGCACATCACTGTGGGGGATCAGCCTACTGCTGATGGTTCCAATTGGTAATTCCACCTAAAAGTTCTGGTACAAAACCTAGGGAGCTGAAGTCTTTTGGTCAATGTCACCCAAAAATAGTTGGTATTCAACAATACTTAAACTTAAGCTTGATTTTGTATCAGTCCCTCAAGATCACAGAGGCCCTTGTTGCTGTTATCTGAGTGCCACTGCAGGCTAGCAGAGAGTGCCCTTTGGAGACAAACCCATCTTCCACTCAGATCATCCACCCTCAGTGGGTGACATTCATATAGTTACATAAGAGCCATTTCCTTCTAAGATTGCCAATGCACTGAAACTTCAGAATTCCTTATTGGGTTACATTTGCTCTCAAGTTCAGTCTTCAATAGGCAATATCAAGTTGTTGTTGTTTTGTTTAACTACTTTTGGACAAGTCCACCTTTTAAAATAGCAAAGTAAGTTAGTTATGGTACTGGTATTAGGAACTATATCTTGTCTTTAATATTCCATTCATTATGAAAAAATAGCATATGCTTTGAAAATTTAATAATTTCTGCAATGCTTTTAATACTAGTTTAGTGCCACACAGGATAAAAATATTCTTATTTTTACAGTTTTCTCTTCAAAGTACTCTTGGATCCAAAAACAGAGTGTATTTTACAGAGCAGCCTCAAACAGTATTTTTTTTTCAATACTATTCAAACCACACATCTATTAGCAGCATTTAGATAACTAAAGTACCTTAATTGCTCATAAAAAAACAACTATTATGGGAATTTTACAAGGAAATTTTTTTTTTAATTGCAAATTTTCGGAGAAAACTCTTCTTCTTCAGGCGCTTTTTTTTTTTTTTTTTTTTGTCACTTATTCCCGTCACTATCACGGTTACGGTTAACCTTGAAGATTACGGTTAGTTTTCATCAAATCCTGCCAGATGTTAGGCAGGGAAAATCCTTTGCAGTAATTGATGATGGAATTTTGATTTTTCTCAATCTCTATTCCTTGTTTTAGCTTTCTTCTTTGAAAATTGCTTTGGAAACTGATTACTTTAAGGGAATTCCAATCCATGCTGTGACTAGTTTCTCTAACATGCTTATCTAAACCAGTCTTGCTGGAATTTATAGCAGCTTAATGCTCTGCAATACGAGTTTCTAGTTTGGGACCTGTTTCCCCTATGTAAGATAGTCCACAACTACATTTTACTTCATAGACTACACCTTGTATTTTTAAAATATCCTCTTCTCTTTGAACTATTTTAGGGAAATTTTTTTTAACTTTGTTCTCTAAACTTGGAGCTAGCCTAATATTGTACTTCTTACTAATTCTCTTTAAAGACTCAAATAAACCTTTGTGATAAGAAATTTTTTTAGTGAACTTGTTGCTTTTGCAGGTTCTTCATACCATTAAAATTCAGAAGCTTCTCAATTTCTTCTTTAGGATAGTTATTTTCTGCAAGTATGACTTTAAGTTCTTCTTTATGGGCTTCTTTTTTATCTGCAGTAGAAACTATTTTATTAATTTTTTCTAAAAACTGACTTGCTACATTTTTCTTAATAGAAACTGGATGATAGGAATTGAAATCCAAAAGTCTGTTAGTATTCATTGGCTTTTTATACCAACTACTAAGGAATTTTTCATCTTCATAATAGATAGTAATATCTAAAAAGTTAATTCTTCTTTCTTTTTGAAGTTCAATAGTGAACTTAAGGGAATCATCTAATTCATTGAATGAGTCTAGAATTCTTTCTGGAACAATTTCTGAGCTATCTATTATAAATAAGATGTCATCCATGTATCTGCTATATAGGCAGAAGTATGTGGGTTGTACTAGTATCTTTTCTTCTAGTTTTCCCACATAATAGTTAGTTAAGAGTGGGGAGCCCATAGCTAGACCAGATTTTTGAATGAAATTTTTTTTCTCAAATTGAAAGTAGTTGTTCTTCAAAGAGAAGGTAAGCATTTCAAAAATTGCAACTAATATGTTTCTATCTTTGTTGTGAAAAACTATTAGGTCTGCCAAGTCTTCCGCTATAAAGTCTATAAGTTGATCAATATTTATGTGAGTATACATAGACAATATGTCTAAACTACCCATAATAGAAGAATCTAATTTAGCAAGAAGGTCTGATTTTTCTTTTAGCTGAATGGAATTTTTTATCAAATTAGGTGGCTCTTTTAAAAGATTTTGAAAGTGCGACTTTAGAAAATAGTTTAGATTTGAAAGAATTGAGTTTTTTGAGTCAATTATTTGTCTAATTGGTTGGTGTTCTTTATGCAGTTTGACTATTCCATATATTTGAGGTAAACTGAACTGTAATTTTGAGAATTGTTTATAGTTTTCTGGGAGCTGGTTTTTCTTTTTTTCAAGGGAAATAAGCTGTGGGACTTTTTTAATCAAACCTGGAAGTGGGTTTTCTTTTACTTCTTCATACATAGGCTTTTTAGTTCTTCTTCCATCTTTTCTTGATAATCTTTCTTATTCATAATAGTAATCAACTTACTTTTGTCTGTTTTCACTGCAACTACACTTTCATTTTTTTCTAAAATCTTTAAAAGCTTTTAATTGATTTAATGAGAGTAATGAGAAACTTACCTTTACTAGAAGGTCTGTTCTCTTTGAAAAAAATACATTTCATTGCACGTTTTTTCCCATTTTAATATCTACGGTTGGTTTGGGCTTCTGGTGCGGCGGTTTTATGTTGTCTCCAACTTGTTCATTTATTTGACTGAGTGAGTAATTTATTAATCCATACTACAGCAATGATACTTGATCCAAGAAACCTCTTTTTTACTTAAAAACCTATATTTTCACTGACGTTGAATAACCCTAACCGGTAGTTTTAATTGGCTTATAAAACTTACTATTCAGTTAATTTACTTGCGTGAACATTCACAAACCATAAACTAACTTCTTATTTACAAACACCAAGAACATATAACAAAAAAATTTAAAACCTAAAATACAATTATTTACAACAAACTTATCTCATTGCTCTCTATTTACAAACTCATCTCATTCTCTCATTCATGCACCACACCTCTGACGTTCCAAACATAGATTGCCTCTAGCAGCTTTCTACCTGACCAGGGTTGTCTTTAGGAGGTTAGGTGGTATCAGCCCTGCTATCACAGTCCGAGTGAGTGAGAGAAGCGATTTCCTGCGTCAGCCCATCTCCCACGTCATATTGAAAAGTTGGCCACCGTGGCTCCATCTGTTAGGAACTGTAGTTAATATTTTATTTTCTTCTGCAGTATTTTTTTTGTTATATTTTTATTAGTTCTTTCCATTTTTCGTTAAGTATATTTGGGTCATTATGATTACATACTCGATCCCCATTTTTCTCAATCAGCACAGATTCTGTAATACACAAATGTCTTTCATTGTTACATGATTTATTATTTTGATGTCTTCAAATTTCGGGTATCTTTGATTATCTAAGCAATACTGTGTCAGTGCTGTTTTTGCTTCTTTTTGTTTTGCCAATTTTTTGTGTTGTTGCAGGCGATGTTTTAATTGGTTTTTGGTACTCCCTATGTACGATATTGGTGGGATGCCTGCTATAGGTATTTCATAAACACCAGCTTTTTCCAAGATACTGCTATTTTCTGTATTATTAATCATCATATCTTTAACTGTCAGTACTTTGTTTCCCATCTGAATTCCATATTTGTGGCATAACTTATTTATCTCTGTTGATATTCCTGGAAGGTAAGGTAAAGCACCAACATATTGTAATTCTTTTTTTCTTTTAGAGGTTGAGGTATCTTGAATCTTAACTTGTACTTCTTATATCCATTTATTTATTTTTTGTGGTGGATATCCATAATTAAATGAAATTTCTTTAATGTAGTTGATCTCTTCATTCCGGAATTCTTCTTTAATGCTATTGCATTTTTGTGTATAAGTGTGTTGATGAATATGGAATCAGAACAGGAACATATGTTAGTTTTCTATGTACTTTATATTGCATATGGTCATTTTGTTTGATAACCTTAGCATCCAGGTAAGGCAAGGAATTCTTTTCTTCATGTTCAATTGTTAATTGTATTGATGGATAAATATTGCTAAGTTGTTGTGTCAATGCTTCTATTCTAGCTCATATGTATCCATTTTGGTCAAGATGAAGATATCATCAACATATCTACAGTATATCAGAGGGGGATCTTGAATTTTGCTAATTATTTGTTCTTCTATGTTATTCATGATTACTTCAGCAAACAGATTTGATCGAGGGGAACCCATTGGTCCACCGTAATTTTGTTTGTATATTTTCTCATTATATTTGAAGATATTATTTTCGTATATAGACAATAAAGTTGTTTTTAACTCCTGTAGTTGTATGTCATTCATTGATTGGTCCTGTTTCAAATTTTTCAATAATGATATCAACCGCCTCAAGTACAGGTGTACTTGGAAACAACGACTTGACATCCATACTCGCCATTCTGTAACTTGTTATAACATCTTGGTTTACATTCTTCAAAATTTCTATAAATTCGTACGCGTTCTTTACAGTGTATTTTGTTTTCATAAATTTTGGTGATAAGAACCTGTAAATATTCTTCTCAAGTTCAATCAGTGGTGAGTTCTTTTTGGACACTATGAGTCTTATGGGTTTCCTTCTTTATGTGTTTTAATTTTAGCAAACAATTGTGGCACTTTTGTACGAATTGGTGGTTTTGCATTTTTAATCTCATTAGGTAGGGTGCTATGGTTCCTAATATTTGCCAAGTATCTTACTTGGCAATCTGTTGGGTCTTTTTTCAACTCAGAACACTGTAATTCTTCTATTGCCAATTCCACCTTTTGGTTATATTGCACTGTATTCAGAATCACTATTTGACCTGTCTTATCAGTCTCACAGAATTTGATGTTCCTATCTTCCTTTAATTTCAACAGCTGATTTTTTTCATATTTTAGTTTCTTTAAATAATAATTTCTATTATTTTTTTCATTATATTCTTTTAATATTATTCTGAATAGTTTACCACTGAACTCTTCCTTGTCTTCATTAGGATTGTTTCTGATGATATCCTCAAAATTTGGTATTAATTCTTCTGTTTTTGTTATCTTCTGTGGGAAAGCATATTTTTTCCCTCTTGCAGTACTGCCCTCTATGAACAATTTAGCTCGTGCGTTGACATATTCTGAAAAACTTCATAGTTATTTTCTTTCTGCTCATGACCTGTATGTTGGTCTAATAATTTATGCAATTTTGAAGTAACGTTGTTGTTTGCAGACTTTCTTTAATTTTCAACAATCTCGGAAAACTCTCTGAAAGTAGTGTCCAAAATTTCATTTTTCCATGATCCACAGAAATTTCTGTACGTGGTATTACTGATATCTTTCCATAATCTTACACAGGTGGACTGAAGACCGAAGATTGTCCTTCTTTTATTCACAATTTCGGCACTTAATCTTTTTTCTGGCACATTTTTAATATTATCTCGTCTTTCTTATTCATTGGGGAGTTCGTTATTCTTATATATTTCGGGATTAGATCAAAGTCTCTACATGCAATCAAAAATTCTACTTGTGTTTCAAATTTTGTTAATTTGATTTTTTGTTTTTTATATTCTTTCAATCTATGCAATTCGTGTTTTTGAAAGAGCTCACGGTAGCGCATTCTCTCTACCACGCATAGAGACCGGGCCTCTCCAGCCCTCCGCCTCCCTCACTTGGAAATTTGCATGTCTTCCTATGTAATTCCTTGTTTGAAAAGTCACAGTATTACTATAACCATTCAAAAGTTTATGTGCCTACAATTACTTTAATGAGAGTAATAAGAAACTTACCTTTACTAGAAGGTCTGTTCTCTTTGAAAAAAATACATTTCATTGCATGTTTTTTCCCATTTTAATATCTACGGTTGGTTTGGCTTCTGGTGGGGCGGTTTTATGTTGTCTACAACTTGTTCATTCATTTGACTGAGTGAGTGATTTATTAATCCATACTACTGCAATGATACTTGATCCAGGAAACCTCTTTTTACTTAAAAACCTATATTTTCACTGACGTTGAATAACCCTTAACCGGTTGTTTTAATTGGCTTATAAAACTTAGTATTCAGTGAACTTACTTGTGTGAACATTCACAAACTATAAACTAACTTCTTATTTACAAACACCAAAAACATCTAACAAAAAAATTTAAAACCTAAAATACAATTATTTACAACAAACTTATCTCATTGCCCTCTATTTACAAACTCATCTCACTCTCTCATTCATGCACCACACCTCTGCCGTTCCCAACGTAGATTGCCTCTAGCAGCTTTCTACCTGACCAGGGTTGTCTTCACGGGCAGAAAGCTGCTAGAGGCAATCTACGTTGGGAACGGCAGAGGTGTGGTGCATGAATGAGAGAGTGAGATGAGTTTGTAAATAGAGGGCAATGAGATAAATTTGTTGTAAATAATTGTATTTTAGGTTTTAAATTTTTTGTTATGTGTTTTTGGTGTTTGTAAATAAGAAGTTAGTTTATGGTTTGTGAATGTTCATGCAAGTAAATTTCACTGAATAGTAAGTTTTATAAGCCAATTAAAACTACCGGTTAGGGTTATTCAACGTCAGTGAAAATATAGGTTTTTAAGTAAAAAGAGGTTTCTTGGATCAAGTATCATTGCAGTAGTATGGATTAATAAATTACTCACTCAGTCAAATAAATGAACAAGTTGGAGACAACATAAAACCGCCGCACCAGAAGCCCAAACCAACCGTAGATATTAAAATGGGGAAAAACGTGCAATGAAGTGTATTTTTTTCAAAGAGAACAGACCTTCTAGTAAAGGTAAGTTTCTCATTACTCTCATTAAAGTAATTGTAGGCACGTAAACTTTTGAATGGTTATAGTAATACTGTGACTTTTCAAACAAGGAATTTTAATTGATTGTTCTCATAATATTTTTGAGGTTTCTTTACTTGCTTCTGGAATTTTGTAAGGCTATTGTGGAATTTTGTAAGACTTTTATGAGGAGGCCTGCTTTAATTTGGTCTTCTTTTTCTAAAGTGCTGCAGATGCTTTCTGATTCAATTACTAATTTTTCTGTATTTATATTTTCCTTGGATTGATTGAAATTACTTCCTTTATTTATCACTTGTAACAATTCTTGGCTAACTCCAGTAGCAGTTTTGTCCTTTACATGACTAAGAACTGCTGTTTCTTTGTTTTACTGGAAATAGTTTTCTTTAAGGTTCAGCTTTTGAACAAATGTTTTATTTGTTTTTTATTCTGATTTTTAGCCAGTCCTCCAATTCTGCTTTTACTGTATCACTTAAGATTCCAGAAAATTTCTTTTCCTTTTCTACTTTTACTTTCTGGTAATAAGCAACATTTTTATATTTTGCTTCAATACTTTGTTTTAACATTTTTTTTTCTATTGTTCTTACGAAGTTGTCTGAAAGTAAATCTTCAAATGGTTTTCTAAGTCTAAATGAATTTGGAATAAAGCTATTTACCTTGCAATTTTTCAGGAACTTGATTTGATCTATCGATCTTTCTATTTTCATTGTAGCATCTTGAACTTACTTCATTGCTTGCCAAGTATCTGACCCATACTCTGTTCTGATTCTTTGAACAAAGCTCATGTTGAGAATTGACTTCCTAGTTTCTTAATTCAATTACTAATCAAAAACAATTATTATGGAAATTTTACTAGGAAATTTTTTTATTTAAATTGCAAATTTTCGGAGAAAACTCTTCTCCTTCTTCAGGCTGTCTTTTTGTTGTCACTTGTTCCTGTCACTATTACGGTTACTGTTAACCTTGGCGGTTATAGTTAACCTTGAAGGTTACATTTAATTTTCATCAAATCCTGCCAGATGTTAGGCAGGGAAAATCCTTTGCAGTCATTGATGATGGAATTTTGATTTTTCTCAATTTCTATTCCTTCTTTCAGCTTTTGTTTTTGAAAACTGCTTTGGAAACTGATTACTTTAAGGAAATTCCAATCCATGCTGTGACTAGTTTCTCTAACATGCCTACCTAAACCAGTCTTGTTGGAGCAATTTTTTATAGCAGCTTTATGCTCTGTAATACGAGTTTCTAGTCTGCAACCTGTTTCCCCTATGTAAGATAGTCCACAACTACATTTTACTTCATAGACTACACCTTGCAATCCGATTTTTGGCGTAAATGTGACAAGGATGGTAAGTCAGATAATATCCGAAAAGTTTAAAATTTTAATCATCCTGGAGCGGGACTCGAACCCCCGTCTCCCAGAAAACGCCTGGGTATGCTAACCACTACACCACCCTGAACGACCAAGTTTCAAGTTTCCGATCAATTTGAATGTAACTATCACAGGATTCGCTAGTCGAAGCAACTGGCATTCATGTTTAGCAAATCTGGAGGTTAAGAATCTTATCCCATGTTTGCCCGGAGAAGCAGATAAATCATGAAAGAAATACGGGATTACGCCATATAATAAAAATTTTGAAGATGACAATTTTCAAGTTTTCGGATATTATCTGACTTACCATCCTTGTCACATTTACGCCAAAAAATTGGATTGTCATCTTCAAAATTTTTATTATATGGCGTAATCCCGTATTTCTTTCATGATTTATCTGCTTCTCCGGGCAAACACGGGATAAGATTCTTAACCTCCAGATGCCGCCCCGGTGGCGCAGTGGTCTAAGGCGCTGGCCTCTGATCATTCGTCCGTAAGGGGTCCGGGTTCGAATCCCGGTCAGGCATGGATATTGTGTTTGTCTTACGGCACTGGCTCCCTCCCTTCCCTGGAACCAGTGACCCTAAATTGGGGACGGGCGACTGCTTGTGGCCCATTGAGTTGCTCACGGTGGTCGTTAAACCTCCAATAAAAAAAAAAACAAAAAAACATAACCTCCAGATTTGCTAAACATGAATGCCGGTTGCTTTGACTAGCGAATCTTGTGATAGTTACATTCAAATTGATCGGAAACTTGAAACTTGGTCGTTCTGGGTGGTGTAGTGGTTAGCATACCCGGGCGTTTTCTGGGAGACGGGGGTTCGAGTCCCGCTCCAGGACGATGAAAATTTTAAAGTTTTCGGATATTATCTGACTTACCATCCTTGTCACATTTACGCCAAAAAAATCGATTGTCATCTTCAAAATTTGTATGTAAATATGAATTCTTTAAAAAATTTTGTATTCTTCAGAACTCCGCTTACAATATTACAATATCACAATATAAAGAAAAGTATTTGAAATATAAAAAGATGCAAATGACATAAATAGACATATGCATGGAAAATATAACAAACATTTTTCATTTCATAGAAATGGTTCTTGAACCACACATACATATATCATGGAAGTGGAGCCATATCAATACATCTGATGACCAGAAATTAAAATCAGAAAATATGTCCCAGACCAAAACTTTCTGATAAATATCATTGCAAAACAATGCTAAATATGCAACAGCAAAAAATATGAACCTCATTTATCACTATAACACCATATATCATAATCAAGTCACAGCACTTCAGATGGCTGTTTTATTATCAATGTTGTTCCTCTAAGGTATAACATGGGATGCAAGACAGCATCTTTACAAAGAACAGATTCTCTGTTGCATGTTTTCCAACATAATCTCTTTTACGCCCAACCTTTTTTTCACCATCATTAATTGCATGTAAAATGAAGCCAACACCATTTTTTCAATTCACACAACAGAAAAAAGCAACTGCTTCTATCAAAAGTTAAGTCAGAATAATAATGATTTTACTCTAATATATACCTGTTGGGATACATGAAGCAGAATGGTTTTGAAACCTGGCTGGCCATAATAGCGATCATCAGGAGGAAAATAAGTTCCACCTAGCACTGGTTTAAGATCCGGAGTTAGCCATACACTCATAGGCCACCCTCCACCACCAGTAGTTGCCTAAAAATCAAAAAACAATAATATAAAGCTTAGAAGTAAAACAAAATTTCCTGAACACACCAACAGTAACATATTTGATGAATAAAAAGAAAATACACATACAAGCCTATCTATGATTTATTTACTTCAGCCTGCTCAGACACAAGCATAGAAAAGTTTTGCTTTAAAAGAGAAATAAGCCAGAAACAGTCCTGTCTCCTTCATTGCAATTTGTTTTTATTAAAAAACAAAAGTCTGGCACTAAAGATTGAGAGATCAAAAATGTCTGTTTTCTAATACAACAAACTGAGACGATTGTGTTTATCTTCCTTACTTTCATATTAATTTTATCAACACACCACAAAAAATGATACTGTCATTTTTCAGGCATAAGTAATTTTAAAGGCATGGAATTTAGCAGTTTTCTTAGTAATTACAACAAAGAAGATAAACTGTTCATTCATATATCTTGATGTTTTCTCATTAAAAATTCATTATGGACTAGTAAGACACTTATCAACTAAGTATCATAGTCCAAGAAAGCAACACTGCAAAGCAATTGCCAATTTTCATCAGCACCCTGTTAACATGTACAGTAGGCCGGAGTGTAAACTTTTTTTTTCCGAATTTCGATATGCCCTAGTGTGGAAAAGTTGTGTATTGCTATGTAAACCATGTGCAAAAAAATTAACGGAATTCAAATAATATCTTACGGTTCCACTTTACCTCCAAAATTTCGATATTTGGGTAAAATCGTCACATTTTCTTGTCCGTTGTGAGAAAAGAACAGTGCTCGTTACAGTCTTTCCCTAGTGCGCAAAAACTATCCATTCGTACCTAAAAGAGGTGCACAATTTTTCAGGCAAAGCAACTAATATCTTATGGTTCCTAGTTAATGCAACAATACTCCATGTTTAAGGAAAATTGCAATACTTTGAAACCTAGTGTTCACCATGTGATTTGTTTCCTAGTTGTGTTAGTGTGTGCACTACTGCACTGAAAGCAAAACATATTGTTCAAATGTGCAGTAGTGCACACTGCACATGGTGCAGCAGCTCTTCACATTTTTCATGTTTCAGAAAAATCCCAGAACTCAACATGAGGAGGTGGCTGCACAGCGAGTTCCACCCATGCCCAACCCAACCACCCATCCATTAGGGCAAATCAATTTTGTGTTCTTTTTTTTTAATCTTCAATTTCCTGTTCTTTATTAATTTTTACCCAGAAATCTGATTTACTTTCGAAGGCTGGCATTATTTGTAGTGCTTCCAACCATACTCTAATAAATCAGTCCCTTTGTTCTTCTTCGCAAACAACAGCAGATGCTTCTGTTGTCAACTTAACGCATCACTCCACTCCCTGATTGTGACAAGGGAAGTTTTGCATGCCCAATCGCTTACCAATGTTCTTACAGTCACTGTTGCATAGGTTCATTATTTCATCGTCGGTTAAATGAGCAGTCAATGGCAGTTCGCTTAAGACACATGATTGCCAGTCAATTAGGTCAAAATAATCCTCCCCCTGGAAGTTGAACTGAGGAATTTCAAATACACAGATTGCATCACAGTTGTGTGCCCTTGCTCCAAGGATCCTGCGGAAGCAAAGTTCTGTGATGTTTCCTCTCGTCCGTGATCGTAGCCAGAAGTATTGACTCTGGATGGCCAAAATAGCCATTCCTTTGGATTACGCAGTCCAGAACGCTCTTCAAATCCTGGGTGAGATATCTGGATGAATGGAGCCATCATAGCAAGTGAACTTTTGGAAGATGTTGGAATGATAACTCAAGCTGATACTTCAAGAGTTATAGGTAGGCACAAAATTAGAAAGCAGAAAAAAAATCAGAGAAAACAGCTTCAAAACAATAATCTGACTGCAAGTAAAGTTATTACAGGGCTATATTTCAACAGGCGCAAGGACCAAACCATAATGTATGAAAAAAGGAAAGGAAAGTGGTTCAAAAACACTATTACTGAAGAACATGTGACTATGCTGGAAGAACCTGGAAGTAAATATCTTGGGCATACTACTCCTACATCTTCCACCGCAAAGGACATTGCCAAATGTCTGCTGGATTTCTTACATGCCAAGAATATCGACCTAAACAAACTTTTGTGGAATAACTTTTTTTTTTTACGGGTCTTTTAGAGGTTATTTTTAATGAAAGTTGGTTGTCAAATTTTCGAACTAAAGCCTAGTTCGTCATCAGGACTATGTCACTGGAGTAGTTGCTGCCACTCAATTGGAAGAGACCATCCGCAATTATCGTTAATTGTGGTACTTCTTCTTCTTGCTATTTCGATCCCTTCTTCTAGTTTTCTCTTTACTAAGTTTGACTGGTGGGCGATTATTTTCACTGAGTCCCAATTTATGGAGTGTCCACTTGCTTGTACATGTCTGTCTAGCCCTGTTTTGTTCCCAATGTTCCTAATAGCTGCTTGGTGTTCTTTCATTCGGACCTTAATACTTCTCCCTGTTTCTCCTATATAGCTGAGTCCGCAGTTACAGTCGATGCAGTAAATTACTCCTTCCTGCAATTGGATGTCCAATTCTTTCTGCTTTAAAGCTGGCAGGAATTTCTTTATTTTGTTATTAAGATCTGGAGCTAGCCTGATATTATATTTTGCTCCGATCCTTTTCAGTTTCTCGAAAAGTCCCTTGTGGTACGTAATTTTGCTGGTGAATTTGAAGTTGGTTTTTTCCTGCTTCTTTTTTGGCACTTGTTTAAATATTTTCTCAACATATGGGGAGGGGTAATTGTTTTCTGCCAACATTTCCTTTAATTCTTCTTTGTGAAGATCTTTTTGAGAAGCTGAAGAGACCAGGATTTCAATTTTTTCCAAAAATTGTCTCGCTGTATTCGATTTAATATAATCAGGGTGGAATGAGCAGAAGTCTAACATCTTCCCTGTGTTGGTGGGTTTTCTAAAAAGCTGAGTGAATATTTTCCCTTCTCTTGAGGTCAAGGTTAAATCCAGGTAATTGATGCTATGGTCTTTTTCCTGTTCCAGGGTGTACTTCAAGGTATTCTCTAGTAAGTTAAATTCTTCCAGAATCTGAGAGGGTAGAGATTGGTCCACAGTATCTACTATAATTAGGACATCATCCATGTACCTTACATAGAGAGCAAACAAGGAGGGTTGTATAAGGATTTTTGCCTCTAGTTTACTTATATAATAATTTGCTAGCAGAGGTGCTAGTGGAGAACCCATTGCAAGTCCTGAAGTTTGCCTGTAATATTTCTTTCCAAACTGGAAGAAATTATTCTTGAAGGAAAATAGGAGCAGTTCATATATGCCAAGTAGTATTTCTCTATTGTGATTATGGAATACTATTTTTTCCGCAAGGTCATCTGCAATGAATTCCAGTAGGAGGTCCAGGTTAATGTTGGTATACATAGAGACTATATCCAGGCTTGCCATTACTGGATGAATTAATTCTGGCAAGTTGTCCAGTTTTCTTTTTAGCTGCATGGAATTTTTTAGTAGGTAGGGAGGAGAAGGGAAAATATCTCTGAGGTGACCAAGCAAATAATAATTAATGTTGGAGAGTGGCGAATTTCTAGTGTCTATTATAGGTCTTATTGGATGGCCTTCTTTGTGAACTTTTATCGTACCATAGATCTGTGGAATTCTTGACTGGATTTTGGAGAAGTTTTTGAAGAGCTCATTAAGCTGTTTTTTATTTCTTAAAGAGCTGATTAATTTCTTAAGATTTTTTACAGTTTGATCTATAGGATTACCATTGAGTTCTTCATAATAAGGCTTGCTCAATTCAGCTTCCATTTTATTGTAATACTTCTCTTTTTCTACCAATACCAAAACTTTGCTCTTATCTGCTCTCAGTGCTACTACTTTATCATTGGCTTTGAATTTTTTAAGGTCAGTAATGGCACTTCTATTAAAATTGTAATCAACTTTTACTGGCTTTTTTACAAATTTTGAGACGCAGTCTGAGAATTCTTTCCTTAAAGTAACTGCTGTATTTTCATCTTCTCTTTCTACCTTACTACAGATGCTTTCTAAATCAATCAGTATACGTTTTTTATCAAGTGTTGCGGAGGAAAGGTTGTAATTATATCCCTTATTGAGGAGATTAATCAGGTTTTCATCTACTCCTTCTTCCGTCAGATCCATGACATGTTTGTTAGTGGTGGATGGTATTAACTGTGGGCCAGGTGCTGTAGACATTAACTTTGGACTTAACCATTTATTTTCTTTAATTTTCAATTTTTCCTTAAACTTTTTGTTTTTATCTCTCACTGCTTTAGCTAACCAATTATCAATATTTTTCTTTTCTGCTTCCGGAATTTCACTTAATGAAGAGGTCCAAATACGAGCTTCTATTCGTTCGCATTGCTCAATAGTTTTGAATTTATTACGAATCGCGCCATTCACCGTTTTTAGTTCTATTTTTCTAATAAAATTTCTTGACAGATTTTCCGCGATGTTTTTCGTGAGTCTCAAAGAAGGTGGAACAAAATTAGCTCTTTTACATTTCTTAAGAAAATACAGTTGTGACTTACATTTGTCGCTTTTGCACTTACTCCTTTCTATCTTTCTGATATTTAACCTTGACCTCAAGAGAAGGGAAAATATTCACTCAGCTTTTAGAAAACCCACCAACACAGGGAAGATGTTAGACTTCTGCTCATTCCACCCTGATTATATTAAATCGAATACAGCGAGACAATTTTTGGAAAAAATTGAAATCCTGGTCTCTTCAGCTTCTCAAAAAGATCTTCACAAAGAAGAATTAAAGGAAATGTTGGCAGAAAACAATTACCCTCCCCATATGTTGAGAAAATATTTAAACAAGTGCCAAAAAAGAAGCAGGAAAAAACCAACTTCAAATTCACCAGCAAAATTACGTACCACAAGGGACTTTTCGAGAAACTGAAAAGGATCGGAGCAAAATATAATATCAGGCTAGCTCCAGATCTTAATAACAAAATAAAGAAATTCCTGCCAGCTTTAAAGCAGAAAGAATTGGACATCCAATTGCAGGAAGGAGTAATTTACTGCATCGACTGTAACTGCGGACTCAGCTATATAGGAGAAACAGGGAGAAGTATTAAGGTCCAAATGAAAGAACACCAAGCAGCTATTAGGAACATTGGGAACAAAACAGGGCTAGACAGACATGTACAAGCAAGTGGACACTCCATAAATTGGGACTCAGTGAAAATAATCGCCCACCAGTCAAACTTAGTAAAGAGAAAACTAGAAGAAGGGATCGAAATAGCAAGAAGAAGAAGTACCACAATTAACGATAATTGCGGATGGTCTCTTCCAATTGAGTGGCAGCAACTACTCCAGTGACATAGTCCTGATGACGAACTAGGCTTTAGTTCGAAAATTTGACAACCAACTTTCATTAAAAATAACCTCTAAAAGACCCGTAAAAAAAAAAAGTTATTCCACAATCACTATGAATAGAGGTGCCATAAATGCATTTACAACTAGGACTAAACAAACTGTTGGTGATAGGGTGCGATAGAACCATCATTAATACTGGGTGTAAAGGAGGTGCAATTCTCATTCTAGAGCTAGCCTGCCACAAACCTCTTCAGTGGAGCATATGTCATTTTCATGGGGAAATCGGCAAACAGCTGGAGAGCAGCAAAAATCTACCGATTTTGAAATATGACGCAATTGAAGTGGGTTTTCCTGACTGTGATGAAAAAATTGCGAGTGATCTTAACACGTCTCAGAAATACCTGTGGGACATTAGCCACGCTCTGACAACGCGTACGTGGTCATCAAGCCTGGCACATAAGCACCGGGAAAATGAGCCGTGCACGGTGGCAAATGACGGCCATTCATATTTTGCACCTTGATATTAGTACTCAGCAGCCTTCGGATTCACTTAAAATTCTGGCAGAATTTGTGGTGAGGTTTATGTGCTCATGTGGTCCACTTATAAGATCACACCCTCATGGGCCATTATGGAGCACAGAATCTGTGGAAGGCCATCCATACATCTAGATATCTCACCCAGGATTTGAAGAGTGTTGTGGACCATAAAATCCAAAGGAATGGCTATTTTGCCCATCCAGAATCAGTACTTCTGGCTACGTTCACAGACAAGAGGAAACATCAGAGAACTTGGCTTCCGCAGGATCCTTAGAGCAAGGGCACAAAACTGTGATGCAATCCGTGTATTTGAAATTTCTCAGTTAAACTTCCAGGGGGAGGATTATTTTGACCTAATTGACTGGCAATCATGCGTCTTAAGCGAACTGCCATTGACTGCTCATTTAACCGACGATGAAATAATGAACCTATGCAACAGTGACTGTAAGAACATTGTTAAGCGATTGGGCACGCAAAACTTCCCTTGTCACAATCAGGGAATGGAGCGATGCATTAAGTTGACAACAGAAGCATCCACTGCTGTTTTGCGAAGAAGAACAAAGGGACTGATTTATTAGAGTACAGTTGAAAGCACGGCAAATAATGCCATCCTTCGAAAGTAAATCAGATTTCTGGGTAAAAATTAATAAAGAACGGGAAATTGAAGATTAAAAAAAAAGAACACAAAATTGATTTGCCCTAATGGATGGGTGGTTGGGTTGGGCATGGGTGGAACTCACTGTGCAGCCACTTCTTCATGATGAGTTCTGGGATTTTTCTGAAACATGGAAAATGTGAAGAGCTGCACTGTGTGCAGTGTGCAATACTGCACATTTGAACAATATGTTTTGCTTTCAGTGCAGTACTGCACACACTAACACAACTAGGAAACAAATCACATGGTGAACACTAGGTGTCAAAGTATTGCAATTTTCCTTAAACATGGAGTATTGTTGCATTAAATTGGAACCATAAAATATTAGTTGTTTTGCCTGAAAAATTGTGCACATCTTTTAAGTACCAACAGATAGTTTTTGCACACTAGGCAACGACTGTAACAAACACTGTTCTATTCTCACAATGGACATGAAAATGTGACGATTTTACCCATATATAGAAATTTTGGAGGTAAAGTGGAACCGTAAGATATTATTTGAATTTCGCTAAATTTTTTGCACATAGTTTACGTAGCAATACACAACTTTTTCACACTAGGACATATCGAGATTCCAAAAAAAAAAAAAAAAAAAATTGCACTCCGGCCTAATGTACAGTGCTTGTCAGTAGTGATAGTGAATAGAATTGACTGAAATGTAGGAGGTCAATGATACATAAAAGAAAGTACCGTATATACTCGCGTATAAGTCGAGAAATTTCGGACAAAATGAGAGCTTCAAAGTAATGGGGTCGACTTATACGCGGGGTCTAAAAAAATCAGGGTCTAAAAAAATCATAAGTCCAAAAGTTCTTCCCGTGAGGCAAAAGGCAATCCATCCCCCCCAAAAAATGCGATGCGATATTAATTATGAAATTGCAACCCTCCGAAAGAGAAAGAAAGAAAGAAAGAAAGAAAGAAAGAAAGAAAAAACGCCGATGTGGTAGAATTACGAAATCGCAAACCTAAGAATTTCTCCGCGCTTTGAGAAGTCTCTCTCCTGGCTTTGCGTATCCACAGCGCAGTCACAGCCGCGCATAGAAAGCTTCGCCCTTCCGACTACCAGTTGATTGCACTGATCTTCGACGTAACGACAAAGAATATCACGCGAAGCGTTTTTCTTTGGTAACGGAGCCATGCGACAGCCAGTGTTAGGTGTTGCTTGTTCTTAATCGCACGTGTCTCGCTTCTCCTATTATGGGTGACACGGATTGTGTAAAGAAACGGATGTCCTATAACGCAGGATTCAAGTTGAAAGTGGTTTCTTTTGCAGAAAATACTAACAACTGTGCTGCTTCACGTCAATTTGGCATTAACAAAAAACTGATTCGAGATTGGCGTAAAAAAAAAACCGGACTTGGTGAAAATCGCAAAATCACAAAAGGCGCTGCGCCGTGGTACGACATCTTTCCCAGAGCTGGAAAGTGTCTTGAATGATTGGATTGTGGGCTGCAGACAAAAAGGTTACATTGTAACGCGAACTGGTATACATTTGCGAGCAATGAAGCTCGTAAAAGATGAAAAGTTTGCAGCCGCAAATAACACTTTTCGTGCATCACCAGGTTGGTGCACAAGGTTCATGAACCACTATGGGTTGTGTCTACGCTAGCGCACCAAAATTGCACAAAAGTTACCTCGTGACCTCGAAGGAAAGATAATGGAATTTCAAAAATATGTAATTCAAAAGAGAAAAGAGACTGCTTTTGAACTTTCCCAAATAGGGAACATGGATAAAACCGCCATGTGTTTCGACCCTCCTGGAAATAAGACGGTGAACCAAAAGGGCGAAAAAAATATCTTGATCAAAACGACTGGGCACGAAAAATCCAGTTTCATGGTTGTTCTTTCCTGTTTGGCCGATGGCAGTAAGCTACCTCCGGTAATTATTTTCAAACGCAAAACTCTGCCGAAAAGCGTTGTCTTTCCGTCTGGTGTGCTCGTTCGTGCCCATGAAAAAGGATGGATGAACGAATCCGGAACAAATGACTGGTTACAGAATGTGTGGAACAAAAGGCCAGGTGCACTTTTGAGGAAACCTCTTTTGGTGTGGGACATGTTTGTTGCACACTGTTGTGCAGAAGTGAAAAAAACTGCAGAAAATTCAAAAACAACTCTTGCTGTCATCCCAGGTGGGTTGACATCTGTTCTTCAACCACTAGATGTCTGCCTTAATAAGCCCTTCAAGGACAATGTGCGGAGGTATTGGGCAGATTGGATAAATTCCGATTTGCCGACTGAAAAAAAGGGTGGAAATCTAAAGAAGCCGGATATCGTTTTGATTGTGCGATGGGTCAAGGATGCTTGGGATGCGATACCTGCGGAAATGGTCGTGAAATCATTCAAGAAATGTTGCATTAGTAACAAACTTGATGGCACAGAGGATGATGAGATTTTTATGAGTGATGATGACAGTGATTCTGATGACACAGCCATAGATGGGAATACTGATGTTTATGATGACGCGCCGATGACAGAGAAAGACTTATTTGAACTGTTTGACGAGTCTGACTCGGAATCGGATTTTGAAGGGTTCCGATGAAGTTTTTGGGTATGCAAACCAAATTTAGTATTATATATATTTTTTTTTCGTTTTCAAATGTTTTTGAATAAATTCATTGAAATTTTTTTCTCTCATTCCGGGATCGACTTATACGCGAGTTTCCGATTTCTTACGATTTTTTCCTCTGAAAGTGGGGGAATCGACTTATACGCGAGTTTCCGATTTCTTACGATTTTTTCCTCTGAAAGTGGAGGGGTCGACTTATATGCGAGTATATACGGATAATTGAAGAAATATCTGAAATTCAAATTCTTTCATCATGGAAATATTAAAAAGAAAGAAAGAACAAACATACATCCACTATAAAAACAAGGTAGCAGAAACACGTAATAAGAGATAGGTGAAAAGTGATGAATTCTAAATGACATATTAGAAATCAACAAATGACAGTTATGTAGCAAACATTAAAGGAGGAATGTTTTGGTAGTTGCTTCTAACTTTGTCAGCCTAACAGTGAATGAAGATGGCACAAGATGGTAAACACATGTTGAATCAGATGTTGCCAGATTTGAGAAGATATTTCCCAATATGGGGATATGATAGGGTGAGTCTGAATTGCAAGAATTAATGCCCAAGTAAATTTCTAAGCTTCCACAAAACCTGAGGAATTGGCAAATTCCTGAAAGGAGCGATACTTTTTTGTATCTTAACAATTCGGAACAGCTGATGTGTCACTTAGCATCAATAAAGATAATGAGGTGGAAGGTTTCCATTTCTTGACATCACAAATGCATTTGCTCAAGTGACAAATAATACTGTGGTAAGTGCTTCCAATGTAAAAAGGTGTGAACTGGGATGGAATAAACATCTGGTGAAATCAAGAGGTTTAATGGTCTCAATAATTAAGAATCAGTATGAGAAGTTGGGGAGGGGTTTGACTGCAAGCAAGTATCCAAAGGATTTGTAGATCTGCAAAGTTTGTATGAGGAGGAAGGATCAAATTGATGGTTCCTATAAAGGGTGGGGGGAGAAGGGTATCAGAGACTAAACTAGTGCCCTTTTTATGAGAATCTCATCAACTTATGGGTGAAGGAAGGAAAGAAGTGACATGCCTGCCCAATGCTAATAATATTTTGATATTCTTCTTGGAGGGAAGCAGGGTTGTTACAAATGAGGTGTGCTTTATGGATGTAGGATTTTAAAGCAGCAACTTTACATTTTGCAAAGGTATGTAGATGGAAGGGATAATGTTAGGGGAGGTAGAAGGTTTTCTGTAGACCAATAAGTCTAGAGAAAGGTCAGAGTTCATGCTTATCTTTACATCCAGAAAGATACTATTTTTAACTTGTTCAGAAGTGAAATTGATATTTGGGAACTTGAAAGAAATTGATGACCGGAAAGTTGATAATGAATTCTTGGGAACAGGCCAAATGATGAAAATTTCATCAACATATCTTAATCAGACGGTAGGTTGAAAGGGACAGAGCAAAATGAATGCACTTTCTATCTAGATGCTGCGCACAGATCTCAACAAGTAGGAGGAGAGTGGGGAACCCATTGGTATTCCTTGATTTTGCTTGTAGAAGCAGCCATTGAAGATGAAACAACTGTAGTTTTGAAGAGTTTTGGAGCAGTCATACAATCATACAAGTCTGCTCAGCAATTTTTAGAGATATTGGCATTCCATGAGCTTCTTTATACTTCAAAGTAAGGCACAGAGGGGAGGAGAGACATGACATCAAAGGTAAACATATCTTGGTGGCAGACGGAAACAGATACTTTTTGGGTGAAATATTTGGTAGATGATACAGTGAGTAGGTTATTTTTAGAAAAACTACAGCACTTGATCAATTTATTTTCTAAGTTCACAGTGGGAGAGAAGGTGTCAGTGTTCAATGTCAGAAGTCTTATAGGGTGTCCATCCTTATGAAGTTTAATCTGAAAGAACAGTCTAGGTATGCAGTAGCATGCTGGGGGTAGGGATATCTCCCAGGAAAGTTTTCAAGGTAGATTTTTTAGCCAGTCTGGAGACAGCACTACACAGTTTATCAGTGGAGCAAGATTTCAACTTAACACAGTTGGAATTTTCCCAAAACTCTGCAGCCTTTTGGTTCAGTAGGTCCTTAGGAAGAAAAAATGGGACAGGCTATTTTATCAGGCTTACAAATGACTAAATTGTGGGCTGAGGTGAAATTTCGAAATTCCTTGAGGAAATCAGGATAATATTTATGTGAGCATGATACCCAATTCTGTAGAGAGAAATGGTTGGTGGCTTGGGGCAGAGTAATAGATTAGAGTTTTCAGTGACAAAATGGTAAACTGTAGACCATGGTTGGCAAAGGGAAAGAATCTGGGGCCATTGGAAAGGAGTTTTTCCAAAACTGCAGAGATAGCAACAGAAGAAAAATTCACATACCTTGGGTAATAAGCTGCAGGTTGAGCAGAAGATGAAGGTCTTTTGGTAAGTTGGATAGATGTCAGATGATTGACTATTTTAAGAAGTCTATTAGTTTCACAAATGTCGGTCCTATCGATAATTTGATGAATTTTGATCATAAAAAGGTCCAAAATGATGGGATGTGTGGAGACAGATGGAGATTAGCAATGGAAGCACGAAAATCCCGAATGGCGGTACAGTGGAAGCTAGTACTAGTTTATTGCAATATCTTGAATCTGCTGGAAAGTGGAGATACTTTCATATTCTTCTTGCTCTCTCCAGGAAGAATATCAAAATATTATCAGCACTGGGAAGGCATGTCACTTCTCCCCTTTCTTCACTCATAAGTTGATTAGATTCTCATAAAAAGGACACTAGCTTAATCTCTGAAACCCTTTCCCCCACCCCCACCCCCACCCTTTACATGGAACATACCATTTGATTCTTCCTCCTTATACAAACTTTGTAAATCTTTAAATCCTTTGGATACTTGCTTGCAGTCGAACCTCCTCCCCAACTTCTCAAACTCATTCTTAATGATAGAGATCCAATTAAACCACTTGTTTCCCCAGGTGTCTATACCATTCCAGTAAACACCTCGCAAGGCTTAACTTTTTACATTAACAGCACTTACCATAGTTTTAATCACCACTTGACTAAACACTTTTCTGATGTCAAGAAAGGGAATCCTACCACCTCATTATTTTTATTAATGCCAAAGGGACACATTGGCTGTTCCATAGACAAAATGCAAAACATATCACCCCTTTTCATGAATCGTCAATCCTTCAGGTTTGACAAAAACTTAGAAATTACATGTGGATTAATCCTTGCAATTAGGACTCTATCGTATCCCCATAATTTGGAAATACTTCTCAAATCTGGCAACATCTCATTCAACATGTGTTTACCATATCATGTCATCCTTATTAACTGTTTGCTGATGAAGGTAGAAGCTACTACTGAAATGTTCGTCATTTAACAAGTTTGTCACTGTTGTTTTTGACTCGATGATAAAAAGTCAAAGACCTAAAATGTTTTTTAGTCGAAGTTAATGTGCTTTAAAGGATTTTTAATTTGTAAGCAAAAGAATGTGTGAATACCCAAACACTATATTGACAAAAGTCCCCGGACACCTAGAAGAGAAACACAACATGGCACTTATTGGCACACATGAGTAGGGTGTCGGTCCACCTTAGGCCTTAATGCGTGCACTGACCCTTTGAGACATGCTCTCGACAAGGGTTTGGAACACAGCGATAGGTGTGCGTTTCCATTCAGTACATAATGCTGCCACTAACTGTTGCTTAGTAGTAGGCCTTGGTTCCAAACTTCTTATGCAGTGCTCTAATTCATCCCATAGGTGCTCTGTGGAATTAAAATCCCATAGAGCACCTCTGTGCTGGCCAGTCCACACATGATACAGAATTATTGTCAAACCATGCCGTTACTGTCCTTACTTTATGGCTCGATGCATTATCCTGCTCGTACCAACAAGGCTCGGTTCCATAGTATTGCCACAGAGTTGGTAGAGCGTAATTGTCCAGAATATCGAGGTAGGTGTGCCGATTAACAGGTTTGTCCATGATAACCAATGGGCCCATGCCACGAAAAACACCTCCACATGAGTACACTGCCAGCTCCAAACTTGATTGTAGGAACAGTACACTGTGGTAAACAGCATTCCCGTCAGACTGATGGATTCTGTATCTAGATTTATCAGTACATAGAACCCGTTTCCATTGATATGCGGTCCACAATAAATGTTCTTTACACCATGCTAAACGAGGAGCGGCATTCCAAGTGGAGATAACAGGCTTATGAGCAGCCGCATAACCCCGGTAACCCATGGAATGAAGTTTTCTGCAAATGGTACGTGTACATAACAAGGTCCCAACATTTTTACTCACCTGTACACTTAAGTCTTGTGCAGTATTCCGTCGATTAGCTGTAACGACTCTCCTGAGGGTTTGACATCCTCTATCACTGATTTTCTTTACGACATTTTCACTCAATCTCACAGTGCGATATGATCGCAGTCAGCTGCAGGCTTGTTTTTATACCATTTGCAGATGTACCGCACACCTTAACAATGCAGCAGATCTGTTCATTTGCCTTTGAAAGGGTGTCCGGTGACTTTTGTCAATATAGTGTATACCCACCCAACATTGATTGTAGGAATAACATTATTTTTGGCACGTTTACGTCAATTCGCGATATGAACCACGTGTACTTTGATTTGCCTTATATTGTAAATATACAAGGGGCTTCCTGAAAGTAATGCCTCCTCCTTAATAACTTTTGAAGTGATTTTAATGAAACTGCACTGACATGTACTATAATATGTTACCAATGGGGGAACAATTTTTTTTTTTTCAGAATCGGAAATAAGGATCATGAATGACAGAGAAAAGCAGCGAGCCATAATGGAATTCCTGGAAAAAGAGGGATGTGAGGCTTCAGAAATCCACAGAAGACTCCTGGCGGTGTATGAAGCTGCCATAATCAATATCAGTAATGTCCAAAGATGGATGAAGCAGTTTCGAGAGGGAGAAAGTTCAGTGCCAGAGAAACAACAGAGTGGAAGACCCACAACTGCAGTGACAGATGCCAGCAGGCAACGAGTGAAAGACCTCATAACAGCTGATTGTCATGTCACCATCCAGGAGTTGTGTGATGCAATTCATTGTGGTAATAGTGCTATGGAAACATTAATTAGGGATCTGGGCTACAGAAAAAAACATTCAAAGTGGATCCCAAGAAACCTAACCCATCAACAATGTGAGCAAAGGGTGGACATGTGCCAAAACCTCTTAGACTGATATGAGAGGAAGGGTGAGGTGATTTTCTCTAATGTTGTGATAGAAAATGAAACCTGGATGTTTTATCATGACTCAAAAACAAAACGCCCATCAATGGAATGGCACCGCACAACTTCACCTTGACAGAAAAAGGTGAAAACAACTCGTTCCACAGGGAAAGTGATGGTGACAATTTTCTGGGACAAATGTGGTGTCATTTTGGCTGATTTCCTTGAATGGGATGCAACAATAAACAGTGCTCACTATGAACAGACATTGAAGAAGCTAAAGAAAGCTATCAGAAGGAAAAGATGAGACATTCCACTTCATAGTGTTGTTTTACACGATAACACATGCCCCCACACCTCAATGGAGACTTCACAGGCTATTGCCAAAATGGGGTGGACGGTGATGCCCCAACCCCCACAGTTCTGATTTGGCTCCCTCCGACTTTTTTCCTGTTTGCCCTTTTGAAAAACACCCTTCATGGGGAAAGTTTCAACGATGTGACAGACGTTAAACTGGCTGTGAACTTATGAATGAAATGACAGCCTCAGAAATTTTTCCAAAATGGATTGTACCAATGGGTACAAAGATGGTGGAAATGTAAAGAAAATGATGGACAATACTTTTAATAGGCTAGCTTTATAAACAATATGTCCAAGTATTTTGCCACCAAGTTTCACATTTTTGCTGCTACAAATAAAAATCTTATGAGAGATGAGGCATTGCTTTCAGGGTGACCTTTGTATACACTTAGAAGGATCGAATATTTAATAATTTATTATACTGTAATAAAAAAATATTTGTTTAAGGAAATACTATTACTACTGATAAATTTGACTTACCTTAAAACCATTTGGGTATACTTACTTCGTTAGCTGTAACACTGATGCATAAAGATTTTTTTTACACTTATATGATTTCCTTTTTTTAGTTACCTTACAAATTTTTTTAAACCGAAACTACATACTGGTATAAAAGGTACCGTAAATTCAATCACAAATGTGACTTAATTTCTTGGAACCCAGGTTTCCGATGCATCTCGTGGCATCATCGTCAGCATCGTTTTTATGTGTATGCACACATACCAAGGAATTGCAAAGGGCGCGTATCTGTTTTATCTCAATTTTTAGCGCAATAACAACGCGTGAGCGCACATGCGCTGTTGTTAGTTCATCTAAAAATAGTGATTCTCACATCGAGCACCTTCTATTGGGTTCAATAAACAAGCAGAAATTGATTTAATTTAAATTTAATGGATTATTACTGTTCAATAACGTTAGATCAGAAATTGGTTTAACTTTAAATTTAATGGATTAATCTCATTATGGCTACTATTAAACCAACAACCATAAGCATTACATGGTTACTATAATTTTATTGGAAAAATAGGTTATTGTTACAAATACTAATGTTTCACACGTTGTATATGATTATGTCTTTTGGTGCTGGACGCCATGCTATAAACATTGAGCATAATATCATTATCATCACTGTATCGAAGTATAAAACACTAAAAATAGAATAAACTCACCCCTGTGCTGTCTCCTTAGGTTGTTATTTCTTATTCGCTGAACATTACTCGTATGTAATGTTCAGCGAATAAGAAATGAAACATTACTCGCCTTTGGTCCATTTATTCGGTATTGTTTCTTGTCATTTTCACAAAAAAATGGCTGACTGTTGGTGCCATCCTACTTGGGGTGTATACGGCATCATTTGATGAGCTTGTCAAGCTATTGTTGAAACTGGTTGAATTTGCAATCAATTCTTCATGACCAAAGATTCAAAAGATTGCTGTTAGTTCAAAGCGAAAAGTAGGCAATTTATTGAAATCAGTGATTTGAATTTACAATATGAAGTCAACCTCATAAAATCATGGAACAGAAACACAAAATAAAGGAACCATTAAAAGCCAATATAATCTTTAAAACCTCTAAAAAAGTTGTAAAAAGCAAACATCGTATCCAGCCATCAAACGTTACCAGACTAGTTTCGACAGCATATTCTTCGCTGTCATCCTCAGTGGTAACATATGCCGACGCTGCGGCCTGCTCTAGTACACGTAATGTTGGTCTTCTTCCCGAATCTCCTCGAAATCCATTGGCACACGTAATTGCTTTTCATTGCCCAGTTCTGGCAAGTGTCCCAGCTTGTTGTCGCTCCATGGCACCATCTAGTGGCCATCTCAGAATTTTCAGAATTATCTTGCAACTGTTGTTCTTTTATGCTGTATTATTATTATTGTTATTATTATTTTTGTTTTCTCTCATTTTCTTCTTCTTTTGTTTATTATTGCTCTGCTCTATTAAGTACTTCTGTAGGTAAGCTAGCTCATATGGTAAAGAGGTGTTGCAGTTTTTGTCCTTAGTTTTTTTGGATGATCGTGGATTTTGATAGTAAGATTTGGTTATGTTTCTTATGTGAAGTTAATATTTTAGAGTTTTTCCAGTTGGAAACAAGCTGATGTTGGTTGCAGTGTTGTATCAGTAACGTTTTTCTTCTTTTTTGAGCCAATTGTTAAGGTGTTTTTGTAATCTTGCAGAAAACTGCCTTTTGGTCCTACCAATGTACAATTTATCATGTTCTCCATTATTAGGATTAATTGTAGGGATCATATATATATATTTATTATCCTGCAGTTTGAAACATAGATTTTTTATTATCACTGAATGCTAATAGTTTAGCATTATCTATGATTTTTATACCAATGTCAAGGTTAGAGATTTTGCATTCTTTCTTTATGATGTCAGTGATTGGATGTATGTACGGTAAACTGCCAATATATTGTAAATCATTTTTGTTTGGATTATTGTTATCATCAATTTGCTCTTTTATCTTTACACTCATAGAGACAATTAAACCTTTAGAGTATCCAAACTGCACTGCAATTTTTTTAATCCATTTGATTTCCTGAAGAAACGCCTTTTTAGTGAATGAATGAGTATAGGCTCTTATGTTAAAGGATCGGAAGGCAGCAGTTTTGCATTTCCAGGGGTTTGCTGATTTGGCTGGAATGATTGCAGGGTGCGCTGATATGGCTGGAATGATTGCAGGAAGCTAACTTATACACCTGCAATCATTCGAGCCAAATCAGCACACACCTGGAAATACAAAAACGCTGTCTTCCAATCCTTTATCAGAAGAGCGTATACTCATTCATCTACTAAAAAGGTATACATAATATCTAAGGTATTTTACCTGATATATCAAAGTATTTTGCAATTTTGCACGATGTTTGCTCTGTGAGGCACATGCTCCTGGCCCGAGAGGTCCCTTACGTTACGGACCTTTGGTTAGTTATGAAAGATTTTTTTGCAGAAATAAAGTAGTTAGGTTATATATTTTCAATTCCACATTCATTCATTTGTACAATCAAACGTTTAAAATCTATTATTAATTAAAAGATTTTAGTAGAAAGAGTTATACTCATCGGGTCAGGAGACATCTCACAAGGGGTTCGTTGTTACGGCGAGCGCTTTCAGCGGTGCTTAACTGCCATCATCTGGCCACTACTTCTACACGAGGGTTCCTCGCGTGTGTGTAGCTTTGGAGTTGCATGTCGGGAATAGATTAGAAGGTTTACTGCCTGTATGTGTTAGGTGATTTGTTTCCAATGTGTCGCCATCTATTGGATGAGTTGGTAGGTATCAGTCGTAAGTATAATTCTATTGTGTGTCTATATGTGTTAGGTGATTTGTTTCTAATGTGTCGCCATCTATTGGAAGAGTTGGTAGGTATCAGTCGTAAGTATAATTCTTTTGTGTAGATATTTTTGGGCTATCATCATTTGTTCGTAGAAACAGGTTTCTTCTTTTCTTTTTTTTTTTTATTGGTGTGATTTTTTGTAATGTTCTTTTTTTTGTCTTTTTTTATGATTTTTTTCTTTTTTTATAAGTGATTTCCAGGCTGTGTCTAGTGTGGTGGGGTCTTGTAAGTTACATATTTTATATTTTTTTGTTCCATTATAATGCTTTCAGAAATCCTTAATTCTTTTTCATTTGTGTGGGTGGTTAGTAATTTAATATTTTCAAAATCAGGGTATTGTTTATGTTTAACACATTGTTGGATAAGGGCAGTGTTTTCTTCATTTTTGTTCCACTTTTTTATATATTGATGTAATCTTTTTATTAATCTATTTTTTGTGCCGCCAATGTATGAAATGTGGTCTTCAGAACTCTGTGAAACAAATAGGAATTTCATATACGCCTGCTGATTGTAGTATATTATTGTTACTTTTTTTCTTTATAATTAAGTCACCAATATTCTGAACTGAATGTCCAAAAATAATGTTGTGTTTCTTCATTAATCTTAAAAAATGTCCACTTAGTCCTATAATAAAAGGGAAAGAACCTGAAAATTTGTATTTCGTTTTCGGGTGGTTTTGTCTAGACTTTTAATTTCTTCTTGTATTCAAAAATCAACTTTTTTAACAGTTTTTGTGTCATATCCAAATTGTTTGGTTGTGTTAATAATCCATTGGATTTCTTCTTCTCTGTATTTTCTATTTGAGGAATGTGTGAAGGCTCTTTTTACCCAATTCCTAATAACATTTACTTTATGAGTTTTGGGGTGTTCAGATTGATATGGGATCATTATAGGTACATAGGTTAGTTTTCTAAAATCTCTGTATTCAAAATTTAAGTATTTTTTTATTATTTCTGTATCTAAGAAGGAAATTTTTCCATTTTGTTTAAATTCTAAAGTTAATTCAATCTCTGGGTAACAAGTGGTAAATTTATTCTTCAATATTTCAAGTTCTCTTGTTTTAATTTAGATAATATAAGAATGTCGTCGACGTATCTACAATAAATGATGGGTGGGTTTGGTAGTTTTTTTAATAATTTTGTTTTCTATATCACTCATGATTATTTCTGAAAATAAAGAAGATAATGGGGATCCCATTGGGGCTCCTACTTCTTGCCTGTAGATTTTTTATCAAACTCAAAGTAATTGTTGTTAGAAATGTAGGATAAAATGTTAAATAACTCTTGTAATTGTGTATTATTAAAGTGAGATTTATTTTTTAACTCTTTAATGATAATGTCTATATGGCTTTTGGTACAGGAGTACTTGGGAATAATGATTTAACATCTAAACTTGCCATAAACATACCAGATAGTGGAATATTAATATATTTTATTTTCTCGATGAACTCTAAACTGTTTTTTAAAAAGTATTCATTATTCATGAAAAAGGGGGCCAAAAATTTTTATAATTTCCTTTCTAGATTTATTAGTGGGGACTTTGATTCTGGAACAATAACTCTAAATGGTCTATCGGGTTTATGGGTTTTTATTTTCCCCAAAATACTTGGAACTACTGTACCTACTGGTGGATAGGCTCTGGTAATTTCTGAAGGTAGTGAACTATGATTTCTTATTTTTGCTAAAAAGTTTATCTGAGAGACCACAGGGTCTTTTTTAATTATCTGACATTTTAATTCCTCAATAGCTGTGTTCATTTTAACAACATATTTACTTTTATCTAGTATTATTAACTGATTTGATTTATCTCCTTCACAAATTACAATAGTAGGGTCTTTTTTAAAGTCTAGTAGTTGTTGTCTTTAATATGTTATCTTTCCAAGTTTAATTTCTTTTTTAGACTGCAGATTATATTCATCTAATATATTTCTATACAACTTAAATCTTAAAGTTGGTCTGTGTGTATATGGGATATTTTGAATGATGGTCTCAATTTTTGGAATACACCTTTCAGTTGGGGGAATGGTCTGCGTGTACGCACATTTTTTACCCTTCTGTAATGCAGCCTGTTGTACTTCGGAGAGTTCGAGGTTAGAGTAATTTTGAAATGTGGGTAGAGAATTTTCATTGATTAATTTCTTGGTAGGGATATTTTTATCGATTAGTCTATTTAATTTATCAGAGTGCCTTTTTCTGATGGTTTGGGCTTCGTTTTCTAATATTGTAAAGGTCTGTTTTAAAATTTGGTCAATGACAGTATCAGTCCATTTTTTATTTAAATTTTCATATTTATTATTTTGTATCAGATTCCATAATTTATAACAAGTGTTGTGTAATTTATACACTGTCTTTCTTTTGGATATGATTTCTGTTCTTAATCATTAAATTTCACATTGTTTCATAATATTTGCATAATATTGCATCCAAATATTTTTGGGAAAATAAAAACCATAAACCAGATAGACCATTTAGAATTATTGTTCCAAAATCAAAGTCCCCACTAATAAATCTAGAAAGGAAATTATAAAAAGTTTTGGCCCCCTTTTTCATGAATAATGAATACTGTTTAAAAAACAGTTTAGAGTTCATCGAGAAAATAAAATATATTAATATTCCACTATCTGGTATGTTTATGGCAAGGTTAGACGTTAAATCATTATTCCCAAGTACCCCTGTACCAAAAGCCATAGACATTATCATTAAAAAGTTTAAAAATAAATCTCACTTTAATAATACACAATTACAAGAGTTATTTAACACTTTATCCTATATTTCTAACAACAATTACTTTGAGTTTGACAAAAAAATCTACAGGCAAGAAGTAGGAGCCCCAATGGGATCCCCATTATCTTCTTTATTTTCAGAAATAATCATGAGTGATATAGAAAACAAAATAATTAAAAAACTAACAAACCCACCAATCATTTATTGTAGATATGTCGACAACATTCTTATATTATCTAGATTAAAACAAGAGAACTTGAAATATTGAAGAATAAATTTACCACTTGTTACCCAGAGATTGAATTAACTTTAGAATTTAAACAAAATGGAAAAATTTCCTTCTTAGATACAGAAATAATAAAAAAAGACTTAAATTTTGAATACAGAGATTTTAGAAAACCAACCTATGTACCTATAATGATCATATATCAATCTGAACATACCAAAACTCATAAAGTAAATGTTATTAGGAATTGGGTAAAAAGAGCCTTCACACATTCCTCAAATAGAAAATACAGAGAAGAAATCCAATGGATTATTAACACAACCAAACAATTTGGATATGACACAAAAACTGTTAAAAAAGTTGATTTTTGAATACAAGAAGAATTTTTGAAGATGACAATCCGATTTTTGGCGTAAATATGACAAGGATGGTAAGTCAGTTTACGCCAAAAATCGGATTGTCATCTTCAAAAATTTGTATTATATGGCGTAATCCCGTATTTCTTTCATGATACAAGAAGAAATTAAAAGTCTAGACAAAACATCCCAAAAATGAAATACAAATTTTCAGGTTCTTTCCCTTTTATTATAGGACTAAGTGGACATTTTTTAAGATTAATGAAGAAACACAACATTATTTTTGGACATTCAGTTCAGAATATTGGTGACTTAATTATAAAGAAAAAAAGTAACAATAATATACTACAATCAGCAGGCGTATATGAAATTCCTATTGTTTCACAGAATTCTGAAAACCACATTTCATACATTGGCAGCACAAAAAATAGATTAATAAAAAGATTACATCAACATATAAAAAACTGGAACAAAAAGAAGAAAAAACAGCACTTATCCAACAATGTGTTAAACATAAACAATACCCTGATTTTGAAATTAAATTACTAACCACCCACACAAACGAAAAAGAATTAAGGATTTCTAAAAGCGTTATAATAGAACAAAAAAAAAAAAAAGGTAAAATATGCAACTGACAAGACCCCACCACACTAGACACAGACTGGAAATCACTTATGAAAAAAGAAAAAATTCATAAAAAAAGACAAAAAAAAAAAAGAACATTACAAAAAATCACACCAATAAACATAGAAAAAAAAACCCAAAAAAAACCCACCTGTTTCTACGAACAAATAATAATAGCCCAAAATTATCTACACAAAAGAATTATACTTACGACTGATACCTACCAACTCAACCAATAGATGGCGACACATTGGAAACAAATCACCTAACACATACAGGCAGCAAACCTTCCCATCGATTCCCGACATGCAACTCCAAAGCTACACACATGCGAGGAACCCTCGTGTAGAAGTAGTGGCCAGAGATGGTGGTTAAGCACAGCTGAAAGCGCTCGCCGTTACAACGAACCCCTTGTGAGATGTCTCCTGACCCAATGAGTATAACTCTTTCTACTAAAATCTTTTAATTAATAATAGATTTTAAACGTTTGATTGTACGAATGAATGAATGTGGAACTGAAAATATATAACCAACTGCTTTATTTCTGCAAAAAAATCTTTCATAACTAACCAAAGGTCCGTAACGTAAGGGACCTCTCGGGCCAGGAGCACATGCCTCACAGAGCAAACAACGTGCAAAAATACTTTGATATATCAGGTAAAATACCTTAGATATTATGTATATTTTAATCAAAAGTACGTTTATAACATAAGACAACCCATAAGGTTGCCTCATGAACTGCATTTTTCGTAATACTAAAAATTTTTTTTCTTTCAGGAAATCAAATGGATTAAACAAATAGCAATGCATTTTGGATACTCTAAAGGTTTAATTGACTCTATGAGTGCAAAGATAAAACAGCAAATTGATGATAACAATAATCCAAACAAAAATGATTTACAATATATTGGCAGTTTACCGTACATACATCCAATCACTGTCATCATAAAGAAAGAATGCAAAAACTATAACCTTAACATTGGTACAAAAGTAATAGATAATGCTAAACTATTAACATCCAGTGATAATAAAAAATCTATGTTACAAACCGCAGGAGTATTTATGATCCCTACAATTAGCCCAAATAACGGAGAACCTGATAAATTCTATATCAGTAGCATCAAAAGGCAGTTTTCTGCAAGATTACAAGAACACCATAATAATTGGCTAAAAAAGAAGAAAAAACGTTATTGATACAACACTGCAATCAACATTAGCTTGTTTCCAACTGGGAAAACTCTAAAATATTAACCTTCATACCTGCCAACTTTCAGAAACAGAAATCCGTAAAAAAAATTAATCGATATATTCGATTAAATTACTTTTCACACATATTGATTAAATGTACCGAACATATCGATTTAAATCAAGTATCAACTTTTAATACCCAAATCAAGTATCAACTTTTAATTGAAGTGACTACAGATGTTTAAATTTATCGGCACATTTATATCGATTAAAATAGATTCTATACATAATTTCTCATTACTATGCTATCATTATGACCTATAAAGTGATAAAAATTTACTTTTATGCAAGTTTGCATCTACAGGGAAAGATGTTCTACCCTTTCAATGGGATCGTGTCACACGCTGTCATGAAACATACTAAAATGTTTTCAAAAATGAACCATTTTCAAGTTAGGCTTTTATCTTACGAAGACATGGACAATGAGACAGTCAAATAAAAAAAAAATGAAATAAGTAGGAGTGACTGAAAGACATTAATTGGTAAATTACATTCAACTAAAAATGAACTGAACAAACATTTTGTACGAATCACATCCAGTTCATTACAACTTTTAACAAAGGAAGTTAGTTTCGTATTTTTTTCCCCACGCAGTCAACGTTATATTTATGCTTGGCACTAGAACTATGATAAGTAATGTCATTCCTTCCACCATGCAAAATGCTGAAATCACATCGACACATACTGCAAAATGCATATTTTTCATTTTTTGCAGATTTTGCAATACATGGAAATTACACAGAATACGAATCACGGAATGCTTTATAGTACTTTATTTTCCATTTTATATTGCTGCTCATAGCGAATCACTAATACTAAATTTATTACCACTTGGAAAAATTATGCAAATAAAAACTGCTATAGTAAAACAGTAGCAGCTTAAAGAGTTGCAATTTGAAGACGAAAAAATACTGATTACAGAGTTATCCGATTCAAGCTGGTCAGCTAGGAAAGCAGAGAGCAACTGAAAGGTTCTTTCATCTAGAAACATGGTCAGCTAGGAAAGCAGAGAGCAACTGAAAGGTTCTTTTATCTAGAAAGAAAGGTTTAGGTTTTAGTTACGAATGTCATCCTCTGGGGTCCTCCCTTCCCTCCCCATCATTCCTCACAGGCGGATCAATGCCTTGTCTTTTACCAATTCCGACCCCTTTAGCGGCATCCTTTATACTTCCAAATGGCACTGATTTTATAGTTCTGTCATCCCTTTCTATCCTCCCCCTCCCCTCATCTTACCGAATACAGCTTCTCTAGTCTAGTTATTCCCTTACAAAAACAATCTGGGCCCATCAACGTCTGAACCACCCCCTCTCCTGCAGTAAACTAACACAATGTGTTTTGCCGGAACAAAACCAACAGTCGTTTACATCAAGCGTCATGGGAAATGATACAGCCACTTCGTGGGTAATATCCTCCCCATCTCGTTCCCTGCTCCCTTCACAAAATGTGTGAACCGGGGTTTTAATTCCGCTCTTACATCTCGGCAAAACAAAACAAAACATATGACCTAACGTGACAAATTGTAGAATACACGTATTCTGTTTTAGGAAATGAAAATCTCTAAATATCACACAATTCGGTTTGATAGAAGTTACGAAGCCAATGGAGTTATTTTTTCAAACAGATAAAAAAAAAAAAAGTCTACTCCCTCCCTAGATTTAACTTGTGCTGTCAAAATCCGGATATTTTAAAATTCAGAGTTGTTTTCTAAAAGCCCAAAATTTCATACCTACAAAAAAGTGTGGGTTTGCAAAAGCAACAGTGTTTGTTCTCCACAATACTTTATTTTTTTCGTTACGAATCCCTTAGCATGAATTAATTGATACAGTATATTTTGCGTGTTTTTGCTTTATTATAGAACATTTTTTGGGCCTGTTAATTTCTAAATTAAAAAGCTACCACACACACATCATTTTATAATTAAGAATTCTATCCAAATCGGTCAATTTCCACGGAAGATACTGTGCTAAAATTACGACTCGCATGTGAACAGATCTTGTGCATGTACCACTGCACTGCCCCCGTGAATGCTGATAGCAACCATTTTCAATAGGATAGGTCCACTATGGGTGCTGAACAGCATACCGAAACTTTATCGCAATGAAGCTTTGATTTTACACAAATCATCACGCAAAAGGGTGGAAGAATGAATCCCTCTTCTATGTCCTGACCTTTGACCATTTTCAATAGGGATTCGATGAATTAGTATGTACTCCAACATATTAATTTCGTTGAATCAAGCCAAGACATTTTTATGAACGCTATCAAGCGATGAACAAAGCACGGATGGAAAGCGTAGAAAACTTACCGACTAACGGACTAGAAAAATAAATCATTGCTGGAGAAGCACTGGCTCGAATGAACATTGGAGTAACTTTTTTTTTAACTTCCGCTTACAGTAGCATTCTTTTGTTAAGTCAAATTTATTGCCAAAGAAGAAGTTATGAAACCATGCCTCAATGCATTTTTAATTTCACAAAACTGGCGGTTTTTGCTAAATTTTGTCATGTTGGGTATCAATCTGGGCTTAAAAATTCCACATATTTAAAATCCGTTTGAATTTTTTTTTCTGTGATAACTACGTTCTGAGATGGTATTTCGAACTAGGAGTAATAAAGACACCTACTCCAATGCAAGACACACCCCACGCTGGCCTACTGAGGAGTTGCGACCTTGGCCTACTACTTGTTGCGACCCGGGAGACAAACAATGCATTATCTGAAAAGGAGGGTGTACCCCAACTGGGGTGGGGGGAGGGGGACAGCGTGTGCGAGAGAGAGAGGGAGAGAGCCAAGCCCAAGGTTAAACAAGCCCAGCTGGTTGGTGTTCTAGTGTTTGAAAAAAGGCAAAATAATAACTTAAAACGTGGGAAAACTGCAGCAAAATGTCCCCAAATAAACACTGTAACTGAAAACTTATTCGTAACTTACATTGGCACTTTACTTTGAATGGATTAATTTAAAAAAAAAAGTGTTAATAGTGGGTGCAAAATCATCAGAAAAAAAAAAAGTAAAAAATTTTGGAGAATCACCAAATCCGTAAAATTAAAATTTTGCCTGTAAAACAAATCAGTCACATTTCAGTAAATTTTATGGGTAAACCGTAAAACCTGGCAGGTCACATAAAAATCATAACCAAATCTTACTATCAGAATCCATGATCATCGAAAAAACTAGGGACAAAAACTGCAACACCTCTTCACCATATGAGCTAGCTTAACCATAGAAGTATTTAACAGAACAGAGCAATAATAAACAAAAGAAAAAGAAAATGAGGGAAAACAAAAATAATAATAACAATAATAATAATACAGCATAAAAGAACAACAGTTGCAAGATAATTTTGACAATCCTGAGACGGCCACTAGATGGCGCCATGGAGCAACAACAAGCTGGGACACATGCCAGAACTGGGCAATGAAAAGCAATTACGTGTGCCAACAGGTTTCGAGCGGATTCGTGAAGAAGACTGACATTGCATGTAGTAGAGCAGGCCGCAGCGTCGGCATATGTGACTACTGAGGATGACAGCGAAGGATATGTTGTCGAAACTAGTCTGGTAACGTTTGAAGGCTAGATGCGATGTTTGCTTTTTACAACTTTTTTAGAGGTTTTAAAGATTATATTGGCTTTTAATGGTTCCTTTATTTTGTGTTTCTGTTCCATGATTTTATGAGGTTGACTTCATATTGTAAATTCAAGTCACTGATTTCAGTAAATTGTCTACTTTTCGCTTTGAACTAACAGCAATCTTTTGGATCTTTGGTCGTGAAGAATTGATTACAAATTCAACAAGTTTCAACAATAGCTTGTCAAGCTCATCAAATGGTGCCGTATACACCCCAAGTAGGATGGCACCAACAGTTAGCCATTTTGTGAAAATGACAAGAAAGAAAACCGAATAAATGGACCAAAGGCATGAATACGAGTAATGTTCAGCGAATAAGAAATAACAACCTAAGGAGACAGCACAGGGGGAGTTTACTCTATTTTTAGTGTTTTATACTTCGATACAGTGATGATAATGATATTATGTTTGAAGTTTATAGCATGGCCTCCAGCACCAAAGGACATTATCGTATACAATGTGTGAAACAGTAGTATTTGTAACAATAACCTATTGTTTGAATAAAAATAATGGATTATTATTACTTGATAATGATCGGAAATTAATTTAATTTTAAATTTAATGGATTAGTAAGAGTTTCTCTTTATTTTATTATTAATTTATCTACAACATTTGTTTAAAATAATTTTTCCTATGTTTTTATTATTATTATTACATTTTTTTTTTTTTTGCATTTCATATATATATATAAACAAAATTTTACTCACAATCAACGAAGAACTCTGGAAGGAAACTCTGAACTCCCCATAAACTAACAAATATAAACCAAAACACTTACTATTACAAATATATACACAAATATAGCTGTAATAAAAAATTACAATGATAGCAAACATGTAAGGTCGGAAACCAGGAGCCATTCATCAGGGAAAGACCCCCGGCCCTGGTCCAGGTTTAACGCAGGTGCCGAATTAACTGAAAAACAATCTCAAAAATAAGGGTTAAGTATTTTGCAAAATTTAGGACTAGACACCCGGTCTTTCCTACCTGAACCAAAAATACCAAAATTTAAATATAAAGAATTACCTTAAGTAAAGTAACCATAAACACCATCTTAACGAACAGCAAACAAACACAAACTCTAACACGTTCCTCAAACATATTAATCCTAAATCACACAGAAGAAAATGAACAAATGTCATGCTGATTCCCCAAATGCAATTCATGAATCCAAAAAGAACCAAATGATACCCTGTGGCGACCACTGTCAAATTCCAAAAAAGACTAAAGCTAGGTGCATGTGTACTAACGGATGTAAGCAGGTGTTATGTTAAACATTCCGGGGAGACTCGGAAGAAAATATTGTGAATTGTAGCCCGAAGAATGGTTAATCAAAGGTATTAGATTTGGCAATATTACATAACCTAATTTTGAAAGATTTTTCCAAATAAAAAGAAGTCAACAGATTTTCAAAATAGAACAGACAATATTTCAAAGGATAATGATTTTTTAAGCAAGAGGAAAAAAGTATTTTTTGGTTCAAGTAGAAAAGACCAGGTGTTTTGTCCTAAATTTTACAAAATTCTTAACCCTTATTTTGGAGATTGTTTTTCAGTTAATTTGACACCTGCATGAAACCTGGACCAGGGTCGGGGGTATCTTTCCCTGATAAGTGGCTCCTGGTTTTAGACCTTACGTGTCTGTTGTCATTGTAATTTTTTTATTATGGCTATTTTTGTGTATATATTTGTAATAGTAAGTGTTTTGGTTTAGGTTCATTAGCTTATGGGGAGTCCATCGTTGATTGTAAGTAAAATGTTTTTTATATACTCTACCTGTTGTTCTTGCAGCTAGAGGCGCAGTTCCCTGGTGAGTTGTACAACTTCATAGTACACGTTTTTAAGTATTACTTATATATATATATATATATATATATATATACTAAAGAGCAAAGCCGAAAACATAAGAAAAACTTTAGAATTTAAAACGAAAGTTGCAAAATAACCTGAAGATCAAAACGCTCAACGCAGCAGTTATGAAAATTCAGAATTCACATTTTATTAAGAAGAGAATGAAGCAAAAAAAAATTTTTTGACTCATACCAAGTACAACATAGAAAAGGTTATGTATTGACCGGTGTGAGTAAAAAGAGAAAAAAAGAACAACTGAATGTAGAAAGTGTCGAGAATACTGAGCCTTGGCTTTATCAAGGACCAACAAAAACTCTGCATTTTCTCACTTCTACAAAGACCTATTTGGAAATGGGTTTCTGCAAAGTCATAGATGCAAGTAATAAGCCCACCAAAAAAAATTTTTTTTTAAATATATATATATTTCATGACCTCCGTAGAGTTGTATGACCAAGCTTTAGTTAACAATTTAGCTTGCATCCATAACTTTCCTGGCCCGACCCATGCTCTTCATCTGTTACTATTAAACAGAAAGAAGATGATTATAGAAAACTCAAGTTGTAAGAGTGACATAATGAATCAGAAATAATGTTCAGCAATAACAAATTGCAAAGTTCGCCTGAGAGAGAATTTAAACCTGAATAGCAATACAAAAGTATTACAAATTCTTAACATTGCAATAAAAAAGGAAATATTAATTTTTTTCTAAAGCACAGATTCTTGAAAGAAAACTGGATTATAAAAACCCCCTACCCCACAACTTCTGACAACACAAAAACGAGAATGAAATGAAGACAATAATAAACTAAAGAAATGCTTTGTGAAGGTTATGTGACATAAACAATTAGTTGCAATATGTACAAAGTATTTCAGAAGTGCTTTAAGTGCATAATTAAGTAGTTATTAAGACCTTAACTACATTGAAAACACAGCGCAGACTACAAGAACAATGAAACGGCCGGCTGCTTGGCCTTAGTTCCCTAAAAAACGCGCAAAGATACCAAGAAAAGAAAGAGTTAAAATCCGCAAAAAAAGTTAATAGACTTGCTAGTGCCTAAATGCTTAAAGCAAAAAAAGAAAAAATGTTCAAGAAGTTCAAATATTGAACCTGGAAAACCTAAAACCCAAAGACAATGAAGAGAGCTTACCTCTTATGCAACTTAACTTCTTCCACTCTTGAGGAAACATGGCCGACCTTTCGACCCAAACTTCCAAACAACCCTGCCACTCCCTAGTCGCTGGGGGGCAGTGTGGGTGGGGCTGAAGGCCTCCACACACTGAAAAAATCCTACTTGCGGAGATTTTAACTAGAGAAAAAAATATAATTAAGATTGTGGACCTGTATGATCAGAAAGAGCAGAATTAACTCTCCAGAATACATAAGAAATATTATGAAATACACAAGTAGTGTATTTAATAATCTTTGCATGTATTTAATCACCTTAGTGAGCTTCTGTAGACTATTCAGAATCCTATTAATTTTAATGTTTTATTATTATTATTATTTTTGTTTTTTGTTTTATTTTATTTTTTGTTTTCATTTTTTATTTATTTTCATTTAACTATTAATTTTCATTTTTATTTTAACGTGTTTTGGGCTGATGTCTTTTTGGAGTGTAGTTAATACTCGAGTTTTGGTAATTTCTTGGACTGCTTATTTCCAAAAAGTTTTTTCCTAGTTGGTTTGCTCGGAATTTTGTTTGTTTGGTCCAAGTGGCGTTCTAAGGACGATGAAAGGATTGGAGGTCAACTCAGATAATTTAAGTCCTCCTGCTCGGTTAGGCTAGCACCCTTTCCCATAGTGTATGAACTCGCTGGCAAAGGTAATCTAAAGTTATGAAATGACAAACGTTGTTTGACATGTAAATCTGCGGATCCTAACCTGTATTCTTCTATTGCGGATAATTGCTCCAACAAGTTTTGCAAAGCCTACAATACCATTTATAAGCTCCCCTGTACTATCTGCAGCCTTAGCTATATTGGCCAAAGCAAAAATCCTCTTCATCTTAGGATAAATGGTCACAGGTCTCTAGTTAACAAGTTCTCTACTTCTGGTGTGAACCCCTCCACTAATGCTAGCCAGTACTCTACCTTTGAATTAGAGCATTTCCATAATCATGGTTTTGACAAAGTGAAAATAGAGGTACTGCATATTATCCCTGACCTCTATGCTCGACTTGAAACTGAATCCCTTGAAATTTTGCAGCATCAGTCTCTTTATCCCTAAGGTCTTAATTCCACTCTTTCTGACAATAAGCATAATCCGCATAAATTTTCTATACATGAACTCTTCTTTCTTGTTAACAACAAGAGCTGCACTAGAGGTAATAGAGGACAGAGGTTATTTTGCACTTCAAGCAAAGGTTGATTTTGCTAACTTGCAAATAACTCTGGAAAGTTTTAAAAATGGTACTAATTTTGTTAAAAATACTTACAAAATACTTAAGTCCTTCAAGCACTCTGTCCTTAAAAGTTTTTTCAAATTCTGGAAAGAAACAGCTAACCATGTTGATAAACATGTTTTTGCTTTGGTTCTAGACATTCTTGAGCATATTCTTAAAGATAAAATTTCTCTTAAAGAAATTTCCAGTAATTATGTGACCATCAGGTTTCTAAATAAAACCTATGATCATCTCAATGTTAGGAAGCTGTTCTACAATAATGCAATCAATTTTTTTCCCCATCCACAGGCACCAGTCTATTGTAAGTTTTAAATATGTTAAGACCTTAGGGTCAATAGTTAAAAACTACAAACTTAATTCTTCGAGTTCCATATCTGTAGTTACTACATGTTCTTGTGATGAACATAAAGAAACAGTTCACTATGATAAGAATTACAAGCATATTATCACTGGAGACTTGAGTTTTGTTGAAAATGACAAGTTTAGGAATTTATTAGAGTATGGTTCTAAATTTAGACCTTCCTTCCAAATCTCCAAAGAGAGGATTCTTGGGAGCGTCACTCAAGATGTTAATAGGTACATTGTAAAAACCAGTTTAACATACAATCAGCCTATTGAGGCCTTTGCAGAAAGTAAATATAATGTAATCAATGGCTTCACTAATGAGTTGGCAGGTCTTGATTTTTGTTCTGATAGAAATCTATTTTTCTCTGGAGATGCTAAAAGGTCACTCTCCAAACTACAAGACCTATTTATTTTTACCACTACGGATAAAGCTAGCAATAATTTTGCAATTATCTGTAAGAAGTTCTATTTTGAATTGTTAACTATGGAACTCAATAATAAAGTAACCTACGAGCCCGTAAGTTATTCTACCAAGCAGTTAGAAAATCGTTTTAAGGCATTCTTCAAGAAACTTAAAATTCCACAAATAAGAAGACATGAGCCTGAGTTTCCATTTCTTTTTGCAACTGTTAAGTTTCATAAAGATCCAGTGAAGTTCAGATTCATAGCTAGTGGAGTCAGAAGTCATAAAAAGAAAATTGATCTAGCTTTTGAAGAAATCTTGAAGAAGGTCTTGAAACACATTAGTAATTGTACTAATTTGAAGTACCAAGATTTTTGGATAATTAATAATAATGCAGAAGTAATTTCCACTAGACTCGAAGTAAATCCCTTATATATTAATAGTTATGATTTTGAGAACCTATATACTAATCTGCCTCTATAAGATATAATCACTACCTTTAAAGAGCTGTATGCAGAATTTAAACTTAACCAATTTGTTAATGTAGGAGCCTGGAACTCTTATCTCAATTGCTGCATAAAAAATAACCATATCTTATATAATAATACTCTCTATAAGCAAGTAAACGGTATCCCTATGGGAACGTCAACATCCACGAGTATTGTAAATCTATTGCTGTTCTTTAAGGAATATAAATTCATTAAAAATCACTCCACTTGCTCCAATAACTACCTATACACATTTAGATATATTGACGATCTGCTGTGTATAAATAATTCAGAAGTTATAGAGAGTGATTTTGATAATATCTATCCTAGCTCTCTTAACTTATGTAAAACCAACCACAGTAATCAGGAACTAGAGTTCCTAGACTTAAGCATTAAACTTAACAGAGGTAACCCATCTATTAGCCTCTTTGATAAAAGAGTTAGTTTTCCTTTTAAAGTAATTAAATATCTACACTGGAATAAGAACATATCCACCAAAGTAATTGAGAATGTACTAATTTCTCAGGTGCTTAGAATTTAAAGAATTTGCAGCAACGATTTGGACTTCAATTACCACATTAATATACTATTAGACAGTTTTCTAGAGAACAAAATTCCTACTTCTTTCATCAAAAGAACTTTAAGAAAAATTATTCTGAATAATAGAGTAAGGTTGGCAGATCTGCTTTAATTTTCTACACAGTTAATAATATGATTCTGACCAATGAAAGCCTTTTGGAAGTTGGCTAGAGGATGATATTAACTACAAAAAGGAACCTTAGTGATATGGATAACAAGGTCCTATTAAAAATATAAAAAATAAATAATATAGACAAAATCACAAAAAAAAACTTAAAAATCTGTTTATAAAAGAAAATAAAAATAAATATAAAAGAAAACTAGTTATTCACTCACTAGAATAGCTATACTAAAAATAGTAAAACTAACATCAAAATTAATTAGATTCTGAATAATCAACAGAAGCTCACTAAGGTGATTAAATACATGCAAAGATTATTAAATACACTACTTGTGTATTTCATAATATTTCTCATGTATTCTGGAGAGTTAATTCTGCTCTTTCTGATCATACAGGTCGACAATCTTAATTATATTTTTTTCTCTAGTTAAAATCTCCGTGAGTAGGATTTTTTCAGTGTGTGGAGGCCTTCAGCCCCACCTACACTGCCCCCCAGCGACTAGGGAGTGGCAGGGGTGTTTGGAAGTTTGGGCTGAAAGGTCGGCCATGTTTCCTCAAGAGTGGAAGAAGTTAAGTTGCATAAGAGGTAAGCTCTCTTAATTGTCTTTGGGTTTTAGGTTTTCCAGGTTCAATATTTGAACTTCTTGAACATTTTTCTTTTTTTTGCTTTAAGCATTTAGGCACTAGCAAGTCTATTAACTTTTTTGCGGATTTTAACTCTTTCTTTTCTTGGTATCTTTGCGCGTTTTTTAGGGAACTAAGGCCAAGCAGCCGGCCGTTTCATTGTTCTTGTAGACTGTGCTGTGTTTTCAATGTAGTTAAGGTCTTAATAACTACTTAATTATGCACTTAAAGCACTTCTGAAATACTTTGTACATATTGCAACTAATTGTTTATGTCACATAACCTTCACAAAGCATTTCTTTAGTTTATTATTGTCTTCATTTCATTCTTGTTTTTGTGTTGTCAGAAGTTGTGGAGTAGGGGGTTTTTATAATCCAGTTTTCTTTCAAGAATCTGTGTTTTAGAAAAAAATTAATATTTCCTTTTTTATTGCAATGTTAAGAATTTGTAATACTTTTTTATTGCTATTCAGGTTTAAATTCTCTCTCAGGCGAACTTTGCAATTTGTTATTGCTGAACATTATTTCTGATTCATTATGTCACTCTTACAACTTGAGTTTTCTATAATCATCTTCTTTCTGTTTAATAGTAACAGATGAAGAGCATGGGTCGGGCCAGGAAAGTTATGGATGCAAGCTAAATTGTTAACTAAAGCTTGGTCATACAACTCTACGGAGGCCATGAAATATATATATATTTAAAAAAAAATTTTTTTGGTGGGCTTATTACTTGCATCTATGACTTTGCAGAAACCCATTTCCAAATAGGTCTTTGTGGAAGTGAGAAAATGCAGAGTTTTTGCTGGTCCTTGATAAAGCCAAAGCTCAGTATTATCGACACTTTCTACATTCAGTTGTTCTTTTTTCTCTTTTTACTCACACCGGTCAATACATAACCTTTTCTATGTTGTACTTGGTATGAGTCAAAAAAAACTTTTTTGCTTCAGTCTCTTCTTAATAGAATATATATATATATATGAAGAATGATTTTTTTTAATGAAGGGGGAAAAACAAACAAAAAAACCAAGAACAAACCAGAGACAAAACAAAACAAACCCCAAGTATCCAAAGCAAATGAGCTCCAGAGAAAACAAAGACAAAAAGCCCCAAAATTAAAAAATGTCAACAGGAAGAACATAGGGATCTAGACGAATGACTGTTTTCTTTATGGCTTCATCAGGGGCAAGAATGAAGAAAATCATAGGGTTTCTGCTAATTAATCTAGTTTGCTTTACAGACGAGTTAAATTTAAGATTAAATTCAACTGTTGTTAAAAGGGACAAAAAACCCAAAAACAGCAAACTAGATCAAATTTCCCAACTCACACACTCACAAAATAACCATTCCAAGAGAATTTTAGCAAACATATACGTAGGGGTACAAACTTTCCAACTTTTACCAAAAAAATGAAGAAATTAATTTACTGAAAAAAAGAAAAACCTTAGCCAAATGAAAAGGAATACTAATGTAAACATGTGTCCAGAAGCTTTGAACAACATAAAAAAAAAATTTTTTTTTTTTTTAAAAAGGCTGAAAAAAATTTCCTAAAAAATACCATTAAACTGTGCTTGAGTATTAAAACAAGAACTGGTACACCACCTAAACCAATCCAAGAGAATTTTTAACAGACAACACTTAAGAAGGGGGGCAGACACCCCAAAATTTACAGAACAAACAAAGAAAATAAAATACTGACGAAAAGTGAGGAGTTTGTCCCAATTAAAAGGTATACATATACAGTAACATTTGTCCTGAAACATTAAAAGACTGAAAAATTATATTTCAACAAAACACTAGTTAATTGTGCGTGAGTATCAAGCCTCTGTGGTAAAATGAGTGATTGAAAACCAAATTGCTAAACTCTGAGAGGTAAGAGATAAGCCCAAACACCCAAAAGAAACTATATAAGGAAGGAATGCCAAGTTTAGGGCACATCTAGAATTAACTAAAAAGCACCCCACTTTTAAAAAAATATAGAACAACCAAGAAATAAAATATGTAATACATTTTTTGTTGCTGGTATGAGGTAACTATTTATAAAATATTGTTCCAATCAGTCAATAACCAGCAAGAAAGCTCTAAGCCTATTGCTATGTACCTGTAACACTAAGCCTGGTTACTGCAACAAAGGGACCTATAACGCCGACCATTTACCCGCAAAAAACTTCCAACACTGCCTAAAATAAAAAAGAGCATCTAAAGAGGCTGTTGAAGAACCCAAATAAAGAAAAAATTAGATGCAAAACAAAATTGTAACTTACTTGACCGAAGCAGCTTCAAGAGCAAAAAATTACACCTATCATGGGCAGCCACAGCAAAATGAAAGGGCGTTCCTGTCGCAGCGCCACCTAGCAGCCAAGAACAGAACCTTCATAGGAAAAATGAGTTGGGTGGTTTCCAATATGGAACCTTCCAATAAAACCATAATTATAATGCTGAAAAAACTGTAATGAATTTTCAGAGCAAATCAGAATACTAGTGACACATCCTGGGAGTTGTCATTTTTTATCTCTGTTCCCAGAAGTTTTCAAAGTATTTCAGTCACCCAAAAAGCAGCATCCTACCCAATCCTTTGATAATTATATATTACAATTATTTCTTGCTTTTATATTTACATATATTTTTTAAATTATTTTTTAAAAAGAGTTTTGTGTATTTTTTCTATATTTTTAATTATAAACTTTTTTGAATCAAAGAAGAGGGAAAAAATAGTGCATTATAGGTTCCTAAAATTGTAGTTGACCACATCCTCATCTAAACCTCTAATAATAGCTTTAATTTAGACAATTCATTTGGTCAAAAAGATTTAAATTAAGCCATTCATCCTAACTCTATGTTTGAGAACTATTTTTCTTAATGCAACTTTTAAGAAGTGTTTAGGTACTTGGTTATTAATAAACTGATTAATTAATATTTTAACATGCTTCTCTAGTGAAAAAACCATTCAAAAGAACCACTCACTCACCATAAAGATCATGGTAACCTCCAATGACAACACACTTCCAACACGTCATTCATCGTGATGTAACTGGGCTTCCAAGGTTTACAGACTTCTTGCTTACGCTTCTTATTTTCGGGTGTGAAACATCGTATTTTTTTCTTTAACTTAGCCTTATAAGATGTTACTATAATGCTTGTCAATTCGATAAAAAATCACACATACAACTCATTCATACAATTCAAGTAAAAACTATGTACATAACCTTACATTCACAGGTGATTAAACCTTGGTCAACTCTAATTATCAAACTCCTCCTTCTGTTTCACAACCTCTGCTACTCCCACTGCAAGTGTCACACCCATTCAGCCCTTCACATCCAATCCTCTAGTACTTTCAACAGGCCCCTGTCATCTTCAGGAGGCAGGTGTGTCTCACCCGCCCACCACAGCTCAAGTGAGCAGAGCCATCGAGGCCCGGGCTCCAGTCGCTATCTCTGAATCGTTGTGTCTCTGGCGCCATCTATTGTCCCTGCTGCTCTTTTTTCCCTCTTTCTTTTTACGCTGCTGTTCAATTTTTATTAGGGCTTCCCATTGTTCGTTTAGGTTACTTGGCTCATTAATGTTGCATAATCTTGATCTGTTTTTTTCAATTAACACTGATTCTGCAATTCTTAACTGCATTTCGTTTTTACAGCTCTTAATAATTTTAATATCTTCAAACCCTGGACATTTTTGATTTTCCATACAATATTGGGTCAATGCTGTCTTAGCTTCTTTTTATTCCAATTATTAATATGCTGGTTCAATCTATACTTTAATTTATTCTTGGTGCTGCCTATATATGACACAGGTGGTTGCTGGTTTATTGGGATTTCATAAATTCCTGCTCTATCTAATTGGCTAATTTTTTCATTTTTATTCACTAAATTTTTTACAGTAAGTACCTGATTTCCTACCTGTGTGCCATACTTGCCACAAACTTTATTAATTTCTGCTGAAACATTTTCGATATATGGTATTGCTCCTACATATTTTACAAGTTTTTTATCAGTCTTGACCTTATTGTAACCTTGAGTTACTTCATAAATCCATTTTTTTAATACCTGTTTAGGGTATCCAAAATCATATGCAATTTTTTCAATATATTCAATTTCTTCATTTCTATACTGTTCAATTGATGAATGTGTTAAACTTCTTTTAATTAGTGTTTTAACACTATTTCTTTTATGTGTTAATGGATGTGATGACTGAAATGTTATAAGTACTGGGATATATGAAGATTTTCTATGCACTCTGAATTGTATATTCTCCTCTGTTTTAACAATCAAAACATCCAAAAATGCCAAAGTATTGTCATGTTCTTGTTCTACTGTCAGTTCAATAGATGGATAAATTTCACTATACTTTTTTGTCAAGTCCTCAAGTTCATCATTTTTTAGCCTGGATAACAGAAAAATGTCATCAACATATCTGCAGTATATCAGTGGTGGATCCTCAAGTTTACTTATTATTTTTTCCTCAATGTCACTCATTATAATTTCAGCAAATAAAGTTGACAGTGGTGACCCCATAGGTCCACCATGATTTTGTTTGTACATCTTGTTGTTAAACTTAAAAATGTTATTTTCATATATGTACAATAAAATTTCTCTTAACTCCTCTATTTGTATTGCATTCATTGTCTGTAGCACATATAATTTTTCAATAATTATTTCTATTGCCTGAGGTACTGGTGTGCTAGGAAAAAGAGCTCTCACATCCATACTAGCCATATGATATTCACTTAAATCTTGTTTAATTACTTTAATTTTCTCAATAAATTCGTATGTATTCTTCACAGTGAACCTTGTCTTCATGAACAAAGGTGCCAAAAATTTGTAGATATTCTTTTCCAGTTTTATTAGTGGGGAATTCCTTTTTGATACAATCACTCTCATAGGTGTATCAGGCTTATGAGTTTTTATTTTTGCAAACATTTTTGGTATTCCAGTACCCATTGGTTGGTATGCTTTCTTTATTTCATCAGGCAAGGTGCTGTGATTTCTTATTCTAGCTAAGTACCTTACTTGAGATTCGGTTGGGTCTTTTGTTAGAATGCTGCAATTTAGTTCTTCTATAGCTCTATTCATTTTTAGATCATATTCAGTTGTGTTTAATATTACAATTTGCCCTGTTTTATCAGCTTCACAGAATTTAATTGTTGGGTCATCTCTTAATTTAATCAGTTGTTCTTTCTCATACTGAATTTTATCTATATGATATTTCTTTTTCTTACTTTTTTCATTAAATTCTTTCAAAACAATTCTATACAGTTTACTTCGAAAATTTTCACGTTCTTCTGCTGGTACACTGCGTGCCATTTCTTCTAAGTTGGGTATTAATTCCTCCGTCCTCGGCAGGCTCCGTGGAAACGCAAATTTTTTACCTCTCTGCAAAATAGCTCTTTGCGTGAAGCTCAAGGTCAAGTTGGAGTTATTCTGATATACCTCATACATATTCTCCCGTTGTTCTTGTACACGTTGTCTGTCAATCATCACGTGCAACTTTTTTTCCATGACTGCTCTTGAGCATTTTTTTCGTATTCCACGATGTCAAAAATTTCTCTGAAGGTTACATCCAAAATCTCATCTTTCCAATTACCGTCGAACTTTCTATACCTTTTATAACATATCAAATCGATTAAATGTAAACATTTCATATTCAAGTTAAAAATCAATTTCCTTTTATTGACAATTTCAGCTCTTAATCTCTTTTTTGGCACTCCTGGATTATTCTATTATCCTTAGCAGTGACTGGGCAATTCCGTATTTTTAAATACTTTGGTTTTATTTCTAGGTCACGGCACGTCACCAAAAATTCTTCTTGATTTTCTGACTTTACTAATTTAATTTTAGCTTTCTTAAACGCTGTAATATCTCTCATCTCGAAGTTGTGAAATTGATTCCTATAGCGCATAATCCCAGAGTATGATAGCGACTGCAAACCCCACACCTCAACTATCCCAGCTCAGAATTTTGCGTGTAATTCTCAATTATTATATTTGCACTTTTAAGGTATTAACCTCTTGCAAAGTGAGCAGAGCCATCGAGCCCGGGCCTCGATGGCTCTGCTCACTTGAGCTGTGGTGGACGGGTGAGACACACCTGCCTCCTGAAGATGACAGGGGACTGTTGAAAGTACTAGAGGATTGGATGTGAAGGGCTGAATGGGTGTGACACTTGCAGTGGGAGTAGCAGAGGTTGTGAAACAGAAGGAGGAGTTTGATAATTAGAGTTGACCAAGGTTTAATAACCTGTGAATGTAAGGTTATGTACATAGTTTTTACTTGAATTGTATGAATGAGTTGTATGTGTGATTTTTTATCGAATTGACAAGCATTATAGTAACATCTTATAAGGCTAAGTTAAAGAAAAAAAAAAAAAAAAAAAAACGATGTTTCACACCCGAAAATAAGAAGCGTAAGCAAGAAGTCTGTAAACCTTGGAAGCCCAGTTACATCACGATGAATGACGTGTTGGAAGTGTGTTGTCATTGGAGGTTACCATGATCTTTATGGTGAGTGAGTGGTTCTTTCTAATGGTTTTTTCATTTATGAATTGCACGTAAACTATGCGCACTTTGCAAGAGGTTAATACCTTAAAAGTGCAAATATAATAATTGAGAATTACACGCAAAATTCTGAGCTGGGATAGTTGAGGTGTGGGGTTTGCAGTCGCTATCATAATCTGGGATTATGCGCTATAGGAATCAATTTCACAACTTCGAGATGAGAGATATTACAGCGTTTAAGAAAGCTAAAATTAAATTAGTAAAGTCAGAAAATCAAGAAGAATTTTTGGTGACGTGCCGTGACCTAGAAATAACACCAAAGTATTTAAAAATACGGAATTGCCCAGTCACTGCTAAGGATAATAGAATAATCCAGGAGTGCCAAAAAAAGAGATTAAGAGCTGAAATTGTCAATAAAAGGAAATTGATTTTTAACTTGAATATCAAATGTTTACATTTAATCGATTTGATATGTTATAAAAAGTATAGAAAGTTCGACGGTAATTGGAAAGATGAGATTTTGGATGTAACCTTCAGAGAAATTTTTGACATCGTGGAATACGAAAAAAAATGCTCAAGAGCAGTCATGGAAAAAAAGTTGCACGTGATGATTGACAGACAACGTGTACAAGAACAACGGGAGAATATGTATGAGGTATATCAGAATAACTCCAACTTGACCTTGAGCTTCACGCAAAGAGCTATTTTGCAGAGAGGTAAAAAAATTTGCGTTTCCACGGAGCCTGCCGAGGACGGAGGAATTAATTCCCAACTTAGAAGAAATGGCACGCAGTGTACCAGCAGAAGAACGTGAAAATTTTCGAAGTAAACTGTATAGAATTGTTTTGAAAGAATTTAATGAAAAAAGTAAGAAAAAGAAATATCATATAGATAAAATTTAGTATGAGAAAGAACAACTGATTAAATTAAGAGATGACCCAACAATTAAATTCTGTGAAGCTGATAAAACAGGGCAAATTGTAATATTAAACACAACTGAATATGATCTAAAAATGAATAGAGCTACAGAAGAATTAAATTGCAGCATTCTAACAAAAGACCCAACCGAATCTCAAGTAAGGTACTTAGCTAGAATAAGAAATCACAGCACCTTGCCTGATGAAATAAAGAAAGCATACCCACCAATGGGTACTGGAATACCAAAAATGTTTGCAAAAATAAAAACTCATAAGCCTGATACACCTATGAGAGTGATTGTATCAAAAAGGAATTCCCCACTAATAAAACTGGAAAAGAATATCTACAAATTTTTGGCACCTTTGTTCATGAAGACAAGGTTCACTGTGAAGAATACATACGAATTTATTGAGAAAATTAAAGTAATTAAACAAGATTTAAGTGAATATCGTATGGCTAGTATGGATGTGAGAGCTCTTTTTCCTAACACACCAGTACCTCAGGCAATAGAAATAATTATTGAAAAATTATATGTGCTACAGACAATGAATGCAATACAAATAAAGGAGTTAAGAGAAATTTTATTGTACATATATGAAAATAACATTTTTAAGTTTAACAACAAGATGTACAAACAAAATCATGGTGGACCTATGGGGTCACCACTGTCAACTTTATTTGCTGAAATTATAATGAGTGACATTGAGGAAAAAATAATAAGTAAACTTGAGGATCCACCACTGATATACTGCAGATATGTTGATGACATTTTTCTGTTATCCAGGCTAAAAAATGATGAACTTGAGGACTTGACAAAAAAAGTATAGTGAAATTTATCCATCTATTGAACTGACAGTAGAACAAGAACATGACAATACTTTGGCATTTTTGGACGTTTTGATTGTTAAAACAGAGGAGAATATACAATTCAGAGTGCATAGAAAATCTTCATATATCCCAGTACTTATACCATTTCAGTCATCACATCCATTAACACATAAAAGAAATAGTGTTAAAACACTAATTAAAAGAAGTTTAACACATTCATCAATTGAACAGTATAGAAATGAAGAAATTGAATATATTGAAAAAATTGCATATGATTTTGGATACCCTAAACAGGTATTAAAAAAATGGATTTATGAAGTAACTCAAGGTTACAATAAGGTCAAGACTGATAAAAAACTTGTAAAATATGTAGGAGCAATACCATATATCGAAAATGTTTCAGCAGAAATTAATAAAGTTTGTGGCAAGTATGGCATACAGGTAGGAAATCAGGTACTTACTGTAAAAAATTTAGTGATTAAAAATGAAAAAATTAGCCAATTAGATAGAGCAGGAATTTATGAAATCCCAATAAACCAGCAACCACCTGTGTCATATATAGGCAGCACCAAGAATAAATTAAAGTATAGATTGAACCAGCATATTAATAATTGGAATAAAAAAGAAGCTAAGACAGCATTGACCCAATATTGTATGGAAAATCAAAAATGTCCAGGGTTTGAAGATATTAAAATTATTAAGAGCTGTAAAAACGAAAAGCAGTTAAGAATTGCAGAATCAGTGTTAATTGAAAAAAACAGATCAAGATTACGCAACATTAATGAGCCAAGTAACCTAAACGAACAATGGAAAGCCCTAATAAAAATTGAACAGCAGCGTAAAAAGAAAGAGGGAAAAAAGAGCAGCAGGGACAATAGATGGCGCCAGAGACACAACGATTCAGAGATAGCGACTGGAGCCCGGGCCTCGATGGCTCTGCTCACTTGAGCTGTGGTGGGCGGGTGAGACACACCTGCCTCCTGAAGATGACAGGGGCCTGTTGAAAGTACTAGAGGATTGGATGTGAAGGGCTGAATGGGTGTGACACTTGCAGTGGGAGTAGCAGAGGTTGTGAAACAGAAGGAGGAGTTTGATAATTAGAGTTGACCAAGGTTTAATCACCTGTGAATGTAAGGTTATGTACATAGTTTTTACTTGAATTGTATGAATGAGTTGTATGTGTGATTTTTTATCGAATTGACAAGCATTATAGTAACATCTTATAAGGCTAAGGAAAAGAAAAAAAAATACGATGTTTCACAATCGAAAATAAGAAGCGTAAGCAAGTAGTCTGTAAACCTTGGAAGCCCAGTTACATCACGATGAATGACCTGTTGGAAGTGTGTTGTCATTGGAGGTTACCATGATCTTTATGGTGAGTGAGTGGTTCTTTCTAATGGTTTTTTTCATTTATGAATTGCACGTAAACTATGCGCACTTTGCAAGAGGTTAATACCTTAAAAGTGCAAATATAATAATGCTTCTCTAGTTTAGAATTTAAGCTACATATTCTAGAAAGCCTTAGAACTTCTGAAATAAAAACATTTTCTATTACTTTATTGGAAATATTGCTCCACCATATACCATATTTGACTATTATGAAGTTAAATTGATTTCTCTTATCATATAGGCTGATAACAGGGTTGCCTGAATTTAGATTAATGGCTAAATCTAAAAAGTCAAGTATTTAGTTATTGTCATTGGTTTTATTTAGTTTAAGGCAATTAGGATATATAGCAGCAAAATGTTTTTCAATTATTTCTGAATTGTTTAAACAAAAGTAGGCCATCAATGTATCTTTAAGAATGTAAGTAATTATCCTGATTGGAAGAATTAGACTTCAGAAACTGATATTCTTTGAAAAACAAGAATAAATTGCATACACTTGTGGAATGAGAACACCCCAAAGGGATACCATTAATCTGTTGGTAAAATTTATTATTGCAGAGAAGAAAATTATTTTTAATACAACAATTTAAAAGAGTATGCCAAGATTTTTTTCGAAATGATGTTGGAGATACCAAATTCTGTAAAGAGAAGCTTGAGTGTAGTGATAATGTCTTCTAGAGAGAGAGGCCTGTGTACAGGGTTTCAAAGTCAGAGCTATTCGCCTCTGCAGGCTGCAAAGTCCAGAATATCAGAAATGACCTCAGCACTGATTTTAATAAACCAGAAGTTCTTACATGTTAAGTTTACCTTGGATTTAATTAGGTTTAAAACCTTTTTCAAAACAGACTCAAAATACTATATATGTACACTGAAGAGCAACTGAATTAGAGATAGCTGGTGTTATGCAAATGTGGCGCTGTGGGAGGCCCTGTAAACGGAAACTACATGACATATGCAGCGATCCGACAATATAAGGAGTGATGCGACGGGAATCAGTAAGAGTTGGACACAGTATGGGTAAGACAAAGAATCTAAGCGCATTTGATCATGGGCAAATTGTCGAGGCCCGACGAATGGGTCACTCCAACTCGGAAGTCGTGCAGGCACTGGGATTTTCATGAGCCACTGTGTCACGGGTGCTCCATGAGTACATCAAATCCAGTAAAACCATCCCTGCAAGGACCAACTGCCGTGGACAACAGCGTGTGGATGAGTGGGGTCATCATTGGCTAGCTCGCATTGTAACACCGGATAGACGGGGCCACAGTGCAAGAAATCACTTGGCAATTTAACGCTGGTGCACAAAAACATGGAAGCAGCCACAACATCCAGAACCATCTCCTCGCTATTGGGTACAGAAGCCATCGTCCCACAAGGGTACCGCTGCTGACCACATATCACAGCGTGCAAAGATTAGCATGGGCACTGGAACTTCGCCACTGGATGCAGCGATCCGACAATATAAGGAGTGATGCGACGGGAATCAGTAAGAGTTGGACACAGTATGGGTAAGACAAAGAATCTAAGCGCATTTGATCATGGGCAAATTGTCGGGGCCCGACGAATGGGTCACTCCAACTTGGAAGTCGCGCAGGCACTGGGATTTTCATGAGCCACTGTGTCACGGGTGCTCCATGAGTACATCGAATCCAGTAAAACCATCCCTGCAAGGACCAGCTGCCGTGGACAACAGCGTGTGGATGAGCGGGGTCATCGTCGGCTAGCTTGCATTGTAACAGCGGACAGACGGGGCCACAGTGCAAGAAATCACTTGGCAATTTAACGCTGGTGCACAAAAACATGTAAGCAGCCACAGCATCCAGAACCATCTTCTCACTATGGGGTACAGAAGCCATCGTCCCACAAGGGTACCGCTGCTGACAGCATATCACAGCGTGCAAAGATTAGCATGGGAACTGGAACTTCGCCACTGGACCCTAGACATGTGGGAAAATGTTGCATGGACTGATGAGTCGAGATTCACGTTGGTACATGCGGATGGCAGGATACGAGTACGGCGCAAACCACATGAAGCGATGGATCCTTCTTGTCAGCAGGGAACTCTTCAAGCTGGTGGGAGTGGCATTCTCCTCTGGGGACTGTTTACGTGGACTGAAATGGGACCCCTGGTACATGTGACATCGTTCCTCACAGGTCAAAGTTACCTGGATATCCTGGACGACCATTTGCTCCCGTTTGTGCGTCTTCAACATCCCACTGGGAACCTCATCCTGTAACAAGACAATGCACCGTGTCATCGCTCCTGAATTGTATCCGAATGCTTGGATGAATAGTCCATCGATGTGACCTCGCTTCCTTGGCTAGCTAGGTCACCTGACCTCAATCCCATCGAGCACATCTGGGATGCCATCGAGAGAGATGTTCGAAGCTTTGACCCCTCCTCCATCAAATCTTCGTGAACTGTGGGAGCTGGTTCAGGGGTCGTGGATCTGTATGGCTTCCCAACGCTTCTGGTGTCTTGTCGAGTCCATGCCGAGACGAATCGCTGCCGTCATCAGGGCGAAAGGTGGTGCTACACGTTACTAGACGGGTATCTCTAATTCAATTGCTCTTCAGTGTATATCATCATCATCATCATCATTGTCAACCATTATCAATCCACTGCTGGACGAAGGTCTCCCCAAGTTTCCTCCACAACGGTCTGTCTTGTGCCAGTCTCCTCCATGTCACCCCTGCATACTTTCGAATTTCATCCACCCATCTCCCATGTGGTCTTCTTCTGGGTCTTTTCCTGTCCCTTGGAATCTAATCTAAAATTTCGGCTGTCCATCGATGATCTGTCCTTCTGGCAGTATGTCCAGCCCATTGCCATTTCAGGGATTTAACTCTGATCATGATGTCTTCCACTCTTGTCATTTTTCGGATCCACGAGTTCCTCTTCTTATCTCTCCTGGTTACACCAAGTATGCACCTCTCCATGCTTCTTTGAGTTGTCTGCAGCCTTTGTATGTCTCTTTTAGTTAAGGTCCACGTCTCTGCACCATATGTAAGCACTGGAAGGATGCATTGATCAAACACTTTTCTTTTAAGACATAATGGCATATTGCTCTTGAAAATTATGCTGTTTCTTCCAAAAGCTCTCCAGGCAAGTTTTGTACGCCGATTAATTTCTTCACCAATGTGACCCTCACTTGATATCTGCTGTCCAAGATAAACGTACGTGTCTGTTATCTCCAGCTTTTCTCCATCAATCGATAAATCTTCATTTCTTGTAAAAGCATTGAACATCACTTTTGTCTTCTGAAAGTTCATTTTTAATCCCACTTCTTTACTCTTGTCAGCAAGTTCCTGGATCATACTCTGCAGCTCTGATGGGGTAGTTGCAAAAATGACTACATCATCAGCAAAACGAAGGTGGGTTAGATAATCTCCATTAATCTTTATCCCCTTGTTTTCCCAGCTCAGCGACTGAAAAACACCCTCCAATGTGGCATTAAAGAGCTTCGGAGATATGGTGTCACCTTGTCTCACTCCCTTTCCAATTTTTACGTGTGTTGTATTTTCAAACAGCCGAATCTTTGCACTTGCATTTTCATAGATGTTATTAATAATATTAATGTATGCATCTTCAATACCGCAGGTTTTCAGAGCCATTGTAACTGCTGATGGTTTCACCGAATCAAAGGCTTTTTCATAATCGATAAAAGCCATGCACAATGGAAGTTCATATTCCCTCGCTCTTTCAATTAGTTCTCTCAGCACGTGGATATGATCTATTGTGCTGTAGCCACTCCTGAATCCAGCTTGTTCTCTCGGTTGAGCCATGTCCAGTGTTACCTTCAAGCGGTGTGAAAGAACTTTAGTGAAGATTTTATAAACTACTGATAGGAGGCTGATAGGTCTGTAGTTTCCGAGATCCTCAATGTCACCTTTCTTATGTAGCAGGATCATTGTAGCGGTGTTCCAAGCCTCAGGAATCTTTCCTTCATTAAGGCATCGAGTGAAAATTTGGGCGAGTACTGTTTCGATTTCTCCACTTGCTTCTTGTATGATGTCTACAGTAATTCCATCTTCTCCTGGAGCTTTTCCCCGCTTCATGTTCTTGATTGCATGTGCAACTTCTGCTGGAAGGACTGGAGGAACTCTGGTACTGGTATCTTTCATGATGTCTGGAGTGCATGTATCATCCCTTTCATATAATTTGGAGTAGAAATCTTTCACTCTTGTCAAAATTTCGCCTCTATTTCTTGTTACAGAACCATCTTCTTTTCTCAGTGCCATAATCTGTTTTCTTCCCTTACTGAGATGTCCCTTTGCTATCTTTAGGCTTTGGTTGTTTTCAATTGCTTTCCTCACTAGTTCACAGTTGAATTTTCTTACGTCTTCAGTGATACTTTTTCTTACTGTCTTGCATAGCTCTATATATTCCACTTTGGAAGTCACATCTTCTTTAGTTGTCCTCATCTCTCTTCTTTTTTGCATCAACATTTTCGTTTTTCCTGATAATTTGTTTACATGCAACTTGTTCTTAGACCCAGCTAATTTTGTTGCTGTTTCCATAAGAGCTTTGGTTACTTTTCTGTTTACTTCAGAGATGTCCACTTCTTCTGATGTTAGGCCTTCTAAAGCAGAGAACCTGTTCTTCAGTTCCAACTTGAAGGTATTATGGTGTTTTTAAGGTTGGTTATGTCAATAGATTTTGTTTGTCTTATGAGCTTGCCACGTTCAAGTTTAGTGTTGAGGTGCATCTTACATCTCACCAATCTATGGTCACTACCTGTGTTGAACTTGTTTAGCACACTGCAGTCTTCTATGACGAATTTTTTGTTACACATAATAAAATCAATTTCACTTGTCGTCCCGTTTGGATGTCTCCATGTCCATTTCCTGTGTGGCTTTTTCTTGAAGAAGGAGTTCAAGATGAAAAACCCTTCTGCCTCTGCAAACTCAACGAGAGTATTTCCACGCTGGTTTCTGTTGCCGTGACCGAATTTACCTACTGAAGTTTCATTCTGTTGCCGTTGCCCTATTTTTGCATTGAAATCTCCCATAATTATTTTCAAGTGCTGCTTACCTTTATTATTTAGATGACAAATTTCCTCATAAAATTCTTCGATTTCTTCTTCAGGATGACTTGTGGTGGGTGCATAAGTTTGAATAATCTGAGCCTGGTATCTTTTCGAGAGTTGGATAACAAGTCGTGCAGCTCTGTCAGAGGAACTTTCAACTTCTACAACTTTATCCTTCAGTTTCTTGTTTATTATAAATCCAACACCACTAGTTCTGCCAGTATCTGTCCCACGATAGAAGAAGAGATGTCCACTTTTCAGTTCGATGAGATCTTCTCCTTTTCTCCTTACCTCACTTAGCCCCACGATGTCCCAGTTGATCCTTTGTAGTTCCTCTTCCAATTCAAGAAGCCTTGAATCAGAAGATAGGGAGCGTCCATTGTACGTAGCCAAGGTCAGCATCAGATGGCAGCCTAGTCCGGTCCTCCGGGAGATTCTTAGCACCCTCTGCCTTCATGTCGCACTGGCCGCTGCCTTGACCAGGTACATTCCAGCTGCCGGAGACTGAGGGCCAAGATTTAAGTTGTGGAATCATTTTGGAGGGGTTTGGCCATAACTCACCACGCTGGCCAAGCGGGTTGGTGAGTGTGGGATAGAATTTCCTCTAATCCCGATGGTATAGTTATACCGCTATTGGCGGTCGTCAGAGCCCCTTTAGTGGGAACAGGATGCACCACGAGAAGGCGGGGTTGACATTTGTCAAGGAGAGGCTGTGATGTTACGCATCACCTGACCTTACATCCCCTCAGTGTATATATATATATATATATATATATATAATTCAAGCTTACGTGCCCACCACAAGTCATCCTGAGGAAAAAGTTGAAGAATTTTACAAAGAAATTCGGCATTTAAATAATAAAGGCAAGCAGCACTTGAAGATCATTATGGTTGATTTCAATGCGAAAATAGTGCAACAGCAACAGAATGAAACTTCGGTACATAAATATGGACACGGGAACAAAAACCAGCGTGGAAATACTCTCATACAGTTTGCAGAAGCAGAAAGATTTTTCATCACAAACTCCTTCTTCAGGAAAAAACCACATAGGAAAATGACGCGGAAGCACCCCAATGGAATGAAAAGTGAAATTGATTTTATTATGAGTAACAAGAAAGTTGTCACTGAAGACTGCAGTGTGCTGAACAGGTTCAACACAGGGAGTGATCATAGAACGGTGAGATGTAAGATGCACTTCAACACTAAATTCTAATGTAGCAAGCTCATAAAACAAACAAAATGCATTGGCATAACCAACCTTAAAAGGCATCATAATACCTTCAAATTGGAAATGAGGAACAGATTCTTTGCTCTAGAAGATCTAACATCACAAGAAGTAGATATTTCTGGAGTTAACTGAAAACTAACCAAGACTCTTTATGGAAACAGCAACAAAAATGAGTGGTGCTAAGAACAAGTTGCATATGAAGAAAATATCAGGAAAAAACAAATGCTGATGCAAAAGAGAAAGGAGATGAGGACAAATAAAGATGGACCACTTCCAAAGTGGAATATACAAAGACAGTATGAAAAAGTGTCACTGAAAACATAAGAAAATTCAATTGTGAACTAGTGAGAAAAGCAATTGAAAACAAACAAAGCCTGAAGAGAGCAAAGGGGCATCTCAGTAAGGGCAGGAAACAGATTATGGCACGGAGAAAAGAAGATGGTGCTGCAACAAGAAACAGAAGCGAAACTTTGACAAGAGTGAACGTCTTAGTGAGAGATGGGTTTGCCTCCTTGGGGCACTCCATGGTCAATGGCACTCAGAACAGCAACAAGGGTCTCTGTGAATCTTGGAGAGGTGCCAGCTAGTTCTGTGTGACATTGGCGAAAAGACCCCAACTCACTGGGTTTTGTTCCAGAATTGTTAGGTTGAATGACCAACTGGAACCATCAGCTGTGGGCTAATCCCCCACACTGATGTACTTGCCTGATTAAAAAGATACAAATAAATGAAAAAAATGACTCAAGTGTGGGATACGGTGGACCTTCCAGACTTGAGAAGGATGGTCCACCATGGAATAGACCTGGAAATTCTAAAAGGTGCATGAAAAAGAGATCACAGTTGAGTGAGTGTAAAATTGGTGCATGGAATAGTAGAGGTATAAATGGCAAAATGAATGAGATGATTGAAGAAATTAATATAAGTATAAATTGGATGTGCTGCGTGTAAGTGAAACCAAAAAGAAGGAAATTGGGGTAGAAGAAGTGAATGGCACAGTGAGTGTGTGGTCTGGAGTATTGGATAATGTTAGGGGACAAGCTGGTGCAGGTGTGATTTTAAATGAAAAGATGAAGAACAACTTGATCCATTACAGCTGCATTAGTGAGAAATTTCTTTGGATGGGTCTGAAAGTGAAACTACAGAGAATAGTAATTGTTGTAGTGTATGCTCGTTGTGACTCAGAACCTTCTGATAGGAAGGAGGGTTTCTGGAAAGAGCTAAAAGCTGTTTTTGAGCCAGTTTGGTGCTAAAAAGAAAGTTATTAATAGCAGGGGATTTCAATGCTCAAGAACGTGTGAAGAATGCAATTTCTGACAATGTCCTGGGTAAGTTTAATGATCCTTGTGTAAATGATAATGGTGAAAGGTTAATTGAACTCTGCATTGATAATGGTTTGTGTGTATCTAATACGTTTTTCAACCACAAATATATCCACACATATACTTGGGAAAATCGTACTTTTTGTCAAAAGAGTGTTACACATTTTGTTGTTTACGATCAGCGTTTGAAACACTTAGTTGTTGACATCCGTGTGATGAGAGGTGCGGATGTTGGCTCTGATCATTACTTGGTAGTGTTGCGAGTGAAACTGAATGTTGGTTGGAGGAAAAGGAATAGGAAGAGGCCTAGGGTGAAAAGAATAAAGATTGAAAGGCTTCCTGAGGATCATGAGCATTATGCTAACTTACTCAGAGAACAACTGAAAAAGCTGAAGTCATGTGAGAGGGATGTAGAAAAGAAGTTCGAATGTTCTAAGAACTGTGTTGTTACTTCAGGAAGACGCTTTATCGTCTGTAAATTCTGTTTTACACGTTCTGTAAAGTGGATACAGTCTGTGGTGGTGCATTAACTTATTCAATTATAATATAAATCGGTTAGAAGTCCTAAAGATGTTACTTACAGAATTACGTGTTCAGTCCAGTGTCAGTAGTTATTGAGTTTCTTTGTCCAAAGTTGAATCTTGCTTCAATATGGTCAGTTGTTAAGGTTAGTTCAAGAGACATTTCGTTATAAGTTGTACCCTACTTCGGATATATCCAGATGTTAGGGTTAGCTCCGTTCTGGCTATGTCGACATCATATTGAATGGGTAAAGGTTTCTAGATAATAATTAAAAATTCTTGAGTTAAGTGTTACTATTTACATACAACTTGAAGTTCCGCGTCATACTTGGCCTTTAGGGCTATCTCGTCAATGCTGCACTCTCTTGGAAATGCTGAGGAAGTCTTCAAAGTTTGGTCAGGTTCATAAAAAATTTAAAAGCTTTAAAAGATTCCAGTTAAAATCATTACATACACCACCTCATACCATCCACAGTCTCAATCACCGGACGCGCGTTTCACCTAGGCTCTACCCTGGCGTTTTCAACGGAGACTTCACACCATCTGTCGAAGTCTGCTATCTGAAAGTCTCGTGTCCACAGTGCGCATGTTCCCCATTTAATCCATTGCCAATGCCATCTAGTGTCAGGTCACATCAACTTTATCTTCATCTACGTCACTCTCACCCTTCCTTTTTCTCTTCCTCTCTCTCCTCTCCCTATTCCATTTCTTCTCAGTTTCGATCAGGTTCCTCCAAGCGTACGAAAGGTCATACGGACTGTTATTATTGCAGTTAAATGGTTTGATCTTATTTATTATTACTGCTTCTGCTATTTGTATTGTTCTCATATTATTCTGCTGATTTAATATTGTAATTCCTTCCCAATAGGGTACACATTGACTATCCAAACAGTGCTGTTTTTTTCTCTCTTCTGCTCCAGTTCTTCATGTGTTCGGTCAATCTGATTTTAATAAATAATCAAAATAAAATTGTCAACCAATATATAGGCAGTACAAAAAGAAATATTAAAATCAGATTGACCGAACACATGAAGAACTGGAGCAGAAGAGAGAAAAAAACAGCACTCATTGACTTCTGTTTGGATAGTCAATGTGTACCCTATTGGGAAGGAATTATAATATTAAATCAGCAGAATAATATGAGAACAATACAAATAGCAGAAGCAGTAATAATAAATAAGACCAAACCATTTAACTGCAATAATAAGAGTCCTTACGACCTTTCGTACGCTTGGAGGAACCTGATCGAAACTGAGAAGAAATGGAATAGGGAGAGGAGAGAGAGGAAGAGAAAAAGGAAGGGTGAGAGTGACGTAGATGAAGATAAAGTTGATGTGACCTGACACTAGATGGCATTGGCAATGGATTAAATGGGGAACATGCGCACTGTGGACATGAGACTTTCAGATAGCAGACTTCGACAGATGGTGTGAAGTCTCCGTTGAAAACGCCAGGGTAGAGCCTAGGTGAAACGCGTGTCCGGTGATTGAGACTGTGGACAGTATGAGGTGGTGTATATAACGATTTTAACTGGAACCTTTTAAAGCTTTTAAATTTTTTATGAACCTGACCAAACTTTGAAGACTTCCTCAGCATTTCCAAGAGAGTGCAGCATTGACGAGATAGCCCTAAAGGCCAAGTATGACGTGGAACTTCGAGTTGTATGTAAATAGTAACTCTTAACTCAGGAATTTTTAATTATTATCTAGAAACCTTTACCCATTCAATATGATGTCGACATAGCCAGAACGGAGCTAACCCTAACATCTGGATATATCCGAAGTAAGGTACAACTTATAACGAAATGGCTCTCGAACTAACCCTAACAACTGACCATATTGAAGCAAGATTCAACTTTGGACAAAGAAACTAAATAACTACTGACGCTGGACTGAACACGCAATTCCGTAAGTAACATCTTTAGGACTTCTAACCGATTTATATTATAATTGAATAAGTTAATGCACCACCACAGACTGTATCCACTTTACAGAACGTGTAAAACAGAATTTACAGACATTAAAGCGTCTTCCTGAAGAACCTTGTGGTCACGTAATTGTATGTGAACTATATGATAGAATCACATGAGATATAATGACTGTGTTGTTACTGCTGCTGAGGAGGTCTGTGGTACCACAAGAGTGGGTAACAATAGAGGTGATGGTTGGTGGAATAGTGAGATTTAAGAGGCAGTAAAGAGAAAGAAGGATGCCTATCTGGGAATGTTGCAAGGTAGAGTTTCTGTGGATGAATACTGCTGTAAGAAGTGTAAAGCAGCTAAACTGATTCACCAGAGTAAGGCAAAAGATACAAAGGAGAAGGTGGAAAAGCATGAATTGGCTTTTTGGAAAGATAGAAAGACTTTCTGGAAGTCCGTGAGACTCAGGAAAAATAGGGGAAACAAAGTTGTAAGCTGTGTGAAGAATAGAGTTGGAGAAATGATATGGAAGCCCAATGAGTTAAGTCAAAGACGGGGTGAATACTTCTGCAAGTTATTAGATCAAGAAAGCAAAGGTGATTCTGAGGCAGAAGCAGATGATGTCACAGTGAGGGATGGAAGCACAGGAGGGATCTCAAGAGAAGAGGTGCGTAAAGATCTAAAATCTCTTCAGAAAGACAAGGCTCCGGGATTTGATGGCATAACTGCTGAGATGTTGAAATATGGTGGTGACTCGGTAATTGATTGTTTAACTGAAATTTGCCAGTTCTGCTGGGAGATAGGAATGGTCCCTCAGGAATGGAAGGATGCTATCATTGTTCCCTTATATAAGGAAAAAGGTGATCAGACTGACCACAAGAACTATCATGGTATTAGCTTACTGGGTGTGCCAGGGAAAGTGTTTGGTAAGGTCATTATTGAAAAGTATGAAATCTTACATCAGTGAAAGTATGGGATGTTCAGAGTGGTTTCATGCCTGGTAAAGGCTGCATTAACCAAATTTTTGCATTACATCTGGCTGTTGGTAAGAAAGTTTTTGCTGCCTTCATAGATTTAGAGAAAGCTTACAACTAAGTAAATAGTACACTTCTGTGGAAGGTATTGAATGAATATGGCGTTACTGAGAGTCTAAATAGTAGTGTAAAAGCCATGTATGCTGGTCGTAGAGCTTGTGTACGAGTGAATGGTGTTTTATCAAAATGGTTTTCTATTGGTGCAAGAGTTAGACAAGGTCGTGTAATGTCACCCTGGCTGTTTAATATACACTGCTGGCCACCCAAAATGCAACACCAAGAAGGACACGAGATAGCAAAGCCAGATTTACTGGACACATAAGAACAGATACAAAGATGAAATGATTGAGCTTACAGGCCCGTGCGACTTGCGGAACATGCAGACGTCAATAGTTCGTGTGGCCCCCATCGCTGGCAATAATGGCTGCTACAAGCCGCAGCATCGAACGAAGGGGCTTTGGATGTGGGCTTGGGGTATATCGGTCCTGGATGCTTCCACACATTGCCACAGTTCATCAGGCATAGCCGGGCCACCCAGTTGCCAATCAGCGACCAGACGTGTTCGATGGGCGACATATCGGGAAAACAAGAGGGCCACTGTGGCAGTGACACCTGGTGGGCCGTGAAGAATTGTTGCACAGTGGGTGCCATGTGCGGGCGCACATTGTCCTGTTGAAATGTGGCCGCTGGCAGGTCCTGCAGGTAAGGGAGGACTACAGGCTCCAAAACGTTGGAGATGTAGCAGTGGCTGGTGAGTGTACCGGCGATGCGTACCAGAGGGGTGTGGGTGTCATATCCAATTGCACCCCAAACCATAACGCCAGGTGATGGACCGGTATGGCGATGCATAATGTAGGCGTCATAAAGTCTCTAGCCACGGTGCCGCCACACACGGATCCAACCATTGTGGTGTTGCAGGCAGAAGCGGGACTCGTCGGAGAAGACAATGTCATGCCATTCCATAGTCCAGGCGCGGCGTTAAATGGCCCACTTCCACCACACTCACCGGTGGTGTAACGTCAATGGTAATCGGAGCAATGGCCGCCGTGCGACAAGTCCCTACTCCTGCAGACGACGTCCAATGGTACGTGCTGACACAAGTTGTTGGGCAACACATCCTGATTCCTGCGCTAACATTCGTGATGTGGCGGTGTGAGACATTAATGCCAGCCGCACAACATGCCAGTCCTTCGTTCGGTGGTGTGCCGCGACTGCGGCAATCGCTCACGTCGATCCATCTATCCCTCCTGCACCCACCAAATCCATACTCACCTCACTGGATGGATGTTGTCCCACACGGGCGGCGATGTCTTGGTACGATAAAACGCTGTCGCAATAAGTCCCTATTCGTCCTCTGTTGAACTCCAAAGTGTGCTGTAATGACTGCCGTATTCTGCGACGGGGCATCAGGAAGCTTTCCACACACAGGTCCGGCAACACAACACACTTCCACTACTTACACCCCGCCTTCTGTGCACCCTTCTTATAGTGCTTCTCGGTGGCGTACCAGGCGCACATGATTTGCATAGGCCCTGCAATGCTAATTGTTTGCATGTCCTCTCGCAGGCTATGCATGCTGCGAATTTCAGGCCAATCGCATGCTTCCTTCTTGGTGTTGCATTTTGGATGGCCAGCAGTGTATTTATGGATGCATGCATGCGTGATGCCAAAATAGATAATAGTGGTTTATGTCTTGGTGATATGCATGTGTGCAGATGGCTGTATGCTGATGACACTGTCCTGTTGGCAGAGAGCAAAAGGGAGTTGCAGAGTATGTTGTCCCGGATGTACGAAGTTTGCATGAAATTCAAACTGAGTATTAATAAAGGAAAAACCAAAGTTATGGTTTTTGAGAGAAGAACTGGTAGTACTGAATGTAATATATGTCTAAATGGCACAGTGATTGGCCAGGTGAATGAGTTTGTGTATTTAGGAAGCATGTTTGACAGAGAGAACAAATTGGATGGTGAAATGAGTAGGAGAGTGAATTGTTCATTGAAAGTCATAGCTGCCTTGGGAGGTTTTCACAGGAATGATGAGTTCTCAAGAGAGTCCCGCATGGCTGTGCATGAAAGTGCAATTGTTCCTACTCTGATGTATGGCAGTGAAACCTTGGTACTACAGAAGAAACATAGGAGTCGTTTGTGTGCTGGACGACAGTCGTTGTTTACTTCGTGCTCGTATTTTGTTCCATTTGTGATAATTTCCGAGTCTACAGCTCCTAATTTTGTGTGTGCAGCGTGTGTGAAGGTGCCATCCTACTTCTGATCTATTTACCAGGTCGTTAAGTGCCCTTTCTGTGTTGCATTCCTCATTTTCCTGCTTTGGTCGAGTTGGCCAAAGCTCGTAATCTTATCGCCATTGCAAATGGCGACTTCTGGGGGTAGCGGAGCTTCTATCCTCACTTCCGGAAGTGACTCTCTATCCCTATCAGCTGCTCAGGAGCAATCCGCCAATGGAAGGCTTCCTTTGATCATCCCCTCCTCTCCGCAGCGTGACAAAGTTGCCTTGCCCATGGAGTCATCTCCTTTTCATTTGACGAAGAGTGGTGAACCATTGCCTTTCCCTGTTCCTTCTGACGACGCCATGGACGTCACACTTCCACCAGCCACTTCCGCGTCATCAAAACGCGCGTCAGGTGTGACGTATGCTGCCGTCACCTCAGGTGCGTCAACTTCTTCTTCTTCTTCTTCTCACCAGCCCCTTCTTCAAAGTGCCCTTATCAGATGACGTATGGTACAGACCAGATCTACGTGGATGTTCCGACTACTTGCCCTCAAGGTCAGCTTTTTCTTGATAAAATTGGGCTGGGTGTATTTTTCCGCAGCCTCCCCAACACAAAGCTGGCGGCGTACAGCGCTGCCCTTCGACAAATTGTTCCAAAAGAGGCTGTTACTCACGTGGGTAGAAGAACCAGTCAAGTAATTGCTTATCTTGCGACTCCAGCCTTCGCTCTTCGAGTTCTGACCGAAGGCATTTCCATCGGCGATCGCCATCTCCTTGCGACCCCACTCATACAAGCGCCTACTACAGTCAGTTTCGCCCCTATTCCTCCGGAAGTATCTGACGACCTATTGCTCTCTGTCGCTCAGAATTATGGACGTACTGTCGGATCGGTCATTACGTACTCCTCCTTTCCGGGAGTCCCCGAGGACTGTTATATCTTAGGATTTCGCCGTAACGTACGTGTGATCTTTCCCTCAGAGGAAGCCATGTTACGTGTTCCATCGGTACTCAATGTACGCTGTGACACTCATATTAGGCTCATTGACATCACTGTGGGCACCCTTTGTTCGGTATCTAAGAGCACTGATCACCCTAGTGCGCTATGCCCTCATCGGGCAGCTACTGCCTCCAAATCTTCAGTACAGCCTACTCAACGGTCAACTGGACCCCCGGCATCTTCATCTGGCACCTCTGACCAGCGGCAGTCGAGTTATTCCGAAAGTCAGATAAAACCGTAGGTCAACGCGTGACTTCGTCGCAACCTTCCACTTCCAACTCAGCTTCTATACTCCAAACATGCCCACAGCAGGAGAATTCTTCGACCGGAGACCAGTTGGACTCTCCTCTGCTTTCTACATTTACTCCACAGCACCCTTCAGAGCCCGATAATGGGGTCGATGCGCCTGATGCCTTCACAGTGCCAGACAATCCTGCCTTTAGTCCCGAGCAACAGAGTGTACGCTCAAAGCGTCGTCGGACTACTCGACGTCGCAATAAGAAGACACGCACATCTCCCACCTTTCAATAAGGACGTGATCGCTTGGAAAGTTGTTCACTCGCATCTGATGCTTCTAGCATCTCCATCTCAGATTCTGACAACAGCACACTGGTCCCACTTACTCTAGAGGATTTCATACAGCAATTGGAAGATTCCTCACTACCACAGACACCGATTTCTGGTGCGGAGTTGTACTCCTATCTCATCGGTCCTCGTAGTAAAACCATGTCTCATGATTTTCTCCAATCCTATCTCACGGAGCTTGCAGCAACTATGACGCAAGTGGCGGTTGTTCGATCTCACCTCCAAGCCTTACCATCCACATCGTTCGGCGAAAGCGGTTGTCTCAAGAAAGTCTGCGATCGTCTCTCTCGGCTCCAACGAACTGTAGGGGGTTTGGGTCCCCTCTGGCAAACTCGCTTGCTCATGAGGATTTCCATCACCTCACAGCAGACAGTTCCACCACGCTTTCCGACACTCTACAATCAGCGGTCTGGCCATCGGCATCTGCACTCAGTTCCGTCAAGTTCTATCTTTTAGTGACGGTGCAGCATCTCTGCCATGACTTGCTTCAGTGCCTTACCTTTGTTCTGGATGAGCGTCATTATGTCATTTTCAACATCTACGTCCGTGCACACCTCAACATCACACCCTCCTTTTCATGGCATTCCGTTCAGCTCTTCAGTCAACGTTGCCGTCGGATCATGTGTTGATCGGCAGCAATTTTAATTGCATGCTTGACCCTGATCTTGATCGTGCCCTAATTCATAAGGAAACTAGCTTACGTCTTGTGGAGCAATTACACACCCTCATCACGGAGTTTGATCTTCGGGACGTCTTTCGTCAAATTTATCCTACAATGGTCTCCCATACGTGGAGGTCCTCAGCTGCCACCTCATCATCTTCCGCTAGACTTGACCGTTTCTACGCAACCACTGCCCTTCTGCCCGTGGTCACGGACTGTCAGCATCTACCCACCGCCTCTTCTGACCATTGTGCTATTGTGGCCACCTCCACCTTCACCTCTTCTTTCCGTCAACGCTCCGAGTTTCACTCCTGGACATTAGACACCTCTATCCTGGATGACCAGGCTTTGTGTTCGAACGTCCGGAATCTCCTTCACTCTTATCCCAAGTAGCACATGACGTTTAAAAGACGTCGCATTTCGGTTGCAAAAGTTGATATTTGGTCTTTCGTACAAAGACTACGTTTGATAAACGTTTGTTAAATGTTACATCCGTTACCGTTGCGATTTTGTCACATTCATTACGTTTGCTAAACGTTGCATTTTCGTCATGTTAGCAAGGTCACAGCTAATCTTTGGCGTGACATTACATTCAGGCAAAAAGAACAAAATTATACTGTTGATAAAACAGTAAGCTTGTGTATAATTGATAAAGATTATTGAATTCCTCCTTTTTTTTTTTTTTTTGCTTATACGACTAGAAGATTTTATTCCATTGGTTTTAAAGCAGCTTCTGGTCTGCGGCTGCGTCGTTCTCTAACCTGCTGTTACGTCACTTGTACTACGGATGGAGAGTTATGGCAAGGCTGAACTCGATCGTCCAGAGCTGCATGCCTAATCGATGGATTTTATCGTTCCTAAAAGGTAAGTTCTTTTCCTGTTTCAATTCATAGGCTTTGATTTCGAACACAATTCATGTATTCGCTTCGTAACTCGTTGAGATTCCCATAACACGTGATGACATTCATGTATTCGTTTCGTAACACGTGGAGGTAGGCTTAACACGTGAACACATTCATGTATTTTCTTAACAGGTATATATATCATCGACTGCATTTTAAACTAGGAGTAGTAAAGAATTTGTTAGATTTTCGGATCTAAACACAACTGCTTCATTTTTAATTTTGTATTTTCGTGAAAGAGTAACAAAAATATATTTTAAGGAAACGAAATTTTAGACCTTTTCATTTTTATGAGCTACTGAATATTTGGTTAGATTTTTAAATAACAAATGCAGCTAGTTGTAAAAGAAATTCTAATTCTTCAAATGTTTAGAGAGTATTGAATTTATACTTAATTACTCAAATGTGCTTCCATGTGCCACTGTGTAGCAAACATTGTTACAAACGCAGCTTATTGGTATGTTAGTTATAAAGGATACTCTATATTACTGTTATCATATATTAGATCAGCATTTCTTAGGGCTCATTCAGCCAGTTTTTCTGCAAGAAATATATTGTGTGTAGAGTAACAAACGGAATAAGCTGTTGGAGAGATACTTATTAAATCCAGAAAGCTTCAAGGTTGAAAAAAAATTCAAAACCCACCCTGTACAGAGTCCTGTGGCCAAGAAGTAAATTGTCAGTCACAATTCAAAGTCTACGTAAGGCACGCAAAAATTCAACTTTTTTTCTTTTTTTTTTTTTTTGAAAATGCACGTTTTATACCAGATGTGAATTAAGCTTACTGAAATCATAATGTATCTGTATCCAAATGGAATATATACAAATATCCAATGCAACATTTTGTTAGACTGTGGGAGTGCACACTTACATCCAAATGTGCCCATCTCCCCTTCCACATATCAGAGTTGTGCCTATCAAATAATGAAGCAGAGGAATGCTATTGAACCTGTCACAGGCAAGGTGGCCATTTGCTTTGCTTTTCCAGTTACAGTTTACTAAATTTTTGTTCAAATTTCAGGAATGCAGGGGTGGGAGAGGTTGGAAGCAGAGTTGTATAAAAATAAAATGTATCTGTGAACACAACCATTGAAACAAAACTTGCTGCAAACCCGCATATCACGATGACAATATAAGATAATTTAAAGAAACAATAAAAAAATAATTATTAGGACATTACAAATTCCGATGACGGCAAAATACAATTGAATATGTGTGTGAAATTGACCTTTATGGCAAAATATTGGATTATGAACCTCATAAAAATAAGAGAATTAAAAGAAACATTTTATACCCAGAAAACAGTTCCATTAATGAACCTTTAAAAATTATAAATAGTATTTTCAACAGCTTAGTTCACGCAGTGGTCTAAGCGATGGCCTCTGATCATTCGTCCGAACGGGGTCCGGGTTCGAATCCCGGTGAGGCATGGATTTGTGTTTGTCTTACAGCACTGGCTCCCTCCCTTCCCTGGAACCAGTGACCCTAAATTAGGGACGGGCGACTGCTTATAGCCCATTGAGTTGCTCACGGTGGTCATTAAACCTCCAATAAAAAAAAAAAAATTACTGTCGACTTACAAATTACTTAAGGAAAAGATTTTAATTTAATAACTAGTTGCTGCAAGAGGAACCTGGCAATAAAATTTAAATTCCTTCTGTGTAAAGGAAACTTTTGATACCGTTCCTATGTACTTAGAAACAGGCCTTGATCAAATCTAGAGGCCACAAACGTCCAAATGTGCCCATATTGGTAAAATCTGCTAATAATTTGAAAACTATCGGCGTGCGCACATACTTTTACATTCTACTACTTTGGTTGGAAGTATAGTTTTATGAGGATTTTTTTCTAATTTGAATTAATTTTCTCTCAACAATATTATTTTTGAACACATATCATTGCTCCTTTGTTTCTGTAATGCTTCAAAACCATCTTGATAGCTGTTTACTTTTGGTGCTACTGGTTTTGAATTTAATGTTCACTTTGAATTTTGTAGCTGTTTGTTCCCAAATGGCAAGAGTAATAGACCAATTTTTGTATTTGCTAGTTGAGTCTGTATCTTCAGATTTCTCTGAATGAATAATCTTTTCTAAGCAAGTAATTAACCCACCTAAAAATTATTAAATTGGAGAGCCACAAACCAATATTTCTATTCACTGTCGGATTAATACTTTTCAATTAGGCCAGTGCTTCCTAATTAGCCTTTCTCTGAATTATGGATCTCTTCTATTATCAGATTGTTCAGGGCAACAGATTAAAGGCTGGATCACATAGCTACGCTGTGTAGAAAAGCCGTACAAACTCACAGTTTGATTGTACACATTTTTTTTCAGCAATGTATGTATGTATATATATATATATATATTCTAAAAAGAAGAGACTGAAGCTAAAAATTTTTTTTATTTAAAACTCACACCAAGTACAACATATAAAAGGTTATGTATTGACCGGTGTGAGTAGAAGGAGAAAAAAAATAATAATAACCACTGAATGCAGAAAGTGTCGAGAATACTGAGCCTTGGCTTTATCAAGGACCAGCAAAAACTCTGCATTTTCTCACTTCCACAAAGACCTATTTGGAAATGGGTTTCTGCAAAGTCATGGATGCAAGTAATTAACCCACCTAAAAATATATATATATATATGTCATGTCCTCCGCAGAGTGGTATGATTTAGCTTAAGTTAATAATTTAGATTACATCCATAACTCTCCTGGCCTGACCCATGCTCTTCATCTGTTACTATTAAACAGAAAGAAGATGATTATAGAAAACTCAAGTTGTAAGAGTGACATAATGAATCAGAAATAATGTTCAGCAATAACAAATTGCAAAGTTCGCCTGAGAGAGAATTTAAACCTGAATAGCAATAAAAAAGTATTACAAATTCTTAACATTGCAATAAAAAAGGAAATATTAATTTTTTTCCTAAAGCACAGATTCTTAAAAGAAAACTGGATTATAAAAACCTCCTACTCCACTACTTCTGACTACACAAAAACGAGAATAAAATAAAGACAATAATAAACTAAAGAAATGCTGTGTGAAGGTTATGTGACTAAACAATTAGTTGCAATATGTACAAAGTATTTCAGAAGTGCTTTAAGTGCATAATTAAGTAGTTAATAAGTCCTTAACTGCATTGAAAATACAGCGCAGACTACAAGAACATTGAAACGGGCAGCTGCTTGTCCTGAGTTCCCTAAAAACGCGCAAAAATGCCAAGAAAAGAAAGAGTTAAAATACGCAAAAAAGTTGATAGACTTGCTAGTGCCTAAAAGTTTAAAGCAAGAAAAGAAAAATGTACAAGAAGTTCAAATATTGAACCCGGAAAAACTAAAAACCAAAAGACAAAGAAGAGAGCTTACCTCTTATGCAACTTTGCTTCTTTCTCCCTTGAGGAAACATGGCTGACTTTTCAACCCGAACTTCCAAACACCCCTGTCCCTTCCCAGTCGCTGGGGGCAGTGTGGGTGGGGCTGAAGGCCTCCACACTCCGAATAAATCCTACTCGCGGAGATTTTAACCAGAGAAAAAATATATATAATTAAGATTGTGGACCCGTATGATCAGAAAGAGCAGAATAAACTCTCCAGAACACATGAGAAATATCATGAAATACACAAGTAGTGTATTTAATAATCTTTGCATGTATTTAATCACCTTCGTGAGCTTCTGTAGATTATTCAGAATCCTATTAATTTTAATGTTAGTTTTACTATTTTTAGTATAGCTATTCTGGTGAGTGAATAACTAGTTTTCTTTTATATTTATTTTTATTTTATTTTATAAACAGATTTTTAAGTTTTTTTGGATTTTACCTATATTATTTATTTTTTTATTTTTAATAGGACCTTCTTATCCATAGCACTAAGGTTCCTTTTAGTAGTAAATACCATCCTCTAGCCAACTTCCAAAGGGCTTTCATTGGTCAGAATCATATTATTAACTGTGTAGAAAATTAAAGCAGATCTGCCAACCTTACTCTATTATTCAGAATAATTTTTCTTAAAGTTCTTTTAATGAAAGAAGTAGGAATTTTGTTCTCTAGAAAACTGTCTAAAAGTATATTAATGTGGTAATTGAAGTCCAAATCGTTGCTGCAAATTCTTTAAATTCTAAGCACCTGAGAAATTAGTACATTCTCAATTACTTTGGTGGATATGTTATTATTCCAGTGTAGATATTTAATTACTTTAAAAGGAAAATTAACTCTTTTATCAAAGAGGCTAATAGATGAGTTACCTCTGTTAAGCTTAATGCTTAAGTCTAGAAACTCAAGTTTCTGATTACTGTGGTTGGTTTTACATAATTTAAGAGAGCCAGGATAGATATTATCAAAATCACTCTCTATAACTTCTGAATTATTTATACACAGCAGATCGTCAATATATCTAAATGTGTAAAGGTAGCTATCGGAGCAAGTGGAGTGATTTTTAATGAATTTATATTCCTTAAAGAACAGGAATAGATTTGCAATACTCGTGGATGTTGACGTTCCCATAGGGATACCGTTTACTTGCTTATAGAGAGTATTATTATATAAGATATGATTATTTTTTATGCAGCAATTGAGATAAGAGTTCCAGGCTCCTACATTAACAAATTGGTTAAGTTTAAATTCTGCATACAGCTCTTTAAAGGTAGTGATTATGTCTGATAGAGGCAGATTGGTATATAGGTTCTCAAAATCATAACTATTAATATCTAAGGGATTTACTTCGAGTATAGTGGAAATTACTTCTGTATTATTATTAATTATCCAAAAATCTCTGTACTTCAAATTTGTACAGTTACTAATGTGTTTCAAAACCTTCTTCAAGATTGCTTCAAAAGCCATATCAATTTTCTTTTTATGACTCCTGACTCCACTAGCTATGAATCTGAACTTCCCTGTTTCTTTATGAAACTTAACAGTTGCAAAAAGAAATGGAAATTCGGGTTCATATCTCCTTATTTGTGGAATTTTAAGTTTCTTGAAGAATACCTTAAAACGATTTTATAACTGCTTGGTAGAATAGCTTACGGGCTCATAGGTTACTCTATTACTGAGTTCCATGGTTAACAATTCAAAATAGAACTTCTTACAGATAATTGCAAAATTATTGCTAGTATATATACTGGTCACAAAAAGTTAGGGATATTGCATGAAGTGAAGCCACGCAACATAAACGCCAGAGTGTGTTTACAAAAACAATTCAATGGGCAATTTCTGCTCACAACAAGTAGTACCACAATATAGACAAAAGTGTATATTCAGAGAATGTCCAAACCTCTGGATTTCAGTATCCAGTAACACTACCTATGTGTCGAAGAACGTCTTGACACCTATGAAGCATATTTGCAGTGACATTATTGATTAGTGTTTGGTGCAGTTAGTCCCATATTAGTCAACACATTACAGAGGTCTGCCAGTATACTGGGGTATGGAATGCGGTTATCTAAACGTTGCTGTATAGATTTTCAAATTTTCTTAGTGGTATTAAGGTCAGACCTGAGGTAGCTGTAGAGATTCGATCTTGTGGTTTTCCAGCAAGTGCCGGTCCAATGGGTAGGCCAGGTGGTAAATGTGTGGATTAGCGTCCTAAATTATTTCGTTGAAAAAATTTTAGTACCTGGGAAAAGCGCGATGTACAGATTTTAGTGTATGGAAATTAATGTCAAATGGTGCAAATATTGCATATTTTAAATGTGTTTTAAAGATATATTTTTTTCGTAATACTGACCTGTGAGTCTGACGCTGTGAAGAGAAGCTGCGGTAGGCCTAATGTATTGCTCCGGCAAAGAATGTGAAGCTTTGGTCCTTTAAAAGGAAGGTTTGTTGCTGTGCCAAAATGATGGGCGGAAGAGTACAAGAGAAAGAGGTTATGTTGTTGGCAGGAGAGCATTAAATGTAGTGATACGCTACAGAAAATAGGTCCACAGCATCCACCCTTTATTTTGTTGTATCCTGTATGTTGTTGGCAGGAAAAACCGAGAAAAAAACTCTTCGATTTGCAAAAGGCATGTATGAGTAAGATAGAAACTGACCTGCGAACAAGCTATTAACACAGGAGAACCAAAAGTGCAGTGACACAGCAAATCAGCTTTGAATGGAAGCTGTTCAAACCAGAACCGAAAGTTATAGTTCCCCAGTTTCCTGTACAACATAGAAAAGCATGTTAGTACTTTCTATTTTGAATCAAGGAATCGTATGCGAAAGAACGAAAAATTTCTCAACATCGCTTTAAAAACAATGACAAAACATGAACGAACTATATTGTGTAGCGTATGAGTATAACACGGCTCGCTCTCGTGGTAACAAAATACACGCTTGGACTTGTAGTCGTCCGCGTGTGAATTAAACGCTGCAGCGAATCTTCCTTTCAATGAAGCAAAGCTTCACATCGTCGCTGTAGCGATGCGCAGAGTCACACAATATAGACGTACACGCGTACGCCATACGTGGATAGTTTGCAAATCATTAGCAGATTTTGCAGATAGTTTTTGCTTGTAGATTAAAAAAATAAAAATGTTATTACAGCAATTAAAACACTTAAGGTTTTACTAAGATTAATATATTTAATTCTATCTTAACATGAGAATGTTCAACTATTTTTCACATGTTCCGATAGTTATTTTGTTTTTGTAGAAGTTTCTGGCCTCTTGATTTTATCAAGGCCTGTTCTCAATATATAGGAACTGTAACAAAAGTTTCATTTACACAGAAAGATTTTTTTTATTTTATTGCCAGGTTACTCTTGCAGTTGCCAGTTATTAAAATAAAATATTTTCCATATATATTTTATAAGTACTATTTTTGAATTAAGTTGTTAAAGATGCTATATATAATTTTTGAAGGCTCATTAACAGAACTGCTTTTCTTGATATAAAAATTAGTCTCTTGTTTTTATGAGGTTCATAGTCCAAAAATTTTTAAGTTTTGGCCTTAAGGTCCATTTTACACACATTTTTGCGGATTCAGTCGTAATGTCCTTTTGCCCTCTCTGGAATCTGTAATGTTCTAATAATTATTTACTGTTATATTAATTTTTCTTTAAATTATCTCGTTCTATTGTTATCGTGATTTGCGGGTTTGCAGCAAGTTTTCTGTTTCAATGGTTGTGTATGCAGTCACATTTTATTTTTATGCACCTCTGGCGATGCATTAGGCCTACTGCAGCGTCTCTTCACAGCATCACACTCACAGTTCAAAATTACGACTGAAAATCTTTAAAACACATTTAAAATATGAAATTTCTGCACCATTTGCCATTAATTTCCGTACTCTAAAATCTTTACGTCACACTTTTTCTAGGTACTGACATTTTTCCGACGAAATAATCTAGGACGCTAATATACATATTTACTGGCCAGGTACGCAGCCACCAAATGGAAGGGATTGGGATGCCGATGGATTTATAAATTTTCTTACATAGTAAAATTATCCATTAACTTTTTTTTTCTTTTATAAGCTAGTCTGTATTTGCCACAAAAATGAAAGCTGAATACTCCTTTGTTGTTTCTCTGGCACATGCAGAGTTCCTATATATATACCACCAACAACAAGAAGCATTTTCAATTCTTGTGCGGGTTTTTTTTTTGAGAATTCTTCTCTGCTGCTTTTACGCATTTGGGTTTTCAGAGGAAAAAAAATTAACCTTTTTTTTTTTTTTTTGTTCGTTCCTGATGTTTGTTGACATTTTTATATACACTGAGTGGCCACTTTATTACGACTACCTGACAGTTTTAAGCAAATGAGCTATGGCTGCACACTGTTGCCGCCAGAGGGAGAGGCTAGTATAAAAAGGGAAAGCTTAGTGCTTGCGACCGTAGTACAAGTGATTTTTGGGTGACGAGATGGGTAAAAAATGCAATTTGACGGACTTTCAACGTGGGACGATTGTAAGAGCTCGGAGACATGGAGCGAGTATCACTGAAACCGCCGCATTCATGAAATGTTCCAGAGCCACTGTTGTTAAAGTGTTTAAAGACTGGACTGTCAGCCAAAAAACTGGGTCTCTACGTGCAACGTGTGGTCGTCATCGACTAGTGACTGCTCGGGCGGAACGGAGAGTGTCCAGACTGGTAATAGGCAACAGTGCAGCAATTACAGACCATCTTAATCAAGGATCCCTCAAATGATCTGTGCACGCACTGTTCGCCGTACACGGCACGGATGGGATATGGCAGAAGGAGGCCTGTTCGAACACCTTTGCTGTCTGCAGTTAACAAGAGAAAATGTCTCCAGTTTACACAGGAGCATAAGGATTGGACAGTCGATAATTGGAAAAAAATTATGTGGTCCGATGAATCACATTTTCAGTTGCACCATGCCTATGGCCGAGTGAGAATTTGGCGGAAACAGCACGAGAGCATGGACCCCAAATGCATTGCTACAACCCTTCAAGCTGGTGGAGGCAACGTTATGGTTTGGGGAATGTTTTTCTGGCATGATTTGGGCCCTTTAATTCATGTTGATCAACGTCTGACTGGCACATCATATCTAAACATCGTTGCAGACCAAGTACATCCTGTCATGTGGATGGTTTATCCCAATGGCGATGGCTACTTTCAACGAGATAATGCGTCTTGCCATAGTGCTCGTATTGTACAGGATTGGTTTCAGGAAAATGCCGGTTAGTTTACTTTGCTTAGCTGGCACCCACAATCTCCAGATCTCAATCCCATTGAGAATTTGTGGGATGAAGTTGAACAAGCCATCAAACAGCTGGATACACAACCCTGCAATTTCACACTCCTGGAAAGTGCTATTCATCAAGCATGGTCTTAGATTCCAAAAACCACCTATCAACATCTCGTGGAGTCCATGCCACGAAGAATCTACATCGACGCAGTATTAAAGGCAAAAGGTGGCCCAACGAAGTACTGAGGGGGTGGTCATAATAAAGTGGCAACTCAGTGTATAACAATAAGGCTTGAGTGACAAGCCTTATTGTTATGTACATCTTGGAAATATATCCCAAATTCCCACAGCCTAGGGTAAAGCGGAAAAAAACACTTTTTACTATGAAAACTGCAACAAAGCTCCTACAGATTGCAAACCATATATAAATCAATGGTTTTCTATCCACTCATTGATAGCGCATTGTTTGCCATTCAGGAAAGATTTACTCAGTTGCAAAAACTTTTCAACGCTTCGGGTTTCCTTTATAATTTGAAGAAATTGCCTGACAGGGGATTCTTTAAAAGAAAAGTGTATGCAGTTAGAAAAATTCCTTAAGGATGCTGACAGTGAAGAAAAAGATATCGATGGGGAGCAACTGTTTGAAGAGCTGAGGCATTTGCAAGCACTTATGAGCAAATGCAGCTCAGCTATTACAATAGAAGCTCTAAACTTCATTGTTATCCCAACAGTAGGATTTGCTTTCGAATATTGCAATTCCTGTCTGTAGAAAGCGGGAAAAGAAGTTTTAATAAATTAAAGCTGATAAAGACTTATTTGAGATCTACAACGATGCAGGAACAGCTATCAGCTTTATCCATCATTCCTATTGAATACAATATTGCACAAATTTTTTTCTGAAGCAAAGAAGAGGTTTTTGCAAAGTAAAGCCAGACATGAAAGTTTCATGTAAATAACACAAACAACTATGTATGATTCAGTCATTTTGTGAGTAAAATTATCATTATTATATTGGACTATTTATTTGTAGCATAGCATATAATAGTGAGTTAGTGACATATCTACTGAGCATGCGAAGTTGAGATTAGAGCTATTTGCTGTGTTTGGGTCCATACTGCAAAAAAAAAAAAAAAAGATCAAAGGGGGGGGGATCAAAGGAGTCTTTCTGGCTGTCGGAAAAAAAAAACAGAAAAGTTGAATGCCATGATGACAGCACTTTCAATAGGTTTCATCAGTGGTTTAGCTTTTTTCTCTTCCTTTTTTTTTTTTAATTTTCATTCCAGTTAATTGTAACTGCAGCTTGTGCTCATTTTGGCTTTTACCTTTACTAGTAACTTGTTTTTCAGTGTTTACTTCCCTTTTTGTTTCTTCTTGCTTGATTCTTAATATATATAAAGATAAATTAAAATTTGGGGGTATATCATAATATAATTTTATGAGCATAATTTACCAGCACTAATTAGGGCAAACTTTTGAATGTGATTTACATTAAGAAATAATAGGGCATTCAAAACAGTTGAATTATATAAAGAAATTGCATAAATTATTTTTTTCTTTTTAAATTTTACTCAGGTTTGGTTATTCATGGCTCTAGTTAGGAAAGTTAGGGATGTTATGCAAAACACAGGTGAGTGTAAATTAAGTACAACCTCCTGTAGCTTTAAAACTTGAGCTTATATCCCTCAGATCAGTATTTCCCCTCCTACCAGTAGATCTCTCTGTACAGTACAACTGGATCACCCTGTGAAAGTAAACCAAGTTGGTGACTTCACCAAGTTGGTAAATATAATATTAGTGGAATTAAAGGATTAAACCATGTGTGAAATTATAGAATAAATAAGCAACATTTATTCACAATTAAATAATTTATTTTAAGATCTATAGTTTTGTTGAGCCTTTATAGCTCGGCTTCATCAGGACAAAAGGAGCATAAATATTCATATGTGACATCATCAGGTAGTTGATGATCATGGATTTTGGTGAATTGTCTCCATGCAATTGAAAGAAATAGAGTAGGTGTCATGTTGTTGACAAGTCATAAAGAAAAGTCATGGAAACAAATTGGTGTTTTCTACACAAGTATATCGTGCAGTACATCTATGCGTTACAGAGGATTCCTTGCAGAAAAAGCTAGATTTTTGCCGCCGCAGTGGTCTAAGCACTGGCTTATGACTGTTCGGTTCTTCCAAGTGGGTTGGGTTCGAATCCCGGTGAGGCATGGATGTTGTGTTTGTCTTACGGCACTGGGTCTCTTCCTTAATTGGAACCAGTGACCCTAAATTAGGGACAGGCGACTGCTTATAGCCCATTGAGTTGCTCAATATGGTCAGTAAACACAAAAAAATAAAAAAAAGTTTGATTTTTTTTTAAAGAAATTGTAGCACACACAGGATATAGATTGTCCTTTTGTTGTAGACAAAGCTGTCCAGAAATTTAGGAACTTTCAAATGTTTAAATTTCAAAGTTATTTTGAAATCTATAAACAAGGCAAATTTTTATGGATCAAAAGACTACGTTGAAGACATAACTAGGGAATTTATCAGATCGCTTGTGAATGTGGACTTTCATGTATAGGACAGATCCGTAGGGCTTTTAAGTTTTCATGTGAAGGAACACATGACTTACGTATGGAACTGAAGAAGTCGTCTATAGCCCAACATTGTCATGAAAATAAACAGATTTTTTTTTTAAATGCTACGCTTATTGATAAACCTGATTTGACTATCAAGCTTAATATATTAGAAGCTTTCCACATATAGTGCAACTGCTCATGGCTTGTCAACGACATGACATCTACTAGATTTCTTTCAAACACGTGGAAACAACTTGCCAAAAGCAGTGACTGTCAGAATGCTGATGATGTCACGATGATTTGAACGTTTGCACTCCATTTGTCCTAATGAAGCCAAGCCAAATGCTCAGTGAAACTACAGTAGATTTAAAATCTTAAAATAAAATATTTAATTGTGAATAAACATTGCTTATTTAAAATATTCTATCTCTACAGCCCAAGTATTGAAGTCATAAAATATATTTGGGAATTACTTGGAGCAAAAACATAACGTACAAGAGCATTAACCAGAAAAGAAATCATGTGTTTCTTTGGAAAAATAATAAAATAACCGTTTGCAGTGGGTGTTTTTTTGGGGGTTTTTTAAGTACCCCCCCCACACACACACACCTGTTTATTGAGGGGGGGTGTAAAAATCCTGCTTGATCTGCAGCATTTCCAATCGGTAGAAATTTTGTGTGTAGCTGGCTTGCAAAACTCCTAAAGCAGCAACTGCATCAATCTGCCGTACACCTGCATGTAACATGTCAACAGCCCTATTTCTGATGTCAATACTTAAACGTCGTCTGGACATCTTTTCAAGTTAATCCTACTCTGAAGGAAATGCATTCAGCAAACTTGTAGTCCAAGCAGTGAGACGACCTGTTTTCTACTTCTCGGAAGCTACTTTTATCGGAGCTTGCACGCACGCGCGCACACACACACACACACACACACCGCATGATGTGTCATCATGATGCTAATTTATGCAGATAACCTATCTCCTGTAGTCACTAAATATGCATATCACCATGTTTCCCTTTTGAAACCATAATATCCCAAATATCGCACGTAAAAGAGAATAGTACAATAATTAGAGCTATATAATAGTCAGAATTAGAACTACTAAGTGGAACATGAATTGTGTTTGAAGCCTATGAAAATAATGAAATGAATGCATGAATTGTTCATTTGTTTCATTATAACTTTTTGTGACCACCTATGAATTGAAACAGAAAAAGAACTTATACATTTTAGGAACTTGAAGTTAATGTTATGTACAGAAATAGAGAGAAGAGCACAGCACATTGTCAGAGTACAACAACAAATGGCATTAATGAACAACCAATAGAAGAAAATATTTTTTTCTGGTTGGCCAAACAATGCAAAGGGTTACTCTTGAAATGAGTATATATGTATGAGTAGCAACAGAATTTAACCCAAGAAAGAACAAACTAGATTGGGTGGCTGTTTTCATATCTTATTTGCATACAAATTCTTGAAAAAGGTGTTTCAACATGCATAATCAATTGATTCTTACAATTATTTATATGCTACATACTGTTTGTTACACAATAGGACCCTCAAGTGGAAACTAAAAATTGCAGTTTCTAAGCACAAGATATAAACTAGGGACATTACACTAAACAAACTTCCTCAAATACTAAGACAACTATAACTAAAAATTAAGTCTAAATTCGCAAACTAGTGAAAAAAAGATTAAGAACCAAATACACATGGGTTGAAAAAATACAAAGCAACTAACATACTAAAATAAAAGGCTCCTCTGTAAAAATACAGAAAAAATGATAAAGAAACGTAAACTGAGATATAAATACACAGATCTGCAGAAGAAACACAGATAGCCTTTAGCTACACTTAAAAGAAAAATTAAAAACAAAGCTGTGAAAGTACTACTTGATTTATCTCCCAGCATTATTTCACCTCACATTTCTAATAATCTATCAGCTAAATTTCAGATGTGTCCGAAAAACTCGTAAATGAACAACACAACTGACTCAGTTTTATGTTGCAATACCTTAGATGTTAGTGGTATTAAAATGTCTACTTTATGTTCAGTTAAATATGAGCAACTGAATTTTCAAGAAAATTGCAACAGCCACAACGAAGCCAGTGAAATGGACTTGAGTCAAAACATAGTTTGTGAAGTCGTATACCTTGTGAACAATAAATATACAGGGTGTCCGAGAATTATTGGACACAGTACAAAATTATGTAAAACAAAACATTAAACAGATAGAAAGAAACTGACTGTACTAACTTACAATGTAACTACACAAGTTAATAAATTTCAATGTGAGATCCCTTGGTTGCTCGTAGTACGTCCAAGCGATACTCGATTTCATGCCATGTATTGGCAAGCATCTGAGGAGTTATGGAATTAATAGCAGCTGTGATACGTTGCTTCAGTTCCTGCAAATCAGTACAAGGCGTCTGATAGGCACGATCCTTCACATAACCCCACATGAAATAATCCAATGGAGTTTGATCTGGGGAGCGAGGAGCTACAGAATGGGACCACCATGCCCAATCCATCTGTTGGGGAAATGCTCATTTAGGCACTTACGTACACACATTGACCAATGCGAAGGCATGCAGTCTTGTTGGAAAACGACGTCATATCTTTTGATCTGGGGTATAGGGAAATTTTCTAACATATCCAAGTAAATGTCACCATTTATGGTTTTTTCACAGAAGAAAGGGCCAATTACTTCTCTTTTTTATAGGGCGCACCACACATTAACTTTTGGAGAATCACGTTCCAGTTCAATAGCAGCATGAGGCGGTTCACTGCCCCATATCCAAACAAAACATAGTTTACAAAGTGAAACAATACCTCATACATGAAATGTGGATTAATCACTAAAAATTACAGTACTGAGAAAGTTTTTATCGTTTTCCACTTGATTCAGCATATCCACAGCAAAATCGTATTGCAGAGTGTGATTATTTGCATGCATCTTTTGCACTATTTGAATTTTATAAGCATGAAACTAATTTCTTGTGCAAGATATCGTGAACTGTCTATTTTGGAATGCACAGTTCTCTGCTTGCTTTATGAACGGATTTCCTGGGGCTTCGTCGGAAACTTTCATAGCTTGGTCAACCATCTCACCTCTGACGCTAGGCCTACCGGTTCCTCCACGATGTTCCACATTGCCAGTTTCTTTAAACTGTTTCATTCACCGCTTAGTTGAATTTGTTGACGGAGGATTACAACCATACTCTAAATGGTACCGTCTTTTAACTTTAATGACAGACTTTAATTCCGCAAACCATAACACACACATTGCCTTCTGCTGAATGGATGACATGACTACGGATTGCGCATTTCTCATAAATTCCTCATCAGGCCACACCTAGCGCCATCTATCGGATTCTGGGAGTAACAATTCTGCAATACAAAAATAAAGGAACCGTGTTAGTAATATGTGACATAGAAAAACAAACAATGCTCATAGTTGTTGGTTTTTTTTGTACATAATTTTGTAATGTGTTTAATAATTCTTGGACACTCTGTATAATGGTGAGAGATTGTGTTGCACTAGTAACTGTGATAGAAATGCTTTCTTTTTTATAACATTACTTTCCTAACAAAGTCATCCCTTATAAAGCTTCAACAAAAATAAGTGATAGTAAAATAACTATTAGGAACAAGAAAAGTTTTGTGAAGGGGCCTTCATATGATGAAAATGATATTTTATGATATGATGAAAAGGATTTTTTAAGTTAGCTAAGAACTTCATTTATTTACCCCCAAATTTTTGTAGACTAGGTAACAAGACTGTATACAACAGATTATCATGGCAGCTTTAAGATAAGCATTACCGTGCGTCCCTCTTATGGAGCACAAACATTGCTAAAACGGTTTTGCTACGTTATGGAAACGTCGTTTAAACGGTTTTGCTACGTTATGGAAACGTCGTTTAAACGGTTTTGCTACGTTATGGAAACGTTTGTTTTCAATGTAATATGCAAAGTAAAAGATTTGAAGAGTGATCCGTATCAACTCAACACAATTTGAAGGCATTTTTTATCTCACCATCTCAGATTTTAATGAAATTTGGTACATAGGTGGCCTCTATATAGATTAAGAAAAATATCAAATTTCATCGTCATATAGCCATCGGTTTTGAAAATACAGCTATATAAAATGTCCAAAAACACCCCAAAATCAGAAGATTGATATGTTTTTAAATTATGATTGCAGCTCCCCTAATTAAGATAGAGAGATGGGAAAGGCATCTTTTTGTAGTATTTTTTATGCTCTTTTATTTGATGTACAACAAACACCATAGGGGTTAAGATTTTTAAAAAATTTAAATTTTAAAATTAAAATTTTGAATTTTTCAAAATGCGACACTCCAAAAAATTTGAATTTTTTTTAAAACAATCTATATGTTTGGTATTTGATTACGTGAGTTGTAACTTGGGATGATAATGGGTTTACTTAAAAAGCTATATTCAAATTTAGCCTAACACAAGAGTTTAATGAAAAAAAAAATGAAAAAAACATGTAAACTGAAAATAAATTTGGGCTAAATCTCAAAAAAGTTTCATTAATAACAATAGATATAGTATTTTTGTTATTTAAAACTATTTATTTAAACAATGTTTTATTTTTAATTGCTTTGTTTAAAATCTGAGACTACATGGGTTTAAAAATTTTATTAATTTCATTATTCAGAATTTGTAATAATTCACAATTCAATAAAAAAATAAACAGACTTTAAAAAGTAATTTCAATTACTGCTCAAGAAACACAAAGAAACACATCAAAATAATAATAACATATGGCATTGAATTGTTTACATGTATGCAAATTATATTCCTAATCTTAAACTTAGATCGTCACTTAAAGCAGAATCTCCTAAAATTAAAAAAAAAAGTTGCATCATTGTTTTGAAGTGAAATCATACGTGTAGATCCTTGATATAGTCTTTAAAAGCTTCAGTAGTTTGGTGTATTTCTGTTTCAGAGAGATTGTAGAGTCTTCCTTTCGGAGTCAAAGGATTTACTTTACACAAGACGTAACTTACAGGAAGCTATAATACATCTTGTGGGCTAGGGTAGGAAAAGGATGTAGATGGACCAGCTGGATGTAAAAATGAGACCTTCACTTCATTCTCACTCTCTTCTTTTGGTAGAACATATGCTACCCACCAGTTGTTTTCATAGATTATGGTTATGTAACCACTAATTTCTGTTATTTGCAGTCTGTCTTGTAATGCTGATACTTTTTCAGTAGCTGACTCGTTTGATTCTGAGAACATCTTCACTTTTATTTTTGAATTACTCAATGGGATAGGAATAAAAGCATGAAGTTTCTGGGTACCTTGTATTGTTAGAGACTTGCTTAGGCGATTTTCCAAAAATTGGTCTGTTTCTATGTATTCTTCTTGACTTACATATGTAAAGTTTGCCCCAAAAATGTTCTGAATTGCCCATTCGTACAACTGAAATGGTGTTTGAATTTGATTCTCGTAAGGGCGTTGTAAGCTGGCTCGGGCAGCTAACCTTTTCACCGTTCCACCAAAGCCATCACATGGCCCCTTCCCGTGTGCTGTTGCTAAAAAATGCCATTCAGCATCAATGTTGAAGTCATCTTGATGGAAACATAAAAGTTTGTGAAAAAATTTCCGATTTTTGCACTGGGCTGCAGACCCGTCAGAGAAATAGTACATTTTTTTGACGCTGTTGTCACCAAACTTACTTTTCAAGAAGTTAATAAGGTTTTTTTTTTGGAAGCAGTACAGTGTAATTATGTTGTGCTCTAAACATTCAGAAATTACTACAAAACTTGCATGTTCAGTCTTTTCTGTTTTGTAATAGATGACAAATGGGTGGACTGTGGCTTGCCCACTGGTCCAGTGATAGCTCTGGGCTTCATCTTGAAGAAGAAAACTATAATTTTTAGCAAAATCACAAATGATGAGAAATTCTGAGTCCTTGAGGTTTTCCTTAGTACTACTATTCATAAAAGAGCTTTGCTGCTTAGCAATGAAGTCATGTCTGACCAAAGCAGACAGTTTTTCGCAAAACAAATCAATAAAATTTGAAGTTGATTTTTCTAATGTCTCCAAGTTGCATCTATCAACTGTAATCCATTGGCAAAAAGTTAGTTTTTCAACCAAGTTCTCAAAACCGTGTTCCCAGAACAGGTGGGACACTTCCTCAAATGACAATCTATGGAAGCAGGGTTGCATAATACTCTTGCAGGACAATGTTTGTAGGAAGATAATTGTCCATTCATTAGTGAACCAATTCTTGCATTTTCCATCATCAGTTTTACATTTTGGTGTGTGGTGCAAACACATACCGTATGAGTACCACTAGACCCTACCAGGACACGGTTTTTTGGTCTGAGCTCTGCGAATTTGGAAAAACTGACTTTCGTGCTTGCAAATTGTCAAATTACATAAAATCAGCCTGTTTGACAATTAAACTTTATCTCCGTTTTCAGTCCTAACAGAAATACAATCTTTCATTCCAGGTAAAACCCGACTAATTTCATCACTTTGGTAAAAGGATCGTACTACAACTACTTCAGAAGAGAGAGACTTACCTGGTTTTCTATTAAGGCTTTCCAAAATTCCTTTCTCCTTCAGAATTTTTTTTTTATTGTCTTACCATATAATTAGGAGCATTGAATTCTTTCATGATTTTCCTAACACTCCATGACTCTGGTAAGCAAGTCAAAATCATCAACTGTTTATCTCTAGTGCAGTTAGAAAAATTACTTTTAAGATTGTCCATAAGAGAGTCGTGAAGTATTTCATCCTCGTCATCAGATGATTCTTGAATATTTGTAAAAAGCTTCCGTACCGCCCTGGTGGCGCAGTGGTCTAAGGCGCTGGCCTCTGATCATTCGTCCGTAAGGGGTCCGGGTTCGAATCCCGGTCAGGCATGGTTGTTGTGTTTGTCTTACGGCACTGGCTCTCTCCCTTCCCTGGAACCAGTGACCCTAAATTAGGGATGGGCGACTGCTTATAGCCCATTGAGTTGCTCACGGTGGTCGTTAAACCTCCAATCAAAAAAAAAAAAAAAAGCTTCTGTTTCATAGCAGAACTGATTTTTTGAATTTTGGTTGAAGCATAACATTTAGATTTTAGCTTTTTCTTATTGACAGCTGATTCACCCAATTCATGGAGTGAATGAAGTATTCAGTGTTTCAATTACTTGTCACATAGATGCAAAATTTTCGTCCATTTTCTCATCAGCACAGGTTTCATTTGCTTCTTGACTAATTATTAAAGTTTTCAGCTGCTTTCTGCAAGAATCACAAATTTTAGTCTCCTTTGATAAGTCATCAAAATTTTCCAACATCCAGTCTGTCACATTTCTATATGGATTGAAACATTGTATTAATGCATATCTTGTACTTTCCATTGTTGATTATTTGTGCATAAAATGTAAAATTCAAATAGTAAAATAATTGCCTCCCATTACCTGTTCTTTTTATTTTTCCTAAAAAAATCCTGCACAGCTTCAATTTATAAAAGTCTAGTTTCAAAACTGAAAAGGATGTACTTTATTCAATTTAAAGTTTTCAACCACAAAAGTTTTCAAACACATATCACTTTCACTGCAAGAAACACATATGATCACCATCAAAACCTAAAGCAGACTGAGAAACACATCTGATCACCATCAAAACCTAAAGCAGACTGAGGTCTGCAAGGTAGGAATGCAAGTTGCTGCTTGTTGGGTCTTGTTACCAATGATCTAAACAACAGAATCAGTTTTTTAAGTCGGAACATGCAGAGTTTTGTCCAAAACAAAATGTAGAATACAGTATAACTGCACAGTCTTTATTTTTTTATATTGTATTGGGAATTATTACAAATTCTGAATAATGAAATTAATAAAATTTTCAAGCCCATGTAGTCTCAGATTTTAAACAAATTAATTAAAAATAAAACATTGTTTAAATAAATGGTTTTAAATAACAAAAATACTATATCTATTGTTATTAATGAAACTTTTTAAAGATTTAGCACAAATTTATTTTCAGATTACATGTTTTTTTATTTATTATTTTTTTTTTTCATTAAACTCTTGTTAGGCTAAATTTGAATATAGCTTTTTAAGTAAACCCATTATCATCCCAAGTTACAACTCATGTAATCAAATGCCAAACATATAAAGATTGTTTTAAAAAATTTGGAATTTTTTGGAGCGTCATATTTTGGAAAATTCACAATTTTAATTTGAATTTTAAAATTTGAATTTTTTTAAACATTAACCCCTATGGTGTTGTACATCAAATAAAATAGCATAAACAATACTACAAAAAGATACCTTTCCCATCTCTCTATCTTAATTAGGGGAGCTGCAATCACAGTTTAAAAACCCATCAATCTTCCGATTTTGGGGTGTTTTTAATACTTTTTATAGCTGTATTTCAAAACCGGTGGATATATGACGATGAAATTTGGTATTTTTCTTAATCTATATAGAGGCCACCTATGTACCAAATTTCATTAAAATCTGAGATGGTCAAGTCAAGTCGTTGTGTTGAGTCTATACGGAATGACCCAAGAACGAAATAGAAACGTTGTTCTAACGTTTTGCAACGGCACACGTAAAGCCAAAAAAAAAGTCTTGAAACTGGAATATAACCTTCGATAAAACGTTGTGGTAACGTTTTTTGCGACGTTTGACGTAATACACATAGGACAGCAACGTTTAATAGCGGAAATTTAGACGTTGATTAACCGTTGCTGTTACATTTACTAAACGTAATACAGAAAGGAAAAATATGTTGTAAAATCAAAAATAAAACATCGCTAAACGGTTGTTAAAACCGTTTCTCAACGTAATAAAGACGGAATATGACGTTTAAATAACGTCATTCAAACGTTGCTAAACAGTTGTTAAAACCGTTTCTCAACGTAATAAGGGAAGGAATATGACGTTTAAATAACGTCATTCAAACGTTGATAAACGGTTGTTAAAACCGTTTCTAAACGTCATAATGAAAGGAATATGACGTTTAAATAACGTCATTTAAACATCTTAAAAACAGTGCGACAACGTTATAACAACGGTTGAAAAACCATTGAATCAACGAGACGTATTAGCGCTTTATAAACGTAATATTTTGACGTTTTTTCAACGTCTCGCCGAACTGGTTTTAAAACGTTTTACAAACGTTTTTGAGCTACTTGGGATCACCCTGGAATGTCCACTGCTTCCTGTGCACTAAGTTACTGGCTGGATGTCAAGTCACACCTGTTCCACTTTCTCAAGAGCCACTCGTTCACAGTTGCCAATTTGCGCACCATGGGAGAACGCAATCTCCGACAAGTTCTCACCCAGCTTGGAGCCTCTCACCCCTCTATCCAGCATATTTGGTAGACCTCCGTGCTCTTCTGGAACCTCGAGCCCAGCAGACCATTTTACGACTTCGTCTCCAGCACTTGTCTCCCAAAGACTGCTCTTTTGAGTTTTTGTCTTCGTTAGAAGATTAGCGCCGTTCTTCTCATCGACTCCGTGTACTGCGTCTGCCTGACGGTCATGTGGCTTCGGAGCCAGATGTGCTTTGCTCCCACACATCTGGCTCCGAAGCCACAGTATCACTGTGCTTGTCGGAGAAGTATTGCTTCCCTAATACTTCTCCGACAAGCACAGTGATACCCCTCCACCTTCTGCTTCTGCGTGTAATACTTTACTTTCTTCTCTCCCTCAAGTCCCCTCTCACCTCTCCGCTTCTCTTCTGCAGCCTATCTCTCCATCTGAACTTAGGACTGCAATTTCCTCTCTCAATCCCCGAGCCGTGCCTGGTCCTGACGGCCTCCCTCTATCATTTTATCTTCTCTTTTTACCTTCTCTCCTTCCTTTCCTTCTCGCTGCTTACTCTTCTGCCTTTGCATCTATCTCCCTTCCGAGGGGCTTCACTGTTGCTCACATGGTACTTTTCCCTAAGAAGGGTGACCTCCTTGACCTGGGGAACTGGCGTCCGATTTCACTAATAAATCTTGATTACAAACTGTTCACTAAAATTCTCTCTCGCCACCTAAATCAAGTTCTTCCATATCTTCTCTCTCCCGACCAGTCCTACACGGTACCTGGTCGTTCTATCGCTACTAACTTTCACCTCCTTCGTGATCTTCTGTATCTTGCCCGAACTAATTCTGAATCTCTTGCCCTACTAAATTTAGACTAACGTGCAGCTTTTGATAATATCTCCCATTCATTTCTCTCAACTACTTTACACGCTTTTGGCTTTCCTTCTGTCTTTGTTACTACTATTCTTGCTCTCTATCGCGACGCCGTCTTTCAGGTCAAGACAGCCACCTTTCTGACAACACCCAATTCTTTCCGTCTTGGAACACGACCGGGGTGTCCACTTTCTGGGTAATTATTCGCTCTGGCGTTTGAGCCTTTCCTACGCACAGTACATCGTGCATTTTTGCGGCTCTTCCTGCTCCCACGGCAAGCACCAGGCACTTCTCTATAACCTACTCCGCCTATGCCGACAACGCAACTTTCTGCGTTCGGATGGAATCGCCATTTAATACCCTTGCTCATGTATATGCACTCTACTCTTCTTGCTCCTCAGCGATCCTTAACACTACCAAGAGTGCCGGCCTGTGGTGTGGTGCCTGGGAGTCCAGGACGGACTCCCCATGGGGCGCCTCCTGGACTGCCTCTTCTCAGAATTTTTTGGTGTACACCTGGGAGCTCCCATAGCTGCCCGAAACAACACGTGGGCTGCTCTTTGTAATCGCCTTGCTCGATCGGCTGCCTTCTGGCGGAAAGCTCAGTTCAGCGCCTCTTACGTCACCTGGGCACGCCTTGCTCATACATATCTTCTGTCTCGTTGTCTTCATGTGTGGGCAGCTGCTCGCATGCCAGCTTACTATCTTGCTGAAGTCACACGAATCATTTCTACTATGATCTGGTCAGCTCATCATTGGATACAAGTCTCAACTCTAAGTCGTCCGATCTCCACTGGTGGTATTGCGCTCCTGGATGTTCGCCAGTTCTACAAAACACACCGAATAGTATCCCTTCTGCGTCTACTCTGCGAACCAAGATCTGCAGCCTCTCTTCTCCGAGACGTGATGATTTCTTCCCGGAACCCCCGCTTCAAATTCACAACTTTTCTACTGATGGATCGCTTTTCTCTCCTCTGCTCCCGTCTTTCCCTCGTTTATTCAGAGGCGCTTTCCTTTCTTCGCTCTCTGCCACTACTCCGTGCCCCACTCACTACCACCTCAGAACTTCTAACTGAACCCCTCTTCTACTCCTCCATCCTCCTAACGCACCGTATTTCACTGACCTTTCTTGGCTCCCCGCTGGGATCGTATCCGTCCGAGACTTACTTTCCTCCGATCTAACATGGAAACCCTTTTCCGACCTCTCTCCTTTCCTTCCACGCAACTCTGCCTCTCTTGCACTCCACGATTCTCTCCGCTCCTCGATCATTACTCTTTTTCCTGCTCTCGCTTCTCCACCTGGCCTCTTTCTCATTTCTTCTGCATCTCTTCCCCTTCCTTTTTTACTTCCTGTTCGTGGCTCTTTTCTTCCGATCTCCAGTTTCACTGTTCGTACTCTCTATCATTTTCTCCTTCTGGATCCATCACCACCCGCACCCCAGCTCATTTCAGGAGTGCCGCCCGCCGCTCTTCCGAGTGTGTGGTCGGCAACAGCTTCACCAATCTCGACACCAGATGAAAGGAATATTCATTGGCTTTTCCTTCACCGCCGCCTGCCAGTGCCGGCCACGTTATCTCGGATGACGCTGGCAGCCGCACCCACCTGCATCTCCTGTTCTGAGCATGCTGATGTTCTACACATCTACCAGTACTGCCCGGCGATCCTTCCTTTGCTACACCTAGCCTTTACCGTTGCCAAGTGTCTCTGTGCCAAAGAGCTGCCTTATTCTTCATACAGTACGTTGCTGGTTTCTTGTTCGCCACCGGTGCCTTTATATCTGAGCCATGCGTATACATCTTTGTGCTCGCAAAGCATGTGATTTACTGCTTCTGTCTGCAACTCCGTCATACCTCTAATGTACCTATGCTCCTTCAAGCAGGAGATACCCTCTGTGCACAATTCCGCAACCGGTTGACCTCCAGGCTCCGATTGGCATTTACCGCTGCCAGGGCCACTGACCAGAGCCTGCAGTTCCTGAGTGTATGGTCACAATTACACTGCTGGTTTTCCAGGCCTTCTGCAGACCTACATCTTCTGATTTGACTTCTATCCTCTACGTCGGGACCTTCCCCGCTTTGATCTTTGTGATGAACCCTGGACTGGCTCACCGGATCCGGAGAGTTTCTCCCTAAGCTTGTCAGATTTAGTTCTTCTGCACATTCTCCTTATTCCCATCTCCAGTTTATCTTTTTATTGTTAGTGTTTGCAGGTTATTCATGTACACTTACTTTGTGGTGCCCTCTTCTGAATAAGTGATCTTTGTAGTGATTTTTTTCTGTGTGCCTCACATTGTACCTGTATATTCAATGTTTTTATTTCGTCATATATCTTCTGCTCATTCGCTCGTTATATTGCTCATATAAATTGTACATACACATCCTGTATATATTTCACTGTTCATTCTGTACATATACATATTCCTTGGTACTGTGTATGCTCCATTTTGGAGCCGTCCTACAAGCTCATTCTTTACTGTCTGCATCTTACATATCTCAGTCATGCACTTTTTGTACACATCTGTATATAGTACACATTTCAATTGCATCATTATGTTCGGCATCATTTGTATTTATATTTTCATTGCATTGTATGTATATCTCACTTGCTGCACATAGTTCGTTCCCTGTTCCTATAGGGCTTCACACACATCTGTATATACTTTGCCTAAATTGTACATTTATTCAGTCTCACGTATATCTTTTCCATTATCACACCCTCCACTGTTGCACTTATGTTTGTATCATCGCTCATCTATTTCACTGGCACTGTATTATATATACACCTCTCATACTGTAGCTTGCGCATTCGCTGTATATATACACCTCTCATACTGTAACTTGCGCATTCGCTGTATATATACACCTCTCATACTGTAAATAGCACACTTCTTGTATACATACTACGGTAATTATGTTTTGTAGTCCGTTAATCAATTTCACTTGCATTGTATATACCCCTTGCATAATGTAAATTGCACATACTTTGTATATATCTGACTCCTGTTATTATGATTTCAGGCATTGTAAAGACACATGCCGCCTACCGCCTTCGTTCCCTGTAAATTTCGCTCAGAATAAAACATTTTGAAAGTTTGTGTGCTGGAGAAATGCCTTATTTATGGGGGGTTTGTAGCGAGACACTTTCTGTTCGTGTGAGGAATGAAGACGTTTTGGAGTTGTGTAATATGAAGCAAAATGTTGTTAGCAAGGTGGAGACTAATATGTTTCAGTGGTTTGGGCATGTTGAAAGAATGAGTGATGAGATGCTTACTAAGAAAATGTTTTCAGCACAAGTGGCAGGAAGGAAAAGTAGAGGAAGGCCAAGGAAGTCATGGGAGGATCAGATTCAGGAATGTCTGCATGAGAAAAAGATCATGAGTATGAAGTATAGAAGATCTTGTGTGCGTCGTGTGATGGATGTCAGTGAAGATCGAATTGTGTGTTAAGATCGCTCTAAGTGGAGGAGTTTGATATGGCAACAGTAAATAAATAATCAGATAAAAATTATCTGGTAGTTTGTCTTTTCTTTGTGGAGCTAACCTATGAATCTCAGAGAACAGCTTAGTGACATGTATGTATGTATGTATGTGAAAGCATTTACGGTACTGAAGAGTGAAGGATTTCTACTTAAAACTATATGATAAAAAAGATTCATCTACTCTAGACATTATGAAAGGTAACGGTGTAAAATTCCCTCTAGTCCTTCCGGCAGAAGTTACACATGCAATTAAGAACATGAAATGGGGAAAAGCTCAAGGAGAAGATGGATTTACCATGGACATTATACAAGAAGCAAGTGGAGAAATTGAAACTAGATTCGTCTAAGTTTTCACTAGATGTCTCAATGAAGGGAAGATTCCTGAGGAATGGAACAATGCTACAATGATCGTGCTATAAAAAAAGGTGGCATTGAGAATTTCAGGAGCTACAGGCCCATCGGCCTCCTTTCAGTGGTTTATAAAATCTTCATTAAAGTTCTTTCACATCGCTTGAGGGTGACACTGCACATGGCTCAACCAAGAGAACAAGCTAGATTCAGAAGTGACTACAGCACTGCAGATCATACCCATGTGCTGAGAGAATTAATTGAAAGAAAGAGGGAATATGAATTTCCATTATATATTGTTTTTATTGACTATGAAAAGGCCTTTGATTCCGTGAAACCATCAGCAGTTACAATGGCTTTGAAATGCTGCCGTATTGAAGATGCATACATTAGTATTATTAGTAACATCTATGAAAATGCAAGTGCAAAAATTCGGCTGTTTGAAAATACAACACACATAAAAATTGAAAAGGGAGTGAGACAAGGTGACACCTTATCTCCTAAATTCTTAAATGCCACATTACAAAATGTTTTTCAATCATTGAACTGGGAAAACAAAGGGATAAATGTTAATGGAGATTATTTAAGTCAGCTTCGTTTTGCTGGTGATGTAGTCATTTTTGCAACTGTTCTTTCAGAGCTGCAGAGTATGATCCAGGAACTTGCTGACAAGAGTAAAGAAGTGGAATTAAAAATGAACTTTCAGAAAACAAAACTGATGTGCAATGCCTTTACAAGAAATGAGGATTTATCAATTGATGGGGAAAAGCTGGAGATAACCGATACCTACATTTGCCTTGGACAGCAAATATCAAGCAGAGGTCACATTGATGAAGAAATTAATCAATGTATAAAACTTGGTTGGAGAGCTTTTGGAAAAAAGAATACAATTTTTTTTAGGTTTTTTTTTAAACACTTTTCTTTTAAGACATGCCATTATGTCTTAAAAGAAAAGTGTTTAATTAATACACCCTACCAGTGCTTATGTACAGAACAGAGACATGGACCTTAACTAAAAAAGACATACAGAGACTGCAGAAAACTGAAAGAGGCATGGAGAGATGCATTCTTGGTGTAACCAGGAGAGATAAGAACTCATGGGTAAGGAAAATTACAAGAGTGGAAGACATCATGGTGAGAGTAAAATCCCTGAAATAGCAATGGCTTGGACATGTTGCCAGAAGAATGGACCACCGACCGATGGACAACCGAAATTCTAGATTGGATTCCAAGGACAAGAAAAAGACCCAGAAGAACATGGGAGATGGGTAGATGAAATTTGAAAGCATGCACAAGTGACATGGAGGAGATTGGCACAAGGTAGACCGTTGTGGAAGAAACTTGGGGTGACCTTCATCCAGCAGTGGATTGATAATGTTTGATGATGATATATATATAAAATTTATACATATTTGTTATTTATTGTTCAATTTTGGTAAAGAATTTCTTTTGTTTTTTGTTTTAAAAAGTTTTCTCTCTTTTAATTATCCTTTTTCAAACTTCGAGAAGGGTTGTTGGATTTTGAATATTTGAGAAAGGTTGAACATTTGGTTTTGAATATTTTAATTTTTCAATAGATACAGATTCAGAAAATCTTCATTATTTTTCAGATTTATGGGTTGAAATAAATTTTATTTTATCAAATTTTGGAATTTTTTTATTTTTAATACAATATTGAACCACGGCTGTTTTTTCATATTTTTTGTTCCAATTTTTTATGAGTTGATATAATCTTTGCTTTAATCTGTTTTTGGTGCTGCCTATGTATGAGATGGAATGGTTAGATAGTTTTATGAAAATTTCATAAGAACATGCGTTTATTAGTTTAGGTTGTTATTTAGTATTTACAAGCATGTCTGTGATAGTTGAGACAGAATGACCTAAGTGACAGTTGTATTTTTTACCCAATTTACAAAGCTTAGCAATAATTGTTTTTATATGAGGATAAGATCCTGGATATATTTTTTTACTTCACTTTTTGAAGTGTTTTTCTTAATTAAGGCAGGATTTTTATGTTTATTTTTCTTCTCCTCTAGGAGTTATGTAAGACTCAAAAATCCTCCCGCCTAAGTCCGCATAGATGGAAGACTGTAAATCTTCTTAAGCCACATTATAAACCTTGAAAGTTTGTAATGTTTTTATCCATAATGAATAAATGCATGTTTAACTCATGTTCACAAACTATTTATCTTGTGACTAATTGAGTGAGCTGAATCTGATGGAATTATTACTGGAACAGAAGCTGGTTTTCTGTATACCTTAAAGTTCAAGAAATCATCATTTTAATCACTAATTGGTGAAGGAAACTTATTACTTTTTTCACTTTCAATAGTTAAGGTTATTTCTTTATATTGTTCAGACATTTGTTTACAAAGGTTTTCAAAAAACAGCTGGTTCATAATTGGGAAGAATGAATATGTCATCTACATATCTACAATATATTAGAGCAAGAGTTCTTAACCTGTGGGGTATACCTCCCCAGGGAAGGTTTGGACTGACTCCATGGGAGGTGTGAGTTGCCTCTCAACTGTAAATTGTTTTATCCATATTTTACTAAGTACACAAAAAAATAAACAAAAAACAGCAGTTTTATGTCACGATTAGTTTACGACTTGCCCCTGTCAAGTTCTGTCTCACTGGAGCAAATAGTAACTTCTGTCCTAAATAGATAGTGCTTCTAAACCCCCACTTCCTATGTTGTGAATCGCTTTGTGCGCCTTGTTGGTGACGTATTGAAAGCCACCAATAGCAGCACAGCTCGGTGACTGATTCAACCTTGCTTCTTTCTACCAACCTTGGGAGCTATGACATAGCTCATTTGTACAACATATGCTTTATTGTAGGTTTCCTGAAGAACAATCAATCTTTCAAGGTAAATGACTGTTTTGTTCTAAGTCACTTTTTTCCCCAGTTTATTGCAAAAAGATTGCAAAATGACAAAGAAAAGGAAATAAAGTGAGAATTACTTGAAATTTGGGTTCACATGTTTTCTTGACAAAGATGGAATTGAAAAACCTCTGTTTTTTATGTGCAAAAGTTATCTGTAATGATAACATGAGGTCTGCCACATTGCAAGAACATTTTGCAAAAATGTACCCAACGAATTCTGAAGACATGCTGGAAATGATGAAGCAAAAGAAAGCTCGATTCCCCTCATCAGGCACACTTGTTAAGTTCGGTTTTGGAACTACTAAAAACTCACTCCTTGAGGCCTCTTATAAACTATAAAGTCTCATACATGATCATAAAGAACCAAAAATCACATTCAAATGATGAAACTCTGATCAAGCCTTGTGCCCTGGAAATGGTCAAAGTTGTTTTGGGGCACGAGCAGAGGAAAAAATTGCTGAAATACCTCTGTCAAATGACATCATAAATTATAGAATTAGGGATATGCCAGCCAATGTTTTGGATCAACTCATGGGGGAACTCAAGAAAGTGACTCTGCCCTTTGGACTTCAATTGGATGAAAGTACCGATGAAGCTGAATGCAGCCAACTCTTGGTGTTTGTGAGATATGCCAGTGATATGTGTATTAAAGAATAATTTCTTTTCTGTGAACTACTGCTTACTACCACAAAAGCTGCTGATGTGTTCCAACTAATGAATTTTTTTTTAAATGGACTTGATTGGAAGACAAAATTGGGTTTCATATGCACTGATGATGCACCTTCCATGCTGGGAAGAAAATCAGGCTTTGGAGCTTTGATGATGGCGTAGCGTAGGCTTCAAAAGTGGTGATAATACACTGTTTTCTACATCGTCATGCACTGGCTAAGACTGAAACCAGCCATGTCTTTCTCCAAGACTGAAACCAGCCATGTCCACTGCCGTTCAAGTGGTAAACTTTATACAGTCCTGGGCTCTGAATCACAGACTGTTTAAAATACTTTGCCAAGAACTTGGAGGCAAACATTAAGTTTTGTTGCATCACACAGAAGTATGTTGGTTTTCACGTGGGTGAGTCTTAACTAGTGTTATGGAATTAAGAACTGAGATTGCCACATTTCTTCAAGAAAAGGAAAAGAAATTTTGTGAAGAATTTGAAACCCAAAGCTTTGTTGTTTCCTTGGTTTATCACGCAGATATATTTTCACATTTGAATGACTCAGCATTTGAATTCAAGGATCACAAGCAGGGTTTGAAAAAACCCAGCCCTTAGGGGCGGCCATAAAGGAATTTTGGGTTTTATAGGGTATTATCGGGCTTTTTCAAGTTTTATTGGGTTTTTCTAGTACTGTTGCAAAAACAAAGAAGCAACAATCAATGAGTAAATTCTGCCCTAAAACCACAAAAGGGCAAAAGGAATCTCTTGATAAAACAGTGGCTGATGTTTTTTTTTTTTTTGTCCTGCTAACATACCATTCAATGCAGCAGAATTGGATCCATTTAAAATTATGATCGAAACACTGAGACCTGGATATCAACCACCCTCAGAGAAAGCCACTGGTGGAAAATTGTTTGATACTGCAGCAGAAGAAATTTTCATTTACCATATATACTCGCGTATAAGTCGACCCCCCCTTTCAGAGGAAAAAATCGTAAGAAATCGGAAACTCGCGTATAAGTCGATCCCCCCATATTCAGAGGAAAAAAATCGTAAGAAATCGGAAACTCACGTATAAGTCGATCCCGGAATGAGAAAAAAAAATTTAAATGAATTTATTCAAAAACATTTGAAAACGAACAAAATTATATATATATAATACTAAATTTAATTTGCATACCCAAAAACTTCATCGGAACCCTTCAAAATCCGATTCCGAGTCAGACTCGCAAAACAGTTCAAAAAGTCTTTCTCCGTCATCGGCGCGTCATCATAAACATCAGTATTCCCATCTATGCCTGTGTCATCAGAATCACTGTCATCATCACTCATAAAAATCTCATCATCCTCTGTGCCATCAAGTTTGTTACTAATGCAACATTTCTTGAATGATTTCACGACCATTTCCGCAGATATCGCATCCCAAGCATCCTTGACCTATCGCGCAATCAAAACGATATCCGGCTTCTTTAGATTTCCGCCCTTGGTTTCAGTCGGCAAATCGGAACTTATCCAATCTGCCCAATACCACACATTGTCCTTGAAGGGCTTATTAAGGCAGACATCTAGTGGTTGAAAAACAGATTTCAACCCACCTGGGATGACAGCAAGAGTTGTTTTTGAATTTTCTGCAGTTTTTTTCACTTCTGCACAACGGTGTGCAACAAACATATCCCACACCAAAAGAGAAGGTTTCGTCAAAAGTGCACCTGGCCTTTTGTTCCACACATTCTGTAACCAGTCAATTGTTCCGGATTCGTTCATCCATCCTTTTTCATGGGCATGAACGAGCACACCAGACGGAAAGACAACGCTTTTCGGCAGAGTTTTGCGTTTGAAAATAATTACCGGAGGTAGCTTACTGCCGTCGGCCAAACAGGAAAGAACAACCGTGAAACTGGATTTTTCGTGGCCAGTCGTTTTAATCAAGATATTTTTTCGCCCTTTTGGTTCACCGTCTTATTTCCAGGAAGGTCGAAACACATGGCGGTTTCATCCATGTTCCCTATTTGGGAAAGTTCAAAAGCAGTCTCTTTTCTCTTTTGAATTACGTACTTTTGAAATTCCATTATCTTTGCTTCGAGGTCACGAGGTAACTTTTGTGCAATTTTGGTGCGCTGGCATAGACACAACCCATAGCGGTTCATGAACCTTGTGCACCAACCTGGTGAGGCACGAAAAGTGTTATTTGCGGCTGCAAACTTTTAATCTTTTGTGAGCTTCATTGCTCGCAAACGTATACCAGTTCGCGTTACAATGTAACCATTTTGTCTGCAGCCCACAATCCAATCATTCAAGACACTTTCCAGCTCTGGGAAAGATGTTCCACGGCGCAGCGCCTTTTGCGATTTTGGGATTTTCACCAAGTCCGGTTTTTTTTTACGCCAATCTCGAATCAGTTTTTTGTTAATGCCAAATTCACATGAAGCAGCACAGTTGTTAGTATTTCCTGCAAAAGAAACTACTTTCAACTTGAATCCTGCGTTATAGGACATCCGTTTCTTTACACAATCCGTGTCACCCATAATAGGAGAAGCGAGACACGTGCGATTAAGAACAAAGCAACACCCAAGGTCTTTGAGCAACACCTAACACTGGCTGTCGCATGGCTCCGTTTCCAAAGAAAAACGCTTCGCGCGATATTCTTTGCAGTTACGTCAGTGCAGTCAACTGGTAGTCGGAAGGGCGGAGCTTTCTATGCGCGGCTGTGACTGCGCTGTGGATACGCAAAGCCAGGAGAGAGCCTTCTCAAAGTGCGGAGAAATTCTTAGGTTTGCGATTTTGTAATTCTACCACATCGGCGTTTTTTCTTTCTTTCTTTCTTTTTTTTTCTTTCGGAGGGTTGCGATTTTGTAATTAATACCGCATCGGTATTTTTGGGGGGATGGATTGCCTTTTGCCTCTCGGGAGGAACTTTTGGACTTACGATTTTTTTAGACCCCGCGTATAAGTCAACCCCATTACTTTGAAGCCTCTCATTTTGTCCCAAATTTCTCGACTTATATGCGAGTATATACGGTAATCTTCCTTCCCTCTGAGTTCCTTTGGTTTTTTACAGACGTTTCTGGCCTCTTGATTTTAGTCAAGGCCTGTTCTCATGTATAGAAGGATTATAAAAAGCTTTGTTTACTCCTGAAGAATTCAAACATTGTTGCCAGATTCCTCATACTGTGAAAAATGAAAACATTTCAGTTACCAAACTGAAATGCTTTCATTTGAGTTTCGTAACTGGCTACAGACTAAAATCAAGAGGCCAGAAACATCTGTAAAAAAACAAAGAAACTCAGAGGGAAGGAAGATTAAATGAAAATTTCTTCAACTGGAACTAGAACCAAATAAATATATCTGGGTAAAGCCTTGAGTAAATGATTTAATACCTGTTAAAAAGAAATTGAATCTCAGCTTTCAGAAAAAATAAAATCAGGCAGTTTGACTCTCAACACAGATGGCTGGTGCAGTGTGAAGAATGAGCCAGTCCAAGCTATTCATGTCTATACCGGAACAGAAAGTTTTTTGCTGTATGCTGATAATACTAGATTAGAAAAGAAAACAGCTAAATATTGTGCTTATAAATTAGGGGCAGCCATAAAGGAATGCAAAGAAAAATTTGGAAAACTTGTTTTTGCTGTTGTAACTGACAACAAAAACAAAAATATGATAAAAATGTGGAAATTTTTAAATGGAAAATATCCAACTCTCATAAAATATGGATGCTCAGCACATCTGTTGAATTTGGTAGAAAAAGATGTTTCTCCAAAGAATGTTTTAAAGCAGATTGCAGAGGTGCAAAAATATTTTTGTAACATAGGTCTACATAAACCACATGGATGGTTCAAAGAAAAGCCTGGCTTAATGCCACAACTACTAAATGAAACAAGGTCTCATCCTGACTGTGTTAAAACATTTGTGACCATTTATCATAAATACAATAAATACAGAGAAATATCTTTAGAGCATATTGAGGAATTTGATCAATCTATTTAAAAAATCTTGGATGACATGGGCATTTACCGTGAAGCTATGAATCTGGAAAAGAAGTTATCCATTGTTACTAGCACATTGAACACACTTCAGAGAGACACAATGTCTATTTCAGTTGCTGTTGAAATATGGCTAGATTTACTACAAGAAGAAATCCTGCACTCTAGCATCTATATTTTAAAAAGGTTTGAACAAGCAATTCTTGCACCACATTTTGTAGCAAACCTCATGGATCCAAAATACAGAGGTCAGAAACTTAACCAAGAACAGCAAAGCAGAGATATAAGCGGCTGGCCAGGACAGATGAGCCATAGTGCGCAACATGAGCACAATGGGCAGAGGTAGTGATTTGATGGGCGTTCGAAAGGAATGATTATTATCAGTTACCGCGCCAAGGGTGGAAGCATCTCAGAAACAGCAGACTTTATGGGCTGTTCATGAGGCGCTGTAGTAAGGGTGTACCAAGAATGGACCGCTGGCACACCGAGTACCTTCCGACATCATAACTGTACAGCCCGAAAGGCCATCAACCCCAGAGGAGAATGTCACCTCCGTCGACTGGTAAAGGGCAATCGACGTGCAACAGTGCAGCAATTGACGACGCAAATGAATGCTAGGGCATCCAGTTATGTGTACCCAATAACAGTAGAGCGAACCCTGTTACGCATGCAGACCTGCCAACTTTCAATGACCCCAATGTATAGTCACAACGCTTAGTCAATGACCACAATGTGTAGTAGCGTGCGACATTGCTAAATTATTGCATGTTCAAACCCACCCACCCCTCTAATAAAAATATTAAAGATTATTGTTTTGTATTTTAAGTAATTAACATCATATGGCTTACACATGACCACACTTCTTTGAGATTTGTAACAATTAACCTACATAAAATTATTGACAACAAAGAACTTTCTCTAACATTAGCAGTTAGTTATGTACCAGGACTTCCTCTTAGAACAGAAAGTTCTGTTTGTTCATAATTCCAATGCGGATAATTGCAATACAAAGGTTGCAAAAGTCAAAGCTGAAATGTGAGAAAGCATTAAACACAGGGATTTCAATTGACTACACAAAATAAAATTCAAAAAGAAAGTAGAAAAAAAAATCAATTGCTTACTACATGAAGAAAGTTCCATGGCACTGGAGCCAAAAAATTCAGTTCTACAGTGCTGGAGTCAGGAAAATGCTCCATATTTGATTGAACTTAACAGTATTTTTAATAGTGGAATTAACACACAAACCTTGATACATGAAAAGTTTATGACACTGTCACATGATGGCATGCCACTGATTTAATAAAGTTAGATCAGTCTCTTGTCTGCTATAAAGTCTTATTTTATCCACAATGTCACAAAGCTTAAAAATATGACCATAGTTTTATCATACGTACCCCTACTAGCATTCGCCATGATGAGCTTTTAACAGGTTAACAGTTGCATGTTTTGATGCTTCAAGCTGTTCTCGGTTGAATTTTCGCTGATAACAATTTTCACTATATGCAGACATCCTGATTTTTTCAACCAGCAATGCATTTAATGTTTCAATACTGAGACTAGCAGGAAAGTCTGTAAGATTCTTTCTAACAATACAGAATATCCTCTCTGTCACTGCATTACTGTGAGGAACCAATAGTATTGCTAGCATGACCTTAGCAAGGCAAGAATATTTTCTTGTTCCATTCCCATCTGTTAATTTGGAAATCTTATCCCATGCAATGTCCAGCCTTGGAGAGTTCAAAATTTCTTCCCCAAGGTTCTCTACCTGGTACCTCAAAAATTCCATTTCAAGGTTATCCATATCACTGTTACTAACAATTCCTGGAAAACTTGTTACTATGAACTGTACTGATGCATAGGAGGATTTCTGACTCACTGATATATCTGCCACCTCAGCATGCTTCAAAAAATCATCAGCCAATGAAAATTTCTGAATTATATATTCACATCCCTTTTCGTAGAAACGTCTGACAGAAGAATAAAAAAGTTTCAGTTGTGATTCTGGAAGTTCTTTTTTTATTTCTGTCAAATAGGATCATATTTTTACACCAATAACAAGATCTTCGTCATGGTATTTAACCTTTTTGAAGTTGGCTTGGGTGACATCAGTTGTATTGTTTAATGCAGATGGTTTAACAAATCTGATTGATTAATGCAGATGGTTTAACAAATCTGATCAGCAAGTCTGTAAGTAGACTATACAGTTCTCTTCTTACAGTGCGAACTACTGGAGCTTTAAGCTGAAATTTTACACTCAGATCTAAAAAAGGGGGCAATGTGCTGCTGAGAAACAAACAAAGTTTGGTATCTAAGGATCTTAGAGCGATTCTAGAATTTTTGAAGTGAACATTTCTTTCCAATACTTTAGAATCACCTTCATTTACACAAAGCAACTCTGTGATTGCATCCCACTGTGTCAGAAGCCTATTGATTGCATCTAGTAAGGACAGCCAGTGTGTAGCTACATATTTCAAAATCTTGTGTGGCATCACACCACATAGCTTTTGGCACTCAAGTAGTTTTTTCTTTCTTTTTGAGCTCTTTTCTAGGAAAAAGTAAATAGCTATTAGAACAGCTTCTATATCAGTACCCAATTGCTTTGTAGCTTTTGGGGCACATACGTGGAGTAAATGACAAATGCAGCCTTGTACTACAATTGCACGATTAACCTTTCTTAAATTTGCCGCAACACCACTTAGGTTCCCCAACATTGTATTGGCATTGTCACAGCCAAATGGGACACAGTTACTCCATGGAATACCTTTTCTTTTCATTTCATTATCCAGAATTGTAAAAATACCATGCCCTGTATTTTTATCTGATTGAAGTATACTTAACAAAACAGATACTATTTCACCCTTAGCAGAGTCAAAATATCTGACAACAACTGTATACAGCTTTACAAACTTCTGATCGGTGCTTCCATCAGTTGCCATTGAAAATAACGAATTAGAGTGCAGAAACTACAGTGGACTGTGTAAAGCTAGCCATGGATTTCATTAGTGAGGTGGTTTTTGTTCGTGCACAGCTGTATTTTTTGGCAATGGTGGAATCCGGGAACATTTTCCTGAACAAATTCCCAGCATGATCAGCTGCCGCGATAGGTAAATTATGTTCTGCCAGGAAAGAGGTGAACATGATTTCAGCATGTAATATTCGTAAATCCTCAGTTTTAGCAAAATATTCACCCAATGGCCTCACTTTTGAACTTTCTTTGCAGTATCTTTTGTGTTTCACGGGCTATATGACGAGAACAGGCGAACTTTCCACCATGTTTAATTGGGAAATCGGAATTACACATCACACAAAATGAGTGATGCTCTGAAAGTTGAGAGGCATGCAAGCATGGCCACTTATTAGAATACTCTGCTCTGAAGTGCTGGAAAGCTGTTTTCTTCTTCGGTCACGGTCGATCTAATTTTTCAGGTGGAGACACCCTGACTGATTAAAAAAGTTATACATGAAAAATTATATCCACCAATATAAGCAGAACTCACGTTGCAAACTCCACACACAGTCCCCGCTGTCAAAAAGACAGGGAAAGCCTCAACTGGAGAACTGAGCATGAGCAAAGCATCTGAAATACTTCAAAAGGCGCCAAAATAAGCTAAACAGAAGCTAAAGGCACTCTGCTGGCAGCTGCAGTGATACCATTAATGTGAAAATGATCGTAACGCGAGACCACCTTTCATTAGTCACCCCCTTTTGTCATTTTGATTGGACTTCACCAACGCCAATGACTCGCTGGTTTCAAAGGAGATAGCGTGTCCCCCTACCCCTGGGATGAGAGTGAGAGGCAGGTGGGTCTCAGTTGCAGCCCCACTTTCACCCACCTGCCATTTACAGGGGGAAAAAAAGCAACCCACCTGCCATTTGCAATAATAGCAATAGCAAAGAGCAAAAGGAGAGGAAAGTTTGTAATGTGCATGCCTAAAAAGAAATCGAGATTTTCTGCATGTCACATGGTACCAAAGGCTCAGATTCCAGCTGTTAGTGTGAAAAGTGCAAACCAGTGGTGATAACGGTATGCCCCCCTCCTAAAGCAGATGAAGCGTACTGAAAACAAGAGTACCGTAATTTTCAGCCTATGAGCCGCACTACAGAATTATATTTCAAAAACAAAATCAGCATTTGGGCAGCACTGGAGACAATAGCGCAAACCACCCCCACCCCCACCCCCACTACTGAAATTCGTTTCTGTTACATTGATTCTGCAAGATAATTAAAATGGCCCGCATGTTGTTTTTTACAAATAAAACTACCACCAACTGTTTTTAATTTCTTTTCTAGGCTGTGCGCTAGAACAAGAAAAAGAATTCACATTATTTCCAAAGACTGAAAACAATTCGCTGACACATCCCATTGAGCAATTGCCGTTTGGCTGCGACTGTTTACAAATCACGGTTTAACGGGGATGAAAATAACTCTGGAGTCTTCCACCTAAATGCTCCCTCTAGAGTCCAGACGAAGCAAGCAATTTGTGTTCTTCAATGCCGTCAAACTGCACTGACAAATGAATAACTATCCCAACCCCCTGATGTGACCTTGTCCTTGAATTTATCTTTCGAACTAACTCCTCCCCCTTCCTCCCTCCCCACCCCCACCATCCTGCTGACGGCACACTACACAGCTCCTGCAACACGATGAACTAATCTCCTGCTTGAAGGTCATTTTTCTTCTGCAGAGTAGGAACAGGTATAAAGCGTTGAGCATTAATCGTGTTTCTGCTAGAATATTTTCACAAAATACAGCAACTTTTCACAGTGAAAAAAAAAAAAGTAAGAAAAGAACTGCACGGATTGAAGATTAAAAAAGCAGGCGCACCATATCTTTATTTTTTAGATAAAACAAAAGACATACCAAAGAGGAAAAAAATTTGTTTCGATAAAAAAAAAAAAGCCTCGAATGCGCAAAAGGTGTATATTTTCAGACACAGAGTTAATGTGTATTGACCTTTGCTAAACTACGCTAAAAGCGTGGTGCTTGGCAGGTCTGCACATGGGTCTCCGGAGTCGATGCTGCATCAAGGTGCCCAAGTTAACCCAGGTCCATTGGCAATGAGGCCTGCAGTTTGCATGGGACTACTGTCATTGGACAGTGGAAGAGTGGGAAAAGGTTGCCTTCTCTAACGAATCCAGGTTTCTACTCCACTGAAGTGACGAGCGGTGGTGGACACTGCATTAGGCACACAAGAACCAACACCCGGACGCGCTTGTCGGTCAAGTACAGGCCAATGGTGGCAGTGATCAGGTCTGAGGGCTGTTTTCCTGTTATGCTCTGGGACTGCTGGGACTGCTGGATCGGTCTCTGAACGCTAATGGCTACCAGTCCATTCTCGCTGACCACATGCATCCCTTCACATTGGATGTTTACCCTGGTGGTGATGGTGTCTAAAGGACAATGCGCCCTGCAATGTTGCTAAGGGGCTGCACGACTGGTTCCAGGAACATGACAGCGATGTTTTCATTCCCCCTAAGAGGCGAAATTGGCCAACCTCAACCTCTGTGCTCTGCTGCAGTCTGAATGGGAACATGTGCCTCGGCAAACCTTCCAGGGCCTCATTGCGTCCATGCCACGGCTTCACAGCGCTGTCATCCGGGCCAAGGGTGATTATTCCCATTATTAGGTAGGTGATCATATTATTCTGATATGACCGTGTATTTGCCTGGTGTAACGGCTTTCCAAATTAATGACACAGACTATTACCTAACATCAATGATGAAAGAAAGTGCCATCAGCCAGTTTTCTTCCATAAAATGGTGGCAAATCATGGCAAAAAAAGTCTGAAAGGGTTCAAATTCAAAACTGCTTGCAGGATTTTGTGACTTTTTTGTATGCCTACATTCAGCACCAGCTCCATTTGCCTCCATTGAGAGAATTTTCTCTATGTTTCAACTAGTTTGGATTAAGTTATGAAATATGCTTGAGATAGAGAAAGCCACAAAACGTTCAGTTTATACATTTTTAAGATCACAGCATGGATCAAAATTTTCTGCAGATGGGTAGTTTCGTTTCTGGCAAAAAACCCTGATATTACAATAATTATTTTAAATGTGGCTGCTTCACAGAAAAACTCAGAGGTTTGAAAATATTTGAAAATTGTGTGGGTCACAAAACTATGATAACTTCAGCCTGCTTTTGAGGTTCTAGTAAAATACAAAGCAAAAATACTTTATCTGTACCATTGTTTAATTTTTAGGCAATTATATATGCAACCATTTATTATTTTCAGGATAATTGTTTAATTTTCTTATTTCAGATCAGTTGATTTGTCAGCTGATCTGAAAGGTTTGTTTTGTGTTGCTAAATAATAAAATCTGTAAACCATCAGCTTTGAGAAGAAGGTAAGAAAGTGAATCTAGTCATTATTCTTAAAAGAAAATATTTTATTGGGTGCTGATTAAATTTAGAATATTGTAGAAGCAAAAATAGAACCTAATTTTGAAAAAACCCAGGTGGGTTTTTTCAACTGGGCTCAGCCCAAAAAAACCAGTGGGTTTTTTCAAACTGGGCCCACCCTGGAGAACCCTGATCACAAGTTACTGTTTTGGATGGGACTGAGAAGGTTGCTGCCTTCAAGCAAAAACTGGAACTTTGGAAAAGACATCTGGTGAAACACAACTATGCAAATTTTCCAACTTTGGAAAACCTTCTTCCTGGAGAGCAGTTTACTGAGCATGTCTTAGAGTGGATTCAAGGCGATATTTTGAGTTATCTGGATAATCTTGTGGACTCTTTTAATGATATTTTACTGAAAACCAATTGAATAATGACATGTGGATTTGAAATCCTTTCACATTTAATTTAGACTCTATGGATGATGCTGATATGCAAAAAGACGACCTTATTGATTTGCAGAGCAAGCAAAATTTCTTCAATCAAAATCTTGATGAATTTTGGTGTTCTTAAATGGCTGCATATCCTGTTCTGGAAAAAGAAGCTCTTTCAGCATTAATACCATTTCCGTCCATGTACGTGTGTGAATCTGGATTTTCAACTCTTGTCAGCATAAAATCCAAAGCTAGAAATCGGTTGGATGCCAAACATGATATGCGCTTAGCATTGCCTAAGATTGTCCCTCAAATTACTACTCTTATTGACCACAAACAGCAACAGCCATCATCACATTCAAGTGATTTTGCAATTTTCTTTCTTTTATGTGTGTAACTATCAAAAATAATTTCTTTAAATACAGGTTTTATTTCTACAAAACTATTCATTGCTTATATTGATTATCTTCAACCAGTGAAAGATTTGCACTCGCTTTTTACCACGTTATGTTCTGGATGTCGGAAGCAAAAATCTCTTGTATTTAGAAATGATACTATTGTAAAATAGAATAAAAAGACTGTACTCACAAAGTTTTGATGGTCCTCTTCCCTTATTGCTTTCATTTTGAAGTTAATGTAGCCTGTCATTTTCAGTCATAACAAACTTTTTGTTGACATATTCTCGACTGCAAGTACCTTGTAGACTTTTTTCATCTTCTAAGGCGAGTACCTACAATTTAAAAAGTGAAGTCTTGGTTAAAAACCCAATGAAAAACAAAGACGTCTGAAACTATGAAACAATGCTAACTTTAAAACCTTTTAGTTAAAAACATCTAGAAACTTCTTGCATTCCTCCAGGCTTTCATAGAAGACCACAAGGTGAGTATGCCAGGCTTAAGAAGTAAGTCCTTGGTTAAAATCGCAGTGAATCGAATAAGACCTAAAAACTATGAATTCATGAACTTTAAAACATCTAGAAACTTTCGGCCATCCTCCGTGCTCGGAGGATAGCCGAAAGTTTCTAGATGAGCACGGAGGATGGCCGAAAGTTTCTAGATGTTTTAAAGTTCATGAATTCATAGTTTTTAGGTCTTATTCGATTCATTGGGATTTTAACCAAGGACTTTCTTCTTAAGCCTCACATACTCACCTTGTGGTCTTCTATGAAAGCCTGGAGGAATGCAAGAAGTTTCTAGATGTTTTTAACTAAAAAGTTTTAAAGTTAGCATAGTTTCAGATTTTTTCCTTTTTCATCGGGTTTTTAACCAAGACTTCATTTTTTAAATCATACATACTCACCTTAGGAGACGAAAAAAGTCTTCAAGGTACCTGCAGTCGAGAATATGTCAACAAAAAATTCATCATGACTGAAAATGACATGTTACATTAACTTCAAAATGAAAGCAATAAAGGAAGAAGACCATCAAAACTTTGTGAGTACTGTCTTTTTATTCTATTTTACACTGGCGTGCAAAAATTAAGGACGAGACAGTTTTTCGAATGTAACGTCATGCAGAAGTGCTCCACATCGACTCAAATCATACCATAAGATCCCCAAGATGTAAGAATATGGGACAAGTGAGCAAAACCATCCAAACAAAGAATCCAAAGGATACAAAGGCACTTTATTGAAAAGGTAGCTTCGAGCACAACTGGACAGAAGACAGAAACATACATGAGACAGGTGACTGCCAAGAAAAATCCAGTCTTTAGTAGGGGATATGATCACCTCTGACTGCGTTGCAGGATTTACAATGTCTGTCCATGCTGAGGACGAGGTTGTCAAGGAGCTGTTGAGGCATCGCGGCCCATTCCTCAAAAAATTCATCATGACTGAAAATGACATGTTACATTAACTTCAAAATGAAAGCAATAAAGGAAGAAGACCATCAAAACTTTGTGAGTACTGTCTTTTTATTCTATTTTACACTGGCGTGCAAAAATTAAGGACGAGACAGTTTTTCGAATGTAACGTCATGCAGAAGTGCTCCACATCGACTCAAATCATACCATAAGATCCCCAAGATGTAAGAATATGGGACAAGTGAGCAAAACCATCCAAACAAAGAATCCAAAGGATACAAAGGCACTTTATTGAAAAGGTAGCTTCGAGCACAACTGGACAGAAGACAGAAACATACATGTGACAGGTGACTGCCAAGAAAAATCCAGTCTTTAGTAGGGGATATGATCACCTCTGACTGCGTTGCAGGATTTACAATGTCTGTCCATGCTGAGGACGAGGTTGTCAAGGAGCTGTTGAGGCATCGCGGCCCATTCCTCTTGTAGCGCCAATCGCAGCTGCGGAATCGTTGCTGGCGGCTGGTGACATGCTGCCAAATGTCTCCCGAGAAGGTCCCACACGTGTGTGATTGGATTTAGGTCCGGGGACCTTGCGGGCCAATCCATGCGTTGAATATCTTCACTCTCCAACAGCTCTGCGACAGCCACTGTACGATGAGGTGTAGCGTTGTCATCCATGAAGAGGAACTCAGGACCCACAGCACCTCTAAACAGACGCACATGAGGCAGGAGAACCTCAGTACAATAGCGGACACTAGTGACTGAACCTCCTTGGAAGATGTGGAGGTCAGTACGGCTACCAAGCATAATACTGCCCCAAACGAGAACCCCGCCACCTCCAAACCGGTCTCTTTCGATGATGTTGGAGGTGGGGTTATGTGTTCCCTGCTCTCTCCAGATGTGTATACATCCAGAATCGCTCATCAGACTAAATCGACTCTAATCCATAAAGAGAACACTACCCCATTGCTGATGTGTCCAGTTCTTGTGTTCCTGGCACCACAGAAACCGCCATCTCCGATGAGCAGGCATTAATGGCACACACCGTACTGGTCGTCGTGCAAATAGACCACCTTTGTGCAACCTCCTGGCCACTGTAAAACGCGATAACGGACATCCAGTTGTCTGTTGCATGTGCGTTGTGATTTCTCCCGCTACCTGCTCTCGCCTGTACGACAATATACCGGTCGTCCGTCGCAGTGGTTGCTCGTAGACGACCACTCCTAAACACTCGGACAGTTGTTCCTGTCATTTGAAATGCTCTCTAAGCTCGTGAAACGATGCTGTGAGCGATCCCGAACTCCTCGACCACACTAGTCACACTTCGACCTTCTTCCAACTTCCCAATGATGTGACCTCGGGTAAATTCATCCAGATGTCGTCTACTGGATTGCCTGTTGGTCATATCAAACGGTAGCAACTCGACGTCGTTCAAACCGATGTACACCGTGCAATAGCTTTCACTGAATTGCTGAGCGTACACCGCCCGTGAGCTTTATACCCTTCGACTCAACCCCCCCCCCCCGTCATGCTGCATATATGTGCATGCCCTACCGTACCGGACCCTAGTCTATCTCCTGAGTGGTCTTTCGGTCCGTTCTGCCTGCTCGTTCCGCTGTTATGCTAATTTTTCCTCTTCGCCCGTAATTTTTGCACACCAGTGTACAATAGTATCATTTCTAAGTACAAGAGATTTTTGCTTCTGACGTCCAGAACATAACGTGATAAAAAGCGAGTGCAAATCTTTCACTGGTTGAAGATAATTAATATACGTTATGAGCAACACATTGAATTTAAATTATTCCCATAATAAGGAATAAAATATATGAAGTATTCATTGCTTGTATTTATTTCTTTGAATATGCATTTTTTTAAAGTCCATAGCATAAACTAAAAAATGCAACTCATCATGCCCAAGCCTAATTTTGGGCAGTAAAAACAAGGGAGGCATGGGTCATAAGATTTTTCACAAGAGAGGTGTGACAGCAAAAAGGTTATGAATCACTGTATTAGAGGTTTAATAGGTAGCCTGTTTATTGTATTTTGCTCTATTTCATTTATAATAACTTCTGCAAAAATAGTGGATAATGGTGATCCCATAGACCCTCTGGTTTTTTGTCTGTAGGTTAATCCTTGGTAAGTAAAAACAAATTGTTTATATATTAATACATCTTGTAATGATAGTAACTGTTGGGGGTTTAAACTTATTAAAGTTTTTTAAGGATAATTTCGATTGCATCAAGAATGGGGGTTGAAGGATACAAAAATTTCACATCAAAGCTTGCCATTTAAAAATTAGATAAGTCCTGTTTAATTGACTTTAGTTTCTCAATAAAAGTTAAACTGTCTTTTACAGAAAATTGATTGTTCATAAAAATGGGTGACAGAAAGGTAAACAAATTCTTTTTTAAATTTATTAATGGAGAAATTGACTTATATATTATACTATAATTGTTACTCATAAATTTTCTTCACGAGTTTTTATCTTGGTACAAGTGCCAGGTGTAGTTGCTTCAATTGGAGGCATTGTATTTTTTATTTCAGTAGGTAATTTCTGGCAACTAGGAACCATAGTGTATTATTACCTACTGAAACCAAAAATGCAAAACCTCCAATCAGAGTGACTACACCTAGCATTTGTACAGAGATAAAAACTCAAAGAAAATTTACCAGTAAGAATTATAGTATCTAAGTCAATTTCTACATTAATAAATTTAGAAAAGAATTGTTTTACCTTTCTATCACCCATCTTTATGAACAAACGAAACGAAGGATCATCATTCGCATATTTCAAGCTTCGCAATGCAAAAACAATTTCTCAAATCGGACTAATACTTGCAGAGATATGGTGTATACAGACGGACAAACCTATAACATAAGCACGATCTTTTTTACAAAAGATGTGCTAAAAAAGTTATCTTTGTACATTTGAATTAATTGCCGGCTTTTTTTTTATTGCTGGCTGAAATTTGCGATTTCCATTGCATACTCGACATTTTACATTGTCCGTAGCGAACCGACATTTTCTATAGCATACTCGATATTTTCCGTCGTCTGTAGCTGACCGACGATTTCCATAGCATACTCAATATTTTCCATCATCCGTAGCGGACCAACGATTTCCACAGTAACTACATAAAACCCTTAGTACTTGGAATCGCTGAATCTTTCTTCCCAACGCATGGCCTTACTCAGCTTCAAGCGGAACTCGGTGCGTATGGAGAATGTAGTGTGCCAAAGTACCGACGATGAGGACGGGGCACGGCGGTTCTGGCACACAATCTGCCTTTTGTAGCAAGATAGCGTAAGATTTTTGTTTTGGCGCACTCTAGCACAGAATTCCCATCCCCGGTAACTGCATACACATTTCGTAACAAATTATCAGTTTAATTTTCCCTGACTTTTCCAGGTTTTTGCAAAAAAAAATTATTTCTCCCTAAGTTTTCCCTGATTTTTAGCTTTATTTTCGGATTCCTTGATTTTTCCTGGTTTTCTAGTCAGCTGGCAACACTGATTCACAGTATCCAAGCATCACAACTTGAGTTAAATTACTATATTACATAAAATGTTATGAAAGCCTAAAGTGTCACAAGTTAATCAGTACCAACAGTCACTGATAAATTAAAAAATATCCAGGGAACAGATTAGATTCTCCATAACTTTGATCAAACCAAACAGCAGAAATATAGGATGATAGTTTGAGGGATATAATTTCTCTAGTTTCTAGAAGCAGTTCTACAAAATTTTCTGACGTCTTTAAAATATTCTATAAACAACTGAAACATATGACATGTGTTACTTCAGGTACACAATATTTCAAACCAACATCAAATATGTCATTTGGACCACAGGCTTTATTAGACTCAAAAATCTGGAGTAATCTATGTATATATTTCACTATTTTGAAACACAACTAAAACATGGTGCAAGGGTGGGTAGGAGGATTAATGAATAACTTTCAGTGCGACACACTAATAAAAGCTGCCCATTCCCTTACATTTGTAGACGATGATCAATTTCTGTTTATATACTGATACCCACTGTTGCTCACCTTACAGCAGCTTCCTACTCAGGAGATATAACAGATCCATTTGAACAGATAGGAATCAGTACAGCAGAAGAGGGAAAAATTGACACCAACAGTTTGGATTTAAACTGAAAAATACATAACTGGGGGTAGCAAGTAGCCCTCAAACAGCTAATCTGAATTATTTAGAATTATGGGAATTTTACTAGGAATTTCTTTATTTAAATTGTAAATTTTCGGAGAAAACTCTTCTTCCTCTTCAGGCTGTCTTTTGTTGTCACTATCGTGATTACGGTTAACCTTGAAGGTTACGGTTATTTTTCAACAAATCCTGCCCGATATTAGGCAGGGAAAATCCTTTGCAGTCATTGATGATGTAATTTTGATTTTTCTTAATCTCTATTCTTTCTTTCAGCTTTCTTTTTTGGAAAGCAGAAAGAAGGAATAGAGATTGAGAAAAATCAAAATTCCATCATCAATGACTGCGATGGATTTTTCCTGCCTAATATCTGGCAGGATTTGTTAAAAAATAACCATAACCTTCAAGGTTAACCATAACCACGATAGTGACAGAACTAAGTGACAACAAAAGACAGCCTGAAGAAGGAGAAGAGTTTTCTCCGAAAATTCACAATTTAAATAAAAAATTTTGTAGTAAAATTCCCATAATAGTTGTTTTTGATTAGTAATTGAATTAAGAAACTAGGAAGCCACTTCTCAACATGAGCTTTGTTCAAAGAATTATAAAAGTTTATAAAGATTAAGTCCAGAAATTACCCCTCCCCTCCTCCTTATCTGAGGAGGATTTCTGCTTCAAAAAACATGAAAACCTATTAAAGCATACACCCTAGATACATCTTAAACTTCACTTAACACACAAATATTCTGATGTACAAAAACACAGTTATTTTTTCTATTTATGCATATTGAAATATTTACTTTTAAAAAAATGCATCAATGTGGCAGTGCAGCAATACAGTAAGTCAGTGAGCACATAGGACAAATACTCAAGCTTCTTACTTGCACAAAAGTCATGTATATCTTGTCAACATCTGGCCTTTCTTCTCTATCCACTTTTATATTGATAAAATTTTCATTCATCACTTTTGCAACATCTTCATTCTCAAATGATTCTCTTTCCATGACATGACACCAATGGCAGGTGGAATAGCCAACTGAAAATTTATTACAAATATTTACTAATTTCATTTTACACTTAATCATTACTTTTATTTAAACAGAATACATGAAGCTTTACATTTTTGCATTGTAACTTACAGTTTGCAAAGTGGACTGAAATCACCTTGAACAAATATATTTGTTGTCTAAGAAATGGGCCAAACATGGCTGGAAAGAGTGAACCAGTGGATCAGAAAGTGTTGCTTTCCCCTTAGCTTTGTTATCTGAAGTGGAAATTTTGGGGATAATTGCCACTAATCCTTGTTAATTGATTACCTGCTAAAAGAGATATCACAATAGCAGTGGCGGCTCGTGGCAACTGAAACAGGTGGGGCCAGTAGCCGAAGTCAAACAATGAAATAAAAAAATCTGTCATTATTAGGCCAACTATTCAGACCCCTGCCCCCAAGATTCCTTTACTCTGCCTCTGTTTACCCCCTTTACTCACAATAATGCCCAAATCAGGAAGGAATGTGTCAACTATTGTATTGCACACGAAAAAAAATTCCTCAGAATAGAATGCATAACTATTAATAGAAAAATGTTAAAACTCCTTAAATAAATGTTTTACTTTAAAACATATGAGCATTAATTTATGTTAGTTGCGCTTTGTGTTTCTTCAGATTTCTCAACTGAGGAATAATCACAGGATTCACAGGATAAAAAAATGTAGTGAAAAAATAATAACTCCAAATATATGCAGGAAGGGAATGTTTCATGAATTTCGTCCTAAATAGAATGAGTACCATACTACCATTTGCATTATTTGAAAGGTTTAACCTTTTTTTTTTAAAGAACTTGTGAAACCTAAAAACATATATGTACTCATGTGCAAATTAGACTTACAGGTTTTCTCATTTATTTATTTATTTTTAACATAGAAAATCATCTTAATTAAAATTGAGATTAGTTCTGCAAAGCGCTTTGTAAACTTCAAACTCTTGGAAACTCAAATTCTTGGGCTGATAAGCATCAAGTTTTTTTAAGTGAAGCTTTTCTTCCAGATTTAAAGCAAAGAACGGAGATTTTAACAAAATATCCACTCTATTAATTGTACTCGACAAGCAAAAGCAAAAAAGTCACGACACAAAGGAACAACACATCACCGAGAGAGACACACAGAAAAAACAACTAACTTACCTTTCCTACGACATTTGAAACCCTTCTGCCACCCTTGAGCTTGGTCGGGGTAAGCTTTTCTGTCAACCCACGTCGTTAAGGAAATGGATACTCTCACGGCCAATCAAATTAGCGCGGCGCCATGTAGATCTGGACCAACAGCTTTTTGCACACGTGGTTAAGGCAGTGTTGTATGTAGGTCATCATACTGAATGAGATGGGGAGGAAATCGTCTCCTATTTGCTTGCGTAATGATGTTACTTGGGCCTGATGGAGCTGGCCCCAATAACCCCACATTCTGAACGTGATCTCTTTCCTCGGGGAATAGTTTTTCGTTTTTGAAGAAAACTTTTTCCTTAGGTAATGGTTTTTGAAGGGAAAGGTTTATCACCATATAGTTAAGAGAGAGAACAAGAATCACGGCAAAAAAAAAAAAATTATTTCTAGAAATAGAAACTTTTAGGTGGGGCCCGGCCCCTCTGGCCTCTAATGAGGAGCCGCCCTTGCACAACAGTGTAGAAGCTAACCTTACTTGGGTTTTGTGCCACTTTTACAGCCCTTTTAGCAGGTAATCAGTTAAGATATCCACAACACTTGTTTCTACCTAGTGGCAAGATGTCCTTGCCACCAGCATTTCCCCATTATACCTAGGATCATGGGGTAGAGGATAGAGGACTACAAGAAAGCTCTCATCACTAGCAACAGGTTTATGGTCAGTATTGCTAAGATGAGAGGGGGAAAGGAATTGTTTTGTCACAGATTTTATAAAATCTGGCAGCAATATGAATTTCTGTTTGGAAGTGCAAAAAATTTGGGGCACCATTTGGTTAAGGTACATCAGTGGATTAAATGGTTAAGTGCAGCTAAAAATATGGCCATATGCATTTCAAAGGGCAATCTTAATATGCCCTTTATAAGATTTTTAAACCATTTTGGCTAAAATATCTACAACCTGCAGAAATTGCATTCCTTTAAAAATTAATCTTGAAATAATATGAGTCAAATAAAACAAAAAAACAGTGATGAGCTAAGGTTGCAAATGATATTGAAAAGTGAAAAAGAGAGGAACAAAATAACTAGAGCTTTTCTACAGAAAATAATGAAAAGAAAGAAAGAAAAAAAACCACTACCCTTTACAAGCAACTGATGAAAGACAACTAAATTTTACAGCTAGATCAGTGGTCATCCCAAAATAGCTGATAAAAAGCATAGGCAGATTCTGAATTACTTATAAAATTCTGAGAGTAATTTTAGTCACTAACAGAGACTTAGTAATTATCCAATAAACAGATAGATATATAAATGTGGTAAAACTAGCTGGCTGCACCAGGGGTCAAGTGGTTTCTGACTAATTGTCAGAACTGGGCTAGGGTTCAAGTCCCAGATGAGGCAGGGGTGATGTGCTTACCTAACAGCACTGCTCTTCTTTCATTCCAAAAACCAGTGGCACTGAATTAGGGATGGGTAACTGCTTATACAGAGTTGTTCATTAAACCCAGAAGCAAAATAAATACCATATTTTTTTGAGATAAAAGATGCACCCTTAGTTTTGAAAAAAAATTAAGAAAAAAATAATAAATTGGAATTTTAAATTTTTTTATTAAGGAACAAAGTAAATTTTAAGTGTAGAACCAGGAGCTTATGAATCACTGAATCCTTGAGATCAATTCCTTTTCCTCTCTCATATCACTGATGAAAACAACATTGAGAAATGCCACTCAGTCTATATATAAGCCAATGGCGTACATGCACTAAGGATTTACCCTGATAACAACACCTACATACAGCCAATGGCCTTTGTTATTGATTTGAATAACCATCCTCACTGTATCGCTGATATATCAAAGTAAGACAACAGCCTTGGCTGAAGTCTGTTGGCCTTCTGTGGCGTACAAATTGTTTCTGAGAACAGGTTTTTTTGTTGTTGTTTTTTTAAATCTAAGGCCAAGAACCGTTTAAAATAAAAAATATCATAAAAGAAGCAAACAGGCTAGCTTTAACACATTGCTAGTGAACAGTAAAGAAGCAAGACTGTCAGATATGGTGGCAACTTCTGTTGTAAACTGTAAATAAAAGTACAACCCCCCTCCTCCAAGTTAAAGCTCAAGCAAAATTTGCAAGTTTCATGAATTATGTTTTTCATATATTTACTTTTATAAAATTATCATATTTTTCAGAATATAAGACACGGTTTTCTGTGTCTTATATAACAAAGGTCATTATTATCGCCATGAATGTGTATGCTGCTATAAAGACTTAAATGAGTTAAAAATGTTATTGCTCTATCTTAGGTAGGGTAATTGATATTATTGTGCACTTTTTCTACAGTGTCATCGTAACGTAAATGCTTGTCTATACTATACAGGGTGTCCAAGAATTATTGGACACATTACAAAATTATATAAAACAAAACATTAAACAGATAGAAAGAAACTGACTGTACTAACTTACAATGTAACTACACAAGTTAATAAATTTCGATGTGAAATCCCTTGGTTGCCCGTAGTACGTCCAAGCGATACTCAATTTCATGCCGTTATTGGCAAGCATCTGAGGAGTCATGGAATTAGTAGCAGCTGTGATGCGCTGCTTCAGTTTTTGAAAATCAGTACAAGGCGTTTGATAGACATGATCCTTCACATAACCCCACATGAAATAATCCAATGGAGTTAGATCTGGAGAGCGAGGAGGCCACGGAAGGGGACTACCACGCACAATCCATTTGTTGGGGAAATGCTCATTTAGGTACTTATGTACACATGTTGACCAATGCGGAGGCACGCCGTCTTGTTAGAAAATGACGTCATATCTTTTGATCTGGTGTATAGCAAAATTTTCTAGCATATCCAAGTAAATGTCACCATTTATGGTTTTTTCACAGAAGAAAGGGCCAATCACTTCTCTTTTTGATAGGGTGCACCACACATTAACTTTTGGAGAATCATGTTCCAGTTCAATAGCAGCATGAGGCGGTTCACTGCCCCACATCCTACAGTTGTGACGATTCACAATACCTGATACATGAAATGTGGATTCATCACTAAAGATTACAGTACTGAGAAAATTTCGTCGTTTTCCACTCGATTCAGCATATCCACAGCGAAATCATATCGAAGTGTGTGATTATTTACATGCATTTTTTGCACTATTTTAAAATTATAAGCATGAAACTTTAATTTCTAGTGCAAGATATCGTGAACTGTCGATTTCGGAATGCACATTTCTCTACTTGCTTTATGAACGGATTTCCTGGGGCTTCGTTGGAAACTTTCATTAACTTCGTCAACCGTCTCACCGCAGACGCTAGGTCTACTGGCTCCTCCACGATGTTCCACATTGCCACTTTCTTTAAACTGTTTCATCCACCGCTTAAATGAATTCATTGATGGAGGATTACCACCATAATCTATACGGTACCATCTTTTAACTTTAATGAGATACTTTAATTCTGCAAGCCATAACACACAGACACATCGCCTTCTGCTGTACGGATGACATGACTACTGATTGCGCATTTCTCATACATTCCTCATCAGGCCACACCTAGCACCATCTATCGGATTCTGGGAATAACAATTCCGCAAAACAAAAATATAGAAACCGTGTTAGTAATACATGACATAGAAAAACACAATGCTCAGTTTTTTTGTACATCATTTTATAAAGTGTCCAATAATACTCAGACACCCTGTACTTTTATGTTTATCTGTTGTTAACTATGCACATGCAGACGTGCCAACCTTTCAAAATCTAAAAATCAGGAGATTTTTTACAGCTCATAAAATCACATGAGCACTATTTTTTATCGACATTTTTCAGATGCAGGAGCAATTTTCTAGTAGTATTATTGGTACATAGCATTTTTAATGTTTAAAAAGTTATTCTAAATGCAGACTGTATGTTTATATGCAAAATAGAAAGCATAGTGAAAATAGTTGTCAACCAGATACAATTAATAGCATTAATAATTAATATACGATATGTACTTAATTTTTGATACATTATTTAATCATAATTAATCTTTATCCTTATTTAGTGAATGTACAGTAGCCAATTTAGCTCTCTTTAACAAAGAACTACAAACATTTTGTTCAAAGCATTTTTCTTTCATTCTGGACTTAACTGTCAGCAGTTTTTCCAGTGTTGGAATAGAGAGAGAGAGAGACAGAGGTATCTGTCAAAACAAATGTGGAAGTGTCAATCTTTCTTCTTGGTTGGAGGTTTAACAACCACAGTGAGCACCTCAGTGGGCTATCAGCAGTCGTCCATCCCTAATTTAGGGCCACTGGTCCAGGGAAGGGAGAGAGCCAGTGCCGTAAGACAAATACAACATCATACTTGCCAACTTAGGAAAATGTGCATCAGTAAAACTTTTGTGCCATTTACCACAAAACAAAACAATTATATTAATAATATGCAGTAAAAATCTCTGCATATGCCACAATAACTGAACTAATATTATCTGTGTTTAAAATAATAATTTAGAAAACCATAAAATAAAATCTTAATTTTGTTTAATGTTAGCCTTACAAGCCTGTGGTGTTTCAATACTAAACTAAAATTTTCATTTGCTGATATCTTTGTTTCCCTTCCCATTTCTTTATTATAGTCTTTTTTCAATGCCCTTAGAAGACAATTTTATCCATCATGAATGCATGACAGCTTTTTTCACTATTTTAGGCAAAAGATGAACAGTGTAACTTCGAAAATATAAATACTTTTTAACACCATGCATCAATTTTTAAAAAATGTTCAGCTTCGTCACTTTCGTACACCCCCCCCCCCTCTTCGTTTAACTGAAATGCAAAACTTTTTTTTGGGGGGGGGTGATATTTAATAATACAGGATACATGTTCTGATCATCATTGGGGGGGGGGGGAATGACAGTTACAGGGGATATCTTTGCTATGTCCGATTTCCGTTTTCGAACATTTTCCCTCCATTTACAAGTTGAAATACAAATATTTATGAAATAAAATGATATTTAACAACAATACTAGGCAGAGGAAACATCACGTGAAAAATAAAATTATGATTACGGGAGAAATCTTCACTGCATCTAACTTCCGTTTCCAAAAGTTTTGAAAGATGAAACTTCCTCTTTCTGAAGTTTAGAAAGTTTCAGGCGGAAAACATCCTCCACCACCACTAATTGCCTTAAAATTTCTATTCAGATCTTGTGGATAACCCAAATTATGACGGAAAAGCAGAAATTCCTCGAAGCCGTCGCATTCTCATGCCTAAAGATTACAGCGAAATTTTTTCGCCCTCGAATTTCCGTTTTCGGAAATTTTTCTTCCATTTTCAAACTGAAATACAAATATTTACGGAATAAAATTATATATAACAACAATACTGGACAGAGGCAACATCACAGGAAAAAGAAATTACGATTATGGAAAAAATCTTTATTTCGTTTACTTTTGTCCTGAAAGACGAAATACCGTCCCGATGCGTATTTTTACGAATTGGTAAAATTCTTCGATGAGTAGTTTTACGCGCTGAGAAAAATTCTCGATGCATATTTTTACGCCCCATGAAAAGTTCCCGAGGCATACTTTTACACGGTGAGAAAAATTCCATATGCGTATTTTTATGCGTTGAGAAAAATTCCCAATGCGTATTTTTACGCGTTGATAAAATTTCGATGTGTACTAGGCGCGTAATTAGATTACACATTTTGGAGAACTCTGGTCGGAACGTCACTTGAGCACTCCCGTGGAGAGAGAGAGAGCTACCTCACGAAGCAACGAAGCGAAGCCATTGTTATATTGGATGGCTCCGCATGAAGCTGGCGAGTCAAAGATGACATCATCGCGTAACACTGCGCTCGTAAGGTCTGGTAGAAAATCTAAATGAATGGTTGCAGGGATTGAAATATTTCGATTGAGCAATCGAAATATTAAAAAATTTGTACAAAAAGACTTCTATCCGCAAATCAGTAAAATTAAGCAGAAATCCGTAAATTTTACGGATAATCTCTAAAAGTTAGCAAGTATGCAACATCCATGCCCCACTGCGATTCGAACTCGGACCCATCTCGGACAATTTGTCGAAAGCCAGCGCTCAGTTTCACAACTTTATTATGCAGCAAAGACAGTAACAGCTAATATGTAAAGAAGAAACAAATTGCCAAAGATATGACATAAAATAAAACATTAAAAACCGCGAAAGTGGCGTAATGCAAAAGGAAAAATCTCCCGCAATAAGTAAGCGAAAGGAATGAGAAAAAAAATTCACAAACTAAGTGTACACAAAATGCTACAATAGAAGATAAAACAAAGCTGAAATAACAGATTCGTAATTAGAGATGAACAAAGGAGCACATTAATATTCTACAAAATGCGACGAAGAAGGAAAAAGAGACAAACATGGTGCAAAACAAGAAATGAAAATCTCCACAGTAAAGCAAACCTATGAAGAAAACATAAACAGAGCTCATAGCTAAGAGCGGGGAGACGTGAAATGATAAGTAGGTCACAGCTGTGGTGCGAGTGTGTTTGTAACGAACATAAAATAGACCACTGCTCCATCGGGGGTTGCTTTCTTTTTGCAGATATGAGGAGAGGAAAAGTATGATACTGATGACTGTTGCCGTCTTGCATCAATGCAGAAAGAAAAAGATTTCACAAGCGGTTCGAAATCTTTTTTTCCTGCGTCGATCCAAGGCGGTGGTTGATAGAATTTCGACCATCGTAATGGCTAATTATCGCCGAAAATTGGGAGAATTTGACATTTATCCAGAGGGCAGGAGGAATGGCTGAAAATCTGGAGTCTCCCGCCTAAATCCAGAGAGTTGGCATGTCTGCACATGTTTTCTATGAGCCTGGCTTGCTATCGTGCTAGGCATGTAATTGTGTCTTGTGTGCATACCTGTGCTTTCGTGAGTTAATAATGTTAAATACAGTTTAAGCATATACCTTGTATGTTGTGCATAGTGACATGAAATGGACATAGAAGGACTAGGGTAATTCTGCATGGGGGCACCCGGTGAGTGTTGCACCATAGTAACAGATTATTATTTTTTTTTAATTTTTACAATAGACACACATGGTAGTGAAACCCCCAAATCTGAATTTGGAAAATATTTTGCCCAATAATGGCTGAGATACGGACATGTGAAAAATGGTCATTTTGACCAAATGGTGGCCATCTTGGATTCTGCACCAATGTCAATAAATGTAATAACTCGACAACTAATAGTTCAAATTCAATAATTCTAAAACCAATTTGAAGGTATATCGGGAGTGTATATGTCATATCAAAACAATAGAAATTTACAATTTAATATGTTTATTACATGAAAAGTGCAAAGATCACCTTCATATTAACAGTTAACTGTAATGGGTCATTAACAAAATGGCACATATTTTTTTCTGAAACTTGTTAGAAACACTAACTAATATGTGTGCTTGAAGTAGAAAAAAACGAGGATGGTAATATTTCCTATTACAGATATAAATGGCATTTAAACATATACACATCTATCTAAAGTTTGACAAGCAATATTTAAATCATTTTCACAAACAGATTTTGAAAAAACACATAACGAACAAAAACAAAATAGGGAACTATTAATATTTGTAAAAGCCAATGGATTTAATCTATCCTGAAGTTTTTGAATAATATTTCAAATAGAGTGATTTTCATCAGGTGCAATGTGATAAGTTCTTCCTGTAGTAGTCGTGAGAGAAGACACAATTTTCATTATGTGTTTGTATAGAATCCAACATACATCTAAAGGTTTTGGCCATATATATGATGCACTTGGGCCATGAGGATGCATAAACATAATTTTATAGTCATCGTTTTCCTTGCAGCATTCCAAAATCTTTCTAATCCACCAATTAATTCCATGTGCGCAATTGTATTGTTTATTGTGGAGTGTAAGTGGTCGGATGGTTTTTTCGAATCCCATATTAGCAACAAATGTTATTGAGGAACCTAACACCCTGGAAACCAATAATTGTTTTTTTTTTGTTTTTTTTTTATAAGTACAAAGCTGTGATTGGACCTCGTTCCTGTAATCGTATCTGACATGTCGTACCTCTCTGCTAATTGACAGTTGGAAAGTTCAACTTCAGATTTTGCCACAAAAAAAAGTTTCGATTCCTATAACAGTTTCTTTTGCAAATTTATACAAGCATTCAATATTGAATCTTCATATGGATGCTGAAGGCTTGCTTTGGTGGACATATGCTTTATGGCGCCACCTATACCATCACAAGCTCCTTTGCCCAGACAAGAGGCAAAAAAAATGCTACTCAGCCTTCACACCATGGTCTTCTTAATGATGACAGAGATTGACAAAGTTTTTATAATTTTTATACTGGGCTGACGATTCATCACTGAAATACTTAATGTGTTTAATTTGTGGTACTTGCATAATTAAATGAATAACAATTACCTTTTGGAAAGTCCAAAATGTTGTAGTGTCATGAATCAAATGGTCACTTATTACGCGCACAGAGAAATAGATTTCACAGTATCACTAACAGTAGCCTTCCTATAGGCTAGAAAGAAATGAACTGTCACCTATTCCTTTTTCCAGTGAAAACTTTGTATAGCATTTTGTATGATGCAGGTATAGTTTTCAGAAAAATCAGCCACAATAATAGCAGTATATTTACCCAATTCATCCTTTGTTTTTTTAATACTGACTTCGAGCTTTTCTAAAAAAGTGATGCACACATAAAGCAGATAGTCTATATTATACATACATACATACATATCACTAAGCTGTTCTCTGAGATTCAGAGGTTAGCTCCAAAAAGAAATACAAACTTCCAGATATTTTTACTTATTGTTGTCGTACCAAACTTCTCCATTTACATCGATCTTGACATACAACTCGTGCTTCACTGATATCCATTACACGCCATACACAAGATCTTTTATACTTCATACTCATAATCTTTTTCTCATGCAGACACTCCTGAATCTGATCCACCCATGTCTTCCTTGGCCTTCCTCTGCCATTCCTTCCTGCCACTTGGGTTGAAAAGATTTTCTTAGTAAGCATTTCATCACTCATTCTTTCAACATGGCCAAACCACCGAAGCATATTGGTCTCCACCTTGCTAACAACATTTTGCTTTACATCACACAACTGAAATACATCTTCATTCCTCACACAATCAGATTGTGTCTTACCACAAACCCCACGTAAGTAACGCATTTCTCCAGCACACAAACGACTCCTATGTTTCTTCTGCAGTACCCAGGTTTCACTGCCATACATCAGAGTAGGAACAATTACTGTTTCATACACAGCCATGCGGGACTCTCTAGAGAACCCATCATTCCTGTGAAAACCTCCCAGAGCAGCTATGACTTTCAAAGAATTCACTCGTACTACTGATTTCACCATCCAACTTGTTCTCTCTGTCAAACATGCTTCCTAAATACACAAACTCACTCACCTGGTCAATCACTGTGCCATTTATACTTACATTACATTCAGTGCTACCCATTCCTCTCTCAAACAGCATAACTTTGGTTTTTCCTTTATTTACACTCAGTTTGAATTTCATGCAAACTTCGTGCATCCGAGTCAGCATACTCTGCAACTCACTTTTGCTCTCTGCCAACAGGACAGTGTCATAAGCATACAGCAATCTGCACACACGGATATCACCAAGACATAAACCACTATTATCTATTTTCGCATCACGCATGCATGCATCCATAAATATATTAAACAGCCATGGTGACATTACACAACCTTGTCTAACTCCTGCACCAATGGAAAACCATTTTGATAAAACACCATTCACTCGTACACAAGCTCTACTACCAGCATACATGGCTTTTACACTATTAAGTAGATTCCCAGTAACACCATATTCATTCAATGCCTTCCACAAAAGTGTCCTATTCACTCGGTCGTAAGTTTTCTCTAAATCTATGAAGGCAGTAAAAACTTTCTTCCCAACAGCCAGATACTTTTCAATCATCGTGCGTAATGCAAAAATCTGCTTAGTGTAGCCTTTACCAGGCATAAAACCACTCTGAACATCCCACACTTTCAATGATGTAAGACCCCGTACTTTTTCAATAGCAACCTTACCAAACACTTTCCCTGGCACACTCAGTAGGCTAATACCACAATAGTTCTTGCATTCAGTCTGATCACCTTTTCCCTTATACAAGGGAATAATGATAGCTTCCTTCCAATCCCGAGGGACCATTCCTAACTCCCAGCACAACTGGCAAATTTCAGTTAACCAGTCAATTATAGAGTCACCACCATACTTCAACATCTCTGCAGTTATGCCATCGACTCCCAGAGCCTTACCATTCTGAAGAGATTTTAGAGCTTTACACACTTCTTCTCTTGAGATCCCTCCTGTGCTTTCATCCTGCATTGTGACATCACCTGCGTCTGCCTCAGAATCATCTTTGCTTTCCTGATCTAATAACTCACAGAAGTATTCACCCCATCTGTCACTTAACTCATTGGGCTCCCATATCATTTCCCCAATCTCATTCTTCACACAACTTACAACTTTGTTTCCCCTATTTTTCCTGAGTCTCATGTACTTCCAGAAGGACTTCCTATCTTTCCAAAAAGCCAGTTCATGCCTTTCCACTTTCTCCTTTCTATCTTTTGCCTTACTGTGGCGAACCAGCTTAGCAGCTTCACCCTTCTTACAGTGATATTCATTAACAGAGACTCTACCTTGCAACAAACCCAAATAGGCTTCCTTCTTTCTCTTTACTGCCTCTTCAATCTCCCTATTCCACCAAGCATCACCTCTATTGTTACCCACTATTGTGGTGCCACAGACCTCTTTAGCAGCAGAGACAACACAGTTCTTAAAACATTCCCACTTCTTTTCTACATCCCTCTCACCAGACTTCAGATCCTTCAGTTGTTCTCTGAGTAAGTCAGAATACAGCTGATGCTCTTCAAGGAGCCTATCAACCTTTATTCTTTCTATCCTGGGTCTCTTTCTTTTCCTTTTCCTCCAACCAACATTAAGTTTCACTCGTGACACTACCAAGTAATGATCAGAACTAACATCCGCACCTCTCATCACACGGGTGTCAACAACTAAGTGTTTCAAACGCTGATCGTAGACAACAAAATCTATCACACTCTTTTGACCAAGAGTACGATTTTTCCAAGTATATGTGTGGATATACTTGTGGTTGAAAAATGTATTAGATACACACAAACCATTCTCAATGCAGAGTTCAATTAATCTTTCACCATTATCATTCACACAAGGATCATTAAACTTACCCAGAACATTGTCAGAAATTGCATTCTGCACACCTACTCTAGCATTGAAATCCCCTGCTATTATAACTTTTTCTTTAGCACCAAACTGGCTCAAAACAGCTTTTAGCTCATTCCAGAAATCTTCTTTCTTATCAGAAGGTTCTTAGTCACAAGGAGCATACACTACAACAAGTACAATTCTCTGAAGTTTCACTTTCAAATGAATCCAGAGAATTCTCTCACTTACGCAACTATAGTGAATCAAGTTGTTCTTCATCTTTTCCCTTAAAATCACACCTACACCAGCCTGTCCTCTCATATTATCCAATACTCCAGACCACACACTCACCGTGCCATTTACTTCTTCTACCCCAATTTCCTTCTTTTTGGTTTCACTTACACACAGCACATCCAGTCTATACTTATTCATCTCCTCAATCACCTCACTGATCTTGCCATTTATACCTCTAGTATTCCATACACCAATATTACATTCACTCAGCCGAGATCTCTTTCTCATACGCCGTTTAGAAAGTCCAGGTCGATTCCGTGGTGGACCGTCCTTCTCAAGTGTGGTAGATCCACCATATCCCACACTTGAGTCATTCTTAATATTTATTTTTGTCTTTTTAATCAGGTAAGTACATCAGTGTGGGGGTACTTATGTCAACCTAAGGATTCTGGAACAAAACCCAGTGAGTTGGGGTCTTTTTGCCAATGTCACACAGAACTAGCTTGTACCTCTCCAAGATTCACAGAGGCCCTAGTTGCTGTTGTGTGTGCCATTGTTACCACGGAGAGCCCCGAGGAGGCAAACCCATCGCTCACTACGACCGCCCGCAGTCTATATTATCAATCAACAAAATAATTGTGATGGATGTAATACTGTTTCACACGTTATTCGAGAAGTTGAACACCTGCGGGAACATGTTATATATAACGAAATGCATTAGAACTTTAAGTTTTCAAATAATGGAATTCATTAATATGCACTTGCCTGGTTTCAGTTCTGTTGCATAATTCACATCGGATTATTGTTGTAGCATTTAATCTTTTTCATTTTATTTGGAAAGGTTGCATGTATGATGAATAGTGTGAGGTGAAATCTTGAGCTGAAGAAAAAACTTGCACTGAAGTAAAATCTTGTACTGAAGTAAAATTATGATTACAAGTAAAATCGTGAACAGAAAGAAAAACACGAACAGCAGTAAAAAACTCGTAACTCAAATCCTATTGTTAAGATTAAATGTAACAATAGGTAACGATTCTTGTGAAAATCCGTTTATTTTGGCGTAATATACGGTAAAGAAACTTGCAAGCTTTCACTACCAACGGGTAGCTTCTTCAGGCTGGAATAACATCTAAAGAATATATACAAGCTATATATTCTTTAGACAATAGGGTTTGATTTTAATATAAGCTCACTGTCACAAGATTTCTTCATTCAAATATTATCATTTCACCCCTTCTTGTTGCATGGTGTTTTCTTCGTTGTTGGCTCATAGAATGTTCCTTTGCTTTGTGCTGTCCACGGTGACAACCAGTTACGAGTTTTTTACTGCTGTTCGTGTTTTTCCTTCTGTTCACGATTTTACTTCTAATCATAATTTTACTTCAGTACAAGATTTTACTTCAGTGCAAATCTTTACTTCAGCTCAAGATTTCACCTCACACTATCCATCATACATGCAACCTTTCCGAATAAAATGAAGAAGATTAAACGCTACAACAATAGTCCAATGTGAATTATGCAACAGAACTGAAACCAGGTAATGCATATTAATTACTTTAATTCCATTATTTGAAAATTTAAAGTTCTAACGCATTTCGTTGTATATAACATGATCCTGCAGGTAGTCAACTTCTCGAATAACGTGTGAAACAGTGTTACATCCATCACAATTATTTTGTTGACATAATAAAGAGTAAGATAAGCCACAAATTAATGGTTCGATTGGTTCATTTAGCAAACTAACAGAACGTAAGTCGTAAAGCAGATAGTTTCGTAACTAAATTGTCAACAAATTTATCAACTGATGTAATAACTGTTTTCAATACTGAACCATCAGTTTTCACCCACTGTTTGTAAGTAATTTCATTGATCATTTCTAATTCATTGGAAAAGCATTACTTCTTCTTTAAGAATTTCTGGAGATGGACAATGCACCATACACTTTGGCCATATATATGATGCATGGTGCACCCCTGTGCACCATACACTTTTCTGATTCAGTGCAACAAACTAGCTTTTTTAGCAATATGTAGTCACTGATATGGATAGCATGAAGCATGAGTTTAATGTTCTGATGGTACATACAAACACACACCGAATGAATACCTTTGCTTCCAACAGTCACACATTCTCTTGGACGTAGTGAGAAAAATTTAGACAGTCCAATTTTTAATTCATTATGTTGTTATTTAAATACAACATACAATTCTTTCAAATTATACGAAATCAATCTTTTTTGTTTTAATACTCTCCCATTTTCACTTGGAACAGATATGCAATTTTTTTCCAGGGCACATATGACTGTTGTTATCATCATCACAATAAAAATTAGTGACCTTCTCTATGGTATCAGAACTTAATTTAGCACTTTTCCTTCCACTAGGCATTGATGACATCCCTTCTGTTTCTTTTAATTTTCTTGCTTTTTTACTAAATGCTCTGTAGTGTTGAAACAAGTCTTTGCATGCTGGATTGTCCATGAATCTGGAACTAATGTCAGAATTTGAACCTTTTCTTTAAATGATGCATTTATAAACTTACTCAATAATTTTTCCATCATAGATATGCAGCCTGGACAAGTTATGTCTTTTGAATTGTGTGGCTTGCTAATAGTTTCAACACCTAATACTGCAGCTGCTTTAGTAGCAACACAGTTACTTAATTTCTCAACTTTAATGTGCATGTAACCAAGTTTTCTCTTAGAGTTAAATCTACAGACCTTTATTGGTGATAAATCCAACACTTCACAGCTTTTATTCAATTGTTCCATCACTATTGTGGTTTCACTATAATCTTGATCACTGGTGACTTCCATGTCAGCAGGTATCTCTGACTCACTAACTGAAGAATGCAATGAAGAATAACAAGAAATGCATAGTTTTTCTTGGAATGAGTGCTTCTGGATTTGTCATGGACAAATTCAGCAAAATTGGTTTCAGTGATTTTGCTGGGATGTTTATTAAATGGATCACAACAAACTTTCTGCCTTAAACTGTACCGTTTTAGATATTCATAATTGTGAACCTTGCAGATACTTCCACACACAAACATTTTTATCTGCAATTAGACTTTGTAATCTCCTTTTTAATAATTCCAAATTTTTTGAAGACATTGTAAGCACAGGAATAAACTCAGTATTCAATGATGCACTGAGTTTCTTGCATACAAAACATCCCATCTCTACTGCATAAAACTAAGCTGTACTGAAATAATCATACAACACAACACTGTTTGTTGACTGAACAAACTTCTCTGAACACTTAAGCACAAATGAGCTCTGAAAGGAATAGCCAAGTTCCTCAAATAGCAAATGATGTAATATTGCATCATACTTTGACTTCGCCCAATCAGAAAACAGATGATGCAACACAAGCAATCATTTAAGGATTTTCATGAAAATTGCTATTACTGGTATTTAACAGAATTGTCTGTGCATAGTAAACACCTTTTTTATATTTCTAATTAAGATAATAAAATATAAGAATGCTGACTGTGTGGTTTTGAGGAAGCTTTGTAATTAGCATATTCCAGTACCAGGGATTTTTATACCTTGAATCCTATGTGTACAACAGCTATTTTTCCAGTTATTACATAATACTACCATCCTCATTTTTTCCTACTTCAAGCACACATATTAGTTAGTGTTACTAAGTTTCAGAAAAAAATATTATGTGCCATTTTGTTTACGACCATTACAGTTAACTATTAATCTGAAGGTGATTTTTGCACTTTTCATATAATAAACATATTAAAATGTAAATTTACTATTGTTTTGATATGACATATACACTCCCAATATAAATAGCTTCAAATTGGTACCAGAATTATTGGATTTGAACCATTAGTTGTCGGGTTATTAGAATTATTGATATTGGTGTAGAATCCAAGATGGTCAAATGACCATTTTTCAAATGCCTGTGTCTCGGCCATTATTGGGCAAAATATTTTCCAAATTCAGATTTGGGGGTTTCACTACCAATATGTATCTATGGTAAAAAAAAAATCTGCTACCATGGTGCAACAAGATTTTCTTATAATGGGTGTCTTCATGTATTGAAATGACCCACTATCATAATTCCTTCAAAAAGCAAAATGATAGAAAAAGAAGGGACAGAACTGCATCTAAGGATGCAACATCACAACAGATGCTTAAAAAACTTTATGTTTAACTTTCATAAACAAAACATAAAAATCTTATTCGGTCACAGTAATATAAATACTGTGCAGATGTTATTTTCAGAAAAATCACTTCATGAAACAAGCAAAGTTTACTTGAACTTTAACTAGAGGAACATGTTTTTATTTGCAGTTTACGATGAAAGACGCCGCTACATCTGACAGTCTCACTTCCTTGCTGTTTGCCAACAATGGGTAGAGGTAAGCCCGTTCACTTCTTTGACAATTTTTATTTTGAATGGTTCTTGCCAAGCTTTATATTAAATATATATATATATAACGTGAATGTTATATTCAAATTAATCGGAAACTTGAGACTTGGTCGTCCTGGGTGGTATAGTGGTTAGCATACCAGGGGCTATCTAGGAGACGTGGGTTCGATTCCCTCTCCAGGACGACGTAATTTTCAAGTTTTCGGATGTTATCTGACTTACCATCCTTGTCAGATTTGTACCAAAAAATGGATTGTCATCTTCAAAATTTGTAATTTATATATATATTTCAAGGAATTATTTGTATACCACAGAATGCTGATAAACCTTGACTCAGGCCATCTTGCTTTGACACATTAGTCATGAAGAAAGGACAACCATCCAAACCAATAACGAAGGTCACTGACTGAATGAAGGTTTCATATCGCGGGGAAATCCTGCAGCTCATGTACGCTTATTGGCTGATAGAATGAGTGGTGTTTTGCTACGTTACAGTACAGCGCCATTTATTCGGACACTGATTATACAGATCGTGGTCACCTGTTTTGTTTTGTTTTTATTTATTACGTGTGCATACACACAGACTTTTTCATCACCCTGTATATGTTTTTTTTATTATTACGAGTACATATACACAGAAACTTTTTAATCACCCTGTATATTTTCAAAGATGAAGCTGGTTCAACTCGGGCCGCACATGACGTGTCAGCTACAATTTGCAACCCAAAGAGTGCATGAGTTTTTGGGAGGCAGTTTCCCCTACGCAAGTGAGAAGGAGGCCAAGTCAACAGTGACAAATTGCTAGAATTCCAAAAAGTCCCCCTCCTCACTACATTTCCCCCTATTATTTACAGTTGAGAAGGTGGCTAAGCCAATCAAACGCAGCTTCGCAATTAATTACTCTTTTAGTCTTTCCAGTTTAAACCATTCCATTCTGAAGCGTGCTGCTTCTTTGGACATGTTTTTATTCCTTGCACAGAAATGTCTGCAAAATAAAAATGTGTGGTTCTATCAATGAGTGATAAAGTAGAAATAATTAAAAAGTTGAAGAACGGTGTATTGTGTGCAAAATTAGCAGCAGATTATTGTGATGGAGCATCAACAATATCTGACATACAGAGGAACAGTGAAAGCATTTAAAATTTTGTTTCTCATTAAGAGTAGATTTTAAGTACTTTGTACTCATATACACTGTTTCTCACGTTATGATTAACCATATATCAACGGGTCAATCCTCTATTGCCTCCCGTCAAAATTTCAAACCATTCATGATAAAAATTATAAGTTGTAATAAAACATCTATTGAAAACAGAATCTTTAAGCATAACTTACGTTTTATATCGGATGCATATTGCTAATTGATAGTCTGACGAACTCATAATCCTGTTCAGGCTGTTATTTCATTGTCTGTCGTAATGCAATGTCTCTTCAAATTTTGTAGCTTTTCCAATGTGAAGTCAATATAGGTCATTTTGAAGTCAAACATGAAGAAAATTGAAGATAATGACAAAGAAATTAAATTTCAAATGAACAAAGGAAGATTTTTAATACGAATTCTAAAAAGGACAAAGCGGGATGATCCCGACGGTAGAATTTATCGAAGTATGTTAAAATCAATAAAATCACATGAAGCAGGCTTATAATGTACTTATGCTTTCAACTTATGTATGTAGGTTGACTATTGAAATATCTTTAAAAAGTTTAAAAACACAATAAAAGAACCTGTCATGAAGCAAGTCGAAGTACGAGAGACCCTCAATGGCGGGAGTTGAAATCGATGACACATACGTTCCTTTCCCAACCAGTTTCGACTGTATAAACTTCAGTCATTATCAAGGAATGTCATCCAGTGCATCTGCACCTGTTCATCAATGTTTGATTAGGCTTTACGTCGGTGTTTCTACATGTCAGAGAGATTGCGCACGCACATGGCGGGATATGACATTTTGGTCTGAAAGTGCCATCTATCGTGTTTTTAAAGTCGGTTTGGTATTCTTTAGATATTATTTTCTTTCCTTTCATCTTTGGAAAGAAAATAATATCTAAAGAATACCAAACCGACCTTAAAAACATGATAGATGGCACTTTCAGACCAAAATTTCATATCCCACCATGTGCATGCGCAATCTCTCTGACGTGTAGAAACACGGACGTAAAGCTTTATCAAACATTGATGAACAGGTGCAGATGCACTGGATGACATACCTTGATAATGACTGAAGTTATTACAGTTGAAACCGGTCGGGAAAGGAAGGTATGTGTTATTGATGTCAACTCCCGTCATTGTTCCCCGTTTGCATTTTATGGTTTATCATACTTCGACTTGTTTCATGACAGGTTCTTTTATTGTGTTTTTAAACTTTTTAAAGATATTTCTATAGTCAACCTACATAAGTTGAAAGCATAAGTACACTACAAGCCTAATTTATGCAATTTTACTGATTTTAACATACTTCGATAAATTCTACAGTCGGACTTATCTCGCTTTGTCCTTTTTAGAATGTTTTAAAAAAACTTCCTTTGTTCATTCGAAATTTAATTTCTTTGCCACTATCTTCAATTTTCTTCATGTTTGACTTCAAAATGACCTTATTTGACTTCACATTGGAAAAGCTACAAAATTTGAAAAGACATTGCATTATGACAGACAATGAAATAACAGCCTGAACAGGATTATAAGTTCGTCAGACTATCAATCAGCAATATGCATCTGATATAAAACGTAAGTTATGCTTAAAGATTCTGTTTTTAATAGATGTTTTATTACAACTTATAATTTTTATCATGAATGGTTTGAAAATTTGATGGGAGGCAATAGAGGATTGACCTGTCGATATATAGTTAATCATAACGTGAGAAACAGTGTATATGAGTACAAAGTACTTAAAATCCACTCTTAATCATTTAGAAAACATATTTCATATATGTCATATATTATATGAACATGTAAGGTCAGGTGATGCGTAACATCACAGCCTCTCCTTGACAAATGTCAATCCCGCCTTCTCGTGGTGCATCTTATTCCCACTAAAGGGGCTCTGACGACCGCCAATAGTGGTATAACTATACCATCGGGATTAGAGGAAATGCTATCCCACACTCACCAACTCGCTTGGCCAGCGTGGTGAGTTATGGCCAAACCCCTCCAAAATGACTCCACAACTTAAATCTTGGCCCTCAGTCTCCGGCAGGTGGAATGTACCTGGCCAAGGCAGCAGCCAGTGTGACATGACGGCAGAGGGTGCTAAGAATCCCCGGAGGACCGGACTAGGCTGCCCTCTGATGCTGACCTTGGCTACGTATAATGGACGCTCCCTATTTTCTGATTCAATGCTTCTTGAATTGGAAGAGGAACTACAAAGGATCAAGTGGGACATCGGCGGGCTAAGTGAGGTAAGGAGAAAAGGAGAAGATCTCATTGAACTGAAAAGTGGACATCTTTTCTACTATCGTGGGAGAGATACTGGCAGAACTAGTGGTGTTGGATTTATAATAAACAAGAAACTGAAGGATAAAGTTGTAGAAGTTGAAAGTTCCTCTGACAGAGCTGCATGACTTGTTATCTAACTCTCGAGAAGATACCAGGCTCAGATTATTCAAACTTATGCACCCACCACAAGTCATCCTGAAGAAGAAATTGAAGAATTTTATGAGGAAATTCATCATCTAAATAATAAAGGTAAGCAGCACTTGAAGATAATTATGGGAGATTTCAATGCAAAAATAGGGCAACAGCAACAGAATGAAACTTCAGTAGGTAAATTCAGTCATGGCAACAGAAACCAGCGTGGAAATACTCTCGTTGAGTTTGCAGAGGTAGAAGGGTTTTTCATCTTGAACTCCTTTTTCAAGAAAAAGCCACACAGGAAATGGACATGGAGACATCCAAATAGGATGACAAGTGAAATTGATTTTATTATGAGTAACAAAAAATTTGTCATAGAAGACTGCAGTGTGCTAAACAAGTTCAACACAGGTAGTGACCATAGATTGGTGAGATGCAAGATGCACCTCAATACTAAACTTGAATGTGGCAAGCTCATAAGACAAACAAAACGTATTGACATAACCAACCTTAAAAAACACCATAATACCTTCAAGTTGTAACTGAAGAACAGATTATCTGCTTTAGAAGGCCTAACATCGGAAGAAGTGGATATTTCTGAAGTTAACAGAAAAGTAACCAAAGCTCTTATGGAAACAGTAACAAAATTAGCTGGGTCTAAGAACAAGTTGCATGTGAACAAATTATCAGGAAAAACCAAAATGTTGATGCAAAACAGAAGAGAGATGGGGACAACTAAAGAAGATGTGACTTCCAAAGGGGAATATATAGAGCTATGCAAGACAGTATGAAAAAGTATCACTGAAGACGTAAGGAAATTCAACTGTGAACTAGTGAGGAAAGCAATTGAAAACAACCAAAGCCTAAAGATTGCAAAGGGACATCTCAGTAAGGGAAGAAAACAGATTATGGCACTGCGAAAAGAAGATGGTTCTGTAACAAGAAATAGAGGCGAAATTTTGACAAGAGTGAAAGATTTCTACTCCAAATTATATGAAAGGGATGATACATGTACTCCAGACATCATGAAAGGTACCAGTACCAGAGTTCTTCCAGTCCTCCCAGCAGAAGTTGCACATGCAATCAAGAACATGAAGAGGGGGAAAGCTCCAGGAGAAGATGGAATTACTGTAGACATCATACAAGAAGCAAGTGGAGAAATCGAAACAGTACTCGCCCAAATTTTCACTCGATGCCTTAATGAAGGGAAGATTCCTGAGGATTGGAACAAAGCTACAATGATCCTGCTACATAAAAAAGGTGGCATTGAGGATCTCAGGAACTACAGACCTATCAGCCTCCTATCAGTGGTTTATAAAACCTTTACTAAAGTTCTTTCACACCGTTTGAAGGTAACACTGAACTTTGCTCAACCGAGAGAACAAGCTAGATTCAGGAGTGGCTACTGCACAATAGATCATATCCACGTATTGAGAGAACTAATTGAAAGAGCGAAGAAATATGAACTTCCATTGTGCACGGCTTTTATCGATTATGAAAAAGCCTTTGATTCGGTGAAACCATCAGCAGTTACAATGGCTCTGAAATCCTGCAGTATTGAAGATGCATACATTAATATTATTAATAACATCTATGAAACTGCGAGTGCAAAGATTTGGCTGTTTGAAAGTACAACACACATAAAAATTGGAAAGGGAGTGAGACAAGGTGACAACATATCTCCGAAGCTCTTTAATGCCACATTGGAAAATGTCTTTCAATCACTGAACTGGGAAAACAAAGGGATAAAGATTAATGGAGATTATCTAACACACCTTTGTTTTGCTGATGACATAGCCATTTTTGCAACTACCCCATCAGAGCAGCAGAGTATGATCCAGGAATTTGCTGACAAGAGTAAAGAAGTGGGATTAAAAATGAATTTTCAGAAGACAAAAATGATGTTCAATGCTTTTACAAGAAATGAAGATTTATCGATTGATGGAGAAAAGCTTGAGATAACAGACATGTACCTTTATCTTGGACAGCAGATATCAAGTGAGGGTCACATTGATGAAGAAATTAATTGGCGTACAAAACTTGCCTGGAGAGCTTTTGGAAGAAACAGCATAATTTTCAAGAGCAATATGCCATTATGTCTTAAAAGAAAAGTGTTTGATCAATGCATCCTTCCAGTGCTTACGTATGGTGCAGAGACGTGGACCTTAACTAAAAGAAACATACAAAGGCTGCAGACAACTCAAAGTAGCATGGAGAGGTGCATGCTTGGTGTAACCAGGAGAGATAAGAAGAGGAACTCGTGGATTCAAAAAATGACAAGAGTGGAAGACATCATGATCAGAGTTAAATCCCTGAAATGGCAATGGGCTGGACATACTGCCAGAAGGACAGACCATCAATGGACAGCTGAAATTTTAGATTGGATTCCAAGGGACAGGAAAAGACCCAGAAGAAGACCACGTGGGAGATGGGTGGATGAAATTCGAAAGTATGCGGGAGTGACATGGAGGAGACTGGCACAAGACAGATCGTTGTGAAGGAAACTCGGGGAGACCTTCGTCCAGCAGTGGAGTGATAATGGTTGACAATGATGATGATGATGATGATATGAACATATACTGTTCAAAATTTTGTTTCTCCTTTGGAGAAAGGGTCTGCGAAAGTGAAAACAATGAAACATTCCAACAACCAAAAATTGGAAGATGCTGTTTACATGTTGTTTATACAGAAGCATTCTTCAGATCAGCCAATTTCTGGCCCTATGTTTTGAGAAAAGACTCTTCTACTTAATGGAAAAATTGAAGGAGATTTGGAATTTCAAGCAAGTTCTGGTTGGCTTAGGTGTTTTAAAGATCAACAAGGAATTCATGAGACAGAAATCCACGTTGAGAAACTTTCTGCAAATTCAGAAGAAGCAGACAAATTTGTGCAAGAACTAAGATTTTTTATAAAGCAAGAAAATTATGATTTAAATTTCATCTACAATGCTGATGAAACAAGGTTAAATTGGAAAAGTCCTCCTGCAAAAACATTGGCCTCGAGAAAGGATGCCGGAGCAGGCTACAAAAAGCGCAAAGAGAGAGTGACAATTCTTGCTTGTGCTAACGTTAGTGGAAAACACGGGCTCCCTTTGCTGCTCATTTGAAAATCCAAGAAACCTAGGGCTTTGAACAAAGTGAAAACATTGTCCAAAATTTATCCCAATCAGAGAAATGCATGGATGATTGTTCCAATTTTTATAGATTGATACGACAAAACCTTTATTCCCAAAGTAAAGGACTATCAGAGAATCACTGGCAAAGTAAGAAAAGTTTTACTGATTTTGGACAATGTGCTATCACATCCTTTGTCTGATATTTTAGAATGGGAAGGTGGCATGTTTAAAGTCATATTCCTGCTACTGAATGTGACATCAATTCACAGCCTATGGACCAGAGTGTGTTGGAAACATTAAAGTGATTGTATTAGGAAACAGCTAACTTTTTATGTCAGATGACTATGAAGAACAGGTTGTTCAATTTATAAAAGCATTTGACCTAAAAAGTGTTGCCTTGTGGTGGCTGATGCATGGCATTCCATGAAAGGCACCACTCTTTGCAAAGCATGGAATAACTTGCTGCAGAAGCTGAAAGCCGACAAGATCAAAAATGATTAAAACAATTTATTTGTTACCAACTTTAAAACAGATTCTGAGGTACTCTGAGTGCAATCTTCATGATGTAGAAGAATGGCTGAAGAGTGACGAGGAAAATCCAGGGTATCAACTTTTAATGGAAGAAGAAATCATTGAAGGGCTTGAAGCTGATGAAAAAAAAGAGGGCGATGATGAAGGACTGACCCATACAGACGCAGATGAAGAGCCTATGCATACCACAGCATTTGAGTGCTTCGAAAAAGTGATGAAATTAATGGACAGGCAAATGCACTTTTACTGACATAATACATTTAAAAAGAATGCAGGAGTCAGCAGCACGAAAACGAGTTTCATCTTTGAAGCAGAAAACGATAAATGAATTTTTCAATTAAAGAGGCAAAGTAAAAATTAATTACATACATACAGTATGTACTTACGTATTTCAATATGTTTTATAGCATGCAGTACATCATTTAATATACATAAATAATTTACACAAAGATTTAGTGAATACATACTGTAATTATTTTTGCATGTTTGTTTTTTGTTTTTGTGTTATTATGTACTATTTTTACAAAACATCCAAAGTTCTGGATTTTTGATTATCTGGATACTCCTGGTCCTCAATGATCCGGATAATTGGTGCTCTACTGAATTTTCATCAGCGGTATCGATTAATTTCACAAATTGCAAGGATTCAGTGATTCATAAGCTGCTGCTTCTATGCATAAAATGATTTTTTTCCCTAATAAAAAATATTTAAAAATCCATTTTTTCTTAAACTTTTCTCAAAAAATAAGGGTCATCTTATATACCAGTGCAATGAGTGTATCTCATATCCTGAAAAATATGGTACTTTAAAATTGTCTCCACAGAAGACAATTTTGCATTTTGTCTATGAAAGTTCTGCACAAATCGAAGAACTTGCAGCAGAAATAATGTATCCAGCACTAATGCGTTTGCACCCCCAGTTTGCTGCTGCATGTCTTAGTATCTGTTGTGATATTTCATTCAGAGATGCTCTTCTTTCCCTTCTTTCTCTATCACTTAGCTTTTAAAATGAATTATGATATTTCAAATTGCTATGTACAACATATGAGATATGTGCTTAAACTATATTTAACATCATTAACTCACGTTCGTATGGGTATGAAAGCGGGCACAAATACTGATGTCTAACACAAAAACAGGGACAGCTCATAAAAAGAACACATGCGTAGTAAGCAAATGATAAACATAAGAGTATAGTATATATATAACATTTTTTTAAAAACTCATTCAGTAGTTTTAATACAGCATACGTGCATACACATTCAAGGCAATAATAATTACCTTTGGTATACAAAATGTGGTGGGATTTTGACATGTTTTGAAAAAAAAAAATGCATCTCATATCCAAAAAAATATGGTAAATAAAACTAGCCAAAAAAAAGTTTCATGATACTTCTATTAAAAAAACTGGTGTACCATGCAAAATCAAAGCTGCAAAACTTTTGAGAGAGCTATTGCAATTAACAGAAATCAATAGATACAAGTGAATGATACAACATGAGTGACATAACATTATGCTTCAAGGTTTTAGACTATAACTACTGTACTACAAATAAATTATTAATACACTTACCTTAAGAACATTATTTCATGCATGAAATAGACATCTGTTAAAAATGCAGGGGGGGGGGTCATTTCATGCCAACTCAACACAGCACTCAACCCAACGTTCTCCGATTTAGATGAAATTCACACCAAAGCTAGATTCTTGTAAGAAAAAATTCTACGAAAAATGCAGATAGATTGTACAATTTACAGAAATTTTGTGGGCATTTAAAATTACAAAAATTCTAAAATTTTAGACATATGTACTACCTTGCCTTTTGATAGCAATAACTTATCTCCTATCAAATGTAGAGCTGTAAAATTGGCCTTGTTCTAAAGCATTTGTTTAGAGCTTTAATTTGATACAAAACATGGCATGAAAACAAAAACAAAAAATTTCAAGGTCATTAAATGGACCTTTGACCTTGAATTCTTAGAAAAAAAACTATTTTTTTAAACTTTTCTAAAAAATATATTTTAATTTCTTGAGCATTCTGTACATCATATCAAAATGTCATGCTAGGACATCAATGGGTTCAATAGGAATTAAATTGCAGTTAGATATGTATATTGCTGTTTATTTGTAAGAAAAAACAAACACACATGCATACTAAAGTTAAGATTACCTTTCAAAGAGTTTCTGAAAAAAATTCAACGAAAAATTTAGATAGATTGTACAATTTACAGAAATTTTGTGGGCATTCAAAGTTACAAAAATTCTAAAATTTGAGAGTAGATTTATTTAGAAAGAAGATCTAAATGATCATTAAGAACTCCTAAAAAGAGATGCTTTCAATTTCTTAATTTAAATAGTATAATAAGATGGGGTGAGTAAGTCCTTATATGATTTGTACTGAAAAGTATACTAAGTTCTTGCTAAACAAAAAGCATAGCAGTTCAAAAGCAATGCAGTGGCAAAAAATCAGTTTTCACAAGAGACAACTGCATATTCAGAAGCAGTGTTTAGTCAGTACTGCAGGAATTGGTATTTCTGGAATGTCTAAACTGTATCATCAGCAGATAATGTGTATGTTCTTCCATTTGCTGATCTTACATCTGCTATCTCATAAATATCAGTTTTATGCACAAGTAAAATGTCTGGCTTTTGACAATAATAATAGTAATATGTTTGTGATGGTCCATTTGGAAAGAAAACTGATTTTCACTTCATCAGTTTTTTCATATACAATGTATGGGGCGCACTGCCGATCGCATTCTTCACAATTTGCAAAAAAAAAAAGTTGTTTTGGTGAAAATATTGGCAATTACTTTTTTGTACTGTTACAAACTTAAAAAAAAAAAAGGCCAGAGTAACTTTTACAATGTACATTCAGTACACATCCAACCCACCATTTTCCTGCCTATGTGCAGGAGCTGTTTTCCTAATCGCCAGCTTAATTTTTGAATTTGGAGAATTTAAGAACATTCTCACTTGAATTTTGTTATCATCAATGGGTTTGAAAAAGTTGAACTTGCGAGTTCCTGGGGATTATCTTTGCATTATTGTATCATTTCCTTAAAAGACATTTTACTTCATTGTATTCCTCGCTTGTACAAAAAATTTTTTTGCAAGGTTGAATATTATCTTTGGACCACTCCTGTAACTAAAAGAGAGTCATAATTTGTGACATATAAGGTTGCTGCAAACTTGTCCATACTGTTAGACTTTTGATGGTTCCAGACAGTCCATCACAGACATCTTTTCCATGTAAAGTTGCATAAAAATGCCACTCTGTTGAAACAATTCCTGATGAATACATAAATTAATAACATTCTTCTTGTTTTTATAATCAGCAGCAGACCCAACAGAGAAATAAAAATATATACTTCAGAGAACCACTGAATCTGTCATTTAGAAATACCAACAGGTATCGCTGAAAAAGGTGAATTGCAGTTGTGTTTTGTTTAAGGCAATCTCAAATGGCAACAAAACTAATATGTGTGGTTAATTTCTTCTTTCTCATTTTTGAAATAAGCAACAAAATGTTGCATTGTTACTTGACTGATGTTCCAGAACTCCTGAGTTGCATCTTGCACAAGAAATGAGTAATTTTCAGTAAAATTGCATAAAACCAAAAATTCACCACATTTCAGCTTCATCAAACAGAAGTCATCACTATTTCCCCGTTTATAAGTGAGTCATGGAAAAATTATTATCGGCCGCCACAGGGAATCGAACACAGGGTCTTCCGGTTACACGCCAGACATGCTACCACTGCACCACAGTGGTCTCGAATTCCCTCAGACTCACATACGACTAACTGCCAAGCCACTTGGCAGGTTGCTTCTTGGAGCCCCACACAATGCTGGGGATTCACCAAAGATGGTAAGCAGCAACTGAACAAAATAACTAGGGGGTGAATGAATAAATAATACAGACAATTTGTCTGTATTAATTGAGAACGTGTCTGTATTAACTGAGAATTTGTCAGAATAATTAATACAGACAATTTGTTTGTATTAATTATTCATTTGCCCCCTAGTTATTTGTTCAGTTGCTGCTTACCATTTTTGGTGAATCCCCAGCATTGTGCAGGGCTCCAAGAAGCAACTTGCCAAGTGGCTTGGCAGTTAGTCGTATGTGAGTCTGGTGGAATTCGAAGCCGCTGTGGTACAGTGGTAGCATGTCTGGCGCATAACTGGAAGACCCTGGGTTCGATTCTCACTGGTGGACGATGAGAATTTTTTGTGACTCACTTATAAATGTGGAAAGAGCGATTACTTCTGTTTCATGTTCCTAATTCACATCAATTGTGAGGTGCAGTGGTAGCATGACTGGGGCTTGACTAGAAGACCCTGGGTTCAATTCCAGGTGGCGGCCGATGAGAATTTTTTCGTGACTCACTTATAAACGTGGAAAGAGCGATGACTTCTGTTTAATGTTCCTAATCCATGTCAATTGTCTGTATTAACATTTCAGCTTTGTCTTTCCAGGGCTTGAAAAATACCATGCCCGAGATGCCCGGGGCATGTAAATTATTGGCCTGGACAGGTAAACAAAAAATCTGGTTGCCCAATCCAGGCAAGTAAATTAAAAAATAAAAAAGTTTGGAACATAATTTCCTACTACAAGAAAAAAGACCATCATTGCATGCCATGTTTCATTTCACTGTTAATTACCAGAAGTTGTATTATTGTTATGGAGTGCCAAGGACAGAAGAATATCACTTCTTTAATTATATTATGCTGTAGGTTCAGAAATTGTAACCATATGTAGTTTTGCTCCAAATGTGGTTTATAATCAGCGATGGGATGCATGCCTCTGATGAAACTAGCTTCTGATGTTGAATAACAAAGGGCAAAAACTTTAACGAAAGGAACATGGCAGAATCACTAAATTTCTGAAATACCAATTTCATCATCATCATCTTATAACTTGGGATACATGCTTTTGTTCATTGAACATTCTGAATATAGACTCATAAAACATAAATGCAAAACATGCAAAAAAAGTTTGTCATATTTTTTTAATTAAAAAAAAAAATGAGGGTTCTGATTTACTGTCTTAAAAGATGAATTTTTCTGGGAATCCAGCATTTACTACCTGCACAGGTAAATAATTTCTGCACATGCCCAGCTGGGCATAAAACTTTTCAGATATTTTTCAAGCCCTGTCTTTAGATCACTCTGAAACTTTGACTGCTCAGTGGCTATAAAGGAATGTTCAAATATAATATTTAATTTTTCAATAAAAATGCTAATAAAATTGTTACTTAATTTTGTTATACATTCTAGATTTGTTCTATCAGTCACTATTCATTATTTCTATGTGATTTCATCTATGTTATTTTGTCGAACAATTCCCTTAAGTGCTCATCCTGCCTAGAACTTCTAGGGTTCACTGAACCAAAACCAAAAGTGACCATCCACTCAGGAATATGAAACCAAAAGCAACTACCCAGTGATGGATGAACAACCAAAAGCAACTACTCAGTGATGGATGAACAACCAAAAGTGATCATCCACTGAAAAATTTGAAACCAAAATTGAGCATAAACTGCAAAGGAGAAGTATAACATTTTTAACCTACAATTTTTCCCCCTAGACTTCATACATTCACTAAATCACATTATACGAAACTATAGGGGTTTTACAAATATTGCACACAGTTTTTATGAATTTTAAATTATTAGGTGTCAATCAAAAAGAAAACTGCAAAAGGAAAATAAATAAAAACAAATTTGTTAGCATTATTTCAAAAAAAAAAAAAAAAAATCCGCTATTGCTGAGTTGCATTCTTTAAAGGATTATTTTTTGAAATATGCTAAATTTCATATTAAAATTCAAAATTTAGGTTCAAGTACATATTAAAACAGTAGTCTAGTTTATTGTGTATGCGATAAAATACATTCTTTCTAGAAAGCATCCCTACATCAATATGTTTGTTGTACATGTTTAAAGAGTATCTCAGTGTTCAAAGACAAAATAAATGTAAATTTAAATTTATTTCAGTGTTTCAAGATTTTATAAGTAGAGAACCCATTATAAAATTTTAACAATATGTAAACAACAATTCATTGATAAAAAATGAATTGTTGTTTATATGCAATTCAAGGTCAAAAGTTAATTTTAATGACCTTGAAAGTATTTTTTTCAATAAGACTATGTGTTACATATCAAATTAAAGCTCATAGAAATAGCTTTCCAACAAGACCAATTTTAACTGTGTAAGTTGAAAACAAACTGAGAAATAATAATTTTAAGAGATGATGGTAGCCCCAAATTGTACTTTTTTTCTAAGTTCAGAGCCTCACAGAGAAAGAACTGACTCTTTTTAGTCAAAATTTAAACAGATTTTTTTTTCTTATAGACATCTAACTGCATACCAAATTTCAATAAAATCAAAAGACGCAAGGCTGAAAATCATATTTTTCTGTGTTGATTTCATGTGAAATGACCCAGGGTTCATACTGATCTTTGGAAGTCCATTTGAGGAGTTTTCCAGGAGTTGACAATGATATTGGAACTTTTTACAGCTTGTTCAAATTTAAATTATCTGAAAATGCATGGTTTCTGACTGCTTAGCTACTTCTTGCTATATCAACAGACAAAAAGAGCAAACATTTTTCCTTTAATTTACAAAAAAAAAAAAAAATAATTTAAAATCAGAACTTTAATTTAGTTGCCATCTTTCACTTCCTGTAAGGTCATTTTCTCTGCCCACAGCTATGTTTTTACGCATTACTTTCATGTTAAGCAAAAGAAAATGGTTGCTTTACCTCTTGATATAGCAAGAAGTGGCTAAGAAGTAGGTAAATGCACCTTTTAAGCGACATTAAATATGAAAAATCAGTACTGCATTGTTCGCTCTGCAGTGAAAACAGTTTTATGGATCATGGATCATTTCTGGTGGTTCCAAACATTTTTGCCTATTGGACGGCAAGAATACATCCAAAAGATGTTGGAAAAAAAAAAAAACATCAGAGAAAAGCTGTAATATTCAAAACATCCCATAAACAATCCCCAAAATGTTTAATAGATGTGAGAAATTTTAAAACATGAAATAAACCTTAGATACAGTAGATGTTGAATAATATCATTTCAGAGAGATTTTCAATTTCCATAGTGAATACAGAGAATCCATAGCACTTGGGAGTGTCTGAAGCAATACTGAGGTATGTAATAAAGTTTTTCCAATCACAACTGTTGCTCATCCCATCAGGAGGAAAGGATCGGGTGCATGAAATGGGAAAGGTCAACTCAAAGTTGCTTCCAGCGTACAAAAGGAGAGTGTGAATTTCTGGAGAGGAAAAAAAATGTGTTTTTTTTTTTTTAAAGATGGGCAAGTTTTACTTTCTGCCTACTAAATGAGCAATGGAAGACATCGATAGTGTGAAGTGCAGTAATTTGTAGGCGTCAAATCTTTTATTCCAAGAGTCTGAAAGAAAATAAGGAGGAAAAGGAACTTATTTAATACTTCCCATAATCAAAACCAAGAAAGTGAATGTGGAAAAATCCATTCATGCATAAAATAAACTGAATTGAAAAATTAATGAAAATTACACAAGAATTAAATTAAAGCAAGTTCTTTCTGCTAAAATATGTTCAGTTTCAGTAATTTCCAAAACATTTAAATAGTAAGTCTTGCTATATATATAAATGCAAATGTTTCATGCTGCCTTTGATGATCTAGAATGAAAAGTACTTCATGAGAAAAAGGCAGAAATAATACATATACACACACACAAAAAAATGTATCTACTTTTCAATCACTCCAGAACTCCAGATCTTAATAACAAAATAAAGAAATTCCTGCCAGCTTTAAAGCAGAAAGAATTGGACATCCAATTGCAGGAAGGAGTAATTTACTGCATCGACTGTAACTGCGGACTCAGCTATATAGGAGAAACAGGGAGAAGTATTAAGGTCCGAATGAAAGAACACCAAGCAGCTATTAGGAACATTGGGAACAAAACAGGGCTAGACAGACATATACAAGCAAGTGGACACTCCATAAATTGGGACTCAGTGAAAATAATCGCCCACCAGTCAAACTTAGTAAAGAGGAAACTAGAAGAAGGGATCGAAATAGCAAGAAGAAGTACCACAATTAACGATAATTGCGGATGGACTCTTCCAATTGAGTGGCAGCAACTACTCCAGTGACATAGTCCTGATTATGTCACTGATGACGAACTAGGCTTTAGTTCGAAAATTTGACAACAAACTTTGATGAAAAATAACCTCTATAAGACCCGTAAAAAAGCTATTCCATAATAAATTGAAAAATTATTTCCCCATCATTAGACAAAACAAAAGAAAGTCTTACTACAACAAACAGTAGTTTATATATATTGTTTAACTATATCTGAAAACTTTCCTACACATAACTAATAGGTTAATGAATGAAACAGTTGAATAACAAATTTCAGGGAAAAGTCTTCACAGCATGTATGTTTTGCAGACAGCAGTATTGAAACATAATAAGCAATGAAAAAAAAATACAATAAAATAGAACTGAACAGGCATATAAGAGAAAATTGTGAATTCCTAAAAGTTATTAATAAAAAAAAAAAAAGAAAGTGGGGAGAAAAAAACTTGAAATAAAAAAATAAAAAAAGGTTCCATGTTGATCAGTGAGAAACTGTTAGCACTGAATGCAAGATAAGTCTAAATGGCACAGTGATTGACCAGGTGAAAAAGTTTGTATATTTGGAAAGCATGTTTGACACAGAGAGCATATTAGATCGTGAAATTATTTAGGTGAGTGAACTCTTCATTGAAAATTATAGCTGCTTCAGCAGGATTTCACAGAAATGATGGATTCTCAAAAGAGTCCCGAATGGTTGTGTATGAAAGTGTAATTGTTCCCACTCTGATGTACAGCAGGGAAATGTGGGTACTGCAGAAGAGATATAGGAGTTGTCTGTGTGCTGGAGAGATGCATTACTTATGGGGGGTTTGTGGTAATACATGCTCTGATCATGAGAAGAATGAAGATGTGTTGCAGATCTGTAATGTGAGGCAAAATGTTGTTAGTAAGGTGGAGACTAATATTCTTAGGTGGTTTGGCCATGTTGAAAGAATGAGTAATGAGAGGCTTACTAAGAGAATTTTTTCAGTGCAAGTGGCAGGAAAGAAAGGTAGAGAATGGCCAAAGAAATCTTGGGAGGACCAGATTCAGGAATGTCTGCTTGAGAAAAAGTTCATGAATGTGATGTACAAATGGTCTTGTGTACGTCATGTGATGGATGTCAGTGAAGCTCAAGCTGTGTGCCTAGATCACAGTAAATGGAAACATTTGATACACCAACAGTAAGTACATTCTAGTTCTACAAGTTAAACATTTATCAGGTAGTTTGTCTTTCCTTGAGGAGCTAACCTCTGAATTTCAGTGAACATCTTATTGATATGTATGTATATATAAATAAGAAAAATTATTTTGAATTTTAAATGAAGAACTATTTTGAAATTAATTGCTAGATCTTTCATGCTGGCTCCCAGCACATCCTCAGGTGAATTCTAAAACAGGTATCGTAAAAATTTGAAAAAGAGTCCACCGTGGAACGTTGCTTTTGTTTATATACATCGCGTTCAGCACACGAATGACTTCAAAAAACGTCACCATACTCTGACTTATGATTGTTGTGTCTTAATTGTTATTGGGTGAGTTCCGAAATTAAGTTCGAGTTATTGGTTTATTTGCTTCTTCTTGTTCGAAATTAACTGCATCCAAGTTGGAGGTATGAATCTGGGTATTTCATCGTTACAACATTTATCAGCGTTATTGACGATGTGTAAACTCTCCGCTAGCAAAGTCGCATTTTTGTTTTTGTGAGAAGAAATAACTCTTGCCTCATTCCACAGAGGGATGTGAGCTCCCTGGTTAACTAATCTTGCAAGTGCTGTAGAGTTTGAATGTGTTTTGACACTGTACTTGTGTTCCGCAATACGAAAGTTCAAATTCCTCATGGTGGATCCAATATAAATTCGATCTATGTCAACAGTATCCAGGGCCTGTAAAGGTATTTTGTAAACTCCGAATCTGTTATTACTCGGAATTGGGTCCCGATCTTTTTTGATAGTTGACATTAGGTTGTTTGTTTTAATTCCAAAATTCAAGTTGTATTTTTTACAGGAAGATTTAAGTATATTCATAACTTTCGGAATATAATCCAGTGACCCAACATATTTGCGTTGACTGGATTCTTTAGTTAATGTAGAAAAGTTTGTGATTCTTATTTTTCGATGGATCCGGTTTACAATATTTCTGGGGTACCCATATTTGTCTGCTATGGCATTTATTTCATTTAATTCTCGTCTCCTAGCAGTAACGCTTGAGCAATGTGTGTATGCTCTACGGATGAGAAACTGGAATGCAGATAGTTTATATGTATTAGGATGTGCTGAATAATATGGTATAATTGCTGATGTTGCACTGGGCTTGCGGTATACTGAAAAAGAAATAATTTGTGATATAGGGTTTCTCTTTAACAGAAAGTCTAAAAAGGGATAGTACAATTCTTTTCTAGTTCAACTGTAAAATTAATTGAGGTAATCTGCGAAGACAACAGTTCAGCAAATTTATATAAGGAATCTACGTCATGGTTCCAAAAGACAAGAATATCATCTATGTATCGTAGATATAGGCACGGAGCTACAGGAGTAAGTTGTAAAACTCTTTCCTCTAAATCTTGTAATACAATCTCTACCAGGAAAGGTGAGAGTGGGGAGCCCATAGGTGCTCCTTCCTTTTGTTGGTAAATGACATCTTGAAATTTGAAATAAGTTCTTTTGTAAACCAATTTCAGTGCTTCCAGGAAAGCTTGGATTTCCAGATCATTCATGGTTCCCAAGGATTGTAGTTTTTCTTCTATTAACTCATGTGCATATGTTATCGGTACACTTGGGAACAATGACTCGACGTCCAGTGACGCAAACCAAAATGGAGAGCTCCCTGGTACAAAGTCTTTAATTTTCTTTAAAGCTGCAACAGAACTGGGTACTGAATAGGTTGAATTAGAAGTTAAAGGTGATAACAATTGTACTAGAGCTTTTTCAAGCGGTCTCAGAGGGTTAGTGACACCTGAGACAAGTGGACGAATCGGGTAACCAACTTTGTGGATTTTTAGTCTTCCGAAAAATTCTGGTATTCTAGGTCCAATTGTTGGGTATAAAGTTCGGGTGAACGATGTAGGTAAATTACTATGATTTCTCAATCTGCTTAAAGCATTCACAGTTGCTGCTGTAGGATCTGATTTTATGACACTATGAGGAATTTTGTTGATGGCTTCTAAGACCTTAGTATGGTAATCCTTTCTATTCATAATAACGATTTTATTTGTTTTGTCGGCAGCTACTATTGCTATGTCAGGTTGATTTTTCAAGTTCTTGAGTTGAAATTGTTCCTTGGCAAATTGTGTATTGCGGTCCCTTATTGTACTTCTTTGTTTCAGGTTTGTGATAGCTTTTGCTATCTTGATTCTGACTGAGTCTTGATCAGAGGAAGGTAATGTACTGATGATATTTTCAACTTGAGGAATAGTTTTAAACAAATTAATATGCATCTTGGGAAAAGCGAATTTTGGGCCTCTTTGTAATGCTGAAGCTTGTAAGTCATTAAGTTGCAAGGAACTAAGGTTTACGTAGGTTGAATGGACTGACCGGTTAACTGGTTGATACATGGAATGCCTAGATTGTACTTCGTCAGCGACTAGATTTCGAAGTTTATGAATTTGACGACTCTCATAACGTTTTGCCTCTGTGCTGAAAGTGGCTAAGTAAGATATTAGTAGCCGATCTAAAATAATCGGATGGGTGGTCCTACAAAGGTGGGAGTAAGCCACATAAGCTTTTCGTGAAAGATAATCTATTAAACCTCTTTTTAGTCGAATTTCGGCGGATAGTCTTTTGGTCTGTGTTTGACATTGATCGAATACTGTTGACATAGATCGAATTTATATTAGATCCACCATGAGGAATTTGAACTTTCGTATTGCGGAACACAAGTACAGTGTCAAAACACATTCAAACTCTACAGCACTTGCAAGATTAGTTAACCAGGGAGCTCACATCCCTCTGTGGAATGAGGCAAGAGTTATTTCTTCTCACAAAAACAAAAATGCGACTTTGCTAGCGGAGAGTTTACACATCGTCAATAACGCTGATAAATGTTGTAACGATGAAATACCCAGATTCATACCTCCAACTTGGATGCAGTTAATTTCGAACAAGAAGAAGCAAATAAACCAATAACTCGAACTTGATTTCGGAACTCACCCAATAACAATTAAGACACAACAATCATAAGTCAGAGTATGGTGACGTTTTTTGAAGTCATTCGTATGCTGAACGCGATGTATATAAACAAAAGCGACGTTCCACGGTGGACTCTTTTTCAAATTTTTACGATACCTGTTTTAGAATTCACCTGAGGATGTGCTGGGAGCCAGCATGAAAGATCTAGTGATGTGATTTTGACTTTTAGCTTTTGATTCAGTGTAATAAAAAGGCAATTTTCCATCGTTAAATTTGAATTTCATCTTATATCGTGCAACGACGGCATTCTAGCAATTGATGTTATTGGCACGAATTTCGTCAACGACTTCAGTATTTTGAAATTGTAAATGAGTAAACTTTTTGAGCATAAATTCTTTTGCTGCACACCATTTTGGTCATTATTTGCCAACTGGCTACAATAGCTAGTCAAGGTCATACATACATACATATCATTAAGCTGTTCTCTGAGATTCAGAGGTTAGCTCCAAAAAGAAATACAAACTTCCAGATATTTTTACTTATTGTTGTCGTACCAAACTTCGCCATTTACAGCGATCTTGACATACAACTCGTGCTTCACTGATATCCATTACACGCCGTACACAAGATCTTTTATACTTCATACTCATAATCTTTTTCTCATGCAGACACTCCTGAATCTGATCTACCCATGTCTTCCTTGGCCTTTCTCTGCCTTTCCTTCCTGCCACTTGGGCTGAAAATATTTTCTTAGTAAGCATTTCATCACTCATTCTTTCAACATGGCCAAACCACCGAAGCATATTGGTCTCCACCTTGCTAACAACATTTTGCTTTACATCACACAACTGCAATACATCTTCATTCCTCACACAATCAGATCGTGTCTTGCTACAAACCCCACGTAAGTAACGCATTTCTCCAGCACACAAACGACTCCTATGTTTCTTCTGCAGTACCCAGGTTTCACTGCCATACATCAGAGTAGGAACAATTACTGTTTCATACACAGCCATGCGGGACTCTCTAGAGAACCCATCATTCCTGTGAAAACCTCCCAGAGCAGCTATGACTTTCAATGAAGAATTCACTCGCCTACTGATTTCACCATCCAACTTGTTCTCTCTGTCAAACATGCTTCCTAAATACACAAACTCACTCACCTGGTCAATCACAGTGCTACCCATTCCTCTCTCAAACACCATAACTTTGGTTTTTCCCTTATTTATACTCAGTTTGAATTTCATGCAAACTTCGTGCATCCGAGTCAACATACCCTGCAACTCACTTTTGCTCTCTACCAACAGGACAGTGTCATCAGCATACAGCAATCTGCACACACGGATATCACCAAGACATAAATCACTATTATCTATTTTGGCCTCACGCATGCATGCGTCCATAAATATATTAAACAGCCATGGTGACATTACACAACCTTGTCTAACTCCTGCACCAATGGAAAACCATTTTGATAAAACACCATTCACTTGTTCACAAGCTCTACTACCAGCATACATGGCTTTTACACTATTAAGTAGATTCCCAGTAACACCATATTCATCCAATACCTTCCACAAAAGTGTCCTATTGACTCGGTCGTAAGCTTTCTCTAAATCTATGAAGGCAGTAAAAACTTTCTTCCCAACAGCCAGATACTTTTCAATCATCATGCGTAATGGAAAAATCTGGTTAGTGCAGCCGTTACCAGGCATAAAACCACTCTGAACATCCCACACTTTCTCTGATGTAAGACCCCGTACTTTTTCAATAACAACCTTACCAAACACTTTCCCTGTCACACTCAGTAGGCTAATACCACGATAGTTCTTGCATTCAATCTGATCACCTTTTCCCTTATACAAGGGAACAATGATAGCATCCTTCCAATCCTGAGGGACCATTCCTAACTCCCAGCACAACTGGCAAATTTCAGTTAACCAGTCAATTATAGAGTCACCAACATACTTCAACATCTCTGCAGTTATGCCATCTGCTCCTGGAGCCTTACCATTCTGAAGAGATTTTAGAGCTTTACACACTTCTTCTCTTGAGATTTCTCCTGTGCTTTCATCCCTCATTGTGACATCATCTGCATCTGTCTCAGAATCATTTTTGCTCTCCTGATCTAATAACTCACAGAAGTATTCGCCCCATCTGTCACTTAACTCATTGGGCTCCCATATCATTTCCCCAATCTCATTCTTCACACAACTTACAACTTTGTTTCCCCTATTTTTCCTGAGTCTCATGTACTTCCAGATGGACTTTCTATCTTTCCAACAAGCCAGTTCATGCCTTTCCACTTTCTCTTTCCTATCTTTTGCCTTACTGTGGCGAACCAGCTTAGCAGCTTCACGCTTCTTACAGCGATATTCATCCACAGAGACTCTACCTTGCAACATCCCCAAATAGGCTTCCTTCTTTTTCTTTACTGCCTCATCAATCTCACTATTCCCCCAAGCATCACCTCTATTGTTACCCACTATTGTGGTGCCACAGACCTCTTTAGCAGCAGTAACAACACAGTTCTTAAAACAAAACATTCCCACTTCTTTTCTACATCCCTCTCACAAGATTTCAGATCCTTCAGTCATTCTCTGAGTAAGTCAGAATACCGCTGATGATTTTCAAGGGGCCTATCAACCTTTATTCTTTCTATCCTGGGTCTCTTCCTATTCCTTTTCCTCCAACCAACATTAAGTTTCACTCGTGACACTACCAAATAATGATCAGAACCAACATCCGCACCTCTCATCACACAGGTGTCAACAACTAAGTGTTTCAAACGCTGATCGTAAAGAACAAAATCTATCACACTCTTTTGACCAAGAGTACGATTTTCTCAAGTATATGTGTGTATATACTTGTGGTTGAAAATGTATTAGATATACACAAATCATTCTCAATGCAGAGTTCAATTAATCTTTCACCATTATCATTCACACAAGGATCATTAAACTTACCCAGAACATTGTCAGAAATTGCATTCAGCACACCTACTCTAGCATTGAAATCCCCTGCTATTATAACTTTTTTTAGCACCTAACTGGCTCAAAACAGCTTTTAGCTCATTCCAGAAATCTTCTTTCTTATCAGAAGGTTCCGAGTCACAAGGAGCATACACTACAACAATTACTATTCTCTGAAGTTTCACTTTGAAACGAATCCAGAGAATTATCTCACTTATGCAACTATAGTGAATCAAGTTGTTCTTCATCTTTTCACTTAAAATCACACCTACACCAGCCTGTCTTCTCATATTATCCAATGCTCCAGACCACACACTCATCGTGCCATTCACTTCTTCTACCCCAATTTCCTTCTTTTTGGTTTCACTTACACACAGCACATCCAGTCTATACTTATTCATCTCCTCAATCACCTCACTCATCTTGCCATTCATACCTCTAGTATTCCATACACCAATCTTACATTCACTCAGTCGAGATCGCTTTCTCATACGCCGTTTAGAAAGTCCAGGTTGATTCCGTGGTGGACCGTCCTTCTCAAGTGTGGTAGGTCCACCATATCCCACACTTGAGTCATTCTTAATATTTCTTGTTGTCTTTTTAATCAGGTAAGTACATCAGTGTGGGGGAAGGTACAACACCTTATTTTTGTTCAACTATCTTCAATCTTTTATTGCCAGCCTCTGTCAGGGCATGAGTTGCTGTTTTCAAATCACTTCCACTTAAGGTGTTTCCAGGCAATGATTGCCTTTTTCAAATATTGAGTGTCCTGATGCAATATCATCTTTTCATTCAAACTAGTTAACTTTTTATGGGATTTATCTAGGTAAATTAAAATTTATGCAAATTTTCGGAGAGAATTCCACTCCTTCATCAGGCAGTCTTTCGTTCAATCTCCGTCACGGTCTTCGGTTACAGTTAACCTTGACAGTTACAGCGATCTTGCAAAGTGTCTAGCCAGATATTAGGCAGTTGAAACCCCTTAGAGTCATTATTGATGAAGTTTTGGTATTTTCCAATTTCAAGTCTCTCTTTCAATTTTTGCATCAAGAAGTTGGATTGATGTCCAATGACAGTCAAAGAAACCCAGTCCATGCGGCGTCCGGTTTCTCTAACGTGTCTGTCTAATCCTATCTTGTTTGAACATTTTTTTATTGCTGCCTTGTGCTCTGTGATGCGAGTTTCCAGCCTACGACCTGTTTCTCCTATGTACTATATTCCACAGTTGCAGGCTACTTTATATATGACTCCTTGCAGTTCAGACAACAAACTTAAAAATTTTTGCCCTAGCTGATACAAAAAGTTTTATTCTTTTTGTATCAAGCTAGGGCAAAAAATTTTAAGTTTGTTGTCTAAACTGGGAGCTCAACTAATATCATATTTACCGCTTATTCTCTTTAAAGATTCAAACAAACTTTTTTGATACATAATTTTTCTTGTGAACTTGAACTCCTGCTTGCTTGTATTTTTTTTTTTTTTTTTGTTTATCTTGTTTGAGTAATTTATCTATTTCCTTTTAGGGGTAGTTATTTTCTGTTAGCATTACTTCCAGATTATCCATGTGAGCTTTTTTCATATCTTCTGAGGAGACCAATTTATTTATTGTTTTCTAAAAATTTGTTTGCAACATTTTTTTTCATTGAATATGGATGAGAGGAGTTAAAATCTACTATTTTGTTTGTATCCAAAGGATTTTTGCACATTTTTGTGAGGAACTTATCTTCCTGCACATAGATGGTCAAACCCAAGAAGCTTAATTTTCCTTCAGTTTGAACCTCCAAAGTGAACTTAAGGGAATCCTCTAATTCATTAAAGCACCTCAGAATTTTTTCTGGAAGATTTTTATCCTTGCTATCTAAAATGAATAAGATAGCATTCATATATCTGTGATAAAGGCAAAAGTATGAGGGCTGAACAAGTATCTTTTCTTCCAGCTTTCTTGCATAGCAATTTGCCAACAGTGGGGAGAGTGGGGAGCCCATTGCTAGTCCAGAATTTTGGAGGAAAAATCTTCTCAAATTGAAAAAATTGTTTTTTAAGGAGAAAATCAGCATTTCAAAAATCCCCACTAGTAAATTCCTTGCTTGATTATGAAAAACAATTTTGTCTGCCAGGTCCTGCTAAAAATTCTATAAGCTGATTTAAATTTATGCTAGTGTACACAGATACTATGTCAAGGCTACCAATAATAGGAGAATCTAGGGTTGGAAGCTGCTCTAATTTACACTTTAGGGTTGAGGAGTTGTTTTTTTTTTATAATGGAAAGAGGTTCTTCTAATAACTCTTGAAGGTGTGACTTAAGAAAATAGTTCAGATTTGAAAGTCTTGAGCATTTTGAATCTATAATTGGCCTAATTGGGTGGTTAATCTTATGAAATTTTACTATTCCATATAATTAATAACTTCATGGCTTCCTCTTATTACTTTCAGTATTATAAATATTTAACGGGAATTATCGAGGATAAATTTATTAGGTATATTACCTCTCAAATTTTCGATCTAAACACTAGATCTTCGTAAGGAGTTCTTGCTTCCTTCTACTTCCACAGGTCTGGTGACCAAGCCTGATGGATTTTCACCCATCAGGCTTGGTCACCAGACCTGTGGAAGTAGAAGGATCTGTGAAAGTAGAAGGATCCATCAGGCTTGGTCACCAGACCTGTGGAAGTAGAAGGAAGCAAGAACTCCTGACGAAGATCTAGTGTTTAGATCGAAAATTTGAGAGGTAATGTACCTAATAAATTTATCCTTGATAATTCCCGTTAAATATTTATAATATTCCATATAGCTGAGGCAACCTGAATTGCAATTTTGAGAACTTTTTAAAGTTATCTTTTTTTGTACTGAAATAAGCTTTGTAACTTTTTTAATTAATTCAGGTAATGGGTTTTCCTGCATTTCCTAATAAATAGCCTTTTTTAACTGTTCTTCTAGTTTCTTCCTATAATCTTCTTTATCCATAATTGTAATAACTTACTTTTGTCGGTTTTCAAAGCCACTAAATTTTCTTCGTTTTTGAACTGGTTAAAGGCTCTTAATTGGTTGATTTCAAAGTTCTTTTGGGGAATTTTTACTTGTTTAAGGAACTTTGTTAGTCTGTTGTGGTAATCATTCCTGAGGAGATCTGCCTTGATTTTGTCATCGTTTTCCAATGTGCTGCATATACTTTCCAATTCAATAACTATTTTTTCTGGATTCAATTTTTCTTTTGTCAGATTATAATTTAAACCTTTATTTAAAATATTTAATAAATCTTTGCTCACACCTGCAGAGGAATTATCTTTAACATGTCTTAGTACTTTATTTTCTCGGACCTTATTTGTGTTCACTTCCTTTAGAAATTTTTCTTCTTTTTTTCTTAAGGTTGGTTAAATTTTTTTATTTTTGTCTCTTACTCCAATATTCAACCACTCCTTTAACTCTAGCTTATCTACTTCACTTAAGATACTTGAAAATCTCTCTTGATTAATTCTTTTATAAAAAGCTAGGCTCCTATTTTGTCGCTATGCTACGGTTTAACGTCTTATGCTCTATTGCATTTACAAAGCTGTTAGAAAGTAATTCTTTGAATGGTTTTCCAAGCCTAAATGAATGTGGAATAAAATCTGTTACCTTACATTTCTTGAGGAACTTGATTTGGGCTACCGATTTTTCCATCTTAACTCTTGCATGTTGCACTTTCTTGATCGCATGCCACGCGTCAGACCCATATGCGGTTTTTAATCTGTAAATCAAACTCATCTTTGTTATGTGGCTTTCCAGATTATTATATTCAAACTAGCTAACTTTTTTATGGGATTTATCTAGGTAAATTCTTAAACTTTCTGAAAATTTTTGGAGAGAACTCCTCTCTTTCGTCAGGCACTCTTTTGTTCAATTTCCGTCACATTCTTTGGCTACGATTAACCTTGGCGGTTATGGCGATCTTGCAAAATGTCGAGGTTAGGCAGTTGAAACCCCTTAGAGTCATTAATGATGAAGTTCTGGTATTATCCAATTTCAAGTCTCTCTTTCAATTTTCGCTTCAAGAAGTTGGATTGATGTCCAATGACAGTCAGAGTCCCAGTCCATGCGGTGTCCGATTTCTCTAATGTGTCTGCCTAATCCTGTCCTGTTTGAACAATTTTTTATTGCTGCCTTGTGCTCTGCGATGCGAGTTTCCTGCCTACGACCTGCTTTTCCTATGCAGTATTTTCCACAGTTGCAGGTTACTTTATAATAAATGACTCCTTGCATTTTTAACAAGTTTTCTTCTTTTTGTATAAAGCTAGGGCAAAAAATTTTAAGTTTGTTTCTAAACTAGGAGCTAATCTAATATCATATTTACTGCTTATTCTCTTTAAAGATTCAAACAAACCTTTTTCATATGTAATTTTTCTTGTGAACTTGAACACCTGCTTGCGTGTATTTTTTTTTTTTTTTTTTTTTTTTTGAGTAATTTATCTATTTCCTCTTTAGGGTAGTTATTTTCTATTAGCATTACTTCCAGATCATCCATGTGGGCTTTTTTCATATCTTCTGAGGAGACCAAATTATTTATTTTTTCTAAAAATTGGTTTGCAACATTTTTCTTTATTGAATATGGATGACAGGAGTTAAAATCTAGTATTTTGTTTGTATCCAAAGGTTTTTTGTACATTTTTGTGAGGAACTTATCTTCCTGGACATAGATGGTCAAATCCAAGAAGTTTAATTTTCCTTCTTTTTGAACCTCCAAAGTGAACTTAAGGGAATCATCTAATTCATTAAAGCACCTCAGAATGTTTTCTGGAAGATTTTCATCTTTGATATCTAAAATGAATAAGATTGAATCCATATATCTGTGATAAAGGCAAAAGTATGAGGGCTGAACCAGTATCTTTTTTTCCAGCTTTCCTGCATAGCAATTTGCCAACAGTGGGGAGAGTGGGGAACCTATTGCTAGTCCAGACTTTTGGAGGAAAAAATATTTTCTCAAATTGAAAAAAGTTGTTTTTTAAGGAGAAAATCAGCATTTCAAAAATCCCCACTAGTTAATTTCTGGCTTGATTATGAAAAACAATTTTGTCTGCCAGGTCATCTGCTAAAAATTCTATAAGCTGATCTAAATTTATGCTAGCATACATAGATACTATGTCAAGGCTACCAATAATAGGAGAATCTAGGGTTGGAAGCTGCTCTAATTTACACTTTAGGGTTGAGGAGTTTTTTATGATGGAAAGAGTATCTTCTAATAACTCTTGAAGGTGTGACTTAAGAAAATAGCTCAGATTTGAAAGTATTGAGCATTTTGAATCTATAATTGGCCTAATTGGGTGGTTAATCTTATGAAATTTTACTATTCCATGTAGCTGAGGCAATCTGAATTGCAATTTTGATAAACTTTTTAAAGTTATCTGGAGAACAAATAATTTTAAAAAGTTCTCAAAATTGCTTTTTAAAGTTATAATCTCACAAAGGAACATTTGAATCCAGAAAAAATAGCTATTGAATTAGAAATTATATGCAGCACATTGGAAAAAGATAACAAAATTAAGGCAGATCTCCTCAGGAATGATTACCACAACAGCCTAACAAAGTTCCTTAAACAAGTAAAAATACCATAAAAGAACTTTGAAATCAACCAATTAAGAGCCTTAAACCAGTTCAAAAAAGAAGGTAATTTAGTGCTTTAAAAACCGACAAAAGTAAGTTAATTACAATTATGGATAAAGATTATAGGAAGAAAATACACTGACGGAAAAAAAAAATCCCAACACCAAGAAGGGGTTGTGTTAGATAAACGACAATTGGTAGGTGGTGAGAGTACATCTGTAAGATGACGTCTATGCAAATTTGGAGCTCGGCGCATACATGTGGCGCTAGTAGCGCCCCTTGGAACATGCAAAGCAGGTTTGCTGTAAATACGCGCTGTAACGTTCGTGAGCGTTAGTTATCGTTGAGATTCGACGTAGGGTGTTGATGTTAGTCAAGAATGCCTTTACGAAGACGAAGAAGCCATTTTCAACAGCTCACGGAGTTTGAACGAGGTCGTGTAATAGGGCTACGGTGGATTTTCTTTCCGCAATATTGCAGAACGACTTGGCAGGAATGTAGCCACTGTGCATGATTTTTGGCAGCGGTGGTCAAGGGAAGGTACTGCCTCAAGAAGACCGGGTTCCGGCCGGCCACGTGGCACTACTACTGAGAGGGAAGACCGCCGTGTACAGCGTATGGCCGTGGCGCATCATACCACGTCTGCAGCAGCAATTCTAGCTGCAGTTGCCACCACAGTGACACAACGAACTGTTACAAATCGGTTACTTGAAGGACAGCTCCGAGCCAGACGCCCTGTAGCGCACATTCCACTTACTCCAAACCACTGCCGTTTGCGACGTCAGTGGTGTCTAGCTAGAGCTCATTGGAGGACGGAGTGGAGATCTGTTGTGTTTTCTGATGAAAGCCGGTTCTGCCTGGGTGCCAGTTATGGCCGTGTGTTGGTTAGAAGGAGGCCAGGTGAGCGCCTGCAACCAACCTGTCTGCGGCCGAGACACACTGGACCTACACCTGGAGTTATGGTCTGGGGAGCAATTTCCTATGACAGCAGGAGCACTCTCGTGGTTATCCCACGCACCCTGACGGCACAGTTGTACGTCGGTCTGGTGATTCAACCTGTTGTGCTGCCATTCATGAACAGCATTCCAGGGAGTGTTTTCCAACAGGATAACGCTCGCCCGCATACCACTGTTGTAACCCAACATGCTCTACAGAGTGTCGACATGTTGCCGTGGCCTGCTAGATCACCAGATCTTTCGCCAATCGAGCACGTATGGGACATCATTGGACGACAACTCCAGCGTCACCCCCAACAAGCATTAACCATCCCTGTATTAACCGACGAAGTGCAACAGGCATGGAACTCCATCCCACAAACTGACATCCAGCACCTGTACGACACAATGCATGAACGTTTGCGTGCTTGCATTCAACATTCTGGCGGTTACACCAGTTATTAATGTACCAGCATTTCACATTTAAAATGGCTCTTCTCGCGCTTACAATAAGCTGTTATCTTGAAACCTTAATCGATTAAATATGTTACCTATACAAATGTATTGCCGCCATTTCATTCCTCTACAACTATTTTTTCGTGGTGTTGGGATTTTTTTCCGTCAGTGTAGAAGAACAGCTAAAAAGCCTATTTATGAGGAGATACAGGAAAAGCCATTACCTGAATTAATTAAAAATGTTGCAAAGCTTATTTTTAGTACAAAGAAAGATAACTTTAAAAAGTTCTCAAAATTGCAATTCAGGTTGCCTCAGCTATCTGGAATAGTAAAATTACATAAGATTAACCACCCAATTAGGCAAATTATAGATTCAAAATGCTCAATACTTTCAAATCTGAACTATTTTCTTAACTCACACCTTCAAGAGTTATTAGAAGAATCTCTTTCCATTATAAAAAACTCCTCAACCCTAAAGTGTAAATTAGAGCAGCTTCCAACCCTAGATTCTCCTATTATTGGTAGTCTTGCCATAGTATCTATGTACACTAGCATAAATTTAGATCAGCTTATAGAATTTTTAGCAGATAACCTGGCAGACAAAATTGTTTTTCATAATCAAGCAGGGAATTTTCTAGTGGGGATTTTTGAAATGCTGATTTTCTCCTTAAAAAACAACTTTTTTCAATTTGAGAAAAGGTTTTTCCTCCAAAAGTCTGGACTAGCAATAGGCTCCCCACTCTCCCCACTGTTGGCAAATTGCTATGCAGGAAAGCTGGAAGAAAATATACTGGTTCAGCCCTCATACTTTTGCCTTTATCACAGATATATGGATGATATCTTATTCGTTTTAGATAGCAAGCATGAAAATCTTCCAGAAAAAATTCTGAGGTGCTTTAATGAATTAGATGATTCCCTTAAGTTCACTTTGGAGGTTCAAACTGAAGGAAAATTAAGCTTCTTGGAGTTGACCATCTATGTCAAGGAAGATAAGTTCCTCACAAAAATGTACAAAAAACCTTTGGATACAAATAAAATACTAGATCTTAACTCCTCTCATCCATATTCAATGAAGAAAAATGTTGCAAACCAATTTTTAGAAAAGATAAATAATCTGGTCTCCTCAGAAGATATGAAAAAAGCCCACATGGATGATCTGGAAGTAATGCTAACAGAAAATAACTACCCAAAAGAGGAAATAGATAAATTACTCAAACCAGATAAACAAAAAAATACAAGCAAGCAGGAGTTCATGTTCAAAAAAATAAAAAAATTTCATATCAAAAAGGTTTGTTTTAGTCTTTAAAGAGAATAAGCAGTAAATATGGTATTAGTTTAGCTCCTAGTTTAGACAACAAACTTAAAAATCATCCCTAGCTTGATACAAAAAGGAGAAAACTTGTTAAAATGCAAGGAGTCATTTATAAAGTACCCTGCAACTGTGAAAAATACTACATAGGAGAAACAGGTCATAGGCTGGAAACTCGCATCGCAGAGCACAAGGCAGCAATAAAAAAATTTTCAAACAAAGCAGGACTAGACAGACATGTTAGAGAATCCGGACACCGCATGGACTGGGACTCTTTGACTGTCATTGGACATCAATCAAACTTCCTGAAGCGAAACTGAGGGACTTGAAATTGGAAAATACCAGAACTTCATCATTAATGACTGTAAGGGGTTTTCACTACCTAACATCTGGCAAGACATTTTGCAAGATTGTCGTAACCGTGATGGAGATTGAACAAAAGACTGCCTGACAAAGGAGAGGAGTTTCCTCCGAAAATTTGCAGAAATTTTAAGAATTTACCTAGATAAATCCCATAAAAAAGTTAACTAGTTTGAATATAATAATCTAGGAAACCACATAACAAAGATGAGTTTGATTTACAGATCATCTCTTAAATTTTTAGTGCCTTTTTTGGGTTTGGCTTAAGACATTTTGGTGGTGAAGTTGTTTTTTCTCTTGTGCATACTTCAACATTTTTTTATCAGCCTTCTGGACTTAATACCTGCCATGTGCTTCATGATAGAACATCATTTGTTGAGTCACTTGCATATCACAAGTCAAATCCTGTACTGCATCTTTAATTAGTCTTAATCCAGTAATTGTTTCAAGGCTTAGGCATGGACATTCAGTTGTCAGCATTCTCTTATTTATGGAAAATTCAAGTTCAAATTATGCCTGGCCATGAGAGAAAGTAAGTGCTGTTTTGACTAATGTTACAAGATATGGATATCTTGATGGACATTTTTCCAATATTTGTCTACTGGCTTTCAACAAATTGCTGCTCTGTCATAAATTTCTTGTGACCATTTATCAGGAATATCATTGTTACAAGAATATAGTTGCCACTTATCTGCCACTTTGACTACAATGAAGCAGGTATTACACAAGGCAACAATGTTCCTAAAAATCTGATTAATGGCAATGTATGTTTCACACTTTCTTTTTTGCATAAGAGTATGTATTACTTGCATAAACTGAAGTAACTTGTTCTTTAAAGGCAGTTTCACCACAAGATATGATTAGCATCAAGTAAAAAAGTTGCTTTTACTTCAGAAGTTAGCTTTGACAGGGCTTCCCTTGTTTTGTTCCCTATATCAATGTCCTTTTTTATGTTCAACAAGGCCATTTGCTCCCCCCTTTTTGATGTAATACATCAACATCGATAAAGTGACCCGTAAGTTTGTGCAGAAGCTGACACAATTCATCATACAAAACATGCTCCAATGTAGTTTTCTGTAGCAAAAGTTTAAGAAAAAAATGGTCAGAAATGGTACCAACACTTAGTAAAAAGTGCAAATAATCAGGGGTAGGTGGATTTTTTGACATTTTGACTATCTTCTTGCATTTATCTAATCTAATTAATCTGTTATTCTTTGTCTTCTGGGATATTTCATAGGAAGTATGTTTTTACAGCTGAAAATAGCTCCACTTTACATTCACAAACTGGAATGATAGATAGGGAATATCTACATATTATAACATAATCTGTGTCCAAGTTTTCTACAGCATTTGTCAAATCTTCCCATTGTGAAGGACACTTCTGAAACCAAAAATGTACATCTTCCAAAAAGTCAGTGACACTGATGAACTTTTCAAGTTTCAAACCTTGACCAAAGCCATTATGAATAATGTAGAAATTGCATGTTTCGATGCCAATTAATCCAGAAGGACTCAGATCTCTTACTTGCTAACTCAAAATTTCAAACACAGATTTTACACTGGGCTCACCTGAACCTAACATTACCATATTTTCAGATGCAAGTTGCAGGAATTTAAACATGACTTAATAGCTGAAGAGATGTTAACAGCTGTTGTGTGACCCATAAGTTTACTTCCAATATAATGCTCTTGAATGCAATTACTGTTATTGCTCCAATATCTAACACAAAGATCTAACTGTTTGAGGTTAGATTGATTTGTTGTCTCATCAAACATAGCAGTACAGAAAGGGTGTCCTATTTTTATATAATCAGCAATCTGCTTTAGAAAATATGGTCCCAATTCATGAGATATTGTATAGGCTATCTTTCTAGGAGACAACTGCATTCCTTTAATTAGTAGGCTTTCTTGAAACAAATGGGAAAGCAAGTCACTACTCCTATCACACAAGCTAAATGAGTAGTTGTTCAATACCACATGAATAGTCCACAGAATTTCTGAATGAATGCTTTTCTCATCCTCTTTCAAACTCCAAATCATCACAGCTAACATACCACAATCTAAACTACCACCGTTTCACCATTATAAAATGTGTAAGACCTGTGTTCAACTTGCCTTGAGAGTTATATATCTCTAGATCTTTAAATGTTGACAAAATACTTCTGTGCTTCATTGTAGAAGAATGCTGCATAAGTTGTAGTCTGCCACTACTGACTCTTCATTTTTGCAACACAAACAACATACATGGAAATCCTCTTTGCCCTTTTAGCACCATTTGCTGATGTTTATGTTGTTTTTATCCACAAGTTCCAGCCATTCATCACAATTGTTTTTTGTTTCAAGTGCTAGCATTTTAAATGCCTGAAGTGAAAAACCATCAAACAATAAATGAAAAATAAATTAAAGGTCCCACAATCTCTTACACACCAAGCTACAGAATTAGACACAGAGAACACTCTTTCAGTGGTAAACATGCTGCACTTCTTTTTTTTTTTTTTTTTTTTTTTTGCCTCAATAAATCTACTTTCCTCCTGCAATTCCTTGCAGAAAAGTTCTCACCAACAACTCTCCCCACAATCTAGCTTGCTCTCTCTATAGGTTCATAAATTTTCTCCTTCCCAGGATTACATAACCTAGCACTGACAGCCACAAACATACTTGGCTCACTGCCAAATCACTTGCATGCTTTAGGGCCAATCTTAAATGCACTTGACTTAGGAGACTTTTCACTCACTGTAAAGCACTGCTACACAAATTTAACACACTGGACTTCAAAGTCACAGGATTAAAGTGCAGCAATGAACATGCTGTTTGCTGAAAGCAATTCATGGGAACAGTTTAGGCACTCATCACATTACTTTAAATAATCAACCCTACACACTTTAAAAAGTTATGCAGAAATCACATAATCATTCACAAAATAAAAATATAGGACATATAGGACAAAATACAGGACAAAGTAGGACTTTTTTCAGGCATCTTTTCCAGAAAAGGGGTGTGGAGAGATATAGAAAATACAGGACAGCTGCGACTCCGGGTCTGGGTCAAAACACCGACAACCAAAACACCGACAGGACAAAACGCAGACAGGAAAAAACACCGACAAACTGTCAACATTTTACTTTCTCACATTTGCCAAGTTTTAAACTTCAAGCCTTGTATCGTACTTCTTTGACAATAGTCGGCGATGCAGTACCAATGCAAAATTTCCTTTGTTAAAACTGCAGTAAGGAGCTATATAAAAATTTCACTTTTTCTGTATATGTAAAATTGATTGTTTGTTTGTATGTCCGCTATACAAATCTAGTTTTCAATTTAGAACCACCAAATTTGGTATACTATCTCATGGTACTCTAAGTTAGACCATAGACCTTTTTTTGGAAGGGATCGGGGCCCAGGGTCAAGGGGCCCCCATACAAAATTTTCGTAAAATCTACAGTTTTCAATTTAGAACCACCAAATTTGGTATACTATCTTATGGTGCTCAAAGTTAAACCATAGACTGTTTTTGGAAGTGGTCGGGGCCCGGGGTCAAGAAACCCCCATACAAAATTTTCGTAAAATCTAAAGTTTTCATTTTAGAACCACCAAATTTGGTATAATATCTTGTGGTGCTCTAAGTTAGGCCGTAGACAGTTTTTGGAAGGGGTCGAGGCCCGGGGTCAAGTAGGCCCATACAAAATTTTAATAAAATCTACAGTTTCCAATTTAGAACCACCAAATTTGGTATACTATCCCATGGTGCTCTAAGTTAGACTGTAGACGGTGTAAGGAAGCAGTTGGGGCCCGGGGTCAAGGGGCCCCCATACAAAATTTTCATAAATTCTACAGTTTTTAATTTAGAACCACCAAATTTGGTATACTATCTCATGGTACCCTAACTTATACCGTAGATGGTTTTGGGAAGGGGCCCTCATACAAAATTTTCGTAAAATCTACAGTTTTCAGTTTAGACGAACCACCAAATTTGGTGGTTCGTCTGATCCAAACTCCGAGTTAGCCCCAAGACGGTTTTGGGAAGGGGTCGTCGGGGCCCATACAAAATTTCCGTAAAATCTACAGTTTTCAATTTAGAACTGCCAAATTTTATATACTATCTCATGGTGCCCTAACTTACACAGTAGATGGTTTCGGAAAGGGGTTGGAGCCCTGTATTGGTCGGAGCCCGGGGTCATGGGGCACCTACCCCAAATTTCCATAAAGTCTACAGTTTTCAGTTTAGAACCACAATTTGGTATACTATATCATGGTACTCTGAATTAGACCGTAGACGGTTTTTGGAAGGGGCCGGGCCTGGCGTGAAGGGAGCCCATACAAAATTTTCGTAAAAAGTTCCATTTTGTACTTTTAAGAACTTCAACGCAATTCAGCACTCCAATATCCGATGTATGGTCTAAGTTGGAGACCGTAGATAACAATAGTGAGAAAATATCCATTTATGGTGTATTAAAAACACAAATGAATAAACGTTAGTTTTCACTACCAACGGACTGCTTCATCAGGCAGAAATACAATGTAATGTAAATAGAGAGTTCCAGATATTCAAAATTCAAAACAGTAAACAAAAGGATGATCAATGCCAATGTGAAGTCGCATGCACTCGACGTGCCATAGGTACATTGCATTTCAGTGTCTCTGGATTCTCAGAAGCGCACGCCAGATGCATGGCTGTTCTATAGATGTCTTTTCGAAGGTAAATATTTCCATTCCTTTTCCTTTCTTTTTTGTTTCGTAAAGTAAATTAGGTAAATCAATTTTATTTATTTTTTCATAATTTCAGCTATCCCAGCTCCTATTTTTATTTTATTTTTGCAGAAGTATTATCGCACCAGCCAGTAACTGGCATTGGTGGGCATTAATTTGGAAGAACCCTGCTTTTCACATGGACAACTTAACGTTGCATGCTAAGGGGTTGGCAATCCTAAAAATCTTTACATTTTTGCTCCCAATTGATAACTAAAAGTACAGTTTATCAAAAAGCAATAACCTAAATGAATTAAAATAAATTTACTGGAAAATTACAGGAACCCCTTTTTCATTTATTAACTTTCACCAGGTGAGCTTGGTGTTTCCATGAATAGTAATATTTACCCGGGAAATACCAGGTACCCCTGCTAGTTTGAGATATAAATTATCTCGGTTTTGCAAATTTTTCTCAGCTACACTGCTCCATGAAGCAGCGGTAAAAAGTTATGTTTTTAATTTCGTGTTTTTTAATCGTGGGGACCTGGGCAGTTTCAACAATTCTTAATGCCCTGTACTCATGTTCATAACGTTTATATGGCAAGACATGTTAATGCTTTTGAACGTACAAAAAATGCCTAAGTGTATTGGTCTAAAAATTATGTTTTTTAAGTCCATTGTGTTTTTCCTTCATACTGGCCCCCATTTATTCCTTCATATTGGACCTGGCCACGCAGATCATGAAAGCTGAAATCTTCAAAATTTTAAAAAATTTTGAAAATAAAATGTTAGTCCTTTGCTTGTAGTATCCGTTAGTGAACAAAAGAATGAATCTTTTTGCTCTGATTTTAAGTCATTTTCTATTGAATTATATAATGAATTAAATTTTTACAAAAAAATCAACATGCCAAGGAGCATTTCCATGTTTCACAATAAAACGTTTTTTTTAGCTTTTGCCATGTCTCTGTTATTAATTTATTAACCGTAAAATTTGATTTGGGATTCTTGCCGACCCTTGGAATTTGGCTGATTGGCACATCTCTGGTTCTTGCTACGACGTCACAGCACCCATGAACCATTATTTGCAGAAGCTTAGAATACTAATCTCGAAACAAAGGAATGGCCCAGTCCTTCTTTTTCTATAGCCCTGGTCTGTCACCACCTTTACGAAAGCGTAGAGATGTAATAGAAAAGATAAGCAGACAATGTATTGAAGAAAGAATAAGATCTCTCCCTTCAGCCAAGGACTAGCAGGAAACACCCCAGAGACATCACTGCCCACGTAAAACACCCAGAGTGCCGTGGGGTACTGCAAGTTTTAACCACAAGAGAAACCCAGTTTCTCCCAGCCTCACAATGCACTTTGTTGAGATGTATGATAGAGATAAGCAACAAACTGCGGCCAAAAAATCATCTTACAATGAAAGCTATTACCTCCCACCTATCTAATGACCTTCCTCTACTTACACGCCTATGGAAAGGTGAGAGGACAGCAGGTTATTGAATTCATTAACCTTGGACCGAACCCCACTCCTCGGAGCAGGGAAAAAATCATCTGATCTAAGAGCACTAGTCATTTTACAATCAGTCTGTTTCTCGTTCCATGAGTAACAGAGGTTTTGAAGAAGATCCAAGCACAACCATGTCGGAACTATGTACGTTTGTTGATTCGCAAAAAGGAGGGAAAAACTGAGTTTAAATGGATTTCTTTTCCTTAAAACCTTGGACCGAACCCCACTCCTCGGAGCAGGGAAAAAATCATCTGATCTAAGAGCACTAGTCATTTTACAATCAGTCTGTTTCTCGTTCCATGAGTAACAGAGGTTTTGAAGAAGATCCAAGCACAACCATGTCGGAACTATGTACGTTTGTTGATTCGCAAAAAGGAGGGAAAAACTGAGTTTAAATGGATTTCTTTTCCTTAAAAGAGACAATGGTGTAATAAATTTTACTGGATATGCGATCAGAAGAGTAATGGCTGCAGAAGTAGAGCAATTACATCACTTACAGGTGAAGAACATTATCTTATAAGTGCATCCAAGCATAACCAAGCTCCTGAAAGTGCTTAATCTAAAGTAGCACAGAAGATCGCGGACATCAAAGAGAAGGCCAGAACCACCAATGATTTACCCCTGCGAATTATACAGGATGTAGCCTGCGAAATGTCTGCTGTGGCTCATCAGAGCATGCCGTTGAAAGAAGCACAGAGGAAATTGATAAAAAGAACTAGGAGGGTTGAAATGCCACCTGAACTGCAACTGTGGAAATACTATATATACCTGAGTTCTTAAAATACACAGAAGACGGGGAATTATTCCTATTAAAAGACTTCTATGAGAGCAATGAAAAAATTTCATTTTTTCAACAGAAGCTAATCCCAAAATGTTGAGTGAAGCTGCATTTTGGGTGATGGATGGAACTTTTAAAACAGTGCCCAATATTTTTAAACAGCTGTATTCAATTCATGGTCCCGTGGGTCCTATGAACAACTGTAGAGTTTTGCCGTTAGTTTACGCTCTGATGACTAGCAAATCGCAAACCAGTTACTTCTCATTCTTTGAAGAGCTAAAGACATTTGCCCCTCATAAAGATATTATTTTAGATCCACAGTGAGTGATCACTGATTTTGAGATGTCAGTCATCAATGCTGTAAGGGCAGCCTTTCCAGGTGCTAGACACCACGGATGCTTCTTTCATCTTGGGCAAAACATTTGGCGCAAAGTTCAGGCTACTCCTGGCCTGCAATCGAGATACTGTAGTAATGAAGAGTTCAGCTTGAAAGTTTGATATCTTCCGGCACTTGCTTTTCTTCCTCCTGAAGATATTGCTAATGCCCTTAACGAGATAAAACTATTGTTTGATGACGAAGCGGAAGACTTAGTCAAATGGTTTGAAGACTACTATGTCTTGGGAAAAGTTCGTCGTACAACATGTATCGGTGAAGAACGACGAAACGAGCCACTCTTCCCACAAACTCTGTAGTCAGTGAATTCAGGAGTGATCCGACGCACTCAGAACAAAGTTGAAGCGTGGCATCGACAATGGGAGCTTCCGATTGGGCGTGCCCACATTTCGTGTTTTCGGTTAATAAAAGAACTGCGAAAGGAAGAAGTTTCTGTCCAAAGAGAAATAGAAACAATAATGGGCAGAGAGGCTCCGCTTAGAATTAAGAAAAGTTTGATTCACCGCGAAGAAAGAATTCAAAGAATCGTAAACAGCCGAGAGGAACGCACGATTATTGAACTTTGTAGAGGCAGGCAGCATAGCCTATAATTTAAATTTGTGAAGTTAAAAAAAATGGTGATATTTAAATATGAACATGCTAATAAAAGTTTTTGCATGTGCTGCACATGTTTGGCAAGGTAATTTACTCGTTACTTATTTTACGTAAATTACGGGTAATTTACTAGCAATTTACTTGGCGTACAAAACCAGTTTTTTATGAAGACGTAAATAACTAATTTTCTTTTATGCATTAATAATAACGCTAAGCTTGCCTCTTTTTTTCAGGTTGTGGATTCCTGGGGGGGGGGGGTTCATTTATTTGTTTTTTGAATGTTTGTGACTGAAAGTGGGAACTATGATGGGTGTAGTGTGCTGGTTCAGAATGCGTGCGAGGCCTGGCGGAGGTGAGAGTCACCGCTGGGTGGGGTGAAATGGGCCTTTGAGAGTTCTTCTCATTGCTAGCATGTATCGGGGGTTCATGTGCTTTTGATTGTGGAACCGTGGCATGTGTATGAGGGGTGTGACTGTATCACCTGCCGATCTGACCTCATGACTACAATATTCATGCGGGGAGGGAGGAGAAGCATTGTGTTTTCGGTGATTTGAGCAAAAATCAGCCAAAGTGCACTTACAGGTTCACTGTAACTGGCTTCGTATACTGGTGGGAGGGTGTCGTGTGAGTGCACATTATGCCACTTCTCTCACTTCAGTGTAAAGTGCAAACTTATACGAAGACAGGAGTGGATGGACTAAGTTTCCTTTTCTCAAGTAAAGTACTCAGTTCTGTTGTTTCAGTTCTCAACTGTTGATATGTCAGGGCCTTATCAACAGAAATGCGTGCTAACCCATATTGTTTTTGCCCCGCCCTTCCAAGAGGGCTCCAAACCTATTTCATTGTTTAGAATCTGTTTCTTTTACCACAATATTTTTTAACAGTTTTCTTTTCTTTCATATTTTTCCTTTTACTTTGTGAAAGCGATGGAATTTTCCTCTAATAATTCGCATGCAAAAATGTGATTGTATGTGCGTGAAAACACGCATGCACACGCACACACACACCCAAACACACAATAAGGGGAGCAATGATGGGCAAACGTGAAACTTAAAATCATTCACCTGCAATAGAAAATGAGATTCTGCATGCAATTGCTTTAGATTTGTACTTGCTTCAATCACAGTTAGATACAGTACTACAACGTAGCTTTGGAGTGGTCGGTTTTGCAACGGATTTTTGAGTATAACAGGGTTTTTTGGGGGATTTTTTTTGCTCCATCAAAAAGTTCATGTTTTTCTCCATTTCTTGAGATCTCAAGGTGAATGCATTTCTTGAGTGTAAACAGTATGAAACAAGAACTGCTCTAAACTTGAAGAATTATCAGGGATCTGTCATTGCCTTGAGATCTCTGAGGAAAATGAACGGAAAGACAAATGGTATGGCAGTAATTTCTGGAATGGGCTGGGTATTTTTAAGCGAAATATGTTGAGTATTAGATTTTTTTAAATTTTATTTTGAAGGGAAAAAAATCATGTGTGTGAGTGCAATAAAGGACCAGGGGTTTGAGACGCTACATGAATTTCAAAACCAGCTTAGCCGTTGCCGAGCAATTTCTGTAACAGCACACGGCCATTTGAAATTCGGGTATCGTCTTAAATGTGCGAGCTTATAAAGACGGTTTGTACAAGGTTCATACACTTCTGGCACTATACGTAGGAACCTTCCTACACGTTCAGATTTTCCTATCTTGTTTCTCCCCTCTGGTGAAGGAGAAAGGATTTTTAGATGAAAGAAGGTAGAGAGCATGTATAATGGCAGAGAAGCTATTTAGCAAAGAAATTTTTAGCTGGAAGCATTATGATCAAGCTAATAAAAGTTTATGAATGTGCTGCACATGCCTTCACTCTCCATTACATTTCTTTGAGATGTATTTTTCAGTTGTTTTTGTTTTTTTTCAGGAAGAAACATCTTGGATAGAGACAGAGATGACCGAGTCTAGGGGAACTGGCCATCAGACACGTGGCCACCGGAGAACTAGCCACCCGGGGAACTGGCCAAAAAGATCTTAAGGGGCCATAAAAACCATTGCGTTTGTGACCGCTTCTTTGCCAAGTTCGCAGGGGTAGGTTATCTGAGTCGCATAGTTTTCGTAAGAATCTCACGTAAGGTTATACCATCTACTCCTACAGCCCTACCATTTTGAAGATGTTTAAAAGCATTACAAACCTCTTCCTTGAAATCCAGCTGACATGCTAATAATAGCATGTCTTTTGTAAAAAAGATTGTGCTTACATTATCTCTTTGTCTGTTTATCTGTCTGTGAACATCATATCTCTGCAACTATTAGTCCGATTTGACAAATTCTTTTTGCGTTGGGAAGCTTGAAATGTGAGAACGATGATCCTTGCATTTTTATTTTTTGGCCGATACACAGCTTAGATGCTAGAGGGCACAAATGCAGATGATATCAAATCAAAGTACATTTTATTCTATATATTTGCTTCTGAACATTGGATTGAAAAATTATTTTTCCTTTCAATGCCATTTATATCGAAGACTATTTTCAAGTAATGCGTAGATTTTCCACTATGGGTATAAAAGTAAATGGCTTTTCCCCTGATACCTCTGCTTCTAAAAGTCCAATTTAAAAAATTCTTCCTGCATCAGATACAGCTCTTGATGGGGAAATATTTTGCATGTGGCCAAACCATTTTTCACCAATTTTTGGTAAAGAATGGTTTGGCCACCAGGGGCGTAAGTGTTTATTTCTGCTTCTGATGCATTGGCAGCAAAATCTGGGCTATTGGAAACTCAACTGAAAGAAGAACTCTTCCGTGCACCGATGCCACTCACCTCGGAAAAACGTTAGAGAATACCTCCTGCTTAAAAAAAAAAAAAAAAACTTTTGAAAATACTTTTTGCTTAAAATAATGCATAATGTTTTCCGCCAGGGGGCGTAGATATATATATCTTATTTTTGTTAATGTCTCTGCTTCTAAAAGACCGATTTAAAAATTTATTTCTTCGTTGGAGAGTGTTTCCAGAGCCAAAGGTTTCTCATACAATTAAAAAAATTCCTTAACACATGACTGTGTCACTAGAGGGTGTAAGCTCACATTTTCGTTTACAGCAATGTCTGCGGGACTAAAAACCTCACTGAAAAAATTCTTTTTTGATCAAATACCACTAACTATGAGAACTCTTTGTGTGTGTTTTCTTCCCAAAATAATTCACAATTTCGACGCTAGGGGATGCAAATATTTAATCTGTTTTTCTGAATATCTCTGCTTCTAAATGTGTGATTTAGAGAATCCTTTGAACACCAGATATGATTTACCTAGTGGAACACTTTAGGTTTGTATTTGAGGAGTTTTTAGTTCACAGTTTTGTTTCTAGGTGGTGTTTGTGTACTTTTGTTTGCAGCTGTATCTCCACTTCTGAAAATCCTATTGAGCAATTTCTATTTTTTTCACTGTATGCCATTTGCTACAATAAAGATGGGGAGAATTATACTCTTTAAATAATGCACAACTTTTCCACAAGGGGGTGTAAAGGTCAAAACCTTTTTCTCACTGTCTCTACTTCCAGGAGATGTATTTGAAAAGTTCTTTTTCCTTAGCATAGCTTTTGCCATGAAGAATACTTTTTGCCTATTTTAAACTTTTCCATTATGCAAAATTCTTCTGCCAGAAGGAGTAGAGTTGTATCATGTTTCCTTCTATATTTTTTCTTTTACTTGTTTGATTTGAAAATCTCTTTGTCTGAGATGCCTTCCTTCTGCTATGAGAAATTTTTTGTGCATCATTTGTTAATTTTCATAACATACTTTTTAAGACACTGGTGTAAGTAAGTATCTGTCTATTTCTGGATGTTTTATCAATAGTAGCAATCCAGTTAATTTTTTTTTTACCACTTCCATTAACTTTCATAAATTTTATTTGTGTCGGAAAGGATTCAAAAGATGTGCTCAGTACAACCAAAAATTCAGTGCCATCTTTTTTTGTTCCCTCTCTGTGGAAGTATCTATTTATACCTAAAAATCATCTTTGTGTGTTTTCATATTCTAATAACTCACACAGAAGTATTCAACCCCATCCTCCACTTAACTCATTAGGCCCCCATTCATTTCTCTGATCCTATTCTTCACATAACTTAGAACTTTACTTCCCCTGTTCTTTCTACGTCTTGTGTAATAGCAGAATGAATTCCTATCTTTCTAAAAATATGATTCATGCCTTTCCATCTTTTGCCTTACCCTGACAAACCAGTTTTGCTATTTCATGCTACTTACAGTGGTGCCCACCCTCAGAAACTTAACAGTTTCCTCAAATAGGCTTTCTTCTTCCTCTTTACAACTCCTTTAATCTCACTGTTCCATCAAATATCACATCTAATGTTACCCAATGTTGCAGTACCACAAACCTCTTCGGTGACAGTGACAACACAATTCATAAAACATGACCACCTCTTTTCCACAAACCTTCAGCTGATTCAGTCATTCACTAAGTATGTCAGATTAGCATTGATGTTCTTCAGGAAGCCTTTCAAAATTTATTCTTTTCATCACAGGCATATATATATAGTGAGATTAAAGGAGGCGGGGTTGACATTTGTCAAGGAGAGGCTGTGATGTTACGCATCACCTGACCTTACATCCCTATATATATCATCATCATCATCATCATTATCAATCCACTGTGGACGAAATTTCAAGTTTCTCCACAACGGTCTGTCTTGCCAGTCTCTCCATGTCACTCCCGCATATTTACGAATTTTCATCCACCCATCTCCCATGTGGTCTTTTTCTGGGTCTTTCCTGTCCCTTGAATCCAATCTAAAATTTCGGCTGTCCATCTATGGTCTGTTCTTCTGGCAGTAGTGTCCAGCCCATTGCCATTTCAGGATTTAACTCTGATCATGATGTCTTCCACTCGCCATTTTCTGATCCACGAGTTCCTCTTCTTATCTCTCCTGGTTATACCAAGCATGCACCTCTCCATGCTTCTTTGAGTTGTCTGCAGCCTTTGTATGTCTCTTTTAGTTAAGGTCCACGCTCTGCACCATACGTAAGCACTGGAAGGATGCATTGATCAAACACTTTTCTTTTAAGACATAATGGCACATATTGCTCTTGAAAATTATCTGTTTCTTCCAAAAGCTCTCCAGGCAAGTTTTGTACGCCGATTAATTTCTTCATCAATGTGACTCTCACTTGATATCTGCTGTCCAAGATAAACATATGTATCTGTTATCTCCAGTTTTCTCCATCGATCGATAAATCTTCATTTCTGTAAAAGCATTGAACATCACTTTTGTCTTCTGAAAGTTCATTTTTAATCCCACTTCTTTACTCTTGTCAGCAAGTTCCTGGATCATACTCTGCAGCTCTGATGGGCTAGTTGCAAAATGACTACGTCATCAGCAAAACGAAGGTGGGTTAGATAATCTCCATTAATCTTTATCCCTTTGTTTTCCCAGTTCAGTGATTGAAAGACATTTTCCAATGTCGCATTAAGAGCTTCGGAGATATGGTGTCACCTTGTCTCACTCCTTTCCAATTTTTATGTGTTGTATTTTCAAACAGCTGAATCTTTGCACTTGCATTTTCATAGATGTTATTAATAATATTAATGCATCTTTCAATAAGCAGGATTTCAGAGCCGTGGTAACTGCTGATGGTTTTCACTGAATCAAAGGCTTTTTCATAATCGATAAAAGCCATGCACAATGGAAATTATATTCCTCGCTCTTTCAATTAGTTCTCTCAGTACGTGGATATGATCTATTGTGCTGTAGCCACTCCTGAATCGCTTGTTCTTCGGTTGAGCCATGTCCAGTGTTATTCAAGCGGTGTGAAAGAACTTTAGTGAAGATTTTATAAACCACTGATAGGAGGCTGATAGGTCTGTAGTTCCTGAGATTCAATGTCACCTTTTTTATAGCAGATCATTGTAGCATTGTTCCAATCCTCAGGAATTTTCCTTCATTAAGGCATCGAGTGAAAATTTGGGCGAGTACTGTTTCAATTCTCCACTTCTGTTTTTGTATGATGTCTATAGTAATTCCATCTTCCTGGAGCTTTCCGCTCATGTTCTTGATTGCATGAGCAACTTCTGCTGGGAGGACTGGAAGAACTCTGGTAATTTTCATGATGTCTGAGCACATGTATCACTTTCATATAATTTGGAGTAGAAATCTTCACTTCGTCAAAATTTCGCCTCTATTTCTTGTTATAGAACCATCTTCTTTTCAGAGCCATAATCTGTTTTCTTCCTTACTGAGATGTCCCTTTGCTATCTTATGTTTGGTTGCAATTGCTTTCCTCACTAGCTCATTGTTGAATTTTCTTACGTTTTCAGTGATACTTTTTCGTTTTTTGCATAGCTCTATATATTCCACTTTGGAAGTCACATCTCTTTAGTTGTCTCATCTCTTTCTTGCATCAACATTTTGTTTTTCCTGATAATTTGTTCACATGCAACTTTAGATTCAGTTAATTTTGTTGCTGTTTCATTATTTTGGTTACTTTCTGTTAACTTCCGAAATATCTTCTTCCGATGTTAGCTCTCTAAAGCAGAGATCTGTTCTTCAGTTCCAACTTGAGTATTATTATGGTGTTTTATAGTTGGCTATGTCAATACATTTTGTTTGTTTATGATTTTGCCACGTTTTAGTGTTGAGGTGCATCTTACATCTCACAATCTATGGTCACTACCTGTGTTGAACTTGTTCAGCACACTGCAGCTGATGAATTTTGTTACATATAATAAAAATTCACTTGTCGCCCTAATTGGATGTCTCTCCATGTCCCATTTCCTGTGTGCTTTTCTTGAAAAGGAGTTCAAGATGAAAAATTTTCTGTCTCTGCAAACTCAACGGTATATTTCCACGCTGGTTGCCACCGTGACCAATTTACCTACTGAAGTTTCATTCTGTTGCGCTGTTCTATTTTTGCATTGATCTCCCATAATTCTTCAGTGCTGCTTACCTTTATTATTTAGATGACGAATTTCTTCATAAAATTCTTCAATTTCTTCTCAGGATGACTTGTGGTGGGTGCATAAGAATAATCTGAGCCTGGTATCTTCTCGATAGTTGGATAACGTATCGCAGCTCTGTCAGAGGAACTTTCAACTTACCACTTTATCCTTCAGTTTCTGTTTATTATAAATCCAACACCACTAGTTCTGCCAGTATCTGTCCCACGAGCAGAAGAGATGTCCACTTTTCAATTCAATGAGATCTTCCTCCTTACTCACTTAGCCCGACGATGTCCCACTTTGTAGTTTCTCCAATTCAAGAAGTTTGAATCAGAAGATAGGAGCGTCCGTTATAGGCCATAGGTCAGCAAATGGCAGCCTAGTCCGGCCCTCCGGGATTCTTAGCACCTCTGCCTTCATGTCGCACTGGCCGCTGCCTTGGCCAGGTACATTCCAGCTGTCGAGACTGAGGGCCAAGATTTAAGTTGTAGAGTCATTTTGGAGGTGTTTGGCCATAACTCACCACGCTGGCCAAGCGGGTTGGTGAGTGTGGGATAGCATTTCTGATCCCGATGGTATAGTTATACTCGCTATTGGCGGTCGTCAGAGCCCCTTTAGTGGGAACAGGATGCACCACGAGAAGGCGGGGTTGACATTTGTCAAGGAGAGGCTGTGATGTTACGCATCACCTGACCTTACATCCCCCCCTATATATATATATATATATATATGTGATGTACATGCATCACCTGACCTTACATCCCCCTATATATATATATATATATATATATAGGGATGTAAGGTCAGGGTGATGCGTAACATCACAGCCTCTCCTTGACAAATGTCAACCCCGCCTCTCGTGGTGCATCCTGTCTCTACTCAAAGGGGCTCTGACGACCGCCAATAGCGGTATAACTATACCATCGGGATTAGAGGAAATTCTATCCCACACTCACCAACCCGCTTGGCCAGCGTGGTGAGTTATGGCCAAAACCCTCCAAAATGATTCCACAACTTAAATCTTGGCCCTCAGTCTCCGGCAGTTGGAATGTACCTGGCCAAGGCAGCGGCCAGTGCGACATGAAGGCAGAGGGTGCTAAGAATCCCTGGAGGACCTGACTAGGCTGCCATCTGATGCTGACCTTGGCTACGTACAATGGACGCTCCCTATCTTCTGATTCAAGGCTTCTTGAATTGGAAGAGGAACTACAAAGGATCAAGTGGGACATCGTGGGGCTAAGTGAGGTAAGGAGAAAAGGAGAAGATCTCTTCGAACTGAAAAGTGGACATCTCTTCTACTATCGTGGGACAGATACGGGCAGAACTAGTGGTGTTGGATTTATAATAAACAAGAAACTGAAGGATAAAGTTGTAGAAGTTGAAAGTTCCTCTGACAGAGCTGCACGACTTGTTATCCAACTCTCGAAAAGATACCAGGCTCAGATTATTCAAACTTATGCACCCACCACAAGTCATCCTGAAGAAGAAATTGAAGAATTTTATGAGGAAATTTGTCATCTAAATAATAAAGGTAAGCAGCACTTGAAAATAATTATGGGAGATTTCAATGCAAAATAGGGCAACGGCAACAGAATGAAACTTCAGTAGGTAAATTCGGTCACGGCAACAGAAACCAGCGTGGAAATACTCTCGTTGAGTTTGCAGAGGCAGGAGGGTTTTTCATCTTGAACTCCTTCTTCAAGAAAAAGCCACACAGGAAATGGACATGGAGACATCCAAATGGGACGACAAGTGAAATTGATTTTATTATGTGTAACAAAAAATTGTCATAGAAGACTGCAGTGTGCTAAACAAGTTCAACACAGGTAGTGACCATAGATTGGTGAGATGTAAGATGCACCTCAACACTAAACTTGAACGTGGCAAGCTCATAAGACAAACAAAATCTATTGACATAACCAACCTTAAAAAACACCATAATACCTTCAAGTTGGAACTGAAGAACAGGTTCTCTGCTTTAGAAGGCCTAACATCGGAAGAAGTGGACATCTCTGAAGTTAACAGAAAAGTAACCAAAGCTCTTATGGAAGCAGCAACAAAATTAGCTGGGTCTAAGAACAAGTTGCATGTAAATAAATTATCAGGAAAAACGAAAATGTTGATGCAAAAAAGAAGAGAGATGAGGACAACTAAAGAAGATGTGACTTCCAAAGTGGAATATATAGAGCTATGCAAGACAGTAAGAAAAAGTATCACTGAAGACGTAAGAAAATTCAACTGTGAACTAGTGAGGAAAGCAATTGAAAACAACCAAAGCCTAAAGATAGCAAAGGGACATCTCAGTAAGGGAAGAAAACAGATTATGGCACTGAGAAAAGAAGATGGTTCTGTAACAAGAAATAGAGGCGAAATTTTGACAAGAGTGAAAGATTTCTACTCCAAATTATATGAAAGGGATGATACATGCACTCCAGACATCATGAAAGATTCCAGTACCAGAGTTCCTCCAGTCCTTCCAGCAGAAGTTGCACATGCGATCAAGAACATGAAGCGGGGAAAAGCTCCAGGAGAAGATGGAATTACTGTAGACATCATACAAGAAGCAAGTGGAGAAATCGAAACAGTACTGCCCAAATTTTCACTCGATGCCTTAATGAAGGAAAGATTCCTGAGGATTGGAACACCGCTACAATGATCCTGCTACATAAGAAAGGTGACATTGAGGATCTCAGAAACTACAGACCTATCAGCCTCCTATCAGTAGTTTATAAAATCTTCACTAAAGTTCTTTCACACCGCTTGAAGGTAACACTGGACATGGCTCAACCGAGAGAACAAGCTGATTCAGGGAGTGGCTACAGCACAATAGATCATATCCACGTGCTGAGAGAACTAATTGAAAGAGCGAGGAATATGAACTTCCATTGTGCATGGCTTTTATCGATTATGAAAAAGCCTTTGATTCGGTGAAACCATCAGCAGTTACAATGGCTCTGAAACCTGCGGTATTGAAGATGCATACATTAATATTATTAATAACATCTATGAAAATGCAAGTGCAAAGATTAGGCTGTTTGAAAATACAACACACGTAAAAATTGGAAAGGGAGTGAGACAAGGTGACACCATATCTCCGAAGCTCTTTTAATGCCACATTGGAGGGTGTTTTTCAGTCGCTGAGCTGGGAAAACAAGGGGATAAAGATTAATGGAGATTATCTAACCCACCTACGTTTTGCTGATGACGTAGTCATTTTTGCAACTACCCCATCAGAGCTGCAGAGTATGATCCAGGAACTTGCTGACAAGAGTAAAGAAGTGGGATTAAAAATGAACTTTCAGAAGACAAAAGTGATGTTCAATGCTTTTACAAGAAATGAAGATTTATCGATTGATGGAGAAAAGCTGGAGATAACAGACACGTACGTTTATCTTGGACAGCAGATATCAAGTGAGGGTCACATTGATGAAGAAATTAATCGGCGTACAAAACTTGCCTGGAGAGCTTTTGGAAGAAACAGCATAATTTTCAAAAGCAATATGCCATTATGTCTTAAAAGAAAAGTGTTTGATCAATGCATCCTTCCAGTTCTTACGTATGGTGCAGAGACGTGGACCTTAACTAAAAGAGACATACAAAGGCTGCAGACAACTCAAAGCAGCATGGAGAGGTGCATGCTTGGTGTAACCAGGAGAGATAAGAAGAGGAACTCGTGGATCCGAAAAATGACAAGAGGGAAGACATCATGATCAGAGTTAAATCCCTGAAATGGCAATGGGCTGGACATACTGCCAGAAGGACAGATCATCGATGGACAGCCGAAATTTTAGATTGGATTCCAAGGGACAGGAAAAGACCCAGAAGAAGACCACATGGGAGATGGGTGGATGAAATTCGGAAAGTATGCAGGGGTGACATGGAGGAGACTGGCACAAGACAGACCGTTGTGGAGGAAACTTGGGGAGACCTTCGTCCAGCAGTGGATTGATAATGGTTGACAATGATGATGATGATATATATATATATACATATATATATATATATATTCTATTAAGAAGAGACCTAAGCAAAAAAATACATATATATTTTAGACTCATACCAAGTACAACATAGTAAAGGTTATGTATCTACCGGTGTGAGTAAAAGGAGAAAAGATAAAAAATATAAAACAACTGAATGTAGAAGGTGTCGAGAATACTGAGCCTTGGCTTTATCAAGGACCAGCAAAAACTCTGCATTATATATATATATATATATATATATATACATTTCTCTTTCTCTCTCTCTATCTCTGACCAATATTCAACTTCACTTGTAAGGATCAGAGCCAACATCTGTACTTTACATCACATGAGTGCTAACAACTATGTGTTTTAAGTGCTAATGATTAAAAACAAAATGTATTACATTTTTCAGCCCAAGAGTACAATTCTTCCACATTAAGTCTGGATATACTTGTGGTTGAAAAACTTATTAGATGCACACAACCAATTCCCAATGCAGAGTTCAATTAATCTGTCAAAACATTCCCACAATGTTTTCAGAAATCTTATTCTTAACATTTATTTTAACTAGAAATCTCCTGCTTTCAAGACTCAAAAAAAGGCAGTAATAATTCTACATAACATCATACATACATATCACTAAGCTGTTCTCTGTGAATCAGAGGTTAGCTCTTCAAAGAAAGACAAAAAGCCAGACAAATGTTTAAAAGATGGAACTAGAATTTACTTACTGTTGGTACATCAAACATCTCCATTTACAGTGATCTTGGCACACAGCTTGAGCTTCATTGACATCCATCACATGACACACACAAGACCATTTGTACTTCACATTCATAATCTTTCTCATGCAGACATTCCTGAATCTGGTCCTCACTTGAATTCCTTGGCCTTCCTCTACCTTTCCTTCCTACCACTTGGGCTGAAAAAATTCTCTTACTAAGGATCTCATCACTCATTCTTTCAACATGGACAAACCACCTAAGAATATTAGTTTCCACCTTACCAACAACATTTTGCCTCACATTACACCACTACAACACATCATTCCTCACATGATCACAGCGAGTATTGCCACAAACCCCCCATAAGTAATGCATCTCTCCAGCACACAAATGACTCCTATGTCTCTTCTGCAATACCCAGGTTTCACTGCCATACATCAGAGTAGGAACAATTACACTTTCATATACAGCCATTTGGAACTTCTCTCATACACCGTTTGAAAATTCCAGGCCAATTTCTTGATGGACCATCCTTTTCAAGTGTGGTGGGTCCTTATATAGTAATTATTTTGATTATTATAAATACATTCATGTTAGAAATTTCTTTAAAATATCTGCAAAAAGGCAACTTAGCTATTCTGCAGAGCAAAGTTAAGTATTTAACATAACAAAACAAATATTGTGTATCACATTCTTGAGATCAAAAAATAAATTTAGAAGTCATATATATGCGAAATATAGTACCGACAATACTGTAAAATATAATAGATGTACAGGAAATAGACTTACGCACATAAGCAATGACAAATGTACCCAATTTGAGGCAAGAAAACAACTGTTATTTATTATTTTTTTTAATGGGGTGGGGGTTGCTATTATTAGTGCGTCAATCCACGAGAATTACATTCAAATAATGCCATATGTTAACTTTTTTACAGTAAGTTAATGATGTTTTTAATGTACTGATTCCAAGACAACTACATTTAAATTATGTTACATTTTTGCAAACCCAGAGTGAAGTACCTATTTTCCACTTATCTTTAATACATATCAAAAATACAAAAAAAGAATCAACAGTTCTGGTTTAACATTTGCATATCTGCGAGTAAAAATTTTGCTTTAGAGAAGAATGGTGAAAGAACAGTTCTTTGGCATAGAACTAACATTCCTGCTATAAAACAATTTCTGAAATTTCAGAAATGCTGCTGTGTACTCTAATTAATCTAAGTTGTCATTACCCCAAGTTTGCATTTCGCAATGTTATAAGTTTTTAAATTTCACTTTAAGTTTGAAACCAACATTTTTTTTTTCTAACAAAATAACATGATTTTATTAAAGTAGAGCATAAAGCCAAAACACACATACAAATTTTAAATCTGCTTCAATTATTCTAATGTCTGTAGATGAAAGAAGTTACTTACATATCCTTAAACAGTATATGAAAAATAAACATACATATTATTATATTTGCACTTTTAAGATATTAACCTCCTGCAAAGTGCGCATAGTTTACATGCAATTCATAAATGAAAAACTATTAGAAAGTACCAATCACTCACCCTAAAGATCATGGTAACCTCCATCGACACCTTTCCAACACGTCAATCATCGTAATGTTTCTGGGCTTCCAAGGTTTACAGACATCTTGCTTACGATTCTTACTTCCGGGTGTGAAACTTCGTAATTTTTTTTATTTTTTTAGCCTTATGAGATGTTACAATAAAGCTTGTCAATTCCATAAAAACCACACATACTACTCATTCATACAATTCAATTAAAAACTATGTACATATTTACATAACCTTACATTCCGAGGTGGTTAAACCCTTGTCAACTGTAAGTACCAAACTGCTCCTTCTGTTTCACAACATCTACCACTCCCACTGCAAGTGTCACACCCATTCAGCCCTTCACACACAATCCTCTAGTACTTTCAACAGACCTCTGTCATCATCAGGAGGCAGGTGTGTCTCACCTGCCCACCACAGCTCAAGTGAGCAGAGCCATCAAGGCACGGGCCCCAGTCGCTATCTCTGAATCATTGTGTCTCTGGCGCTATCTATTGTCCCTGCTGCTCTTTTTTCCCTTTTTTTTTTCTAAGCTGCTGTTCAATTTTTATTAGGGCTTTCCATTGTTCGTTTAAGTTACTAGGCTCATTAATGTTGCATAATCTTGATCTGTTTTTTTCAATTAACACTGATTCTGCAATTCTTAACTGCCTTTCGTTTTTACAGCTCTTAATAATTTTAATATCTTCAAACCTTGGACATTGTTGATTTTCCATACAGTATTGGGTTGCTGTCTTAGCTTCTTTTTTATTCCAATTATTTATATGCTGGTTCAATCTATACTTTAATCCTAGTTGTAAATGCATTTATGGCACCTCTATTCATAGTGATTGTGGAATAACTTTTTTACGGGTCTTTTAGAGGTTATTTTTAATGAAAGTTGGTTGTCAAATTTTCGAACTAAAGCCTAGTTCGTCATCAGGACTATGTCACTGGAGTAGTTGCTGCCACTCAATTGGAAGAGACCATCCGCAATTATCGTTAATTGTGGTACTTCTTCTTCTTGCTATTTCAATCCCTTCTTCTAGTTTTCTCTTTACTAAGTTTGACTGGTGGGCGATTATTTTCACTGAGTCCCAATTTATGGAGTGTCCACTTGCTTGTACATGTCTGTCTAGCCCTGTTTTGTTCCCAATGTTCCTAATAGCTGCTTGGTGTTCTTTCATTCGGACCTTAATACTTCTCCCTGTTTCTCCTATATAGCTGAGTCCGCAGTTACAGTCGATGCAGTAAATTACTCCTTCCTGCAATTGGATGTCCAATTCTTTCTGCTTTAAAGCTGGCAGGAATTTCTTTATTTTATTATTAAGATCTGGAGCTAGCCTGATATTATATTTTGCTCCGATCCTTTTCAGTTTCTCGAAAAGTCCCTTGTGGTACGTAATTTTGCTGGTGAATTTGAAGTTGGTTTTTTCCTGCTTCTTTTTTGGCACTTGTTTAAATATTTTCTCAACATATGGGGAGGGGTAATTGTTTTCTGCCAACATTTCCTTTAATTCTTCTTTGTGAAGATCTTTTTGAGAAGCTGAAGAGACCAGGATTTCAATTTTTTCCAAAAATTGTCTCGCTGTATTCGATTTAATATAATCAGGGTGGAATGAGCAGAAGTCTAACATCTTCCCTGTGTTGGTGGGTTTTCTAAAAAGCTGAGTGAATATTTTCCCTTCTCTTGAGGTCAAGGTTAAATCCAGGTAATTGATGCTATGGTCTTTTTCCTGTTCCAGGGTGTACTTCAAGGTATTCTCTAGTAAGTTAAATTCTTCCAGAATCTGAGAGGGTAGAGATTGGTCCACAGTATCTACTATAATTAGGACATCATCCATGTACCTTACATAGAGAGCAAACAAGGAGGGTTGTATAAGGATTTTTGCCTCTAGTTTACTTATATAATAATTTGCTAGCAGAGGTGCTAGTGGAGAACCCATTGCAAGTCCTGAAGTTTGCCTGTAATATTTCTTTCCAAACTGGAAGAAATTATTCTTGAAGGAAAATAGGAGCAGTTCATATATGCCAAGTAGTATTTCTCTATTGTGATTATGGAATACTATTTTTCCGCAAGGTCATCTGCAATGAATTCCAGTAGGAGGTCCAGGTTAATGTTGGTATACATAGAGACTATATCCAGGCTTGCCATTACTGGATGAATTAATTCTGGCAAGTTGTCCAGTTTTCTTTTTAGCTGCATGGAATTTTTTAGTAGGTAGGGAGGAGAAGGGAAAATATCTCTGAGGTGACCAAGCAAATAATAATTAATGTTGGAGAGTGGCGAATTTCTAGTGTCTATTATAGGTCTTATTGGATGGCCTTCTTTGTGAACTTTTATCGTACCATAGATCTGTGGAATTCTTGACTGGATTTTGGAGAAGTTTTTGAAGAGCTCATTAAGCTGTTTTTTATTTCTTAAAGAGCTGATTAATTTCTTAAGATTTTTTACAGTTTGATCTATAGGATTACCATTGAGTTCTTCATAATAAGGCTTGCTCAATTCAGCTTCCATTTTATTGTAATACTTCTCTTTTTCTACCAATACCAAAACTTTGCTCTTATCTGCTCTCAGTGCTACTACTTTATCATTGGCTTTGAATTTTTTTAAGGTCAGTAATGGCACTTCTATTAAAATTGTAATCAATTTTTACTGGCTTTTTTACAAATTTTGAGACGCAGTCTGAGAATTCTTTCCTTAAAGTAACTGCTGTATTTTCATCTTCTCTTTCTACCTTACTACAGATGCTTTCTAAATCAATCAGTATACGTTTTTATCAAGTGTTGTGGAGGAAAGGTTGTAATTATATCCCTTATTGAGGAGATTAATCAGGTTTTCATCTACTCCTTCTTCCGTCAGATCCATGACATGTTTGTTAGTGGTGGATGGTATTAACTGTGGGCCAGGTGCTGTAGACATTAACTTTGGACTTAACCATTTATTTTCTTTAATTTTCAATTTTTCCTTAAACTTTTTGTTTTTATCTCTCACTGCTTTAGCTAACCAATTATCAATATTTTTCTTTTCTGCTTCCGGAATTTCACCTAATGAAGAGGTCCAAATACGAGCTTCTATTCGTTCGCATTGCTCAATAGTTTTGAATTTATTACGAATCGCGCCATTCACCGTTTTCAGTTCTATTTTTCTAATAAAATTTCTTGACAGATTTTCCGCGATGTTTTTCGTGAGTCTCAAAGAAGGTGGAACAAAATTAGCTCTTTTACATTTCTTAAGAAAATACAGTTGTGACTTACATTTGTCGCTTTTGCACTTACTCCTTTCTATCTTTCTGATGTTTCGCCATATATCCAGCCCGCATGTGGTTTTAATCCTAATTGTAAATGCATTTATGGCACCTCTATTCATAGTGATTGTGGAATAACTTTTTTTACGGGTCTTTTAGAGGTTATTTTTAATGAAAGTTGGTTGTCAAATTTTCGAACTAAAGCCTAGTTCGTCATCAGGACTATGTCACTGGAGTAGTTGCTGCCACTCAATTGGAAGAGACCATCCGCAATTATCGTTAATTGTGGTACTTCTTCTTCTTGCTATTTCGATCCCTTCTTCTAGTTTTCTCTTTACTAAGTTTGACTGGTGGGCGATTATTTTCACTGAGTCCCAATTTATGGAGTGTCCACTTGCTTGTACATGTCTGTCTAGCCCTGTTTTGTTCCCAATGTTCCTAATAGCTGCTTGGTGTTCTTTCATTCGGACCTTAATACTTCTCCCTGTTTCTCCTATATAGCTGAGTCCGCAGTTACAGTCGATGCAGTAAATTACTCCTTCCTGCAATTGGATGTTCAATTCTTTCTGCTTTAAAGCTGGCAGGAATTTCTTTATTTTATTATTAAGATCTGGAGCTAGCCTGATATTATATTTTGCTCCGATCCTTTTCAGTTTCTCGAAAAGTCCCTTGTGGTACGTAATTTTGCTGGTGAATTTGAAGTTGGTTTTTTCCTGCTTCTTTTTTGGCACTTGTTTAAATATTTTCTCAACATATGGGGAGGGGTAATTGTTTTCTGCCAACATTTCCTTTAATTCTTCTTTGTGAAGATCTTTTTGAGAAGCTGAAGAGACCAGGATTTCAATTTTTTCCAAAAATTGTCTCGCTGTATTCGATTTAATATAATCAGGGTGGAATGAGCAGAAGTCTAACATCTTCCCTGTGTTGGTGGGCTTTCTAAAAAGCTGAGTGAATATTTTCCCTTCTCTTGAGGTCAAGGTTAAATCCAGGTAATTGATGCTATGGTCTTTTTCCTGTTCCAATGTCTACAGCACCTGGCCCACAGTTAATACCATCCACCACTAACAAACATGTCATGGATCTGACGGAAGAAGGAGTAGATGAAAACCTGATTAATCTCCTCAATAAGGGATATAATTACAACCTTTCCTCCGCAACACTTGATAAAAAACGTATACTGATTGATTTAGAAAGCATCTGTAGTAAGGTAGAAAGAGAAGATGAAAATACAGCAGTTACTTTAAGGAAAGAATTCTCAGACTGCATCTCAAAATTTGTAAAAAAGCCAGTAAAAGTTGATTACAATTTTAATAGAAGTGCCATTACTGACCTTAAAAAATTCAAAGCCAATGATAAAGTAGTAGCACTGAAAGCAGATAAGAGCAAAGTTTTGGTATTGGTAGAAAAAGAGAAGTATTACAATAAAATGGAAGCTGAATTGAGCAAGCCTTATTATGAAGAACTCAATGGTAATCCTATAGATCAAACTGTAAAAAATCTTAAGAAATTAATCAGCTCTTTAAGAAATAAAAAACAGCTTAATGAGCTCTTCAAAAACTTCTCCAAAATCCAGTCAAGAATTCCACAGATCTATGGTACGATAAAAGTTCACAAAGAAGGCCATCCAATAAGACCTATAATAGACACTAGAAATTCGCCACTCTCCAACATTAATTATTATTTGCTTGGTCACCTCAGAGATATTTTCCCTTCTCCTCCCTACCTACTAAAAAATTCCATGCAGCTAAAAAGAAAACTGGACAACTTGCCAGAATTAATTCATCCAGTAATGGCAAGCCTGGATATAGTCTCTATGTATACCAACATTAACCTGGACCTCCTACTGGAATTCATTGCAGATGACCTTGCGGAAAAAATAGTATTCCATAATCACAATAGAGAAATACTACTTGGCATATATGAACTGCTCCTATTTTCCTTCAAGAATAATTTCTTCCAGTTTGGAAAGAAATATTACAGGCAAACTTCAGGACTTGCAATGGGTTCTCCACTAGCACCTCTGCTAGCAAATTATTATATAAGTAAACTAGAGGCAAAAATCCTTATACAACCCTCCTTGTTTGCTCTCTATGTAAGGTACATGGATGATGTCCTAATTATAGTAGATACTGTGGACCAATCTCTACCCTCTCAGATTCTGGAAGAATTTAACTTACTAGAGAATACCTTGGAGTACACCCTGGAACAGGAAAAAGACCATAGCATCAATTACCTGGATTTAACCTTGACCTCAAGAGAAGGGAAAATATTCACTCAGCTTTTTAGAAAACCCACCAACACAGGGAAGATGTTAGACTTCTGCTCATTCCACCCTGATTATATTAAATCGAATACAGCGAGACAATTTTTGGAAAAAATTGAAATCCTGGTCTCTTCAGCTTCTCAAAAAGATCTTCACAAAGAAGAATTAAAGGAAATGTTGGCAGAAAACAATTACCCCTCCCCATATGTTGAGAAAATATTTAAACAAGTGCCAAAAAAGAAGCAGGAAAAAACCAACTTCAAATTCACCAGCAAAATTACGTACCACAAGGGACTTTTCGAGAAACTGAAAAGGATCGGAGCAAAATATAATATCAGGCTAGCTCCAGATCTTAATAATAAAATAAAGAAATTCCTGCCAGCTTTAAAGCAGAAAGAATTGGACATCCAATTGCAGGAAGGAGTAATTTACTGCATCGACTGTAACTGCGGACTCAGCTATATAGGAGAAACAGGGAGAAGTATTAAGGTCCGAATGAAAGAACACCAAGCAGCTATTAGGAACATTGGGAACAAAACAGGGCTAGACAGACATGTACAAGCAAGTGGACACTCCATAAATTGGGACTCAGTGAAAATAATCGCCCACCAGTCAAACTTAGTAAAGAGAAAACTAGAAGAAGGGATCGAAATAGCAAGAAGAAGAAGTACCACAATTAACGATAATTGCGGATGGTCTCTTCCAATTGAGTGGCAGCAACTACTCCAGTGACATAGTCCTGATGACGAACTAGGCTTTAGTTCGAAAATTTGACAACCAACTTTCATTAAAAATAACCTCTAAAAGACCCGTAAAAAAGTTATTCCACTATACTTTAATTTATTCTTGGTGCTGCCTATATATGACACAGGTGGTTGCTGGTTTATTGGGATTTCATAAATTTCTGCTCTATCTAATTGGCTGATTTTTTCATTTTTAATCACTAAATTTTTTACAGTAAGTACCTGATTTCCTTTCCTACCTGTATGTCATACTTGCCACAAACTATTAATTTCTGCTGAAACATTTTCTACATATGGTATGGCTCCTACATATTTTACAAGTTTTTTATCAGTCTTGACCTTATTGTAACCTTGAGTTACTTCATAAATCCATTTTTTAATACCTGTTTAGGGTAACCAAAATCATATGCAATTTTTTACGATATATTCAATTTCCTCTTTTTTATACTGTTCCATTGATGAGTGTGTTAAACTTCTTTTAATTAGTGTTTTAACACTATTTCTTTTATGTGTTAATGGATGCAATGACTGAAATGGTATAAGTACTGGGATATATGAAGATTTTCTATGAAGATTTTCAATTCAGAGTGCATAGAAAATCTTCATATATCCCAGTACTTATACCATTTCAGTCATCGCATCCATTAACACATAAAAGAAATAGTGTTAAAACACTAATTAAAAGAAGTTTAACACACTCATCAATGGAACAGTATAAAAAAGAGGAAATTGAATATATTGAAAAAATTGCATATGATTTTGGTTACCCTAAACAGGTATTAAAAAAATGGATTTATGAAGTAACTCAAGGTTACAATAAGGTCAAGACTGATAAAAAATTGTAAAATATGTAGGAGCAATACCATATGTAGAAAATGTTTCAGCAGAAATTAATAAAGTTTGTGGCAAGTATGACATACAGGTAGGAAATCAGGTACTTACTGTAAAAAATTTAGTGATTAAAAAATGAAAAAATCAGCCAATTAGATAGAGCAGGAATTTATGAAATCCCAATAAACCAGCAACCACCTGTGTCATATATAGGCAGCACCAAGAATAAATTAAAGTATAGATTGAACCAGCATATAAATAATTGGAATAAAAAAGAAGCTAAGACAGCATTAACCCAATACTGTATGGAAAATCAACAATGTCCAAGGTTTGAAGAAATTAAAATTATTAAGAGCTGTAAAAACGAAAGGCAGTTAAGAATTGCAGAATCAGTGTTAATTGAAAAAAACAGATCAAGATTATGCAACATTAATGAGCCTAGTAACTTAAACGAACAATGGAAAGCCCTAATAAAAATTGAACAGCAGCTTAGAAAAAAAAAAAGGGAAAAAAGAGCAGCAGGGACAATATATGGCGCCAGAGACACAATGATTCAGAGATAGCGACTGGGGCCCGTGCCTTGATGGCTCTGCTCACTTGAGCTGTGGTGGGCGGGTGAGACACACCTGTCTCCTGATGATGACAGAGGTCTGTTGAAAGTACTAGAGGATTGTGTGTGAAGGGCTGAATGGGTGTGACACTTGCAGTGGGAGTGGCAGGGGTTGTGAAACAGAAGGAGCAGTTTGGTACTTACAGTTGACAAGGGTTTAACCACCTCGGAATGTAAGGTTATGTAAATATGTACATAGTTTTTAATTGAATTGTATGAATGAGTAGTATGTGTGGTTTTTATGGAATTGACAAGCTTTATTGTAACATCTCATAAGGCTAAAAAAAAAAAAAAAATACGATGTTTCACACCCGGAAGTAAGAATCGTAAGCAAGATGTCTGTAAACCTTGGAAGCCCAGAAACATTACGATGATTGACGTGTTGGAAGTGTGTTGTCGATGGAGGTTACCATGATCTTTAGGGTGAGTGATTGGTACTTTCTAATAGTTTTTCATTTAAACATACATATATATATATACCTGACAAAAATATCATCTTGTCCTCTTTAACAGCTTTTTCAAAGGCTTCACTTCCCCAAGCATACCTAAAATGAAAAATTTATGATAAATGAAAAGAAATCACTTTGCTCACTGTTTCCATGGCTATAACATAATGACATAACAAAAATACTATGTCACAATCTCTGTCTGGCAATTAAATTCTCTTGAAAATTTCATTTTTCACAGTTCATCACAATATACTTCAGTCAACAAACCATAAGGCTAAATCCTTATGGTAGCATGAAACAAGTGTTATGAAATTATATTATCCTGCTACACATCATAGTTTAAAAGAACTTAAGGCTTCTTGCAAGGTGTGTTACTTTGTCTTTTAATCTGTTCCTTGTCATACATTAAAAACAGATAAGTATACATAAAGACTTACATTCCATGTTTTATCTTGTGTTACCATTCATTATTGATATTTATTCTTTGTTCAAAAACTTTGAACCATATTACGTGGCTCTATAAATCATTAATGTTTATACAAAAGTTTTGTTGTATAGCCATTTACTGTTTCACACGTTAATTTACAGCATTAGCCACTCGGGAGCATTATTCATTGCATTTTGAAAACTATATGTAATTATTGAACATATTTATAAATTGAACATAGTTTTTTGTTGTTGTCCTTACCTTTCTTCAGCATATGTCGATATTCCCGTGCTCTATTGTTCAGTCAACAGTTGTGGCCATCCAAGTGCGCTCGAAGTACCACATTGGAAAAATTGCCATCGTTGTCACTTTCACATATTCGATATTCCCGCGTTCTATTGCTCAGTCAACGGTTTTCTTTGTTGTAGTTTAATTACGTGAAATGACAATGACAGCAATTTTTCCAATATGGTACTCCCAGCTCACTTGGATGGCCACAACCATTGACTGAACAATAGAACGCAGGAATATCGACATATGCTGAAGAAAGGTAAGGACAACAACAAAAAGCTATGTTCAATTTATAAATATGTTCAATAATTACATATAGTTTTCAAAATGCAATGAACAATGCTCCCGAGTGGCTAATGCTATAAATTAATGCGTGAAACAGTAAATGGCTATACAACAAAACTGCTGTATAAACTTTAACCAGTATTGATATTTTTTTATGCATGTGGGGTTTTCTTTGTTGTAGTTTTGGACTGTGTTTTGTGTGTGTGTGTGTGTGTGTGTGTGGCAACCAGTAGGTTAAATACTTTGAATTTTTTTTAATAAGACAAGTTAGTTTGTTACTGTTGTTTTTGACTCAATAATACAAAGTCAAAGACACCTAAAAACATTTTCTAGGTAGATTTAACTTGCTTAAAGGATTTAATATTTGTAAGCATAACATTCTGTGAATAAACATATACTTACCCTATATTCTTTGTAGGAATACTATTATATTCAGCATGTTTTTATTAATTCACAATATGAATGTCCTGTACCTCATTTTTTGTTAAAGTTTTTTTCTTTAATATTATAAATATATATACTTTGGAAGAATCAATTATTTAACAAGTTATTAAACTGTAATTAAATAATTTACGTTTATCGAAAATAATGATATTGATAAATTTTAACTTACCTTAAAACCACGTAGTTAGGCTGTTTTTACATCGTTCTGTTGTTATTCAGATGCCAAATTTTTTAACACTTATATAACAACAATCTTATGCTTACAAATATTAAATGATAAGTTGGGATTACTAAAATGTTTTAAATTATTCGGTAAAAACTTAGTTCATTACGGCTGTATAACAAAGGTAGCACATGCTTTTATAACTCTGCCATCCTTATCAAGATCATTACAACTTTGCTTATTTTTAATAAATATTAATTTAGTTCAAATTCAAAATAAAGGAACTGCTGTTATTATTTTTAAATTACCTGAGGTTACCGCAATGGAAAAATGCCATCTCACAACATGATTCTCAAACGTTTCCACTGATAGATAAATAATGGAACTTGTGCATACGGAAAATGACAAGAGTGGAAGATATCATGATCCGAGTAAAATCTCTGAAATGGCAGTAGGCTGGACATGTTGCCAGAAGAACAGACCACCAACGGACAACCAGAATTTTAGATTGTATATCAAGGGGCAGAAAAAGACCCAGAAGACTGCAAGGGAGATGGATAGATGAAATTCGAAAGCACGCCAGAGTAACATGGAGAAGATTGGCTCAAGACAGACAGTTGTGGACAGTGCCAGACTAAGTTTTTTTTGGGACCCTGGGCTATTGAAAATTATGGGCTCCTATTTCTGGGCACAAGTGCTTGTAAAATACCTATGTCTTATACCCTATATATACAAAAGATATGTATGTTATATACATATGCAAGATACCTATGTCTTTTATAAATATAAAATGTCCTTGTCAAATTTGGTTCAAATTGCTAGAAAATATGGCCCATTTACGAGGGGAACTTAAGAAAAAAACATACAATCTCTGTAGGTAGGGAAAAAAATTTACGGCTTCCAGACAACATTCAACAGTGCTAACTCCCACTTATTTCAAAGAGTAACCTGTGCAAGGTATAAAATGGGCGAATTCATTTTCCTTTTTCATTTATGTTTAAAAGCCTTCATACTGACCAGACATGTTTGCGGCATTATCATAAGATTGCCCTCGATAGAGATTTAAAAATAATAACAAGGTTGCTTAAGAAGGGGAGTTGAAAGAATAAGATGAATCGTATGTAAATAGTTGTACATACGTTTTTAATATTTTTGTTCGGCATTTTGCATGTATGTAAATAGGCAGTTTATGTTCGTTGATAATATCAAAAGGTTTTGAGTTCAAGAATTGGGGTTTCTACCAACGAAGGTTGGGTTTTACACGCTGGTGGGAAGGGTGGGGAGGGGGAAGATACAGTTTTGGGATGTAGAAAGCAATGCACTTCATGGACTTGGGCATTCGTCGAACATTTGAAAGAACCTGAAGACCTAAAATAGAACACCGCACCAGAGGCTTGAACCAAGCATGACAACAAAAAGAAAAAAACGTGCAGTGAAATGTGGAAAAAAGGTAAGCAACCTTGTTATTATTATAATTGTATGCACGTAAATTAAAAACAACTGTGGCTTCTGCTATAAATGTTTTAACCTGAATTTACATTGAGATTTAAAAGGATGCCATAAATATCTAAGAACGAATTAACTTCACCAAACAAAAAAATACACAATGTGATTTTCAATTGGCTTAAAACAAAGAAATCTTTCTTTAGTTTTCCTTGAACAGAAGTATCTGACCACTATGCCATCTGGTCTACATGAGCACAGTCTGGTGACGATCTACTATCAATGAATAATATTTTGATTCTTTTATTTCACTATTTTATTTAAAACCTTTTCTTCCATTAACTGAATCAGTTCTTCACAAATTGTTTTCGACAAACATGAAGTATTTCCCTGTGCCTGTCATTTATCATATTTTGCAATGTGCTTCTTCAAAAATGGGTCAAACTAAGATAGTAGCTCTAGAATTTCTAAGTAATTGCCATTATTGTATACTCCGAAAATTTCATTTTCTCCACGAAATGCTAGTCCTCGCTCACATAAAAACTGAATGACTGCTACAGTTCTTGTAAGTACCTTGCACCAATATTATGACTCTAAATTAATCTGTTTAACTAATTCCCCATCAACCCATGAGGTAATATTTTGTCTAAGTAGCCATGCATGAATAGAATTTTGTTCTATACTATTTTCATGAGATAAGACAGCATCTTCTGCAATTTTCCAGTTACAAAAATAAATAGTACCTAAATAGGAGTTGCAAGAAGAAAATAGTTTACAATGGTAGCAATACTCTTTTCCAGATGTTGTTGAATACATAAGCCAAATCCTTTTAACTGAGTCCCCATTTCGAATTTGTCAAATGAATAAACTGTCTGATAAATACCTATTTTGAGATTTAAACTCTTGTTTTGATTCAGGGTACTTTAATGAACGGTTTTGGAAATGCAGATGTCTAAGTTTAACACACTGCTCTCTAAATTCATCAGTAACAGACTCAGGCCAACAACCACCATCAGTAGAAAGAAATTTAGCTATATGTGCTGTATTCTCATTAGCAGTGTCAATGCTGTGAACATCATCGCAATTTGCTGATTTTAATTCAGGAATATTTAATTCAGGATTTGCAGACGGTAATTCAATCTGCTTCACAAAAAAATTAGAGATTTTGGCCATTTTTTCACTTGCTCTTCATTTAGTTTTTTAACTTTCTTTTTTCACATCCACTAAAATATTTTTTTCTTCCATCCATACCTGAACAGCGAAGAATCAGCTAATCGAGCTCAGAGTCAATACAAATAAACAAAAATGCAAATGCTTTAGAATAAGATAACAGCTATAGAGCTAAAGGGTACTAACAAAACATACTTGAAATATATAACTGGTGTGTTTTCACAATAAAACACTTACTTTTGTAATTTAAATTTGGAAGTGAACACTGGACACAAACACAATTTTTTTTTTTTTATTGGAGGTTTAACGACCACCGTGAGCAACTCAATGGGCTATAAGCAGTCGCCCGTCCCTAATTTAGGGTCACTGGTTCCAGGGAAGGGAAAGAGCCAATGCCATAAGACAAACACAACATCCATGCCTCACCGGGATTCGAACCCGGACCCCTTTCAGACGAATGATCAGTGGCCATCGCTTAGACCACTGCGCCGTCGGGGCGGCCAAACACAATTCAAGAATTATTATTCAAAATGCCACAGTCATGGTCACCATCACGGTTTCCATTTGCCAAATTAAGAACTAATTTTACAGGTAAGAAAAAACCAAAACCAGAGAAAAAGTAAAATATCTAAGCTCTTAATCATTGATTGGTGCTGCCATCTAGAGATGGTCCACAACATCAAAATATGAATAATTGAAATTATTTCTTCAATTTACGTTTTTCAGAACTTTTTTATCCACACAAAGTTTTCCGCCCTCAATAAAATGGGTGTGGGCCACACTCGTTTTGTTTGGGACCAAAAATTCCAAAAACTCCAGGTTCGTTTTCCAGAACTAGAGTGGGCCCCTGAACTAACTGGGACCTGTGTGTTGGATAGAGGTTGTGCATTTTGTGACCTCCTACCAGGTTGTCGATTTGGAATAGTTTTCGGGCTTACCGCGGCGTATTTTCCTGTTCCAGGTGTTCGTGAAGATCCAGTGCTTCGTTTAAAGTACTCCTGGTTCCTTGGTAAGCGAATTTTTCTTCGTAACTAATCCAATTTTGTTGTCGTTCAGCGACGTTCTTAACTCACTCAATTCCAATATGGCGACTTCCTGTGTAAATAACACCAGCCAAGCCAAACCAGATGAGTAGAGTCTCACGTCACTCAAGTCTCGACAATCAGACGCCATGACGTCAGTGATGCTCATGAGTAGTACGTCTGCAGCAGCCGATGCTGTACTTGATACCTCTTCTCCTGTGGAGTTTCCCGGATTACTCAAGCCTATGCAGCCTTCGCCGTTATCTCATCGGTGCATTGGCTCCATGACACTGCGTGACGTCAGCGTGGAAGAGACCATCGAGAGGCAGTAAGCAGCTGTCATCAGCCACTTCATTGACGTCTGCTGATTCTGTTCCTCCTTTGAATTATGCTGATGCAGTTAATCTTCACTCAAAGCCTTCTAATCACTTGGTGGCATTAGCGCCAACTGTGTCTCTCCGTGACGGCAGTGTGACAGTCACTATAGCAGAAGACTCAGGTGTAGGTCGCGAACATCATGCGCTGCTAAATAAGGGTGTCTTATTTCATGCTCTACCTAACACTCCCATCCCTCAGTACATGGCGCCATTGGAGCTACTAGTGGATCCACACATGATTGCTGGCGTATCCCGATGTCCTAGAGGCATCACCGTCCTCTTTGCGACACAAACATCTGCTGACATAGTGCTGGCAAATGGCATTGATATTAGTAACCAACATCTCATACCTTCTCCTTTGACTCAGAAGCCAACAACAGTTACCTTCTATCCGGTTCCGTTGGAAGTACCAGATACAGCGCTTCCCATCACCATTTTGTCAGTTTACAAGATTGTGGGGAAGGTACAGCACATTTCGGATGCTCCAAGGGACACGCATTATACCCATGGGGGTGGACTGAAGCGACAAGTTCGCATTGTTTTCCTGACGGCTGCAGCAATAGGCAAATGCCCCATGAAAGCCACAGCGAAAATTGGTGTCAGATCCTATGAATTTGGCATCTTCATTGGAAAATGGTGTAATTTGTGTCAGTTGGCTGGGCATATAAGATCACAGTGTCCCAGGCGTGTTAACAATAGCATACTTGTTAATTTGCCAAAAACAACTCAGCCTTCTGCTATCCCTTCGAGTGAGACTGTGGCTGAGGAAGTTGAAGTGTTGCCGAAATCCCCCTTCACGTGTGTAGCACAGTTTTCTGATGGGAATCCTCCAATCCAAGTTGGTGAAGAGGTGCCTCTAGTATGTCCTGTTTCTAAATGTTTGCCTCCTCGGAAGGAAATTGCATTGTACCCGGATGATTCTGTGAGCACACAGCAGGGAGACCTGGAGGTAGCCATAGTGAACGCTACTGAAAAGATGGACACTACTGTTTCAACCGGTACAGATGAGGGCCAACAAGTGATCGATGTGATTGAAACTGGGGGAGGGGGGGCCCCATGCAGCAGGACACTGCGGGTACCATCACTAAGAGATTGGGATCTACTCCAGACTCCTCAAGTAAGAAAAGATCGAAGCCTACACAGGAATTAATGGGGCCAGATGCTCCTGAAGTGTCAGAGGATGATTTGGATAGCAATTACCAGTGTCCAGAGGCAACATCTCGCAGATCTGGCAAAAGTGTGTCAGCCTCGTTAAATATTACTGAGGACAGAAGTAATCAAGATATTGTTGACTCATTAATTGACGCTTGGCCAAATTCAGAGGGACCATTGACTCGATATGGTGAAGAAAATGTTCTCACTGCATAAATTCAAATCACCTGTATTACTTAATCATGTAACTGATTTTCAGGTCAATATTGTACAGCAAAACAGGTTTTCGTGCTGGATAAAATCATCAGTAGTGGAACAGCCATCGTAGCACGATGTGATGTTTAAAACTTTAATGAGAGTTAAAACAGCACAAATGTGATACATAAAACACAAGATCTCTCGGGGTCGCCTGCGACTCCCATCATCAGATGAATGACCAATGGAGCGAGGAAACTTACAGGGTTATATAGTAAGACTAAGTGACGTAAGGACAAAAAAATTGCTCATGCGCAGGTCCAGTGAAAAAAGGAGATGGATTTTTTTGCATACACATAGGAAACAATAAACAAAATTAAATTAAGTTAATATATCATGCTCAGTGAGCATTTTCCAAGGGTAGGGAACATGGTACGGAAAATCATCATTACAAGCACTCTTTTTGTGTTTTAAAATATGCAGGCTTTCAGTAATTAAAGTCAAGAACCTTTTAGGTGGTGAAGCAAGGACAGTGACAGTGTCCCAATCAGGGCTATATCCACCTTTGTGAACAAGTCTGGCTAAAGATGTGTTTTGTGAACACATCTTTATATTATATTTATATTCATCAAGCCGAGTAGCCAAGGTACGCACCGTGGATCCAATGTAAACTCATTGTTCACTGTTCACATCCACAGGGTTCAACAGTACGTAATAAATACCATTTTTATTAGCGATGTCAATGGGGTCTCTGTCATTTTTAAGCAGTGCAAAAATGTTTGTTGTTTTCACACCAAAATTAAGTTTGTACTTACGACAAACATTACGCAGAATTGAGATGATACTTGGTATATAATCAATAGAGCCAATGTACCTGGTTTCCAAATGGTCACAAGAAAGGGTTGTGAAAGTAGTTCTGTGCAACTTCTTAAGTTCAGCATCAGCGACACTTATGGGGTATCCATATTGTACAACAATATTCTTAATATTAGCAATTTCTTTGCGTCAAAGTTCTAAAGTTGAGCAATGGGAATTAGATCTGCGTAACATAAATTGTAAAGAGGACAGTTTATAATTTTTAGGATGGGAAGAGTCAGCCGGTATCATACAAACTGAGGAAATGGGTTTGCGGTACACAGTAGTTTGGATAGTATTGGAGTGGGGATCTCTAAGAATAATAAAGTCTAAAAAGGTAGACAACAGTTCTACTCAAGCTCAAGGGAGAATTTGATCGTAGGGTAGTGGCTAGAAAGAACAGAAACAAAAGTATGGAGTTCATCCAGCGAGTGAGGCCAAAAGACGAGAATATCGTCTACGTAAAGGAGAAAACATAAAGGCTGCAGGTTATAATTGAGGAGGACAACAGTTTCTAACTCTTGTAGAACAAGTTCACCAAGGAAAGGGGACAGAGGGGAGCCCATGGGGGCACCTTGAGTTTGTTTAAAGATAGTGTTATCGAACTTAAAATAGGAACGGTTGGAGATTAATCTAAGGAAGGATAAAATGGCTTGAGATTCGGTAATAGATAATAAATTAGACAATTTGTCATAAATAATGTAATGCGCTGACTCAATGGGGATGTTAGAATACATCGATACAACATCGAGGGATGCCATAATAAATAGCTTATCCCCCAGGGTTAATGAATTTAACTTTTGCAAAGCTGCAACAGAGCTAGATACCAAAAAACTGTTATAAATGAGGAGGAGGTTAAGAAAATTGGCTTAGGCACGTTCTAAAGGTCGGGTCGAGCTAGCATATCTGGAAACAAGGGGTCGAAGAGGATGATCCTCTTTATGGAGTTAATATTTGCCAAATAGCTCGGGAACACACGGCTCGACAGGGTGTTGAAGTTGAGATTTGATACAATCAGGTAAGGAATTATGGTTTTTTAGTTTGCTGATAGAACTTAATGTAGCCTTGGTAGGGTCCTTCGGAATTACAACATGAGGTATATCATCTATTGCAATATTCATCTTAGATTGGTAAGTGTCTATCAGTAATAACAATTTGTGCAGTTTTATCTGCAGCCAGGAGAGATAGGTTAGGGTTATTTTTAAGAGCCTTAAGTTGTTTAATGTCCTCACTGAATTCCGAATTACAATGTTGTTTAATGATAGACCTAAAAAGGTTTGAATAGATCTAGAGACCTTAAGGCGAGTATAATCCCTTTCTTCTTCAGGTAGGAATCTGATAATATTTTCCGTCTGGGAAATGGTGCGAAATTTGTTAAGTTGCAGTACAGGGTAGGCATACTTAAGACCTCTTTGAAAAGCTTGTTTCTGAGATGCATTCAGTTCGTAACTACTAAAATTAAGGTAGTTCACATGTTGACTTATATTAGGCTTATTAGCATAGTAAACACCACTGGAAACTTTATGTTGTAAGTCACGGTCCACAAGAGTACACAGTTTCTTAACATGAATTTCTTGAATTTTAGATACTTCATTTTCAATGGATGCTATAGTTGTCACTAAAAGCTTGTCCAATTGAATGGGGTGTGTCCATTGCCATATTTGTTTATAAGCTCCATAAGTTTGACAGTGCAAATAATCAATGGTAAGGTCAGGTGATGCGTAACATCACAGCCTCTCCTTGACAAATGTCAACCCCGCCTTCTCGTGGTGCATCCTGTTCCCACTAAAGGGGCTCTGACGACCGCCAATAGCGGTATAACTATACCATCGGGATCAGAGGAAATTCTATCCCACACTCGCCAACCCGCTTGGCCAGCGTGGTGAGTTATGGCCAAACCCCTCCAAAATGACTCCACAACTTAAATCTTGGCCCTCAGTCTCCGGCAGCTGGAATGTACCTGGCCAAGGCAGCGGCCAGTGCGACATGAAGGCAGAGGGTGCTAAGAATCCCCGGAGGACCGGACTAGGCTGCCATCTGATGCTGACCTTGGCAACGTACAATGGACGCTCCCTATCTTCTGATTCAAGGCTTCTTGAATTGGAAGAGGAACTACAAAGGATCAAGTGGGACATCGTGGGGCTAAGTGAGGTAAGGAGAAAAGGAGAAGATCTCATCGAACTGAAAAGTGGACATCCCTTCTACTATCGTGGGACAGATACTGGCAGAACTAGTGGTGTTGGATTTATAATAAACAAGAAACTGAAGGATAAAGTGGTAGAAGTTGAAAGTTCCTCTGACAGAGCTGCAAGACTCGTTATCCAACTATCGAGAAGATACCAGGCTCAGATTATTCAAACTTATGCACCCACCACAAGTCATCCTGAAGAAGAAATTGAAGAATTTTATGAGGAAATTTGTCATCTAAATAATAAAGGTAAGCAGCACTTGAAAATAATTATGGGAGATTTCAATGCAAAAATAGGGCAACGGCAACAGAATGAAACTTCAGTAGGTAAATTCGGTCACGGCAACAGAAACCAGCGTGGAAATACTCTCGTTGAGTTTGCAGAGGCAGAAGGGTTTTTCATCTTGAACTCCTTCTTCAAGAAAAAGCCACACAGGAAATGGACATGGAGACATCCAAATGGGACGACAAGTGAAATTGATTTTATTATGTGTAACAAAAAATTCGTCATAGAAGACTGCAGTGTGCTAAACAAGTTCAACACAGGTAGTGACCATAGATTGGTGAGATGTAAGATGCACCTCAACACTAAACTTGAACGTGGCAAGCTCATAAGACAAACAAAATCTATTGACATAACCAACCTTAAAAAACACCATAATACCTTCAAGTTGGAACTGAAGAACAGGTTCTCTGCTTTAGAAGGCCTAACATCGGAAGAAGTGGACATCTCTGAAGTTAACAGAAAAGTAACCAAAGCTCTTATGGAAACAGCAACAAAATTAGCTGGGTCTAAGAACAAGTTGCATGTAAATAAATTATCAGGAAAAACGAAAATGTTGATGCAAAAAAGAAGAGAGATGAGGACAACTAAAGAAGATGTGACTTCCAAAGTGGAATATATAGAGCTATGCAAGACAGTACGAAAAAGTATCACTGAAGACGTAAGAAAATTCAACTGTGAACTAGTGAGGAAAGCAATTGAAAACAACCAAAGCCTAAAGATAGCAAAGGGACATCTCAGTAAGGGAAGAAAACAGATTATGGCACTGAGAAAAGAAGATGGTTCTGTAACAAGAAATAGAGGCGAAATTTTGACAAGAGTGAAAGATTTCTACTCCAAATTATATGAAAGGGATGATACATGCACTCCAGACATCATGAAAGATACCAGTACCAGAGTTCCTCCAGTCCTTCCAGCAGAAGTTGCACATGCAATCAAGAACATGAAGCGGGGAAAAGCTCCTGGAGAAGATGGAATTACTGTAGACATCATACAAGAAGCAAGTGGAGAAATCAAAACAGTACTCGCCCAAATTTTCACTCGATGCCTTAATGAAGGAAAGATTCCTGAGGATTGGAACACCGCTACAATGATCCTGCTACATAAGAAAGGTGACATTGAGGATCTCGGAAACTACAGACCTATCAGCCTCCTATCAGTAGTTTATAAAATCTTCACTAAAGTTCTTTCACACCGCTTGAAGGTAACACTGGACATGGCTCAACCGAGAGAACAAGCTGGATTCAGGAGTGGCTACAGCACAATAGATCATATCCATGTGCTGAGAGAACTAATTGAAAGAGCGAGGGAATATGAGCTTCCATTGTGCATGGCTTTTATCGATTATGAAAAAGCCTTTGATTCGGTGAAACCATCAGCAGTTACAATGGCTCTGAAAACCTGCGGTATTGAAGATGCATACATTAATATTATTAATAACATCTATGAAAATGCAAGTGCAAAGATTAGGCTGTTTGAAAATACAACACACATAAAAATTGGAAAGGGAGTGAGACAAGGTGACACCATATCTCCAAAGCTCTTTAATGCCACATTGGAGGGTGTTTTTCAGTCACTGAGCTGGGAAAACAAGGGGATAAAGATTAATGGAGATTATCTAACCCACCTTCGTTTTGCTGATGACATAGTCATTTTTGCAACTAGCCCATCAGAGCTGCAGAGTATGATCCAGGAACTTGCTGACAAGAGTAAAGAAGTGGGATTAAAAATGAACTTTCAGAAGACAAAAGTGATGTTCAATGCTTTTACAAGAAATGAAGATTTATCGATTGATGGAGAAAAGCTGGAGATAACAGACATGTACGTTTATCTTGGACAGCAGATATCAAGTGAGGGTCACATTGATGAAGAAATTAATTGGCGTACAAAACTTGCCTGGAGAGCTTTTGGAAGAAACAGCATAATTTTCAAGAGCAATATGCCATTATGTCTTAAAAGAAAAGTGTTTGATCAATGCATCCTTCCAGTGCTTACGTATGGTGCAGAGACGTGGACCTTAACTAAAAGAGACATACAAAGGCTGCAGACAACTCAAAGAGGCATGGAGAGGTGCATACTTGGTGTAACCAGGAGAGATAAGAAGAGGAACTCGTGGATCCGAAAAATGACAAGAGTGGAAGACATCATGATCAGAGTTAAATCCCTGAAGTGGCAATGGGCTGGACATACTGCCAGAAGGACAGATCATCGATGGACAGCCGAAATTTTAGATTGGATTCCAAGGGACAGGAAAAGACCCAGAAGAAGACCACATGGGAGATGGGTGGATGAAATTCGAAAGTATGCAGGGATGACATGGAGGAGACTGGCACAAGACAGACCGTTGTGGAGGAAACTTGGGGAGACCTTCGTCCAGCAGTGGATTGATAATGGTTGACGATGATGATGATGATGACCTCTTTTCAATCTAATCTCAGTTGCTAAGCGTTTTCTTTCAGCATTAGAAATAATCAGACTGTCACGACTGGATCTTGGTGTGCAGTGTAACGAGAGAAATTTAGGGATGATACCAAGCTCCCTAGCATTTAACAGAAATTGCAGGTGTGTCTCCTCGATCGCCAGTTTTCGACGGAACCTATGGAAAGCCAAAACTGCTCGCTCCATAATCATTTATTCAAAATTAATGGTGAAAAAACATACCAGCTGCACAGAACCTGTTAGGCTTCACCACCTAACAGGTTCCTGACTTTAATTACTGAAAGCCTGTATATAATAAAACATAAAAAGAGTGCTTGTAATGATTTTCCGTACCATGTTCCCTACCGATGGAAAATGCTCATTGAGCGTGATATATTAACTTAATTTAATTTTGTTTATTGTTTCCTATGTGTACGCTAAAAAATCCATCTCCTTTTTTCACTGGGCCTGCGCATGAGCAATTATTTGTCCTTACGTCACTTACTTATACTATATAACCCAGTAAGTTTCCTCGCTCCGTTGGTCATTCATCTGATGATGGGAGTCGCAGGCAACCCCAAAAGATCTTATGTTTTATGTATCACCTATGTGCTGTTTTAACTCTCATTAAAGTTTTAAACATCATATAGTTTTAGATTTCACTATCACACATCGTGCTACGACGGCTGTTTCACTACTGATGATTTTATCCAGCACGAAAACCTGTTTTCCTTTACCTGTGCCGCCGGTATGTTGTTTCACCTTTAATTTTGAATAAATGATTATGGAGTGAGCAGTTTTGGCTTTCCATAGGTTCTGTCGAAAACTGGCGATCGAGGAGAAACACCTGCAATTTCTGTTAAATGCTAGGGAGCTTGGTATCATCCCTAAATTTCTCTCGTTACACTGCACACCAAGATCCAGTTGTCACAGTCTGATTATTTCTAATGCTGAAAGAAAACACTTAGCAACTGAGATTAGATTGAAAAGAGGTACCATTGATTATTTGCACTGTCGAACTTATGGAGCTTATAAACAACTATGGCAATGGACACACCCCATTTAATTCGATAAGCTTTTAGTGACAACTACAGCATCCATTGAAAATGAAGTATCTAAAATTCAAGAAATTCATGTTAAGAAACTGCGTACTCTTGTGGACCGTGACTTACAACTAAAGTTTCCAGTGGTGTTTACTGTGCTAATAAGCCTAATATAAGTCAACATGTGAACTACCTTAATTTCGGTAGTTACGAACTGAATACATCTCAGAAACAAGCTCTTCAAAGGGGTCTTAAGTATGCCTACCCTGTACTGCAACTTAACAAATTTCGCACCATTTCCCAGACGGAAAATATTATCAGATTCCTACCTGAAGAAGAAAGGGATTATACTCGCCTTAAGGTCTCTAGATCTATTCAAACCTTTTTAGGTCTATCAATAAACAACATTGTTATTTGGAATTCAGTGAGGACATTAAACAACTTAAGGCTCTTAAAAATAACCCTAACCTATCTCTCCTGGCTGCAGATAAAACTGCACAAATTGTTATTATTGATAGAGACACTTACCAATCCAAGATGAATATTGCACTAGATGATATACCTCATGTTGTAATTCCGAAGGACCCTACCAAGGCTACATTAAGTTCTATCAGCAAACTAAAAAAACCATAGTTCCTCACCAGATTGTATCAAATCTCAACTTCAACCCCCTGTAGGGCCACGTGTTCCCGAGCTATTTGGCAAATATTAACTCCATAAAGAGGGTCATCCTCTTCGACCCCTTGTTTCCAGATATGCTAGCCCGGCCCGACCTTTAGAACGTGCCTTAGCCAATTTTCTTAACCCCCTCCTCATTCATAACAGTTTTTCGGTATCTAGCTCTGTTGCAGCTTTGCAAAAGTTAAATTCATTAACCCTGGGGGATAAGCCATTTATTATGGCATCCCTCGATGTTGTATCAATGTATTCTAACATCCCCATTGAGTCAGCGCATAACATTATTTATGACAAATTGTCTAATTTATTATCTATTACCGAATCTCAAGCCATTTTATCCGCCCTTAGATTAATCTCCAATCGTTCCTATTTTAAGTTCGATAACACCATCTTTAAACAAACTCAAGGTGCCCCTATGGGCTCCCCTCTGTCCCCTTTCCTTGGTGAACTTGATCTACAAGAGTTAGAAACTGTTGTCCTCCTCAACTATAACCTGCAGCCTTTATGTTTTCTCCTTTACGTAGACGATATTCTCGTCTTTCGGCCTCACTCGCTGGATGAACTCCATACTTTTGTTTCTGTTCTTTCTAGCCACTACCCTACGATCAAATTCTCCCTTGAGCTTGAGTAGAACTGTTGTCTACCTTTTTTAGACTTTATTATTCTTAGAGATCCCCACTCCAATACTATCCAAACTGCTGTGTACCGCTAACCCACCTCCTCAGTTTGTATGATACTGGCTGACTCTTCCCATCCTAAATATTATAAACTGTCCTCTTTACAATTTATGTTACGCAGATCTAATTTCCATTGCTCAACTTTAGAACTTCGACGCAAAGAAATTGCTAATATTAAGAATATTGTACAATTTGGATACCCCGTAAGTGCCGTTGATGCTGAACTTAAGAAGTTGCACAGAACTACTTTCACAACCCTTTCACGTGACCATTTGGAAACCAGGTACATTGGCTCTATTGATTATATACCAAGTATCATCTCAATTCTTCGTAATGTTTGTCGTAAGTACAAACTTAATTTTGGTGTGAAAACAACAAACATTTTAGCACTGCTTAAAAATGACAGAGACCCCATTGACATCACTAATAAAAATGGTATTTATTACGTATTGTTGAACCCTGTGGATGTGAACAGTGAACAACGAGTTTACATTGGATCCACGGTGCGTACCTTGGCTACTCGGCTTGATGAACATAAATATAATATAAAGATATGTTCACAAAACACATCTTTGGCCAGACTTGTTCACAAAGGTGGATATAGCCCTGATTGGGACACTGTCATTATCCTTGCTTCACCACCTAACAGGTTCTTAACTTTAATTACTGAAAGTCTGTATATATTAAAACACAAAAAGAGTGCTTGTAAAGATGATTTTCCGTACCATGTTCCCTACCCTTGGAAAATGCTCATTGAGCGTGATATATTAACTTAATTTAATTTTGTTTATTGTTTCCTACGTGTACGCTAAAAAATCCATCTCCTTTTTTCACTGGACCTGCGCATGAGCAATTATTTGTCCTTATGTCACTTAGTCTTACTATATAACCCTGTAAGTTTCCTCGCTCCGTTGGTCATTCATCTGATGATGGGAGTCGCAGGCGACCCGAAAGATCTTATGTTTTATGTATCACCTATGTGCTGTTTTAACTCTCATTAAAGTTTTAAACATCATATAGTTTTAGATTTCACTATCACACATCGTGCTACGATGGCTGTTTCACTACTGATGCTAGTATTGTACAATTGGGAAAGTGTCTCAAGTATTTACAAGATGTAACCAAAGAGTACCCCTCATTTCAGATACATATGAATACATTTCACACCTGAGTTTCCCCATTGAGAAATGATCTTGAGAGTGATCTTTGTAACTCTCCACATGTCAAGTCCTATTAGCTTCAGCACAATTAACTGCAGAGGATTTTCCAGCCCCTTCAAAAACTTGTTAGTTTAAGAGGAAATCAACCCACATCTCTCGGATTTTCTCTTCTTCCAGGAGACGAAATGTTTGGCATCTACACCTTTTCATAAGTGTAGAAATTGGCCATATCAGTTCCATCACTGTTTTGGTACTCGTCCCCATGATGGAGTGTCCATTGCAATCCATAATCGTCTTAAAACATCACTCTCTGGTATAGCCGAGGTGGCACGTGATCCGGGTCATTTCCTCTATGTCAAACTCTCTCTTGCTGGCTTGTTTATCCATCTTCTTAATATCTATGTACCCTGTTCGGATCAGTTGGCTCTCCCTGTGTTGGACAAAGTTCGGTCCTCTTTGGCGTCAATCCCCGCCGCTGATGATCTTGTAGTGTTCGGTGGGGATTTTAACTGTACGCTGGATCCTGTCCTTGATCGGATTAATTCTACTGAATACCGCTCTCTCCTTGTTCGCTCGCTATCTGACCTCGTTGATACCTTTCAACTCCTTGATATTTTTCGTACTTTGCATCCTACCGTGAGGACATATTCGTGGAGGGCCTCTTCTGCTGCAGCGCAAGGTGAGGTTCACCTTGATAGAGTATATGTGTCTGCGGCTTTTTGCCCGTCTTATCATTCTGTTAGATATCTCCCATCGGTCGCATCGGATCATGATCTTTGCACAATCTCGATTGTTCTCTTTAGGAATTCCAATCCACATCTTTGTCTTTAGTTGTTTACTGAGTGCTGCCTTACTGATGATACCTACCACCAACAAGTCGCAGAGATTCTTCAAAAGGCAAATGAGTCCCTACGAACATCAACTGATCCTGTCTTGCTGTGGATGACTACTAAGATTTGACTTATCGCTTTCTCAAAGAGATTCTCTGCCTCCAAACGCCAACATGACGCTCTGGCGATTGCACATCTTTTATCATCACTCTCGTGTATTTTACCGTCATCTCCCTTGTATTCTGCCGTAACTGCGAACCTTAAAGATCTTCTTGGACAAACAGCTCAAAACGCTTTAAGGAGGCTTCATCTGGATGATCTGATGAGTGAGATACAGGATCCAACCGCAATTACGGATGCCGAGCAACACATTTATTCGCCGCAATCTCTTACGTGTCTCACTCTTCCAAATGGTTCGGTCACTAATGATCCTTTGCTTATCGGCCCAGTTGTCCATGATCTTTTCTACCAGTGGTTTAATCCGCACTCGTCACACCCATCGTTTTCTTCTCCTCTCCTTACTAAAATGCCATCTTTGCTGGACCATCTGCATCAATCACTTACATCACCAGTTACACTCATGGAAGGCCGGACAGCGTTGCAGTCATTGAATCAACACTCCGCACCTAGACTGGATGGACTTCCAACGATGTTCTACCAATCCTTCGCTGTTTTGCTTCTACCGTTGCTACTTGCCTGTTTCAACGGTTTTCTTAACGGATCTTTAGTGCCAACGACGTTTACAGTGGCTTAAATCAGGCTTCTCCCTAAGAGTGGCGATTTGCTCAACATCGGCAATTGACGGCCGATCAGTATCCTCAACACTGACTATAAGCTATATACGAAGATCTTAGCATATCATCTGAATCCGGCTCTACCGTCTCTCTTCCATCCTGATCAGTCATATGCAGTACCTTCACGTCCAATTCATGACTCATTGCATGCCATCCAAAATCTCATTCTTCTTGCCGAACAAAGGGTCGAGCCCCTGGTAGTATTTCCCTTGATCAACGTCAGGCATTCGACTGCATTTTGCTTTCGTTTCTTTCTCATGTCCTCACAGCATTTGGTTTTCCTCATCCTTTTATCGTATCAATACTCAACCTGTATCACTGTTCTGTTTTTCACGTCCACAATTCCACTTTGCTGATTGGTGCCATTACGTTTTCCTCGGGCATTCGTCAAGGATGCCCGCTCTCAGGGCAACTTTTTAGTTTGATTTTCAAACCTCTCCTTATCCGTCTCAGGTCCACTCTCTCGCCGTCTTTGACCATGCTGTCCCCTACTTCTCGAAATCACGCTTACGTGGTTTCTGCATACGCCGATGATCTTACTCTCTTTCTTCGTTCTGAATCCGATTTTACTCAGGTTGATCTTGTCTATTCTGAATATGCACAAGCCTTCAGGGCGGCGTTGAACCAAGCCAAGTGCTCAGGGTTGTGGTGTGGAGCGTGGAGGTCATGCTCCAATCACCCCTGGGGTGCGAAATGGTCTGCGACGGTTCAGTGTTTTCTCAGAGTCTCTCTTGGCTGTCATCCACGGTTCACAAACCCCTCTTGGTCTCCCATTCTTTCCAGATTTCAACAGTCGCTTGCTTCATGGCATCGTGCTTGGTCGCACCTCTCGGTGTGGGGTCGAGCGCGAGTGGTTTCTTCTTATCTGTTACCTCTTCTGGAATATTACTGGACGTCTCAGGTGGCTCCATCTTCCTTTCTTTCAGCTGTGGCTTTTACCATGCATAACTTCATGTGGCATCAGCAGCATTGGGTCTCCGCCAGAGTGCTGTCCCTCCCGGTTTCCTTTGGCGGTGTGAACCTTCCGTATGTTGCCGTGAGGTACAGAACAACGCGCCTTTTCTTTCTTTTCTGTCAACTCTCTTTTCCTGTTACCCCGGCCGTTCGAACTCTTGATGCCATTCTCGCACCTTTTAATCCGTGCCTCACGTTTGCAACCCTCTTGCGTATGGATCCTTATCTCTCGTTCCATCTCGTCTTCCTCCAGTGGCGAAGGAAGCCCTTCGCTTCTGAAGAGATCTTGCACTGACGCATCTGCCATCAACTAGTATACAGGAACTATTATTGGAACCCTTATTCTATTCCACCCTCGTTTGCCATTCCTCGGGAGACCCGTTTGTTTTTTCCGAGTGGATTGCTGGAGGGGTTTTGACGGTTGGGCAACTAGTTGCACCAGACTTATCCTGGCTACCGCTCTCCAGTGTGGTTCCTCATCTTCCTCAATCTCAGGCTAATTTCGACTTCCTCCATGTTTTACAGTCAGCCTTGTTTCATCTCTTTCCAAACCTGGTGAGTACAACTGGACTTATTTATCAACTTGCAGCGCCAGTTTCTTTTCCATTCTTCATTACTTTGCATACAGGTCCGGTTTTCCTCCATTCACTCAAGTCCAGACAACATTACTGTATTTTCTCTTTCGCAATGAGTCTTCCTCGACCTATTGGCCAGCTCCCATCAGCTTCCTGGCATGTCATTTGGAATGCCCCACACCAGGCGCTTAACCTTCCAGTTGAGCAGGGGGTGCAATGGCGTTTTTTGCATGGCCGTCTTTCTACACAAACTTGGCTGTATCGGTCCACTGTTGTTTCGTCCCCTGTGTGTCCATTTTGTAACGTTCCCGGAGATTTGCTCCATTCGTATAATACTTGTCAGGTTCTCGCTCCACTTTTTTCTCGTGTTTGCAATTCTTTCGCATGTGTGTTCAGTTGCCCATCCGCTTCACGATTTTAATTTTCTCATTCCTACAAACCGACTTTCGCCGCACAACCCATCCATTTGTTCTTTTCTGTTTGTTTTCTCGAAATTTGTCATTTATAGTTTTTGGCTGTCACTCCGGGATGTTAATCCTGTACCAACACTTTCCCAGGCTCGAGCCTCTCTTGAGACCCGGTTCAGGGATGCAATTTGTGATCGCCTGGCCGGTGAGCGGTCCTCTGCCACCCATCGGGGGGACCCTAGCGTTGTTCAATAGAATCTGGTCCCCTGGAACTCCTTGGTACTCCTCAGATTCCACGCCACTCACGCTCGCCGTCTAGGGTCAGGAAGGGGGTACGGGGGGGGGGGTACTTGCAGTGTTTTAGTTGTTGTGCGAGTACTACTCCTTCGCTTAACGAACTGTATTGTGGTTTAGGAAAATTGTGGTTTTTTTAGTGACACTGCACAGTTCTTCAGTGTTGGATATATATATATATGTTCCGCAGATGTATAACGGATGTATACTCTGTAAATACGTGTGTCAAGTATGTAATGGTGTTGCTAATGTTCCTGTTACTCACTTGCAATAAGTCTATTTGTTCTGTGTTAAAATACTCACTTGATGTTTCTAATGTTGCATTGTGAATGCCTCACCTGTTCTTATTGTGTTGCAGTTTCCAAAATTTTGGGCTTAATATGTAATTATTACTGTGTTTTGCCATTATGGAACAGATTTGTGTTTTTTTTTTTTCTGACATGGAATTGTAATTCCAGTTACTTGCACTTTCAGTGGTTTTCTTTAACGTTTTTGTACAGTAAACCATGTACACCCATTCTTGTGAACTGGGATTCCCCCCACCCCCTAATTTCACATATGTGAATGTGCTGGAACTTTTTAGTTACTTTTAATGGTTATATTTGCGTTTGTAGCATACCTTTGTTATTGCAATAAACTAGGCTTGGAAAGTTTTTCCTTGCCTACAGTGTTTTACTGTTTACCGTGTGCGTGCGTGCGTGTCATTGAGGATTTCAGGAACTATGGGGCAATCAGCCTCCTATCAATGGTTTATAAAATCTTAGCTAAGGTTCTTTCCAGGGACGTTTTATCTCATGGGCGTAACCGGCGTTCGCCATGGGCCTCGGGCTTTGGAAGGCTTCCGTCTAACACCATTTTGGATTGAGTCACCTAAGATATCTGTGTTATGCCATTTTCCCCAGTCAGACTCACACTGCAGAGAGCATGCTTTCCTATTTCCTGTTTAAGATTTGCCGAATCTAAAAGAGGGGGAGAGAAAGGAAATAATAATAAAAAAAAAACGAAACTTGCAGCTTAAAGCAAATTTAAACACAGTCCTGGGGGGGGTTGTAAGCCTACTGGGGACCTAATTCCCATAAAAAAAAAAAAAGATGCAATGCAACCAAGCTTATTACCACATGGGCAGTTGTGGAAAATGAGCAAACCCACATCAGCAGGAGCTCCAGCTGATTGAAGGATGGCATCACCACGGCCCTAGCTGACCATGTAACTGGTTTTTTTTTTACTGTACCTGGTGCTCTTTGGCCAACCCAGGTTCTTGTGCCATTAATCCCAATTAAACAAACAAACAAAATGAGCAAAAACGCTAAGTTTAAAGCCATTCTTACATACACACATACATATCACTAAGCTACTCTCCGAGATTCAGAGGTTAGGTCCACAAAAAAATACAAACGACCAGATAATTTTTTAACTGATTATTTACTCACTGTTGCCGTATCAAACTTCTCCATTTACAGCAATCTTGACATACAACTTTGGCTTCATTGACATCCATCACACTATGTACATAAGATCTTCTACACAGTGTGGCAAATAATTTTTAAGACTGGGTCTGTAAAATGAAATAGAAAAAGAAATTATGATTCATTTTGATTTGTTATTCAAAATAAGTCCCTCCAGCTTCAATACACTTGTTACAGCAATTTAATAATGATTCGAATGCCTGTTCCAGTTTACTTTGTGGAATTGCCTCCAAAGCACGCTTTGAAGCTGTTTGTATGGTCGAAATATCATCAAAATAACACCCTTTTAACGTCATTTTAAGTTTTGGGAATAAAGAAAAATCGCAGGGTGCTAAATCAGGCGAATACGGTGGATGATTCAACGCACAGACGCTATTTTTTGCCAAAAATCTACGAACAAGAAGTGAGGTGTGACTAGGTGCATTATCGTGCAACAAACACCAACTGTTTTCATCCCGATATTCTGGACGAATGCGACAAATTCTGTATATCAAACGCCTCAAAACATTTAAATAAAACTCACAAGTAATTGTTTGTCCACTTGGAACAAATTCTTTGTGGATAATAACCTTACTATTGAAGAATGTAATGAGCATTGTTTTGATTTTCGATTAAACTTTTCTTGTTTTTTGGATTGTGGTGAGTTTTTTTACTTCCATTCCGCACTTTGTCGTTTTGTTTTAGAATCATATTGAAAACACCATGTTTCATCACCAGTAACAATCGATTTTAAGAAGTTTGGATCATTTTCAGCGGCTGAAAGGATGTCTCTGCAATGTGCACTTCTCCTTGATTTTTGTTCATTGGTTAACGTGTGTGGAACAAATTTAGTACAGACTTTTGTTTTGCCCAAATCTTCATGCAGTATGGTTTGAATCATTTCTTTGTTGATGTTTAAAGACTCTTCCATCATTCTTAGTGATGCACATCGATTGTTTTCCATGAAATCACGCACTTTTTCAAAAATCTCAGGTGTCCTAGATGAACTTGGTCTTCCGGTATGCTTATCATCTTCTAGCGTCTCTCTTCCATCCAAAAAACGTTTGTGCCACAGGAAAACATTTGATCTACTTAAACAAAACTCACCTTAAACTTGTTTCATCATTTGGTACGTTTCCGAGGCACTTCTACCAAGTTTTGCATTAAATTTAATAACAGCCCTTTGTTCCATCTTAATAATTCAACATGAAAAAAATTTTACTTCTCTAATGAATGGCCGTTTCTTGGAGTTGCTTTAACTGTGCAGTACTTTTGGCAGAAAGCAAGCAGATGGTTATGGTTTATAACGCATTCGCGATTACACTGGTGGCGCCACCGTAGGCTGAAATCTAGCGCCAGTCCTAAAAATTCTTTGACGCACTGTGTATACTTCATACTCGTAATTTTTTTCTCATGCAGACACTCCTGAATATGATCCACACTTGAATTCCTTGACCTTCCTCTGCCTTTCCTTCCTGCCACTTGGGCTAAAATAAAATTCTTAGTAAGCATGTCATCACTCACTCTTTCAACATGGCCAAACCACCGAAGCATATAGGTCTCCACCTTGCTAACAACATTTTGCTTCACATCACACATCTGCAACACCTCTTCATTCCTCACACAATCAGAATGTGTCTTGCATTTCTCCAGCACACAAACTACTCCTATGTTTCTTCTGTAGTACCCAGGTTTCACTGCCATGCATCAGAGTAGGAACAATTACACTTTCATACACAGCCATGCGGGACTCTCTTGAGAACCCATCATTCCTGTGAAAACCTCCCAAAGCAGCCATGACTTTCAATGAAGAATTCACACACCTACTAATTTCACCACCCAATTTGTTCTCTCTGTCAAACATGCTTCCTAAATACACAAACTCATTCACCTGGTCAATCACTGTGATATTTAGACATATATTACATTCAGTACTACCAGCTCCTCTCTCTAAAACCATAACTTTGCCTTTTCCCTTATTTATAGTCAATTTGAATTCCATGCAAACTTCGTACATCCGAGACAACATACTCGGCAACTCACTTTTGCTCTATGCCAACAGGACAGTGTCATCAGCATACAGCAATCTGCACACAAGGATATCACTAAGACATAAACCAGTATTATCTATTTTGGCATCATGCATGCACGCATCCATAAATATATTAAACAGCCATGGTGACATTCACAACCTTGCCTGACTCCTGCACCAATAGAAAACCATTTTGATAAAACACTATTTACTCATACACAAGCTCTACTGCCAGCATACATGGCTTTTACATTGTTAAGTAGATTCCTAGTAACACTATATTCATGCAATACCTTCCATAAAAGTGCCCTATTTACTCGGTCATAAGCTTTCTCTAAATCTATGAAGGCAGCAAAAACTTTCTTTCCAACAGCCAGATACCTTTCAATCATTAAGCGCAATGCAAAAATTTGGTTATTTCAGCCTTTACCTGGCATGAAACCACTCTGAACATCCCACACTTTCATTGATGTAAAACCCTGTACTTTTTCAATAACGACCTTACCAAACACTTTTCCTGGCATTGATTGACATATTAGCTATAAGGACGATAATTGTTAGCATCATTACTCTTGCCTGATTTATATTTAGGGGTAATTTTTGTAATTTTCAGTGCATGTGGAAAGATACCAGTAATGAAAACTAGGTTGAAGATATGTAATAGTGGGTTTATAATTATTTCAGCTATATGTTTAAACAACAGTAGGATGAATATCATCATTTCCTGGTCCGGAGGTAGTTTTAATATTGTTTATTTCTTGTAGTTCAGTTTTAGTTATAGGTAATAAGTAGAAAGTATTATTAACAGAAGAATTATGAAAGTGTTGTAGGAAATTGTTATTAAATGATTTTAAGTTCAGTTTAAGGTTTTGAGATATATTAGTAAAGTATTCATTAAGACGGACAGCCATGTGCTGTTTATCAGTAATTTTCTTTCCATTAGAATCCAATAGGTGTTCTGGTATAACCGTCGTAGTCTGTTTCCCTAGTAAATAATTAAGGTTTTTCCAAGTTACTTTTGGGTTATTCAATGCAAACATATTTGCATAATAGGTTATCTTAGCATTTCTTATAGCATAGTTAAGTGTATTTCTGTATAATTTAAAATTGGTGAGGTCATTTTGATCTCTTGTTCTTAAACATTTTGCAAACAGTCTGCTTTTCTTCTTAATAAGATTTAACAGGGTTGAGGTGATCCAGGATTTGGGGAGTTTCTTTTTAGAATTAATATTGTGTAAAGAGATGGGGAAAGCTTGATCATATTTTTCTTTAAAGATTTTAAAAAAATTGTCATAAGCTAAATTGGGTGATTCATATCTCTGAACATCTTCCCAGATAATTTCTTTAAGTAGTTGTTTAAAATTTTCTAAAGAGTTTTTATTGATTTTATGGAATTTTTATTGTCTTAAGTTCCCCAGGTAGAAAACTTCCAGTCTTGTATAAAATGAAAATGGGCAGATGATCACTTATGTCATATTCAGTTATTCCTGCAGTTGTATGCTGTGATTGGACATTAGCTATGGCCAAGTCAATTATGGTACTAGTATTTTGGGTAATTCTAGTTGGGGAAGTAATTAAGTTAATAAATCCTGATACAGTAAGTAATTGTTGGAATTGTTGTGTTATAGAGTTATTAATTGATGTATCTATATTCAAGTCACCCAACAAGAACACTTTTTTTAGAGAAATTAACTAAGTTAAATAGTTGGTTTAACACTACAAATATTTCATTATAGTCTGAGCTGGGTGGTCTATAACAGACTGAGATTATGTAGTATTGATTTTGGATGATAAGTATTTCTATATTTTTATTAATTATTGTGAATTCTTTAATTGTAGAAAAGAATTGATATTTATTATTAACATAGATAGATAGCTATACCCCATCCCCTAGAATAATCTCTGTTGAGGTTAAATATCTGGAAATCATGTAATGGAATAATAAATTTTTCAGTTGGGAACCATGTTTTAGTAACACAAATGAAATCTAATGATCTTAGTGTATGTAATAATGCTTCTAGAAGTGTAATTTTATTCAGTAATGATCGAGCATTAAGATGTATAATTTTAAGGGTATAGTTTGTATTAGTTATAAATAACTTATTGAGGTCTTGAGTTGTATAGTATTGGTCCTGCAAAATAGAACAGTTAGTATGAAATCAGAAAAACATAACTTTGATTAAGTAGCAAGTCCATACACCTGTAGGTCTTACAAAAGGTCAATTTTTTTCTTTGATCACCATCTGTCTGTCTAATAAACAAATTGCCATTTCCAATCCAGGTGTATTTGATTAGTACTTGGTGCACTAGTTGTCTAGTGCACCAAGTACTAATACATTTGTTTATAATGTGGTGAGAGGTTTTCATTTATGTAGATTCTGGAATGCTGGGGTGAAGGATCTAAGCTGGAATTGAAGATTGGAGTTTTCCTCTTAGCTAGCCAGTTATCTTTGCTTGTTCTTGTTGTAAATTGAATTATAATGGGTGGATCATGGTAGAGGGTGAAAAACATCTATGTCAAAAGATCTGTGGTTTTCTATTTGTAGTTTATTTGACAGTCTATCAATGCTGGTAATAATTGCTGTTTTATCACTAATGTCATTTATATGTAAACCATGAAAGTCTATATTTCTAAATAAATAAATACATCGCTCTTTCCACGTTCCAGAAACACACAGCAACCGAAAAATTGTTTTTCAGCTGCCGCTGTAGAATTGAACCACAGAACTCTCGATATCTAGCCGAGTGCGCTACATTTACACCACGGTGGCCAACAATCCATGGTGCTATGTGCATTTTTAAGTCAGCTTCTGACCTCATAAATCCGTAAGGCCTCCGTGGTGTAAATGTAATGCACTCAGCTAGAATCGAGAGTTATGTGGTTCAATTCCACAGCGGCGGCTGAAAAACAATTTTCGGTTGCTGTGTGTTTCTGGAACGTGGAAAGAGCGATGTATTTATTTATTTACTGTCGCCACGTATTTGGAGGATTTTCACCTTGGATCTCGCCCTTTGGATTTAACTGCTATAATATATATATAGCCAGTGCTGTTAATGCCCACCAGATGGAGACTTCTCAGTAGCTGAGTCCATCTTACGGATTTATGAGGTCAGAAGCTGACTTAAACATACACATAGCACCGTGGATTGTTGGCCACCGTGGTGTAAATGTAACGCACTCATCTAGATATCGAGAGTTCTGTGGTTCAATTCCACAGCGGCGGCTGAAAAACAATTTTTTGGTTGTCGTTATCTTGAACATAGAGGATGGAAGTCAAATCAGAAGATGTAGGTCAGCAGAAGGCCCGGAAAACCAGCGGTGTAATGGTGACCATACACTCAGAAACTGCAGGCTCTGGTCAGTGGCCCTGGCTGCGGTGAACGCAAATCGGAGCCTGGAGGTCAGCCGGTTGCGGAATTGCGCACAGAGGGTATCTCCTGCTTGAAGGAGCGTAGGCACATTAGAGGTATGACGGAGTTGCAGATAGAAGCAGTAAATCACATGCTTTGCGAGTACAAAGATGTATGCGCATGGCTCAGATAAAGGCACCGGTGGTGAACAAGAAACCAGCAATGTACTGTATGAAGAAAAAGGCAGCTCTTTGGCACAGAGACACTTGGCAACGGTAAAGGCTAGGTGTAGTAAAGGAAGGATCGCCGGGCAGTACTGGTAGATGTGTAGAACATCAGCATGCTCAGAACAGAAGATGCAGGTGGGTGCGGCTGCCAGCGTCATCCGAAATAATGTGGCCGGCACTGGCAGGTGGCGGTGAAGGAAAAGACAGTGAATATTCCTTTCATCTGGTGTCAAGATGGGTGAAGCTGTTGCCGACCACACACTCGGAAAAGCAGCGGGCAGCACTCTTGAAATAAGCTGGGTGCGGGTGGCGATGGCTCCAGAAGGAGAAAACGATAGAGGGTACGGACAGTGAAACTGGAGATCGGAAGAAAAGAGCCACGAACAGGAAGAAAAAAAGGAAAGAGAAGCAGAAGAAACGAGAAAGAAGCCAGCTGGAGACGCGAGAGCAGGAAAAAGAGTAATGATCAAGCAGCGGAGAGAATCGTAGAGTGCAAGAGAGGCAGAGGTGTGTGGAAGGAAAGGAGAGAGGTCGGAAAAGGGTTTCCATGTTAGATTGGAGGAAAGTAAGCCTCGGACGGATACGATCCCAGCGGGGAGCCACGAAAGGTCAGTGAAATACGGTGCGTTAGGAGGATGGAGGATGGAGAAGTAGAAGAGGGGTTCAGTTAGAAGTTCTGAGGTGGTAGCGGGTGGGGCACGGAGTAGTGGCAGAGAGCAAAGAAAGGAAAGTGCCTCCGAATAAACGGGGGAAAGACGGGAGTGTTGGAGAGAAAAGCGATCCATTAGTAGAAAAGTTGTGAATTTGAAGCGGGGGTTCCGATGAGAAATCATCACGTCTCGGAGAATAGATGCTGCGAATCTTGGTTCGCAGAGTACGCACAGAAGGGATACTATCCGGTGTGCTTTGTAGAACTGGCGAACATCCAGGAGCGCAATACCACCAGTGGAGATCGGACGACTTAGAGTTGAGACTTGTATCCAATGATGAGCTGACCAGATCATAGTAGAACTGATTCGTGTGACTTCAGCAAGATAGTAAGCTGGCATGTGAGCAGCTGCCCACACATGAAGAGAAGGAGACAGAAGATATGTACGAGCAAGACGTGCCCGGGTGACGTAAGAAGCGCTGAACTGAGCTTTCCGCCAGAAGGCAGCCGATCTAGCAAGGCGATTACAAAGAGCAGCCCACGTGTTGTTTCGGGCAGCTATGGGAGCTCCCAGGTGTACACCAAGAAATTTCTGAGAAGAGGCAGTCCAGGAGGTGCCCCATGGGGAGTCCATCCTGGACTCCCAGGCACCACACCACAGGCCGGCACTCTTGGTAGTGTTGAGCATCACTGAGGAGCAAGAAGAGTAGAGTGCATATACATGAGCGAGGGTAGTAAATTGCGACTCCATCCGAACGCAGAAAGTCGCGTCGTCGGCGTAGGCGGAGTAGGTTATAGAGAAGTGCCTGGTGCTTGCCGTGGGAGGAGGAAGAGCAGCACGAAATGCACGATGTACTGTGCGTAGGAAAGGCTCAAACGCCAGAGCAAATAATTGCCCAGAAAGTGGACACCCCTGTCGTATTCCATGACGGAAAGAAATGGGTGCTGTCAGAAAGGCGGCTGTCTTGACCTGAAAGATGGCGTCGCGATAGAGAGCAAGAATAGTGGTAACGAAGACAGAAGGAAAGCCAAAAGCGTGTAAAGTAGCTGGAGAAATGAATGGGAGATATTATCAAAAGCTGCACGTTGGTCTAAATTTAGTAGGGCAAGAGATTCAGAATTAGTCTGGGCAAGATACAGAAGATCACGAAGAAGGTGAAGGTTAGTAGCGATAGAACGACCAGGTACCGTGTAGGACTGGTCGGAAGAGAGAAGATACGGAAGAACTTTATTTAGGCGGCGAGAGAGAATTTTAGTGAACAGTTTGTAATCAAGATTTATTAGTGAAATCGGACGCCAGTTCCCCAGGTCCAGGAGGTCACCCTTCTTAGGGAAAAGTACCATGTGAGCAACAGTGAAGCCCCTCGGAAGGGAGATAGATGCAAAAGGCAGAAGAGTACGCAGCGAGAAGGAAAGGAAGGAGAGAAGGTAAAAAGATAAGATAAAATGATAGAGGGAGGCCGTCAGGACCAGGGACGGCTCGGGAATTGAGAGAGGAAAGTGCAGTCCTAAGTTCAGATGGAGAGATAGGCTGCAGAAGAGAAGCGGAGAGGTGAGAGGAGACTTGAGGGAGAGAAGAAAGTAAAGTATTACACGCAGAAGCAGAATGTGTATGGGTATCACTGTACTTGTCGGAGAAGTATTGACGAACATGGGAGCAAAGCACATCTGGATCCGAAGCCACATGACCGTCAGGCAGACGCAGCACACGGAGTCGAGGAGAAGAACGGCGCTGATCCTCTAACGAAGACAAGAACTCAAAAGAGCAGTCTTCGGGAGACAAGGGCTGGAGAGGAAGTCGTAAAATGGCGTGCCAAGCTCAAGGTTCCAGAAGATCATGGAGGTCTACCAAATATGCTGGATAGAGGGGGTGAGAGGCTCCAAGCTGGGCGAGAACTTGTCGGAGATTGCGTTCTTCCATGGTGCGTAGATTGGCAACTGTGAACGAGTAACTCTTGAGAAAGTGGAGCAGGTGTGACTTGACATCCAGCCAGTAACTTAGTGCACAGGAAGGGCAGTTGTTGCGTAGAAACGGTGAAGTCTAGCGGAAGATGACGAGGTGGCAGCTGAGGACCTCCACGTATGGGAGACCATTGTAGGATAAATTTGACGATAGACGTCCCAAAGATCAAATTCCGTGATGAGGGAGTGTCATTGCTCCACAAGACGTAAGCTAGTTTCCTTATGAATTGGAGCACGATCAAGATCAGGGTCAAGCGTGCAATTAAAATCGCCGCCGATCAACACGTGATCCGACGGCAACGTTGACTGAAGAGCTGAACGGAGCGCCATGAAAAGGAGGGTGTGATGTTGAGGTATGCACGGAACGTAGATGTTGAAAACGACATAACGACGCTTGTCCAGAACAAAGGTAAGGCGCTGAAGCAAGTCACGGCAGAGAATCTGCACCGTCACTGAAGATAGAACTTGATGGAACTGAGTGCGGATGCCGATGGCCAGACCGCCGATGGCCAGACCGCCGATTGAAGAGTGTCAGAAAGCGTGGTGGAACTACTAGTTCCACGTACGCCATCGATTGAAGGGCATTGTAGACAAGCAATTTGTCTCTTGGATCAGAAGAATGTCTGCTGTGAGGTGATGGAGATCCTCACGAGCAAGCGAGTTCGCCAGAGGGGACCCAAACCCCCTACAGTTTAGTGTCGTTATCTTGAACGGAAATGTCCGACGGCGGTTCAAGGAGCTTGGCAGCGGCTCGTTGGAGCCGAGAGAGACAATCACAGACTTTCTTGAGACAACCGCTTTCGTCGAACGATGTGGATGGTAAGGCTTGGAGGCGAGATTGAACAACTGCCACTTGCGTCATAGTTGCTGCAAGCTCCGTGCGATAGGATTGGAGAAAATCATGAGACATGGTTTTACTACGAGGACCGATGAGATAGGAGTATAACTCCGCACCAGAAGCCGGTGTCTGTGGTAGTGAGGAATCTTCCAATTGCTGTATGAAATCCTCTAGAGTAAGTGGGACCAGTGTGCTGTTGTCAGAGTCGGAGATGGAGATGCTAGAAGCATCAGATGCGAGTGAACGACTTTTCGAGCGATCACGTCGTCCTTGAAAGGTGGGAGATGTGCATGTCTTCTTATTGCGACGTCGAGTAGTCCGACGACGCTTCGAGCGTACCCTCTGTTGCTCGAGACTAAAGGCAGGATTGTCTGGCACTGTGAAGGCATCAGGCGCATCGACCCTGTTATCGGGCTCTGAAGGGTGCTGTGGAGTAAATGTAGAAAGCACAGGAGAGTTCAACTGGTCTCCGGTCGAAGAATTCCCCTGCTGTGGGCATGTTTGGAGTGTAGAAGCTGAGTTGGAAGTGGAAGGTTGCGACGAAGTCACGTGTTGACCAACGGTTTTATGCAGACTTTTGGAATAACTTGATTGACGCTGGTGAGAGGCACCAGATGAAGATGCCAGGGGTCCAGTTGACCGTTTAGTGGGCTGTACTGGAGATTTGGAGGCAGTAGCTGCCCGATGAGGACATAGCGCACTAGGGTGACCAGTGCTCTTACATACCAAACAAAGGGTGCCCACAGTAAGGTCAATGCGCCTAATATGAGTGTCACAGCGTACATTGAGTACCGATGGAACACGTAACATGGCTTTCTCCGAGGGAAAGATCACACGTACGTTTCGGCAAAATCCTAAGAGATAACGGTCCTCCGGGACTCCCGGAAAGGAGGAGTACGTAATGACCGATCCGACAGTACGTCCATAATTCTGAGCGACAGAGAGCAATAGGTCGTCGGATACTTCCGGAGGAACAGGGGCGAAACTGACTGTAGTAGGTGCTTGTGTGAGTGGGGTCGCAAGGAGATGGCGATCGCCGATGGAAATGCCTTCGGTCAGAACTCGAAGAGCGAAGGCTGAGGTCACAAGATAAGCAATTACTTGACTGGTTCCTCTACCCACGTGAGTAACAGCCTCTTTTGGAACAATTTGTCGAAGGGCAGCGCTGTACGCCGCCAGCTTTGTGTTGGGGAGGCTGCGGGAAAATACACCCAGCCCGATTTTGTCAAGAAAAATCTGACCTTAAGGGCAAGTAGTCGGAACATCCACGTAGATCTGGTCTGTACCATATGTCATCTGATAAGGGCACTTTGACGAAGGGGGCTGGCGAGAAGAAGAAGAAGTTGACGCACCTGAGGTGACGGCAGCATACGTCTCACCTGGTGTGCGTTGTTATGACGCGGAAGTGGCTGGTGGAAGTGGGATGTCCAAGGTGTCATCAGAAGGCACAGGGGAAGGCAATCGTTCACCACTCTCCGTCAAAGTTGCCTTGCCCATGGAGATGGCTCCATGGGCAAGGCAACTTTGTCACGCTGCGGAGAGGAGGGGTTTATCAAAGGAAGCCCTCCATTGGCGAATTGCTGCTGAGCAGCTGATAGGGATAAAGAGTCACTTCCGGAAGTGAGGATAGAAGCTCCGCTACCCCGGAAGCTACCTCGGAAGTTGCCATTTGCAATGGCGATAAGATTACGAGCTTTGGCCAACTCGACCAAAGCAGGAAAATGAAATGCAACACAGAAAAGGCACTTACCAACCTGGTAAATGGATCAGAAGTAGGACAGCACCTTCACACATGATGCACACACAAAATTAGGAGCTGTAGACTCGGAAATTATCACAAATGGAACAAAATACGAGCACAAAGTAAACAACGACTGTCGTCCAGCACACAAACGACTCCTATGTTTCTTCTGTAGTACACAGGTTTCACTGCCATACATCAGAGTAGGAACAATTACACTTTCATACATACCCATGCGGGACTCCCTTGAGAACCTATTATTCCTGTGAAAACCTCCCAAGGAAGCTATGACTTTCAATGAAGAATTCACTCTCCTACTAATTTCACCATCCAATTTGTTCTCTCTGTCAAACATGCTTCTTACATACACAAACTCATTCACCTGGTCAATCACGGTGCCATTTAGACTTACGCTACATTCAGTACTACCAGTTCCCCGCTCAAAAACCATAACTTTGGTTTTTCCCTTATTAATACTCAGTTTGAATTTCATGCAAACTTTGTACATCCGGGACAACATACGCTGCAACTCACTTTTGCTCTCTGCCAACAGGACAGTGTCATCAGCATACAGCAATCTGCCCACACACATATCACCAAACATAAACCAGTATTATCTATTTTGGCATTATACATGCATGCATCCATAAATATATTAAACAGCCATGGTGACATTACACAACCTTGCCTGACTCCTGCACCAATAGAAAACCATTTTGATAAAACACCATTCACTCGTACACAAGCTCTACTATCAGCATAAATGGCTTTTACACTATTAAGTATATTCATTCAATACCTTCCACAGAAGTGTCCTATTTACTGGGTCATAAGCTTTCTCTAAATCTATGAAGGCAGCAAAAACTTTCTTACCAACAGCCAGATACTTTTCAATCATCGTGCGTAATGCAAAAATTTGGTTAGTGCAGCCTTTACCAGGCATGAAACCACTCTGAACATCCCATACTTTCACTGATGTAAGGCTTTGTACTTTTTCAATAATGACCTTACCAAACACTTTCCCCAGCACACTCAGTAGGCTAATACCAGGATAGTTCTTGCAGTCTGTCTGATCACTTTTTCCCTTATACAAGGAAACAATCCTCAGGGACCATTCCTAGCTCCCAGCACAACTGGCAAATTTCAGCTAACCACTCAATTACAGAGTCACCACCATGATTCAGCATCTCAGCAGTTATGCCATCAACTCCCAGAGCCTTATCATTCTGAAAAAGACTTTAGAGCTTTACACACCTCTTCTCTTGAGATCCCTCCTGTGCTTCCATTCTTCACTGTGACATCATCTGCTTCTGCCTCAGAATCACCTTTGCTTTCTTGATCTAATAACTCACAGACGTATTCACCCCATCTTTGACTTAACTCATTGGGTTCCCATATCATTTCCCCAATCTCATTATTCACACAGCTTACAACTTTGTTTCCCCTATTTTTCCTGTCTCACAAACTTCCAGAAAGTCTTTCTATCTTTCCAAAAAGCCAATTCATGCTTTTCCACCTTCTCCTTCGTATCTTTTGCCTTACTCTGGCGAATCAGCTTAGCTGCTTCACTCTTTTTACAGCGGTATTTATCCACAGAAACTCTACCTTGCAACATCCCCAGATAGGCATCCTTATTTCTCTTTACTGCCTCTTTAATCTCACTATACCACCAACCATCACCTCTATTGTTACCCACTCTTGTGGTACCACAGACCTCCTCAGTAGCAGTAACAACACAGTTCTTAAAACATTCCCACTTCTTTTCTACATTCCTCTCACATGACTTCAGCTTCTTCAGTCATTCTCTGAGTAAGTAAGCATAATGCTGATGATCCTCAGGAAGTCTTTGATTCTTTGTACTTTCCACCCTAGGCCTCTTCTTATTCCTTTTCCTCCAACCAACATTCAGTTTCACTTGCGACACTACCAAGTAATGATCAGAGCCAACATTTACTTGTCTCATCACACGAGAGTCAACAACTAAGTGTTTGAGATGCTGATCGTAAAAAACAAAATCTGTAACTCTCTTTTGACCAAGAGTATGATTATCCCAAGTATATGTGTGGATATAGTTGTGGTTGAAAAACGTATTAGATACACACAAACCATTCTCAATGCAAAGTTCAATTAATCTTTCACTATTATCATTTACACAAGGATCATTAAACTTACCCAGAACATTGTCAGAAATTGCGTTCTTCACACCTACTCGAGCATTGAAATCCCCTGCTATTATAACTTTCTCTTTAGCGCCAAACTGGCTCAAAACAGCTTTTAGCACATTCCAGAAATCCTCCTTCCTATCAAAAGGTTCTGAGTCACAAGGAGCATACCCTACAACAATTACTATTCTCTGAAGTTTCACTTTCAGACATATCCAAAGAATTATATCTCATGTGATTCTATCATAAAGTTCACATACCATTACGTGACTACAGTCTCTGGTGGTGCATTAACTTATTCAATTAAAATATAATCAGTTAAAAGTCCTAAAAATGTTACTCACGGAAGTGCGTGTTCTGTCCGACGTCAGTAGTTATTGATAATTTCTTTGTCCAAAGTTGTATCTTGCTTCAATATGGTCAGTTGTTAGGGTTAGTTCGAGAGCCATTTCGTCATAAGTTGTACCCTACTTCGGTTATGTCCAGATGTTAGAGTTAACTCCGTTCTGGAATCTACCCAGAACATCTTTTTCCAGTTAAACTGGAATCTTTTAAAGCTTTTAAATTTTTTATGAACCTGACCTAACTTGAAGACTTCCTCAGCAATTCTACGAGAGTGCAGCATTGACGAGATAGCCCTAATGGCCAAGTACGACGTGAAACTTGGTATGTAAATAGTAACTCTTAACTCAAGAATCTTTAATTATTAGAAAATGGTATGTAAATAGTAACTCTTAACTCAAGAATCTTTAATTATTATCTGGAAACCTCTACCCATTCAATATGATGTCGACACAGCCAGAACGGAGTTAACCCTAACATCTGTACATAACCGAAGTAGGGTACAACTTATGACGAAATGGCTCTCGAACTAACAATAACAACTGACCATATTGAAGAAAGATACAACTTTGGACAAAGAAATTCTCAATAACTACTGATGTCGGACTGAACACCCACTTCCGTCAGTAACATTTTTAGGACTTTTAACCAATTTATATTTTAATTGAATAAGTTAATGCACCACCACAGACTGTATCCACTTTACAGAATGTGTAAAACAGAACTTACAGATGTCAAAGCATCTTCCTGAAGTATCCAAAGAATTATCTCACTAATGCAGCTGTAATGGATCAAGTTGTTCTTCATCTTTTCATTTAAAATCACACCTACACCAGCTTGTCCCCTAACATTATCCAATACTCCAGACCACACACTCACTGTGCCATTCACTTCTTCTACCCAAATTTCCTTCTTTTTGGTTTCAATTACAGACAGCACATCCAATTTATACTTATTCATTTCTTCAATCATCTCATTCATCTTGCCATTTATACCTCTAGTATTTCATACCAACATCTTATATTCACTCAATGTTGATCTCTTTCTCATGTGCCTTTTAGAATTTCCAGGTCTATTCTGGAGTGGACCGTCCTTTTCAAGTTTGGTAAGTCCACCGTATCCCACACTTGAGTCATTGTTTTCATTTCTTTGTGTCTTTTTAATCAGGTAAGTACATCAGTGTGGGGGAGTAGCCCACAGCTGACGGTTTCAGTTGGTCATTCAACCTAAGGATTCTGGAACAAAACCCAGTGAGTTGGGGTCTTTTTGCCAATGTCACACAGAACTAGCTGGCACCTCTCAAGATTCACAGAGGCCCTTGTTGCTGTTCTGAGCGCCATTGCCCATGGAGTGCTCTGGGGAGGCAAACCCATCTCTCACTAAGACAGCCAGCATACGTTTATATGTTATGTCAATTAAATCTCAAATTTACCACTAGATGGCACCACATTAGTAATTACAGCATATAACAATTCCATAATATGTACATAGAAATACTGAAATGATGAAATTATTCCAATGATGCAGTAAGTGCTGAATCAACAAGTGGTTTTCTAATCCTGGGTTGACAAGACTTAGGAAGTCCTGGCCATCAAACCGATGGAAACAAGACCAACCATTAGTTTTTGTTTTTTTTGTTTTTTTTTATTATTGAAGTAATAAATTTTACTTTACCTTGTCATTTCCTTCACACGACAGGGATTATATATCCAACAATCTGTAACACAGCCATGAATGATGAACCAGGTAGTTTATAGTTATTTCACAAATATAGGAGCAACATCACAAACCATGTCATACCGAATCGTGACTCAACTTAACTTGAAAAAATGGTTGCATTCATAGCAAAACAAATTTAACTTCAGTTAGCCCCATTTTTTCAGAATCCAGACCCACTCCAGTTACAGTTGATTCACACTAGCATATATTGTTTGTACCTAAGACGATAATTTTTAATAGGTAGATCATAAATATCGAGAGTAAGGTAAAGGGTAATTTAAAAATTTACTTCATTATCTTCTACACTTCATCTATCAAACTGTAGCTTGTGACACTGAACTATATTTGTAACACTGGACTACACTTGTGATGCTGCACTACACTTCCTTATTCAGATAAAACTTCTATTAAACCAAGGCTTTCCAAAACTACCCATGATGCCACCTGTTTGATACTCTCAATCTCTGCTGCGCATGTCATGGAAATGGAGAAGTAGATCGTCTCCGATCCTAATAAGTGGATTCCATCACTCTCTTATGATCTCTGGACCACAGTCTTTCTAATCCTCAGCCCTGGAACCGACCATGGTCCATGATTAAGCAGGTAGGGGAATCTATTCCACGTACAAGATATATATTTTTTTCTTCCTACTGCTGTCCGAGAGGTAGATGCTTCATACTTTGGCTGGCTTGCCTCTCCACAAATGCTAAGCATTGCAAATGGTTGTTCCTTGTTGTCTCTCTGCTAACTTTAATAAAGGAAAATCACCATCCATGTTTATACAGCAGTCGCAGAAAACTGCTTCAGCTCTGTTGGTTGGGCAGGCAAAGAGATTTTTCGGCAGTCTTTTGGGCAGCAAGACCGCCGAAAAATCTCAGCACATAAAAAGAATGCATTTACATTTGTGTCCCAGTACAGAGGTTGATTGTAAACTTTTGCAAGTTATCCAATTAAGCGTGTTGACCGCACCCAAATAGTGCAACCTGATTGGTCGATCACCACTTTCCATCTAAAAAGATCATAAGGTTAGGTACTTAAAAAAAAAAGATATAAGAAAAAGTGTATCCGTTAGCAGAAAACTTTAACTTTGAACTTCACCATTTCATCAAAATGAAACTCATGTCTCAAAACACTTATGGATCAAATATTTTGAATTTTCATGCACATTACTATGTGCAACTAACAAATTTGTTCCATATCCCTTTCCTGTCTCTGATGGCCCAGTTTAGAATTGTTATGATTTTACCTGAAATTTTCTTATCAAAAAATGAGATACAATGCACTAAAACATTCCTAATAATTTGAGTTTCAATCACAATTACGTTTTCTAATAGTTGATCACCAGAAATTTAGGTAAACTGCTTATTTTTTCGAAGACACGTGTGTGGAATTTCAATGTACGTGTATGTACCTTTAGCATTTTCAAATGCGTGTTTCAGGATTCTATTCAATATCTTTGCTGAAAGTGAGGAGACAAGTCAAATTACTTTAAGATTTCCAAATTTAGTCCTCTAGGTTCAATTTACCCACGTTTTTTATGTGTTTGAATTATGTCATAGGAATTTATGTTATGTTTCAAAGTTATTTACACAAACATGTCGCCATTTTCTGCTATTACTCTACACATGGAGTTAGGGTGGGGTCCGTTGACGATAGCTACAACTTCACATGCTCTCTTATTCTTGGAAATATTACCTGATCAACCATATACTTTTTTGTTTGTTACCAAACATTATTTTTCTTTAAAAATATGTTTGGCGTAACCTAGGCCAAGGCACTCATATTTATGCCTACGTAAAAGCGTAATAATAGTAACTTGACTTGGTGTCTAAATCATATGAATATGAACACGATGGAATAAAAACTGTTAAAAAGGCCTACGCCAAGGTATTAAGATTTAATGCCTAAGTTAAAGCACAATGATACTAGCTAGATCTTGTGTCAGAACCTTATGAATATGAGCACAATCGAATAAAAAGTGTTTAAAAGGTCTAGGCCTAGGCCTATTTGTTAATATTTAATGCCTAAGTAAAAGTGCAATAATACTGACTTGACTTGGTACCTAAACCTTATGAATATAAGCACGATGGGAGAAAAACTGTTTAAAAAGCCTATGCCTGTTTATTAGTATTTGATGCTTAAAGTAAAAGCACAGCATTATTAGTTTGATTTATAAAGTAAACATTATGAAGATATTGTGTTGTGCTCAGATTCATAAGGTTTAGATGCAAAGACTAGTATTATTGCCCTTTTATGAATGCATTAAGTATTAATCCCTAGGACTTTGCGCAAGTCTGAAACCAAAAAACTGCAATTTTTATACGGCCCCTAAATGGGTGTCTGCACTTGTCCGTTTGGCCAACTGTTTAGTGGCCAGTTGTCTTAAACTCTATTTCAATGAATTCATTTCATTATTTTCAAAAAAGTCACCTTTCAGTAAAATACTCGTTTGATAAATTTGTTTATGATGAATTTGTATTTGACGAATTCGTTTTCGATGAATTCATTTCACTCTTTTCGATAAAGTTGTCTTTCGGTAAATTGCTCATTCGATAAATTTGTTTTCAACAAATTCGTTTTTGATGAATTCGTCTTCAAAAAATTCGCCTGTTCCCATTCAAAACATGGTTTTGAGTTTTGAATCTTTGGAATAAGCAGGTTTTCTAAAGTTTTGTTGCTTAATCCTGATCTAAACTCAGTCCTATTTTTCTTAACAACACTAAATATTCTCTCACAGTCAGCATTACTGTGGGGAATAAGTAAAATAGATAAAATTACATCTGTTAGTTCATTATACTTTGGAAGTCCATTGGCTCCTATGATTTTTCCAATTGCAACCCACTGAGCTTCAATATGTTTATAACTCTATAAAACAGCAGATATATCTTCAATCTGCAGACAACAAAACTGGTTTTCAAGTTCATACATGGCTTTATTGTTAGGTTGACTAGGTTTTGGTCTCAGTAGACATGGAAACAACTTAATGAAAAAAAATATATTGGAAAATTTCGAATTTTCAATTTTTGTTAGATCTGCCACTTCAGAATTCTTTAAAACATCATCATTAATTGAAAATTCATTTATATACAAGATGCCATGTAATAGTTCAGGATATTACAAAAGGAAGTTTGCCTACTTTCATCACTTAATTTTGATGTTTCTTCGATAGTTAAAGTTCCAACACAGATATCTGACAATTCCTTTTGGTTTTCTTTCATATGATAATTAATCTTTAGCAGATCATTATTTTTAAAAACAGAAGGTTTTAAGAACCGACAAAATAGTTCTTTTAGTAGTTCAAGATAAATCACTCTTAGTTCATGAATATGGGGAGATCCAGATTGCAACAATGTGTTCAGTTTTTCAAATATCGGTATGGCACTTAACAGGAACAGGCAGTACTCTCTGCAGAAGACGGAAACAAATATTTTTTCTTCCCTACTTTGAATTTTTGATGCTGCATTTGAATTCAACTTAGTGACTTTCTTTTTGCACTCTTTTTTTTTTTTTTTTTTTTTTTTTTATGAATTCTCAATATTAGCACTGATGCTATCAATCTTCCTTTTACTACAAGATGTAGAAGCATTTTTTAAGGTTTTTAATTTTAAAGAATCATCTTCATCATGTGAAATTTTCTTTGGAATCTAATATGTTGACAAACCAACAGATACACTACATGCTTGAGCTTTTACAGTATCTTTAAAAAAACTTAATAGTGGATCCCACTGATGAACAAGATGAGTTAAACTTCGCCTGAGAAGGAGCCAACGAGTGCACACATGTTTCAGTATTTTTTGTGCCTCCTTGTCATGCAGTGCCTAAAAATGCTTTAAAGTGTCCTTTCTTTTTGCACTTTTGTTCAAATAATAATAAATATCCACAAGAACTTCATCTACTTTAACAGGTAAATTGGCAGCACCTTTTTCTGATGCAAGATTGACTAAATGACAAGAACAGCCCATTGTTATTAAATTTTGGTGTTTGCACTTCAGAAATGCAACAACTTTTTTTTTCTTTTTTGCCTTGCATAACTGAAGCATTATCAGCCATAAATGCTATGCAATTTTCAGGCAGAACTTTTACTCTTTGGAATTCACTTAAAATTAATGCACTTATATTTTCCTCAGTTGCATATTTAGTCAGACTTGGTATTGACAAGAGACTGTTCTGAACTAAACCTTCAACTGGGTTAAAAAAACCTACAATAATAGGATACAATTTATAATTAATATCATTACTGCCATCACAGGCTGCAGAAAACGGGCCAAGTTGCATCTGCTTTATCAAACATTCAATATGGTTTGATGCCATTTTGTTGATTAAGATTGTTGTCTTCGTTCTCGTGGATCCATACTGATTGGCAATGTCACACTTGGGAAACATTTTCCAGAATAGGGGACCGTCATGATCGGCTGCAGCAAGAGGCACATTATGCTCCACTAGAAAAGCAGCAAAGAGCAATTCTGCTCAAATAACATCAGATTGTGCGTCGTTTTTGAAAACAATATCCAGTTTAATGTTGCTGTTACTACATTTAGTGGAGTCCAAATGTTTTGTAAAATTTATATGGTGAGAAACTTCATACTTTCCACAATGTGAAATGCTAAAGTCACACCCACATAATTTGCAAAAGGCAAACTTTTCACCTTTTCTTGATGCTTTTATGCAAGGAAAATCTGTAGAGTAACTCTCCTTAAACGATTGAAAATATGATTTTGTTTTACTAAGCGCCATCACAAACAACGAACTTTTACAAAACGAACACGTGAATAAAACGAACTGCCAACTGTGTACAATAACAAGTGAAAAACTTTCGGAGCCAATGTCAAGACGAGCAAGCAAGTTGAGCTGAACAAGACTGACACATCCCCTTCAGAATCTAAAGACACACCTACAAAGTGGCGTTGGTTTCTGTGCAACCAATCGACAACACAGTGGATGAGCGTAAGTGAAGTCGCTGTCCAAGAGACCACGTAAGTTCGACTGCGTTCAGAGCACATACGTAATGCAAGACTTAAGTGTAAGCAGCATGGTGGCCCTACTGAAGCACATTTTATTATATAGGTTAGTATTTGGAACAGATTGGCAGAGGCCGCTATGCTGCAGATGCATAAGCCTTGCATCATGCATGTACTCTGAATGCAGCCTAACTGACATCGCAGTCTTTTCGGATTTCAAGTTAGTAAGCCCAGGAATGTGGAGATTAAATTTTTATTTCTTGAAAAACATTTTATTCTGAATAAAATTTAACTAAAACATTAACAAATATAAAAGAAAATATAAAAAAAAATTCAAATATACGGAAATGTGTAAAAAAAAATAGTGATCTACGTGTAAAATCGTAAAGAACAGTTTAAATGCGTAAAAGTTGGCAGGTATCTGTTACCAAGACATACACTGAAGAGCAATTAAATTAGAGATACCTGTCTAGTAATGTGTAGCACCACCTTTCGCCCTGATGACGGCGGCGATTCATCTCGGCATAGACTCGACAAGACACCAGAAGCGTTGGGAAGCCATACGGATCCACGACCCCAGAACAAGCTCCCACAGTTCACGAAGATTTGATGGAGGGGGTCAGAGCCTCGAACATATCTCTCGATGGCAACCCAGATGTGCTCGATGGGATTGAGGTCAGGTGACCTAGCTGGCCAAGGAAGCGAGGTCACGTCAATGGAGTGTTCATCCAACCATTCAGATACAATTCGGGAGCGATGGCACGGTGCATTGTCTTGTTGCAGGATGAGGTTCCCAGTGGGATGTTGAAGACGCACAAACGAGAGCAAATGGTCATCCAGGATATCCCGGTAACGTTGACCTGTGAGGGATGATGTCACACGTACCAGGGGTCCCATTTCAGTCCACGTAAATAGTCCCCAGAAGAGAATGCCACCCCCACCAGCTTGAAGAGTGCCCTGCTGGCAGTGGTCGGAAGTAGTGCGCTACAAGTAGCGAAACTACTTTTCTGCGTAGTTTGTAGTGTAACGCACTACTTTAATGAAAAAGTAGTGTAGCGAGTAGCGCGATGCAAACCTCTATAGTTTGTAGCGAGTTTCGACACTACTTTTAACGCTACTTTAGTAAACAAACAAGGTGCCCTTCTACATATCACTTGATCGTCACGTGTGTTTGCGACACAACGCTAATACTCCTCGTTTGAACTGCACAGCACCAGCACTAAGTATAGCCATCTAGTGAGCATTTCTTTCAAGATATCGGCTATGGAGCGGATTAAAATGGACAGGTTAGGACGAACGAGGGTCTCAGAATAAGAACGTTTGGTGTTTCAAAGCACAGTTTTCTAGCATAGGTTGGAAACACCAACACGTCTCGTTGTCGTTTTCGTCTCATGTGAATACGAACTTGTTTTTCTTTTCTTTTTTTTTTGATTGGAGATTTAACGACCACCGTGAGCAACTCAATGGGATATAAGCAGTCGCCCGTCTCTAATTTAGGGTCACTGGTTCCAGGGAAGGGAGAGAGCTAGTGCCGTAAGACAAACACAACAGCCATGCCTCACTGGGATTCGAACCCGGACCCCTTTCAGACGAATGATCAGAGGCCCCCTGCTTAGACCACTGCGCCACCGAGGCGGCTCGAAAGTGTTTGCTTTTCTTGCTTCGAAGACTTATTTAACTTATGTTTCCAGGTGATTATAAATTTTTCTGTTTTCCTGAAATATGGCAGTTACTGTCTAGCTTGATGAAGAAAGAATTGAACTGCCTTGGTCGGCATATAATAATTATTTCACAGTGCTCGAGAACGTGCAAACTTTGCCCGTTAAATAAGAAGCTGTCGGTTTCAATGTCATCCGCCTCTTATTTGAAATTGCACATAGAGGTAAGTCAAAATTTTCAGTACTAATAGTAATGAAATAAATAATTAGTTATGTTTCAATTTACTTCCGATATTGGAGGTTAATTATTTAACGTGCATTAATGCATTTGCATTTTTGAACTTCACTTTTAGTTGGTAAAGTTCGATGAACACTTACCGCACGTGGGGCTTGGCTTTCAATCCATATTTCCGTTACGTGGATGCGGCACGGGATTTTTCATTTGGCCACGGGTCTGCTTCTTTTTTTTTTTTTCTCCGTTGGAATTTATTTTTGTCTCATCACCAAATGAGTTTTTCCTTTGCTGCATCCTCATTTACTTCAATATTTATTCATACCCGAGTACTTTCGGTACTACTACTATACCGTCTTCGAGGGACATTTTGCTCCAACTAGCACGGACCGTGTCAGCTGGGCATTTCGGTGGTTCTGCGGGCTGCTTCTGTCATCTGCTATCGCTTCTTCTTGGGCGTTGTGGCGCCATCTCTTGTTGGTCAGTGATCTCCTTTTCGAACTTTTTCTTTTTTTTTGCTCAATTTTTAATTAAATTTCTCCAGCTGTTTCTCAAATTATTAGGGTCATTGTGGTTGCAAACCACAATGTTTGCAACCACAATGACCCTAATAATTTGAGAAACAGCTGGAGAAATTTAATTAAAATAGAGCAAAAAAAAGAAAAAGTTCGAAAAAGGAGATCACTGACCAACAAGAGATGGCGCCACAACGCCCAAGAAGAAGCGATAGCAGATGACAGAAGCAGCCCGCGAGAACCACCGAAATGCCCAGCTGACACGGTCCGTGCTAGTTGGAGCAAAAATGTCCCCTCGAAGACGGTATAGTAGTAGTACCGAAAGTACTCGGGTATGAATAAATATTGAAGTAAATGAGGATGCAGCAAAGGAAAAAACTCATTTGGTGATGAGACAAAATAAATTCCAACGGAGAAAAAAAAAAAAAAAAAAAAGAAGAAGCGGACCCGTGGCCAAATGAAAAATCCCGTGCCGCATCCACGTAACGGAAATATGGATTGAAAGCCAAGCCCCACGTGCGGTAAGTGTTCATCGAACTTTACCAACTAAAAGTGAAGTTCAAAAATGCAAAATTAGTTATGTGTATTTTTCGCTGTGTTTATAACCACTCATTTAAAAATCCCGGACTTTTTTCAATCCCGGATACAACCTCGGAAGTCATTACAAATCCAGGACTGTCCGGGCCAATCCCAGACAACTGGTAACCCTAATTATATGTCATAACCAAGTTTTTATACTTTAAATAACGGAAAAGTAGAAAAACTTTGGTTTTCTACTTTCTTCCTTATATTTGAAAATTTTCTGTTTTAAAATATCAGGTACAATGCCATATTTACAGATATTAATATATTAACTGAAACTGTAATATACTAAGTACTACTAAAAATGTTCATAAGAAAAAAGTAGTGAAGTAGTGACTACATTTTCAAAATAGTTTGTAGTCACTACTTTGTTAAAAATGTAGCTGTAGTTGTAGTTAACTGCATTTATCATAAAGTAGTTGTAGTTGTAGTTTGCTACAAATAAAAATAGTTTTTCCAACCACTGCCTGCTGGCATCCATCGCTTCATGTGGTTTACGCCGCACTCGTATCCTGCCATTCGCATGTACCAATGTGAATCTCAACTCATCAGTCCAGGCAACATTTTTCCACGTGTCTAGGGTCCAGTGGCGATGTTCCCGCGCCCATGCTAATCTTTTCACCCTGTGATGTGCAGTCAGCAGCGGTACCCTCATGGGACGATGGCTTCTGTACCCCATAACGAGGAGATAGTTCTGGATGGTGTGGCTGCTTACACGTTTTTGTGCACCAGCGTTAAATTGCAGAGTGATTTCTTGCACTGTGGCCCGTCTATCCGCTGTTACAATGCGAGCTAGCCAACGATGACCCCGCTCATCCACACGCTGTTGTCCACGGCAGTTGGCCCTTGCAGGGATGGTTTTACCGGATTCGATGTACTCACGGTGTACCCGTGGCACAGTGGCTCGCAAAAATCCCAGTGCCTGCAAGACTTCCAAGATGAAGTGACCCATTCGTTGGGCCCCGACAATTTGCCCATGATCAAATGCGCTTAGATCCTTCGTCCTACCCATACTGCGTCCTACTCTTACTGATTCCCGTCGCATCACTCCTTATACTGTCAGATCGCTGCATATGTCATGTCGTTTCCGTTTATAGGGCCGCCCACAGCACCACATTTGCATAATGCCAGCTGTCTCTAATTCAATTGCTCTTCAGTGTAAATCAGTATTGTCCATCTTAGCATCCCGCATGCATGCATCCATAAATATATTAAACAGCCAGGGTGCCATGACACAACCTTGTCTGACTCCTGTGCCAATAGAAAACCATTCTGATAAAATACCCTTCACTCGTACAAAAGCTCTACTGCCAGCATACATGGCTTTTACACTAAGTAGATTCCCAGTAACACCATATTTATTCAATAACTTCCACAAAAGTGTCCTATTTACTTGGTCGTAAGCTTTCTCTAAATCTATGAAGGCAGCAAAATCTTTTTTACCAACAGCCAGATACTTTTCAATCTTTTAATTTGGTTCACATTAAATGTCTGTAAATACTGTTTCACACGTTATGCAAGTTCAGCTATCGGGAGATTGCAAATGGACGTTAACATAGTATTGGCAATTGAAGTCAAGTATAATAATAATAAGTATCTGTACTTACAATATTCATAGTGGCTGTCGGGGCTTCATATGTGCGTCATCAAAGAATGTGAATTTTTTCAATTGTGAAGTTAAAATTCGTGATATTGTAAAATCTGCACCAAATAAAATTAAACAAGATGAATTTTTACAATGCAAAAAAATCCTTTAACATCAATGAAATAAGAAACTGAATTAAAACCTTGTTGAATTTTTTAAAAAACGAACTATATTCCTGAAGAGGAAACAATCTTGACCGCGAAGCACCCTGATACATAATGAAAACTGAAGATGAATTATACTTTTGCCGAAACCTCAAAACCGAACAATCTTGAAAAAGAAAATAAAAAAATACAAATCTCCCGAATGTGAAGCACCAAACTAGTTTCTGCTAACATTCGTAGCCATCATCAGTGGTAGGTGCACGGACATTTGCGCATCATGATTTGGGTTCCACTGCACATATCAATGGTGTCTCCATCTGTAGTCAAACAAAAATACACTAGTAGCTTTTATGTAGAAATATTCACCTGTATTTTTAAGTAATATTTGATGTCACATGTTTTTTGTTAATGTTTTTCCTCTTGAAATGTTTTCTCTCCTGTTCAATAAGGTACCTCCATGCAAACTGAAGCTCTACTGGACTATTAACGTTACAGTTGTATCTTTTGGTTTTCTCAATGACTACAGCCTCGGAGGTTAGAATCTGGGCATGTGATCTATGTGATGTTAGAATTTTTGTGTTAGTCCAATCAGGAGTTACATGATTTTTGATACAATGTTGTATTAATGAAGTTTTTTCATCTTTTCTTGTCCAATTCGTAATATGTTCATTTAATCTAGTCAAAAATCTTCTACGCATACTTCCGATATATACTTTGTCTTTTTGGTTATCATCCTTAACTGTTGGAATGACATAAACGCCAGATTTATTTAGAATTGATCTATTATTAGTAGTAGTAAGTATGCTTCCATTGTCAATAACTGTTTCTGCAATGTTAATATTGTTGTTGTAACATTCTTTTTTAAAATAGTACTAATAGGAGGTAAGTATGGAAATTTTCCATAATATTGCTGTATTTCTTTTTTAATCTTATTATCGGAACGATGTATACTGGCCGTAATGTTGTTATACAAAGATTTGACTAATCCTTTACTATATCCAAATTCTTCTGCAGTTTTTTCAATCCATTTTAGCTCTTTGATCTCCGATTCTTTATTGGATGAGTGTGTCATGGCTCTTTTAATATAAAAGCGGAACGCTGCAGTCTTATATTTCCAAGGGTGTGTAGAATCCCTTGGGATAATTGCCTGTACATATGATGGCTTCCGGTATACAGAATATTTTATAATTCCGTTATCCTTTTGTATAGATATATCCAAGAAGTTTAGCTGGCCATTAACCTCAATTTCTTTACTAACCTGTATAGATTGATAACAATTGTTAAATTTAGCAATGAAATTATCCATTTCAAGATTGGAGTGCTGCCAAAACAGTAAAATATCATCTACGTATCGGAGATATACATATGGTAAGTATATATTAGAATGATCTAATATACAGTTTTCAATATCTTGCAGAACGACTTCGGCCAGTAGCCCTGAAATTGGGGACCCCTATATCTATACAAAAGGATAACGGAATTATAGAATATTCTGTATACCGGAAGCCATCATATGTACAGGCAATTATCCCAAGGGATTCTACACACCCTTGGAAATATAAGACTGCAGCGTTCCGCTTTTATATTAAAAGAGCCATGACACACTCATCCAATAAAGAATCGGAGATCAAAGAGCTAAAATGGATTGAAAAAACTGCAGAAGAATTTGGATATAGTAAAGGATTAGTCAAATCTTTATATAACAACATTACGGCCAGTATACATCGTTCCGATAATAAGATTAAAAAAGAAATACAGCAATATTATGGAAAATTTCCATACTTACCTCCTATTAGTACTATTTTAAAAAAAGAATGTTACAACAACAATATTAACATTGCAGAAACAGTTATTGACAATGGAAGCATGCTTACTACTACTAATAATACATCAATTCTAAATAAATCTGGCGTTTATGTCATTCCAACAGTTAAGGATGATAACCAAAAAGACAAAGTATATATCGGAAGTATGCGTAGAAGATTTTTGACTAGATTAAATGAACATATTACGAATTGGACAAGAAAAGATGAAAAAACTTCATTAATACAACATTGTATCAAAAATCATGTAACTCCTGATTGGACTAACACAAAAATTCTAACATCACATAGATCACATGCCCAGATTCTAACCTCCGAAGCTGTAGTCATTGAGAAAACCAAAAGATACAACTGTAATGTTAATAGTCCAGTAGAGCTTCAGTTTGCATGGAGGTACCTTATTGAACAGGAGAGAAAAAATTTCAAGAGGAAAAACATTAACAAAAAACATGTGACATCAAATATTACTTAAAAATACAGGTGAATATTTCTACATAAAAGCTACTAGTGTATTTTTGTTTGACTACAGATGGCGACACCATTGATATGTGCAGTGGAACCCAAATCATGATGCGCAAATATCTACACGACAGGGCTGAACATACATTGGGGTTAAGCTGCATACCTGAGCGAGTGAGTGCGGTAATCCTAATGTCCGTGCACCTACCACTGATGATGGCTACGAATGTTAGCAGAAACTAGTTTGGTGCTTCGCATTCGGGAGATTTGTATTTTTTTATTTTCTTTTTCCAGATTGTTCGGTTTTGAGGTTTCGGCAAAAGTATAATTCATCTTCAGTTTTCATTATGTATCAGGGTGCTTCGCGGTCAAGATTGTTTCCTCTTCAAGATTATAGTTCGTTTTTTAAAAATTTAAACAAGGTTTTAATTCAGTTTCTTATTTCATCGATGTTAAAGGATTTTTTTGCATTGTAAAAATTCATCTTGTTTAATTTTATCTTGTGCAGATTTTACAATATCACGAATTTTAACTTCACAATTGAAAAAATTCACATTCTTTGATGACGCACATATGAAGCCCCGACAGCCACTATGAATATTGTAAGTACAGATACTTATTATTATTATACTTGACTTCAATTGCCAATACTATGTTAACGTCCATTTGCAATCTCCCGATAGCTGAACTTGCATAACGTGTGAAACAGTATTTACAGACATTTAATGTCAACCAAATTAAAATATCGTAGCCACGTAAAAAGTATGTTCATCGCAAATTGGCGAAAATTGAACAACGATATATATACTTTTCAATCGTCATGCGTAATGCAAAAATTTGGTTAGTGCAGCCTTTACCAGGCATAAAACCACTCTGAACATCCCACACTTTCTGTGATGTAAGACCTCATACCTTATCGATAACCTTTCCAAACGCTTTCCTTGGCACACTCAGCAAGCTAATACCATGATAGTTCTTGCAGTCAGCCTGATAACCTTTTCCCTTATACAAGGGAACAATGACAGCATCTCTCCAATCCTGAGAGGCCATTCCTAACTCCCAACACAACTGGCAAATTTCAGTTAACCAGTCAATTACAGCCACCACCATATTTTAACATCTTAGCAGTTATGCCATCTACTCCCAGAGCCTTATCATTCTGAAAAGATTTTAGAGCTTTACACACATCTTCTCTTGATATCCCTCCTGTGCTTCCATCTCTCACTGTGACATCATCTGCTTTTGCCTCAGAATTGCCTTTGCTTTCATAATCTATTAACTCACAGAAGCATTCACTCCATCTTTAACTTAACTAATTGGGCTCCCATATCATTTTTCCAATCTTATTATTCACACAACTTGAAATGTTCTTTCCCCTATTTTTCCTGAGTCTCATGTACTTCCAGAAAGTTTCTATATCTTTCCAAAAGCCAATTCCTGCCTTTCCACCTTCTCCTTCCTATTTTTTGCTTTATTCTGGCGAACCAGCTTAGATGCTTCATGCTTCTTACAGCGATATTCATCCACAGAAACTCTACCTTGCAACACCCCCAAATAGGCTGGCTTCCTGCTTTCTCTTTACTGCCTCTTCAATCTCACTATTCCACCAAGCATCACCTCTATTGTTACTCACTATTGTGGTGCCACATACCTCTTCAGCAGCAGTGACAACACAGTTCTTAAAACATTCCCACTTCTTTTCTACATCCTTCTCACATGACTTAAGCTCCTTTAGTCATTCTCTGAGTAAATTAGAGTAATGCAGATGATCTTCAGGGAGCCTTTCAACTTTTATTCTTTCCATCCTAGGCCTCTTCCTATTCCTCCAACCAACCTGATTAAAAAAAAAAAGCAATTCTTAAACCTTACAACATTCTCCTCCTTCAAAACTTTGTGGTTTTTAGTCTGAGTCACTAAAGTGATCATATAACCAACATGCTACATGCTTGAAGACATTCAGATGCTTTTGTTGAAAACAGTTTTTTTTTTTTTCAATATATTTTCAGAAATTAATTTCTTTATTTATTTGATTTATTTACAATAAACACTTATATTGATTATTTTATTGTGCATCTACTGAAAATCTGAAATATGCACCAATATCTTGAATTTCACTTGACTTTGATATAAACTATGTGCTTCTACTTAACCTCCACTATTTCAAGGTCTGAGAATATTGCGCATAATTATTTCCTCTTTTCCCATGCCATTTATAAATGTATGACTGATTTCTTATGTAAACGTAATAGTATATATCAATTACATATGGAAATGTATTGCTAAAGTACACCGCAAAAATTTTTTATTGTATTTTCTTGTGATGAAAAGGAAAAGATATACCTAGCAATATTTTTGGGTTTTAAATGATAAATTGGAATTATGTGTGTGTGCATGGGGGACGGGGGAAGGGGCTCATACAACAACATGTCGGGCACCTCAGAGGTTCTTAAAGCATCCCTGGTTCTTTTGCGTCACTTAAAGGTAACACTGGACATGGCTCAGCCGAGAGAACAAGCTGGATTCAGGAGTGGCTACAGCACTATAGATCATATCCATGTTCTGGGAGAACTAATTGAAAGAACGAGGGAATATGAATTCTCATTATGTATGGCTTTTATTGATTATGAAAAGGCCTTTGATTCCATGGAACCAACAGCAGTAGCAGTTACAATGGCTTTCAAATCCTTCAGTACTGAAGATGCATATATTAGCATTATTAATAACATATATGAAAATGAAAATCCAAAGGTTCGGCTATTTGAGGATACAGCACCCATAAAAATTGGAAAGGGAGTAAGACAAGGTGACACCATATCTCCCAAACTCTTTAATGCCACCTTGCAAAATGTCTTTCGATCACTGAACTGGGAAAACAAAGGGATAAAGATTAATGGAGATTACTTAACTCACTTTTGTTTTGCTGATGATGTCATTTTTGCAACTACCCTTTCAGAGCTGCAGAATATGACCCAGGAACTTGCTAACAAAAGTAAAGAAGTGGGATTAAAAATGAACTTTCAGAAGACAAAACTGGCGTACGGTTTTTTACAAGAAATGGAGATTTATCAATTGATGGGGGAAAGCTGTAGACAACCGATACTTACATTTCAACAGATATCAAAAGCGAGGGTCACACTGATGAAGAAACAGAACAATTTTTAAAAGCAATATGCCATTATATCTTAAAAGGAAACTACTTAATCAATGCGCATCCTTCCAGTGCTTAAGTACAGAGCACAGACATGGACCTTAACTAAAAAAGGCATACAAAGGCTACAGACAATAGAAAGAGGCATGGTGAGATGCATGCTAGGTGTAACCATGAAAGATAAGAAGCTGATCTCGTGGATAAGGAAAATGACAAGAATGGAAAATATCGTGATGAGAGTAAAATTCTTGAAATGGCAATGTGCCGGACATATTGCCAGGAGAACAGACCACCAATGGAAAACCAAAATTTTAGACTGGATTCCAAGTGACAGGAAAAAAACCAAAAGAAGATCATGTGGCAGATGAGTGGATGAAATCCGAAAGCATGCCAGAGTGAGATGGAGGAGACTGGCTCATGATAGACCATTGTGGATGAAACTTGGGGAAACCTTCATCCAGAAGTGAATTCATAATGGTTGACAAAGCATATATCATCAGTTGTCATCATCATTGTCAACCATTATCAATCCACTGCAGGATGAAGGTCTCCCCAAGTTTCTTCCACAACAGTCAGTCTTCAGCCAATCTCCATGTCCTTTCTACATGCTTTCAAATTTCATCCACCCATCTCTCATGTGATTTTTTTCTAAGTCTTTTCCTGTCCCTTGGAATGCAGTCTAAAATTTTGGTTGTGGTCTGTTCTTCCGGCAACATGTCCAGCCCATTGCCATTTTAGGGATTTTACTCTCATCGTAACATCTTCCACTTTTGTCATTTTCCTTATCCAAGTGTTCCTCTTCTTCTTTCCTGGTTACACCAAGCATGCACCTCTCCATGCCTCTTTCAGTTGTCTGCAGCCTTTGCGTGACTTTTTTAGTTAAGGTCCACATCTCTGCTACGTACGTAAGCACTGGAAGGGAAGGATGCATTGATTAAACACTTTTCTTTTAAAACATAATGACATGTTGCTCTTGAAAATTGTACTGTTCCTTCCAAAGGCCCTCCAACCAAGTTTTACATGCCGAATAATTTCTTCATCAATGTCACCCTTGCTTGATTTCTGCTGACCAAGGTAAATGTAGGAATCGGTTATTTTCAGCTTTTCTCTATCTATCGATGAAACTTTATTTCCTGTAAAAGCATTGTACATCAGTTTTGTCTTCTGAAAGCTCATTTTTGAGCATAATTCATTCTCAGAGCATAATTCAGTAAGTTCCTGAATTATGCTCTGCAGTTCTGAAGGGGCAATTGCAAAAATAACTACAATATCAGCAAAATGAAGGTGAGTTAAATAATATGAATTAAACTTTATCCCTTTGTTTTCCCAGTTCAATGATTGAAAGACATTTTCCAATGTGGCATTAAAGAGCTTGGGAGATATGGTGTCACCTTGTCTCACTCCCTTTCCAATTTTTATGTGTGTTGTATTTTCAAACAGCCGAATCTTTGCACTTGCAATTTCAATGATATTATTAATAATATTAATGTATGCATCTTCAATACCACAGGATTTCAAAGCCACTGTAACTGCTGATGGTTTCACTGAATCAAAGGCCTTATCATAATCGATAAAAGGCATGCATAATGGAAGTTTATATTCCCTCGCTCTTTCAATTAGTTCTCTCAGTACGTGGATATGATCTATAGTGCTGTAGCCACTCCTGAATCCAGCTTGTTCTCTCGGTTGAGCCATGTCCAGTGTTACCTTCAAGTGGTGTGAAAGAACTTTACTGAAGACTTTATAAGCCACTGATAGGAGGCTGATAGGTCTGTAGTTCCCGAGATCCTCAATGTAACCTTTTTTATGTAGCAGTATCATTGCAGCGTTGTTCCAATCCTCAGGAATCTTCCCTTCATTAAGGCATCGAGTGAAAACTTGGGCAAGTACTGTTTCAATTTCTCCATTTGCTTCTTGTATGATGTTTACAGTAATTCCATCTTCTCCTGGAGCTTTTCCCCGCTTCATGTTCTTGATTGCATGTGCAACTTCTGCTGGAACGACTGGAGGAACTCTGGTACTGGTATCTTTCATGATGTCTGGAGTGCATGTATCATCCCTTTCATATAATTTGGAGTAGAAATCTTTCACTCTTGTCATAATTTCGCCTCTATTTCTTGTTACAGAACCATCTTCTTTTCTCAGTGCCATAATCTGTTTTCTTCCCTTACTGAGATGTCCCTTTGCTATCTTTAGGCATTGGTTGTTTTCAATTGCTTTCCTCACTAGTTCATAGTTGAATTTCCTTATATCTTCAAAGATACTTTTTCTTACTGTCTTGCATAGCTCTATATATTCCACTTTGGAAGTCACATCTTCTTTAGTTGTCCTCATCTCTCTTCTTTTTTTGCATCAACATTTTGGTTTTTCCTGATAATTTGTTCACATGCAACTTGTTCTTAGACCCAGCTAATTTTGTTGCTGTTTCCATAAGAGCTTTGGTTACTTTTCTGTTAACTTCAGAAATATCCACTTCTTCCGATGTTAGGCCTTCTAAAGCAGATAATCTGTTCTTCAGTTACAACTTGAAGGTATTATGGTGTTTTTTAAGGTTGGTTATGTCAATATGTTTTGTTTGTCTTATGAGCTTGCCACGTTTGAGTTTAGTGTTGAGGTGCATCTTACATATCACCAATCTATGGTCACTACCTGTGTTGAACTTGTTTAGCACACTGCAGTCTTCTATGACGAATTTTTTGTTACACATAATAAAATCAATTTCACTTGTCGTCCCATTTGGATGCCTCTATGTCCATTTCCTGTGTGGCTTTTTCTTGAAAAAGGAGTTCATGATGAAAAATCCTTCTGCCTCTGCAAACTCTATGAGAGTATTTCCACGCTGGTTTCTGTTGCCGTGACCGAATTTACCTACTGAAGTTTCATTCTGTTGCTGTTGCCCTATTTTTGCATTGAAATCTCCCATAATTATCTTCAAGCGCTGCTTGCCTTTATTATTTAGATGACAAATTTCCTCATAAAATTCTTCAATTTCTTCTTCAGGATGACTTGTGGTGGGTGCATAAGTTTGAATAATCTGAGCCAAGGTATCTTCTTGAGAGTTGGATAACGAGTTGTGCAGCTCTGTCAGAGGAACTTTCAACTTCTACAACTTTATCCTTCAGTTTCTTGTTTATTATAAATCCAACACCACCAGTTCTGCCAGTGTCTGTCCCACGATAGTAGAAGAGATGTCCACTTTTCAGTTCAATGAGATCTTCTCCTTTTTTCCTTACCTCACTTAGTCCGACGATGTCCCACTTGATCCTTTGTAGTTCCTCTTCCAATTCAAGAAGCCTTGAATCAGAAGATAAGGAGCGTCCATTGTAAGTAGACAAGGTCAGCATCAAATGGCAGCCTAGTCCGGTCCTCCAGTGATTCTTAGCACCCTCTGCCTTCATGTCGCACTGGCCGCTTCCTTGGCCAGGTACATTCCAGCTGCCGGAGACTGAGGGCCAAGATTTAAGTTGTGGAGTCATTTTGGAGGGGTTTGGCCATAACTTACCATGCTGGCCAAGCGGGTTGGTGAGTGTGGGATAGCATTTCCTCTAATCCCAATGATATAGTTATACCACTATTGGCGGTCGTGAGAGCCCCTTTAGTGGGAACAAGATGCACCATGAGAAGGCGGGGTTGACATTTGTCAAGGAGAGGCTGTGATGTTGCGCATCACCTGACCTTACATATACATAATGATATATAATATACTTTCAATAATATGTTTACGACATGAATCTATCCAGTTTTACACTATTACTGTGTAAAAAAGTACTATTTACACCCTAAAGAAATTTCAGCTGTTTTCTTGGAGCAAGAAATGCTTTTAAGGAATTTCCTTTTGTGACTGCTTACATCAGTCTCTCTTTTTAAGCACCAACAAAAATCTGCCATCGTATGTTTATCCCACCATCCTTGCTATCATCGTTCCATTTCTTTGATGTCACTGGGCTCCTCACTCACTGCACTTAAATTGTCTGGAAAATAGCCTAAATGAGAATATAAGAAGTGAATTTTGATGCTCATATTGCATCCTAACAACTTGAAGTTCTGTAACATATCACCCACAATTTCTTCATAATTAGTAGTTCTAGTGTTGCCCAAAAAATTGTTGAGAACATTTTTGAATTCATTCCATGCTTCTTTCTCCACATCTGTCATATGCTGTTTAAACTGGCGATCTTGTGTTAGTTTTCACATTTGAGTGCCATCAAATGTTACTTTTTTATCTTGGCACTAGACAGGGAAGGGAACTATGATGCAAGGTATTTAAAACACTGTCTACTTTTATCCAAAGCTTTCATAAATTGCTTCATTAGCCCTAATTTGATATGGAGTGGTGGTAGCAGTACTTTCTGTGGGTTTACTAAATTTACAGCTATTATATTTTTTGTTCCTGGAATCAATGCATTTCTAAGTGGCCATGTTTTTAGGACCCAATGTAAGTCTCACTTTTTGCCATCCCATTCGTATAGGAAGCGGGGAAATTTTATATAACCTCCTTGCTGACTCAAAAGTACAGCAGTAACTTTCAAGTCCCCACATATTGGCCAATTGTGTTCATTATATTTTATTTTTTGAGTAATATATCCATTGTTTCGTAAGTTTCCTTATCGTACATAGAATGTACAACTGGAATAGAAGACAACTGATTTCCGTTATGCAATAAAACAGTTTTTAAACTTCTTTTACTTGAGTCAATGAACAAACGCCAATATTCTGGATCATATGGAATATCTCCTAATTGATGAATCAAATTGGATATATCATTGCAATACACTAAGGAATCGTCATCTGTAAAAAATCATAGAAACTTTTTTTCACGATTTCTGTAACAGATGAAAATAGTTTCACTTGTTAATAGTTTTTTTTCTTTCAATCTGGAACACAATATTTTAGCATTGCCTTTTGTTAATCCTAAATCCCGGACTAGATTGTTTAATTTTGTTTGCTTTATCAGTTGGGATCCCTCTTCCCCTATACTGAAATCTGCATCTTTTTCTTGACTGCCTAAATCAGGTTCTAAATCAGATGACACTTCTACATTCAAATTAAGAGGTGGAATTAGAACAGGCACATTTTCACCATGAAGAACAGGTCGTATAGCTGATTTCAAATTAGGATAAGCAATCTTTGATTTGTTATGGCTATTGTACCCTGAAATGTTACACATGCAAAAATAACAGTCATCAAAAATAACAGTCATCATAACATGAGCACTCACCCAAGGACCAGTTTCGTAATTTTTTCACACAAGAATGACATACACTGTGCGGAGCGAACACTTTCGCCTGGTCTCCTAATTTCATGCCAAAGTACGAACAATACACATTTTTCACAAATAAAGTGATGTTAGTCCTCTGTTTCTTGAACATGTATTCACTGCATATATAGCAAAATGAATTTGGATAATTTTTACATCTTTTAAACAAACTAATATTGCTAACCATAACTTCAAGACTATTGAAATATGTACGAATACATGCAATTACAAACCGTTGGGACATACTGCTAACAACATTTACCTAACAACTTTGGCGCGCTTGTGTTGTTCTCGTCTGTGGATGTTCTTGCATTTCTCTACTTTGTACCACTAGTGCCATCTAGATGTCTTTCATAGCAAATAAGTTATACGAAATATGCAATTCATGAGGCAACCTTAAGGGTTGTCTTATGTTATAAACGTGCTGTAGATTAAATATACATAATATCTAAGGTATTGTTTACCTGATATTGACAAAGTAATTTGCATGTTGTAGCAACAATGTGCGAAGTACTTTGTCAATATCAAGTAAACAATACCTTTGATGTTATGTATATTTAAATAAGTTATAGTTAATATTTTCAGTATTTCTGAACAACAGTTTTTACATTTTCAAAAACTGACACCCTAAAAAGCACCTTACTGATTTGCACAATGAATATGTTTTCCATTATTGGAAAATGTAATTTATAAAAAAAACTGCACATGATAGCCAAAAAATAAGGTCAGTCTGAACTCAGCATGCCCAACTTCATTTAAAAACAGTCAACATTTGCCAAACAAGAAAATATCAAAATAAGGTGTTGCAAAGTAAAGTGCTCTTATCAGGTCACTGAGCTCTATAATTGCGGTATGCTTTTTTCAGAGAGAGACTGAAATTTGAAAATGCCTCACCATTTCCGGCAAATGCCTTTTCAAAATGAAGTCCCTCAGCATGGAGCAGCGACTGTTTATAGTGCAAAAATATTACTGTTTTGGCCGCGTCCTCCTGGTGGCACCTCTGCATTCGCAACGTGTGACAGTGTGGTGTGGAATCAACACAAAATGCATAATTGGACTCATCTTTATTAATGGAACTGTTACTGGTGCAAGTTACAGGCAGCTGCTGGCCGAGGAGTTCGAACCCCGAGAAAGACGTCAGTCATCGGATGGTAAACACCTACTGGTTCGTGCAGGATGGTGCACGTCCACATAAAGTTGCTGATGTGTTTTCTTGGCTACAGGACACCTTTCAGGACCATATCATCGCTTTGGACACAGTGAGGTTCATTAGACAGGGCATTGAATGGCCACCCTATAGCCCTGACCTGAACCCATGTGACCTTTTCCTGTGGGGTTATTTTAAGGACAGAGTCTTTAGGACTGGCCCCAAGATACTGGAGGACCTCAAAAAAGCCATTGCAGATGAAATCCAGGCCATCAAAAAGGACGTGTTGCACATGTTATCAGCAATTTCCAGTCCCGTCTGTATACGATGGTTTGTGGGGATGGTGGCCATTTTGAAAATTTGTTCTATTAATTTCACTTATTGCTTGAGTTTCTCTGAAAATTTCAGTAAATTTGATCCAGTTATAACGAAGTTGTGTCATTTTACTTTTTAACACCTTTTCTTGGCCACCGGGTACATGTAAGCTGGTGTAATAAATAAAAACCATGCATAACGGGATCTTATATTCCCTTGTTCATTCAATTAGTTCTCTTCGTACATGAATATGATCTATAGTGCTGTAGCCACTCCTGAATCCAGCTTGTTCTTTTGGTTGAGCCATGTCCAGTGTTACCTTCAAGTGATGCAAAGGAACCTTAGTGAAGATTTTATAAACCACTGATAGGAGAATGATGGACCTGTAGTTCCTGAGATCCTCAATGTCACTTTTTTTATGTAGCAGGATCATTGTAGCATTGTTCCAGTCCTCAGGAATCTTCCGTTCATTGAGACATCCAGTGAAAATTTTGGCAAGTCTAGTTTCAATTTTTCCACTTGTTTCTTGTATAATATAGATTGTAATTCCGCCTTCTCCAAAGCTGTTCCCCATTTCATGTTCTTAGTTGCATGTGTAACTTCTGCCAGGAGAACTGGAGGGATTTTAGTACTGCTATCTTTTATAAGTCTGGAGAAGATGTATCATCCCTTTCATACAATTTTGAGTAAAAATCTTACACTCTTGTTAAAATTTCGCCTTAATTTCTTGTTACAGTGCTATCTTTTTTTCTCAGTGCCATAATCTGTTTTCTTCCCTTACTGAGATGTCCCTTTGTTCTCTTCAGGCTTTGGTTGTTTTCAGTTTCCTTTGTCACTATTTCACAACTGAACTTCCTTATGCGTTCAGTGATGCTTTTTCGTATGTCTTGCATAATTCTATATACAGTAAAACCTCGAAAATCCGGAATCGAAGGGACCAGACGAGTGCCGGATTTATGAAGATATCTAAAAATTGCGTAATGGCCGTTATGTAAAGCATGTACCTACACATAACAGGTCACTTTAATGGAAATTTGCATGTCTATGTCTTATAAATATCAGGCATCGCACTGCCGATCGCATTCTCCGCAATTTGAGAGAGAAAAATCGTTTTGGTTAGGCAATAATTTGAAAAAAATCCAGAGCAAACGACAGTGCTGGGTGATGTATCTATATATCACAAAAACCCGATGTAAAACTTGCATCTGAGTTATGGTTTTTCGAAAGACAAAACTATAATGCATCGCGAAGGCGATTACCGTGATGTATCATAAAGGCCGATGAAGATATCATTACACGATCGAATCCACATACTGCCACCACCAAGCACAGATCATCATTACATGTTTGACACACATTTCAAACATACATGCTGATTCATCACCTCACTGATCCGCGTCATTTCAGCGTGACCCAATGAAATGTCGAATTTGAGAAACCTCCCGATGTTACACGAAGGCGGCTATCGGCAATTCGCACGCTGAGATCGGATGATCTCACGATGTGTTGTTGAGACGGTACATTGACAGATTTCTATTGGTGAAACATTGGATGTTCTCATGGAAACGAAATCTGAAAAGTGCCTGATTTGCGATGTTTTACTGTATTTCACTTTGGAAGTTACATTTATTTATTCTCATTTCTCTTCTTTTTTGCATTAACATTTTTGTTTTTCCTGATATTTTCTTCATATGCAACTTGTTCTTAGCACCACCTATTTTTGTTGCTGTTTCTACAAGAGCCTTGGTTAGTTTCCTGTTAACTTCAGAAATGTCCACTTCTTCCAATGCAGATAATCTGTTCCTTAGATCCAATTTGACAGCATTATGATGCTATTTAAGGTTGATCATGTCAATAGATTTTGTTTGTTTTATGAGCTTGCCACGTTTGAGTTTAGTGTTGAGGTGCATCTTACATCTCACCAATCTATGGTTACTACCTGTGTTTAACCTATTCAGCACACTGCAGTTTTCCATGACAAATTTCTTGTTACACATAATAAAATCAATTTCACTTGTCATCCCATTTGGCATGCCTCCATGTCCATTTCCACTGTGAATTTTTCTTGAAAAAAAAAGAGTTCATGGTAAAAAACCTTTCTGCCTCAGCAAACTCTACAAGAGTATTTCCACAAGGGTTTCTGTTCCTGTGACTAAATTTATCTACCGAAATTTCACTCTGTTGTTTTTGCCCTATTTTCATATTGAAATCACCCATAATAATCTTTAAGTGCTGCTTGCCTTTGTTATTTAGATGCCCAATTTCCTCGTAAAAGTCTTCAATTTCTTCCTCAGGATGACTTGTGGTGGGTGCATAAGTTTGAAAAATATGAGCCTGGTATCTGTTTGAGAGTTGGATAACAAGTACGCAGCTCGATTTAAGGAATTTTCAACTTCTAGAATATTATCCTTCAGTTTCTTGTTTTTTATAAGTCCAACACCACTAGTTCTTCCAGTATCTGTCCAGCGATAGTAGAAGAGATGTCCACTTTTCAGCTCAGTGAGATCTTCTCCTTTTCTTCTTAGCTCACTTAACCCAACGATGTCCCACTTGACCCTTTGGAGTTCCTCCTCGAATTCAAGGAGCCTTGAACAGAAGTAGAGATCGTCCGTTGAGTGTAGCCAAGATCAGCATCAGATAGCAGCTGAGTCCGGTCTTCCAGTGATTGTTAGCACCCTCTGCCTTCATGTAGCACTGGTCGCTGCCTTGGCCAGATACATTCCAGCTGCCATAGACTGAGAGCCAAGTTTTAGGTAGTGGAAGCATATACAGGGTGCATAGGAAAGTCCCTTTAGCCTGAAATAACTTGTGAATGGAGAGAGGTACAGTTACGCAAGGGAGATAACAGTATAGTAAAGCGACTACGCCCAATCGAATGCAACCAATAGCAGCGCCCCTAGTGGCGAAATGCAGAAGTTAGCCATTGCAAATCGAAGATGAAAAGAGATAGAGCAAAATTTCCAATTACAAAGTTGTAGAGCGTCAATTAATTAGTACAAGCGACATTTTTTTCACACGGATAAGATAAATTGTTGCCTGAATACCCTAAAATGTCCGAATTCAATGCACGACCTTTTGTGTGAACGTTTGAAGAGAACAGGCATAGGTATGAGCAAATACACACAATTTATTGCCTAAATGCGTACTTATGTCAATACAGTTTGATGACGTCAGACAAAAAAAAAAGGCAAACTGGCGCACAGTGATAAAAAGTTAATGTTGAGTATGTTCGAAGAGTTCACCATTGCCCACGATACACATTTGTATTCATGAAAGTAACTCTGCATGCACATTCCTCAACATGGAAGGTGTCACACTATTGCAAGCATCTGTAACACGACGACATAGATCCAGCAGACTTGTACGCGCTGTTGCATAAACCTGATTTTTTATGTAACCCCAGAAATTCAAGCTTGCGATTCTCACACAGCGTACGTAGACCTAAACTTCTGATCAGGGTACATCCTACTACTGGTTTTTATATCATAGGTATGGTACAACATCACAATCAGCATTTCCATACGGCTACATTTGCAAAATGTGAATATGCAGATTCGAATCGTCGCGCATCGATTTTGGGCATTGTAGGGTATTCAGGCGACAATTTATCTTATCAGTGTGAAACAAATGTCATTTTGTACTAATTACCATAATTTTTGGACTAAGAGCCGCAGGTGAGAAATTTTGCAATCTTGGAAGCAAAATTTCTGTGAAGTCGTGGTGAAGTTGTGGTGCTGCTCAGAAAGCTAAATTATCTTCCTTATCTTCATGAATTAACTCACGCCCAACGTGATTATATGTATACTTCAAAGGCTAATTCTGCAACTCTGTGTCGATCTGCTTTATACACTTATTTTTGCATACTGGCAAATTTTTTTATTTATACATTTTTTATTAATCATGCTAATGATGTTATTTGTTTGCCTTTATTAAATGCTCAAAACCATTTATGTAATCAATATAAATCACAGTTAATCTTAAGACTCCTGTTAGAATATCGCATTGCTCGTAAAACCGCCCAATTGTCTAAATTCAATTCAATGTGGATGTCTGCTACAGGATGGTTCTCTGTTCACCCAATAGAATCCGTCTTAGAAGTAATTAACTTATAAATTATCGCTTGTTATGCTTTTGATTAATGTTTTCTTTAATAATATGTTCCTTTTATGTTATGCTTTTTTCTCATCTAGAGATGCATTTGTTAGAATGAAGTTGCGCTTCCTTTTACCAGCTGCCTCGCACGTGTTCGCAGATCTGGCCGCCAACACTTCGAAACAGCGGTGCTGCTTTCTCTCTTTCAAGTGGTTTGACCTACTTTCATTTACTGCGCACTGAGCCTTCGTGTTGAGCATCGCTTTTATATGAATGGGAAAGTTCTCCTTTCTTTTTTTCTTTTCCAGCCGAAGCCTTCAACTTCCAGTATCGTCAGTCAATAAAAAAAAAAAAATTAAATTCGAAGCAAAACTCAGGAGCACAGAGCCAAGAAACACCTGTATTGCATGCCAGATTAACCAAGAAGAGTGAACAGAATTTGTCTTCCCGTCCAGCCAGTATTGTTTGGAATAAGTCTCTGCTAATGGAATCATCCTATGGCAGGCTTTTGCATTGTTCATGTTCTTAAGCTTTTGTCCAGGAAAGTGCCCATAAAACCGGTCTCCCCACCCCAGTGAAAATCAACGTTTCTTCCCTTGGTTGCATCGCACCTTCCTGCATGATGTATGCTGCAGCCAATGAAAGAGATACATTGGGCGCGCTATCCGCAGAAGCCTCGGACGTCACACTACTCGTCTGTGTGCTTATGTCCCCATTCCATCCCCCACTCCCCCATGCAAAGGGCATTTGAGTCAGGCATTCCTGTCCTCCCCCACTTTCCATCCTAAACCAATATCAGGACAGCGGAGTTATCGTTTAAATAGACGTGTCTAACGTATGAGTAGAAAGTGGGAAAAACTTTATCACAGTCGAGTTTGTGAAAAAAAAAGACGTGGTTTGAAAAAATTTTTAAGCATCTGCATGAAAAAAAAAAAAAGGGAGGGTAGAAACAGTCTTATCGAAAACAAATTCAGCATAAGAGCCACTTCGGCATAAGGGCCGCACACCCGAAAAATTTCATTTTTAGTAGCGTAAGAGCTGCGGCTCTTAGCCCAAAAATTATGGTAACTGATGCTCTACAACTTTGTAATTGAAATTTTTGCTCTATCTCTTTTCGTTTTCGATTTGCAATGGCTAACTTTCGTATTTCGCCACTACGGGCACTACTATCGGTTGCATTCGATCGGGCGTAGTCGCTTTACTATACCGTTATCTCACTTGTATAACTGTACCTCTCTCCGTTTGCAAGTTATTCCAGGCCAAAAGGACTTTTCTATGCACCCTGTATATATAATATCAGATCCTCAGATGGCTATAGTATCCTGCCTCAGAAATAATCCTTGTTTAGGTTTAACGTATTTATTATTTTCTTTCCAACCATAGTTGGTGCGCCATCAGTTCCAAGGCCAATCAACCAGTCAGGTTTCATTAATGAAAGATCTACCTTTTTAAAAGCTGTTTCTGTGGCTTCAGCATATTCATCAGCACTACCTCTGAAAAGAGGCTAGAGACATAAAAATAATTCACAAACTTCAGAATTTTTAATGTATTATAAATAAATTGCAGCACATAACTGGTTCTAATAATCTGCTGACCCATCTATTAGCACAGTAACACAGGGTGACTTTGTGATTTCTGTAGTCAGTTGCTTTCCAATGTTTTGAGCAATGTAGTTAATCAAAATAGCACACTCAATTCTATAATTGTAGCTATCTGAGACCTACACACCTAACTTTTTCAAAACTTAAGGCTTTGAATGGTAAGCTATTTATAATAATATGTTGCATCAAATAATACTGACTGTATCTTTTCAGTGGATGCCTTGAGTACACATCTAGCCAAAGAGGCTGAAGAAGGAAGTTGTTTAGCAGCAAAGATTTTCCATGCATTGGACATGATGTTTGCTAGTTCTATGTGCTTTTAATGTTTCTAATTTGAAAGGAGCAACATGTCCAGTAACAAGTTTGAAGTTTAGATCATTCAATGTACAAAATATATTGCATATTGAATAGCACAGAATGGAGTTTCTTTCATCTGATTCAAGAAAGCCAAACTTTTTAAACCATTCCTTCTGAATTAACTTGGGTCTCAATTTGTTACACTTTAGAACAGAAGTCTGCAATGATGGTGGTACAGGAGGATCAACAATATCAATGCTGTTGTTTTGAGTGGAATGCTGTATCAACAATTTTTTATGCATATCATTTCAACTGACATCCTATTCCTACCACAATCTAGGTTGGAAACTGAAACTTTTTTTTTGCAGAACAGCCTCATTATCACCAAATTTCTGCTTCTTTTTAAAGAAGGATAATAAATGAATAAATTCTGGTTAAAAACATCTATAGCGGAGGCCAAAGCTGTTCTTAAATTTACGTGCATACTAATATAATATTTACAAGGTTGCTTACCTCTTTTAACATTTCACCACACGTTACATTCTTTCTGCCCGTCATGCTTGGTTTAGGCTTCTGGTGCGGTGTTCCATTTTTGGTTTTCACGTTCTTTCAAATGCTTTACTAACACTCAAGTCCATGAAGTGCTTTGTTGTCCAGGTTGCAAAATTGTATCCTCCTCCCTTCCCACCCTTCCCACAATCTTGTAAAACCTAACTTTCGTTGCTAAAATCCAATTGTTGAACACAAAATCTTTTGATATTATAGACAACTACGAAACGCCTATTTACAAACATACAAATTCTGAACGAAAAAATTTAAAAACCTATGTACAAATATTTACACACAATTCATTCCTTGGACTCCTCAACACCTCACGAACAACCAGCCACACCCTAAGCCACTCCCAAGCAGATTACCTTGAGTACTTTCAACCCCCTACTGGGTTTTCTTCAGGAGGTGTTTTCTTGACAGTAGAACATGAAGAAGAAAATATCTTACCTTACTTGGATGTCAGGATCATCAAGCAAAATAACCAACTGCAGTACAATATACACAGAAAATAAACATATGTCCCAGTTCTGATATCATATAACTCAACACACCCTTACGCACAGAAATGTAATAGCATAAAAACATTAATTAAAAGAGCTACCACACATTCCTCTACAGAAGAATTTCGTAATGAAGAAATAAATTATATTAAAGAAATCACATACAACTATGGATACCCTCCACAGAAGATAAATAAATGGATTTATGAAGTACAAGTAAAGATGCAGGCTACTTATTCACCTAACAGAAGAAAACAATTACAATATGTCGGAGCAACACCTTACCTACCAGGAATCTCTATGGAAATCAATAAATTATGCAATAATGGAATTCAGATGGGAACCAAAGTAATGATTATTGGATATATGATAATTAATAACACTGGAAAATGCAGTATCTTGGAAAAAGCTGGTGTGTATGAAATACCGATAAATGGAATCCCACCAATGTCATATATTGGAAGTACTAAAAATCAGCTAAAACATTGATTACAACAGCATGTTAAAAATTGGCAAAAAAAGAAGCAAAAACAGCACTGATACAATACTGCCTAGATAACCAGACATATCCAAATTTTGAAGAAGTAAAAATAATAAAAACATGTCACAATGAAAGACACCTACGTATTGCAGAATCTGTATTAATTGAAAAAAATAGATATCGATCATGTGATGGTAACGATCCTAATATACTTAATGAGAAATGGAAGGAATTAATAAAAATTGACCAAAAAAAACAAAAACACAGAAAGGGAAAGAGAAAATGAAGAGTTCACTAAAGTCAATGACAGATGGAGCCACGGTGGAAGCGTTTCGTGGATGACGATGGGGCGGGGCGAAGAAGCTGGGCGTATCGCTCACTCTTGCTGCAGTGGCAGAAGAGAAAACACCTCCTGAAGATAACCCAGTAGGGGGTTGAAAGTACTCAAGACAATCTGCTTGGGAGTGGCTTAGGGTGTGGTTGGTTGTTCGTGAAGTGTTGAGGAGTCCAAGGAATGAATTGTGTGTAAATATTTGTATATAGGTTTTTAAATTTTTTCGTTCGGAATTTGTATGTTTGTAAATAGGCGTTTCGTAGTTGTCTATAGTATCAAAAGATTTTGTGTTCAACAATTGGTTTTTAGCAACGAAAGTTAGGTTTTACAAGATTGTGGGAAGGGTGGGAGGATACAATTTTGCAACCTGGACAACAACGCACTTCATGGACTTGAGTGTTGGTAAAGCATTTGAAAGAACCTGAAAACCAAAAATGGAACACCACACCGGAAGCCTAAACCAAGCATGATGGGCAGAAAGAATGTAACGTTTGGTGAAATGTGAAAAGAGGTAAGCAACCTTGTAAATAGGATAATAAATTGGATTGTCCAAAAATGTTTGACTTGCATAAAAATAATCAAGTGTTTAAACCTTAAATTAAATGAAAATGCAGAATACTTCCAGGTAAAGCTAACACATCCAATATATGTCACACACTGCATAAGCTACCATAAGCTACAATGGTATGCAAAAGTGTTGCATCACTGGCAAATATGGAGATTTCAAAAATGTCTTAGTTTTTCCTGTAGCTACTTCTGTTCTTAAGACACATTACAAAAATCATGACCAAGTCGAAATTATTATGAAAAGGATCATTTATCCAAAACTTGGGTTTACAGCAATAAATCGTTTTTGTAATTCATAAGGAATGAAATAACATTTAAATACAGAAATATAATGAAGCAAAATTATAAAATGTACCTAATATTTTGTTGCCAAGCCTTTAACTTTAATCACAGTTTTGCATTTTGCTGGCATACTGAGAACAAGGTTTTGTAATAGATTGAGTTGAACAATACACTTCCAAATTTGAATTACATCTTCAATGATTTGAATTTTGGTTGTTGGCTTCTTTTTTGATAGTTAATATGACACTTCGAACCTCAAATTTTCGATCGGGTTTAAATCCAGTGACTGGTGGCCAATCAAGGTGATGAAAATTTTATTTTTCTGAAACCACTTTTTCACTACTTTAACAGAATGACCGGGAGCATTGTCATCTTGAAAAATAAAATTGCCATCATAAAGTCTTCTAGGTGATGGTAGCATTTTGTTTTCTAATATCAAGACGTATTTCTGGGCATTTACCATACCACTGACAATATGGAGGCTCCCAACACCATGTGAACATATGCAGCTCAAAACCATAGCCTTCACTGGCCATGGCCTTCAGTAGTCACTAAGCAACTTGGATGGAATTTTTCATGCTTGAATCTCCTTACATAAGCACTACTCTGATTCACATTAAGGCAAAATTCTGATTCATCACTGAAAAGAACATTTTCCTGTTGCTTGGTCGCCGGTGAGACATGCTGTTTTGTTAAGAAGAAGGTAGTGTAGAACACGCTAAGTTACGTATAAAAATGTTTAATGTAAATATATTTCAGCCATTACTATGGCCTTCATCAGTGCGACTACGATTGGTTTTCGTTGCCAGATTGGAAAGGTAAGTTTTGTAATGGTAACTCCGGGTGACGTGATGCAATGAGGGATTTCCAGATGTAAGGAATGAAAATGGGGAGCTCAGAGTTGCAATTTTTGGAAATTAAAATCTCCAAACGTTCTCTAAACCTCAGAGCATACCAATTTTGGAAGGGAGCCAACTTTTTAGTATCGGACCAAAGTGGAATAGGGGAAGTGTCAGCCATGGTAAGAAGAGACAAGGAAGATGAAGGCTTTCCAAATTTCACATCAGATTTGTGTTCCTGAAGTCTTGAGAAAATTTTCTGGAATGAACTTCCTATGTACGCGGTTAGTCCAATGTTAGTCTTGATCAGAATTTTATACACTCCAGGCGAAGAAAGCGGAGGTCATGGGTCTCTGTCATTACGGAGGATAACAGAAATTGAAGGGAAGGAACGAATGGCAAGTCTATATCCTTCTCTTCGGAAGATACGGATGAGTTTGTAGGCAGAAGGTACGTGGTAAGGGATTGAGCCAGCAAACGTTAGTTCCTTTTGGTGAAACAGGTTGAAGAGTAACAACTGGTTTTTTCTTAGCATTTTGAATTAATTTAGAAACCAGGAGAGGGGGAAAGCCATGTATAGTAGCGTTTACTAATTCATTTTTAGATTAACTTCAGTGTTACAAACCAAATGAGCTCAATGAATGAGAGACTTGAGGGTTGACAGTTTATATTGGTGGAAGGTATGAGAATTGAAAGGAATAAATGCTATTGGTAGAAACTGGTTTTTGGTAGACAGAAGTGGATAGAAGATTATTACATTTTGAGATGCTGACATCCAAGAAATTTATCTTGCCATCAATTTCTTCATTAATAGTGAATCTAATGGACGGGAATTTTTCAGTGATTAAATTTGTGAGCAGCAATAGATCTTTTTTAGGATGAGGCCAGATGACAAAAATATCGTCGACATAATGGAGCCATAAGATATGTTGTTGGTCATGTTGCATCACTATTGATTGCTCAATATTTTGCAGGTATACTTCAGCCAAAAAAGTGGGGAAAGAGGTGACTCCATCGGTACACCTTGGTTTTGTTGATAGCATTGATTATTATAAACGAAAAACCTGTGTTGACAAAGAGAATACAGGCAATCATACAAATCCTTGGTTAAAGTGCCGTACATGGGGAATTGTTCTTTGAATTTATGAATGAGTAGCATGTGTGCTTCAACAAATTGAGGCACCCTGGGAAAAAAGTGAATCAACGTCCAGGGTAAACATACTTGCATGACCATCAATGGAGTTTGGAAGTCTAGAGATGAATTCACCAGTGGATGAGATATTGAAGGGGTGGTTATTAGTGATAACCTTGAATTTTTTGACAAGACATTTTTCCAGGTTACAAGCAGGAGAGTGAGTATTTTCCACAAGAGGTCTAATTGGAGCATTAGCTTTGTGTAATTTAATTTGGGCAAATAATCTAGGAGAATTGTAGAAAAAAGGAGATGAAAAATCTCCTAAGAAAACCTTTAACGACTGTAACTTATTGAGGCAATCCACAGATGATTTCAAAGTTTCCACAGGATTTTTAGAAAGAAGTTTGCAATTGGTGAAAAGGAGGAAATCATTGACTTTTTGATTAAGGGTATCCTTTTCTATAATGACTGGAAGGCCGACTTTATCAGCCATACATATGGCTAATTTATTAGCTTTTAGGAACTGTTTAATTTTTAAGAGCTTTGAGGCAAACTTAGTATTAGTGACAGAACTTGAATGTGCTTGCTTAATAAAGATGGAAACAGCCTGAGTACGTATTTTATGCTGAGCATCGGAAGTGGTGTTATGAATAGCAGATTCAAGCAAGGGGTGGTTTCCATGAGATTCTCAGTTGGAGGAGGAGCAAATTTTGGGCCTTGGTATTGTTGAAGAGGGAAGGTGAGAACAACCGCTCTCACCGGGAGTTAACCAAGTACTCTTTTGTCAACCGCTCTTACTGGGAGTCAGCCAAGGACTCTCCCACCTCGGATGCCTCTAAATTCGCCAACTTGTCTACATTTGTTCTAATTTCCTTCTTCAATGACTGTCTTAACCAAGGCCCAAAATTTGTTCCTCCTTCAACTGAGAATCTCATGGAAACCATCCCCTTGCTTGAATCTGCTATTCATAACACCACTTCCGATGCTCAGCATAAAATACGTACTCAGGCTGCTTCCATCTTTATTAAGCAAGCACATTCAAGTTCTGTCACTAATACTAAGTTTGCCTCAAAGCTCTTAAAAATTAAACAGTTCCTAAAAGCTAATAAATTAGCTGTATGTATGGCTGATAAAGTCGGCCTTCCAGTCATTATAGAAAAGCATACCCTTAATCAAAAAGTCAATGATTTTCTCCTTTCCACCAATTGCAAACTTCTTTCTAAAAATCCTGTGGAAACTTTGAAATCATCTGTGGATTGCCTCAATAAGTTACAGTCGTTAAAGGTTTTCTTAGGAGATTTTTCCGCTTCTTCTTTCTACAATTCTCCTAGATTATTTGCCCAAATTAAATTACACAAAGCTAATGCTCCAATTAGACCTGTTGTGGAAAATACTCTCCTGCTTGTGACCTGGAAAAATGTCTTGCCAAAAAATTCAAGGTTATCACTAATAAACACCTCTTCAATATTTCATCCACTGCTGAATTCATCTCTAGACTTCCAAACTCCATTGATGGTCATGCAAGTATGTTTACCCTGGACGTTGATTCACTTTTTCCTTCTGTGCCTCAATTTGAAGCACACATGCTACTCATTCATAAATTCAAAGAACAATTCCCCATGGACGGCACTTTAACCAAGGATTTGTATGATTGCTTGTATTCTCTTCGTCAACACAGTTTTTTCATTTATAATAATCAATGCTATCAACAAAACCAAGGTGTACCGATGGGGTCACCTCTTTCCTCACTTTTGGCTGAAGTATGCCTGCAAAATATTGAGCAATCAATAGTGATGCAACATGACCAACAACTTACCTTATGGCTCCGTTATGTCGACGATATTTTTGTCATCTGGCCTCATCCTAAAAAAGATCTATTGCTGCTCACAAATTTAATCACTGAAAAATTCCCGTCCATTAGATTCACTATTAATGAAGAAATTGATGGCAAGATAAATTTCTTGGATGTCAGCATCTCAAAATGTAATAATCTTCTATCCACTTCTGTCTACCAAAAACCAGTTTCTACCAATAGCATTTATTCCTTTCAATTCTCATACCTTCCACCAATATAAACTGTCAACCCTCAAGTCTCTCATTCATTGAGCTCATTTGGTTTGTAACACTGAAGTTAATCTAAAAAATGAATTAGTAAACGCTACTATACATGGCTTTCCCCCTCTCCTGGTTTCTAAATTAATTCAAAATGCTAAGAAAAAACCAGTTGTTACTCTTCAACCTGTTTCACCAAAAAGGAACTAACGTTTGCTGGCTCAATCCCTTACCACGTACCTTCTGCCTACAAACTCATCCGTATCTTCCGAAGAGAAGGATATTAGACTTGCCATTCGTTCCTTCCCTTCAATTTCTGTTATCCTCCGTAATGACAGAGACCCATGACCTATGCTTTCTTCGCCTGGAGTGTATAAAATTCTGATCAAGACTAACGTTGGATTAACTGCGTAAATAGCGCGTACATTGGAAGTTCATTCCAGAAAATTCTCTCAAGACTTCAGGTACACAAATCTGATGTGAATTTGGAAAGCCTTCATCTTTCTTGTCTCTTTTTATAATGGCTGACACTTCTGCTATTCCACTTTGGTCCAATACTAAAAAGTTGGCTCCCTTCCAAAATCAGTATGCTCTGAGGTTTAGAGAAAGTTTGGAAATTTTAATTTCCAAAAATTGCAACTCTGAGCTCCCCATTTTCATTCCTTACATATGGAAATTTCTCATTGCATCCGTTACCCGGAGTTACCATTACAAAATTTACCTTTCCAATCTGGCAACAAAACCCAATCGTAGTCGCACTGATGAAGGCCATAGTAATAGCTGAAATACATTGGCATTAAATTTTTTATACGTAACTTAGCGTGTTCTACGCTACCTTCTTCTTACTTTGTTTGTTAATTACGTGCATTGCCTACCACTCATTTATGCTGTTTGGTATACTGAAGTCTACGCTGTCTGATTTGCAGTTAAGGAGGACCACAAGAGAAACTTGCAATGCAAATTCTTTTGTACACATTTTCTCGAAGACTATTGCTTTGTAGTGTTTAAAATTATGAGCACAACTAAAACTGGCCCACAGCTAATATATTCTATGGTTATTATTCCAAAAAATTTGCAGAATTTTTCTCAAAATTAAAATTTATCTGACTCCAAAGTATTCAAATTTGGCGCTAGATGGCATGAAAAGTTAGTTTGGCAGTGTTTCTGTCTGGAAGAAATGAAATTTCTCATTTTTGTCTGATTTTTCTAATTATCTGGGTCAAGTAGAAATCATTGAATGGGAGCAAAAGTGAGATTGGAATCTTGTCTTAAATGGTTGGAAACACAGTTAATCCCAACTTTATGCTGTCCTGATGACACAGTGGTCTAAGCGCTGGCTTTTGTCCATTCATCCGAGATGGTCTGGGTTGGAATCCCGGTGAGGCATGAATGGCGTTTGTCTTACAGCTCTGGCTCTCTCCCTTCCATGGAACCAATAGCCCTAAGTCATGGATGGATGACTGTTTATAGCCCATCCAGTTGATCATAATGGTTGTTAATCCCCCTTCCTCCAAAAATCGAAATTTACCAGAGCAGTTCGTAATTGTTATTGTTCCATGGCACTGGAAAAATCCCCTATAACAAGTTGGAAAAAAATACAATTTTAGAACTGGCTAACTCAAAACAATATTAAAACCAGTAACATTATCAGCCTTGGTGTTGACCTGCTGAGGCAAGAATTACTGCCACAGGTCCCCTACTCGAGCCCCCCTTTCCACCACCATCAACACAACACACAAAAAAATGGTTTGTAATTAATGAACCTGTAGCATCTAATGGTCACAAAGTGTTGTATCTACTGCGGTATCACTGTACTCTTCCCATTGATACTCGCACCGGCACTGGTTGCAGTGATGTCTGGCCCGATCAATGTGAGATAGTGTCCAAGTGGCATCGCATTGTCTTTAGTGATGAATCATGGTTTGCACTTGGCACCGATGAACAGCACATACGTGTCTGGAGACGAGTCAGCCAGCACATGGATCCTGCCGTTACCGTGGAAAGGTACACGGTTTACATACTGGGAGTAACTATGTAGGGAGCCATTTCCTACAATAGCTGGATACCTTTCATAGTCCTCCGTACCAGCTTCATGGCTCACTGGTACATCGACAACATTCTATGACTTGTAGCTGTTTCATCAGAATAAATGGCCCAACTGCTCTAGAATTGCAATCATTTCCTTTCCTACACATGTACACTGCACATATCAATTTTCATTTCAATTGGATGATTCCTTCTAGGTGTTTCATATTTTTGGCAAAGAGTGTATATCTAAAGACAACTGGGGATGCAATACATTATGGTCTGGGACCTTTTATATTAATTCCCCGCCAATAAATTTTTTCATTAATTCACAGCTAATCACCTGAAAATATGTTTATCAATTTAGCTTCTTGAAGTTATCGATGATTAGTATTCTTTTACAGAATTTGTCTGAAATATGCATAGTCGTTATTACATACATTGGAAGTAGTTCAAGTGAATACTTTTTCTTAGTTTTTTCTGTATGAAAAAATGAATTTATCATAATTGTATGATAGAATTAAAAAAAGAGAGAGAGCAGTTGAATCTTTTCAATCTACAGGAATTCTGCATTCAAGTTTTTTAAGTGCAGCTAAAGACACAGTTTTTTTTTTTTTTTTTTTTTTTTGTGCCGCTTGGGATAACTTTGGAACTAGGTAAACAAAACAGATGGGGATGTAATCTACGTAGTTGTTGTTCTGAAAAACCATTTTATCCGTGCAGTTATTTAACAGGTAGCAGGCTTTCTTTCACTTCTATCGGCCTTTTCATTTATTCATGGGCAAATGAATTAACAACAATAAAATTCTGTAAGAAAGAATTAAATATTTCTACAGGAACGGCTGTTGACTGTTCAAACTACACGAGAGAAATTTGTGCTCGTGCATTATTGAAGTGTGAGAATGTTATAGGTGGTCCGAACACTCATGTTGAAAAGATGAATTGCTCTTTAGCCACTGTAAATACAATCGAGGACGAGATTTGCCACAGCAATGGTTATTCGGTGGCACTTGCAGAGAAACAAAAGAGTGCTTTCTATGATAATTAATGCAGCAATCAGACATCACCGAATTGACTGTAATTACTGTTTCACACGTGAATTAAATCACATCAGAAAACTTGAAAATTTCATCGCCGTGGACAGGGAATCGAGCCCGCATCTCCCGATTACCTTTCGAGCGCGCTATCCGTTGCACCACGCACGATGGCAAATTCGCAAGTATCTGTGTGTTAAGAGAATCGGAATATTCTCCGACCACGTTCTTATTCAAATGCAGATTCTGCTGCCATCAAGCGTTGTTAAGTAAATCTCCAGTTGCTTAGGTATTCAGAGTTGAAGATATATTCTTCTCATAATACGTGGTAAATACATCATGATAATTAACACAGCAATCAGACATCGTTGAATTGACTGTAATTACTGTTTCACACGTGAATTAAATCACATCAGAAAATTTGAAAATTTTATCGCCGTGGGGCGGATAGCGCGCTCGAACAGTAATCGGGATATGCGGGTTCAATTCCCGCTCCACAGCAATGAAATTTTCTTCTGATGTGATTTAATTCACGTGTGAAACAGTAATTACAGTCAATTCGGCCATGTCTGATTGCGGTGTTAATTATCATGACGTATTTACCACATATTATGAGAAGAATATATCTTCAACTCTGAGTGCTTTCTAGTTGCCGTACCTGACCGATCTGCTACTACTTTGTGCGAAGTTATTCGTCAACTAATTGCTCCATATACTATTGGGTTGTCGAAAAAGTCATGACGTATTTTGGCACCCGATGGCGGTTGGGCGGTTTTGAAAGTACTAGAGACATGTGCAGCTCTGTTATCGCTATGGCATTCGACAGGTGCCAGTTCTAGCTGCAGTCTAAAAGAAATAGTGAGCGATTTGGTTGATTTGCAGAGATTTGACATCAAGAGGAAGATGGAAGACCAAACTGTACATTTTCGCCATATTTTACTGTTTTACTTCTGTAAAGGGAAGAACGCGCGTCAAGCTTGTGAAAAGTTGCGTAAAGTGTAAGGTGATAATGCTCTACAAGAACGTCAGTGCCAGCGGTGGTACGCAAAATTCCGTGCTGGTGATGTTGACCTCAACAATGCTCCTCGGTCCGGGAGGCCGACCGAGGATGATGACGACCAAATCAAGGCATTGATCCAGTCAAACCCACGTTACACGACACGAGAGATTGCAGACACATTGCACATCTATCATTCAAGCGTTCACGACCACCTGAAGAAGCTGGGATACGTAAGCAAGCTCGATGTGTGGGTTCCTCATGAACTCAAAGAAGCTCAATTGACGGCGCGTATAAACATTTGTGATATGCTCATTAAACGTGAAGAAAATGATCCTTTTTTGAAGCGACTGATAACTGGTGACGAAAAGTGGATTTTGTACAACAATGTGCTGCACAAACGGTCTTCGTCCCAACGTGCTGCTTCGCCTCAAATGACATCCAAATCAGACATTCCTCAGCGGAAGGTTCTGGTCTCAGTGTGGTGGGATTTTAAAGGTGTCGTGTTTTTCGAGCTCCTACCATGGAACCAAACAATCAATTCGAATGTGTACTGTCGGCAATTGGACAGTTTGAACGAATCCGTCATCCAGAAACGTCTAGAGCTTGTTCATCGTAAAGGTGTTGTGTTCCATCACGACAACGCGAGACCACACACAAGTTTGATCACCCGCCAAAAATTATTGGAGCTTTGGTGGGATGTGTTGTCACACCCAGCATACTCGCCTGATCTTGCGCCATCAGACTTCCACTCGTTTGGCTCTCTTCAACAGTCCTTGCGTGGTATAATGTTCAATTCAGATAAGTCTGTAAATCAGCACCTTGTACAGATTTTTGCCACGAAATACAGGTCCTGTGAATGAGGCATTCTGCAGCTCACTGAAAGATGGCAAAAGGTTATTGAACAAAACGGGCATTATATCATTGATTGATCTTTGTTCTTTCTATCAATAAATGACCTTTGCAAAACATGGCTAAAATACATCATGACTTTTCCGACAACCCAATACAATAATTTCTGATGAATGGAAAGCATACCAAAAATTAAAAAATAAACCAAAATATACTCATTTAACAGTTAATTATTCATTAGAATTCATTAACAGTGATACCGGTGCACATACTCAGGGCATTGAGAGTTTGTGGGGAAAAGCAAAATCAAAGAACAAAAAAATGTGGGGCACCCATCGTTTAATGTTAGATAGTTATTTATGTGAATTCATGTGGGGAGAAAAGGTGAAAGCAGCAAACGGTGATGCCGTCGATCAAATTTAAACTGATATTGTATCATACTAGCCTCCTAAAGATAATCTAGAATGAACTGTTTACTTGTTATTTAATAAAAGTTTAATTTTGCATGTTTTTTTATGTAATTTTATTCTAATGTCAATATAAAAAATAAACCTATATAAAATTTTCACTCTTTCAAGTGTTGTTATTTCAATCTTTACAATGATTATTTTTAGAAGTAAAAAAAATTGTGCAAATAAATGTATTGGAAAGAAAAAAAATTATTTAATGAAAACAACTTTTCATCTTGCGACATTTTGCATGCATAAATAATGTGCCTTTTCTTTTTTATACAAATGTGCTCTTTTTCAGAAAATTACCCTGCCCTTTTCAGTTTCTAGAGTGAACGCTACACTAGTAACATTTTGTGGTACAAAATAGCCTGTGATTGACGATTATAATTACAAGTAAACAATGCCCATTGCTTTTTATTAGGCTTGGGCATCAATCATGTGACCAAAGTCAAGCGACATTTTCAGATCGGGAAAGTGACATCACTAATGAACAGCTGTTAAAACTTCTTAGAGAGAGGTGACAAAATCATCCTGAAATGTTCCAGATTCAAACATCACGTAACAGTTATATTGGGGCAAACTATCATATTATTTATCAACTGGATTGCCCTACAGCCATTTCGGCATGAATTATACCATCACATAAACAATCATATTGTTATAATTACAACAACAATCATTTCATCTTGAAGCATGTTTTTTGTCTCCCACAGTTTTTGCTGACAAATGAAGGGTGCCTATTGCAAATGATTTTTTATTCTTAACAGAATTTAGGCAGCCCCATCCCTCCACGATTGTAGCTGCATTCTTCAACAGCTGCTTTCTCAAGCTTGATATGACCTGCAATAACTTATAACCTGCTGGATTCTTTGCCTTTTATCACTGGATGTGCTTGTCAGTTTAGTTTTCCTTGCAAAGTAGAATGGGGGGGGGAAATATTTTTACGAAACAAAATTTATCACTACGACACATTTCCCTTTTCCAAAATACACTTGCAATACCTTACAACCTACTTGATTCTTTGCTCTCTTGATCTATGAATGTGTCTGTTTATTTTTCCTTTCAAACCCATGCAACAGAGTAAAAGAAAAAGAAAATGACTTTTTTATAAACACTTTGGAGTTACTACACACACCGCCGTATCACGCAGGTGACAAATGAGGGCATGGAACGCTGGAAGCAGAGCGTACGCAGAGCACAAATTCTCACCCAGTGTACCAAGTAGGGTGAGAATCAGCTCCTGACATGTACACGAGAAAAAAAAATCAAGTTTTCTTCCTAAAAAATGGTGGTCGGTCTAATTCCAGATTTTCTTCTGAAAAAATGGGAGTCTTACTTATTCACGAGACTGAAGTACAGGAGTATATACTGTACTTTCTGGCAGCAAATTTGCATATTCACCTAATCTAATTAATGAGGCACCTACTGAAAGACATGTTAAAGGTCATTTCATATCAAATCAACCAATACACATACATACATACATATCACTAAGCTGCTCTCTGAGATTCAGAGGTTAGCTCCAAAAAGAAATACAAACTTCCAGATATTTTTACTTATTGTTGTCGTATCAAACTTCTCCATTTACACCGATCTTGACATACAACTCGTGCTTCACTAATATCCATTACACGCCGTACACAAGATCTTTTATACTTCATACTCATAATCTTTTTCTCATGCAGACACTCCTGAATCTGATCCACCCATGTCTTCCTTGGCCTTCCTCTGCCTTTCCTTCCTGCCACTTGGGCTGAAAAGATTTTCTTAGTAAGCATTTCATCACTCATTCTTTCAACATGGCCAAACCACCGAAGCATATTGGTCTCCACCTTGCTAACAACATTTTGCTTCACATCACACAACTGCAATACATCTTCATTTCTCACACAATCATATCGTGTCTTGCCACAAACCCCACGTAAGTAACGTATTTCTCCAGCACACAAATGACTCCTATGTTTCTTCTGCAGTACCCAGGTTTCACTGCCATACATCAGAGAAGGAACAATTACAGTTTCATACGCAGCCATGCGGGACTCTGTAGAGAACCCATCATTCCTATGAAAACCTCCCAGAGCAGCTATGACTTTCAAAGAAGAATTCACTCGCCTACTGATTTCACCATCCAACTTGTTCTCTCTGTCAAACATGCTTCCTAAATACACAAACTCACTCACCTGATCAATCACAGTGCCATTTATACTTACATTACATTCAGTGCTACCCATTCCTTTCTCAAACACCATAACTTTGGTTTTTTCCTTATTTATACTCAGTTTGAATTTCATGCAAACTTTGTGCATCTGAGTCAACATACTCTGCAACTCACTTTTGCTCTCTGCCAACAGGACAGTGTCATCAGCATACAGCAATCTGCACACACGAATATCACCAAGACATAAACCACTATTATCTATTTTGGCATCACGCATGCATGCATCCATAAATATATTAAACAGCCATGGTGACATTACACAACCTTGTCTAACTCCTGCACCAATGGAAAACCATTTTGATAAAACACCATTCACTCGTACACAAACTCTACTACCAGCATACATGGTTTTTACAATATTAAGTAGATTCCCAGTAACACCATATTCATTCAATACCTTCCACAAAAGTGTCCTATTCACTCGGTCGTAAGCTTTTTCTAAATCTATGAAGGCAGTAAAAACTTTCTTCCCAACAGCCAAATACTTTTCAATCATCGTACGTAATGCAAAAATCTGGTTAGTGCAGCCTTTACCAGGCATAAAACCACTCTGAACATCCCACACTTTCAATGATGTAAGACCCTGTACTTTTCCAATAACAACTTTACCAAACACTTTCCCTGGCACACTCAGTAGGCTAATACCACCATAGTTCTTGCATTCAGTCTGATTACCTTTTCCCTTATACAAGGGAACAATTATAGCATCCTTCCAATCCCGAGGGACCATTCCTAATTCCCAGCACAACTGGCAAATTTCAGTTAAGTAGTCAATTATATAGTCACCACCATATTTCAACATCTCTGCAGTTATGCCATCAACTCCCGGAGCCTTGCCATTCTGAAGAGATTTTAGAGCTTTACACACTTCTTCTCTTGAGATCCCTCCTGTGCTTTCATCCCTCATTTTGACATCATCTGCGTCTGTCTCAGAATCATCTTTGCTTTCCTGACAGAAGAATTCACCCCATCTGGCACTTAACTCATTGGGCTCCCATATCATTTCCCCAATCTCATTCTTCACACAACTTTGTTTCCCCTATTTTTCCTGAGTCTCATGTACTTCCAGAAGGACTTCCTATCTTTCCAAAAAGCCAGTTCATGCCTTTTCACTTTCTCCTTTCTATCTTTTGCCTTACTGTGGCAAACCAGCTTAGCAGCTTCACGCTTCTTACAGCAATATTCATCTACAGAGACTCTAACTTGCAACATCCCCAAGTAGGCTTCTTTCTTTCTCTTTACTGCCTCTTCAATCTCACTATTCCACCAAGCATCACCTCTATTGTTACCCACTATTGTGGTGCCACAGACCTCTTTAGCAGCAGTGACAATACAGTTCTTAAAACATTCTCACTTCTTTTCTGCATCCCTCTCACCAGACTTCAGATCCTTCAGTCGTTCTCCGGGTAAGTCAGAATACTGCTGATGATCTTCAAGGAGCCTATCAACCTTTATTCTTTCTATCCTGGGTCTCTTCCTATTCCTTTTCCTCCAACCAACATTAAGTTTCACTTGTGACACTACCAAGTAATGATCAGAACTAACATCCACACCTCTCATCACACGGGTGTCAACAACTAAGTGTTTCAAATGCTGATTGTAGACAACAAAATCTATCACACTCTTTTGACCAAGAATACGATTTTCCCAAGTATATGTGTGGATATACTTGTGGTTGAAAACCATATTAGATACACACAAACCATTCTCAATGCAGAGTTCAATTAATCTTTCACCATTATCATTCACACAAGGATCATTAAACTTACCCAGAAAATTGCCAGAAATTGCATTCTGCACACCTACTCTAGCATTGAAATCCCCTGCTATTATAACTTTTTCTTTTGCACCAAACTGGCTCAAAACAGCTTTTAGCTCATTCCAGAAATCTTCCTTCTTATCAGAAGGTTCCGAGTCACAAGGAGCATACACTACAACAATTACAATTCTCTGAAGTTTCACTTTCAAACGAATCCAGAGAATTCTCTCACTTACGCAACTATAGTGAATCAAGTTGTTCATCTTTTCACTTAAAATCATACCTACACCAGCCTGTCCTCTCATATTATCCAATACTCCAGACCACACACACACCGTGCCATTCACTTCTTCTACCCCAATTTCCTTCTTTTTGGTTTCACTTACACACAGCACATCCAGTCTATACTAATTCATCTCCTCAATCACCTCACTCATCTTGCCATTTATACTTCTAGTATTCCATACACCAATCTTACATTCACTCAGCCGAGATCTCTTTCTCATACGCCGTTTAGAAAGTCCAGGTCGATTCCGTGGTGGACCGCTCTTCTCAAGTGTGGTAGGTCCACCATATCCCACACTTGAGTCATTCTTAATGTTTCTTTTTGTCTTTTTAACCAGTGAAATAGCCATTTTCAACCTGACCTCTTGATTTTCTTGAAATCTGGTGTGATTGTAGTGCATGCTTATACATAAATCCCACATTTTATTTTGTCCACTCATGGGGGTTCATATATATGACCTTGAAAATTGGGAAGTCGTGACCTCTAGACCAATCTTTCAGTAACTGTATCTCATTACCTAACTGGGATAGAAGGTTTAAATTTGCGTCTTTTTATAGCATTTTATATGAGCTTTTATATCATGTGCTGAAAAATAAAAAATATAGCACTGATCTTTTCAAGGTCACATAAATAACCTTTGATCTTGAATATTTAAAAAAACTGCAATTTTAAAATTTTGAAAAATTACATGGCATCCATAATTTTTTTAGCAGTATGCCAACTTTCAAGTTGGAATCTCTATGAAATCATTATTTATAAAGCATAGAACTGAAGTGAATCTCAACCAAAAATTCTCCAGACGTGATAAATTTTGCAAGTGTGTGACAATTAATTAACAAGTTTAACCTGACTTAATTATAAAATGCGAAGTTTATTTATCATATGATACCATAAATGCATGTGTTTGTCTAATACATGATACAATAAATCTGCTGCAAGTGTTGTGTGTGAGAGTGAGGAAGACTGTTGAGAGTAAAAATAAGAGCCATGCTAATAAGGCTAGAACATTAAAATGCCAAAATGTTTTCTTGTGGCAAACTGCATTTTTTTTTATTCTTTTTTTTTTTTTTTTTTTTTTTTGCGAATGCAAGTGTGTTTTAATAGCACAGGATTACAAATTCCCTATTTCTCTGGTTTTTAGCACAAACATTAGTTTTCTCCTGAAGTTTCGCTTTTTTTTTTTTTTTTGGCACCAAGTTTTTCTCCTGAAGTTTTGCTTATTTTTATTCCCCCTTTTATAATTTGATGCTTTCATGTGATGGCATACATGCCCAGCTGTTTTGGATTTTGATCAATAGAAGGTTTAATTTACAATGCTTTAAACTTTCATTACTAATTACAGCTTTTTTTTTTTTTATCATCATTAGTCAAATGGAACAGTCAGCTGCAGCTATCTCACACTTCTGGTTTTGTTCTGTTATTTGTTACAGAAAATCAAATATATTATGATCTTTTTTCTTTGTTTTCTTTTCTGTTCTTGACAGGTATTGCACCAAGGATATATTGCATGTAAGAAATACTTTCTGCAAAAAAAAAATAAAAAAAATGCTGGTATTATTTTGGGGAAATTGTTGCTGAATTCTCCCCCCCCTCTTTAAATGTTAAAATGTCACAGATTTAAGCCCTTTGTTGTAACCCTTTTCAAGAAAAGGGACACTACCATGTGAAAAAGAATATGCCTCCTATTTCTCAGAGTGGGTGGTTAAACTTTCTATTCATAAAAAAAAATCTGCAACAAGTTATGTATGAAAACGAATTTTCAAAGACTAAAATGTAACTGTGACCTTCAAAACTGATGTCAGCCACTCATGCTCACAAGTTGTCACAACTGATACTTAACCAAGCATAAGCCAGCAGTAAAGGTGAGCTAAGTTAGGAAATTTCTGAAAGTGCATTGGAAATTTTGAATCTTTTCAGTCAGTTGGTTAAACTCCTGAAGAAAAGTCTGCATGAACAAATGTATCCTCATGCAAATTTTTAAAAACTTACATGCTTTCTACAGAAGGAAGCCATGTTAACATTTCTCTGATGCTGAACTCCCAACATCTGACCTGAAAACAGAAATTATTGCTCAGCTTAAATAAATATCAATGATACAAAGTGAAGAGCTTTAAAAGCTACAATTTTTTATTGTACTACCAAAAAGCTGGAGTTTACAAATTTGCACTTCCCATTAACAGCTCTAAAAAGACTATTGCAAGAGTTATATGCAATCCTATCTGCGAGCCTTGTTGTTTTCACATGGAATGGAATGGCCCATAAATGAAAATCTGAATATCAACCTAATCTCATTAACAGGGCACTAGCTAAAAGCACCTAAATCAAACCTGTATAATCCACCTAATCTAATGAATGAGACACCTACTGAAAGGCATGTAAATGTGTGAAAATTTGCATATATACCTAATTTAATTAAAAAGACACCTGCTGAAAGGCATGGAAATGAAAAAAAAAATTTTAAACTAATTTGTTGTTGCATGTTGTGTGATTACAATGCTATTCTAAAATATGTCATTACTATTCTCCAGTGGCTTGTCTTTGCATTTGTGAATGCATTATCACTTCTTTATCAGTATCAGATATAACTGCACACTTCAGTCCACTTTCCTCTGGAATGATAAGTCAGGCAATGTTTCCTAACACCTTAAAGAATTAAATTATGTTTTCTGTATGTGGGTCATGGAAAACAGTTCATTTTTCACATGAAACAGAAACAGTAGGTTGATGCAAGTTCCTACACATCATACAACTTGTATATATAATATTTTAAAATAAGGAAATGCTAAAAAATTTATAATGTGGAAATATTAATAAATATTGAAATATCCCTTACCAATTAACAGGATTTGATGCATGCTGCAATAAATAAGGTGAACGCTCCAAGGACAACCTGTTCTTCCTTACAGCATCTTTATCTGGTTGACAACAGCTATCAGAAATTTCTGATGTGCTTGCTGCCATACTTGGGCAATTCCAAAAGTTTAAAACCTGTCTAGATAAATGTGTCTGTGAGTAATGGCAATAAAACTCTGAAATTGTGATTTCCAAGTAAAAGTGATCTTCATGAAAACAAGCATATTTATACAATTTAAGCAGTTAAGTTGGCAAATTTATTTCCAAAAAATATTTTATGACAGCAGAATATATTACCATACTTTTTGTTGCAAGGTAATTGATTTATTGTCAAACATAAATCACATATTTAGAGGACTTTTATTCTTCTGGAAGCAAATACAATTGTAAAAAATGTGAATAAAATCCACCCATACCCCTCAACTCTGTTCTTCAATAAAAGTTTCTGATCAATCAGTGAATAATAATATATTCAGTTATGTATAAATAAACTGTTTAATAGAATAATTGTCATGAGGTCAATGCCCCTTTATTTTTATCATGTCTTTTGAAAGAAAAGTATGTGCTTATATAGTATCACTTTGTCCACTCGTCTGTGAACACCATACCTCTGCAACTATTAGTCTGATTTGAAAAATTATTTTTGTAAGGGAAAGCTTAAAATGTGAGGATGATGATCCTTGCTTTCCATTTTTCCCCTGATGCATGACTTCACAGCTAGAGGGCGTAAATGCAGATGCTATCAAATTATAATACATTTTATTTCTTATATTTGCTTCTAAATATCAGACTGAAAAAATTATTTCTTCCTTTAGATACCATTTTTAATGAAGACTATTCTGGGTACAATTTTTTTCAAATAATGCATAGATTTTCTTAACATTAGGGGCGTAAAGGTAAATGGGGATTTTCCCGGTATCTATGCTTCTAAAAATCTTATTTCAAAAATTCTTTCTGCATCAGATACAGCTCCTGGTGGGAAGTGTTCTGCATATTGCATATAAGCACATAATTTTTAACTTTTGGTAAAGAATGGTTTGGACACAAAGGGTGTAAGTGTTTATTTCTGTTTTTGATGTACTCTTGCTGCAAAATCTGCACTTCTTAAAACTTGATTAAAAAATTCTTTTGTGGACCAATACCACTCACCTCAGAAAACCTTTTGAGAATGCACCATCTATGAATAACTTCATTGTGAGAATAATTGGCAGGGAAACACGTAACACACAAAACAGTAAAATAATTCTTGATGCCAACATATCACGCATAAGTAACATAAAATTTACAAGTGGTGGAACGTTTTGGTACTGACTTCTACTTTCATCAGCCATGGAATGAAACACATGGTATAAGCATCAGTTGTTGCCAGATTTCAATCATACCTATCATTTGGAAAGCCATTTTGAAATCTGGCAACAACTGATGCTTATTAAAGTAAAACTGCTATCAAGAGCAGTAACAATACTGTTCTTCACATATATTTTTGTACATGTATGCAGGATGAAGCAGTTAGGTCCAAATAATGACATAAAATATATATAGAATGAACGTTAATGGTAAAAAACTCACCTTACTCACAGCAATTTAGGCCTATTACATATGTAGGTATATTATGCCACCGTGGTAAAGTACTTGCACAACAGAATGGACAATAACATATTTAAACTAAATCCTAATCAGTCTACCTGCCTGAACAGAAAATTCACAGATTAAATAAAATAATACTTCAAGTTAAAATTCTATACCTATGTATAGATATTTGCTAGGAATGATGATTAAACATGAAAATTAAAAACCAAATGAATAAAAAGGATAAAAGAAGGACCAAAATATAATTCACCACCGCAACACACTTCCAAACATGTTTCGGCAAGAACTTTGCCTTCTTCAGTGGAAACATAGAGGTGTACGTGGGCACCAAGTCCTCGTTGGTGATCTTCGAAAGACTAATATACAACCTTGTGTCGTACTGCCTTCAACCTTCGTCGCAGGTAATGGATGATTGCGCGTCGTTGCACAAGCCGTTAGAGGCGACATCTATGGTATTATGTTCTTCTTGATCAACTTCTGCAGCTCTGAGTTCATGACCTTTGAACCTGTGTTTATTGGTTTTTTGAGATTGACTATTTTCATATTTCATTCAATACTGCCCAGCGTGAGGTAATTCACGTGGTAAATTAGTGTTGCAGCATTTATTTTTTAATTTCTCAATGACTATGGCTTCCGATGTCATAATTTGCCTATGAGTCCTGTGAGATCAGTGGTGGCTCCTCTATTGGTGCACATGAGCACGTGAACTCCCAAAATAGAAAAAGAGAAAACAAAAGAAATTAAAATATAACAAGTTAAATAAAATAAAACAGTAAACACATTTCCAGGTTTTGCCAATTTCGGGACGAGTCCCCCCCTCTAAATACCCTGGCAAGATGCGACTGTAATGGTATAAAATTCGAAAGTTAGCAGAACATATTGGCCGGCCTTCTGTCGATCGCACGTGCGATAGAAGAAACTACTTGAAAACCAGTTTGTCCGGTGGGAAGAGGAGGCACATGTGTGAGGAATAAGCACCGCTCATAAGCTTTCAATTCGCACAGTCTTCAGTGTGCAGGAGCTCACGCAGATGGATTGGCAGTTTGTTATTCGTCCGGATTCTCCCTTGGTTTGCGGCAGCAAGTGGTTAGTGTAGTTGTTTATCAGTTATTAATCTGTTTATTAGTTTTTATAGGTTAGTCTTATTGCTGTGTGTAAGAACATGTGTTAACAGTTAAGATGGCGATATAAGATGGCAAAGATAAAAACGCAGTTAAGATGGCAAAGATAAAAACGCACAAAGATGGTGCTCCAATGAGACTGATAGTTTCAAAAAAAAACTCACCTTTGATAACATTTGAGAAAAACATTTACAAATTCCTAGCACCCTTTTTCATGAACAACAAGTTCACCATCAAGAACACATATGAGTTTATAGAGAAAATTAAAAATGTAAAAACTGGCCTAATGGACTTAAACATGGCAAGCATGGATGTTAAAGCATTATATCCAAGCACTCCAGTTCCAGAAGCTATTGAAATCATCATTAAGAAGTTGCAAAATCTTAAAATTTTAAATACCACACAAATTCAAGAATTCAAAAAAGTTTTAGTTTATTTATATGAAAATAATATTTTTACATACAAGAACAAAATATTCAAACAAAATTCAGGAGGCCCAATGGGCTCACCATTATCAACTCTATATGCTGAGGTTGTGATGAACGAAATTGAAGAAAATGTCCTACATCATATGGAAGAAAAACCAGAAGTGTACTGTCGATACGTAGATGACATTTTCATTCTATCAAAACTGAACGAAGAAGAATTAAAAAAATTAACAAAACGTTACAGCGCATTATATCCAACTATAGAACTCACGGTTGAAATGGAAAAAAATAATGCAATAGCCTTTTTGGATGTACATGTTATCAAATCCACAGATAAGTTACTATACAGAGTATATCGGAAAAGTTCATTTGTTCCGGTCCTAATCCCATACAATTCAGCACATCCATATCCTCAAAAATGCAATAGTATAAAAACCTTAATTAAAAGAGCATATACGCATTCTGAAAATAGTCAGTTCATCAATGAAGAAATCAAATTCATAAAAAAAATTGCAAGCAGCTTTGGTTATCCTAACCATTTAATAAAAAAATGGGACACAGAAGTAATAAAGAAAATAAAAAAAAATAATGCTGTAGTATTTAAAAAAGAAATCAAATATTTAAATGGTTTTCCTTACATTAAAGGCACTACCAATGAAATTAATAATATTTGTAAAAAGCATAACATTCAAATTGGAGGAAAAGTAAATACCATCAAAAATATAGTAACAAAAAATAATGATAAAATAAGAATGTTAGAAAAAGCAGGTATTTATTCAATTCCTATTACTGAAAATCCTCCAATGGCTTATATAGGAAGTACCAAAAATAAGCTTAAACACAGATTAAAACAACACATAAAAAACTGGCAGAAAAAAGAAGAAAAAACAGCACTGATTCAATACTGTCTGGATAACCAAAAATATCCAAAATTCGAAAATATAAAAATCATTAAAAGCTGTAAATCCGAAAAACACCTCAGAATAGCAGAGTCGGTAATGATTGAAAAAAATAGGACAAAAGTTTGCAACCACAATGACCCTAATAATTTGAGAAACAGCTGGAGAAATTTAATTAAAATTGAGCAAAAAAAAGAAAAAGTTCGAAAAAGGAGATCACTGACCAACAAGAGATGGCGCCACAACGCCCAAGAAGAAGCGATAGCAGATGACAGAAGCAGCCCGCGAGAACCACCGAAATGCCCAGCTGACACGGTCCGTGCTAGTTGGAGCAAAATGTCCCCTCGAAGACGGTATAGTAGTAGTACCGAAAGTACTCGGGTATGAATAAATATTGAAGTAAATGAGGATGCAGCAAAGGAAAAACTCATTTGGTGATGAGACAAAATAAATTCCAACGGAGAAAAAAAAAAGAAGCAGACCCGTGGCCAAATGAAAAAAATCCCGTGCCGCATCCACGTAACGGAAATATGGATTGAAAGCCAAGCCCCACGTGCGGTAAGTGTTCATCGAACTTTACCAACTAAAAGTGAAGTTCAAAAATGCAAATGCATTAATGCACGTTAAATAATTAACCTCCAATATCGGAAGTAAATTGAAAAAGTTAAGATGGCACTTAGTAAAATCAGTGTTTATGAGCTAAAGCAATTACATTTTTCAACATTGCTGCTGGAAAGAAAAATTGAAATTAAAATGCTCAGGCCAACACCTAGGCTTAAGCTGATCCAGGTGACAAAATGTAAAACTAGAGATTTCAAAAGGGAATTCAAACCCAACTTACAGGAGAAATATCCATGGATCTGTGGATGTGAATTAATTAACAGGCTCTTTTGTTTTCACTGTCTCCTGTTTGCAAAACAAAGTGGTGATTCAAGTTGGGTGAGTTACAGTGTTGCCGATTTATCACATCTAACTCAAAAATAAAACAACATCACTGCTCCCAATCACATTTAAACACCACATTAGAGTTTAGTTTGCTGGGAAAGGTTGATATTTGCCAACAGCTGGACAGTGCATTTTGTTTGAATATTAAAAAACACAATGAGCAAGTAACCAAAAATTGTTATGTTCTTTCCAAAATTATTGATTGTATTCTGTTTTGCGGTGCATTTGAGCTCGCACTTCGAGGACATGATGAGCGTGATGATTCATTAAATCCAGGCATTTTCAAAGGTTTTATAAACTTCTCAGCAGAACTTGATGCATCTCTAAAAGACCATCTCACTAATGCCAATGTTTTTAAAGGAATATCAAAAGAAATTCAAAACGACTTATTAGGCTGTATGCTCACTGTTTGCCAGAACCACATAAAAAATGAAATCTCAAAAGCAAGTTTTGCAGCAGTGATAGCAGATGAAACTACTGATGTTTCATCTGTTTCCCAATTGGTTGTCGTTTTTCGATACGTTTTAGGTAACTGACAACCAGTTGAGAGATTCTGGGAATTCACTAATCCCCCTGGACATGATACAGAATCTATTGCTGGATGTATTCAAGCTAGTTTGGAAAAAGTTGTAGACAAAGCCGAGAAATTCAAATCCCAGAGCTACGATGGTACAAATGTGATGAGTGGTCACCACGCAGGTGTCCAGGCTATTATTAAACGTACCTATAAGAATGCACATTTTGTGCATTGCTACACACATCAGCTCAATTTGATTGTTGGCCAAGCAACCAGTCAGAATCAACAAGTTTGAGTATTTTTTTCCAACCTAAGTGACATTACTAACTTTTTCAGTAACTCTCCACAGAGAATTGCTATTCTAGATGAAACTGTTAGAAAAATGATACCTCATGGTTCAGCCACAAGGTGGAATTTCAAGAGTCATGAATACAGGGTACAGTTAACTGAATGCATGGAAAAAATAGAGTCATCATCAAAACAAGCTGTAGCAATAAATTAAGCAGGGGCTATTCGGCGTATGTTGGAAGACTCGGTATTTGTGTTTTGGCTTACAGTTTTTCACAATATTATGCCACATGTGGATGTGTTATACAACCAGCTTCAGAAACACTAACTGATGCAGCACTCATTCGAAAGCATGTAAACACTTTCCAGCAGTCAATGGAAAAAGAAAGGAAAAGAATGGACACAGTGACCATGAAGATATCAGAAACAGAGGAAACATCAAAGAAAAGAGAGAAAATAGTCACATAAATAAAACTGTGGCAGCTAAAGAGATATGTGATGTTATCATGAATCAAGTAAAAGATAGATTTTGTTTTATAACTCACTACTCTGCTGTTTCTCTCCTCCAAACTTAAAAACTTCAGGAGTACGAGAAAAAGTTTCCAAATCAGCTTGTTGAGCAAATAACAGATGTTTATCCCATGTTACAGATGAATCGCCTGAAAATTGAACTAGGAGTAACAATCATATAATGGTTGCTGTAATACCATCAACCATATTTATTATGTGATATTGTATTTTCTTTTCTTTCGAACAACATTATGTTATTGCTCAAAAATTACTGTTATACACGTTGTAAGTGATAATGCTATTTGGTACTGGATGCATTTCACATAACTATTGCATAATAGAATAATATAGTATAATTATTTAAATAATTAACTCATAAGATAATTCTTTAGGTTGTCATTTTTATTCTTGCACTTGATTTATGTATTCAGAATTTTTCTTTTCTTGCTTCTCAAAAAATTACCTGTCTTATGCGATCCGGTGCATAAACGGCATCCTTTGTTGATTTACACAAGCTACGTTCGGAAAATATTGATTTATCTTTCACTTCTTTTTGATCCAAAGTTCAAATAGATCGTTGAACGTTCATGTCAAAACATTTGGTTTCTTTAATCCTATTCCTTTTTCCTCTTATTTTCAAAAAGTTCGATTGTCCTTGTCATTCGATCCGGCACATAAACGTCACTCCTTGATGACTCTGATGTTACATATTCCAAAAAAATTTTACCAAAATCGATGATAAAGATTTATAAAAGGGAGTCCACCTCGTAAAATCATGTGATAGAAATTTGAAGCTAAGGAATTGTAACAGTCCTATTAAATTATTTAAAATTGTTAAAAATAGTTGAAAAACGCACATGTTTAATAGCTGATAAATCAAAACAAATTGTAATAATAAATAAAACTGAATATGGACAGAAAATGGAAGTAACCATACAAGAATTAAACACTATTACAACTGACAAAGATCCTACAGATAACATTATCAGAAAACTAGCACATCTAAAAAACTACAGCCGATTACCTGAGGAGATAGGAAAAAATGCATACCCTCCAGTTTGAGCAACAGTGCCAAATCTTTTTGGAAAAATAAAAATACATAAGCTAGGCAACCCCATTTGCCCAATAGTTAACAAGAACTATGCACCAACAATTAAACTAGAAAGAAGTTTATTACAGTACTTAAATAAATATGTTGAAAATAATAAATGTACTGTCAAAAACTCAGAAGAAGCTATTAATGAAATTAAAAAGATAAATAATATGAATTTTATTATGTATAGTTTGGATATAATATCCTTATATCCTAATATCCCTACAGTTGAAGCCATCAATATAACTGATGAAAAACTAAATAACGACAATATAGATCAAGATATGAGATTTAGCATTATTAAAGCTATTAAATTAATCACAGAGAACAACTACTTCATGTATAATAAAACCATATATCTGCAAAAGCAAGGAGCTCTAATGGGATCGCCATTATCGGGACTATTAGCAGAAATCATACTACAAGACATTGAAGAGAAAATTATTATAAATACAGATAATACCTTCTTATCTAAGGTGTATTTAAGGTATGTTGGTGATATCTTAATCTTCTGGCAACATTCTGAAGAACAATTGGATCATTTTATACAGAAATTCAATAGTATATATCCAACTATACAAGTCACTTGTGAAAAAGAAAGTAACAATAAACTGAATTTTTTGGATATTACTTTAATTAAAAACAACCATAATATTTATTTTCAAGTATACAGAAAGCCAACATATACACCTGCAATTATTCCAGCCAAATCAACGCACCCCTGGAAATACAAAACAGCAGCATTCCAATCTTTTATTAGAAGAGCATATACTCATACATCTACTAGGAAAGCATTTCTGGAAGAAATCAAATGGATAAAGCATATTGCAGTACAATTCGGATACTCTAAAAGTCTAATTGACAACATGAATATAAAAATCAAACAGTAAGTTGAAACTAACAATGAACCAAATAAAAACGAATTACAATATATTGGCAGTTTACCATGCATACACCCGATCACTGACATCATAAAAAAAAATGCAAAAGGCATAAACTAGATATCTGTATAAAGGTCATGAGTAACGCTAATATGTTAACATCTAATGGGAATAAAAGATCTATGTCGTAAACAGAAGGAGTTTATGAGATCCCTACAATTGACCCGAATAATGGAGAATATCATAAGTGCTATATAGGTAGCACTAAAAGACGTTTTCCAGCAAGGTTGCAAGAACACCATAATAATTTTATCAAAAAAGAAGGGAAAATGGCATTAATTCAATATTGTAACAAACATCAACTTATTCCAGACTGAGAAAACTCTAAAATATTAACATCACATAAAAACCATAAACAAATCTTATTATTAGAATCCATGATCATCGAAAAAAACTAAGGATAAAAACTGTAACACATCTGCACCATATGAACTGGCTTACCCATGGAAATATTTAATCGAACAAAATAATTATAAACGGAAAAGGAATATGAGAAAAAACAAAAATAAGAATACAACATAAAAGAACAAAAGTTATACGAAAATCTAAACAATTCTGAGATGGACACTTAAAAAGGCGCAAATGAGAGATAACACGAAAAAGCACATACAAAAAACGTCCAATGACAAAAGATCATGTGTGCCAACAAAAACATTTTAAGAGGAATTCGTGAAGATAACCGACATTGCAAGTAGTGCACCAGGTCGCAAAGTTGGCATCACGGTGTACGATAGACAGGTGATTCAACTCCACATGACTCTCGTGCTGGAAAAAAGGTCCCTTAATGTAATGACCACTAACTAGAGGGCGTTAGAGGAAATGCAGGCCACTCGAATCTCCGTCCTCTGTTATTCGAATCGTCATGTGAGTAAACAAATCAAAAAAGGAGGTGGTGTGCTCTTCATGCTGTTTTCAAACATCTGGATATTTATTTTTTACAGGATATAACATCTGTATATAATTTGTTACAGAATAATATTGCATGCCATACTTCCCGGATTGTCAGAGAATGATTCACGGAACATAAGGACGACTTCCAGGTATTGCCCTGGCCTCCAGATGTTCCAACACAAACAGCAACTCCGATCTGCAGCAGCTCAACCATGTAACTTGTAACTTAGATGAGTTAAAGAGTCTGCTGGTAAGTATCAGATACCACCAGACACCTTTAGCAACCTTGCGCAATCTGTGCATTGCCGAGTACTAGCTGTTTCGGCAGGACGTGGACGACGAACTTCATATTAGATAGTTTGAAAGCCTGAGCTCATAAAGTCAAACAATACAATATCTATGGTCATTTTTTACTTTAACAAATTTTTATCCAAGTACTTTTGAGATGTGGTAGAAAAAGAGAGAGTGAGAGAGAGTTTTCAGCCCGTCTGAATTCATTACTTATTCATATGGTAATATACATACAACTTATAACTGCCAAAAAAGCAGAGGGCTTTTGAATACTGCTAATGAGCGTTCAAAATTTACGCACTTAATTTAAGAACCTCTCATTGATATGAATATTTCATGTATTCATTGGTATTTTGCGAGTTATTTCAAAGTAATCAGCTAACTGTTACAACACTCTCAACACACACCATCACCTGTAAATGCATGCAGGGAGCCAGCAACATCTGCTGTATACATACACCATAACTACATTAAAGCGAAAAGGTAATATAAATTTGCGTGTCCTATATTTATCTAGTATATATATATAACACGAACGTATTATTAATTCATAAACAAAATTCCTTTCATCCCTAGCATTCACTGCTGTCGTTTTTGTTTACAGGTGTGTCACTTCCACATGGAATTCTGTCTTAAAAATACGTCCTCTTTTTTAATTTTTAAGTTGGCCTGTTAGCTTACTTAATGTGTAAAGACTAATAATATTTGAATAGTACAAAACGGCTATTTTCACGCTTAAAAAACATATTGCAACAACAAACTTATACATCATTGTGAACAGCGGTTTACTTACGTTCTGGAATTGATGGCCCACATTTCCCCAGCGGCCTCTGGTGGCCGATTACATTAAGAGTCCACATTTTAGCTGAGAGTTGAATCACCTGTCTATCATGCACCGTGGTCGGCATATACGACCACTGAAGATAATGCTGTTGAAACTAGTCTGGTAACGTACGGTAGCTGGATGTAAAATGTGTTTTTTTCAACTATTTTTAACAATTTTAAATAATTTTATAGGACTGTTACGATTCCTTAGTTTCAAATTTCTATCACATGATTTTGCAAGGTGGACTCCCTTTTATAAATGCTAATCATCGATTTTGGTAAAAAAATTTGGAATATGTAACATCAGAGTCATCAAGGAGTGACGTTTATGCGCCGGATCGAATGACAAGGACAATCGAACTTTATTGAAAATAAGACGAAAAAGAATTATGATTAAAAAAACCAAATGTTTCGACATGAACGTTCAACGATCTATTTGAACTTTGGATCAAAAAGAAGTGAAAGATAAATCAATATCTTCCGAACGTAGCTTGTCTAAATCAACAAAGGATGCCGTTTACGCACAGGATCGGATAAGACAGGTAATTTTTTGAGAAAGCAAGAAAAGAAAATTTCTGAATACATAAACCAAGTGCAAGAATAAAAATGACAACCTAAAGCATTATCTTATGAGTTAATTATTTAGATAATTATACTATATTATTTTATTATGCAATAGTTATATGAAATGCATCCAGTACCAAATAACATTATCACTTACAACGTGTATAACAGTAATTTTTGAGCAATAACATAATGTTGTTCGAAAGAAAAGAAAATGAACTAGGAGTAATTTACAGATCAGATTTCAGAAATATGAATGGTGCCATTAGTCTTCTACAGTTCGTTACAGAAAATAACTTGCACACTACGTTCTCGGAAACCTACAAACTGTTGCTAATTATTTCTACTATCCCAATGACAACTACTGAGGCCGAGAGATGCTTCTCAACTTTAATACGAGTTAAGACATTTTTAAGAAGCATCATGAGTGAGGACAGACTGGCGCTCTAGCCATGCTCTCAATTGAAAAACAACATGATAAATGACATACCTAAATTCAACGAAAATGTTATTGATTTGTTTGCCTCAAAAAGAGACGGGCGGATTGACTTAATTAACAAAAATTGGACTTGAGTAATCAACATTCCCTTTTAAATGTTTACCTTTGAAGTAAATTGTAAGCACTAATGCAATAGAATCTTCCTTTGTACAAAGTCGAATGTTACAATTTTTCTACGTATGAGTGCTTGTTTGTTTTTTTTTTCTTTTAGTTGCATTGCTTTTTTACTTGTAGAAACAGAAATGTATTTTAATCTGTACGTTATGTCATAACTGAAAATTTAATTTTTACAATTTATGTATTGTGAACCCCCATTCGAATAACCCACGAGCCGCCACTGTGTGAGATGTCAATAATTTAATATTTTTCCAATCGGGCTGCGATTGATTTTCTATACAGTGTTATATTAAAGCTGTTTTTGGGTTTTTTCTTTTGCCAATCATGAATATGCTCTTTCAATCTCGTAATCAGAAGTCTTTTTGTACTTCCTATATAAATTGAATCCTGTTGATTATCGTCTGTCTTGATTGGAATGGCCTCCTGATCGATCCAGAATGGATTTTTTGTTATTACCTGATGTTAGTAATGAGCCATTATCAATAATGGTTTCTGCAAGATTTATTTCATTCAAAATGCATTTTTTCTTTAGTATGTTACTCAATGGTGGTAAGTGTGGGAAAGAGACATAAGATTTATGTATGTTCCTTTGTTTCGTTTGGTTTTGATTATTTTTAATATTGTTACATATTGAATTAATAAAATGTTTATTGTATCCAAAATGTTCTGCAGTATTTTTAATCCACCGTATCTCTGCAAGTTCGAACTCTGCTGTGGAGGAATGTGTTATTGCTCTGTTAATGTAATAATAGAAAGCAGCCGTCATGTATCTCTATGTGTGTGCAGAATCCAATGGGATTAATGCAGGTACAAAACATGGTTTTCGATAAACAGCGTAAACAATTGAATCATGCTTCCTGAATAAATTTAGGTCTAAATAATGGAGACTTATATCTTCTTCTTCCTCAAGAGTTGTTTTAATGGTTAGGTAAGTATTATTAAAGGTCTGTATAAACATATTTAGTTTGTCCTTCGTATGTTGCCAAAAAATTAAGATGTCATCAACATAGTGTAAATATAAAATTGGCAAATCAAGGTTTGGGTTCTCGAATAATGTCGGCTCAATATTCTGTATGACAACTTCTGCCAGAAGACAAGAGAGTGGTGATCCCATGGGTGCACCAAATATTTGTTTGTATATAATACCATCATTTGAGAAATAATTACTGTTGATTATAAATCTCAATGCATGTAAATACTCATTCGTTCTTTTTCATCAATGTTTTCATATATTAGTTTTGTATTAATTAGTTCAATTGCTTCAGTAACAAGAGTGTTCGGATATAATGCTATTATGTCCATACTGTACATATGAAATTATAATCCTGCAGAGACTGAATTTTACAAATTGGTTCTTTAGAATTTGAAATATTAAATATATGGTTGCTATACAGAGGCTTTTTAAGTAGTTGCATATTGCTTTCTCAAGATTAATCGTGGGAGCACTTCGTTTGTTCACAATAAGGAGTATTGGAAGATTATCTTTATGCATTTTTACCGTACCAAAAACAGTAGGTGTACACTGTGCAACTGATTTTTGCTTTTGTTTTTGTATGCTTTTGGCCTTCTTTGCAGCAGCAGCAGCACCTCTGTACTTCTTTTTTTTTTTTTTTTTTTTTTTCCCCTGAACTGACATGTGCGAAATTCTTTCTTTTCTAATCATTTCAATTATTTTATTTTCATTACTTTGAAATTCCTTGTCTTTAACTTTTTTCTTTCTTTGTATAGTTTCATTCTTTCAGCAGCACTTTTTGCTTTTTTACCAACTTGTTTTCCCATACAGTAAATATTACAACAACTTACACACAAAACAAAATGACTGAAAATAGGTACATGAACAAAACAAAATGGCTGGACAAACACAACTACCTGGATAATGCCAGGACAAGCACAACTTCTTTGTTTACAATAATTACCATGTCAGTGCTGCCATCTGTTGGCATAAAAACATGAATTATTTGTATTTTGGAGCCTTTTAAAAAATTGTCACATGTGTTACACAGGTGAGTCACACATGTAACGTAACGTGTGTGACATCAAGATTGAGACTTAAAAGACCATCAAATTGGTATTAATGCTTAAAAACTCTTTCACATGTTTATTATAACCTTTTAACTTATAATATCTGATATTATCATTTTTGCTGCATTTTATCTAGATTTTGAAGAAAAAAATTATTTATGTGTAACGTGTGTGACATTATTTATATATTAAATGATTTTTGTACCTTTTATTGATTTTAAATACACATATTATCATTTGAAACTTTAATTACTTCAATGTTGAAGGTAAATAAAGTGACCATAACAGTAATATTTTTATTTTTGAAGTAATTGTGTAGATAGGTTAAGATGAAAAACTTTGTGCAATCAATTGACTTTTCTAAATCTTATGCAGTATATTAATAGCCTAAATTAATGTTCACATGTCATTTTCTAATAGAGTGCATTATAAGGAATTAAAAAATAAATGTAAAACAATAGAAATTTTTAATTTATTTTTTCATAATTCAGGACCACTTTCTGTGGTCCTGAATCATGCCCTGTTTGTTTTTCAATTTTGCATGAATTCTAACTTTTTTTCTAGCAGTGGTGCTGGATTTTGCTTGTGCTTTGTGCATATTTTTCTTGGAATACTTATTTTCTACAAAGTTTTTCTGGTTGGTTTGACTCAGAAAGTATGTGTTTTCGGCCTTTGTAGTTCCTTTACAATGATAGGGTTGGAGGCCGACTCAGATTTTTAATTTCTCCCACTAGGTTAGGCTAGCAACCTTTCCCATAGTGTATGAATTTGCTGGCAAAGTAAATCTAATGTTATGAGGTGACACGCGTTGCTTGACTTGCAAATCTGCTAATCCTAACCTGTATCCTGCAATTACAGATAGCAACTCAAATAAATTCTGCAAAGCCTACATAATCATTTATAAACTTGCCTGCACAGTTTGCAATCTTTACTATATTGGCCAAAGCAAAAATCCTCTTCATCTTAGGGTTAATGGTCACAGGTCTCTTGCTAACAAATTCAATTCAAATAAGGTTAACCCATCCCTGGGTGCCTCACAATATTCTACCTTTGAGTTGGAACATTTCCATAATCATGGTTTTGCATATCATCCTGACCTTTTTGTTAGGCTAGAAACAGTCTCTTGATATTCTGCAGCATCAGTCTCTGTATCCTTATGATCCAATCCCCCCCTCTCTCTCTCTCTCTCTCTCTCTCTCTCTCTCTCTCTCTCTCTCTCTCTCTCTCTCTGAGAATAATCTTTCTCAACACAAGTTTTCAATTAGAGAACTATTCTTTCTTGTGAATAACAATGTCAGCTCTAGGGGTAAAAGAGGACAGAGGCTTTTTCGTACAGCTAGCAGGGTAGGTTTTGCTATTTTTCAGCAATCTCTTTGTAGTTTTAAAAATAGTTCTAAATTTGTTAAAAATGCTATCAGCCTTCTTAAATCCTTTAAGCCCTCTGCCCTGAAAAGTTTTTTTTCAAATTCTGGAATAGTTCTGCTGGAAGTGTAGATAGGCATGCTTTTAATTTGGTGCTGGATATTCTTCAGCATATCCTTGAAGGTTTCTCCAAGAATTTTGTCTATCAAATTCCTCAATAAATGTTATGATTCCCTCAATACCAGGATATTGTTCCACAATAATGCTAGTTTTTTTTCCTATTCCCTGCCACCAGTCTGTTGTTAGTTTTAAGTATGTTAAAACCTCAGGTTTCATGGTAAAAAACTATAAATCAGGTTCTTCCACTTTTCCTCCAGCTGCTCTTGAGTGTTCTTGTGACAAGTATAGGGATTCAGAATTTTATAATAGTTATTACAAACATATTATTAATGGAAACTTAACTTACAAAGCCTGACATCCTCAACAATATTTATTAGGTCTTGGTACAAAATTTAGGCCTTCTTCTAAAATCACCAAAAAGCACATTCTTGATAACTTCACTCAAGATGTTAATAGGTGTGTTATTAAGACTAGTTTGGCATTCAATCAGCCAATTGAGGCTTGCAGAGTGGTAATACCCCATTATCCTTAGCTTCTCTGAAATATTGACTGGTCTTAGGATATGCTTAGACAAAAATCTGCAGTTATCCAGTGCTTCTAAAAAGTCTCTTTCTGAACTTCAAAAGAAACATATTTTTGCAACCACTGATAAAGCTAACAATAATTTTGTAATTATTTGTAAAAGTTTCTATTTTGAATTAATTAATCAAGAACTTAATAATAGAGTTACCTATGAACCTGTCAGTTACAGTACCAAAAATCTGTTTAAAGCATACCACAGAAAACTAAAGATTCCCATGGTTAAGTGTTATGAGCCTGAAATTTCTTTCTTTCTTTTTTTTTTTTTTTTTTTTTTTTGCTACTGTTAAAATTTCATAAAAATCCAGTGAAATTCAGGTTCATAGCCAGTGGTGTTAGGAGTCATAAAAAGAAAATAGACCAGGCTTTTGAAGCACTTCTGAAAAAAGTTTTGGAATTAATTAGAAAAGGTACTAATCTGCAGAACAGGGATTTTTTGATTATAAATAGCAATTCCAAAGTGATTTCTTCTATTTTTAGCTTAAGGCCAATACACACTAACAGTTATGATTTTGAGAACCTGTATACTAATCTGCCCCTTTCAGGCATTTATTTCCACGCTTCAGGAGTTGTTTGTAGAATTTAAAATTAACCAAATAGTTAAAGCCAATACATGGAGTAACTTGCTCAACTGCTGCATTAATAATAACCATATTCTTCATAACTTATCTCACTATAAGAAAATAAATGGCATTTCTATGGGATGCTCTGACTCCACAAGTGTTTGTAATTTGTTTCTTTTCCATACCGAGTATAAGTTTATAAAATATACGCCCTTGAACTCTGATAGCTACCTATATACTTACAGATATATTGATGACTTGCTCTGTATTAATAACTCTGAAATAATAGAGAACAATTTTATAGATATTTTAATTTACCCTAGGTATCTAAAATTGAATAAAACTAACCAAAATAGCTAGGAGCTTGATTTCTTAGATATAAGTATAAAGCTTAATAATGGTAACCCTACCATCAGCCTATTTGATAAAAGAATTTTCCTTTTAAGTAATTAAATATTTACACGGGACAAATAATATATTTTTTTTTTCACTTAAAGTCAGCGGGCGGTCATAGTGAGCGATGGGTTTGCCTCCTCGGGGTGCTCCGTAGTAACAATGGCACACACAACAGTAACTAGGGCCTCTGTGAATTTTGGAGAGGTGCAAGCTAGTTAGTTCTGTGTAACATTGGCAAAAATACCCCAACTCACTGGGTTTTGTTCCAGAATCCATAGGTTGAATGACGAACTGGAACCCTCAGCTGTGGGCTAATCCCCCACACTGATGTACTTACCTGATTAAAAAGACAAAAAGAAATATTAAGAAAGACTCAAGTGTGGGATATAGTGGACCTACCGCACTTGAGAAGGACAGTCCACCACGGAATCAACCTGGACTTTCTAAACAGCGTATGAGAAAGAGATCTCGGCTGAGTGAATGTAAGATTGGTGTATGGAATATTAGAGGTATAAATGGCAAGATGAGTGAGGTGATTGAGGAGATGAATAAGTATAGACTGGATGTGCTGTGTGTAAGTGAAACCAAAAAGAAGGAAATTGGGGTAGAAGAAGTGAATGGCACGGTGTGTGTGTGGTCTGGAGTATTGGATAATATGAGAGGACAGGCTGGTGTAGGTATGATTTTAAGTGAAAAGATGAACAACTTGATTCACTATAGTTGCGTAAGTGAGAGAATTCTCTGGATTCGTTTGAAAGTGAAACTTCAGAGAATTGTAATTGTTGTAGTGTATGCTCCTTGTGACTCGGAACCTTCTGATAAGAAGGAAGATTTCTGGAATGAGCTAAAAGCTGTTTTGAGCCAGTTTGGTTCTAAAGAAAAAGTTATAATAGCAGGGAATTTCAATGCTAGAGTAGGTGTTCAGAATGCAATTTCTGACAATGTTCTGGATAAGATTAATGATCCTTGTGTGAATGATAATGGTGAAAAATTAATTAAACTCTGCAATGAGAATGGTTTGTGTGTATCTAATACATTTTTCAACCACAAGTATATCCACACATATACCTGGGAAAATCGTACTCTTAGTCAAAAGAGTGTGATAGATTTTGTTGTCTACGATCAGCGTTTGAAACACTTAGTTGTTGACACCCGTGTGATGAGAGATGCGGATATTGGTTCTGATCATTACTTGGTAGTGTCACAAGTAAAACTTAATGTTGGTTGAAGGAAAAGGAATAGGAAGAGACCCAGGATAGAAAGAATAAAGGTTAATAGGCTCCTTGAAGATCATCAGCGGTATTCTGACTTACTCAGAAAACGACTGAAGGATCTGAAGTCTGGTGAGAGGGATGTAGAAAAGAAGTGGGAATGTTTTAAGAACTGTGTGGTCACTTGCTAAAGAGGTCTGTGGCACCACAATAGTGGGTAACAATAGAGGTGATGCTTGGTGGAATAGTGAGATTGAAGAGGCAGTAAAGAGAAAGAAGGAAGCCTATTTGGGGATGTTGCAAGGTAGAGTCTCTGTGGATGAATATCGCTGTAAGAAGTTTGAAGCTGCTAAGCTGGTTTGCCACAGTAAGGCAAAAGATAGGAAGGAGAAAGTAGAAAGGCATGAACTGGCTTTTTGGAAAGATAGGAAGTCCTTCCGGAAGTACATGCGACTCAGGGAAAATAGGGGAAACAAAGTTGTAAGTTGTGTGAAAAATGAGATTGGGGAAATGATATGGGAGCCTAATGAGTTAAGTGAAAGATGGGGTGAATACTTCTGTGAGTTATTAGGTCAGGAAAGCAAAGACGATTCTGAGACAGACGCAGATGATGTCACAATGAGGGATGAAAGCACAGGAGGGATCTCAAGAGAAGAAGTGTGTAAAGCTCTAAAATCTCTTCAGAATGGTAAGGCTCCGGGAGTTGATGGCATAACTGCAGAGATGTTGAAATATGGTGGTGACTCTATAATTGACTGGTTAACTGAAATTTGCCAGTTGTGCTGTGAGTTAGGATTGATCCCTCGGGATTGGAAGGATGCTATCATTGTTCCCTTGTATTAGGGAAAAGGTGATCAGACTGAATGCAAGAACTATGGTGGTATTAGCCTACTGAGTGTGCCAGGGAAAGTGTTTGGCAAAGTTGTTATTGAAAAAGTACGGGGTCTTACATCACTGAAAGTGTGGGATGTTCAGAGTGGTTTTATGCCTGGTAAAGGCTGCACTAACCAGATTTTTGCATTACGCACAATGATTGAAAAGTATCTGGCTGTTAGGAAGAAAGTTTTTACATCCTTCATAGATTTAGAGAAAGCTTACGACTGAGTGAATAGGACACTTTTGTGGAAGGTATTGAATGAATATGGTGTTACTGGGAATCTACTTAATAGTGTAAAAGCCATGTATGCTGGTAGTAGAGCTTGTGTACGAGTGAATGGTGTTTTATCAAAATGGTTCTCCATTGGTGCAGGAGTTAGACAAGGTTGTGTAATGTCACCATGGCTGTTTAATATATTTATGGATGCATGCATGCATGATGCTAAAATAGATAATAGTGGTTTAGGTCTTGGTGATATCCGTGTGTGCAGATTGCTGTATGCTGATGACACTGACCTGTTGACAGAGAGCAAAAATGAATTGCAGAGTATGTTGACTCGGATGCACAAAGTTTGCATGAAATTCAAACAGAGTATAAATAAGGGAAAACCCAAAGTTATGGTGTTTGAGAGAGGAACGGGTAGCACTGAATGTAATGTAAGTATAAATGGCACTGTGATTGACCAGGTGAGTGAGTTTGTGTATTTAGGAAGTATGTTTGACAGAGAACAAGTTGGATGGTGAAATCAGTATTCTTTGAAAGTCATAGCTGCTCTGGGAGGTTTTCACAGGAATGATGGGCTCTCTAGAGAGTCCCGCATGGCTGTGTTTGAAAGTGTAATTGTTCCTACTCTGATGTATGGTAGTGAAACCTGGGTACTGCAGAAGAAACATAGGAGTCATTTGTGTGCTGGAGAAATGCGTTACTTACGTGGGGTTTGTGGCAAGACACGATATGATTGTGTGAGAAATGAAGATGTATTGCAGATGTGTGATGTAAAGCAAAATGTTGTTAGCAAGGTGGAGACCAATATTCTTCGGTCGTTTGGCCATGTTGAAAGAATGAGTGATAAAATGCTTACTAAGAAAATCTTTTCAGCCCAAGTGGCATGAAGGAAAGGCAGAGGAAGGCCAAGGAAGACATGGGTGGATCAGATTCAGGAGTATCTGCATGAGAAACAGATTATGAGTATGAACTATAAAAGATCTTGTGTATGGCGTGTAATGGATATTAGTGAAGCACGAGTTGTATGTCAAGATCGGTGTAAATGGAGAAGTTTGATACGACAACAATAAGTAAAAATATCTGGAAGTTTGTATTTCTTTTTGGAGCTAAACTCTGAATCACAGAGAACAGCTTAGTGATGTGTATGTACTTAAAGTCACACCTACACCAGCCTGTCCTCTCATGTTATCCAATACACACTCACCATTTCATTCACTTCTTCTATACCAATTTCCTTCTTTTTGGTTTCACTTACACACAGCACATCCAATCTATACTTATTCATCTCTTCAATCACCTCATTCATCTTGCCATTTATACCTCTAGTATTCCATACCCCAATCTTACACTCACTCAGTCAAGATCTCTTTCTGATTTTCCTCCGTCCAGTTCCAGGTCGATACCCTGGTGGACCATCCTTCTCAAGTGTGGTAGGTCCGCCATATCTCGCACTTGAGTCCATTTTTGCATTTCTTTTTTGTCTTTTTAATCAGGTAAGTACAATAATGTGGGGGATTAGCCCACAGCTGATGGTTCCAGATGGTCATTCAACCTAAGAATTCTCGAACAAATCCCAGTGAGTTAGGGTATTTTCGCCGTCACACAGAACTAGCCGGCACCTCTCCAACATTCATGGAGGCCCTAGTTCCTGTTGTGTGTGCCATTGTTACCACAGAGCATTCCTGATGAGGCAAACCAACTCTCTCTAATAAAGGTTGAAAGGCTCCCTGAAAATCATCAGCGTTATTCTGATGTACTCAAAGAACGATTGAAGGATCTGAAGTCTTGTGAGAGGGATGTAGAAAAGAAGTGGGAATGTTTTAAAGAACTGTGTGGTCACTGCTGCTGAAGAGGTCTGTGGCACCACAATAGTGGGTAACAATAGAGGTGATGCTTGGTGGAATAGTGAGATTGAAGAGACAGTAAAGATAAAGAAGGAAGCCTATTTGGGGATGTTGCAAGGTACAGTTTCTGTGGATGAATATCGCTGTAAGAAGTGTGAAGCCACTAAGCTGATTCGCCAGAGTAAGGCAAAAGATGAAAGGTGGAAAGGCATGAATTGTTTTTTTTTAGAAAGATAGGAAGTCTTCCTGGAAGTACATGAGATTCAGGAAAAATAGGGTAAACAAAGTGTTAAGTTGTGTGAAGAATAGGGTTGGGGAAATGATATGAGAGCCCAATGAGTTAAGTGAAAGATGGGGTGAATACTTCTGAGTTATTAAATCATGAAAGCAAAGATGATTCTGAAACAGATGCAGATGATGGCACGGTGAAGGATGAAAGCACAGGAGGGATCTCAAGAGAAGAAGTGTGTACAGCTCTAAAATATCTTCAGAATGATAAGGCTCTGGGAGCTAATGGCATAACTGCTGAGATGTTGAAATATGGTGGTGACTCTGTAATTGATTGGTCAACTGAAATTTGCCAGTTGTGCTGGGAGTTAGGAATGGTCCCTCAGGATTGGAACTATCGTGGTATTAGACTATTGAGTGTGTCAGGGAAAGTGTTTGGTAAGGTTGTTATTGAAAAAGTATGGGGTCTTACATCAAAAAAAGTGTGGGATGTTCAGAGTGGTTTTATGCCTGGTAAAGGCTGCACTAACCAAATTTTTGCATTATGCATGATGACTGAAAAGTATCTGGCTGTTGGCAAGAAAATTTTTGCTGCCTTCATAGATTTGGAGAAAACTTATGACCGAGTAAATAGAACACTTTTGTGGAAGGTATTGAATGAATATGTTGTTACTGGGAATCTACTTAATAGTGTAAAAGCCATGTATGCTGGCAGCAGAGCCTGTGTACGAGTGAATGGTGTTTTATCAAAATGGTTTTCTATTGGTGCAGGAGTCAGGCAAGGTTGTGTAATGTCACCATGGCTGTTTAATATATTTATGGATGCGTGCATGCATGATGCTAAAATAGATAATACTGGTTTATGTCTTTGTGATAACCGTGTGCGCCGATTGCTGTATGCTGATGACGCTGTCCTGTTGGCAGAGAGCAAAAGTGAGTTGCAAAGTATGTTGTCCTGGATGTACGAAGTTTGCAATAAATTCAAACTGAGTATAAATAAAGGAAAACCCAAAGTTATGGTTTTTGAGAGAGGAACTGGCAGCACTGAATGTAATGTAAGTGTAAATGGCACAGTGATTGACCAGGTGAGTGAGTTTGTGTATTTAGGAAGTATGTTTGACAGAGAGAACAAATTGGATGGTGAAATTAGTAGGCGAGTGAATTCTTCATTGAAAGCCATGGCTGCTCTGGGAGGTTTTCACAAAAATGATAGGTTCTCGAGAGAGTCCCGCATGGCTGTGTATGAAACTGTAATTGTTCCTACTCTGATGTATGGCAGTGAAACCTGGGTACTGCAGAAGAAACACAGGAGTCATTTGAGTGCTTAAGAAATGCGTTACTTAAGGGGGGTTTGTGGCAAAACATGTTTTGATTGTGTGAGGAATGAAGATATGTTGCAGTTGTGTGATGTGAAGCAAAATGTTGTTAGCAAGGTGGAGACTAATATGCTTTGGTGGTTTGGCCATGTTTTAAAAATGAGTGATGAAATGCTTACTAAGAAAATCTTTTCAGCCCAAGTGGCTGGAAGGAATGGCAGAGGAAGGCTAAGGAAGACATGGGTGGATCAGATTCAGGAGTGTCCGCATGAGAAACAGATTATGAGTATGAAGTATAAAAGATCTTGTGTACGGCATGTAATGGATTTTAGTGAAGCACAAGTTGTATGTCAAGATCGGTGTAAATGGAGAAGTTTGATACGACAACAATAAGTAAAAATATCTGGAAGTTTGTATTTCTTTTTGGAGCTAACCTCTGAATTTCAGAGAACAGCTTAGTGATATGTATGTACTTAAAAAGTCACACCTACACCAGCCTGTCCTCTCATATTATCCAATACACACTTACCATTTCATTCACTTCTATACCGATTTCCTCCTTTTTGGTTTCACTTACACACAGCACATCCAATCTATACTTATTCATCTCTTCAATCACCTCATTCATCTTGCCATTTATACCTCTAGTATTCCATACCCCAATCTTACACTCACTCAGTCAAGATCTTTTTCTGATTTTCCTTCTTCCAGTTCCAGGTCGATACCATGGTGGACCATCCTTCTCAAGTGTGGTAGGTCCACCATATCTCACACTTGAGTCCATTTTTGCATTTCTTTTTTGTCTTTTTAATCAGGTAAGTACATCAGTTTGGGGGATTAGCCCACAGCTGAAGGATCCAGTTGGTCAGAGGCCCTAGTTGCTGTTGTGTGTGCCATTGTTAACACAGAGCATTCCTGATGAGGCAAACCAACTCTCTCTAATAAAGGTTGAAAGGCTCCCTGAAAAACATCAGCGTTATTCTGATGTACTCAAAGAATGATTGAAGGATCTGAAGTCTTGTGAGAGGGATGTAGAAAAGAAGTGGGAATGTTTTAAAGAACTGTGTGGTCACTGCTGCTGAAGAGGTCTGTGGCACCACAATAGTGGGTAACAATAGAGGTGATGCTTGGTGGAATAGTGAGATTGAAGAGGCAGTAAAGATAAAGAAGGAAGCCTATTTGGGGATGTTGCAAGGTACAGTTTCTGTGGATGAATATTGCTGTAAGAAGTGTGAAGCTGCTAAGCTGATTCGCCAGAGTAAGGCAAAAGATGAAAGGTGGAAAGGCATGAATTGTTTTTTTAGAAAGATAGGATGTCTTCCTGGAAGTACATGAGATTCAGGAAAAATAGGGTAAACAAAGTGTTAAGTTGTGTGATGAATAGGGTTGGGGAAATGATATGAGAGCCCAATGAGTTAAGTGAAAGATGGGGTGAATACTTCTGAGTTATTAAATCATGAAAGCAAAGATGATTCTGAAACAGATGCAGATGATGGCACGGTGAAGGATGAAAGCACGGGAGGGATCTCAAGAGAAGAAGTGTGTACAGCTCTAAAATATCTTCAGAATGATAAGGCTCTGGGAGCTGATGGCATAACTGCTGAGATGTTGAAATATGGTGGTGACTCTGTAATTGATTGGTCAACTGAAATTTGCCAGTTGTGCTGGGAGTTAGGAATGGTCCCTCAGGATTGGAAGGATGCTATTACTGTTCCCTTGTATAAGGGAAAAGGTGATCAGACTGACTGCAAGAACTATCGTGGTATTAGACTATTGAGTGTGTCAGGGAAAGTGTTTGGTAAGGTTGTTATTGAAAAAGTATGGGGTCTTACATCAAAAAAAGTGTGGGATGTTCAGAGTGGTTTTATGCCTGGTAAAGGCTGCACTAACCAAATTTTTGCATTATGCATGATGACTGAAAAGTATCTGGCTGTTGGCAAGAAAATTTTTGCTGCCTTCATAGATTTGGAGAAAACTTATGACCGAGTAAATAGGACACTTTTGTGGAAGGTATTGAATGAATATGTTGTTACTGGGAATCTACTTAATAGTGTAAAAGCCATGTATGCTGGCAGCAGAGCCTGTGTACGAGTGAATGGTGTTTTATCAAAATGGTTTTCTATTGGTGCAGGAGTCAGGCAAGGTTGTGTAATGTCACCATGGCTGTTTAATATATTTATGGATGCATGCATGCACGATGCTAAAATAGGTAATACTGGTTTATGTCTTGGTGATATCCGTGTGCGCCGATTGCTGTATGCTGATGACGCTGTCCTGTTGGCAGAGAGCAAAAATGAGTTGCAAAGTATGTTGTCCTGGATGTACGAAGTTTGCAATAAATTCAAACTGAGTATAAATAAAGGAAAACCCAAAGTTATGGTTTTTGAGAGAGGAACTGGCAGCACTGAATGTAATGTAAGTGTAAATGGCACAGTGATTGACCAGGTGAGTGAGTTTGTGTATTTAGGAAGTATGTTTGACAGAGAGAACAAATTGGATGGTGAAATTAGTAGGAGAGTGAATTCTTCATTGAAAGCCATGGCTGCTCTGGGAGGTTTTCACAGAAATGATAGGTTCTCAAGAGAGTCCCGCATGGCTGTGTATGAAACTGTAATTGTTCCTACTCTGATGTATGGCAGTGAAACCTGGGTACTGCAGAAGAAACATAGGAGTCATCTGTGTGCTGGAGAAATGCGTTACTTAAGGGGGGTTTGTTGCAAGACATGTTTTGATTGTGTGAGGAATGAAGATATGTTGCAGTTGTGTGATGTGAAGCAAAATGTTGTTAGCAAGGTGGAGACTAATATGCTTCGGTGGTTTGGCCATGTTGAAAGAATGAGTGATGAAATGCTTACTAAGAAAATCTTTTCAGCCCAAGTGGCAGGAAGGAAAGGCAGAGGAAAGCCAAGGAAGTCATGGGAATATCAGATTCAGGAGTGTCAGAAAAAGAAACAAATTATGAGTATGAAGTACAGAAGATCATGTGTACGGCATGTGATAGATGTCAGTGAAGCACGAGTTGTATGTCAAGATCGCTGTAAATGGAGAAGTTTGATACAGCAACAGTACGTAAAAATTATCTGGTAGTTTGTATTTCTTTTTGGAGCTAACCTCTGAATCTCAGAGGACAGCTTAGTGATATGTATGTATGTATGTATATATGTGACATGTGATTTTTCTGAGAACTAATAATTCATTATGCAAGATGAAGCCCAGTCATTCTATTAGAACAACTCAATGGCAACCGTTCATCCCTTTGTTGTGTACTACAAGGAAAATTATCAACTAAAACATAAAAGTTTTGTTTTTATCTCGGAATGAAACATGACGCAGTTCTTGTTCATGCTTTCCAAAGAAAACTTCTTAATGCTTTGAAAGCGGAATAGCTCCCAAACTTGAAAAAGATATTTTACTTTTCATATGGCTGTGCAGCATAATACAAAAATTGTAAGTTTTGCAAATTTGTGTAACCACCACACTGATTTCCAAGGCATTGAAGCAGATTGGCATTTTTATGCCATTGTACATGGCAAAAAAGGAGCTTGTGATGGTGTTGGAGGCACAGTGAAGAGACTTGCATCAAAGGCCAGCCTTCAAAACCCCGTCTCAAATCAGATAATGATACCTGGACATCTGTTTGAGTGGCGGAAGGCAAACATCCCTGCAATAAGTTTTTTTTTTATATTTCAAATGATGAATACCTGGAAGAGGGGAGATTTTTACAAGTACGATTTGATGAAGCAGTTGCTGTTACAGGAACTCAGAAGTTTCATGCCTACCTTCCAGCATCAACTGAAAAATTAGAAACCAAAGCATTTTCAGCTTCTCATGATACTGCTTTACAATGTATTAATATCACTTCCAAACTTCAAGATGTAGATTTTGATCGTATGAATGGTTTTGTGACATGTGCCTATGACAACTCATGGTGAATGGGATGTGTTCTCTTAATGGATGCAGTAGAATGTGAAGTCAAGCTATCATTCTTACATCCAGCTGGACCAGCAACATAATTCTTTTATCCTAGGATAACGGATGTTTTCACCGTGCCAGGAAACTTCATCCTTTGCAAACTGGATCTAATTACAGCTGTAGGGAGAACATACCAGCTAACCCCACAGGAGATGACAAAAGCATCCAACATGCTAGCCAAGAAAAAAGAGGTTCCTTATCATCAGGTATAGAAATTTTTGTCTATTTTCAGGGCTAAGTCAATTCAATTCCTTGTCATTGCCAACAAAAAAATTTAATTTTTGTATACTATTGAGGTACCACCTTGAAATTTAGACTGACTAGCTACAAGATATATACCCTTTAAGTGTGAATTTTTTTTAATTTTTTTAAAAAATTCTGTTTTTCCAAAAACTCAAAATATTTTTTTTGAATTTGTGAATTTTTTTAAAATTTACAATTGCATTATGTTGTACATCAAATGAAAGCCCTATTCATAAGCTTTAAAATGACACATATCCTATGTCTGTAGCTATCATAGGTAACTCATAAATGGCATTGGAAGTTATGGTGGCTATTGAATTTTGGAATTTTTAGGCAATTTTGAAAATTCAATATCTCAAAAATGGGTGGGCAAAAAAATTTGAAAATAATAATTTTTAAACATCTCATGGTAAGGTACAAATGTACCAAAAATTAACCAAATCCATGACATGAAGTTCCAATATGTATTTTTCAACTGCTGTTTGGTTGGGTTTGATTCACAGTTGGCGTAAAGCTCTTACTCTTACCCATTTATAGCAAACAGGACTATTGTGGTTTTTTTTGTTTTTTTACTTTTAATAACCCAAAGAAATCATGTTTTAATGATAAGTATGTGACTGAAAGTAAAGTTGGTTTTCCTGGGGGCAAGATATCTGCCCAGGAACAGGAAGATCAAAATTTAGGGAAATATTTGCTTGGGCTCAAGGCTAACAGTCAATCAATCAATCTCTCTCTCTCTCTCATGTGATGGCTATAGGGGGTCGGGGGAGGGGATCAGTTGCTTAATACAGAATTCTGTTATGAAAGCAGTTTTAACTTCTAAAATTCTTTAACTTCATCTCTAAGTGATGATCCAAACTCACATTCCTTATTTTAGAAGCTTTACACTGTTACACAATGAAACTGTATATTGTAACATACTTATACTGTAACTATAATATTATTATTATAGTTAATATTAATAATATAATATAACTATAACTATATTATTACAGTTAAATACTAAACGAGACATGCAAAGGCTGCAGACAACTCAAAGTAGCATGGAGAGGTGCATGCTTGGTGTAACCAGGAGAGACAAGAAGAGGAACTAATTGATCAGAAAAATGACAAAAGTGGAAGACATCATGATCAGAGTAAAATCCCTAAAATGGCAATGGGCTGGGCATACTGCCAGAAGAACAACCATCAATGGAAAGTCGAAATTCCAGATTGGATTCCAAGGGGCAGGAAAAGACCCAGAAGAAGACCACAAGGGAGATGAGTGGATGAAATTTGAAAGTATGCGGAAGTAACATGGAGGAGACTGGCACAAGACAGACCATTGTGAAAGAGTCTTGGAGAGGCCTTCGTCCAGCAGTGGATTGATAATGGTTGACAATGATGATATACTTGTTAACTGTAATATTTATTTTCTCTTTTCCTAGCACATCATATACAGCTGATCTATTGTTATTAGATGTACACTAGCGCACTTGTTTCATATCCATCTTATATTGGCTAAGCATTTTTTCTTTGAAGATTGGTGGCAGCTTTGTGCTAGTTATTTGTTTTTCCTGATGCACATTTTCCCAAGGGCAGGAATCTGGGTAGGCCTGGTCTAACAGTCCCAAAGCAAAAAAGATTTGTTTTGAGGGACCTCAGTGTTTAGTATTTAAAAGTCTTTGGGAAAAAATTACCCACACAAAAGAAAGAAAATGAAGGAGGAGATGATGATCCTGTATCATAAACCTATATAGTATATAGGTGAGGATGGGATTTTCCCTCAGAAACAGTTTATGTTATTGTTTTTCCTCTCAGAGGGTGTTCTTACCTAAGTTTAAGCATCCAAAGTAATCGCTGCTATTAGACACCACTTTAAACAATTACAGAATGTCGTCTCCCCTAAAAGGCAGAGCTGCATTAGCAGTGCTGGAAGTACAGACTACCCATTTTGGAGCAGCCTCTGGAGCAGGAAAATCTACATTTCGGAGCAGTTCAGAGCAGCTAATAAAATGATACCCTGAATGCCGTTTGGAGGGGGAAATCTATATTTTTCAGCACCAATTAATATTTGGAAGGACACAGCAAAATTTCCAAGTATGATTATTCACAATCACACAATAATGATAGTTCTAATTTCACATTATGTAAAATCACTAGCTTTCAAAAATGAAAATTCTGAACTAGTATCACAGTCTTTTCATGAGCACATTGGTAAACTAATTTTGGAAATAATTAGCATATAATGAAAACGTTAAGATAAAAAATGAATTATACATTCTAAACCTTTTTCACAAATTAAAACTATTTAATAACTAAATGCTTACCAGTTAATTACAGCTTTGCTGTTTCATTTTCCATTTAATGAGATTCATATTTATAATCCTACATCACTGTGCTACTAAATGTGATTTAAAATTGTCAATTTTATGCTAGTAAATCTTCATGTCAAAGTCATATGATGAAGGTTGGTGTATATGAGAACTGAACTCGTTAGTTAAACAGGGATATATATACTATCCCTGAAGCAGAATCTTTTTCAGGAGTCTGCAACGCAGAAAGGATAAGCTAAAAACTGTCTGTGCGATAAAGAGAAGCCTAAATATTTTTTCTAGATGATGTATCATTCTGCACCACAAGCAAAGCAAAATTTTAGAAAATTAGCAAATGTGATTTTGATAACTGTACAAATTAGTATTTAGTTGCAATAATCAAACTAGTTTTTTCCTGATAAGAAAAAAGAAAGATTTTATTTTATTCAGAATTTAAACATCATTCCTTAAATGCTTTTGAATTTTTTTTTAAATAATCAGGAAGTATAAATAATAGTAAATAATTTGAAATTTGTAAAATTAATTTGTTTTTAATTTTGCATTTAGTTAATTGATTAAACTTTCAACTCCATCCTTTAGAGGATGTTCCACCTGATACAATTGTGCTCTTATTATTTCCTGCAGCAATTCTGTTGTATTGGAGGCCTCATCAGCTGATGATTCAGACAGCTGTGTAAGCATAATGATCCTGTCATGTCAAGTGTGGAAATTATAGCAATCATATATGTTGTTTGAAATCTCTTTTGTGAATTGACTGCAGTTTTTGAGAAAAATTTACTGAATTTGTTAAAATGTGGTGGGAGCATTTCACTGATATAATTAAACCCCCAAAAATAATAAAATTAAAGTGAGAAATAAGGCAAGAGTTTCTTGTAAAGAAAAAAAACTCCCCCTATCAATCTGAAGTGAAATTATCTGAAAGTAAATAAAAAAGAAAAAAAAATTGTGATAGTCCGCTATTGGAATGCTGCGCAATACGACCGTGGAAATGCAACAAAAAACATTAAATATATGATTTCAAAAGGTAGAAATATGATTGTAGTGAACACACACACACACACACACACACAAAATTCACCTCAATCTACCTAAGTAAGATAAAGCTATCTTGAAGAATAAAAAAAAAAAAGTAAAAAAAAAAAAAAAACCTGTGACTGTCAACTTCCGGAATGCTATGGAAACGGAAAACAAGATGTTGCAAACGCTAAAAAAATATGGCTCTTCAAAAAACCGCACACACTTTTCTTTAATCTAACTAAAACGAAGCTATCTGGAAGCTAAAAATGGAAAATTTGCGATCATCAGCTCCCGGAATGCCGCATAATACGCCTGTGAAAACGGAGGAGTGACGTTAAACAATGCGTAAAAATATGATTTTTGAAAAAAAAAAAAAAAGAAGAAGAAGAAGCTTCATTAATCTAACTGATACGAAAAAATTTGGACATCAAGTCCCGGAACACCAATGGCCGCAAAAACGGAGAAGAGAACATTGAAAATGTTTTTAAAATAATCTAACAAGCGAGATTATACGGACGCCAAAAAAGGAAAATTGCGGCCATAAGCTCCTGGAATGCCGCATAAGACGGTTGTTGTGGAAACGGAAAAGCTGTTAAAAGTGCGCAAAAGCATCGCTTTCTAGTTTTATTATTGAATGAAAGCAACATGTCTCGTCAACTTGAAGTTATCTGTTTGTAAAATAAGGAAGAAAGAAAATTAAAATAAAATGAAATACAATAATTGCTTATGTGATCTGTCGATATAACTTCACATCTGGAAAGGGGATACAACATTAAAATCGCGCCAAAATTTCCCTTCCTTTGCTTTAAAATTGAAAGGAAGGCTAGAAACAATGAATGTCGAAGAAATAGTCCAAAAAAAAAAAAACGATCTACACACACACCTTTCCGAAAATCTGATTACGGTGTTGTGCTGTTTCTGCTCCCATGGTGAGTTCAGCAAATAGTAGTTTTTTTCTTAAATATATGAAATAAATAATATAAACTTTTGAAACTTTCTAAAAGCAATCAAAGTAATGTGCGGCGCCCGCCGCCGTGCCGCGCCATTTCTGCTACTGGGCAGAAGCGTAAGGCAATCGCAATGCATTCTGGGGCCCCACCGGACAGGCTAAAAATAGACGGTGAGAATGTAAGTAGGCGACAGTTTTATACAGAACAGAGGAGATGCAGGGAGATTCCGCTGGGGGAAAAAAATCGCCAAATGTATAATCATTTAATCACAGCCATTTTAAAATTGATTTGAGAGCTTTTTAAGATTTCAGGATGTTAAAAAATTTATTTCTAGATCAAAACAGAATTTTTTTTTAAACGTACTATATTTTGGCGCAAGCTTGGCGTAATTCGATGAAAATTATGCATTTCGAAGCAGCACGGCGCAGAACTTTAAAATTTGCGCACTTCCGCGCAATTGGCGCAGCTGTTCCACCACTGCATTAGTCAGCAGCTACGCAACTATGTATTAATGAATTACTCTCGTCTTTGAGTTTGGTGTTCTAAAGCTAGTCTGCAACACTATTACTAATTGACGATTCCATCCTGAGGAATAATGTACAGGATAATACGGAAGAAAAACAGTCAAATGCGAGATTTCCTCCAGATACATGTTGGTAGCTAAGAATCTGAAGGACAATTTATATGGTCTCAGGGCAAAAGCTCTGATAACTGTAAAATTAGAGATATAAAATTTTGAAACACAAAAATCATACACAAATTACGAATAGACTTCATAGATGTAAATGAATAGCGATCCCAAATTTCTTTGGTATAGTTTAACAACACAATATTTTTTTCTAAATTTTTATATACTTTTGTTCATAATTATTTTATATTGGGGAACGTTGCCCTTACCAATTCCATAAGGGAACGCAGTTCTCCACCATTCCCGTCCACTTTCACTACTGATATGGGTAGGGCTGGCTGCTTTTTTTCTTCATTGTAATATGTGCAAAAGATGCAGCCAAATTTGGTAATTGCCTTTAGCATGAAATTATTTTGGTTGTGTATTTTCATACTTATTTTAGAAACACCATTTTAATTTCCTATTTTTGTACACAACTTAAATTACAAAGACAAAAATATATGTTGTTCCAGAAAGTACTAATGAATAAATTTTAAAAAGTAACCGCCTTTCACAGGAACTTATGGAAGAAAACATGGACTATATGGTACTGCAGTGCTATTGCTGTACCCCCAACCTACACATAGGCGCACGTGCATTTTATAAATTTGTAGAACCAGCAACAATATTTTTTTGCCAAATTTGCATTTTTTCTACGTTTTATATATACTGTAAACATTTTATATATATGTTGTTAATATTGTTTCAATTTCATACATGAAAAGTGTCTTATTGGCTTCTCCATGTGCACCCATATACACTGGTGCCAAAAGTCGATAGCAGTATGCAAATTTTTAACAGTGGCAAGGTATAATCTTGTGAGTCAGGCTGAACAACCACCAGTGTGATTATGGAAAGTTGACGTGAATTATAGCAGTTTGAACAAGGAATGTTGGTGGTTAGTTAGTTAGTTAATTGATTTTAGTGGCGCAAGGGCCAGGCTTGGCCAAAGAGCGCCAGATACAGAACTATCAGCTAAAGATTTTTAAAAGCAAGGTGAAATGATTAAGAGCAGACAGGCTTGGTAAAAGTTAGAAAAGAGGATGATGAAAGCTGTGAAGACTAGTTAGTTAATTCGGTTTATATATAAATTTATTAATTTACTATTATAATTATTATATAACTTTTTTTTTTTAAATAAGTGTTAAAACGTTTGTTTTAAAAAGGAAAATACTGCGAAAGTGTCGTAGTGGTCGCCCAAAAGCTTTTGAAGCGTAGCTGCGCCTTCGTCCAGCAGATGAGACTGAAAATAGTGAAACCGATGATTACGAAAACGAACACAACTACATAAAACATGAGAGATGGTGAGTAAACAGTCGCACGCCTCACACATTGGGGCAGTGTCGCCACACAGCAAATAGCTATGCGTGAAGCGACAATGCCCAATGCGGAGACGCGCAAGGACAACTTCTTCCCTACGGTTCCGGCGACACGATGATTTCCAGACTCCAAGGATAGGTTTAACACGGTGCAGTTTATTCTCCACCTGTTGGTCCCACAGACCCCGCCACGTTCGTCTGATATAATCGTGAACAAGAAAGCGAAAATCACGGTGGAACAGTGGCAAGGGTGTGACGACCAAAGAAGAGGCAGATCTAGCAGCAGCATCAGCAGACTCATTCCCTGGGATCCCAACATGCCCAGGAATCCAGCAGAACCGAATCTGGACATCAGCCTCAAGAAAAGAACGAGAAGTCTCCGTACGGTAAAAAGAAGTGGGTGGCCAGTGAAATCCAAAGATGACAATGATTGCACAACACTCAACGAATCAGTGTACACAATAGCACGCTGATGAGAACTCGACTGCACGTGAACAAGTGCAAGATACACAGCATGCATCTCCGCCGAAAACACCGTGGCCTCAGTAGGAATGCAGGCAACAGAAACTTCGTCAACGCAGACGGCGGCGGATCTGACAACACCAGCCGCCTTAGATCCATCGGTGAAAACAGGAATAAAGTCTGCATTGACGTAACGGTGTTCAGCGAAGAGCTGCTGGTACACTGACGCAGGGGTTGAGGACTTGTCAAAAGATGTAAAGCTGGTATCAACCATGACACCAAGAGGATGCCATGGGGGATCCTCAAAGCCCCTGGTCTCTCCAACGAGTGACAAGTCGAGCCCTGCATCACGAGCTACGGCCGCCATATGAAGACCGAAGGTTCGAATGCACGAGGGACGGATCTCGAACAAACGAGCATGCTGGGGATGAAAAACTGCATCGTATAAAGGATGGTCTGAGAGAGATTTAAGTTTCAGGTAAAATTGAAGAGACAGCTGCAGACGGCGTAAATGAAGCGACGGTTCGTTCGCGTCGGCATAAAGGCTGGGAATGGGTGACGTGCGAAATGCTCCCGTACAAAGACGCAGCGCTTGATGGTGTATGGTATCCATTGGCCGGAGAACAGAAGGATGCGCAGAGCCATACACCATACAGCCATAATCCAGCTTAGATCGAATGAGAGAATGGTAAATACGGAACAAGGAAGTCCTGTCTGCACCCCAGGAGACTGAGGCAAGGATCTTAAGGATTGACAAAGCTCTCAGACAGGAAGTCCTTAGCCGTCGAACGTGCGAGCGGAAGGTGAGCGCACGGTCAACGGTTAAACCAAGGAACTTGGTTTCCGGCAAAACTGGAATGGCTGCACGGTCCAAATAGAGCTCTAGATCGGGATGGAGGCCACGCCTCCGGCAGAAATGGACATAGGCTGTCTTGTCGGGAGAAAGAACAAACCCATTATTGTTAGCCGCTTTAACAATCTGGTTAATTGCAGACTGCAGCTGCCTTTCAACGAAATGCATGCTGGATGACGAACAGAGGATGTGAAGGTCGTCAACATAAATGGTAGCCGAAACCGCTGGAGGAAGGTTTTTGAGCAGACAGTTTATGCGGAGGATGAACAGAGTCACCGAAAGAATGCTGCCTTGAGGGACACCTTGTTCTTGATGGAAAATGGCAGAGAGCGTCGCACCCAGGCGCACTTGGAACACGTGGTTACGAAGGAAGTTGGCAATGAATGTTGGGAGGTTTCCCCGCAACCCATTTTCGTGGAGGTCACGGAGGATACTGTGACGCCACGCTCTATCGTAAGCTTTTTCGATGTCAAAAAATACAGACACCAGGTGCTGCCTACGTACGAACGCCTCACGAACAGACGTCTCAAGCAGCAGGAGATGGTCAGGAGCTGAACGATGACGGCGGAAGCCGCTTTGTGATGGAGACAGTATTCGATGTTTTTCTAAAAAATAAATTAGCCGGGAGTTAACCATTCGTTCAAGGATTTTGCACAGGCAGCTAGTGAGGGCAATTGGCCGCTAACTAGAGGGAGACTTGGGGTCTTTGCCGGGCTTGGGAAAAGGTAAAACAAAAGCTCTTCGCCAAGAGTCCGGGAAATTGTGCTCCAACCAAATGCGGTTGAAAAGCACTAGCAGATTCTCGAGAGACGACTGCGAGAGATGATGGATCATGTCATAGTGGATGCCGTCGGGACCGACAGAAGTTGCACTGGACCGATGCAGAGCCACCCGTAGTTCAACCATGCTGAAGGGGAGTTATACTCGGTGTTATAAAAAGGCGCAAAGGAGATTTTCTGGCGTTCCATGGTTGTTTTAATCCTCTGAAAGGAGGGGAGATACGCCTGAGAACTAGAAACTGAGGCAAACGCTTCGCCCAAGAAATCCACAATCTCCCCAACTTCAGCATACGTGCAGCCGTTACTCTCAAGAATTGAAATTTGGAGGGAACAATAGTTTCCTCGGATCTTACGAAATAGTTTTTGAACTGGCACGTGAATTTTTCCCAAATAGTTTTTGAACTGGCACGTGAATTGATAGATGAAACGTACTTCATCCAAGACTCCCTCTTGCTTCGTCGAAGCACCAACCGAGCGTAAGATTTTGCTCTTTTAAATTTAACAAGATTAGCCTCGGTTGGATAACGCCGAAAAGTACACCAGGCCTTATGTTGAACTCTCCTAGCCGCTGCGCAATCAGGGTTCCACCAAGGCTTCGGACGTATTGGGAGCGTCGCTGATGTCTTTGGGATAGAGAGATCTGCTGCCTGAATGATACACGTTGTGACATCAGTAACAGCTGCGTCAATTGACCCCCGGGTCACCATGGCAGGAGATATCACTGCGGACGATGTGAAGACCTTCCACTTGGCACGATCCATCTTCCAACCAGGAGGGCGGGAGGCAGAAGATGGCACGCTCACGTTATATCTAAGTACAATTGGGAAGTGGTCGCTTCCATGGAGGTTGTTACACACCGTCCACGACCAGTCGGCCATAACCGATGGTTGACCCAAAGATAAATCGATTGCACTGAAACTTCGTGTAGGCTCGTGGAAGTAAGTGTCAGCACCGGTGTTAAACAGGCACAAAGAGGTCGAGGAATGAAGAGATTCGATCCTACGGCCTCGTGTGTCAATTCTGACATTACCCCACAATGGATTATGAGCATTGAAGTCACCCAGAAGAAGAGCAGGTGACGGCAGCTGCTCAACTAAGCTCTCAAGAACAGACACGCTCACGTCCTCATCCGGCGGCAGATAGACGCTGCAAACAGTTAGAGGCACAGGCATGGAGATACGCACCGCAACGGCTTGTAAAGATGTTGAGACCGCAACGGGAGAAACTGGAACACTGTGGGGGACAAGGATGGCAACTCCCCCGCAAGCTATATCTCCTGAAACATTATCTTTCCAAAATGCACTGTAGCCTCGAACTGAAAGCAGGTCTGATGGTTTAAGTTTTGTCTCCTGGAGGCAAAGGCACACCGGAGAGTATGACGAAAGCAGATGTTTCACGTCGTCATGTCTTGTCCGAAAGCCTCGACAGTTCCACTGAACGATTTGACATATGGTTTGAAGTGAGGTGAATGAGAAAAAGAAGAAAAAAAAACGAAAAACAAAACCCGAGAAAGACTGGGACAACTAATAGTTGTCCAATTCCATCATTTCGTCAGCAATGTCCATTTGCGCTTGGGACTGTTTTGTCCGACGCCCTGTAGTCTCTGGTGGTAAAATGGGGCGGTATTTTGGTTCCTGTGTCGCAGATGATCTTGCCCGATCCTGGTTCTTATGATGAGAGTTTGGAGATTTCTTCTCTTTTTCCTTTCTCTTTCCTCCCGGGGTTGTTGAAGTCCCAGTGGTGCTGGTGTTAGTTGCAGCAGGTTTAGGCACAGTGGTTGTTGGAGCTTTCGCATCCCTAGCTCGGGATTGTAGTGCTGCCAGACCAGCAGCTATGATGTCGTCTAGCTTGTAGGGACAATTCACTGGGATTTGGCTATCAGTCTGTGTACCGACTATAGTCCTTGCAACAACCGCTGATGCATAGGATCGCCGATTTGATTGATTTGGAGCGACCTTTCTTCTGGCCTCTGGGTAGGAGATTCCCTCAACGGTCTCAATGCATTGGATCTCTTTTTCCTCTTTCCACTTTGGACAGTCTCTTGATGATGCTGCACGAGATCCCTTGCAGTTGAAGCACAGCTCGGCTTCGGCATGGCAATCTTGCAAAGTATGGTCTGTTGCTGTATAACGCCCACACCGAGCAGTGCTCCTGCAAGACTGCTGGGAGTGACCATATGCTTGGCATTTGAAGCATCGTAGAGGACTTGGTATGAAGGGGCGCACTTCAAGGTGTAGATACCCTGCCTTGATTGATGTTGGCAGGGATGGGGTGTTAAAGGTCAGTATGATGTTTTGAGATAGGACAGATTGGCCATTTCGCCGAAATAGGATGCGCCGGACTCCACTCACTTGTTGGTCTTTCAGTTCCTCCAGAAGTTCTTGGTCACTGCACTCCAGAAGGTCTTGAGAAGAGATAACACCTCGTGAGGAATTGAGGTAGCTGTGAGGGGTAACTTTTACTGGACAATCTAAAAAAGAGGTAGTGTTTAAAAGCACTGTAGCATATCTGGGACTCGACATCTCGACAAGAAGATCTCCAGATTGGAGCTTCTTAATACTCTTGGGAGAGCTGGCAATTGATTGCAATGCTTTATTTATCCAGAAGGGGCTTCTGGTGTTTAATGGGTTTGAAGCGTTCAAGGAGTGGATGCAAAAGAACCGAACATTGGCAGAATCAGGTGTAGGTTTCTTGTTGGGAGGGTGACCCTTCCTCAATGGGCCGCTTTGTTTGAAGTTCTTGAGAAATTTTTTGGTTAGACATGAATAGAAGTGAAAAGTTCGTCCGCCGATTTCCCCGCACACAACCGAGCCCAACAGGGGAAAGCCGGAGGTCCACAAGCCCAATTGGACGCAGTACACGACTCTAGGGTTAAGCAACGGATATAGCATGTTGATAGTGCAGACACGTGCTCAGCGAGTACCGCGACTTTCCCAGGTCTTGGTAACACCCCTTTGGCATGCCCGCACTATCCCCAAACTCATCCTGTTGTACATAACAACAAGCCGATTGACTAGGAGCGGGTTAGTTCCTAGCCGCCCGTTTAGGGTGAAGCAGGGGGCAAAGAGGAGTGTTGGCAACTGGCGACAACTACAACCTGGCCACCAGAAACCTCAGCCTCCAGCATCCTCTTTTCCACCTTACGGGTCACCGCACACGGCAAACGTGCAGATAGGTCTAGCAAACCAGCCCGGAAAAACAAGAGAGGAACAGAAAATGGAGAAGCAAGTCGAGTAGAAAATGGAGAAGAAAAGAAGAACTGAGAGGAAAGGAAAGGGCTGGAGCCAGATGGATGGGACATTCAATTTCCAAAGTTATGAAAACATTCAACATTCCTCGATTCATGGTTGAGTCACGTGTGTACCGAGAATACCTCATGGGAGCAGTGGCGGACTGTGTCTAAAAATATTGTTTGCCAGGAGGCAATGGGGGCCCACCCACAACTATAAGGCAACCATTCAATTTTTATAAGAAATAAATAAAATTTTCAAAAAATACGTTAAGTGCAAAAAAGGTACAATTAAAATTTTTCTGGAATAAATTTATATTTTTTATTAATTACAGAGTACATATATTGTACATGTTACTGGAAGTACACAGTAGATTTTAAACGTACATACAGATTGTTATAATTGAATTTTTTTATTTTTTTTTATTTTAAATAAATAGTGGATATTTTTTTTAAGTTTGCTTGTACTGAGCATTTTACACATTAACAGGTAGTTCAAAAGCATATTTCATGCAGTCCATTATATTAAGAGCAATCATTTGAATTCATTAGATGATTGTGTGAATCTGTCAATAATTACTTCTGCATCCAATTTATCTAACAATTCCTTTTCAATGGATAGCAACATGTATGATTCCAAGTTCTCCACAGGCAGTGAATTTCTTAGCCTTGTACTTATTATCTTTAGCTTTGAAAATGTCCTCTCACATTGGACTTTGAGTAATTGATAGTGTGCAGATGACTTTATAAAGTTTATAAAGGTTATCATATGCCTTGTCATGAAGTCTGTTGGATATCAAAAATGTTAGTACACACAACGGGCAAGTGCTACAAATTTTACACTTGTTGCAACTGGAATTTATATTCTCGCTATCATGAAGCAATAGCGTTAATACATCAAAGTTCAAAGCAAAAGAAAACAATTCCAAAATTACTTTATCTCTGTTGACTTGTGGAGACAGCTTAATAATACCTTCCAAGGCACCATCCTCAAGTCCCTTCTCTGCAATAGTTTTAAACTTTGCTGGGTCCAAGCAGGATAAATCTTTACACAACTTTTTGTGTTGCACAAAGCAGGAATCTAGTGCCTGGACAATGTGGTCCGTCCATTATTAAGTTAAACACATTTACTCGAAAATTAGCTAGAGAATCTGAGGAATTTTCTTCATCATCAATAAGCTCATCTGCCATACTTTTCTACTTCCTCTGCCTCTTAACTGGCAATGCTGTTGACAAAGAGTCATTTTCCAATGTTTGATTTTCATCCATATTCAACTGTGAAATCTTGTCATTTCATTTATTTACAAATTCCAATGCCTTCCTGTGAACATTATCAAATGTTCTTGTCTGTTCCTTCAACTTTGTTGTAGCTGAATGTATTAAACTCCATGCAGTAAACATATCTAAACCACTTGTCTGTAAATAACTTTATAATGGGGCTGTAGTTTCAAATATATACAAGTAAGTAAATGTTGTTGATATTGTTTCAAACTTTAGAAGTCTTTGAAGTAAAACATTTGCTTCTTGTTCTGTTTTTGCATTAAACTTGTCTGAATTTTGTATCATTGATAAGCATGTCAATAGATTCACAAAAAATGTCCAAATATAGTTTTTGCTGCATTAGATTTTTCTTACCATCTAATCTCATCAATTAGCTTTAATCCTTTCATTTTTTCTTGTCCTAGATGTTTTCTAGCAACTCTATCCATGCAGCCATCCTCTTGTATGATGTTTTCACAAAAGTTGCTAAATTTTGGAGCAAACTGATAAAAGAAACTGCAGGCACACAACATTTGTTGTTTCGGTTATCACCAAATTCAAGACATGAGCATAGCACCATATATGAATATGTTGATCAGCCACATCAGTAATTTTGCTTTGTAAACCATTATACTGGCCATGGTAGCTTGCATCACTATCTGTACTATCACATAAACATTCTTTGTGATCAATTTTAAGATGCTGTAATGTTTCAGTCAATAGACCAAAAAGTCCCGGTCTTCTACCATCATTACTTGACACAACTGAAAGTAGCCGCTCACAGATAACACTTTTAAGCACATACCGAATAATAATGCTAAACTGATTGATGGATGACTTATTTTGTGTTGAATCAACTTGAATAGAATATTATTTTGCTTGAGAAACTTCACGACTAATTCTTTCTTGAATGATATTCTTCATAATTTGGATTAACATGTCAATGGTAGTTTTACTCAGATATAAAGAGTGGAAGAAATATTATTCTCATAATACGTGCCAAATATACGTATAAAGTAAATCTCCCTTTGCCACGTATTATGAGAAGAATATTTCTTCCACTCTTTATATCTGAACAACTGGAGATTTAACTTTACAACGCTAGATGGCAGCAGAATCTGAATTAATTAAGAACGCTGTTGGAGAATATTCTGATGCTCTTAACCCACAGATACTTGCGAATTCGCCATCATGGGAGGTGCAATGGATAGCATGCTCAAAAGGTAATCGGGAGATGCGGATTCGATTTCCGCTCCACGGCGATGAAATTTTCTTTTCTGACGTGATTTGATTCATGTGTGAAACAGTAATTACAGTTAATTCAGCGATGTCTGATTGCTGTGTTAATTATCATGCGTTTTACTCTGGAATGTAACAAGTCCACCACAGCCTTTACTTTGAGCCTTTCCTTGTTGTTCTAATCGTTTGATTTTTTATGTAGACTGGTTTTGTACTGCAGAAACGTGAGCTGCCATAATAGGGTCATATTTTGCCATCAACTGCACTGTAGCTAAAGATGTGCCATGATTCATAACCTCATTATCCAGAGTATAGGCCGACTCATTTCTGTGACCTCAAAAAGGAAGTGCTTGCTTGACTAACATCTTTGTGATGTCTATAATCCTCACGACCATACTCCTCTGCTTCAACACTTCTTTCTTTTTAATTAGTGAAGATGCAAAAAAAATTAGCTAAGGTGCCATCATTAACCACACTGATAAATTGCTGAACATTTCTGACATGTGGTGTTGTCAATTCGTATAAGCTCGGGATAATACGCCTGTAGTCACTAAAGCCACGTACAAAGGGGGGTGGATTACAAGTGTTGGGAGACTCAAAGTCCAAGCAGTATGAACAATAAAAGCAACTATTTTCTTCGTTATATGTTAGCCATTTTCTTGGGACTGAGTCATTCATTATTTATCTCTCATACAAACGAGCACCAAATGGCAGATCATCAAGTGTCTGAAATAGATGTTCAGCAAAAAACTGTTTCAGATTCAGTATTATAAATATTTAACAGGAATTATCGAGGATAAATTTATTAAGGTACATTACTTCTCAAATTTTCGATCTATACACTAGATCTTTGTCAGGAGTTCTTGTGTCTTACTACTTCCACAGGTCTGGCGACCAAGCCTAATGGATTTTCCATCCAGCATGGTCATTGATGTTGCCACCTTGTGTCTTGCAAATTTCCAGGGATTCCTCTAATTTCCGGATAATTGCATGGGATTGATGTTTGATCACTTTTAAGGAGTCCCAGTCCATTTTGTGGCCAGTTTGTTGTATGTGCCTGTCTAATCCTGTTTTATTTGATATGTTCCTTATTGCTGCTTTGTGTTCTTTAATTCTAGTGGTTAACCTTCATCCTGTTTCTCCTATATATGGTAATCCACATGAACACTTTATTTTATAAATGACTCCTACCTGGAGTAAAGTATTTTCTTCTTTTTGTTTTAGGGATGGTAAGTATTTTTTAATTTTGTTATTTAAACCTGGAGCTAACCTAATTTTATATTTAGTGCTGATTTTCTTCAGTTTTTCAAACAGTCCCTTGTGGTAAGTGACTTTTCTTGTGAATAAATATTTAATTTTCTCTTTATTTCTATCTGTAGTGCCAGTTCTGTTCCTAGTAGGATTTTCTTCCAATAGTTCACGAATTTCTTTTGAAGGGTAACCATTTCCTAATAAGATTGATTTTAACTTATTTTTATGTTTTTTCTTAGCTTCTGAAGATGAATTCAGCTTTTCAACTTTTTCTTTAAATTGTAAAGCTTTTTTTCAATAGCTTTATTTCTTTATATTAATTAGGGTGATCTGATTTATAATTTAGATTTTTTTCTGTATTTGTAGGCTTCTTGTATAATTCTGTGGTAATATATTTTACTTCCCACTTCAAAGTAATATCTAGGTAATTTAGTTTATTTTCGTTTTGCTCTTCTATAGTGAATTTTAGGGATTCATCATGGGAATTAAAATTTTCTAGAATTTTTGATGAGTATCCACTTGAATCTTGATCTATGATGAAAAGGATATCATCCATATATCTACTATACATGCAGAAAATTGAAGGCTTCAATAGGAAAGCCTCTTCTATTTTACTTACATAATAATTTGCTAGGTGAGGTGCTAATGAAGAACCCATTGCTAGCCCACATCTTTGCTTATAGAAGCAACCTTAGAATTGAAAAAAATTATTGTTTAGAGCACAAACACTGTAAGTTCATGAAGGCCTATTGCTTCTTCTTTATTATATTCATGAAACACTACTAGGTCAGATAGGTCATCTGCTATGTAATCTATGAGTTTGTCCAGGTTAATATTCGTATACATGGACACAACATCCAAACTTGCCATGGAAGGGTTTTCTAATTCTGGAAGTTCTTCTATTTTCTTCAATAGCTCTTCAGTGTTCTTTATCAGTACCTTAGGTTTAGGAAGTAACTTTGATAGATGAAACAGTAAATAGTAATGCAAATTGGACAGAGGAGAATATTTTGAGTCAGTAATAGGCCTGATAGGTTGTCCTTCTTTATGCAGTTTTAGCAAACCATACATCTGCAGAGTATGATGGGTAATCTTTGAATAATTTTTGAAGTTGTCACAAATCATATTTTTCTTCTTAAGTGAAAAGAGCAATTTTCTATAATTTGCGGTCGTCATTTCTAGTGGATCGCTATCCAATTTTTCATATATTGGTTTGCTTAGTTCTTTTTCCATTTTTAACAAATAATCTGCTTTTTTAATTAGGGTTATTTTCTTGCTCTTACTGCAACTGTTTCTGAGTTCTTTTTGAATTTTTCCAGGGCTATTAATTCTTCTTTCGAAAGATTTTTATCAGCATTCCGCTGAATGACCTTGAAATTCGAGAGGCAAGAATTATACTCTTTCCTTAGCGCTAATGCTACGTCAGGATTTTGACTTTCCAGAGAATAACTTATACATTCAAGTTCCATCATTATTTTCTTCTTATCCATCTTATTCCTGTGAATATTAAAGTTGTATCCTTTATCCAAAGCACTTAACAAAGCTCTTTCAGTGCTATTTGTGAGATCTACCACGTGTTTTAGTTCTGCTCTTTCACGTGGTACTACGAGAGTCGCGGGGCGGATTTTTTTTCCCGTTTTTTCCTTAGAGAATCAAGGAATTTTTTATTTTTATCTCTTACTGCATGCATTAGCCAAGTATTCAATTCATTTTTTATATTTTCACTTAAAAAAGAAAGTTCCGAATTCCAGATTGTATTTTCCAATATCTTGTTTACGCTAATGCTTTTGTACTTTTCCCGAATGGCTCCGGCTACGGTCTTCCATTCTACATTCCTGTTGAAGTTAATAGTTAGTCATTTTGAAACATTAGGCTAGATTTTCAATGACTGGAGCATAAATTCCACTTTCTTGCACTCCTTTAAGTAACTAACTTGATCCTGGAAAAGATATAACTTAATCCTAACCCTTTCTATTTTCTTGACGCTCTGCCATGTTTCCAACCCATAACCTTCTTTAATTCTAATAATTAATGACTTCATGGCTTCCTCTTATTACTTTCAGTATTATAAATATTTAACGGGAATTATTGAGGATAAATGTTTCAGATTTGCTCGTGATGGCTATTGGAAGATTCCAGCAGTTGATCTTTCATTTTCTTGTGTAGGTTCATTTATACTGTGTGCTTCAGAAACCACGTCATTTATGCCTGAAGGTATATCTGATTCCCTGTAACTAGTTGAAGCTTTGTGTTCAGATATTGCAACTACAGGTAGTAAAGATACTGAAACAATGAAGCCAGAAGAAGTACTGGGCCTGGGTTGGTAAGTGAAGGATACTATTGTATTTGTCTCTACATTGAAAGTAGCTCTTTCCTGTTCTTGTAACTCACAAATGATTGAATCATCATCACCATGAGTATTGTTCCTTGCTTCTTGATTATTTGTTGCGGAACTGTACATTGATGTGGATGGTGGTTGTGGTATTATAAAATCTGCAAAAGACCTGCTTCGCTTGGATAATTCCTGCCTGTCTGCTTCTTCTCTCTCTTTGCGTTTCAGTTATCCAGATTTATGCTTTTTTCTTTTCCATGTTGGTAAGGGTAATATTCCTGAAATTAAAACTTAAATAAAAATAATCCACTTTGGGGAAAATGAACATCTGCAATATCTACAGAACTCATTAAACGTAAAAAAAGTTTGCTATGACGAGGTTTCTTAAAACAAATTAAAATTTCTACATATAATCAGCACACTACCAATTTATGCTTTGTACAAACAAACTGACTGCACACACAACACATGGCAGTTGTTTTGATGTCTTTAACTCTCACAAAAACTCGAAAGGGAGAAAGAAACACTCGTTAGTCAGAGTTAAGCAAAAGGAAACGTGGGGCATTCAGTGACCCAAGGTCAACTTCATGAACAGTAAGCAGTCTCCTAGGTGAAGGTTGCAGGGATGGCTGATAGAGAACTACCCCAATAGAAAAGTCAGGAGAGGTGGGAGCGCTAAGTGCTGCCCTCTTCTGGAAATTCCAATCACTAATTTATGTGGGGCACTCAGTGCCCCTCTTTTCCTTTTCAGGTTTAAAATAGTAATACAACATAAATTTTAATTGCACACAGTAATAATATTGGGACTTCAATTATACACAGTCGAGTCACATTCTTGTGACCACCTCCTACTTTTGACATCAACAGCGCGTAGCCAATGAATGAAGAAACGTGTCGTAAGCTGGCTTGAGGATATTATAAGGTGTGTAATAGGCATTCTGAAAACATATCACTCGTTGCTGTCATGGATAAAAGGAGTGATTTATCAGATTTGTAAAAAGGGATGATTACACTAGCCAACAACGGTTCGGTGGTAAACGCGAAAGTAGGTGATTCGTGTGGAAATCTGTGTCCTGAATCCGAAAACGACGTTAGTTTTGGTCCATCACATCTAGTTGTTTCGCAATATTGTTTTTTCCGTATACGTGAATTGACGTATCCACATTGTATGTAATGTAGAGCCATCTCCTAACAATCGCACTTAAATATCCACAAAGAAGTTGACTTAAACCTAGGAAATGCTATATTACTATGAGAAATGCCCCTTGTCAAGGAATGTTCCTGCGTACTTCTGCGTTTCGTTATTGTTTATGTTTTCAGACGCCGCTGCATTGCATTAGAGCCGTCGGCGCGACATTAGGCGGAGCACAGCCAGTTGTTTATTGTACCCCTAGGAGTTTCTGTTTAAAGAACCCTCACATTCCCTCACTGAATATACTATCAGTTGAGCAGAAGGCAGGCATCCTTATGCATGTGCTGTCCTATATTGGAAGAGTTAAAGTAAAACACGAGTTTGTAAGTATGGCTAGTGCGTCGGGACTGTGTAGAAGACAGTGCGTGCGAAGTCCTCAGCAATTTTGTTACATTTGGGATGTTATGTGTTTGATGGTAAGGTACGTAAACTAAGTAAACTAGATTCATTCATGAAGAAACTATACTTTGCGTACTTCAAAGTGAAAGCCGGCGACCAAGATAAGTTGTTTGTGCCTCGCGTTGCTTGTAACAGTTATGTCCAGGGGCTGCGGCACTGGTACAAAGGAAAACGGAAGGTAATGCCATTTGCAATTCCAATGATATGGCGTGAACAGAGGAACCACCACGATGACTGTTATTTCTGTATTTACAATGTTGCTGGTTATAACAAAAAGAATTAGAAAGGAAATAAATACCCAAATCTGGCATCAGCCATACTGCCTGTTCCTCATGGACTTGACTTACCAATACCTACACCACCAGCTAACTTGAGTGATGAATCTGAAAGCAGTTCTCAACATTCAAACACTGAGGACATAAGTTTTGAACCAGAAGAATTTGACCATTCACTAAAAATGTTTACTCAACCCGAGTTGAATGACTTGATAAGAGAACTGGGGCTCACGAAGGAAAAGAGTGAATTACTAGGCTCAAGACTTTATGAGAAAAACCTGCTGGCACCTGGAGTTATATTTTCTTGGTACAGGAATCATGACAAGTGTTTTCGGAAGTACAACTGAAAGGAAGATGATCTGTTTTTTTGTACGGACATCCATAATCTTATTCTTCAGCTAGGACAGGAAATCTATCAACCTAGTTCCTGGCGCCTTTTCATTGACTCTTCCAAAAGAAGCCTCTAGGCAGTTTTACTTCATAACGGGAACAAATTCGATGCTGTCCCACTTGCTCATTCCATAAAATTGTCAGAATCATACGAAACATTAAAGTTAGTGCTAGAAAAAATTAAATTCCATGAACGTGAATGACAAATATGTGGTGACTTAAAAGTCATTGAAATATATTGTTAGGACAGCAGAAAGGATACACAAAATGTCCCCGTTTCCTTTGCAAGTGGGATAGCAGAGCCAGGGACAAACATTGGGATACTGCATACTGGCCTGAGAGGAAGCAACTGACAGCAGGTTTCAGAATGTCATTGATGAAAGTCTAGTTGATCGTGAGAAAATTCTCCCTCCGTTACACATAAAACTTGACATTATGAAAAAGTTTGTAAAGGCACTAGACAATAGTCGTCCGTGCTTCCACTACTTATGCACAATATTTCCTTCATTGTCACAAGCTAAAATCAGAGAGGGAATATTTGATGGCCCGCAAATTCGTAAACTGATGATGGATAACAATTTCACCTGTACAATGATCGAAACTGAAGAAGAGGCGTGGAACGATTTAAAAGAAGTGGTGAAACATTTTCTTGGAAACGTAAAGGATCCGTCGTACTAGACAATTGTACAAAATATGTTGGACAAATTCAAATTGCTTGGTTGTAATATGAGCCTAAAACTTCATTTCTTAAGTGCACATCTCGATTACTTCCCTCCGAATTTGGGAGCTTTGAGTGAAGAGCAAGGTAAAAGGTTTCACCAGGACTTAAAACAGGCAGAGCGACGTTATCAGGGACGTTTGGATGGCTGATTACTGTTGGTCTATTGCACGTAAGGATCCTTCCAGAGAACACTCAAGGGCATCGCGAGCACTAAGCTTCCATGGCAAGAGAAGAAAAAGAACTGCCGACTAACATTAAGGAATGTAATTAGGTAAGTTTTCAACTCTTGTGCACATTTTTATTTTAATTTCTATGTAGTTTTGTTCTGATTATTCCCTTTCACTTTTAAAGGTTGTTCTTGCTTATGTTTAGTTATAAAAATAGTTAAATATGCATGCTATATATGCAAAGACATGAAACATGTCGCTTCGGTCAACAGAAATTGATGAAATTACATTATACCATATTGCCAAGGAACCCGATGTGATACAGCAGAACCGAATGCATTTTTGAATTCAGTGTACAAAGATTAGTAAAAGTCACATATTCAAGTTCATACCGCAGAAAAAATGATTTTCATTTGCAAGCTAGTGTTATCCGCTTTCGCGCCAAGGGTGGCAGTATTTCTGAAACACTGCAGTTTGTGAACTGTTTGCGTGCTGCTGTGGTTAAAGTGTATCGTGATTTGAAGAACGCCACCATTGCAAATAAGTGAAGTGGAAACTGCGGAGCACCACGTGCCATTGATATGACAGGTGAACGTTGGCTTCGAAGGTGCATGAAGGCCGATCGACATGCTACTGTGCAGCAACTCACTGCCTGAATTGAACCAGGGGCTACCGGAAGTGTGTCTAAAACGACAGTTCAGCGAATCCTGTTGTGTATGAGGCTCCGATGCAGACGGGTGATCACTGTACTTATGCTAACAAAGATGCATCAGCAGAAAAGGCTTTCATTTGCATAGCAGTATCAGAATTGGACCTCCGCTGATTGGCAAAGAATTGCCATCTCCAATCAGTTACATTTTCTGCTTCATCGAACGGATGGACGTCGGCGTATAAGGCAAGAAACATCGGAGAACAAACACTCTTCAACCATTGCTGGAAGAACACAAGCTGGTGGGGGCAGCGTTAAGGTCTGGGAAACGTTTTCGTGGCATTTTCTGGGTCCACTCATATCTGTGGAAGGCACTATGGACTAAATTAGTTATGAATCCATCCTTGCAGACTATGTATACCTATACATGCTGATTGTCTTTTCTGGGACGAATAGAATCTTCCAGCACGACAATGCGACGTGTCACACAGCTAGAAATGCTCAAGAATGGTTGGAAGAGTATGATGAAAACTTCAAAGTACTTCTCTGGCCCCCTAAGTCCCCAGACTTAAACCCAATTGAGCGTCTGTGGGACCACCTCGATCGTGTTGTCCGCTCTATGGATCCTCCACCACGCACCCTCCAGTAGCTGTCAGATGCACTACAGTCAGCATGGCTCCACATACCTGTGAACACCTTCCAGCACCTTATTGAGTCACGCTCATCCCGTCTAGCTGCTGTCCGCGCTGCACATGGTGGTTGCTCTGGATATTAACTGGTGGTCACAATAATGTGACTCGACCATGTATTTTCAAGCTACTGAAAGGTCAATAACATTTTGTGTGTTTTGAATATATTAATTTTGATTTTAAGTAATCTATGGCTGACATTAACTGATAGAAAGAATATGTTCTATATAATATTAAGAATATGATTAACACTTGAAATATTTCTACCGTTCTCGCCCACTCCTTGCTTTTCGTATCCACTACCGAATGGTGACCTCGAAGGATCCACAATCGAGAAGAGTGTTTTGTTGGACCAAACTGGGTTAGAGGAGGCCCACCAATTATTAGGAATAATAATGAGGTTACTGCTGTGATTGAAACAGTAGACTGAACTAAAATGATTCTGAAATTCGTCTCAGTCCAACTTCTTTCACATTTGTTAGAAGATACAGCAATGATTTGCACTTATTGTCTAATGTTTAAGGAGGCCCACTTCATCAGGGGCCCACTTGCCATTTGGCAAGCTGACACCCTGGCCAGTCCGCCGCTGCATGGAAGGCATTACCACCCACCATGGTCAGCGCAGTGGCAAACCACAGGTGCTGAATGACAGTGACCAACTGTGTCTAACCAGGATTGTCTACACTAACAGACCAGCGACACTGGCTTAAATAGCATCCACATTCAATGCAGGAGGTACCAGAGGCATATCCATCAGGTCAGTGCAGCGTAATTTAGCATCCATGGGGTATGGGAGCAGAAGACCAACCACAGTGCCTTTGTTAACACCACGTCATCGGACACAGTGCTTCACCTGGGCTCGTGAACACGGTAATTGGACCCTGGAAGACTGGCAACATGTGGCACGGTCTGATTGATACTAGTTGTTATAAGGTGATGGTAGGGTTCAGGTGGGGTGCAAACCCCATGAAGCAATGGACCCAAGCTGTCAACAAGGCACTGTGCAAGCTGGTGTTGATTCCATACATGTGTGGGGTGTCTTTATGTGACACAGTTTGGGTGCTCAGGTCCTCGTAAACATGGTATTAACCGGTAATCACTTTGTTGCTTTGCTGGGTGACCATATGCAGCTCTTCATGGACTTCATGTACCCCAACAACGATGCGATTTTCCAGGCGGCCAATGCACCATGTTGTCGGGCCCAAGTTGTCCAAAATTCGTTCGAGGAGCATTCTGGACAGTTCCGACGGATGGTGTAACCACTACGTTCACCCAACATGAACCCAATAGTGCACTTATGGGACGTGGTGGAAAGGTCCATTCACATCAGCCACTACTTTACTACACTGAGGACTAAATGTCCCGTGCTGAAGCCCCAAAGGATGGAGGATTAGACTTGTTTGTAATGAGAGGTTTATAAACCTATACAATTTACTTAACAAGTCTTTGAAACTTCACCGGATCTTTAGTGATTAAGTGGGACTGGAATCCAAAAGTATCATCAGGTCATGACACTAACCACCACAGTACTGAAGCTCTGATTTTTTTAGCATGTCATGCAAATGTGGTGTGCTTGGGAAAGGATCCACAGAATGCTAAAATAAGAAATGTTAAACATAATATTTTAACTCAATTCAATTCCGTGCCAGACCCAGGTATGGGGTCCCAGTACCTGGGACCCCATTCCAGGAAGAGCCCATTCATTTTTTTAATTATCTGATGTGTGTGCATTAAGACATTCTTATTTCACCACAGATATTTATTTTGCAAATCAGATTCAGATTCTTTAGCTTTGCACCAGACCAATATGTTTTTGATATCAAATGTCAACCTATGTATCGTTCAAAGTTTTTACTATAAACTTTCCAATACTTCAACAGTACTATCTTAGCAGATAGATCAGTTTTTATCTTACTACAGTTTTACTTTATTGATGTAGACAAAAATGATAAGAAATTTAATTAATTTTTGTAAAGACTTAAATATAGTATTTCCTGAACAATCCCCCTTTTCCAAACCCTGCAGGCAAAAATTAACTAATCATAATGTTCACTTGTGCCTGCTCAATATTTTAGTGAAAAAAATGCACAGAAATGAACAAGAGAGAATGCATAAAAAAGCTGATATGCCATACATTTTTCTGATAAATTAATAATGTAATTCATACTTAATACAGACAGACGTGGACTAGGAACATCAAACAGAAGTCATCGCTCTTTCCATGTTTATAATGTAAATTTCTTATCAGCTATAATAATAATGGTAATTAATAATATCATGATGATAATAACAATTTTCAATCGAATGAAATTCTGATAAGTATACATATTTTATAAAAATTCTAATATACCCGCTCTGTTTTAGTAGAAGTTCAGTCTATACATACATATATTTGAACACTAACTTACGTGGGAGATAGGCAATGTATATTAGGACAAAGTCCTCTACAATACTGTTACACACGTAGTATATGAGTTTCGAAAAGACAAGTTGACTTCAATGATAATGGAATATTTATAGTTGAACTTAAGAATATTTCTTTATGTACTGTATATATACATTTAAATGTTGAAACCTCACATAGGTTATATCCAGTGAGACATAAAAAACAGCAATGAAGCATATGGAGCAACACATATTGCGCTCACCTTACTCCGGTTTCAGTCTATCTGGCTTGCAATCAATCATGCTTCTTGTTCAGTGTTGTACCACATCATTAAAGGTATTCCACGTTCAAAGTTCAACACAAACATCAGCACAATTCTACAAGAAGGGGGTGATGAGTTAATTTCAGGCCTGTTGTCAGAAGTAGTACTACAGCACATAGATAACAAACTACTTCAACAAGAACAAGAACATTTACCAATGATATTTCTATGATATGTGGATGACATTCTTGTCATCTGGCAATGTTCAGAAGATACAGCTTAATGAGGTTTATTGAAAAATATAACGAATACTATCCAACAATACAGGTTACTGTCGAGAAAGAAAATAATGGACAATTGCCCTTTCTTGACATTCTGCTTTGTAAACATCATGGAAGTATTAACTACTCAGTATACAGGAAAGACTCTTACGTGCCAGTAATTATACCAAATGATTCAATCCACCCTAAACATTATAAAGAAGCAGCATTTCATTCATTTATTAGAAGAGCTGTTTCCCATACGTCAAATAGAAGTTTAGAACAGGCAGAAATGAAATGGATTGTAGAAACAGCCACAGTATTTGGATATGATAAATGATGCATTTGGAAGATGTATAGAAATTATAAAACCAATATTAACAGACCAAAGAGTGAAAATAACGTTGAGAACATCACAAAGTTTTGCGGACGTTTACCTTACATACCACAGTTAAGCAGCATTTTGAAAAAGGAATGTAATAAAGTGAATATAAGATTTGCCGATATTGTAATCGATAACAATAAATTCCTTACTGCTGATTACAGTAATAACACAATTATGCATAGAGCAGGTGTATATATACGGTATACCCACGAAGAATAACAACACCGGTAATATTAATAATATGTACATAGGTAGTACTAAAAGACGACTAAAAATAAGAATGGAAGAACACAAGAGAAATTGGAAAAAGGGTGAGCAACGAACATCTCTTATTACATATTGCCTTAATACTAATTCTATCCCCATGTGGGAAAATGCAAAAATATATACTACGCATAGCACACATAAAAAGATATTTTATTCTGAGTCTGTTGTGATAGAAAAAAACAGAGGATTTAATTGCAATGAACAAGCACCACTTGAATTGCCATTTGCCTGGTGATACATAATAACAAAAGAAAAAGAAACTGAAGAAAAGTACATAAAAACTAAATTTGTTAAAAATGTCTCCCCAACAACGATTAATAATGAAATTACAGGAAAAGAACACCAGATGGTGCAACAATAGCAAAAGTTGTAAATCACATGATTAACCTACGCACGGATACGGGACCAATGAGCGATGAGTCGACTGGTGACAGGGAGGTAATCAGTACAATAAAAGCATATGGATGTCTCTTACAACCGACCGCTGAAGATGGCCACAGTGTAGCCTGAAACATGTCCGGACGAGCAAGGAGGGACTTATTGACTTTTTAAATCTTTTAATCTTGATACTTCATAATAGCTTGGCATAGAACAGAGAAATGTTTCAACTACTAAAATTCTGGCTGCGTCAACGTAATCTAGTCTTGACAATGGTCTCAAAATTATTTTAACTCATCACCCCCTTCTTGTAGAATTGTGCTGATGTTTGTGTTGAACTTTGAACATGGAATACCTTTAATGATGTGGTACAACACTGAACAAGAAGCATGATTGATTGCACGCCAGAGGGACTGAAACCGGAGTAAGGCGAGCGCAATATGTGTTGCTCCATATGCTTCATTGCTGTTTTTTATGTCTCACTGGATATAACCTATGTGAGGTTTCAACATTTAAATGTATATATACAGTACCTAAAGAAATATTCTTAAGTTCAACTATAAATATTCCATTATCATTGAAGTCAACTTGTCTTTTCGAAAATCATATACTACGTGTGTAACAGTATTATAGAGAACTTTGTCCTAATACACATTGCCTATCTCCCACGTAAGTTAGCGTTCAAATATATGTATGTATAGACTGAACTTCTACTAAAACGTTTTTCAACTGGAAATTTATAACTATGACCCATCGGGGAACTGGTCGATGAGTCGCGCTAAGAGTCTAAACCTGTGTCAAAATGTCTTAGTCACAACTAGGAGTAATCATAAAAACCTTCAAAAAGTTTGAATTAAATTAGCCAAAGAACTAGAACATCTGCTTTTCTTGACAGCCTGTAAAAAGAATGATGTGATACCAAATTTTTTATGATTCGCACTAACCCTTTATATCAGGGAGATGGCAGAATAATGAAAATCTGTGAATTAAAAAGGCTAAATGCTTTTATTAGATCAAAAAGGAAATGGATTAATTACTTTAATAAGCAATCATATCAAAAATATAATGACAGCGTTGGACTTTGCAACAATGAAAAGGAGTTTGATTTTGAACTTCAAAAAGTCTATATGATTGTCGAAAGATTACAACAGACTTACAAATTACAACATGAACAGAAACTTAAGAGGTTGATAAACTCACAGCACAAATATAGACATGCGAATTTACCACCTTCTAGTGATCTATATCTAAACAAATCACAAGTTGTATTGAACGAACTACAGATTAAGGGACTTAATAGAGGTGTTAAATATGCGTACCAACAAGATATCCCAAAAGCTGAAGTCTTACTGCCACACCTTTAAGAGATTATTTGAAACTTGCCCAAGAAATGTCAAAACCCAGTGAAGTTTAAGTTAGCAAGGACGATTAGCACTTTAAAAGATCATCCTCAACAACGAAACAGTATCAAATACGATAGCCAAGAACCGCTTAAATTAAACAAACTTGATGACATTCAGATGATTATGGCTGACAAATCCAAGCAACTTGTGATAGTTGATAGGGAGGAATTTCATGAGAAGATGCTGCAAGCTACTGAAAAACTAAACACCGAAGTAATAAGAAAGGACCCCACAGATACAATAATTAGAAAATTAGCAATGTTAAAAAATCATAGTACACTTCCATTGCAATTCAAGAATAAGTCCTATCCTCCAGTAGGATCTTCCATACCTAGTACATTTGGAAAGTTTAAAACACAAAGCTGATTGCTCTATTCAGATTATTGTTAATAAAACTGTTGCACCTACCATAAACCTTGAAAAAGCTTTGCTCAGATATCTTAACACCTTCTTTAAAAATCACGCATATACAGTAAATAACTCTACAGAAGTCACTGAGAGAATTAAAAATATAGACATTGGTGATTGTATAATGGTGAGCCTAGATGTCGTTGCATTATACCCGAATACTCCCACACGCGAAGCTATTAATCTTGTAAACAAAAAATTGATTGCAGCTGGAGTACCAGAGATTAAGTTTAACATTATTATATCTGCACTCAACCTAATTACAGAAAACAATTATTTCGGATATAATCAAATAATATACAGACAGAAATTTGGATCCCCCATGGGCTCCCCAATTTCGTGCCTGTTGTCAGAAGTCGTACTACAGCACATGGAAAACAAACTACTTAAACAAGAACATTTACCGATGATATTCCTACGATATGTGGATGACATTCTTGTCATCTGACAATATTCAGAAGATAGCTTAATGAGGTTTATTGAAAAATATAACAAATACTATACAACAATACAGATTACCATAATATTTGCACATTTTAAGGAATTAAAACACCAGCCAAGTGCGCATATTTACGTGCAATTCATTAATGATATATTATTAAAATAACCAATCACTTACCCGAAAGATCATGGTCACTTTTCTCCTTTAACACTTCAAGCACGTCAATTATCATCATGTAATGTTGTTGGCCTTCAAGGGTTGAAAGACTACTTGCCTATGGGATTCATTCTTCCAGGCATGAAACATCGTATTTTCCTTTTTTTCCTTTTTTTTTTTTTTTATTTACAGTACAAAAAATGCAGGTTTCCCTCTGCCATATGAGACATAACCTTAGCTCGTCATCTCCATAAAAACCTCACAAACATACACACCATACCACTCATTCATACATTCAGTTAAAAACACTATGTACATAATTACACTATTTACATTCCCAGGCAGTTAAACCTTTGTCAACTGTGACTAAAAAAGTGCTCTATCCATTTCAAACTCCATGCTAACCCTACTGCAAGTGCCAACCTCATTCAGCCCATCATACACAATCCTCTAGCGCTTTCAACAGGCTACTGTCATCATCAGGAGGCAGATGTGTGTCACCTGCCCACCACAGCTCAAGTGAGCACAGCTATTGAGGATATACTATAAAAACAACCATTCACTTACCTGAAAGATCTTGGTCATTTTTTTATGATGTAACACTTCAAAGCACGTCAATTATATTGTTGTTGGCTTTCTGAGGTTGAACTGACTCTTTTCCTATGACTTTCCTTGTTCTGGGGATGAAACGTCGTACTATCTTTTTTTTTTTTTTTTTTTTTATTTACTGGACAACACACGCAGGTTTCTTTCTGCCATATGAAACCTAACCATAGCTCGTCATCACGATAAAAACCTCACACATGCACACACTATAACCACTCATTCATACATTCCATTAAAAACACTATGTACATATTTACACTATATACATTCCTAGTCAGTTAACTGTGTTAAAAAAGTGCTCAATCCGTTTCAAACTCCGTGTTAACCCTATTGCATGTGCCAACCAAATTCAGCCCGTCATACACAACCCTCTAGCGCTTTCAACAGGCACTGTCTTCATCAGGAGGCAGTTGCGTCTCACTCGCCTACCACAGCTCAAGTGAGCTGATTTATTGAGGCCCAGATCTCAGTTGCAATCTCTGCATCTCTGCGTCTCTGGCGCCATCTATTGTCATTGTTGCTCTTTTCCTTTTTTTCTCTCTTAGCTGTTGCTCTATTTTTATTAAAGCCTTCCATTGTTCACTTAAGTTGCTAGGCTCATTAATGTTGCATAATCTTGATCTGTTTTTTTTTTATTAATATTGATTCTGCAATTCGCAACTGCCTTTTGTTTTTACAGCTCTTAATAATTTTAATATCTTCAAACCTTGGATAATGATGATTTCCCAGACAGTATTGGGTTAATGCGGTCTTAGCTTCTTTTTTATTTCAATTACTTATATGCTGGTTCAATCTGTATTTTAATTTGTTCTTGGTGCTGCCTATATATGACACAGGTGGTTGTTGGTTTACAGGAATTTCATAAACTCCTGCTCTATCCAATTGGCTGATTTTTTCATTTTTTATTACTAAATTTTTTATAGTATGTACCTGATTTCCTACTTGTATGTCATATTTGCTACAAACTTTATTAATATCAGCTGAAACACTTTCAACATATGGGATTGCCCCTACATATTTTAATAGTTTTTTATCAATCTTGGCCTTATTTGCTTGAGTTACTTCATAAATCCATTTCTTTAATACCTGTTTAGGGTAACCAAACTCATGTGCAATTTTTTCAATATATTCAATTTCTTCTTTTTTATATTGTTCCATTGATGAGTGTGTTACACTTCTTTTAATTAGTGTTTTAACACTATTTCTTTTATGTGTTAATGGGTGCAATGACTGAAAAGGTATTACTTTTAATTAGTGTTTTAACACTATTTCTTTTATGTGTTAATGGGTGCAATGACTGAAAAGGTATTAATACAGGAATATATGATGATTTTCTATGCACTCTGTATTGCATATTATCATTTGTTTTGATTATCATGATATCCAAAAATGCCAATGTATTGTTATGTTCCTGTTCTACTGTCAATTCAATAGATGGACAAATATCATTATACTTTTTTGTCAAATCTTCAAGTTCATCCTTTTTTAGCCTGGACAACAGAAAAATGTCATCAACATACCTGCAATACATCAGTGGTGGATCTTCTAGTTTACTTATTATTTTTGCCTCTATGTCACTCATTATAATTTCAGCAAATAAAGTTGACAATGGTGACCCCATAGGTCCGCCATAATTTTGTTTGTACACCTTGTTATTAAACATAAAAATGTTATTTTCATATATATGTACAATAAAATTTCTCTTAATTCCTCAATTTGTATTGCATTCAAAAAAGTAGTAAAAAATATCATTTAGATAAAATTCAGTATAAGAAAGAACAAATGATAAAATTAAAAGATGACCTAACAATTAAATTTTGTGAAGCTGATAAGACAAGGCAAATTGTGATTTTAAACACAACTGAATATAATCAAAAAATGAATAGAGCAATAGAGGATCTGAATTGCAGCGTTCTGACAAGAGACCCAACCGAATCTCAAGTAAGGTACTTGGCTAGAATAAGAAATCACAGCACCTTGCCTGAAGAAATAAAGAAAGCGTACCCACCAATGGGTACTGGAATACCAAAAAATGTTTGCAAAAATAAAAACTCATAAGCCTGATACACCTATGAGAGTGATAGTATTAAAAAGGAATTCCCCATTAATAAAGCTGGAAAAAAATATCCACAAATATTTGGCACCATTGTTCATGAAGACAAGGTTCACTGTGAGGAATACATATGAATTCATTGCGAAAATTAAAGTAATTAAACAAGATTTAAGTGAATATCATATGGCTAGTATGGATGTTCGAGCTCTGTTTCCTAGCACACCAGTACCTCAGGCAATTGACATAATTATTGAAAAATTATATATGTTACAGACAATGAATGCAATACAAATTGAGGAATTAAGAGAAATTTTATTGTACGGGTCATTCCATTGAAATCAACCAGCAAAAATAGCATTTTCAACCTGACCATTTTTGATTTTTATGAAACTTTGTATATTTGTAGAATTCATCAATATAAACACATATATGAATTTTTTCAGAATTTTTAATGCATGCGTTTTTAAGTTATTGATTTTTGAAATTGCAAAAAAACCCTGAAAGTTTATCATCTGAGCAAACTTTAACTGCCAATTACTCGGGTTCTAGTAGAGCTAGGGTATTGAATTATGGCTCATTTTAAACATCTTCAATTGGGCTTTCATTTGATATGCCACATATCACTATTAAAAAAACTTAATGTCAATTTTAAAATTTTGAAATTGAAATATTAAAAAACATGTTTTTTTAAAAATCTGAAAAAAATATATGTTTAACAAACATTATTTTTTCTACACATCTTGAAAGTTTCATAATGGGATCGCTATGGGATCACTATAAAAAAAATAACATAGAAGGACATTACTAAACATACCATCAGTGACTCAGGAATTGTTTATTTTGTCTGTCTAAAATGTTATCCCTGGTCTTACAAACACTGCAAATGTTAATGAATTAATTATAATTAGTTAAAAAGTTAATATATATCCATAAGGGTAACAAATTGTATTTCTTTCCTAGGTTTTAAAGTAAAAGCAAAGTAAAAGATGGATGCCAGCAGACCATCCACATCAAAAGTTTCAAGTGTGGTTTACTGTTGCAACCCCCTTGGGAAACCAAACCATAAATATAGCAAAAAAAATCTGCAACCAGTTTCCAAGAATCTACTACTACAGAACAAGTTGCTCAAAACTGGAGACAAGATCTGTGACAGTTGTCGTAAAGCAATCCAGAAATTTCACTCTGAAGCTGCTGAACATTCCTCTTCACCTTCTGACAGCTATAATGAACAAGAAGCCGAAGGCCATGCTGTTCCATCTGAAAACATTGAAGTATCAACTCCTGAAAAAGAGTATGCTATAGAAGCATTTAACAGAAGTTTACAATGTCTGGGTGAAACACCAATCAAGAAAAAACACCTGCAAGAAAAAAAAATACCCTGAAGAGAAATATAAAAAAGCCCAAGAAGCATTTCGAGCAAAATTATTAAAGTTAAGTCCTGCGTCGGAACCAAAGGATATTTCATCTCCTGAACCAGAAATTATAAGACAGTTGAAAGAAAAATTTCACTCCACAAAAAATAAAACCATAAGAATGCAGATATTGAGTACACTGCCTAAATCTTGGTCACTGAAACGAATTGAAACAGAATTTAGAGTTTCGAATTTTATGGCCAGAAAGGCTAAAAAAGCTAGTAAAAGAAAAAGGTATCATGTCTTCTCCTGATCCAAAGCTAGGAAAGACTTTAGACAAAGACACAGCAAATTGTATACAATAATTTTATGAGAGTGACGATGTAAGCCGCCAAACGCCAGAAAAAAAGACTTTGTTTCCATTAAAATAGATAATAAGCGTCAACAGGTTAAAAAAAATTGCTTCCGAGTAATTTGCATGAATTGTATACTCTTTTTAAAGAGAGATTTCAAGAGAAAAACGCGGGATTCTCCAAGTTCCGTGAACTTCACCCTAAGCACTGCATTCTTGCAGGAGCAAGTGGCACACATTCTGTTTGTGTTTGCATCAGAATGTTACACTGTTGATGACACAATGCAAGTTACCTGAATTAACAGGAGACACTGTTCAGCCAATAAACTCCTATAAAGATGTACTTGCAAACATAATTAGTAGAAACCCTACACCTGCATGTTACTTCAGTCAGTGCAACAACTGTCCAGGATTAGAACAGCTCAAGCAACGATTTGAAGATTGTTTTGATCTAAATAGTATAGAAAATGTGACATTCAAGCAATGGATGCAATTAGAGAAGAGGACAGTACTTGAAACATTACCAAAATCCACACAGGAGTTTTTGGAACTGTTGTTTGGAAAACTTCCAGCCCTGCTTCACCATTCTTTTATAGCAACTCAACAGTTAAGGTACTTAAGACATTTAAAGACACAATAACAGAAAATCAATACATAGTAATTTGTGACTTTGCTGAAAATTATTTTTTTGTATTGCAAGATACAGCTCAGGGTTTTCACTGGAACAATGCCCAAGCAACCTTGCATCCTATAGTTATATACTATCGAGATGAGAAAACTCAGAACCTAGGACATGTAAGTTTTGTGATTATATCCGACTGCCTTATTTACGACAGTATAGCTGTCCATCTGTTTCAGCGTTACCTAATTAATTTCATGCAGTCACATTTTTCGCAAAAACCTGAAAAGATATTTTAGTTTTTGGATGGAGTCAAACTTCCACAGCTTGTGCTACCATGAGACTGACTTTAATATAAAAGCAGAATGGAATTTTTTTGCAACAGCATATGGGGAAAATGCATGTGATGGGATAGAGGGTACTGTGAAGCGATTAGCTGCAAAGGCAAGTTTACAACTTGTTTATAATAATCAAATTATGACCCCACGCCAACTCTTTGAATGGGCCACTGCTAATATTGCCTCCATTCACTTTCAGTTTGCAACAACAGAAAATTACAAAGAGGAGGAAATTATCCTTAAAAGTAGAATAGCTTCTGCTAAGACAATAAGTGGTACTCAGAAACTCCATTGTTTCATTCCTGCAGGAAAACACAAATTACTAGTCAAAACTTACTCACTTTCTGAGCATTTTAAAGAAGAGATATGTGCAACAGATGAAGGGGAAGAGAACATTAGTTTTGAAAATATGGTAGGGTTTGTAATTAGTAAGTACTCACAGCACTAGTGGTTGGGATGTGTACTTGGTGTGAATGAGGACACAAAACAGGTAAAAGTGAGCTTCCTGGAGCCGCATGGTCCATCTCCATCATACAAGTATCCTCAATCACTGGATATACTCTTGGTTCATAAATCTGATGTTTTGTTAAAAGTTGATCCGACAACAGCTACTGGAAGAGTTTATAATTTAACAATGACTGAGACAAAGAAGGCAAATCAAGGACTGGCATACAAGTACGGCAAAATTTAAAAGAAAGATAAAAAGCAGGATACATATAGAAGATAAAATAATTTTGTAAGTTTAAATATGCACACAGGACCTTATACTGAATTATGAAATGAATTACTTTGGGACACAGTTTCAAATTACTTAGATGTTTATTTTCATTATTTAACATTCACAATGTTTAAAAGAACAAGTATGACATTTTACACAAACCACATAAAGAATACCCTTCCAGTCATGGGTGGAACCAGTAAGTACATCTGGCACATTTCAGTTGCATTGTTCTATGTTATTTTTTTTATAGTGATCCCATAGCGATCCCATTATGAAACCTTCAGGATATGTACAAAAATAATGTTTGTTAAACATATATTTTTTTCAGATTTTTTAAAAAACACAGGTTCTTTTAATATTTCAATTTCAAAATTTTAAAATTTCAAAATTGACGTTAAGTTTTTTAATACTGTCATGTGGCATATCAAATGAAAGCCCAATTCAAGATGTTTAAAATGAGCCATAATTCATGACCCTAGCTCTACTAGAACCCGAGTAATTGGCAGTTAAAGTTTGCTCAGATGATGAAATTTCAGGGTTTTTTTAAATTTCAAAAATCAATAACTCAAAAATAGATGCATTAAAAATTCTGAAAAAAATCATTTTTGTTTATATTGATGAATACTTACAATTATACCAAGTTTCATAAAAATAAAAAAAAGTCTGGTTGTGAGCCTTGTTGATTTGACATGGAATGACCCGTACATATATGAAAATAACATTTTTATGTTTAATAACAAGGTGTACAAACAAAATTACTGTGGACCTATGAGGTCACCATTGTCATCTTTATTTGCTGAAATTATAATGAGTGACATAGAGGCAAAAATAATAAGTAAACTAGAAGATCCACCACTGATATACAGCAGGTATGTTGATGACGTTTTTCTGTTGTCCAGGCTAAAAAATGATGAACTTGAAGACTTGACAAAAAAGTATAATGATATTTATCAGTCTATTGAATTGACAGTAGAACAGGAACATAACAATACATTGGCATTTTTGAATATCATGATAATCAAAACAAATGATAATATGCAATACAGAGTGCATAGAAAATCATCATATATTCCTGTATTAATATACCTTTTCAGTCATCGCACCCATTAACACACAAAAGAAATAGTGTTAAAGCACTAATTAAAAGAAGTGTAACACACTTATCAATGGAACAATATAAAAAAGAAGAAATTGAATATATTGAAAAAATTGCACATGAGTTTGGTTACCCTAAACAGGTATTAAAGAAATGGATTTATGAAGTAACTCAAGCAAATAAGGCCAAGATTGATAAAAAAAACTATTAAAATATGTAGGGGCAATCCCATATGTTGAAAGTGTTTCAGCTGATATTAATAAAGTTTGTAACAAATATGACATACAAGTAGGAAATCAGGTACATACTATGAAAAATTTAGAAATACAAAATGAAAAAATCAGTCAATTGGATAGAGCAGGAATATATGAAATTCCTATAAACCAATAACCACCTTTGTCATATATAGGCAGCACCAAGAACAAATTAAAGTATAGATTGAACCAGCATATAAGTAATTGGAATAAAAATGAAGCTAAGACTGCATTAACCCAATACTGTCTGGAAAATCACCTATGTCCAAGGTCTGAAGATATTAAAATTATTAAAAGCTGTAAAAACCAAAGGCAGTTGAGAATTGCAGAATCAGTATTAATTGAAAAAAAAAACAGATCAAGATTATACAACATTAATGAGCCTAGTAACTTAAATGAACAATGGAAGCCCTTAATAAAAATTGAAGAGCTAAGAGGGGAAAAAAAGAAAAGAGAGCAGCAATGACAATAGATGGCGCCAAAGACACAAAGATACAGAGATTGCGACTGAAGCCCGAACCTCAATAGCTCTACTCACTTGAGCTGTGGTGAGCAGGTGAGACACATCTGCCTCCTGATAATGACAGTAGCCTGTTGAAAGCACTAGAGGATTGTGTATGACGGACTGAATGAGGTTGGCACTTGCAGTAGGGTTAGCACAGAGTTTGAAATGGATAGAGCACTTTTTTAGTCACAGTTGACAAAGGTTTAACTGCCTGGGAATGTAAATAGTGTAATTATGTACATAGTGTTTTTAACTGAATGTATGAATGAGTGGTATGGTGTGTATGTTTGTGAGGTTTTTATGGAGATGACGGGCTAAGGTTACGTCTCATATGGCAGAGGGAAACCTGCGTTTTTTGTACAGTAAATAACAAAAAAAAAAAAAAAAAAAAAAAGGGAAAAAAGGAAAATACGATGTTTCATGCCTGGAAGAATGAATCTCATAGGCAAGTAGTCTTTCAACCTTTGAAGGCCAACAACATTACATGATGATAATTGACGTGCTTGAAGTGTTAAAGGAGAAAAGTGACCATGATCTTTCGGGTAAGTGATTGGTTATTTTAATAAAATATCAATACAGGTTACTGTCGAGACAAAAAAATAATGGACAATTGCCCTTTCTTGACATTCTGCTTTGTAAACATCATGAACGTATTAACTACTCAGTATACAGGAAAGACTCTTATGTGCCAGTAATTATACCAAATGATTCAATCCACCCTAAACATTATAAAGAAGCTGCATTTCATTCATTTATTAGAAGAGCTGTTTCCCATACGTCAAATAGAAGTTTAGAACAGGCAGAAATGAAATGGATCGTAGAAACAGCCACAGTATTTGGATATGATAAAAGATGCATTTGGAAGATGTATAGAAATTATAAAACCAATATTAACAGACCTAAGAGTGAAAATAACGTTGAGAACATCACAAAGTTTTGCGGACGTTTACCTTACATACCACAGTTAAGCAGCATTTTGAAAAAAGAATGTAATAAAGTGAATATAAAATTTGCCGATATTGTAATCGATAACAACAAATTCCTTACTGCCGATTACAGTAATAACACAATTATGCATAGAGCAGGTGTATATATACGGTATACCCACAAAGAATAACAACACCGGTAATATTAATAATATGTACATAGGTAGTACTAAAAGACGACTAAAAACAAGAATGGAAGAACACAAGAGAAATTGGAAAAAGGGTGAGCAACGAACATCTCTTATTACATATTGCATTAATACTAATTCTATTCCCGTGTGGGAAAATGCAAAAATATATACTACGCATAGCACACATAAAAAGATATTGTATTCTGAGTCCGTTGTGATAGAAAAAACCAGAGGATTTAATTCCAATGAACAAGCACCACTTGAATTGCTGTTTGCCTGGCGATACATAATAACAAAAGAAAGAGAAACTGAAGAAAAGTATATAAAAACTAACTTTGTTCAAAATGTCTTATCCAACAACGATTAATAATGAAATTACAGGAAAAGAACACCAGATGGTGCAACAATAGCAAAAGTTGTAAATCACATGATTAACCTACGCACGGATACGGGACCAATGAGCGATGAGTCGACTGGTGACAGGGAGGTAATCAGTACAATAAAAGCATATGGACGTCTCTTACAACCGACCGCTGAAGATAGGCACAGTGTAGCCTGAAACATGTCTGGACGAGCAAGGAGGGGCTTGTTGACTTTTTAAATCTTTTAATCTTGATACTTCATAATAGCTTGGCATAGAACAACGAAATGTTTCAACTGCTAAAATTCTGGCTGCGTCAACGTAATCTAGTCTTGACAATGGTCTCAAAATTATTTTAACTCATCACCCCCTTCTTGTAGAATTGTGCAGATGTTTGTGTTGAACTTTGAACATGGAATACCTTTAATGATGTGGTACAACACTGAACAAGAAGCATGATTGATTGCAAGCCAGAGGGACTGAAACCGGAGTAAGATGAGCGCAATATGTGTTGCTCCATATGCTTCATTGCTGTTTTTTATGTCTCACTGGATATAACCTATGTGAGGTTTCAACATTTAAATGTATATATACAGTACATAAAGAAATGTTCTTAAGTTCAACTATAAATATTCCATTATCATTGACGTCAACTTGTCTTTTCGAAACTCATATACTACGTGAGTAACAGTATTATAGAGGACTTTGTCGTAATATACATTATACCCCCTCTGCCCCCAAAAAAATTTGGAGAGGGTCAATGGGCTTTTACCCCCCCCCCTTAAAATCAAAAGTTGCCTAATGTCCTGCTTTAGTAAGATTACATCCAGTTTTCAAACCCAGTTTCAGAGAACACCCCCTCTCCATTAAACATTTTGTTTTGGTAGAATTTTAATGATTTGTAACTTTTTCCTGTTTTCTACCACCACAAACACTCCACGTGCTACAAATTCTCCATAGTGATACGGGAATTATCGATCTGCTACAGAGTATGGGAAACATCGAATATACTACAGAAATAGAAATCTCAGTGAAATAATGTTATACAACATTTGTGCAAAGCTTATATTCATGTTTTCAAGATTCTATCATTTGTTAAACATTTTTGGGATTGTTTATTGGATGTATTTATTATAGTGACATTTGTTCAATATAATTTGGGTGTCTATATGCTGTCTGCAGCCCGAAAATAATTGTTTAAACACAGATAAAAATGTTCCGTAATTTTCTAAATTTAAAATTTTTCTTACCCCAAGATGTGCCCCTTCTGGTTATATTCGTATTTTTTTATATTTTTCTTATTATGTTCCTCGTTTTTAATATCCTTGGTATCAGTGAAAAAGAGCGACTTCGTATTTTAAGAATTTTTTTTTTTTCAGTTTTCTAGTGAAGTACAGTTTTTGCTATTTCTAACAGTCTGTTCTTCAAAACCAATCAGTACAGAAAGCATTTTTCTCCCTCCCACATTTTTAGAGCTAAATTAAATTGCAAAATCAGTACTTACTCTGCCCATGATGGAATTGGTCATTTCCGTGACCTGTAAAATTATCAACACGGCAGAGTGAAGAATGCTGTACCAATTTTTTATATTTAATTTTGCTGAAAAACTTGTGTTACACCATTCCTTAATAAAATTTTGCTGTATTAAGGGGCAGAGTAAGATTTTTAATTTGCAAGATGAGTAAGGTGATTGAGGAGATGAATAAGTATAGACTGGATAAGCTGTGTGCAAGAGAAACCAAAAATAAGGAAATTGGGGTAGAAGAAGTGAATGGCACGGTGAGTGGGTGGTCTGGAGTATTGGATAATATGAGAGGACAGGCTGGTGTAGGTGTGATTTTAAGTGAAAAGATGAAGAACAACTTGATTCACTATAGTTGCCTAAGTGAGAGAATTCTCTGGATTCGTTTGAAAGTGAAACTTCAGATAATTGTAATTGTTGTAGTGTATACTCCTTGTGACTCGGAACCTTCTGATAAGAAGAAAGATTTCTGGAATGAGCTAAAAGCTGTTTTGAGCCAGTTTGGTGCTAAAGAAAAAGTTATAATAGCAGGGGATTTCAATGCTAGAGTAGGTGTGCAGAATGCAATTTCTGACAATGTTCTGGGTAAGTTTAATGATCCTTGTGTGAATAATAACGGTGAAAGATTAATTGAACTCTGCATTGAGAATGCTTTGTGTGTATCTAATACATTTTTCAACCACAAGTATATCCACACATATACTTGGGAAAATCGTACTCTTGGTCAAAAGAGTATGATAGATTTTGTTGTCTACGATCAGCGTTTGAAACACTTAGTTGTTGACAATCGTGTGATGAGAGGTGCGGATGTTGGTTCTGATCATTACTTGGTAGTGTCACGAGTGAAATTTAATGTTGGTTGGAGGAAAAGGAATAGGAAGAGACCCAGGATAGAAAGAATAAAGGTTGATAGGCTCCTTGAAGATCATCAGCGGTATTCTGACTTACTCAGAGAACGACTGAAGGATCTGAAGTCTGGTGAGAGGGATGTAGAAAAGAAGTGGGAATGTTTTAAGAACTGTGTTGTCACTGCTGCTAAAGAGGTCTGTGGCACCACAATAGTGGGTAACAATAGAGGTGATGCTTGGTGGAATAGGGAGATTGAAGAGGCAGTAAAGAGAAAGAAAGAAGCCTATTTGGGGATGTTGCAAGGTAGAGTCTCTGTGGATGAATATCGCTGTAAGAAGCGTGAAGCTGCTAAGCTGGTATGCCACAGTAAGGCAAAAGATAGGAAGGAGAAAGTGGAAAGGCATGAACTGGCTTTTTGGAAAGATAGGAAGTCCTTCTGGAAGTTCATGAGACTCAGGAAAAATAGGGGAAACAAAGTTGTAAGTTGTGTGAAAAATGAGATTGGGGAAATGATATGGGAGCCCAATGAGTTAAGTGACAGATGGGCTGAATACTTCTGTAAGTTATTAGATCAGGAAAGCAAAGATAGATTCTGAGACAGACGCAGATGATGTCACAATGAGGGATGAAAGCACAGGAGAGATCTCAAGAGAAGAAGTGTGTAAAGCTCTAAAATCTCTTCAGAATGGTAAGGCTCCGGGAGTTGATGGCATAACTGCAGAGATATTGAAATATGGTGGTGCTCTATAATTGACTGGTTAATTGAAATTTGCCAGTTGTGCTGGGAGTTAGGAATGGTCCCTCGGGATTGGAAGGATGCTATCATTGTTCCCTTGTATAAGGGAAAAGGTGATCAGACTGAATGCAAGAACTATCGTGGTATTAGCCTACTGAGTGTGCCAGGGAAAGTGTTTGGTATGGTTGTTATTGAAAAAGTATGGGGTCTTATATCATTGAAAGTGTGGGATGTTCAGAGTGGTTTTATGCCTGGTAAAGGCTGCACTAACCAGATTTTTGCATTACGCACGATGATTGAAAAGTATCTGGCTGTTGGGAAGAAAGTTTTTACTGCCTTCATAGATTTAGAGAAAGCTTACGACCGAGTGAATAGGACACTTTTGTGGAAGGTATTGAATGAATATGGTGTTACTGGGAATCTACTTAATAGTGTAAAAGCCGTGTATGCTGGTAGTAGAGCTTGTGTACGAGTGAATGGTGTTTTATCAAAATGGTTTTCCATTGGTGCAGGAGTTAGACAAGGTTGTGTAATGTCACCATGCGGCTGTTTAATATATTTATGGATGCATGCATGCGCGATGCCAAAATAGATAATAGTGGTTTAGGTCTTGGTGATATCCGTGTGTGCAGATTGCTGTATGCTGATGACACTGTCCTGTTGGCAGAGAGCAAAAGTGAGTTGCAGAGTATGTTGACTCGGATGCACGAAGTTTGCATGAAATTCAAACTGAGTATAAATAAGGGAAAACCCAAAGTTATGGTGTTTGAGAGAGGAACGGGTAGCACTGAATGTAATGTAAGTATAAATGGCACTGTGATTGACCAGGTGAGTGAGTTTGTGTATTTAGGAAGCATGTTTGACAGAGACAACAAGTTGGATGATGAAATCAGTAGGCGAGTGAATTCTGTGTTTTAAAGTGTAATTGTTCCTACTCTGATGTATGGTAGTGAAACCTGGGTACTGCAGAAGAAACATAGGAGTCGTTTGTGTGCTGGAGAAATGTGTTACTTACGTGGGGTTTGTGGCAAGACACGACATGATTGTGTGAGAAATGAAGATGTATTGCAGATGTGTGATGTGAAGCAAAATGTTGTTAGCAAGATGGAGACCAATATGCTTCAGTGGTTTGGCCATGTTGACAGAATGAGTGATGAAATGCTTACTGAGAAAATCTTTTCAGCCCAAGTGGCAGGAAGGAAAGGCAGAGGAAGGCCAAGGAAGACATGGGTGGATCAGATTCAGGAGTGTCTGCATGAGAAAAAGATTATGAGTATGAAGTATAAAAGATCTTGTGTATGGCGTGTAATGGATATTAGTGAAGCACGAGTTGTATGTCAAGATCGCTGTAAATGGAGAAGTTTGATACGACAACAATAAGTAAAAATATCTGGTAGTTTGTATTTCTTTTTGGAGCTAACCTCTGAATCTCAGAGAACAGCTTAGTGATATGTATGTATGTAAAATTAATGTTCCAAAAAGTTATTGCATACACACATCCAGGGAAAATGTGACTCTACATGGAATGAAAGAGAGTGACAGAAAGTGAAGTCCCAATTTTGAACTTTTAATTTCTTTTTGTGAACAAAAGGATGATAAGCAAGAAGTGATTAAGCAATGGGATACCATGCATTTTCAGAGAAACTAAACTTTAAAAAATGAGCTGTTGAAGATGGCTTGTGACATCACAGTTCCGTTTAAAGTCACAGGTGTCCATTCTCGATATCGTTACTTTTTGCCCCAAGTTGGAAAACAAAATAGCCGCCCCCTTTCTTGAATCTATAAATAACTCACACCCACTTATTTACTGAGGAAAGGACTGTTTTTCACCATGCACAAGTTGGTAGATTTGAAAATGCATTTGATAATAAACAATCTTGAGTGTTTTTATAAATAAAATTTAAAAAAATCATTTTGTAAGATTTGCCAGCCCCAAGGTAAAAAAAAATAATTGTAAATATCATCATCATCATCATTGTCAACCATTATCAATCCACTGCTGGACGAAGGTCTCCCCAAGTTTCCTCCACAACGGTCTGTCTTGTGCCAGTCTCCTCCATGTCACTCCCGCATATTTACGAATTTCATCCACCCATCTCCCATGTGGTCTTTTTCTGGGTCTTTTCCTGTCCCTTGGAATCCAATCTAAAATTTCGGCTGTCCATCTATGGTCTGTCCTTCTGGCAGTATGTCCAGCCCATTGCCATTTCAGGGATTTAACTCTGATCATGATGTCTTCCACTCTCGTCATTTTCGGATCCACGAGTTCCTCTTCTTATCTCTCCTGGTTATACCAAGCATGCACCTCTCCATGCTTCTTTGAGTTGTCTGCAGCCTTTGTATGTCTCTTTTAGTTAAGGTCCACGTCTCTGCACCATACGTAAGCACTGGAAGGATGCATTGATCAAACACTTTTCTTTTAAGACATAATGGCATATTGCTCTTGAAAATTATGCTGTTTCTTCCAAAAGCTCTCCAGGCAAGTTTTGTACGCCGATTAATTTCTTCATCAATGTGACCCTCACTTGATATCTGCTGTCCAAGATAAACATACGTATCTGTTATCTCCAGTTTTTCTCCATCAATCGATAAATCTTCATTTCTTGTGAAAGCATTGAACATCACTTTTGTCTTCTGAAAGTTCATTTTTAATCCCACTTCTTTACTCTTGTCAGCAAGTTCCTGGATCATACTCTGCAGCTCTGATGGGGTAGTTGCAAAAATGACTACGTCATCAGCAAAACGAAGGTGGGTTAGATAATCTCCATTAATCTTTATCCCTTTGTTTTCCCAGTTCAGTGATTGAAAGACATTTTCCAATATGGAATTAAAGAGCTTCGGAGATATGGTGTCACCTTGTCTCACTCCCTTTCCAATTTTTATGTGTGTTGCATTTTCAAACAGCCGAATCTTTGCACTTGCATTTTCATAGATGTTATTAATAATATTAATGTATGCATCTTCAATACCGCAGGATTTCAGAGCCGTGGTAACTGCTGATGGTTTCACCGAATCAAAGGCTTTTTCATAATCGATAAAAGCCATGCACAATGGAAGTTCATATTCCCTCGCTCTTTCAATTAGTTCTCTCAGTACGTGGATATGATCTATTGTGCTGTAGCCACTCCTGAATCCAGCTTGTTCTCTCGGTTGAGCCATGTCCAGTGTTACCTTCAAGCGGTGTGAAAGAACTTTAGTGAAGATTTTATAAACCACTGATAGGAGGCTGATAGGTCTGTAGTTCCTGAGATCCTCAATGTCACCTTTTTTATGTAGCAGGATCATTGTAGCATTGTTCCAATCCTCAGGAATCTTCCCTTCATTAAGGCATCGAGTGAAAATTTGGGCGAGTACTGTTTCAATTTCTCCACTTGCTTCTTGTATGATGTCTATAGTAATTCCATCTTCTCCTGGAGCTTTCCCCCGCTTCATGTTCTTGATTGCATGAGCAACTTCTGCTGGGAGGACTGGAAGAACTCTGGTACCTTTCATGATGTCTGGAGTACATGTATCATCCCTTTCATATAGTTTGGAGTAGAAATCTTTCACTCTTGTCAAAATTTCGCCTCTATTTCTTGTTATAGAACCATCTTCTTTTCTCAGAGCCATAATCTGTTTTCTTCCCTTACTGAGATGTCCCTTTGCTATCTTTAGGCTTTGGTTGTTTTCAATTGCTTTCCTCACTAGCTCACAGTTGAATTTCCTTACGTCTTCAGTGATACTTTTTCGTGCTGTCTTGCATAGCTCTATATATTCCACTTTGGAAGTCACATCTTCTTTAGTTGTCCTCATCTCTCTTCTTTTTTGCATCAACATTTTGGTTTTTCCTGATAATTTGTTTACATGCAACTTGTTCTTAGACCCAGCTAATTTTGTTGCTGTTTCCATAAGAGCTTTGGTTACTTTTCTGTTAACTTCAGAAATATCCACTTCTTCCGATGTTAGGCCTTCTAAAGCAGAGAATCTGTTCTTCAGTTCCAACTTGAAAGTATTATGGTGTTTTTTAAGGTTGGTTATGTCAATACATTTTGTTTGTCTTATGAGCTTGCCACGTTCCAGTTTAGTGTTGAGGTGCATCTTACATCTCACCAATCTATGGTCACTACCTGTGTTGAACTTGTTTAGCACACTGCAGTCTTCGATGACGAATTTTTTGTTACACATAATAAAATCAATTTCACTTGTCGTCCCAATTGGATGTCTCCATGTCCATTTCCTGTGTGGCTTTTTCTTGAAAAAGGAATTCAAGATGAAAAATCCTTCTGCCTCTGCAAACTCAACGAGAGTATTTCCACGCTGGTTTCTGTTGCCGTGACCGAATTTACCTACTGAAGTTTCATTCTGTTGCCGGTGCCCTATTTTTGCATTGAAATCTCCCATAATTATCTTCAAGTGCTGCTTAACTTTATTATTTAGATGACGAATTTCCTCATAAAATTCTTCAATTTCTTCTTCAGGATGACTTGTGGTGGGTGCATAAGTTTGAATAATCTGAGCCTGGTATCTTCTCGATAGTTGGATAACGAGTCGTGCAGCTCTGTCAGAGGAACTTTCAACTTCTACCACTTTATCCTTCAGTTTCTTGTTTATTATAAATCCAACACCACTAGTTCTGCCAGTATCTGTCCCACGATAATAGAAGAGATGTCCACTTTTCAGTTCAATGAGATCTTCTCCTTTTCTCCTTACCTCACTCAGCCCGACGATGTCCCACTTGATCCTTTGTAGTTCCTCTTCCAATTCAAGAAGCCTTGAATCAGAAGATAGGGAGCGTCCGTTGTAGGTAGCCAAGGTCAGCATCAAATGGCAGCCTAGTCCGGTCCTCCGGGGATTCTTAGCACCCTCTAAAATGTAAGGTCAGGTGATGCGTAACATCACAGCCTCTCCTTGACAAATGTCAACCCCGCCTTCTCGTGGTGCATCCTGTTCCCACTAAAGGGGCTCTGACGACCGCAAATAGCGGTATAACTATACCATCGGGATCAGAGGAAATGCTATCCCACACTCACCAACCCGCTTGGCCAGCGTGGTGAGTTATGGCCAAACACCTCCAAAATGACTCTACAACTTAAATCTTGGCCCTCAGTCTCCGGCAGCTGGAATGTACCTGGCCAAGGCAGCGGCCAGTGCGACATTGTAAATATAAATGTATGTATATATTCATCCCCTATGTGGAATTCCTTTGTTCACACCATTTTCCTGCACATTGGACGAAATCAACACGTTTAAGGCAGTTGCTGTCAGATACAGGCAATTAGTCGCATTACAATCGGCTTATTACATAAGTATTTGAAGTGTATTGTACCTACCTTGTGTGGCAATGGGAGTATCTTGAGGGCATGTTAAAGAGTGAAACACAAGCTTGAGGGTGTGTGCAGGTAGCCCCACGTAGGTGAGTATTATTCGAGAAATCTGATTAAAGGGGCAGGGGAGCTTTTCTGAAGTTTTAAGAGAGAAGAGTCACTTTGGATGTGGAAGGGACATCAACGAGTTGTTATGTTTTGAGATAGGTCAGGGCATGAAAATTAGAGAGAACGAGATGTTTTTGACAGTGTGGTTAGTTTTGGTGTCAGAGTATGAAAAAATGGAATCTGTCTAGGGTACATATAGCAGTATACACTATATTGACAAAAGTTACTGGACACCTCTTCAAAAGCAAATGAATGGATTACCTGCATTGTTAAGATAAGTGATACAGCTGCAAACAGTATAAAAACAAGCCTGCAGCTGACCACGATCCTATCGCACTGTGAGGCTGAGTGAACATGTTGCTGCGGGAGAGAACTGACTTTGAGAAAGGAAAGATTGTTGGGTGTTATATTAGTGGGATGTCCATAAGAGAAATCGAGAGGCGTTTAAACATACCCAAGTCAACTGTTTTGGATGAACTGAATAAGTGGAAGACACATGGCATGCCTGAAGCAGCAAAACGTACCGGCAGACCAAAGAAAATCAGTGATAGAGAACATTGAAGCCTCAGGAGAGTCGTTACAGCTAATCGATGGAGTACTGCACAAGACCTCAGTATACAGGTGAATAAAAATGCTGGAACCTTGCTATGTACATATACCATTCGCAGATAACTTCATTCCATGGGTTACCATGGTCGTGCACCTGCTCATAAGCATTTCATCTCCACTCAGAATGCAACTCATTGTTTAGCATGGCGTAAAAAGATCATTTATTGTGGATTGTCGATCAATGGAAACGGGTCCTATGAACTGATGAATCCAGATGCATGATCCATTAGTCTGATGGTCGTGTGCGGGTATGGTGGCAGCCGGAGGAACTCTGCCACAATGAACTGTTCCTACAGTCAAGTTTGGAGCTGGCATTGTACTCATATGGGGGTGTTTTTCGTGGTATGGTTCTGGCCCATTGGTTATCGTGGACAAACCTGTTAACCAGCATATCTACCACGATATTCTGGACAATTATGCCCTACCAACTCTGTGGCAATACTATGGAACCGAGCCTTGTTGGTACCAGCAGGATAATACACAGAGCTATAAAGCAAGGGCTTGTACGGTGTGGTTTGATGATAATTCTGTATCAGATGTGGACTGGCTAGCACAGAGCCCTGATTTTAATCCCATAGAGCACCTATGGGATAAATTAGAGTGTCGCATAAGAAGTTTAGAACTAAGGCCTACTACTAAGCAACAGTTGGCGGCAGCATTATATGTACTTAATGGAAGCGCACACCTATCGCTGTGTTCCAAAACCTTGTCAAGAGCATGTTTCAAAGAGTCAGTGCATGCATTAAGGCCAAAGGTGAACCGACACTGTACTAATGTATGTCAATAAATGCTATGTTGTGTTTCTCTTCTAGGTGTCGAGTGACTTTTGTCAATATAGTGTATATGGAGACCAAGTCAATGGAACATTCTATTAACTAGCCCTTTGAGAGTTCCAAGCCACATAGTTTTAGTGAAATAAACTTTGTTATTGTTAAAAAAGGGCATGAATTCTATTTTTCTTCGAGTGCATGATTCTATGGAACAAACCCAAACAAAATTATGTGACAGCTCTTGCTGAATCGTGACTATGTTGAGAAAAAGCTAGAAAGAAGCGAGGGTTATTACATATTTAGTAATGAAATAATAATTTGGCTGGCAACCAGTCCATGCAGACAGGCAAATTCTCAAGCGTGGCAACTAAAGTAACTTTTTCTACTGGACTTTGTTTTATCCAGTCGCCACAGGGAACAAGTGGTGACCGCTAAATTTAATCTTTACTGCAGGCTACACGATAAATGGAACTGTGGTGTTATACTTGGTGCATTATTCTAGGAATCAAACTATGATACCAGTGCCTATCCTTTGTGAACTGTTGAAAAATATTTGGCATAAGTTTCACTCATCTGGTTTTCATTATTTAAATTTCTTTTGCAACATACATGAGTAAAGTTAGCAAAGAACACTAATTAAAAAGATGCTGTGTGACAGTTGCTAAAACCTTTCATGTTTCCTAACATAAACTGGTACAATGACTGACTTCTGTAGTCCCAAGATAAAGAAACTCAATTAGTTTCCAATTCCATCTTTAAAATGCTATGTAACATCTTTGAGTTCAATATTTTTGGTAATTCATTACCAGAAATCACACTTCTCTTCCACATTATTCAGTCTATCACTCTAATACTACTTAGTATCGTAGCCAGGTAACAATTAACCCTAAGAGTAGATGCCACTAAGAAGTAATAAATTTCTGTTTAAAAACTTTTGAAATCTCAATTTCCTTAATCACATTTTTTAGAGAACTTTCCAGTACAACGAAGTCGATTGCACTTTTTTCTCAGCAAAAACTCTGGCAAGTAAACATGTTAGATACAAAATTAGCATTCGTTTGCCATACTTTTAGAAAATGCCACTATTTCACATCATGCTTTTTTCACTATGACAAGCCTTCCAGTAGAATATCACTGCTCCAAAATGAGAAGTTCTCTTTTGTAAGATTTCTCCATTTACATTCTACATTTTTTGTAGCAATAGTAACCCGTTTTGTAAACTTTACCCCATAAAAGTTCAAATTTACATGCAGTTTAAAAGGAATGAAAGCAATAAAAATTCATTGAAAATTATCAAGATCGTGTCTTAAAGAGTATTCCCCACTGTCATTGTTGAGACATTTTGTCTACCTTGTGTAGACATGCACAATCATTACAGCATATACTGAGTGTGCCTCCCTCGGGGTTCTTGGCTGAAGAAGAGGCTTGCTCTTGTTGTCTGTCTTAGTTCTAAGATATCTCTTTCATGAATGTATGTAGCTTTCCAGTCAACTGTTGACCAAGGCACCATCTGTTGTTTATATCACATTCATTTTATTCTTTTGTTTTCACAGTATGGTATACATATTGTAACTTTTACAGCAGTTTAATGATTTGGTTTTAGCATACTCTGTTTCTGCATATCCTATTTCATTTTTACTTACAAATATATACTGAGATGCCAGATTGTTATGTATACTTGTTGTCATGTATAAATGGCTCACTAACACATGCGTACCCTATTGTGTGCTGAGGGAACCAGGCAGACCAGCTCACTGAGCATCAGCTAGCATTCTACCGAGGGTCAGAATGGGCAAAACAACTGATCTCTATGCAACTTTAAACATGGCATGATAGTTGGCACCAGGTGTGTCAGTTCAAGCAACTCTCCCAAATGGCAATTCTTCTTTGGGCACAACCATAGCAAAGATTTACTATGAATGATATATGGAAAAAAGTTCCATCACTTGGTGATCCTGTAGACAAAAAGTGCTGGTGGGTCAAAGAAAAGAAATTGGAGATAATCGTGCAAACAAACAGACAGATGGGTTCTAACCAGGCAAATTACTTCAGAATTCAACACTGGTAGGCTCACGGTCATTTCCTAATGGACCACATATTGGACCATGTTAAGAATGGACTAGAACAGTGGACAACTATGTTACCAGTCTCCTTTGACACCCCTGATGCACCAGCTCTATCCATCCACCAGATCACCAATTGCTTAAAGTGTTTTGGGTGTCACACCATTCATGGTAAATTCATGCTATGGTAAAAGTATCAAGTCATGCCATAAGGACATCATAGAGCAAGAATTAAACTGACATACCTTATTAGTGTCAGAGGCATCCACATTATTTAAAGATGTGACACATCTAAGGGGCATTTCAGCAATGTAGTATATTGTCCACCATTTTACTATCATCATAATCCATTACTGAAAACTAATAATTTAATGATAGTAAATGGTGTATTGTCCACCATTTTACTATCATTATAACCCATTGTTGAAAACTAATAATTTAACCCTAACTCAAAATTAAAAAGAACATCAATATTAAAAGCTACTTCATCACTAATTAAAATATGATTAAAATACCAACTAATTACACATTAAAAGAAATTTATATGCATAATTACAGAATATATTATGTATACAGTATAAGTACACAATTTCAAATTAAAGTTTCTTTTAATCCTAGTTGTAAATGAATTTATGGCACCTCTATTCATAGTGTACTGTGGAATTAACTTTTTTACGGGTCTTACAGAGGTTATTATTCATAAAAGTTGGTGGTCAAATTTTTGAACTGAAGCCTAGTTCGTCATCAGGACTACGTCACTGGAGTAGTTGCTGCCACTCAGTTGGAAGAGTTCAACCGCAATTATCGTTAATTGTGGTACTTCTTCTTCTTGCTATTTCGATCCCTTCTTCTAGTTTCCTCTTTACTAATCTTGACTGGTGGGCGATTATTCTTATTGAGTCCCGATTTATGGAGTGTCCACTTGCTTGTATATGTCTGTCTAGCCCTGTTTTGTTACTAATGTTCCCAATAGCTGCTTGGTGTTCTTTCATTCGGACCTTAATACTTCTCCCTGTTTCTCCTATATAACTGAGTCCGCAGTTACAGTCGATGCAATATATTACTCCTTCTTGCAATTGGATGTCCACTTCTTTCTGCTTTAAAGCTGGCAGGAATTTCTTTAATTTGTTATTTAGATCTGGAGCAAGCCTAATATTATATTTTGCTCCGATCCTCTTCAGTTTTTCGAAAAGTCCCTTGTGGTACGTAATTTTGCTGGTGAATTTGAAGTTGTTTATTTCCTGCTTCTTTTTTGGCACTTGTCTAAATATTTTCTCAACATATGGGGAGAGGTAATTGTTTTCTGCCAATATTTATTTTAATTCTTCTTTGTGAAGATCTTTTTGAACATCTGAAGAGACCAGGACTTCAATTTTTTCCAAAAATTGTCTCGCCGTATTCGATTTAATATAATCAGGGTGGAATGAGCAGAAGTCTAACATCTTCTCTCTGTTGGTGGGTTTTCTAAAAAGCTGAGTGAATATTCACATACTTTCAAATAATTTTTAAAGTCCTACTAATATATGTTATTGTCAAGGTTTTTTCATTTATTTCTTATGTAATTTATTTCGTGTTGATAAATATTATCTCTAAATATTAAAATTTTTTTAAATTGTATTTTTCGAAGATTTTTGTAATATTCAAAGCCGTTTCAGCACCGGAAAATATTGTGCTATAAAATTGAAAATTTTCAGGGTGAATTAACGCTAACATAGACCACTTTTCCGCATACAGTCTTCCTGAGTTTCTAAAAAAAAAAATTTAACCCCCTGTTTCGGTCCACCCTATTCTAACCTCCTTAGCAGACATGACGTTCGAAATGCACCGGAAAATATTGTGCTACCGAATTGAACATTTTCAGGGTGAATAAACGCTAACGTAGACCACTTTTCCGCATACAGACTTCTTGAGTTCCGAAAAAAAAAATTTAACCCCGTTTCGGTCCACCCTATTCTAACCTCCTTAGCAGACATGATATTCGAAATGCAAAATTCTTCTCAGGCGTTGTGCAGGTCTCTTCACAACCCGACCTATGATACATGACCTATAGCAAAGGCTCACGTGATAGATATGACCTGTTCATCGGAAACATAGGGTTGTATTATGCATGACTTGATGATACTTTTAAATAGTATGGTGTGTTTACGTGCAATTCACAAAAGATATACTATTAAAAATCACCAATCACTTACCCTAAAGATCTTGGTAATTTCCATCCACAAACACTTCAAAGCACGTCAATTATTGTAATGTTGCTGGCCTTCAAAGGTTTACAGACACCCTGCCTATGATTCCTTCTTCCGGGGATGAAACGTTGTATTATTATTTATTTTTTTATTTGCTAGACAAACAACGCTGAGTTTTTTTTTAGCTATGTGAGATGTAACCATAGTTTGTCAATGCCTTAAAAACCACACAAGCATACTACTCATTCATACATTCAATTAAAAAACTATGTACATATTTACATTACGCTACATTCCCAGGTGGTTAAACCTTTGTCAACTGTGAGTAACGAAATGTTCCATCTGATTAGAACGGGTTTTGAAACAGATGGAGCATTTTGTTACTCACAGTTGACAAAGGTTTAACCACCTGGGAATGTAGCGTAATGTAAATATGTACATAGTTTTTTAATTGAATGTATGAATGAGTAGTATGCTTGTGTGGTTTTTAAGGCATTGACGAGCTATGGTTACATCTCATATAGCTAAAAAAATCAGCATTGTTTGTCTAGCAAATAAAAAATAATAATACGACGTTTCATCCCCGGAAGAAGGAATCGTAGGCAGGGTGTCTGTAAACCTTTGAAGGCCAGCAACATTACGATAATTGACGTGCTTGAAGTGTTTGTGGATGGAAATTACCAAGATCTTTAGGGTAAGTAATTGGTGATTTTTAATAGTATATCTTTAATTTTATAATTTTTGGGAGATTTAATTATTTCATTGAAAATGCTTTCACCACATTTTAACAAATTCAATTTTTTCTCAAAAACTGCAATCAATTCACAAAATGGGTTCAAACAAAAAGCCTACTTCACGGGCACCAGTTTAACAAACAAGTGTGTGTGTGTGTGTGTGTGTGTGTGTGTGTGTGTGTCGTGAAATGTTATTATTTATTAATTAATCATGGAAATAATTTGTCAAAACCAAAACTGCAACAGGTAAGAACATTTTCACAACTTTTGAATGGAACAAACTGTCCAAATACAATCCCGAAAATGTGAAATGCTAAATTACTGTTGTTTTCAGAGTTGACATGCTCATTACTCCTACACAGCTGTCTAAACCATCAGCTGATGAGGTCCCTAGTACAACATAATTGCTGCAGGAAATAGTAAGAGTACAATGTGTATCACGTAGAACATCCTTTAAAGGAGGGAGTTGAAAATTTAATGCATAAATGGGTTTTTTTACAAATTTTGAAAATATTTATTATTGTTTATACTTTTTAGGTGTTATTTTTAAAAATTCAAAAGCATTTAAGGAAAATGCTGTTTAAATTTTGAATAAAATAAAATCTTTCTTTTTTTTCCTTATCAGAAAAAAGCTAGTTTGTCTATCGCAACTAAATACTAAAACGACAGAAAACAACAGTTTGTGAATGAAGATTTGAGACCCAAAAACCTCTGTTTAGGCTTAACTTCAATCTACTTTAGTCTGCACAAATAAAAGTCTATTCTTTAAGCTTTCCAATAAGCTCTATCTGACCACCCTGCTAATTCAAATAAAAATTCTGCAGGTTCCAGAAAATAAGTCTGAAATGGCATTTTTTGCTTGTCCGTGTAGCAAACAAAAGGCTATATATCTGAGGAGCAAAATTGTTTTAAGTCATAAAAAAAATTGTTTTGGGGTTCAGTAGATTGGTACATACCACCTACTAAATTTCATCAAAATCAAAAATGGTGTACAAAATTGTTTCTTCAAATTTGTTGATTTAAATGGAATGGCCCTACTGTAAGAAGATAAGTGTGCCCTTTAAATTTCTGGTCCTCCTGGATAATGCACCTATGCACCCCTCAAGTACTGCTGCTGTTCATGAGAGCATTATGTTTCTGCTGCCAAACACATCTCTAATTTCTGGATCAGGGTGTCATTGCAACTTTCAAAAGTTATCTCTGGAGGACGCTTGTTCAAATGGTTCAAAATAACAATGATGAAGATCAACTTCCTGTGAAAGATTTTTGGAAGAAAAGCACATCAAAAAAATGATTGACAATATTAGAGATGTATGGGCAAAAGTTCTTCCTGCATGAAAAGATCACGGGAAAAGATTTAGGTAACTGTGTACTTTAGCGTTGTAAATTATTTCGTCGGAAAATTGTAACTTGTGGGAAAAATGCGACGTACAATTTTTAAAGCATACAAAATAATGGGGAAAGGTGCAAAAATATAGTATTTTTAGATAAAAGGAAATAATTTTTCCTAAGTATCAACCTGCGAGTACGATGGTTTGCAGCAGTTGGTGCGGGAGGCTAAAGCGATGCTAAAGGCCACGACGTGAAGTGTCCGTGCGTCGGAAGGGAGCAACAGTTGGTACTTCGTAGTGAATGCGCCGAAGAATACAAGAGTGGGGTGTATGTCTAAGAGGAGTGTGATGCGTCGTGTAATCATGTGCAAGAAGAAGTAGTTCAGAAATGTTTCATTAATTATTAATAAAGAAATGATCTAAATGTTTTTCTTTTTATTGTAAAAATGTCTGGGAATGTAAATAAATGAAGGAATCATCATCATTATCATTGTCAACCATTATCAATCCATTGCTGGACAAAGGTCTCCTCAAGTTTCCTCTACAACGGTCTGTCTTGTGCCAGTCTCCTCCATGTCACTCCCGCATACTTTCGAATTTCATCCACTCATCTCCCACGTGGTCTTCTTCTGGGTCTTTTAATGTCCCTTGGAATCCAATCTAAAATTTTGGCTGTCCATCGATGATCTGTCCTTCTGGCAGTATGTCCAGCCCATTGCCATTTCAGGGATTTAACTCTGGTCATGATGTCTTCCACTCTTGTCATTTTTCGGATCCACGAGTTCCTCTTCTTATCTCTCCTGGTTACACCAAGCATGCACCACTCCATGCTTCTTTCAGTTGTCTGCAGCCTTTGTATGTCTCTTTTAGTTACGGTCCACGTCTCTGCACCATACGTAAGCACTGGAAGGATGCATTGATCAAACACTTTTCCTTTAAGACATAATGGCATATTGCTCTTGAAAATTATGCTGTTTCTTCCAAAAGCTCTCAAGGCAAGTTTTGTACGCCGATTAATTTCTTCATCAATGTGACCCTCACTTGATATCTGCTGTCCAAGATAAACGTAAGTGTCTGTTATCTCCAGCTTTTCTCCACCAATCCATAAATCTTCATTTCTTGTAAAAGCATTGAACATCACTTTTGTCTTCTGAAAGTTCATTTTTAATCCCACTTCTTTACTCTTGTCAGCAAGTTCCTGGACCATACTCTGCAGCTCTGATGGTGTAGTTGCAAAAATGACTATGTCATCAGCAAAACGAAGGTGGGTTAGATAATCTCCATTAATCTTTATCCCTTTGTTTTCCCAGTTCGGTGATTGAAATACATTTTCCAATGTGGAATTAAAGAGCTTCGGAGATATGGTGTCACCTTGTCTCACTCCCTTTCCAATTTTTATGTGTGTTGTATTTTCAAAGAGCCGAATCTTTGCACTTGCATTTGCATAGATGTTATTAATAATATCAATGTATGCATCTTCAATACCGCAGGATTTCAGTGCCATTGTAACTGCTGATGGTTTCACTGAATCAAAGGCTTTTTCATAATCGATAAAAGCCATGCACAATGGAAGTTCATATTTCCTCGCTCTTTCAATTAGTTCTCTCAGTACGTGGATATGATCTATTGTGCTGCAGCCACTCCTGAATCCAGCTTGCTCTATTGGTTGAGCCATGTCTAGTGTTACCTTCAAACGGTATGAAAGAACTTTAGTGAAGATTTTATAAACCACTGATAGGAGGCTGATAGGTCTGTAGTTCCTGAGATCCTCAATGTCACCTTTTTTATGTAGCAGGATCATTGTAGCGTTGTTCCAATCCTCAGGAATCTTCCCTTCATTAAGGCATCGCGTAAAAATTTGGGCGAGTACTGTTTAGATTTCTCCACTTGCTTCTTGTATGATGTCTACAGTAATTCCATCTTCTCCTGGAGCTTTTCCCCACTTCATGTTCTTGATTGCATGTGCAACTTATGCTGGGAGGACTGGAAGAACTCTGGTACTGGTACCTTTCATGATGTCTGGAGTACATGTATCATCCCTTTCATATAATTTGGAGTAGAAATCTTTCACTCTTGTCTAAATTTCACCTCTATTTCTTGTTACACAACCATCTTCTTTTCTCAGTGCCATAATCTGTTTTCTTCTCTTACTGAGATGTCCCTTTGCTCTCTTTAGGCTTTGGTTGTTTTCAATTGCTTTTCTTCCTAGTTCACAGTTGAATTTCCTTACGTCTTCAGTGATACTTTTTCGTACTGTCTTGCATAGCTCTATATATTCCACTTTGGAAGTCACATCTTCTTTAGTTGTCCTCATCTCTCTTCTTTTTGCATTAACATTTTGGTTTTTCCTGATAATTTGTTTACATGCAACTTGTTCTTAGACCCAGCTAATGTTGTTGCTGTTTCCATAAGAGCTTTGGTTACTTTTTTGTTAACATCAGAAATATCCACTTCCTCCGATGTTAGGCCTTCTAAAGCAGAAAATCTGTTCTTCAGTTCCAACTTGAAGGTATTATGGTGTTTTTTAAGGTTGGTTATGTCAATACATTTTGTTTGTCTTATGAGCTTGCCAAGTTCAAGTTTAGTGTTGAGGCGCATCTTACATCTCACCAGTCTATGGTCACTACCTGTGTTGAACTTGTTTAGTACACTGCAGTCTTCTATGACGAATTTTATGTTACACATAATAAAATCAATTTCACTTGTCGTCCCATTTGGATGTCTCCATGTCCATTTCCTGTGTGGCTTTTTCTTGAAAAAGGAGTTCATGATGAAAAACCCTTCTGCCTCTGCAAACTCTACAAGAGTATTTCCACGCTGGTTTCTGTTGCCGTGACCAAATTTACCAGAGTATTTCCACGCTGGTTTCTGTTTCCGTGACTGAATTTACCTACTGAAGCTTCATTCTGTTGCCGTTGCCCTATTTTTGCATTGAAATCCCCCATAATTATCTTCAAGTGCTGCTTACCTTTATTATTTAGATCACGAATTTCCTCATAAAATTCTTCAACTTCTTCTTCAGGATGACTTGTGGTGGCTGCATAAGTTTGAATAATCTGAGCCTGGTATCTTCTCAAGAGTTGGATAACGAGTCGTGCAGCTCTGTCAGAGGAACTTTCAACTTCTACAACTTTATCCTTCAGTTTCTTGTTTATTATAAATCCAACACCACTAGTTCTGCCAGTATCTGTCCCACGATAGTAGAAGAGATGTCCACTTTTCAGTTCAATGAGATCTTTTCCTTTTCTCCTTACCTTACTTAGCCTGACGATGTCCCACTTGATCCTTTGTAGTTCCACTTCCAATTCAAGAAGCCTTGAATCAGAAGATAGGGAGCGTCCGTTATACGTAGCCAAGGTCAGCATCAGATGGCAGCCTAGTCCGGTCCTCCGGGGATCCTTAGCACCCTCTGCCTTCATGTCGCACTGGCCGTTGCCTTGGCCAGGTACATTCCAGCTGCCGGAGACTGAGGGCCAAGATTTAAGTTGTGAAGTCATTTTGGAGGGGTTTGGCCATAACTCACCATGCTGGCCAAGCGGGTTGGTGAGTGTGGGGTAGCATTTCCTCTAATTTCGATGGTATAGTTATACTGCTATTGGCTGTCGTCAGAGCCCCTTTAGTGGGAACAGGATGCACTACGAGAAGGCGGAGTTGACATTTGTCAAGGAGAGGCTGTGATGTTACGCATCACCTGACCTTACATCCCTATACACATACAATACATTATCTCAGTTGCAGTTAAGATTCAATTTCTATTTACATAAGGAAAAATGCCTGAAAAAACAAAATTAGGAGCTTAGCATCATAACTACAAATTATTCAAACTGAGGAAAGCTGCTAGATTTTATTGATTTCCTTTCTCATCAAAGGTATGAAGTCATGCAAAATGTCCAACAGGAGTTGGAGCATACACTTTTAGAAGTACATTTTTTAAGGGCACTAGACACTTGTCTGTTTTCTTGCCACATTCTTCTGGCCACCAAAAACCTTCTGTGAATTTGGAGAATTCAAAAACATTTCTGTGAATTTGGAGAAAGTCCTGGTCCATGAAGGTGCATGAAAGATACTGTTATGTCCTCGAATTCTTTAGATATGTTTGTAATCTGTCCCATCCATCCACCAGTTATCATCATAAATGCATCCTATAAATTCTCCTATTTGAAAATCATTCACAGAAAATGGGTTCTTTTTTTTTTTTTTTTTTTTTTTTTTTTTGGCTTGAAAATTGCACTGCTTCATGTGTTCATGTGGGTGCCTAACTGTTCTGGCCATTGATGATATATTTCCTTGTACTAACCAAGAATGCTGTGACTGTATTCCAACAACAGAATTTACTGTATCCCACTCTTCTACTTTGCTGGTTCGATATGACTGAACTTCATAAGTTGTGAGGAGTAGAAGTTTAGTCTTTTGGATCAAGGGGGAGACAGTTTCAACAAATGAAGATGCATCTCTTATAGCTTGTGAAGCTTCTTTCTGCAAGTTGAATTTAGTAGCAAAATGTTTGCACAGGCCACCCAGACCATCACATGCACTCTTGCATTGGTCTGTGGCTGAGAAGATCCACTTCCTTGTTACATTTGGGTCCTCTTTCATAAGTTCATAGAACTGATATTGGTTTTTGAAGTGAAGTGCCCGGTTGCTCCATCTGAGATGTAAACAATTGTTTTAAATTCTTTCAAAGGACAAGTCTTGGCAATTTCACTTTTTATTAGCAGAATGGCACACAGAGCATGTGCTGTGTCATGGCTTATATCATTGCATGCTACCACAAAAGACTTAGTCTCATTTGGAAAGTATGCAATGCATGTAAAGAGTGAGATCTGGACATTGTTTGCCAGTATTGACTTTGCACTTCATCAGGTAGAATTACAGATGAGTTCTGAGCAAAGTCAAAGTGCAACATCAACACTGGACTATGTACTGCAGACTGTTGAACCTCTGCTATCCCATTTCTCTGGATCCGCTCACTATAAATTACGGAATCTCGATATCCCCCACCTTCAGTAGCTCTTATTTTCATTGACTCCCCCAATGACTCTCAAGCAGCCTTAATAGGTGTTTCACAGTACTCCATAAAAATTGCACCGGGCAGTACCATTTTCAGTGCCACAGCTTTGGAAAATCAAACTTTGAAATCATATCAGCTGCGTTTAGCCCAAAAATTACCGCAAATCGCAGTTTACCAATGAGTCAAAAACTGCCTACATTTCATAAAATCATTCACCACCATTTTCACTGTTACTAATTTTTTCTCGCCATTTTTGGATTTAGTCACATTTGGCGACTTGGTGAATGCTTAGTGCGAGCTGTGCCGGGTATTGTGTTCACCTGCTATTAAAAATTTACCAAATAATGTTTAGAGTTCTCATTTTTTCACTGAATTCAAAAATTGGAAGAAAAAAGAAACTGAAAAAAAGTGTCATTTTCAAAAATATGTAAGAAATTTTCAAGGCAAAAATCCAGGGCTAAACTTCCATGTTCGGCCCGCAGCTAGTTCCAAAAGCAATAATAGATGGTGCCACGGTAGCACTTCACCTATCCTCCGCTCTTCTCGCACGTGAAATGCATTCAGCCATCTTATGACTCTGTGTCTATGCGTCTTGTCTTTTAGGACAATTCATGTGTCGGAAGAAGAATGATGAGTACTCTTCCCGCACACTTGGTATGTGATTTTTTATGCTGAGATTCCTATTGATAGAGTGATGATTCTGACGTATTGTTTCGCCAAAGGATTGTCTTACGATGAGGCGATTGAAGAAACCTCACATGGCCACATCCACTGAGACAGTTAGTGACTGGTATTCGTATTGCAGACTAGTCTCACAGTTTATGGTAGCCTCGCAATGTAAATGTACTTGGCAGACCATATTCTGAAATATTTATTCCAACGGAATTGCCGTCTTTCCTCTGAACATTGCTTTGAAGTCCTGATTCCTGTGATCAGATAGTTCTTCACTGGCAGATAAAACTTTCCTTGCTTTTATTCTGCTAGCTACACAGTTTCATATTCATGAGGAAAAACAATTCTTCCGTGAAAATAAATATTTCACACATATGCCACAATCAACATTCAAAAAGGTAATTTTATGGGCCACCTTTCATCCATATTATTTACTTCCTTTGCCACTTTCACAACGTAATGAAACGCTTCAAGATGTAGCGATAACGTGTCACCATCTATCGTCGCTTCATAAAACTATTTCCTCGCCGAACGTGGAAGGTTTACCAAATCCAGTAACCTGACTCCCTCAGTAAACTACCTACCATAAAGACATTTTTTGGACAAAATTTCAGAATTTTAAAAAATGGGATTTTTGAGATATTGCAATTCAAAAATGTTGATTTTTTTAAATTTTGTATACTTAAAAAATTAATTTTATGAGTTGCATGCATCACAGGATAAAAATAAAACTACTGCTGAGACAACCCTAGTAGGGATGCAAGTTGACACACTTACCCATCTGATAAGATTTTTTCTTAAAAAAAAAAAAAATCCTAAATTTGTGAAAAATAAAATTTTTTGTTATAAATATAATTTTTTTTTGCCATCTGGCAGCATTCGTTTTACCAATTTCTGTGAATTTGGAGAAAGGCCAATTCAATAGCTTCAAGATAAAAAAATTCGGGTCTGTACCTGTTATAGTTCAGGAGCAGTGTGAGCTTAAAAATTTGACGTTTCACATGATTTTCGTCACAGGTGTACTGTTTGCCTGTTTTCAAAATGCTGTAGGTCGACCAAAAAATTTTTTTATGAAAAATCCTTTTGCAGTACTTCATATCTCTGTTAGGAGTAGCTACCATAATTTTTTCAAAAAAATTTGGAGGTGGTCAATGACACATGTTGGTCACACCTGCCTGAATTGAGATGGAAATGGTCTATGTTGTATTTAATGGAACCTGGTACATATTGTAGGTTTAATGCAAAAAATATTAATCATAAATTCTTTTGAATTTTTATGTAAACAGTGAAATTTTACCCACATAATGAATCAAGTCTGTTAAATAGGGAATTTGTGTGGATGAAGTTCAGATGGTACACCTCGCAGAAGTGGTTATTGTTAAAGCAATTTTTTTCTTTTAAGTACTGCCATTAACATTACAGGAACAAGTAGGTCAAAATGGACAGTGTATTTTGCGAAGAGTACACATGCCCCTCGTATTATGGAATTAATTGGTTCTGGAGAATCTCTGCATTTTAAAAGGAAAATTTTATCAAGTGAACTAATGTTTAATGTAGGTGTTCAAAGAAAATTTGTTTTAAAGAAATGCACATGTTCATTTTTTCTTTCAATCTGTATACTGATAGTGTAGAGTGATTCCATCTCAGCTCAGGCAGGGCATGTCAGGTGACCAAAATTTAGATTTTTTCCCAAAAATTACAATAGTTACAATTACTGGAGACATAGAATATCCTGAAAGGATTTGAATAATTAACTTAAATGTATGGTAAATCAGCTTATACAGGTGACTCGAGATCCTGATCTTTTTACTACTTTAAAGGCACCACATTGGTGGAATGATGAATTTCATTTCTGTTTAATTGGTTGAATGAACTTGCAGGCAGCATTTTTTCTCGTCCTATAGAGAGAGTTCTTTGTACGAAGCCAAAGATTGGCATTTCTGGCACTTCTGTCCCTGTTAAAGTTATTCTCATCAATAATACAATGTCATTGTTTGTATGAAATCCAGCCATTTGCTTTGTTGAAAGGTGTTTAAGTGGTTCAGGAGCAGAAAGTTCATCACATTCTTCATGTTAAGTCTTTATCTAGTTCAAGATCTACACTGGGGCACTCTACTATATAGGGCAGAAGCAACTCATCCACATTGACTCTATGCGTGTCTGGAAATTCAATGGTCCTTGCAGTGCCAACAATGTCACACCTTAAATGGAAAGCTCAAAATCAAAGTCATGAAAGGTAGGGACATAAGTCCAAACTTGGTAAATGTGTAGTTTAGTGCCCTAAATTATTTCGTTGGAAAAATTTAACTGTGTGGGAAAAGTGCTACATACAATTTTTTAAGCATGCAAAATAATGGGGAAAGGTGAAAAAATATAGTATTTTCATCTGAAAGGATTTTTTTTTTTTTCGAAGAACTTACGTTGGAGTGCGAAGGTTCGGAAGAGTACGTGCTGTAGGCCTAAGATGACGGAGCGGCGACGGCGTGAAGGTCGAGTCCGGTGAATGGAAGCATTGTTGAGAATGGCAAGTTATGTGCGGAAGAATACACAAGGAAGCGGTTCAGCAATACGTAGTCATCGAAGCAGGTTGTAAGAATACGCTGAAGGAAAGAGGTCAGTTTTATATTGCATTGTTATATTTTTTCAAGGGTAATTTTGCGAAATCGTAAGTAGATAATTGCCAAAAAGGCTTAAAATTTCATCATCCCCCACAATTCGACACGAAGCTCTGGGCCTCCCTGCCATAGTACCATTCCCAATTATAAGAAAATCGTTTATTTTTCACATATTCGTTTCACAAGGGAAAAAAAGGACGAACGATGGACGGAATAACAGCGGAACTACAAATCAGGTGCTTGAAGAAATCTCCGAAACCATAACAAAACTTAGGGTTCAGCCGGAACCAAAACTTCTTACTCAAAACTTCTGCCGCACATTATATCATTTATATTCCTTCATGTAAGGTCAGGTGATGCGTAACATCACAGCCTCTCCTTGGCAAATGTCAACCCCGCCTTCTCGTGGTGCATCCTGTTCCCACTCAAGGGGCTATGACGACCGCCAATAGCGGTATAACTATACCATCGGGATTAAAGGAAATGCTATCCCACACTCACCAACCCGCTTGGCCAGCATGGTGAGTTATGGCCAAACCCCTCCAAAATGACTCCACAACTTAAATCATGGCCCTCGGTCTCCGGCAGCTGGAATGTACCTGGCCAAGGTAGCGGCCAGTGTGGCATGAAGGCAGAGGGTGCTAAGAATCCCCGGAGGACCGGACTAGGCTGCCATCTGATGCTGACCTTGGCTACGTATAATGGACGCTCCCTATCTTCTGATTCAAGGCTTCCTGAATAGGAAGAGAAACTACAAAGGATCACGTGGGACATCATCGGGCTAAGTGTGGAAAAACCAAAATGTTGATGCAAAAAGAAGAGACGAGGACAACTAAAGAAGATGTGACTTCCAAAGTGGAATATATAGAGCTATGCAAGACAGTACGAAAAAGTATCACTGAAGACGTAAGGAAATTCAACTGTGAACTAGTGAGGAAAGCAATTGAAAACAACCAAAGCCTAAAGATAGCAAAGGGACATCTCAGTAAGAGAAGAAAACAGATTATGGCACTGAGAAAAGAAGATGGTCCTGTAACAAGAAATAGAGGAAATTTTGACAAGAGTGAAAGATTTCTACTTCAAATTATATGAAAAGGATGATGCATGTACTCCAGACATCATGAAAAATACCAGTACCAGAGTTCTTCCAGTCCTCCCAGCAGAAGTTGCGCATGCAATCAAGAACATGAAGCATGGAAAAGCTCCAGGAGAAGATAGAATTACTGTAGACATCATGCAAGAAGCAAGTGGAGAAATCGAAACAGTACTCGCCCAAATTTTCACTCAGTGCCTTAATGAAGGGAAGATTCCTGAGGATTGGAACAAAGCTACAATGATCCTGCTACATAAAAAAGGTGACATTGAGGATCTCAGGAACTACAGACCTATCAGCCTCCTATCAGTGGTTTATAAAATCTTCACTAAAGTTCTTTCACACCGTTTGAAGGTAACACTGGACATGGCTCAACCGAGAGAACAAGCTGGATTCAGGAGTGGCTACAGCCAGAGTTCGTCAAAATGCGTAATTACACGTCTAGGACACATCGAAATTTTGCCAACGCGTAAAAATATGCATCGAAATTTTGCCAACTCGTAAAAATATGCATTAAAATTTTGTCAACGCGTAAAAATATGAATCGAGAATTTTACGCTGAAATTTTTTTATTTTCAACTTTTTATTCGTATTTTGTATTTCAAACATATGATCAGCGGTATCCTTTGTTACCTCAGGCCAGATCTCACGTTGCAGACGACCATACCTGGCCGTGGTTTTCTTGGCGCGACTAGAGCTTTGGTGGCCTGACCCGCCAGCCAGTCAGGGCATGACGTCAGGGAGAGATCGTTCCTCACCTTGATGTCATCGGCTCATCGGGAGCGCAATCGCATCGCAAAACTCCTGTCATTGCTGTTACATACAGCTCATGCTCGATCAGATGAGTGAAGTACACTCGCAGTTCCGGAACGCCTTGCTTGTGGTCGTGGAGTCGTGATTTGTACTTCGTCATGACGGTGGTACGTGGTCGCGTTTTGTAGAGATTGAAACAGCTTTATCAGACACTGTAGTATCGAACGATGTGTCCATACAGCGTACTTTAGTCTTTTTTTTTTTTTTTTTCGGCTAGACTCAGTCCAATGGTGTAGAAAAAAACAGAGGAAGGAAACAATGAAATCTGCAAAAAACTAGTGGTGGAAATACGAAAGCAGCCAACGAACATGGACACTTCATTAGAAAATGAAGAATGCATTGTGTTACGTCGACGTCAAAGTTGGAAATTCATTCTTGTTCTTTACTAAAATGGTACAAAGAATTTCCAGGGATTACTTTCCATGCGCTTGTAGTGTTAACGTTATTTATGTGGGTCATTCCATGTCAAATCAACAAGGCTCACAACCCGACATTTTTTTATTTTTATGAAACTTGGTATAATTGTAGTATTCATCAATATAAACAAACATGATTTTTTTTTTCAGAATTTTTAATGCATCCGTTTTTGAGTTACTGATTTTTGAAATTTCAAATAAACCCTGAAATTTCATCATCTGAGCGAACTTTAACTGTCAATTACTCGGGTTCTAGTAGAGCTAGGGTCATGAATTATGGCTCATTTTAAAGATCTTAAATTGGGCTTTCATTTCATATGCCACATGACACTATTAAAAAAATTAATGTCAATTTTAAAATTTTAAAATTGAAATATTAAAAAACATGTGGTTTTTAAAAAATCTGAAAAAAACATATGTTTAACAAACATTATTTTTCTACATAACTGAAAGTTTCACAATGGCATCACTATGGGGTCACTATAAAAGAAATAATAACGTAGAACAATGCAACTGAAATGTGCCAGATGTACTTACCGGTTCCACCCATGACTGGAAGGGTATTCTTTATGTGGTTTGTGAAAAATGTCGTATTTGTTCTTTTAAGCATTGTGAATGTTAAAGAATGAAAATAAACATCTAAGTAATTTGAAACTGTGTCCCAAAGTAATTCATTTCATAATTCAGTATAAGGTTCTGTGTGAATATTTAAACTTACAAAATTATTTTATCTTCTATATGTATCCTGCTTTTTTTTCTTTCTTTTAAATTTTGCCACACTTGTATGCCAGTGCTTGATTTGCCTTCTTTGTTTCAGTCATTGTTAAATTATATACTCTTCTAGTAGCTGTTGTCGGATCAACTTTTAACAAAACATCAGATTTATGAACCAACAGTATATATTGAGGATATTTGTATGATGGAGATGGACCATGCGGCTCCAGGAAGCTCACTTTTACCTGTTCTATGTCCTCATTCACACCAAGTCCACATCCCAACCACCAGTGCTCTGAGAACTTACTAATCACAGAACCTACCATATTTTCAAAACAAATGTTCTCTTCCCCTTCATCTATTGCACATACCTCTTCTTTAAAATGCTCAGAAAGTGAGTAAGTTTTGACTAGTAATTTGCATTTTCCTGCAGGAATGAAACAATGGAGTTTCTGAGTACCACTTATTGTCTTAGCAGAAGCTATTCTACTTTTAAGGATAATTTCCTCCTCTTTGTAATTTTCTGTTGTTGCAAACCAAAAGTGAATGGAGGCAATATTAGCAGTGGCCCATTCAAAGAGTTGGCATGGGATCATAATTTGATTATTATAAACAAGTTGTAAACTTGCCTTTGCAGCTAATCGCTTCACAGTACCCTCTATCCCATCACATGCATTTTTCCCCATATGCTGTTGCAAAAAAATTCCATTCTGCTTTTATAGTAAAGTCAGTCTCGTGGTAACACAAGCTGAGGAAGTTTGACTCCATCCAAAAACTAAAATATCTTTTCAGGTTTTTGCGAAAAATGTGACTGCATGAAATTAATTAGGTAACGCTGAAACAGATGGACAGCTATACTATCGTGAATTAGGCAGTCGGATATAATCACAAAACTTACATGTCCTAGGTTCTGAGTTTTCTCATCTCGATAGTATATAACTATAGGATGCAAGGTTGCTTGGGCATTGTTCCAGTGAAAACCCTGAGCTGTATCTTGCAATACAAAAGAATAATTTTCAGCAAAGTCACAAATTACTATGTATTGATTTTCTGTTATTGTGTCTTTAAGATGTCTTAAGTAACTTGACTGTTGAGTTTCTATAAAAGAATGGTGAAGCAGGGCTGGAAGTTTTCCAAACAACAGGTCCAAAAACTGCTGTGTGGATTTTGATAATGTTTCAAGTACTGTCCTCTTCTTTAATTGCATCCATTGCTTGAATGTCACATTTTCTATACTATTTAGATCAAAACAATCTTCAAATCGTTGCTTGAGCTGTTCTAATCCTGGACAGTTGTTGCACTGATTGAAGTAACATGCAGGTGCAGGGTTTCCACAAATTATGTTTGCAAGGACATCTTTATAGGAGTTTATTGGCTGAACAGTGTCTCCTGTTAATTCAGGTAACTTGCATTGTGTCATCATCAGTGTAACATTCTGATGCATTGTACAAACACAAACAGAATGTGTGCCACTTGCTCCTGCAAGAATGCAGTGCTTAGGGCAAAGTTCATAGAACTTGGAGAACCCCTTCTTTTTCTCTTGAAATCTCTCTTTAAAAAGAATATACAATTCACGTAAATTACTCAGAAGCAATTTTTTTTTGTACCTGTTGACACTTATCTATTTTAATGGAAACAAAGTATTTTTTTACTGGCATTTGGAGGCTTACATCGTCACTCTCACAAAATTCTTTTATACAATTTGCTGTGTCTTTGTCTAAAGTCTTTCCTAGCTTTGGATCAGGAGAAGACATGATACCTTTTTCTTTTACAAGCTTTTTAGCCTTTCTGGCCATAAAATTTGAAACTCTAAATTCTGTTTCAATTCGTTAAAGTGACCAAGATTTAGGCAGTGTACTCAATATCTGCATTCTTATGCTTTTATTTTCTGTGGAATGAAATTTTTCTTTCAACTGTCTTACAATTTCTGGTACAGGAGATGAAATATCCTTTGGTTCCGACGCAAGACTTAACTTTAATAATTTTGCTCGAAATGCTTCTTGGGCTTTTTTATATTTCTCTTCAGGGTATTTTTTTCTTGCAGGCATTTTTTCTTGATTGGTGTTTCATCCAGACATTGTAAACTTCTGTTAAATGCTTCTATAGCATGCTCTTGTTCAGGAATTGATACTTCAATGTTTTCAGATGGAACAGCATGGCCTTCGGCTTCTTGTTCATTATAGCTGTCAGAAGGTGAAGAGGAATGTTCAGCAGCTTCAGAGTGAAATTTCTGGATTGCTTTACGACAACTGTCACAGATCTTGTCTCCAGTTTTGAGCAACTTGTTATGTAGCAATAGATTCTTGGAAACTGGTTGCAGATTTTTTTTTGTTATATTTATGGTTTGGTTTCCCAAGGGGGTTGCAACAGTAAACCACACTTGAAACTTTTGATGTGGATGGTCTGCTGGCATCCATCTTTTACTTTGCTTTTACTTTAAAACCTAGGAAAGAAACAGAATTTGTTACCCTTATGGATATATATTAACTTTTTAACTAATTATAATTAATTCATTAACAATTTGCAGTGTTTTTCAGACCAGGGATAACATTTTAGACAGACAAAATAAACAATTCCTCAGTAACTGATGGTGCGTTTAGTAACGTCCTTCTATGTTATTTATTCTTTTATAGTGATCCCATAGCGATCCCATTATGAAACTTTCAGGATATGTAGAAAAATAATGTTTGTTAAAAAAATATATTTTTTTCAGATTTTTTAAAAAACATGTTTTTTAATATTTCAATTTCAAAATTTTAAAATTGACATTTAATTTTTTTATAGTGTCATGTGGCATATCAAATGAAAGCCCAATGCAAGATCTTTAAAATGAGCCATAATTCATGACCTTATCTCTACTACAACCCGAGTAATTGACAATTAAAGTTTGCTCAGATGATGAAATTTCAGGGTTTATTTGAAATTTCAAAAATCAATAACTCAAAAATGCATACATTAAAAATTCTGAAAAAATTCATATATGTTTATATTGATGAATTCTACAAATATATTAAGTTTCATAAAAATCAAAAATGGTCAAATTGAAAATGCTATTTTTGCTAGTTGATTTTACATACATGGTGGGGTCAGCATCATTTTCTTGTAGGACTTCCGTCCACAGGTAGTAGAGTTTAGGTCCCAGCCACCTACAGCGAGATCGCCTTTTGGGCAGGACACAGAAACGGAAGGAATGAGAGCAAGTCTAGCGACTTTTGACAGAACAGTTTGTAGTGAGATTAGAGTACATTAGATGGCGCCACCATACAAGTACGATATTGCACATAGATGGGTGAGAGAATTTCAGGGAGGACATAGGAAAGGATACCCATTTAACCAGTGGGTCCAGCCTGGGGGCCGTCACTTTACGTGCTCGTCCGATGCACGGCGGATGTTCAGCGATTGTTAGTAAATCACGCCATCTCTGAAAGATCAGCCCAGGCTTGAACCTGGGGACCCAGCATCGATAGCCTGAAACACAGGAATGACTCGTGTATTATATACATATTTTTTTTAACTAAAAAAAGAAGCAAAACATCCAAATGCATTCAGTAGTAGTGAAATATTTTTTAATATAAAAAAAAACAGTTTTTTTTTATAATTTCCCGGTGTTTTCGCACCTTTTTTCTTTTATTTCACTAGTTAATTTTTCTAAAATACTCACTTTTAAAAATTACTCCCTAAATATTTCCAAAGGAGTAAAAATACTCCTTCAAATTATTTTTCGACAAACTCTGGCTACAGCACAATAGATCATATCCACGTACTGAGAGAACTAATTGAAAGAGCGAGGGAATATGAACTTCCATTGTGCATGGCTTTTATCGATTATGAAAAAGCCTTTGATTCGGTGAAACCATCAGCCGTTACAATGGCTCCGAAATCCTGCGGTATTGAAGATGCATACAATAATATTATTATTAACATCTATGAAAATGCAAGTGCAAAGATTCGGCTGTTTGAAAATACAACACACATAAAAATTGGAAAGGGAGTGAGACAAGGTGACGCCATATCTCCGAAGCTCTTTAATGCAACATTGGAAAATGTCTTTCAATCACTGATCAGAAGACAAAAGTGATGTTCAATGCTTTCACAAGAAATGAAGATTTATCGATTGATGGAGAAAAGTTGGACATAACAGATACATACGTTTATCTTGGACAGCAGATATCAAGTGAGGGTCACATTGATGAAGAAATTAATCGGCGTACAAAACTTGCCTGGAGAGCTTTTGGAACAGCATAATTTTCATGAGCAATATGCCATTATGTCTTAATCAATGCATCCTTCCAGTGCTTACGTATGGTGCAAAGACGTAGACCTTAACTAAAAGAGACATACAAAGGCTTCAGACAACTCAAAGCAGCATGGAGAGGTGCATGCTTGGTGTAACCAGGAGAGATAAGAAGAGGAACTCGTGGATCCGAAAAATGACAAGAGTGGAAGACATCATGATCAGAGTTAAATCGCTGAAATGGCAATGGGCTGGGCATACTGCCAGAAGGACAGGCCATCGATGGACAGCCAAAATTTTAGATTGGATTCCAAGGGACAGGAAAAGACCCAGAAGAAGACCACATGGGAGATGGGTGGATGAAATTCGAAAGTATGTGAGAGTGACATGGAGGAGACTGGCACAAGACAGACCGTTGTGGAGGAAACTTGGGGAGACCTTCGTCCAGCAGTGGATTGATAATGGTTGACAATGATGATGATGATGATGTGTATAGACTATGGATTTAAAAAAATAAACATGTACATAAGTGGCAATTATTAAAAATCATAAAAATGACTTTAAAATATAGATTGACACTGCAATTTGGAATATATACTCAGGTAAACTTTTCAGAAATGTCTTTCAAGTTTTTTGTTTTTTTTTCAATAATAACCCAACCATGAGGTTCAAGCAGGAGAGAAGTGCATTTTCAAAAATTTGTAGGAAAATTTCTAGACAAAAATCCAGTAACCTGATTCCCCCAGTTAACTACCTACTATTAGGACATTATTTGGACAAAATTTCAGAATTTTAAAAAATCGGGTTTTTGAGATATTGCAATTCAAAAACATTTTTTTTTTAATTTTGTACATTTAAAAAATTGATTTTATGAGTTGCATGCATCACAGGATAAAAATAAAATTACTGCTAAGACAACCCTTGTAGGAGTGCAGGTTGGCACACTTACCCACCTGATAAATCTTTTTCTTAAAAAAAAAAAAAAGTCCTAAATTTGTGCAAAATTACATTTTTTTTGTAATAAATATAGACTTTTTTGCCATCTAGCAACATTTAAAAATCAAGTCTCTACCTGTTATAGTACTGGAGCAGTGTACATTCAAAAATTTGGTGTTTTTCATCACGGGTGTATTTTTTGCCTATTTTCAAAATGCTGTAGCTCGACCAAAAAAATTTTTTATGAAAAATCCTTTTGCAGTACTTCATACCTCTATCAGGAGTAGCTACCATAATTTTTTCAAAAAAATTGGAGGTGGTCAACTGACACCCCTTGCCTGAATTGAGATGGAAAGGGTCCATATACATGGATACCATACTCAAACACATCCACCAAAAAGGAAGTGCACATCTCATCACTGCACAAGACTAATTTCAATGTTCAACAATACACTTTGCCTTCCTGATTAGATTTGATCACCTCCCTAAGTCAGTACGATCTGTCCAGTACCTCATAAGATACTGTAGCAATAATGAAATTCCTTCACTTTAGCACATAACCAACTGTGGACTATGGATTTAATGCACCCTTACACATCTTTTCTATAAGACAACCTACAATAATTGAAGTATTATTTAGTTCCTGCTTACCTTAAAACTGCTTTCTGTTGCCTTCATGAAAAAGATTTGCATATTTCGCCATCATACGTACTAATGGGCAGTTAGATTAAAACTGTATAGTTTGTACACGAGACTTAACCGGTATTTCACTACGTAATCAGCATTTGATTTTGTCCAACAAGCTAGGAATATCGTGTTAGTAATACAAACTTCCTTATGTTTTGGCCTGTGTAGGTAGGGACAGAGTAACAGAATATAGACATATGTGGAGTTTCCAAATTATTAGCAGATTTTGCAGACAGTTTTTGATTGCACATTAAAGAAAAAGAAAAATATTATTTACAGCAATTATAACACTTACTCAATGCTTTATTCAGATTAATATGCTTAAGTCTATTTTAACCTGAAGAACTTTCAATTATTTTTTACATCTTCAGAGTTCTTTTGTTTTTGCAGATATTTCTGACCTTTTGATTTTATTAAAGCCCTTAATGTGTACGAATGGAATCAAAAGTTTCATTTACACAGAAGGGATTTAAATTGTATTGCTAGGTTCCTCTTGCAGTTGCCTGAATTAAATTAATATATTTTCCTTATGTATGTTGTAAGTCTCTTATTTTTTAATTAAGTTGTTGAAAATGCAATTTATAATTTTTGAAGGTTCATTAGTGGAACTGTATCTCTGAATATAAAAGCTTTCCTTAATTAGTCTCTTGTTCTTATGAGGTTCATGGTCCAACACTTTACATATTTTGCCATAAAGGTCCATTTCACACACATCTGCTGCACATTCAATTGTAATGTACTTTTGTACAATAGTAAAAACTCTCCAGGTAAGCTCTCACTGTAATTATTTATGGAGAGCCTATATATCGCATCATTCGGATCTCGTTGCTGTAATGATTATGTTGCTAAAGTTATATCGAAACCATGGACTATTTTATTTGAACATTTTCAGGATTTATTTTAAATGCATTGTGTAAATCCTAGATAGTATTATATATTTATATCTTGGTCTTACTTGTGAATGTTAAATCTGAAGATGGGGACGTCCTGATCCTCGAAAGATCTGATGTGGTGTGGGTTTTAGCAGTAAAGTTTAATTACATGTAGTGTATGTGTACTACATGTGTTTTATCGTGTTGAGTCGATATTTTAACTTTTAACACAAATCATCCTTTATGTAATTTACTTATTTTGTCCTCATTGGAATCTGTAATGTTCTAATAATTATTTATGGTTTTATTAATATTTCTAGTTTCTTGTTCTATTGTTACCGTGGTTCGCGCCTGTTTCAATGACTGTGTACGCAGATACATTTTACTTTTATACAACTATGGGTGGGAATGGGGCAAAATCTGCTAGATCAAAATTAAATCTCCACTTTGATCACACAGATTCGGACTTCAAAAAACCGAAATCGGGATTAAACATGTAAAGAGAAAACGGCTGTAAATAAATGCAAAAAAAAATAAATCTAACAAACCTATTTCGCACGTTACGCAACGTATGGTGAAATAATGTACCTCCCAAGTTTCTGCTGTAAGACGCTCCAATACAAAATACACTGTTCGTAACAATCAGCTTCAGACGAGATATCTTAGAAGTAGGAATAAATGCGCAGAATTTAACAATCATTTCGTTGTAATGAATTTACTTTCCGAAAGCATTGCCACATGAAGTTTTAGCTTTTTTGTCTTTTTCACTTATAAAACTCAATTGAAGAACATCCGTCAACCGAAGCAACAGACGCGACTATGAGTAAAATATATTTTAAATACTAAATCTACTCCCGCAGTAACACTTAACATACAACGACATTGCAAGTAGGGATGAACCATGGGATGAACGATGGTATCTAGATAACATCGATAGTAGGCCTTGATACCTATCGAATAGTTTCGTTTTAGGAAATCATGGAGGTAGTACCGTGAAGTTTCGTTTTAGGACCCATGGTAGGACTGTGAAAGCAAGGAGGTTAACCTCCTTGCATGGAGGTAGGAATACAAATGTGTCTGTTGATTTGATTTCGTAATAACGTCATTCTTATGCGTGAAAATGTTAATTTAATTTAAGTTGGTTTTATTTAATTTAAATTTCGTTACTTGTTTCTTTTCTCAGTTGGCTTTTATGAACAGATTATCGTTTGTTAAAGCAACATATTTTTCTAATGGCAAAACTTTGGAAATTTAAAAGTAAAGTTGAAAAAGGCCCCCCAAACTTATTGCGCCCAGTGACCCCGATTGCGTTAAAACGCTTTTGTTCACACCTTTTCAATTGGCTCCGGTTTTCATCAACTTTGTTCAAAATATGAAGGGAAAAAATTACAATTTTTTATCTTAATAAAATATTATTTAAAAAATTATTTGCTATAGGTTTAATGGAATTACCAATATCTATGTAATTTACAATGTCGTTATTTTTATTAATAATAGTGTTCTGCATACAGTAATGTCAATTATCGGATTACTATTCTCATTAAGGTAAGGTGACCAGATATCGGGAAACCGATTTGAGGACAAAAGGGCGTGGGTCCTCAAAGCGGTAGTTCATTTGGAGACACATACGTACTCAAAATAAATATTCAAATCTTTTTGTCACAAAACTGCATTGCTTCAATAAGTGTGATATTACACATTAAGATCTGTGTCTTAAAATGATATATCTTGTAGAATGTTGGTAATTTGTATTGACAAAGCAGAACTATGATGGCGAGAACATATTAGCAAAAGTGAAATGCTTTACCTTAGGTACATGCGCTGAATTAAAATTAGGCTGCACACCATAGTAATTGCATGGCGAATTTTTCATTTTGCCAAAGTTTTTGAAGAAACTCAGAACAAGTGCAGTCGAAATTTGACCACGCCAGTGGTGCATTGACCTAGTGCTGGCTACTGATCATTCGTACAAGTTGGTACGGATTCGAGTCCCGAATGAGGCACGGGTGGTGTGTTTGTCTTGCAGCAGTTGGTATATCTCTTCCCTAGAACCAATGTCTCCAAATTAGAGACAGGTGACTGCTTATAGTCCTTAAGAGTTGCTCGTAGTGGTCGTTAAACCCAGAAAGAAGAAAAAAAGTCCAAATTTGTTTTCACAAGAAGCATGTTGGAAAATTAGTACAATGGAAACTACTTTTACGAGCATTTTTCATTGAAAATCTAAAGGGTTAATGAGGAAGTGTAAATTCGAGGACATTTGGGGACAAACATTAAAATTTGAGGACAATTTGCGTCCCCAAAGCTTCAGACGTTTTTGGAAACAGTAAACTAAATTCGAGGACTGTCCTCAAGAATTGGGGACGTCTGGTCATCTTACTTACACATTTGTTTTATTTTTTTGCCTAATCATACTAATGAAAAAGGCGCTCCCTCCATCTGTGCGGGCGATAACGGGAGAAAAATTGCATCGTGGCAAAGTGGCTGTTTTTTCTCGGCGGAGATTTCCCCAACCTGCGTGCATATAGTATGATGAACATATTTGATATCAAGGACTAAAATTTTTGATTCTACATTTAAACAACGGTTAATGCTATTTTTTTCTACATTGTAAGCTGTGGAAAAATGCATCACATCCTAATGCTTGCCGCCAATTTTCCAACTCTGTTGGTGTTACATATTAAGCCTTAATAAGAGACACGAACTTACTTTTAAGCAGTAACGAACTCCATTCGAGAACATAAACTTTTATTTCATAACAACAATCATTCGTCCGCCTCATAACAACTCCGCCATTACCATATACATACCTCCTTGCCACAACCCCAACGTCCCTAGTAATTCTTTATTATGATACAGTTGGATCAATAAAGGTAGACACAAGTTCTTTATAAGCTGCATAACCTGACCGATAACCTATAGTTCGGTACAAAACACTTTCGCCCATACCTAAAAGAGAACTGAACAGATTCTAGTCCGACATTTAGCTACACTATAAATTTGTCTCCCGTTAAGTAAAAACAGAGTTGGCGTACTTTACCTGCTGTATAGAACCTTCAAATTTTCTGGAACTCCATTCAATATAATTACACAAATTAATAAATAAAAAATACTCAAGATAAATACCGATTTTGCACTGATGAAATCATAAACACCATATAATCCTATGATGGTTAGCGTGAACGATCGGCCCACAACTCCTGAACGTCCCCTGGCGAGCTTTGACATTAACAATCCGTTTTTCAAACTGTTGACAGCACGGAGAGTCGTATCACCTGACTTATCATACACAGTGACTCTCATTTTCTGTTTGTACTGTACGACTTTTTTATGTTTCTGTTCGCAAAAGCTAATGGAGAAAATTCTGCAGTTTTGTATGCAAAAATATTTTTTTCTATAATGTTTAGCAAAATCCTGGTAATAATTCGTGAGAAATTCAATAAACAAAGTTTTGAATGGGGCTGGTCCTCAATTGTTTTTTTACTGGGATCATTTAAAACGACAGCAGCTGGATGCTGTCGTTCTAAACTATGCCTAAGATTTGACGTATTGCCCTACGTTTTGTAATTCTTTCCACCAAGGCTACGTTTTGCGTAGACCTTATCATTACCAAAAGAAAAATAACGTTGCACAAAAAATATTATACGTTTACCCATTATTACTGATTACTTACTCTCAACAACTGTTTCAGCACCTGACGTACCTTTAAACTTCCAGTACAAACAACAAGAACAATGCTTTTAACTTCGTCTTTATCCGACTCAAACGTGCATCAGAGTGCAAAAACCACATACCCTCATTTTTTAATCTTTTGATTGCAGTTAACTTTAGTTTCGCATTGTCATCAATCATCATGTATCAATATGGCTAGTATCAAAGTTTTCGACACCAGTTTAAATGAGGTGAAAATGAGCGTTTCAGTCATTTAAGCCATCGGTGGAAGCTGAATAGTGTACATCATCGTGATTTACACTTACCATGGAGGTAGGAAATACCTCCATGACACTTACCGTGGAAGTAGGAATAAGAGGAGTCGCTGTCGCCAACTCTTCCCATGCCGCCATGCTAGGAAAGTGAAGCCGGGTTTATACGCTTCCGCGGTGAAAGTAGTACCGCCAGCTTTGGCGTGGTTACCCTTAAGATGCAAAAGCAGACGATTTTCCGTAGGAAAGTATTAGTGGGGCCCTGTTCGTTTTCTTAAGATTTTACATTGTCTTAAAGTATAAGCGAAATGGAAAAGCAGTGGAATAGGTTTAATAAACTCTTAGACTTACATGAAAGGAATTTTAGTACAAAAACTTAGATTTTCATGGAGGAAAAGAGATCTAAAAAAGCGTCCTCGTAACGACTGAGACGTATATGAATTGGCAATTTAAAATGTGTTTAAAATGTGTTTAGACGTAATGTTATAAAGCATTTCAAATCTTTCTCTGTCTTAGCGGTTTATCGTAAAATATTATTTATCATAGAAATAAAAACGGTCGAACTTCAGGTAATTTGTATTATGAGTGAATTTTTCAAAAGATCGTGTTTTAAAGGAAGGGAACACTTTTGCCCTGTTATCAGGAGAAAAATTAAAGTAAACAACGACAATTCACTCATGTTTTACTTGAAGAGCAATTACGAGTGTTCTTAAGCAAATAAACAAGGGGAGGGGTATTGTCATTGAACATTATTATTCAAAAAACCAAAAGGTTTATGAAATATCTAGATTTTACTTCCAAGCCTTTATAGAAAAAATGGTGAATCTGCGACCTTGTTGAAAGAAATTGATAAAAATCAGACGCAAAACATGACGATTCTGTACTTTTATTTTATTTTTTTATAATTGCTTTAAGCATACATACATACATATCACTAAGCTTATCTCTGATATTCAGAGGTTAGCTCCACAAAGAAATACAAACTACCAGATAATTTTTACTTACTGTTAGTTTAAAAAAATTTGATTTACTTGCTGTTAATTTTTTTAAATTGCTTTAAGCACTTGTCTGATTTTAGTTTCTTCTAATGGTGGTAGGAAATTCCTACTGGTTTGGTTAGAACTGTGGTGGGCTTCAAAAGATATGAATGTAAATAATTTTAAAACTACAGGGAATTCAATAGCCTTAATAGGAAGGGAACTTTTTTCAGGGGGAGGGGTATCTTTTTAAATGGTGCAGTTTCAAAATATAGCAAGAGAATATAATTTATTAGTTTGTGGAAATAGGAAATAGGATTTACAAGTCCTGCTGATAGTAAAGGAAATTTGTGTTGATAAAGTGTCCTGGCAAAACAGATTTGCAAAAGCAACAGAAATAATTCCTATTGTAATATCTCTTTAAAAATAGATCCAACTGCATTCAAAATATTATACTTCTAATAAACATCACTATTAACAGAGACACATTCATAATGTAATAAATTAATAGCTTTTAAGTAGTAAATTGAACAGACATGTGTATATAATAAGGATCTTCAATTTGGTTTCTCTAATATATGTATACCATTTATGAACAAGGTTATATTTGTCTATTAATAAAAAATACATTGAGGATAAATTCTGCAGTTTGTTGCTAACACAATATATGTTCAAGAATAGTACAATGTGATCACAAATGGTGTCGTTACTCAGCACACAAGGTGATTAATTTTAGCTCTAATGACAGAGAACATTGCTAACAGCAACCCATATGCTGTTGCACATTTAACCTACATTTTCTGGCCACGAAAATTAATGGAGAACTAATCAGAAGTGCATGGGAAATATAGAAGTGCAAATTTTCTGCCATCAGATTAGAGAGCTGAATCACATTAATTTCATTGTTATCTATGTAACACCTCCAGTACGAAAATCTGATTTTCGCAAAATAATGCTGACCTTTCAAGCAAGAACTTTTTGTGGCAGCCTCTTTCATCTGATTAGTTAAGTAATAAAGTTTTCACTCAAGTAATTTATTTGTTTATCGCATAGCTATACATTTTCATATATTGCAATCAATATATTTATAAATACATTTCCTGCTGAACATTATATTTTTACTTCAGCTGAATTCAAGATTTTCCTCCATTTCTGTTATCAAAAAGCCTAATGTAAGCTGCATTTCACACTAATTATGTACATTGTAAGCTGTGGAAAATATATCAGTACTATCATTTCCTAATGGGGGTTCAATATACATCTAGTTACACAAGACAAAAGAGAATGAGCTAGTTAGAACATGAAGAAATATTATGAGTTGATGCCTATACACATGTAAAACTTTTTGAAGTCATTTTTATATTTGTGAGAAAAGAAACTTACCCAACAGTATTTGTAGCTCGAACTCAGCATGCTGTTGCAATTCCGATCATCAAAAATAAATGTTTGTAATGGAAATTTATATATAAATTCACTACAAAACACTCATCTCAAATATTCAAATCTAATCTTCAGTGACCATTAGCAGCATCAAAATGCTTTCCTTTACATACAATGTGTGCCACAGTAGGTATGAGTGTCTTTTCTCTTTAAAAGTTTAGTCTTCCAGTTCTAATGATAAAACAAAAAATGAAGGTTGGGGGGAGGGGGTGCATGGATACACAACAAGAATATCAAAAAATATAAAATAGAAATATAGAATACAAGAAGTCTGTAACAACTATCAATAAAGCATTGGGTACAAGAGATTTACACTGATGTGCAAAACAATACAGGCTAATTACACTGAGCTAATCAGAATATGAACTGTGAGCAAATAAACCACAATAAATATTTCAATGTTTCAGCTGCCACATTTACCTCAGCTTTGAAGAAATTACAATCTGTTGATAAAACAGAGACAGGTCAAAAGCTTGATAGACAAAACACACATGTCACACCCACTGTGCAAATAATTACCTTTTAGCTAGATCTCACTGATTTTACCGAAAAAAAGTAAGCACCTGGGAGATATGATGTAAAGGAAGAAAAGGAAACAAAAAGGACTTTAAATAACAACGGAGAACCAAAAGGGGAAAATTTAATTAGAGCATTAATGCTGTAATTAATATTAGACAGAAAAAGTAGATTATTCATAAGAGAGTTAAAATGCATGAAAAAAATGTTTAATCTCAGAACATAGACATGCATTACAGAACAGCAACTAAATCAGGTAAAGAAAACATTTGGTACCAGAAGTGAATGAAATACATTTGATCTTATTTATGGAATATCAAAGTAACTGATGATCCTAAAATGTTTACTGCTCTGTAAAATGAACTAGAGAACATGAAGTTTTAAAATACCAAAAATTTGCAATGGCAAAAATGGGATAGCTGAAGAGAATCAAATCTATTTTTGGAATGAACAGGAAATACAAACAATTCAGAGATGTATGATTGCTGTGTTAATAATTCTAATGTATTTCCATGTATTATGAGAATATTTCTTCAAAAATCATAATGTGCATACATATGTTTACAAGGTCATAGCTTGAGAGGAACCAGAAGCGCAAATCTTCAATGTGAGGTACTCATGTTCGGTCACTTTCAAATGTTTCCTTGTTCATTCGTCTCTTACTTCCATTCTTTTTTTTTAATCTTTTAAATATCTGTGCACCGTTTGTGTTTCAACTTTCACTTTTCTCATCTACTGTGTTTAGTATCACCATCATTTTATGTTTTACATACGAAGTGGTTTTGTTGTGAATCAGGAGATATTAACAGTGATGTTTTGCGTTGTCATATATTTCCGAGAAACAGTGAGTGTAGTGTCTCACATGCAAATGCAAAAGTTACTGTTTTAATGTCCTCTGCTAATCCAGAGAATCTGTATTTGTACTGTGAAGTTCAGTTTTAAATAAAGGAGCTCCAATTATATTAACTGATCTTGTAGCACACTATCAAAAGCACCTTGTCTATTAGTTTATAATGAGTATTTATTAGCTAAGGTCAAATCTGCAATCCAGTTTACTGGTCAACATAGGCGGCGGAGCCTATGCGGCAGGTCCGGCTGTAGCCGTACCAGAAATAGAGCCTGGTATGGCTAGCCGTACCAGGCATTTTCTCTTTCAGTATGAAAATTTCGGATTTATTTTTCAAATAACTTTTGCAGTTGCTTAAATAAAAAGTTGATGACAGGGTGGTTAGATTAAGGAAGAAGTCGGTAATTTTGCCGATTTATCGTATTTTTAGAAGTGAACATATGTGAGCCCATAAAGCCATAAATAGCTAAATGCCTTAACACAAATGCTCGCCCCTACGACGACGGCGTGGCATGGATTCAGTGAGGCTCTGGAAGGTTGCCCGAGGCACACGCGCTCATTCGGACTGCAGCAGAGCACGGAGATGGCATGGTTGTGGGTCGGCACATCGAACCTGTAGACCCAAATAGTCCCACAAGTGCTCTATGGGATTGAGGTTGGGTGATTTCGCTGGCCAAGGGAGAACCGAGACATTGCTGTCGTGTTCCTGGAACCAGTCACACTCCCCCCTAGCAACGTGGCACAGCGCATTGTCCTGTTGGTAGACACCATCATCACCAAGGTAAACGTCCAATATGAAGGGATACATGTGGTCAGAGAGGTTGGACAGGTAGCCATTGGCGTTCAGGGACCCATCCAGTGGTACCAGCGGTGCCAACTCATACCAGGAAAACATCCCCCAGACATGCACACTGCCATCGCCGGCCTGTACTTGACCGACAAGCCTGTCCGCGTGTTGGTTCTCGTGTGTCTGACGCAGTACCCGCCACTTCTGTGGAGTAGAAACCTAGATTCATCGGGATTTTTTTCACTCTTCTACTGTTTAATGGCGGTAGTTCCGTGCGAACTGCCGGCGTCGTTGCCGATGGACATGGGTTAACATGGGCGCCCTGACGCAGCGTCGACTACGGAGAACCATGCGTAACAGGGTTCGCTCTATTGTTATCGGTGACATGTACCTGAGTGCCCCAGAGTTAATTTGCATTGTCAATTGCTGCACTGTTGCGCGTCGATTACTGTTACCAGTTAATGGAGGCGACGCTCTCCTCTGGGGTCGATGGCCTATGGGGCTCCACAGTTATGACGTCGGTAGGTAGTCAGTGTGCTAGCGGTCGATTCTTGGTACACCCTTACTACAGCAGCTCGCGAATAGCCCACGAAGTCTGCTGTTTCTGATATTGCTTCCACCCTTGGCGCGGTAGCCGATGATCATTCCTTTTTGAACGTCCATCAAATCACTACCTCTGCCCATTGTGCTCACGTTACGCACTATGGCTCATTTGTCCTGGCCGGGGCTTATATCTCCGTGTGGTCGACCTTGTCACATGAGCGCCTGGGCGGGTACACTGTGTGTGTGTAGTCGACCTTGTTGTGACGCGCATGGGCGGGTACACTGTGATTCCGGGTGTGATCATATTATTCTGATACGCCCTGGTATACTGACAGTACGTTCAATGGAAGACAAGTAAGTGCATTGAATGAACAACAAAACAAATAACTTTTTTCGCTTGACAACTTCATTTCGTTGTAGCTGTATAGCACATTGCAACTGTTAGAACAAAAAAAGTGTTTATGTATAGCTTAAATTTCCATATGCGTGCAAAAATGAAATTTTGAGACCACAGAACTAAATGTTTTCAGATACATTACCATCCTGGAAATGAACGAGCCTTCAAAATAAAAAAAATAATAAAAAAAGAAGCAAGTTTCTTTTGCCTGTTATTTAAAAAAAAAAAAAAAAGCCTGACGCCAGTTCTTCAGCAACAGAGAGTCAATCTTCAGCCGCAAGCAATGGCGGGTTGTGATAAGCTGAGATGGGGGGGCTGCATCTCAATCTTGTAGATATCGCTTCGAATAAGCTAAGTTATTGAGCCTCTGCTGATGCTGTCCGTTTAATAATAATAATAATATATATATATATATATATATATATATATTCTATAAAGAAGATACCTAAGCAAAAAAATACATATATAATTTTGACTCACACCTAGTACAACATAGAAAAGGTTATGTATCTACCTGTGTGAGTAAAAGGAGAAAAAGATAAAATAATAAAAAAAAAAAAAAAAAAAAAACTGAATGTAGAAGGTGTCGAGAATACTGAGCCTTGGCTTTGTCAAGGACCAGCAAAAACTCTGCATTTTCTCACTTCCACAAAGACCTAGTTGGAAATGGGTTTCTGCAAGGCCATAGATGCAAGTAACATTCCCACCTAAAATAGTTTAAAAAATATATATAAGTCATGTCCTCCGTAGAGTTGCATGACCTAGCACTAGTTAACAATTTCGCTTGCATCCATTAACCTTCCTGGCCCGACCCATGCTCTTCATCTGTTACTATTAAACAGAGAGAAGAAGATTAAAGAGAACTCAAGCTGTGAGAGTGACATAATAATTAGAAATGATTTTCAGCCATAACGAAATTCCAAGTTCGTTTGAGAGAGAATTTAAACCTGAAAATCAATGCAAAAGAAATCACAATTTTACATTGCAATTAAAAAAGGAAATGTTAATTTTTAACGAACAGATTTTTGAAAGAAAACTTGAGTCTAAAACCCCTACTCTACAACTTATGACAGCACGAAAACGAGAATAAGTTAAAGATAATAATTAACTAAAGAAAACTTTGTGAAAGTTATATACCTTAAACAGTTAGTTGCAATATGTACAAAGTATTTCAGCAGTGCTTTAAGTGCATAATTAATTAGTTATTAAGAACTTAACTACTTTGAAAAAACAGCGCAAAGACAGCGCATAGAAAAGGAACAAGCTTAGCCATCTTCTGTTCCTAGGTACCCCAAAAGACGCTCAAAGTTACAAAGAAAAGAAAGAGTTAAAACCCGCAAAAATGTTAACAGACAAACCAATGCCTAAAAGCTGAAAAGCTAAAAAACGACAGAGAAAAAGTACATGAAGTACAAACATTGAACTTATAAAACCTAGAACCCAAAAACAAGGAAGAGAGCTTACCTCTTGTGTGACAAAAACTTTTCTCCTCACAAGAGAAGAACATGGCTGACCTCTTCCGCCACTCCCTAGACGCTGGGGGGCAGTGTGGGTGGGGCTGATGGCCTCCTCATACAACAAGAAACCAACGCGCGGAGATTTTAACCAGAGAAAAAAATATATAAACTTAAGACTGTGGATCTGTATGATCAGAAAGAGCAGAATTAACTCTCCAGAATACATGAGAAATATTATAAAATACACGAGCAGTTTATTTAATAATCTTTGCATGTATTAAACCACCTTAGTGAGCATCTATAGATTAATCAGAATCTTATTAATTTTAATGTTGGTTTTACTATTTTTAGTATAGCTATCCTAGTGATGAATAACTAGTTTTCTTTTTTATTTGTTTTTATTTTCTTTTATAAACAGATTTTTAAACTTTTTTTGTGATTTTGTTTATATTATTTAATTTTTTGTTTTAATAGGACCGTCATATCCATAGCACTAAGGTTCCTTTAGGTAGTTAATAGGCATCCTCTAGCCAACTTCCTTACGGCTTTGATTGGTCAGAATCATATTATTAACTGTGTAGAAAATTAAAGCAGATCTGCCAACCTTACTCTATTATTCAGAATAATTTTTCTTAAAGTTCTCTTGATGAAAGAAGAAGGAATTTCGTTCTCTAGAAAACTTTCTAATAGTATATTAATGTGGTAATTGAAGTCCAAATTGTTGCTGCAAATTCTTGAAATTCTTAGGACCTGAGAAATTAGTACATTCTCAATTACTTTGGTTGAAATGTTATTATTCCAGTGTAGATATTTAATTACTTTGAAAGGAAAATTAACTCTTTTATCAAAGAGGCTAATAGATGGGTTACCTCTGTTGAGCTTAATGCTTAAGTCTAGGAAATCAAGTTCCTGATTACTGTGGTTGGTTTTACATAAGTTAAGAGAGCTAGGATAGATATTATCAAAATCACTCTCTATAACTTCTGAATTATTGATACACAGCAGATCATCAATATATCTAAAAGTGTAAAGGTAGTTATCTGAGCAGGTGGGGTGATTTTTAATGAATTTATATTCCTTAAAGAACAGGAATAGATTAGCGATGTTTGTGGACGTTGATGTTCCCATTGGAATACCGTTCACTTGCTTATAGAGAGTATTATTATATAAGATATGGTTATTTTTTATGCAGCAATTGAGATAAGAGTTCCAAGTTCCTACATCAACAAATTGGTTAAGTTTAAATTCTGCATACAGCTCTTTAAAGGTAGTGATTATATCTGATAGAGGCAGATTAGTATATAGGTTTTCAAAATCATAACTATTAATATCTAGGGGACAAACTTTGAGTATAGTAGAAATTACTTCTGCATTATTATTAATTATCCAAAAATCTCTGTACATCAAGTTAGAACTGTTTCTAATGTGTTTCAAAACCTTCTTTAAGACATCTTCAAAAGCAAGATCTATTTTCTTTTTATGGCCAGGAAGGTTAATGGATGCAAGCGAAATTGTTAACTAGTGCTAGGTCATGCAACTCTACGGAGGACATGACTTATATATATTTTTTAAACTATTTTAGGTGGGAATGTTACTTGCATCTATGGCCTTGCAGAAACCCATTTCCAACTAGGTCTTTGTGGAAGTGAGAAAATGCAGAGTTTTTGCTGGTCCTTGATAAAGCCAAGGCTCATTATTCTTGACACCTTCTACATTCAGTTGTTTTTATTTTTTTTTTTTTTTTTTTTATCTTTTCTCCTTTTACTCACACAGGTAGATACATAACCTTTTCTATGTTGTACTAGGTGTGAGTCAAAATTATATATGTATTTTTTTGCTTAGGTATCTTCTTTATAGAATGTGAATTCTGAATTTTCAAAACTGCTGCGTTGCGCGTTTTGATTTTCAGGTTATTTTGCAACCTTCGTTTTAAATTCTAAAGTTTTTCCTTAGTCTTCAGTTTTGCTCTTAAGTATATATATATATATATACACACACACTGGCGGAAAGTGAAAAATGAACACCAAGAAGGAGACGTCTGATACCAACGAAATTTATACAGCATAATAACGGAATACAGAGGATAACGTGATCAAAACGTTATGGCAAAATACAGCTGTATTTGCTGGTGAACTGAAAAATAACATTTCCATGTAACATGGTTAGTACGAGGTTGAACCGCCATGAACTGCGTCACACTGTGCAATTCTGGCATGGAGTCTGTCGTACAGATGTTAGATGTAAGTTTGGGGTATTGAGTTCCAAGCATACTCAACCTGGACGTGTAAATCCGGGATGGTCATGGCTGGCCGTGGAGACCGGATAAGTCGTTGTCCCATAAAATCCCACACGTGCTCAATGGGGGACGAATCCGGTGAACGTGCAGGCCATGGAAGTTGTCTCACACCCTGAAGTGCATGTTGCATTGCACGTGCCGTGTGTGGGCGTGCGTTATCTTGCTGGAAAACACCACGATGGACTGACCTTACAAATGGAACAACAACGGGCTGAATGATGTTGTTGATGTAGGAGGTACTGTTTGACGTACCCGGTATAAACACTAGTTGTGTACGGGAGTAATAGCTGATCGCTCCCCACACCAGGAGAACAGGTGAAGGCCCTGTGTGTCGCTGGCGGATGCAAGAAGGATGGAGACGCTCCCCTGTGCGTCTGCGAATACGCATACGGCCATCGGAGGCCCCCAAGCAGAATCTGCTTTCATCGCTGAACACGACAGATCGCCATTGCGTTCTCCAGTGCAGACGTTGACGACACCACTACAGCCGTTCCTGACGGTGGGCTGGAGTCAGAGGTACACATGCCAGAGGCACACGTGCACGTAGTCCTGCATCCAGTAGACGGTTGCGGATTGTTCGCACAGTCCCCTCAGGTGCAACGGTAGCTCGGATTTGCGTCGCAGTGGATGTTCTGCTTGACAACACCGCTCTTCTTATGCGTCGATCGGTCCGCTCATCAGTCCGTCTGTGACTCCCGGTTCCACGTCTTCTCATGTGGGAATGTTCCTCGGACCATCTACGCCACCATCGTACCACCAGCGATACTTCCCGTCCAATTCGCTCCGCAATACGACAATACGGCCACCCGGCCTCGCGGAGTCCGACTAGACGACCTCGCTCAAAGTCTGATAACTGCTGAAATCGTACACGTCTTCCATGTCCAGGCATTGCAGCTTCTTCAGGCTCTTCGCACGTATCCGTACGCCGACGACTGATTACATTCACTTCGCCGTACTCCTTAAATACCACCGAAGATAATTTGCATATTATGCCGTGCTGTGGCGTAAGCGCTCACCGGTTGGTCCTGAAATTAACATCACACCTACGAAACTCGACCCCATGAACATATGTAAATTTCATGATCGTCCGCCAATTCCTTCTTGGTGTTCTTTTTTCACTTTCCGCCAGTGTATATAGATCGAAAGTGTTTTTTTTTTTTTTTTTTACAAGAAATGAATATTTAGATTTTATATTTAGCGATTGATAGGGAAAATGTAGAGGTACCGATACCTAAATTAGGCAACAAATACTAAGCGATGGCCTCATTGCCACATTTATGAAGAAACTAATTGAACTATAAAACTTGGTCAGATGCATTATTTCTTAAAAAGAAACTGATTAATCAGTGCATCCTTACAGTTTTCACGCATGGAGCATAGACATGGACCTGAACTAAAATAGACATACAGTGTTGCAGCCAACTGAAAGTAGCATGTCGAGATGCATGTTTGATATTACCAGGAAATATACAAATACACTGCTGGCCACCCAAAATGTAACACCAAGAAGGAAGTATCCGATTGGCCTGAAATTCGCAGCATGCGTCACCCGCGAGAGGACATGCAAACGATTGGCATTGCAGGGCATATGCAAATGATGTGCGCCCGGCACGCCACCGAGAAGCAGTATAAGAAGGCTGCACAGAAGGCGGGGTGTAAGTAGAGGAAGTGTGTTGTGCTGCCGGACCTGCGCGTGGGAAGCTTCCTGATGCCTCGTCGCAGAATACGGCAGTCATTCCAGCACGTTTTGGAGTTCGACTGAGGACGAATAGTGGTTATCGCGACAGCGGTTTATCGTACCGAGACATCGGCGCTCGTGTGGAACGACATCCAGCCACAGTGAGGCGAGTATGGATTCGGTGGGTGCAGGAGGTACGGACGGACCGACGTGAGTGATTGCTGTAGCCGCGGCACACCACCGAACGAGAGGACCGGCATGTTGTGCGGCGGGCATTGACGGCTCGCACCGCCACATCACGAACGTTAGCGCAGGAATTAGGGTGTGTTGCGCAACAACCTGTGTCAGCACGTGCCGTTCGACGTGGTCTGCAGGAGCGGGAACTTGTCGCACGGCGCCTATTGCTCCGATTGCCATTGACGTTACACCACCGGCGAGTGCTGTGGCAGTGGGCCGTTGAACGCCGCATCTGGACTACGGAATGGTACGACATTGTCTTTTCGGACTAATCCCGTTTCTGCCTGCAACACCACGTTGGTCGGATCCGCGTGTGGCGGCGCTGCGGCGAGAGACTGTATGACGCCTGCATTATGCATCGCCATATCGGTCCGTCGCCTGGCGTTATGGTTTGGGGCGCAATTGGTTATGACACCTGCACCCCTCTCACCGCTCTGGTACGCATCGCCGGTACACTCAACAGCCACCGCTTCATCTCCGACGTTTTTGAACCTGTAGTCCTCCCTTACCTGCAGGACCTGCCAGCGGCCACGTTTCAACAGGACAATGCGTGCCCGCACGTGGCACGCATCGTGCAATAATTCTTCACGACCCACCAAGTGTTACTGCTGCCGTGGCCTGCCTGTTCTCCCGATATGTCGCCCATCAAACACGTCTGCTCGCTGATCGGCAACTGAGTCGTCCGGCAAGCACCACCCGCAGCGTACATGACCTTGTTGAACTGTGGCAACATGGCAGCCTGATGAATAGTAGCAACGTGTGGAAGCAGCCTGGACCAACCTACCCCAAGCCCACATCCAAAGCCTCTTTCGTTCGATGCCGCGGCGTGTAGCGGCCGTTATTGCCAGCCGTGGGGCCCCATGAACTGTTGATGTTTGCGTGTTTTACAAGTCGCACAGGCCTGTGCGCTCAATCGTTTCATCTTTGTATCTGTTGTTATGTGTCCAGTAAATCTGGCTTTGCTATCTCGTGTCCTTCTTGGCAGAGTATGATCCAAGAACTTGGTGACAAGAGTAAAGAAGTGGGATTAAAAATGAACTTTCAGAAGACAAAAGTGATGTTCAATGCTTTTACAAGAAAATGGAGATTTATCGATTGATGGAGAAAAGCTGGAGATACCAGGCACGTACGTTTATCTTGGACAGCAGATATCAAGTGAGGGTCACATTGGTGAAGAAATTAATCGGCGTACAAAACTTGCCTGGAGAGCTTTTGGAAGAAACAGCATAATTTTCAAGAGCAATATGCCATTATGTCTTAAAAGAAAAGTGTTTGATCAATGCATCCTTCCAGTGCTTACGTATGGTGTAGAGACGTGGACCGTAACTAAAAGAGACATACAAAGACTGCAGTCAACTCAAAGTAGCATGGAGAGGTGCATGCTTGGTGTAACCAGGAGAGATAAGAAGAGGAACTCGTGGATCCGAAAAATGACAAAAGTGGAAGACATCATGATCAGAGTTAAATCCCTGAAATGGCAGTGGGCTGGACATACTGCCAGAAGGACAGAACATCGATGGACAGCCGAAATTTTAGATTGGATTCCAAAGGACAGGAAAAGACACAGAAGAAGACCACATGGAAGATGGGTGGATGAAATTCGAAAGCATGCAGGGATGACATGGAGGAGACTGGCACAAGACAGACCGTTGTGGAGGAAACTTGGGGAGACCTTCGTCCAGCAGTGGATTGAAAATGGTTGACAATGATGATGATGATGATATATATATATGTAATGGTTAGGTGATGCGTAACATCGCAGCCTCTCCTTGACAAATGTCAACCCCGCCTTCTCATGGTGCATCCTATTCCCACTAAAGGGGCTCTGACGACCGCCAATAGCGGTATAACTATACCATCGGGATTAGAAGAAATGCTATCCCACACTCTTTTTTTTTTTTTTTTTTTTTTTTTTGTTAAAGGTTTAACGACTACCATGAGCAACTCAATGGGCTATAAGCCAATAAGCAGTCGCCCATCCCTAATTTAGGGCCACTGGTTCCAGTGAAGGGAGAGAGCCAGTGCCGTAAGACAAACAAAACATCCATGCCTCACCGGGATTCGAACCCGGACCCCTTTCGGTCGAATGATCAGAGGCCATCACTTAGACAACTGCGCCACAGGGGCGGCTATCCCACACTCACCAATCCGCTTGGACAGCGTGGTGAGTTATGGCCAAACCGCGCCAAAATGACTCCACAACTTAAATCATGACCCTCGGTCTCCGGCAGCTGGAATGTACCTGGCCGCTGCCTTGGCCAGTGTGACATGAAGGCAGAGGGTGCTAAGAATCCCCGGAGGACCGGACTAGGCTGCCATCTGATGATGACCTTGGCTGCGTATAATGGACGCTCCCTATCTTCTGATTCAAGGCTTCATGAATATGAAAAGGAACTACAAAGGATCAAGTGGGACATCGTCGGGCTAAGTGAGGTAAGGAGAAAAGGAGAAGATCTCATTGAACTGAAAAGTGGACATCTCTTCTACTATCGTGGGACAGATACTGGCAGAACTAGTGGTGTTGGATTTATAATAAACAAGAAACTGAAGGATAAAGTTGTAGAAGTTGAAAGTTCCTCTGACAGAGCTGCACGACTCGTTATCCAACTCTTGAGAAGGCCCAGATTATTCAAACTATTGCACCCACCACAAGTCATCCTGAAGAAGAAATTGAAGAAATTTATGCAGAAATTCGTGATCTAAATAATAAAGGTAAGCAGCACTTGAAGATAATTATGGGAGATTTCAATGCAAAAATAGGGCAACGGCAACGTAATGAGACTTCAGTAGGTAAATTCGGTCACGGCAACAGAAACTAGCGTGGAAATGCTCTTGTAGAGTTTGCAGAGGCAGAAGGATTTTTCATCTTGAACTCCTTTTTCAAGAAAAAGCCACACTGGAAATGGACATGGAAACATCCAAATGGATGGCAAGTGAAATTGATTTTATTATGTGTAACATAAAATTCATCATAGAAGACTGCAGTGTGCTAAACAAGTTCAACACAGGTAGTGACCATAGATTGGTGAGATGTAAGATGCACCTCGATACTAAACTCGAAAGTGGCAAGCTCATAAGACAAACAAAATGTATTGACATAACCAACCTTAAAAAACACCATAATACTTTCAAGTTGGAACTGAAGAACAGATTCTCTGCTTTAGAAGGCCTAACATCGGAAGAAGTGGATATTTCTGAAGTTAACAGAAAAGTAACCAAAGCTCTTATGGAAACAGCAACAAAATTAGCTGGGTCTAAGAACAAGTTGCATGTGAACAAATTATCAGGAAAAACCAAAATGTTAATGCAAAAAAGAAGAGATGAGGACAACTAAAGAAGATGTTACTTCCAAAGTGGAATATATAGAGCTATGCAAGACAGTACGAAAAAGTATCACTGAAGACGTAAGAAAATTCAACTGTGAACTAGTGAGGAAAGCAATTGAAAACAACCAAAGCCTAAAGATAGCAAAGGGATATCTCAGTAAGGGAAGAAAACAGATTATGGCACTGAGAAAAGAAGATTATTCTGTAACAAGAAACAGAGGCGAAATTTTGACAAGAGTGAAAGATTTCTACTCCAAATTATATGAAAGGGATGATACATGCACTCCAGACATCATGAAAGGTACCAGTGCCAGAGTTCTTCCAGTCCTCCCAGCATAAGTTGCACATGCAATCAAGAACATGAAGCGGGGAAAAGCTCCAGGAGAAGATGGAATTACTGTAGACATCATACAAGAAGCAAGTGGAGAAATCGAAACAGTACTCGTCCAAATTTTCACTCGATGCCTCAATAAAGGGAAGATTCCTGAGTATTGGAACAACGCTACATTGATCCTGCTACATAAAAAAGGTGACATTGAGGATCTCAGGAACTACAGACCTATCAGCCTCCTGTCAGTGGTTTATAAAATATTAACTAAAGTTCTTTCACACCGTTTGAAGGTAACACTGGACATGGCTCAATCGAGAGAGCAAGCTGGATTCAGGAGTGGCTACAGCACAATAGATCATATCCACGTACTGAGAGAACTAATTGAAAGAGCGAGGGAATATGAACTTCCATTATGCATGGCTTTTATCGATTATGAAAAGGCCTTTGATTCAGTGAAACCATCAGCAGTTACAGTGGCTTTGAAATCCTGTGGTATTGAAGATGCATACATTAATATTATTAATAACATCTATGAAAATGCAAGTGCAAAGATTCGGCTGTTTGAAAATACAACACACATAAAAATTGGAAAGGGTGTGAGACAAGGTGACACCATGTCTCCGAAGCTCTTTAATGCCACATTGGAAAATGTCTTTCAATCACTGAACTGGGAAAACAAAGGGATAAAGATTAATGGAGATTATCTAACCCACCTTCGTTTTGCTGATGACGCAGTCATTTTTGCAACTACCCCATCAGAGCTGCAGAGTATGATCCAGGAACTTGCTGACAAGAGTAAAGAAGTGGAATTAAAAATGAACTTTCAGAAGACAAAAGTGATGTTCAATGCTTTTACAAGAAATGAAGATTTATATTCTTCATTCCTTGGAAGAAGAAACTTTTCGGCTGCTGCCAAATCCAGGTCTGCACCACTTCCTTAACCTCATAATCACAGATGAACCTGCGACAGCATAGGGTCTCTTTAAGTGGATTGAAAGCCAGATGATCGCATGGTTCCAGATCAGGACTGTAAATGAGATGTGGAAGACATTCAAACCGCAGTTGTTGCATTGCTCCGCTTTTGCGACCACTAAATGGGGACATGCATTGTTATGGTGCAGCAAGGCTGAATTTGACAGTATTCCTCTTATTTTTCTGCGAATTGCAGGTTTCAGTTTGTCTCTAAGCACAGCACAGTATGTTGCACTGGTCACAGTTCGTCCGTGTTCCTGAAAATGCGTCAGGATAAGACACTTCATATCCCAGAAGAAGGTCGGCATGATTTTCTTGCCGGAGGGCTGTCGTTTGAATTTATTCTTTACTGGAGAAGACGGGTGTTCTCACTGCATGCTTTCTCTCTTGCTTTTATATTCACAGTGATGAACCCATGTCTTGTCGCCGGTGACAATCCTCTCCGAAACGCTCGAATCTTTTTAATAACGTTTCATGAATTGGATCGCAACCTCCACGTGCTGTTATTTGTGCAGATCAGTAAGCTATTTGAGTGCTCAATTTGCGCAAACTTTACGGTACCTCAAATCATCATGTTCTATGGCGCGTGCGGATCCATAGCTGATATCGAAATGTGCAGCAACAACGGGCAACGTAATCTGTCGGTCTTTTTTTGATTAAGACATTCACCCTGTCGATTCGGGCTGGTGTGCGCGATGTTGACGGCCAACCAAATCGAGCTTCATCGGTTGAACTTGTACTTCCCGCTTTAAACCTTTCTACCCATTCAAAATCTGTTCGTTAAGTCATGGTGTTTTCACTTTCGTATTGAGCTAATGTACTTAGGTGAATTTCAGCAGGTTTCACTCCCTATGCCCGAAAAAATCTCACTACGGCGCTTTGTTCAACACTGGTGCAATCCCGCAGCAGAGCACCCATATTTATTTCACCATGGTCTCAACTGGACTAACGGCAGAGCGCTGCGCTGTGTGTGTTTGAACTACCCATAAGAACATGTTGTATTCCGTCAGCTTCTATCCGTTGCGGATACCATGTAACTTCCAAATCTCAGTTACTTTTTGATTTACCTGCGTATACATTTCTCTAGGGGTTAGAAAATAGTGATAAAAGGAAATCTTTATGTAAGAGAGGGAGATCTTTCAACTTCTTCGTATTTATTGTTTTGCGGTCAGTAGGAGGGTTTTACGATGCGTGTGAGGGTGAAAAATGGTTTGATGGCGTGAATCTGAGGACTCTTGATTTCTGAGTGGTTAAGGGAGGAGGTTTAGCTGTTTACCACCGTAAGAAGAGGATATCTCAGAGCACCAGTGAAGGAGAACGTGTGGAAAAAATGGAGAAAAAATTAGAACCGAAGAAAGGGAGTTAAAAGATTCAAAATACGACATCAGTAACTCCGATGCTGTTACGATGATCCAAAGAAAGGACCAAAAGAGTAAACTAAAAAAATAAATACCCTACTCAAAAGAATTAGGGGAACCAAGAGATATTGTAAGGAAAGTCATGTGTGTGCCTCATGTTGTTGAACGCAAAATATTATTTTTATGTAAGATACAGTAGAATATTCAATGATATAGGCAAGAAAAAGCACATTAGCGAATTTTTATGCAATATTATCATTTAATGCACATCAATGCGATATGTTATACGTATACAACAATACGCAAATATGCACAACAAGAAAAAATGATTTTTTGAAGGCGGTAACTGACCTATTGCAGGGTGTGTGTTCCACTCGAACGGCTAAGACCACTGCACACCTTTGGGGGCATGGACCTGATGAGATTTTTGGGGTGTCTTCGCCAATCCTTAACCAAGGCAGTCTCCAATCTACAAAGAGTCAACGGAAGTACCGCCGGCCGAGCTGCAATACGTCTTCCAAGTGCGTCCTAGGCATGTTCAATTGGATTTGTCAGTTGAGCATACTGGCAACCCCATACGCTGGATTCTCTCCTCTTTAAGTATGCTGTTCACTAGCCGAGCTGTATGAGGTCGAGCGTAATCGTCCACGAAAAGGAACGAATCATCGACGGCTGCAGCATACGGAATGACACCAGGTCTGAAAATCTCGTCTCTCTATCGCTGAGCCGTCAGACTATCGTTTCGGATGACATACAGGTCCGTACGTCCACCAATACTTAGGCTTTCCCAGACAATCAATCCATGTCTGTCGCAATGTGATGTTTTTTGCATAGAAGCTAGATTATTTCGCGTGCAAGTTTCTCTCCAGATAAGAACTCGTCGATTGTCGGACTCCAGACTGAATCTCGACTCATCAGAAAAGGGGACTTGACTCCACTCGTCGTGACTCCAACCACGAAGTTCCGCAGCTCAGCTTCTACGAACCGTATGGCGTCGTCCGGTTAAAGGGACTCGCCCCATTAGCCTACGTGCATAAAGGACACCTTGGTGAAGGTGATTGTTAATAGTTTGAGTTGACAACCTGTGTCCTGTTGACACGAAGAGCTTTCGCCGGAGTTGAGTATCATTTCCCCGTCTGTTTCGACGGCCTGTTGACACAAGGAGCTCTTCCTGGTGCTGAGTATCATTTTGCCGTCTGTTTTGACGGACTGTTGCCAAAAGATAACGGTCGTTCCTGGTTTTAGTTTCACGTGGACGGCCTTGACCTTGGTTTCTTCGAACACTTCCCGTATTTTGGAATTGTGTCCACAGTCGGAAAATAATGTTTCCTGACACTTCAATGCAAGGGTGCTAAAAGGGAATTTGCCTCCCGCGTGCAAGGCCCGGTGTTTCTTTCAGAACTTTTTGGTGGGGGGGTGAAACCTTAGAGGGAGCGAGTTTCCATTTGCCATATACACAGTCGTGTCAAAATAATATGACCACCCCTGGAATCACACTGTACGCGCCCAGGCGCGTCTCAGAGTGCACGTGACAAGGTCGGCCACACGGAGATATAAGCGGCCAGCCGGGACAGATGAGCCGTAGTGCGTTACGTGATCACAATGGGCAGAGGTAGTGATTTGACGGACGTTCAAAAGGAATTATCATCGGCTACAGCGCCAATGATGGAAGCATCTCAGAAACAGCAGACTTCGTGTGCTGTTCGCGAGGTACTGTACTAAGAATGAACCGTTAGCACACCAAGTACCTCCAGACGTCATAACTGTGAAGCCTCAAAAGAGAACGTCGCCTCCGTCGACTGGTAAAGGGTAATCGACGAGCAATAGTGCATCAATTTGTGAAAACACAAATTTGTCCTTGACGGAGATCGAAAACGCGCCCCCTCACTCCGGAGTACGTTGCTCTCTCAACTAAGCGACACGGATGGAATGTATCGCTGCAGATTTGTCGTCTTGGCACATGCTTTAACCTCTGTAGTACGCCACATCATCTCTTTCTTAATCTTTTTTTTAAGCGAAGAACGAATTTTTATTAATTCTAGCCGATGTGTAGAACAAACATCACACATTTTGAAGAACCCAACTGCCGTACATGCATTTTTACGTTCATACGCCAATGTGAAAACACAAGTTTGTCCGTGACAGGATCATGTCCGTGACAGGATCATGTCCGTGACAGGATCATATCCGCGCCCCCTCGTTCCTGAGTAAGTTGCTCTTCCAACTAAGCTGCACGGACGGAATGTATCGCTGCAGATTTGTCGTCTTCACATGTGCTTTAACCTCTGTAGTACATCACAAATTGACCACGCAAATGAACGCTAGGGCACACAGGTACGGATCCCCGATAATAGTAGAGCGAACCCTGTTACGCATGGTCTCCGGAGTCGACGCTGCGTCAAGGTGCCCATGTTAACTCAGGTCCATCGGCAATGACACCTGCAGCTCACATAGGACTACCGTCATTGGCAGTGGAAGAGTGGGAAAAGTTGCCTTCTCCGACGAATCGAGGCTTCTACTCCACAGAAGTGACGGGCGGTGGCGGATACGGCTTCAGACACACCAGAACCAACATCCGGACACGTTTGTCGGTCAAGTTCAGACCGGCGGTGGTAGTATGCATGTCTGGGGGACATTTTCCTGGTATGATCTGGAACCGCTGATACCACTTGATGGGTCCCTGAACGCCAATGGCTACCTGTCCATCCTCGCTGACCACATACATCCCTTGATGTTGGACGTTTACCCTGGCGGTGATGGTGTCTACCAACAAGACAATGCACCGTGCCGCGTAGCTAAGGAGCTGTGTGACTGCTTCCAGGAACATGACAGCGATGTCTCCGTTTTCCTTGGCCGGCGAATCCCCGACCTCAATTCCATAGAGCACTTGTGGGACTATTGGGATCGGCAGGTTCGACGTGCCGACCGACAACCATCTCATCTCCGGGACCTTCGTGCTCTGCTGCAGTCCGAATGGGCACGAGTGCCTCGGGAAACCTTCCAGGGCCTCATTGCGTCCATGCCACGCCGTCTCGCCGCTGTCATCCGGGCTAAGGTTGGTTATTCCCATTATTACGTAAGTGGTCATATTATTCTGATACGATTGTGCATATGCTGTATATAATTTTTAAGTACTATATTTACATTAATTTGCTACTATAATTATTTTTTGTTGAAAGAGCGTACCAGATCTTTCTGGAACAAATAAACTTCAATGTTTGTGACAGGTCCCGCTGGGTTCGATCTGCCACTAGGCCTTACGGAATCCGAATCTCTCAAACGGGCCTGACGTAGGTTCTTTTGAGTGCCGATGAGTTGAATTCGACCGTTGAAATACTGGAACGTGTAGTCAGCAATTCTTAAGATCTACGATAATGAGGCACTCCAATAACAAGTCCTTGGTTAGACGAGACAAAATTTAATAGATGAAAGAATAAGTTCCGTTCGATTGGCTATCTCCACGTGCCAACAAGTTTACAGCTAGCGAACACTTCACTCTCTCACCGAAATCCCGGAAAACCCTCCGCCACGTGGACTTGAGTCGTTCCGTCTAAAACACCGGCCGATCTCTTATCGCCGAAAAACTCTGACCCCACCGTCAGTGAAAATGAAAAACCCCGAGAGGTATAACTGACACTCTCTGCGTAAAAACACGACGTCGAACTCCGTGGAAGGTGAAACGCGTAATAGATCATATGTAGAGGATTTTAGGCAGGGAGTGTCTAACCCCAGGTCTTAAACAACCCTTAGAAATAGGAAGCTAGGAGATTTGGGCTAGAGTGCCCGATAGGAAAGAGACACGGAAGTGAGGTAGAAAGGTGGAGAAAGACGCCCTTATTTGTTACCGGGGGGCCTGACGGCGGCCCCATTCGACGCACGTTAGTGAAACGCGAAAAGCCTCTCTAGCGAACGTGTCGCTTCCTTTTATATCCTTAATCTTCTCCCCCCCCCTCCTCCTTTCCGCCTCTGGAAATCCTATTGGTGTAGAGTTAGCCGTTCACCGGAAGTGGTGACCTTGACCTCGGGTACTGGCCCCCGGTAATAAATAAGGGCGTCTTCCTCCCCCTTTCTACTTCGCTTCCATGTCACTTTCCTATCGGGCGCTCTAGCTCAAATCTCCTAGCTTCCTATTTCTAAGGGTTGTTTAAGACCTGAGGTCAGACACTCCCTTCCTAAAATCCTCTACATATGATCATGATCATGGTGACCTTTGACCTATGCATCAGACCCTGTCGACCCGGTCGAAGTCAACGGATCTTGCTAGTCATGTGCTTCGTTCGGTGTTACACAATCCGTCATGCAAAGGAAACGTACCACGTGCCAACACGTGCGTTCAATTTACATTACATTGCCTTTGAAATGAGAAATAATTACAGAAAATATTACTACCTGGAAATAATTAGTGGGGCCCGACTCCGTCACCTTACAGTTTGTTTTTTTGTTTTTGGTTTAATTCTTTTTCCCAAGAAAGATTGGTTAAATTTCGTGTATCACTGTCTCTAAAAGATTCGTTAAAGCGCTAATATAATATATCTTGGATTACATCCAAATTGTACCACAGTCCTCTAAGGGTAACCTTATTGCATCGATCCTATTTCCTCACTATGTTTCAGAGCTTAGTCATATAGTCAACGCTGGAAGCTCTTTTTTATGATTCACCAACGGTAATGTAATCCAGAAAAACAAGTTAGTAAAATCGTGCAATGCATTGATTATGATACGCTTTCCAACATACCAGAAAGCATTATTCAAGTTATGAGGACAATGGCTGTAGAATAAACCTTGCTCCTATGACCTGACCTTTGACCCCATTTCCATGATATTCAACAGAACCGGCAAAGAATAATTCCGGAACAACATGATAAAGTTTTGTCTCAATCGAAGCATTTTTACGTAAGTTATAACGCAATATCAGGAACACCGAAGATCGCTCGGTTAAAAGGGGATGAGCGCACATTTTTTTTAAATTTTGATATGTTGTTTCCAAGTATTGTAATGCTAAGTCGTTCAGTTGCACGTTGTCCCAAGTGTTCCAGTCGCTGAACACGTTCATCCGCAGTTTCGGTTGCAATTGGCTGTGATGAACGACTTCGTAGTTCTTCCAAGCGCTGGTTACGTTCTTCGGATGATTCAGCTGCGATTCGCTGTCTATTTATTCGCCGCATTCGATCAGGTTTTCTTTCGATATAGATTCATTAAGGGTTATAATAACGTCGGACATTATTTCCATGCTCCTCGCCTTAGCTGTTCGGAATGGTCTTTTTGTAGGCTGATCTTCTTCCAATGGAAGTGATCGGAAGCCATCGCCTCTTAAATGTGCAAGCTGTTCCATATTTACTTCTTCCGCTTGTTCTTGTTCCAACACTGCCGTATTCTACTTATTCTTCTTATTGAAGTTGAGACATCCACGTTCCGTAGGGGGTCGACCAACCATATTTTTTTCATATTGTTTTACCATCCACGTGACATTTTGTTAATAGTAACTAATAAAATGAACTAATCATATTTTAGCACAGTGGATACGCTCGTCATCAAGTGACTATTCAAAAACGGAACAAAAAAATGCTGTATTAACAGTTTACCTTTTGAAGGAAAAAACACATCAGCGTTCCGCTGCTTATATTGTACTACGCATCAACTACAAGCAGCTGGCACAACTCACTTTTTGTTCTAGAAGAAAATAGAGGTAAATTGTAACACGCACACAACGCGTGACGTAATAAGGCAGATGGTCGCGAGAGTGTGACGTCATAAAACGCGTGACGTAATGAGGCAGATGGCGTGACTGCGCGCCAACATCTCAATCGCGAGAGTGTGACGTCATAAGATTTCTAAGCATGGGAAACATTAATAGGACGACGCCATGACACTAAAAACGTGGTAACTCGAGGTGGTTATTTAATCCACTAAACGAATTTTCCCAAAGTCGAGATCAAGCTAAATCGATTTCTAGTACCAGAAAACAGTAGGTTAACGACTTTCATCAAAATCCTTAGAGCCGTTTTCAAGATAAAATTTACATACATACAAGAATTGCTCCTTTAAGGTGGACGTCAAGTAATTTTGCTTCCTGTACTTCCAGTGGAAAAACTTCTGTACACATTTTCTTCACAATTAATGCGTTCCCAAGGATGAAAATTTGAGCATCGATTAAAATAGCTTCATTTTATAACATGGAATACTTAATATTTTCTAAAACATAACCATAATTATGCAATCCAACATTTGTTTGTCTACTGACGTCATCAAAGTACAGGTCGTGCCATCTTTTTTCTGGTTTCAACACCACCAAAGGAAAAGTTTAATATAATTATAGTTATGTTTTAGAACATATTAAGTATTCCAAGTTATAACATGAAGTTATTTTAATCGATGTTAAAATTTCCATCCTTGGGAACACATTAATTGTGAAGGAAATGTGTACAAAAGTTTTCTATTGGAAGTATAGGAAGCAAAATTACTTGACGTCCACCTCAATAGTATGGGATAAGGGCGATGGAATGGATCCCAATCCTATGTCCTGACCTTTGACCCCATTTCATGCATTTTAAATAGGGTTCGTCCCCAGGTGGTCCCCTACTGCATACTGAAATGTCATCGAAATCGAACCATATTTACGCAAGTTATGACGCATAACGGCAATGGAATGAATCCCGCTCCTACGTCGTGACATTTAACACCATTGGTCCCATTTTCAATAGGGTTCGTCCCCAGGTAGTCCCCTACCACATACTAAAATTTCATCAAAATCGAACCATTTTTACGCGAGTTATGGTGCGGACAGATGGAAAGACGGACGAACGGAAAAAGCTGGAGCATATACGCTTCTTCAGCCTACGGTTGGAAAGCGTAAAAAAGCATATATTTCTTGAACACTGCTGAAAATGCTCACAATTTGTAGAGAAATTATTTCGTCATTTTTTATGACAATATTTAAAGTATGAGCCGCTCAAAGTATACATAAAATGCATAAGGGTTTTAGGTCGAAAAATTATGTTTTTTGAAGTCCATTGTGTTTTATCCTTCATAGTGGCTCCATTGTCATAGCATAAATGCTGAAATTTCAAGATTAAAAAATAATAATAATAAAGTTGTTGGTCCTTTGCCCGCGGTATCCGTTACAGAACAGAACAACAAAAACTATTCTCTGACTTCAAGTCGTTTTCTATTGAATTATATAATGAATTATTTTTACTAAAAAAATAAACTTGCCACGTATAGCATTACGATTTCTCACTGTAAAACGTTTTCCTAACTTCTCCCACATCACCGATATTAATTTATCAACCGTAAAATTTGATTGAGGCGTCCATGCTTCAATGACTTTTCTACTGTCCGCTGTGTCTCACCTTCTTCCAGCCTGCCAATATATCTCCAAGCCGTTGGTTCCGGCACATCATGCAGCTGAGACATCGTTCGAACCGAAGACTTCAAGAAGCAAAATGTCACGATAAATGCGGAAGAGTAAGGGAGCCCTGGAAAATATTTTTGTTTTTATCTTAATCTGTGATTTAATATGTATTCTGATTTTACAGGCGCTGATTTGCATAAGGATATGTATGATTCGGCTTTCTATGTCACACACGACTTTCGTTTTCCACGTTTGGCTTGCGTATCATGCGATTGACTTGCATAATATCGTCAAAGTCACATGCTCCCCTAATCCAGAGATGTTTTATCGCATGGGCGTACCGGAGTTCGCCGGGGACCTCAGGCTCAGTCTGCGGGACCTCCATCAAACACCGTTTTAACTGAGTCGCGCAAGATATCTGCGTTACGCCATTTTTCCACCCAGACTCACATTGCAGAGAGCGTATTTTCTATTTCCTTTTTAATATTTGCCGAACCTAAAAGAGAAGGAGAGAAGGGAAACTGGGAAATACGGAAATGAAATAAAAAGACTTGTAGTTTAAAACAAATTTAAACACAGTGCTCGGTTATTTTTGTAGGCCTACTGGGGATCTCATTCTCGTAAAAAAAAAAAAAAAAAATAGATGCAACGCAACCAAGCTTATTGCCCCGTGAGTGATTGTGGAAAATGAGCAAACCTGCATGGGGTCAGATGGTGCTCCAGCTGACGGATGGCGTCCCCACGGCCCTAGGTGAACATGTAGCTGTTTTTGGACTGCACTTGGCAGTTGACACTCTTTGGCCAATCCTGGCTCTTGCGTCATTAACCCCAATAAAAGAAACAAACAAACAAATAAGATGAGCTAAAATGGTAAGTTTAAAGCCATTCTTGAACCTTACATTATTCTCCTCCCTCAAAACCTCGTGGTTTTAGTCTGGGTCACTAGACTAATCATACCACTGATGTGCCGTATCTTGAAGACATTCACATGCTTTTGCTGCGAGAACATTTTTTTTTCAATATATTTTTAGAAATTCATTTATTTCTTTGATTTATTTGTAATAAATATGTACTTATTTTGAATATTTTATTGTGGATTTACTGAAAATCAGAAAAATGTACCAATACCTTGAATTTCACTCGACTTTGATCAGCTACGTGCTTCTACTTAACCTCCACTTTTTCAAAGTCCGGGATTAATGTCGCATAATTATTTCCTCTCTTCCCGCCTTCGTAATATGACGAAATTTTTACATAAACGTTACGGTACTTAGATGTACAAATAAGTTTTAAAACGTTTTAAGACAAAGCAACATGCAATTTGAGAGAAAACAACAATACCTTTAAAAATCAAAATATGCGCCGTCATTATCGATCACCTTCCGCCATCGGTCGGGCAGCTGACGGATTTCAGCAATGAAGTCGTCAACCCATTTTTGCACATCGTCACATGTCCGGAACCGTACAACAGACAAATCCTGTTGCGTTGATCGGAACAAATGATAGTCTGAAGGGGCTATGTCGGGACTAGAAGCCGAGTGCTCCAAAAATTCCCAGCCAAGCGTCAATAATGTTTTCTTGACCGATTTCGCGACATGCGGCCTAGCGTTGTCATGCAGTAATTTCACGGGACACAATCCTTTGCATGTGAATGGACGTTTCCGACAGATTTCCTGGTTCAATGGCCGCAATGGTTGCTTATAGCGATCAGCAGTAAGAGTTTGATCCTGTTCCAATAGTTCATAATAGAGCACACCCTTCATATCCACCAGATGCAGAGCAGAACTTTCTTGGAGTGAATATTGCGTTTCGGTGTCGAAGTCGTTGCATGCTTCACTGGGGTCTATCCAGTGTTTCTTTTTTTTTTTTTTGCGTTTGGGATTGTCGTACCATATCCACTTTTCATCACCCGTAACGATTTTCCACATTAAATACTTTCTGTGTTGTTCATTCAACAGATTCAACCACTTCATGGCACGCTCATCCTTGTTCCTCTGGCTCAGGTCATGTAGCACCCATTTTCCTTCCTTCTGAATCTTTCCTATTGCGCGTAAACGATTGGAAATGATTTGTTGAGTTACCCCAGTTGTTCAGTTAGTTCTTTTTGCGTTTCAGACGAATCTTCTTCCAGCAATGCTTGCAATTCCTCATGTGCAACCTTCTGCGGGGTGCCCCTACGTTCTCGATCGCTAACATCAAAATCACCTGCTTTAAACCATGTGAACCAAAACTCATACGTGTTTTTCGATACAGTATTCTCCCCCAGAACAGAACATATCGATGCACACGCTTTCACAGCACTTTTTCCTTGGTGAATATCGTAACGAATGCACAGGGCCGGATCTAGGGGGGCGTAGGTGGGCAGCTGTCCCGGGCAGCAATCTGGAGGGGGTGGCACGGCAATTCGAGCCGATCATAACTTTAACCAGGAAACGTTTTAGCAATGTTAAATCGCCGAGTGGAAAAAAAAAGCCAAAATTCATCATCATCATCATGAAAAAATTTGCTTCTACATCTAAATTATCGTAAAAAAAACTACCAAGGTCGATAACAATTGGCTCTGGGATTATAGAATTAAACAGCAGGGACTTCAGGACTTCAAGAAACGAGTTGCTACCTTCGGGGAACGAGAAGGGTGCACTTTAACTACAGCTTATCCTTCAAAAACACAAGGGAGTTTCGTAAACCTGATATTACTTTTATCAAAGCGCAACTCTACGTTACAAAATACATTGGAAAATTTGAAAAAGGGGCAAGTGAGTTACTTGTCCAGTAACATTCAAATTGAAATCATAGAACTCATGGCCGAAAAAGTATGTGAAGTAATAATAAAAGAGATATTATCTGCGAAATACTTCACTATTATGTTTGATGCCACGTGTGATGTATCTCACTGTGAGCAGATGAGTGAGGTCATTCGGTACGTAAAAATTGACGAAAGTGGAAAATGCGAAATAAAAGAAAGTTTTATTGACTTCATAGACTTACACGGTAAAACTGGAGAATATATATCTCATACAATTCTAAGTAAATTAGAGAGAGATCGCCTAAGATAGCCGATTGTCGAGGAGAATCTTATGACAACGGATTAAACATGGCTGGTATTTACAAAGGAGTCCAGGCGAGGATACAAGAAAAAAACATGTTTGCGGTGTTTGTGCCGTGCGTAGCGCACTCACTCAATCTGGTGGGTGCGCATGCTGCTTCTAGCTGCCAAAAAGCGTCGTACCTTTTCGGTATTGTGCAAAGGGTATATTCTGCTTTTTTGCATCATCGACTGCACGATGGGAAATTATGAAGAAATACACCGGAAGTAACTTAAAAGGAACCAGCCATACAAGATGGTCTGCCAAACGGGAATCTATATGGATGCTCTGTAAAGGAATTTGACTAAAGTGGCTCAAGGACTTAAAGAAATAAAAAGCGGAAATTTCCCTCCAGAAGTTAAGTCTGATGCAGGGTGTCTTTTTCACGCTATAACAGATTTTAAGTTCATCCTGAATCTTGTTATATGGAATTCTATACTGAGAGAAGTTAATCGTATAAATATCGAAATTCAAAAAAGCGACATAATATTGAGCAGATCAATCTGTTTAATGGAAGGTTTGATCGCTACTTTGCACAGAATACGAAATTGTAGCTTTGAAGGTTGGCTTGACGAAGCAACAAATATTGCAGCTGTATAATATCTGTTGAGGCAGCGTTGCAAGAAAAAGGAAATCTAAGAGGAAGAAGACGGCCAGCGAAATTGGAAATAATGAATCCTGCTTGTTTTCGTCAGAAGAACTGTTCAAGCAAGACATAAATATTATTTTCGACCGAATGCTAATCGAAGTGAAAGCTAGAACTGAAAGCACCAAAACCCTAAACACAGATTTCTCTTTTCTTTGCGGGGAGAAAATAATGAAAATGAACAGTGGAGACTTAAAAATGTGCGCAAACTATTCCAAAGATTTAAATGGGCTGGAATTTTCTTTGGAACTTGAATCACTTAAAGATCAAGCACAGTATTTTTGTAAAAATCTAGATCAGTTGAGTTGCACTGATTTACTATCTGTGATTCATACGAATGGGTTACAAAATGCATTCCCTAACTTTTTCATTAAGAATATATACTACTCTGCTAACAACGTCAGAGACATGTGAAAGGACGTTTAGCAAAATGAAGCTTATAAAATCATATCTCAGATCAACAATGCACCAAGATCGCCTATCAAGCCTAGCAATTTTATCTATAGAGAGTGACATAACAAATACAAGCAGTTTTGAGGATGTCGTAAAAACTTTAGCGGAAAAAATGGTTAGGAAAGTTAAATTTTGAAATCTATCAAGTTTCACCTCGCCAGTCCATTGTAAAATATGTTTCTTAAACTTTTCTTTTTGCCTAGTGCCTATATATTCGGATATTTATTTTTAGTGATAAGTGAATTTATATTTATCACCGAAATGTACATATATATCTTACCACCAAAATCCCCGTTTGCAGATCAAATTTAATATTTTCCTGCTGATGTGTTTTTTGAACAATTATTTCTGCTGATATATTCGGATTATTTATTTTTAATGGTAAGTACATTTCTATTTGCCTTATTTACCGACCACCATATAACCGCCAAATGTCGTTACTTTTTTGCCTTTAAATGTTTATAATTTTATTAAGTTTAAAATAAAGTGTCAAAAAAGATTTTTATGAAAGCAAATTTTTATGTCAGGATAATAATTAACTATTTCTGATCCTGAAAACATTCCAAACTTTACGGTTATTATGCTATTTTTTTTAACTGAAAACATATTTGGGACATCGTCATTTAATTAATTTTTGCTAATAAAAATTTATATGCACATACGTGTGTATATTTATATCATTGTGCTAATTTTCGTCAAAAATGTATGAGCATATAGTTTTAATGTGCTATTTCTGGTTAATAAATAAATATATATATATATATATATATATATATATATATATGGGGGCGGCATTTCTTCCTTTTGCCCTCCAAAAATTTTCTAGATCGGGCACTGCGAATGCAGTGTCGAATAAACGCAGTATCGCTTTCCATCTTTCACCTACCGATGTGCAAGTGCGTTTGACTGTTGGTGTGTTGGGTAAACTTCCGTGTCACATTTTATACTCTGGACCAGTTACGGTCACATGACAACAACGCGGAGGAATGTCGGATATGTAAATTAGCGGTATACGTCACAAAAAAACGCGTTAAAACTTATTTCTACACCTAATACACGGTATATCAATTACATATGGAAATCTATTGCTAAAGCACACTGTAAGAAATTTTACCGTATTTCCTTGAGATGTAAAGGAAAAGTTATACCTAGCAATATTGTTATGGTTTTAGAAGATACAATGGAATTCTACGGAATGTTTCAAAACTAATGGAACAAACTTTAAGGGGTGATATAGAACACATCGAAACAAGCACTTTTCGTCATAGAATGCATTGTCGCAAGTTACGCGGTTAGGCGCTGGAGGGCGCTTTCCGTTTCCCCACACACGCCAAAGAAGCATATCTTTTACCGGAACGTCTGGATAGGAGGCTGTACCTTTTTTTCCCTTGAACAAGTCTTGCCTGAATTGATCCAGCATGTACCAGCAGCCGTCCGCCGTAAAATGTGGTTCCAGCATGATGGAGCGCCAGCTCATTGCAGCACTCAGGTGCGTGATTACTTGAACGCCACATTTCCAGGCCAATGGATTGGCCGAGGTGGACTCATCGCTTGGCCCACACGATCACCAAATCTGTACCCTCTGAATTTCTTTTTATGGGGACATATTAAGTCCGTAATGTACGACACTCCCATTGATTCAAATGAGGAACTAGTCGGCAGACTTTCAGTCGCTGCTGCAGCTGTCCGGGAAATGCCTGGTATTTTCCACAACATACCGGCATCTTTACGTCGACGATGCGAAGCGTGTATCAGGAGTGGCTGTCGCTCTTTTGAACAGCTTTTGTAAATGTAATTAATTTCAGTATTTACTTATTAATGTTTGCAAATTTGGTGTAATTTTGTGATGTCACGTTTTTTCTCTTATTTTTTCTGCAATAAAGCTTTGTTTTGATTTGTTGTGCCATTCCTGTCTTTGCGTTGCGAAAGACGGCGTGTTGTGAAAACGGAAAGCGCCCTCCAGCGCCTAACCGCGTAACTTGAAAAAGTGCTTGTTTCGGAGTGTTCTATCACCCCTTAAAGTTTGTTCCATTAGTTTTGAAACACCCTGTATATAGGTGCAGGAGCGCGGGACGGCAGGGGAGAGCCTCCTTCCACGACGCGCCGGGGCCTCAGAGATTCTTAAAGCATCCCTGCCCTAATCATTTTGAGCAGTGTAGTTTATCCAACAATGGAACCTGCGACTGAACCACAATAAAATAAATTCAGAGAATGCGATATTTTTTTAACATTTCAAGGGAGTTCAGTTTTCTTTTGAACCCATTTCAAGGGAGTTCAGTTTTCTTTTGAACCCATTTCAAGGGAGTTCAATTTTCTTTTGGACCGTTTTTCATATTTTGTATTTTATTTTGTTTTATTTTATTGTTTTTACTTTCTGGCGTGTAAAAAGTATTCGCTAGTAGAATACTCGAAGCAAACAGAATATAAATTCTCAATTTGCTTGTACGACTTATTGGCCATCCATGTAACACCTCTCAGAAAACTTGAAAATTTCACCGCCCTGTAGCGCGAATCGAACCCGCATCTCCCGATTTCCGCTCGAGTATGCTAACCATTACACCACCCAGGACAGTTAAGTCCCAAGCAATGGAGACTAAGCAAACATAGCTTTGGAATCCGAACATCCTCATATTTTCGCTAGTCGAAGCATTCTTGCTTCCTAATAGCGTTTTGAGCCAACGCTGTGGGTCAGTGCCGCACCAGAAACACTCGGGGCTCCCCTGCAAAAAAAAAAATTTCGAGGCCCTTTTGCGAAAACATATTGGCTTTCAATTACTGAAAATTTTTACATTCACATTATTTACTAGGCTTAATGGGCGTTTCAATAAATACAATTTTTTGGAACCTACAAGTATTTTTCGTATAACCAAAATTACTACACTTTATTGCGTGAAACACAAATGCGCTCATGGTAATTAAAATGATTGCCCTAGTTTCATGCCGATGCAAAGTGCTCCAAAACACTTACGTCAGACTTAATGATATCATGCAAATTTTATTCTTTTAGAGAACCAAGGCCAGCCTCTTTGAAATAACTCACGATAACACACACACAAACGTAACTGCCGTGTGATAGTGTCTAATGAATTTTTTCTGTTTATATGAACGTAAGTAAGCAAGTAAATAAGTAACAATTAAGAATTGTGGCCAGGGCCGTAGCTAGGTCCCAGAATATGATAGTGGTGCGATGAATACTCCCTTCTCGTTGGCTCGGAATGTAAGAGAGGCCGAGAGAGTAACAACGAGCAGTGGACTATGATGAAAAATAGGTTTTGGCCTGCTAAGATAATAATATCTTTTTTTTTCTCAGTAAGTTCTTTGAACTAGATATTTTAGGCATTTCAAAATTATTAGTGTTTTCCCTCCTCCTTAGTGCACCACTGAAGCCATATTAAGGAAACCAGTGTCGACCTGGTGGCCGACTGGTACAAGGCGCAGACTTGTCTTCACTCGAATCAACCTGGTACCGGGTTCGAGTCGCAGGTGTAACATAGATTGATGTGTGCAGCCTATCTTACGGCTCTGTTGCTTTCTGAAATCTGAAACCAGTAGCCCTGGCAACTGCTAATAGCATTAAGAACAGCTCTTGGCCACCCCTGTGGCGCAGTGGTCTAAGGCGCTGGCCTCTGATCATTCGTCCGTAAGGGGTCCGGGTTCGAATCACGTCAAGCATGGATGCTGTGTTTGTCTTACAGCACTGGCTCTCTCCCTTCCCTGGAACCAGTGACCCTAAATTAGGGACGGGCGATTGCTTATAGCCCATTGAGTTGCTCACGGTGGTCGTTAAACCACCAATCAAAAAAAAATAAAAGAAGTGCAAAGAGTTGAAAAGACAGCATCACCTTCGCTTGATTTTACGTTATTAATTCAAAGTATTAAATAACAATGATAATGCATCATTAACTTCTAAATCGCACACATACAAGTACAAACATTTAACGTAATTTAAATTTTATTTTTAGGATTGTGTTTTTTTTTTTTTTTTTTTTCTTTTTTTTTTCATTTTTGAAGGTTTTTTATAACAGATTTGCAGACTTTCAGAATGACTGAGTTGGCAACACTGCGCCCATCGGTTGCCTTCCCTCCAGCGTGTCTTTTCTGACAAAGCTTTTACATTTTTTCTTTTTGTTTTTACTAATTTCTAATTTATGCTCACCATCATAATCTTAACTCTACCGTTTCACACAATATATTATTTTCTATTTTTGTTGCTCATGGCATAACCATGAATGTTTTTACACCTACGAGTATTTCATAAAAGCGATTTCCCATAAATAATTATTTAAGGTTTTCATGGAATTTTTCTTTTAGAAAGAAGTCTTGTAAATATATATGAAACTTAATATGCATAGGTCTTCTTTTAGAAAGAAGTCCTGTACATATGATATTATGTGGACATGGACTGTTACCGCAAGAAAACGCAGCGGCAGGAGGTGGAGTTGAAGAGCAGCTTTTAGTGACTGTGTAACGATTGTGTTTGGGCTGACATTTCGCCATGTCTAAAATCTTTGTCCACACATGAAAGTTTTCATAGACCAACCCTACGACAGGAAAAGAACCAGATGAAGGCCACATGGGAGATGGGTGGATGAATTTCGAAAGTATGCGGGAGTGACACCATGGAGGAGACTGGCGCAAGAGCAAGATTAACCGTTGCGGAAGAAACTTGGGGAAACCTTCATCCAGCAGTTGATTGATAATAATGGTTGATGATATATATATATATATATATATATAATTTACTATTCATTACGCATATATATAATTTACTATTCATTACGCGGACCGCGAATGCTTCGTGTTCAGTTTTGCGTGTGGCCACTTGTCCGAACCTCCCTCACGAAACGCACCAATAATCTGAAGTAAGAAAAAAGTGAAAAACAAATAATATTTGAAAAAACAAAAAGTAAGGACTTACATTGTGACTGCGGACAATTCTTGGACCCTGTCGACATTATGTCCGCCATCACCGGGAGCAACTCAATGGGATAGGCAGTCGTCCGTCCCTAATTAGGGCTACTAGTTCCAAGGAGAGGAGAGAAAGCCAATGCCGTAATACAAACACAACATCCATACCTCACTAGGACTCGAACTCGAATCCCTTTTCGGACGAATGATCATAAGCCAGCACTTTGACCACTGTGCCACCTGGGTGCCCCCAGTCTTTTTAACTTCTTTTTCTATATTTGTGGAAGCACATTTCTTTTAGTAATAGTTTCCAAACTTCTTCTATCCTGGAACAACAAACAACAGAATACATCCATATCTATCTACACACACACGCACGCACAGTTACATCACTTTGAACATGCTTGATTAGTAATAATCCACGGAACACAAACGTGCTCATCTTATTTATTCATTATTATTCTTTATTGCATTTCTTATTGTATCTCATTTCTTATTCTTATTGCATTTCCTATTGACATTCATTATTTGCATTGGATCGAACCTGAGGCGCTTCCCGTGACAGTCACGAACGTTGCCCACTAGGCCACCCGCGGTAAAGTACAGAGAATGTTGACTCACATAACGCTGTACTGCAGGGAAAAGTCCTTACTGTAGCCAGTAATTTGTACGTGTCCTCGTATGCAAGTCTTTGTTTATACATCTCCGAGAAAATGTCAGGATTTTCAAGTTTTTTAAGATAAGTTTTTGCAACAGTAACCCCTTCTTTAGATAGAATATTAATTCCCACTTTCGTGAGATGATCAAGTTCTTTGAAATCTAGGTTTTCTGCTGCAGTTATTGCTTTTAACAATTCTTCATTTTTTTCCGAATCTTCTGTTGAGTTCAGCCAGAATAATATCCATTGTTTCATAAAACACAGAAATTAACTGTTCATTGTTTGATGTTTCACCTATTTTTTCTGTGACAATAAAATCTTTAAGGCGTGAGCTGAGTTTTCGCCTCTTTGATTTTCGTTCACGAGCTACCTCAGTTTCTGTTACATTTTCACCTGCGAATTTCTTGCTCTCTTGAAGAATTTCATCGAAAATTGCATGGTTTCGTAAATGCTGAATTGTTTCTGTTGTAGTTTGGATTACTACCATAGCATCTCTCAAACTTGTTTCGCGTCCTTGAAGAATTTTATCAGCAGGCTTGATTATTTCCAGAATATGCTTCATTAAGACTAAGCAGAATCGGAATTGAGGTTTCTCAATGGCTAGCAGAAGACCAGTACTTTTAGCTATATCGTCGCCATCAAAATTTTCATCCTGCACAAGTTTCAAAGTTGTAATTATCTCTTTATAATTTTGATATATTATTTTAGTCGTATTTAAGTGGCCCGACCAACGATGTTCCAAAAGACGAGAAAGTTCTTTGCCTTCGTACAAACTTGCAATTTTACCGCGATTGAGGAAGTTATATAACATACAGCACTGGTCAAAATACCGTTTGAGAAGTGCGATGTCATTTACAGTTTTCACAATGACTAAGTGTAAACGATGGTTTAAACAATGAACATAAGGAACTTGCCGTCATAGTCTCTGCTGAATTATAGCTTGCACTCCTCCATTCTTTCCGCTCATGACCGAGGCACCGTCGTAACATTGACTCAATAATTTTGAAGTGTCACGCCATTTGTTCTGAGAGCATTAAGTGTCAGATCAGCAAATGTCTGAGCATCAAATGCTGTCACTGTTTCAATTCGAAAAATGGATTCCAAAACTTTACCGTTTTTCACATATCGTAATCCTATCGCAACATTTTCGCGATTGTTTTTATCTCGAGTTCCGTCTTCCAGGAGCGTGAACCATGGAACGTCTGAGTTCTTAACATCATTAATAATGCCTTCGCGCACAATTTCTGCCATGATTTGAATTACGTCGTTCTGTATTTCAGGGTATAAATACGAAGCGTTTTTTGGTATGCGTTTGCAGCAATGAGCGAGTTTCTCATCTTTTTTCATCGTATATTCAAAAAGACTACGAAATAAACTTTGTTCTTCACGTTCTTCCATAAAATAAGTTCCTCTCATTGGTAGTTCATTTACTACCAGAAACTGAATTATTTCGGCAATACTGGTCACATAATACCTGTTTTGTTTCAAAACATTTTCATTCAGAAGAGTAGAAACCGACTTCTGCAGTGATTGTCGATTTTCCTTTTTCTGCCCACTTCGACATTGCTTCAATATGAGATGCTGATGCATCATGTTTTAAGAGGAACGCTTTAGTCTTGTCCAGAGCAGCTTTCCAGTTTTTAAATCCATTTACAGTAAAAGCACTTTCTTTACTGCCGCAGTGCTGAAAGTGTCTGCAGGCATAGCAGAAAACAGCATCCAGTGATTGGGAATATTCCACCCATTTAAACTTGAACCAATCACTCTGAAAACTTCTTCCTGACGAATTCTTGGGATATTTTTCAAGTATCACTTGTCTGATATTTTTGCCTGATTTCGAAATATCGTCAACAACATATTTCTGTGGTTGACTTTCTCCAGAATTTTGGGTAGAATCCTTTAATGTCACTGAATGCTTTGAAGATGTAAATGGAGAAATTGAAGAATTTGCGTGCTTGCGAATTACTATGTATTTTTCCATATAAAAACAGCTCACACTACAAATTCGAAAAAAAAAAAATAATTCAGCCGAATTCTTAAGATAACGGCTAACGGAAAAATCAACTACACTAAGCACTGTTTACAAAGATTCTAGTCTGTCCGGCAGACGGCAGTTAAAAGCAACATGGGCGAGGAGACTTTGTTGATGACAAAACTTCTCATGAGAAAACTACTGAAGTCAGTAGAACTATCAGATCGTGTTTTGTATGCTTTAGAATTCCAGAACTTCTCACCTTTAATTGTTTCCGTCTTTGGAGCTCCTTCGCGTCTAGCGTCACCATATGTGTTAGCAAGTGTCACGCCAAGAAAAGCAAAACAAATGTACGAATTTGTTACATCCAGCATAATGAGGGTATGGAACAGACCCAACGGCAATAGGATCCCATGTGGTCTTAAAGTGCTTCGTTCGCCATCAAGGGCAACATTCAATTGTCTCCTTAAAACTACAAAGGATGCACCTACCTTTAATCCGGTCCCGAGTGAAAGTACGCCTCCACCCTTGATTACTTTCTTTTAGCTTGTTCTTCTAAATTTGACATCCCCCCCCTCCTAAAATGCGTTTCTTGTTTCTTATAACTCCTACCGCTAGTAGAGAATCACTAAAATTACTAATACAGCCGTTACAACTAATTCACAATTCAAAAAGTCGAAATTTCTTTTGAGTTACATTCATACTGCGTCGTTTTAACTTTTTAAAAAGTCCAGTATACGAATACAGTATTTATGCCTGTGATGAAATATCAAGGTAATTTACGTAAACCATCGAAATAAAAGTTTAAGTCATTTTTGACAGGGCCAATTTTCCAGGGGGGGGCTCGCTAGCCTTGTAGGGGGAGCTGAGCCCCCTCTAGCCACGGCCCTGCTCCCAGCTCGTCTAGCTGCTGTCTGTGCTGCACACGGCGGTTACTCTGGGTATTAGCTGGTGTTCACACTAATGTGACTCGACCTTGTGTGTGTGTGTGTATATATATATATATATATATATATATATAGTCGAGTCACATTATTGTAGACCATCTCCTCCTACTTTTGACGTCAACAGCGCATACCCAACGAAAGTAGGCACGTGTCGTGAGCTGGCTTGGAGGGTACATATGGTGTACTGTATGCATTCTGATAACATATCACTCGCTGCTGTCATGGATAAAAGGAGCGATTTATCAGATTTTCAAAAAGGGATAATTATCAGCTTTCGGGACAGGGGTGGCAGTATTTCTGAAACAGCGCAGTTTGTAAACTGTTCGCGTGCTGCTGTGGTTGAAGTGTATTGTGATTGGAGAAATGGCACCCCTGCGAATAAGCGATCTGGAAACAAGCGGAGCACTACGTGCCATGATGTGAGAGGTGAACGTCGGCTGCGAAGGTGCGTGAGGGCCGATCGACGCGATACAGTGGAGCAATTCACTGGCTGAATGAACCAGGGGTTACTGGAAGGGTGTCTAAAAGGACAGTTCAGCGAATCCTGCTGCGTATGGGGCTTCGATCCAGACGGATGGTTACTGCACCTATACTAACGACAGATACAGCATAAAAATCAAGAGTTGGTTGGCCACTTGTGAAGACACACCATTTTACTGCTTTTGTGTACCTGTCATGTTTAAAAACTTGGTTTCTCAGCTCCTCGGCTGAAAGTTAACACTCTTTCTCTTCTCACTCACACTTTTTTTTTCTTTTTTAAGTTGGGTCATATTTGTAACTTTCTATACATACAAGGCCACACCAGTTCCTTTTAATTAAAAAAAAACAATGCTTAAAACTCAAAAACTTCGACAGAAACGTTCATTTGCACCAATGGATTTTGCATAGGAATTTACTTGAAGATGACAATTTTGGTATTTCCATTATTATAAGAAATTTAGAAAATCATGTTTTTGTGCAAATACATCCCACACAGTGATGTAATCAGGTATCTTCTCGGGGGTGCTTAGCCCCCCCCCTCATTCCCCGTGGGTTTTTGAGCAATCTCCCCTTATTTTAGTCTGTGTTCGTTTATGCAGATAGCTGAATATTTGGATAAATTGATTTAAAAAGAAATTAAGAAAATGAGCGAAAATATTATTATAATAAAAAAACAAACATCCACATGGACTTCAGTCTGAAATTTCTATCATCCTTTAACAAAACATTAAACAGTCCTCGCTGAAGGGGTAATTTTTCAAGCACAGACACCTCGGATTACTTCCGCAATAAAAACCTATTCCACACGGTAAAGATGTTTGCACTGCAATACATCATCATATTTTGCAAGATAGCATAAAAAACAGTTTTATTTCAGTCAAGATAGCATAAAAAAAATAGTTTTATTTCAGTCAAGATAGCATAAAAAAAAACAGTTTTATTTCAGTCTTCTGGATGCCACCTGTCCATGTATACAGTTAAGCCTCAGTGTAGCTAACATGACATTAGTGCTTCCAATACAACAAACCCCGGTGGCGCAGTGGTCTAAGCGATGGCCTCTGATCATTCGTCCGAACGGTGTCCGGGTTCGAATCCCGGTGTGGCATGGATGTTGTGTTTGTCTTACAACACTGGCTCTCTCCGTTCCCTGGAACCAGTGACCCTAAATTAGGGATGGGCAACTGCTTATAGCCCATTGAGTTGCTCACGGTGGTCGTTAAACCTCCAATTAAAAAAAAAAAAAAAATACAACAAAATATTTGCCGCCTACTTTTTAACAATAGCTAATTATTAGAAATTGTTCCCATAATGATCCCCCCTGGCTGTGGTTGTTTTTACTCTGTGAAAAAAAAAATCGAGGCATCTCAAACTGGCATTTAAACGGTTTGTTAGTTTTTAGTTGTTGTTTTTTTACTACTATTTGCTATTCTAAATAATCTAAGGAGACTGAAACCAAAATGGCAGGGAAATGGCTTACACCATACGTTTTCAGGTAACACTGTACTGTAATAATTCCTTAATAATCAAAAACATGCTAGTAGTAAGGCGAGGACATTTTTACCACCCATAATGTCTTGGAAGGATTTTCTTCAGCATAGCCTTACCTTACTAGCATCCTCAATATTTTACACCACCCCATTGTGCAATCCGTGGTCCATTACTGAATTAAAGCAAAGGTATAACATTTTTACTCACTTGTTTGTGTAGATTTCGTGGAATTTGCATTTGCGATATAAGAGCATAAGAAAATGTTTGTACTCTATTTAAAAATTTTATATAAATAAATAACAAAATTGTGATATATATATAATTAGTCAACAAACTTTAGCCCCCCCCCCCCCTCCCTGAAATTTGTAATTTTCCCCCTGGAAAAAACTCTCTGAATACAACACTGATCCCACAAGCCAACATTTTCATAATTTCAAATACTGATATCTATTGATTCATCAACAATAAAAAATGAAAGCTTTGGGGAATGACACATACTGGGGATAAGTACTTGTAAAAAAAAATAATCATGGATTTGACATGGAACGACCCACACATGATACACCCACATATGCAAGAGCCTAAGAACATGTAACAAACTGTTACAGTGAACGGTATTACATCAGTGTGTCTAATGCTGAATGACAAACAGTTTCACCTACCAAAGTTCAACATGACTTGTATAGCATGTAGTTAATACTGCCAAAGGATACAGCAGTCTATGGCTTCAGTTTACATATTACAAGTTTTAATTGCTGGAGGGGGTGGATGCAAAAAAACAGCATTACAGGTAAGGTAAATATTATAATTATAAAGTAATTGAACTGTATCTTTCTAATCCTGAAATTTCAGTTAAATTCCAGGAGTACTGTGACCCCCGTCCCCTTAAAAAAATGACCAAAATCCTGTAGTCCAAGGATTGTATTCACTATGTGCAATGCATTTTGTGCTTTTACACAGTGGTCTGATCCAGTTATCCAAGCAGTATCACATATTTTCACAGCCTTTAAAACTATGCAAATTCATTACATACTGATCTATTTTGTGTATCTCTCTCCCCTTCAATGCTGACCCTACACTTGCTTCTGCCTCACCAATAGCAAGTAACAAATAGCCTCTTGCACAATTGTTAACAATGTCTTTGCTCACTGTCAAGCGGCATATCATTCTGCACAGATACCAATGTCCAAATTTGCCTTTTGGCATTCATTTCTTATACAATTGGTAATATCTTCAATACAAATTTTGAAGATGACAATCCGATTTTTATGCCAATATCTTCAATATTGGCATAATGTACATGAGCCTAAGATATATATATATTTATTTATTTTTTTTTTTGCATGGGCAGTCCCTAATTTAATACCTTAAGTAATTAGGGGTGTCTTTAATAAATTTATAGATTTTATGTCACTGAATCCAAATTTGGAAGCTGTGAAAATGATAACAGAAGAAGCAAGAAACGAGTAATAACACAATGAAATGCAGACTTTAAATTGCAGTTGCATTATAAAACAACAAAATGAAACTTTGCAAACTATTTATTTTCTATAAGGGATTTTGTACATGTATTGTCTGTCCTGATAATTGCTTTAAAACATAATTACTGAAGTATCAAAGTTGTGCACGTAATAAGTGACTTTGGGACACAGTGTAGACCTATGAAAGAAATACAGAAAAACAGAAAGCACTATTCACAATATTGACTCTGACGTATGAAACATTAGTCAAACCTCTTTCCACAGAAAATATGGATAATGAATTCTTGCACTGCTGTGATAATGACACATCATATTACAGGCTGGTGAGGAGACAAAGAAAATATGTAGGAGCACATGTGCAAACTGTTAAACATGCAGTTAAAGTGAATACCGAGGGTTTTGCCATGAATACGTGCCAACATCAATTCACTCATACTGGATGTGCCATGGGAAATGTCAAGAGACTTATTTTAACTGTAAAATAAAATGTTTTCTCATATTACAGTAAGATGAACCATTAAAGGCAATGTTCATGATGGTGAAATTTTATGACATTACAATAATGTAAAGAGCAAACAACACTTTATCACATATCTTTGTTTACAAGAATATACATGCTCCTAAGGCAAGAGAAACATGTTTTCTATCATGGGTATGATGAAACAGTTTTGCATGCAAACAAATGTGACATAGGTCCTGATCTTGTGGAATAAGACCACAACCATGTTTTGGGAGGGTAAGTTTTTTCATACTTTAAGAGTACTTGTTTTAAAAAAGTTAGTAGCTGAATTTTTTGTATACCTGCCTATTGCTTGCTTGAATCTGAGACATGGCCATGCTATAACCATCATGCAAGAACTGTGTAACTCACTACAAATATGTGGATCTGCTTATATAAGTGAATTTTTAACCACTAACCAGACATTTTGTGCAGATGTTTCTACAAGAAAGCTTTAAAAAGCTAAATGCATTAGAAGTATGTTCTCACAGAACCACTGCCCACTAGCCCAATTACTTGTTCTCCCATCTTGGTGCAAATACTGTACGTATTTGGGTCCTGTACTTTGTGTGCTTATTAAAACTTCTCAGTTAACTTGTCTCAAAGTTTCAGATTTGTGTCGTGTGTGATTTCTGGTTTCTTCATCATACAATTGGTTCTTTGATTCTTCTACTAGATGTCTTGCAGCTCAGTCGGCTAGTTGCCTCTTGGATTTTGGTAAGAATGCTGTTGCTTCTGCCTCATTGATGCTATTGCATGTTAGACATCAATGAAGAGGAAGCTGTAATTAAGTTGAATGACGGAATCTTGATAGAAATTTTGCAGTTGGAATAATTAGTGAAATTTGATTTAGAAATAGTAATTTTGGATCAAATCAACCTAGTAGACTAACTGTGGTTAACATAAATCAGGTTGGCCATATTTTTTGAAATTCTTAAAAGTATGTAGTCTGCTATATCTATTTTGCAAATTGTAGTACACATAAATAAATCTATGAACGCACACTTCCAAGATGGAACTACGGCTAAATCTGCAGTTGGAAACATGGCTGAATTAGCAAAAGCAATGTGCACCAAGAATCAAAGGAAGCTGCAATTAGGCTTTCCTTCAATGCATCCAGAAATCTAAATAAATTACCAAAAAAAAAAACAACTTTTAGAGGCAACCAACCTGTTCGGTTATTTTTTATTAGTTATGCCACATTCAGTTTGAAATGGATAACAGCATATTTATGATAATTCTTTTTTTTTCTTTTGTAAATATGTAAACATGAAAATGGAGCTGTAATCTGGCTCCATATGAATGAATGCAATTATATCTGGCATCCTAAGTGTACTGTTTGTCAAAAATGATCATTTTAATCCAGATTGTCATCCTATTAAAATGAGCATAGTGAATAGACCTGAGGAGTGAAACTTATCTAGAATTAGAATATTTTTATCAATACTTTTATGCATCTCATTTTCAAATGAGTTTATCCAAATGACTGCAGATAAAGATTTCCAAAAAGAAGAAATATGTTTAAAATTTAAATAATCAGAAATCCATTAGGGAAGGCAGACAATGTCTGGGGTTGTAAATATGTTTCTTGGAAATTAATTTTGATGAAATTTTATAACTTTTATCATACTGAAATTTTAATGAAAAATTATTATTCATATCAGTCTACTGCTTTTGGCCCACCATCACAAAAGTGGCCACACAGCAAAATTTTAAAATGGTGTGTGCGTGTGCGTGTGCGTGTGCATAAATTTCAAAGATATCTGCTATCTGTGCAATATTTAGAGAAAATATATATACTGTAGCAAATAAATTAATCCAAACAAGTGAACTAAAACTAAAACCAAAACTTTGTCAAGTTTTTGGTTTTGGTTCGCAACAATGTTAGTTTTGGTTTCAGTTTACAATTGTCGGTTGTGGCTTTACAATGTTTAACCAAAACCTACATTTCTTAATAGCATTTTCCATGTTTTCTAGTGTGTACACAAAATGGATATATCTCCAAGACAAATTGCCAATGAGTGGTTTAGCTTTTACGTACTGTTAATGAAATTTAAAAGAGGTTAGACAAATACCTTTTCTCCCTGACAGAAAAAGAAAATGTAGGTGAAAAAGGAAAATTACACATACTTAAGACTGGTTACTAGTTAGAAAAAGTAATGTGAATCCAAGATTGTCTGCTATAGACTTAAAGACTTGGCAGCTACTGGGTTTAATGTTTCTAACATGACAGTCTATCGAAGGTTGTTGGAAGCTGAGAGGACAGCCAGCAGACCAAAAAGAACAACTGCTGACGGAAGCTATGCAGAAGGGGCTCCAGTGAACAAAAGTGCACAAAGATTGTACTGTTGAGAAATGGAAGGTCACATTCTCAGATGATAGCCATTTCTTTGTCCAAGGAGAGCGAGTACCCTATGTCTGCAAATTGGAAGTTCAGACTTCAATAAGCTTTAATAATCTAAAGCAACTTATGGGAATTTTACTAGGAAATTTTTTCATTAATAGCAAATTTTCGGAGAAAACTCTTCTCCTTCTTCAGGCTGTCTTGTTGTTGTCACTTTTTACTTGTCACTACCACGGTTACGGTTTACCTTGATGGTTACGGTTAACCTTGACGATTTAGGTTATTTTTCAACAAATCCTGCCAGATGTTAGGCAGGTAAAATCCTTTGCAGTCTTTGATGATGGAATTTTGATTTTTCTCAATCTCTATTCCTTCTTTCAGTTTTCTTTTTTGGAAATTGCTTTGGAAACTGGTTACTTTAAGGGAATTCCAATCCATGCTGTGCCCAGTTTCTCTAACATGCCTATCTAATCCAGTCTTGTTGGAGCAATTTTTTATAGCTGCTTTATGCTCAGCTATACGAGTTTCTAGTCTGCGACCTGTTTCACCTATGTAAGATAGTCCACAACTACAATTTACTTCATAAACTACTCCTTGCATTTTTAAAATATCTTCTTCTATTTGAACTATTTTAGGGAATTTTTTTTTAACTTTGTTCTCTAAACTTGGAGCTAGCCTAATATTGTATTTTTACTAATTCTCTTTAAAGCCTCAAATAAACCTTTGTGATGAGAAATTTTTCTAGTGAATTTTATTTGTTGCTTTTGTGGGTTCTTCGTACCATTAAAATTCAGAAGCTTCCCAATTTCTTCTTTAGGATAGTTATTCTCTGCAAGTATGACTTTAAGCTCTTCTTTATGGGCTTCTTTTTTATCTGCAGTAGAAACTATTTTATTAATTTGTTTTTCTAAAAACTGACTTGCTACATTTTTCTTAATAGAAACTGGATGATACGAATTGAAATCCAGTAGTCTTTTAGTATTCATTGGTTTTTTATACCAACTAGTGAGGAATTTTTCATCTTCATAATAGATAGTAATATCTAAGAAGTTTATTCTTCTTTCTTTTTGAAGTTCAATAGTGAACTTAAGGGAATCATCTAATTCATTGAATGAGTCTAGAATTCTTTCTGGAACCATTTCTGAGCTATCTATTATAAATAAGATGTCATCCATGTATCTGCTATATAAGCAGAAGTATGTGGGTTTCTTTTCTTCTAGTTTTCCCACATAATAGTTAGCTAAGAGTGGGGAGAGTGGGAGAGCCCCATAGCTAGCCCCGATTTTTGAATGAAAAAAAGTTTTCCCAAATTGAAAGTAGTTGTTCTGCAAAGAGAAAGTAAGCATTTCAAAAATTCCTACTAAAATGTTTTTTTCCTTGTTGTGAAAAACTCGTGGTCTTCCGCTATAAAGTCTATAAGTTGATCTATATTAATGTCTGCCAAGTCTTCCGCTATAAAGTCTATAAGTTGATCTATATTAATGTGAGTATACATAGACACTATATCTAAACTACCCATAATAGGAGAATCTAATTTAGGAAGAAGTTCTAGTTTTTCTTTTAGCTGCATTGAGTTTTTAATCAAGTTAGGTGGCTCTTTTAAGAGATTCTGAAGGTGTGACTTTAAAAAATAGTTTAGATTTGAAAGAATAGAGTTTTTTGAGTCTATTATTGGTCCAATTGGTTGGTGTTCTTTATGCAGTTTGACTATTCCATATATTTGAGGTAATCTGCACTGCAATTTTGAGAATTCTTTATAGTTTTCTGGAAGCTGGTTTTTCTTTTTTGAAGTGAAATAAGCTTAGAGACTTTTTTAATCAAATTTGGTAGTGGGTTTTCTTTTACTTCTTCATACATAGGTTTTTTTAGTTCTTCTTCCATCTTTTCTAGATAATCTTTCTTATCCATAATAGTAATCAACTTACTTTTGTCTGTTTTCACAGCAACTACACTTTCATTTTTTCTGAAATCTTTAAGAGCTTTTAATTGACTATTATCAAAATTTTTTTGAGGTTTCCTTACTTGCTTCTGGAATTTTGTAAGGCTATTGTAGTAATCTTTTCTGAGGAGGTCTGCTTTAATTTGGTCCTCTTTCTCTAAAGTGCTGCAGATGCTTTCCAATTCAATTACCAATTTTTCTGGATTTATTTTTTCTTTGGATAGATTGAAATTACTTCTATTATTTATCACTTGTAATAATTCTTGGCTAACTCCAGTAGCAGTGTTGTCCTTCACATGACTAAGAACTGCAGTTTTTTTGTTTTTACTATAATAGTTTTTCTTCAAAAATTTCTCTTCTTTAAGGTTCAGCTTTTTAACAAATTTCTTATTTTTGTTTTTACTCCAATTTTTAGCCAGTCATCCAATTCTGCTTTTACTGTATCCCTTAAGATTCCAGAAATGTTCTTTTCATTTTCTACTTTTACTTTTTTATAATAAGCAACATTTTTATATTTTGCTTCAATACTTCTTTTTAACGCTTTTTGCTCTATTTTTCTTACGAAGTTGGCTGAAAGTAAATCTTTAAATGGTTTTCTAAGTCTAAATGAATTTGGAATAAAGTTAATTACCTTGCAATTTTTCAGGAACTTGATTTGAGCTATGGATCTTTCCATCTTCAATGTAGCATGCTGAACTTTCTTGATTGTTTGCCAAGTATCTGACCCATACTCTGTTCTAATTCTTTGAATAAAGCTCATGTTGAGAAATGGCTTCCTAGTTTAATTGAATTAATAATCTAAAGCAACTTATGGGAATTTTACTAGGAAATTTTTTCATTAATAGCAAATTTTCGGAGAAAACTCTTCTCCTTCTTCAGGCTGTCTTGTTGTTGTCACTTTTTACTTGTCACTATCACGGTTACGGTTTACCTTGACGGTTACGGTTAACCTTGACGGTTTAGGTTATTTTTCAACAAATCCTGCCAGGTGTTAGGCAGGGAAAATCCTTTGTATTCATTGATGATGGAATTTTGATTTTTCTCAATCTCTATTCCTTCTTTCAGTTTTCTTTTTTGAAAATTGCTTTGGAAACTGGTTACTTTAAGGGAATTCCAATCCATGCTGTGCCCAGTTTCTCTAACATGCCTATCTAATCCAGTCTTGTTGGAGCAATTTTTTATAGCTGCTTTATGCTCAGCTATACGAGTTTCTAGTCTGCGACCTGTTTCACCTATGTAAGATAGTCCACAACTACAATTTACTTCATAAACTACTCCTTGCATTTTTAAAATATCTTCTTCTATTTGAACTATTTTAGGGAATTTTTTTTAACTTTGTTCTCTAAACTTGGAGCTAGCCTAATATTGTATTTTTTACTAATTCTCTTTAAAGCCTCAAATAAACCTTTGTGATGAGAAATTTTTCTAGTGAATTTTATTTGTTGCTTTTGTGGGTTCTTCGTACCATTAAAATTCAGAAGCTTCCCAATTTCTTCTTTAGGATAGTTATTCTCTGCAAGTATGACTTTAAGCTCTTCTTTATGGGCTTCTTTTTTATCTGCAGTAGAAACTATTTTATTAATTTTTTTCTAAAAACTGACTTGCTACATTTTTCTTAATAGAAACTGGATGATACGAATTGAAATCCAGTAGTCTTTTAGTATTCATTGGTTTTTTATACCAACTAGTGAGGAATTTTTCATCTTCATAATAGATAGTAATATCTAAGAAGTTTATTCTTCTTTCTTTTTGAAGTTCAATAGTGAACTTAAGGGAATCATCTAATTCATTGAATGAGTCTAGAATTCTTTCTGGAACAATTTCTGAGCTATCTATTATAAATAAGATGTCATCCATGTATCTGCTATATAAGCAGAAGTATGTGGGTTTCTTTTCTTCTAGTTTTCCCACATAATAGTTAGCTAAGAGTGGGGAGAGTGGAGAGCCCCATAGCTAGCCCCGATTTTTGAATGAAAAAGTTTTCCCAAATTGAAAGTAGTTGTTCTGCAAAGAGAAAGTAAGCATTTCAAAAATTCCTACTAAAATGTTTTTTTCCTTGTTGTGAAAAACTCGTGGTCTTCCGCTATAAAGTCTATAAGTTGATCTATATTAATGTCTGCCAAGTCTTCCGCTATAAAGTCTATAAGTTGATCTATATTAATGTGAGTATACATAGACACTATATCTAAACTACCCATAATAGGAGAATCTAATTTAGGAAGAAGTTCTAGTTTTTCTTTTAGCTGCATTGAGTTTTTAATCAAGTTAGGTGGCTCTTTTAAGAGATTCTGAAGGTGTGACTTTAAAAATAGTTTAGATTTGAAAGAATAGAGTTTTTTGAGTCTATTATTGGTCCAATTGGTTGGTGTTCTTTATGCAGTTTGACTATTCCATATATTTGAGGTAATCTGCACTGCAATTTTGAGAATTCTTTATAGTTTTCTGAAGCTGGTTTTTCTTTTTTTGAAGTGAAATAAGCTTAGAGACTTTTTAATCAAATTTGGTAGTGGGTTTTCTTTTACTTCTTCATACATAGGTTTTTTAGTTCTTCTTCCATCTTTTCTAGATAATCTTTCTTATCCATAATAGTAATCAACTTACTTTTGTCTGTTTTCACAGCAACTACACTTTCATTTTTTCTGAAATCTTTAAGAGCTTTTAATTGACTATTATCAAAATTTTTTTGAGGTTTCCTTACTTGCTTCTGGAATTTTGTAAGGCTATTGTAGTAATCTTTTCTGAGGAGGTCTGCTTTAATTTGGTCCTCTTTCTCTAAAGTGCTGCAGATGCTTTCCAATTCAATTACCAATTTTTCTGGATTTATTTTTTTCTTTGGATAGATTGAAATTACTTCTATTATTTATCACTTGTAATAATTCTTGGCTAACTCCAGTAGCAGTGTTGTCCTTCACATGACTAAGAACTGCAGTTTTGTTTGTTTTTACTATAATAGTTTTTCTTCAAAAATTTCTCTTCTTTAAGGTTCAGCTTTTTAACAAATTTCTTATTTTTGTTTTTTACTCCAATTTTTAGCCAGTCATCCAATTCTGCTTTTACTGTATCCCTTAAGATTCCAGAAATGTTCTTTTCATTTTCTACTTTTACTTTTTTATAATAAGCAACATTTTTATATTTTGCTTCAATACTTCTTTTTAACGCTTTTTGCTCTATTTTTCTTACGAAGTTGGCTGAAAGTAAATCTTTAAATGGTTTTCTAAGTCTAAATGAATTTGGAATAAAGTTAATTACCTTGCAATTTTTCAGGAACTTGATTTGAGCTATGGATCTTTCCATCTTCAATGTAGCATGCTGAACTTTCTTGATTGTTTGCCAAGTATCTGACCCATACTCTGTTCTAATTCTTTGAATAAAGCTCATGTTGAGAAATGGCTTCCTAGTTTAATTGAATTAATAATCTAAAGCAACTTATGGGAATTTTACTAGGAAATTTTTTCATTAATAGCAAATTTTCGGAGAAAACTCTTCTCCTTCTTCAGGCTGTCTTGTTGTTGTCACTTTTTACTTGTCACTATCACGGTTACGGTTTACCTTGACGGTTACGGTTAACCTTGACGGTTTAGGTTATTTTTCAACAAATCCTGCCAGGTGTTAGGCAGGGAAAATCCTTTGTATTCATTGATGATGGAATTTTGATTTTTCTCAATCTCTATTCCTTCTTTCAGTTTTCTTTTTGAAAATTGCTTTGGAAACTGATTACTTTAAGGGAATTCCAATCCATGCTGTGCCCAGTTTCTCTAACATGCCTATCTAATCCAGTCTTGTTGGAGCAATTTTTTATAGCTGCTTTATGCTCAGCTATACGAGTTTCTAGTCTGCGACCTGTTTCACCTATGTAAGATAGTCCACAACTACAATTTACTTCATAAACTACGCCTTGCATTTTAAAAATATCTTCTTCTCTTTGAACTATTTTAGGGACATTTTTTTTAACTTTGTTCTCTAAACTTGGAGCTAGCCTAATATTGTATTTTTTACTAATTCTCTTTAAAGCCTCAAATAAACCTTTGTGATAAGAAATTTTTCTAGTGAATTTTACTTGTTGCTTTTGTGGGTTCTTCGTACCATTAAAATTCAGAAGCTTCTCAATTTCTTCTTTAGGATAGTTAATGGGCATGGCATGGATTGGAATTCCCTTAAAGTAATCAGTTTCCAAAGCAATTTTCAAAAAAGAAAACTGAAAGAAGGAATAGAGATTGAGAAAAATCAAAATTCCATCATCAATGACTGCAAAGGATTTTCCCTGCCTAACATCTGGCAGGATTTGTTGAAAAATAACCTAAACCGTCAAGGTTAACCGTAACCGTCAAGGTAAACCGTAACCGTGATAGTGACAAGTAAAAAGTGACAACAACAAGACAGCCTGAAGAAGGAGAAGAGTTTTCTCCGAAAATTTGCTATTAATGAAAACATTTCCTAGTAAAATTCCCATAAGTTGCTTTAGATTATTAATTCAATTAAACTAGGAAGCCATTTCTCAACATGAGCTTTATTCAAAGAATTAGAACAGAGTATGGGTCAGATACTTAGCAAACAATCAAGAAAGTTCAACATGCTACATTGAAGATGGAAAGATCCATAGCTCAAATCAAGTTCCTGAAAAATTGCAAGGTAATTAACTTTATTCCAAATTCATTTAGACTTAGAAAACCATTTAAAGATTTACTTTCAGCCAACTTCGTAAGAAAAATAGAGCAAAAAGCGTTAAAAAGAAGTATTGAAGCAAAATATAAAAATGTTGCTTATTATAAAAAAGTAAAAGTAGAAAATGAAAAGAAAATTTCTGGAATCTTAAGGGATACAGTAAAAGCAGAATTGGATGACGGGCTAAAAATTGGAGTAAGAAACAAAAATAAGAAATTTGTTAAAAAGCTGAACCTTAAAGAAGAGAAATTTTTGAAGAAAAACTATTCCAGTAAAAACAAAAAAACTGCAGTTCTTAGTCATGTGAAGGACAACACTGCTACTGGAGTTAGTCAAGAATTATTACAAGTGATAAATAAAGGAAGTAATTTCAATCTATCCAAAGAAAAAATAAATCCAGAAAAATTGGTAATTGAATTGGAAAGCATCTGCAGCACTTTAGAAAAAGAGGACCAAATTAAAGCAGACCTCCTCAGAAAAGATTACTACAATAGCCTTACAAAATTCCAGAAGCAAGTAAGGAAACCTCAAAAAAATTTTGATAATAGTCAATTAAAAGCTCTTAAAGATTTCAGAAAAAATGAAAGTGTAGTTGCTGTGAAAACAGACAAAAGTAAGTTGATTACTATTATGGATAAGAAAGATTATCTAGAAAAGATGGAAGAAGAACTAAAAACCTATGTATGAAGAAGTAAAAGAAAACCCACTACCAGATTTGATTAAAAAGTCTCTAAGCTTATTTCACTTCAAAAAAGAAAAACCAGCTTCCAGAAAACTATAAAGAATTCTCAAAATTACAGTTCAGATTACCTCAAATATATGGAATAGTCAAACTGCATAAAGAACACCAACCAATTAGACCAATAATAGACTCAAAAAACTCTATTCTTTCAAATCTAAACTATTTTTTAAAGTCACACCTTCAGAATCTTTTAAAAGAGCCACCTAACTTGATTAAAAACTCAATGCAGCTAAAAGAAAAACTAGAACTTCTTCCTAAATTAGATTCTCCTATTATGGGTAGTTTAGATATAGTGTCTATGTATACTCACATTAATATAGATCAACTTATAGACTTTATAGCGGAAGACTTGGCAGACCTAATAATTTTTCACAACAAGGAAGAAAACATATTAGTAGGAATTTTTGAAATGCTTACTTTCTCTTTGCAGAACAACTACTTTCAATTTGGGAAAACATTTTTCATTCAAAAATCGGGGCTAGCTATGGGGCTCTCCACTCTCCCCACTCTTAGCTAACTATTATGTGGGAAAACTAGAAGAAAAGAAACCCACATACTTCTGCTTATATAGCAGATACATGGATGACATCTTATTTATAATAGATAGCTCAGAAATTGTTCCAGAAAGAATTCTAGACTCATTCAATGAATTAGATGATTCCCTTAAGTTCACTATTGAACTTCAAAAAGAAAGAAGAATAAACTTCTTAGATATTACTATCTATTATGAAGATGAAAAATTCGTCACTAGTTGGTATAAAAAACCAATGAATACTAAAAGACTACTGGATTTCAATTCGCATCATCCAGTTTCTATTAAGAAAAATGTAGCAAGTCAGTTTTTAGAAAAATTTAATAAAATAGTTTCTACTGCAGATAAAGAAGAAGCCCATAAAGAAGAGCTTAAAGTCATACTTGCAGAGAATAACTATCCTAAAGAAGAAATTGGGAAGCTTCTGAATTTTAATGGTACGAAGAACCCACAAAAGCAACAAGTAAAATTCACTAGAAAAATTTCTTATCACAAAGGTTTATTTGAGGCTTTAAAGAGAATTAGTAAAAAATACAATATTAGGCTAGCTCCAAGTTTAGAGAACAAAGTTACAAATTTTTCCCTAAAATAGTTCAAGGTGAAGAAGATATTTTAAAAATGCAAGGAGTAGTTTATGAAGTAAATTGTAGTTGTGGACTATCTTACATAGGTGAAACAGGTCGCAGACTAGAAACTCGTATAGCTGAGCATAAAGCAGCTATAAAAAATTGCTCCAACAAGACTGGATTAGATAGGCATGTTAGAGAAACTGGGCACAACATGGATTGGAATTCCCTTAAAGTAATCAGTTTTCAAAGCAATTTCCAAAAAGAAAACTGAAAGAAGGAATAGAGATTGAGAAAAATCAAAATTCCATCATCAGTGACTGCAAAGGATTTTCTCTGCCTAACAACTGGCAGGATTTGTTGAAAAATAACCTAAACCGTCAAGGTTAACCGTAACCGTCAAGGTAAACCGTAACCGTGATAGTGACAAGTAAAAAGTGACAACAACAAGACAGCCTGAAGAAGGACAAGAGTTTTCTCCGAAAATTTGCTATTAATGAAAAAATTTCCTAGTAAAATTCCCATAAGTTGCTTTAGATTATTAATTCAATTAAACTAGGAAGCCATTTCTCAACATGAGCTTTATTCAATTCAATAAGCTTCTACACACCCAGCTAAACAGATGTTCTGGGTTGTATTAGACATGGCAGTCCAGGATAACTTGTGCCTGTTGACAGTATGATGAAAAGTGACTAATAGATAAAAATATTGGAGAAAAAAAACGTTTTACCCGCAGATCTAGAAATACAAAGAACTCGTCTTCCAAGAGGATCTCGCACCATGCCACACTTCGAAAAAAGTGAGGGTTCTTCAAAAATCACAACATCCAAATGCTCGAGTACCCATATAACTCTCCTGTCATTAACCTAATAGAAAATTTGTGGTCCATAATGAAAAAGATACTTGGAAAACTTAATTGTGATACAAAGGATTACTTAATACAATCCATATAAAGGTATGGTTTAGAGATGCAGAAATAAAAATGCATTCTATGTTGATAGAGTCCATACCTAAGGAATTAATGAACTTATTAGGAACAGAGGAGCACAAGTATAAATTATTAGGTAAAGTTAGAGTTTAATTTTTGTACTTATTTTCTTGCAAAATTAAAACTTTTCTTTAATATTAGTGCTTGGATTAACTTGTTCACTGCTATATACAGTATATGCAGGATTGAAATTCCATATACACGTTAATTCTTGAACATTACTTTTGAAAATCAAGTTTGAAATTTCCACTTACCAAATTTTTATAAGAAAAAAAAGTATTTCTTTATTTGTTTCTTCATGAAATATTTTTGATAAAGGATACATTTTTGAGTAGTGATTGTGTAAGTTTTAAATTTTCAAGTGTTTTGGACATCATTTTTTTTTTTAATTTAAAGCAGCACATTTTCTGAAAGCAAAATGTTAAGCTGAATACATATATATCTAAATGGTCTGGCCACATGCTAGAGACATGTTTTACATGTCAAAATAAGGCAAAAAATCCAGATAAAAGTGCTGATGCAGCAGAGCTAGGAATAATGCCAATTACAGTTCTGTATCAATGTTATGTATTTCACTGAGCTGTCATTTGCAAGCAGGTTAGATGCAAGCATGGTTCTTACACTCTTTCAATCATAGAATTGAAAAACTTTTCCAGGACATATGATCTAAATGCTCCTACTTAAAATATAGAGAAACCATAGGTCTGTGGAATAACTTTTTTACGGGTCTTATAGAGGTTATTTTTCATCAAAGTTGGTTGTCAAATTTTCGAACTAAAGCCTAGTTTGTCATCAGGACTATGTCACTGGAGTAGTTGCTGCCACTCAATTGGAAGAGTCCATCCGCAATTATCGTTAATTGTGGTACTTCTTCTTCTTGCTATTTCGATCCCTTCTTCTAGTTTCCTCTTTACTAAGTTTGACTGGTGGGCGATTATTTTCACTGAGTCCCAATTTATGGAGTGTCCACTTGCTTGTATATGTCTGTCTAGCCCTGTTTTGTTCCCAATGTTCCTAATAGCTGCTTGGTGTTCTTTCATTCGGACTTTAATACTTCTCCCTGTTTCTCCTATATAGCTGAGTCCGCAGTTACAGTCGATGCAGTAAATTACTCCTTCCTGCAATTGGATGTCCAATTCTTTCTGCTTTAAAGCTGGCAGGAATTTCTTTATTTTGTTATTAAGATCTGGAGCTAGCCTGATATTATATTTTGCTCCGATCCTTTTCAGTTTCTCGAAAAGTCCCTTGTGGTACGTAATTTTGCTGGTGAATTTGAAGTTGGTTTTTTCCTGCTTCTTTTTTGGCACTTGTTTAAATATTTTCTCAACATATGGGGAGGGGTAATTGTTTTCTGCCAATATTCCTTTAATTCTTCTTTGTGAAGATCTTTCTGAGTAGCTGAAGAGACCAGGATTTCAATTTTTTCCAAAAATTGTCTCGCCGTATTCGATTTAATATAATCAGGGTGGAATGAGCAGAAGTCTAACATCTTCCCTGTGTTGGTGGGTTTTCTAAAAAGCTGAGTGAATATTTTCCCCTCTCTTGAGGTCAAGGTTAAATCTAGGTAATTGATGCTATGGTCTTTTTCCTGTTCCAGGGTGTACTGCAAGGTATTCTCTAGTAAGTTAAATTCTGCCAGAATCTGAGAGGGTAGAGATTGGTCCACAGTATCTACTATAATTAGGACATCATCCATGTATCTTACATAGAGAGCAAACAAGGAGGGTTGTATAAGGATTTTTGCCTCTAGTTTACTTATATAATAATTTGCTAGCAGAGGTGCTAGTGGAGAACCCATTGCAAGTCCTGAAGTTTGCCTGTAATATTTCTTTCCAAACTGGAAGAAATTATTCTTGAAGGAAAATAGGAGCAGTTCATATATGCCAAGTAGTATTTCTCTATTGTGATTATGGAATACTATTTTTTCTGCAAGGTCATCTGCAATGAATTCCAGTAGGAGGTCCAGGTTAATGTTGGTATACATAGAGACTATATCCAGGCTTGCCATTACTGGATGAATTAATTCTGGCAAGTTGTCCAGTTTTCCTTTTAGCTGCATGGAATTTTTTAGTAGGTAGGGAGGAGAAGGGAACATATCTCTGAGGTGACCAAGTAAATAATAATTAATGTTGGAGAGTGGCGAATTTCTAGTGTCTATTATAGGTCTTACTGGATGGCCTTCTTTGTGAACTTTTATCGTACCATAGATCTGTGGAATTCTTGACTGGATTTTGGAGAAGTTTTTTAAGAGCTCATTAAGCTGTTTTTTATTTCTTAAAGAGCTGATTAATTTCTTAAGATTTTTGACAGTTTGATCTATAGGGTTACCATTGAGTTCTTCATAATAAAGCTTGCTCAATTCAGCTTCCATTTTATTGTAATACTTCTCTTTTTCTACCAATACCAAAACTTTGCTCTTATCTGCTCTCAGTGCTACAACTTTATCATTGGCTTTGAATTTTTTAAGGTCAGCAATGGCATTTCTATTAAAATTGTAATCAACTTTTACTGGCTTTTTTACAAATTTTGAGACGCAGTCTGAGAATTCTTTCCTTAAAGTAACTGCTGTATTTTCATCTTCTCTTTCTACCTTACTACAGATGCTTTCTAAATAATGCTGACATTGGAAATTTAGTTCGAAAATTTGACAACCAACTTTGATGAAAAATAACCTCTATAAGACCCGTAAAAAAGTTATTCCACAATCACTATGAATAGAGGTGCCATAAATGCATTTACCATAGGTCTGTTCAACCTGTAACCTACAACAAACAGCTCCCTACAGGCTTGAGCAAACTTAATAAACAGAATGTTGAAAAATGATGTCTGCTGCAGCTAATAAGAAACTTAGAATCACAGATAAATATTTAAATACCAAAAGTGTCGCTGAACATGCAACTAGTTTAATTTCTACAAAACTTTTATGTACATTATGCTATACTAAATTTGAGAAAAATTAATTTTTACTTTGGCTTTTAGTTCAATCATTGAAGAAAATTATAAAATAAAAAAAATCCCATAAAACTCAAAAATATTTAAGGTATAAAATCCATAGTTAGAGCATAAATGTGTCATTACTCTCGAAATGCAATCATATACCACAAAATCAATGTATAAACTAAGTACTATTTATATTTAATTATTTTGAAATAATGCTGACATTGGAAATTTAAGGATAAGGAAGGTGAAATATTTTAAGAAAGACAACACTGAATTTTTCGGTTGTAACCAGCACTTTCTTTGAATCTCTCCAATGAGAATGAAATTTATCAAAGTTACTCAAAGTAAATGAAACTGGTTAAAAAAAAAATCAACTGGAGTTTTGCAATCAATAAAACATCTAAAAATAGAAACAGCTACTCACTTTTACCAGTGACTAAAAAGTACAGTATGTTACGAAAATTAAGAAATGGCCAACAAAAGGTTTCTCATAGCAGAAGGAAAGTATCAGCGACAAAGAGATTTCCAAATCAGACACTTCAAAGAAGAAATATGATGTAACTCTACACCTTGTAGCAGAAGAATTTTGCATAATGGAAAAGTTGAAAGTAGGCAAAAAGTATTCTTCATGGTAAAAGCTATGCTAAGGAAAAAGGACTTTTCAAATACCTGGTGGGAAAACTATGCGCTATTTTACGCAGGAGGTATTTTCAAAAGGTTTTCCGAGGTAAGAGATATCGGTCCATGAAATAATTTTTTCAAGAGTTTTCAGAAGAGCTTAGATTTTGCTGTGAATACACCAAAGCAGAAATAAACACTTACACCTCCTGGTGGCCAAAAAGCATTCTTTAACAGAAATTAGGAATTATGTGCAAAACATTTCCCATCAGAAGCTGTATACGATGCAGGAAGAATTTTTGAAATAGGACTTTCATAAGCAGAGATATTGGAGAAAACACAATTTACCTTTACGCCCCCTAGAGCAAAATCTATGCATTACTTGAAGAAGTGACTGTACCTATAATAGTCTTTGATATAAATGGCATTGAAAGGAAAAATAATTATTTCAACTGGATATTTAGAAGCAAAGATATGAAATAAACTGTATTTTGAATTTGTAGAATCTGCATTAACGCCTTCTAGCAGAGGAAATGTGCATCAGAAAAGGGGGGGCAGAATGCAAAGATCATCATTCTCACATTTCAAGCTTCCCAATGCAAAATAAATTTTTCAGATCAGACTGATAGTTGCAGAGATATGCTGTCAACTGATGGATGGACAAAGTGATAACATAGACACAATCTTTGTTTTACAAATGACGTGCTAATAACACAACTTCAGTACTGTTAACAGACAAGAAAATTAACAGCCTCCCACATTTTGACAGAGGTCAGGAGGAAAATTTGTCAGACATAAGTTATATCAGTAGAAAAATTCTTAACTATGAAACATTGTGCTGGGACAAAAAGGCAGGAATGGATAGAATTCCAGGACACGTAACAGAATTTTAGGATATTTCCAGAGCAATATGGAATTCCAGGACTTTTCCAGGATGCGTACGAACCATGTGCAAAACACATATTGTGTTACACTAATCTCCTTCTGTTTTCACACGAGCATGGAAGGTTATTCATTTCATGAATTGACACAAACACATATTTTGTATTGAAATCACTTGGCAAAAGCTGGGAGGTTAGGCATATCTACCATCAAACGTTACCACATCAGCACTTTCCACACAGGGAAACATTTGTCACTGTTTACGGTCACATGCTCACATTAGAGAGAGCCCATTACTGCAAACAGTAGGAGACAAAGAGCCATCCGGACACTTGCTTTAGAGGAAAGAATCGTGGTGCCCACACTAAAGATATAGCTGCAATAGAAAATATCTCAAGCATGACCTTGCCGAGAGTTCTGTATGAACAGAGCTTGTACCCATACTACGTGTAGCATGTACAGGGTTTCAAATCTCCTGATTATCCATCACAAACAACTGGCTAATGGAGTATGCAGAAATGGGCGGATAACCCATTCTTTTCATCAGTGCTCTTTACAGGTGAGGCCAGATTCACCAGTATGGCATAAATTTTCACAACAAACACTTATGGGCTGAGAAAAACATGCATGGTGGCATCTGAAGTAGAAAATGTGTCATCAGGGCCCGACTTACACAGAATTGGGCCCTAGGCACAACCCAAAACGAGGCCCCCTTCACTCGACATTTACTTTACGGAGTCGAGTAGGTAGTGTGACCATTTTGGGCGACTGTATTACAATCCATCGTAATAATTTAATAAACACAATACATTTATAATACTGACATTAAATTACGGTAGTACCTGGTAAAAATATTGTTTTCTCGTAGATTTTTATGCTGTCCTACTGATTTGCATCTGAAAAGACTTGAACCTACATCAATGAAACAGTTGTGTGTGACAAAGCCATATGACGGGTAAAATTTAATTGGACACTGGATTTTTTGCCAGGTGTGTCTAAACTATACTATTACCATATTAACCAGGGGTGTATTTAAGAGAGAGGTTTGGGGGATTCAAACCCTGCCCGAATTAAGTCCAAAGATTTTTCAAATATAACTTTTGGGAGCTAAAATGTCAAAATGTTTAAAAATTGCTTCAGAACCATGCAGTATTTAAAATTTAAGTATATAGTTGATCTTAGTAAGCCATAATTACAAACATACAAATACTGCTAGTTTTTATACACAACATGACAATTTTTTGTTTAATCTCACACAAAAACCCTCCCCAAATTATCTGGAAAATGTTACTGATATTAACTAGAAATATCACATATTATATTGCCAGTACTTGTTTGTGTTTTGCCAGCGATTTATATATAGTTACTCCACATCACATCTACCCATGTATAAATATTTTGAAAAAGGGAAAGTTTTTTGTTTTTTAACCAAGATTTGAGGGCCCTAGGCATGTGCCTTGCGTGCCTAGGCATAAATCAGGCCCTGTGTGCCATTGATACTTCTCACAATGAATATGGTTTATGTATGTATAAATGTATATGGATATATAGTGCATGAGCCCCAAGTCATTTTAGCTATATGATACAAGAACTCTTGGACAATAACTACCCTGTCCAGTGAATAGGTCACTGAAGACATTCAGCTTGGCACTAGTGCTTTCCAGATTTTCCAATGGATTTCTACTTGTAGGGACATTTAAAAACTCTCATTTACTCCACTCCAATCATTGACATGGTTCAGAAGCAAGTTCCAAACAACTGTCAGACAATCCACAACACCTCCACTAAATTTTAATGAGTTCAACAGTCAATAAAAACACATGCCCAGGCTGTGTTGAATCTCATAGCAGAAATTGCAAGCACTTTTCTTCCTGTAAACATACCAATGCACTGTGTGTCTTCAAAATCATTTCAACATACATTTTTATATCTAACACTGGCAAGAAATTTACATACAAAAAAAAAAAAAAAGGTTATAAAGGGTAAGCAAAATTGTTCCTCATTAATGTTTATATAGACTATATGTCTTTATTTTGGGGTGTAGAACATGTCCTGGGAAATTGACCAAGGTCCTTTATTTTTATTACATAATATAAACTGGACTTACATATTTATATATATATATGCAGCTGCACTGGCAAACAGAAGCTTCACATCCTTAGATGTGGAACCAACGGTATCAGGAAATGTGCCAGGGGGCAGATCCAATAAGCTTGACTGTAGTGCACCTGGTAGCAAATCTGGGAAGCTAGTACCCCAAAATCTGAAAAAATGTAAATTGCAAAGTTGGGGAGCATCATGTGTTTGCTAAAATTGGTAATAAAATGTGTGGGTTAATAGGTAAACTTAGGCTGTACATTGAGGAGGCAAATGTATTAGTGCATTTAGGTAAGAACAATGAAAGTAAATGCCATGACGAGCTGATGAAGAAACAGCATTACTATGGCAATGTAATATGAACACAATCTGAAAATAATAGACTCAGAATGAGTTGTAGACATTTAATAGTACTCACCACACAATCAACTTACACAAATCATTAAGTGTAGCCATGTGTTGTTGACATAGAGGCCCTCAGAAAGAAACATATCTATCAAAGTTAAGAGCATTCCAAATGTCCATCATTTGTTACAATGTGTTCCTGGATGTGACTTACATAGTACGTATCAAGAATGTCAGTTAACTTTCAGCACTGGTAACTATCCTGCAATAACCTGCCCTTGCAGCACACCTGCAGGGGTTGATGTGTCATATACCTTAGATTTCAGGTAACCTCAACATGAAAAAATCCACTGGGTTAGGTCTGGTGACTCAGGCTGCCATAGCCCTAGATGTGTCAGTGGAATGTGGCGGTGAGAAAGTTGCTGACCGATGCTGTGCAATGTGTTCCATTGCTTTGAAACCACATATGAGACTGTACATGAAACATCATCCAAAAAAGTCTGGTATGGTACCATGGAGCAGTTGTAGATATCGTAGTCCAGTGAGAGAACCTTGGAAGAACACTGATCTGACAAATGTGTTATTCCAGATGCCGCACCAGACATTAAACCACCAACATACCTGGACTTACTTGTAACCACCATTGATCATCCATGCTCCTGTGATAGTGATTGTGCCTGTTGTGATTGTGGTCATGTGTGAATGTGAATTCATCTGTCCACAAAATGTTCGCTAGAAACTATAATAGGTTCATTGACTTCTGATTGAGGACATAATTACACCAGTCTGTATGGCACTGATGATCACCAGGATACATGGCCTGCTTGGGTACTCTGTTGTATCGGTAAAACCCATGATTCGCAGTATCTTCCATGCACATCTAGCCATCAGGCCACAGCGAGTTCTCGTACACTATATTACGGGCGGGCAAGTGCAAAGGCCACAACATTCACAGCGCTCAACCTATTGAAGGATTGATGTGGTCTACCAGAGCATTGCCAAGTCATAGTGTTACATGTTTGGCAGAGATGTTATGTTGTACGAGGCGGGTGTGATCATGGAAGGTGTAGGACAAGGACCACCAGGAAAATGCTACGAGTATAGCTGAGCAGCTGCATGTGCATTTCACCAACACTCTCCATATATCAACACTATCTCAGACCACTGTTCAAAAGTGTACTCCATTGTATATATAGTTGTCATTCAATGAAGTCATGTTACCTTATTTCACCTGCATAGGAAACCTTAAATAATATGCATTCATTGTGTGTCATCACTAAATTAGCATTCCACACATATACAGAAGTCACAGTACTTTGCTTACTTGCACACAGGGTAAAAATACCTAGGATCAACATGCTGCAGGGCCTTGCTTTTTAATTTGGAGGAGCGACAGATAAAATTGAAAACTTTGATATTTGACAAAAATATTGCAAAAAAAGGCAACACTTTTTCCGCACATTTCTTAGTTTTTTAATTCCTTTCATAAATGTTTCATGTCATTATTTATTGTGTTAAAATGTGCACTCTACAGTCAGGTTATCCTTGCCACGAGCAAATAAGAGTTACAGAGGAGTAAAAGTTTGCAGGATGCCCATGAATCTTCAAGAAACTGAGTTTAAGCACTCTTCAAAGCGTAAAGCTTTGTTGTACTTTAAAAGATATACAAGAAAAGTGCAATAAAATATGCAGTTCACACATGCCAATGATTTTTTTGTATAAATAAGACATTTTTTGTCTCATCATTATATAAATATATGAATTTACTTGGTCGTGCAAACCTTTTACATCGAATATACATATAGCCGAGGTGCCCACTTCACTGGCTGTTTCTGAGGTGGTTTCGGCAAACAAAAAATCTATGGATATGTGCTTAGCCACTACAAAGAAAGAAAAAAAAAGGAGAGAAGTAGAAAGAAAAAAACTCTGCCAAGATTAATTTTGTTACAAAAAGAACATCAGTTTCGATGGATGATGACTGAATAAATAAATTAAAAAACAGTCTGATTCAGTTAGGTAAAACAGTCCGATTCAGTTAGGTTGAGGCTCTGCTACCGCCAGGCCTCAACAACACCAGTTTTTTGCTCCAATCCCTAGACAGCATTCTGACGACACTGTACTCCCATATACTGTAAATACACTTCCATACCTTGCAATCCCCACTGTGCAGTCTAATTCACCTATTCATTGACCCCCACCTTTTATGACCAATCTGTAGCAAACACATGGTGCTCCCAAACTTCACAATTGACATTTTGTGCTATTTGTCATAGTTTCAGAGTTGTTGTTTGTTTGTTTTTTTGATTGAAGGTTTAACGACCACCGTGAGCAACTCAATGGGCTATAAGCAGTCGCCCGTCCCTAATTTAGGGTCACTGGTTCTAGGGAAGGGAAAGAGTCAGTGCCGTAAGACAAACACAACATCCATGCCACACCGGGATTCGAACCCGGACCCCATTCGGACGAATGATCACAGGCCATCGCTTAGACCACTGCGCCACGTTTCAGAGTTGGGGAACTAACTTCAAGGTGAATGAAATGCTTACATGCCATGCTTTGTTTTCCTGAAGTATGGCTACATTATGATGAGCAATAAGATAAGAATATCATTTATAATGTAATTTAAAAGTACAAGTGATATACGTAACTATCATTTTTAACAGAATACAAAGGGTGCTATCTGACATAGTTTGCCAAATTTAAACAGACCGGTTGTAGTCTATGCCAGTACAGTTTCAAAATACATAGTGTTAACGTTATGAAGTTACTGTACTTAAAACGGTAGTTACGAAGCCACTACAGCTTAAATGTCATGTACTTACTAGCATCTGTGTTATTTGTCAGATTTAAATATTAATATAAATCAGTGATTAGAAGTAATGCTGTTACTGTAATATACTTTTACAGTAGTGTCGTGTGCAGCACAATGGCATAACTAGGACAAAGTGCCCCCCCCACACACACACACTATTTACTGCAGTATCTCTAAGCACAGTAATTTTCTCTGGATTTTGAACACCACAATGGAGGATGTGTTTTTCGTGTGTGTGTATGTGGGAGGGGGGGGGAGTATGAAGATTGTCTAAAATAATAAGGGGCTACCTATAGAGCCCTGTAGTTTTACCTCTTTATGTAATTTTTGGAACAGAAGTACATAATTCAACAAGGTTATCAATCAGCCAATCAGGATTAACACTAACATGGACCGATGCATGAACATACATTTTACTGCAATAAAAGGATTCGGCGGTAAAATATAATTACACGCTTAAGGTTAATAAAACTATAAGACTTTAGTGATCATTACTGGATATGGTTGCATACAAATAGATAACTCAGTGTCTTACACCGTAAGAATGCAATACGGACTTACATAGCTACAGGCATTTATTTGCATGTTTTCTTTAGCTGATACTCAGTGGCGCATCCGATACCTGGGCTCTTCCCCAACCCCCCACCCCGGCATTTTCAGTACTGTTTTTTTTTTTTAATTGCGGTTTATTTTTCAGTTGTAAGGTAATAGAAGTAACCCTTTTTTCGAAATTTTAGGCACATGCTACTGCCAACACGATACAAACTGATTATAAGGATTAGGATTTGAACACTTACTTGTACATGAACTACTTTCTTTTTCTAAATACTTTATTTGTACATGAACTCCATTCTTCTTTCCTTTTTGTGTTTTTGTGTGGACTTCAGTGTTACGTTTTCATAAAAAGTTTGTTCCGAGTACTTTTTCGTATTTAAAAAGAATGTTTTCAATGTTTTCTTCTATTGACATAACAGCCAAGTTGCTGAAATGTACATGGCTCTAAGATATATCTTGATCCTTTTTAATGCAGAAAAACTTCTTTCGGCAGTTGCTGATGGAAACTTTAATATTAAGTCTGCTGATTTGTACACGACGCTAAACACAATGTCCAACAATTTATTCATCTTTATGTAACAAGAAATGTCTCTTACTGATTTCTTTTTGTATTCATCAAGGGAATCAAAACACCTTTAGTTGATTTTTTAGTCAAGCTGTATCAAAATTTGAAGCATAGAGTTCTTTAAGTTCTGATAGTAGATGCTTAGAAAAGCTTTCAAAAAATTTATCAAAACAGTTCGAATCCAACAAAGCCACAAATTTAAGATACAATATCACTGATTTTAATTTATTGACACTTCACACAAACTGAAACAACTCTCGCGAAACACATACTATTATCGGCGGGAGCAAGTGAGTGACTAATGTGTAGTCCAAGTCTTCTCTTTTCTGAGCGAACCGTTGCCAAAGCATTCCCCTTCACTTGCTCATTCATGTTGTCATGGAAATGCTAGCTGATGATCATATTGAAGGTCTTCGAATCAGAACAGCGAAGACTGACTGGTAGAGCTGTTTGCGTTACAATGACACCAACCCGGGAGACCCGTTGTTCTTTGCTCGCCAGATAGATTCTTTTAGTCAAAAGAAGCGAATCCGCACGTTTTTTTTGCAGCGAAAGCATCGACATGTCTTAATACCGTTGCTAATTGCCTTTTATTTGTGTATATTTCATTTACTTTGTGCATTCTATGGGCTTCGCATCTAGCCTCTAATATATGCCATTGCTGATACTGAGCTTCACTTGGACACCTTTGTGACATTTTGCAAATGGATGTCATTTGTTAGCCTATTCAAGTTTTCTTAAGCAGGGAATGAGACATACTTACTATAAGTACTAAAAGGAATAGCAAAGTGTAATTTTTTTGGTTTTTTTATTGGAGGTTTAACGCTAATTTAGGGACACTGGTTCCAGGGAAGGGAGAGAGCCAGTGCCGTAAGACAAACACAACATCCATGCCTCACCGGGATTCGAACTCAGACCCCTTCCGGACGAATGATCATAGGCCATCGCCTTAGACCACTGCGCCACCAGGGCGGCGTAATTGTTTTGTCCAAAACTAAAATCACTTGAAGAAATCACCCATCACAAATCTGTGGTTGCCACGAATAAATGTTGGCACCTGTCATGAACGTAATTCTAGGAGACTGACTGTTTTCACACATCCTCCACAGGTGATCTCCATGTGTGCTAGTACTTTTCCTCCTCAGCACAGAGAAAAGGCGATTGGAGAGCAATAATATTATTTACAACTCATTGCAGAGCAATCGTTTTACAAGCCATGCAGAGCAATCGTATTATTTACAATCCTTTGCAGAGCAATCATATCACAAAATATTGCAGAATGATCGTAGCCAAAGAGCTTCAATCTGTAGGAAATCTAGTGTTTTAAAAGTGAAACTTGACATTTATTAGCTAAGTTTATCTTAAAGGAAAATCTTATATCTTTTAGCTAAGTTTATCTTAAAGAAAAATCTGAATCTTTGGGTTAATTATTTGTTTTGTTTTCTCCATAAAATTATAACTAGCAGCTGTAGCATGCCACTTCATTACCTAGTAGTTATACCACTGGTGCAGCATTGCTACAAATAGAAATATATAAGTATTTCTCGGTATATCGAGATGTAAAAATATGCATATAAAGATCTATAGAATTTGTACCTTTTAACTTAACCTAAAGGTATCAAAAGTAGCTACTTTTCAAAAAAACGTAGTTGTAGCTGTAGCAAGGTACTTTTCAAGAATGTGATTGTAGCAGTAGTTAGACACTTTTAAAAAGTAGTTTTTCAATTACTAGTATAAATATACAATATGCAAGACATGAATACGAAGTCTTCCTCCACTCATATGAGATTGGACTGATGGGGCGGAGAGTTAAGGGACTGTAATATCTTCGCACAGCTTACCTCCGCAAATTTGCACACATTTTAATCAGTAAAAAACTCATTTATGTTTCAAAACAGCCCCAAAAGACGCATACGGTATTGCGAAAATACATCTTTGCCTATGTAAACATTTATCACAATTCACTACAGAGCAAATCTCATAAAAACAAACCACAGAACAGTACCGGACGCCATCTAATGACGATAATTTAAAGTGCAACAGAATATTCTGTGCAACTGAACAGGAAGACATCAATCATCACATCCCTACCCAAAGACCAATCCCTCATCCGCCCTCCCTCCTCGCCTTGGCTCTTGATCTCAGATTCGAAGCATTGCGTTTTGAATGAGAACTTTTTCTAGCTTCGTTTTTAAAACGATTTTGCATTCAACATAGCAATTAATATAGATTTTTTTATCCTTTTCCTTTAATATAAAGTTCAGCAATTTTTTTCGTTTATATAATGGAAAAATGTATGGGAAATTTGCCTTCGTGATGATGAAATGTATGCAAAAGTAAGTAACCGGAAAAATAAAATATAGTTTGCAGAACGTATTGCTAACACATAAAAGGGGACATTTCTTCTTTTATTGCTATTTATATCTTAAGCAGTTACAGACAAAATATTAAGTCAGAAGTAAAAGAGGCTTTATTAATATAATCCATATCATCCAAAGAAATGCATTTGGATGTTATTCCATTAATGCAATCTTGCGAAATTTCGTGACCAACCGTTATGAAGGAGCGTGAAACTTGTGCTCATTAATTGCATTTCTTGTGAATTACTACATAGAACAGTAGAAAAAAACAAATTTATGGCATGAAAACAATCAAATGAAAACTAAAAATATCAGGGCTTGAAAAATATCTGAAAAGTTACATGCCCAGCTGGGCACATGCAAAAATTATTTACCTGCCCAGGTAGTAAAAGGTTAATTATCTTTAATTTATCTTTTAAGATAACAATCTGAACTCTTTTAAGTTAAAGAATATTGTGAACTTTTTTTTTTCATGTTTTGCATTTCCATTTTAAGCCTGTACTTAAAATATTCAATGCACAAAAGCATGTACCTCAAGTTTTAAGCTTATGATGCTGAAATTGGTACGTATTTGAGAAATTCAGTGATTCTGCCATGCTCTTTTCGTTGAATTTTTCGCCCTTTGTCACGAAGCACCGGAGGCTAATAACATCAATGGCATGCATCCCGTTGCTGACTATAAACAACATTTAGAGCAAAATTACATACGGTTCCAATATCTGGACCTAGAGCGTAATATACTTAAAAGTGATATTCTTCTGTCCTTGGCACTCATAACAATAACTTGTGGTAATTAGCAGCAAACTGAAACACAACATGTGATAACTGCTTTTTTCTTGTAGTAGGAAATTATATTCCAAACTTTTTCATTTCTAAATTTAGTTGCCCAGTCCGGGCAACTAGATTGCTTTTTTACTTGCCCAGGCCAATAATTTACATGCCCCAAGTATGGTACGCTTGAAGCCTTGAATATGGATGTACATAAATCGTAGTGAAATGAAATAAGGTTAGTTTCGGATCAGTGGTGCAAGAGTTAAACAGATAGTGTAAATCACAAACATAAAAGTGTTTCTCTGGTAAAATATCTTTATTCATTTACAAAAAATGTGCAGTAAATGCATATTACATATTTTCTAAAAATGCAGAGACAAAAAAAGTGTACAAAATACAGAATTTACCAGATCTCTATTATGAGTAATGCAACAAATTCCAAACATATGGCTCACTGTGTTTGATATTCATAAATAACATTTTTTTTTTCAAAATCTTGAATGACTTGAAAAAGCAGCTTCATGCAGAAAGATGTTTCCCTGTTAGGCGAAACTTGTTCTGTACTGTTGTTAAATTACACAAAACAGAAAAAATCAAACCTTTACTTATTATTCATTTCATAGTGAACACTGATAACGAATTTACATTTCCAAATATGTGAGATACAGGTTTCTTTTAGGAAAAGACTAAATTTGAAAAAAGAAAATATACAAAAAAACTAATTTGTTGTTCTCATAGCCGAGTAACACATCCACACATTTACACAAAGAGGGAACTACACATTATCAATAATAGTTATTACATAAATCTGCCCAGATTTTAGCTTTCATGTTGCAAATAAGACAAGAGCCATAGTTCAAACTACCCTAATTAAAAAAAAAAAATTTAGGAAATGTAGCTGTATCAAAATTCTTTTACTACAGTGAGTTATTCATACACCTTTCCACAGCACCCATGAGGTAGAGTATGGTGGTCTGCGCTTTTTTAGCGTGGTTTCGCCCACTTCACACGTGGCCATATTCCACATGGCACAAATTGTGCAACTTCTGTTTTTAAATATAATGATTTTTTTAAATATATATTTTCTGCAAATGGTGTACAAATAGCACACCAAATCTTGAGCAACAAACTTCGATGTAGACAATCTACGATCTCAAACTGAAAGCAATGTAGAATTTTTTTTTCCGCATGGTGAAATAAAAGTCTAAACTTCCACGTTTGGCCCGGAGCTAGTTTTCGAAAGCAATGATAGATGGCGCCACAGTACTTCAGCTCTTCTCGCACTTTCATGTGCACTACGTTATACCTAGTTATGTAAGTTATTTCTCGATCTGTGCGCCTGTGTTACGTAAGTTATTTCTAGGTCTGTGCTCCTGTGATCTCGTAAATTATTTCTGCCTGTTGTTTCAGCTTTTTGTTTTAATATGTGGAATTGGAAGTTTTCTTTAATGAAGTTGGGAAGGATGACAAAACGTCTATTTCCTGGTGTGAGCGACAGGGTTGTTTCCCACCTCTGAAAGATGTTTTGAGGGCCATCTCATGACTACGTGTTGATGCGTCTCATCGTTTAGGACAATTTAGGTGTTGGAAGAAGCACGCTTCAGGGAATCATGAGTAATCTTCCCGTACACTTGGTACGTGGTTTTTCTATGCTCAGATTCCTATTGATAGTGATGATTCTGACGTATTGTTTTACCAAAGGATTGTCTTACGATGAGGCGACTGGAGAAACCTCACATGGCAATCTTACCACATCCACAATTTGCGACTGGTATTCGTATTGCAGACAAGTCTCAGTTTATGGTAGCCTCGTAATGTGAGGAAAAAGGCTTGGCGGTGATGGAATCATCATGGAAGTAGAAGAAGCGTAAGCGGGCAAGCGGAAGTACAACGGCGGTCTTCTCGTCAAGGGCACCTAGATTATTGGTATCTTTGAACGAGATACCAAGCGATTCAGGGTGGAGATATGTCCGGATAACAACAGATCTGCAGATACATAGCTGCCCCTCATCCTAAAAGACGTGGAGCCAGGAACCATGATCATGACAGATCAGTGGGCTACATATCGGAACCTGCCGAGCTGTGGCTACGACCGTGAACCACTCCCTCAGCTTCGTTGATCCCATGACAGGGGTGCATACACAAGGAGTGGAGAGCAATTGGCGTCCCCTAAAACATAAATGTACTTGGCAGACCATATTCTGGAAAATTATGACGGAATTGCAGTCTTTCCTCTGAACACTGCTTTGAAATCTTGATTCGTGCGATCACACAGTTCTTCCCAGGCAGATAAAACTTTTATTCTGCTAACTAGACAACTTCATATTCATGAGGAAAGACAATTGTTCCGTCAAAATAAATATTTCACACATATGCCACAATCAACATTCAAAATGGTTCTTTTAAGGACCAACCCTTAATTCATATTATTGACTTCCTTCGGCACTTTCACAACATAAAATGCTTAAACGATGCAGCAATAACGTGTCGCTATCTATCATCCCTTTCAAAAACTACTTCCGTGCCGAACGCCGAAGGTTTACGAAATAAAATGTATTGCAGAGCATAAATGCAAGAGAAATAAATCAAATAATTTTCACACAGATGCTTACAGCATATCAATTCGAATGCACCATAAACCCACAGGCTGTTTTCTTAAAACTACTTGATAACTATTGTTGTTAGTCTTCAGGCATTAAATAACACAGTATGTGAATGAACAATACCTAATTTGAAAGGACCTCTTTGCCCTCAAATAATCTAATAGCTCAGGGTCAGAAAAAAAGGAAGGAGGGGTGGTCTTATACGAAAGTTGAAAAGGCAGTTAAAAATTCACAATGGAATGATATCTTAAGCAGTTACAGAAATATCAAATATATCTTAGCAGTTAAAGGCAAGCAAAGGAGAAACACAGATTCAGTAATAAGTATTGTTCATTCCATCCTAACTTTTAAAACAGGCGAGGAAGAGCAAACCGAGTAATCTTTTACTGAAAACTTTGTACTGGATATGAGGCAAACAACATCGAGTGAATTGAGTAGTTGAGTACACAAGAATTGCCATTAACTGAAAATGAAACAAATAGTACTAAACAAAATTGGGGCACATGTTTGACATTGACCTGACTTACAGACATAAGATAGATCAGATAATTTTCATGTATAATTTTTTTCACAAAATTATCTGTAAAACAAATTACTTTGAATGATTTGGGTCTTCTGCTGGCTCAATTTGTTTCATGATGATGAAATTAGTATTTAAAAAATTTAGTGATTTTTCCATATTCCTTTTGTTGAAGTTCTTGCCCTTTGTCACTAAACACAGGGGCTAGTTCCATAGACACATGTTGTTTATAGTCAGCAGCAAGATTGCTGCTGACTATAAACAACATTTAAAGCAAAATTACATATGGTTCTAATTTCTGGATATAGAGCACAATATAATTAAAGGAGTGATATTCTTGTCCTTGGTACTCCGTAACAATAATACAGCTTCTAGTGATCAGCAGTGAAAGGAAATGACTGTCTTTTTTCTTGTAGCCAGCATGGTATGTTTTTAATTGTGCTGGCTCTTTTAAAGTTTTCGCCAAAGTGTCATAACAGTACAAAAGGGCAATTGCCAAAGCTCTTTTTCATCGCCAAAACGACCCCCGCCCCAGCAAATTGCAAAGATGGCGATTGGCAGCACTACCCCTGCAGTATAATGCACATTATTTATACATTACACATGTATTAACTAGCTACTGAACAAATTGCTACTGGTATGCATACAGTTTAAAACCTTGTACCTTTTCATATGCTAAATTATGTCAGTATGTTGGAAATCCTTTTAAATTTCATACTTCAGATTAGTTGGATGGTCTACAGAAATCAGTTTGTGGAACCCCTATTATGATTTCAATTCAATTCTAAATTAACCTCATTGAATCACTGAATACGATATCAATTTATTTGATACAAGCACAGCAGACAAAATGATGAAAAAATCTTCCTTTCAAGATGTACAACTATTGCGAAACAAGTTCTTATGATGCTACAAATAAGTTTAAATTTACTACGTTTGCAGAACTATGGTGTGTTTTCAAACAACTGTAATGAACCAAGTATTAACACAATGCGAAAGACACTTTAAATTATTATGTACAAATGGCAATTATTCACTTTAAATGATATGGTCCACCTGGGCCTAATGTTTAATTCAGCCCTGACCAAAACTATGTCATATTTACTCAATGCAAGCAAATTTATTGCATAAAGGAACACTCACCAATTGACAAGTGCCGACTGATACTGCAGACATGCTAACCTTCAAAATCTGAAGATTTTTACAGCTCATAAAATCACGAGAGCACTATTTTTTATCGACATTTTCCAGACGTTGGAACAATTTTCCAGAAATAGTACTATTGGTCCAGTAAAAGTTCTGGAGAAAAAAACGCAAAAATCAAGACCCCTTCCCCAACTGAAATTCCTTTTTGAGGTACATCGTTCTGCAAGTTAATAAAATTACATAAAATGGCCTGCGTGCTGCTTTTTACGAATAAAATAGCAGCCAACTGTTTTCCGGTTCTTCTTTAGGTTGTGTGTAAAGATCGTCTGAGATGGGTCAGGGTTCGAACCTGGTGAGGCATAGATGTTATGTTTGTCTTATGGCACTGGCTCTCTTCCTTCCCTGGAACCAGTGACCCTGAATTAGGAACAGGCGACTGCTTACAGCCCATTCAGCTGCTCACGGTTGTCGTTAAACCCCTAATAATAATAATACAAAAACAAGACTGAACTGCAAGAAGGTAAGGCAGCTCCCATCTGTCAATCAATTACTGGCCCTCCCGGCATTTTAGTGTCAGAGCAGGTGAGCTCTGCTGAAGGCGTCGTACGCTATCCGACTGAGAGAAAAAATTTAAGAACATTTTTTCTGACCCATCTCGAATGATCGGTCAGAAGCCAGCGCTTAGACCACTGGGGCGGCTTTCTTTTTGCAGAAAGGTGGAGAGGAACAGTACGAAACTGGTGACTGTACTGCCGCCTTGCATTTACATAAAAGAAAAAGATTTCACAGGCAGTTCGAAATCATGGTGGTTGATGGAATTTCAACCTTCTGAACTGCTAATTCTCGGCGAAAATCAGAAGAATTGACATTCATCCGGATGGTGGGAGGAACGGCCGAAAATCCGAAGTCTCTCGCCTATGTCCAAAGAGTTGGCATGTCTGATACTGAAAAAGGATAACAGTGAAGAAAAGTTTTGAGGCTTAGCAAAAATTTTGTGTTTGAATGTTTGTTAGACTAAAAACTATTCATAGAAAAAATTTCATTTGTTACAGATGATCGTCAGACTTGTGAGTGTGTATGAGGGGTGCGAACTCAGCCCTAAATATCGAAGAGATGTGGTCAAAAATGGGTACACAAAGTAAAAGAGGTCAGCATGCTTTTGAGTGCGTGAATACAGGTGCTTTCAAAATCTTCAATTCCATATTTTTAATATTAAGCACTTTTCTTGTTTGCTCCTTCCGAAGTTGGTTGTTAAGGGATTTTGCAGTTCACATTGATATGTACATTTTAAATAGGATGATTTACCAAGTATAGAAGAATTTCCGAAATACTACAAGTACTTCTCTGAGGCATTTACTAATGCATTTATTTATGTTTGAGATCGTGGCTTTGTACAATCGCCATTACACAATATAAACACTACAATTCTCCTGCAGCAGTTGCCAGTAAGTTTAAGATTTAGATTAGGGGCTGTTCATTTTGAGGTGAGTTGTATACTCGGCTGTGTTTACCCTCACCCTGGCGACATTGCTGAAGACATAACACGTGTTGGTCTAAAATATAAGTAAGACTTATTTTAAAAAATAAAGAAATATATTTCAGTCAAATGTAACTCAACATACAACTGAATAAACATTACAAATATCTGAAATAACAATTACCTTTTTATTTTCTCTGTTCGGTTGTTTTAATTTTATTGATCAATTCATTAAACTATAAAGACCATCCAAACCAACGGAGCGTGCCATTCACTTTATGAAAGTCTGTTGTTATTCTACTCGCATTCTTTTGCATTTCACCATGGGACTATTTATATTGCATTGTGGCATATGGAGAGTAACGAACAGAAATATGAACAAACCCACTAACCCGTATCACTTTGGAAGACCAGGTCTTTGCATTGTCAAGGCAGCCAATAGAGAAGGACATCCATTTGGGAAAGCTATCATGTACTTCTTTTTTTTTTTTTTTTTTTTGATTGGAGGTTTAACGACCACCGTGAGCAACTCAATGGGCTATAAGCAGTCGCCCGTCCCTAATTTAGGGTCACTGGTTCCAGGGAAGGGAGAGAGCCAGTGCCGTAAGACAGACACAACATCCATGCCTCACCGGGATTCGAACCCGGACCCCTTCGGACGAATGATCAGGGGCCAACGCCTTAGACCACTGCGCCACCGGGGCGGCATCATGTACTTCCCGTGTTTACATGTTTACATATAGCCCACTCACTCACCTCAATGGATAAGTGTGCTATATGTAAATGTGTGTGAAGGGGTAAAGAAACTAGCTCAGCATAATTTTCATGGGAAACATGTTAATAGAAAATCAATACCAAAGCTCTAATTACATAGATGGTTTTTTTTCATACACAAATTCATAGGAATAGAAAAAAATACAACTGTTTTTTTTTTTGTTATTGGAGGTTTAACCTTTGTGAGCAACTCAAATGGGTTATAAGCAGCCGTCTGTCCCTAATTTAGTCACTGGTTCCAGGAAATGGAGAGAGTCAGTGCCGTAAACAAACACAACATTCATGTCTCACCGGGATTTCAACCTGGACCCTTTTCGGATGGTTTTTTTCCATCTGCTCTCTCACTGTGATCACCTGAGTTCACGTCAACCTTAAGCAACCTGCGGCTACAAACTTGTGCATAATGCTAAATTTTCAAAATGCTTAATAATGAAGCAAGCACATTAAAAAAAATTATAACTGAACTATGTAGTTTCCTAATAATTTTATTTTGAGTACTGATCATTTGAGCAGTTATCTATGTTCTGTGCCCCTTCTTACCATCCAGCTATATAACTGACAGGTCATAAAAAATTGTTTGGCACAGCAAGTAAACATCTTCGGTTTTTAGAATTCTGAAGCGGTTTTATCGTACAGAAAAGAAGCATATGCAATATTTTTTTTGTCCATCTTGAGTGGTGGAGCTAGTTTCTTTACCCTTTTAAGGTGAGTGCGAGTCCGCAGAATGTAAACATAGCAAAGTGATACACATGAACTTGGGAACTATTTGAAGCATTCATAAATGAGTAACAATAGCCACGATACTCTTGCATAACCTTACAGCACAATGAAGTATTTCTTTACGACTTACAGAGGAAGTTGTTTGCATATTCTCCTTTAGTATACTTCTAGAAATTTCATTTTTGAAAAAATGGGCAACAGTTTTTTATGGTATCCATGTGCTACAACTTAAAAAAATGTGAGAAAAACTTCATATGGGGCAAAACATTTTATACACAATTCAAAGTTAAGCCTATAGATTTTACAAATTAGCCCAATATAATATGCATTCAAACATGTTCTAACCACAGCTCACAAAAATTTAGGGGTTTTTTTTATTGGAGGTTTAACGACCACCGTGAGCAACTCAATGGGCTATAAGCAGTCGCCCGTCCCTAATTTAGGGTCACTGGTTCCAGGGAAGGGAGAGAGCCAGTGCCGTAAGACAAACACAACATCCATGCCTCACCGGGATTTGAACCCGGACCCCGTTCGGACGAATGATCAGAGGCCATCGCTTAGACCACTGCGCCACCGGGGCGGCATTTAGGGTTCGAAAAACAAGAAAAAATGCACTTACTTATGACAGTCAATTCTTTGCACCCGGGTAAGTGCACAATCCAGCCCGTTGAATTTTATTTAACTCATTTCCAACGAAAGCACTAAATCCTAAGGCAAGAAATGAAGCCTAATTAAAAATGCATACCCATAAACAATCCTCTGAAATAATGAACAGTAAAAAAAAATCTACTCAAATTAAAAGAAAATAAGCAAAACTGAATAAAAAAGGCGGGAGAAACACTTTACGATAACGTAGTTCGTCAAATATACGGAAAAACACTTTGTTAAAATAGCCAAACTCAGGGCCAAATGGGCGTTGGAAAGAACTTCAAATTTCGGTAAAAAAATCAACTGAAATCAAAAGAAAATAAGCAAAAATGAATAATAAAAAGACGGAAGAAACACGTTTCGATAACGTAGTTCGTCAAATATACGGAAAAACACTTTGTTATAGTAGCCTAACTCACGACCAAATGGGCGTTGGAAACCATTTTTGGAAACCAACAACAACCGTTGGAAAGAACTTAAAATTTTGAGCTAGTGCTGGAGCAATTGCGTAGGGCAGTTCTTGGGCTAGCACAAGAGGAGCCAGCATCGATTTTATGACGTCATGATTACAGAAATTGCCACAAGTGGACAGGCTAGGTATATTATTGGCTTTGATATTCACGCTATGCGTGAATAAAGCTTCAGCCACTGAAGATAGCGAAACGTCACGGCGGCCATCTTAAGCCTGACATGAGCAGACTCTGCAATAGCTGTTAGTGCAAAAACCTTTAAGATACATAGACTGGAAAACCGTAACTTAACCGGGCGACATTTGAAGTTCAGTGTTGCACGTCAAGAATCTGTCACATCTCGTCTAGGGGTATCACTTGATTCTAAAGCCTGAAGCTTCTCTAATGCATTTCTCTTCTGTTTTTCGACGGATCTCCATAAAAGTGGTATCAATACAATCTTCAGTTCAGAGGAAAGAAGGTTCATAAAAAATTAGATAGACAACGGATTTACCTTTTTTAAGCACCCCAAAGTAACCTCACTCGCTTCAGCAGCGAACGCGAGCCTCCACATTAAGCCTAACCGTCTGCTATCATTAAGTTACTTTCACGGCAAAGCTTGCTTAAGCAGAAGCTTCAACGGAAAAAAGAGACAACACTTCTTGTGACGTTAGGACTCTGAGGCTGGCGATTAGGTTGAAAAATCATCACACTATCCGTCGTTCAGGTCCAGAGTATTGTTTCTCGCGACGATGACCATGCATTATCAGAGAACTCTTAATATGACGAAGAGATAATTAGTCTTTAAAAGCGATGCATTTTTTCAAGAAAATTAAATAGGTGAGATCTAATATACAGTTTACAATTTAGAACCATCAAATTTAGTCTACTATATCATGGTACTCTAACTTAGACCGTAGGAGGTTTTTTGGATGAGGTCGGAGCCCGGGGGCTCAGGGGGCCCCTACACAAAATTTTGGTAAAAATTTATACAGTTTTCAATTTAGAACCACCAAATTTGGTATACCATCTCATGATATTCTAACTTAGATCGTAAGCGGTTGTTTGGATGGGGTCGGAGCCCGGGGGCTCAGGGGGCCCCGTACAAAATTTTCATAAACATTTCTACAGTTTTCAATTTAGAACCACCAAATTTGGTATACCGTCTCATGGTACTCTGACTCAGCCCGTAGACGGTTTTTGGATGGGGTCGAAGCCGAGGGGTAGGGGGAGGGACCCCATACATAATTTTCGTAGAATGCTCTACAGTTTTCAATTTAGAACCACCAAATTTGGTGTACCTTCTGATAGTACTCTAACTTAGACCGTAGGCGGTTTTGGATAATGTTGGGGGCCGGAGTCAAGGGTCCTCCATACAAAATTTTCGTAAAAATGTCTACAGCTTTCAATTTAGAACCACTAAATTTGGTATACTATGTCATGGTACTCTGATTTACCCATAACACGAAGTTGCAGCCAGGGGTGAATACAAAATTACATACAAAATTTTCGTAAACATTTCTACAGTTTTCAATTTATTACCACGAAATTTGGTTTAACGTCTCATGGTACTCTGACTCAACCTGTAGACGGTTTTTTGGATGATGTTGGGGCCCCATACGAAATTTTCGTAAAAAATTCTACGGTTTTCAATTTAGAACCACTAAATTTGGTATACCGTCTCATAGTACTCTGATTTAGCCGTAACACGATGTTGGGAAGATGTTGGGGCCCGGGGTGAAGGGGCCCCCATACAAAATTTTCGTAAACATTTCTACAGTTTTCAATTTAGAACCACCAAATTTGGTATACCGTCTCATGATATTCTAACTTAGATCGTAAGAGGTTTTTTGCATGTGGTCGGAGCTCGGGGCTCAGGGGGCCCCCATAGAAAATTGCATAATCATTTCTACTGTTTTCAATTTATAACTACCATATTTGGTATTGCATCTGATGGTGCTCTGACTTAGCCGTAGACGGTTGTTGGATGGGGACGGACCCGAGGGGGCATACAAAATTTTCTTTTATACTTTCGGTACCACGCTCCCTTCTTCCCTGATAGGTTTCTTGCGTTTGCACATGCCCGCCGATAATTTGTTGAGCTCTAGTTGTAACGTATACTCTATATTCACTTTCCTTTTTGATTTTACTATCTCTGGTTATTTTATTTTACTATGTAAATTATCTTCTTACTGAACGAAATATTATTTCACCCGCTGAATGAGATCTGGCAATGAGTGTAAGTCATGACGTGGTGGTAGCTAGTATATAGGCGCGTTCATCGAGACTTATTGAGAGCTTTTGTTGTTGTTATGAGAGAGCGTTGTTGTTTACGAGGAGAGATTCTTCATTATGGTAAAACAAGTTGTGTGTGTGCTTTAGTTGACCAAGAGTCTTAGAATAAAGAAGTTACTGTAAGTTAGTCTTTCTCAATTCATAGTTTTTGTCAGACCTCTGTCTGGCTGTTAGGTTTATAACATTTATTTATAACTATAAATAACCAGCGTTAAGACTTTGTTTACGTTCGTAATTAACTAGTAACAACACCCTTTTGAATTCACTATTTTGAAGCTTAGTACAAGTATATCATTAGCTAGCTGGTAAGAAGAGAATCATTCATATTAATTAGCTTAGCGGAAAGAAAATAAAGCTAATTCATTATAATTGGCGCCCGAACTTTTCTCGAACACGAGATCTTGACGATTATTACCCATGTCTTCCTTACCTGAGACAACTTCAAATTTCCACCCTCCGGCAAGTCTCGAGGGTGATGGTGTGTTTTTGGACAATTTGCAAGAAGCCTGTGGGTCTGACTTTGATATGCATGATCTACACGTACCCAGGCATTCTTCACCATTTCGTAATATACCAGCTTCCTATTACTCTGAGTCGCGGGTCGTTCCTGAGGGAGTTCAATCCTCTCAGCGAAGCAGAATGCTTGCCCATTTCGTGCCGCATGCAGGAACAATTCATTTCAATGGTTTGGAGGGGTCCTTAAAGTTCCTCGAAGATCTGGAAGATCATTTTGATCTATATCATATTCCTGAAGACTGCAAAGTCCAAATTGCCGGTACTTGCTTGAGGGATACCGCTAAGACCTGGTATCGGCAGTGGAGAGTGTCGAACCCGGATTCTCATTATGAGAATTTCCGTGCAGAATTTTTGGAGGTCTTTCCTTTCGGCCTCAGTCGAGCTAGCCTTGCTCAACAGCTTTTTTCGCGTCAGCAAGGTCCCAATGATAGCCCTGTTGCATTTGCGTTGGAAACTACACGCTTATATAACCTATGGGATCCACATGCCAGTCATGTTGACATGTTGGATACCCTCGTGCAGCAGCTCGACCCATTCTTACAAGATTTCCTTGAGGTTCGACACCCTGCCACAATTCATGAATGCCTTCGCCTCATACGCACGTATGAAGAGCGACATGGCAAACATGGTTCAACTCACCATGCTCGGGCACCCCGCGAGGCTTATTACGAAAACCCTCAGCGGCATAATAGACATAACTTTCAGCGCGAGCATACACAAGTGCACACCCAAGCTTCATACGTTCCACCACACAGAAGAGTGGCAAACCAACAGCGAGTTTCTGCACAAGCTTCGGAATATCGTAATAATGCACAGTATGCTCGACCCCATTTCACTCAGCAGCATTCGGAACGTTATCATGCTCAGGGCAATGATAATTTTTCTGCCCGTGCTGAGGGCAGACGTAACGGATATGAAAATGTCAACAGACACGCGGAGTTCCCGACGCAGGTTTCACGCAGTTTTCCTCATCGTGAAAATTTTCCCGATACCCGGCAGGGTCGAGGTTTCAGACCGCATGATAATCAAACCAGGATTCCTTTAAACTTCCAAAGGAAGTAGACCAAGGGTCGATCCTGCTTCCTGATACCAAACATTCTGACCCTAAAACAGTATTAGTGACTGTTCAAACTCCTCAGTTGCCTGATGTATTCTTAACAATTGAAGATATTATTGTCGAGACAAAGTTCGACACTGGGTCTGAAATATCAGCCCTAAATACAAAGTTTTGCACTGACAATTTTCCTGCAATACACGTTCAGCCTGCAACGCAGTATTTGCGAGGTGCAAATAATGAAATCTTCAGTATCGCAGGAACTGTCACATTATCTTTAGGGCTGGGAAAAGCTCGTTTTACACATTCTTTCCTGCTTATAGACGAGCTACCTGTGAAATGTCTAATGGGAATGGACTTTATACATCAGTTTCAAATAACTTTGAATTTTGTACAACATGTGATTTCCTTTCCAGAACCTGTCGAAATGATTCCTACGGTTCCTGTAGATATAACAAGTTTGTTATTGAGTAACCAATTGAATGAGAGGCAACGAAACCAGCTTTCTCTCCTTTTACAGGAAAGCCCTGGTTTATTTTCGGATCAACCTGGTTTCACACAGGTGGTTTATCATGTCATTGACACTGATGGTTCGAAACCAATTGCGACGAAACCTTACCCTTGTGCTCCACATAAGAAACAGGAAATGCAACGTCAAATTTCTGAAATGATTAAGCAGGGCATAATCAGGGAATCAACAAGCGCCTGAGCTGCTCCTGCCTTTTTGGTTCCAAAGAAGCAACCCAATGAATTTCGTTTCGTGACAGATTTCCGCAAGCTCAACCAAGTCACAAAAACGATCAATTATCCACTACCTGTCATGTCACATATTTTAAATGACTTGTCGTCAACCAAATGGATGTCAACCTTGGATTTGGCGAGTGGATATTGGCAGGTGGCAGTACATCCGGACTCTGTCGATAAAACAGGCTTTGTGACACCTTTTGGGGCCTATGAATATTTACGTATGCCTTTTGGACTAGCTTCTGCACCTGCTACTTTCCAAAAGCTTATGGATACGGTTCTCAGACCTGTCCTGGGTCCCCATGTGCATGTATATTTGGATGATATTATTATTACATCCGAGACTTTTGACGAGCACCTTTCTCTGCTCAAACAGGTGTTCCAACTCATATACAATGCTGGCTTGACGTTAAAACCTAGTAAATGCCAGATAGCGAGGGACGAGATTGTATATCTGGGGTTGAAAATTACTCCCCACGGCTTATTTACTGATAATGAAAAAATTAGGCCTATTGTTGACTTTCCTCGGCCTAAAACAGCAAAAGAGCTATCACGCTTTCTGGGAATGACCGGATGGTATCAGCAGTTCGTCCCTGCTTATGCTACAATCTGTGAGCCATTGTATGCTTTAAAACGTAAATACAAGAAGTTTATTTGGACACCTGAGGCTAACGCTGCATTTGAAACACTGAAGTCTGCATTGACTCAGCCTCCGGTGTTGGCTTTCCCGGATCATACTAAGGAATTTGATATTTATACTGACGCATCCGGAGTTGGTCTTGGTTGCGTTTTGTCACAAGCTGGGCATCCAATAGCTTTTGCGTCTCGTACTTTAGCCAAAGCTGAACGTAATTATTCAGCTACGGAACGTGAATGTCTTGCTGTTGTGTATGCGCTGAATAAATTTCAATGTTATCTTAACGAATTGACGGTTAACATAATTACGGATCATTCTGCCCTTCAGTATTTGAATTCTGCTAAGCACCTATCTCAAAGACTTATGAAGTGGGCTCTGAAGTTACAAGAGAGCAATATCAAAATTTCGTATCAGCCAGGTCATAAGAATCAATTACCGGACGCATTATCTCGCGTTCCGATTAGTGGGGTCCCCACAGAAACTACTCCTGGATGTCAGGCTTTACTTCTAATAGCTGATATAACATCCAGGGAGAGCAGATAATGGCAGAATTAATAAATGATCCAGATTTTGGGGATATCTATAATTTTTTGCTTGCGGGTTCGCCCCCACAAAGTGATCCTTCTCTGGCTGGAAGGTCACAGCATTTTGAAGTAATAGAGGGTCTTTACTATACAAAGTCTAGGACTACTAGAGCAGAGTTTCGCCCATGCATTCCGCGAACCCTTAGAATGGCCCTTTTAAATGAATTTCATGACAAACCTCTTGCAGGCCATTTAGGTATTCGCAAGACCCGTTGTAAATTGCGGGATGTTGCCTATTGGCCTGGCATGTACCAAAGTGTGCTCGCATACGTTCAATCATGTCACTTGTGTCAGATTAATAATTACCGTAATGTAAGACCGGCCGGTCACTTGAAATCTAGTTCAAGTTCTCATGTGTTTGATATTATTTCAATAGATTTATTGGGACCTTATTATTTATCTGTTAAAAATAAAGCTCGTTATGTTTTAGTACTAACTGATAATTTTTCTAAATGGGTTGAAGTTTTTCCCATTAAAGCCGCTACGGCAGAAGTTATTTGTAATGTATTAGTTAATGAAGTATTCTCTAGATATGGTGCACCTAATAAAGTAGTTTCGGATAATGGTCCTCAATTTATTTCTGACATTTTTGAAAGAATGTGTGCGAGACTACACATTAAACATAAATTCATTTCTCCATATCATCCCCAGAGTAATCCTGCGGAACGCGTTAACCGCACGCTAGTGAAAATGATTGCGACTTTTGTAATAAATCATCATGAAAGATGGGATGACCATTTGGAGCTTTTTGCGTTCGCCCTCCGCTCGTCTGTCCACGAATCTACTAAAATTACTCCTGCAGAACTTTTTCTGGGTCGCAAAATTAAAACCCCTTTTGAAAATTTAACGGGGATTATCGACGAACTAAACCAGCGACCAACTCCGCAATCAGTACGAATCATGGCAGAAAAAGCTCGTGTTGCAATGCTAGGAGCACAAGCGGCTCAAGCAAGATATTATAATTCTAGGCGTAGGGAACCAGATCTTCTCGTTGGAGATCTCACTCTCGTGGAAACGCACTTCCAGTCTTCTGTTTCGCATACTTTAGTGAAGAAATTTGCACCCAGCTACGAAGGTCCATATCGGGTGGCAAATATCTTTGAAAATAATATTGTTCTGGAGAAACCGGACAACCAATTTCAATACGTACACGTTGATCAGTGTCGCAAGTATCATGAACGAAATATCGATTTCATAATCAACCCTACTCAACCTTCTGTTCCACAGACTCAAGAGTCTATATCTTATGTTCAACCGCCAGAAATTTTGGACGAACCAACAAACATTTTTGAAGAATCTCCAGTGATTTTTCCTTCACCCTCCCCTCCTCCAGACGGGTTTCCAAACACGCAACCTGATTCTCCCATGAGACCAAGGCTCGAATCGAGTTCTTCGAATACTAGTATCGTTCCTTTCCCTCCAACCATTGCCAAGACTATTGCTGCGCCGTTTCCGGATAACTCTGCACCAACGCGGGCTACTTCTTCTTTGAATACCTCGTCAGAAAGTATTCCTATAGGCAAATCTAAACATCGCCCTGCACGACCACTGAATTACAGCAGCGACTCAGAGGCTTCGGACATTTCTGACTTATCAGTTATGAACACTAAATTTCATGTTCCAAACCGTCCAGCACCACCAAAGGCTGGGCGCAAACGTGACTTGTCTCCCCAATCTGCTTCGCCGCAACAGCGACGAAGGCAGAAATCTTTGCATCCGCCCGGGTTTCGCCCCTGGAACCTACGTTCAGGGCAAACAGGGCTGATGCCTGCTGCTACTCTCATGCCACGTGGGCGTAAGCGAAAGCAAACAATGTGGCCGGAGCCACGTTCGTCCAAGAGAATACTGGAAGGACACAACGGGCCCCAGCACAAAGGGACTTCATATCAAAAGCCTGGGGGAGCCCGTTCCTATCAGCCGCAAGGATTTCCGGACCGCCAGACTTCAGACGTTCCTGACCGTTCTTCTCAGCCGCAGGGATTTCCGGACCGCCAGACTTCTGACGTTCCTGACCGTTCCTATCAGCCGCAAGGATTTCCGGACCGCCAGACTTCAGCCGTTCTTGACCGTTCTTCTCAGCCGCAGGGATTTCTGGACCCACAGACTTCAGCCGTTTCGGACCGAAGGATTTCCGCCATTCCTGACCGTTCCCGTCAGCCGCCGGGATTTCCTGACCGACAGCAGACCGATGTTCCAGATCCATTAAAGTCCCTGAAGAGATCCAAGCCACCTGATTTTACCAGTCCGATTAGGCCTGGGAAACGTTATCGCACTAGAGTTTTTATGCGTCCTCGAGATAAGTAAGTTCTCGTGGACAGGTTCTTTTCTCAGTTTGTTGTTTTTCCTGCACGACCAGTTGGCGTGTCAGAATTTCTTTTTTTCGTGTGGGCCTATGCATTCTTTTTTGTGTATATATGTGTGTTTTTTTTATATTTCTTCTATGTCCATCTACTAATCCACTTTTTTTCTATATCTATGTGCTTAGGGGTAAAATAATAAAATCGTTACTGTTAGGCAGCTCCAGGTAAATTTCGCTGCTGATACAGTTGGTATGTATTCAACGAATAATGCGAACGTGATTTGAAATTAAAATAATAAAATTGTTACTGTTAGGCAGCTCCAGGCAATCTTCGCTGCTGATACAGTTGGTATGTATTCACCGAATAATGAGAACGTCATTTGAAATTAAATAAGTGATTCCTGCTAGGCAGAATAAAAGGAAGGTATGCCGATGCAGGTTTGTTTTGTTCAACAATACAAGTTTCACAGACGAATACAGATTTCTTAATTTGTCATGCCAAGTTTGATAATGTAAATACGGCTACCACCAAACCACAAAACAAAAAAAGAGGTCGAGAAACGTCAATCAACGAAATGTACGACTTACACTCCAAAATTGATAGGTTTTTCGGAAACAAAAAAAGAGGAAAAAAAAAAAAAGAAAAATTAAGGGGGAGATGATGTAACGTATACTCTATATTCACTTTCCTTTTTGATTTTACTATCTCTGGTTATTTTATTTTACTATGTAAATTATCTTCTTACTAAACGAAATATTATTTCACCAGCTGAATGAGATCTGGCAATGAGTGTAAGTCATGACGTGGTGGTAGCTAGTATATAGGCGCGTTCATCGAGACTTAGGGAGAGCTTTTGTTGTTGTTATGAGAGAGCGTTGTTGTTTACGAGGAGAGATTCTTCATTATGGTAAAACAAGTTATGTGTGTGCTTTAGTTGACCAAGAGTCTTAGAATAAAGAAGTTACTGTAAGTTAGTCTTTCTCAATTCATAGTTTTTGTCAGACCTCTGTCTGGCTGTTAGGTTTATAACATTTATTTATAACTATAAATAACCAGCGTTAAGACTTTGTTTACGTTCGTAATTAACTAGTAACAACACCCTTTTGAATTCACTATTTTGAAGCTTAGTACAAGTATATCATTAGCTAGCTGGTAGGAAGAGAATCATTCATATTAATTAGCTTAGCGGAAAGAAAATAAAGCTAATTCATTATATAGTGTATAAACCATGACATTTGTTTGTTGAGTTGCAGATTATGAACATTTTCTATAAGGAATTGCATTAAATATGGAAATTAAGAAAACGGCGCCTCGGTGGCGCAGTGGTCTAAGCGATGGCTTCCGTTCTGATCATTCGTCCGTGATGGGTCCAAACGTTTACAGAGCAAATCAAGTTAATAATATTGGGCTTTTACTTAGGCACGAAATATTAATTTCTAGGCTTAGGTCCGTTTTAAAAGTTTTTATTCCCCCGATGTCATATTTACAACGTTTACATATCAGATAAACTTAATAATATTGCGCTATTACTTAGGCACAAAATATTGATTCACAGACTCTAGGCCTAGGCCTTTTGAACGGTTTTTAATCCGTCGACTTCATATTCATAACGTTTACGTAACACATCAAATTATTAATATTCCAGTATCACTCAGGCAGAAAATAATATTACGACTAACGTTTAGGCCCTTCTAAAAGTTTTCATTCCGTCATTCCCATATTCATAAAATTTACATAACAAGCATTGTCAATAACATTACGCTTCTACTTATACACCATACATTAATTAATAGGCCGTAGGCCTAAGCCTTCTCAACACTTTTTTCTTCGCCCATGTGATAATCGTAAAGTTTATAAAAAAGACATGTAAACAGCTTTGCGCTTTTATTTAGGCATTTAATATTAATTGCTTGACTTTAGATCTAGGGCTATGAATTAATAATTAGTGTCTGATTAAAAGCACAATATGATTAACTTCACAATATGATTAACTTCACAATGTGATTAACTTTTCATGCATCAACGTTATGAATATAACATCGTTAGAATAAAAACTGTTAAAAAGGCCAAAGCCTGGGGTCCATAACTTAATATTTACTGCCTAAGTAAAAGCGCAATGCTATTGACTTGATTTGATTCGTAAACATTATGAATATGAAGTCGGCGGATTAAATGCTGTTAAAAAGGCGAAGGTGTAGGGCCTGTGAATTAATTAAGTAAAAGAAAAATATTACAAATTTGACATGTTATGTACATATTTAGTGCCTAAGTAAAAGTGCAGCGTTATTTAAGAATCCAATCTTCGGTTCCTTTAATGAACGTAGCATGAATTATGCTGTAATTCTCGCTTGGCTTACACAGAACGTTTTCTCGAAATTTGTTTGCAGTTCCCAATTCAATTCTCAATATAGGCCAAGAAACGGTAATTTTTACAACCCCCCTCCCCCCGCACACATCCTTGAACTTTTGTGGCCAGTTGCCTTAAACTCGTATGAACCGACACAAAAATCCAGACAAACAAAACAGCTCCGTCCCGTCGTTAGACACCTTGGAAAACTGCCACACATTCAGAGTGTTCCTCGGAAGAACAGCAATTTGTGGCCGGCCCCTGGATGAAAAGCATGTGGCAGTTTTCCTGTGTGGCAATCTTCCGCTGTGGCAGTTTTTCTGTGTGGCGGTTTACAATGAACTCATCTATACATTAATAAGGTTTTTTACTGCGAGTCCTATTTTGAGAGAACAACTGAACGTAAAGATGTGGTTGAGGTATCAAAATAAAGGTCTTACCATGTAGATGTGCCAGTCGAAGAGAAAACTGAGATTGGGGCAACAGTTCGGGCGTTGTGGGGTGGCAAAGTTATCATGTAAAGTATGGGAGAAGCGTGCGGTTGACTCACGCGCTGTTGAAGGCGGTGTGGAGGGAGTCAGATAGTCCAAAGTCCGAAATCTTCTCATTTCTGAGCGAACCGTTGCGCAAAGCTACGCTAGCAGGCATTCGTATCAAAGTTCTTATAATCGGAACAGCGAACACTCTCGAAGACCTGATGCGTTATGCTTTTGGACTGTGTGATGTATATATACAATTTAATATTCATTCGATCCAGTTAATTCACGTAGGTAAGACATTTCTCATTATGTAAAAATGTAAATAAACATTCCGTTGACCATTGTTAGTGAAAATATTAGCTCATTGAGTTGCTCACGGTGATTGTTAAACCTTCAGTCAAAAAACAAACAAACCCCAAATTGGACTATTTTGTCTTTACTGAAGTAGTTGAATGAATTTGTCAGTCAAATAAAGTTAACATTTATTGTTTCATATGAGTTCATGCTTCTCAAAAAAATAAAAATAATAATAATAACCGTCGATTCCGACGGGTTTCGTCTTGTTCCTTGTTAAACTAATTATAGAAATGGAAAAAAAGAAAAGAAAAAGAAATCCCCGCTTTATTTTCAGTGATCTCTAGAGATAGAGTTTCACAGATTACCGTATTTTGCAGAATTGGCTCGCATCTCGTAATATCTAGGTTCTGATGAGGATAACACTACGAGAGGTTTTTTTTTTTTTAACCTGACAAATTCCAGTGAAAAAGATGCTGAACGATGCTAATGGAATAGGTGACGTGGATTGGTTTGACCCGGTCGGCTTGCGCGGGGGGGGGGATACAGATGTTTACAGCAAAGCCCGGCAGAGGTGTTCCCACACACTGTATTATTGTCGTAAACGGTCTCGGTCGGGCACTTACAGCACAATATGGTCGACTTGCCCAGTGAGCAGAATCCCCTGTGAAAGTTGTTCAATGTTTAGTCAGTCACATCGTTCTTCATATCGTGGCTTTGTAAGATGGCATGCCAAGGATGTCGAATAACATTTTTCAGTCCTGGTCAAATGGAAGGCGTGGCTTTAACGGATTTTCTAGTTAGCCACAATATTTTCAGTGAAAACATAAATTGTCCCAGATTTGGACGACTCCTAACTTTAAATAGGAAAAGTATGCTATACCGATGTGGAGGATCTTTTTTGGCACCTGCACCGAGAAAGCAAAAAAGTGTTAGAGTTCAATGCAATTGCAAAGGATCTGCAAGGATGGAAACGCTCTTCGCGCCCCGCAGGTTAAGTATTGAGAAAGTATTTAAATTCATTTTCCTTTGGTTGACTCTGGAGTTTCCAAGGCAGAAGAGGCTAGAACAGTTTTGTGATATGAGCTCGACTACTGTGGTAGATTGGTCCAATTATTGCCGTGAGGTGTGCCTGCATTGGGAGAAGAGAAATAAATCAGCGAAACTAGGTGGACCCGGCAAGACCGTCGAAATCGACGAATGCCTCCTAAGTAGAAGGAAAAATCACAGAGGTCGAATCCTTACAGGAACATGGTTATTTGGAGCAAAAGAAAGGGGGACTGGGCGATTCCGTATTCAGGGTGTTAAACGCTACGATAGAGTAACACTTTTAGCCCTCATTAAGAAATGGATTCGGCCAGGCACCACAATCATTTCCGATTGTTAGAAGGCGTATCACAGTCCTCATCTGCATAGGTATAGACACTTCACGGTAAACCATCTGTACTATTTCGTGGATCCAGTCTCCAGAGCTCATACAAACACCGTGGAGCGTCTCTGGAGAGACGTTAGAAGCAAGCTGCCACGTTTTGGAAGAGTCAAAAAACATTTGAAGGGATATTTAGCAGAGTTTTCTTTTAAAAAGAAGTTCGACAAAGAACTAGAAAGACCACATCATTTTCTCAAGGCAGTCTCTGCTTTATACCCGCCGAAATAGGTCACCATCATCATCATTGTCAACCATTATCTATCCACTGCTTGATGAAAGTCTCCCCAAGTTTCATCCACAACGGTCTATATTGCGCCAGTTTCCTCCATGTCCATGTGGCATACTTTCAAATTTCGTCCGTCCATCTCCCATGTGGACTTCTGGACGTTTTCCTATCCCTTGGAATCCAATGTAGAATTTCTATTGTTCATCGGGGCTCCGTTCTGTCAACATGTCCATCCCATTGCCATTTTAGTGATAGGTAGGTTTACGTAAGTATTTTTTTGCATGAACTGTTTTTGTAAGAATCAAAACTAAATTTCCATGCACCAAAAATCCGTACTGTCCAATTCATTACTTCCTTAAATGTCGTTTTGTTTTCCCTGCTACGCTAAACTGAATTGCATGTTATGCTCCTGAAATTTAATGTGCAAGTAAAATGCACGTTAACAGTATGCACGAGAAACTTTTCTTCTAGGGAAAGTATTAATGAACAGCATGAGAAATACTCCACCCATGCTGTATCTGTACTCGAATTCGGGCCCATCTAACGGCTGCAGCACCTTGCCTGTCCTGGCCAGTAACAACTAGCATTTCCTTGCACTATCTTACTAACCTTACAAATTGTGATCTGCGGTTTTTAAAAGAAAATTAATAATTTCAATAGTTTCGTAAAATATTTCCTCTGTGGTCGCTGCAAGATAATTAACAGTGAATGTACAGCTGGAATATACGTTTGCACGATAAAATTAGCAAGAATGCACGCCTGCACGAAAAAAATAGCAATGACGTTTTAATGTCTTTCCATATCATATACAAAAAATAATGCACGAACTCTTATTCTACATTTTTGCTATTCATTCAACTTTGCAAATCGTTACCTACTAAAAGAAAAAGGATCGAAAGAAGTGCATATTTTTTCTCATTTTCCTTATTTTTATTACGTTCAACAACTTGTTTATTTTCTTGGTAATTTATTTTCTTATATCGCTGCTTAATACATTTTATTACTAAAAAGCATTTCATTTATTATTACTATGTGACAGCGGAAAAATATTAATTCTTAAAATGCAGTAAATCCTTTCTGTCTCTATTCCTTAGTATTCATTGGCAAACGTTGCATCAATGCAAAGCCAATCTGGCCCCGCATTGTTGTGGGGTATGAAAGGCACTGCTAACAGCAAGTGGAAAAGGGAACAACTAATGTGTATTTCTCTTTTTCCCTATTATGATGCATAACAAATTTTTCCTCTTCCTTTTAATATTATGATCATCCGGATCAGAACGCAATGGTTTGGGGGGGGGGGGCTTAGCCCACCCCCTTAGAACCGCGTTTTGTGAAGCCACATCAAGTTGCTATCGGGCCCAGTGGTGGCTCGTGGTTGGAAAAATAGGTGAAGAGGTACAAGAGCAGTATGAAAAAATATCTACTGTCTACAATGAAAATCCCTTAATGAGGACTTACCTATTTTTTGTATATTAAATCAATTTTTCTTCCTTTTAAAGCTGCAAATTTGTCGATTATGTCGTCATGAGATGGTTAGATGGTTGTTTCTTCGTGAGCATCAATAAAATGTCTTCCTGAATAGAAATATTTGCCAAAGAAGCAAGTCTATCTTGGGAACTAGTGTTTCTTGAGGAAGTTTGTATTCTTTTAAGAAAACTTCTTTCCACTGGCACGCTTGTAGATGGAATTGTTAAACTGAGGAAAACCAATTTATAATCTTCTGTAAAATGTCTTTGTCTCCGTGAAACACTCGAAGGAGTTCTTGAGTCAATATATTCCTTAATTTTTCATCGGCATATACAAGACTCAGCTCATTTTTAAGGCGCTGGTGTTTAATAAATATGTTTCCGTAAAAATGTAGATTTTCAGGAACGCGAGAGGGAAGCATGCATTAAATTATTCGAATTTGGTTGTGTCAGCAAGTCAGACAAATTGAAGTTTCTTACAGTCTTTAAATCTTATATCCATTTCCATAAGAATGTGGTCCAAAATTTTAAAATACAATCAGTAGCGGCTCGTCCATAAGAGCACAAGAGCACGTGAATCCCCTATAAAAATAGAAAAATAGTTATACGATATAAATAATACATCTTTATTGACGCAGTACTAAATAGCTTATCTTCAGTAAGTTTAAAAGAGCGGACAATGAAAAACAGCGTAGATCGCGCAAAGTGAGGTTAAGTGTAATGACGCGCCAGTAGCTAGGAGCGGACTGAAGGTGCCGCTCTCGATACTGGACACACGGGATATGCGACAGACGGGCGAGTCCATTTGCTCGCGGTAGGGGGGAAACATGTACAAGCGGCTTAACGGAGAACACCGATGACCTGCCTGTGATACAGCTCAGCTCAGTTGTTGCACGGCTGTAGTTGATGGGGTGATGCATCTAACCTTTGCGCGTGTTACATTTGTGTTTTGGAGTTTCCAGTTTCGATTATTTTTTTGGTGATAAAGTTTTAGTTGAAATTACACTTATTACAGTTTATCTATTGTAGTGTAGCTAGTGAACTGTTGTTTTTATTTACTGTACAATAATGGAAAGTACCTGTAAGTACTCAGTTAGTAATTTAAAGGAAGTAGCGTTTGGTAATTTACCCATAGAAGTTAAAATAGCAATAAAAGAGAGTGGCAGGCCAACGCCCCGACTTAACATAAGTCAAACATCGACATCAAAATCTAGAACTTTTAAAAGAGAATTTAGCCGCCCCGTTGGCGCAGTGGTCTAAGCGATGGCCTCTGATCATTCGTCCGAACGGGGTCTGGGTTCGAATCCCGTTGAGGCATGGATGTTGTGATTTGTTTTACGGCACTGGTTCTCCCCTTCCCTGGAACCAGTGACCCTAAATTAGGGACGGGCGACTGCTTATAGCCCATTGAGTTGCTCACGGTGGTCGTTAAACCTCCAATAAAAAAAAGAGAATTTAAAGAAGAACTATACGAAAAAATTCCTTGGCTTTGTGGTTGTGAACAAACAAACAAAATATTTTGTTTTCCTTGTTTGTTATTTTCCCGTGAAAAGGGTGATCCTGCTTGTGTGAAAAACGGCTTTTGTGACTTAGCTCGTTTGACACAAAAAATTAAAAAACACGCAAGTTCTCATGGACACATAAATGCTACGTTGGATTTTAATTTGCCGGGAAAGGTTGACGTTCGTCAGCAGCTTGACAGTGCTTATCGACAAAATATTAAAAAGCACAATGAACAAGTGGCTAAAAATAGGTATGTCCTTTCTGAGCTTATAGACTGTATTAAATTTTGCTGTGCATTTGAGTTGGCCCTTCGAGGTCATCGTGAGGATAACGATTCCTTAAATCGTGGCATATTTAAAGAGCTTGTAAACTTTTCTGCAGAACTTGACTCATCTTTGAAAGAGCACTTGAATACCGCTACTGTCTTTAAAGGTACCTCGAAAGAAATTCAAAATGAATTGTTTGATTGTATGCTTTTTGTATGTCAAGAAAACATAATAGAAGAAATAAAAACTGCACAGTATGTTTCTTTGATTGCGGACGAAACATCAGACGTCTCGTCTGTATTTCAGTTAGTTATAGTTTTCCGCTATGTTTTAGCTAATGGCCAACCAGTTGAAAGATTTTGGAAATTTGATAACCCTGAAGGGCACCATGCAGAATCTATAGCCAAATGTATTTGTACCAGTTCAGATTATGTTGTGCAAAATCCAGAAAAACTCGTATCTCAAAGCTATGACGGTGCGAATGTAATCAGTGGGCACCATGCTGGCGTGCAGACCGTAGTGCAACAAACCTATAAACATGTTTTTTCCGTTCACTGTTACGCTCATCAGTTTAACTTGATTGTAGCTCAAGCAACAAGCCAAAACCAAGATGTCAGAACTTTTTTTTCGGACTTAAGTGATATAATAATTTTTTTCGAATTCCCCTCAGAAAGTATCTGTTTTGGACAAGATAGTTGGCAAACGAATACCTCGGGCGTCAGCTACAAGGTAGAATTTTAAGAGCAGAACTGTTAAAACTGTTTTTGAGTACAGAGAGAAATTAATTGAATGTATGGAGGAAATCCAATCAACCTCTAAGCAACCAACCACCATAATTAAAGCTGGTACTCTAGCTCGTCTCCTTAGAGATAATAAGTTCATATTTTGGCTTTCTGTTTTTTACAGATTAATGCCACATGTGGATATTTTGTACAACCAATTACAGCTAACTTACACTGATGCTGTGAGAACTAAGACCAATGTTGACCACTTCGTCAAAGCCATTGATAAGGAAAGAGGTAACATGGACAAAGTGACAGAGCTGGTTAATCAGTACCCAGAAAATACACCTAAACGATCGAAGCGTGAAAAAGATTTTTACTTAAGTAGAACAGTGACTGTCAAGGAAACCTGTGACATTATTACAACGCAAATATAAACAAGATTATCATTCACAACATCTTGCTCAGCTGTATCTCTTTTTGAATCACAAAAGTTTGAAAAGTTTGAACAGAAATTCCCCGAGAAATTGCTTGAAGATACAGTAAATGTGTATTCATTTCTTGAAAAAAATCGCCTCAAGACAGAGCTTGAAATCATTTACAAAAGAACTGATTTCAGAAACATGCGTGGTGCTGTTAGTCTTTTACAGTTTTCTATTGAAAACAACTTATTGTCATCATTTTCTGAAAGTTATAAACTGTTATTAATTATTGCAACAATACCAATGGCGACTACGGAAGCTGAGAGGTGTTTTTCAACCCTAAAACGGATAAAGACATTTTTGCGGTCTACGATGTGTCAAGAGAGGCTTACAGCTTTAGCCATGCTTTCAATCGAGAAGGAAATGATTTCTAACATCCATAATTTCAATGAAAGAGTTATTGATGTTTTTGTGTCAAGAAAAGATAGAAGGATGGACTTTTTTTACAAAAACTGTACTTAAAGAAAATATTTGTGTAAGCTACCATCCAAGTAAATTTGTGTAAGTAAATACTAGAAATCACCATCACATGAAGCAGCTTTGATTATTTTCCTTTTTCTGTGTGTTTAATAATCTAATCTAATAATTGAGAGCATGAGGCAAGCTTTATGTTTATAAAACAAGCTTTATGTTTTGCGTTTATTTTACTACTTTAAAATTAAATGAAAATAATTGTTTCAGTAAAAAAGAACAATTAGCATATTATAACAAGTATGATCATCAGTTTATAAAGTAATCCTTTATTATTAAGTTGTGAAACAGTTAAAGTACAGTAATATCTATAATAATATTTCGTTTCAAAATTAATACATTGCATCAGCGCCTAAATTATATGAATATTGCAAGCAACACACAAGTGTGTGACACAGTGTATCTCAAAAACTGCAAATTATTAATTGTGAACCCCCTGTAGATGTACTCACGAGCCGCCACTGAATACAATTGTTTATAATTTTGAAAAATTGTTTTCTGTCTAAGTGCAGCATATTCCCGTGCTTATTTCTGTGATTTTGCTAGCTTTTCCAAACTGTGTTTCAAATAACTCATCGTTCCTTTTATGGCTCAAAATTTCACGAGGTTTTTTTTTTTAATTTGAGTTACACAGTAGTTTATGTTTAGTTATTTTTTCTTCAAAAGTTCGAATAATAGATCGGGGGAGCCAAAAATGTAAATTCGGAGGTGTTCATATCATTCAAAAACCCCTTGGCAAGATGAATTGATTTTTTGTCTGATTATTCGCTATTCGTCAGAAATCCGAACACTTCCTTCAATTTATCCCAATCTTCAACAACTACACTTACTAACTTCGAAGTGGAGGACCATCGAGTCTCTTTTATGGTTGGTCTGCGTCTTGCGGTTGTTGATATAAGTGTATAAGACCGCTTCGTAAAATGGTGAACAAACGAAGCAATTCCACTGAGGCTTGCAAAAAGTATTCGACACTTAGAAATTTTTGAAAAACTCTGGTGTAATACAAGATTCAAACGATGAACTAAGCAATGAACAAAAACAGCTTGAGAAGCTTTATCCTTGACTTTTTTTCTGTAGCCAATTTAAATGTCCAGACATTATACTTGCCCCGTCGTAACATTGTCCTATTTATTTGTGTTGGTAATCAGACTGTTCCAAAATTTTGTCTAGCATTTTGTATAAAGCTCCTGACGTTCTATCTTCATTCACATCATGGAAACCCAAAAATCCCTTAACCAATACACCTGCCGAATCAACAATAAAAAATTATTTGGTTTTTCACGTGATCGTTTATATATTCTGAAATATATTAAATTAATTAATTTTGAATAGTTTTTTATCCTTTCGTATTGATTTTCAATTTCTAAAGAACTTCTTCATATCAGCAATGAAAGTAATTCAATGAAATTTCCATGATTTATCGAGCCCATGATTTTGTCATGGCCATGGAATGCTAGTTCTAGTTTGCTCAAATACAGTATAGACTAATACTGCATCAATCAGTGTTTGCACGAAAAGTCTATTTAAAAGAACGTTTTCGTTAAAATGCGTTTTCAAAAGCCCAGCAATCTTCCTCAGGGCATCGGTAATGGTGTATTGAATTTTTTCAAAATTCCTTAACATGAATCCGCATTTCAGGTGTTCGCTAGAATCACGATGTTTATGAAGTGACCCTGTTACGCTTAATAAATCTGAGAATCCGTCTTTTTCCATGCCGAATGTTTATTACTAAAAAGTAAGCAGGACCAAAAAAATATGAACACAGAAGTGCTGCAAATCCATTTATATTCAGTAAATCAACAATTTTTAAAATTAATATTGTTAGAAACCCTGAAAACGACAATCCGATTTTTGGCGCAAACGTGACAAGGATGGCAAGTCAGACAACATCCGAAAACTTGAAATTTTTTTTTCTCATCGTCCTGGAGCGGGACTCGAACCCGCGTCTCCCAGAAAACGCCTAGGTATGCTAACCACTACACCACCCAGAACGACCAAGTTTCAAGTTTCCGATCAATTTGAATATAACCATCACAGGATTCGCTAGTCGAAGCAACCGGCATTCATGTTTAGCGAATCTGGAGGTCAATAATCCCATCCCGTGACCGCCCGGAGAAGCAGACAAATCACGAAAGAAATACGGGACCACGCCATACAATACAAACCCTGAAGACGACAATCCGATTTTTGGCGCAAACGTGACAAGGATGGCAAGTCAGACAACATCCGAAAACTTGAAAATTTTCATCGTCCTGGAGCGGGACTCGAACCCGCGTCTCCCAGAAAACGCCTAGGTATGCTAACCACTACACCACCCAGAACGACCAAGTTTCAAGTTTCCGATCAATTTGAATATAACCATCACAGGATTCGCTAGTCGAAGCAACCGGCATTCATGTTTAGCGAATCTGGAGGTCAATAATCCCATCCCGTGACCGCCCGGAGAAGCAGACAAATCACGAAAGAAATACGGGACCACGCCATACAATACAAACCCTGAAGACGACAATCCGATTTTTGGCGCAAACGTGACAAGGATGGCAAGTCAGACAACATCCGAAAACTTGAAAATTTTTTTCATCGTCCTGGAGCGGGACTCGAACCCGCGTCTCCCAGAAAACGCCTAGGTATGCTAACCACTACACCACCCAGAACGACCAAGTTTCAAGTTTCCGATCAATTTGAATATAACCATCACAGGATTCGCTAGTCGAAGCAACCGGCATTCATGTTTAGCGAATCTGGAGGTCAATAATCCCATCCCGTGACCGCCCGGAGAAGCAGACAAATCACGAAAGAAATACGGGACCACGCCATACAATACAAACCCTGAAGACGACAATCCGATTTTTGGCGCAAACGTGACAAGGATGGCAAGTCAGACAACATCCGAAAACTTGAAAATTTTCATCGTCCTGGAGCGATGAAAATTTTCATCGCTCCAGGACGATGAAAATTTTCAAGTTTCAAGTTTCCGATGAGAATTTTCATCGCTCCAGGACGATGAAAATTTTCAAGTTTCAAGTTTCCGATGAGAATTTTCATCGCTCCAGGACGATGAAAATTTTCAAGTTTCAAGTTTCCGATGAAAATTTTCATCGCTCCAGGACGATGAAAATTTTCAAGTTTTCGGATGTTGTCTGACTTGCCATCCTTGTCACGTTTGCGCCAAAAATCGGATTGTCGTCTTCAGGGTTTGTATTGTATGGCGTGGTCCCGTATTTCTTTCGTGATTAATATTGTTAGATTTACCGATCTTGTTGATTTCGTTCTTGGCAACAATTGTCAGTGAATCCGTTGGTCGTCCTTGAAGCAAAATGTCTCTTTTATCTTCATCTTTCCACAGATTAAATGGAGTTTGCAAAAAATTACAAACAATGTCGTCCACAGGATGCATACTAGAAACTATCACTATCAGTTAAATTGTACACAAACCTAAAATATCAGTTAAGGCTTTCAACAAATAATCACAAAGCATGAAAGAACAAATTCCTTTCGGAAAATAATGTACCACAGCACCACAAGGGGAAAGCCCTAGCAGATTGCAAGGTACCCTGGTAGTCCTCCCGCTCCACCGTGATATAACACGACTTTACGCTCAAAAACAGAAAGATGCAGAGGTAAGGCGCCTGAAGCTGAAGCACTTCACTTGAGCGAGCAGATTGGGGAGGGTGACGTCACGGTTACCATGACAACTCGGCGGAAAACTGCAGACTTCCAAGCATTCTCACTTCGGCTCTTCACTTGCACTGTTTTGCATATATAAGAATTTGTTTTCCGTATTTAGCGCGCCATGTGAATTAATATCTATTCAGAATTTTGAGTAATTTGGAACTGAATAAAGGCAAAAGAGAATATATTATAAAAAATACTGAATAAGACTACATTTTGAGTAAAATAGGTGAAGACGCACTTCACCTACTTCGCCTGAAAAGCCGCCACTGATAGAGCCGTCTAATATTGGCGGTTTTCCATGGTAATGCATCTTGAAACAGAAAAAAAGGGGCCACAAGCAGAGTGTTCTCCTCTGTACAGAACGCACGCACACGCTTACACAATAAAAATTTGAAACACTGATTTATTGGGGAAGCGATGTTGTCGTATCACAAGAGAAACGATCGGTTTTAAACTGCATGCATGGAATTCTGTGACAGAACAGTTTTCTATGTTGGACGGAAAAAAATGAAGAAAGAAAAAAGCTAATTTATGTGTAAAAGTATGCAGCGGAAACTGATAGTAGACCAAAAAGTGCAAAAGAAATACTTTTTAACATGTTTCAGATATTTCTAATAAAACCAAAAATTTAAAGAACTTCAAGTGAAGATTGCTCATAACATACTTTTCAGCACGTGGCAAGCGGAAAATGTAAATACAAATAATATTACCAAAAACTATATGAAAAGATTCACTGTGACTTCCCTGTGGTCTAACCGGTTTTACTACACACACCACATAAATTTAATAAAAAGCCACAAGACCGAACAACTACATAAAACAGGAAATTTGGCTGCATATTGGGACAATAGGGAAATTTATTTGCTATTCGTTTGGGGGTTATGCCTTAGGCTAGCAGGCCCTGTTTAGGCTCACTTGGGCCTGGTGTACTACGAAAATCCAGCGATCACTCAATCAATCCTCAAAAAATAAAAAAAATATCTTCAAGATTAAATTCTGTGAGAAACTTCGGGAGACTTTTGTCCAGCAGTGAATGGCTACTGCAAATGAGCAAATTTCTCCCCCATTTCTTCGCCTTTGATACTTTTCCATACTACAGTATGTGCTCGTACATACTGGGTGTGAGACTATATTTTTCCATACCAGAGTATAGGAGAACTGGCCATCGGAGAAGTGGCCACCAGGAGAACTAGCCATAACAGTGTTAAAGGCCGTACCAAAATTGCTTTCATGATTGCTTCCTGGCCACATCTCCCTAATCCAGGGTTACAGTCGCGGCCTGGCGCCGCCAGGCTACTTTTTAGCAAACATTGGCAGCGACAGGCTACTTTTTGCCGAACTGAATCAGACTTCTTAAAATTATTTATTCAATCGTCGCCCCCAATGTTGGTTCGGAACAACATACTGAAATTTGGATCAATCCATGTATTTTCCCCCAAGCAATCATGCAGGAGATCGGGAAAATAAATCCCGGACCTCTGTCCTGACTTTTGATCCCATTTCGACCATTTTCAATTGTTTTCGTGCTCAGGTTGCTCGAAACAACATACTGGAATTTCATCGAAATCGTACGATACTTACACGAATTATCGTGCAAACGGATAGACAAACGGACAAAGCAGGATCATATACGCTTCATCAACTAACGGTTGGGAAACGTAAAAAAACTGCATAGATCCATGTGCAATAGTTTAAAAATTATGCACTTAAAATTGGCAAACTGCGAAAAATTTTGTCTTTTATATTTCGACGGAAATTTAATGACGGTCAGTTATAATTCCGCTATTATAGTCGGAAACTACAGCTGTCGGAGTAAGGTAAAAAATAGCCCATGATTTTTATTTAGGTGTATTGCATGACTTTTGAGACATAACTTTGCTAATTTTAGTCAGAGAATATGGGAAGGTGGTGCTTGACCCCTCGAAGGGACTCCCTTGATCAAAGTAACCTCACGTGTTTCTAATAATAGACAGTATTGCAAAGTCTTTGAAATTTGGAATTGCGGTTGACTGGGTTACAGCTGTACTAGAGAAGATCTTTAAATACATTGTGAGGTTCTATAACAGAAACCATTTCCTAAAGGGATGGAAATCAAAGAAGAAATTGAACAGCTAAAAAGCAATTATGTTATTGCACCCATTGATAAATGTGGGGGTAATTTTTCTTTCATTTGCAAAAAATTACATTATGAAATCTTTTCAAAAGAATTGAGTAATGAAAAAACTTATCAAACTGAAAAATGTTCTGATGTCAAAATTATACAGAAGAAAATTTTGATTTTTTTTAAACTACTAAAAATTAGAGAATCCAAGATTGAATTTGCATACATTTTTGCCACTCCTAAATTTCATAAGGTTCCGGTTTGTTTCAGATTCATCACCTGCGGTTTCAATAGTTACAATAATAAAGCTGGCAAAATTTTTCTAGAACTGTTGCAGATTATCTACAATAATATTCAAGATGCCACTTGGATTATTACAGACAATAAAAAAATCTTACAGTTTATCAAGGATAATCAACCATTTAAAGGTGAAATTAATACATATGATTTCAATAATCTGTTTACTTCTATCGATTTACAGGATCTGCATACAGTTATCCAATGGTATTTTGATGAATTTGGTCACCTTTTGAAAGTCAGCAAGGAATACTGGGGACACCTTTGTAACTTTTGTGTCTTCCACAACTATATTTATGATAAAATAAGAATAATGTTTAAAAAACATGGTATCCCTATGGGTACTTCATTTTCAAGCCTGTTAGCCAATTTATTTCTGCATTATTATGAGAGAAGGATTGTTATGGAGCATGTTCATAATTTTAGATATGTTGATGACCTCATCAGTTTCTGTGTTCAAAACAAGACTTTTAATATGCAGGATTGTTATCCCCCGAGCTTGGTTCTGGAAAAAACAAACAGGAATTCTGAGATTGCTTTTTTGAACCTACAGATTACACTAAAGCATAAAAAATTCTTCATAGATGTATTTAATAAAAGAACAAATTTTGACTTCAGTCCTAAATTACTGAATGTTTGGACTTCAAGAATTTCAAGAACAATACATAGAAACATTATTATATCTCAATTTCTACGTATCACTCGCATTTGCAATAACAGAGACAATACCACCAAGCAGTTAAAAAAGCTTTTTTCCACTTTGAAAGATAATTCTTATCCACCAAAATTCTGTAAATTTGACTTTTGTGATCTCTTATCTACTTACAATCTACATTCCACCTTCAAGATCAGACTTTGTAACATTACACCCTAAAATATCTTTGTACTAACCACTTCTTAGGGCCACACTTAAAACAATGTTTCCTCCGAGTCGCCCCGGAGACTTACAATACCCGTTCTTTACATAAACTAAAAACATTTATTCGACATTATAGAAATTGGATTATTTCAAAAAGTACCTAGGAAATTACAGCTAAATTTGTTCACTTTGTTTCTGAACACACCTGGAGTTTGATTTTCCAACTTGGTTTTACGTCTTAACCGCGACTCTCTAAGGATGACTTTGCTTATGTCATGTAGGGTTTGGTGGAAGGATTTTTGATGCTGTTGCTGTCTTTTAATCTTGTAGGAAGAATTTTGACTCAATTTTTGTGTATTGATGTTCCTTTTTTTGTTTATACAACAGTACATGTAACATTGTTGTTTTGGTAAGGTGCTTTATAGTTAATTTTAATTTTTTATGCTGTTGCTGTCTTTTAATCTTGTAGGGAGAATTTTGACTCAGTTTTTGTTGTGATGTTCCTTTTTTTGTTTATACAACAGTACATGTAACATTATTGTTTTGGTAAGGTGCTTTATAGTTCATTTTTTAGTTCAATTTTAATCCTAGTGACTCTTTTGTAGTTTATATAGTTCAGGTAGGGAAGACAGAGTGCATCAAACTTTACATCACAAAATTTCAAATTGGTTATCCATTATTGCTTTTTTGAGATTTTCGCATTCTCGTGAAACCTGAACTGAACTTGTGTGCTCAGGGCCTCTTGATGTCTTTCCCTGAAGAGTGATCCAGGGGTTCTGAGTAAACGTTTTTTGCCGCCCCGGTGGCGCAGTGGTCTAAGCGATGGCCTCTGATCATTCGTCTGAACGGGGTTCGAATCCCGGTGAGGCATGGATGTTGTGTTTGTCTTACGGCACTGGCTCTCTCCCTTCCCTGGAACCAGTGACCCTAAATTAGGGACGGGCGACTGCTTATAGCCCATTTGAGTTGCTCACGGTGGTCGTTAAACCTCCAATCAAAAAAAAAAAAAACTTTTTTTTTTTTTAAGGTTTTTGTCCCTATTTGTTTCTTTATGAGGGTAGATTGCTTGTATGTTAATATCTTTTACTTATATATATATATATATATATATATACTGACGGAAAACAAAATCCCAACACCACGAATAAATAGTTGTAGTGGAATGAATTGGCGGCAATACATTTGTATAGGTAACATATTTAATCGATTAAGGTTTCAAGATCACAGCTTAATGTTAGCGCGAGAAGAACCATTTTAAAGGTGAAATGCTGGTATATTAATAACCGGTGTAACCGCCAGAATGTTGAATGCAAGCACGCAAACGTTCATGCATTGTGTCGTACAGGTGCTGGATGTCAGTTTGTGGGATGGAGTTCCATGCCTGTTGCACTTGGTCGGTCAATACAAGAACGGTTAATGCTGATTGTGGGTGACGCTGGATTTGTCGTTCAATGATGTCCCATAGTGCTCGATTGGTGAAAGATCTGGTGATCTAGCAGGTCACGGCAACACGTCGACACTCTGTAGAGCATGTTGGGTTACAACAGCGGTATGCGGGCGAGCGTTATCCTGTTGGAAAACACCCCTGGAATGCTGTTCATGAATGACAGCACAACAGTTTGAATCACCAGACCGACGTACAACTGCACCGTAAGAGTGCGTGGGATAACCACGAGAGTGCTCCTGCTGTCATAGGAAATTGCTCCCCAGACCTTAACTCCAGGTGTAGGTCCAGTGTGTCTCGGCCGCAGACAGGTTGGTTGCAGGCGCACACCTGGCCTCCTTCTAACCAACACACGGCCATCACTGGCACCCAGGCAGAACCGGCTTTCATCAGAAAACACAACAGATCTCCACTCCGTCATCCAATGAGCTCTAGCTTGACACCATTGACGTCGCAAACGGCAGTGGTTTGGAGTAAATGGAAAGCACACTACAGGGCGTCTGGCTCGGAGCTGTGCTTCAAGTAACCGATTTGTAACAGTTCATTGTGTCACTGTGGTGGCAACTGCAGCTCGAATTGCTGCCACAGACGCAGTACAATGCGCCACACACAGCGGTCTTCCCTCTCAGTAGTGCCACGTGGCCGGCCGGAACCCGGTCTTCTTGAGGCAGTACCTTCCCTTGACCACCGCTGCCAACAATTATGCACGGTGGTTACATTCCTGCCAAGTCGTTCTGCAATATTGCGGAAAGAAAATCCACCTTCTCGTAGCCCTATTACACGACCTCGTTCAAACTCCGTGAGCTGTTGATAATGGCTTCTTCGTCTTCTTAAAGGCATTCTTGACTAACATCAACACACTACGTCGAATCTCAACGATAACTAACGCTCACGAACGTTACAGCGCGTATTTACAGCAAACCTGCTTTGCATGTTCCGAGGGGCGCTACTAGCGCCACACGTTTGCGCCGAGCGCGAAATTTGCATAGACGTCATCTTACAGATGTACTCTCACCGCCTACCAACTGTCGTTTATCTAACACAACCCTTTCTTGGTGTTGGGATTTTTTCCGTCAGTGTATATATATATATATACACTGAAAAGCAATTGAAGTAGAGACAGCTGGCGTTATGCAAATGTGGCGCTGTGGGCAGCCCTGTAAACGAAAACATGAGGTATGCCGTGATCCGACATTATAAGGAGTGATGCGATGGGAATCAGTAAGAGTCGGACGCAGTATGGGTAAGACGAAGGATCTAAGCGCATTTGATCGTGGGCAAATTGTCGGGGCCCGACGAATGGGTCACTCCATCTCGGAAGTCGTGCAGGAGACACTGGGATTTTCACGAGCCACTGTGTCACGAGTGCACCGTGAGTACATCGAATCCGGTAAAACCATCCCTGGAAGGGCCAACTGCCGTGGACAACAGCGTGTGGATGAGCGGGGTCATTGTCGACTAGCTCGCATTGTAACAGCGGATAGACGGGCCACAGTGCAAGAAACCACTCGGCAATTTAACGCTGGTGCACAAAAACGTGTAAGCAGCCACACCATCCAGAACCATCTACTCGCTATGCGGTACAGAAGCCATCGTCCCACGAGGGTACCGCAGCTGACCGCACGTCACAGGGTGCAAAGATTAGCATGCATAGGCGCGGGAACATGGCCACTGGATCCTAGACATGTGGGAAAATGTTGCCTGGACTGATGAGTCGAGATTCACGTTGGTACATGCTGATGACAGGATATGAGTACGGCGCAAACTACATGAAGCGATGGATCCTTTTTGCCAGCAGGGTACTCTTCAATCTGGTGGTGGTAAACAGTCTCCAGACGAGAAACATTCTCGTCTGGAGACTGTTTACGTGGACTGAAATGGAACCACTGGTACGTGTGATATCGTCCCTCACTGGTCAGCGTAACCGGGATATCCTGGACGACCATTTGCTCCCGTTTGTGCATCTTCAACATCCCACTGGGGACCTCATCATGCAACAAGACAATGCACCGTGCCATCGCTCCCGAATTGTATCCGAATGGTTAGATGAATACTCCACCGACGTGACCTCGCTTCCTTGGCCAGCTAGGTCACCTGACCTCAATCCCATCAAGCACATCTGGGATGCCATCGAGAGAGATGTTCGAGGTTCTGACCCCCTCCATCAAATCTTCGTGAACTGTGGGAGCTTGTTCAGGGGTCGTGGATCCGTATGGCTTCTCAACGCTTCCGGTGTCTTGTCGAGTCCATGCCCAGACGAATCGCTGCAGTCATCAGGGCGAAAGGTGGTGCTGCACGTTACTAGACAGGTATCTCTAATTCAATTGCTCTTCAGTGTGTATATATATATATATATATAGAATGAAAATATTACAGAACAAAAATACAACATTGATTTTTGTAATTTTTGTGCTTATTTGATTTTTGTAATTTTTGTGCTTATTTGAATTTGGTTTTGTGGCCTAGGGAGCATGGCCAACCGACAATTTTGGCTTGCCTTGTCGTTTTGTTGGTACTAGAAAGGCCACTCCCACAGGTTGATGCTCTCCTGATGACGGCAACCTGTTCCAGTTTTTTACTTGTTTTGAAATTTTGTGTTTTTGTTCTGTAATATTTTCATTCTATATAAGCTACTACATGAGGTTTAGCTGCCTTCGGCACTTCTCATGGTATTAGCCTTTCTTGTCTAATTTTCTTGTGTTAAATAATTTATTTATACAGTAATTTTTTGTTTATATATATATATATATTCTATTAAGAAGAGACTTAAGCAAAAAAATGTTTTGACTCATACCAGGTACAACATAGAAAAGGTTATGTACTGACCGGTGTGAGTAAAAACAGAAAAAAATAGAACTGAATGTAGAAAGTGTCGAGAATACTGAGCCTTGGCTTTATCAAGGATAAGCAAAAACTCTGCATTTTCTCACTTCCACAAAGACCTATTTGGAAATGGGTTTCTGCAAAGTCATAGATGTAAGTAATAAGCCCACCAAAAAAAAATTTAAAATATATATATATATGTCATGACCTCCGCAGAGTTGTATGACCAAGCTTTAGTTAACAATTTAGCTTGCATCCATAACTTTCCTGGCCCGACCCAGGCTCTTCTTCTGTTACTATTAAACAGAAAGAAGATGATTATAGAAAACTCAAGTTGTAAGAGATATAGAAAACTCAAGTTGTAACTTGAGTTTTCTATAATCATCTTCTTTCTGTTTAATAGTAACAGATGAAGAGCATGGGTCGGGCCAGGAAAGTTATGGATGCAAGCTAAATTGTTAACTAAAGCTTGGTCATACAACTCTGCGGAGGTCATGACATATATATATTTAAAAAAATTTTTTTTTTTTTGGTGGGCTTATTACTTGCATTTATGACTTTGCAGAAACCCATTTCCAAATAGGTATTTGTGGAAGTGAGAAAATGCAGAGTTTTTGCTGGTCCTTGATAAAGCCAAGGTTCAGTATTCTCGACACTTTCTACATTCAGTTGTTCTATTTTTTTTCTCTTTTTACTCACACCGGTCAATACATAACCTTTTCTATGTTGTACTTGGTATGAGTCAAAAAAATTTTTTGGTCAGTCTCTTCTTAATGGAATGTGAATTCTGAATTTTCATAACTGCTGCGTTGCGTGTTTTGATCTTCAGGTTATTTTGCAACTTTCGTTTTAAATTCTAAAGTTTTTCTTATGTTTTCGGCTTTGCTCTTTAGTATATATATATATATATATATATATATATATATATATCATAAGGGATGTAAGGTCAGGTGATGCGTAACATCACAGCCTCTCCTTGACAAATGTCAACCCCGCCTTCTCGTGGTGCATCCTGTTCCCACTAAAGGGGCTCTGACGACCGCCAATAGCGGTATAACTATACCATCGGGATTAGAGGAAACTCTATCCCACACTCACCAACCCGCTTGGCCAGCGTGGTGAGTTATGGCCAAACCCCTCCAAAATGATTCCACAACTTAAATCTTGGCCCTCAGTCTCCGGCAGCTGGAATGTACCTGGCCAAGGCAGCGGCCAGTGCGACATGAAGGCAGAGGGTGCTAAGAATCCCCGGAGGACCGGACTAGGCTGCCATCTGATGCTTACCTTGGCTACGTATAATGGACGCTCCCTATCTTCTGATTCAAGACTTCTTGAATTGGAAGAGGAACTACAAAGGATCAAGTGGGACATCGTGGGGCTAAGTGAGGTAAGGAGAAAAGGAGAAGATCTCATCGAACTGAAAAGTGGACATCACTTCTACTATCGTGGGACAGATACTGGCAGAACTAGTGGTGTTGGATTTATAATAAACAAGAAACTGAAGGATAAAGTTGTAGAAGTTGAAAGTTCCTCTGACAGAGCTGCACGACTCGTTATCCAACTCTCGAGAAGATACCAGGCTCAGATTATTCAAACTTATGCACCCACCACAAGTCATCCTGAAGAAGAAATTGAAGAATTTTATGAGGAAATTTGTCATCTAAATAATAAAGGTAAGCAGCACTTGAAGATAATTATGGGAGATTTCAATGCAAAAATAGGGCAACGGCAACAGAATGAAACTTCAGTAGGTAAATTCGGTCACGGCAACAGAAACCAGCGAGGAAATACTCTCGTTGAGTTTGCAGAGGCAGAAGGGTTTTTCATCTTGAACTCCTTCTTCAAGAAAAAGCCACACAGGAAATGGACATGGAGACATCCAAATGGGACGACAAGTGAAATTGATTTTATTATGTGTAACAAAAAATTCGTCATAGAAGACTGCAGTGTGCTAAACAAGTTCAACACAGGTAGTGACCATAGATTGGTGAGATGTAAGATGCACCTCAACACTAAACTCGAACGTGGCAAGCTCATAAGACAAACAAAATCTATTGACATAACCAACCTTAAAAAACACCATAATACCTTCAAGTTGGAACTGAAGAACAGGTTCTCTGCTTTAGAAGGCCTAACATCGGAAGAAGTGGACATCTCTGAAGTTAACAGAAAAGTAACCAAAGCTCTTATGGAAACAGCAACAAAATTAGCTGGGTCTAAGAACAAGTTGTATGTAAACAAATTATCAGGAAAAACGAAAATGTTGATGTAAAAAAGAAGAGAGATGAGGACAACTAAAGAAGATGTGACTTCCAAAGTGGAATATATAGAGCTATGCAAGAGAGTAAGAAAAAGTATCACTGAAGACGTAAGAAAATTCAACTGTGAACTAGTGAGGAAAGCAATTGAAAACAACCAAAGCCTAAAGATAGCAAAGGGACATCTCAGTAAGGGAAGAAAACAGATTATGGCACTGAGAAAAGAAGATGGTTCTGTAACAAGAAATAGAGGCGAAATTTTAACAAGAGTGAAAGATTTCTACTCCAAATTATATGAAAGGGATGATACATGCACTCCAGACATCATGAAAGATACCAGTACCAGAGTTCCTCCAGTCCTTCCAGCAGAAGTTGCACATGCAATCAAGAACATGAAGCGGGGAAAAGCTCCAGGAGAAGATGGAATTACTGTAGACATCATACAAGAAGCAAGTGGAGAAATCGAAACAGTACTCGCCCAAATTTTCACTCGATGCCTTAATGAAGGAAAGATTCCTGAGGATTGGAACACCGCTACAATGATCCTGCTACATAAGAAAGGTGACATTGAGGATCTTGGAAACTACAGACCTATCAGCCTCCTATCAGTAGTTTATAAAATCTTCACTAAAGTTCTTTCACACCGCTTGAAGGTAACACTGGACATGGCTCAACCGAGAGAACAAGCTGGATTCAGGAGTGGCTACAGCACAATAGATCATATCCACGTACTGAGAGAACTAATTGAAAGAGCGAGGGAATATGAACTTCCATTGTGCATGGCTTTTATCGATTATGAAAAAGCCTTTGATTCGGTGAAACCATCAGCAGTTACAATGGCTCTGAAAACCTGCGGTATTGAAGATGCATACATTAATATTATTAATAACATCTATGAAAATGCAAGTGCAAAGATTCGGCTGTTTGAAAATACAACACACATAAAAATTGGAAAAGGAGTGAGACAAGGTGACACCATATCTCCGAAGCTCTTTAATGCCAATTGGAAAATGTCTTTCAATCACTGAACTGGGAAAACAAAGGGATAAAGATTAATGGAGATTATCTAACCCACCTTCGTTTTGCTGATGACATAGTCATTTTTGCAACTACCCCATCAGAGCTGCAGAGTATGATCCAGGAACTTGCTGACAAGAGTAAAGAAGTGGGATTAAAAATGAACTTTCAGAAGACAAAAGTGATGTTCAATGCTTTTACAAGAAATAAAGATTTATCGATTGATGGAGAAAAGCTGGAGATAACAGACACGTACGTTTATCTTGGACAGCAGATATCAAGTGAGGGTCACATTGATGAAGAAATTAATCGGCGTACAAAACTTGCCTGGAGAGCTTTTGGAAGAAACAGCATAATTTTCAAGAGCAATATGCCATTATGTCTTAAAAGAAAAGTGTTTGATCAATGCATCCTTCCAGTGCTTACGTATGGTGCAGAGACGTGGACCTTAACTAAAAGAGACATACAAAGGCTGCAGACAACTCAAAGCAGCATGGAGAGGTGCATACTTGGTGTAACCAGGAGAGATAAGAAGAGGAACTCGTGGATCCGAAAAATGACAAGATTGGAAGACATCATGATCAGAGTTAAATCCCTGAAATGGCAATGGGCTGGACATACTGCCAGAAGGACAGATCATCGATGGACAGCCGAAATTTTAGATTGGATCCCAAGGGACAGGAAAAGACCCAGAAGAAGACCACATGGGAGATGGGTGGATGAAATTCGAAGGTATGCAGGGGTGACATGGATGAGACTGGCACAATACAGACCGTTGTGGAGGAAACTTGGGGAGACCTTCGTCCAGCAGTGGATTGATAATGGTTGACAATGATGATGATGATGATGATGATGATATATCATAATAAAAAACCATTATCAATCCACTGCTGGATGAAGGTCTCCCCAAGTTTTTTCCAAAACGGTCTATCTTGCGTCATCTCCTCCATGTGACTTCCCCATGCATTCGAATTTCATCCACTCATCTCCCATGTGGTCTTCTTCTGGATTTTTCCTGTCCCATGGTATCCAGTCTAAAATTGTCCATCGGTGGTCCGTTCTTCTGGCAACATGTCCAGCCCATTGCCATTTTCACGGATTTTACTCTGAAAATACTCTTGTCATATTTCTTATCCATGAGTTCCTGTTCTTATCTTTCCTGGTTACACTAGGCATGCACCTCTCCATGCTTCTTTTAGTCGTCAGTCTTTGCATGTCTTTTTTAGTTAAGGTCCATGTCTCTGCTCCATACGTAAGCACTGGCAGGATGCATTGATTAAACAGTTTTCTTTTAAGACATAATGGCAGACTGCTCTTTAAAATTTTACTGTTTCTTCCAAAAGCTCTCCAACCATGTTTTATACGTCGATTAATGTGTTCATCAATGGGACCTTTGATTGATATTTGCTATCCAAGGTAAACATATCGATTATCTCCAGCATTTCCCCATCAACAGATAAAGCTCCATGTCTTGTAAAAGCACTGTGCATCAGGTTTGTCTTCTAAAAGTTCATTTTTAATCCCACTTCTTTACTCTTGTCAGCAAGTTCCTGGTTCATACTCTGCAGCTCTGAATCATCGTCATCAGAAAAACGAAGGAGAGTTAAATATTATCCATCAATCTTTATCCTTTTGTTTTCCCAGTTCAATGATTGAAAGACATTTTGCAATGTAGCATTAAAGAGTTTGGAGGATATGGTGTCACTTTGTCTCACTCTTTCCAATTTGTATTTGTGCTGAATCCTCAAATAACCGAACTTTTGCACATGCATTTTCATAGATGTTATTAATAATGCTAATGCATGACTCTTCAATACCACAGGATTTCAAAGCCATTGTAACTGCTGATGGTTTCACTGAATCAAAGACCTTTTCATAATCGATAAAACCATACATAATGGAAGTTCATATTCCTTCGTTCTTTCAATTTATTCACTCAGCACACGGATATGATCAATCCCAGCCAAAGATCAAGTGTTGGGAAAAAGATCAAGTTACGTCACGTAGTTGCCGGTTGCCACTACCGGCAAACTAGCGGATCACATTAGGCTAGCCATCATTTCTGGTACGTGCTTGCACGGCCACTGAAGGGCCACTTGTGGCAGCTACTGCCTGTGATGGATAACTGATGGCCCTGTTGTGGCATATAACAACTGATGGGGTGCCAAGTGTTGGCCAGCTGTTGGCTTGAACTGCTGGCCCTTCTGTTGGCTGCCCGGATATTTTATTGACGGTTCGGCGGCTGCAACATAGTGCTGGGCCAGCAAGACTGTTTTTGCTATGATAGTGCTGTAGCCACTCAGGATGACTTGGGAATAATTCTTGAATAATTTACATGTTAATTAAGGCTTTAATAATTTAAGCCTGGTATCTTTTTGAAAGTTGGTAACGAGTCGTGCAGCTCTGTCCGAGGAGCTTTCTACTTCTATAACTTCATCCTTCAGTTTCTTGTTTATTATAAATCCAACACCACTTGTTCTGCCAGTATCTGTCCCACGATAATAGAAGAGATGTCCACTTTTCAGTTCAATGAGATCTTTTCCTTTTCTCCTTACCTCACTTAGCCCGACGATGTCCCACTTGATCCTTTGTAGTTCTTCCATTCAAGGAGCTTTGAATCAGAAGATAGGGAGCGTCCGTTATACGTAGCCAAGTTCAGCATCAGATGGCAGCCTAGTCCGGTCCTCCTGTGATTCATGGCGCACTGGCCGCTGCCTTGGCAGGTACATTCCAGCTGCCGGAGACAGGCCAAATTACAAGTTGTGATATCATTTAGGAAGGGGGGTTGGCTATAACTCAGCACTCTGGCCAAGCGGGTTGGTGAGTGTGGGATAGCATTTCCTCTAACTCCGGTTGTATAGTTATACGGCTATTGGCGGTGGTCAGAGCCCATGTAGCCTCTGTGTCACAAAAATTTTTTTTACGCAATAAGCAAATTTATGACATTCGAACAAGAGTAACAATATTTGATCAAGAATGTGTGATGCGCGTGTTAGTGATCATCAACGATCAAGTGCTTTCAGATTTGGAACATGATAAAAATGACGTTAGAAACGTGTAGCTATTTGAGCAAACGACGCTGACTTTATTGATTTGAAAAATTTTACACGCAATCACCGCGTGGAGATGAAATTCTAATTTATTTCGTGCAGCTGCACCTAAATAATTCAAAGTCATTTATGTTTTGGCTCTCTTCGAATAATTGATATAGTGGTCCATTTGCTTCAAAACATCGAAAATCTGCTTCCTAAACGAAAAAAAATCTGCTTAGGAAGTAGTTGCCCAGACGGAAGCAGCAAAAAGACGAACGTCGGAGCGAGAAAGGGCCCATCGGAAAAGTATGACTGTTGTCCAAAGAGAATGCGATCGGGATCGCCATCGCTTGGTAAAAATGACTCCTCAGCAAAATGAACAAAGTCGGGAAAGGTACCGAATTGCAAATTTGTCACAAGCGCAAATATTACGACAGAGACGTGGTGATGCAACCCGCCGACAAAATCCACAAACTAGAAGCCAAGCTGCTCTTGACGAAGGTAACGTTGTAGAACCAAATGTCGACGCTCATAGATGTGGTCCCATGGAGAGTATTTGCGAATTTTGTCATGCAAAGCATTTTGCGGCAGAGCAGCCATTTGTTAAACTTTTTACGCAATGCTGCCATAAAGGATGAATCACGTTAGATGCTATTAGATCAGCCACTGTTATTCAGCAGTTAATGAAAGGACAGTATCAACATTAAAAAAATTTCATGGATAACATAAGATCAATAAATACTGCTTTGGCGTTTACGTCCATGGGAACTATCATTGCTCCACCTCCTGGATAGAGCCCCTATTGTTACCGAATTAATGGGCAAATTTACCATCAAGTACGAGTTTTGCACCCAGCAAATGGGGACCAACGAAAGTTTGCTCAACTGTATATATTGGATCCGGATGAGGATGCTGATCAAAGAATGAGAATTAGGGAAAACGCCCAGTGCAATCCAAGTGCGATGCAAGAGTTAAGCGCTTTCATGTCTCAAAATAATCCTTTTGCTGACGCATGCAAAATGCTTTATGAAGTTGCACAAGAAAGCATTGCTGATGTTGCTTTCCATGGTGTTGAGCCGCCAAAGGTTACCACTGCAATTGTTCAAGACCGCAAATCCGACTTTAGATGATACAATGCTCCAAGAAGCAATGAGGAAGCTGCCATTTTTCCAAATGCTGACGTCAAACAGCCTCTTGACAGGGACGTGCTAATCCATTGTCGTCCAAATCAAAAATGTCCAAATAACCGGATGACCGGGAGATTTAGCATTTTTGATCCGAACCTAGAACCACTGGCGTATCCCCTATTTTCTATTTTCGGAGATCAAAGCTGTGGAACTGACATTCCTCTTCAAAGAAGACCAACAGCTCTGCGAGACAGTTTTGCTAACCCAAGAACACTGGTTTCTCAGTTGCAGTGTTATGGCTATAGGCTATCAATCCGTAACGACTTCAATCCTTTTCTCTCTACCGGTAAACTGACTCAGCAATATTTAGTTGATGCTTAGGTGAAAACTGAAGCCAATCTTTTTAATTATATACGATAAAATCAACCGCAAGTAAGGACAGAAAAATATATCAGTCTTATGGATCACTTGAATAGTGCAGCAGCAGCACAAGGTTTGCTACCGGGCAGAGCTGTCATTTTTATTTCTTTCAAAGGAAGCCCGAGAAACATGACACAGAACTATCAGGATGCAATGGCTATTGTTTGCAAAATACGGAAAGCCAGATTACTTTATCACAATGACGTGCAACCAAAAATCCCAATGACGTCCAACCCGAGATTTCAAATTGAAATTAGGTGAGCTGATGAACGACATTACCAAGAAACATGCATCTGGAACACCTACAGCAATTGCACATGTAATCGAGTTTTAAAAACGTATTCTGTCCCACGCTCACATTTTGCTTATTGTCAAAGCAGAAGACAAACCCAAGGATCCGGATACCACTGAGAAAGTTATTTCGGGAGAAATTTCCAATGCTGTAACTCGCCCAAGACAGTGGCGGCTCGTGGTTGGAAAAATAGGTGAAGAGGTACAAGAGCGTTATGAAAAGATATATACTGTCTACAATGAAAATCCCTTAATGAGGACTTACTTATTTTTTGTATATTAAATAAACTTTTCTCCTTTTAAAGCCGCAAATTTGTCGATTATGTCGTCATGAGATGGTTAGATGGTTGTTTCTTCGTGAGCATCAATAAAATGTCTTCCTGAATAGAAATATTTGCCAAAGAAGCAAGTCTATCTTGGGAACTAGTGTTTCTTGAGCAAGTTTGTATTCTTTTAAGAAAACTTCTTTCCACTGGCACACTTGCAGATGGAATTGTTAAACTGAGGAAAACCAATTTATAATCTTCTGTAAAAATGTCTTTGTCTCCGTGAAACACTCGAAGGAGTTCTTGAGTCAATATATTCCTTAATTTTTCATCGGCATATACAAGACTCAGTTCATTTTTAAGGCGCTGGTGTTTAGTAAATATGTTTCCGTAAAAATGTAGATTTTCAAGAGCGCGGGTGGGAAAGCATGCATTAAATTATTCGAATTTGGTTGTGTCAGCAAGTCAGACAAATTGAAGTTTCTTACAGTATTGAAATCTTATATCTATTTCCATAAGAATGTGGTCCAAAATTTTTAAATACAATTGTTTATAATTTTGAAAAATTGTTTCCTGTGTAAGAGCAGCATATTCCCGGGCTTATTTCTGTGATTTTGCTAGCTTTTCCAAACTGTGTTTCCAATAACTCATCGTTCCTTTTATGGCTCAAAATTTCACGAGTTTTTTTTTTTAATGTGAGTATACACAGTAGTTTATGTTTAGTTATTTTTTCTTCAAAAGTTCGAATAATAGATCGGGGGAGCCAAAAATGTAAATTCGAAAGTGTTCATATCATTCAAAAACCCCTTGGCAAGATGAATTGATTTTTTGTCTGATTTTTTGCTATTCGTCAGAAATCCGAACACTTCCTTCAATTTATCCCAATCTTCAACAACTACACTTACTAATTTCGAAGTGGAGGACCATCGAGTTTCTTTTATGGTTGGTCTGCATCTTGCGGTTGTTGATATAAGTGTATAAGACCGCTTCGCAGAATGGTGAACAAAAGAAGCAATTTCACTGAGGCTTGCAAAAAGTATTCGACACTTAGAAATTTTTGAAAAACTCTGGTGTAATACAAGATTCAAACGATGAACTAAGCATTGAACAAAAACAGCTTGAGAAGCTTTATCCTTGACATTTTTTTCTGTAGCCCATTTAAGTGTCCAGACATTATACTTGCCCCATCGTAACATTGTCCTATTTATTTGTGTTGGTAATCAGACTGTTCCAAAATTTTGTCTAGCATTTTGTATAAAGCTCCTGACGTTCTATCTTCATTCACACCATGAAAACCCAAACATCCCTCAACCAATACACCTTCCTAATCAACAATCAAAATTTATTTAATTTTTGACGTGATCGTTCATATATTCAGAAATACATTCAATTAATTAATTTTGAATAGTTTTTTATCCTTTCGTATTGATTTTCAATTTCTAAAGAACTTCTTCATATCAACAATGAAAGTAATTCAATGAAATTTCCACGATTTATCGAGCCCATGCTTTCGTCATGGCCACGGAATGCTAGTTCTTGTTTTCTCAAATACAGTATAGACTAATACTGCATCAATCACTGTCTGCAGGAAAAGTCTATTTAAACGAACGTTTTCGTTAAAATGCGTTTTCAAAAGCCTAGCATTCTTCCTCAGGGCATCGGCAATGGTGTTTTGAATTTTTTCAAAATTCCTTAACATGAATCCGCATTTCAGGTGTTCGCTAGAATCACGATGTTTATGAAGTGACCGTGTTACGCTTAATAAATCTGAGAATCCGTCTTTATTCCACGCCGAATGTTTATTACTAAAAAGTAAGCAGGACCAAAAAAATTGACACAGAAGTGCTGCAAATCCATTTATATTCAGTAAACCAACAATTTTTAAAATTAATATTGTTACATTTACCGCTCTTCTTGATTTCGTTCTTGGCAACAATTGTCAGTGAATCCGTTGGTCGTCCTTGAAGCAAAATGTCTCTTTGATCTTCATCTTTCCACAGAGTAAATGGAAGATGAAGATGCAATAAATTACAAACAATGTCGTCCACAGGATGCATACTAAAAACTATCACTATCAGTTAAATTGTACACAAACCTAAAATGTCAGTTAAAGCTTTCAACAAATAATCACAAAGCACGAATGAACAAATTCCTTTTGGAAAATAATGTACCACAGCACCACAAGGAAAAACCCTAGTAGATTGGGTGGTACCCTGGTAATCCGCCGACTCCACCGTGATCTATCACGACTTTACGCTCAAAAACTGAAAGATGCAGAGGTAAGGCGCGTAAACGCTGAAATACTTCACTTAAGCGAGCAGATTAGGGAGGGTGACGTCACGGTTACCATGGCAACTCGGCGGAAAACTGCAGACTTCCAAGCATTCTCATTTCGGCTCCTCACTTGCACTGTTTTACGTATAAGGATTTGTTTTCCGTATTGAGCGCGCCATGTAAATTAATATCTGAGCGCGCCATGTAAATTAATATCTGAGCGCGCCATGTAAATAAACATCTATTGAAAATTTTAAGTATTTTGGAACTGAATAAAGGCGAAAAAGAAGAAAATACTGAATAAAACTTTATTTTGAGTAAAATAGGTGAAGACGCACTTCACCTACTTCACCTGAAAAGCCGCCACTGGCCCAAGGTTACTTGCAATCGTGACAAAACACGTTTCATGTGTTTTGTCACGTAACTTGAATCACTGCCTATCTGAGGCAGTGGTTTAAGTTATGTGGGGCACATAACTTGAATTCCCCAGTATGATTGACGGGAAATGTTCCAATAAATTTCCAAAAGATTTCCAAGAAGAAACATTGGCAAATACAGTCAGATATCCCAAATACGATTTCTTTCGTCAAATATATAACTTGAATCACTGCCTATCTGAGGCAGTAGTTTAAGTTATGTGGGGCACATAACTTGAATTCCCCAGTATGATTGACGGGAAATGTTCCAATAAATTTCCAAAAGATTTCCAAGAAGAAACATTGGCAAATACAGTCAGATATCCCAAATACGATTTCTTTCGTCAAATATATAACTTGAATCACTGCCTATCTGAGGCAGTGGTTTAAGTTATGTGGGGCACATAACTTGAATTCCCCAGTATGATTGACGGGAAATGTTCCAATAAATTTCCAAAAGATTTCCAAGAAGAAACATTGGCAAATACAGACAGATATCCCAAATACTGCCCCCGAAACAATGACAACGAAATAGTTGTCAATCGAAAGATAATTCCTGGATTGTTCCGTACAACCCGTACTTCAGTATGAACTTTAATTGCCATATTAACGTCGAAAGTTGTGCCTCCGTCAGGAGTAGAAAATGCGTGTTCAAATACGTGTGCAAGGGACATGACTGTGCTAATGTAGCAATTGAACACGATGAACTTCGGACTTTTATGGATTCCAGGTACTTTAGCGCTCCTGAGGCAGCATGGAGACTTTGCTTTCAACAAGCATGTGCATGCTTAATTTCACACAATCGTGCGACTTCAAGTTCATCTTCCTAATGAGCAAAACGTCTATTTAACTGAAGACAACATGCAGGCTGCAGCAGAAAGAGAAGCTGTCACGCGATTCCAATCTAACTGCGTGGTTTAAATTATATAAAGAAGATGAAAATGCTAGAAACCATTTGTATATTGACATTCCACAGCATTATATATTTGACGAAAGAAATCGTAAATGGAAGCTTCGACAAAGAGGCAAAGACAAGACTATTAGGCACATGTACACTGTAAGTTTGAACGCAGACACAGAAGATTCTGTTTGCGCCTTGTCTTGCTGAATGTCCCTGGAGCAACTTCTTTTGACTATTTGAAGACTGTTGATGGTATACTATATCCGGATTTTAAGGAAGTAGCCCAAAAGCAAGGACTATTTAATAGTGATGAAATTTGAGACGATGCCCTATCTGAGGCATGATTGAAAAAATGCCCCGACAGTTGCGAGAACTGTTCGCGTATGTTTGGGTCCTTGCTGTGCCACCAAATGTGCCTGAACATTTTGCGAAGGACAAGAAAGGTCTTTGTGACGACTTTGCAAGGCAACATAATGGTCAATCAGATGATTGTACCAATTGTGAAAATTTTGCCCTTAAAGAAATTCAAGATGTGTTTATTATTCGCGGTAAAAAACGTGCTGACTTTGGACTATCGACTCCTCCAGCAAACCTTCGAATTGCTCCTGCAGCTTTCTATTGTATAATGCGCAGCAAGAGAGAAAAAGAAGTAAAACAATGAAGTCATTGTTGAATGCACAGCAAAAGCTAGCATAAGATTAAATAATTGCTGCTGTAAAAGAAGAAGGAAGGGAAAGCAGATGCCTTTTCCTTGACGGTCCAGGTGGCAGAGGCAAAACATATATGTACAAATTGCTCCTCAGTACCATACGAGGAGAAGGAAACATTGCATTGGCCACAGCATCAACTGGCATCGTTGTAAATCTCTTTGATGGTGGCAGGAGATACCATTCCGAATTTAAAGTGCCTGTTTCTGTGTTTGCAAACTCCGTTTCAAAAATGACGATGACCAGCCCCGATGCCGAGCTTATTAGGGAAACCAAAGTTTTAACCTTGGACGAAGCTATACAACGGTTCCTAATAATGCAGTTAATTGTATTAACAAACTCCTTCAAGAGATCGTGAAGACCATAAAGCTCTTTGGTGTTACAGTTTTCATTCTTGGAAGAGATTTCAGACAAACTCTTTCTGTCGTACCTCCATGAAATGAGGTCAGCAATTGTACAATCCACCATTAAATCAATGATCTGTGTGATAAATTTGAAGTATTAAAACTAAGTCATGTCCGGTCTGTTGATTCGACATTCAATGATTAGCTGAAAAAGTTGGGTGACGGGCAACTTGCGAATGACAAGGGTCTGCCTGAGTAGATCACAGAAATTCCACAGAATTTGATCGGCTAAGGTTCCCTTATCCATCCACGAAATTTTTGGAGAAAGGCTTAGAGATACTGATATAGAAAAATACTTCACAATGGCAATACTTTGCCCAAAAAATACAGACTTTAACGAACCTTTTAGATGGGAGCGTTGTCATTTATCTAAGAATTGATTCCATTGACGACAGTGATGAAAATGACCGGAAAAACTATCCAGTGAAATTCCTGAATGAACGAACCCCAATCGGAATGCCAGTGTATAGAATGAACTTGAATGTTGGAAGTGTGATCATGCTGTCAGGAATTTGGACACTAAACGTGGTCTTTGTAATGGGACGCCATTAGCCGTACATTCCTTGAAGCTCAATCTAATAATCGCCCAAGTCTTGACAGGCTTTGCTGAAAAGTCCGTCTTCATTCCTCGCATCGATTTAACCCCAACCAGCCCAGACGTGCCATTTGTTTTAAAGGAACGGCAGTTTCCAATTAAACTTGCCTTTTCCATGACCATCAACAAGGCTCAGAGACAGACGTTAAACAAAGTCGGAATATACAGTATTTGCCTGAACCGGTGTACGGTCATCTCTATGTGGAAATGTCAACAGTACGACGATGTCAAAATAAAAATAGTTCATTTTTGGGGAAACTGATACAGGGTTCACACTCAGTGTACACGAAAGATGTTGACGAAATAGGTACTCAAGATTTTACAAAACACATAACAGACAGACGGGCAAGCAGACAGACAAACAGACATAAACGGACGGACAAAGAAGCGATGGAAGATCAAGCTGCTCGCGCTGCAACCTAGGTAACGCCAAAAGATCTACAATGTTCTGAGTCTTATGCCCGTCGTAGGACGGCTTTTTTTTTTGCTATAAATAAATAGTTAAAAAAATTGCTCTGGATATCTTATTTTCCTCGGTCATTATTGACGGGATTTCACCTGTATATTCAATAAATACATAATTTAAAAACATTGCTATGGATGTCATATCTTTCCCTCGTCATCATTGATGGACAAATTGTCCGCTGGCATCTGTTACTGCTGGAAACCTGCCAGTGGAAAGGGATAATCTCCGACAGGTTTCTTGCGTTAGCACATTCCTGCGGATAATTTGTTGAGTTGTTATTTGTAAACGCTGAAAATCTCCAAATGGGACCAAAAATTCTTTATATTTTATATTCCAGACATGTTTGCTGCGTTTGCACACCCAGCAAAAACAGTATTGCTGGGCCAGTACTGGCAGTCAGCACTGGCCCAGCACTATGTTGCCACTGACCAACCAACAATGGAATGTCCCGGCGGCCACCAGTTCAGGATAGCAGCTAGCCAAGAGTTGGAACCGCCATCAGTTGTCATATGGCAGAATAAGGCCATCAGTTATCCATCACAGGCATTGGCTGCCACAAGCGGCCCTTAAGCAGTCCTGCAAGCACCTGCCGTAAATTATGGCTGGCCTAATGTGGTCCACCAGTTTCTCAGAAGGTGCAGCCGGCAATCACGTGATGTAATTGATGGCTTGCCGAATCTTGTCCGCCATTTCCCAGTAGTAGCCATAAAAAAAAAGAAAGAAAGAGATAATCACAGTTCCCCGAAGGCACGCCTACTCTTTCTTCCCCAACGAAACTTCTGCATGACGGCACGGCGCTGTGAAAATGTCATCAACAGGTCCGGAATAACTCTCGTTCGAATCAGGGAGCATCGAACACACGACGGCTTGTTTCTTCTTTAAATTTTTGCTGCAAGTTCTCCGGTAGCAAACTATTCTGCCAGAGTTCTACGGGGACCAGTTCTCCGGTGGCCACTTCTCCTACACCCCTGTAAACCGCCACACAGTAAAAGTGCCACTCATCTTCAAGCAACTTGGAAATGTGCCACACACGGGAATAGTGCCGCAGCGGAAAACTGCCACATATTTTTAATTAAGGAACCGGGCACGACTTGCTTTTCCTCTGAGGAACACTTTCAATGTGTGGCAGTCTTCCAAGTTTCCGAATCATGTGTGGCAGTTTTCCAAAGTGCCGAACGACGGGAAGGAGCTCTTTTGTTTGTCTGAATTTTCATGTCGGCTCATACTTAGGGCAACTGGCCACAGAAGTTTGAAAGGGTAGGGGGTATAAAGATTGCCGTTTCCTGGCCTATATTTAGAATTGAATTGGGAACCCAAACAAATTTCAAGAAAACGTTTCATGTAAGCCAAGCGAAAATTGCTCTGTTCAGGAAAGGACAATAAGGTGGAATTTTTTAATAACGCTGCACTTTTACCTAGGCACTATATATTATAACCTGTCAAATTTGTAATATTTTTCTTTTACTTAATTAATTCATAGGCCCTACACCTCGGTTATTTTAACAGTTTTTAATCCGCCGACTTCATATTCATAACGCTTACGTATCAAATCAAGTCAATAGCATTGCGCTTTTACTTAGGCACTAAATATTAAAATCATAGGCCACAGACATAGGCCTTTTTAACAGTTTTTATTCTACCAGTGTTATATTCACAACGTTTACACATCAAATCAAGTTAATAATATTGAGCTTTTATTTAGGCACGAAATATTTATTCACATGCCCTAGACCTATGTTTAGGCCCTTTTATCAGTTTTTATTCTACCAATGCCATATTCACAATGTCTGCACAGAAAATCAAGTTAATAATATTGGGCGTTTACTTAGGCACGTAATATTAATTCATACCCCCTAGACCTTTTTAATAGTTTTGACTCTATCAATGCCATATTCACAACGTTTACACAGCAAATCAATAATAATATTACGCTTTTATTTGGGCACAAAATATTAATTCCTAGGCCCAGACCTAGGGCCTATTAACGAATATTTTGTGCCTAAGTGAAAGAGCAATATTATTACATTTTTTTGTGTAAACGCTGTGAATATGGCATTGATAGAGTAAAAACTACTAAAAGGGCCTAGGGCCTATGAATTAATATTTCGTGCTTAAGTAAACCCCAATATTATTAACTTGATTTGCTGCGTAAACGTTGTGAATATGGCATTGGTAGAATGAAAACTGATAAAAGGGCCTAAGCCTAGGCCTAGGGCCTGTGAATAAATATTTCGTGCCTAAATAAAAGCGCAATATTATTAACTTGATTTGATCTGTAAACGTTGTGAATATGGCATCGGTAGAATAAAAACTGTTGATAAGGCCTAGGCTAAGGCCTATAAATTAATATTTAGTGCCTAAGTAAAAGCGCAATGCTATTGACTTGATTTGATACGTAAGCGTACCAAATCAAGTCGGGTTTTTGATTTACCCCACTTTTCATCAAAAATGCTGCCCTTGTGATTTTTTTCGTGTTCAAACGAAAATGGATATCAAGCTAAAATACTTGTGTACATCGGATTGAAACGTTGTACAAGCGTACGGTATCCGTGAATATTACGTTTATCCATTGCTGATACAAGAGCTTTCGTTTCACCGGCCTCCAAAATTTAAAATTGTGTTTTTGTAATAATCTTTTAATCACCTTTAATAATCTTCATCTTTTTTTTAATGATCTTTTTACTTGTAATATCTGAAATCACTGAAAGGAAGCTATGAACCTTTTAGTGAAAATAATTTCCATGTAACAAAAACTTTCCTCAAACTTTAATTCGATTTTTAAAAATCGCAATTTTATATCTCTAGTTTTACACTGATTATGTTGAATGTTTCTTTCTTCTCCTTCTTCTTCTTCGTTTTTTTTTTTTTTTTTTTTTTTTTGAAGAGTTTGGGACGAGTATTGTGATAGAGTGTGTGGTGTAATCCGAACTCCGAACGCGGCCGTCGGTGTGTACATACGATATTTACTGGGAACGCAAGTGGACAGGAAAACCGCATTTGAGATGGAAATCGCTGATAGTACTATATACAATGACGACGAAGCTGTTTTCTTTGATTTCCGTCACTCCCTGTTGCCAGTGTTGACACTAAAACCCCATTAGTGCGGATACATTTTGAGATACCTTGAGATGTGGTCCGTTTCAACTTTGAGCAAAAGTCTTTCTATTTTTTTTAACTTTAGGTAACAACTAACAATATTAACTATAAAGTATTAAAATTCTGTAATCCGCAAAAATCCCCCTAAGGAGCGATTGTTTTACTAAACCAGTCTGTACTGGGGGTGGGGAATGACCTAAATAAAGCTGAGAACTGTTTTTTTTTTTTTAACGCCAACGGATACGTAACTTCGTTTAAAAATCAAAATTACCTGCACATAAAAATCTTATTTCTTAATTTCTTTTTTTTTTTTTTGCGATTATTAACATCCTTTATTTTACATCATTATTAGGAGAATTATTTCAAGGAAAAGTTTTAGGCTTTTGTTCAGAAATGTAGTTGGCAAACATATGTGCATTGCCAATTCTGTGCATTTTTTTGCTGTTCAGATTTTAGGAAAATATTTCTCATCTGTTTTTGATATTTTAGATGAGGATTTAGCCTACACAGGAAACATAACTCAAATGTACGCTTCAATGTTTACACGATGTTATATATGTTATGGGATGTAAGGTCAGGTGATGCGTAACATCACAGCCTCTCCTTGACAAATGTCAACCCCGCCTTCTCGTGGTACATCCTGTTCCCACTAAAGGGGCTCTGACGACCGCCAATAGCGGTATAACTATACCATCGGGATTAGAGGAAATGCTATCCCACACTCACCAACCCGCTTGACCAGCGTGGTGAGTTACGGCCAAACCCCTTCAAAATGACTCCACAACTTAAATCTTGGCCCTCAGTCTCCGGCAGCTGGAATGTACCTGGCCAAGGCAGCGGCCAGTGCGACATGAAGGCAGAGGGTGCTAAGAATCCCCGGAGGACCGGACTAGGCTGCCATCTGATCCTGACCTTGGCTACGTATAACGGACGCTCCCTATCTTCTGATTCAAGGCTTCTTGAATTGGAAGAGGAACTACAAAGGATCAAGTGGTACATCGTCGGGCTAAGTGAGGTAAGGAGAAAAGGAGATCTCATTGAACTGAAAAGTGGACATCTCTTCTACTATCGTGGGACAGATACTGGCAGAACTAGTGGTGTTGGATTTATAATAAACAAGAAACTGAAGGATAAAGTTGTAGAAGTTGAAAGTTCCTCTGACAGAGCTGCACGACTCGTTATCCAACTCTCGAGAAGATACCAGGCTCAGATTATTCAAACTTATGCACCCACCACAAGTCATGCTGAAGAAGAAATTGAAGAACTTTATGAGGAAATTCGTGATCTAAATAATAAAGGTAAGCAGCACTTGAAGATAATTATGGGAGATTTCAATGCAAAAATAGGGCAACGGCAACGGCAACAGAATGAAACTTCAGTAGGTAAATTCGGTCACGGCAACAGAAACCAGCGTGGAAATACTCTCGTAGAGTTTGCAGAGGCAGAAGGGTTTTTCATCTTGAACTCCTTTTTCAAGAAAAAGCCACACAGGAAATGGACATGGAGACATCCAAATGGGACGACAAGTGAAATTGATTTTATTATGTGTAACAAAAAATTCGTCATAGAAGACTGCAGTGTGCTAAACAAGTTCAACACAGGCAGTGACCATAGATTGGTGAGATGTAAGATGCACCTCAACACTAAACTCGAACGTAGCAAGCTCATAAGACAAACAAAATGTATTGACATAACCAACCTTAAAAAACACCATAATACCTTCAAATTGGAACTGAAGAACAGATTCTCTGCTTTAGAAGGCCTAACATCGGAAGAAGTGGATATTTCTGAAGTTAACAGAAAAGTAACCAAAGCTGTTATGGAAACAGCAACAAAATTAGCTGGGTCTAAGAACAAATTGCATGTGAACAAATTATCAGGAAAAACAAAAATGTTGATGCAAAAAAGAAGAGTGCTGAGGACAACTAAAGAAGATGTGACTTCCAAAGTGGAATATATAGAGCTATGCAAGACAGTACGAAAAAGTATCACTGAAGACGTAAGGAAATTCAACTGTGAACTAGTAAGGAAAGCAATTGAAAACAACCAAAGCCTAAAGATAGCAAAGGGACATCTCAGTAAGGGGAAAAACAGATTATGGCACTGAGAAAAGAAGATGGTTCTGTAACAAGAAATAGAGGCGAAATTTTGACAAGAGTGAAAGATTTCTACTCCAAATTATATGAAAGGGATGATACATGTACTCCAGACATCATGAAAGATACCAGTACTAGAGTTCTTCCAGTCCTTCCAGCAGAAGTTGCACAAGCAATCAAGAACATGAAGCGGGGAAAAGCTCCAGGAGAAGATGGAATTACTGTAGACATCATACAAGAAGCAAGTGGAGAAATCGAAACAGTACTCGTCCAAATTTTCACTCGATGCCTTAATGAAGGGAAAATTTCTGAGGATTGGAACAACGCTACAATGATCTTGCTACATAAAAAAGGTGACATTGAGGATCTCAGGAACTACAGACCTATCAGCCTCCTATCAGTAGTTTATAAAATCTTCACAAAAGTTCTTTCACACCGCTTGAAGGTGACACTGGACATGGCTCAACCGAGAGAACAAGCTGGATTCAGGAGTGGCTACAGCACAATAGATCATATCCACGTACTGAGAGAACTAATTGAAAGAGCGAGGGAATATGAACTTCCATTGTGCATGGCTTTTATCGATTATGAAAAAGCCTTTGATTCGGTGAAACCATCAGCAGTTACAATGGCTCTGAAATCCTGCGGTATTGAAGATGCATACATTAATATTATTAATAACATCTATGAAAATGCAAGTGCAAAGATTCGGCTGTTTGAAAATACAACACACATAAAAATTGGAAAAGGAGTGAGACAAGGTGACACCATATCTCCGAAGCTCTTTAATGCCAATTGGAAAATGTCTTTCAATCACTGAACTGGGAAAACAAAGGGATAAAGATTAATGGAGATTATCTAACCCACCTTCGTTTTGCTGATGACGTAGTCATTTTTGCAACTACCCCATCAGAGCTGCAGAGTATGATCCAGGAACTTGCTGACAAGAGTAAAGAAGTGGGATTAAAAATGAACTTTCAGAAGACAAAAGTGATGTTCAATGCTTTTACATGAAATGAAGATTTATCGATTGATGGAGAAAAGCTGGAGATAACAGACACGTACGTTTATCTTGGACAGCAGATATCAAGTGAGGGTCACATTGATGAAGAAATTAATCGGCGTACAAAACTTGCCTGGAGAGCTTTTGGAAGAAGCAGCATAATTTTCAAGAGCAATATGCCATTATGTCTTAAAAGAAAAGTGTTTGATCAATGCATCCTTCCAGTGCTTACGTATGGTGCAGAGACGTGGACCTTAGCTAAAAGAGACATACAAAGGCTGCAGACAACTCAAAGTAGCATGGAGAGGTGCATGCTTGGTGTAACCAGGAGAGATAAGAAGAGGAACACGTGGATCCGAAAAATGACAAGAGTGGAAGACATCATGATCAGAGTTAAATCCCTGAAATGGCAATGGGCTGGACATACTGCCAGAAGAACAGACCATCGATGGAGAGCCGAAATTTTAGATTGGATTCCAAGGGACAGGAAAAGACCCAGGAGAAGACCACATAGAAGATGGGTGGATGAAATTCGAAAGTATGCGGGAGTGACATGGAGGAGACTGGCACAAGACAGACCGTTGTGGAGGAAACTTGGGGAGACCTTCGTCCAGCAGTGGATTGATAATGGTTGACAATGATGATGATGATGATGATATATGTTATATACACTATCGAAACAATTACGTAATTTGTATGTTGCACAGTCACAGATTTAAGAACAAGTGTTAATCACATTGGAAACTAATACTTTACATGGAATAAACCTACGAACAAGGATAATGAATACCCATCCTCACACCATATTCTTCCAAGTTCAGAAGACGCACATCACTTCCGAAAATCACAGTTTTTAAAAATTAAAAAGTTCTTACACCTGAGGGTAAAGACAGAATACCAAGGAAAACATGAAAGTAAATCGTCTTGAAAGAATATTTGTTAAAACGCATTGGGCTCTAACCGTAATCCGTTTATACACATACCAGATATCTAGGTTGTAACTTAAAATTTTCTAAAAAGGCCCGCGGCCGAAGTGGCGGTAAACGGTAAAAATACCACAGGGAAAAAAATTCCCCGGTGAAAAATACCCATGAAAACTGAAAAGTGGCAAAAATACCTCCAGAACAAACGGTTCACTCTAAACTGCCACACAGGAACACTGATGTGTGTGGCAGTATTCCGGTACGGCAATTTACCGGCAACCCTGCCACACATCTTACAGCAATTTGGTTTTTCATTAATGGGCCGGGCACAAATTGCTGTTCCTCCGAAAAACACTTTGATATTTTTCCAATGGGGCAGTTTTCCAAGTTTTCCAATTATGTGCGGCAGTTTTCCAAGGTGCCTTACGACAGGAAGGAGCTCTTTTGGTTGTAATACTAAATTTGGTGGTTCTAAATTGAAACCTGTAGAAATTTTTACGAAAATTTTGTATGGGGGCCCCTTCACCCCTGGCCCCAACATCATCCCAACTTCGTGTTACGGCTAAATCAGAGTACTATGAGACGGTATACCAAATTTGGTGGCCCTAAATAGAAAACTGTAGAACTTTTTACGAAAAGTTTGTATGGGGGCCCCTGACCTCCCGGGCTCCGACCCCATCCAAAAACCGTCTATGGTCTAAGTCAGAGTACCATGACATAGTATATACCAAATTTAGTGGTTCTAAATTGAAAACTATAGAAATTTTTACCAAAATTTTGTGTGGGGGCCCCTGACCCCCGGGCTCCGACTCCATCCAAAAACCGTCTACGGGTTGAGTCAGAGTACCATCAGACGGTATACCAAATTTGGTGGTTCTAAATTGAAAACTGTAGGAATGTTTACGAAAATTTTGTATGGGGCCCCCCTGAGCCCCCGGCCTCCGACCCCATCCAAAAAACCACTTACGATCGAAGTTAGAATATCATGAGATGGTATACCAAATTTGGTGGTTCTAGATTGAAAACTGTATAAACTTTTACCAAAATTTTGTGTAGGGGCCCCCTGAGCCCCGGGCTCCGACCCCATCCAAAAAACCTCCTACGGTCTAAGTTAGAGTACCATGATATAGTAGACTAAATTTGATGGTTCTAAATTGTGAACTGTATATTAGATCTCACCTATTTAATTTTCTTGAAAAAATGCATGGCTTTTAAAGACTAATTATTTCTTCGCCATATTAAGAGTTCGCTGATAATGCATGGTCATCGTCGCGGGAAACAATACTCTGGACCCAGACGACGGATGGATAGTGTGATGATTTTTCAACCTAATCGCCAGCCTCGGAGTCCCAACGTCCCAGGAAGTGTCCTTTTCCCGTTGAAGCGTCTGCTTAAGCAAGCTTTGCCCTGAAAGTAACTTAACGATAGCAGACAGTTAGGCTTAACGTGGAGGCTCACATTCGCTGCTGAAGCGAGTGAGGTTTTTTTTTTTTTTTTTTTGATTGGAGGTTTAACGAACACCGTGAGAAACTCAATGGGCTATAAGCAGTCGCCCGTCCCTAATTTAGGGTCACTGGTTCCAGGGAAGGGAGAGAGCCAGTGCCGTAAGACAAACACAACATCCATGCCTGACCGGGATTCGAACCCGGACCCCTTACGGATGAATGATCAGAGGCCAGCACCTTAGACCACTGCGCCACCGGGGCGGCCGAGTGAGGTTACTTTGGGGTGCTTAAAAAAGGTTAATACGTTGTCTATCTGATTTTTTTTGTATGAACCTTCTTTCCTTTGAACTGAAGATTGTATTAATACAATTTTTATGGAGATCCGTCGAAAAACAGAAAAAGAAATGCATTGGAGAAGCTTCAGGCTTTAGAGTCGAGTGATAACATTTTTTTAATTTTTTTTTTGCGAATTTCTACGAATGCTTACTGTGCTTTGTGTTTTATTTATTTGCATGCGTAGATGTTCGCATTCTGTTGCTCTAAATTTGTGACATACAGCTCCAATGAAATAATATTTTACTTTTTACCTCGTGGTACCATTAAAACTAATGTCAACATGCAGTAAACGATTACAACAATAACTTAAAACAAATAAAGTGATCTTCACATACCCATAAATATTTTTCTTTGGTATCCGTCATATCTCTTCTTTTAATGGCATTCAACCACGCCTCCCGTCGTTTGGCAGATAAGCGAATCTTTTCGGTATTGCCTTTACAGACAGCAGCTGGCTGGCAGCCTAAAAAAAAGACTTTCGATCTCGATTTTCTCTACTAACGCAATTAATAATGCCACAAAATCTAGGCATTCTGGCTTCAAATTTTAATAAACACCGACCGTTAATGATCGCATTTCACACACGAACTACATGTCAACCAGCGATGTTTGTCCTGCAGGAATTGGTAGAGACTGTTGCCACTTCACTGAAACTCCTCGATGACGTCACGTGCTACATCCTCATTGGTTTAACGTTAGTTTCCTTTCTCTGTTAGCAGCTTAACACAACAAAATGTCGTACTGATAAATCGGTGCCATTATATAAATCAGATAAAAAAAAGAATGTGAGAAAGACATGGACATTTCTTTTCACGAGTTCCCCTGCGATACAGATATCCGTGAAAGATGGATAAAGGCCATTTCAAGGAAAGGTGAGTGGAACTTATTACAGGTTCAATCCAATGACAGCTCTGAAATTAATGGAGTACACAGTTCGTAGTGTAACTTGTCTACAAATCAAATTGAATAAACCTATAAATAATACAACATATGATATATTTATCGCAAATATAGCAAAAATTTCTGTTCAGTATAAAGGTTTAAACAACATAGTAAACACATACCTTTGACAGTTCAGGAGTTGATACTTACAAATATTTTGGAACTCATTTTCTAAAGATATTACTCATTTATCATCACACGTTGGGAGATCATAATATATATATATATATTTTTGTAAAGAACTCTGTTTCCTGTTTCAACACAAATGATCTCATATTGCCCATTTACAAACAGTGGCACAGAATAGACTTCAAATAATCACACAGATATATGTATTTTCCCACAGGAAAACTGTAGGGAATACACGAGTCAGCAACAAAACAAACTATTGACGGAAAAAAATAAAAAGGAGGCAAGTACAGTGCACAGAAAAAGTAGAACAACATCAAAATCCAATAATAGCAATTGTTTACTGTTCTGCACTTCTTGATTTGTAAACTCTGGTACCCCATATACATATAACCTGAATTGAAATATAATCTCATAGAAATGCTGACAGTGTCAAAAGATTAGCAAAATACAGTTTAACAGAATATTGGAAATGTCAATTACATTCCATTTCCATCAGCTTTACTGCAGATTACATGCAAGTATTGTCAAAAAAGTACCATAGTGTATCTCGTTCATTTCTAAATACAGTGTATTAAAAAAAGTATTGCTTTTTATCAATACTTTTATACTGACTAAAGCAACATGCCACATATCCTGCAAAGAAATATTAAAAATCACCCATTGAAAAAGAAAAAACAACAACCTTACAACAGATGATAGTTCTAAGGCATTTGGATATCCAAATAGGTTATGTACCTACAAACAGGTATAACTTGCACATACTTCATTAGTCAAAAGGTGACTTTTACCCTTTACAGAAAAAAAAAATTGCCTGTGGCTTTTGCCGCAGTTAATCTAATGGTACCTGTCTAGTTAAAATCTGCCGGATTTTTGGAGAAGAATGTTTACACGATCGTAATTGCTTTAGTAAGGGATGAAGATTACCGTTTGCCTTATCCAGGGAAACCTTTTTGTTTTTTCCTGATTCTTTTTCGATGGGACTACTTTCTATTCTGCTTCAAGTTGTTTTAATATTTGTGGACGGTTACGGGGTTGTAGTTGGCGCCGTGTGACAAACATGTGCGCTAGCCTTAAATAATAATCTCAGTGTCCTAAAACTTAAAAAATCAATTTCACTGACAGTGCTGATTAAAAAATATCTTAATCAACACCGTCAGTGAAATAGTTCTTAAAGAAAGATTACTGAGTGAAAACCGAGAAACTGAGAAAAGCTAAATTAAGGAGCCACTGTGCTCTAACTCTCCTGTGAAAACTCAGAAATGATAAGAGGATCCAAAGCATTCTAATAGATGAAGGAGATACCACACTACATTTTTGCTCCATAAAAGTCTCAACAATCCACGAAAAAAAGCCCTGGAGGTGGACATAGGAGGGAAAAAGCCCAAAAGATCAGCTCTGCCAACTGGGCATCCTTGAGTAGAAACAAAGAATTGTTCCGATAATGTCTCAAAAATACCTAAAAATACTTGCATGGAATGCGAAGATTATTCCCATAGACAGCAACCAGCAAATATGTTGCACACCCACAGACATTAATAATTTCAGTACATTACAAAGAAACAAAAAAACCTGATTGTTACCCACTTAAGTATGTTACATTTTTGGTGTACATTTCTTGAAATGCAGTTAATCTTTCAGTCAGTGGTGCAATCAAGGCCTAAAAGTGTTATGTGAAGTTGTAACGTACCAGGAGATGTGACGTACCTGCCAGAAGGACGCACACGACATAAAGGCAGATAGGAATCAGAATAAAATGTCCGCGTAGCTCAATTGGTAGAGCAACTTATTCCGGAATGAGTGGACCCGGGTTCGAATCCTGGCGCGGATAAAAATGACGGAGAAATTCACTTCGTTATAATGGCGCCCGAGCTATCCGGATGACCCGACCGTTCACAATCTCGCAATGGTGTGATGTTATTTCCACACCGTGAGATAAGAAAAATAAGAGCAGCACTTCGAAAAAAAAAAAAAAAATAAGGGGGAGATGATGTAACGTACCAGGAGATGTGACGTACCTGCCAGAAGGACGCACACGACATAAAGGCAGATAGGAATCAGAATAAAATGTCCGCGTAGCTCAATTGGTAGAGCAACTTATTCCGGAATGAGTGGACCCGGGTTCGAATCCTGGCGCGGATAAAAATGACGGAGAAATTCCCTTCGTTATAAAGTAACCTTAAAGAAATTTCTGAGGCCGTACATCACAAATTTTTGTGCAAATAAAACACAATCTGCTCCAAAAATACCAAAAGCCTCTCTCACGAAAATTGTTTGAACTGCAGTAATTTTTCTTCTTTATTAATCCAGAAATAGGAACATAATGTATTTTTAGGCCCCAGCTAAATACTACAGGGTGGACCATATAAAAGAGGCCCCGTGGCCAGATGTTGTTAGGCGGGTTAAAGTTGTTTGGCGGGTTTCCAGTTAAAACCACTTGGTTCCGTTTCTAACCGGTATTTTACGTGTACAGCTGCAAAGGAATTCTCTGGAGTAGTTAGTCACAGCCAGAGAACTGTAGATACGCGGTCATAAGTGTAAGCAAAGAGAGAACAAAGGCAACGGAAATAGTTTTGAGTATGGAACAGTGGATTTTTATTGTGGAAAAGTATTTCAGAAATAACTCATACAAGGTTTAAATGAGTTCTTTACAGAAAAATTTCCACATTGTGCAGCACCAGTGAAATCAGTGGTACAGAAGTTAGTGCGGAAATTTCATGAAACCGGCACGGAGTGCAACAGGAAAAGAAACAAACCCAAGACAATTCGTACTGAAGACAATATCAAGGATGTGTGCACAATGATGTTACAAAGCCCTCGGAAGTAGATTCGCCGATTATCGTCTGCAACGGGAATATCTGCCACGTCATGCCGACGCATGCTCAAGGTGGATTTGCATTTTCAGCCGTACAAAGTTAGGGCGTTCCCAGAACATAAAACTCCTGATTATGCAAAACGGATGCAATATTGTAAGTGGTTTCAGGAGATCATTGTCATCGATGAAATGGACCCAACACTTTAATTCATGACAGATGAAGCATGGTTTCATCTGTTCGGGTATGTCAATGCACAAAACAGCAGGATTTGGACCAACACGAACCCCAGACGGACAATGGAGAATCCTCTGTACGACCAAAAGATAGGCGTTTGGTGTGCTGTGTCTGCGAAGACGATAGTTGGCCCATTCTTTTTCACTGACACCATCAACTCGGAGCGCTATGTTCAGCAACTGTTCAACCATGGGCGGATTTAGATCTGGGGGGGGGGGGGGACTTCAGTTTCGGGGGGGGGGGGCATGGAATTCGAAAATTAAAATAAACAGCAGAAAGGAGAATTCACCAAATTTGCACATCACAGCCGATGTACTGCTTGTAATTGGAACTGACAAGTTATACATACATAGGAAGGTACATTATACAGGGAAACAGTCTGTCCAGTACTTACAGAAAGTCTTTCTTTCTGCACTTGACATCTGAAAAATCTTTAATGAATTCCTCAAACTCTATCATTTTTAGAACACTGCTCTCTAGATTCAGTAGACACAGAGCACTTAGTCTTTCATGAGTCATTGTGGTTCTCAAACAATCCTTAATCAGTGCCAGTTTGCTGAAGGATTTCTCTCCTAAACAATTAGTGGCCATCATGCTCAAATATATTCTAAGAGCTACATTAACACTTAGGAAGTAAAACCGCCCGTTGAGATGGAGTGAAACACGACCTGAGCTTGGCAAAGGCTGCAAACTGGACAATTTCCTCTACGAACACATTACTGAAATCACGGGGGTAAGAAGTTATAAGTTTCTCAGCTTCAGTTCTTATCTCTGCATTAGGTAGATTTCATAAGTTGACTATGACTTTGAACCTGTTATACACTGATTGGTGCGCTACCCTGCGTTCTTTTAAGGCAACGGACAACTGATATAAAATGATATTGAAAGTTCCACATCTGAATTTATCTCTCGAAGATGAGACAACTTCCTGTGATACAGAGGTTAGATTGGCATTATAATGTTGGTTTTTCTTTCTTGACCTGACTGTAGCTGCCTTGTAGTCTGGGGTGCCACAAAGGTTCCTGGCATCTAGTCCCAACTCTTTATACCTATCCCAAAGTGATTCCAGAAACTTTTCCAGGGAATCAATTAGATCCACCACTTTCTTCAGGTCAATTTCAACTCTTTGAACAGCTTTATTTGTAATGCTGAATCGCACAAGAATTAAGTTCCAGACCTTGGCCATCAGAGCAGTTTCAAGGCAGTCCATTTTGTCTGCCAATGTCTGAGCTTCAGTCATGCTTCAGGTGTTTGCTCCAAATCACTTTCAATATCTCTGAGGGCATTTTGAATGTAATTGCAGCCACCTACTAGGGCTTCAGTAGCATCAGCTCTTGCTGACCAACGAGTGTCTGATAGAGACTTAACCGTTAGTGCTCTTTTATTTCCTTTCAAAGAATCCATTAGAATTGCCAATCTCCGTCTTGACCAGGGGCGGATTTCCGACTAGGCGCACTAAGCGCACGCCTAGGGCCCCAGTGCTTGTGAGGCCCCGAAAACGTAGAAATGGATTGCCAGTTTTGTTTTGGTGCTCACGGACGGAAACAAACCAATCTTTAAAGCGACCGCTTCGTATTGTCAATTCATATTTCACTTTCTGTATCAGTAACATATAATTTTTCTCGCTTTATTGATACTCCAAATTTTTGAGTTCTTATCGATGTACTTGTTTTGAAAGGTACAGTTAAAATAATTTAGCCTTCCTTTCAGTGGTAGGCGAAGGAAGAACTCACGCTTCCCGTACTCTTCAGGGTTTAAGGCGAATACTTAACTCTCCTGCTGTTATATAAATTACTTTCATGCTACTTCCAGCCAAAGGAAAACACCTGTGTTGGAAAATTTCCCCTTTCCCCACTGAGTTGCGATGAAGATTGCTTGTAGATACTGTCCTGATGATCGAGGTGTTTGCTGGTAATTTTTTTTTTTTTTTTGGGATAGGGTAATCAAGTTCTTTCTCATCCCGAACCTCCCTAAACCAATCTAAACCAAAAGAGTTAATATTTAGGCTGGAAAAATAAAGAAATTCGAGAAAATTACACTATCTCTTTCTTATTTAATAGTGTTAAAAGAAATTTCTATTGTCTCTACTGGTTTGCATAATGTCAAATATTCTCATCTTTTCTGTTCCTTAAATCGACATGAAACTAACTTTTGAAAAAGCAATAAGAAAGTTTCAATGATACTCTTACTCGAAAAGCTGTGGTTCCTACTTTTTCATTTCCAAACCGGATCTTCTGCATTTATTTCTTGTACTTCTGTTTCTGATAACTGCAGAGCTGGTATAAAACAATCTCATGCATCTTTTTGACCGAATAAAAAAAATGTAGACCTTCTCTAATTTCCGACGAAAATAATAAGAAAAGTGCTTTCAAGAAATACATTCTCACTTTCTTGCACTGACTGCTGAAATTCCTACTGTCCAACTTTCTTGGTCCATGACATTATCTTCGTATAAGACCCCCAAATTACACTGTTCACCAAGCCGCAGTTATACACCTGGACTTGATTGACTGATGTTTACACACACTCCCCGAAACTCTCACCACAGCCAAACAGGAAACACCAATCAAACCCCCGAGTCATTCAGTTCCGCCGAATAACTCGAACGGACTCGCACACAAATTAGCTCCGAGGTCTCCTAGAAGGGCGGGTGAGACCCGAAAGTACACGCGGTACGTGTATGTAGGCAGATAAAGTCCCCTTCAGAGGTGACCAAGTGACAGCGTTCCGGACGGGAGACTGTCAGAGAGGGCCGGTTCAACGAGTGCACCAAGGCACTCACACGACCCATGGCTGGTGTCTCTCCGGCCCACATACACACAGAACCGATACACCATGAGCATCAAATACACAACAGCCTCTCTACAGCAACCCTCCATTCAAACACACACACACACAAAGGCGAGACAGAACCCAAAAACTCACACCACCCCAACTCACACAGCCTCCTGTCGTCTCGGTTAGCGGCCTGCACCGCAAACCTCGACCAAAGACAAGACAAAATAAACTACCGATGAAGGGGGTTGGAGGCTAACCTCCTCACCCTCCAACAAAATAACAAACACAAGTCACAAAAACATAACACTAGAAAATGCCCAACACCTCCAAGAGAGATCCTTCGGGCTTCAACACCCGAAACTAAGGGGGTAAGTTACCCCAGTGAAAGGTGTAGTTGCCCTTGGTCTCGGTAACAATCCGAGGCCAAGGCCCCCATCGATACCTAAGGGCCCGGTAGGTCAAAATGCTGGAGTCCACTCTTGCACTGTCCCTGAGCTCACACTTGACTTGAAGGATGACCGTTCTTGCAGAGAAGTCCGAGTTATCAGTCCGGGAATGCAGAACTCTGTTTCTCTCTCTCCACATTTTATAGCAAACCTCGGTGATAATCATCCTCCATACATCCCTGCTCGCCGCAGGAGCAAGGTGCAGATAAAACACGTTAGACGGACGAAACTGGAGGGCGTCCAGTTTCTTGTGCCAAGCCTAAGTCCAGATTCCTTGCCAGACCTGGTGCGCCATGGGGTACTTCCAAAAGAGATGGAACCTGTCCTCAATGCCCGCAAACGAAATACACCTATCGGAGGAAATGCCTCCACCCCGAAGCTGTCGACTCCTCGTCGGAAGGACATTGTGGGCCAACTGCCACTTAAAGTCCCTCTTCTTGCAGTCCACCCCAGTCGAGTGAATGCTCATCCAAGCCTTTCTCATAGAGAAGTTCCTAGGAACGTTAAAATCCTTGATGACGTGTTCCCTAGGTCTAGGGAGAAGATCAACATACGACTGCCTTGTCCCCTTTCTGTTGCGGCTTGCCTATGTGAAGTCCCGCAGGCGACCGCCCAAGAGATACTTCTTGTGAATAGACTCTCTACGGGGACCCACAAAGTTGCGGCCCGGCAGATACTTCTTCGCATCCAAACCCGTGAAGTAGGAAACTAAGTTCCTAAACGGGTGGTCGGCGTTTTTCAAGTGGGAGGGAGGCCTCACACTTAAAAAACTGAAGTGAACTGAACCAAGTAGGAAGGTGCTTGATATCCAAGCCGCCTTCCTCCATAGGACAGCACAAGACAGACGGAGACACCTCCTCGGTCTTCTTGCCGGCCCAAACGAAGCCAAAGACCGCCCTTTCCAGAAGCCTCATAATACCTAGGGATGGAGACTCCAATTCTCCGGCAAAGTCGCACTTAGAAACCAGGAGGGTGTTCGCCAACTTGGCGCGGTTGACCCTCGAGATGTGTACCTCTTGCCAACGCTCTTGCTTTTTCATCATATTCGGAATATTCCTCCAGGTGTTTCTGCGAACCCTGTCCTTGGAAAATTGGATACCCAGTATCCGGAAAGGTCCCTTTGTGATGGCCAAACCCGTGACCGCCAGCCGCTCCCATAAAGAGAATAATGTTCGACTTATTCTCGTTGATACGGGCATCTGCCGCTCTGCAGTATCCAGCAAACGCTTCCCGCAAACCCCTTCAAGCTGCCTTCCCCATCCACGAAGAAGGGGACATCACCGGCGTAAGCGAGATACTTCAAAGAAGCAACAGTCCCCGGAACTGGAAACCCCCTAACCCTGCTAGCACCAATGACTTTCCTAAGCAGGGTTTCTAACAACAAATCACTCATTTGAACCTCGAAGAGAGGAGAGAGACGCCCAGCTATGATGACCCTCCAGTAAAGACCTCTGTAGAGGGTCCCTACCTTACTTCGAAATAAATCCCTGAAGCCGTGGGCTTCCGGCAACTTCCCGATGAACTTGTAAAAAACCCTATCAAAGGCTTTAATACTGATCGGCGGAAAAAATGCCCATATTAATACCCTTCTCGCCCAGGTAAGTGATAGCATCACTGATGCAACGCCCGTTCCAAAACATACGACTCCCCTTTATACCACACGTCTAATTGACAACGATGAGGTGTTTGGCAACCAAACAGAGCCTATTATTGATGATTCTGGCTAGAGTCTTGTAGTCAACAATCGAGAGAGACACCTGTCTCCAACCACCTTATGATCTAGAAGGGGTGCCAAGAGTCTTGCACAAAAGGATAACCATACTCATCCGCATGGTTTCCGGCATTAGACCAGCCCTAACAATCTCATCAAACACCCTGCAAAGCCAGGGAGCTAAAATGTTAACAAACTTCCTGTAGAATTCCACAGGAAGCCCCTCGCGCATAGGAGACATACCGGGTTTAAGGGCCTGGATCGCCGACCTAACTTCCGTACCCGTGAAATCCCCTTCGAAGAGCTCTATGTCCTCATTCGAGATACGCGGAGTTCCCTCAAGCCAGTTGTCCGTTGAGGTCGACTTAAATTTCTCGCAGGAAGAAAAGTCGCCGAAGAACCAATCTAAACCAAAAGATGTAATATTTAGGCTGAAAAATAAAGAAATTCGGGAATATACGGTCCATGACATTCGTCTATACCATGAACGACTTAATTAATTTATTCGATTTAGGGAATTGTTTGCCATGAAAATACTCCACGGTAAGTCATCCACCCTTTTAAAGTGAAATACTGTGCACAAATTGCATTTTACCCGAATTTTCTAATGTCGAGGACTTCCGTTTGTCATTGTCTTCAAGTATTTTATTTTTGCTTGATACTATGCTCGTTTCCTACTGATTTAACTCATAACGTAAAAACAAGATGATTTTCCGCAGCTGACGCAATGGAAAGAGCTCGTTTTGTAATTGAAACGTATTCTAATTTTACAACAATTTATACGCAATGTACTGATAAATTTAGAGGAATTCCATTTTCAGCGCCCTTAGCGTTAAGTCTGCTAAGTAACTTGCAACACAAAAGTGCTAAAGTAGTCAGTTTTGCCTAACGTATCAAACTCAAGAAGAACTTTTGCTGTAACTAAAATGATCTCTTTGTAGCGTAAAGCTAAAATTAACTAAATTTTCGCTTCGAGAACTCCTAGCGAGAAATTTATGAACTAGTAGTGAAATTTAAAATGGCCAACATTTGATGAATGTTTAGGTCTTATCAATCACAAAAATAATTAAAAAAAAAATTGTAAAAACCAAATTCTTTGGACTTAGCGCCTCTAGCAGGAAATTAATGAACTAATTGAAAAATTTAAATATTTGAGAAGGAACAGTTAAGCCTAATCTGAGAGGCACAAAAATAATTTTTTCTCTAAGTTAAATAATTTCTTCACACAATAGAACTTTAATTTTTTGAATTTTCGACTTTGAAACCCCTTAGCGGTAAATTCAGGAAGTATATGGGATATTTAAAGTGCCAAACTTAATAACCTTTGATTTCCTATCTATTAGCCTCAAAAATAATTTTTGAAATACCTCTAAAAACAAAAAGGTTGATGCGCATGGACAGCCTAAGTGATTACACTAGCACTGTTTCTCACAAACCGTTCTAATAATAGAAAGATAGAATAGCAAAGCGTAAAAACCTTTTTCTTCACTTTACTGTTTTTTTTTCTTATTATTCTCACAGAATAATTCTGAGGAGATAAGGTGGGATGGAAATTTCTGAGAAAATTTCTAAGGACATATGATGGGGAAGGAGGGCCCCTGAATCATTTCGCGCCTACTGCCCCAAAAGATCTAAAGTCGCCTCTGGTCTTGACACAGAAAAAGACGTATAACTTTTGTATAAAGCCAAAATAACTAACAGCCTCAATACAGCAAGAGGCAGCAGAATGCCCAACAAGATTCATTATCGATGATTGTCCTCAGCAGTCTTCAAAATTAATGCCTTCTTTTTCTAGAAAGAGCTGTAGTCCGTTCTTTAGCCTTGTGAGAGCCAGTCTGCAGGAAAGTTAAAAACCTTTCGACTGGCTTCCCAGAAACAACATGTTGCAATGACTGTCAGATGGTCAACACGAGCCAGGTCTGGTGTTGAATCTACTGTGAGAAATACTTGGCAGTTTTTAGTTTTGTCACGACATAATTCTTAAAAAATTTTGCCATATGCAGAACAGTTTCTTCGTAGATGGTTGATGATAAGTATGACTGCTTACCATTCCCAGGATTGCCAAATTCTTTAAGGTGACCCATCAGAAATGGGTCACATTGGGCAATAAGTTCCATAATTTCTAAGGAATAACCATTATGCTTGGATCCAACGATCTCTTCATGGCCCCTAAATGTCAGGCCCCTCTCAGCAAGAAAGATTGTCACTGCTACAATACTGCGCAATACTTCCCACCAGTATTTGTTTTCCTGCACGTGTTTTTCCAACTTCCTGTCAACACGAGAAGATTCCCTGCATCGAAGATTATACTTCAACACAGAATTTCTGTGGTCTTGACTTTGTTGACGAGTTTTCATTTTTTCATCTGCCTTTTTCTAGTCATTAAAGCCATCCTATCTGAAAACTCGCCTCATACACAGGCCACGACTTGCGGATTATTGATGAGATTATCAAGAACGCAGAAACCAAGGCAGACATGAAAGAGATGAAAGAGATGAAATGCCCATGAAAAAGACGAACAGATGCATGGGAGGCGGAACTTAATATTTTCAGAAGGGGTCCAAGGGTCCAACTGCTCCGAGGGCGAAATTTTATTTTAAAAAGTAAGGACAGAGAGAGAGAGAGAGAGAGAGAGAGAGAGAGAGAGAGAGAAAGAGAAATATAACAACGTAGGTTAGATGAACTCGTACATATAATCATAATCATCATCATCATCAACCACTGTCAATCCACTGCGGGATGAAAGTCTTCACAATTACTTTCGACAACTTTCTGTCTTGAACCTGTCTCTTCCAAGTCACTCCTGTCCCTTTCAAGTCAATTCATCCTCCCATCTTTCACGTGGTCTTGTTCTGCGTATTTTCCTGCCCCTTGGTATTATATCCAATATTTCAGTTGCTCGCGCACGGCCCGTTTTTCTAGCAATATGCCAGCCAATTGTCACGTGAGGGTCTTTACTTTGTTCCTGACGTCATCAACATTTTTCTTTTCTCTAATCCATGTATTCCTCTTCCTATCTTTCTTGATTGCACCAAGCATGCACCTTTCCAAGTTTTGCTGAGTTGTCTTCATCCTCTGTATGTCTTTTTCAGTTAAGGTTAATATATCTGCTCCATATGTTAGAAATGAATGACTAAACACTTTTCCTTTAAGACATGATGGTAAACTACTCTTGAAAATGTACTATTTCTTCCAAATGCTCTCCAACTAAGTTTTGTACGCCTATTTACCTAGGCGAGTCAGAAGTTTGTTCCCTTTTGAGCTCCACATAATGTTGGGCCTCAAATCCTGTGCAAAACGCGCTCCACCGTCGACTGCGTACAGCGATGATGTGAACACAAAAGGCTAATAACGTGCGTTTGGTACTGAGCCACATTGTGTTATCAGGTGATCAGAGGATGGAGGTCGATAAATGCACTGTTTGAGTTCACCTACGCCATTATTGGAAAAATGGGTTAAACGTGGCAGCAGCGAGACAAATTTCTGCACTTGAAGGCGAAAAAACAGCGGAAAGCAGCACTGCACGAAAATGGTTCCGGCGTTTCAATGCTGCGGACATCAGTCTGGAACACAAATCGAGATCAGGAAGTCCATCTACCACCAACAGCTAACCCCGGTACCAATACACGACAAATGGCAGCTGAGGTGGTGTCTTCCAAATCCATTTTTGTTCGTCATGTGCACAAGCTTGATTTTCTTTGCAATCGAATGGTTCATATGCATTGATACCCCAGAAGGCGAAACAAGGTGTTTTTCTCTGTCGAAGATTGTTGCCAAATCCACAGGACGATAGGTTTTTGATGGAATTGTGAGGGTCCTTAACACTCGGAACTTATACAAGATATTCAGGCTCCGGACGGAATCTCTATGCAAAACAGCCGCCGCCACCCAGCACTAATCAATAGAAAAAAGCCTTGGATAATACCTCCACGGCATACCTACAGAATGGTCCACCTGAAACTATAGGAATTGGAAGGGATTGGGATACTACCCATCTTCCATACAGATCTGACTGGGCCCTATCCGAATGCCACCTGTTTCGATCCGTGGACAATTTCTTACGAGGAAGGCACTTCGCTTCATTGGTGGATGTGGAATCTCACATCAGATAGTTTCTGTCCTCGAAACCTGCCGAGTGGTACAACCGTGGGAATGTGGCTGTGGTGGAACGTTGGCAAAGAAGTGTAGGACAACGGCCTGTAGTTTGTAGAATGAGGTGAGCCTATATGGATATTCTGCCTCATTCAGCTGTTTAGCAGCAAACGTAACGAACTTTTGACTCACCTTCGCATTTCTTCTCTATGTAGACCTTGCTTGATATATGTTGTTCAAGGTAAATGTAGGTATCGGTCACATCCAGATTTGCCCCATCAACTTCCTAATCTGCAATTTTTGTAAAAGCTACATGCATTTTTTAAATGTAAGTTCATTTGTAAACAGCTTCTTTGCTCTTGTCACCAAGTTCCCGGATCATACACTCTAGCTCTGATGGGGTACTCCCAAAAATGTATATGTCGTCAGAAAAGCCAGGGTGGGTTAAATAATCTACATTAATCTTTTCCCTCCTTGTCTTCCCAGTTCAATGATTGAAACACTTTCTGCAAAAATGGCATTGAGGAATTCGGAGATATGTTGTCAACTTGTCTCACTCCATTTCAATTTTTTATAAGTGTTGTGTCCTCAGACAATCGAACCTTTATGCTTGTATTTTCGTAGATGTTATTAATGATGGTTATGTATTCATCTTCAATACCGCAGGATTTCAAAGACATCAAAACTACTGATGATTTCACAGAATCAAAAGCCTTTTCATAATCAGTAAAGCCAGGATTTCATATTCATTCTTCTTTTCAATCAGTTCTCTCGATATGTATATATGATTAATAGTGCAACTGCTGCTCCTGAATCCAGCTTGTTCTTTTCGGTAAGTCCAATTTTCCTTTAAGTGATGCGACAGTGCCTTCTTGAAAATAATGAAGTGAACAACTGATAGTATGCTGATATCTTCCATACAGCTCTGACTGGGCCCTATCCGAATGCCAACTGATAGTAGGCTACCCAACTTCCACACAGCTCTGACTGGGCCCTATCCGAATCATATGGTCTGGTAAATCAACAGCATGCCTTCAACAGGGTGCCTTTGCAGGGCCTTCAAAATGCTGTTTGATGGCTCACTAACAGCTGCCAACACTAACCTCCTTTCCTTCCCCTCAGTTTTTTTTTTTTAGATTTCCCGCACTATTTTCTTCCCCATACTACGTCACCATACGCATCACACCCATGCTTATATATATGCTGTTCGACGTCTCTCCTTCTTTTCGTTTCTTCGTTCGTTCAGTCTCGCATCAGAGTTTGCAGCTTAGAGAGTACTGTCCGTGGGTACTTTGGTTTTCTACCTACCTTTCACGGACATCAGAAAAGCTGCTTTCGCCATGTACTGGTACTCTCCTGATGACGACAGTTCATGGTACATCGTTTTATGTTTCATTATTTGTTCTTTGATTATGTGTTTAGGTTTTATGCATCGTGGTATTGTACCTTTCATATATATATATATATATATGAAAGGTACAATACCACGATATAATGTAATGTAAGGTCAGGTGATGCGTAACATCACAGCCTCTCCTTGACAAATGTCAACCCCGCCTTCTCGTGGTGCATCCTGTTCCCACTAAAGGGGCTCTGACGACCGCCAATAGCGGTATAACTATACCATCGGGATCGGAGGAAATGCTATCCCACACTCACCAACCCGCTTGGCCAGCGTGGTGAGTTATGGCCAAACACCTCCAAAATGACTCTACAACTTAAATCTTGGCCCTCAGTCTCCGGCAGCTGGAATGTACCTGGCCAAGGCAGCGGCCAGTGCGACATGAAGGCAGAGGGTGCTAAGAATCCCCGGAGGACCGGACTAGGCTGCCATTTGATGCTGACCTTGGCTACCTATAACGGACGCTCCCTATCTTCTGATTCAAGGCTTCTTGAATTGGAAGAGGAACTACAAAGGATCAAGTGGGACATCGTCGGGCTAAGTGAGGTAAGGAGAAAAGGAGAAGATCTCATTGAACTGAAAAGTGGACATCTCTTCTATTATCGTGGGACAGATACTGGCAGAACTAGTGGTGTTGGATTTATAATAAACAAGAAACTGAAGGATAAAGTGGTAGAAGTTGAAAGTTCCTCTGACAGAGCTGCACGACTCGTTATCCAACTATCGAGAAGATACCAGGCTCAGATTATTCAAACTTATGCACCCACCACAAGTCATCCTGAAGAAGAAATTGAAGAATTTTATGAGGAAATTCGTCATCTAAATAATAAAGGTAAGCAGCACTTGAAGATAATTATGGGAGATTTCAATGCAAAAAATAGGGCAACGGCAACAGAATGAAACTTCAGTAGGTATATTCGGTCACAGCAACAGAAACCAGCGTGGAAATACTCTCGTTGAGTTTGCAGAGGCAGAAGGATTTTTCATCTTGAACTCCTTTTTCAAGAAAAAGCCACACAGGAAATGGACATGGAGACATCCAATTGGGACGACAAGTGAAATTGATTTTATTATGTGTAACAAAAAATTCGTCATCGAAGACTGCAGTGTGCTGAACAAGTTCAACACAGGTAGTGACCATAGATTGGTGAGATGTAAGATGCACCTCAACACTAAACTGGAACGTGGCAAGCTCATAAGACAAACAAAATGTATTGACATAACCAACCTTAAAAAACACCATAATACTTTCAAGTTGGAACTGAAGAACAGATTCTCTGCTTTAGAAGGCCTAACATCGGAAGAAGTGGATATTTCGGAAGTTAACAGAAAAGTAACCAAAGCTCTAATGGAAACAGCAACAAAATTAGCTGGGTCTAAGAACAAGTTGCATGTGAACAAATTATCAGGAAAAACCAAAATGTTGATGCAAAAAAGAAGAGAGATGAGGACAACTAAAGAAGATGTGACTTTCAAAGTGGAATATATAGAGCTATGCAAGACAACACGAAAAAGTATCACTGAAGACGTAAGGAAATTCAACTGTGAGCTAGTGAGGAAAGCAATTGAAAACAGCCAAAGCCTAAAGATAGCAAAGGGACATCTCAGTAAGGGAAGAAAACAGATTATGGCTCTGAGAAAGAAGATGGTTCTATAACAAGAAATAGAGGCAGAAATTTTGACAAGAGTGAAAGATTTCTACTCCAAATTATATGAAAGGGATGATACATGTACTCCAGACATCATGAAAGGTACCAGAGTTCTTCCAGTCCTCCCAGCAGAAGTTGCTCATGCAATCAAGAACATGAAGCGGGGGAAAGCTCCAGGAGAAGATGGAATTACTATAGACATCATACAAGACAGCAAGTGGAGAAATTGAAACAGTACTCGCCCAAATTTTCACTCGATGCCTTAATGAAGGGAAGATTCCTGAGGATTGGAACAATGCTACAATGATCCTGCTACATAAAAAAGGTGACATTGAGGATCTCAGGAACTACAGACCTATCAGCCTCCTATCAGTGGTTTATAAAATCTTCACTAAAGTTCTTTCACACCGCTTGAAGGTAACACTGGACATGGCTCAACCGAGAGAACAAGCTGGATTCAGGAGTGGCTACAGCACAATAGATCATATCCACGTACTGAGAGAACTAATTGAAAGAGCGAGGGAATATGAACTTCCATTGTGCATGGCTTTTATCGATTATGAAAAAGCCTTTGATTCGGTGAAACCATCAGCAGTTACCACGGCTCTGAAATCCTGCGGTATTGAAGATGCATACATTAATATTATTAATAACATCTATGAAAATGCAAGTGCAAAAGATTCGGCTGTTTGAAAATACAACACACATAAAAATTGGAAAGAGTGAGACAAGGTGACACCATATCTCCGAAGCTCTTTAATGCCACATTGGAAAATGTCTTTCAATCACTGAACTGGGAAAACAAAGGGATAAAGATTAATGGAGATTATCTAACCCACCTTCGTTTTGCTGATGACGTAGTCATTTTTGCAACTACCCCATCAGAGCTGCAGAGTATGATCCAGGAACTTGCTGACAAGAGTAAAAGTGGGATTAAAAATGAACTTTCAGAAGACAAAAGTGATGTTCAATGCTTTTACAAGAAATGAAGATTTATCGATTGATGGAGAAAAACTGGAGATAACAGATACGTATGTTTATCTTGGACAGCAGATATCAAATGAGGGTCACATTGATGAAGAAATTAATCGGCGTACAAAACTTGCCTGGAGAGCTTTTGGAAGAAACAGCATAATTTTCAAGAGCAATATGCCATTATGTCTTAAAAGAAAAGTGTTTGATCAATGCATCCTTCCAGTGCTTACGTATGGTGCAGAGACGTGGACCTTAACTAAAAGAGACATACAAAGGCTGCAGACAACTCAAAGAAGCATGGAGAGGTGCATGCTTGGTATAACCAGGAGAGATAAGAAGAGGAACTCGTGGATCCGAAAAATGACGAGAGTGGAAGACATCATGATCAGAGTTAAATCCCTGAAATGGCAATGGGCTGGACATACCGCCAGAAGGACAGACCATAGATGGACAGCCGAAATTTTAGATTGGATTCCAAGGGACAGGAAAAGACCCAGAAAAAGACCACATGGGAGATGGGTGGATGAAATTCGTAAATATGCGGGAGTGACATGGAGGAGACTGGCACAAGACAGACCGTTGTGGAGGAAACTTGGGGAGACCTTCGTCCAGCAGTGGATTGATAATGGTTGACAATGATGATGATGATGATGATGATATATATATGGAAACACTTACTGTTTGCGGATAACTTTTAAATCATAAGCTATAGGCCCAGCTCGGGCTTTCAGAACAGAAGCAATTCAATTTGAAATAAACTTATTAAGTCATGCACATACGATACTGGAATTTGGTGCCATTCTTCCTGTAAAATATATTCCAACTGTGCCAGTGAAGTTGAGGTGTAAAGTGGGATGGACTGACCTTTCGCTCCACAAATGTTCAGTTATGATATTGACGTCTGGAATAGCTGTTGTACCTCATTTTTATGCTCTGAAAACCACAACTTGACATGTTTCGCACAATGCACGGGTGTATTATCTGCTTGAAACCAGTGGTGACCGTTATTGATCCATGCCTTCAACATTGGGTGCAGGTGCTCCGCAAGAATGGATTAGTACATTGCAAATGTTACAAGATCCTGTAGAACAACTAATGGCTCTAAGAAAATGCCATGATACGGCACACAACAGCATCAGGGATCCACCTCCGTGCTTCACAGTGAGAATCAAAAAGTCAGGTTGGTACTGCCGTTCCTGACGTCATCAAGGTCCAATTTTTTTATGTGTTAGGATCAAAGAAGCATTCTTCCAGTCATCAGAAATCTTTCCTTATTTGAAGCATTTAGTGAAAATTTGGGCGAGTGTAGTTTATTTCTCCATTGGCTTCATGTCCAATACGCATGGAAATTCCATCCCCTTCTGGAGTTCTTCAGTTCTTTCCCATTCTATGTTCTTAATGGCATGACCAACATAAGCCAGGACTGGAGGGACTACTGGCGGAACTTCCACATGCAGTTAAGAACATGAAACGGGGAAGAGCTCATACATACATACATACATACATACATATATATATATATATATATATATATATATATATATATATATATATACTAAAGAGCAAAGCCGAAAACATAAGAAAAATTTTAGAATTTAAAACGAAAGGTGCAAAACAACCCGAAGATCAAAACGCGCAACGCAGCAGTCATGAAAATTCAGAATTCACATTCTATTAAGAAAAGACTGAAGCAAAAAAACCTTTTGACTCATACCAAGTACAACATAGAAAAAGTTATGGATTGACCGGTATGAGCAAAAGAGAAAAAAGAACAACTGAATGCAGAAAGTGTCGAGAATACTGAGCTCTGGTTCCATCAAGGACCAGCAAAAACTCTGCATTTTCTCACTTCCACAAAGACCCATTTGGAAATGGGTTTCTGCAAAGTCATGGATGCAAGTAATAAGCCCACCCCAAATTTTTTTTAAATATATATATATATGTCATGACATCCGCAGAGTTGTATGACCAAGCTTTAGTTAACAATTTAGCTTGTATCCATAACCTTCCTGGCCCGACCCATGCTCTTCATCTGTTACTATTAAACAGAAAGGAGATGATTATAGAAAACTCAAGCTGTAAGAGTGACACAATGAACCAGAAATAAGGTTCAGCAATAACAAATTGCCAAGTTCGCCTGAGAGAGAATTTAAACCTGAATAGCAATACAAAAGTATTACAAGTTCTTAACATTGCAATAAAAAAGGAAATATTACTTTTTTCTTCTAAAGCACAGATTCTTGAAAGAAAACTGAATTATAAAAAACCCCTACTCCACTACTTCTGAGAACACAAAAACGAAAATAAAATAAAGACAATAATAAACTAAACAAATGCTTTGTGAAGGTTATGTGACATAAACAATTAGTTGCAATATGTACAAAGTATTTCAGAAGAGCTTTAAGTGCATAATTAAGTAGTTATTAAGACCTTAACTGCATTGAAAACACATTGTTTGCATTGAAAACACGACCTTAACTGCATTGAAAACACGACCTTAACTGCATTGAAAACACATATGTGTTTTCAATGCAGTTAAGGTCTTAATAACTACTTAATTATGCACTTAAAGCTCTTCTGAAATACTTTGTACATATTGCAACTAATTGTTTATGTCACATAACCTTCACAAAGCATTTGTTTAGTTTATTATTGTCTTCATTTTATTTTTGTTTTTGTGTTGTCAGAAGTTGTGGGGTAGGGGGTTTTTATAATCCAGTTTTCTTTCAAGAATCTGTGCTTTAGAAAAAAATTAATATTTCCTTTTTTATTGCAATGTTAAGAACTTGTAATACTTTTGTATTGCTATTCAGGTTTAAATTCTCTCTCAGGCGAACTTGGCAATTTGTTATTTCTGAACATTATTTCTGGTTCATTGTACAGCTTGAGTTTTCTATAATCATCTTCTTTCTGTTTAATAGTAACAGATGAAGAGCATGGGTCGGGCCAGGAAGGTTATGGATACAAGCTAAATTGTTAACTAAAGCTTGGTCATACAACTCTGCGGAGGTCATGACATATATATATATATTTAAAAAAAATTTTTTTTTGGTGAGCTTATTACTTGCATCCATGACTTTGCAGAAACCCATTTCCAAATGGGTCTTTGTGGAAGTGAGAAAATGCAGAGTTTTTGCTGGTCCTTGATGGAGCCAGGGCTCAGTATTCTCGACACTTTCTGCATTCAGTTGTTCTTTTTTCTCTTTTTACTCACACCGGTCAATGCATAACTTTTTCTATGTTGTACTTGGTATGAGTCAAAAGGTTTTTTTGCTTCAGTCTCTTCTTAAAAGAATATATATATATAGCATAAAACAAGTCAAAACTATACAGTTCTGTTTACGTCGCAGTTAGTTACAGATACGATTCGCCTCTCGGTCGGCTGACTTATAATTACCGACAAGCAGCAACGGACTTAGATCGTCTGCTAAACGGGCAACAGGAACTGTGTTTGTATCACAGAGACCAATTTAAGGACTATATTGATGAATACCACTGACACATTATTACGTTGTAACCTTGACGTGGTGCCGTACCCAGAACTGTGGACTGAGATGAAAAAAGGTACTCGCTTTAGATTAACCAGAGGACAAACCCTTTCGAAATGCCTCGCCACATTTCGATCAGACTTAATACAATTCGCCTTGAAACTGCCTTGCCGTTTCAACTTACCTTATCAGTCCTTCCTTCTGTGGATTAATGAGGTCTTTTCAGATTTTAAATGTTCCGTTCTTGTGAAGACTACCACAGGGAATCGTCAGGATTTTTTAAAAATCCTTACTCAAATTAAGTCTTTACAACAAAACTTCATCTTCACATCCGTAGACAAGGCAAATAATAATTTTGCCATCTGGTGTAAAAAAATTTATTTGGATACTTTGACTAATGAATTGAATGGTGGCATCACCTATCAAGAAGAATCAACCACTTCACACATTGTACTTAAAAGAATTATCGCTTTAAATAAACGTTTGAAATTTCATATCTCTTCTACCTCGTTTCCCATCATCTACGTGGTGCCTAAGTTCCATAAGAACCCAACTGCCTTTCGTTGTATCACTAATACTCGTGATTGTTACAGTTGGAAAGCCGGCAATGTCTTTGAAAAATCTTTAAAATTATTATATGGTCGGACTGACGATTCCTGGATTATTGATAATAGTGCAGCCGTCTTGAATTACATAACTACAAATCAGGATCTACATAGCATTGAAACTTTTGATTTTTGTAACTTATTTACGTATATTCCTATTTCTGGATTAATTGCTGCCTGTGCTGCATTATTTACAAAATATGGCAATGTGATTAAGTATACCTCACAGTTTTGGGATCGTTTAGTCGACTTCTGTCTCAACCACAACTATATTTGTATGGGCAAAAAAATCTACCGACAAGTCACCGGCATACCCATGGGCAGTATTTTTTCCAGCACTTTCGCTAACCTTTATCTATATCTATTTGAACGGGATTTTACGACTACCATTTTGCAAGATTACGGCCGTATTTTTCGTTATATTGACGATCTTATTGTTTTTAATAATCCGATCTTCAATATTCAAGCTCAACACATATATCCATCAGCTCTGACACTTGAAAAATCTTCCATTCAAGATGGCCATATACATTATTTAGATATTGATATTTCTTTTACCGATGGTAGGGGTATTGTTACAGATGTCTACGATAAACGTCGAAATTTTCACTTCAGAATCAACTATTATTCATACTGGACCTCACATATCTCAATTTCCGCGCATCGTAACATTGTTATTTCGCAATTAGCTGGAATTTGTAAAATTTGCAATAGTCCAGCTAATGTCATAAAAAATTTCCGAATCCTGTATTTTCAATTGCGTAACAATCGACTTCCAATTCGTTTCCTCAAAAAATATTTTCAACAGTTTCTTACTACCTACAATACAGCCATGTACACAGATTTCAACCTTCACACCATTATTAACCCATGATCCTACAATGTTAATTTGCAGGGCCTTCAAAATGCTGTTTGATGTATCACTAACAGCTGCCAACACTAACCTCCTTTCCTTCCCCTCAGTTTTTTTTTTTTTTTTTAGATTTCGCGCACTATTTTCTCCCCCATACAACGTCACCATACGCATCACACCTATGCTTATATATATATGCTGTTCGACGTCTCTCCTTCTTTTCGTTTCTTCGTTCGTTCAGTCTCGCATCAGAGTTTGCAGCTTAGAGAGTACTGTCCGTGGGTACTTTGGTTTTCTACCTACCTTTCACGGACATCAGAAAAGCTGCTTTTGCCATGTACTGGTACTCTCCTGATGACGACAGTTCATGGTACATCGTTTTATGTTTCATTATTTGTTCTTTGATTATGTGTCTAGGTTTTATGCATCGTGGTATTGTACCTTTCATATATATATATATATATATGGAAACACTTACTGTTTGCGGATAACTTTTAAATTATAAGCTATAGGCCCAGCTCGGGCTTTCAGAACAACAGAAGCAATTCAATTTGAAATAAACTTATTAAGTCATGCACATACGATACTGGAATTTGGTGCAATTCTTCCTGTAAAATATATCCCAACTGTGCCAGTGAAGTTGAGGTGCAAAGTGGGATGGACTGACCTTTCGCTCCACAAATGTTCAGTAATGATATTGACGTCTGGAATAGCTGTTGTACCTCATTTTTATGCTCTGAAAACCACAACTTGACATGTTTCGCACAATGCACGGGTGTATTATCTGCTTGAAACTAGTGGTGACCGTTCGGGATCCACGCCTTCAGCATTGTGTGCAGGTGCTCCGCAAGAATGGATTAGTACATTGCAAATGTTACAAGATCCTGTAGAACAACTAATGGCTCTAAGAAAATGCCATGATATGGCACACAACAGCATCAGGGATCCACCTCCGTGCTTCACAGTGAGAATCAAAAGTCAGGTTGGTACGCTTCTGCAGGTTTTTGCCTGACGTACACTCTACCAATGGTAGGAAACAATGTGAACAACGATTTACCAGACCACATGACACGTTTCCAGTCTTTACCATCCCAGTGTTTATGTGTTTTGCACAATCTTACATGTTTTGTTGCATTGATGTTGGTAATCAGAGGTTGATGGAGTTCCTGATGAAGTGTTATGACGGAAACGGATCACTCCGATTGGTGTTCAACTCTGCTGTTATTCGCAGTGCCGTGATCTTGTGCTTCTATTGTACAATCCTTACCAACATTCGCCTATCCGTATCTGACATCTTTCTATGGCGTCCACAGTTTGCACGTTTAGAGGCAAGCTCATATCCTTTTTGATAGGTATTCATAATCTTCGATACAATTCCTCGTGTTACACTACTGTTTCTACCGTTCTAGTTAGTAAAACCCCAGCAAAGAGCGCACCAATGATCATTCTTTTTTTGAGGTCACTGAGATCTGGCGTTGTCGACAATTACTCCACAACAGCTGTTTTATCTGCGACTGTGGCACCTTTACGTGATAGCCGACATCGTACTGCGCCACTTTAGATACCTCACATCGCGGGTGACGTCGTCTCCGTGATTTGCGTACAGCGCATTGCGTGTGTTCTAGTCGCAGTCAGCTGTGACTGACGCTCTTTAGCCAAACCTGGCCTCTGCGCTAAATCGCAGTCGGTGTTTCCATTATTTTAATAAACCCCTGTGCATATACAGTTACAGAAAGATTAATAACAACTCTGGAAATTTCTGACGCTTTTGGGTTTTCAGTGTTGCTACAAAAGTAAAAATGCAGATAATATTCACAATATATATATATATATATATATATATATATATATGGGATGTAAGGTCAGGTGATGCGTAACATCACAACCTCTCCTTGACAAATGTCAACCCCGCCTTCTCGTGGTGCATTCTGTTCCCACTAAAGGGGCTCTGACGACCGCCAATAGCGGTATAACTATACCATCGGGATTAGAGGAAATTCTATCCCACACTCACCAACCCGCTTGGCCAGCGTGGTGAGTTATGGCCAAACCCCTCCAAAATGACTCCACAACTTAAATCTTGGCCCTCAGTCTCCGGCAGCTGGAATGTACCTGGCCAAGGCAACGGCCAGTGCGACATGAAGGCAGAGGGTGCTAAGAATCCCCTGAGGACCGGACTAGCCTGCCATCTGATGCTGACCTTGGCTACGTATAATGGACGCTCCCTATCTTCTGATTCAAGGCTTCTTGAATTGGAAGAGGAACTACAAAGGATCAAGTGGGACATCGTCGATCTAAGTGAGGTAAGGAGAAAAGGAGAAGATCTCATTGAACTGAAAAGTGGACATCTCTTCTACTATCGTGGGACAGATACTGGCAGAACTAGTGGTGTTGGATTTATAATAAACAAGAAACTGAAGGATAAAGTTGTAGAAGTTGAAAGTTCCTCTGACAGAGCTGCACGACTTGTTATCCAACTCTCGAAAAGATACCAGGCTCAGATTATTCAAACTTATGCACCCACCACAAGTCATCCTGAAGAAGAAATTGAAGAATTTTATGAGGAAATTTGTCATCTAAATAATAAAGGTAAGCAGCACTTGAAAATAATTATGGGAGATTTCAATGCAAAAATAGGGCAACGGCAACAGAATGAAACTTCAGTAGGTAAATTCGATCACGGCAACAGAAACCAGCGTGGAAATACTCTCGTTGAGTTTGCAGAGGCAGAAGGGTTTTTCATCTTGAACTCCTTCTTCAAGAAAAAGCCACACAGGAAATGGACATGGAGACATCCAAATGGGATGACAAGTGAAATTGATTTTATTATGTGTAACAAAAAATTCGTCATAGAAGACTGCAGTGTGCTAAACAAGTTCAACAGAGGTAGTGACCATAGATTGGTGAGATGTAAGATGCACCTCAACACTAAACTTGAACGTGGCAAGCTCATAAGACAAACAAAATCTATTGACATAACCAACCTTAAAAAACACCATAATACCTTCAAGTTGGAACTGAAAAACAGGTTCTCTGCTTTAGAAGGCCTAACATCGGAAGAAGTGGGCATCTCTGAAGTTAACAGAAAAGTAACCAAAGCTCTTATGGAAACAGCAACAAAATTAGCTGGGTCTAAGAACAAGTTGCATGTAAACAAATTATCAGGAAAAACGAAAATGTTGATGCAAAAAAGAAGAGAGATGAGTACAACTAAAGAAGATGGTACTTCCAAAGTGGAATATATAGAGCTATGCAAGACAGTAAGAAAAAGTATCACTGAAGACGTAAGAAAAATTCAACTGTGAACTAGTGAGGAAAGCAATTGAAAACAACCAAAGCCTAAAGATAGCAAAGGGACATCTCAGTAAGGGAAGAAAACAGATTATGGCACTGAGAAAAGAAGATGGTTCTGCAACAAGAAATAGAGGCGAAATTTTGACAAGAGTGAAAGATTTCTACTCCAAATTATATGAAAGGGATGATACATGCACTCCAGACATCATGAAAGATACCAGTACCAGAGTTCCTCCAGTCCTTCCAGCAGAAGTTGCACATGCAATCAAGAACATGAAGCGGGGAAAAGCTCCAGGAGAAGATGGAATTACTGTAGACATCATACAAGAAGCAAGTGGAGAAATCGAAACAGTACTCGCCCAAATTTTCACTCGATGCCTTAATGAAGGAAAGATTCCTGAGGATTGGAACACCGCTACAATGATCCTGCTACATAAGAAAGGTGACATTGAGGATCTCGGAAACTACAGACCTATCAGCCTCCTATCAGTAATTTATAAAATCTTCACTAAAGTTCTTTCACACCGCTTGAAGGTAACACTGGACATGGCTCAACCGAGAGAACAAGCTGGATTCAGGAGTGGCTACAGCACAATAGATCATATCCACGTACTGAGAGAACTAATTGAAAGAGCGAGGGAATATGAACTTCCATTGTGCATGGCTTTTATCGATTATGAAAAAGCCTTTGATTCGGTGAAACCATCAGCAGTTTCAATGGCTCTGAAAACCTGCGGTATTGAAGATGCATACATTAATATTATTAATAACATCTATAAAAATGCAAGTGCAAAGATTCGGCTGTTTGAAAAATACAACACACGTAAAAATTGGAAAGGGAGTGAGACAAGGTGACACCATATCTCCGAAGCTCTTTAATGCCACATTGGAGGGTGTTTTTCAGTCGCTGAGCTGGGAAAACAAGGGGATAAAGATTAATGGAGATTATCTAACCCACCTTCGTTTTGCTGATGACGTAGTCATTTTTGCAACTACCCCATCAGAGCTGCAGAGTATGATCCAGGAACTTGCTGACAAGAGTAAAGAAGTGGGATTAAAAATGAACTTTCAGAAGACAAAAGTGATGTTCAATGCTTTTACAAGAAATAAAGATTTATCGATTGATGGAGAAAAGCTGGAGATAACAGACACGTACGTTTATCTTGGACAGCAGATATCAAGTGAGGGTCACATTGATGAAGAAATTAATCGGCGTACAAAACTTGCCTGGAGAACTTTTGGAAGAAACAGCATAATTTTCAAGAGCAATATGCCATTATGCCTTAAAAGAAAAGTGTTTGATCAATGCATCCTTCCAGTGCTTACGTATGGTGCAGAGACGTGGACCTTAACTAAAAGAGACATACAAAGGCTGCAGACAACTCAAAGCAGCATGGAGAGGTGCATGCTTGGTGTAACCAGGAGAGATAAGAAGAGGAACTCATTGATCCGAAAAATGACAAGAGTGGAAGACATCATGATCAGAGTTAAATCCCTGAAATGGCAATGGGCTGGACATACTGCCAGAAGGACAGATCATCGATGGACAGCCGAAATTTTAGATTATATTCCAAGGGACAGGAAAAGACCCAGAAAAAGACCACATGGGAGATGGGTGGATGAAATTCGAAAGTATGCAGGGGCGACATGGAGGAGACTGGCACAAGACAGACCGTTGTGGAGGAAACTTGGGGAGACCTTCGTCCAGCAGTGGATTGATAATGGTTGACAATGATGATGATGATGATGATATATATAATTATAAGGCATATTTAATGCAGAAGCCAACTCAGTTTACAGAATGGGAATATCTTTAACAGAACTCAAGTTATGACCAGAAATGTGCTGCGAAGGAAGCACACTTCGTTATGTGTAAATGTCATCGTCGTTGCTACAAGCGGACGGAGCTTGCTTGTACATCCGCGTACAGGCGATATAAATGGCAGGTGATGTGCGTGGGGTTATTCCAGACGTTTACGCAGTGCGCGTAGGTAGTTCGTTTGCATTGATGTGTGTGTAGTCTTTACTCCTGTGGACCAGGGCCCGATTTACTACATGCGAGGCCCAGGGCAAAAAACATTTCCGGGGTCTCCCTCCTTATTCTCTATCGACCAAATAATAGTCACTGTGTGCAGAGTAGCAGAATGTAGACGTACATGCGTACGCTGATAGTTTCCAAATCATTGGCAGGTTTGCAGATAGTTTTTGCATGTAGATTAAAAAAATAAAAATGTTAGGCCTATATACAGCAATTAAAACACTTACTCAACGCTTTACTCAGATTAATATACTTAATTATATTTTAACTGAAGAACTTAATTATTTTTCACATCTTCTGAGTTCTTTTGTTTTTACAGACATTTCTGGCCCCTAGATTTTATCAAGGCCTGTTCTCAATGTATACGAACTGTATTAAAAGTTTTGTTTACACAGAATTTAAATTTTATTGCCAGGTTCCTCTTTCAGTTGCGAATTAAATAAATATAATTTCCTTTTGCATTTTGTAAGTCCAGTATTTTTGAATTAACTTGTTGAAAATCATATTCATAATTTTTGAAGGTTCATTGATAGAACTGTTTTTCTGGATATAAAAACTTTCTTTAATTAATTTCTTGTTTTTATGAGGTTCGTAGTCCAATATTTTAATATCTTGCCATAAAAGTCCATTTTACACACATTGCTGCACATTTAATTGGAATGTACTTGTTCTAATAATTAAAATGTTCTAATAATTATTTGTTTTATTAAATTTCCTTTAAATTATCTTATTATATTGTTATCATGGTTTGCGGGTTGGCAGCGAGTTTTTTGTTTGAATAGCTGTGTACGCAGATACATTTTATTTTTATACAACTCTGGCTGTGCGGGGACAACTGGTTGATCAGTTGTTTGTGGTGTTAATGACCCCATAGATTCTAACTATAACAATATATTTATGACAAAATGGATGGACATCTTAATTTTAGTGAATATCGTGGTCTTGCAATATACTGATTCTTGCGTCTAGAACATGAGAACAATGCATCCAACAAAAAATGTGAACTAAAACTAGAAAAAAAAATCCATGGTGACCTCCACTGGACTTCCTCATAAATAGAGATGTGAAGCTGCATAAAAAATTGAAAAAGTGCTATGAGAACTCCTACTTCCAGCTTCCCGGTTTCTACCAAGATCAAATCAGCGCATCATGATCAATATATCAGAAAACTGTAAAGCATAAAATTTTGTGTTGATGAAGAAGAGTCTGAGTTATAAAAAAACATAATAATAATAATCTGAAAAGCTGAGGGGAACACCTAGTCCGGTTCAATTTTTGGTAAATGTGTTGTACTTCGGCGTCCTAAATTATTTGGTCAGAAAAGTTGTAAAATTAAAAAAAAAAGCCTATTAAAGATGTTTACCGAAAAACTTACCTCCAAGTAGTCCAAGTAGGATGAGTAAACACACGCTGCGGCGACGACCTGAAGCTTTGCTCCGTTGAAAGGAAGGTTTGCTGCGGCGGGGAATTCATGGGCAGAAGAGTACAACAGGAATCAGGTACGCTCTTGTCAGGAAAGAGTAACAGAATATACTGCTACGCTAAAGAATGTAGTTTGTAATTTCTGTCTCACTTTTTAAAGAAACATGCAGAGATTGTCTTCGTTCTTTGGCATGTAATTCCGTGATACGAAATAGTAAGTATGCACATGCCTTTCTTGTTTCTAGAAAAGCGTTAGAGTAGGTGTCGCATTCTCTCTAACGGAAGTTAGATGGCAAGCCTCAAAGTGAAAATTTGATTACTAAATAAAAAAAAAAGCTTCCACGGGGAAATGAGTTCATACATTCAGCATCAAAGAATCCCATGTGAAAAAAACAAGAAACTGTCCGATTGCTATGTCAAGAACTGACACCGAAATTAACTATTTTCTGTAGCGTAGCACTACACTCTTTCCTGACAACAGCGTACCCGGTTCCTGTTGTACTATTCCGCCCGTGAATATCCTGGCTGCAGCGATCCTTCCTTTCAACGGAGCACAGCTTCATGTCAACGCCGCAGCGTTGCTTAAGGCCTCCCGCAGCGTCTGCTGACTCGTCATACTTGGAGTTCAAGTTTTTCGGTAAACATCTTTAATATTCATTCTAACGATGGAATTTTTTCACCATTTCCCCTTAAATTGCATATTTTAGAATCTGTACGTCACACTTTTTAGAAATTTTACAACTTTTCCGACCAAATAATTTAGGACGCTAAACTACACATTTACCCAATTTTTACCAAAATCTAATGAGCACATAATGACATGGATGCATAAATTGCCCAGTGTCAAACAAAACTGACAATACGATGACAAAGTGCTGTGTTTGGGCACCAGATCTTTTTATTTGTAATAACTCAGTTACTATTCTTTATTTTTAGGAATGAATAAAAAGAATTGAAAATTTACCTCCTATATCAGGACGAAACAGTTTGGTTGAATATTTTTCTCTACATTTCCTAAATGCAAAGTCATGTATTAGAGAATCATAATTTAAAGACTGTGTCACATCACTCTCCAAAGACAGCAGAGCTAATGATGCCAGTTTCGTTTGTCGCATGGTTGATCGTAAGGGATTGTTAAGTTTTTTCAGCAAAGAAAATGATCTCTCACTTGTACAATTTGAAATCGGTAATGTCATGAACATTCTAAGTGCAGTCTCAGTGTTCGGAAATTTGGCTTCTAAATTGTTTACCTTCAAAGTTTGCAGCATCTGGGGAATGGTTGCATGCTCCCCCATCATTGAGGAGAATTGAAAAAACTCATCTGCAAAATGGTCGTCAAGGTCATTGTTATAGTATTCCTGCAATGCTTTTGCCCCTTCAAAAATTTCAGATCTTGATTTTTTTGTAAAAAATTCAAATTTTCTCATTATATTTTCATAAGCACTTTTTCTGCTTGAACGCTGAGTGACTAAAGCATCACAAAGCACATAATGAACCTGAGTTCTAAATACATCCCTTGCACTGAGTTCTATATGTTCACTGTTACATTCATCTAGATGTTTATTCTTGGGCACTTTCTTTCTTCGGGAATCACGTCCATGGTATTGACACTAAGGTTTTAGCTTCCTCTTCATAGATTTCAAAATTTTCCCTCACGAACTGAATGAATTCAATTAATGACTGGAAAATTTTAGGTACTTCAGAAATATTTCCTTTTGGATTCTGGCAAGTTTGATTTGCACAGTTTAATCTCTGAAGTATTATGTCCCAAACTACTGTGCTGATCGATATTTCCATTGTTCGCATTTTCTTCAGAGCAGTGATTTTGCTTTGTCTATGGAGAATCATCTACATTTTCTGACAGAAATACTAAAACTTTTTCTGTTTCACGATAATTTTCCCTCACTGATCGTGTAGATGCAGCATCTGCACACCATCTGGTAACTGACCGACTCTTCAGTGAGAGTGATTAATTTCCATGTGCTTCCTGGACTTTCTCCTGAAGCATCTTCCAACGGTGAGTTGATGCAGAAAAAAAGTATAGAGTTTTTTCAAAAATGTGAAAAAAAGAAAGAACTTTAACACAACTATCTATGCTATTCCCACCAACTGAATTTAAAGTGTGAGCAGAACATGGCACATATTCCGCTAGTGGATTGATTTCCCTAATGCGTGTTTGAACACCAGAATACTTCCCAGACATATTGCTGGCATTGTCGTAGCTTTGGCCTCTGATATTCATAATGTCCAGACCAGCCTCCTGTAGAAAAGATATGATGGTATTTGTAATGTTTTCTGCAGTATGTCCATGGAATGGAATAAATTTCAAAAACCGTTCTTTTGCTTCACAATCTTTGTTGACATACCTTATGATAAAAGCCAGTTAATCTATGTGTGTAATGTCTGGAGTAGAGTGAACTATGACATAAAAATATTTTGACATTTTTATTTCATCAGTGATGAAATTAAAAACACGTACAGTCGTTAATTCAACAAATTCATCCACACATGTTGAAGATAAGTAACTAGTGTTACCAATTCCTGGATTCCCACATTTTTCCAAGTGTTGAGCTAAGAATGGATCAAATTCTGCAATTATTTCTAAGCAGCCCAGGAAATTTCCATTCTGAACTGATCGTATTGTTTCATCATCACCATACATTGGCAACCCACGAACTGAGAGATACTTAACTGTTGCAACAACTCTATGCAGCCGCCCCGGTGGCGCAGTGGTCTAAGCGATGGCCTCTGATCATTCGTCCGAACGGGGTCCGGATTCGAATCCCGGTGAGGCATGGATGTTGTGTTTGTCTTACGGCACTGGCTCTCTCCCTTCCCTGGAACCAGTGGACCCTAAATTAGGGACGGGCGACTGCTTATAGCCCATTGAGTTGCTCACGGTGGTCGTTAAACCTCCAATCAAAAAAAAAAACTCTATGTAAAACATCTTGCCAGTACTTGGATTCATTCCGATACTGCATAACTATCTGACAATCAATGCGTGCAGAAGCATTCATGCGTGATGAATAGTTACATACTGCTTGCCTGTGTATGTGTGACTTTTCATGCTTTGCAAGACGTTCACTTGCATACTTCCAGTCAGAAAAACCTGTGGATCCTAATAATGTATTGCTCCTAGCATACAATTTGCTATCCAGCAGAATAGTAAACAAGTTGATGGGTTTAAAAGAAGCCAGTCGCGTTTTACCTTCTCATTATTTTTTTTTATTCTGAAAAAATTATCTTCTGTTAGGAAATGTTTTTTACCACAGATGTCCTTCCCTGTGAATGCCAGCAACTTCAAATCTCGGACTGGTGGATTGCTCAAAAAGCATTCGCGCATTTCTTCTGTAATTTCTCCCCACAAGGCAGGATCCACTGCATTCACTGTGGAACCTGTGCTCTCTTCATTAGATGAATTCAAAAGATTTCCCAAATTAGGAGCATCTGTGATGTTAGATGATTCTGAAGTCAGATTACTGGTTTCCAAAGACAAATTACACTCAAGAGACTCACCAGTAGTAAAATTGGAGGAATGTGTAGAACTTTTGGGACCAAGTGAAATATCCAATTTTTTAATGGCAAAACGTTCCATGCTACCATGCTATAGGCCATCATCCTTCAGTTTCAATTGTTTGGCTTTCCGTTTAGCACTGCTGGATAAATATGTTCGTTTTGACATAATTTAACTGTTAAATAATTCAACTTAAATATATTGTTACAACTAACTAAATTTGATTATAATAAAATTAACATATATTCAACATTCCACCAGACTACAAGAAACGCAATGCAAAACACAACCAAGCCAAGCAAGCAGGTTATATTACTGGAGACACCACTGATATCCACGCAACATTGGCCTCCATAAGTCACCGTCTGTGCTGCAAATGACGTCATGAGCAGGCACGACGCAGCCGCAGAAGAGAAGCTGCTTGGAAACCAATGGAACAAAAGCTTCTAAGCGTATAAACAGATAAAATGAGTAATTCAATAATCTTTATCAATGATACACAAGCTTACTGTTTCATCAACGGTATAATTTAGTTCATTTTTGCCTGCTTGTGCCGTCACACCACAGATTTTTTTTTGATTGGAGGTTTAACGACCACCGTGAGCAACTCAATGGGCTATAAGCAGTCGCCCGTCCCTAATTTAGGGTCACTGGTTCCAGGGAAGGGAGAGAGCCAGTGCCGTAAGACAAACACAACATCCATGCCTCACCGGGATTCGAACCCGGACCCCGTTCGGACGAATGATCAGAGGCCATCGCTTAGACCACTGCGCCACCGGGGCGGCACACACCACAGATTAGCTGTGACTTATGGCGGCAGAGCCAGTGGTGTCTCCAGTAATATAACCTCCTTGAAGCCAAGCCATGGAGGTAGGAAATATAGGAGACGCTGTAACCGCAGATTTCTGAAGCCGCCCTGTTAACTGCTATGATATCCCTCCGCGTGCTTGCTTACTCTCTTGGTCGTGTCTTCCATAGGAAAGCATTGAAAATTTGCGATTTTTAGAAGCTCATATTTTTCATTAAACTGGTTTGTCAGCGTAAATTTTTTTCTGTGTTTGACAAGATACTTTAGCTTGTTCATATTTAGTTTCCATGGGATCCTGCGTGGTATTCAGCTGTGGAAATAAATTTTAAAAGAAAATACCAGGTATGTCATTCCACCGGTTAGTATCACTTTATTTTCCATTTACTAGGTTTAATTAAGTTCTTTTGGATTCAATCGTAGATGGCAATTTACTGTGAATGACAACTGTATATTTTGCTGTGATTTGCTTGCTTTTAGCATATTATGTAATGTTCTAAATTTGTAGCAAAATTAAAGAAGTCGCTAGGTTTACGTAGGTTATACAGATCTGTTTACGAAAGTTGTAGCAAATTTTTCTGGAATAGTGCAGGTAATGTAATCGGAGGGCTATTCATAATTGAACCACGTTTAAAAGGATGTTCAATATAACTACATTATTAAGATAATCGTCTTTGAATTATTAATAACCCACCTATAATTATGACAGTGTTCATATCCAAAAACTTTGCACTATATAAACAACAATGATAGTGGTTAGGAATTAGCTACATTTACCAAAAGTTCATCTATTTCTTTTTTCCTGTTTTAGGGCTTGACCAGTATACCAAATTGCAGATTTGACCATTGCTAGTAAATACTCATTTTAAACTAATAGACAAGGCGTTTTTAATAGTGTGCTACAAGATCAGTTAATAGAACTGGAACTCCTTTATTTAAAACTGAACTTCACAGTACAAATGCAGATTCTCTGGATTAGCAGAGGACATTAAAACAGTAACTTTTGCATGTGAGACTGCACTAACCATATCTTGGAATTATATGACAATGCAAAACATCACTGTTAATATCTCCTGATTCACAACAAAACCACTTTGTATGTGAAACATAAAATGATGGTGATACTAAACACAGTAGATGAAAAAAGTGAAACACAAAGGGTGCACAGATATTTAAAAAATAAAAAAAAATCAACAGAAGTAAGAGACAAATGAACAAGGAAACATTTGAAAGTGACCGAACATGAGTACCTTACAGTGAAGATCTGCGCTTCTGGCTCTTCTCAAGCTATGACCTTGTAAACATATGTATGCACATTATGATTTTTGAAGAAATATTCTCCTAATACATGGAAATACATTATAATTATTAACACAGCAATCATACATCTCTAAATTGCCTGTATTTCCTGTTCATTCCAAAAATAGATTAGATTCTCTTCGGCCACCCCATTTCTAGTCACTGCACATTTTAGGTATTCTAAAACTTCATCTTCTCTTATTCATTTTACAGAGCAGTAAACATTTTAGGATCATCAGTTACTTTGATATTCCATAAATAAGCTATCAGTCATATATTTGATTTACTTCTGGTACCAAATATTTTCTTTACCTGATTAAATTGCTATTCTGTAATGCATGTATATGTTCTGAGATTAAACATTGTTTTCATGCATTTTAACTCTTTCATGAATAATCTGCTTTTTCTATCTAATATTAATTATAGCATTAATGCTCTACAGCATATATGCTCTAATTAAACTTTCCCCTTTTGGTTCTCTGTTGATATTTAAAGTCCATCTTGTTACACTTTCTTCTTTTACATCATATCTTACTTTTTTTTTTGGTAAAATCAGTGAGATGTAGCTAAAAGGTCTTTCCTTGCACAGTGGGTGTGGCATGTGTGTTTTGTCTATCGAGCTTAAGATCTGTCTCTGTTTTATCAGCATATTGTAATTTCTTCAAAGCCGAGGTATTTGTGGTAGCTGAAACATTCAAATATTTATTGTGGTTTATTTGCTCACAGTTCATGTTTTGATTAGCTCAGTGTAATTAGCCTGTACTGTTTCGCACATCAATGTAAATCTCTTGTACCCAATATTTTGATAGTTGTTACAGATTTCCTATATTGTATATATATATTTTATATTCTTTGGTATTCTTGTTGTGTATGCATGCATCCCCCACCCTTCATTTTTTGTTTTCCTATTAGGACTGAAGGACTAAGCCTTTTAAGAGAAAAGACACTCATACCTGCCGTGGCACCCATTGTATGTGAAGTAAAGCATTTTGCTGCTGCTAGTGAAGGTTACTGAAGATGAGATTTAACTATTTGAGATAAGTGTTTTGTATTGGATGTACATATAAATTTCCATACAAACATTTGCCTTTAATGGTTTGAATTGCAGCAGTAAGCTAAGTTCCAGCTACAAATACTGTTGGGTAAGCTTTTATTTTTTTGCATATATAAAAAGGACTTCAAGAAGTTTAATGTGTGCGTGGGCATCAGCTCATAATAATATTTCTTCATGTTCTAACTAGCTCATTCTCTTTTATTCTTTTATCTTGTGTAACTAGAGGCATATCGAATACTCATTAGGAAATGATAGTACTGATATATTTTCTACAGCTTACAATGTACATAATGAGTGTGAAATGCAGCTCACAGCTAGGCTTTCTGTTGACGGAAATGGGAGGAAATCTTGAATTCAGCTGAAGTAAAAATATAACAGCATAAAATTATAAAGATATTAACTGCAATATATGAAAATGTATAGTTATGATAAACAAATAAATTAATTGAGTGAAACCTTTATTACTTAACTAATCAGATGAAATAGGCGGTCTTAAGAAGCTCTAGCTTAAAAGGTCAGCATAATTTTTGGAAATCAGATTTTGGTACTGGAGATGTTACATGGACAACAATAAACTAAAGATGATTTAGCATCTGATGGCAGAAAAATTGCACTTCTATATTTCCCATGCACTTCTGATTATTTATCCGTTAATTTTTGTGGCCAGAAAATGTAGGTTAAATGCAGTGGCGTAGGAACGCTTTTGATTTAGGGGGTATAAGCTCATGAACCTTACATCACAAGGATTAAGCCATCTATGGATGACCCCTCCGAATTTTTTTTGGGGGGTAGTATATCAGAGTTTTATAAAATACGTATACTAATCAGGAATTCATCCGAATGAACATTGTTATCATCATCATATTATTAATTATTATTATTTATTGTTACCATTATTATTTTTATTGCTGACAAAAAGTTCACATTATTAATTTCTTATCAGAAAATGAATGGAGAAGTTTTTGGTGTTCTCTCTTGTTAATTTTTGTATTTTTTTTTTCATTAAAATATTGAGCAGGGACAAGTCAACATTAGGATGAATTTCTGTCAGCAGGGTTTGAAAAAAAGGAATTTCTCAGGAAATGTTATATAACTCTTTACAAGAACGAATTACATTTCTTATCATTTTTGTTTACGTTAATAAAGTAAAACCGCAGTAAGATAAAAACTGCTCTACCCGCAAAGATAGTACCATTGAAGCATTATGAAGTCTATATTAGAAACTTTGAACGATACATAGGCTGACAACTGATGTAAAAAGCACATTGGTCTGGTGCAAAGCTAAATGATGGTGGAGATATCGAGGAATTGGAGTTCTATGAGTGGTATGTGAAATCCGTAATGCACTTTTTGTATTGCTACAGATCTTAAGACAGAAAACAATTTTAGTGCCGGGGCTGCGGGCGCTGAAATGTCCACTTGTGCATTGAATTTTTTTTAAAAAGTGCATAAAAGACGACCTGATCAAGATGCATGGAATTTTAAGAGAAAAGAAACATTGATCACAAGTATGTTATCAAGCCCTAGCCCTACCATATGCTGTTTGAGTTATTAACAAAAACCTCGCACTGGTCGTTTCCCTGCAGAACTAATTTGCTGGAGTTTCCCAGATGGTTGGCCAGTTATTGGTGGGTGAAAAGCCTCCCACTACAAGCTTCAGATATTAAAAAAAACAGATGACCCGTGATATTTCTTTGAAAAAAAAAGAAGATTAAAAAAAAAAAAAGTACCATCAAAATTTTACAGTTCAATCTTTATGAATGATTGGTTTGTATTTGCTCATATCTGGGGGGTACCCCCGTTCCTGCGCCACTGGTTCAATGTGCATTAGCATATGGGGCTGCTGTTAGCAATGCTCTCTGTCATTAGAGCTAAAATTAATCACCTTGTTGTGTTGACTAACCACACCTTATGTGATCAGATTTTCCTATTCTTGAACATATGTTGTGCTAGCAACAAACTGCAGGATTTATTCTCAATGAATTCTTTATTAATAAATATAACCTTGCTCATAAATGGTATACGTATATTTCAAAAACCAAATTAAAAATCCTTATTATATACACAGGTCTGTTTCATTTACTACTTAAAAGCTATTAACTTATTACATTATGAATGTGCCTCTGTTAATAGTGTATTAGAAGTATAATATTTTGAATGCAGTTGGATTTCTTTTAAAAGAGATCCTACAGTAGGAATTATTTCTGCTGCTTATTTAAATCTGTTTTTATCAAGACATTTTATCAAGTCAGATTTCCTTTACTACCAGCAGGACTTGTAAATCATATTTCCACAAACTAATAAATTGTATATTTTCTGCTATATTTTGAAACTGCACCCTTTAAAAAGATACCCCCCCCCCGAAAAAAAAATTCTTTCCTATTAAGGCCTGTAGTTCTGAAATTATTTGCAATTATTTGCATTCATACCTTTGAAGCTCACCACAGTTCTAACCAAACCAGTTGGAATTTCCTACCTTCATTAAAAGAAACTAAAATCAGTCAAGTGCTTAAAGCAATTATAACAAATAAAATGAAGACACAGTAACGTCATATGTTGAGTCTGATTTTTTTAATTTCTTTGAACAAGCTCGCAGATTCCCCATTTTTTCTATAAAGGCTTGGAAACAAAATCTAGATATTTCATGAATTTTTGTTTTTTTAAATAATAATGTTCAATGAGAATATTATCCCCCCTCCCTTTGCTTATTTGCTTACGAACAATCATAATTTTTCTTCAAGTAAAACATACGTGGAACGTCGTTGTTTATTTTAATTTTCCTCCTGACAACATGGCAGAAGTGTTCCGTCCCTTCAAAGTACAATTTTTTGAAAAATTCACTCATAATACAAATTCTCTGAAGCTCGATCGTTACAATTTCTATAGTAAACAATATTTTACGATAATCCGCTAAGACAGAGAAAGATTTTAAACGTTTTATAAAATTATGTTTAGTATAAACACTTTTTAAATCGTCAGTTCATATACGTCTCAGTCGTTACGAAGGCGCTTTTTTAGATCTAATTTCCTCCACGAAAATCTAAGTTTCTGTACTGAAATTCCTTTCATGTAAACCTAAGAGTTTCTTAAACCTATTCCACTGCGTTTCCATTTCGCTTATAATTTAAGACAATGTAAAATCTTAAGAAAACGAACAGGGTCTCGCTAATGCCTTCCTACGGAAAATCGTCTGCTTTGCATCTTGAGAGTAACCACGCCAAAGCTGGCGGTACTACTTTCACCGCGGAAGCGTACAAACCCGGCTTCACTTTGCTAACATGGGAAGAGTTACCTCCATGAGCCAAGCCATCGCGTTCGCGGTTACAGTTATAACAACGACAAGCCGTGTGCAGGAAGTTGAAGGATCAGTTGAGTTTAGGTGCGTTCGGAGAAGCAAGAAAAAGTCACGTGAATCAATGGAAACGATCCTCCTTCTCAATGGCCACCTGAAGCTTATTAAACCACTGAACCTCATTAATGGCCACGTGTTTACGTGAAACTCGAAATTCAAGCTCACTGCATGTAAGTACCACATTTATAAACACATGACTCATGAGCATGCAAAAGTAAAAAAATAAATTTTAAATATACACACACAAAATTCCTATTAACTAAGTACACATTTAATTCAAATTTGGAGGCCCCCCAAAATCGGGGGGGGGGGCCTGGGCACGTGCCCCGTGTGCCCTCCCGTAAATCAGGGCCTGCTCTGAACTGCAGTGCAAATCTGAAGTTCAGAGTGCATTTCGTTTATTCTGTGCAGACTGTGTTCCAGTTTAGGGAAGATTACATGTATTTCACCACGAAAAGCTTCGAGAATGGTGACTTTAAGTGAATTTGGCAAAAGCAATGCAGAAATTGCCCGGAAAACAGGGGTGCACAAAAATTACGGTTGGACGGCAGCTGGTCAAAATCCGTGACATGGGTGGAATCAATAATGGCAGGCTGGGTAAATGTGGCCGAAAAATGAAAACAACTCCTAGAAGTAACAACGCGTTGAAACAGTTATGTCTGCGAAACAGGTTCGTCTCAACAGTTCTTGCCAAAGAATTGCGGGAGAGCTGTTGTACTGTTGTTTGTCCTCGAACAGGGAGGTACAGGTTACGTTCTATGGGTCTGATGTCTCATAGGGCGGTAAAGAAACCATTTCTAACCAATGTACAATGCAAGAAATGTTTAGAATGGGCAAAGGAACATAAGGAATGGGACACTGACAGGTGGCGTCAAGCGTTATTTAGTGATGAGACAAAATTGAATATCGAAGGTAACGACGAGGGGTGCCGAGTGCTTCGACGAAATAACGAGGCATTGCATCCCTCTTGCACACTTAAGACAAGAAGGTATCCATGAAGTGTTACGTTGGGGACGTTTTGCTGCTGCTAGGGAGAGGAGAGCCCTCCCCATAGCACGCACTTAGTGTGGGGAGGTCCCTCCCCATAAGGTGACGCTTGGTCCTTCGTGCTTATATTTGTATGTATTTTTAAATACATATTTTACTAATCATATTATTTATTTCATAAAACTTTCAGTACTTCTTTCCGTTTATTTGTGTATTTATTTTTATAGCACAGGCTTTAGGCATATGTAGTAACAGTACATTTCTCGTAAGCGGAAATGCACAAATATGAGAGTAGACTATATAAATAGAGAATAAGTTAACATCGACCAACCTTACCTATTTTGCAGAGTGAGCGTCCGTTTCATCAGTTCCAGGTTTACGGATCTTTCTCGGAAAATTTTCAAAATACCAGCAGACCCAGGGAGCCGCCCCGGTGGCGAGTTGGTCTAAGGCGCTGGCCTCTGATCATTCGTCCGTAAGGGGTCCGGGTTCGAATCCCGGTGAGGCATGGATGTTGTGTTTGTCTTACGGCACTGGCTCTCTCCCTTCCCTAGAACCAGTGACCCTAAATTAGGGACGGGCGACTGCTTATAGCCCATTGAGTTGCTCACGGTGGTCGTTAAACCTCCAATAAAAAAAAAAAAAAAAAAAAAAAAGACCCAGGGACGCACTTAGTGTGTGGAGGGCCCTCCCCATAAAGTGACGCTTGGTCCTTCGTGCTTAGTTGTTTGTCATTTACTACTTATTTTTAAATATATTTGTATATATTTTTAAATACATATTTTACGAATAATTGGTAACTCATTTTAAAATAGCGGATATTTTTTGTTCATCGCTCCCGAATGCTTTCGGTGACGTTTTCTCGAAGTTATTTTATTTGATCAACAAATATTGAAGACTCGTGCGACACAAATCACTGAAACGATGAAAGTGTTCCGTATTTAGCACGATTTAATGATAAAAGATGAGAAATATATACAATTAAAACCATGAGCACTTTCGAGGCAGCGGCTGCTTCATCTTCAGATGTGAAGATGAGGCAGCCTGAGCCTCAAAAGTGCTCATGGTTTTAATTGTATATATTTCTCATCTTTTATCATTAAATCGAGCTAAAGACTGAAAACTTTCATCGTTTCAGTTATTTTATTTGTATCTTCAATATTTTGGGCAACACCATAAAGAAATTACTGTTACGCCACTGAGCAGGTCTTTCTTTTTCTAACAAAAATTTGTACCCAACCTGAACAGCTAGACTAAATACAAATACCAGAAAATGTTGGGCGCAACTGAAAATATGTTATCACTGTCAACTGATATCTAGAAGAGAGTGCATTACAAAGCCATTTTGTTGCTTTGCAGCATTTGTCTCCTAAATTGAAAGCGCCGGACTCAATTGGAGGCTAAAGGCTAGGCTTAAAGAGGTGCGGCGATTAGGAAATCCCCCCCCGTTCCATACTCTGAAATACTAAACTTGTAAAGCACGCCGAAATCCTTTCATCATCCGACTGTCAGTAAATATCATAAATTAATTAAAAAGGGTTGTGAAAACACACGTTTATATCCTCACTCCAGTGTAAGTCGCTCTCGCAACTGAGCTACGCGGACAGAATGTCTCGCTGCAGATTTGTCGTCCTGACACGTGTTTTCACCTCTGTAGTACGTCACAGGGTGTCTGAATTTTTTGGATGTTTACTGCAGCTAACAAACGCAAGATCTTCTAAGCTATAGTTATACAGTATATGAATGCCTAATTGTACCTGGGATCGCACCAACCATTCAGCATTGCAATTACACATCTCTTGAATTAAATGGGTAAGTCTGTTTTTGAAATGGCAGGAACCAGTTCTTACTCTGGCGCTTTGAAATTCACATCAGGCCCAGTGCCTAAACAAATATCTTGAGTTTTCTGTACCACGCACAGGCATTATGCATGAAGAAGACGGGTGAAAGCACAGACGTCAAGGAAACGCCGATATATTGTTTCTAACCTCGGCAAAAGCACCATCCAGAACGCCACAGAGTGTGAGAGTCAAGCGATTTTGTTACTCTTATAGTTCGACAATAGTTCTCGCAACAAAAGCACGCACATTCGTCTGAGATCGTTTATCTTTTATGTGAGAAATCACCAAGAATGACCTGTTCTTTGTGCACAACAAGTAGTATATACTCACCGCTTAATTTGAGTTCGAGTTCTTTTGTTCAGTTATTTATTTCTCAGATGTATTTAATGGGTTTTCTGATCTCGAGTAAGACACATTCGGGCTTGGAATAAAAAAATAAAAGAACGCACAGAAGGAAGGAGAGAGACCCCTTCTCCACCGTGGTTATTGCTTTAAAGGATTCTTTAACGATCTTCTTTAAGGAGAAAAACAGAGCGTTGAATTAAGTTTTCAGTATATTTGTGCGTAATCAATTTTCAAAATTGTACTTGAAGAGTTTTCTAGGAAACTGAGAAGCATGGTGATGGTATCCAGAAAATCGTAAAAAAAAATCTACCACATGGCTTTAGAACGTTTCCTGGGTGGACCCCCTCACTGAGGGGGACCACGGAATTCGAGAGGGGGTCCGAACCCCCGGATCCCCCACCCTCCGCCGCCCGTGGACAGATGGATTGTTGTTGGACAATCCGTCTGTCCATGAAATTTTCCATACATCCCTGCCCTAGATTTTTCCATCAAGAACAACCTTAGAAAGTTCGGCTTTGATGTCGGTGTAAAGCCTCTGAGGTCTTTGTCAGTTATCCTAAGACAGAACAGAGATCCAACCGTGCTACTCTCAGACGCAGGAGTCTACTCAATCTCTCTGCTCTATCAAGATCGCTCTATTAAACATTTCATTGGCATGACAAAAAGATCATTCAGATTGAGAATTAACGAGCTTGAGCGTGACATTAAGAACCAAAAGCTTAGCTTACAACAGCTCTAACAAAGGAAGTTGCGAACCATGGCGCCATTCCTCAATGGGACGACCTCAAGAAATTAGTCCCATATATAGACCCAAGAACCATCGCCTTCAGGGAATCCATGGAAATACTAACACTCGAAAGCGCTTGCAATTCTGATCTTTCCACGGATCTACCAGCTGTCTGGCGTGCCCTCCTAGATATACATCCACGAACGTGATCACCTCACTTGTCGTCTATTGTTTGACATCACGTGCTCATAACGTACTAATTATGTGTTTTTCCTGCTTGTTTTAGTTTAAATTTTCTCAGTATGATTCTGTACTCAACCTTGTAAACATTAGCCTGATGAAACCGCCCATGTTCGGCGGTGAAAGCTAGCGTTCTAGTTTTTTTAGTTTGTACTCTTATGCCAATTAAACGGGAATCGGCACGTTTGTGTTGTAAATAAATTTTGTGTTGATTACTGCATTAGTAACTAGAATTGAAAAGTAAGTCATTGTTAAAAATTGTTTGTCACAATTTTTTTTATGTTTATAAAATAAAGTGGTATTTTAATTATTGCATTTTTGTCCGACTGGGGGCCCGGGGCAATTGCCCCCACCTATAAATCCGCCTCTGTGTTCAACCCATTTGTTGCCGCACTTACAGAACAACAGCGCCCATATGCTTTCCTTCAGCAGGGTACTGCGCGGAACAGTATACGTGTTGTGCATGAAGTGTTTGGGGAGGACAAAACTGTATCGAAAGGACTATGGCCACCCAGATCACCCGATCTCTCCTCCTGTGACTTTTATTCGGGGGGGGGGGGCATTGAAAGGGAAAGAGTACGCAATTAATCCGCACACACTTGATGAATTAAATGTGAACGTTACGGATGCCATAGCCCACATTACTGTCAATGAGTTGTAACGCGTTACGAACAACATGTTCCGTCGTATGCAGCTGTGTCCTGATGTCGGAGGACAGCAATTATAAACGCAGGTAAATTACTCCTGTTTTCTGTCATTTTAAATATTCTTTACTATGTACAGTAACATTGCCTGACTGTTGTCGTATATTATACTCGGGCCTCTTTTATATGGCACACCCTGTATATATTCTGTATGCTCTGAGGCAGTAGAGTAACTGCCACTCCCGCAGTTGCGGGGGACGCAGTAACGAAGGGACGTACTGCAGCTGCCAGTTACAGATATATAAAAAAATTGGAATACGCACAATAATTAACCCAAATATTCATATTTTGCTTTAAGGTGCATTTAGCTTTGCCTAAATAAATCCCTGGTTTCACTTTTAAATCACTAAATGTCCTACAGATTGAAAGTGTTTGGCTTTTTGACTTCGGGTTGTAACGCGATTGCTCTGAAATCGGTTATAAATAATACGATCGCTCTCCAATAGTCCTCTCTCTGCGCAGCTAAGGAAAAGCGCGTGGCCATCTGCCATGAAAATTTTTAACATCAGTAAAAGTGTCATTAGGATGTAAACATAGCCACACATCCACAACAGAGTCCTCTGATGCGAAATCAACAAATTTTAATTTTTTAGATTGTATCAGGCTTGTGTTACTCAGAATTTAATCTTGAAAAATATATAGAAAGAGAAGACAGAATCCCAAATTTAGATGGTGTTTCACTGTTTTGTCATGAAGTTGGTTGTATTTGTCCAAAACTCAGGATTATATACAGGATTGGCATTATTTTTAAAAAGTTGTGTTAATAAATAAAATTACAATTTTTCATGTTTATTTTTTTAAATGCTATTTTTTTATAAACTCAGAAACTGATGTCTTTGACGTATAATTGAAGCTAGCTATATTATTTGCACTGCTTGAAGAGGTAGAACTACTTGATCTCCATAATCAACTTTGAGCTTGTATTTCTAAGTTTACTTGGCTTTTGGGATTTACAAACTTAAAAAAAAATAGTAAAATATCCCTTTTCAGCCCATAGGAACTTAAAGTAAGCAAGGTGTTAAATATCTTAAAATTGCTTAAATAAAGGGATAGCATATAGGTTTATCCCGGAAAGTAATGTTTATTTTGTTTCTCTGACTGTTAATGTTTTTAAAAACAACATTTCTTTCATGCTGCATCAGTCAGTTCTAATTTTAAGCTTCTAAAACAATGATAAAAAAATAAAAATATTCTTTAGTGGCTCACACTCTTTTCAGCACATAATTATTGAACAGTATAAAAAAATAAAGGAAGGAATTAGACATTTTTTAATGCATAATATATATTTCAAGTTCCCAACTGTTCACAGGGTTTAACACTAGTATGAATGAACAGTTGCTTCCATAGATCATTTTTTCGTGAAAACCTCATTTGGTACGGCCGTAGCCAATGGACGGCCCAGCCAAGCAACGCCCGACTTGCATTTCCTTTTGCCCATCCAGCGCATGTACGTGTACGGACAAAAAAATGTAACTTTCTTTCCCTTGCCTGACCTCAAATATCAGCTGCTCCTTTCAAATTATCTGTCTGAATATACAGGCCGGCTTTTGGTATATTGGGCACATATGGGTCTTCTACCCAGTGTGATTCAGCAAATGAATTGTTAGGCTACTTTAAAGAGGTTTTTTTCTTTCGTTGTTGTTGCATGTTAAAGTTCACGGGCCCTTTTCCAGTAGCGCAGTATGTATCGGCAAATGCATTGGTAAATTAATAAATTATTTTTCTGCTAACAAGATTGTCTACCATTTCATGCTCATGTCATACCTTAATTAAAAAAGATCATTCAAGCATGAAATTAGTCTTTTTAATTAAGCATAATATATACTGTTCTGCATATATTTAGCATGGATGTACTATTTCTTCAGTTAATGAAGGGTTGCAAGGATTAGACTTATATTGTAAAAGTTACATATTATATTGAAATTGGTCTTTTTAACAAAGCATATGTACCATACTTCACATATTTAACACGGATGTACTATTTCTTCAGTTTATGAAGGGTTGCTAGCTATATTTATATTGTAAAAGTTGTATATTATATTGTAATTTGTCTTTTTAACTGAGAATAATATGTACTATGCTGGATGTACTATTCTTCAGTTTATGAAGTGTTGCAAGAGTTCAGATTTATATTGTAAAAGTTGTATATCATATTGAAATTGGTCTTTTTAACAAAGTATATGTACCATACTTCACATATTTAACACGGATGTATTATTTCTTCAGTTTATGAAGGGTTGCTAGCTATATTTATATTGTAAAAGTTGTATATTATATTGTAATTTGTCTTTTTAACTGAGAATAATATGTACTATGCTGGATGTACTATTCTTCAGTTTATGAAGTGTTGCAAGAGTTCAGATTTATATTGTAAAAGTTGTATATCATATTGAAATTGGTCTTTTTAACAAAGTATATGTACCGTACTACACATATTTAGCACGGGTGTACTATTTCTTCAGTTTATGAAGGGTTGCTAGTCATATTTATATTGTAAAAGTTATATATTATATTTTGAAAGTTGTATATTATATTTTAATTGGTGTTTTGAACTAAGCATAATATTTACTATACTGAACATAGTTAGCATGGATGGTTGGTTGGTTGATTAGTTTTTATGGCGCAAGGGCCATGCCCGGCCAAAGAGCGCCAATCACAAGACAAGACAAGACACAGGACAGACAAACAGTATTAAAAATAAGGTAGAACACTTAAAATCTGGCTGATTAAGTAAAAGTGAAAAATGAGAGTAATGGAAATGCTAAAAGGCAATGAAACAAACAGCATTAAAAACATGATACAATGTTTAAAATTCGGCTGATTCATTAAAACTGAAAAATGAGGATGATGGAAGAGCTAAAATCTAAATGCGTTTAAAAAAGTCAATTTCTTTTAAAAAGGAAAACACAGCGGCAGTATCGCAGTGGTCATCCAGGACCCGCTGCAGAGTAGCCGCGTCCTCGGTCAACAAATGAGAATGAAAATAGTGAAAACGTACACCACGGAAACGAACACAGCTACACAAAAGATGAATGACGGTGAGTCGGCAATTGCACGTCTCACACATCGGTGCAGTGTCGCCACACAGCAAAAAGTGGTGAGTGAAACGACAATGCCCAATGCGGAGACGCGCAAGCACCACTTCCTCCCTGCGGTTCCGACGAGATGAGGAGTTCCAGATTTCGAGATACGATGCAGTTTATTTTCCACCTGTTGGTCCCACAGACCCTGCGACGTTCGCTTGATATGATCACGAACAAGAAATCGAAAATCGCGATGAAAGAGTGGCAAGGGTGTGACGACCAAAGAGGAAGCAGGTCTAGTGGCCGCATCAGCGCACTCCTTACCCGAGATTCCAACATGCCCAGGAATCCAGAAGAATTGAATCTGGACACCGACCTCGAGCAAGGAACGAAGAGCCGCCCCGGTGGCGCAGTGGTCTAAGGCGCTGGCCGCTGATCATTCGTCCGTAAGGGGTCCGGGTTTGAATCCCGGTTAGGGCATGGGTGTTGTGTTTGTCTTACGGCACTGGCTCTCTCCCTCCTTCCCTAGAACCAGTGACCCTAAATTAGGGACGGGCGACTACTTATAGCCCGTTGAGTTGCTCACGGTGGTCGTTAAACCTAAAAAAAAAAAAAAAAAAAAAAAAAAGGAACGAAGAAGCCTTTGTACGTTCAAAAGAATAGGATGATTACAATAGTCCAGCAATGACAAAGACTGCAGGACACTTAAGGAATCCGTATAGACCATAGCACTATGATGAGAACTCGACTGAACATGAAGAAGTGCAAGATACACAGCATGCATCTCCGCCGAAAACACCGTGGCCTCAGCTGGAATCCGCGATACTGACACGTCATCAACACAGACAGCTGCGGATCCAACGACTCCATGCATCTTGGAGCCATCAGTGAAAATGGGAGTGTATTCAGTTTTGAGGGCACGGTGATCAGCGAAGAGCGGCTGGTACACTGACGCAAGGGTTGAGGATTTGTTGAAAGACGTAAAGGTGGTATCAACCATGACACCAAGTGGGTGCCAAGGAGGAACCCCAAAGCCCCTGGTCGCTGCAACAATTGGCAAGTCGAGCCCTGCAACACGAGCTACTGCCGCCATACGAAGACCGAAGGTTGGAATGCACGAGGGCCGGTTCTCAAATAAACGAGCATGCTGAGGATGGAAAACTGCACCGTACAAAGGATGATCTGGAAGAGACCGAAGTTTTCAGTAAAAGTGAACAGACAGCTGCAGACGGCGTAATTCAAGCGACAGTTCGTTCGCATCAGCGTAATGGCTGGGAATCGGAGATGTTCGAAATGCTCCCGTACAAAGACGCAGCGCCTGATGATGAACAGCGTCCAAAGGCCGGAGAACGGAAGGACGAGCCGAGCCATACACGACACAGCCATAATCCAGTTTCGATCGAATTAAGGAGTGGTAAATGCGAAACAAAGAAATCCTGTCTGCGCCCCACGAAACTCTCGAAAGGATTTTTAGAATAGAAAGAGCACGCAGACAGGAAATCTTGAGCAGCCGAACGTGCGCACGGTCGACGGTCAGTCCAAGGAACTTGGTCTCCGGCAAAACTGGAATGGCTGCACGGTCTAAATACAGCTCGGGGTCAGGATGGAGGCCACGCCTCCGGCAGAAATGAACACACGCTGTCTTGTCGGGATAAAGAACGAAACCATTGCTATTCGCCGCTTTAAAAATCTGATTAATTGCAGACTGCAACTGCCTTTCAATAAAACGCATGCTCGATGACGAGCAGAAGATGTGCAAGTCATCGACATACACAGTAGCCGAAACCGCAGGAGGAAGATTTGTGAGGAGACAATTAATGCGCAGGATGAACAATGTGACAGATAAAATGCAACCTTGAGGAACACCTTGTTCTTGATGGAATGTTGCCGATAGCGTCGTACCCAGGCGCACCTGGAACACCCGATTGCGAAGAAAATTTACAATAAATGTCGAAAGATTTCCTCGCAATCCGCATGCGTGGAGGTCACGGACTGCAGGACTATGATCGTGCCGCCACGTACGATCATAGGCTTTCTCGATGTCAAAGAATACAGAAACCAGGTGCTGCCTACGCACGAACGCCTCACGCACAAATGTCTCAAGATGCAGGAGATGATCGTGAGGTGAACGATGACGCCGAAAACCGCTTTGTGATGGTGAAAGTAATTGATGTTCTAAAAAATGAATTAATCGTGAGTTAACCATGCGTTCGAGAACTTTACACAGACAGCTAGTGAGAGCAATTGGGCGATAACTAGAGGGAGACTTAGGATCCTTGCCAGGCTTCGGAAAAGGTAGAACAAAAGCCTTTCGCCAAGACTCCGGGAAACTGTGCTCTAACCAGATGCGATTGTATAAGATTAAATGGTTCTTGAGAGACGACTGCAAGAGATGACGGATCATGTCGTAGTGAATGTCATCGGGACCGATAGAAGTAGCCCCGGACCGATGCAGAGCCACCCGAAGTTCACACATGCTGAAGGGAAAGTTATAACCAGTGTCGGTATACGGCGCAAAAGAGATTCTCTGGCGTTCCGCGGTGGATTGAATCCTATGAAAGAAGGACGGATACGCCAGATCACTCGAAACGGAGGCAAACGCCTCCCCCAAACAATCTGCAATCTCCCCGACTTCAGCATATGTGCAGCCGTTACTCTCGAGAATGGCAATCTGGTGAGAGCTGTAGTTACCCCGGATCTTACGAATCTTGTTCCACACACTTTTCGAACTGGCACGTGAAGTGAGAGATGACACATACTGGATCCAAGACTCCCTCTTGCTACGTCGACGCACCAACCGAGCATAGGATTTAGCTCGTTTAAAAGCAACGAGATTAGCATCGGTTGGATAACGCCGAAAAGTAGATCAGGCCTTGTGTTGAGCTCTCCTAGCTGCTGCGCATTCAGGGTTCCACCAAGGTTTCGGAATTCTGGGGAGCTTCGCAGATGTTTTAGGAATTGAAATATCAGCTGCCTGAAGAATACAAGTTGTGACTTCAAGTACAGCTGCGTCGATTGACTCTTCGGTCACCATTTCCGAAGATATCACCGCGGACGAGGTGAAGACCTCCCATCTGGCACGATCCATCCTCCATCGAGGTGGGCGGGAGGCAGAAGATGGCACGTTTGCATGGTGCCAGAGAACGATTGGGAAGTGGTCGCTCCCGTGGAGATCCTTAAACACCGTCCATGACCAGTCAGCAATAATCGATGGTGAACCCAAGATCAAATCGATCGCACTGAAGGATCTTGTCGGCTCATGGAAGTAAGTGTCAGCACCGGTGTTTAAAAGGCACACAGAGGCCGAGCACAGAAGACACTCTATGCGACGACCTCTCGCGCTGGCGCCGACACTACCCCACAAAGGATGATGAGCATTAAAGTCACCCAAAAGAAGGAAGGGTGAAGGCAGCTGATCAATCAAGCTCTCCAGAACAGAGACGCTAACATTCTCATCCGGTGGCAGATAGACACTGCAAACAGTAAGAGGCACAGGCATAGAAATACGAACCGCCACGGCCTGCGCAGTTGTGGAAACCGCGACGGAAGATACCGGAACCCTGTGAGGGACGAGAATAGCGAAACCCCCACAGGCTATATTTCCAGACAAGTTATCTGTCCGAAATGCACTGTAGCCTCGAACTGAAAGCAGGTCCAATGGTTTAAGCTTTGTCTCCTGGAGACAAAGGCACACCGGAGAGTACAAATAAAGCAGATGTGTCACGTCATCAAAACTGGTGCGAAAACCTCGGCAGTTCCACTGAATTATTGAACCCATTGGTAAAAATGAAATGAAAAAGGAAATGGTTAAACTTGGTCAGCCTCCATTTCCTCTGATGAGCGTTACCCCAGATTTGAGGGTGTGTGACCAGGGGCCAAGATTGGTGAATGCTTTGTCCCAAGTGTCTTAGCGGGATTCTCTCGTCGTTGATTGTTTGGCTGAGACTTTGAAGGAGAAGAAATGCTCTTCTTATCCTTGACCTTGGTTTTGGTTTTGGTTTTGGTGTTGGTGTTGGTGTTTTTGCCAGAAGAAGTGGCCTGAGTTCCCTTGCTGGTGTTGGAGTGAGTCTGCTTCGGTGAAGTGGCGGGTGCCGCTTTCAGACCCCTAGCTCGCGACTGGAGTGCCTCCAATCCGGCTGCGATTATTTCGTCCATATTGAATGGACATTTAGGGGGATCTGAATGTCAGTCTGAATGGCAACCGTAGATTTGACAACCACCACTGAAGCGTATAATCGCCGATTAGATGTAACAGGAACCACTCTTCTTCTGACCTCAGGATAGGAAATATTTTCCACCGTTTTGAGCCTTTGGATTTCCTTCTCCTCCTTCCACTTGGGACAATCTTTGGCTGATGCTGGGTGTGAACCCTTGCAGACCACACAAAACTCGGCCTCGGCCACACATTCTGAAAGTAGATGCTCTGTGGCACCACAGCGTCCACACCCAGGAGTACTCCTACATGACTGCTGAGAGTGGCCGTACGACTGGCACCTAAAGCATTTCAACGGGATAGGAATGTATGGTCGTACCTCGAGGTGGAGATACCCTGCCTTGATGGATGTAGGCAGGGAAGGGCTGTTGAATGTCAAGATGATGTTCCAGGATGGGACAAACTGCCCATTCCTCCTGAAAGAAATACGCCGCACACTCGTAACATGTTGGCTCCTCAGTTCTTCGAGAAGTTCATCCTCGGTACATTCAATAAGATCCCGAGAGGAGACAACACCTCGAGATGAATTTAGGTAACCGTGTGGTGTTATTTTGACCGGAGTCTCGAGCAGCATGTTGGTGTTGATAAGTGTGGAACTGTAGGCCACATTAGACATCTCAACAAGAAGATCTCCAGACTGGAGCTTCTTGACACTCTTAGGAGAGCTTGCGATTGATTGAAGTGCTTTATGGATCCAAAATGGACTTTTGGCACTCAAAGGCTTTGAAGGGTCCAATGAGTGCACAAAAGAATCTAGCATTGGAAACATCAGCAACAAATTTTTTGGCGGAAGGACCTGAACCTTCCTCCATACCTCTTTTAGTTTTGGGTTCATGGGAAATTTCATTGAGAGCCATGAAAAAAAATAAAGGATTCATCCGCCGACTTCCCCACCCACAATCGAGCCCTACAAGGGAGAACCGGAGGTCCGCAAGCCCAAGTGGACGCAGGACACAGCTCTAGGGATAGCAAGCGGATATAGCAAGTTGATAGGGCAGACATGCGCTCAGCGTGCACCCAGACTTTCCTGTGCCAGGAGAACACCCCTTTGGCATGCCCACCCTATCCCCAGACTCACCCTGTCGTGCGAAACGACAAGCCGTTAGAGGTCTGGGCTCCACTCGACCACAGAACTCATTGACTAGGAGTGGGTTAGTTCCTAGCCGCCCGTTTAGGGTGAAGCAGGGGCAAAGAGGAGTGTCGGCCACTGGCGACAACAACACCCAGGCCACCAGAAACCTCAGCCTCCAGCATCCCCATTTCCACCTTACGGGTCACCGCACACGGCAAACGTGCAGGTAGGTCTAGCTAACCAGCCCGGAAGAACAAAGAAAGGAACATGAAATGGAGAAGACAGGATAGAAAACGAGAAACTATAATCCAGAGCTGGCGCATAATCACAACCTCAGCAACCTACAACTGAGGCGGGAGCGTGTCAAGTGAAAAAACAAAAAAACATAAAAAATGTGAAAATTCACATCTAGTACATGTCGGCTCGGGCAGTGGGGACGCCATCCCCCAGCAGCTGGATGAACAGCTGTCCCTTCGGTGATGTAATCGTATAAGACGAAATGACAAAATGATCTGTCACAAGGTCTGCTCGGGCAGTGGGGGCGCCGCTCCCCAAGTAACCGGAAAACCGGTTATCCCCGTGCGGGGTAGCATGTATGTACTATTTCTTCAATTTATGAAGGGTTGCAAGGGTTGTAATTTTATTGTAAATTGTATATTATATTGTAATTGGTGTTTTTAACTAAGCATAATACACTGGCGTGCAAAAATTAAGGACTAGACGGTTTTTCGAATGTAACGTTGTGCAGAAGAGCTCCACATCGACTCAAATCATACCATAAGATCCCCAAGATGTAAGAATATGGGACAAGTGAGCAAAACCGTCCAAACAAGGAACCCAAAGGATACAAAGGCACTTTATTGAAAAGGTAGCTTCGAGCGCAACTGGACAGAAGACAGAAACGTCCATATGACAGGCGGCTGCCAATCCAGTCTTTAGTAGGGGATATGATCACCCCTGACTGCGTTGCAGGATTTCTAACGTCTGTCCATGCAGAGGACGAGGTTGTCAAGGAGCTGTTGAGGCACCGAGACCCATTCCTCTTGTAGCGCCAATCGCAGCTGAGGAATCGTTGCTGGCGGCTGGTGACGTGCTGCCAACTGTCTCTTGAGAGGGTCCCACACGTGTTCGATTGGATTTAGGTCCGGGGACCTTGCGGGCTAATCCATGCGTTGAAAATCTTCACTCTCCAACAGCTCTGCGACAGCCACTGTACGATGAGGTGTAGCGATGTCGTCCATGAAGAGGAACTCAGGACCCACAGCACTTCTAAACAGACGCACGTGAGGCAGGAGGACCTCGGTACAAAAGCGGACACCAGTGACTGAACCTCCTTGGAAGATGTGGAGGCCAGTACGGCTACCAAGCATGATACCGACCCAAACGAGAACTCCGCCACCTCCAAACCGGTCCCTTTCGGGGATGTTGGAGGTGTGATTGCGTATTCCCTGCTCTCTCCAGATGTGTATACGTCCAGAATCGCTCGTCAGACTAAATCTGCTCTCATCCGTAAAAAGAACTCGACCCCATTGCTGATTGTCCAGTTCTTGTGTTCCTGGCACCACAGAAACCGCCGTCTCCGATGAGCAGGCGTTAATGGCACACACCGTACTGGTCGTCGTGCAAATAGACCACCTTTGTGCAGCCTCCTGGCCACGGTAAAACGCGATAACGGACGTCCAGTTGTCTGTTGCATGTGCCTTGCGATTTCTCCCGCTGTCTGCCGTCTGTCTCTTCTCGCCTGTAGGAAAATATACCGGTTGTCCGCAGCCGTAGTTGCTCGTGGACAACCACTGCTAAACTCTCGGACAGCTGTTCCTGTCGTTTGAAATGCTGTCCAAGTTCGTGAAACGATGCTGTGAGCGATCCCGAACTCCTCAGCCACACTAGTCACACTTCGACCTTCTTCCAACTTCCCAATGACGCGACCTCGGGTAAAGTCATCCAGATGTCATCTACTGGATTGCCTGTTGGCCATATCACACGGTGGCAGCAACTCGACGTCGTTCAAACCGATGTATACCATGCAATAGCTTTCACCGAATTGCTGAGTGTACACCGCCCGTGTGCTTTATACCCTTCCGACACTCCCCTCCCCTACGTCATGCTGCATATATGCGCATTCCCTACCGTGCCGGACCCTAGTCTATCTCCTGAGTGGTCTTTCGGTCCGTTCTGCTTGCTCGTTCCGCTGTTATGCTAATTTCTCCTCTTCGTCCTTAATTTTTGCACACCAGTGTATATACTATACTGCCCGTATTTAGCATGGCTGTACCATTTGTTTTGTTTATGAAGGGTTGCAAGCTGTATTTATATTGTAAAAAATGGATTGATAGACCAGTTGGTGTGCTTTTTTTCTTGCATGTTGTTAATTCATGGGCCCTCCTCAAGTAGCTCAGTATGTATCAGCAAATGCAGTGATAGATTAATAAATTACTTTTCTGTTAACAAGATTGTCTACCATCTTATACATGTCATATGAAATTAAAAAATACAACAGAAGTTCAGCTTCGTACGGCAAGAATCTGTCATCAACTACTTGTTTACTAAAAGGGGTTCCCGTGTTTATATCTGTTACATCCTTATTTTTATGTATGTAGCCAGTAAGACTTATTATTTTTTGTTTTTATAAATAGTATATATATATATTGTAAAGCATTTCAGAAAATAATATACTAGTTGCCAGATTTAATGACTTACATTTTTTTTAAATGGTTATACCTTTCGTAGCATATGGATGGGCCAACAGATAAACAACTGGCCAGCAGACACTTTTATTTCATAGGTTTCCTCATAATGATTGTGATACATTGGGCAAGTGGGTAAATGCTGTAGACGTGCTAACTGGAAACTAAGCCAAGCCAAGCCAAAATCTGACGATTGCCACATATTAAGCGGTATCACTATATCCCCTGTCTAGAATTAGAAAAGAGAAGTGTCAGAGCCAGTTGTTCCTAAGAAAACACAGCACGAGAAAAAAATTTAAACATATTCATGTATCCTTCTGGATTTAGGTTCTAGTCACACCAATGTTGCATTGACTTGCAGTTTCAATCTAGGCTTCTAACCTCTTTTTCTAAACTTTCCCTGGAAATAATTAAGTTGTTTTAGTATTTTAAGTGCAAGATAGTTAGCTAGTAACCCTTTTCACTTATCTGATCTCTAAATATTAAATTGAGAGACTTAGTTTTTACTAGAGCCTTGTGTCATTCGCCAGACTATGTATGGCACTAAAGTGAAGGTTTCTGGTTAAACCTACACTTAGTTTGCTAACTCGTGTCTGTTTTCAGTCTTTTCATCCTCAAGATTTGTAATTGTCTAAACTCTAAATTATATGAAGATCAATTTCTCTTAGGAATAAACAAATGGCCACATTAAAATGATTTTTGACATTACTTAGAGTGTGAAATACGAATTTCATGCAATCAGATCACGCAGTTTGCAAGCAACTGAAGCCGAAATATATTTTACACGTAGGAAAAGCGACGTTTCCTTTCAGTTATTTCATATCCCCCAAAATTCCAATAATGATGTTTTCTTTAATTAAAACAACGTAAAATTTCTTCTTTCGCGCATGTAAAAGAACTTAATTAACGTTGCTTAGTTGCTTACATAGGACACATGCCGTTTTTTACGTACAAACTCTGTGATCAAAATGTCGCCAGCTGCTGCCACTCATTTGCACAAAATTTCCAGTCTATGCATCTTAAAGGTCTTTTACTGCGTCATCAATTATTTCACATACTAACTGGTCTCGTAGTCGCTCATTCAGGGTATGCATAAAATTTACACTGCTCCGCTAAACGTCGGAGGTCAGTAACATAGTCAGTAATACCTTCACCTTTACGCTGTATACGTTTCTGGAACAGATAACGGGAATAAATTTCCGAGGATTTCGGACTAAAATGATTTTTTTAACAATTCAATCAATTCATCATACGATTTATCAGCTTGTTTTAGTGGTGACACTCAAGGAGGTTAGAATAAATGAGTAAGGATGACGTCACAAACTTGAAACACTTTGAGCAGACGAATTTAATGCTCAAACGTCTCACCAACAGGGCAGCAGAGACTGTGATTGGCCGCGACTCGTCTCAAACGTCTCACCAACAGGGCAGCAGAGACTGTGATTGGCCGCGACTCGTCTCAAACGTCTCACCAACATGGAGGCAGAGGCTGTGATTGGCTGAGACGTCATGATCGTGACATTCCGGTGGCTTCACTTTTTTTTTTTTTTTTTTTTTTTTTTTTTGATTGGAGGTTTAACGACCACCGTGAGCAACTCAATGGGCTATAAGCAGTCGCCCGTCCCTAATTTAGGGTCACTGGTTCCAGGGAAGGGAGAGAGCCAGTGCCGTAAGACAAACACAACATCCATGCCTCACGGGATTCGAACCCAGACCCCTTACGGACGAATGATCAGAGGCCAGCGCCTTAGACCACTGCGCCACCGGGGCGGCGGCTTCACTTTGATTACACGAGAAGAATGGCTGGTCCTTACTCCTAGGGCCGCGGGGGGCCTAGTGGTCAACGTTCGTGACTGCCACGGAGAAGACCTCGTGTTCGATCCCAGGCAGGTACGAACGCTCGAACCACTAAATATCCGCCGTGCGTCGGATGCGCACGTTAAGCCGTCGGACCCCGGGTACTGGCCCCCTGGTAATAAATAAGGGTGTCTTCCTCCCCCTTTCTACTTCGCTTCCGTGTCACTTTCCTATCGGGCACTCTAGCCCAAATCTCCTAGCTTCCTGTTTCTGAGGGTTGTTTAAGACCTGGGGTCAGACACCCCCTTCCTAAAATCATCTACATATGATCTGATCTGATCTGGCCCTTACTCCATCTATTCTAACCTCCTTGGTGACACTAACGAACAAGCAATGCTCAGTGTCTCTGTTCCACAAGCCGATAGAAAAACAGCACGCTTCCTGGAAGCTTCAAAAACACCATTTGCCTCAAAATAAAAATTCATTTACTCCACATACAAGCCCCGTGAGGAAGGATTAGTAATATCGAACGATGAAATTTGGCCCACTGCCACTACAGCCATTTCCCAGCTGACGAAAATAACAAGTAATGAACAAAAAATTCTCACCTCATTCTTGAAGGACGACACACGATTATAATTCCGCAAAACTACACGCCATTCCATTTCTGATTTTACACGACTGCCATAAATCATGTGACTTAGCCGGCTCGTCGTCGTATCCCATCCTCGTCGCCAGTTGTTCTGATGTAATCACTAACACCACGGGAGGAAGAAGTAAGAAGTTACGAAGGTGTATAACACATTTTTGAACAACGTAGATCAGAAGAAATCGTACATGGCGATGCATAATGCAGGCGTCATAACGGAAAATAACACACTTTATTTACACTCAGTACACGTAGAATCACAACCCACGCTCAAGCCATGATGGCAGAAACCATGGAGCTTGAATTAGGTGGAGACACCACTGGCTCTGCCGCCATAAGTCACAGCTAATCTGTGGCGTGACGTCACAAGCAGGCAAAAACAAACTCTCTGGTTGAAAAGATACATGTGAGTGTGCTGCATTCGTGTTGTGCTTTAGGTGCTACATTCGTATTGTGCAATCGCAATATAAATTAAACGGATTACACTGAATTTAATAGGTTTGTAAAAGACACGAAACTGCTGTCATTGAAATAAAAATCCGATATTGTCTAATATACAATGCTGCTCACCCAAAATGCAATACCAAGAAGGAAGCATCTGATTGGCCTGAAATTCGCAGCATGCGTCGCCCGCGAGAGGACATGCAAACGATTAGCATTACAGGGCATGCGCAAATCATGTGCGCCCGGCACGCCACCAAGAAGCACTATAAGAAGGGTGCACAGAAGGCGGGGTGTAAGTAGTGGAAGTGTGTTGTGTTGCCGGACCTGTGCGGGGAAGCTTCCTGATGCCTCGTCGCAGAATACGGCAGTCATTCCAGTACGTTTCGGAGTTCGACAGAGGACGAATAGTGGCTTATCGCGACAGCGGTTTATCGTACCGAGACATCGGTGCCCGTGTGATACGACATCCAGCCACATTGAGGTGAGTATGGATTCGCTGAGTGCAGGAGGGACGGACGGACCGACGTGAGCGATGGTCGCAGCCGCGGCACACCACCGAACGAGAGAACCGGCATGTTATGCGGCGGACATTGACGTTTCGCATCGCCAATTCACGAACTTTAGCGCAGGAATTAGGGTGTGTTGCGCAACAACCTGTGTCAGCACGTAACGTTAGACTTCGTCTGCAGGAGCGGGGACTTGTCGCACGGCGCCCATTGCTCCGATTACCATTGACATTACACCACCGGCGAGTGCGGCGGCAGTGGGCCGTTGAACGCCGCACCTGGACTACGGAATGGCACGACATTGTCTTCTCTGACGAATCCCGCTTCTGCCTGCAACACCACAATGGTCGAATCCACGTGTGGCGGCACCACGGCGAGAGACTGTATGACGCCTGCATTATGCATCGCCATACCGGTCCGTCGCCTGGCGTTAAGGTTTGGGGCGTAATTGGATATGACACCCGCACCCCTCTGGTACGCATCGCCGGTACACTCAACAGCCACCGCTACATCTCCGACGTTTTAAAGCCTGTAGTCCTCCCTTACTTGCAGGACCTGCCAGCGGCCACGATTCAACAGGACAATGCGCGCCCTCACGTGGAACGCATCGTGCAACAATTCTTCACGGCCCACCAGGTGTCACTGCTGCCGTGGCCCGCCCGTTCTCTCGATATGTCACCCATCGGATACGTCTGGTCCCTGATCGGCAACCGAGTGGCCCGACAAGCACCACCCGCGGCTACGCCTGATGAACTGTGGCAACGTGTGGAAGCAACCTGGACCGACATGCCCCAAGCTTACATCCAAAGCCTCTCTCGTTCGATGCCGCGGCGTTTAGCGGCCGTTATTGCCAGCCATGGGGCCACACAAACTATTGATGTCTGCGTGTTCCACAAGTCGCACAGGCCTGCAAGTTTAATCGTTTAATCGTTTCATCTTTGTATCTGTTCTTATGTGTCCAGTAAATCTGGCTTTGCTATCTCGTGTCCTTCTTGGTGTTGCATTTTGGATGGCCAGCAGTGTATATATAAACATTTAGTACAATAATCGCGCACTGGTCGAAAAGCACTTCAACATATAAATGGGTGATTTCAAAGTCTTTGAAATCGTACACTTTCAGAACTTGTGTAAACTGTTAATAGTTTCATTTCTTAATTTAGTTGTCTGACACCAAACCAGACGTTAAAAAACACATTAAATTGAAATCAAATGTATACACCAGTTGCATATTGAAAGTTACAACACATCATTTATTTTACTTCTAGGCTGTGCTACCAGGAGGAAAAACATTTAAAATTGCATTTGGTTTTACATGTTTTTGAGCAATACTTAATATAGAAAACTTATAAACTTGCATTTTCTTTCTGAATAATTTTGATGTCCATCTGCTTTTCTGTCTTCTTTTAAGTTGTGTGCAGCCCATTGAAATATATATAATTTCTTAATGTTCACTACACTCATAACCGAATTGTTCATGTTACCTAACATGCTAGTCATTTCTGAAACTTACTCTTTCAATATTTATTTACAGTACAATAATCGCGCACTGATGACACAGGTTGCATGATATGGGTGTTGGAATTTAATCCCAAAACTGCATATTTTTTGCTGTACTTGGGGCTATATATAAATAAAGTCACTGTAGTCCACACTGGTATAAAATTTTCTAGGGTACCCATAATCACTGCCATTGCTTGAGTGAAGTAAATAGGTGACACATTTATTCAGTAACTAGGATAGGGAGACGAGAACACACCGCTACACCTCTGCGTATCTTATGAGCATCTTATATAGTGAGTTGTCTCGCCAACCTTTCTCCAACTGGTAATGAAACTGTGAGGTGGGTGGGGGGAACCTTTTCCCCATTTCTGATACCACAAAAACAATAAATTTACAAGTGGGGAAGTGCGAGAGGTTTATTAATGTCACAACATTAAAAACGTTTTTAATCACGTCACGACATTAAAAAAAATTAATTATAAGACAATATGCAACTATTAGATTGCACCATGCAGCTAAACAAGCTACACAGAAAATGATCTGAATGAATGTACCCTCAAACCTAACAAAACTTATATTGCACAAAAATCAGTAAATGTAGGCATGGTGGACATGTTGATTTATATGAGATTTTTTGTTTTGTAAATGCTTCCTCCCTATACGAGTATGTATATCATCATCAACCATTACCAATCCACTGCTGGATGAAGCTCTCCCCAAGTTTCTACCACAATTTTCAGTCATAAGCTAGTCTCCTCCATGTTACTTAAGCAAGTTTTCAAATTTCATCCACCCAACTCCCACACGGTCTTCTTCTTGGTCTTTTTCTGTCCCTTGGTATCTAGTCTAATATTTCAGTTGTCCAATGGTGGTCAGGTCTAGAAATATGTCCCAACCATTGTCACTTTACAGACTTTACTATGATCTTGATGTTTTGGATTCAAGCGTTCCTGTTCCTGGTTATGCCAAGCATGCAGAGCTCTCCATGCTTTTTTGAGTTGTTCACAGCATCTGTATGTCCTTTTAAATTAAGGTCCAGGTCACTGGTCCACAAGTAAGAACTGGAAGGATGCATTTATTAAACATTCTTTTAAAACGTAATGGAAAATTGCTGTATACTGTAATTATTTTTTTTTTAATGTGGAGAATAACTTTAGGGAAAAGTCAGTTTGACAAATTTCGGATTTATTTTTTTTACTAATTAACAGGAGCCCATTCATGGAATAACATATATAGTACTATATATGTTACATATTGATTCAGTGCATATTGATATGGAACAGATAAATCTAAATTCTGTATTTGAAATATTCTATGGTATGAAAGTGAAAATGTGTAGTAAATTAATACATTCATACTTATACCTTCTTTAATAACCGATATATCGGTTGGTTTTGTATGGAGTGCACATACTGTTAAAAATCATAGTTTATTATGATTTTCAGGATACATTACCTGTTGTATATTTATATTTAATAGTGTTTCAGTTATACACTGCTTGCCACCCAAAATGCAACACCAAGAAGGAAGCATCCGATTGGCCTGAAATTCGCAGCATACGTCGCCCGCGAGAGGACATGCAAACGATTAGCATTACAGGGCATGTGCAAATCATGTGCGCCCGGCACGCCACCGAGAAGCACTATAAGAAGGTGCACAGAAGGCAGGTGTAAGTAGTGGAAGTGTGTTGTGCTGCCGAACCTGTGCGTGGGAAGAATATTTCATTAGATCTTAGGATCAGATTTTTCCCCTCCCAATGTTCACCTGCTTTAAATTAACGTGTAACACATTTAAACCGTGTATCGTGTGTATTATTACTATTATTTGTTTGGGTGATAACATTTTGTTTGTTGGCACTGGTAAATGTAGACGAGGTACACATTGGCATAATATATATTTTTTTAATGCAATACTACAATGGGAGAATATACAGAATAAATTACACTCCAAACACATGAGCTGCACCATTATTAATGGTAAAACCAATGTAAAATTATTGAAAAAAACTGGTCATTGTTTTAAGGATTATATATTATCTGTCCATTCTGGTATGACTTTGTCCATAATAATGAAAATTCATGATACTAAAAAAAAACTTGCTCTTTTTAATTAATGCGCTGTGTGTTTTTTTAGAAACACATAAATCTAGGGACTCTGCATTAATGTGATAAATCTTTGACTAACAGAGAAGTAAAATTTCAAATATATATACAGTAAACAAATCTATACAAACTCCGTTTATTGGTGTGAAAGTATAATTAAAGAATGAATACAAAGGAAAATTGTATCTCCCGAGCTTTCGCTCTCCAACCGGGAGGCTTTCTCAAGGGTTGCAGACGTTACTAACAAGTCTGGCGAGTATAATCAAAAGATTTCGAATCAAATATATGTTCTTTAAGAAATGCATCATTGTAATCTAGGGCCTTTACATTGTCACTAAAAACTGCAATTTCCTAGTGAGGCTAGTGAGTTATTTTGCATGCGATTTTTTTTAAATTGGAACAACTTTTCCTTACACACTGTGCTAAAACCAATGGGTTTTTCCGTGGATTCTAAGCTGCAACATTTGTAGGAAGACCATGGCAAAATGACCTGAGAATACTGGTTCTTTGCATACTCGGGGGGGGGGGGTTAACAATGAGCAATAGTCTTCGTAGAAATCGACTTATCCACATGTGGCGGGAGAAATTCCTTAACAAAATAGTCACCAGTAATGCTCACTTACTGCAATGACTTCTTTGCTAATGCTGTAAATACCATGACAGCAAGCTGTATTAAATTTTAGAAAATCACTGTTGGTCATCAAAAACAGGGACGCGCTAAGCGGGTTCAACGGGTGCTAAGCACCCGGGCGCCAGATTCCGGGGCGGAAGGACCCACAATCAATTTTTTCGGTTGATAAATTAATATCAGTGTTGTGGGAGAAGTTATGAAAGAGATATACTGTGAGAAATCGTAATGCTAAGTGGAACGTTTACTTTTTATTAAAAATAACTCGTTTATAATTCAACAGAAAACGTCTTGAAATCAGATAATAGTGTTTACTGTTTTGTTCAGTAACAGATACCGCGGGCAAAGGGTTGAAAATTCTTTTTCTAATTTTTTTTTTTAAATCTTGAAGATTTCAGCATTCATGAATGCGTGGCCAGCGCTATGAAAAATGGGGCCAACATGTAGGAAAAACACAAAGGACTTCAAAAAGTATAATTTGTGGACCTAAGACCCTTACGCATTTTATGTACTTTGAGCGGCTCATACTTTAAATCTGGTCGGCATTTATGCCGACGAAAATATTTTCCTACAGATTGTGAACATTTTCAGCATTGTTCAAGAAATATATGCTTACTTTTCTGAATTACCTTATCGTTGGCAAATTTTCAAGGAAGAGTTTCCAGCGTTGACCGTAAAACAGGGTGGGAAAATATTATACACTGCCGGTCAATTGCTAAGGACGGATGACAATCGCAACGATAGCAACCATAAAATGGAAGGCATGAAAATGTGGAAATTAGCATAAGTGCGGGATACAGTAAGACGTGTTGTGCGTATGCAAATTTTGGATTGCCGAATTTGTTCGTGACGTCATAGCGCTGATAAGAGATGTAAAGGGTTTGACGCGTATTGACCGTTGTTGTTCAAACGCAAAGTTGAAAGGGAAAGAATCAATTGACGAACTTGCAATTTTCAGTATGTCTTCCCGACATCACATAGATGATTTTACGCGTGGCCGTATTATTGGCAAGATTGAAGAAGGGCGAAAAATAACAGATGTTGCCAGGGAGTTCGACGTCAGCCACAGTGTTGTTTCAAGGCTTTGGAAATCATTTCAAACAAATGGAGAGTGTAGCAAACGTCACGGGGGAGGTCGTGTTCGCAGTACGACACCTGCAGAAGATCGGTAAATAGTGCTATCAACAAAAAGACACCGGCACAGCACAGCTAGTGAGGTAGCAAATCAGTTTATGGCTGCTACTGGCAAGCGGATCTAACGAAAAACTGTCGCCAGACGTTTGCATGAAGGAGGACTATACGCCCGCAGTCCTGTTGTGTGCATCCCATTGTCCAGACGTCACCGTACCGCCCGTTTGCAATGGTGCGATCAACATCGCAATTGGACTGATAACGACTGGTCTGCTGTCCTCTTCTCAAATGAGAGTAGATACAGTCTATCGTCTGATTGTCGACGACAACTGATTTGGCGTGATAGTGGTACTGCATATTGTCCAGCAAACATACAGGAAAGGGACCGATATCCGACATGTAGTGTCATGGTATGGGACGGCATCATGATCAATGGCCGTGCGTCCCTCTATGTGCTTCCAACTGGGACTATGACTGGCCAACCATACATTAATGATGTTCTGCTACCTCATGTTCGCATGTTCCGTGGTGCTGTCGGTGATAGATTCATTTTCATGGACGACAACGCAACATGTCATCGAGCAGTCGCTGTCCAGGAGTGTCTTGAGAGCGAGGATATTCAACGCCTCCTATGGCCAGCACGTTCCCTAGATCTGAATCCCATTGAAGATGTGTGGGATGCTTTGGGGATAAGTCTTGCTGGTCGCCAATGCCCTCCAATAAACAAGGACACCCTTATCCGTGCACTGACAGAGGAATGGGATAAATCACCCCAACAGCTGCTTGATAATGTTGTGCAAAGCATGACACAACGTGTGGAATCTTGCATTGCCCTCCATGGTGGCCATATCCCGTATTGACATCTTACGCCGGAACGCCTGCGGACGGTAATTGCATTTTTTCACGTTTACGTATTCTGCACAAAATGGCCTGTTTGTCCCTTGAATACGTTCCAAAGCCTTCTGGATTTCAGAGCACCATAAATTGTCTTTCTTGTAATGTCCTGGCATTTTGACATTATTTTACTTCACTTGGCATCCAACCACACTTACTTTTTTATGCGCTATATAGCCGTTTATGATCCGTCCTTAGCAATTGTCCAGCAGTGTAGGATCGATGCAACACGGGTAACGAGCACTGGGGTACAATTTCGATGTATTCCACGATATTAGACAATTTGGTTAGAATAGTTAAAGAGACGCCCGTCATGTTTAATATTACATGCATATATATATCCTCCTCCTCCTCAACCATTATCAATTTTCTGCTGGATGAAGGTCTCCCCAAGTTTCTTTCACAACGGTCTGTCTTGGACGAGTCTCCTCCATCATACTCCCGCATGCTTTCGAATTTCATCCAACCATTTCCCACGTGGTCTTCTTTTGGGTCTTTTCCTGTCTCTTGGAATCCAGTCTGAAATTTTGTTGTCCATCGAAATTGTCCATATTGCCAAGTCCGTTCTCTTGGCAATATGTCCAGCCCATTACCATTTCAGGGATTTTACTCTGATCATAATGTCTTCCACTCTTTATCATTTCCCTTACCCACGGGTTCCTCATCTTATCTTGCTTAGTTATATATACTGTATATGTATGTATGTGTGTGTGTGTGTGTCCATCGAGAAGCTGTAATGTGTTTATCATCGTACATGACAAACTTTTTTTACCGGTAATGCAAACTTTTGTGTAAATTGACAGAGAGAGAGAGAGAGAGAGAGAGAGAGGAAGTTAACTTCTTGAATTATTCGTAGCGTCATTTGAATAAGAGTTTTACAGATTTTATTTTCTTCAGTTTTATATGAGACAGTAGTGTTTTATGGAAAATCTCAATTTACCGGAAATAATGGAAAATAATGTTGCTAAAGATATTTATTTCATGTAAAAAAATAAAAATTGAAAAATATTCTCGTACAAGGCGGTGGCAAATCTGGGCTGGCACCCGGGCGGCAAATGTCCTTGGCGCGCCCCTGATCAGAAACATCCAAATTCTAAGTGAACTAACTAACAGTGAACTTAATATCAAATGACCTATCATTAATTTATTATTGTACATTTTATTGATTATTTTATTTAGAGGTTGTGAAATATGCAGGAGGATATATTGCTGTTCATATGAAAATAATATGGTTGGCAAGGTTTTATGGTTTAACAGTATTAATCTTCTGTCATTGTATTTTAATTGGTGAATTAACAGAAAGTGCTGTTACAACTGTATATAATTATAATAGGAGTTAGTTGGGCAAAGAATGTCCTTAATACTATCTTGAATGAGATGTGAAAAGATTTATCTTGGGGACAATAATATTGAATCCAACACTTACATGTTCAATAGTTGGACCCAACTATTCAACATACTTTTGTAAAATAATTATTATTATTTGATTTTCTTGTAAAGGGTAATTCTGGCTATGTTATTTTTTTATTGTAGTTGAACTGTGGTGGAATTTAATGTATTGTTTTTTGGATATATAATAACTATATCCTCTATGGGTACATATGCTCATTACGGATTGTGGGTCCACTCTGGAGTGATATGTATAATTTTTTTTTATATTAAGAGCTGTGTTTTGGATGTTTTTTTTTGTTTTGTTTGGTTTTTTGTGAAGACGTGGAGTTTATATTTATGTCACATATGTATACACAAAAGTGTTGAATCGTTTTTTTAAGCCGTTTTCCTTATTTATATTTATTATTTATTGTAAGAATAGCAGTAGACATAAACAGATTTGATTCTACAGTATGTTCCTAGATACTGAATGAAATTTTAAATGCAATGAAAAATAAGTGACCTGCTATGACACCTATGCATATTTTGTGTTATAAGGTCTTTGAAAGCTGATGTGATGTGAGCATCAGAATGACCTTTGTATGGAGAATATATGTGCATTCATGTTTATTATTTGTTTTGTATTTCTTTATTTTTCCCTTATTCTGATTGAATACAGTTTGAATGATTTAATACATCAGCGAGATTTCGAAAATATGACCTCTTAATAGCGACCCTTCACCTACTGTAAAATTGGAAGTAAGGAAATATATTCGACTTCATAAATTTAAATTAGTGAGATTACTGAAAATATTAAATTATCTGCACATATCAGGCAAGTAATTGTATTCTTTCAGCACCTAACCTTCTATGAAAAAATCGCATTCCGATTTTTGTTTCGTAACGTCTCCGAGTTTAGATTCCCGAAATGTTTTTTTCTTTCTTTCTCTTTTTAGAAATCTTGTGAAATTAAGAAGAAAAAAACATTCTTATTTACACAGTTGCTTAAACAGTAAGTTTATATAATTGAAAATTATTAAATCCCTCATTTTATCTGTCTAAACGCCTCGTAGCTTCACTGGTTTCCGTAGTTTCAAAGCAGTTTTTTGTCTGCTTGAGACGTCACACGCAGTGCGGCCGCTGACTTAAAGCGGCCAATGCTACGTGGATAGGAGTGGCGTCTCCATCTAATATAAGCTCGATGGCAGAAACAGAACAGGAGAAGGATGCCATATCTCCTTTTACAATTAATGACAAAGGTAGTCATTGCGTCCTCCGGCGAACTAGGGCAAAATCTAGAGGAGTCACTTATCTGGAAATACGTAACACTTAAATCATGCATAACATTCAGATTGAGAGTGTTAAGCGTGACATTAAAAACCAAAAGCTTACAACAGCTCTAGCAAAGGAAGTTGTGAACCATGGCGCCATTCCTCAATGGGACGACCTCAAGAAATTAGTCCCATATATGGACCCAAGAACCACTGCCTTCAGGGAATCTGTGGAAATACCAAATACCTTGGAGAGAATAGACTGGCAAATACCTAGCTGCTTCCTCTAGAATTGGAAAACCGGATGTTCCGCCATTAGCGATGACAGAAACTCAGAAAAAGTTTGACGTGCATTCACCTGTAGTGCGCGTGTTTCATATCGTGTTTTAAATAATTGTTAAAAAAATAAGGTTCTGTGTTAGTTGTGATAAAGAGAACATATCTACGTTCTCTATAAAATGGATAGCACTTTAGAAGTAGGTTAAATTAAGTGTTTTTCTCATTATTGTTTATAATGTCTTTGGTTGTTTATATTACTTTTATGTTGAATTTTTCAGGCTTTTCTGACTGGTTAGAAAGTCGGTTGTAATGTAATAACTTGCAGAAACATTGCTTTATTTAAAAACAAAGAAACTGCTCGTCAGAATTATTTCACGTCTCATGAATAGTGAGAACTTCTCAACTACATGTAGTACGTAGGAAGGGAAATGCAAAATTAAGCAGACATTTGTCACTCATATTCATATGAAGTTTTCATGTACTTGACTTATTTCCTTGTAGTAGCACATGAAGTTTGACTTGTCGACCGCAGCAGATATGGAGCAGTGAAAAATATAACGGAGTAGGTTGCTGCCGACTTATTTTTGTTTCTAGCTTATAGCCCAGCTTGGGATTGCTACTGTGGTAATCTTACCTTCATAGTTTGTCAGAATCAAGGAGGTTAGAATAATACTTCTGGAGATGTCCTGAGTCTCTTAACCATGAAGCCGCCAGGTGTGGGACTTTGACGTTGTTAACATAACACCTACGTAATTTCAACGGGTGTATTTTGGAATGGCATGGATTTTGGTTGAAGATACTGTGTTAATATCAAACCGGAATGAATTATGCTTCATAGTCCAGTAAAGTTTTCAACTTTAATGTTGTATTTTGTTTTGAATTAGTACTAATTAATGTTCGTGTATTTCAATTTAAAATAAAAATGGGAAGGGGCTTCAAAATAATTAAGAATTTTATAAATTTAACAGTTTCTCACACATCGGAAGCAAGTTATGACACGAAATTCGAAACATTTGCGACGAAAGAAGGCGATCTGGTCAACACACAATGCATTGCAACAGCATTGGAAACCATCAGCTTTCCCACACTTTGACGGCTGTCGCTCGCGGTTACAGGCTTCACGCAAAGTTATACTGCTCCATTAACAAAGGCATCTCCAGATATCTTGTTCTAACCTCCTTGGTCAGAATCGACTTAAAAGAAGGTTCAAATATGTTTTTTTTTCAGGAAGATTTTATTAAGCTTCTAAAGTACACTTTAGGATTTCCTACGCTGATAATCGAAAAACTTCACATGTAAAAGTGTACAGTGCCGTAGCCCGTAGGTATGCTATAATCAAGGAAAGGCTGGAAAATTTGTAGGTACTTTCATAAATTAACTTTTAAGTTATATTATGGATTAGAATATTGCATTATATTTCATATTATAGCAGTATATATATTGAAAAATTTATAAGCACAGCAGAATATGTATGTATATTCCGAGCAAACCTCCCAAATTGGTACCTCCTCTTTTGAAGTCCTTAATGTGCCCAAAGTAGCCGCCCCGGTGGCGCAGTGGTCTAAGCAATATCTTCTTATCATTTGCATAAAGGAGGGGTCTGTCTTCGAAACCCGGTAAAGCATGAATGTTGTGTTTGTCTTACAGCCACCCTGGTGGCTCAGTGATCAAAACGGTGGCTTCTGATAATTCGCCGAACGGAGAGGTGTGGGTTCGAATCCTAGGAAAGGCATGGTTTTTTTATGTTTGTCTTTCGGGGGTTCATTCGCTGAGTTCCTTGTTCAGCTATGTACATTGCTGACGTTGAAACACAAAATGTCTCTACTGCATAAATCTGTGAACGAAGTCCAATATATGTTCAACATATATGTCAATGAATCGGTCAGCCGCCGCCCCGGTGGCGCAGTGGTCTAAGGCGCTGGCCTCTGATCATTCGTCCGTAAGGGGTCCGGGTTCGAATCCCGGTGAGGCATGGATGTTGTGTTTGTCTTACGGCACTGGCTCTCTCCCTTCCCTGGAACCAGTGACCCTAAATTAGGGACGGGCGACTGCTTATAGCCCATTGAGTTGCTCACGGTGGTCGTTAAACCTCCAATTAAAAAAAAAAAAAAAAAAATCGGTCAGCCAAGTCCAATAAATAATTATATTGAACCTCCAATAAAAAAAAAGTCATCAAAGTAGAGGTACCCTTGAGAGGTTTATATGTATATTAAGACAATGTTTATAGTTCATTTGGTCAAAATTGGATGAAAGTATCCTTCATATAATGCGAAACTACTGTTCATTTTGTTTAGGCTAGGCAATTTTAAAATAAAAAGCACCTGGACTGAATGATTTTAAGAACCCCAAAGGAACATCATTCAAGGACAACTGAAGGAAAATTACTGATAATTTTTTATCTGAGAATAGTTAATTAACTATTAACTGAAAGCTGTATTAACCAAAAATTCTACAGAATGCAATTTGTTCAACGGAGAAATGTGTTTTCATGCTGATAAAGGGGTCTGAAAATAGCATACGTATCTAATGATGTTATATTTTGCATTCTGTTTCTGCTTCTGAAACATATTCTCCTTCGTTCATGCAATGACTATGTTTAATTGTGGCAATTGCATGTAATCGTTTCTTAGTATGTTCTGTGATACTGTTAGAAATATTTGACTTGCTTTTCAATCTCTGGGCACTTTTTTATTCATGTTTTGTCATTTTAATATCGACATATTTACCTTAAACTTCTCCAGCAGATCTCCCCGAATGCAAAGCATTTCAAAAATGAGTGCACATATTAAATACAGGGAATGGACAGGCATACTGTGTGTGATTTCAAAAGTTTTTAAATACAGAAATTTATCTGCCAATTGTTGTATCTTAAACAAGCTTCTGTGTGGACATGTTTTTTTAATCAGCTGATTTACAGGCTTCATTCTCAGTAAGATCGATATATAGTACTATTCAACCATTTCTCGCATCTTTTTTTTTCCTCTGGTATCCAGTCAAGTAATTCATTTGTCCAACGTTTGTCAGTTTTTATGCGATGCTAAATTTCTTTTGGCACCCCCACCCCAAATATGGCATGTGCTAAATATTATTACATTCAAAGAATCTTTCCTAGGGGAGGCTCACAAATTTCCCCTGGTGGCCTCCAAGCTACTGCCCTGAAAATATATCACATTTCACCTGAATGTTTTTCCGAGGCTAAAAAGAAGGTCATTGTATATATAGTTTGTGCTAATAAGATGACTGAGAAAGAACACATTTAAAAAATTTTAACATGCACAGAACTCAGCAGAAATTACTACATTCTGGGTTTTTAACATAGGTTACTTGCTGATCTGTGGTTCACAGGACCTGATTTCTGTGAGCTATAATTTTTCATGCTAGAAGAAAAAAAGAAGTACTTATGATATGTTAAGCAAACTCTCCTACGCCATTCTGGTGGCCAAGTGGTATGGTGCTTGTGCCTCTGACTATTCTCTTATATCACATGTATTTGTATTTGATGTTCAAAAAATCAAACCTCGAAACACATGTTCGACATCCAAATAGTCACGTTTGGGGCCTAAGGATAGTTTGCAATTGAGGTTTTCGAACATGGGATACTGAAAATGTCAAAAACTATGTTTCGAGACATCAGAATTTCTAAATACTGCCTCGAAGCACTAGAAATGCAAATACAGTTCCTCGACAATCACCCCTGTGAAAAGTGACGTGATGCTCCTTCCCTTGTGGAAAGATGAAATATATTTATTCTCTTACATTTTTTTTAATTTGCTGAAAAACACCAGTTGGAAACTATTTTCTCCTATGGATTTAAATTTTTAATCATATTTTTTTAATAAGATTGCCCGAAACATGATGAAAAGCTTCCAAGGCTCTCTGCATAAACATCTTTCGTACACTCCAGCTTTTATGGAAAGATTATATAAATAATTATCCTATTTTTTTTTAATTTGGTGAAGCACACAAATGGGAAGTTAATATGAATTATGGATTCAAAAATTTTAATCATATTTTAAATTAAATTTCCAGAAACATGGCAAAAAAAACGTGGAAACTTTCTCCGCTTCTCTGGACAGTGTATCAATAACGTTCATTGAACATTTCAAAGTTCGTCTCTCCTCAAAAGCTAGAAATACACCGCATTTGTGAATCCTGAAAGCTAATTCTTATGTGACGTACAAGATTCTTTGGTTTAATAACCCAATATGTCAGGTTTGTAAGCCCATGTGACATGGTTATCAAGTAACGCTGAGCCACTGCACAATATCAAGGTGTCAATGTGTTAACAGAACAATTTCAACTGGAAGGTGTGCTCATGTCAAAGTGCCAGGTGGTCATGCAATTCTCATTTTATTCGATCACAGTTGGGTGAAATGAATTTGTGTTGTATAACAACCAGAACAATTTCAAATGGAAGTGTCACACAATTCTCATTTTATTCAATCACAGCTGGGTGAAGGGAATTTTCTGTATTTTTACCCATTCAGTTTGTTGTGGTTGTAATAAACACAGCTATTCTGTGCTTGCTTACAGCATACAATCGTTGAATACAAGGCGCCAATGGGTAACAGCTTGGCGAAGTGAATTTTGTCAAATGCTGCTACACAATCGTTGCATACAACGTGTACAATTGAAAATAACTCAGCCGCCCCGGTGGCGCAGTGGTCTAAGCGATGACCTCTGATCATTCGTCCACAATGGGTCCGGGTTCGAATCCCGGTGAGGCATGGATGTTGTGTTTGTCTTACGGCACTGGCTCTCTCCCTTCCCTGGAACCAGTGACCCTAAATTAGGGACGGGCGACTGCTTATAGCCTATTGAGTTGCTCACGGTGGTCGTTAAACCTCCAATCAAAAAAAATATATAACTCAGCACGTTCTCAGATTGGCTATCGAGATAAACGTCCTACAATCTCATCGGTAAAAGTTACACTCATGGGAGTCGATGTATTCCGTGCTGAGTGAGTCCAAACGTCACTTGATTACAGTACAGTTTGTTGGCATTCACTTCATATTAAAGCTAGCATTTGACTAAATCATAATTGCAGGAAGGAAAACAAAGATCGTTTACCACTATTTCAGTGCCTGTCCTGTGTATGTTCTCCTTTTTGATTTTTTACAAGATAATTTGAAAAAAAAATTATAGAGTCTTTTCTTAGCACAAAAAAAAAAAAAAAAAAAAAAAAGAACAGTTCTGTAGTCAAAGAAAAAAATAAGGTTAGAAAAAGATTTACAAGATTTTTGTATACATATATCAGTTAGAGGAAGTGATGTATTAATTGTTCATTTGCTTCATAACAACATACAGTGTTTACTGAGGCATAGAAATGTTTGGTTAGAAAATTAGATGAGATAAAGTGCTGTGTTATTCTTTCAAATTATATGCAGGAATATCTTTTAAAATTAGTTTATTGATCATGAATACGGCACTTCAATTAATAATAGATATAAAGAGCTCCATATTTAAGGAAAAGCCGTGATAGTTTTGTAAACATGATGTCTTAGACCCCCTTTTTATTTTATGCGATAATCATTTTTCATGAGCTCGTGGGGTTAAAAATATTTTTCAATAAAACAATTTGAGGAACAAAATCGGGTGATTAAGGGTAATATGAAGGAACGATATTGCGGTATATTTAAATTCGCATTGCTGCAACTTCACGTATCAGGTGTTCGTTGCATGTATAGGCATATTTTCTATTTCGTAGCTGATTTCATCGAAATTGAGAACTTGCTAAATAAATTATGATCCAGATATTTGTTGGTTCGCATTCGCACCGGAATATTCCTTCTGCGCTATTTCTACGATATATTAAGCATTGAATCAAACACTGTACGTACCTTTCCAATAGCTATGTTTCTCACCATGTACTCGTGGTTACAGATGGCGCTGCTGTCTCAATTGCTTTTCGTTGCCTCTAAAGCGCAGCATTGGGTTTGCCAGTCTATTCTCTCCAAGATCTTTGGGAAATACTAACACTCGAAAGCGCTTGCAGTTCAGATCTTTCCACGGATCTACCAGCTGTCTGGCGTGCCCTCCTAGATATACATCCACTAACGTGATCAGCTCACTTGTCGTCTATTGTTTAACAGCACGTTCTCATAACATACTAATTATGTGTTTTCCTGTTTGTTTTAGTTTAAATTTCCTCAGTAAAATTCTGTACTCAACCTTGTAAACATTAGCCACACGAAACTGCCCATCTTCGGCGGTGAAAGCTAGCGTTCAAATTTTTTAATTTGTACTCTTATGCCAGTTAAACGGAAATCGGCACGCTCGTGTTGTAAATAAATTTTGTGTTGATAACTGCATTAGTAACTAGAATTAAAAAGTAGGTAATTGTTAAAAATTGTCTGTCACAATTTCTTTTTATTTTCATAAAATAAGGTGTTTTTTTAATTATTACATTTTTTGTATGAAGGAGGCCTCTTCAACTGGGGGCCCGGGGAAATTGCCCCTTTTGCCCCCCCTATAAATCCGCCTCTGGTCAAGATGTATTAATTATAAAGCTGTGGGATATGTAACTGAACCCTGCATGCACTTTTTTAAGTTTTACTTTGTGGTGTTGAAATGTAAGTATTTTGTATTGCTTTTGAAATTGTGCCCTTCCTTGATGAAAGATATATTTTCATCTTAATATATCTAATATAAAGTAATATTGGGATATTAAAGTTTAACATCAATTTGCGTACGCTATCATATTCTCTTCATTTTAACAGAGCAGATCTCTGTAAAACGTATTTTAAAGTATAAAGTAAATCAAGAATTCCCAGTAATAAAATATTTTGTCTTCGGCATTATATGCAAATAGCTATTTGTACTTCTCCTTTTACTCAAATTTTGAAGTGTCCTGAAGTCAGCGTTAACTTGAAATTTTTATTATATTAATTTTCAAATAACACCCTACGTTAAAAAATAGGAACAGAACTAAGGGAAAAAAACATCCTGTGCTTAACGACAAAGTTGTAAACACACGACCAGTAAACACTACCAGCTATCTGCTGTAACTCGATTAGAAAAATGGTCTCGTAGTAAATTTGAAACGTAACCGGCCTTTGCCGAAAGCACACGTATTGACAAGTTGGTCTAGTTAGGTCCAATTTTTTTATCACCTCGAACCAAAGGACATAGATCAACCACTAGCTTCACTAACGTCGGCCAGTTCACGTCCGTATCGCTCCGTAATTATTGGGCTCGTTTAGTGGTTTTCTGAGCGTTTTTCGTTCTACGTTCTTGCCTAACTTGAGTTTAAAGGTTCGAGCTTCTTTCCGGTGATACTATCAAGTGGGTGAGCTGATTATTTTTCGTTATATTCCTCTTGTTTACCTCCTGGTCGAGCTGGCCAGACGAGCCACTGGACGCCGCCATTATTTTTTTTTTAATGGCGTCATCCGGTGGGGATGTCATGTTCGGTAACCCTTTTTCCAGTTCTTCAACTGATGGACTTCAGCTTGGTGGCGTTGGACGTCGCCTTCACCCTCCAGCGTTGTTCAGCTGCCCGCATCAGAGACGTCATCCCGACGTGTTTTCCCAACTCCTCGGCTCTCTTGCTCGGGTCTACGACATATGATCGCCGACATAGCATCGCAGGTCGAAACATAACATCGCGGTACTAAAACATCGCAGGTCAAAACATCGTGGCACCATACCATCGCAGGACAACACATCGTGGCACCATAACATCGCAGGGCAAAACATCGTGGCACCATAAAGTCGCAGGTCATAACATCACAGTAATCTCTAAATAAATTGCTTTAGATAGATTTTGATGAACTGCCAAAAAGAAGTATATTTAAGGGAGTGGGGGACTCCAAAGAAATTGATGTCCTGATTAAATTTTGGTAGAAATCGGGGTTTCCCGTACCGCTTTTCCGACAGTATTTTTCTGTGAAGCTGATAAACTGTTGTAGCTATCAACACGAAAATATATATTTAGGAGTAATATTACACTTTTATGTGTCGACAAAATTTTGGTAGAAATCGGGGAACCGGAAGTGGGCGTTTCCTATAGCGCTTTCTTTTTTTTTTCCCGGATTTTTCTAAGCATTTGATCTTTGGAAGGAAAAAGTAGCTCAGAGACTGGATTAATTTGCAAAAGACTAATATGTGGCACTTATCAACATATTTGGGGACGAGGGGGGCACACTAACCCATTTATACCTCATGTTCCATTATTGGAACGGTAATCACTTGGGAGTTATTTGTATCCTACTGCTCAAGGTCTTCAACGAGGTCTGATTTTTCACATCTGTCTACTTCCTAAGGGTAGATGTTATCACGTTAATCACTGCTGGCAGTCAGTAGACGGTTTTTGGAAGGGGTCGGGCCCGGATCAAGGGGCCCCCATACGCAATTTTCGTCAAATCTACAGTTTTCAATTTAGAACCACCATATTTGGGATACTATCTCATGGTGCTCTAACTTAGACGGTAGGGGTTTTTGGAACGGGTCGGGTCCCGGAGACCAGGGACCCTCATTCAAAATTATCGTAAAATCAACAGTTTTCAATTTAAAACCACCAAATTTGGTGTACTATCTCATGGTACTCTAACTTAGTCCGTAGACGGTGTTTGGAACGGGTCGGGGCCCGCGATCAAGGCGCCCCATATAAAATTTTCGTAAAAAGTTCCATTTTTTACTCTTCAGATTTGCAACACAATTCCGCACTCCAATACCCTACCTACGGTCTAAGTGTGAGACCGTAGATAACAATAAAGTGCAAAAATATCCGTTTAATGGTGTATTAAAATCACAAATTAATAAACGTTAGCTTTCACCACCAACGGGCGGCTTATCAGGAAGAAATGCAATGTAATGTAAATAGAGAGTTCCAGATATTCAAAATTTAAAACGGTAAGAAAAAGATGATCAATGCCAATGTCAAGTCGCATGCACGCGACATCACACAGGTGCATTGCATTTTATTGTCGCGGTTTCTCAGAAGCACACACCAGATGCACGGCAGTTTTATAGATGTCTCCTCGGAGATAAGTATTTCCATTCCCCTTCCTTTCTTTTTTTGTTTCATAAAATTAGATTAACTAAATAAAAAAATTAAAGATAAGTTTACTGGAAAATTACAGGAATGTCTTTTTCATTCATTAACTTTTACCCGCTGAACAAGGTGATTCCACAGAAAGTAATATTTACCCGGGAAATACCACCATGCTATTACAAATTACATTAATGATTTCTTTGCATCCAGTTCCACGGGGCCGCATGAAAAATACGTGGTTGATTTCAACGTGAGCAGCTCCGGTGGCGCAGTGGTCTATGCGCTGGCTTCTGATCACTAGTCTGAGAAGGGTCCGGGTACAAATTCCGGTGAGTCATGGACGTTGTGTTTGACTTCTGGCACTAGCTCTCTCCCTTCCCTGGAACCAGTGACCCAAAATTTGGAACAGCTGACTGCTTACCGCCCACTGAATTGATTACGGTGGTCGTTAACCCCCCCCAACTAAAAAAAAGATTGCGACGTGTCCATTGCTATCTGAAAAGCACCTTTTTGACATCAACGTGTCTTCTTCCATGTGGGCTGGCCACAATATTTTAAGGGACCGTACAAAATCGCACTTTTGTTTCACCGTGTCCGCGCTTCGGTATATGGTTAAAGCATACCCTGAAAATGATACCGTGCTATAGTGGTAGGGTAACGGGGAGAGCGCCTAGGGTTGTTTCCTTCCTGCTCCTGGCCTCCTGCTTTGCAAAACAAGGGGTTGGTCAAGAAGCGAGTGACAATTATATATACTTTGGAGACATTTTCATGACTGTAGCCTCAAGGCGAGTAATGTCTCAGGTTCAGGAAGAGACACAAGGAAACAGACTTCAAAAATAGAAAAGCAAAATATACTGGCGTAGAAGAATGGCAGAGAATGAGAACGGCTATAAAATATTGCAATTAGGAATTCGCTTTTATGTAATAATACTGATGAAACAAACGCGATTAATTCACAAAGAAAAAGGGGCAAATGATATGTATTTTATGAAATAGTATATTTCAGATCATTATCATATACACATAATATATACACTGAAGTGCCAGAAAAACTGGTACACCAGTCTAATACTTGGTAGGTTCTGTTGTGTCTTTATCACTTACCGACGTTCTGTATTCTTTGCTCCAATGACTCACTTCATAATCTACGTTTGTTAATTTATTATGCTTAACCAGAACTAATTTATTATGCTTAACCAGAACACTTACGACTTTACATTTTGAGACAACATTAACAACTCTCTCACATACACAGTCACGGTTACTACGCTTACAGTCATGATGCCACAATTCTTAAACAAATACATATATCTAACACACCCTCTCACAATTCATCACATAGTCTCTATACTTTTCTGGTATCTTTACTATTCTACCAGATCTGGTGTATGTTATACAGTCATTGTCATTTGCATAAATGAGGTCAGTCCTTGTCACAGGTTCCATGCTGTCCTCCTCACCATTAATTCCCTCATCCACATGGTCATTGTCATTTGAATGAATGTGGTCACTCCCTGTCACAGATTCCATGTTGTCCTCCTTACCATGAGTTCCCTTATCCCTATAGTATCCGGTGCTAACAAAAGGATTCCTGCCCAGTCTTAGGTGAAACTTATTTCTACGATACTTCTCACCTCTTTGATCTTTAATAATGCACGATATGGGACTATTATGCTTACTCATCACTTTTGCGGGTTCCCACGTATTATTTCTTCTAAATAGTACGCTGTCATGTTCTTGTAAATCTGGTCTACTTTTAACAGTTCTGTTGTAGTAATGGGACTGCCTTTCTTGTTTTTGTTTAAACTTTTTCATATTGCTCCTTTGTACAGGGTGTCCACAATGTCTTGTTACCCCCCTGTAATAAGAAATGTAAGTGAGCTATATGTATCTGTTGTATGATGTATATGTTGAGTTATATGTTGAGGCATCCTTAAACATCCAGTGGACCCGTTTGGGCTCCGTCAAAAGACCTCACCATGGTTTGTGACAGAGAATAATTTTACGCCATGTTCTGTGGGACATTTTCCGAAGCAGTTGTGGGGTGATACGAGAGAAAGCCCGTCTCACTGCTTGTTTAAGTTCGTCAGTGGTTTGGTAGCGATGCTGTGCAACAACCTCCTTTATGAAACCCCAAAGGGCAGTATTACACGTTGAGAGATCTGGGCTTCGAGGTGGCCATTCAAGTGGAGCTGGCAGCACTGCCGAACCTCGGCCGATCCACTGATCCCGAAAGACCTCACCAAGGTATTTCCGAACAGCGATTGAGTAATGGGAGGGTGTCCCATCCTGTTGGAACCCCACGTCAGTCAGAATGCCAAGATTTCCAAGTTGTGGTACAAACCAGGTTTGCAGCATGTCTAGATAAGTTGTGTGATTCACTGGACCATCAAAGAAATACGGTCCAAACAGATGTTGACTATTCATTGAATCCCATATCATGACATGCGGAGGATGATGTTCCAATTCTTCGACATAGTGTGGGTTTTCTTTGGACCAGAGCACAATGTTCCGTGATCGACAGCTGCGGTATATCGCACATTCATAACTGAAAATGACCTTTCCACGTTTTGGGATTGTGGCAAATGTCTGAAACATTATTGCACATGCATCCCGTCTGCGGTTTAAATCGATGTCTGATAACATTGGGCGATATGCGTGCAAATTCAGGCTATTCTTCATGTGCTTATGCAGTGTTGATCGTGTTATTCCAAGCTTAGCTGATAGTTTGCGGAGCGATTTCGTCGGTGACCTGATAACTGATTCCTCGACCGCTTGACACTGTTGCACACTGGTTGATGGTCTTACCGTTCGTGGTTTATCCTTGATGTTGCCTGCTTCGAATAGTTTATGTTCCCACCGCAGAAGAGTGTTTCGGAGGGGCCTCTTTGTCGAATCGTTGTTGGAAATCGGCACGCACGTCACGCACTGTCTTCCCTGTGTGTGGACGTTCGTATATCCAGACACTGACAACAATCCGTTGTTCCAGGGTGTATTCGCTGGTATCACACATGGTTCCGGAACCTAATCTGTAAATAAACACAATACAGACCATACAGACCATAACTCAACATATACATCATACAACAGATACATAGCTCACTTACACTTCTTATTACAGGGGGGGGGTAACAAGACATTGTTGACACCCTGTACATATGGCTGCAGGATATCCTGTACCACAGGAAGTTTACTTCTTAGTTGCCTACTCATCAACATCTGAGCCGGGGAAACATCCAGTCCTGCAATAGGGGTATTGCGATATTCCAGTAGTGCCAGGTAGAAGTCAGTATTACTTGCACTAGTTTTTTCGTAGAACTCCTTTTGCAATTCCAACCAATTTCTCTTCAAATTAATTAGATTTTGGATAGTGTGGGCTACATGTTATCACATCAAATTCCCAATTAGCAGCAAATTGTTTAAATTTAAAACTAGCAAATGACATATTGTCTGACATGAAGAGCTTTGGAATACCAAGAACTGAAAATATTACCTTCAATTTTGACATAATTTCTTCAGCTGTTTTGTTCTGTAGTGGCAACATTTCAAGCCACTTAGTTAAATAACATCCTACTCACAAATATCAGCTGCCACTTCTTCAAAAGGCAAAGTGGGAACATAATGACTCATTAGTGGTTCTTTGCAATTTAAGGGTCTATACCTCTCACAGGTAGTGCTTTTGCAATCATATTCCTACCTGGCCAATAAAGGACTTGTTTTGCTCTGGCTTTTGTTTTCTGCATACAAAGTGGGCTTCATGCAATACTTCCAACATTTGTTACCTTAATGTTGCTGGAACTATTACTTTATTATTTAAGAACAAGAGATAATTCTCCTCGCAAAGTTAGTCTTGTAGTTTATAATAAAACTTAACATTATCAGGAACACTTGCTTTACTGGAAGACCAGCCTGTTCTCTGGTATCCAATCACTTTTAAAAGTACTGGATCATTTCTTGTATGCTCTTGAAATTCCTGTAGCTTTTTTGGAAAATTGTACATATTTAGTTAGAGCATGTATGACTTCTATCATCTCTGTATCATCTTCAACAGGATCCCTTATATATAATCTTGACAGTAAATCAGCAATATACATGAGCTTGCCTGGTATGTATTCAACCCTTAAACTATACTCAAGTAACTTTAGCTTCATCCTTTGGAGTCTTGGCGATGACACAGATGTCATGTTTTTAGTCATGGTTGTCACTAAAGGATTATGATCCGTCTGCACTTGAACCTCCCTAACATAAATGTAATGATGAAACTTTTGGGTAGCTGTTAATATGCTGAGAAGCTCTTTTTCAATTTGAGCATAGCCCTTTTCAGTCTCAGTTAAACTTCTCGATGATGCCGCCCCGGTGGCGCAGTGGTTTAAGCTATAGCCTCTGATCATTCGTCCGAACGGGGTCTGGGTTCGAATCCCGGTGAGGCATGGATGTTGTGTTTGTCTTACGGCACTGGCTCTCTCCCTTCCCTGGAACCAGTGACCCTAAATTAGGGACGGGCGACTGCTTATAGCCCATTGAGTTGCTCACGGTGGTCGTCAAACCTAAAAAAAAAACAGAAAAAACTTCTCGATGCAAAGGCTACTGGCTGTCCATTCCACATTAAACTGCATCCAATGCCATCTTTGGAGCTATCACACTGTAGTTGAATTTTCTTCTGTTCATTAAATATACCCAAAACTGGTGCAGAACTGATCAATTGCTTTAATTTTTCTAGCGTTTCAGTGTGGACTTGTAGCCATTGCCTATCTTGGTCCTTTTTTAGTAGTTCTCTTAATGGAGCTGTTATGGCTGACATATTATGAATAAACTTTCTTACATAGTTGAACATTCCCAACAGTCTCTGCAGTACAGTTTTATTTCTAGGTTTCGCCAATGCTAGTGTAGCTTTGTCTGGGTCTGGTTTAATACCATCCGTAGAAAAAACATGTCCCAAATATGTAACTTCACTAACTTTATATTGTACCTTGGAGCTATTAAATTTAATATTGTACTGTCGGGCTCATTTCATAACCTCCTTTGAGATGCCATCATGCTGTTGTTCATCATCAGCATCAATTACTATATCATCAAAATAAACAATTACACCCGGAATATCTCCAAAATGAGTTTCGTTAATTTTCTGAAACAACTCTGGTGCACAAGACAAACCACATGGTAATCTATTAAATTGATAACATCCAAAACGTGTGGTAAATGTACAATATTCACTTGACTTTTTTTTTAGTTCAATGTGATAGAAACCATCTTTCAGGTCTAAAACAGTAAACACTGATTTATTACATAATTTAGCACTAACATCCTCAATAGTTGGTATCAAAAAGTATTGTCCCTGAATCGCTTTATTAAGATCAACTGGGTCAAACATAACCCCAAAGTTCCATCTGGTTTTTCTATGATTATAAATTACTAACCCATGTTTTAGGATCTTCAACCTTTGTAATAATTCCCTGATTCTCCAGCTGGTTTAATTTGTGCTTAAGCTTATCCCGAACTGCTGTTGGTACTCCTCTATGAGGTTTCAGGTTTCATTACTGGCTGAACATCTGGAAAAATGTTAATATGACACTTAAAACCAAAATTTCCTATTTCCTTAAAAATATCTGCATTTTCTCTAATACACCTTTCTTTAGCACTTGTTGAATTTATACTATTCACATTTTATTTGAAGTAGATTTAACTTAATGCACCCATCTAATCCAAGAAAGTGCTTGGTTTTATCATCATTTACAATAGAAAAATCAAGGTACTTACAATTATCTTGCACTGTACACGACAAAATAACAATACCATAAGTCGAAATTTTTGATCCACCTCAGGCCTCCAGAAGTAATGATGGTTTTCTCACTTCAGCTTCACAATCAAGTGACGTGAAGACATGAAGTAGCATCACATTCATTTCAGCTCCTGTGTCCAATTTAAATTCAATATCATTACCTTCAACATTAATCCCTTTTTTTACACTCTGGTCTATTCAAGCCACACACTGGAGTTTTAAATTATCTATTACAAAATCATTACCAGAAAGTCCTTCAATCCTCTCTTCTTGTACTTCACAAAATTTAGAATTAGTTATTTCCCTGACTTTCTTCATTTTACAGCCAACAGCAAAGTGATTTAGCCTGCCACAAATTCGACACTTTTTACCATATGCAGGACAGTTAGCTCGTTTGTGTATAGTATCACATTTCTTACACCTGTACAATTCTTGTACATTACTTTTAAAATTAGTGTGAGTCTGTTTTTGATTAAAACTCTTGTTATAAGAGTCATGCAATTTATTACCAGCAGTTGAATCCTTATATTTTTTATGTTTTGCCGAAAGAGCATATAAACCAGATTCATTATTATGTCCCTGCAAAGTTTCTGCCTGCTCTTTACTTAATTCCTCAGCTTTGCAAAGATCTATTGCTTTAGACGATGTTAAGTCTTTTACACGCAGTAAACTCTCTTGTAACGACGTGTCTCTAATTACACTTTCAGTTTGATCTTGAAACTCACATGATTTCACTAATTTCTTTAAATGAGTTACAAAATTGTCAAAAGGCTCACCCTCAGTCTGTATGCGACTGTTAAACTTATACACTGGTGTGCAAAAATTAAGGACGAAGAGGAGAAATTAGCATAACATCGGAACGAGCAGGCATAACGGACCGAAAGACCACTCAGGAGATAGACTAGGGTCCGGTTCGGTAGGGAATGCGCATATATGCAGCACGACGTAGGGGGAGGGGAGTGTCGGAAGGGTATAAAGCACACAGGCGGTGTACGCTCAGCAATTCGGTGAAAGCTATTGCATGGTGTACATCGGTTTGAACGACGTCGAGTTGCTGCCACCGTGTGATATGGCCAACAGGCAATCCAGTAGACACCATCTGGAGACTTTACCCGAGGTCGCGTCATTGGGAAGTTGGAAGAAGGTCGAAGTGTGACTAGTGTGGCTGAGGAGCTCGGGATCGCTCACAGCATCGTTTCACGAACTTGGAGAGCATTTCCAACGACAGGAACAGCTGTCCGAGAGTTTAGCAGTGGTCGTCCACGAGCAACCACGGCTGCGGACAACCAGTATATTGTCCTACAGGCGAGAAGAGACAGACGGCAGACAGCGGGAGAAATCGCAAGGCACATGCAACAGACAACTGGACGTCCGTTATCGCGTTTTACCGTGGCCAGGAGGCTGCACAAAGGTGGTCTATTTGCACGGCGACCAGTACGATGTGTGCCATTAACGCCTGCTCATCGGAGACGGCGGTTTCTGTGGTGCCAGGAACACAAGAACTGGACAATCAGCAATGGGGTCGAGTTCTCTTTACGGATGAGAGCAGATTTAGTCTGACGAGCGATTCTGGACGTATACACATCTGGAGAGAGCAGGGAGCACGCAATCACACCTCCAACATCATCGAAAGGGATCGGTTTGGAGGCGGCGGAGTTCTCGTTTGGGGCGGTATCATGCTTGGTAGCCGTACTGGCCTCCACATCTTCCAAGGAGGTTCAGTCACTGGTGTCCGCTATTGTACCGAGGTTCTCCTGCCTCCATCCGTCTGTTTAGAAGTGCCGTGGGTACTGAGTTCCTCTTCATGGACGACAACGCTACACCTCATCGTACAGTGGCTGTCGCAGAGCTGTTGGAGAATGAAGATATTCAACGCATGGATTAGCCCGCAAGGTCCCCGGACCTAAATCCAATCGAACACGTGTGGGACCTTCTCAAGAGACAGTTGGCAGCACGTCACCAGTCGCCAGCAACGATTCGGCAGCTGCGATTGGCGCTACAAGAGGAATGGGCCGCGATGCCTCAACAGCTCCTTGACAACTTCGTCCTCAACATGGACAGACGTTGTAAATCCTGCAACGCAGTCAGGGGTGATCATATTCCCTACTAAAGACTGGATGTTTCTTCGCAGACGCCTGTCACATGGACGTTTCTGTCCAGTTGTGCTCGAGGCTACCTTTTCAATAAAGTGCCTTTGTATCGTTTGGATTTCTTGTTTGGACGGTTTTGCTCACTTGTCCGATATTCTTACATCTTGGGGATCTTATGGTATGATTTGAGTCGATGTGGAGCACTTCTGCACGACGTTACATTCGTAAAACCGTCTCGTCCTTAATTTTTGCACGCCAGTGTATCTTTCCACTATAATATTTTTATGAGGAAGAGCATACCTCTCAAATGCATCCAAGACCAAGTCATAACTTTTTCTTTCTTCGTTTTTTAAGTCGAAAGTGTTAAGAAGCTCAACAGCTTCTTCTCCAATTACATTTAACAAAATTGCTGTTTTAGTTTCAGAATCTTTACCACGATGCCCTGTAGCTTTCATAAAGATTTCGAAATTCTGTTTGAACTTTCTAAAGTTTTCAACGATGTTACCACTTAACGACAAATCTTGGGGATGCCTGAAGCCTTCCATTTTGACTTATTTATTTTCTTCCCTTTTTTTTTTTTCAACTAGAACTTATTACCAGGAAAATGTTTATCACTTAAGTGCGAATAAGAAGGACGACAGCTACTGCACCATGTTGTGTCTTTATCACTTTCCGACGTTCTATATTCTTTACTCCAATGACTCACTTCATAATCTACGTTTGTTAATTTATTATGCTAAACCAGAACACTTGCAACTTTGCATTTTGAGACAACATTAACAACTCTCTCACATACACAGTTACGGTTACTAGGCTTACAGTCACGTTGCCTCAGTTGTTAAACAAATACATATATCTAACAGGTCCCCCACGGGAGCGCAGGACTGCAGAAATACGACGGTGCATGGACTCCACTAGCTTCTGCAAATATGCTGTAGGCAATGCACCAAGGAGGTTATATTACTGGAGACACCACTGGCTCTGCCGCCATAGGTCACAGCTAATCTGTGGTGTGACGTCACAAGCAGGCAAAAACGAACTAAATTATACCGTTGATAAAACAGTAAGCTTGTGTATCACTGATAAAGATTATTGAATTACTCATTTTATCTTTTTATACGCGTAGAAACATTTGTTCCATTGGTTTCAAAGCAGCTTCTTTTCTGAGGCTGCGTTGTGCCTGCTCATGACGTCATTTGCAGCACGGACGGTGACTTATGGTGGCCAATGCTGCGTGGATAGGAGTGGTCTCTCCAGTAATATAACCTCCTTGCAATGCACACCATATCTCCTGCAGAGCGTTTCACAATTCGGGTGTATTCCGAGGTCTCGGATTCCTGTGTTCGATAGCGCTTTGCATGGCATCCCAAATGTGTTCTATCACGTTCAGATCTGGGAACTTGGGTGGGAATGGCAACACCCCAAACTCAGAAGAATGCTACTCTAACCATAATGTGGCGTCCCGATACTTGTGTGGAGGTGCATTGTTCTGTTGGAACAGGCCCAACCCATCAGCATGAATGCAGGACATGAACGGGTGTACCTAGTCAGAAAGGATGTGCACATAGCGTTGGCCGGTCACAAAGTTTGTAGACGTACCAAGGGTCCCAGTGAAGTCCAGCTAAGCCACCCCGGTGGCGCAGTGGTCTAAGCGGTGGCCTCTGATCATTCGTCCGAACGGGGTCCGGGTTCGAATCCCGGTTAGGCATGGATGTTGTGTTTGTCTTGCGGCACTGGCTCTCTCCCTTTCCTGGATCCAGTGACCCTAAATTAGGGACGGGCGACTGCTTATAACCCATTGAAATGCTCACAGTGGTCGTTAAACCTCCAATCAAAAAAAAAAAAAAAAAAGAAGTCCAGCTAAACACACCCCATACCATTACGGACCCCAAACCAGCCGGTTCAGTTCCCTGTTGACAGGCGGGATTCATGGCTCCATGGGGTCTGCGCCGCACACGAATGCTTCGATCTGCCCGATACAGTTGGAAACGCGGCTCGTCAGACCAGGCTACTTGTTTCCAGTCATCAAGTGTCCAGTGGCGATGTTGCCGTGTCCAAGCGAGGCGCATAGCTCTGCGTCGTGCACCCATCAAGGGGACTCGAGTTGGGCGTCGGCTTTCAAAGCCCATTCCGTGCAGGGTACGTTGCACAGTCCGGACGCTGATGCTTGTTGAGGCTCCAGCATTGAATTCCGATGATGCCTGCGAGAGTGTTGCACGCCTATCGCGTGAAACTATTCTTCACAGCCAAAGATGGTCACGTTCACCCAATGTCTTTTTACGGCCACACTGGTATCGTAGGTTGGAGGTTTTGCCGGAATTCTTGTAGTCACCGTACACCCTTGCAATGGTCGTCCGTGAACGTCCGAACTTCATTTCTACCACCGAAATACTATGTCCCATCTCACGAGCGCCAACTATTACACCGCGTTGAAAATCGCTTAAATCGTTATTACTTGCCATTCTCATGCCGAAAACAAATCTGACAGCTGGCAAGGATGTCTATCGTTTTATATACGCACTGACGGACGCAACCGAGTACGCGCATAGGTGACGTTGCTATGTATTTTGCATAAGATCGTCTGAACCAGTTTTTCTGACACTTCAGTGTATATTTATATGAAAAAGTTAAAGCAAAGTAAAGGCAGTCTACCGGCCAGCCGCCTTTCATATGACCGCCGACGTAGGCTTGCGCCCACGTCGACCACGCCTAAAGCCGGCTCTGTGTGAGAGGTGAGCGCCGGGTCGGACGACTCGTACAGTCCAACAGACGAAACACTGTTCAACAGTTGACTACCCAATACAACAGAGCTCAACCCAGAACAGTATCTGTCATGCCCATGCGTCACATGTTTGCACGTATGGGCTATAAATGCAGACGATCCCGATGAACCGCGTTGCGTCAGCGCAAAAGACTCGCCTGGAGCAAAAATCTTGCATGTTGGACGTCGGATGACTGAAAAAACGTTTTTTGCGGTGTCACGAGTCTCGTTTTCTTCTCCACTCCGTGGATACGTATTTGGCTCAAAGAGCATGACGCACTCCACCCATTCTGCATCGCCTCCACAGTGCAAGCCGGTGGAGGTGGTTGTATGGTGTGGGGCATGTTTATCTGACAGGAACTTGGATTCCTGGTACATGTGAAACGTGTGACTTGTTGGTTGGTTGATTGGAGGTTTAACGACCACCGTGAGCAACTCAATACGTGTGACTGGTGCCCACTATCGTGTAAACCTATGTACCTATGTACCATGTGCTACTTGCTGACTTTGTACACCCAGCATTGTTGCATTTTTTCCTGAATGGAGATTGTGTCTTTCTAGATGACAATATGCCGAACCATTGGTACAATGTTAGGCAGGAATATAAAAACATTGGGCAAGATTCAGTAGCCTGATTTAATTCCAATACAAGGCAAATTATTATCACACACTGTGTGTGAGGAATTTATAAGAGTAATAAGTTTAATGGGAAACGAACTGAAGAAATTATTAATATCTGAAGTTCAAGACGCTTTGTATTATTCAATAATTGTAAATTCTACTCCCGATATCCCCCACACGGTTCAATTCACTTTAATCTTAAGTCTTTTTGAAAAAGAAGGATATATGAAATAAATACTTTTGGTTTCCTTCAAATCGAGAATCAGGATTCCACATATTTAGAAAATATTGTATTGGAATCATTAAAGGATCTATTTATTGAAATCAAAACTGTACAGATCAAACATACGATAATGCTGCAAACTTTTCGGATAAATACAGTGGATTACGATCGACAACGTATTGAAAAAGCAACCTATGTACCATGTGCTACTTGTTGTTTTTAAACAAACGTTTCATTATTTTATCTTTATTCAGAATTTATAAGTATATTTCTCTTTGTCTATTGGACGATGGAATATTCTCATAAATATTTTGCCGGACTCTCAATCCAAACCTACAAAAAGAACAGGCGACACCAGGTGGGTAGCAAGAGCTGACAGCAGTTTCAGCTTTAAAATGGAATTACAAGAACATCAAGGAAGCATTAATTCAAATTAGTATGAATGGCAATGAAAAACGAATGGGTAAATTAGAGGCACAACAATTATCACAATTTTTTAATGAATATGAAATAGCTTTATTAACAGTTTTATGGGACACAGGCCTGACGAGAGGGGAGGGGAGCCGGTGCTGTAGCACCGGGGCCTGAGTCCCTAAGGGGGCCCAGAGCCCGTTTCTAAAGTAATTTTTTTCTAATTATTATTTCATGGTGTCCGAATATTTTTCAAGCTATACCGTCTCCAGGGTTGGAAAGTTACGCGTGAAAAAATATTTTCTACGTGACGCGTAAAATACGCTTAAAAATGCATAATTTATGTCATACATGTAAAAAATGTAATAAATTCAAAACTTGCTTTAAATACAATTAAAAAACAAACAAACGAAGTGTTACAATGTTGCTCGAGTTCCCAGGCTAACTAAAACGCGTGCGTGGATTACCTGCGGCAAATCAAACGAGCTCTACATATTACGTTTTCCATTTCTTCTTTCCTTTCCGACGACACACCGGCACCTCACATTGGGTTCTCTGTGTTGCTTTGCTACTCACCGACACAGACCACGGTGTATGATATACAACGTTTTTGCTAGTCATTAAAGGCTGCAGACAATTTTCATCATGTGGATTTTGTCACTTTGTGTTTCCCACCAGAAGCCGGCGTCTTTTGTCTTTTTATTTTATGCTCAACTCATTTTCGCATTGCGGAAATTTTTATAAATTAATATAGTGTCCTTGTGCGTAATTCCGACTTCGTTTATTTTCATTTATTCCGATGACAGATGAAGTCGTCCTGTTCACAGCGGCAACTTAAAAGAGAAAACATAAAATTAATGTTTACTTATGAGAACTCTTTGTGGATACTTTCCCAGAGGCTGCATCTTTAGAAATATATTTCACTCTAAAAATGAAAGGTGAAAAATGTGATGATTATGAAAAAGTATTAAGAAAAATAAGAATGGCTGTCGGTAGATGGCGTTCAAGAGTTTTCGGAGAAAACTCTTTTCTCGAAAGGAGGGTTCAAGGGTTTGTTTACGGAGGGAAGAATATGAAAAATTATCCACCGCCAAAAAAAGATTGAAGAGTTGCAACCGGTCGGGTTGTCCGGAAGTAGGGGAATGGTGGGTAGGTGGGGGGGGGGAGTAGATAAGAAAACGGAAATATGGATTATGTGGTAAGTGAAGAAGCCGAGGGGGAAGCGGAGATTTTATTGCACTGGGCCCCGAGCTCGCTCTCCACGACCCTGATGGGACAAACTGTTACAACGCATAAACGATAAGAGCACATCGTTACAAGATGTACAATCAGATTTAATACAAGGAACAACTGTTCTCAAATCTCTTTCTGAATTCATTATGGATGTCAGAAGCAACTTCTAAAATATTGAGAACGATGCAAATTTGCTTACAGAAAATCGGACCTGCAAAGAAAGCAAAACGAAGACAAGGAAAAAAATGAATGAAAAAATGAAATTGTTTTCCACAATACTTTTTGTAACGCTAACGGTGAACCTTCATTTTTTGTACCTAAGCGGGTTAATTATTATTTACGTAATTCAGTAAATCAGTTCCACTTATGCCATTTGGCACTTATGCTTATGGAAAACGATGCTCTTCAATCATAAGATTATGAATAAATTATTGGCAAATTCGCTAAATTAAAATCGATAGAAGTTTGACTTTAATATGACTGTTATGTATAAATGTATACAAAATAACTAAGATATTTCATTCATTTTTGTTCAAAACAACAACCGATTCAGTTTATATACATGCTCATTACTTATTATTTAATGTTACTGAATGGAATGTGCAGTGTAGTTTTTTCAATTGTACGAATATACAATTTTTCATGTGCGCGTTTTTGTTTAACGGAGAACAACAAATTCTGTATTTCTCAATTCACGCATGCATTTTGGTATAACATCCTTAAAAAACCTAAATTTTTTGAGGGGGCCTCAAAATCAGGTTGCGCTTGGGGCCTCCAAATCTCTTAATCCGCCACAGCCTATGGCCACGAAAAAGAAGATTTTGATTTGACAAAAATAGTGTTACGTCTAAAAGGTGGTGCAATATACCCCTCCATTTCTTTTTATCCTTTTCTACAGTTTCTCGATGAGCATGGTCAATAGTTTTGTTTAGCTTTAACCGTGCTGCTAAAGTTTTCCATTTTTCAAGGGAAGCGAGATGCTGCTCCGAACCCTCACAGTAAGACACCTTTGGATTCAATCTCCCCAATTCTGGAATCATGTAATAAATCTGGATGTCACTGGTCCTTTGTCATAGGTAGCAAACTATCTGCAGCAAAAACAGTACACATTTTATTTTACGGGAGGAGAATATAACATCCATTTCCTCAGGACTTTCTCACCATTTAGCATCTCTCTATAAAACCAGGCAGTTGTCAATTGAAGATTTCTTCCTTTGGTTTCGTTCCCAGTCTCTGGATTAAAATAAACCCTCCGTCCATGTTTTGCAAAAGTTCACTTCCTCTCTTAATCAGGCCAACTCTCAATATATCTGGCACAGGGATAGGCCAATCACTAAAATCAGCATAAGAGGGAATTCGATTTATTTCTTCCTCTATATGAAACACTTTTTCTCGTTCCAGTGTTGCGCCAGATTCCTCTTTGTCTTCATCACTCTGCAGCATGGATTTATCCTCAAATTCTTGTTGAACATCATCAAATTCTTCTTGTGAAGAAGATGATGGCAATTCCTAAAATTTTAACAACTGGTCAATAGAAAGTGGCCCTTACCGCACCTAGCACGCTGTATTGTGCCGCAACCTAATAGATTTGTTTTAAACAACCAAAAGTTTATTAATGCGGAATTCATTTTTTAACAAAAACTGTAAAATAAATACACATCACATTTACGTAATTTTCAGTTTCTCTAATTCTACGTGAGTAGTGATAAAATGAGAGTTCTGCGCCAGTGATGTATGATGTATGCATACATCACGAGCATACATCACGAAGTGATGTATGCTTGGAAGATGTAGAGGTAGTTCATACATCACGGAAAAATACATTTTCAACGTTGAGTGATGCATGGAACGTATTTTTTTAATTTTTTAAGTGAAATTTGGTTTGGAGGTCGTGATGTTGGTTTAGAGGTCGTGATGTATGCATACATCACGAAGGGACCATGCGTCACGAAGCGACCAAGCATCACCAGAAGACCAGGCGTTGTCCGCGGAACAGGTCCCGCAGCACTCGCCCTCCCCACCCCACCTACCCCTGTTGACGTCGGGTGAGAGGAGAGGAGGGGAAGAGATAGGCGAAGGGATGTTTTAAAGTGCGTTATCTGTGAAGACAAGGTTACCCTCTTTCAGTTGACGGGGATTCTTATTTTAAGTGTCTTTTTGTTTTTCCTTGGTGATATCTTTACGTTTCCCTTGTATTTTCCAAGATTGAATAACCTTAAAACGAATCCTTTGCTTTTTTCTGAGGGAAAGATTTTTTTAGTGTTCTCTATCAAAGACCTGTTTACAAAATTGTTCATAAGAGTACATTTTGTTTTTACACAATTCTTTTTAACGTTTGTTTTACATTCACTTAAACTTTCATTTTTTTAATTTTTTTTATTGCATTTAAGTTATTTTCACTCCAATCCGAAAATTCGGAAGCATGTATTAGAAAACGAATGCCGGGTGTTAAAAACCGCGAGAGATTGCATATGGTAAGGTTGTGCAATTCATGTACGACTGCGGTCAGTTTTGCTAGTATTAATATTTAGGAAACAAAAAATATGCTCATGTTGAGAGAAACGATCAGTGAAATTTCTCTTTTTTTTTACTGAAAAGTATGTATACTGACATTACAATTTTAGATGTTAAAGACCTTTTCCCCATTTTCCCCATGTTAGTTTTGCTGTTTAAATTATTGTAATGAACACACACATGAAAATCATAGGTTCTTTTTTTCTTCAATGGTGGTGATGGAGAACTGCTATAATTCAGAGATTTTTCAAAATTCATTTGGAATCATAGTAGTTCATCAGTGAAGACCAGATATCCCAGTAAGATACCCAGTAGACATCTAAGTAATTCTTAGAGGACCTAAATATGTGACAATCGGTTTCAACTGTTTCATCAACAGACCAAATGACCGAGAAATTTTTCTTGCACTCTAATACTAAAATTTAAGAAGCTGCATTTCATATTTATGAAAGCCTCAAAAGAAATATGTTGTGGATACACAGATTGCAGTGGACCAGTTTCTTTAGCAGTGAAAAACACTTGTTCTCAGTCAGCTAAATGACATCGAATCTCACACACATACAATATTCTTTTCCAGCTAATTTCGCAATGCTCGTATGCCAAAGTAGATTATAGCATAAAACATAAGGTCTGTCGGAGTCAGCAGCACCAGAATAAGGTCTGTTGAGTGAAAAGCTGTAGTGTGCGTGTTTTTGCAGAAGTTCTTAACGCTACCTGATTTATTGTTTGGGGCAGAATGATCCACTTCGAGTGCTGTTCTGAACGTGCAGGATGAGACAGTTATACTTCGAACAGTGTTGGACGTCATTTGCAGCTCTTCGTGTTATTTTGCATACACGATTCTGACATGGCAACCTCTGCTGAAATCTCTTCAGTCATCATAAGTGTTGATAATCCGTCTGTCAGCTGCCTTCGTGTTGGAGGTAACCACTTCGTTTTTAATGTCATGTTTAAATCATCAGATATTGATTCGCATCCGAAAATTTAAGGCTTGTGAGATAAAATGCCCTCCTCTCTTACAAAATGTGTTCGTCGGAGTTAATTGAACTCATGGATGAAAAGGATGGTGGTATTTCACGACATCTCGGATATGGTATTTCAACAGTTGATTTTTCTTTTACAATATTTCTGAAAGTGAAAATCGTTCCTGATAAACGTGAGGTCATGTCAAATAAATCGCATATTTGTCGCACCCAAGAAATGTGGATTGAACCAGCAAATAAATTGCTGAACAGGTCAAATCATATGGTTACGGAATTTCGCAGAAACATCTCTTTCACCTTATAACGTTCCGGAAAATCCTGGAGTCAAAGTTTGAAAATCTAGTTTTAGTAGATAAATTTTCATAACAAGAAAACAGAAACGTTTGAAGATTTTATAGACGACTAGCAGAGGGAAATACTGCTGGAACTTAAATCCACCTCAAAAGAAGGCACAATGACGTATTTGAATCAAACAGTGCAGTTGAAGTTTTGTGAAATATCAGACACCGTACATCATATTGAATATCTCTGCACAGCCGCTTTGGCGATCGATTTCTCTAAAATCGTGGGAAGTTTCGTAGAATTTGCAAAGGAGAGAAATCTGATAAAATTGGCAAATGGAAGTTTCCCGAACTTTATGTAACAAGAAAATAAATATTTCTAATTTCCCCAAACCGGAAACACAGAAGTGAGGTGTGGATTCAACTGAAAAAATCATTTTTAGGACTACCAAATTTTTAAGAAAGTGGCACCGATATCGCATACATTGTTTCTCAGTACACTTCGACTAATGCAACTCTCTCTCTCTCTCTCTCTCTCTCTCTCTGTCTTCCTCTCAATCTCTCTCTGACTCCCTCTCTCTCTCTCTCTCCTAGATTTATAAATTCGGGAGGGTCTTTGAGCACACTAAGTAGAAGAGTTGGTTCTCCTTTCTCTGAAGAAAACTGAAATCTGGTAAGAGGAGGATGTTGAATTCCCTAGTTTTACTACCTTAGCTTTAGCTTAAAGTCAAACCCCTCTCTTTTCTTTTTCTTTATTTTTACATCTAATTCCTTACATCTTTAGTATTTTTCAGTCTTAGTGAATGGTTTTCATGATTTTTTTATTTTAACTTTGATGTAGGAAGTAGTTATTTTTAACTTCATTTATTGCTTCGCTTCAAGTTTAGCTTTGGGTGGGTTAGGTTTAGTCTATAACTGAAAAAATCATTAAAAGTTTGTAGATTATCCCATACGTTTGAACCAATATAAATTTCGGAAATCAGGTATACTATACCTTTTAATATTTATGTGAATGAATTTCATTGAAAACGTTTACTTAACATCATATCAGAAAGACCAATTTGTCAACAGACAAGAAGGTAAGAAGTCTAATTTTATATTAGTTGATTTTGTTTCTCTAAGTAACAAACTATCGGGTGTCAAAAAATGGTAAAATTTCAACACTTCCTAATCTATGAATACGTGATACCTGGTGTGGCGAATGTAACGAAAAAATCGACTAAATTTTTTCTGACATTCAAAATTTCATCCTATTGACAAATCGACTGCATAAAAATCGCCATTTTCTGTATCTAAGAGTTTAAAAAAACTTAACCTCTAGTAGTTATCTATTTTTCATGTTATTCTACGAAACTTTGCGTTTATGTGAGGTGGTACTTTTTCAAAATAAAATCTCTAAGAGTATTTCCTCAGTCAAATAATCGTCCTCACAGTTTTTTTTAAAAGACAAAACAATTGACCTCTAAAAGAAATAACTAAAAAAAAACTTACTCTTTTGAATTTTTATTGAAGGAAAAAGAAAGAAAAGAAACACAGATGAACTGACATACTTTCTATCGTATTACAGTAGCCCACTTTAGTTCCAAATCTATGAATGCGTGATACCTGGAGTGGCGAACGTAACAAAAAAATCGACCAAAATTTTTTTGACTTTCAAAATTTCATCCTATTGACAAATCGACTGCATAAAAATCACCATTTTCTGTATCTGAGAGTTTAAAAAAACTTAACCTCTAGTAGTTATCTATTTTCCATGTTATTCTACGAAACTTTGCGTTCATGTGAGGTGGTACTTTTTCAAAATAAAACCTCTAAGAGTATTTCCTCAGTCAAATAATTGTCCTCACAGTTTTTTTTAAAAGACAAAAAAAGAAATAACTGAAAAAAACTTACTCTTTTGAATTTTTATTGAAGGAAAAAGAAAGAAAAGGAACAAAGATGAACTGTACATACTTTCTATCGTATTACAGTAGCCCACTTTAGTTGATTTTGCTTGTTTGAAATCTGGCCCAATGGGTAAAGCGCATTTAGCCTATCGTCGATACCTCAAACCGAAAAAGTGGTTCTTCTGTACCCTTAACAGAGGGGTTGTGCAGACATAGAAATGTCAAGAGTATATCATTTTTTTTATCTTGTTAAACATTATGATTTTTTTTTACTTTGCAAAGAAACATCAGATTTAGCTCGTCATCTTTCTTAGGAAATCCTAGTTTTCATGAATGTAAAAGCAATTTGACTTTGCTTAGGAACTGAGGGCTGAATCAAATTACAGAAATCCAACATACCTTCTTCTTATTTCTTTTATTTTATTACTGATATTTCGCGAAAGAATATAGCTGCTGTTACGTTTCTCAGAAAACTCGACGCATATGCGAAGTAAATGAGTCAAAAATGTATTAATCATACACAAGGAGAAAAATAGTTAGTGCCTTTCCTTAATACTTTCCGAAGTATGAAACAGCGACTATAATATCAGATCATGGCACAAGATTCGGATACCATATAAGAAATGAATGTTGGAGAACAACTTTTCACGATTTCTTCTAGGATTTGTTTTAAAAGGGTAGTAAAGGTCTATCAATCTGTTGCGCACTAAAATCCAAAAGGAAATAAGAAACTATAAGGAAGATGAAACCAACGTTTCGTGGTGATTGCGAACGGTACAGTCAACTTGAGTTTATGTTCCGTTTTGGATGATGGCTGACACTTTAGTTGTGAAATATGTTGGTAAGTGCTGGAGATGCGCTCATAACACGTGAGTTCCTGGTCTCACATTCTTCGTGCACTTTTTACTGGACTTTGTCGACTTTTTCCATAATTGGAAATGCCCTACTTGCTGCCCTCTGTTGGTATTTGGTGATTTTATTTCCTTTTTTCTTTCTCAGAAATAGGGTGAGTTTTTCCCCAACCATTTTGGTTTGGGAATTTTTGTGTTCCTATGCGGATCTGTGGCGTCATATTTGTAGGGGAATTTTTCTTCAAAGTGAAAAAATGCTGTTGTGGTATCAGTGAGTTTCGAACTCAGGATCAATTGTTAAGAATGCGAGTATTATATTGCTATTGCTTAACCGGGAAGTTTTGGGTTCCTGGGTCAGATCAGCGACATCATATCTGCAGAGAAATGTTTCTTCAAAGAGATAAAATGCTCTAATGATCTCAGTGGGCTTCGAACTGAGGATGAATCGGACGGAACGCGCGTATTATAACCACTAGACCATCAGACTATTTCAGGCTCACGCTCGTAGAAGATAGTGTTACCTAAGAAATTTCGCAAAAACTGGCAAAGCTAGAAATTATACTTCATTAATTTTCAAGCATAATGATTGTTTTATAATACATCTTTGGGAAACGTATGTTCGATATGGTGTAACGCCTGTTAAAGAAGGAATTATTCCATGAATTCTCTCAACGAAACGTTTCCCTAGTGCAGAAATGTTTCCCTCTTGCTCACACTCTTTGTTTTTTAATTGTTTTCTATTTTCTTATTTATTTATTTTTTTGTTCAATACTGGGTTAGTTTCATATGTTTTAGAATGTTTTCTTTCTTTTTTTCTGCTTATTAAACGAACTGTTTTGATTTCTTCTAGACTGTTAACGTTTATTCTTCATTACTTTTTCATGAACATAACACTTAAGAACGTTTTTCAAGAGGGATACACTTTTTTTCTTCATATCTACAATCCTTCAAGAAATATAAACTCACCCTATTTCTGAGAAAGAAAAAGGAAATAAAATCCCCAACTACCAACAGAGGGCAGCAAGTAGGGCATTTCCAATTATGGAAAAAGTCGACAAAGTCCAGTAAAAAGTGCACGAAGAATGTGAGACCAGGAACTCACGTGTTATGAGCGCATCTCCAGCACTTACCAACATATTTCACAACTAAAGTGTCAGCCATCATCCAAAACGGAACATAAACTCAAGTTGACTGTACCGTTCGCAATCACCACGAAACGTTGGTTTCATCTTCCTTATAGTTTCTTATTTCCTTTTGGATTTTAGTGCGCAACAGATTGATAGACCTTTACTACCCTTTTAAAACAAATCCTAGAAGAAATCGTGAAAAGTTGTTCTCCAACATTCATTTCTTACATGGTATTCGAATCTTGTGCCATGATCTGATATTATAGTCGCTGTTTCATACTTCGGAAAGTATTAAGGAAAGGCACTAACTATTTTTCTCCTTGTGTATGATTAATACATTTTTGACTCATTTACTTCGCATATGCGTCGAGTTTTCTGAGAAACGTAACAGCAGCTATATTCTTTCACGAAATATCAGTAATAAAATAAAAGAAATAAGAAGAAGGTATGTTGGATTTCTGTAATTTGATTCAGCCCTCAGTTCCTAAGCAAAGTCAAATTGCTTTTACATTCATGAAAACTAGGATTTCCTAAGAAAGATGACGAGCTAAATCTGATGTTTCTTTGCAAAGTAAAAAAAAATCATAATGTTTAACAAGATAAAAAAAATGATATACTCTTGACATTTCTATGTCTGCACAACCCCTCTGTTAAGGGTACAGAAGAACCACTTTTTCGGTTTGAGGTATCGACGATAGGCTAAATGCGCTTTACCCATTGGGCCAGATTTCAAACAAGCAAAATCAACTAAAGTGGGCTACTGTAATACGATAGAAAGTATGTACAGTTCATCTTTGTTCCTTTTCTTTCTTTTTCCTTCAATAAAAATTCAAAAGAGTAAGTTTTTTTCAGTTATTTCTTTTTTTGTCTTTAAAAAAAAACTGTGAGGACGATTATTTGACTGAGGAAATACTCTTAGAGGTTTTATTTTGAAAAAGTACCACCTCACATAAACGCAAAGTTTCGTAGAATAACATGAAAAATAGATAACTACTAGAGGTTAAGTTTTTTTAAACTCTTAGATACAGAAAATGGCGATTTTTATGCCGTCGATTTGTCAATAGGATGAAATTTTGAATGGCAGAAAAAATTTAGTCGATTTTTTCGTTACATTCGCCACACCAGGTATCACGTATTCATAGATTAGGAAGTGTTGAAATTTTACCATTTTTTGACACCCGATAGTTTGTTACTTAGAGAAACAAAATCAACTAATATAAAATTAGACTTCTTACCTTCTTGTCTGTTGACAAATTGGTCTTTCTGATATGATGTTAAGTAAACGTTTTCAATGAAATTCATTCATATAAATATTAAAAGGTATAGTATACCTGATTTCCGAAATTTATATTGGTTCAAACGTATGGGATAATCTACAAACTTTTAATGATTTTTTCAGTCATAGACTAAACCTAACCCACCCAAAGCTAAACTTGAAGCGAAGCAATAAATGAAGTTAAAAATAACTACTTCCTACATCAAAGTTAAAATAAAAAAAATCATGAAAACCATTCACTAAGACTGAAAAATACTAAAGATGTAAGGAATTAGATGTAAAAATAAAGAAAAAGAAAAGAGAGGGGTTTGACTTTAAGCTAAAGCTAAGGTAGTAAAACTAGGGAATTCAACATCCTCCTCTTACCAGATTTCAGTTTTCTTCAGAGAAAGGAGAACCAACTCTTCTACTTAGTGTGCTCAAAGACCCTCCCGAATTTATAAATCTAGGAGAGAGAGAGAGAGAGGGAGTCAGAGAGAGATTGAGAGGAAGACAGAGAGAGAGAGAGAGAGAGAGAGAGAGAGAGAGAGAGAGAGAGAGAGAGAGAGAGAGAGAGAGAGAGAGAGAGAGAGGAGTTGCATTAGTCGAAGTGTACTGAGAAACAATGTATGCGATATCGGTGCCACTTTCTTAAAAATTTGGTAGTCCTAAAAATGATTTTTTCAGTTGAATCCACACCTCACTTCTGTGTTTCCGGTTTGGGGAAATTGGAAATATTTATTTTCTTGTTACATAAAGTTCGGGAAACTTCCATTTGCCAATTTTATCAGATTTCTCTCCTTTACAAATTCTACGAAACTTCCCACGATTTTAGAGAAATCGATCGCCAAAGCGGCTGTGCAGAAATATTCAATATGATGTACGGTGTCTGATATTTCACAAAACTTCAACTGCACTGTTTGATTCAAATACGTCATTGTGCCTTCTTTTGAGGTGGATTTAAGTTCCAGCAGTATTTCCCTCTGCTAGTCGTCTATAAAATCTTCAAACGTTTCTGTTTTCTTGTTATGAAAATTTATCTACTAAAACTAGATTTTCAAACTTTGACTCCAGGATTTTCCGGAACGTTATAAGGTGAAAGAGATGTTTCTGCGAAATTCCGTAACCATATGATTTGACCTGTTCAGCAATTTATTTGCTGGTTCAATCCATATTTCTTGGGTGCGACAAATATGCGATTTATTTGACATGACCTCACGTTTATCAGGAACGATTTTCACTTTCAGAAATATTGTAAAAGAAAAATCAATTGTTGAAATACTATATCCGAGATGTCGTGAAATACCACCATCCTTTTCATCCATGAGTTCAATTAACTCCGACGAACACATTTTGTAAGAGAGGAGGGCATTTTATCTCACAAGCCTTAAATTTTCGGATGCGAATCAATATCTGATGATTTAAACATGACATTAAAAACGAAGTGGTTACCTCCAACACGAAGGCAGCTGACAGACGGATTATCAACACGTATGATGACTGGAGAGATTTCAGCAGAGGTTACCATGTCAGAATCGTGTATGCAAAATAACACGAAGAGCTGCAAATGACGTCCAACACTGTTCGAAGTATAACTGTCTCGTCCTGCACGTTCAGAACAGCACTCGAAGTGGATCATTCTGCCCCAAACAATAAATCAGGTAGCGTTAAGAACTTCTGCAAAAACACGCACACTACAGCTTTTCACTCAACAGACCTTATTCTGGTGCTGCTGACTCCGACAGACCTTATGTTTTAAAAAAGAGAATGCTATAATCTACTTTGGCATACGAGCATTGCGAAATTAGCTGGAAAAGACTATTGTATGTGTGTGAGATTCGATGTCATTTAGCTGACTGAGAACAAGTGTTTTTCACTGCTAAAGAAACTGGTCCACTGCAATCTGTGTATCCACAACATATTTCTTTTGAGGCTTTCATAAATATGAAATGCAGCTTCTTAAATTTTAGTATTAGAGTGCAAGAAAAATTTCTCGGTCATTTGGTCTGTTGATGAAACAGTTGAAACCGATTGTCACATATTTAGGTCCTCTAAGAATTACTTAGATGTCTACTGGGTATCTTACTGGGATATCTGGTCTTCACTGATGAACTACTATGATTCCAAATGAATTTTGAAAAATCTCTGAATTATAGCAGTTCTCCATCACCACCATTGAAGAAAAAAGAACCTATGATTTTCATGTGTGTGTTCATTACAATAATTTAAACAGCAAAACTAACATGGGGAAAATGGGGAAAAGGTCTTTAACATCTAAAATTGTAATGTCAGTATACATACTTTTCAGTAAAAAAAAGAGAAATTTCACTGATCGTTTCTCTCAACATGAGCATATTTTTTGTTTCCTAAATATTAATACTAGCAAAACTGACGGCAGTCGTACATGAATTGCACAACCTTACCATATGCAATCTCTCGCGGTTTTTAACACCCGGCATTCGTTTTCTAATACATGCTTCCGAATTTTCGGATTGGAGTGAAAATAACTTAAATGCAATAAAAAAAATTAAAAAAATGAAAGTTTAAGTGAATGTAAAACAAACGTTAAAAAGAATTGTGTAAAAACAAAATGTACTCTTATGAACAATTTTGTAAACAGGTCTTTGATAGAGAACACTAAAAAAATCTTTCCCTCAGAAAAAAGCAAAGGATTCGTTTTAAGGTTATTCAATCTTGGAAAATACAAGGGAAACGTAAAGATATCACCAAGGAAAAACAAAAAGACACTTAAAATAAGAATCCCCGTCAACTGAAAGAGGGTAACCTTGTCTTCACAGATAACGCACTTTAAAACATCCCTTCGCCTATCTCTTCCCCTCCTCTCCTCTCACCCGACGTCAACAGGGGTGGGTGGGGTGGGGAGGGCGAGTGCTGCGGGACCTGTTCCGCGGACAACGCCTGGTCTTCTGGTGATGCTTGGTCGCTTCGTGATGCATGGTCCCTTCGTGATGTATGCATACATCACGACCTCTAAACCAACATCACGACCTCCAAACCAAATTTCACTTAAAAAATTAAAAAAAAATACGTTCCATGCATCACTCAACGTTGAAAATGTATTTTTCCGTGATGTATGAACTACCTCTACATCTTCCAAGCATACATCACTTCGTGATGTATGCTCGTGATGTATGCATACATCATACATCACTGGCGCAGAACTCTCATTTTATCACTACTACTTACGTGTAAATTCGTCTATTATTTAATTCTAAGTAAATAACAAACTGGCACCCTCTTCAAACAAAGTGGTACCCGGGCGGACAACCCCCCTACCCCGTTGGTACGCCAGTCACCCAGATTTGTTGTTTTTGTTTTCATTCTTTGAGTTAACAGAGCGAAAATATCTGAACTGTGCTGCTTCAGTTGGAAATATTTTTTTACTTCAGCAACAGGGCTTCATGTATAATTGCAAAATCCTTCGTTAGAATAGACATACCACATAACGAATTTACATGAGAAAATAGAGTAGCAATAAGGAAAACATTCTAAAACCAAGAAAAGAAAGGGCGGAACCGAAAAAGCTAGTTAGAGGCAACAGAAAGCTTTGAGAAAAAGTTCGTTTTTAAAGACACCTGTAGTCGCTTAATGAGTAAGTGGTATAAATCAATACAGAAGCAAGTACTGTATTTGAAAGTAAGGAAGTAGGCATTGTGATTGCCCACAGTTTCCCCTTTTAATCCTGTCGACATTACAACCATCACAGAAAATAAAATGCTCAAAACATAAAAAAAAAAGTAACCACACAAAATAAAATGCCCCAAACATGGCAACAAATTCTGTTAAAAGCACAAGAAGATAAAAAATAGGTAGAAATATAAATATTTTCAAAACTTAATACAAGTGTCAAAACGGAAATAAAATGAAAAGAAAAAGAAATATTCCAAATTTCATTGTTACTTTAGATATTTTGACCTGTCGACATTTCGTATATTGCACTTGCACTCGGTCAAAAAATATTACCTACAAGGACTCTTTAGTAACTTTTATTCGTTATTTATAAGGTTTGCATAACAAGTCAAGCTAATAATGTTGCACTTTCACTTAGGCACCAAATATTAATGATTAGCCCCTACGCCTAGGCCTTTTAAAGAATTGTTTAATAAGCGTAACACTCTTAAGCTGATTTGTCATGCAAACCTAATATGATCACGGCGTTATAAAAATTACTGAAAAGGCATATGCCTAGGCCTCGGGCATATCAATTAATGTTTTGTGCTCGTGTAAAAGTTCAACACAATGAATTTTGTTTTCTATGAAAAACATATGAATATCAGCTCTGCGGACTGAAAACGATTAAAGAGACCTAGGCCTAGGGTCTATTTAATCGTTTCTACCTCAGTAAAGCGCATTGCTAAAATCTTTACTTGTCCTTATGAAAATTAGCGCGACGGACTGAAAATTGCTAACAAGGCCCAGGCCTAAGGCTTTATAATTGTTGTTTTGTACCTGAGTAGAAGTGTGGCATTTTCTTTAGTTCCTACTAGCATGGGTACCCGGTATTTCCCTAGTAAATATTACGATTTGAGGAATCGCCAAGTTCAGCGGGTGAAAGTTAATGAATGAAAAAAATATTCCTGTAATTTTCCAATAAACTTATCTTTACTTTTTTGATTTAGTTAATTTAATTTTACGAAACAAAAAAGAAAGGAAGAGAAATGGAAATGCTTACCATCGAGGATATATATATATATATATATGTATGTATGTATGTATGTATGTATATATATATATATATATATAACTGTGGTACATCTGGCCACTGGCGCCAACTACGGGGGTGCTCAGGGGCTTGAGCACCCCTTGAAATCATTTGGGGGTGTACCACACCCCTCCGAATTTTTGTAATATGTACTGGATTCATACTTAAATATTTAGTTCCACATTACATAAAATTAAATAAGATAATCGGAATATAGCGCAAGTATTTGGTTTCTATAAAAAAATCAATATCATCGTGTTTTAACTATCGATACCGAATAAACACTTAAGAAATAAGACAGCCAAGAAAGCGAGAAATCGGGGGTGTGGGATGTAGTTTGTACCCTACCTTCCTAATTGTTTAAAGTACCAATTTTTATTTCGCAATCACGTTCCTTGCACGTCAGTAAGTTGTCAGCAGCTCACCATGCACGCAATGAGCTTCGGTAGGGTCATAAAGCCATAAATGTCAGAGCGGGAGTACTGAATGACCGTCCGAGAGCAGAAGACACACAACGAGACTGCGACAGATTGGAGGTGACACGGAATGATCTTTTCTCGCTCAAAGGATAATTTTGAAGTGTTCTTTTTTGTTGTTGTTGCAGTTATTGATTTTTTGTTTTTTTGACATAATCCTGTTGAGGCTTTTTTCCCCCTAGCTTTATAAAACATATAAGCGGTCACAAATACTAACACCAATCAATCTACGCAGGGGTGATATGCCAAAAAATAACAACCGGTTCACATGAACTGCAAGATGAATGATGGCGGGTTGGGGGTGGAGATTTCCAAGTTACACTTGTTGATCAAAGCAAAAATTTCACTGTGATATATGCTGCGTTATACGCTAAATGCTAATAATAACAAGTAAGGAAAATAATACAGTGCATTGATTATGAAACACGTTCCGTTCCAACACTGAACACGCCAGTTTGTTTGCTACTGCTAGAGCGAGCTCCTCAAAGATATCGCTATTAGCCTACTGTCTGTTTTGACTAATGACTATATATCGCCAATCTCAGCGGTTTTTAATAGGTTTGGTTTTCTGGTAGTGGTCCCCAACAAAATGCTCAAATTTTGTCCAAAAGAAAAAAATATATATACGAGCTCTTGTGCGCACATTACAGAAAATGAAATCGGAAGAATTAAAACGTGGTTCAAGAATTCGGTTGCAATAAAAAAATGTAATAGTTTTTTCATGAAATCGTGTATCAGTTTGTTTGCGTTTACACTGAAGACAAGGTCCATTTAAACATCTAAAATTTCATCACTGGACGCGGTACCTGCTTTTTGAATTTCAGGACCCCTTGAAATTTTCATAAGTCGGCGCCTATGCATCTGCCATGTGTTTCTAAGAATCCCGTGACACTGACTTGCAATATATCTATGTGATGTTGCGTGCATGCGAATTGACATTGGCATTGATCATCTTTTTCTTACCGTTTTGAATTTTGAATATCTAGAAGTCTCTATTTACATTACATTTTATTTCTGCCTGATAAGCCGCCCGTTGGCGGGGAAAGCTAAAGTTTATTAATTTGTGTTTTTAATACACCATTAACCGGATATTTTTATACTTTACTGTTATCTACGGCCTCTAACTTAGACCGTAGGTCGGGTATTGGAGTGCGAAATTGTGTTGCAGTTCTTAAGAGTAAAAAATGGAACTTTTTACGGAAATTTTGTATAGGGCCCCTTGACCACGGGCCCCGACCCGTTCCAAAAATCGTCTACCGTCTAAATTAGAGCACCATGCGATAGCATACCAAATTTGGTGGTTTTAAATTGAAAACTGTAGATCTTACGAAAATCGCGTATGGGGCCCCCTTGACCCCAGGCCCCCACCCGTTCCAAAACCCCATCTACCATCTAAGTTAGAGCACCATGCGATAGTATACCAAATTTGGTGGTTCTAAATTAAAAACTGCAGATTTGACGAAAATTGCGTATAGGGGACCCTTGACACCGGGCTCCGACCCGTTCCAAAAACCGTCTACAGACTAAGTTACAGCACCATGAGATAGTATACCAAATTTGGTGGTTCTAAATTAAAAACTGCAAATTTTATGAAAATTGCGTATGACCTCGGCCCTCACCCGTTCCAAAAACCCTGTACCGTCTAAGTTAGAGCACCATGCGATATTATACCAAATTTGGTGGTTCTAAATAAAAAACTGTATATTTGACGAAAATTGCGTATGGGGACCCCTAGACCCCGGGCCCCACCCCTTCCAAAAACCGTCTACGGACTAAGTTACAGCACCAAGAGATAGTAAACCAAATTTGATGGTTTGAAATTAAAAACGGTAGATTTGACGCAAATTGCGTATAGGAGCCCCTTGACACCGGTCCCCGACCCGTTCCAAAAACCGTCTACGGACTAAGTTACAGCACCATGATATTATACCAAATTTGGTGGTTCTAAATTAAAAGCTGCAGATTTGATGAAAATTCCGTATGGGGGCACTTGGACCCCGCCCCAGTTCCAAAAACCGTCTAAGTGCTAAGTTACAGCCCCATGAGATAGTATACCAAATTTGGTGGTTCTAAATTGAAAATCGTAGATTTGACAAAAATTGCTTATGACCCCGCCCTATTCCCGTTCCAGAAACCGTATAAGTTAGAGCACCATGAGATAGTATACCAAATTTGGTGGTTCTAAATTGAAAATTGTAGATTTGACGAAAATTGCGTATGGGGGCCCCTAGACTTCCCCCGTTCCAAAACCGTCTAAGTTACAGCACCATGATAGTATACCAAATTTGGTGGTTCTAAATTAAAAGCTGCAGATTTGATGAAAATTGCGTATGGGAGCCCATGGACACCGCCCCAGTTCCAAAAACCGTCTACGTGCTAAGTTACAGCACCATGAGATAGTATACCAAATTTGGTGGTTCTAAATTGAAAATCGTAGATTTGACAAAAATTGCTTATGATCCCGCCCGCCCGCCCGCCCGCCCGCCCACCCCCGTTCCAGAAACCGCCTACCGTCTAAGTTAGAGCACCATGAGATAGTATACCAAATTTGGTGGTTCTAAATAAAAAACTGTAGATTTGACGAAAATTGCGTATGGGGGCCCCTTGACACCGGTCCCAGACGCGTTCCAAAAACCGTCTCCAGACTAAGTTATAGCACCGTGATAGTATACCAAATTTGGTGGTTCTAAATTAAAAGCTGCAGATTTGATGAAAATTGCGTATGGGGGCTCTTGGACCCCGCCCCCGTTCCAAAAACCGTCTACGTGCTAAGTTACAGCACCATGAGATAGTATACCAAATTTGGTGGTTCTAAATTGAAAATCGTAGATTTGACAAGAATTGCTTATGATCCCGCCCGCCCGCCCGCCCACCCCCGTTCCAGAAACCGCCTACCGTCTAAGTTAGAGCACCATGAGATAGTAAGTATACCAAATTTGGTGGTTCTAAATTGAAAATTGTAGATTTTACAAAATTTTTCTATGGGGACCCCTCGACTCCCCTCTTCCCCGTTCCAAACGCCGTCTATCGCCTAAGTTAGAGCGCCATGAGATAGTATACCAAATTTGGTGGTTCTAAATTGAAAACTGTAGATTTTACTAAAATTTTGTATGAGGGCCCCCGACCCCCATTTCCAAAAACCTTCTACGGACTAAGTTACAGCACCACGAGATAGTATACCAAATTTGGTGGTTCTAAATTGAAAATTGTAGATTTTACGAAAATTGCGTATGGCCGTCTACGGACTGAGTTACAGTACCATGAGATAGTATGCCAAATTTGGTTGTTCTAAATTGAAAATTGCGTGGACCCCGGCCTCCCTGTTCCAAAAACCGTTAACTGTCTAAGTTAGAGCACCATGAGATAGTATACCAAATTTGGTGGTTCTAATTTGAAAACTGTTGATTTTACGAAAATTGTGTATGGGGACCCTTAGACCCCCTCCCCCCAGCTCCCAAAACTGTCTACCGTCTAAGTTAGAGCACCATGAGATAATATACCAAATTTGGTCGTTCTAAATTGAAAATTGCAGATTTTACGAAAATTTTCTACGGGGGTCCCTCGACCCCGGGTTCTGACACTTTCCAAAAACCGTCTACGATCTAAATTAGAGTACCATGCGGACATTTTCTAGACCCTGTTGATATTATGACCGTGCAGACATTTTGATTGTCGGCATTGTGACCGTGTCGACATTTTGATTGTCGACATTATGGCCCTGTCGACATTTTGATCGTCGACATTATGACTGCCACCGCAATAACGTTTGTTCTGCATCTCATAGTACAAGACATTAAATGCGAGACAAAACCAACTTCGGGACCCAGGGGCTCTTGGTTCGAGTCCGGCTGGAAGCTAAAATCCGCCGTAGTTCGGAGCACCACACGCAGATGGACCCGGGGTAGCGAGACTCCTGTGTATAAAACAAGTCTAACCCCCAAATCCTTTGGGGCTTCTGTCCGGACCATTTAGTCCTTTTTGCAGCAGCATAAGTAGTGCCCGGTGGGAGTCAATAACCAACCTTCTAAACCCCAATTATTTATGAAAATGCCCAGGAATGAGATGAGAGATTAATTGGTGCCCCACGCCCTCCTGAAATATTTTGATAAGTGCCACATACTAGTCTTCTGCAAATTAAACCAGTCTCTGAACGAATTTTTGCTACCAAAGATCAAATGTTTAGAAAAACAGAAAAAAAAAATGAAAAGAAAAAAAAAGTTTAAGTAATGCCCCATCCTGAAATGTTATGGCTTGCGATGTTATAGCTTGCGATGTTTTGTCACCGCGATGTTTTGACCTGCGATGAGGCCCGTAGCCAGACAAGCAAGTTGGGAGGGGCGGCTGATGATTGAGATCGGGCGAAGGATATAAAGTGGTCGGGCAAAAGATGTGAAAGAGGTCAGGCACTATACTGTTGTGTGAGCCACTAGGATGGGCAAAAGGAAACACCGGTCGGGCTCAGCCCGGCCTGGCCCTCCCCTGGCTACGGCCCTGCCTGCGATGTTATGGTGCGCGATGTTTTGACGTGCTACGTGCTTGCTCATCTGCTACCTCTCCGATTGGGATGAACGATGACGTCATGGACACGCCAGACAGTGCCTCTTCTCTGCCCTCATCTCTTCACCAACAGTAAACTTCCTATTCTGCAGTTGCTGCTGCCATGGCATCTCGTGCATCGCCTCCGTTGCACGAGGATGCAGTTACTCTTCAGCCCTACTTATGCCGTAAGTGTGATTAGATACTCCTTGACCTCCCGGCGAATTCGTCTCCCGGGACTTCGTTTCCATCTATTCTAGCACAAGGAGTGTGTTTTGAGGCATTGCCAAATACACCCCTTAAAATCTATGCCACTGCGCTAAAACGCCTGTATTCTTCTTCAGCTATACTTCACATGTCTCGCCGTCCCCGTTTCGTCATTGTGTACTTCACGGATACAGCCACAGCTCTCTCAGTTCTACAGACTGGATTGTTAATCCGAAATCAACTTCTTCTACCAGAACCCATTGCTCAGCGTACTGTTGCTGTATCACTATATCCGGTTCCCCCGGAGGTAACCGACTTAATGCTCTATGCCGCCCTATCTACTATCGGTCGAGGGGTCGGCCGCATTATTACTTTCTCCGCTGCACCCGCGACGAAGAAGATCGCTCAATTCAAAGTGCTAGACGCACTGCTCAGATGGTTTTTGCCTCCCCGAACGATCTTGCTTGCTGACCAACAAAGTTGACAGTCAAATGTGACAGACACGTACGCGTATTACCCTCCTTACCTCTCATCACAGTGATAAATGCTTGGTTTTTGGGCACCAAAGAGTGGCTTGTCCTGCTACCACTCCTGCTCCTCCGTCACTTCCTCGGCAGACGTCAGTGCCTTCTGCAATGGAAACTCTTCCGGCGACAACAGCTTCCGGGTTGGAACGTGGTCTTCCCTCTTCGGTGCCTTTGACTCTTCCATCAGATTGTCTCACTCAATCTCCGGATCAGAAAGTGGATTGCTCTACTCGACCCCTCTCTTCCTCATCATCAATGCAGTGGGAGACTCCCTCCGTGCTTCCTCCCAGTGCTTTACCGAAATCATCTGTTCCAAGCCTATTTCACATCTCCGATGACTCGCGTGCTGCCTTGACTTCAGGTAATTCCTCTGCAGCTCGCTTAACTGATTGTGACGGTACTAATACTCTGACCATTACTGATGCTTCTGGTACTGACTTTCGTTCCAGAAGTGAGAAGAGATCTGCTTTCAAGGCCCCCCACGTACCAGCTAAGTCCGAACGTTCAAGAGTTCATTGCTCCCGATGCTCGACTCGAACACCTCCAGTGGACCCCACAAGGTATATCACGTCTCCGAGGCGGCGGCTGAAAAACAATTTTTCGATTGCTATGTGTTTCTGGAACGTGGAAAGAGCGATGTATTTATTTATTTACTGACGCCACGTATTTGGAGGATTTTCACTTCCGAGCTTGAGTGACTCTGATACCCTTGAAAGTGAAGAGATTTTTTGCCAGATCCTGCAAGAGTCTAATGTAGAGCACATACCCTTAACCCATCCTGAGTTGATTGAACTTCTCTTTCCTCACGACTCGACGTTCAACTACGAATTCTAACGTACTAATGGTGCCTCATTTTTGTTTGCTCTGCATACACAGATGTACAATTTAGGACTTGCGATTGAAACTTTTCGCTTTGAGACGATTGAGGTAGATCAGGGTGTAGAAATGCTCGATTATGCTCTTAAGCGGGTCCTGCCTCCAGCCAAAGAATCCTCACAAAATAAGTAACTGCGTTTTTTACCCATTACCTTTTTCTGCCCTTCGATTGTACTTTGTCTTGTATTATGCTGCCTTGCTGTACCCTTATTTGTACTGTTTTCCACGTGTGAATTGTGATTTCTCTCGGTGATATATGCCAAATTAAAATCAAGCTGCACACAAAAGTAATTGCATGGCGAATTTTTCCTTTTGCCAAAGTTCTTCGACGAACTCAAAACAAGTGCAGTCGAAATTTGACCGTGCCAATGGTGCAGTGTCTTAGTGCTGGTCAATGACGATGATTCGTACAAGTTGTCACGGGTTCGAGTTCCGAATGAGGCATGGGTGGTGTGTTTGTCTTACAGCACTTGCTCTCTTCCTTCACTAGAACGAATCTCTCTAAATTAGAGACCGGTGACCTTTTATAGTCTTCTGAGTTGCTCGCGGTGGGCGTTAAACTCGGAAAGAAGAAAAACAAAAATAGGCAAAATTTGTTTTCAGAAGAAGCATGTAGGAAAACTGATACAACAAAAACTACTTTTAAGAACATTTTTCATTAGAAATCTAACGAGCTAATGAGGATGTGTACATTCGAGGACACACATCAAAATTTAAGGACGATTTGCGTCCCCAAAGGTATCAGGCGTTTTGGGGGACAGTAAACTAAATTCGAGGACTTTCCTCAAGAATTAGGGCTTCTTCCGCCTTCTGGTCAGCTTAAGTATAGAGTCTAAAAGGGGAAGTGTGCCGTGCGAACTCAAAAACTGCGTTCGAAATATGTCCCACGCCGCATCGCGGCGTTGCAAACGGCGTCTGTGTTAGAGAATGTGTGTAGTGATGTGCAATGTAACCCAAACAACGGGGGTTGAATTAGGATGTAAGCGTACGATTTTCTTAAGTGTGCGATTATGGAAACACCTTTTACGGTTCAGTGAAATGTCTTAAGTCTGCCGCAGAGTGCAGCGTCGTCAATTTAATTTAAAATGTAATTCTACGTGATTTAAATTGATATGCAACCTCCTCGAAGAATACCTACCAAAACGATAACAAATTGCGTGGATGTGTCAAGTAAATACGTGCTGTTTGGGAAATTTAAATATATCACTTAGTAGCGGCTAGTGGTAAGCTGAGATGGAGGGGCTGCATTCAAATTTTGTAGATATCACTTCGAAAGCTAAGTTACCGAACCTGCTGATGCTGTCCCTTTAATAATAATTTATATATATACTCGTAGAAATGAATATTTAGTTTTCACATTTAGCAACTGATAGGGAAATTCTAGAGATAACCGATACCTGAATTAGGGAACAGATATCAAAGGGTGGCCATATTTATGAAGAAAATAATCGGCGTATAAAACTTGGTTTGATGCATTATTAAGGAAAAGTGTTTAGCATATTTTGTAGTCACAAATCATTTTAATGTGAACTTCCGAATCGTAGTGCTATCCAGTATTTTCGTGTATATTTCCTCATTATTTACTTTGTGGAGAGGTACCCATGCATACAGCATACACCGGGTACTGGCCCTCGTACTGGCCTCCCGGTAATAAATAAGGGCGTCTTCCTCCTTCTCTCTACTTCGCTTCCTATTGGGCGATCTAGCCTAAATATCCTAGTTTCCTATTTCTAAGGGTTGTTTAAGACCTGGGGTCAGACACTCTCTTCCTAAAATCCTCTACATTTGATCATCACCCACGCATACAATATTGCACAGCAAAGAAATTAGTTCCATATACATTCCATGCAGGACCCATATTCTAACGATCTTAACATGATGCTAACGAAACTTACATGACGCTCATTAATCAGTGCATCCTTCCAGTTGTTACGCATAGAGCAGAGACATGGACCTCAGCTAAAACAGATATACCGAGATTGCAGATAACAGAAAAAAAGCATTGAGAGATGCATGCTTGATGTTACCAAGAACAGGAAAGATACAAAGAGGAACTCGTGGATCGGGAAAATTACAAGGATGGAAGACAGAAATGATCAGAATCCCTGAAATTGCAATGGGATGGACATATTTCTAGAAGAAAGAGCCAGCGAGAAATATTAAACTGGATAGCAAGGAACAGAAAAAAAGACCCAGAAGATGTGTAACGTATACTCTCGATTCACTTTCCTTTTGATTTTTACTATCTCTGGTTATTTTATTTTACTATGTAAATTATCTTCTAACTGAACGAGATGTTATTTCACCCGCTGAATGAGATCTGGCAATGAGTGTAAGTCATGACGTGCTGGTAGCCAGTATAAATAGGCGCCTTCGACGATACGTAGAGAGAGCGTTTGTTGTTGTATAGAGACAGCGTTTGTTTATATGGAGAGAGCTTTTTGTTGATGTGCGTAGGGAGAGCTTCGTTCTATGTGATTAGGTTTTTTTCTTCATTATTGTGATACGATTAGAGTGTGTGTGTTGGATGATTCAAGAGTTTATCTAATAAAAGAGTTTTAAGTAAGTACGTCTTTCTCAGTTCATAGTACTGTCAGACCTCTGTCTGGCTGTTAGGTTTATTTCATTTAGTGTTATTAGTAACAACCAGCATAAGACTTTATTCATCTTAATTACTACTACAACATTACTACCAGTTATAAGCTTGTTCATTATTATTACTACACTACTAGCAGGAAAGTTTATTCATGATATAATTAACAAACAACAAGCATTAGAAGAAGCATTAGCTTAGAAGAAGCTGAATTCATTATAATTCATAATTAGCAGTAGAAACTGAAATTCATTATAATTGGCGCCCGAACTTTTCTCGAACACGAGATCTTGACAATTATTACCCATGTCTTCCTTACCTGAGACAACTTCAATTTTTCACCCTAAGACAAGTTTCGGTGGTGATGGGATTAATTTTGATAATCTGCAAGAAGCCTGTGGGGCTCACTTTACTGATAATGATTTCCAAGTGCCCAGGCATTCTTCACAATTTCGTAATTCACCAGCTTCCTATTACTCTGAGTCGCGGGTCGTACCTGAGGGAGTTCAATCCTCTCAGCGAAGCAGAATGCTTTCCCATTTCGTGCCGCATGCAGGAACAATTCATTTCAATGGGTTGGAGGGGTCCTTAAAGTTCCTCGAAGATCTGGAAGATCATTTTGATCTATACAATATTCCTGAAGACTGCAAAGTACAAATCGCAGGCACTTGCTTGAAAGACACCGCTAAGACCTGGTATCGGCAGTGGAGAGTGTCGAACCCGGATTCTCATTATGAGAATTTCCGAGCAGAATTTTTGGAGGTCTTTCCTTTTGGCCTCAGTCGAGCTAGCCTTGCACAACAACTTTTTTCTCGTCAGCAAGGACCCAACGATAGCCCTGTTGCATTTGCGTTGGAAACAACACGCTTATATAACTTATGGGATCCACATGCCAGTCATGTCGACATGTTGGATACCCTATTGCAGCAGCTCGACCCATTTCTACAAGATTTTCTTGAGGTTCGACACCCTGCTACAATTCATGAATGCCTTTGCCTCATACGAACGTATGAAGAGCGACATGGCAAACATGGTTCAACTCACCATGCTCGGGCACCCCGCGAGGCTTATTACGAAAACCCTCAGCGGCATAATAGGCCTAATAACTTTCAGCGCGAGCATGCACAAGTGCACGCGCAAGCTTCATACGTTCCACCACACAGAAGAGTGGCAAACCAACTGCGAGTTTCTGAACAATCTTCGGGATATCGTACAAATGCACAGTATGCTCGACCCCGTTCCAATCCGCAGCATTCGGAACGTTTTCATGCTCAGGGCAATGATTGTTTTTCTGCCCGTGCTGAGGAAAGAAGTAATAGATATGAAAATGTCAACAGACACGCGGAGTTCCCGACGCAGGTTTCACGCAGTTTTCCTCATCGTGAAAATTTTCCCGATACCCGGCAGGGTCGAGGTTTCAGACCGCATGATAATCCAACCAGGAATCCTTTAAACTTCCAAAGGAAGTAGACCAAGGAGTCGGTCCTGCTTCCTGACACCAAGCATTCTGACCCTAAAACAGTATTAGTGACTGTCCAAACTCCTCAGTTGCCTGATGTATTCTTGCCAATTGAAGATATTATTGTCGAGACAAAGTTCGACACTGGTTCTGAAATATCAGCCCTAAATACGAAGTTTTGCACTGACAATTTTCCTGCAGTACTCGTTCAGCCTGCGACGCAGTATTTGCGAGGTGCAAATAACGAAATCTTCAGTATCACAGGAACTGTCACATTATCTCTAGGGCTGGGAAAGGCTCGTTTTACGCATTCTTTCCTGCTTATAGACGAACTACCTGTTAAATGTCTAATGGGAATGGACTTTATTAATACGTTTCAAATAACTCTGAATTTCGTACAACATGTGATTTCCTTTCCGGAACCTGTCGAAATGATTCCTACGGTTCCTATGGATATAATGAGTTTGTTATTGAGTAACCAATTGAATGAGAGGCAACGAAACCAGCTTCCTCTACTTTTGCAGGAAAGCCCTGGTTTATTTTCTGATCAACCTGGTTTCACACAGGTGGTTTATCATGTCATTGACACTGATGGTTCGAAACCGATAGCGACGAAACCTTACCCTTGTGCTCCCCATAAGAAACAGGAAATGCAACGTCAAATTTCTGAAATGATTAAACAGGGCATAATAAGGGAATCAACAAGCGCCTGGGCTGCTCCTGCCTTTTTGGTTCCAAAGAAACAACCCAATGAATTTCGTTTCGTGACAGATTTCCGCAAGCTCAACCAAGTCACAAAAACGATCAATTATCCACTACCTGTCATGTCGCATATTTTGCATGACCTGTCATCAACTAAATGGATGTCAACCTTGGATATGGCGAGTGGATATTGGCAGGTGGCAGTACATCCGGACTCTGTCGATAAAACAGGCTTTGTGACTCCTTTTGGGGCTTATGAATACCTACGTATGCCCTTTGGATTAGCTTCTGCACCTTCTACTTTCCAAAAGCTTATGGATACGGTTCTCAGACCTGTTCTGGGTCCCCATGTGCATGTATATTTGGATGACATTATTATTACATCCGAGACTTTTGACGAGCACCTTTCTCTGCTCAAACAGGTGTTCCAACTCATATACAATGCTGGCTTGACGTTAAAACCTAGTAAATGCCAGATAGCGAGGGACGAGATTGTATATCTGGGGTTGAAAATCACTCCCCACGGCTTATTTACGGATAATGAAAAAATTAGGCCTATTGTTGACTTTCCTCGGCCTAAAACAGCAAAAGAACTATCACGCTTTCTGGGAATGACCGGATGGTATCAGCAGTTCGTCCCCGCTTATGCTACAATCTGTGAGCCATTGTATGCTTTGAAACGTAAATACAAGAAGTTTGTTTGGACACCTGAGGCTAACGCTACGTTTGAAACACTGAAGTCTGCGTTGACTCAGCCTCCTGTGTTGGCTTTCCCGGATCATACTAAGGAATTTGATATTTATACTGACGCATCCGGAGTTGGTCTTGGTTGCGTTTTGTCACAAGCTGGGCATCCAATAGCTTTTGCGTCTCGTACTTTAGCCAAAGCTGAACGCAATTATTCAGCTACGGAACGTGAATGTCTTGCAGTGGTGTATGCTATTGACAAATTTCAATGTTATCTTAACGAATTGACGGTTAACATAATTACGGATCATTCTGCCCTTCAGTATTTGAATTCTGCTAAGCACCTATCTCAAAGACTTGTGAAGTGGGCTATGAAGTCACAAGAGAGCAATATCAAAATTTCGTATCAGCCAGATCATAAGAATCAATTACCGGACGCATTGTCTCACGTTCCGATTAGTGGGGTCCCCACAGAAACTACTCCTGGATGTCAGCCTTTACTTCTAATAGCTGCTATAACATCCAGAGAGCAGATAATGGCAGAATTAATAAATGATCCAGATTTCGGGGATATCTATAATTTTTTGCTTGCGGTTTCGCCCCTACAAAGTGTTCCTTCTCTGGCTGGAAGGTCACAACACTTTGAAGTCATAGAGGGTCTGCTTTACTATACGAAATCTAGGACTACTAGGGCAGAGTTTCGCCCATGTATTCCGCGAACCCTTAGAATGGCCCTTTTAAACGAATTTCATGACAAACCTCTTGCAGGCCATTTAGGTATTCGCAAGACCCGTTGTAAATTGCGGGATGTTGCCTATTGGCCTGGCATGTACCAAAGTGTGCTCGCATACGTTCAATCATGTCACTTGTGTCAGATTAATAATTACCGTAATGTAAGACCGGCCGGTCACTTGAAATCTAGTTCAAGTTCTCATGTTTTTGACATTATTTCAATAGATTTATTGGGACCTTATCCTTTATCTGTTAAAAACAAAGCTCGTTACGTTTTAGTATTAACTGATAATTTTTCTAAATGGGTTGAAGTTTTTCCCATTAAAGCCGCTACGGCAGAAGTTATTTGTAATGTATTAATTAATGAAGTATTCTCTAGATATGGTGCACCTAATAAAGTAGTTTCGGATAATGGTCCTCAATTTATTTCTGACATTTTTGAAAGAATGTGTGCGAGACTACACATTAAGCATAAATTCATTTCCCCATATCATCCCCAGAATAATCCTGCGGAACGAGTAAACCGCACGCTAGTGAAAATGATTGCTACATTTGTCATGGATGATCATGAGCGATGGGATGACCATCTTGAGCTTTTTTCGTTCGCCCTCCGCTCGTCTGTTCACGAATCTACTAAAATCACTCCTGCAGAACTTTTTCTGGGTCGCAAAATTAAAACCCCTTTTGAAAATTTAACGGGGATTATCGACGAACTAAACCAGTGACCCAATCAGTACGAATCATGGCTGAAAAAGCTCGTGTTGCAATGCTAGGAGCACAAGCGGCTCAAGCAAGATATTATAATACTAGGCGTAGGGAACCAGATCTTGTCGTTGGAGATCTCACTCTCGTGGAAACGCACTTCCAGTCTTCTGTTTCTCATACTTTAGTGAAGAAATTTGCACCCAGCTACGAAGGTTCATATCGGGTGGCAAATGTGTTTGAAAATAACATTGTTCTTGAAAAACCTGACAATCAATTTCAATACGTACACGTTGCTCAGTGTCGCAAGTATCATGAACTAAATATCGATTTTATAATCAACCCTACTCAACCTTCTGTTCCACAGACTCAAGAGTCTATACTCACGATCAACCTCCAGAAATTTTGGACGAACTAACAAACATTTTTGAAGAATCTCCAGTGATTTTTTCTTCACCCTCCCCTCCTCAAGACGGGTTTCCAAACACGCAACCTGATTCTCCCATGAGACCAAGGCTCGAATCAAGTTCTTCAAATACTAGTATCGTTCCTTTCCCTCCAACCATTGCCAAGACTATTGCTGCACCATTTCCTGATAACTCTGCACCAACACAAGCTCCTACTTCCTTGAATACCTCGTCAGAGAGTATTCCTATAGGCAGAAATAAACATCGCCCTGCACGACCACTAAATTACAGCAGCGACTCAGAGGCTTCAGATATTTCGGATTTATCAGTTATGAACAATAATTTGACTATTCCTAAACGTCAAACACCAATTACAAACCGTCCAGTAACACCAAAAGCTGGTCGAAAACGTAACTTGTCTCCCAATCTGCTTCGCCGCAACAGCGACGAAGGCAGAGATCCATGCATCCGCCCGGGTTTCGCCCCTGGAACCTACGCTCAGGGCAAACAGGGCCGATGCCTGCTGCAACTCTCATGCCACGAGGGCGAAAGCCAAAACAAACGATGTGGCCGGAGCCACGTCCGTCCAAAAGAATGCTGGAAGGACAACACGGGCCCCAGCACAAAGGGACTACATATCAAAAGCCTGGGGGAGCCCGTTCCTGTCAGCCGCAGGGATTTCCGGACCGCCAGACTTCAGCCGTTCCTGACCGACGGACGTCAACCGTTCCTGACCGTTCCTATCAGCCGCAGGGATTTCCGGACCGACAGACTTCAGCCGTTCCTGACCGTTCCTGTCAGCCTCCGGGATTTCTTGACCGACAGAATACCGATGTTCCAGATCCATTCAAGTCCTTGAAACGCGCTACGCCACCTGAATTTACCAGTCCGATTAGGCCTGGAAAACGTTATCGTACTAGAGTTTTTTATGCGTCCTCGAGATAAGTAAGTTCTCGTGGACAGGTTCTTTTCTCCGTTTGTTGTTTTTCCTGCACGACCAGTTGGCGTGTCAGAATTTCTTTTTTCGTGTGGGCCTATGCATTCTTTTTTGTGTATATATGTGTTTTTTTTTATATTTCTTCTATGTCCATCTACTAATCCAATTTTTTTATATATCTATGTGCTTAGGGGTAAAATAATAAAATTGTTACTGTTAGGCAGCTCCAGGCAATCTTCGCTGCTGATACAGTTGGTGTGTATTCAACGAATAATGAGAACGTAATTTGAAATTAAAAAAGTGATTCCTGCTAGGCAGAATAAAAGGAAGGTATGCCGATGCAGGTTTGTTTTGTTCAAGTATACAAAGTGTTTCACAGACGAATACTGATTTCTTGATTTTGCCATGCCAAGTTTGAGATTGTACATACTGCTGCCACCAAACAACAAAACAAAAAAGAGGTCGATAAACGTCAATCAACGAAGTGTAAGACTTACACTCCAAAATTGATAGGTTTTTCGGGAAAAAAAATTAAGTGGGAGATGATGTAACGTATACTCTCGATTCACTTTCCTTTTGATTTTTACTATCTCTGGTTATTTTATTTTACTATGTAAATTATCTTCTTACTGAACGAGATGTTATTTCACCCGCTGAATGAGATCTGGCAATGAGTGTAAGTCATGACGTGGTGGTAGCCAGTATAAATAGGCGCGTTCAACGATACGTAGAGAGAGCGTTTGTTTATATGGAGAGAGCTTTTTGTTGATGTGCGTAGGGAGAGCTTCGTTCTATGTGATTAGGTTTTTTCTTCATTATTGTGATACGATTAGAGTGTGTGTGTTGGATGATTCAAGAGTTTATCTAATAAAAGAGTTTTAAGTAAGTACGTCTTTCTCAGTTCATAGTACTGTCAGACCTCTGTCTGGCTGTTAGGTTTATTTCATTTAGTGTTATTAGTAACAACCAGCATAAGACTTTATTCATCTTAATTACTACTACAACATTACTACCAGCTATAAGCTTGTTCATTATTATTACTACACTACTAGCAGGAAAGTTTATTCATGATATAATTAACAAACAACAAGCATTAGAAGAAGCATTAGCTTAGAAGAAGCTGAATTCATTATAATTCATAATTAGCAGTAGAAACTGATATTCATTATAGATGATGTGGGAGATGGGTGTATGAAATTCGGAAGCAAGAAGAAAACTGACTCTAAACAGACTGTTGTGGAAGAAACTTGGAAACTTCATACAGCAGTGGATTGAGATAGTGGTTGTAAATGATATATAAATGTAGATGCTGTAAGAGCAACACACACTCAGTTAAGGGAACCAGTTTTGAAGATAAAAAAAATAATGCGTGTGTCAGTGACAGCGGACACGCACCCAACGTCATATGCGCATTTTCAGGTGTCAATTATGACCCCTAGTAGAAATATAATAAATATTTTTCTTCTGATACGCTCCCTTTGGAATTTTGGCTTACAGGCAATCTCTTTAATAAATACGAATTGCAAACATATTCGCAGTTTCAATTTTCAAGTCATGATTACAATTTAGTGTAGAACAATTTGTTTTCAAAATTTACCAACTTCGTAAATTTTCTAAACAATTGTGTTTGATTAAATGTTGTGTTCAAAGTAATTAAGTATAAAGATCAACTGAAAATCAACTGAAATGTGCAGCTCATTTATTTTTTTGTGAGGGGGGGTATGCATATGCAGCAGAAAAGTAAAATATGACCAATGGAGCAACTTCAATGTTTTTTGATGAATAGAAAGGTACATGAGTTTAAAAGCGAAAATTTGACTGTGCCTGGTAAGTGAAAATATTAATTTTGTTCAAGTATTTCGCTGCAAAAATTAGTCATTTTTTTTTCATTTTTCAATTTATCCATTACTGAACTTTATTCTTAATCGCAATTTGTTCACACGCCCATTTTGACCAGAAGTGAAACTTTTTGGCAAAAATCTCGGCAACTGAGTATTTGTTGTCGAATAATCTCCAGTTGTTAGAATTATCATGTTTAGTAAAAGTAGGAACAAACCAAAAGTTGAAGGCCCGGCGATGCATTTGCAGCCAACGAAAGAGTGCATTGTAGCTACGTCACTCGCAAATAACTCCGAGGACCACTTATATCTGCTGTACCAACGAGAGCTGCAGCCCCCAGGGACGTTTTATTCAAAGGAAATGAACTGATGTGGGAATAGGCAGAGTTTTCCACATGAGTTGGTTTCAATAGCAGTCAGAGCAGCGCGCAAGCGTTCTTTTCGCTCCCAGTGGCGTTGTGCGTGAAAAGCTTCCAGCCGAGTTCAGTAAACTTCTCTCTTGATGTGGCATGAAAAAAAACTGCTTTGGATTATTGCAGGAGCCGCTCCTGCTGTATATACAGAAATTGCAAGGCTTTTTTGTATGGGACATTATATTGAATGTGCTTATTTTGAATTGAATGTTTAAGTGTCAGCATCGGCGATGTTGGCCACTGACCATCAGGTACAGTGGCGTAACTGTGTTTCCAAAATCGGGGGGGGTCTGATCACATAATGTATATACGCCTGTTGGTAGCCATGCTTAATCGACATCGCTGTTTTATTAAGTACACATTATACACGTGTTCGCATTCTACGAAAAATTAAAATCTTATATTATTAAATAATTTAGTTGGTTCACATAAAAAGTTCATATCATTATATTCCCGAAACATTTGGGGTATCATTTACATTGGGGATCCCAGACTATGAAAATCTGGGGGTCCTGACACCCCCAGTGGTTAGGCCTATGATCAGGTATAAGTAATGGTTCAACAAATTTAATGCTGCCAGTCACTGATACAGAGCTCTCCTTAAAAACAATTTAGGGACAGCGGGCAAAATTTACTGTTTGAAGTAAATACGTAGGGGCATGTAAATATAAAGTTGTGCTTCCATGTATCTACTCTTCAAACGGTTATACCGAAACAGCTGATATACAGCATAGAAGGGGAAGTGTGCCGAGCGCCCAGCGTATGTAGTGATTAGCGTGGATATAGCAGATATATATAAACGTTGGGTAAGCTTTTCGTATTATTAAGAGGCTTAACAATTTCTTTTTGCCTGTTACTGACTTGTTTAAAAAACGGCGTGTACCACCTTATTTAAGCTGTGTCACACGCATTTATAATGACATTCCTCTCTGACTGAAGCATAATTTTGGTCATAATGCATGCATGAGAAAACATTTACCAGTAATTGTTCAGAAAAAAAAAAAAAAAAGGAAAGGGGCTGATTTGGAGGGATTTTTTTATACCGTTAGATAAAATTTACTATTAAGTGAAGAAATATTGTGGGAGAGCAAATAATTTTTCAGTCCCATACTAATATCCCCTCAGTAAATCCAGCAATGTAAACATGTAACACCGTTGTTTAATGCCCCTAGTAGTTGAGAATTGGTAATACAGATATAATTTACACCAACTGAAACAAATGTTGAAGCACATGTGAAAAAACTGACCTCTGACATGGACCGGTGTGGAATATTGAACTCTCATCAGCACGGGAACCAAAGGCTTGCTGATGAGAGTTAATTATAAATGGCTTTAGGAATTTCCATACAGAAGCCACGTGCAGTTTGTAATAAAGCAATGTTTTAATCTTAACCAAGCATTATTTATTACAATATTACCACATCTCAGCACATTGGTTAAGCTTTATTCAATTTATACAGTGAGGCAAAAGTAAGCATCCCATTTTAAATGGTTTTTTTCGTTTTTATTTTTTATAAAGTAGAAGCTTGATTAATTCATTGCGGGCTGTTATATGCCAAAGGATAGTGCGGCAGTTGTTGACATTTTTTATCAAAAACCGTTTCTCAATTATATAGCGACAAAGAAATTTATCAGCAACAGAACTTGGGAGGGGGATTTAAAAAGTAACATTACACAAAAAATAAATAACACACACTTGATTTTTAGGCATCTTAGAAAATGCAATTAAATCAAAGAGCAAGAATTTGTGAATGCAACTATTAGATGTTTTCACATATAATTAAATTTCCAGAAATAAATTTAATACCTGTTTAGTTTATTTTTTTATTACTTTTACACCACCTTGTAAAGAGTAAATTAGTCACACTTAATCACTCATGGCATTTTGCAAGTTTTCTTCAAAATACTGAATTTTGTAATATATAATTCCATCATGGAAGCCCTAGTTAGCAATGCTGAAAATGCCAAAGCTAAATGTTGATTGAAAAAAAAAGTGTGTTTATATCGGATTACCACCAGTGGTTTTGGGATTTGAACATTAAAAATAAAAGAAGATAAAGGGGTGGGGCGGTTTCCTAAAGAATCCCACAGTTCTAAATATTTTTAATGAAAAATAGTAACTCTGCAATATTATTACCACCACACATGTTCCTTAAAATCTTTTTGTATATTAATATCTTATCAACTATTCATTTACTTTGTAGGAGGGGGGATTAATTTTTTTTAAATAAATACATTTAAAGAAATGAATTTTGAATCTGTAAATAACTTACCAGTTTTTGTAACTTTCTTTTCTAAGTTTGTTAACAACCTGGACATTTCTTGACCTCATTATAGGCACGAAAAATTCGTAATGAGTTTGGGTTAAAATTCTAGGATTACTTATTTGCTTATGCATTAGGCTTACTGTCTGCTATGTGCATACATATCATATTTAATGAAGGAAAAGTTAACTAGCCACTGCTACATACTCCCAAAGTTATCCGTTCTTTTTAATACGGTCATATGCTTACATATGGTAATATATAGTAGATCAGTAAACAGAGCAGTGGCTGCTCTGCTTGCTCAGAGTTGAACATTGGTAATGTGACTAAATTCAAACCCCTGGGTTTGAATGACGGAACCTGTTCTGTTGCAAAGTTCTTATTAACTGTTAAGGTAATTTTGTGGAAGCGCGGTGAGGGTTTGAGCTGTAGCATTACTGTAAGTCGGTATATATTTACTGACTCCACAGTAATTATAAGTGAGAGCTATAGACTGACTCCACATATATTTACTCACTCCACAGTAATTAAAAACCTGTCTCTCACTTGCTTCCTCATAGAAAGAACCTCAACACCCAGATCCAGGGACTTCATATTTATTTGCAGCGTCTCAGCTTAAGGTACTTCATTTTTTCTCTATTATCATTGTGAATCTTATCAAGTCCCTTTATATAGAAATGCAACCGAGTCAGTAAATAAAATTTTGCAATCTTACATGTCACATCTTTACTGTGTTCTGCACAACCAATGAATTTAATTTTCTTTATCATCAAGATAGCTAGAATATCAACGATACTACCTCTGTGTAGTTTTTCGGTGCTGAAATAATGTGTAACAATACCTTCCAGTTGACTGACAAGAACTAGGAGTTCCTTTGATGGATATAATAAGCCACCTTTATCAAATTCTCGTATCAGTGTTCCAGAAAATCTGGCCTTTTCTTCAGTATTGCATGTTAAACACATTTTGGTGCAATCTTTGCATTTAGTTATTGCAACACATTTCCTAGCTACATAATCTGCAACATAAACTAGGAACTGGTTATGGGAATTATGTGGGAAAAGGGAGGCACAATCAGACTATGCAGCACTATTCAAGGTATCTTTCACATTATCTAGCATTTCATCACTTAAAAGTTCATTTAAATTTAACAAAACATTAGTTTTGCAACTGATGGTGTCACTTGGCCCAATAAGGGAATTGATGATTTCTGTTGTGCAGCTAGTACCACACTTTACAGGCTTGGCCAGATTATAAAAACTTAAACACTGAATGGTCACTAAAAATTCTGCTGAAGTGGGGTGGTCATTGCAGCCTGACAGTTGCCGAATAATGCCAAAAATGTTTTCTATTGAGTTTTGACTCAAGCGCGATGTCATTACATACTTGTAGTTCAAGGTTTCTGTTAGATATTTTAGTAGAGAGATGCTACTGCTTATAGTGACTCGTAATCCTGCAGCTGTGCTAGCACTTAAAAACCCAATCTTCTTTACTCCTGCAAAAGCTTCCCATTTATCTAAATATAACAGAAAATCATTAAGTACTTTGCATCCCTCAGAATCTACGCGGAGACTACTTGATGTACTCCTAGAGGTCATTACAGTTATTAACTGTATCATCAACTTTATGAAAAATGCAGTTGCATTAGTACTTCCAAACTATATTTCAATATGATGCTTATAGAGAAAAAGGCCATTTAATACTTCGTTGCTAAAAAGCTGCAAAGCATAGCCTGCCCTCATTTTCTCAAAGTTATTCGGGTGAATATGAACGCGTGTAATTTTTGGCATGGCTTTTAGAGTAGTTATGTCAGAGTCCTTCCTCCATGCTGCTTCAACATGCTATGGTCTTGCTTCTCCTTCGGGCAGATGAAAACCTCTGGTAACAAATGCGTTCCGTACACATGTTATTAAGTGAGGAAAATCTGATATGAAATGTAAACTTCTAGAACAATCTGTAGGATGCATAATGCTGTATTTAGTGCCAGAACAATCTGCTGATATACCAAATGTCTTCCACATATTCCTGTTCCAAGAAGCTCCATCACACGTAATGAAATCAACAAACAGACCTGCATTTTCAGTGAGAATAACAGCTTCAATAATTAATTTTGCAAGCAAAGTTCCACTTATATTTTTACTTGTGGCAAAAACACCAATTATTTGTGTCCAATCCCCATTTAATGGCTGGAACACCATTACCAGTCCGTGATTACATGGGGAATGCTTAACAGTTTCTGAAGTGTATGGCCCAATATCAACAAACCATATTATTTCACCAGATGATTTTGCTTGCAGTTTTTCTGTAAGCTTCACTTCATCTATCAACATACCACCATGTCTTGCAAAAGGCTCCATTTCACTTTTTTTTCTTTGAAATAGTTACAAATGTCAGTGCATTAAATCCAAAACCACTGTTGTAATTTGAAATATACTTTTAATAGTTGTTCTATTAGGTAGGATCATGATTTTTTGTTTCCGTATGTGCTCGCACAATTTTGGACTTTTTATGTGCATTAGTAAGTGTTCAAGTAACCATTCCTTGGTATATGACAGACCTCTTGCAGATTTCCTTTTTGCTGCCTTATAACAATAAATAACCATTTGCTGCTGCTTAATGGGTAATTCTGCTATTTTTTCATTAATGTAAAGTTCTGTAAAATTCTTATTTTGTTTTGAATTTTTTATATGTAATCAGAGAGCGAAATAACCCGTTTCTTTAGCCTGTTGATTTTCCGAACTTTATTCTCATACTTATTTTTAAATGTAGCCTTTTTTCTATGATAAGCTCATTTTGTGCAAAAGTAAGCGCCGCAGATACTTACATTTGAGGCAAGTCTCTGTTGTTCCTTTCCTTACACAATTTTTGCTGTACAAATTATTCTCAAAAATAACTCCACTTTCAAGGTACTTCCTGTTATTTTCAAATTCTGAAATGGAGCCTGCGCCATGACATACTGTTAGCCTATCAGTGTCTCGAATAATGGATTCTAATTCATCTTTAGAAGTAATATTAGAAACTGTGTTCATTTTTAATCCACGTAAATACACTTCACAGGTAAACTCTGGTTCACTTTCGGTTACAACAACCAGTTTTTCAGTTTTCAATGAATTTGACAATTCACATTTGAATGAATGAACATGGAAAATTATGCACTTTGAATTATTAGCAGGAATTTGCTTACCCCAAAATTCTGAAGAAAGGTTGATATTCAGAAGGCAGTTCAGTGTAACTCTTTGGGAAGTAAATTCCAAGCTATTTAAATTACCATCAGGCTTATCATCGGTTTCCCTAACTTTCCTCTTTTTTACCAGAGGTTTTGATAAATAATGGGGAAGGTTCGGAAATATTGTTGGAATTGCATCTGGTGTCAAGATGGGCCGATCTCTGGGTATTAACACAGTCTCATCGTTTATTTTATGCACAAAATTTCGAACCACAAATCTCTCATCAAAGTGCAATTCACATAGAGCACTAAATTTGTCTAAGTTTTTATCTGCACGGGGAATCAATTTTTGCCATTGCTGTAAAAGTTTATGATTTTTGGGTATTCCAAAGAGCGACAGCTTACTGTTTTTGTACTGAGTATTGCAACCTGGCACAAAACAATGGTTATTTCTCTTCCGCATAATGAGCTAAGTATAACTTATATACAATATTTAGGTAATCCACATCAGTGGCGGCTCGTGGTAGGAAAAATAGGTGAAGAGCTACAAGAGAAATATGTAAAGATATCTACTGTCTTCAATGAAAATCAGTTAATGAGAACTTACCTATTTTTTTATACGTATATTAGATCAATTCTTCTTCCCTTTAAAGCTGGAAATTTGTCGATTATGTCATCAAAAAATGGCTGTTTCTTCGTGACATCAAGAAAATGTCTTTCTGAATAGAAATCTTTGCCAAAGAAGCAAGTTTATCTGGAGAAATAGTGTTTCTTGAGTAAGTTTGTGTTCTTTTAAGGCAAGAAAAATTTCTTTCCACTGAAACACTTGCAGATGCAATTGTTAAAATCAGGGAAACCAATACAGTATATAAGATTCTGTAAAAATGTCTTTATCTCCATGAAGCACTCGAAGAAGTTCATGAGTCGATATATTCCTTAATTTTTCATCAGCATACACAAGACTCAGTTCATTTTTAAAGCGCTGGTGTTTAGTAAATATTTTTCCGTAAAAATGTTTAAGATTTTCAAAAGCGTGAGAGCGAAAGCATGGATTAAATTGGTCGAATTTGGTTGTGTCAGAAAGACAGGCAAATTGAAGTTCAAGTTTCTCACAGTCTTGAAATCTTATATCCATTTTCATAAGAATGTGGTACAAAATTTCAAAATACAATTGTCTATAATTTTGAAAAATTATTTCTTGAGTAAGAGCTGCATATTCCCGTTTAGATCTGCTTATTTCTGTGATTTTGCCAGCTCTTCCAAACAGTGTTTCAAATACCTCATCGTTCCTTTTATGGCTCAAAATTTCATAAGTTTTTTTTTAATTTGAGTAATACAGTAGTTTCGTCCAGTGATTTGTTCTGCAAAATTTCGAATAATACACTGCTGGCCACCCAAAATGCAACACCAAGAAGGACACGAGATAGCAAAGCCAGATTTACTGGACACATAACAACAGATACAAAGATGAAACGATTGAGCTTACAGGCCCGTGCGACTTGCGGAACACGCAGACATCAATAGTTCGTGTGGCCCCCATGGCTGTCAATAACGGCAGCTACAAACCGCGGCATCGAACGAAAGAGACTTTGGATGTGGGTTTGGGGCATGTCGGTCCAGGCTGCTTCCACACGTTGCCACAGTTCATCAGGTGTAGCCACGGGTGGTGCTTGCCGGGCCACTCGGTTGCCGATCAGCGACCAGACGTGTTCGATGGGCGACATATCGGGAGAAGAGGCGGGCCATGGCAGCAGTGACACCTGGTGGGCCGTGAAGAATTGTTGCACGATGCGTGCCACGTGCGGGCGCTCATTGTCTTGTTGAAACGTGGCCACTGGCAGGTCCTGCAAGTAAGGGAGGACTACAGGCTCCAAAACGTCGGAGATGTAGCGGTGGCTGTTGAGTGTACCGGCGATGCGTACCAGAGGGATGCGGGTGTCATATCCAATTGCGCCCCAAACCATAACGCCAGGCGACGGACCGGTATGGCGATGCATAATGCAGGCGTCATACAGTCTCTCGCCGCGGTGCAGCCACACGCGGATCTGACCATCGTGGTGTTGCAGGCAGAAGCGGGATTCATCGGAGAAGACAATGTCATGCCATTCGGTAGACCAGGTGCGGCGTTCAATGGCCCACGGCCGCCGCACTCGCCGGTGATGTAACGTCAATGGTAATCGGAGCAATGGGAGCCGTGAGACACCTCCCCGCTCCTGCAAACGACGTCGAACGGTACGTGCTGACACAGGTTTTTTGCGCAAAACACCCTAATTCCTGCGCTAACGTTCGTGATGTGGCGGTGCGAGCCGTCAATGCCCGCATCACAATATGCCGGTCCTCTCGTTCGGTGGTGTGCCGCGGCTGCGGTAATCGCTCACGTCTGTCCGTCCGACCCTCCTGCACCCACCGAATCCATACTCGCCTCACTGTGGCTGGATTTCGTATCACACGGGCGCCGATGTCTCGGTACGATAAACCGCTGTCGGAATAAGCCACTATTCGTCCTCTGTCGAACTCCGAAACGTGGTGGAATGACTGCCGTATTCTGCGACGAGTCATCAGGAAGCTTCCCACGCACAGGTCCGGCAGCACAGCACACTTCCACTACTTACACCTCGCCTTCTGTGCACCCTTTTTATAGTGCTTCTCGGTGGCGTGCCGGGCGCACATGATTTGCATATGCCTTGCAATGCTAATCGTTTGCATGTCCTCTCGCGGACGACGCATGCTGCGAATTTCAGGCCAAACGGATGGTTCTTTCTTGGTGTTGCATATTGTGTGGCCAGCTGTGTAGATCGGTGAAGCCAAATATTTCATTAAATACTGTTGCCAAAAATGTAAATTCGAAAGTGCTCATATCATTAAAAAACTCTTGGGCAAGTTGAATTGATTTTTTGTCTGATTGGTTACTATTTGTGAGAAATTTGAATACTTCCTTCAATTTATCCCAATCATCAACTATTACACTTACTAACTTCGAAGTGGAGGACCATCGGGTTTCTGTTGTGGTTGGCATGCATTTTGCGGTTGTTGATGTGAGTGTATTGTTTTTTCACCACTCAGCGAAGCGATCGCTTCGCTGAGTGGTGAAAAAACAAAGGAATTACACTGAGGCTTGCAAAAAATATTCGACACTTATAAATTTTAGAAAAACTCTGCTGTAATACAAGGTTCAAACGATGTACTAAACAATAACAAAAACAACTTGAGAAGTTTATGCTTCATTTTTTTCCTTGAGCCCAGTCAAGTGTCCAGACATTACGCTTGCCCCATCGTAACATTGTCCTATTGACTTGTGTTGATAATCAAACTGTTCGAAATTTTTGTCTGGAGTTTTGTGTAAAGCTTTTGACGTTCTATCTTCACTCACATCATGGAAACCCAAAATCGCTCAACCAATACACCTTCCGAATCAACAGATCTTATTATTAAAGAGCACTCGGAAGTCTGGTTATGTCTTCCCATCTACTTGAATAGAAAAGCATTGAACTTCATTTATTTCATTTTTGACGTGATCGTTTATATATTCAGAAATACATTCAATTAATTCGTTTTGAATAGCTTTTGAGTCACCTGTGAAGACATTTTTTATCGTTTCGTATTGATTTTGAATTTTTAAAGGACTTCTTGATATCAACAGTGAAAGCAATTCCTTGAATTTCTACGATTTATCGAGTCAGTGCTTTGTCATGGTCACGGAATGCTAGTTCTTGTTTACTTAAATACAGTACTGCATCAATCAATGTCTGCAGGAAAAGTCTATTTACACAAACACTTTTGTTGAAATGCATTTCAAAAGCCTAGCATTTGAAATGCTCTTCTTGATTTCTTTCTTGACGACAATTGTCAGTGAATCCGTCGGTCGTCATTGAAGTAAAATGTCTGTTTTGTTTTCATCTTTCCACCGATTGAACGGAGTTTGAAATAAATTACAGACAATGTCGTTCACAGGATACATACTGAAAACTAAAACTATCACTATCAGATAAACTGTACACGAAACTAAAGTAACTATAATGAAGTTTTTAAAAAACAATCACAAAACACGGAAAAACAAATCTCTTTCGGAAAGTATGTACCATAACACCGCAATGGCAACCGGCTCGTTCCACTGCGATCTCTTCGGAAGGTCACGACTGCAGGTGCAGAGCCTTGGCGTCTCAACCTAAAACACTTCACTTGCCCGGCAGATAGGGGAGAGTGACGTCACAGTTACCATGGCAACTCGGACGACAACTGTAGACTTCCAAGCATTCTCATTTCAGCTCTTCACTTGAACTGGTTTGCGTATAAGGACTTGTTTTCCGTATTGAACGCGCATTGTGAATTGATATCTAATCAAAATGTTGGGTATTTTGGCACTCAATAAAGGAAAGAAAAGAATATAGTATGCGAAATTATTAAATAAAACCTTATTTCAAATGAAATAGGTGAAGAGGCACTTCACCTGAAAAGCCGCCACTGATCCACATTCCTTTTAAAACCTAAAACATAACACGTCTTCGTCTAAATTGCCGCTCTTTTCACAGTAAGCATCACGAATTTAGTTTCCGCCGCCCCGGTGGCGCAGTGGTCTAAGGCGTTGGCCTCTGATCATTCGTCCGTAAGGGGTCCGGGTTCGAATCCCGGTCAGGCATGGATGTTGTGTTTGTCTTACGGCACTGGTACTCTCCCTTCCCTGGAACCAGTGACCCTAAATTAGGGACGGCGTAAGGGGTCCGGGTTCGAATCCCGGTCAGGCATGGATGTTGTGTTTGTCTTACGGCACTGGTTCTCTCCCTTCCCTGGAACCAGTGACCCTAAATTAGGGACGGGCGACTGCTTATAGCCCCTTGAGTTGCTCACGGTGGTCGCTAAAAACCTCCAATCAAAAAAAAAAAATTTTTTTAGTTTCCCGCTCCCCTTACGGTAAAAAGAGGGACGGGAAGGCGATCGCAGCGGCATCTACGAAGGAGACAAATTTCAGTATCCACGCCAATCATTACGTATACTAGGCGGTCGGCACCCTTTACCTCCTCGACGCTATAGCTTAAGCATGGTTTTCTGCGATTAATCACAGAAAGCCATGGCTTAAGTAAACATAATATCAACCAATCGACCGACGAAAGGTACCGCCATCTGGTGACAAATAAATCTACAAGGGCGGCGCAGTTTCAGGAAGGGAGCCCGAAGGCAAAATTTTGAAACACAAATCTCTCCTCAAAGTGCAGTTCACATTGTCATTTTCATGGAGGTAGGAAATATTCCTACCTCCATGCCCGAAGGAGCCTCTAAATGGGCAGGTCATATCTAAATAAGCTGGTCTTGCATATAACTATCGATAGCTACAAAAAACTATCGATGTACTGAGGTGGAAAAACAACCAAGGAAGTCGTCAAACTTAATCTCTGTCTTGCAATCAATGCATGTGATCGAAGCCTGTCTGTCACATGTTATTTATTATTATTATTATTATTTGATTTCTGATATTACCAGTGGAGTTTGTGCATCAGTTGGTAATGTTTAATCATGGGTGACGATAAAGAAATGTTAGCAAGAAATGAGCCACCCCTGGTTGCTTCGGCGGAATATAACATGAAATTGAAAAAGTCCTTACCCTGGTTAATTATTTGTTTTCTAATCGTGTGCATCTTGGTTCTGGGACTTACTTTATGGAAATTTATCATTATTGGGAATCAACCACCCATTTACGTTTGTATTGAAAATAACATTGAAATTTCTGTTGAAGCAAAGGCTAAGACGAAGAAGGAATTCGTTTGTTCTGGCATTCCAGACAGTCAGAAATTTGATTGCTCTCCGGATATCCCAGTTCAAGAAGATCGGTGTTTGAACAGGGGTTGTTGCTGGAAGTCGTTATCACAGAATTACAGTGAAATTGGTTTCCCACCGCTAGGTGTGCCTTACTGTTATTTTCCTTCTGATTATGTAGGTTATAAAATTGTAAACACGTCTTCAACTCCAAGAGGGGAGTTGGTAATCCTTCAGCGTGTTTCTGCCTCAGGTTTTCCAAATGATCTCTCCTTGCTGAACTTGACTCTCACAGTTTTAGATGAAAGCAGATTTAGAATCAAGGTAATTATTTTGCCATCACAAACTTTTATGTTCGTGTTGTTATATCTCCTTAAATTATAGTTTTTCTTGTGGATGAATGCAGAAATTTATTCCACACTGTATGAAGAAATCCGAAATTTAGAAATGTATGTCATATGCAGATGATAATCTGTTTGCGAGGGATTGGGAATCTTAAAAAATATCGGGATTCAGTGAGCTCGCTGGAGCTGGACTAAATAAAGAGCATTCATGACGGGAGAGGGAAAACTCTCCATCAGAACCATTTCTAAATAACAGCCAGCCCGAAATTGGGCATACCAATATCTCAGCCACACTTTCTAGTAGCAGCCCTTGAATGAGAAATATGTGGCTTAAATGCAGTAGATGGAAGCAGCAAATACTATGAATTAAAGGCCTATTCATACACCAAAGCAAAAATAAACATTATCCACTATTATAAAATTATTGCTATCTACATAAAGTGACTCCCAGCAAGAGTTAAAAAGCAAATAGAAAGCTGGTTTTGGATTATAGAAAAATCAGGGTAATAAAATCAAACATGATATTGTATACAAATGTGCAGAACAGGCAGGACTGGGAATTGGGTGCCTGGCACTTGTTAATAAGATCAGCCTAATAAATGCATACAGGAAGAGCAAGAGTATATTTTGATCTAAGATCATCTAGATCAAAATATACTTTACAAACAGTACCCAATGATGAAGAAGTAACATTGCAAAAAATATAACTATGGAAGATAAAAGTAGTAATACTCTTGTGCCTTGATCAGGGCTTTTACCATAATGGGACAAAAGGCAAGTTTGGCAATGAGTGTGTATCATAAGAATCTATGCTAGAGGCAGAGATTTGCTATACCATGTTTCACATAAGTACCAGTTGAAAATGACTTCACAAAATTAAATTGCTATCGTAACATTACTGCCCTCACTGTGTCAGATTTGAATGCAAATCCTATTTTCATAGAGTGCAAAGTAGATATGTTGAAAAGAGAAATCATGGGATACCTGATTCCTGGCTAACTTGACACTGTCATTCTTCTTGCTTGTGGATGAACCCACCATTTCGCAGGTACATAGGTAGGATGACATCATTGCATTAATGTTGACAGTAATTTGATTTCAGTATGGATAAACCTTGTGAGTTGATATAGTTTGAAAGAAGGATGATAATGGGAGCCTAATGCATATGTCACTAACATGGAGGTGGTATGGACTTGTACATTATCTCCATTCAACAACATCAAGAATGTTATTGGGAATGCACCATTTCTGAAATAACATTGCATTGTGGACAGTGCTGTGGAGGGAGAAAGGTTGTGGGTGAATGGGGCCATTGGCGTCTGTCACGCATAGTTGTGACTAATTGGAGAGTGACTTTAATGAGGAAGGTACCAGAAATGTCTCCAGTAAGACCATCATGTGATCATTAGCTGCAGTAGAGTATGGGAGCCACATAATATTAAGTGCCTCAACTGGGTGAAAGAACCTTGGATGATTGGAGATGGGTCTCCTTGTCCGATGAGTCCTGTTTCATTTTATTCAGCCGAAACGTGACGGTGTGAATCTGGCGAAAACCGTACGAAGCGATGGACCTTGTTCAGGCTGGTGTAGGCTCAGCAATAGTCAGGAGCATGTTCAACTGGCACACGTTGTGACCTCTGGTATGTCTAGATGTTGGGACTTACGGTACATTTTTCAAAAACCAGTAAAGTTTTGATGCATAAGGTGATAACCTGTGTATGAATATGAGAAAAAGAGATTGGGTATATTCAAGAGAGAACTGTACAATATCTATAAGGGTTGTTGAATAAGTAGTGAGACTTTCTGCATGAAAGAGTCAAAAGATGACATACCTAAAAATAATTGCTGCAAGCATTTAGAAAGTGGTACCATCATTGCAAAAGTCCTTGTATTCCTGCTGCTTAAAAGGAGGCAGGCCCAGTTATCCACAGCTTCACATACCTGATCATCCGAAGTGAAAGGTTTGCTTTTGAGAAATTTTTTTCATAGGTCCAAAGATGTGAAAATCATAGACCGATAGGTCAGAACTATGCGCCGGATGCTGAAGGACTTCCCAGCAAAAGCACTGCAGTGTCCTTTGCGTAGTAACTGCTGTATGGTGCCGGGTGTTATCATGCAGAAGCACAATACCCCAAGTGTGGTTGCCTGGTCTTTTGTTTTTGATAGCTTGTTGAAGCTTCATTAAAGTTTGACAATAATGTTCCGTATTGATAGTTGATCCTTTTGATTGCCACTCAAGAAGCAATGGTCCTCGATGGTAAAAAAACAGGGTTAACATCACCTTGCCTGTGGAAATGGTGGAGTGGGATTTCCTTGGTGGTGGTGATGATGCACGTTTCTATTACATGCTCTGACATTTTGACTCTGGCTTGAAATGATGACATCAGCTATAATGCGTAGCTGGAAATCTTCACCTTCTTCATGATAGCGAAACATGCTGTAACAATAGTCCCATTTGTTGACTCATCTGTTCATCAGACAGATGTTTCGGTGCCCATGTGGCATAGACCTTACGATATTTAAGGTGGAAATGCACGATTGTATTGACAGTTCCGATGCTCGCACCTGCACTGTTCGCCAGTTCTCGGATCGTGATTCTTTGGTTGGCCTTTACTGCAGGCAGCATTCACACGTGAATTATCGTCACTGAAACAGCATGAAGTGGTGCTCCTGATTTTACTGGTCTGCAGTGCTTGTTCATCCACCACTAAAGAGCTGAAACCACCGTATTACAGTACTGCATGGTAAACAAGCAGCCCCATACACTGCCTTCATCTGTTAATTTCGCTTGATGGCGTTTTCTTCACTTTCAAAAATTGAATTACAGCACGTTGAGCAAATTTGGATGTATCTATCTATTTGCTACGAGAGAACAATCAAATTAGTCCAGCACGTTACATGTCTTCAATAACAATTAAGCTGCAACGCAGTTGCATCTAGCCTTTAAATTGCCTGTACACTAGTGTCGCCCACTGCCGAAATTAGGAAGCGCAAATGCATTCCAGCAATATTGCTAGTTATTGAACAACCACTTTACAGTTTTACAATATCTCATAGCCTCCAGTTCTCCCAATTTAATAAAAAAAAACTATTTGTAATGTCTTTGTACCATTGTTCCCAAGATGCCGGAATCCTTTTTTTTTTTTTTTCTTTTCATTAAAAAGGGCTTTGTTCCTTTTTTTCCTGTGCTACAACAGGGTGTGTGCCAGGTCCAGAAAGTCATGGAATTAAAGTCATAGGTCACAGTTCTAGTCTGGGTGAGAATGTTACATGATTTTCTGTATTTTGAATGTTTCTGGCAAAGTTCTGCTCATTTTATTTCATTTTCTGATTATATTTCTCATTTCCCCCCTCAATTTTTTGTTTTTGGTAATAGTTCAAAAGAGCGACTTCATATTTTTTAAAGAACTTTTCCTAAGGAAATATGCCTGTTTCCCTATCCCTTGAATTAACAGAGGAAACATTTCTCCCCCTTTTTTTTAAAGTGAAATTAATTTTATTTTGCTTAAAATGGGTGCTTACTCTAATGGGATGTGCATCATTTCCATGACCTGTAAAATTGTTTTCACGCCAGAGGGAGCAATAGTAGTACCAATTTTTTTATTTAATTTTACTTAAAGTGCGTATTTTCCTTATTCTTTATACCTTGCTGATATACTGTAAACTCCTGATTATCTGTCACTCACAAGACTGGAGGTGTGATGGATAAGCGAAAGTTCAGTACATCGTCATCTAGGGAAGGTTAATATAATTATTGTCAGTTCACAAGTCAGCATGTTTACATGCTTATTTTAAAAATTATATTTACAAATATAATGTTTTTCTTATATTAAAAAAAGAAATGCACAGTACAGTTATTGTGATCTTTTTGAAGTTTAAAACTGGTGGCACCATTTTCACAACCAGATGCAAGTAGCTTTGTAGGCTGGTCTCATTGCACTTACAAAATTGGTTCCGTATTAATCCCAGCTCTTCAACCATCTCCAAAAACTTCTTTTGAAATTCCCAATGCAATCACTATTAGCACTGAGTTTTTTACCAATAACTGATGATAGTTGTCTGATTTCATGGGAAGATTTAAACAGAGTAAACCACCCTTCACTGGTTTTGAAAAATGCTTCACTATAAATTTTCCTATTGATTTTTGCAAATCATAGGTCTGGAAACTGGGATTCCTTCACTTGGTGTTTGTTCGAGTCATTGGCAAAGATTCCATTTGTTCGTCACTTGCTTGCATACCTTTCAAGTTACGAAATATGTAATTCATGAGACAACCTGAAGGGGGTTGTCTTATGTTATAAACAGGCTTTAGATTAAATATACATAATATCTAAGATATTATTTACCTGATATTGGCTAAGTACTTTGCACGTTGTTGCTCCGTGAGGCACGTGCTCCCAGCTTGAGAGGTCTATTGTTATGTTTTTTTGTTTTTTTAATGTTTTTTTTTATGGGTTTTTTGTTATGGGTTTTGGAAAAAAAAGAAAGAAAAAAACCCCATAACAATAGACCTCTCTCGGGCTGGGAGCACGTGCCTCATGCATGGAGCAACTACGTGCTAAATACTTTGCCAATATCAGGTAAATAATACCTTAGATATTATGTATATTTTACCTTTCAAGTTTTTCAAAATCTCCTCAAGATGTTTCATAGTCTTTTGATAAATAAGTAGCAGTTTCCCCTTTCTTTAAACATTTTATGATCACCAAGTCTTCTTTTATATCAAGAACAACTCCTTTTCTTTTCACATTCATTCTGTCCACTTAAAAATCTGGAATGAAATAAACCTCCTAACAGTGGTGTGATTTACCCTGCAGTGGGTAGATCACACCACCGTTTGGAGTTTTGTGATCACACTGGCTACACAGATGATCTGTGCTGCAGTGATTAATGTCCAGTCATGCACCTCCTTACATAAGTACATCACTGCAGGGGGAAGGGGTAATCAACCATCTGTTTGGGAGAAGGTAGGATTGGGGAATACAACAAAGAAAAGGACTGCCACTCTTCACAAACTAATAAAAACACACACACACACAAATGGAGCAAGGGGTGGCAGTTAACTCAGCTTGACAGATGATAGAGTGGCAGATAAATGGGAGTTTACTATACCAAGAAACATAGCTAGTATTTTTCCTTTTGGGTGTCAATCCATGTTAAATCAAACAGGGGAATAAACCTTGACATGTCAAGATGATGGTAGTTGAGAATAGTTAAGGCAAATATATTTCAGCCATTACTATGGCCTTCATCAGTGTGGCTACAATTTGTTTCGTTGCCAGATTGGAAAGGTAAGTTTTGTAATGGTAACTCCAGGTGACGTGATGCAATGAGAGATTTCCAGATGCATAGAACATAAATGGGGAGCTCCGAGTTGCAATTTTTAGAAAAAAATTTCCAAACTTTCTCTAAACCTCAGAGCAAAATGATTTTGGAAGGAAGCCACTTTTTTGTGTCGGGCCAAAGTGGAATAGCAGAAGTGTCAGCCATGGTAAATTGAGACAAGGAAGAGTAAGGTTTTCCAAATTTCACATCAGATTTGTGTTCTTGAAGTCTTGAGAGAATTTTTCAGAATGAACTTCCTATGTATGCTGTTAATCCAACATTTGCCTTGATAGGAATTTTACACACTCCATGAGAAGAAAGCGTAGGTCTTGGGTCTCTGTCATTCTGGAGGATAACAGAAATTGAAGGGGAAGAGTGAATGGCAATCTATATCCTTCTCTTTTGAAGATACTGATGAACTTACATGGCTGACACTTCTGCTATCCCATTTATCAACTTACCATGGCTGACACTTCTGCTATTCCACTTTGGTCCACTACAAAAAAGTTAGATTCCTTCCAAAATCTGAGGTTTAGAGAAAGTTTGGAAATTTTATTTTTCAAAAATTCCAACTCGGAGCTTCCCATTTACGTTCCATATATCTGAAATCTCTCATTGCATCATGTCACTCGGAGTTACCGTTACAAAACTTACCTTTCCAATCTGGCAACGAAAACCAATCGTAGTCGCACTGATGAAGGCCATAGTAATGGCTGAAATATATTTGCCTTAACAACTATTAAATTAGGCAACAGATATTAAGCGATGGCCACATTTATGAAGAAAATAATCGGCCTATAAAACTTGGTCTGATGCATTATTTCTTAAGAGGAAACTGTTTAATCAGTGCATTCTTTCCAGTTCTTACGCATGGAGCACAGATATGGACCTCAACTAAAATAGACATACAGATGTTGCAGACAACTAAAAGAAGCATGGAGACATACAGATGTTGCAGACAACTGAAAGAAGCATGGAGATGCAGATGTTGCAGACAACTATTTGATGTTACAGGAAAGATACAAAGAGGAACTCGTGGATCAGGAAAATGACAAGAGTAGAAGGCATTATGGTCAGAATTCCTGATATTGCAATAGGATGGACATATTGCTAGAAGAAAGGGCCACTGATGGGGAGTTGAAATATTAAACTGGAAAGCAAGGGAAAAAACAATACCTGGAAGATGACAAGTGGGAGATGGGTGCATGAAATTCGAAAGCATGAAAGAAACTAGCTCAAGGCAGACTGTTGTGGAATAAGAAACTTGGAGACTCATCCAGCAGTGGATTGATAGTGGTTGTAAATGATATATATATGTACTGTAAGAGCAACACTCAAATTAAGGAAACCAGTTTTAAAGGACAAAAAGTTTTAATGTGTGTGCCAGTGGCAGCGGACACGCACTCAAGGTCATGTACGTGTTCTCGAGTGTCTCATTGTGGGGTTTAGGAGAACTGGCCACCGGAGAAGTGGGCACAAAAATTTCAAGAGGCCATATAAAAATTGCTCTTTCGACCGCTTCATGGCCATGTCTCCAGAGGTTGGTTATCTGAATATATAACCGTATTTATTATTCATATTTTTTTAATTGTTATATTTAATGTAATTCTTTGTAAAAAATATGTATAATCTACAACTCGACGAAAGAATTTCACGGTCTAAAACTTACAGCTCAACAAATTCTCTGCGGACATGTGCAAATGCAGCAAACCTGTTGGAGGGGGGAGGGGGTGTTAATACAAAAATATGTAAAGAATTTCTAATCCGATCGGGAGATTTTCGGCGTTTACAAACAAACTCAACAAATTCTCTACATACATGTGCTAACACAGGAAACGTGTGTGTGTGTGTGTGTGTGTGTGTGTGTGTGTGTGTGTGTGTGTGGGGGGGTAATACCAAAAATATAAAAATAAAATATAAAGAATTTCTGGATCGATCGGGAGATTTTCAGTGTTTTATAAATACAACTCAACAAATTCTGTGCGGGCATGTTCTTACACAGGAAACTTCTCACAGGGGGTGGTGGGGTGAAGGGTGGGGTTACTGCAAAAAACAAAGTACAAATAATTTCTGGTCCGATTGGGATATTTGCTTTCAGCGTTTACAAACTACAAAGGAACTTCTGCGGGCCTCTGTTACTATAGGAAACCTGTCTTTGGGAGGACAAGATGGGGGGGGTTAACTCCAAAATATATAGAATATAAATAATTTGTAGAGCTGTAGCTTGTAAATGCTGAAAATCTCCTGAACGGACCAGAAATTCTCAATACTTTATATTTTTGGCAGTACCCCCTCCCCCCAATATGCTTCCTGCGTAGCTAATGCACTGAGCGAATTTGTTGAGTTGTGTTTGTACATGCTGAAAATCTCCCAATCAGACGAGAAATTCCGTATATTTAATATTTTTGGTACTAATGTGCCCCCCGACAGGTTTCCTGCATTAGTCGCAGAGCATTTTTGGTGAGTTTTAGTTTTAAACGCCGAAAATCTCTCGATCAGACCAAAATCTTTTATATTTTAATTTTTTGGTATTAGCCCCACCCCCCATCCCCTCCAACAGGTGCCCTTCTTTAGCACATGCCTGTAGGGAATTTTTGATTTTTAGTTTGTAAATGCCGAAAGTCTCCCAATCGGACCACAAATTTTTATATTTTAATTTTTGGTACTCCACCCCCAACCCCCTGAACAGGTTTCCTGCTTTAGCACATGCCCGTAGAGAATTTTTGAGTTTTAGTTTGTACTTTGTAAACACCCAAAAAATGCAGCCCCGGTGGCGCAGTGGTCTAAGCGATGGCCTCTGATCATTCGTCCGAAAGAGGTCTGGGTTCGAATCCCGGGGAGGCACGGACGTTGTGTTTGTCTTACGGCACTGGCTCTCTCCCTTCCCTGGAACCAGTGACCCTAAATTAGGAACGGGCGACTGCTTATAGCCCATTGAGTTGCTCACGGTGGTCGTTAAACTTTCAATAAAAAAAAAAAAAAACACGAAAAATCTCTGGATCGGACCAGAGATTCCTTATATTCTATATTTTTGATATTAAGCCTACCCTCCCCCAAACAAGTTTCCTGCATTTGCACATGCCCGCAGAGAATTTGTGGCACTGCAGTTTATAAACCCTAAAATTCTTTTGTTGAGTTGTAGATTATAATTTTTTTTTATAAAGAATTGTGTTAATTATCGCAATTAAGAAAATATGAAATTATGGAAACTTAACGAGACTCAGATAACCATCCTGTGGGGACGTGGCCGCGAATCGGTCAAAAACAATTTTTACATGGCGCCTTAAAATTTTTGTGGCCAGTTCTCTGCTTTGCCTTTGGCCCAAAAATCATGGAAATGTTTAAATCTCTTATTGAAAGTGAAATATTAAAAAAAAAAAATGTTTTGTGAACAATAGTTGTTGCTCCTAGTAGTGGGAAATATTGCCACAAGATATTTGTTTATTCATAAAAATTTTATGGCACTGAAATTGCATTGTGGCCAGTTCTCCATACCCCCTCATTGTAACCCCTGGAAATATGGCAATAAATATTTTTTCTTCTGATACGCTCCCTTTGGAACTTCGACTTGATGCCGGCCACTGCAATTTGGATGGCGATGATAAACATTTTGTGGAATTTTGAAGGGTCTGCCAGAATTTTGCGATGAGTTGTTATTGCGATACTAGCACCAGCATTCTCTTTAATAAACACGGATTGCAAACATATTTAGACCCGTTTTAATTTTGAAGCCATGATAAAAATTTAGTGTAGAAAAAGTTGTTTTTAAAATTTACCAACTTCATGAATTTTCTAAACAATGATATTTGATTAAATGTTCTTTTCAAAGTAATTAAGTACAATACACTACCTTGATTGAAATGCGCAGCTTATGGGGGAGGGGGGTGCAGCAGAAAAATAAAATGTACCCAGTGGAGTGACATCAATGATTTTTGATGAATAAAAATTTACATGAGTTTAAAAGCGAAAATTTCGCTGCAGAAATTAACCCCTCTCTCTCTCTCTCTCTCTCTCTCTCTCTCTCTCTCTCTCTCTCTCTCTCTCTCTCTCTCTCTCTCTCTCTCTCTCTCTTTTTTTTTTTTCCAATTCACCAATACTGAACTTTATTCTTAATCGCATTTGTTCACATGCCCATTTTGACCAGAAGAGAAAATATAAGTAAAAGTTTTTTGCAAAAATTCCGTCAACTGAGTATTTGTTATATTAGCAAACATGAATAATCTCCAGTTTGATCGGAGTAACATTGTTGTTAGAATTATTACGTTGAATAAAAGCAGGAACAAACCAAAAATTGGAAGAAAAAACAAAACAAAACAGGTTGAGTAATACATTCAAACATACTCTATTTAATACTTTATTTCAACATTTTTAATTCATTCTCCTATTTTATTTCTTATTTGGAAGCACAAGAATCCTATTAATCAACAAAGCTCATAGGCCCGGCGATGTATTCCCACCCAATGAGAGACTGCATTCGCGAGCAACCCTGCTAGCGATAGCTGCCATCAAAACAGCCCCCAGGAAAGGTTTATTCAAAGGAAACAAACTGATGTGGGAATAGGTAGTTTCCCACATGAGCTGGTTTCAATTGCTGTCAGAGCTGCCTGCCAACGTTCCTTCCACTCCCAGTTGTGTTATGCAGGAAAAACTTCCAGTTCAGTTCAGAAAACTTCAGTTGTGGCGTTGTGTGGGAAACTTACAGCGGAGTTCACAAAACTTCTCTCTCCTGGTACAGTATGAAAAAAAAAAAAAAAACTGCTTTGGGTAGGGGGTGGAGGGTCTGCTACCCCACAGCCCCATAGCAGGAGCCTCCCTGGTGTCTAGCTCACAACTGCAACAAGTGTGCAAATTGGCCAACCATGTGCTTTATTTATTGTTATTATTGATAGACATTTTAGTTAGGCCTTTAATAATAATTAAAAACAAAGTGCCTTGCAAGTATGTAAAGAAGAATTTTTTTTACAAAGTAAGAGCAAAACTTACAAAACAAAAGTAAGTACTCCAGTACAATTTATATTAAAGATTTTTTTCTTGCTTTTGCCTGAGCAAATCTGCTCATGACCTCAGAAAAGTTCCTGGCATTACATCCTTCTCAGAACACATGAACACTAGCACATTCAATTTACTGTCCACAAGAACTTATCACTTAGCATTCTTCACTCTGCTTAGGATAGAAAACCTCTCCAATGTACAGTTAGTGACTGGTGAAGTAAGAAAAGTCCTTAACACAATTTCCAGGATAGGAAAAGTATTTGGAGGTTATGTCTTGTGTAACAGAGAGTAAAGTTCTGGTATCATTGTCAATGTTTCTAGCTCAGCGTACATCTTGAAATGAGGGCACTCGTTCCCAGAATCACTATTAGTGTCTTCTGGATAGCACTATGCTAATTTCTGTGCAGCTTCCATAATATCTTGGTTTGCCACTTTAGGTGATACTAGAAGAGACAGCACTTCAGGGCGATTTGTCGGTACCTCATAGGCTTTTCTCCTCCTCGCCAAGTTAGCTATCAATCATTTTGAGAAATTCACCAGTTTTGAATTTATATATACATATCATGAAAGTTACTAAATTCAATAACTTCATCAAACAGAGGTCATCGCTCTTTCCACGTTTATAAGTGAGTCACAGAAAAATTCTCATTGGTTGCCACTGGGAATTGAACCCAAGGTCTTCCAGTTACGCGCCGGACATGCTTCCACTGCACCACAGCGGCCTCGAATTCCTCCAGACTCGCATACACTACTGCCTAGCCACTTGGCAGGTTACTTCTTAGAGCCCTGCACAATGCTGGGGATTCACCAAAGATGGTAAGCAGTAACTGGACAAATAATTAGAAGGCGAATGCATAATTAATACAGACACTTGACATGGACTAGGAACGTAAAACAGAGGTCATTACTTTTTCCACGTTTATAAGTGAGTCACGGAAAAATTCTCATTGGCTGCCACTGGGAATCGAACCCAGGGTCTTCCAGTTACGCACCGGACATGCTTCCACTGAGTTTGATTCCCGGTGGCGGCCAATGAAAATTTTTCCGTGACTTATAAACGTGGAAAGAGCAATGACCTCTCTTTGATGTTCCTAGTCCATGTCAAGTGTCTGTATTAATTATTCATTCACCTTCTAATTATTTGTTCAGTTGCTGCTTACCATCTTTGGTGAATCCCCAGCATTATGCAGGGCTCCAAGAAGCAACCTGCCAAGTGGCTTGGCAGTAGTGTATGCGAATCTGGAAGAATTCGAGGCCGCTGTGGTGCAGTGGAAGCATGTCCGGTGCGTAACTGGAAGACCTTGGGTTTAATTCCTGGTGGCAGCCAATGAGAATTTTTCTGTGACTCACTTATAAACGTGGAAAGAGCGATGACCTCTGTTTTATATTCCTAGTCCATGTCAAGTGTCTGTATTAATCAAAAACTTCATATTTAACGTGCATTTAGAGCAATTATTAGCATTTGAGGTAACAAAACTTGGCTCCCCATTTTGAATGTGCTACATATGTTTAAGGTGTTGGAGTAAGTTTTGTTACCTCAAATGCTAATAATAGTTCTGAATTTTGTTCTTTCATTTAGAGTGTTTTCAATAGGCTATCTCGCTGTTCATCTGCAAACACTTTACGCTTCCTACTCTCTGTGTACTTTGGTGTTTCACATTCACAAATAATCAAAGCCAATTTTTCATAGCTTTTGAATTCATTCCTTTTTTTCATTCAAAAACCCCTCCAATGTTTGAAGTTTCTTGGTGGCTGCTACAAAATCAAGAGTTTGTTTTTGTAAATAACCATTGCTACACCATTGCTACACTTACTGACCCTCTCCCAGAAGACGGAAAGGAAAGCAGTTTCAGTTATGAAACTTTAGCTCAAGACCTTATGCTTCAAGCCAAGTTGCTGGTTTCATGGAATAATCTTCAGGCAAGTCCTGTAAAGCATTTTGAATTTCCTTAAAGCCTTGAACTAAAGCTTCTGTGCTATCTGCTCTGGCAGACCAATGAGTTTCAGATAAAGATTTTACCACAAGAGTATTGCATTTTTCAAGATACCATTTTAAAATATCTCACCTGTGGGTTGATGCTGTGAAAAAATTATATAGAGCTTCTGAACAAATCTGAAAAACACTACAGCCTCAGTACAGCATTCAGCAGCAGCAGATCCCACAAGATTCAGTAAGTGGGCAGCACAGGGAAGATATTCAGGTAGCGAACTGTAGTTTTTAATTTTAGCTTGGAGTCCTGAGTAGGGACTCTATGTTAGGTACATTGTCGTAGCTTCATCCTCGACAAAACTTAAGGTCTAAGTCCAGTTTTTAAAGGCAGTTCATCTCAGCTTCTTCTAAGGAGCTAGATGAATGTGAATTTCAAGGAGAAGCTTGAACAGGTGTTCTTTTGGAACTACCTCAACCAGGGAGACAATGCAGAACTCTAAAGCCTAAGACTGACAAAGTAGGCCAGGAATAGGACTAAGTATACCTACCTTGTTGGTTTATAGGTTAGACAGCTCTTCATGTTTATTTAGGTCTGAGTTGGTCTGTTTACTATTGGCTTTATTGTGGAATTTCAATCTATTTTCTGTGTTGAAACATGCTGCTTCATCACATTTTGCAGTCTCTAGTTGTACCTGCACAGCCGATAATCGGCCTGGGCGAGAGGAGAATTTCAGACGTTCAGTAAAAAAGGATGAGGCAGCAGGGGTAATCTTAACAATGAACATATTTTTTTTTTTTTTTTTTTTTTTTTTTTTTTAGTATTTTAAGTTCACCGTTCTGTCTTTTAGCAACAGACTTTCTAAACTCTGCACCACTTACTTTCTTATTTGTGTTTAAACACTCCAGCAGGTGAACTTATCTAATCAAAAACACACATGACAGCCGCATTACACATACAAAGTTGACAAAAATAAATAACAACACAGAATAAGAGGAGTGGAACACTGAATATATACAGCACAGTCTAGGCACATGAGACTAGCATTTCAACCCAGGAGTCAAATATGCCGACGGCATTCAAATGCTTGGCACCAGCCGGTCATATACAGGGACGAAATAAGACTTGCTTGGCACCCAGCATGGAGGTATTGTCCTTTTAAATATGTCACTGAATTATATATAACAAAAACAAACACAATTATAAGAGTGGAATATGTTGACTGCTCACCCAGTAAGGGAGATTCAGTATTGTGTGTGTCCCATTTAAATGCCATTATATGTCAATGTGTGTTTACTTTTTCAAGCAACTGTCCATTGCTTCCTTTGTATGTACCACATTTGGATTTACTTTTGCAACTAGCTTGTTTTTATAATTCTGTTTTTTTTTCTATTCTTGTAACTGCCTATATGTAGAGTCGTTTTCTCACTTGAGAAATCCTAGAAATTGAAAAAGAAAAAAATATTATTAAACAATTATTCCAAAATACTGGCTAGATGAAAAAAAAAAAAAAAAAAAGGATCTCCCTCTTTCAACCTTTTACTACTCTAAAATTTGACTCCTTGGGCATTTGAAAACGGGGATTGTCTAGAATGTAAACATCTTCTCTGTAGCATTATCACTTTGTGAATCAGATTGTTTGCTTTGCTGCACTAATTGTATTAGATAAAGAATTTTTGTTTGCTCATCAGTTTTTCAGAACTTTTTAGAAATGCTAAATACTATCGATTGGTCTCAGTTTCTATAGATTTTCAGGTCTGAACAATGATAATGATGCAAACACTAGAAATTTTTGTAATAATTAATGACTTAATGGCTTCTTCTAATTACTTTCAGTACCATAAATATTTAACAGGAATTATAGAGGATAAATTTATTAAGGTACATTACCTCTCAAATTTTCAATCTATACACTAGATCATCATCAGGAGTTCTTGCTTCTTACTACTTTCACAGATCTGGCAACCAATCCTGGTTGATTTGTCATCCAGCATGGTCATTGATGTTGCCACCTTGTGTCTTGTAAATTTCCAGGGATTCCTCTAATTTCTGGATAATTGCGTGGAATTGATGTTTGATCATTTGTAAGGAGTCCCAGTCCATTTTGTCGCCAGTTTGTTGTATGTGCCTGTCTGATCCTGTTTTACTTGAAATGTTCCTTATTGCTGCTTTGTGTTCATTAATTCAGAAGGAAAACAAAGCAGCAATAAGAAGATTTGAATCTTCAGAAGCTAAGGAAAGATCCTTAGCTTCTGAAGATGGATTCAGCTTTTTCTTTAAATTGTAAAGCTACATTTTTCTTCATATAATTTGGGTGATTTGATTTATAATTTAAAAATTTTCCAGTATTTGTAGGCTTCCTGTATAATTCTGTGGTAAGATTTTTTTCCTTCCCACTTTAAAGTAATGTCTAGGTATTTTACCTTATTTTCCTTTTGCTCTTCTAAAGTAAATTTCAGGGATTCATCTTGGGAATTAAAACCTAGAATTTTTGATGAGTATCCACTCGAATCTTGATCTATGATAAAAAGGATATCATCCATGTATCTAGTATACATGAAGAAAATAGGTTTCAATAGGAAGGCCTCTTCTATTTTACTTACATAATAATTTGCAGGAAGTGCTAATGAGGAACCTATTGCTAGCCCATATCTTTGCTTATAGAAGCAGCCTTGGAATTGAATTTTTTTTTATTTAGAGCAAACACAGTTAGTTCATAAATGCCTACCTATTGTTTCTTTATTTGTAATCATGAAACACTACTAGGTCAGATAGGTCATCTGCTATGTTATCTATGATCTATGACTGAGTTTGTCCAGGTTAATATTCAGTGGCAGACTTGCAGATTTGGCACCCATAGGCACAAATTTTGCAAGCGCCCCCTGCGGAGGAGCTCATCATTCGTACACCCGTTCACGTTATGAAATCGGAACCGGCAGAATCGTACCCATGGGGGGGTCCAGCTCCAGGTGGTCTAGAATCCCCCTCCCATCCGAAATGTTTTACTTATGGTTAAACATTTATATTCATATATTGCCTGAGCGCATACATGTTTTTGTGCTTACGAACTTGGAGCTTGGACCCTCCCTGAAACGAAGTTCTGCGTACTTGTCAGGGGCCGAGTTCTTAGCAGGATGTGGTGGTGCTGTACCGCCTCCCAACCCCACCATTTTCTTGGCAAAAGTTTTTACAGTTCCATGATGTCAACAGGTCCCTATTCCTAGAAAGTCCCTTTTTTTCAGCTTGGTTCGTAAAAGTCCATAATTTTAAAAATGTCCCTTTTTTTCCATGAAATGAAGGTCCTCAAAAATTTTTGTCAGAATGATCAGTTTTTAAATTTTAAATAAAAACGCTCAATTATGTTTTAATATCTCAATCAACAGTGGGCGGTCGTAGTGAGCGATGGGTTTGCCTCCTCGGGGCGCTCCGTGGTAACAATGGCACACACAACAGCAACTAGGGCCGCTGTGAATCTTGGAGAGGTGCAAGCTAGTTCTGTGTGACATTGGCAAAAAGACTCCAACTCACTGGGTTTTGTTCCAGAATCCTTAGGTTGAATGACCAACTGGAACCCTCAGCTGTGGGCTAATCCCCTACACTGATGTACTTACCTGATTAAAAAGACAAAAAGAAATATCAAGAATGACTCAAGTGTGGGATATGGTGGACCTACCACACTTGAGAAGGACGGTCCACCATGGAATCGACCTGGACTTTCTAAACGGCGTATGAGAAAGCGATCTCGGCTAAGTGAATGTAAGATTGGTGTATGGAATACTAGAGGTATAAATGGTAAGATGAGTGAGGTGATTGAGGAGATGAATAAGTATAGACTGGATGTACTGTGTGTAAGTGAAACCAAAAAGAAGGAAATTGGGGTAGAAGAAGTGAATGACACGGTGGGTGTGTGGTCTGGAGTATTGGATAATATGAGAGGACAGGCTGGTGTAGGTGTGATTTTAAGTGAAAAGATGAAGAACAACTTGATTCACTATAGTTGCATAAGTGAGAGAATTCTCTGGATTCGTTTGAAAGTGAAACTTCAGAGAATTGTAATTGTTGTAGTGTATGCTCCTTGTGACTCGGAACCTTCTGATAAGAAAGAAGATTTCTGGAATGAGCTAAAAGCTGTTTTGAGCCAGTTTGGTTCTAAAGAAAAAGTTATAATAGCAGGGGATTTCAATGCTAGAGTAGGTGTGCAGAATGCAATTTCTGACAATGTTCTGGGTAAGTTTAATGATCCTTGTGTGAATGATAATGGTGAAAGATTAATTGAACTCTGCATTGAGAATGATTTGTGCGTATCTAAATACATTTTTCAACCACAAGTATATACACACATATACTTGGGAAAATCGTACTCTTGGTCAAAAGAGTGTGATAGATTTTGTTGTTTACGATCAGCATTTGAAACACTTAGTTGTTGACACCCGTGTGATGAGAGGTGTGGATGTTAGTTCTGATCATTACTTGGTAGTGTCATGAGTGAAACTTAATGTTGGTTGGAGGAAAAGGAATAGGAAGAGAACCAGGATAGAAAGAATAAAGGTTGATAGGCTCCTTGAAGATCATCAGCAGTATTCTGACTTACTCAGAGAACGACTGAAGGATCTGAAATCTCGTGAGAGGGATATAGAAAAGAAGTGGGAATGTTTTGTTTTAAGAACTGTGTTGTTACTGCTGCTAAAGAGGTCTGTGGCACCACAATAGTGGGTAACAATAGAGGTGATGCAAGGTGGAATAGTGAGATTGATGAGGCAGTAAAGAAAAAGAAGGAAGCCTATTTGGGGATGTTGCAAGGTAGAGTCTCTGTGGATGAATATCACTGTAAGAAGCGTGAAGCTGCTAAGCTGGTTCGCCACAGTAAGGCAAAAGATAGGAAAGAGAAAGTGGAAAGGCATGAACTGACTTTTTGGAAAGATGAGAAGACTTTCTGGAAGTACACGAGACTCAGGAAAAATAGGGGAAACAAAGTTGTAAGTTGTGTGAAGAATAAGATTGGGGAAATGATGTGGGAGCCCAATGAGTTAAGTGACAGATGGGGCGAATACTTCTGTGAGTTATTAGATCAGGAGAGCAAAAATGATTCTGAGACAGATGCAGAGGATGTCACAATGAGGGATGAAAGCGCAGGAGGGATCTCAAGAGAAGAAGTGTGTAAAACTCTAAAATCTCTTCAGAATGGTAAGGCTCCAGGAGTTGATGGCATAACTGCAGAGATGTTGAAGTATGGTGGTGACTCTGTAATTGACTAGTTAACTGAAATTTGCCAGTTGTGCTGGGAGTTAGGAATGGTCCCTCGGGATTGGAAGGATGCTATCATTGTTCCCTTGTATAAGGGAAAAGGTGATCAGACTGAATGCAAGAACTATCGTGGTATTAGCCTACTAAGTGTGCCAGGGAAAGTGTTTGGTAAGGTTGTTATTGAAAAAGTACGGGTCTTACATCAGAGAAAGTGTGGGATGTTCAGAGTGGTTTTATGCCTGGTAAAGGCTGCACTAACCAGATTTTTGCATTACGCAGGATGATTGAAAAGTATCTGGCTTTTGGGAAGAAAGTTTTTACTGGCTTCATAGATTTAGAGAAAGCTTACGACCGAGTCAATAGGACACTTTTGTGGAAGGTATTGAATGAAAATGGTGTTATTGGGAATCTACTTAATAGTGTAAAAGCCATGTATGCTGGTAGTAGAGGTTGTGTACGAGTGAATGGTGTTTTATCAAAATGGTTTTCCATTGGTGCAGGAGTTAGACAAGGTTGTGTATTGTCACCATGGCTGTTTCATATATTTATGGACGCATGCATGCGTGAGGCCAAAATAGATAATAGTGGTTTATGTCTTGGTGATATCCGTGTGTGCAGATTGCTGTATGCTGATGACACTCTCCTGTTGGCAGAGAGCAAAAGTGAGTTACAGAGTATGTTGACTCGGATGCACGAAGTTTGCATGAAATTCAAACTGAGTATAAATAAGGGAAAAACCAAAGTTATGGTGTTTGAGAGAGGAATGGGTAGCCCTGAATGTAATGTAAGTATAAATGGCACTGTGATTGACCAGGTGAGTGAGTTTGTGTATTTAGGAAGCATGTTTGACAGAGAGAACAAGTTCGATGGTGAAATCAGTAGGCGAGTGAATTCTTCTTTGAAAGTCATAGCTGCTCTGGGAGGTTTTCACAGGAATGATGGGTTCTCTAGAGAGTCCCGCATGGCTGTGTATGAAACTGTAATTGTTCCTACTCTGATATATGGCAGTGAAACCTGGGTACTGCAGAAGAAACATAAGAGTCGTTTGTGTGCTGGAGAAATGCGTTACTTACGTGGGGTTTGTGACAAGACACGATCTGATTGTGTGAGGAATGAAGATGTATTGCAGTTGTGTGATGTAAAGCAAAATGTTGTTAGCAAGGTGGAGACCAATATGCTTCGGTGGTTTGGCCATGTTGAAAGAATGAGTGATGAAATGCTTACTAAGAAAATCTTTTCAGCCCAAGTGGCAGGAAGGAAAGGCAGAGGAAGGCCAAGCAAGATATGGGTGGATCAGATTCAGGAGTGTCTGCATGAGAAAAAGATTATGAGTATGAAGTATAAATGATCTTGTGTACGCCGTGTAATGGATATCAGTGAAGCACGAGTTGTATGTCAAGATCGCTGTAAATGGCGAAGTTTGATATGACAACAATAGGTAAAAATATCTGGAAGTTTGTATTTCTTTTTGGAGCTAACCTCTGAATCTCAGAGAACAGCTTAGTGATATGTATGTATGTATGTATCTCAATCAACAATCAACAGAAATATCTACATGCATGTAACTATGATATTGTACTATTAGAAATTGGTAATTTGTAAAGAAACACCGCAAAGAAGTATAATTTTTATTATAATAAATTTATTAAAAAGTATTACTGCATAAACCAAAATTATTTATTTTTTTATATAACAGAAGGCACTATCAACTTTTTCAAAAAAATATGTCGAATATTTAACTTTATATTGTTGTGACCCATATGTTTCGTAAAAATAAACACAACAACCGTAATTACAAACTCTTTTTATCTCAGTGGTAGTGTAATTTGTAATATAATTGAATATAAATGCCTTTTCTGTTTTGTGTATTGTACGTTTTTATTACTTAAATACATACATTCGTAATGTTTAAAGTTTCTAAAAATCCCTAAATTTTTCATCAGGTACATAAAATGGCACCTATTTTTAAGGCAGCAGATTCCTAAGTCCTTCTTTCTTCATTGTAGCTTTGTAGGTTGTTGGGAGCCCTGACAGTGTGACAGTTCCATAAACTTAATGTCTGTTGGAAATATATGCAGACGTGCCAACTCTATGGATTTAGGCAGGAGACTCCGTATTTTCAGCCATTCCTCCTGCCCTCTGGATAAATGTCAAATTCTCCTGATTTTTGCCGATAATTACCGTATATACTCGCGTATAAGTCGACCCCCACTTTCAGAGGAAAAAATTGTAAGAAATCAGAAACTCGCGTATAAGTCGTCGCCCCCCATATTCAGAGGAAAAAATCGTAAGAAATCGGAAACTCGCGTATAAGTCGATCCCGGAATGAGAAAAAAAAATTTGAATGAATTTATTCAAAAACATTTGAAAACGAAAAAAATAATATATATAATACTAAATTTAATTTGCATACCCAAAAACTTCATCGGAACCTTTCAAAATCCGATTCCCAGTCAGACTCGCCAAACAGTTCAAAAAAGTCTTTCTCCGTCATCGGCGCGTCATCATAAACATCAGTATTCCCATCTATGCCTGTGTCATCAGAATCACTATCATCATCACTCATAAAAATCTCATCATCCTCTGTGCCATCAAGTTTGTTACTAATGCAACATTTCTTGAATGATTTCACGACCATTTCCGCAGGTATCACATCCCAAGCATCCTTGACCCATCGCACAATCAAAACGATATCCGGCTTCTTTAGTTTTCCGCCCTTGATTTCAGTCGGCAAATCGGAACTTATCCAATCAGCCCAATACCTCCGCACATTGTCCTTGAAGGGCTTATTAAGGCAGACATCTAGTGGTTGAAGAACAGATGTCAACCCACCTGGGATGACAGCAAGAGTTGTTTTTGAATTTTCTGCAGTTTTTTTCACTTCTGCACAACAGTGTGCAACAAACATATCCCACACCAAAAGAGAAGGTTTCCTCAAAAGTGCACCTGGCTTTTTGTTCCACACATTCTTTAACCAGTCAATTGTTCCGGATTCGTTCATCCATCCTTTTTCATGGGCACGAACAAGCATACCAGACGGAAAGACAATGCTTTTCGGCAGAGTTTTGCGTTTGAAAATAATTACCGGAGGTAGATTACTGCCGTCGGCCAAACAGGAAAGAACAACCGTGAAACTGGAATTTTTGTGGCCAGTCGTTTTGATCAAGATATTTTTCGCCCTTTTGGTTCACCGTCTTATTTCCAGGCGGTTTCATCCGTGTTCCCTATTTGGGAAAGTTCAAAAGCAGTCTCTTTTCTCTTTTGAATTACCATAATTTTCGGACTAAGAGCCGCAGGTGAGAATTTTTGCAATCTTGGAAGCAAAAGTTGCCGTAAGGGCGGTGCTGCTCAGAAAGCTAAATTATCTTCCTTATTTTCATGAATTAACTCACGCCCAACGTGATTATATGTATACTTCAAAGGCTAATTCTGCAACTCAGTGTCGATCTGCTTTACACACTTATTTTTTCATACTGGCAAACATTTTTATTTATACATTTTTTATTAATCATGCTAATGATGTTATTTGTTTGCCTTTATTAAATGCTCAGAACCATTTATATAATCAATATAAATCACAGTTAATCTTAAGACTCCCGTTAGAATATCGCATTGCTCGTAAAACCGTACAATTGTCTAAATTCCATTCAATGTGGATGTCTGCTACCGGATGGTTCTCTGTTCACCGTAATAGAATCCGTCTTAGAAGTAATTAACTTATAAATTATCGCTTGTTATGCTTTCGATTAATGTTTTCTTTAATAATATGTTCCTTCTATGTTATGCTTTTTTTCTCATGTAGAGACGTTTCCTTTTACCAGCTGCTTCGCACGTGTTCGGCGCTGATCTGCCGCTAACACTTCGAAACGGCGGTGCGCTTTCTCTCTTTCAAGTGGTTTGACCTACTTTCATTTACTGCGCACTGAGCCGTTACCGCTGGGCGCGCTATCCACAGAAGCCTCGGAGCATCTGTGTGCTTATGTCCCCATTCCATCCCCCATGCAAAGGGCGTTTGAGTCAGGCATTCCTGTTCTCCCCCACTTTCCCTCCTAAACCAACATCAGGACAGCGGAGTTATTGTCTAACGTATGAGTAGAAAGGGGGGGGGGGCATGATCACAGTCGAGTTCGTGAACAAAAAAGACGTGGTTTGAAAAAATTTACTAAGCATCTGCATGGAAAAACAAAAAAAAAAGGGAGGGAAGAAAGTCTTATCGAAAACAAATTCGGCATAAGGGCTGCTTACCCGAAAAATTTCACTTTTAGTAACATAAGAGCTGCGGCTCTTAGCCCAAAAATTACGGTACATACTTTTGAAATTCCATTATCTTTGCTTCGAGTTCACGAGGTAACTTTTGTGCAATTTTGGTGCGCTGGCGTAGACACAACCCATAGCGGTTCATGAACCTTGTGCACCAACCTGGTGAGGCACGAAAAGTGTTATTTGCGGCTGCAAACTTTTCATCTTTTGCGAGCTTCATTGCTCGCAAACGTATACCAGTTCGCGTTACAATGTAACCATTTTGTCTGCAGCCCACAATCCAATCATTCAAGACACTTTCCAGCTCTGGGAAAGATGTCGTTCCACGGCGCAGCGCCTTTTGCGATTTTGGGATTTTCACCAAGTCCGGTTTTTTTTACGCCAATCTCGAATCAGTTTTTCGTTAATGCCAAATTGACGTGAAGCAGCACAGTTGTTAGTATTTTCTGCAAAAGAAACCATTTTTAACTTGAATCCTGCATTATAAGACATCCGTTTCTTTACACAATCCGTGTCACCCATAATAGGAGAAGCGAGACACGTGCGATTAAGAACAAGCAGCACCTAACACTGGCTGTCGCATGGCTCCGTTACCAAAGAAAAACGCTTCGCGTGATATTCTTTGCCGTTACGTCGAAGATCAGTGCAATCAACTGGTAGTCGGAAGGGCAGAGCTTTCTATGCGTGGCTGTGACTGCGCTGTGGATACGCAAAGACAGGAGAGAGGAGACTTCTCAAAGCGCGGAGAAATTCTTAGGTTTGCGATTTCGTAATTCTACCACATCGGCGTTTTTTCTTTCTTTCTTTCTTTCTTTTTTTTTTCTTTCGGAGGGTTGCGATTTCGTAATTAATACCGCATCGGCATTTTTTTTTTTTTTTTTATTGGGATGGATTGCCTTTTGCCTCATGGGAAGAACTTTTGGACTTACGATTTTTTTAGACCTCGCGTATAAGTCGACCCCATTACTTTGAAGCTCTCATTTTGTCCCAAATTTCTCGACTTATACGCGAGTATATAGGTAGCCGTTACCATGGTCAAAATTCCATCACCCACTGCCTTGGATCAACGCAGAAAGAAAAAGATTTCACAAGCGGTTTGAAATCTTTTTTTCTGCGTTGATGCAAGACAGCATTTACAGTCATCAGTATCGTACTCTTCCTCTCCTCATATCTAGCTGTGACCTACTTATCGTTTTACGCCTCCCCGCTCTTACCTGCGAGCTCTGTTTATGGTTTCTTCAGAGTTTTGCGTGCTTTACTGTGGAGATTTTTATTTCTTGTTTTGCACCATGTTTGTCTCTTTTCCCTTCTTCGTCGCATTTTGTAGAAGATTAATGTGCTCCTTTGTTCATCTCTAATTGCGAATCTGTTATTGTCAGCTTTGTTTTATCTTCTATTGTAGCATTTTGTGTACACTTAGTTTGTGATTTTTTTTTCTCATTCCTTTCGCTTACTTTTTGCAGGAGATGTTTCCTTTTGCATTACGCCACTTTTGCTGTTTTTAATGTTTTATTTTATATCATATCTTTGGCAATTTGTTTCTTTTTTACATATCTGTTATTGCCTTTGCTGCATAATAAAGTTGTGAAACTGAGCGCCGGCTTTCGCCAAATTGTCCGAGATGAGTCCGGGTTCGAATCGCAGTGGGGCATGGTTGTTGCATACTTTATAACTTTTACGGATTTCTGCTTAATTTTACTGATTTACGGATAGAAGTCTTTTTTTACGGATTTTTTAATATTTCGATTGCTCCGTCAAAATATTTCAATCCCCTGCAACCATCCATTTAGATTTTCTACCGGACCTTGCGAGCGCCGTGTTATATGATGATGTCACCTTTGACTCGCCGGCTTCGTGCGGAGCCGTCAAGTGCAGTATAACGATGGCTCCGCTTTTTGGCATCTCCTTGGGTAGCTCTTTCTCTCCACTGGAGTGCTCAAGTGATGTACCGACCAGAGTTCTCCAAAATGCGTAATCTAATTATGCGTCTAGTACGCATCGAAATTTTATCAACGCGTAAAAATACGCATCAGGAATTTTTCTTGACACATAAAAATACGCATCAGGAATTTTTCTCGCCGCATAAAAGTACGCATCGGGAATTTTTCTCGAGGTGTAAAAATACGCATCGAGAATTTTTCTCGTCATGTAAATTTTTTCTCGAGGTGTAAAAATACGCATCGTGAATTTTTCTCGGCTCATAAAACTACTCATCGAAGAATTTAACCAATTCGTAAAAATACGCATCGGGACGGTATTTTGTCTTTTAGAGACAAAAGGTAAACGAAATGATTTTTTTCCGTAATCGTTCTTTTTCCTGTGATGTTGCCTCTGTCCAGTATTGTTGTTATATATCATTTTATTCCGTAAATATTTGTATTTCAGTTTGAAAATGGAGGAAAATTTCCGGAAACGGAAATTCGAGGGCAAAAAAATGTCACTGTAATTTTTAGGCATGAGAGTGCGACAGCTTCGAGGAATTTCTCTTTTTCCATCATAATTTGGATTATCCACGAGATTGATGCATAACTGAATAGTAATTTTGGGGCAATTAGTAGTGGTGGAGGATGTTTACCACCAGAACTTTCGAAAGAAGAAGTTTCGTCTTTCAAAGCTTTTGGAAACGGAAGTAAGACGCAGTGAAGATTTCTCCTGTAATCGTAATTTTATTTTTCACGTGATGTTTCCTCTGCCTAGTATTGTTGTTAAATATCATTTTACTTCATAAATATTTGTATTTAATAAGCTCGTCATACTCGTCACTTAAAAGTTCTGCTTTGATACGGAGCAGAGAGAGTGAATTTAATTTAGTTTCAGTCATAGTGTTCCGTAGAAAATTTTTAATCATTTTCAGGGCAGAAAATGAACGTTCCGCAGAACAGTTTGTGACAGCCGTGCACAAAAATATTCTAAAGACTATGTCAATTATAACGAAGTAAATTTCCCCGTCATTTTTGTCCACGCCGGGGATCGAACCCGAGTCCACTTATTCCGGAACAAGTCGCTCTACCAACTGAGCTACGCAGATGTTCGTTCTTGCTGCTATCTGCCTTCATGTCGTGTGTGTCCTGCGGGGGCAGGCACGTCACCCCCCCGAAAGAGGGCTGGGGGCAGGGCCTACAGGTCAGCCGTGACCATGAATCGTTGCAGGCAGCCATCCGCTGTAGAACGTGCACTAGAGAACTCCCAGTCAATCTGGTGTGTGGAGTACAACGTCACACACATTTATTTTTTGAAGCGCTGGAGGAGGGATTCTCTGTTTTCCCCATCTCGCGGTGTGGAAAGAACATCACACCATTGCAAGATCTTTAACGGCTGGGTCATCCGGGAAGTTCGGGCGCCATTATAACGAAGTAAATTTCTCTGTCATTTTTGTCAATGCCGGGGATCGAACCCGAGTCCACTTATTCCGGAACAAGTCGCTCTACCAACTGAGCTACGCAGACGTTTGTTCTTGCTGCTATCTGCCTTTATGTCGTGTGCAGGCACGTCACACAATATTTGAGAACATCGACTGAAGATTTTGATTATGAAGGTGTTTTCTCATTCCTAGAACTGAATAGTCCTCGACGTGGCAACCTCTCAAATACCCAATGAAATGTACGCACTCGTTTGAAAACGATGACTCCAAATCATTTTCATAGAACATTCTTAGTTTTTTCTGCCCGCTGAACAACATTAGCAATTGATGCATGTCCATTAAACTGATTGAAAAGTGCAAATATGTCTGCTAACAATTTATATGCTGCTTTTCTTTTTCTAATTCGGCATTTAAAAGATCGGTTATAATGAGAAATGTCTCAACTTAAAATTTTTTTCTTCCACTCAGCTGGACTTCACAATTTCTGTCCTCATCAGCCTGAAGTTTGCGTTTTTTGGTTCGTCTATAAATCGATTCATAATCCATTGAGGTTTTCTCTATTGCCTTTTCCTCGCAAAATTCAAACATTTCTCTGGCGGAACTTATAAAGTGAATCAATGATTCGTAAAGGCAATAAACCATTCCGATATCAACATGAGCACTTTGTAGCTGCTTGTTTACACTATTAAATCGGTTGAGGATGTCTTTCCAGAAGGTTGCTATGAAGGCAGTTTCTAGTCTGTTTAATTGTTTCAATAATCCTGAAGCTTTGCAATGTGCCGCTGGTTTTTCACACGTATTATTGGTGATGGATGTCAGTGCAGAAATCACACTATCCCAGTTTTCATTTAGACATGCGCAGGCTTCGTCATGCGCAGACCATCGAGTATCCGATATATTTTTTTATTTTTTTACTCTGAGGTCCCATGAATGAAAGCAAAACTTCCCAGCGTTTTGTTGATCCCGTAAAATAATTGTACAAACTTTGTAGAACTAGCAGCACTAGTGCCTACCAAATTCAAAGAGTGTGTAGCTTATGGTACGTAGTGGGCTTTAGGATTTTTTTCCTTAATGCGAGCTTGCAGACCACTATATGCTCCGGACATGTTACTAGCGTTGTCGTACCATTGTCCACAACAATCGGTAATGTCTATCGAATTAGCATTTAGAACATCAATCACTGCATCTGCCAAATTTTCTGACTTGTGTCCAGGATTCGGGAGAAATTGTAAATATCTTTCAACATGTTATCCTTTTTCGTTTGTGTACCTCATCACGAAAGAAAGCTAGTCCACGTGTGAAATATCAGAAGTTGAATCGACGATAATTGAATAGTATTTTGCTTTGTTAACTTCCTGAACAATCTTTAATTTCAGGTTTGATGCCATTAGCTCAATGACTTCGTCACGTATTGTGGAAGACAGATATGATGTCTTTCCCGACCCTGGATTTCCATATTGGGTTATGTGATCCGCCAGGAATGGATCGAATTCAGCAATGAGCTCTAGCGACATCGTATAATTCCCGTTATGAATATCCCCAAATTTCTCTTCTCGTCTGCGGAATGGAAGTCGGCGGCTCGCCAGCTTTTTGACAACTGCAAAAACTCTAGTCAGAACATTTCGCCAATATTTTTTTTCCGTCTCTACTCGTGACTTGTACAGGTTTTCTAGTTTTCCAATATTTCTTCTCCTAGCTAACAGTGCTAATTCATTGTTTTTGTGCTCCAGCGAATTTTCATGCTGCAATAAAATGGGTGCGATGTTTTTCCAATCAGATGCACCGTTAGATGCAAGATAAGAGGGAGCAGCATGCTTTGATCTCAACAGCCTGCAAGTTGCACAGTATAATGAACCCGTACTGCATTAATACACAAAGTATTCACGAGAGCTCACCTCACCATTCAACAGTTTTTGATAGAAAGCTCTTTCATTTAAAAAGCGACTTTTACCACCTATCTTCCTTTCCGATTTGGAAAAATCAGCATCTTTATTTTGATTAAATCCTCGGCGTAATAGAATATCAATCGTTTGTTCGTTACTATTCCATTCTGCTGGGTCATTGTTGACGAAATCATTCTTTAATTCTGAGATGTCTGGTTCGCAAACAGACTGTAAGTTTACGTTCAAATCAGCTGCCGAATCGTCTACAATTTATTCTGGTATTTTTTTTGCTTTCACATGCTTCTGGATGGTTCAAGCCATTAGCATCTCTAATATCCTGGCTAAAGTTTTTGTTGTCTCCATTGAATTCTTCTTTTTTTTTTTTTTTTTTTTAAGAATGTCTACTTTGCTTAGATTTCCTTTCCTTTTTCTATCGTGATTTTCCGATTCTGAGCCCCAATGAGTTTTCCCTTTTTTTCACTCATCACTCATCGAGATTTCAGCACAGCACCCCACGCACACTAAAACAAGCTTGTTCAAACTTCCTAGTAAAATTCTAAAAAAAGTACAACTCAATGCAGCAAACGCTAGGTTAATTAGGAGTATGATACTTTGATACATTAATAGCTCTGAGCCTCTGACCAGTTCCAATTCCCTGAGCTTTGTCTTTGTGAAGCGCATTTTCATCTAGTTGGGGGTGGGAGGTACACGTACACCGTACACACACGCTCAGACATTCAGATGAATGCAATTTAAAAACGTTTGTCTTCGACCACATATGGTATGGCAAACAGGTCTCACACGGTCACACCCATGCCCCCACTCATGGGACTCCCTGGGAATTAAGTATGCCTCGTCCCTTTCCTTTGCTTTCTTTCTTTTTCTTTATTCGTTGTTTGTTGTGTTGTGATCACCATCAGGGGAGGAAGGGGACAAGACAGATGTTGCATGCCCAGTACCCCCTCCCCCGAATACATCACTTTTCTTTTTTCTCCTCAATCTGGTCATGTTTCAGTAGGAATGATCAGGATGAATCATTTCCGGCAATGCCCTCTACGTTGCAACAGTAGTTCTGTCCAGGAATATAAACTGGGACTCACTCAGGCAAAGAAAACTCCCTCCCCTTCCCAAACAGGAGGTTGTGGTGCGGTGGTGCCTCAAAGGCACTGGTAGTGTCGTTGTGTGACACCCACCCACCCACCCCAAAGGTAAATTTTAGGGAATGCTGCTGTGTCCAAACATGACTCTGTTTAGCATTATTCCCAGTCCCACCACAATTTTACATCTTCACAGAAATTTTTGCATCCCTCATGGAGCTGCGCCCATAGGCACGTGCCTACTGTGCCTAATCGGAAATCCGCCACTGTTAATATTCATATACATTGACAGAACATCCAAATAGAGAACCCTTCCATGGCAAGTTTGGATGTTGTGTCAATGTATATGAATATTAACCTGGACAAACTCATAGATCATAGATTACATAGCAGATGACCTATCTGACCCAGTAGTGTTTCATAATTATAATAAAGAAGAAACAATAGGCATTTATGAACTTACAGTGTTTGCTCTAAATCATTTTTTTTTTCAATTCCAAGGCTGCTTCTATAAGCAAAGATGTGGGTTAGCAATGGGCTCCTCATTAGCACTTCTTCTAGCAAATTATTACGTAAGTAAAATAGAAGAGGCCATCTTATTGAAACCTTCTATTTTCTGCATGTATACTAGATACACGGATTATATCCTTTTCATCATGGATCAAGATTCGAGTGGATACTCATCAAAAACTCTAAAAGGTTTTAATTCCCAAGATGAATCCCTGAAATTTACATTAGATGACCAAAAGGAAAATAAGCTAAATTACCTAGACATTACTTTAAAGTGGGAAGAAGAAAATCTTACTACAGAATTATACAAGAGGCCTACAAATACTGGAAAATTTTTAAATTATAAATCAGATCACCCTAATTATATAAAGAAAAATGTAGCTTTACAATTTAAAGAAAAAGTTGAAAAGCTGAATTCATCTTCAAAAGCTATGGAAAAACATAAAAATAAGTTAAAATCAATCTTATTAGAAAATGATTACCCTTCAAAAGAAATTCGTGAACTACTGGAAGAGAATCCTACGAGGAATAGAACTTGCACTACTGACAAAAATAAAGAAAAAATTGAATATTTATTCACAAGAAAATTCATTTATCACAAGGGACTGTTTGAAAAACTAAAGAAAATCAGCACTAAGCATAAAATTAGATTAGCTCCAGGTTTAAATAACAAAATAAAAAAATACTTACCACCCCTAAAACAAAGAGAAGAAAATACTTTACTCTAGGAAGGAGTCATTTATAAAATCGAGTGTTCATGTGGTTTACCCTACATAGGAGAAACAGGACAATGGTTAACCACCAGAATTAATGAACATAAAGCAGCAATAAGGAACATTTCAAATAAAACAGAGACTCCTTACAAATGATCAAACAAACTGGCCACAAAATGGACTGAGACTCCTTACAAATGATCAAATGTCAATCCCACTAAATTGTCTGGAATTTAGAGGAATCCTTGGAAATTTACAAGACACAAGGTGGCAACATCAACGACCATGCTGGATGGCAAATCAACCAGGCTTGGTCGCCAGACCTGTGGAAGTAGTAAGATGCAACAACTCCTGACAATGATCTAGTGTGTAGATCAAAAATTTGAGATGTAGTGTACCTTAATAAATTTATCCTCAATAATTCCTGTTAAATATTTACGGTAGAGATTTTTATTTGTTATTCATTTAACACAGAAAAGTATTTTAAAAATGGCAGTTACTTTTTTTTAATAAGAAGATCGTTTCTTACTTCATTAGACTTCTGGGTCACCCTGTGATAAAGACTTTTCTGCTGGCAATTACGGTTTGGAATTAACAAACAGGTGTGCATTTTGCGACAATATATATATTTGAATTTTACAGTCACATGAACATCACCGTGGGTTAGAAGAAAGAAAAACCCCTTCTTATGTTCCTGAATTTTGTGATCTATGGATTATATGTAACAAAATTTTAAAAAAAAATTTTTTCTGAATTTCACGGCCTGTTGGTATATACACTGTCACGGATTACATGAATGGAAGAAAAATTTTTGAGTTTTTTTGGTGTAAAGGTTATACAAAGAAAAATATTATACTTTGAGTTTATATGTGCAAATTTTAACTTCAACAAATTGTATTTTGATAAAATCTAAAACAAAAATTTCAATTTTTAGGGAGCAGTGACACAAAGAATAGGGGGGAAAAAAACAAAAAACTATGGACCAAATTGGAATTTTATGTAGCAGTAAGTGGTTTAGGTAAAGAAAACAAAAAACACCATATTACTTTTCATTCCAGCATTATCACTCCACATTATGCTTATGTGTTATTCTCTGAAATTTGAATTCATTTCACCTGGCTCACAAATTTTGAAAATGTCTCCAATATTGGAATGCAATTTTCTAGCCCTTTCATACAGCACCATGATCATGTACAATGCTTATGCACACCATCATATGAATCTTTATTGTTTTAAGTCAGCTCATATGAATCATCAGTGCTAAAAAACATAAGGGGCAGAGATAAATAGACTGCCAATATTCATGGAATTTTTTTATTAACAAGTCACATTTGTAAAAATATTTTATTGTTTTGTTAAGAAACTTTCTGCCCTGCTGAATCAATATATATTAGAGAAAGATAGTTCAATTTAAACATTGAGTTTTGGTTAGAGATATTTTAGTAATTAAATTTTTTTTAATAGATTACAGACTATGATTCAGAACGTTTTGAAGTACCATTGTCTCAAAAGGACACAGGAAAGGAAGTAAATGGAAGTGTGTCATATGATTATCATGTAACATCAGATGGCCTATTAAGTGTTATACGTAAAAGTACTGGAAATGTAATGTAAGTGTTCCGGATTTTCTTAAGCTTCTTTTAGAAATGTGGAAAGTTGCATTAGCTTAAAGTGTAATAATTTGTGTGTGGAGAAACATTGTGAAAATCTGTAAGTATAAGTATGCCCGTTACGTAAGATGTTCATCTTAGGCTATGGAATGACACTGTTACCAGTCAGTGTTGCAAATACGTAATGAAAAGGAATAGCAGAAATCCATTCAGTGCAATAATGACTAACTGAAACAAATTATTTCTAATGAAACAACACTTAAGTTACCTAAAAAGAAGTTATGAAGTTGTGATGCTTGGGTAGCAACTTCTACATTTTTTATCCATAGGTTGAACAAAGAAAGATAATTGATGAATCAAGTTTTTGCCAGATTTTAAAATGAATTTTCAGGTAATAAGAATTCTATGAGGTGATTCTGTATCACAGGTATTATTGAAAAGACAAATCTCTGTACTTTCACGTTACCTAAAAGATTTCCCATTAATGAACGAAGCAATGCATTCTGTGTTTTTCCAGTAAGGAACAGCTGAAACATTGCTGACGTTTAATAACAAAAGATATGTAGATGGGCTAATTTTCTTAACACAGGAATCACAGCCATCCTATATTTCTTATGCAGTGAAACCTCCATTAACGGACACCTCCGAACAATGGTGACCTCCGAGCAACGCCAAATTTTGATTCGTACAGAACAGCTGCCATAGGATAAACATTAATGATAACCTCCAAATAGTGAAACCTCTTAACAGCAGCCAGCGGACATGCCAGTCAGTTCTGAAAGAGATCTAAGAGACACCTTGTCCTTTAGGATTTTACGCACTTCCTTCGGTACTTTAGCGAAAGGCAGAAAATAGGAATAAGTAATGCTGCTAAGAATTAAGAATGCTTCTGTTTCTCAAACTCAATGGGTTAGATTATGGTGAGTACAATGCTGTGCGTAAGTGAAAAGAAAGGAGGTAAAATTTAGTTCTACACAAGGCGAACTCTAGCTTCTGTGTATATTTCAGTCGCAAAGTGGGAGAGCAAGAGTTCTGGTGTGTGAAATGTTTTCCGTTGGTGGCGATATATCTTTGATTGGTCCTTGTGGATCCTTTTCCTGTTTTTCGGCACATGGCTAGCTAAATGTGCCGTTCCACTTCACTGTCTAGCATTTTCTTTTTTTTTTTTTTTCCTTAGAGCACCCTAAACTAAACCTCCTAGCTTGATATTTCTGAAGGGAAGTTTGAGACAACGGGTCTGCCACTACTTTTGGAAAATGCTCTGTACCATGATTTTATTTTAAATTGTTATATTGAATTTCATTCAGCATTCTACCTTTAGAGAAAGCTCTAAAATTGTTTTCTTTGTGCATAAGCTTTGCACAATTATTCTCCTTTTGTACCAAAGCAACTGACTAGCAATGTTAACCTAGGCTTAACCTCTGAGCAATGGCGCCTCCCAACAAGGTAACTTTTTCCTAATCCAAGCATTGACCGCTATTCAGAGGTTTCACTGTATATTCAATTAATTTTTGAAAAAATGCCCCAAAAGGTCCTGCTTTGTTCTCTATTTTGTGTATTGCCTTATATTTTTATTTTGTGAACAATTTTATGAATTCTGTGGAACTTTTTAAAGTGCGTAGTGTTGATACTTTTAAGTAATGTGATGTGATGGGTGTTTAAACTGTTCCTGTGAATGGCTTTCAGCAACCAGTGTGTCCATCACTGCTCTTTAATCCTATGATTTTGAAGTTCAGTGGGTTAAATTTGTGTAGCAGTGAATTTCTGTGTGTGGACAAGGAAAGTCACCAAGTCAGAGGTTAAACTACGATCGCTGTTTTTGCAAAATGCGATGAATTAATCTAAAACGCACGAGAAAATTAGCGTCCCATTGCAAAATGGTGCAACACATTTAAATATCACAGAGGTGTGTTCTGAAATTTCCGAAAATTTGAACTTCCGTAGTCCAGGGGAAAAATTAAAATTCTGCCGCTAATTCGTGGGTAAAAGTATTCCGTCATACGACGGAAACGTCATGCTTTGTTCGGTCAGACGGTGTCGCGCCAATTCGTTGCCTACGTCAATTCGTCGTCAACGTCAATTCGTCGCGTGGCAGTTTTTTAACAACGATGGTTCAGCGCGCATCAGTTTTTCGACAACAACGATTCGGCTCGCGGCAGTCTTTTGACAACGCCGATTCGGCTCGCGTAAGTTTTTTGACAACGACGATTTGTCAAGCGTCAGTTCTTTGACAACGCCGATTCGGCTCGCGTAAGTTTTTTGACAACGACGATTTGTCAAGCGTCAGTTCTTTGACAACGATGATTTGCCGCGTGTCAGTTTTTCGACAACAGTGATTCGTTGTGCGTCAGTTCGTCCACTACAGCAATTCGTCGTGTGTCAGTTCGTCCACTACAGCGATTCGTCGTGCGTCAGTTCGTCCACTACGACGATTCGTAGCGTGTCAGTTCATTGACAAAAGAGGCTAAATTTCTTTAGCATTTTGTTACAACTTTTTCCTTCATTTTAGCATTTTTGCTACAACATTTTTTGAGCCAGCTTAAGCTCTGCACCAAGTACATTTAAAATTGACCCTAAAGTGTGCAGGTAATTTGGCAGTGAGCCAAGTATGTTTGTGGCTGTCAATGCTAGCTCGCGTATTGCAGGGGAGGGAGGAAATTTTTGACCTTAGTAAGAGAGCATGCTGGATAGTGGGAAGAGTCATTGGTGACAAAATTTTTCTGCAAGGAATTGTGGGAGGGAAGGAGATTTATTAAAGCAAATAAAAAAAAAAGTATGGCATGTTTGCCACTGAAAGAGTGGCCGTGGTAATCTTCACTTTCCTGGTATCGGTGGCTGATTCTGTGGTTTGGTGTGTAGGAGATTGTGAGGTCTTTAATATATTTTTTATTTGTTGTTTGATGGTTTTTCCCTTCAGGCAAATATGCCAACATTTTGAGCAACATTTCATGAAGAGTGGCTGGAACTTGTGGATAAAAACAACATAAGCATCAGTGAATGGTGCCGAAAGGGCAAAGATGATTTCCATATGTATGTTGTTTATACTGTAAAAGTGAAGTGTATTGCCAAATGTGGCAAGCTACAACTGCAGCATTCTACTACAATGAAGCACAGAAGTATTTTAGTACTTTTTCAGCATATAAAGATAATTCTCAATGTAAGTTGAAAATGGTTCTTACAAATAACGGCAAAAAAAAAAAAGTGTTAGTTTAGATTGGGTAGCATCAGCTGTGGCTCTTTGGAATTTGAAAGAGAATGAGAAAATCATTCTTTCAGAAATTCTACGGACTGTTTATATGGCATTAAACAACTACTCATTTAGCCCATGTGATGGGATTAGTGACTTATTTTCCCAGATGTTTCCAGAAAGCCCACTAACTAAAGGAATTCAGTATCTCCTAGAAAGATAGCCTATATGATATCTCATGGATTGAGACAATATTTCCTAGTCAGGGCTCAAAATTTCAGGTCGAACTCTACTAGCCAAAATTCAGTATCTCCTAGAAAGATAGCCTATATCCTAGAAAGATAGAATTCAGTATCTCCTAGAAAGATAGCCTATATGATATCTCATGGATTGAGACAATATTTCCTAGTCAGGGCTCAAAATTTCAGGTCGAACTCTACTAGCCAAAATTTTTTTTCACTCGCCATCACACCACTGTGACACGCAAGAGACAGTGAATTTGCAGCAAGTTTTCTGTTTTAATGATTGTGTATGCAAATATTTATATATATATATATAATCATCATCATCATCATTGTCAACCATTATCAATCCACTGCTGGACGAAGGTCTCCCCAAGTTTCCTCCACAACGGTCTGTCTTGTGCCAGTCTCCTCCATGTCACCCCTGCATACTTTCGAATTTCATCCACCCATCTCCCATGTGGTCTTCTTCTGGGTCTTTTCCTGTCCCTTGGAATCCAATCTAAAATTTCGGCTGTCCATCGATGATCTGTCCTTCTGGCAGTATGTCCAGCCCATTGCCATTTCAGGGATTTAACTCTGATCATGATGTCTTCCACTCTTGTCATTTTTCGGATCCACGAGTTTCTCTTCTTATCTCTCCTGGTTACACCAAGCATGCACCTCTCCATGCTGCTTTGAGTTGTCTGCAGCCTTTGTATGTCTCTTTTAGTTAAGGTCCACGTCTCTGCACCATACGTAAGCACTGGAAGGATGCATTGATCAAACACTTTTCTTTTAAGACATAATGGCATATTGCTCTTGAAAATTATGCTGTTTCTTCCAAAAGCTCTCCAGGCAAGTTTTGTACGCCGATTAATTTCTTCATCAGTGTGACCCTCCCTTGATATCTGCTGTCCAAGATAAACATACGTGTCTGTTATCTCCAGCTTTTCTCCATCAATCGATAAATCTTCATTTCTTGTAAAAGCATTGAACATCACTTTTGTCTTTTGAAAGTTCATTTTTAATCCCACTTCTTTACTCTTGTCAGCAAGTTCCTGGATCATACTCTGCAGCTCTGATGGGGTAGTTGCAAAAATGACTACGTCATCAGCAAAACGAAGGTGGGTTAGATAATCTCCATTAATCTTTATCCCCTTGTTTTCCCAGCTCAGCGACTGAAAAACACCCTCCAAAGTGGCATTAAAGAGCTTCGGAGATATAGTGTCACCTTGTCTCACTCCCTTTCCAATTTTTATGTGTGTTGTATTTTCCAACAGCCTAATCTTTGCACTTGCATTTTCATAGATATTATTAATAATATTAATGTATGCATCTTCAATACCGCAGGTTTTCAGAGCCATTGTAACTGCTGATGGTTTCACCGAATCAAAGGCTTTTTCATAATCGATAAAAGCCATGCACAATGGAAGTTCATATTCCCTCGCTCTTTCAATTAGTTCTCTCAGCACGTGGATATGATCTATTGTGCTGTAGCCACTCCTGAATCCAGCTTGTTCTCTCGGTTGAGCCATGTCCAGTGTTACCTTCAAACGGTGTGAAAGAACTTTAGTGAAGATTTTATAAACTACTGATAGGAGGCTGATAGGTCTGTAGTTTCCAAGATCCTCAATGTCACCTTTCTTATGTAGCAGGATCATTGTAGCGGTGTTCCAATCCTCAGGAATCTTTCCTTCATTAAGGCATCGAGTGAAAATTTGGGCGAGTACTGTTTCGATTTCTCCACTTGCTTCTTGTATGATGTCTACAGTAATTCCATCTTCTCCTGGAGCTTTTCCCTGCTTCATGTTCTTGATTGCATGTGCAACTTCTGCTGGAAGGACTGGAGGAACTCTGGTACTGGTATCTTTCATGATGTCTGGAGTGCATGTATCATCCCTTTCATATAATTTGGAGTAGAAATCTTTCACTCTTGTCAAAATTTTGCCTCTATTTCTTGTTACAGAACCATCTTCTTTTCTCAGTGCCATAATCTGTTTTCTTCCCTTACTGAGATGTCCCTTTGCTATCTTTAGGCTTTGGTTGTTTTCAATTGCTTTTCTCACTAGTTCACAGTTGAATTTTCTTACGTCTTCAGTGATACTTTTTCTTACTGTCTTGCATAGCTCTATATATTCCACTTTGGAAGTCACATCTTCTTTAGTTGTCCTCATCTCTCTTCTTTTTTGCATCAACATTTTCGTTTTTCCTGATAATTTATTTACATGCAACTTGTTCTTAGACCCAGCTAATTTTGTTGCTGTTTCCATAACAGCTTTGGTTACTTTTCTGTTAACTTCAGAGATGTCCACTTCTTCCGATGTTAGGCCTTCTAAAGCAGAGAACCTGTTCTTCAGTTCCAACTTGAAGGTATTATGGTGTTTTTTAAGGTTGGTTATGTCAATAGATTTTGTTTGTCTTATGAGCTTGCCACGTTCAAGTTTAGTGTTGAGGTGCATCTTACATCTCGCCAATCTATGGTCACTACCTGTGTTGAACTTGTTTAGCACACTGCAGTCTTCTATGACGAATTTTTTGTTACACATAATAAAATCAATTTCACTTGTCGTGCCATTTGGATGTCTCCATGTCCATTTCCTGTGTGGCTTTTTCTTGAAGAAGGAGTTCAAGATGAAAAACCCTTCTGCCTCTGCAAACTCAACGAGAGTATTTCCACGCTGGTTTCTGTTGCCGTGACCGAATTTACCTACTGAAGTTTCATTCTATTGCCGTTGCCCTATTTTTGCATTGAAATCTCCCATAATTATCTTCAAGTGCTGCTTACCTTTATTATTTAGATGACAAATTTCCTCATAAAATTCTTCAATTTCTTCTTCAGGATGACTTGTGGTGGGTGCATAAGTTTGAATAATCTGAGCCTGGTATCTTTTCGAGAGTTGGATAACAAGTCGTGCAGCTCTGTCAGAGGAACTTTCAACTTCTACAACTTTATCCTTCAGTTTCTTGTTTATTATAAATCCAACACCACTAGTTCTGCCAGTATCTGTCCCACAATAGTAGAAGAGATGTCCACTTTTCAGTTCGATGAGATCTTCTCCTTTTCTCCTTACCTCACTTAGCCCCACGATGTCCCACTTGATCCTTTGTAGTTCCTCTTCCAATTCAAGAAGCCTTGAATCAGAAGATAGGGAGCGTCCATTGTACGTAGCCAAGGTCAGCATCAGATGGCAGCCTAGTCCGGTCCTCCGGGGATTCTTAGCACCCTCTGCCTTCATGTCGCACTGGCCGCTGCCTTGGCCAGGTACATTCCAGCTGCCGGAGACTGAGGGCCAAGATTTAAGTTGTGGAATCATTTTGGAGGGGTTTGGCCATAACTCACCACGCTGGCCAAGCGGGTTGGTGAGTGTGTTATAGAATTTCCTCTAATCCCGATGGTATAGTTATACCGCTATTGGCGGTCGTCAGAGCCCCTTTAGTGGGAACAGGATGCACCACGAGAAGGCGGGGTTGACATTTGTCAAGGAGAGGCTGTGATGTTACGCATCACCTGACCTTACATCCCTATATATATATATATATACATACAACTCTGTGATTGTGCTACAGCTGAGATCTCAGAAAATAATAGTAATAATAATAACCTTCCAGGTTGTATTAAACCAGGAAAGTCATCAAAAGCCAATATTTTTGAGTGCTGGAGGAAAAGAAATAACTAAAATAACATTTAAAAAAATGTCGGTCATACCCCCTTCCCCCCCCCATGAAGTGAGTTGTCAGCCCTTCCACCACCAGGCTCCTTTTCCTCATATGTACATAAATACGTTTCCCGGAATCCCAGCTGGTACAGCAAAGATTAATCAGAGTACGGATGGGGAAAAATATCAGTGTGTTTGAGAATTGACGTTTTTCTAAGTGATAATCGACATTAGAAACTGCAAAAGAATATTTTCTATGTGAAGTAAATGAATTTCTCTTTGCTGCATTCTTTTAAATATAATCTTAGGTCATGAATTAGGAACTTTTTCGCTGTTTTGCTCGATGTTTTATCACTGAAAATCGAGTTCCTTTCCTTGATGTCACAGGAACTGATAAGTCCTCCCCCGCCCCCCCCCAAATCGACGTTTCATGACATGTTTGAAACTGCAATAGCGCAATCAACTTGAAATTTTTCTACAATAAGTAAATGAATTTGTCTTTTTCGTATTCTTATACAGAGAAAAGAAATATCACCTTTCTTTTTTTCTTATTCTTATACTGAGAAGCAGGGGCGGTGCGTGGGTTACCGTGGCCCAGGTGCAAAATCATTCAAGAGGCCCCCTTGCCTCCATAAGTTAAAAAAATCGACGGACATTGTAAATATAAACAAAAATCTTTGCATTTAATAGGCAATATACTCAACTAATAGTTTATGAATGAGTAATTTTTTTTGTGCATTAGACAAATATTATGGAAAATAAAAATTAATACACTTACCCAAGTATCCATTTGTTACTCATCACATAAAAAATTTGATGTCATTCAAATGCCACAGTAATAACTTAGAATTAGGTGTATGTTTTCCATTCACGATCACGTGTATTTCGATTTAACTGAAATCCACAGCAAACAAACGCTGAGATCCAAGATATAATACAATAGACAGTACTGCAAAAGAATGTAAAAAAACAACAACTGACGATCCATTTTTGTTTATAGCATGGAAAGGAATTTTTGCAATAAATTCAGAAGAATAATATAATACAACAATCAATGCTCCAGAAGAATGTTATGATCCATTTTTGTTTTTCGTGTGGAAAGGAATTTTTGCAGGAAATTTACAAGAATAATTGTCTTTCTTTTTTCTGCATCCATTTCTTTATTAAGTGATCAAAATCACACCTCTTGGCTGCTTCACTTTCTATGCTTAAAATTGCCAAAGCTGACAAACGATCTTGGGTCATGGTTGATCTTAAATATGTTTTAATAATTTTCAACTTGCCTTTCGGAACTTGCAACGGTTGCTGGTAGAGATAAAAATAATCTTAAAGCTATCGTCAGGTTTGGGAAAATATTGTTATAACTGCAATCAACTATGTACTGAAAAATTTCTTTAGGACCTCGAATTTGCTTGTTGCCCATCAGAATATTTTTTATAACTTGTAACTCATCCAAAAGATCATCTGATATGTCAGCACTAAATTTAATAAATTCTTTGGCTGATGTTAGTATATCTTCCATAGGAGCATAACTTATTTGGGTAAGAAATGCGTACCTACTGTGCACTGACTTAAACAACTGAAACCTATTATCCAACTGAGCAAGTATTGTATCTATAATAACATAATTTTTTTTTATTCTGAAATGCTCTTTAGGATCAGTGATTTCAGTATCATCGAATTTTTTTCTTTCTCCGCATCCTATGTACAGGGAACTGCGTATCAACTTCCAGATTTTCTGCTATTTTCTCTGCTAACTGATTCAGCTTTTCCGAAGCCCGAATTCCTGTAATCAGTGATTTTTTGTTTAACCGACTTCAACAGTTCTGCAGCAGCGTCAATGGTCATAGTTGCACTTTGTAAATATTTGCTGATTTTGTTAATGTCAAACAACAGCTCGTGCCATATAACTAGCGATGTAATGAAGGGCATAGTTTGAATGTTCGAAAGGATACCATTGGCTTCTGCAACTACAGCACTGTCGGATGTATTCGCTATTAAAATTTCCAAAGCTTTGCATATTGCTGGTAGTTGCATATACAAAGCCTTTACGGATTCTATTCGGGATTCCCACCTCGTATTGCTTAGAGGCTTCAAAGTTAGAGATAATCGATCGGTTAAAGTGGTCCAATGCTTGGTAGATCCAGCAAAGAGATTAAATAATTGTTGCAGACATCCGAAAAAAATCTTGCTTTGCAGCATGGATGCTGCTGCGTCACATAACAAGAGGTTAAAATTGTGAGATAAACATGGAACATATAGAGCTTGTCTATTTATGTCTAAAATCCGTGCCTGAACACCTTTGTGTTTCCCACTCATATTACTTCCGTTATCGTACGACTGGCCGCGACAATAACTGATTTCAATACCTAAATTTTCTAAGGTCGTTACGATTGCATTAGCTAATCCGTCGCCAGTTGTTTCATTCACATTCAGAAATCCGAAAAACATTTCTTTTACCTGAATATCGCTGTTATCTGTTAACACCAGGTAACGCATGATGAGAGTCATCTGTTCTGTTCGAGATACATCACTTGTACAATCCACTTGAACTGAATAATACTTGACTTTCGTAAGTTCTTTAACAAAATTTATGATCACTTCAGAACTTATAAGTTCTATACTTTCATTTTGAATTTGTTTTGAACAGTGATGGGGTACTCGTTGGTCTGAATTTTTTACTTTATCCAAGCATTTGGACAGAACAGCATCATATTTTCCAAGTAAATCTATAAGTCCCAAGAAATGGCCATTTGTAGGAGATCCGATGACTTCATTTTTACTGCTTCTAAACGCTGTTTATTTGGAATAAAAAAAGAACACAGTCTATGATTCTCTTCATGACTAATTCCAGTTCCTTATTTTGTCTCATATACTAGGGCTTGTGCCATGCTATCAACCATTGTTCCTGACAACAACCATTTCTCCAATTCTTTCCACTGCATATAAGTCTGAAAATAAACTTTTCCTCTTTCATGTTCAGATATTACAAAGCTAAGTTTTTGCCATTTGTTATACCCTTTTATAAAACGTCCATCTTTTTTACTGCTGTCAAATAGCAAACAACAGAAACAGTAAACCCGATCGGCACTCTTCGAATAGATTAACCATGCGCGTTTTATTTTTTCTCCGTTATTTAAAACACGCATGTGATCTCTTAGAAAATGATATCTTAGTGCCAATATCATTGGCTATAGTTTTTGGAAAAGAATAATTTCTTAGCTGTTGAGGTCCCTTGCAAATGAGCTGAATTCCAATTTCATGCATAAATTTATTCCATTGGGCTGAATCATCACCTGTATCATTAATAGAGGCAGATGCTGTAGCCACTTTGTTATTCTCACTGTCTACTACTTTTTCTGAGGTTTCGAGATTTTTCTCAATAGAACTTCCCGACTCACGTGGAGGTGCTACGGCATTAACAGTGTCTGTAAGGGAGCCACATTCGTTGACTGAAGGAGCTTCACTTTTATCTGTAATTTGGGAATCAGGGTGGGCCAAAACTTCAGCAGTCTTTGAAGAAATGCTGTCCGTTGTCAACCAACTCAAAATGCCTTTATTGGGCTTTTTATTTATTTCTTCACGATGTTTTAAATTTTTCCTCTTCTGTGCACCAGATTCAAAATTCCTAAACATTTCAAAGTAAGAAGGGATGTCAAATTTCTAATAAGATTTAAAAATAGCCACTCGATAACAACAGCAAAAAAAGGAAACTATACTCTGAGTCACCCTAAGATGACACTACAGTGGAAGGTACGGAGTGCCTAATCACTGAGCCATTTGGAGATGACTGAGACAAGAGTTGTGTTCATCTGCGTCACTCCCCACTGTGTCTCGCTGTTAATCACTTTCCCCCAAGCATCAACTCATTGGGTAAGGAGGGAGAAATTATCATCATCCCGTTGAGCTTCCCCTCCAAGCCATTCCTTCCAGGTGGTCTTGCCCAGGACAGAAAGTGGGGTGGGTGTGGGTGTGGGGGGTTGGAGCCTTGTCTCCCAAGCGTGTGAGTGATGGTCTAATTTTGAAACTTATTTTCTTTAAATCGATCATTTTCAGGTTTACGTCTAAATAACTACATGTATGATGTACTTATAAGTAAACAACTAGGAATCATATAAAGTATGGTTCTGGAATTTCTGGCTAATAAATATATTGGTTTTCACAGGAAATGTAGGGAACTACTTTAAGTCGCGACGATAGGTTTCACGTACCTTCCACTCCAGTCTCCAGTGTCATCTTACGGTGACTCGGTATAGATAATGACAAGGCTCGTAGCTAGATATTCCCATGTGGATATGAGAGGATGGTTAAAAGTGTGGAAGGGGAGAGGGCAGGGATAAAACCTTTTGTCAAACATCCATCCAATGACCAGTAAGTTCAAAACAAAAATCTTGTGTCCCCTTTACTTTCTTAGGTCAACGAAATCCTCTAGAGAGACCACCTGGTCAGAGTTCTTTGTTACTAATGTGTTTTAGTGTCCTTATACAATCACCACCCCACTCCGATCCGTACTGATAATTACCCAACAAACCATTGGCTTTTACGTACGTCACGCCACGGCAGCCACCGATTTGTTTTCTGCTTTCTAGGGAAGTGCATCTTCCCCCAACTCAATACCAGTCCACCCTCAGTGCCAGCGGTATGATGAAACATCTATTTTAGGAGCAGTTTGCTCACAGATGTGTCAGTACTTCATAGTCATGTTTTAAAAAATAGTCAGGAAAAAGTTCGTAGATAAGTTAAATTTTTGTTTAGTTACTAACTGGTAACAGCTGAATTTTTACAGTTCGGGTCAATCCTGCGATGATTAATTTTTTTTAAATAAACAATTATTCCATAGATAATTCAGGGAATTTTAGAAGAATTTTGAGGCCCCCTTAGCAACGAGGCCCCGGTGCATTGCACCCTCTACCCCCCTCCTCCCCCTGCACCGCCCCTGCTAAGAAGGATTATCACCTTTCTATGTCGCGAATTGGCGATTTGTTTGTCATTTTGCTGCGATGTTTCGTCGCAGAAAATCGAGTTCTTATCCTATGCATCAAAGTTTATGATACATCAAGCACTTTAACAAATATTATGGTTACTCAATGTTGAATTAGTGAGCTATCACTGATATATTGAACGGCAATTTATTCATCGATGTGCCAATAACTGCTGCAGATGGGAAAGATGCGAATTCTTTGGTTCTTTAGCAAAACATTGTGGTTTTCACTGATACATTAAAAATTTCCACCCCTATTACAGATGCGTGAATGTTTTGGGAATGAACATCCACCGATATGCCCATCTCCACTCTGAGTTAGACCTAGAAACGCCTCCTACCACAACGCTTTGGGGTTCCTTTCAGTGAGCTTCGCATCAGCTGTCGCTATGCAGCCCACGGAAGTGGCTCTCGTTGGCTTGCAGGGCTGCTGGTGATGATGCAGTGATGGATACGCCTTGGTCAGAGACCGTTTTACTGAAAACATTTCATGATGACGAAAAAAAAAGAAAGCACAGTTAAACTCAAGATGCCTCTCACACTGAAATATTTTTAAGATAACATTTTACTGAAAGTGAAGACACCATCACAGTTAAAAAATTTTTTGTGAAGATACTGTTTGAGCTAAAAATATTTTTGTGAAGATACCGCTCAACAGCATCAAATGCCGAACAGGAAAACAATTTAATATTTTTACTGCTTGCCATTGGCGACTGGGCAACCGCAAATTTTGCGCCCTGCTAAAGCTGATTGCTGATGATATAAAAGTAGGACACCCTTTCTTTACTGCTATATATGATGATACAACAAATTTGTCTCACCTCAAACAGTTAGATCTTCATGTTAGATATTGGAGCGGTACCAGTCATTGCATTCAAGAGTGTTATTGGAAGTAAACTTATGGGCCATGGGCCATTCAACAGCTGTTAATATATCTTCAGCTATTAAATCTTGTTTAAATTCCTGCAGCTTGCATCTAAAAGATATGTTAATGTCAGGTTCAGATGGACCCAATGTAAATAAGTCTGTTTGAACTTTTATGTAAGCTAGTGAAGGACGTGAGACCTCATGGATTAATTAGCATCAGAACGTGTGATCTCTACATTATTCATAATGGATTTAGTCAAGGTTTGAAATTTGAAAAATTCAGCAGTGACACTGAATTTTTGAAAGTGTACATTCTTGGTTTCAGAAGTATCCTTGACATGCATTACATACAGGGTTGGACAGAATAATGTGAACACCATGCTCAGAGACATGACTTTTAATGCAGCTGCATACATTGTAATACGCAAAGGTATTCACCACCTTTTAGTTGTAATAGCTTTGTTCAGAACCTCAAGGTCCTATTTAAGTGCATTTAAAGTGTCTTGTGGCAAAATTTTTTTCAAGGTGACGAAATGAGTAACCTAATGGACTTGGAAAGAGGGCTAATTGTTGGTGGCTGGCTAGTTTGGTGCCTCCGTGACAACAGTAGCCAGGGTAATGGGGGTATCAAGAGGCTACTGTGTAGCATCATGACAGCATACTGTGTTCATCACAAAACCTCATCTGAGAAATGCAAGAGCGGCCGGAAAACAACTCTGACTGATAGAGACAGGAGAACATTAATGAGGATTGTTACCCATAAGAAAACCACTGCACCAAAAATGAGTGTGGAGCTCAATCTGCATCTCCAGACTCCAGTATCAATGAAAACAGTGTAAAGGAACTTCACAAACAAGACATTCTTGGCAGAGCTGCTATAGCAACACCTCTGGTGACCTGGGTGAATGCAAAATGGCAATAGCAGTGGTGTCAGGAGCATAAGATATGGACTGCCGATGCATGGAACCATGTAATGTGGTCGGATAAATCCACATTCTCACTATTCCTCACCACAGGACATGTTTACATGTGCAGAACACCGTCGGAAGCATACAACCTAGACTGTCTACTCCCAACAGTGCCGCATAGTGTTGGCTCTATCATGCTCCGGGTGGCCATATCATAGTTTTCAGCATGTCTCCTGATCACTTTGAAAGGACGGATGACTAGCAGGGCATATGAAACCATTTTGGCTGAACAAGTCCATCCAATGGTTCAGGCATTGTTTCCTGCAGGGGATGCCATATATCAAGATGATAGCACCCCAATTCACAGAGCTTGGAATGTCCAATCATGGTTTGAGGAACATGAAATGAAGATGAACTTTCATGCCTTTGTTGGCGACCCCAATCATCAGACTTAAACATTATCGAGCCTCTGTAGTCTGTGTTGGAAAACATAGTAAGATCCCATTATCCCCCGCCTGCATCTCTCACGAGGACCTAGAGCAGTTCTGCATAAAGAATGGTGTAACATCCCACTAACCACCATCCAGGTTTTGTATGCTTCCATTCCAAGGAGGATTCAGGCGGCTTTGAATGCCAAAGGTGGTTCCACACCCTTTTAGGTACCGTATATACTCGTGTATAGGTCGACCCCCGATTTTTATCTGAATAATTGAAGTTTTTGTATATCCCGTGTATAAGTCGACCCCCCCCGATTTTTATGTGAATATCTGCAGTTTTTGTATACCTACCTATCTTGTGTATAAATAAACAACAACAAAAAAAAAATCTTTTCCGAGGATGCGCCTGCATGCGCAAATGTGAACCAACTATTTATTGTTGTAGCTGGCTCTCGCAGTGTTGCTTGCGGCAGTTTCCTGCAAAACGTTGGTGGAATTGAGGCATAATTCTGGGAAGATGAAGGACTCACCACCCTGGTTAGAGAGTTTTCAGGGGAAGGTTACACATTTTCACAATATATGTACCCACTTTTGCACATATTCCGTCCCCCCCTTTCTCCCACTTTTTACGAGCAAGTTTTCTTCAGTTACTTCATTCATGGAGAGTAAAGCATTTGTTCCCGCAGCAAATGAATCGTGATGCATTTACCAAACGTCGTAAGGCAGGCACATCATTATTTCAAATGAAAGAAAAAAAAAACCAACTTCCTGAAACATATTTGGAAAGCATAAATAGGTTTTGATAGTTTTTTATCCCATAAAGAATATGCATGCCATAAAAAATAAATGTGTAACTTCTGAAGTTTTCAATGGATTTCTTCAAAATTTAAAATGAATTTTTATTTTGCTGTATTGCAGACACTATAAAATTTGCACGCAACTATTTAAAATTGAAGAAAATTTGTTCTACAAATTTTCTCCCACTACCCTGTGCAGCGTAACAGCTGTCAGTCAACTGCTAAGTTGTACGAGTGTGTGATTGACAGAGAGGTCGTTTATCTACTCCGGAGTTTCGTCCACCCCTCTCCACCGTGTTTGTGACAAACAATCGGCTTTAGTGACAAAACAAAACATTGCCCCATCAGTAAAGATGCAACCCTTTTTTGCTCGTTCTTAGTCTTCAGAAAAGGTTACTGTTCGTTTGATTTTTAGAGCCGGGGCACACTCAATTTAATAACGAACGTAAGTAGGCTGTTAAACTAATGCACTTTTTTACTATCATTGGCAGTGTTATTCTGAGCGATTGGTCAAGTTTAAACACTTTCGTTTTCGGGATGCATTGTTCAAGTTACCGCTGTTCTGTAGATTGTCACACCTCTCTTCGCTGTCACTAAGCAGGGGCAGCGGTCTCCTTGCAATAGTCTGTCTTTTCCCCTCTTCATCCCCCGTTGAGATTTGATCATGGTCGTAGGTCACGGCACGGTGCAACTTAAACTACTGGCTGACTCGCTCACCTCTTTCTTCTGGGTGATTTACCAGCGAGGCAGTGAAGGCCATATCGACAGATCTAAAATGGACTTTGAGACATCCTTGCAAAATGAGTTTTTCTATTAGTGAATAAAAAACTCATACATATAAAATCAAGAAAATTCTTAGCAATAATTTTCTTCTTTACCTGTAACACCCGGAAAATGACTAAATATACAACTGCAAATGAACTGATGGTGCAAAGGGCTAAGTATGCGCATTTCCATAACACATCAAAATTTTGGTTTTTAACCTATCAGAAATATTTTCCGTGTATAGTTCGACCCCCTAATTTCAACCTAAATATTTCATTAAAAAAAGTCGACCTATACACAAGTATATATGGTATGTGAAACCTTCTTTTGATAGGTGTTCACATTATTCTGTCCAATCCCTGCACATATCATTAAGCTGTTCTCTGAGATTCAGAGGTTAGCTTCTCAAAGACAAAAAATCTGTCAGATAAACATTTAACTGATAGAACTAGATTTTACGTACTGTTGGTGTATCAGATGTCCCCATTTACAGCGATCTCGGCACACAGCTCAAGCTTCATTGACATCCATCATGTGCGGCACCTAAGATCTTTTGTACCTCTTATTCATGATATTTTTCTCAAGCAGTCATTCCTGAATCTGGTCCTTCCATTATTTGCTTGGCCTTCCTCTACCTTTCTTTCCTGCCACTTGGGCTGCAAAAATTCTCTTAGTAAGCATCTCATCACTCATTCTTTCAACATGGCCAAACCACCTAAGAATATTAGCCTTAACCATACTAATAATATTTTGCCTCACATTACTCATCTGCAACACATCTTGATTCCTCACATGATGAGAGCATGTCTTACCACAAACTCCCAGTGAGTAACATATCTCTCCAGCACGCAAATGACTTTTATGTTTCTTCTGCAGTACCCAGGTTTCACTGCTGCACATCAAAGTAAAAACAATTATACTTTCCTATACAGCCATTCGGGACTTTCTTGAAAACCCATCATTCCTGTGAAATCCTTCTAAAGTAGCTATGACTTTCAAAGTAGAATTCGTTTGCCTACTTGTATCTAAATTGTTCTCTCTGTCAAACATGCTTCCTAAATATACTAACTCATTCACCTGGTCAATCTCTGCACCATTTAGACTTATCTTGCATTCAGTACTAACAGTTCCTCACTCAAATACCATAACTTTTATTTTTCTCTTATTTATATTTAGTTTGAATTTCATACTAACTTTATACATCCAGGACAACATACTCTGCAACTCATTTTTGCTTTCTGCCAACAGGACTATGTCATCAGCAACATCTATCTGCACACACAGATATTACCCAGACATAAACTAATATTATCTATTTTAACATCAAGTATGCATGCATCCATAAATAATGGTGACATTACAGAACCTTGTCTAACTCCTGCACCAACAGAAAATCATTTCGATAAAACACCATTCACCTGTACACATGCTCTGGTACTGCCAGCATACATAGCTTTCACACTATTAAGTAGATTCCCAGTGATACCATATTTTTTCAGTGCCTTCCAAAGAAGTATGCTATTTACTCAGTCATAAGCTTTCTCTATGACTGAGACAGGCACTTTTGATAATCATACATAATGCAAAAATTGGTTAGTGCAACCCTTACCAGGCAGGAAACTGCTCTGTACCAGGGCTTGGGAGATAAGGACTGGTTCTTAGCTCTTCACCCCCTAAAACATGCAGCCGAAGTTGATGACGTAGCTGCGCTGGCTCTTCGGAAGCCAAGAGCCATAAGGAGCTGTGCTCTAACGGCACCTTCAGTCAATGTTATTACCATATTTAACAAAGTACAATGTGTCATCTATTGCAATGCTCACTAAAATATTAGACTGCATTTTTTGAAAATAAAAGTTAAAGATTTTGATTCTTAAAATTGGATAACATTGATGTAATAGTATAAGTGCGATAATTTTAAACAAACAATTTCTGTCATGCATGCGTTTTCTTTAAAAAGTATTGTACTTAATATACTAACCCTATTTTTCTGATGTCGAAAACTCAGTGTATCTTTCCTTTTTTTTTTTTTAGTAATTCCCCAGAAAAGGTTAGTGGTTTAAAACCTTTTTCTCTCTCACAAACATTAGTTGTTTAAAACCTGTAAGACACAGAAAGCTACTGAGTTCTTCAAACTCTGCAAAAGTAGTTCAAACACTCTGTTAATGTATAAAATCAAAATTATTTACTTACAATTTATATCCATCATGATTTCTGAAGTTCACTGCATTTAAAAAGGGGTGAACAAAATTTACTTCCTGAAGTGAAGATATGTTCCTTATTGCACAAACTGGAAACTGTTTTCTTCATTGCACCAAATGTGAAACTTTTTTCTTCATTGAGCAAAATTTAAGTTTTTCACTGCCTTTGAGTCAATCAATTTTTTCATTTTCTACAGAGCTTTCCTGCACGGCACTAATAGTGAATTTCTGTTTAGAAAACGAATTCGAATAAATGTTCGGATTCTGCAAAATAGACGAATAGCATCTTTGTTGACAGATGGGAAATAGACGAATAGCATCTTTGTTGACAGATGGGAAATAGACGAATAGCATCTTTGTTGACAGATGAGAAACGTTCTAGCTTATTTATGAGTTCCCGAATAACTCCTTTTCCTTTTCTAAATGTCCTGCCATGAACTGCACAGAAAATCTGTTCAAACTGTTTCACAATATTATTCCAAGAACATGATGGTACTGTCAAACTGCCAACAGATATTAGTTTTACCCAATTATCTTGAACAGAATTAGTATCAGGGCAGTTTTTAGAAATAGTTCCTAAAGAAGGATCTTTATCACGAACACGATATGCTATGTATCCAGCTATGTAGGTCATGTCTTCCTGCTCAGAAATGGAGAGTTCTGTTGACTGCTCATTCAAGTCAATCTCCCAAGCCATTGGAGATGTGTCTTCAAAAAATTCAAAGTTCATATCCTCACAGCTGTTTTCGGTCGAAGCCGTTGTCACCAGATCCTCTACTTCTTCATTTCTGAAAGCATTTTCCAACAGTTCAGATGTTAAATAAACACCCAGGCTCTTAGAAGTTTCTGCTTGGGATTCAGTCATATTAACTTTTTCTGAAAGTTTTGGCAATTTGTTTGCTAGCAGCAACTGTTTTAATCTGTTCATCATCTCCGTCGGAGATGGATGATTATTAAATCGACCGAGACCTCATATCTGACTGAACAGACTTTGTAAAGCATCCTGCGTTAATTGTGCTGTCAATATATATTTAACACCGACTGTTTTTAAGTCGTCATACAAGCCCAAAAGCGAGTTTATGGAAATAATCATTCCTTTTTCGAAAGGCAAAAGGCAAGATTTTCCCCTGACCCTTAAGCCACTGATGCAGGGACGGCGCCAGAAAATTTTCAACGGGGGGCTCTAGGGTGGGTGCTCCAAATTCTGGGGGTGGGTGGGTGGGGGCAAATTATGCTTCATATATATATATATATACTGAGTGGCCACTTTATTACAAGATCACCTGACAGTTTTAAGCAAATGAGCTATGGCTACACGCTGTTGCCGCCAGAGGGTGAGGCTAGTATGAAAAGGGAAAGCTTAGTCCTTAGTGCTTGCGACAGTAGTGGAAGTGATTTTTGGGTGACGAGATGGGTAAAAAATGCGATTTGACGGACTTTCAACGTGGGATGATTGTAGGAGCTCGAAGCGATGGAACGAGTATCTCCGAAACCGCCGCATTCGTGAAATGTTCCAAAGCAGCTGTTGTTAAAGTGTTTAAAGACTGGACTGTCAGCCAAAAAACTGGGTCTCTACGTGCAACGTGTGGTCGTCATCGACTAGTGACTGCTTGGGTAGAACGGAGAGTGTCCAGACTGGTAACAGACAACAGAAGGGCAACAGTGCAGCAAATTATAGACCATCTTAATCAAGGATCCCTTCAAATGATCTCTGCGTGCACTGTTTTCCGTACACTACATCGGATGGGATATGGCAGCCGAAGGCCTGTTCGAACACCTTTGCTGTCTGCAGTTAACAAGAGAAAACGTCTCCAGTTTGCACAGGAGCACAAAGATTGGACCGTCGATAATTGGAAGCAAATTATGTGGTCCGATGAAATACGTTTTCAGTTGCACCATGCCGATGGCTGAGTGAGACTTTGGCGGAAACAGCACAAAAACATGGACCCCAAATGCGTTGCTACAACTCTTCAAGCTGGTGGAGGCAACATCATGTTTTCCTGGCATGCTTTGGGCTCTTTAATTCGTGTTGATCAACGTCTGACTGGCACATCATATCTAAACATTGTTGCGGACCAAGTGCATCTTGTCATGTGGATGGTTTATCCCAATGGCGATGGCTACTTTCAACAAGATAATGCGTCCTGCCATAGTGCTCGTATTGTACAGTATTGGTTTCAGGAACATGCTGGTGAGTTTACTTTGCTTAGCTGGCCCCCACAATCTCCAGATCACAACCCCATTGAGAATTTGTGGGATGAAGTTGAACAAGCCATCAGACAGCTGGATCCACAAACCTGCAATCTCACACTCCTGGAAAGTTCTATTCATCAAGCATGGTCTCAGATTCCACAAACCACCTATCAACATCTCGTCCATGCCACGAAGAATCGACGCAGTATTAAAGGCAAAAGGTGGCCCAACGAAGTACTGAGGGGGTGGTCATAATAAAGTGGCCACTCAGTGTATATATTATTAAAGTCAAGAATTAAAAAAACCAGCTGTCGCTTGCCCGATACAGAGCTGTTTCTTGACTTCCGCTGCACATGCAGCACTTTGAAGTGTGCCAACTGATGAATCTGCCCTTCTTGATTTCATTTTCTTATAAGAGGTACATGACACCAAGTAAGTTTTGTGGGTCAAGCTGTTTTGGTGTTTTTTAAAACCCGAATCCTTTTCAAGTGCTTTTTTCCAATTGTTGTAACCTTGCCGAGCGAAGGTGACCTCATGTTTTTCGTCGTCCGATGAAAACATTTTACACGGAAAACAAAAAGCGGAATCTCTCTTTATACTATATGCAAGCCATGGAAACATGTTATACAGGCAAAAGTATGGAAGCTTCTTTGTTCTTTACCGTGTTTTTTTGTGGGAACTGTTTTAATATAGGCTTTCTGGGTTAATCCGAAAGTGAAGTTGCTATATCAAGCTCTCCGAGTTCAACATTTTTTGTCTTGCTACCATGTGGTTCTTTCAATGTTTTATTTTCACAAGCATTGCGTTCATAAAAATTCCCATTGAATCACTACAAGCACTTAAAGAATCCTCGTTGATTCCTAATGATTTACTACACGCTGTTGATGAAGTTGAAGCTGTTTGATAATCATTATCCGTTTTGTAGGCACTATTGCATAATTTACTTTTCTTCTTCTGATTAACACTTGTTCGAAAAAATCATGGATTGATTGTTTTACGGACATGTTATTTCAAACGTTGGTTTGGGAAGAAATACCTCACTTTCATGTATCACGCACAATATGTGCAAAAAAATAAATCAAGCAGGAAAATTTAGATTTTCCACCAGAACGAGAAAGAAAACAAGTGTGATTACTAACTAGCCAAGAGAAATTTCGCTCACTGCTTGGTGGTGAATGACGCTGATCACTGTCTGCTGTTTTCGACGATCGTGATAACGCCCACTACTTGTCATAGGGCGCCAGGGCGGTGATGGGATTGGCAGAGTGATGCTTATTCAACTTTTCAACCCACTGGCATGAACCGCGGCATCGGATTGACGATGTTCTTTGAATTTCCGGCTGGTCTTCGACATCTGTGCGCCAAAGGGGAAGCCCAACATGCAAATAAGGTTTCCCGTCTGAGTCATGGATCGTGGTTGGAGGAACATAATTGCATAATGCTACCCTTCTCCCATTACCACAGAAGAACATGCAGCTCCGATAGTAAAGTGTACTACATTTTCTTCATTTATCTCAAAAATTCTGGGGGAAGGGGCTCACCAAAATTTTCACACTCGGTGGCACCGTCCCTTCACTGATAGCATTTTTGGCTCTGTTTAAAACAGAAAGTTGTCTTTCCAAATAACAGGTTTCTATGCCAAAGGGTGCTTTCAAAGGTTTACTAGATGAAAGATATGGCTTGCTACTATTCATTACGTCAAATAAACTATCAATTAGTTAAAAAAAAAAATTGACACAACTTTATTTCCAGTAAAATGCAAATTAGCTTTAGCAGTAGTTGCTGAAAATAATATCTTAGCCAGAGTCACTTTCTGTCGGTCATTTCCTTTTACTGTGAGGTGATTTGGCATAAGTTTATGACATATTTTGATTTCCCCGAATCGTTGTTTAAAACACCTTTAATGAGATCAATTGTTAAAATGCTGCCGTCTTCAAGAACAAATATTTCCTTTATCCAGGAAGTGATTCCTTAGCAATTTCAAATAATGGGGTAAATCTGCAAACACCCATATTTTTGACATTTCCATGGTTGGATTTGGGAATGAAAAATTATTTAGAGAAATACTCTTTCCACAAAGTTCCACATCTTCCTAAATCCAACACGATTGCTTTAACTTCGACGCCAGTTGTTTGAATGTGCCTAATTATGTTGAAAAGAACATATTTTTTTCATGGAAAGATCGAAATCGAAAAATATAGGCTGTTTCCATTGTGAAATCAAACCCCTGATGAGCACAAACTGAATTTTTTGAAAAGACCAAGAATCTGGTCCATTCAAGTATCATAGCACAACTTTGAATCAATATGCATCTCATCAAAACGTAGAACGCAGATTTTTTCCTGACTGGATAAATTCACGCAACATTTTTTCATTAGCATGAAGACTTCATTTTGGAGCCCAGGATTGCATGTGAATTTTGTGCACCATCGTTTCAAAGTTGTAGCGCTAGGCAATGGAATACCAATTTTGTCTCTCGAAAAATCATAGGATTTGACAGAAAGTGCTCAAATCACAATGCATCTTGAAATATCTTCTGGTGTCCACTTTAGCCTCTGTTTGTTCTCACTAAGAGCATCCATTTGGGTTTTAGTAAAAACGTTGTTAAGACATTTCTTCAATCTCTCCGAATTCTTTAATTTTTTTTGCAACACGCTTACTTTTTTCTCAGTTGTTTGATTTCAAATAAAAGAGATCTTCTTGAAGTCACCCATCTCTTGGATTGCTGAACGTAAGTCCTAAAATTTCTTTTTTTCTCTTTGTTTAAATTTTTGACAATCTCTTCGAGGGAGAAAATTTTTTTTCAACAAAACGTCATTACAAATTTCCATTTTTGAGCAGTTTTTGCAATGGGTTATTTCAACATCTCTGTTGCTGTTATCAAAAACAGTAAGGTCATTATCCTTTTGGATTTCAGTATGCAGGCAAATCTTTTTATGGCTCAATTCTCGCAATCATTCTAATGCAGCTTGAAGAACTTTCCTTTTTGCCTGTTGACAGCTTCTCAGAGTTTTTTCTGCTGAAGTTACAGTAGATGGCATATTAATAGTGGGAGTAGCTGAAGATTTCAATATTTTCCTCAAAGGCAATCCCAGCAGTCGATTCTGCATGTCATCTATGTAATAACTTGTATGAAAGTGTTCACTGCAGATACTGGCATATTTCACGTTCACTGTGTCCAATCATCGGCATCTATTCAGCCAGTCTTTCGCTAGAATGGGATCATTTCGTGGGAAGACGTGAAAGACAATGTCCAGTCCTTTCGTGTTAACATGTGTATTTCGGCAAGTTGCAACCGCACATGACGACATTTCGTTAAAAAAACAGAAATAAAAATCAACATTCAGTGTACAACTTAAATAAAACACAACGTGAAACAAATACTATAAACCAAGAAAAAACGTGGGCATACAAAACCAATAACAAAGGAAAATTGGATCCTGTAGGGAAGTTGACAAACGAAACTCGGGGAGCAGGCCAGCGCGATGACGTAGAAACAAGTGACCTACCCATTTTTCACCCTCCCTTCCACAGACGGGTCGGCATTCAATCTCTCAATGGGACAGACTAGCCCTTCCTCTGTAAAGCCCTTCCTCTGTACATCACATACTGTGTCTGAAGTAAGACCTCATACCTTATCAATAATAGCTTTTCCAAACACTTTCCCTGGCATACTCAATAAGCTGATACCACGATAGTTCTTGCATTCATTCTGATCACCTTTTCTCTTATACATGCGAAACAATGATGGCATCCATCCAATCCTGAGGGACTCTTATTAACTCCCAGCACAACTGGAAAATTTCAGATAACCAGTCAATTACTGAGTCACCACCATATTTCAGCATCTCAGCAACTTCCAAAGCCCTATTATTCTGAAGAGATTTTAGATCTTTACACATCTCCTCTCTTGAGATCCCACCTGTGGTTCTATTTCTCACTGTGAGATAATCTGCTTTTGCCTCAGGATTTCCTTTGCTTTCATGACCTAATAACTGACAGTTAAGTATTCACTCCACCTTTTACTTAGCTCATTGGCAGGGCTCACAAGTAGTCCCTTTTTCCCTAAAAGTCAGTTTTCACAAAAGTCCCCTTTAGTCCCTTTTTTAAAAATATGGTCCCTCCCCCCTTTTTTTGGAAAGCCATCAGTTTCACAAATTCTTGAGGAATCTCCCACTTTCCCCCACCATTTTTGTATCTATAGGTTTATTTGTATTGTGTATTTATTTATCTCTGCTGAAATCACTGGTATCTGTGGCAGAATCACACTGAAAAGACTTGGGTTGTACTCTATACATCTGGCAGGCATATGATGTAAAACCAAGAATGGCTTTCGCCCGGTGTGCATGCTAGGTCACGTGTAAGCCACAGTTCTAAAAATAGGTCGACCAATCATCAGCTTTCAAATCAAAACTATAACCATTTAACTTAGAGCATCTCAAACAACAAGGGAGGGTATTACATAGAAAAGCAACTTTTCACACCACCTAGATCGCTTGGGAGAAGGGGGGATTACTTACATAGCTACAATGCAGCTCATTTCCTTTGTAGCAAGAATTTGCAGAGCCGTAAAGGACTGAGGTGAGGGAATTTTATGTTTGTTATCAAAATACGGTTTTATACTAAAGATCTTAAATATAAAATTTTGTTTTATTAATTTAGTAGTTTTTGAATTATGGTATTTCGTAACCTAATGTTCTGTATATACATAAACTAACAGACAGATAGTAGTTGTTCAGATTAATGTCTCATTGTCGAATTTTATCTATTTATTTATCTATTAATTATTATTAAGAAAATTTTTTTGGTTCAAAATGCATCTTTGATTTGAATTTCCCTAGAAGCATGTTGCAACTGATCGGTATTAGATGGATATGTATGACGTCCAATGCCGCTTATGAGCTGCCATATATCCAATGCCACGCTCCAGTTTCCATGAGTACAGATTCCAGTACACGTCGGTGCACTTCTACACCTCAGTGATTGAACTAATTTAATGCAGATCGAAAATGGAATTCCCTTACAAAAATGCAAATCTGAGGTGATAGTTACTAGCTCCAGTAAACTGCACTGTACATGTACAGAGTGGTATTGTACGGATTCCAATACACATCTAATTCCGTAATGCATGAACTGATTTTAATGAAATTTGAAATGTAACTCCCTTACATAAACCCAAATGTGAGGTGATAGTTACCAAATCTGGTGAAGTGCACTGTACATGTACATAGTGGTATTGTACAGATTCCAGTAAGCATCGTATAACTCAGCAACATATGAACTAATTTTAATGAAATTTGAAATGGAACTAACACAAATGCAAATGGGAGATTATAGTTAGCAACTTCAGTAAACTGCAGTGTATATGTACAGAGTGGTATTGTACAGATTCCAGTACACATCTAAATCCATAATGCATGAACTGATTTTAAACAAACTTGAAACGGAAATCCTTAAAATGTAAATCCTTTTCTTTATGCAGATGTGGGGTGTTGCTTTCCAATTCCAGGAAACTGCACTGTTCATTTACAGTATGGTGGTGTAGTTCCAGTACACATCTTACAGCCCTAAGAAGCATAAACTGATTTCAATAAAATTTGGAATGGAACTCCATAAATGCAAATGTCTACGTAGTGATAATTACCAGTACCAGCAAAGTACCAGCAAGTATGTGTATAAAGTGGTATTTGTACAGTTTTGTACTCTTCGTGTTAACATGACTTGCAAACAGATTTTCACAAAGTTAAATTTGAGACACTCATATGTAGATATAAGTGCATAGCTGCCAACATTTCAAAATAAAACGAGAAAGATGACACCGAATTTTCGGGTGTAATAAGCACGTCTTTTGAATCCCTTCTGACGCAAATTAAATTTATCAAAGCTATTCAAAGTCAATGGAACCGGTATGAAAAACAATAGCATCTGACGGAAGAAAGAAGTTTTTCAATTGGGTCTTTAATCCCTCAGATATTGCTGTAAACGGAATCGTGAGCTTATGAACTCTTAGAAACAGAGTTATCGACAAAAATAAGATGTGACTTTACGTCCCTTGGTGGGAAAACCATGCATTATTTTAGGAAGAAAGTATTCACAAAAGGTTTATCCATATGAGCGGTATTAGTCCAAGAAAAAGAATTTTAGTCGAGTTTTCAGGAGCCCAGATTTTGCTACAAATACATCAGAAGTAGAAATTAACACTTATGACCCCTGGCGGCCAAACCATTCTTTACCAAACATTAGAAATTACGTGAAAAATATTTTCCGTCAGGTCTTGTATGCGACACAGGAAGAATTTTTCAAATCAGAGTTTTAGGAGCAGAAAACGCAATTTACCATTGTGCGCCCTAGCGGAAAGTCTATGATTTACTTGAAAATTTTGAATTTATAGGAAAAAACATTTCGCATCGCAAGCACTATCCAACAAAGAAGGAATTTTTCAAATCGGACTTTTAGAAGTAGAGATATTGACAAAAAAATATATATACATCTACGCCCCTGGCGTAGAAACCATGCATTATTTCAAGAAGAAAATGTTCCTAAAATGTTTGTCGACATGAGTAGTATTGGTCCACAAAAGACTTTTTTTCAATCGAGATTTTAGGAGCTCATATTTTGCTGCAAATACATCAGAAGCGGAAATTAAGACTTACGCCACCTGGTGGCCAAACAATTTTTTACAAAAATTTGAAATTACATGCAAACGATTTCCCATCAGGAGCTGTATCCGGTGCAGAAAGAATTTTTCAGATCGGAGATTTAGAAGCAGAGATATAGGGGGAAACACAATTTACCTTTGTGCCCCCTAGCGGAAAGTCTATGAATTACCTGAAAATTTTGAAATTATATGAAAAACATGCGACACGGAAAACACTATACAACAAAGAAGGAAATTTTCAAATCGGACTCCTAGAAGTCGAGATATTGACAAAAATAAGATGTACATCTACGGCCCCTGGCGTAGAAACCGTGCACTATTATAAAGAAGAAAATGTTTCTAAAAAGTTTGTCGGCATGAGTAGTATCGGTCTACAAACGATGTTATTTTCAATCGAGAATTTAGAAGCTCATATTTTGCTGCAAATACATCAGAAGCGGAAATTAAGGTTTACGCCGCTGGTGGCCAAACCATTTTTTACAGAAATTAGAAATTATGTGCAAACGATTTCCCATCGGGAGCTGTATCCGTTGCAGAAAGAATTTTTCAGATCGGAGATTTAGAAGCAGAGATATAGGGGAAAACGCAATTTACCTTTACGCCCCCTAGCAGAAAGTCTATGAATTACTTGAAAATTTTGAAACTATATGAAAAACATGTCACACGAAAAACACTATACAACAAAGAAGGAATTTTTCAAATCGGACTCCTAGAAGTCGAGATATTGACAAAAGATATACATCTACGCCCCCTGGCGGAGAAACTGTGCAATATTTTAGGAAGAAAATATTCCAAAAGGGTTTATCGATGTGAGTGGCATCAGTCCAAGAAAGAATTTTTCAGTCGATATTTTAGAAGCTCAGATTTTATGGCAAATACATCAGAAGCGAAAATTAACACTTACGTCCCCTGGTGGCCAAAGTATTCTTTACCAAAAATTCGAAATTATATGCAAAAGATTGTGCATCAGGAGATGTATCCGCTGCAATTTTTTTTTTTCAAATCAGAGTTTTAGAAGAAGAGTTATTGGAAAAAATGCAATTTACTTTTACGCCCCCTAGTGGAAAATCTATGCGTAATTTGAAAAAGAAACTATATCCAAAAATTTCTGCGACATAAATGGAATCGAAAGATAAAAGATTTTTTTCTATCGGATGTTTAGAAGCAAATATGTGGAATAAAATGTATTTTTGAATTCGACATCATCTGCATTTACGCCCTCTAGCGGCGAAATTGTACATTGTAAAAAACAAACAAAATAAAGAATCATCATTCGCATATTTCAAGCTTTCGAATACAAAAATAATTTTTCAAATCGGACTAATAGTTGCAGAGATACCGTGGTACAGACAGACGGACAAACCGATAACATAAACACAATCTTTTTTTACAAAAGACGTGCTAAAAAACAGGAGATTTTTGCAGGATACCATTGAAATACTGAAATAAAGTGTATTTATATGTATATATGCATATCATGTTGTACACACACACGTTTTATTTATGTGTGCGTGTGCCCTAGTTGGAAAACATTTAACTAACCACTGTACTTTTAAACAAATAATACAAGACATTAAAACTATATTCCAAATTGAACATTAATACATGATACAACACTGAAAAATAATAAATACCTATATCTGATTCACAGGACTTGTTGATGCCAATTTTGCTTTCTTTAAAAATTCACCATCATACTTCTAGTCAAAACACTTTTCTTTCTGACAACATTTGGTGATCAGCAAATTTTCTAGATTTTCATCTGAGATTAAAGATCACAACTCATTCCTAATATGTTTTTACCTGACTGAATGTACGTTCACATTGAGCATTGCTGTGTGGTATAGATAAAATGGAGAACATGACCTCTGCTATTTTGTCAAATGGTCTGTGTCCCCCTCCCAGATTTCTGCTCAGTTTGTGCATCGATCATGAGAAAGTCCCAAATGATAATGGCTGACGTAATCCCGAGGCCTGGCACCATACATTCTTTCCACTTAGCTTTCAAATAAATAAAACAAATGCCTCCTCCTCAGAAAGAAAAAATAATAATAAGAAAGAAACAGAAGGCTGCATCACGAACTTTGTTCAGAGGCTTCGGGCTGATGTTATCCTGGCCCGGCGCCATGCTTTCTTTCCACTTAGTTTTCAAACAAGCAAAATACATTCCTCCTTCCCAGAAAAGAGAAAAAAAAAAGAAAGAAAAGAAACAAAGAAGTGCATCACAAACTTGGTTCAGAGGCATCGGGCTGACACAATTCCAGGCCACAATAAAAAAAGCAATCCCTGGCCACAGCAAAGGAAGCACGTTATGGTCCAACATAATCCTGGGTCATGGCGAAAGAAGCACGCCGGGCCTACGTAAACCCAGCTTGGCGCCGTGCTCTTTTTTTTGCACTCTTTCAAACAAGCAAAACAAATTCCTCCTCCTAAGGGGGGGGAAGAAACAAAGAGCTGTGTTACGAACTTTGTTAAGAGGCTTTTACATTGATTAATTACAAAACCAGTAAAATTTCTTAATAACAGCGAAAATATGAATATCCGTAATTTTTCGTTTGTCATCCGTAATTCCGTATTCCCGGGGAAAATCCGTAATAATTACGGAGATTCTGTAATGGTTGGCATCTCTGTGCGTCCTCTGTAAGAAGCGGCTTCATGGAAGCTTTGATTCTCGGACGATCTCACAAACGCGGAAATGTGTTCGCATACATTGCAAATTACAAGAGTGAGAGTTCTTGGCAATGACGTCACGACGATAGAGTATTTTCTCTTTCCATTTTTTTTATTTACGCGGTACTTGTAAATGCTAGATGATAAATCACTATACATAGTTTACCATTTATTCTTAAAATTTCAGGATTACACTAAAATTTTCAGGATATAGAACAAAAATAAGGACATTTCAGGACAAAAAAATGAACTTCAGGAATTTCAGGACAACTCTGACCCCTGCTAACCCCAACGCCGAAACTACTCGCTGCACTTGGTAACGTCGCACTTCCGGTTTGATTCGTGCAGCCGTCTGGTCCCTGCCATACTGAGAGTGGAATCATGGGTAATAGTTAAGTACCAATGACGCAACACGTAAGCACAGTGCACACACCAATAATGTATTTCGGATTCTGGTGAAATTGGAACCCGGGCTACGATTCACTCAATTCCATATGACAAAATTACAACACCTTTCCACTGGGGGCTGATTTTTTTTTTTTGAAATGTTACTGAATATAAATACATATAATACAAATAAAACCAATTGGGGAAATTCAGGAAAAACCAGGAGATTACGGCGTAAAATCGGGAGACGGGGATGGCACTAAAAGCCAGGAGTCTCCCTGGAAAAATAGTAGAGTTAGCAGCTATGTAAGTGCGACTTTTAAATTTCATTATACTACTGATTGCAGTGAACACCTACAGTCTACCTCTTAATGCTCAAGATGAATTATTTGAGAAACTTGGAGAAGTAAAAAATTGCATTTTCAAATTACATCAAACTGTTTTGTACAATTGGATGTTTGCTCACAGCTATAAACACAACACATGAAATTTTCATGTAAAACACTTGCACTTAGGTGCCCCCCCCAAATAAAACACTTTGTGATGCAATGTTGTAACACATATAAAGTCCTATGCGAAATCAGCATTTCAAACTACTTATATGGGATTCATCAGGTGCTACCCTGTTTACTAAATTTACATGTATGTTTTAAAAAAATGAACCACTGATAGGACCTACATATTTTGCACCAGCAGCTGAAAGACTTAATTATCACTATAATGGGCCACATTTGTAAGAAAGAAGCCACAGAAAACTGTATTAAGCATTTAGAAGAAAGTGCATTTGAAACAGAGAATTTGTTTCCAGTACAAGACCTACCTCTTAAGTTTAAGTACAAAACCAAAATGAATTTGCTCCCCTATTGGATTCAGAAAGATTTCATTTTTTGTTTTCTCTCTGCAATCATTGGTGCAGGAGTCAGACAAGGTTGTGTAATGTCACCATGGCTGTTTAATATATTTATGGATGCGTGCATGCATGATGCCAAAATAGATAATACTGGTCTATGTCTTAGTGATATCCATGTGTGCAGATTGCAGTATGGTGATGACACTGTCCTGTTGGCAGAGAGCAAAAGTGAGTTGCACGAGTATGTTGTCCCGGATGTACGAAGTTCGCATGAAATTCAAACTGAGTATAAATAAGGGATCACTAGCCTTTGATAATTCAATTGATTGACGTAATTAATGGCTGATTCTGAACAAACCAATCAGAACTCTGAAAGCATCTGTACATCTGCAACTCTGGTTACAGTGGGGGTAACGTTTTGGTGTCATTGCGCCGGATCAATCAGTACTCCCTGAACAGTGTGTGTGTAGATGCAAAATTTAATGCATTGGCATTAGCCCCATGAAAATATCCAAAAATAAAAAAAAAACGATTGTCATATTCTGCAAAAGGCAAGTTGAAAGTCATCAGTTACGCAAAGGAACATGGAAATAAAACTGGAGAGAGACAGTTTGGACCTCCTCCTACTGAGTGTGTGATCAGACGGTGAAGAAATCTGGAAGAACAACTCCTCAAAATGCCAAACATAAAGGCCTTAAGAGGAAAATCAGTGAAATGTCCAAACTTGGTGCAGATGTTGAAGACTTGGATTATGGAGCAGTGCCAGAGTGGGATATGTGTGTCAACCAAGCTTACTCAATATGAGGCAAAAAGGTTTGCAACAGAAATGAACATTGTTGATTTCACAGGAAAGCCAAAATGGTGCTTCAACTTCATGAGAAAAGAAGGATTGGCAATAAGAACATGAACCAAGTTAGCTCAGAAAATGCCATCAGCTTATGAAGAATTATCCTACAGTTTCACTCCTTTGTCACAAAACTTCAGAAAAAATATGATTTTGATATGAAGATAAAATCCTACAGTATATGATATGAAAATAAAATCCTATAGTTTCACTCCTTTGTCACAAAACTTTGGAAAAAATATGATTTTGAATCAAGTCAGATTGCAAACATGGATGAGGTGCCTCTCAATTTTGATGTGCCTTCTAACAGAACTGATGATATGAAAGGAGTCAAAACAGTGGCGATCAAAACAAGTGGCCGTGAAAAGACACACTATACTGCTGTCCTTGCATGCTATGCAGATGGTACCAAGCTGTCCCCTATGTTCATTTTTAAGAGGAAAACATATCCTAAAGAGACCATACCACCTGGAGTTATTGTCCAAGTTCACGAGAAGGGCTGGATGAATGAAGAGATTATGGCTATTTGGTTTGCAAAGATTTGGTCCATAAGACCTGTAGGGCTCTCGAAGAAGCCAGCTCTGCTTGTGTTTGATCAGTTCCAAGCACATTTAACAGAAAAGACAAAAAAGATTGCAGTGGATTTGCTAACACAGCTAGCAGTTATTCCTGGTGGACTTACAGGTCAGCTACAGCCTCTAGATGTTTCCAGCAACAAGCCCTTCAAAGCCTTGATGAAAGAAGAATGAATAAGTAATAACTTGACACCAACAGGGAGAGTGAAAAAACCAACCATTACTGATGTCTGCAACTGGGTCCTAAACTCATGGAATGGAGTCAAGCAAGAGGTGGTTGTGAAGTCCTTCAAGAAATATGGAATGAACAATGCCATGGATGAAACTGAGGATGATCTAATATATATAGACAGTGACTCAGACAACAGCAGTGATGCAGTTGAGGTTGAAAAAAGTGATATGTCTGGAACTAATAGTGCTGAAGAAAGTTATGTATAATTTCATAGTTTGTATCTTAAAAATATTACCTAATTTCTAAATAATTTAAATTTCCAAACTTCTTTTTTTTATATATATATTACCACAGACTTTGTCTGTGATATTACTTAATTTCTAAATGTACTTCAGTGATATTACTTAATTTCTAAATGTACTTCAGTGATATTACTTAATTTCTAAAAAAATATCAAATGTGTCCTTTTTTGTAGTAAAAATATTTTTTGTGGAATAACTTTTTTACGGGTCTTTTAGAGGTTATTTTTAATGAAAGTTAGTTGTCAAATTTTCGAACTAAAGCCTAGTTCGTCATCAGGACTATGTCACTGGAGTAGTTGCTGCCACTCAATTGGAAGAGACCATCCGCAATTATTGTTAATTGTGGTACTTCTTCTTCTTGCTATTTCGATCCCTTCTTCTAGTTTTCTCTTTACTAAATTTGACTGGTGGGCGATTATTTTCACTGAGTCCCAATTTATGGAGTGTCCACTTGCTTGTACATGTCTGTCTAGCCCTGTTTTGTTCCCAATGTTCCTAATAGCTGCTTGGTGTTCTTTCATTCGGACCTTAATACTTCTCCCTGTTTCTCCTATATAGCTGAGTCCGCAGTTACAGTCGATGCAGTAAATTACTCCTTCCTGCAATTGGATGTCCAATTCTTTCTGCTTTAAAGCTGGCAGGAATTTCTTTATTTTGTTATTAAGATCTGGAGCTAGCCTGATATTATATTTTGCTCCGATCCTTTTCAGTTTCTCGAAAAGTCCCTTGTGGTACGTAATTTTGCTGGTGAATTTGAAGTTGGTTTTTTCCTGCTTCTTTTTTGGCACTTGTTTAAATATTTTCTCAACATATGGGGAGGGGTAATTGTTTTCTGCCAACATTTCCTTTAATTCTTCTTTGTGAAGATCTTTTTGAGAAGCTGAAGAGACCAGGATTTCAATTTTTTCCAAAAATTGTCTCGCTGTATTCGATTTAATATAATCAGGGTGGAATGAGCAGAAGTCTAACATCTTCCCTGTGTTGGTGGGTTTTCTAAAAAGCTGAGTGAATATTTTCCCTCCTCTTGAGGTCAAGGTTAAATCCAGGTAATTGATGCTATGGTCTTTTTCCTGTTCCAGGGTGTACTTCAAGGTATTCTCTAGTAAGTTAAATTCTTCCAGAATCTGAGAGGGTAGAGATTGGTCCACAGTATCTACTATAATTAGGACATCATCCATGTACCTTACATAGAGAGCAAACAAGGAGGGTTGTATAAGGATTTTTGCCTCTAGTTTACTTATATAATAATTTGCTAGCAGAGGTGCTAGTGGAGAACCCATTGCAAGTCCTGAAGTTTGCCTGTAATATTTCTTTCCAAACTGGAAGAAATTATTCTTGAAGGAAAATAGGAGCAGTTCATATATGCCAAGTAGTATTTCTCTATTGTGATTATGGAATACTATTTTTTCCGCAAGGTCATCTGCAATGAATTCCAGTAGGAGGTCCAGGTTAATGTTGGTATACATAGAGACTATATCCAGGCTTGCCATTACTGGATGAATTAATTCTGGCAAGTTGTCCAGTTTTCTTTTTAGCTGCATGGAATTTTTTAGTAGGTAGGGAGGAGAAGGGAAAATATCTCTGAGGTGACCAAGCAAATAATAATTAATGTTGGAGAGTGGCGAATTTCTAGTGTCTATTATAGGTCTTATTGGATGGCCTTCTTTGTGAACTTTTATCGTACCATAGATCTGTGGAATTCTTGACTGGATTTTGGAGAAGTTTTTGAAGAGCTCATTAAGCTGTTTTTTATTTCTTAAAGAGCTGATTAATTTCTTAAGATTTTTTACAGTTTGATCTATAGGATTACCATTGAGTTCTTCATAATAAGGCTTGCTCAATTCAGCTTCCATTTTATTGTAATACTTCTCTTTTTCTACCAATACCAAAACTTTGCTCTTATCTACTCTCAGTGCTACTACTTTATCATTGGCTTTGAATTTTTTAAGGTCAGTAATGGCATTTCTATTAAAATTGTAATCAACTTTTACTGGCTTTTTTACAAATTTTGAGACGCAGTCTGAGAATTCTTTCCTTAAAGTAACTGCTGTATTTTCATCTTCTCTTTCTACCTTACTACAGATGCTTTCTAAATCAATCAGTATACGTTTTTTATCAAGTGTTGCGGAGGAAAGGTTGTAATTATATCCCTTATTGAGGAGATTAATCAGGTTTTCATCTACTCCTTCTTCCGTCAGATCCATGACATGTTTGTTAGTGGTGGATGGTATTAACTGTGGGCCAGGTGCTGTAGACATTAACTTTGGACTTAACCATTTATTTTCTTTAATTTTCAACTTTTCCTTAAACTTTTTGTTTTTATCTCTCACTGCTTTAGCTAACCAATTATCAATATTTTTCTTTTCTGCTTCCGGAATTTCACCTATTGAAGAGGTCCAAATACGAGCTTCTATTCGTTCGCATTGCTCAATAGTTTTGAATTTATTACGAATCGCGCCATTCACCGTTTTTAGTTCTATTTTTCTAATAAAATTTCTTGACAGATTTTCCGCGATGTTTTTCGTGAGTCTCAAAGAAGGTGGAACAAAATTAGCTCTTTTACATTTCTTAAGAAAATACAGTTGTGACTTACATTTTTCGCTTTTGCACTTACTCCTTTCTATCTTTCTGATGTTTCGCCATATATCCAGCCCGTATGTGGTTTTAATCCTAGTTGTAAATGCATTTATGGCACCTCTATTCATAGTGATTGTGGAATAACTTTTTTTACGGGTCTTTTAGAGGTTATTTTTAATGAAAGTTGGTTGTCAAATTTTCGAACTAAAGCCTAGTTCGTCATCAGGACTATGTCACTGGAGTAGTTGCTGCCACTCAATTGGAAGAGACCATCCGCAATTATTGTTAATTGTGGTACTTCTTCTTCTTGCTATTTCGATCCCTTCTTCTAGTTTTCTCTTTACTAAGTTTGACTGGTGGGCGATTATTTTCACTGAGTCCCAATTTATGGAGTGTCCACTTGCTTGTACATGTCTGTCTAGCCCTGTTTTGTTCCCAATGTTCCTAATAGCTGCTTGGTGTTCTTTCATTCGGACCTTAATACTTCTCCCTGTTTCTCCTATATAGCTGAGTCCGCAGTTACAGTCGATGCAGTAAATTACTCCTTCCTGCAATTGGATGTCCAATTCTTTCTGCTTTAAAGCTGGCAGGAATTTCTTTATTTTGTTATTAAGATCTGGAGCTAGCCTGATATTATATTTTGCTCCGATCCTTTTCAGTTTCTCGAAAAGTCCCTTGTGGTACGTAATTTTGCTGGTGAATTTGAAGTTGGTTTTTTCCTGCTTCAGGGGGCTTATACATAGAAAAATACAGTATATTATTATTAACTAGATAATACATAGCTTTGGATATGTTGTTCTTTGTAATTTAACTGTAATAAAATGATACAGAATGAAAATATGAGCTCAATAACTTTTACAAAGACTGAAGTTAAAGTATTTAAAGCTAAACATAATGAATGGTGACACATGCCTAATTTAACCTTATTTAGATAATTGTATATAAAAAAAAATTCCTGGTCCTTTGTGGTCCTTATCTTTTACTCTAAATGGTCTCTCTCTTTTTTTTTTTTTTTTAAATAGGGTCCCTTGCCCCCTAATTTTAGAGCAAAAGTCCATTGTGAGCCCTGCATTGGGTTTCCATATCATTTCTCCCAACCTATTCTTCACACAACTTAGAATTTCATTTTGCCTATGTCTTATGTACTTCCAGAAAGTTTTTCTATCTTTCCGAAAAGCCATTTCATGTCTTTCCACCTTTTCCTTCCTACCTTTTGCCTTACTCTGGCGAACCAGCTGTGCTGCCTCACACATCTTACAGCTATAATCATCTTCTAAAAACTATCTATACCTTGCAACAGAGGTTAAGCTACAGTCGTGAAATGTGATCAGTTCCTCCAAAATGCAAGAAAAAAATTAGCGACTGTCGCAAAATGGCGCCAGCCGTTTAAATTTCATCCCATCAGCAGATTTTGCTTTGGCTTTTCTATTTTAATGAAAACTACAGTTTCTGAAAATTTGGCAGCAAGTTGCACTCTACTGTTATTTTCTTAATTCTTAAGTTATGTTTCTAAAGGACCTGTTGGCTCAATCATCCCTGCCCCGTCCATACTCTGCAGCACTTCATAAAGGGTGGGGCAGGGTAAGATTATAGATGCTAAAAGGATTAGACCCCTTTCAAAGTTCTGGTGTGATGTCTATGGTACCCCTCCCCCAAGGTCACAAACAACCCCCTTATTGTCAGTGCATTCACAACCAGAATGATCTTTCAAACTCTTGCAGATCGCATCTAGACGTAACACGGATTAGGAAAGTAAAGTGCAAGAGGCTGCTTGCTACTCCTGGTGCCATCTATCATACACGTGCCACCACTGCTATGGGTAAGTTCATTGTTAAGAAACACAAAGATTACAAAGACAGTGCTGATTAGTCAACTGAAAAAAATTGAGTTGAAAAAAAGTAAAACTGCTACTGAATCTATTACTTTCTGAGCAACTTGTGTGAAAATGGTGCTCCCATTACAAATGGGTGCAAGTTAACTGTCGACAGATAAAATGCCATATTTGAACTGCGAATTGTGTGTTGTAGCAAGAAAAATCGATGTCCTGGCAGGTGATAAAAATTTGAATTTTAAGTTTATTTAATTATGATTTGAGAAATAAATCCTTATCCATTACTTCCCTGTTAGCTGTACATCAACTTGTACTGCCCAATGCAGTTTTCTTTTAAATGTGTTAGTATCTTCCAAAATAATTAGTTTTGCACTGGTGTCCAAAGTGTTGTTGGTGTGAACGATTAGATTGATGTTATGATTTACCGAGCAACAAAAGCAGCTAACTTTCTTTAGCATTTTGCAACAACTTTTTTCTCCATTTTAGCATTTTTGGTATAGCATTTTTTATGCCAGCTTAAACTCTGCCTTGCAACATCCCCAAATAAGCTTCCTTCTTAAATGATCTTAAATGATCATATGTAGAGGATTTTAGAAAGGGAGTCCCTGACCCCAGGTCTTAAACAACCCTTTAGAAATAGGAAGCTAGGAGATCTGGCCTAGAGTGCCCGATAGGAAAGTGACACGGAAGCGAAGTAGAAAGGGGGAGGAATACACCCTTATTTATTACCGGGGGCCAAAACCCGGGGTCCGACGGCTTGCCATGCCCATCCGGCGCACGGCGGATGTTTAGTGGATCGAGCGTTCGTACCTGCCTGGGATCGGACCTGAGGTCCTTTACGTGGCAGTCATGAACGTTGACCACTAGGCCACCTGCGGCCTATGCTTCCTTCTTTCTCTTTCCAGCTTCTTTAATCTCACTGTTCCACCAAGTACCACTTTTATAGTTAACCTCCGTTGCAGTACCTCTTCAGCGGCAGGGACAACTAAGTTCTTATAACAAGTCCACTTCTTTTCTACATCCCACTCACATGACTTCAATTAATTCAATTGTTCACTGAGTAAATCAGAGTAATGCTGATTTTCTTCAGAGAGCCTCTCGATTTTTATTCTTTTCTTCACAGGCATCTTCCTATTCCTACTTCTCCAACCAACATTCAGTTTCACTTGTGACACTAACAGTGAGCCAACATCCACATCCACACATGATGAGATCAGAGCCAACATTTGCACCTCTCAGATCTTATAAAGAATCCTGGTAAAAATATAAAGAGCAGATTAGTGCTGGAAAAATGCAGCAAAATAAGTGAAAAAGAGAAGAAGAAATTGAATGTTCACAAGGTGATTTGAAACGGGAAGAAATTGAACTTTTGAAGCAGTTGAATTTCTCACAGAAAATGTTAAGCAATGCTGAGATGAACATTGAATGTGGTATAAAAAAAAAGGAATGAGTGCAATAGAAAGTGAACAGGTGCTATTAAAAGAAGCAAAACAAAACAAAAGTTGCTCAATTTTTTTCTATCTTAAAAAATTAGAAAAAAATTGAGCAATTAAATATTGAGAAAAGCAGCAAAAAATTAAACATTTTTTGTAAAATATATGATTAATAATAGAATCCTGCTATGGTTACAAATTTTTTGATCTATTTGAAAACTAAAATTTTTGCACATGTGTGTGTGTATTTCATGCAAGATGTTTTAAATTTGAGTAAGGAGCATCTAGTTCCAAAACATTTTTTACTTAAGAGTTTGTTCTATCTACTAATATTTTACCTGCTCCAAAAAAATGTTTTCTTGCACCAAAAATGTATTTTATCTGCTCCAAAAATATATTTTACCTGCTCCAAAAATGTGTTTTGCTGCTTCAAAAGTGATTTTTTAACTTTCCATCACTGCATGAAGAATCTGTGATATAAATTTCATTTGAATAGCACAATTCTTTCTTGGTGTTGCAATTTTCACAAACAGCAGTGCAGTAATAATCAAATTTCACATATTGGAAGAACAGTAGAAAGCGCATATAACGAGATCTCGGATTCAGTGAGGAAAAGTGGAACTTTTGTTTGGTATAATGTTAATTTGATTGCTTGTAATGAACAAAATTTGACGAGTCTCCGGATTTAATGAAGGGTTGAAAAGCTATGTTTATCAGTTTTAAAAAGGAAAATAACATACTTTAATGAAATTCCATATTTATGGAGGCAAAGAAAATTTGCTGCACACTGTTCTGGAATGGAGAAATAGAAATGATGGCATACTGGACAAAATTGCAACAGTATAGGGGAATCCTTGCACACTGTTTGATGGAAAAACAATGTAGGCTACACCAAATGCTCAAAAAGTGTGTTGTACAATAGATTCATTCTGCCACCCACTTCAAAGGTTATGCCTTTGGTGTAAAGTGTTAACAGGGTTTTTAGAATGAATTCATTTTCAAGTAGAAAACTTTCAATAGTTGGAAATTCTTTGTCAGTCTTTGTCGTGGTGATCAGTAGGGATTGGCAATGTTAGGATTTTAACATCATAATGTATCATCTTTGAAACATCTGTTTTAACGATGTATCATGATATCCTCTGATATTCAAAATTACACCTTTCTATCTGTTCAGAAAATTGCCTTAATAAAGTTAAATTACAGAACATTTTATCAAGTTTGTTAAAATGCCAAAGGGTGGAAATATAATATGGGTCATTTTACATGAAATCAACACAGAAAAGTATGATTTTCAACCTTGTGTCTTTTGATTTTTTTATTGAACTTTGATATGCAGTTAGATGGCGATAAGAAAAACATTCTGTTAAAATTTTGACTCAAAAGAGCCATTAGTTTTTTTTTCTGCGAGGCTCTGAACTTAAGAAAAAGTACAATTTCGGGGCTGCCATCATGGCTTGAAATAAATGAGTGGTAGGCAATGCATGTAACTAACAAAATTAAGAAGAAGGTAGTGTAGAACATGCTAAGTTACGTATAAAAAGTTTAAGGCAAATATATTTCAGCCATTACTATGGTCTTCATCAGTGCGACTACGATTGGTTTACGTTGCCAAATTGGAAAGGTAAGTTTTGTAATGGTAACTCCGGGTGAAGTGATGCAATGAGAGATTTTCAGATGTAAGGAATGAAAATGGGGAGCTCAGAGTTTCAATTTTTGGAAAATAAAATTTCCAAACTTTCTCTAAAGCTCAAAGCATACCGATTTTGGAAGGGAGCCAACTTTTTAGTATCGGACCAAAGTGGAATAGCAGAAGTGTCAGCCATACATAGGAAGTTCATTCGTTCATTCCGAAAAATTCTCTCAAGACTTCTGGAACACAAATCTGATGTGAAATTTGGAAAACCTTCGTCTTCCTTGTCTCTTTTTACCATGGCTGACACTTCTGCTATTCCACTTTATTCCGATTCTAAAAAGTTGGCTCCCTTCCAAAATCGGTATGCTCTGAGCTTTAGAAAAAGTTTGGAAATTTTATTTTCCAAAAATTGCAACTCTGAGCTCCCCATTTTCGTTCCTTACATCTGGAAATCCCTCATTGCATCACGTCACCCGGAGATACCATCACAAAACTTACCTTTCCAATCTAGCAATGTAAACCAATCATAGTCACACTGATGAAGGCCATAATAATGGCTGAAATATATTTGCCCTAAACTTTTTATACGTAACTTAGCGTGTTCTACACTACCTTCTTCTTAATGACTTGAAATTATTGTTTCTCAGTTTGTTTTCAACTTACAGAGTTAAAACTATTCTTGTTGGAAAGCTATTTTTGTAAGCTTTAATTTGATATGTAACACATTAGTCTTATTGAAAAAAATTATTTTCAAGGTCATTAAAATTAACCTTTGACCTTGATGCACAAAAATCCATTTTTTAAAACAAATTCAAAAAATGTATTTATATCTCTGGATTGTTGTTTACATATTGTTTAAATTTTATTATGGGAGAGTAAAGGGTTCTCAACTTATAAAATCTTGAAACACCAAAATAAATTTAAATTTACTTTTTACTTCAGCTTTGAACATTGAAATACTCTTTAAACATGTACAACAGGTAGAAATTGAAATACCCTTAAACATGTATTCAAGTAGGAATGCTTTCTAGAAAGAATGTATTTTATAGCATACACAATAAACTAGACTACTGTTTAATTTACTTATTCGAAATTTAGCATATTTAAAAAAATAATCAATTTTTTTAAAATCATGCTAACAAATTTTTTTTTATTCATTTTCCCTTCTCAGTTTTATTTTTGATTGATACCTAATAATTTAAATTCATAAAAACTGCATGTAATGTTTTTAAAACCCCTACAGATTTGAATAAGGTTGAATTGGTGAATGTATAAAAGCCTAGGAATTTTTTTGTGGATTAAAAATGTTATCGTTCTCTTTTGCAGTTTATGCTTAATTTTGGTTTCAAATTTCTCAGTGGACGCTTTTGGTTGTTCATCCATCATCCATCATTGGGGAGTTGTTTCTGGTTTCATGTTCCTGAGTGGGTGGTTACTTTTGTTTCTGACTCAGTGAATTGTGGAGGTTCTAGGCTTAAAGAGCACTTAATGGAATTGTTCAACAAGAATGGTATAGATGAAATCACATAAGAACAATGGATAGTGGCTGATAGAACAAATCTATTGGAACATTCCTTTATAGCATCTGAGCAGTCGAAGTTTCAGAGTGACCTAAAGATAAAGATGAGATGTGGTAAATTTTTGGTTATGTGTGATTTTGCTGAAAATTACTCATTTCGTCTGCAAGATGCAACTCAGGTTCCGTTGGAACACTAGTCAAGCAACAATACATCTTTTTGTTGCTTATTTTAAAAATGGAAAAGAAGAAATTAAACACGTATGTGAGTTTTGTTGCCATTTCAGATTGCCTTAAACACAACATAACTGCAGTTCACCATTTTCAGCAATATCTGATGTTATTTCTAAATGACAGATTTTAGTGGTACTCTAAAGCATATTTTCTATTTCTCTGATGAGTCTGCTGCTCAGTATAAGAACAAGAAGAATTTTATCTAGTTTTGGTGCCGGAAACATGAAAATTTTGCCAATTTATGTTCTCATCAGGAAGACAAATCTAGAATGTGTAGCATGTTTCAGTAGAGTGGCATTGTTATGCAACTTTACATGGAAAAGATGTCTGTGATGCACCCTTGCCACAAACCCCCCATAAATAATGCATTTCTCCAGCACACAAACAGCTTCTATGTTTCTTCTGTAGTACCTAGGTTTCACTACCATACAAGGTTTGTCCGGAAAGTGATGAGACCACTATTCCTGGGCCAATCAGAAGGGCCGGAAGGCGGAATCTCCGGGCTTGATGAGTGGCAGGGTATGTCAGGTAAAGGATCGATGTCTCGTCAGTTGGCTCTGAGCTTTTATTTACAGAGTGAGGATCACTTGCAAAGTGGACAGCTGTGTGAGCGTCGCGTAACGTTCAAAATGTAGAAGAGTGTCGAACAGCAATACGGGGTAAAAGTTTGTGTTAAACTTGAAAAATCAGTGAACGACGCTTGCTATGATACAGAAAGCCTACGGGAAGGATGCTTTATCGAAAGCACAAGTGTTTCGGTGGCACAAAACGTTCACAGAGGGAAGAGAGAGCGTCGAGGATGAACCATGCCCAAGGTGCCCTTCAACGTCTCACACTTCGGACAATGTGGAAAAGGTGAAAGCGGTTTTGGACTCTTTCCGACATTTGAGTGTTAGATTGGTAGCAGAGCATGTGGAACTCGCGTAATCCATTGTGCATGAAATCATCACGCAAGAATTGCAGATGCGGAAAGTTTGCACCAAATTGGTTCCTAAGGTTTTGACCGATGAACAGAGGAACAACTGTGTGTTGATTTCTCATGAGGTTGTGGACCGTGTGAGGAGTGAACCTACTTTTTTTGGAGAAAGTGATAACAGGTGATGAAACGTGGGTCTTTGAGTACAATCCGGAGACTAAAAGACAGAGCTCAGAGTGGCACACTGCCGAGTCTCCTTGACCAAAGAAGGCTCGAATGTACAAACCGAAGATGAAATTGATGCTCATTGTCTTCTTTAACTGTAAAGGTATTGTCCATAAGGAGTTCGTACCACCCGGACAAATGGTCAACGCTGCATTTTACATGGAAGTGCTTCAACGGTTGAAGAGCAGAGTTGCGCGCGTCCACCCGAAGATTACCAACGCTTGGGTTCTTTACCACGATAATGTGCCAAGCCATGAGCTGCTGAGAGTGAGAGAATTTCTGGTGAAACACAATGTGGCAACGCTGCCCCAACCTCCCTACAGCCCGGACTTGGCCCTGGTTTACTTCTTTTTATTTCCCTGGCTCAAATCCAGCCTGAAAGGACATAATTTTGGGACTGTTACAAACGTGCAAACTGCCGCGGGAAGTGCTTTGAAAGCAATCCCTGTTCGCGACTTCCAGGCAAGCTACATGGCATGGCAGAATCGCTGGCAGCGGTGTATTGATGTTCAAGGATGTTATTTTGAGGAATTTTAATGTTATGTAAATATAACTTTAATTAAATGTCTGTTATTGAATGAGTCTCATTACTTTCCGGACAGACCTTGTACATCAGAGTAGGAACCATTACCCTTTCATACACAGCCATGCGGGACTCTCTAGAGAACCCATCATTCCCGTGAAAACCTCTCAGAGCAGCTATGGCTTTGAATGAAAAATTCACTTGCCTACTAATTTCACCATCCAGTTTGTTCTCTCTGTCAATCATGCTTCCTAAATACACAAACTCACTTACCTGGTCAATCACTTTGCCATTTATACTTACTTTACATTGAGTGCTACCAGTTCCTTTCTCAAAAACCATAACTTTGGGTTTTCCCTTATTTATACTCAGTTTGAATTTCATGCAAACTTCATACATCCGGAACAACATACTCTGCAACTCACTTTTGCTCTCTGCCAACATGATGGTGTCATCACCATACAGCAATCTGCACACATGGATATCACCAAGACATAAACCACTATTATCTATTTTGGCATCACACATGCACACATCCATAAATATATTAAACAGCCATGGGGAAATTGCACAACCCTGTCTGACTCCTGCACCAATAGAAAACCATTTTGATAAAACACCATTCACTTGTACATAAGCTCTACTACCAGCATACATGGCTTTTCACTATTAAGTAGATTCCCAGTAACACCATATTCATTCAATACCTTCCACAAAAGTGTCCTATTGACTCGGTCGTAAGCTTTCTCTAAATCTATGAAGGCAGCAAAAACTTTCTTACCAACAGCCAGATACTTTTCAATCATCATGCGTAATGCAAAAATTTGGTTAGTGCAACTTTTACCAGGCATAAAAACACTGAACATCCCACACTTTCTCTGATGTAAGACCCCGTACATTTTCAATAACAACCTTACCAGACGCTTTCCCTGGCACACTTAGTAGGCTAATACCGCGATAGTTCTTGCATTCAGTCTGATCACATTTTCTCTTTTACAAGGGAACAATAATAGCTTCCTTTCAATCCTGAGGTACTATTCCTAACTCCCAGCACAACTGGCAAATTTCAGTTAACTAGTCAATTACAGAGTCACCACCATATTTCAACATCTCAGCAGTTATGCCATCAACTCCCAGAGCCTTGCCATTCTAAAGAGATTTTAGAGCTTTACACACTTCTCTTGAGATTCCTCCTGTGCTTCCATCCCTCACTGTGACATAATCTGCGTCTGTCTTAGAATCATTTCTGCTTTCCTGATCTAATAACTCACAGAAGTATTCACCCCATCTTTCATTTAACTCATTAGGCTCCCATTTCATTTCCCTAACCCTATTCTTCACACAACTTAACATTTTGTTTCCCCTATTTTACCTGAGTCTCATGTACTTCCAGAAAGTCTTCTCATCTTTCCAAAAAGCCAATTCATGCATTTCCACCTCCTCCTTCCTATCTTTTACCTTACTCTGGCAAATCAGCTTAGCAGCTCACAAGACTTCACGCTCCTTACAGCGATATTCATCCACAGAAACTGTACCTTGCAACATCCCGAAATAGGCTTCCTTCTTTCTCTTTACTCTCTCTTCAATCTCACTATTCCACCAAGCATCACCTCTGTTGTTACCCACTATTGTGGTGCCACAGACCTCTTTAGTAGCAGTGACAACACAGTTCTTAAAACATTCCCCCTTCTTTTCTACATACCTCTCACAAGACTTCAGCTCCTTCTGTCGTTCTCTGAGTAAGTCAGAATAATGCTGATGATCTTCGAGGAGCCTTTCAACCTTTATTCTTTCTATCCTGGGCTTCTTCCTATTCCTTTTCCTCCAACCAACATTCAGTTTAACTCGTGGCACTACCAAGTAATGATCAGAACCAACATCCGCACCTCTCATCACATGGGTGTCGACAACTAGGTGTTTCAGACGCTGATCATAGACAACAAAATCTATCGCACTCTTTTGACCAAGAGTACGATTTTCCCAAGTATATGTGTGGATATACTTGTGGTTGAAAAGTGTATTAGATGTACACAGGCCATTCTCAATCCAGAGTTTAATTAATCTTTCACCATTATCATTCACACAGGGATCATTGAACTTACCCAGAACATTGTCAGAAATTGCATTCTGCACGCCTACTCTAGCATTGAAATCCCCTGCTAATATAAGTTTTTCTTTAGCACCAAACTGGCCCAAAACAGCTTTTAGCTCATTCCAGAAATCTTCCTTCATATTAGAAGGTTCTGAGTCACAAGGAGCATACTCTACAACAATTACAATTCTCTGAAGTTTCACTTTCAAACGAATCCAGAGAATTCTCTCACTTCTGCAACTATAGTGAATCAAGTTGTTCTTCATCTTTTCACTTAAAATCACACCTACACCAGCCTGTCCTCTCACATTATCCAATACTCCAGACCACACACTCACCGTGCCATTCACTTCTTCTTTACCAATTTCCTTCTTTTTGGTTTCACTTACACACAGCACATCCAGTCTATACTTATTCATCTCCTCAATCACCTCATTATCTTGCCATTTATACCTCTAGTATTCCATACACCAATCTTACATTCACTCAGCCGAGATCTCTTTCTCATATGCCTTTTAGAACGTCCAGGTTGATTCCGTGGTGAATCATCCTTGTCAAGTGTGGTAGGTCCACCATATCCCACACTTGAGTCCGGATATTGATTTCTTTTTGTCTTTTTAATCAGGTAAGTACATCAATGTGAGGGATTAGCTCTCAGCTGATGGTTCGAGTTGGTCTTTCAACCTAAGGATTATGGAACAAAACCCACTGAATTGGTGTCTTTTTGCCAATGTCCCACAGAACTAGCTGGCACCTCCAAAAGAGTAATAATATAAGTGTATTAAGCACTGCCTATTACCCAAACTATGTATTGCTAAATGAAATTCGAATTTGGTGTAAAAATCACTGGATTCTATAGTTTTGACAAAAATCTAAACATAAAAAAGAATGTGTATTCCAGGATAATTAATTACAGGTTTTTGTTATTGTACATCACAAATTAGAAAATCATAAAAATGTCAGTTTAAGAAAGTTACCTTTTAAAATTTCCTGAATTTTAAATGTATGGAACATCAAGTTTGGTTGAATTTTTCTTTTATCTAAAAACAAAAGTTGTTTTACAGAACCAAAATGCTAACAAAGAATATGGAACTAACAATCTGTCATACAGTTTCATAACTGATGACTTAGACTTATAAGATAATAAATCCCTTCCTCAAAGAAAAATCCTTTTCTTTTTTCATCTTCAGAGTGTAGAACACATGGTAAAACCGTTACAAATTCAGTGAAATTGGAAAGATCTTCCAATTCTTTCTTCTGCTCAGAACTGACATGAGTTCTTAGAAATATTAATCATTCAAAATTCAATGAAATACCTGCTCTTTTTATAATTATGTTAACACATAAGAGAGTCGTCAGTTATTCTGAGTGGAGCACAGTTTTTTTTAACTCTTCGCTCAGTCCGATTTCCATTTTCAGAAATTTTTCCTTTGTTTTGAAGCTGAAACACAATCATTTACTGAACAAAATCATATTTTACATTAATACTGAACAGAGGGAATCATGAGAAAAATGATTATGTAAGAAATCGTCGCTCCGTCTAGCTTCCTTTTTTGAATGTTGAATGTTTTGAAAGACGGAATTTCGTTTTCAGCCAGAAAATGCCCCCTTCTTCTCATCGCTCTCGAGAACGACGCAGATGATGAAAACAAAGGCATAATTCCCCGAATTTGTAGGAAAAACTCATGGCTAAAGACTACATGGAAATTTTCACTCCGTCGAATTTACTTTTTCAGAAATTGTTGCCTACAGTTTCAAGCTGAAATACAAGCATTTATGCAATAGACTGATATTTAGCAACAGTACTGGGCCGAGGCAACTGCGGAAGAAGAAATAACGATTACAGGAATTTTTTAAGTTTTGAAAAATGGAATACTACTCCCAGAAGGAAAACGACCTCCCCACAGACACATTAATTCCCTCCCCCAAATTCTCTTCAGTTTTGTATTGATCCAAATAATGAAAAACGTGGAATTCCGCAAAAGGATCTCGTGCCTTATATGTAACAGTCAGTTATATGCAAAATGAATTGTCCAGGTCGCTACATTAAGAAGCTGATTCACGTGTCCATAAATTGATTGTATTTCCTACGTGAACAATGTATTCGACTGCAGTTTTTGGAGCTCTGCGAAAGATTAGTTTTTAACGCACATAATTTTATGGCGGATACGCTTTTAAAGCTAGAATTTTGTGAGTGGTCAAAATACGGACCCAGATTAAAAGTAAAGATTAACTTTTCCTAAAAACTTTCTAAGGTGGGACGTGGGAGACCACTTCCTAGCAACTTTACTTCGATGGGAGCACGGTTCAGCCTTGGCGGGAGTTTAAAACTTTGGGCGAGAATCCCGCCATCAAGAGTGTTCTGCTGTTGTTGACTTGAGGTGACTTTTTCCAAGATGGACACCTAACAAACACTCTCCCCAGCAATATGTGGTTTAACATGACTTGGTGCCTCCCACTTTTACAATATGCTAGTGGGGGGGGAAGGTCTTTCAAAAAGTGCAGGAAGAAACAATCTCCTACCATCTCAAATGGTAGGGGTGGATGAATGGGGGGGCAGGGTGTTGTTTGGTGCTCCAGGCAAAAGGGAGGGGAGTATAGACAAGAAGAGTTACCAGCATATTCGCGACCGAGCATTGCGCTCACAGATTTAAGATAAAAAAATGTTCTGGAAGGAATTGAAATGTAAGATTTAACAAAATGTGTTCTATAAATAAAAATATTCTGCAAGGAAACTGAAATCTAAGATAAAAAAAATATTCTGCAAGGCATTTAATTCTTCTGCAAAGGTGTGGGAGGAGGAGGAGGGGGGGGGGTTCGTTCTGCGACAGGTGTCGCAGTTTCTGCTCCAGGGGCTTCTGCAATCTGACATGTTAGTCACGTGACTCAGAGGGTTTCATCGCGTTTCTCTGCTTGAAACATATGCATCAGGATAAAAGCCGACAGAATTTATAAATGCGATCAGAGCAGAAAATTTCAGAGTTTGATTTTATTAAGTTAAAATTTGTTGAAGTTACATTTTGTACCTATGAACTCAAAGTAATGACTGCAAATTATGAAATTTGAAGTAAAAGAAAGTTGGGCGCCAAGACCAAATTTCTAGGTGCTCGGGCGATCTGGCGCCCGGTAATTTTCCAGCCCTGATTTAAACTAAGAAATTAAAAGCATATCTTCTTAGAGATTCTTAACATTCCTATAGATTTTATTCTGTAAATAAATCTGCTTTACTGAACTCTTTAACAGATAGTTTTAACTTTAGTATGTGTGTTTTTGTTTTTTCTTGCAAATAAGCAGTAATTGTATCTAACAGCAGAATTGTGACTTACTAGTAAATTTAATTCCTATTCAACCCTTTGTTGTCCCAGTATAAAATTTTGATATGATGTGCAGAATGCTTGAAAAATTCAAATATATTTTTTAGGGAAGTTTAAAAAAAAATGGGGCTTTCAGAAATTCAAGGTCAAAGATAAATTTTAATGACCTTGAATTTTTTTGTTTTGCTTTCATGCCATGTTTCATATCAAATTAAAGCTCTAAACAAATGTTTTAAAACAAGACCAGTTTTACAGTTCTATGTTTGATACAAGATGAGATATTGCTATCAAAAAGCAAGATCGCATGCCTAAAATTTTAGTTTTTTTTTTGTAACTTTGAATGCCCACAAAATTTCAGATTTACTGAAATTTTGTACAATCTGTCTAAATCTTTGGTAGAATTTTTTTCTTATGAAGATCTAGCTTCGGTTTGAATTTCATCAAAATCAGAGAACATATGAGTTCTGTGTTGAGTTGGTGTGATTATGACCCATATATACAGAACTCTAGTGGATCGGGAGAAGAAATCCCAAAGATTTCTAATTCATCTCAGGCTAAATGCAGTAACATTTGAGGGCATGAAGGCCCTAACTTTTATTTGAAAAATTACATGCCGCCCCGGTGGCGCAGTGGTTTAAGCGATGGTCTCTGATCATTTATCCAAAAGGAATGCGGGTTCGAATTCCGGTGAGGCATGGATGTTGTGTTTGTCTTATGGCACTGGCTTTCTCCCTTCCCTGGAACCAGTGATTCTAAATTAGGGACGGGCGACTGCTTATAGTCCATTGAGTTGCTCATGGTGGTCGTTAAACCTCCAATTAAAAAAAAATTACACAATAAAATCCATTTGTTATTCTACAAAATATATTTCTTAAGAAACTGCATAATAATTTGTTCAGCAAAATAAGGTGGTCACATCTTAAAATATATTTTACTATCTATGCTCTGTATGCTTCAAAATATGTAAATTTGATTAGGGTATGCTATAAATACAAAGTTGAAAATTTATTTTAATATACACATTATTAGAAAATTAAAAGCAGTTTTATAGATCATACATACTCTATCTATGTATTTACATTGTCACCTTTTTGTATAAACAAAAATTTAAAAATATGACACTAAAACAAAGCAGTTAACAAATGAAAAAGGATGCTCTTGTTTTGCGAATTTATTGAAATAAAAAATATCTCTCAGTATTAGAAATTTTCTGTTGTGTGACAGAAAATTGTGCATCTCTGCATATTCAGGAACAAATGCTGCCGATACACAGAAATTTTTTGTCAAATATTTTATAGTTTCTGAATTAAATATTAAGCATGCCATAAACTGTGAAACTACATGCACATATCATTTCTCATATTTGCTTGTGAATCTAGGAAGAATTTTTGAAGTACTGGTTAAATAGGCCATGGAAAAACATCAAGCCCAAAGAGCTTATTTTTAGCTGTGCGTAGTTCTGATTCAGATGTTTCAGAATGTAACATTTATGCATACATATCTACTGCATGTGTAATACATTTGCACCAATTTCCATTACAATACATACAGTATCAAACCGATTATCTGGACTCCTGAAAACCGGACCTTTTTGTATAATTGGAATTTTTGTTGTACATATTTGTCAACCATATTGCGTACTGTTTCTCATGTTGTATGAGTGTCAAAGTGCTCACGGAAAACATTCAACAGTTACTCACATTTTCATTTTCTTGGAGTATTTCGGAATATTGAGCTTTAACTCGGCGAAATCTTAAATTTCTTGAAATCTTCAGTAATCACTTCCTGCAGTCACTTCATGACAAGTTGAAGGGAAATCGGTCTGGTAAAATATTCTCTCTTGATGATTTCGTTTCCCGCTGCACTAATATTCCCAGACTAGTTTTGACTATCATTCTCATAGTCTTCATCTGTGGGTTAAACGATGTGTTTCTCATCGTACTTGTTCATCGGCCAACTATCTCACAATCTACAGCATGACTCAAAAGTTCCACGTCGACAGAACCTTTTGCGTATTCAAATTTTGGTTTTATTACGCATTTTACATCATGTACGTATTATTTCTTGATTGGAACGTCTGAATTTGCTCCTGATTTCAAATTGTCTGGTGTCGCCATCTTCCGTACGTCAATCGACTCAGTATTTGTCTTGATCTTAAATCGTTTATTTTGGCTGTTTTTTTGTTCTTTTTTCTTTTCTTGCTCTATGAGGTATCTTCATGCATATGGGAGGTCGACTGGGTTGTTGTCATTACAGTTTTTTCCCCCTTGTTTTCTCAATCATTAATTTTTCAATAATTTGTGTGATATTTCTAGACCTTGAGGTCCAGGTGTTCCATGCCGAAGCTGAGCCTCGTATTTCAGTCATCCCCAGCTGACCATCCATACCCTTTAGCACGTTTGCTGCCGCTGTACTATATCAGCGGCAACCATGCGGTGCCAGTATGAAACCCGTGCAAATCTCCCACGACACCACAAGGCGTCACAGTCATGCGGTACCACGATTGAGGTTTTATCCGTTTGGACCAATCAGCCGTGTGTTCGCATCTCATAGCTTTGCATGACTTTGCAATTCTAAAATACGAGAAAATTTATCCATAATTGATATTTGTAATTATAATTCTGCCAGCAATTAAATATTATTCCGATACTGAAGTAGACATTTACTGGATACATATTTTGAACATTGTTGCATATAAAACAAGAGAAATAATACTTACAAATGCAAAAGAATTCCATAAATAGTGCCATGATGCATAACTAGATAAATACAAAATCCATACATTTTGATTTGGGTAGGGTAAAAAATCCCACACACACAAACATGCAGTTCGACTTGGAACATACTTTTTTAGCAAAATAGGAAGACAAAATATTTATCCTTTATCTACGATGATATGATTCGCAGCATGGCTGAAAGTACAGTGCAGGATTTTCTGGGCACTGGGTGCAGTAATAGAGGGTGTCCCTACGAATCCCTCTGGCAGAGCACATTTTGCATCATCTCCCAAAAAAAGCCCCCCCCTTTTTTTTTTTTGGCTGGAACATGGCCACGTACTTTTAATGATTTAGATATCTTCGCTCGGGAAGTTGATGGCTCTTGATTCAAATGTTGACGTACAATGGATAACCTAAAATCGTAGAGGCTTATCTTTTCCCCTAAGAATTTATTATACAAGTTGTGGGAAGTGATTATCATCATATGAAATATATGTATTCCTAGCTCCTTGTACCATCTTATGATTTTCCTTTCACAAGGATAGTATGCTAGCATCATTTGATTTTGATGATCTACAAATTTATTATAGTTGAAAAATAGCACTATTCCGCCTTTGGTTTTTCTTTTATCTGTCCCCTTTTTTTACAGTTTGAACTAAATTGTCCTTGAACTCCATGTTAATGAAGAGAACATCCCTTTTATCTATCCATTTCCACACTGCAACATCATTAGAATATTGGCATTTCCGTTCCCCCTTCAAAAGTTTAGCTTTCGTGACATCCTTAGGAAGATCTCGTCGGTCGTCTACACGGAGAGTTCCAGTGCAATAAGTGTCATTGTTCAACAACTGCAATACAAGATTGTAACTATTATAAAAATTATCCATATAAATAGCATGACCAACATTTAGCTTCCCTTCCATCAATTTTAAAACTACATTAGCAGCAGGACCCCCCAGGGAGTCCAGTTGCCCTGTGTAAACCAAAGCTTTTAGAATCATACCATTTGGTTCCGTTAGCATATAAAGTTTCACCCTATATTTATGACGTTTTCCTTTCATGTACTGTTTGAAAATCAAACGACCTCTCCATAAAACCACTGATTCATCAATCGTAAGTTCTTTTCCAGGGTAGTATATGCTCTCTATGGTATCATGAAATAAATCCAGTAACGGCATTATTTTTGCAAGGCGATTGGTTGTAATCGTTTCGCCAGGTTAAGGATTTCTTGCAAAATGAATGCACCGCATGATCAGAAGGAAACGATTCCTGCTCATATTTGAAGAAAAGCAGTCCATTTTGAATAATGGATATGTTTTCCAGTAATCTTGGAGATGGGGCATTTGTACAATGCACATATAAAACAGAAGGCCAGAAAAACTTTAATCTCATCTACCGACACATCTTTCCATTCATTTATTGTGAACCTTCAGTAACTTCCAAGATAAACACTTCTACAGCATATGCATAACTTTCCCTAACTAATAGATCGTAAAATTCCTCATTTGCAAAAAGATTAAAAATCGATTGGCTCAGTACCTATCATATTAATTTTCAGTCTTGGTACACCAGTGAACGAAATTCTTCTCATGATGTTGGGACCATCACACCAATGTGTAGCCAAAATCCGTTGAGGTGGAGTATGAGAAAGAACGCGGCATTCTTCATTCTCACTTTCACTGCTGGTTGTACTACAGCTAGTAAAAGAATATGTTTCTGTACTTGATGACAGATTATTGGCATCATCTCCTATTTTCACGGAAGAATGTTCTCGCCGAGGAACTTTTGGTTGAGAGGGACTGGCGACAGCGCGTCCGAATATATCCATTGTTTCAGCAAAACTAAGTATTGAAGTGAATATGGGTTTCTTTGAAATACCTTTAGCCTCCTCAATAAGCCTCCCCGTGACGTATAAACTCTAAGTAGCAAATACTTTTTATTGCCACTCAAACATTTATTTATTGATAATTCCCCTCACCGCAAAACCAGTGATGTTCAAAAGAAAATAAACATTGCAGTGAAAAGCGCGCGCTGTGTTAAGTCTATGGGAAGTCAACTTACTTTCCCTTCGCTAAACCTTCTAGGAAAAAATCCGCTATTCCCATACCACGGTCACTTTTAGACAGTTGGAGACTTATTTTCAGTCCCCGTAACAAAATAGATAACTCTCTTCAAGTGCCGAAGATTTTAGGAAGCGAAGTCTAAAGCCATGATTCAACGCCGTTCGGCGGCGTCGGCACCTGGGCTAAGTATTGTATGACGCCTTTCGGCGTCGCGCGCCAGTGAAAGTGTTAATCTCCCCATTGTATGTACATATACGTATTCGAAACAACATTCTAGAACAATTCAAGATACATTTTCGTTTCCCACCGTTTGAGGCAGACATCCAACTTCCCCGTCCTCCTTCCCTATCTTTCCCCAAAGGAACAGTCAGCAGAAACCCAAAGCCTCTTTCCAGAAACTGGTCTTCAAGTCGAAGACTGGTTTCCTCAAGAGAAAAGAGAAACATTTCCCTTTACAGCTCATGACGTCGCTATTCTTCCTTGCACTGGTGACTGCTTTTGGAAGAACGCCAAAAAATCTTCACCACACTATTTGTTGATCATTGGTGTGACGTCATAGGCTGGTCGGGAATACTCGCGACTTCCCTGTGAAGAGAAGAAAGAATACGGAGACCCACTTCGTTTCGGAAAATTAGGTCGATCACTTTGTATCGTTGGTCGGTGCTCTGTGGTTCAAGTTTATTCCGCGGTGCTGTAAAAATCTCACGTGCAATGCCAAAAAGGCCAGGAGATCAGGATGCAGGTGGATGCAAGAGGAAACATATATCTTTAAGCATTCAGAAAAAGGTCGAACTGTTGAAAAAGCTGGACGTAGTCTGGAGTATTCCCGTACATCAGTAAAGAGATTGATTGAAGAATATGGAAGTGGAAAATCCACAATTTACAACCTCATAAAACAAAAGGCATCAATATTAATTTTTTTTGCAGACAGTGATGTGCCTAGTCTAATGAGCCAGCAAAAAACTTTACATCAATCAAAGAATGTGGATGTAGACAAGGTTTTAATTAGATGGATAAGGCAGGGTCATAGTGAAAGGGTACCTCTGGATCGCTCCATAATCATGGCCCAGGCCAGAGTTTTTCATGAGGAACTCTCAATTCAAACATCTTGTGATTATTCAGCGGGTTCGCTCAATAAATTTAAAAAGCGTTATGGTTCACGACTTCTGAACATTGCGGCGAACAGGCTTCTGTTGACCACGAAAGTGCAGAAATTTTTGTGGAAGAATTTGCAGATATGATTTTGAATGAAAAGTTATCACCAGAACAGGTCTATAATGTGGACAAAACTTCCCTATTTTGGAGATACATCCCGAGGAAAACGTTATTTTGGAGATACATTCCGAGGAAAACATTTGTTTCAGTAGAAGAGTGTTGTGGCGGAAATCTCAGCCACGTTATATATTTATTAAATAGGTAGCCAAAATTAAATCTGAAGGGAAATTTTGAATTTCGACTAAAATTTAACTTTGGGAGGTGGGTAGATGCATTTTGAAACAACCAAAAATTAAACTTATAAGAAGAAACTTTGAGATGTCATATTTGTTATAGCACAACTGAGTTTTCACCTGTGTTAGTGTTTCTGTGAGTTTTGTTTCAACTGAGGAATAACTACAGCCCTGTGTTTTTGGTACATGTGTAACATATGTGTCAACTCAAACAGACCGTGTTTATGAACTCGTGTTTGTAAGCATGAGAGAAAAAAAAAGAAAATATCAGACCGTAATTATTTTACCTACTAGGACATTATCATTATGTAAACAACAACCAAGGGACTTCCTAGCCAACGTCAGAGCGTTGGGTGATGAGTGCCATTGCTCAGAAATTTAAGAGACAGCAAGAAAACTGAATTGCCAATTCTTATTAAAATTTGTTTTTTTGAAAGGCTAATGCCTATATTTATTTTTACAACAATAACAACATGCACAAATAGGACAGATATTAATATTGCTATGAAAGGTTTAATACATTTACTATTTAGCACTTCGTTAAGACTTCACTGGCCCACTCATATGTGAAGTCAGTAATTCAAATGATCGATCTTATATAATCATGGCAGAGTCCACGTGAATAATGTCATTTGTTAACACAGCGTGAACGTTAGTTTACATTTGTGGCTTGCTTACATGTTATCAAAACAAATTGTATCTTCTCTGAACAAATATCAAAATTCTGGATCCAATATTTATGAGTGTATATTTATATAGGTATATATATAGGTGTGGGATGTAAGGTCAGGTGATACAGCCTCTCCTTGACAAATGTCAACCCCGCCTTCTCGTGGTGCATCCTGTTCCCACTAAAGGGGCTCTGACGACCGCCAATAGCGGTATAACTATACCATCGGGATTAGAGGAAATTCTATCCCACACTCACCAACCCGCTTGGCCAGCGTGGTGAGTTATGGCCAAACCCCTCCAAAATGACTCCACAACTTAAATCTTGGCCCTCAGTCTCCGGCAGCTGGAATGTACCTGGCCAAGGCAGCGGCCAGTGCGACATGAAGGCAGAGGGTGCTAAGAATCCCCGGAGGACCGGACTAGGCTGCCATCTGATGCTGACCTTGGCAATGTACAATGGACGCTCCCTATCTTCTGATTCAAGGCTTCTTGAATTGGAAGAGGAACTACAAAGGATCAAGTGGGACATCGTGGGGCTAAGTGAGGTAAGGAGAAAAGGAGAAGATCTCATCGAACTGAAAAGTGGACATCTCTTCTACTATCGTGGGACAGATACTGGCAGAACTAGTGGTGTTGGATTTATAATAAACAAGAAACTGAAGGATAAAGTGGTAGAAGTTGAAAGTTCCTCTGACAGAGCTGCACGACTCGTTATCCAACTATCGAGAAGATACCAGGCTCAGATTATTCAAACTTATGCACCCACCACAATTCATCCTGAAGAAGAAATTGAAGAATTTTATGAGGAAATTTGTCATCTAAATAATAAAGGTAAGCAGCACTTGAAAATAATTATGGGAGATTTCAATGCAAAAATAGGGCAACGGCAACAGAATGAAACTTCAGTAGGTAAATTCGGTCACGGCAACAGAAACCAGCTTGGAAATACTCTCATTGAGTTTGCAGAGGCAGAAGGGTTTTTCATCTTGAACTCCTTCTTCAAGAAAAAGCCACACAGGAAATGGACATGGAGACATCCAAATGGGACGACAAGTGAAATTGATTTTATTATGTGTAACAAAAAATTCGTCATAGAAGACTGCAGTGTGCTAAACAAGTTCAACACAGGTAGTGACCATAGATTGGTGAGATGTAAGATGCACCTCAACACTAAACTTGAACGTGGCAAGCTCATAAGACAAACAAAATCTATTGACATAACCAACCTTAAAAAACACCATAATACCTTCAAGTTGGAACTGAAGAACAGGTTCTCTGCTTTAGAAGGCCTAACATCGGAAGAAGTGGACATCTCTGAAGTTAACAGAAAAGTAACCAAAGCTCTTATGGAAACAGCAACAAAATTAGCTGGGTCTAAGAACAAGTTGCATGTAAATAAATTATCAGGAAAAACAAAAATGTTGATGCAAAAAAGAAGAGAGATGAGGACAACTAAAGAAGATGTGACTTCCAAAGTGGAATATATAGAGCTATGCAAGACAGTACGAAAAAGTATCACTGAAGACGTAAGAAAATTCAACTGTGAACTAGTGAGGAAAGCAATTGAAAACAACCAAAGCCTAAAGATAGCAAAGGGACATCTCAGTAAGGGAAGAAAACAGATTATGGCACTGAGAAAAGAAGATGGTTCTGTAACAAGAAATAGAGGCGAAATTTTGACAAGAGTGAAAGATTTCTACTCCAAATTATATGAAAGGGATGATACATGCACTCCAGACATCATGAAAGATACCAGTACCAGAGTTCCTCCAGTCCTTCCAGCAGAAGTTGCACATGCAATCAAGAACATGAAGCGGGGAAAAGCTCCAGGAGAAGATGGAATTACTGTAGACATCATACAAGAAGCAAGTGGAGAAATCGAAACAGTACTCGCCCAAATTTTCACTCGATGCCTTAATGAAGGAAAGATTCCTGAGGATTGGAACACCGCTACAATGATCCTGCTACATAAGAAAGGTGACATTGAGGATCTCGGAAACTACAGACCTATCAGCCTCCTATCAGTAGTTTATAAAATCTTCACTAAAGTTCTTTCACACCGCTTGAAGGTAACACTGGACATGGTTCAACCGAGAGAACAAGCTGGATTCAGGAGTGGCTACAGCACAATAGATCATATCCATGTGCTGAGAGAACTAATTGAAAGAGCGAGGGAATATGAACTTCCATTGTGCATGGCTTTTATCGATTATGAAAAAGCCTTTGATTCGGTGAAACCATCAGCAGTTACAATGGCTCTGAAAACCTGCGGTATTGAAGATGCATACATTAATATTATTAATAACATCTATGAAAATGCAAGTGCAAAGATTAGGCTGTTTGAAAATACAACACACATAAAAATTGGAAAGGAAGTGAGACAAGGTGACACCATATCTCCGAAGCTCTTTAATGCCACATTGGAGGGTGTTTTTCAGTCACTGAGCTGGGAAAACAAGGGGATAAAGATTAATGGAGATTATCTAACCCACCTTCGTTTTGCTGATGACGTAGTCATTTTTGCAACTAGCCCATCAGAGCTGCAGAGTATGATCCAGGAACTTGCTGACAAGAGTAAAGAAGTGGGATTAAAAATGAACTTTCAGAAGACAAAAGTGATGGTCAATGCTTTTGCAAGAAATGAAGATTTATCGATTGATGGAGAAAAGCTGGAGATAACAGACACATACGTTTATCTTGGACAGCAGATATCAAGTGAGGGTCACATTGATGAAGAAATTAATCGGCGTACAAAACTTGCCTGGAGAGCTTTTGGAAGAAACGGTATAATTTTCAAGAGCAATATGCCATTATGTCTTAAAAGAAAAGTGTTTGATCAATGCATCCTTCCAGTGCTTACGTATGGTGCAGAGACGTGGACCTTAACTAAAAGAGACATACAAAGGCTGCAGACAACTCAAAGCAGCATGGAGAGGTGCATACTTGGTGTAACCAGGAGAGATAAGAAGAGGAACTCGTGGATCCGAAAAATGACAAGAGTGGAAGACATCATGATCAGAGTTAAATCCCTGAAATGGCAATGGGCTGGACATACTGCCAGAAGGACAAATCATCGATGGACAGCCGAAATTTTAGATTGGATTCCAAGGGACAGGAAAAGACCCAGAAGAAGACCACATGGGAGATGGGTGGATGAAATTCGAAAGTATGCAGGGGTGACATGGAGGAGACTGGCACAAGACAGACCGTTGTGGAGGAAACTTGGGGAGACCTTCGTCCAGCAGTGGATTGATAATGGTTGACAATGATGATGATGATGATATATAGGTGTAGATTAAGATTACTTATATCTTTCTCTCTATCAACAAAACTCAATATATATATATATATTTTAAGGTAGGTATGCACAGGTGAACTGAAGTGTTAACATCTTAACATGAAAATTCCCGCCTTGAAGAGGCGAGTAAACTATCACGATTTACAATCATATTTGTGAGTTTAACTTTTTTTTTTTTTTTGTATGTCTACTACATTTGTGAGAGCAATGTCACGTACAGTTCCCTCTTTCTTTCCTGATGAATCTTAACTGGATAACCTCCGACATGCAGACGGAAAGTACCCTTTTTCTTTAGAGCATACTGGTAATCTGATTACTGTAGTGCCGACTTCGGCTCTACGAAAGGGCCAAAAATAGAATTAGTGTATACAACTTACCCCTTGATGAGGGGGAATCGGTGATGGAATTCACAAATAGGTCGGATCATCACGTCTTAGGCTGACAACTGCTGGAAGGTTAAATGCTTTGAATACGCTCACTGACGAAGTGCAACTGGTACGTTAGGATGCCTTCTTCCCGGAGCCGTCATTGACCATCATGAATCAGGTTGCAGGTATCAAATGCCAAGTCTCGTCTGGGGTGGAGATACACGCATCGGTTGACCTCTTCACGGCCCGGCAAATATCTTTTTCTTAGGCCTAACTGCCTGGTGGTGGAGGCACACCTCGACCCGGGCCCCTTCATGCTCTGGAGTCTGTTTTAGAGCTGCTGTTTGCTTAATTTTTTTTTTTTTTGATCAGGGATGAGGTCTTGTATCTTTTTCCTGGCTGGTGGTGGATAACCACAGATGACCAGGACTATCTTCCAATTGCCCTGCATTCTTTCTCCCTTCCTTCTCCTCACGTCCCACTTCTTTTTCGACCTTTCTTTTCCAGACTCAAAACGACGCTCTCTTGCAGAAGAACACAGAGAGCCAATCAGCGCCGTCCACGAGGGACGCTTTTGCTCCCATTGGTCAGCCGGTCAAAACCATGAAATGGTTTCGTGCTTGCCCACGTGACATTCCTCTTACAATCAGAGGAAGGTAGGGTTGGGGAAAAACAAAAGCGCGGGAACTCTCAGCGACCAGGCACACGTGTAATCTGATATGACCCTTCTTGCCTTTTTGGAGGGAAACACACAAATTTTTATGCACACCTGCTTTCCTGCCGTTCAGAGCTTGACAGCACGTACTATAACTCTTCAGGATTAAACCTTCTTTGCCAGCCCACGGAACCCAGCTGGGAAATTTCTCGGGGTGGTGTTTCTGTTCGGAGAATTTCACCACAGCGTTGTAGAGAGGGAAAAATGCCTTTTTGTGTAAATAACTGCTCACTCTTGGGTGGGCGACCTCCTAACAATTTCAAACAGCACTCCCCTTTTCTTGGAATGAGCTTGGGAAAAAAAAAAAGTGACCGCTGAACGAAGAAAGGAACTGCATTTGACTTACAGAAAATATAAATACATACATCATATACCATAAAAAGAACTACATTTTTTTTTCACTACCTATTTTGAGCATAGACCAGCTTTCTTTTTCTTGCATTCCTTTTTTAATACTCAACAAAAAATATCACTTATGAAATTACTTGCCCCGGTGAAAGATTATTCTTTTCCCTTTTTTTTTTTTCTTGATTTGGATTACATTTATTCTCTTTTTTTAAGGCCCACTTATCAAGTCCATCCCAGCCTTACCTCACCAACTTCATAATTTCAAAGTTAAAATTATAATACATCCTACTAACTTCTGAATCATCCTACTCATAGATTAGATAATGAATAATACAAATGCTACAGTTTTGTTCACACAACAAAGGTAAAAGAAAGAGAAAAAAAAATTATTTACACTACTCTTCACTCAGAATATTACATCCCTTCCTTTTTTTTTTTCTTACGTGCACTGCTATTTCCCTCCTGCTGGGCTGAGTATTCACAATTTATATGCTTATTTCACAATTTATATGCTTAACCTTGGAACTCAACCAAAAAGTCCATAGGCTAGCCCCAGAGCGATGATAAATACTGAAATACTGAATCGGTGGGAGGGTAGCCCTTTGCTACTCTCCTATCCCTTAACAAAGTAAAAACACTCATTTTGTACATTAAGCAGAGAAGAGGAGAAAAAGAAAATAGCGATGAGAAAATAGAATTTTCTGTGACTTTTTCTTGACTTTTCTCTCTGGATCCAAAAATCGAACCCAGAGGAGGTGAAATCTAAATTTACGAAAAGTTTAACAGCAAATCACTCCAGGGAAGAATCGTCACCCTTTCCTGAACTGACCACTATTATCCCTTCGATTTATTTATTTTTTCTTTCAAGAAAAACGTGGATAATGATGAAAATCTGAAAACATTGATCAGGTGTCCACAGATTTTCAGCAACATATCAAGAGACTGCATCCTCCGGTGCAAAGGACTCTTAATTTTGGCTCGTTTTCTTTTAGTGTTTTTATTGTTTAGACTTTTTTGTTTCTTATAACTTGTTTGCAGTTTCGTGAGTTCATCCTTGTTGTACAATGCACGATCGGAAGAGAGGCGGAGTCTGGCGTATATTTACGTGAACGATACAGCTTTTTATCGGAGAAATAATGGCGGCAGCGACTGAAGGGGGGAGGGTTAATGGTTTTGAAAACCGGAAAAATCCAGAAACCAGACTGCCGCTGACCTGGACCTGTCTGTATAATCGGTTCGATACTTTATTTATAAATTTCAGAATGTTACATTTTTGTACTGTGCATTTGAACCCAATTTGCATGGCAAAGTACAATCCAAAAAATGCCTGATTCTGCAGTTAGGCCTTACAGCCTATCCCAGGCCTGCTGAAAACTTTTGAGAATGTAGCATGTTTGGATCTGTTTACTTTACACTTAAAACATTTGTATCAATTTTCGAGGCAAAATATCATTGGGAAGAACCCGAGCCAGCTGTTAGCCTTCTCTCTCTCTCTCTCTGTGAGTGATTAAAAATACTTAAGATGTAATATTTTTGTGTCTGTCTACTTCATGCGCTTTGTATTTGTGCTGATTTTCATGGCAAAATTCCATCGGGAAGTATGTTAGGCCTCTTTATGACTAAGATTTTTGTTTAGAATATAACATTATTGTGTAGTCTACTTCACATTTAGTACATTTGAACCGCTTTTCATGGCGAAATTCCAAGGGGAAGGGCCCCAAGCCTGCAGTTAGGCTTTTCTTTTTTTTTTTTTTGTGTACCTGTCCTAGACCTGAACAAACTTTTTGAAAATGCTTTCCTTTTCTTATTTTTTTGTGTGCCTGTCCTATGCTTAAATAAACTTTTTGAAAATGCTACATTATTGCATCTACCTACTTCAGCTTAGTATATTTGTACCAATTTTCACAGCCAAATTCCACCAGGAAACATCCAAGCCTGCTATTAGGCCTGGTTAAAACTTTTGAAAATGTAACATCACTATATCTGTTTACTACACAATTACTACATTAGTACCGATTTTCAGGGTGAAATTCCATGGTAAAGTATGCAAACCTGCAACTTGACTTTTTTTTGTGGGTGTGTATGACCATCTTACACCTGATTAAAAAATTTGAATATGTAATATTTTTGTGTCTGTCTACTCAATGTGTAGTGCATTTATACCAATTCTTAGGGAGGTACAGAGGTCTGCTATTGGAGGCCTTTAGTGCCTAGTCTAGGCCTGATTAAAACGTTTGAGAATGTAATGTTAATGTATCTGTTATTTCACGCTTAGTATAGTATTATGGTGTTTTTTAAGGTTGGTTATGTCAATACATTTTGTTTGTCTTATGAGCTTGCAAACTGGAACGTGGCAAGCTCATAAGACAAACAAAATGTATTGACATAACCAACCTTAAAAAACACCATAATACTTTCAAGTTGGAACTGAAGAACAGATTCTCTGCTTTAGAAGGCCTAACATCGGAAGAAGTGGATATTTCGGAAGTTAACAGAAAAGTAACCAAAGCTCTAATGGAAACAGCAACAAAATTAGCTGGGTCTAAGAACAAGTTGCATGTGAACAGATTATCAGGAAAAACCAAAATGTTGATGCAAAAAAGAAGAGAGATGAGGACAACTAAAGAAGATGTGACTTCCAAAGTGGAATATATAGAGCTATGCAAGACAACACGAAAAAGTATCACTGAAGACGTAAGGAAATTCAACTGTGAGCTAGTGAGGAAAGCAATTGAAAACAACCAAAGCCTGAAGATAGCAAAGGGACATCTCAGTAAGGGAAGAAAACAGATTATGGCTCTGAGAAAAGAAGATGGTTCTATAACAAGAAATAGAGGCGAAATTTCGACAAGAGTGAAAGATTTCTACTCCAAATTATATGAAAGGGATGATACATGTACTCCAGACATCATGAAAGGTACCAGAGTTCTTCCAGTCCTCCCAGCAGAAGTTGCTCATGCAATCAAGAACATGAAGCGGGGAAAGCTCCAGGAGAAGATGGAATTACTATAGACATCATACAAGAAGCAAGTGGAGAAATTGAAACAGTACTCGCCCAAATTTTCACTCGATGCCTTAATGAAGGGAAGATTCCTGAGGATTGGAACAATGCTACAATGATCCTGCTACATAAAAAAGGTGACATTGAGGATCTCAGGAACTACAGACCTATCAGCCTCCTATCAGTGGTTTATAAAATCTTCACTAAAGTTCTTTCACACCGCTTGAAATTAACACTGGACATGGCTCAACCGAGAGAACAAGCTGGATTCAGGAGTGGCTACAGCACAATAGATCATATCCACGTACTGAGAGAACTAATTGAAAGAGCGAGGGAATATGAACTTCCATTGTGCATGGCTTTTATCGATTATGAAAAAGCCTTTGATTCGGTGAAACCATCAGCAGTTACCACGGCTCTGAAATCCTGCGGTATTGAAGATGCATACATTAATATTATTAATAACATCTATGAAAATGCAAGGTCAAAGATTCGGCTGTTTGAAAATACAACACACATAAAAATTGGAAAGGGAGTGAGACAAGGTGACACCATATCTCCGAAGCTCTTTAATGCCACATTGGAAAATGTCTTTCAATCACTGAACTGGGAAAACAAAGGGATAAAGATTAATGGAGATTATCTAACCCACCTTCGTTTTGCTGATGACGTAGTCATTTTTGCAACTACCCCATCAGAGCTGCAGAGTATGATCCAGGAACTTGCTGACAAGAGTAAAGAAGTGGGATAGAGTAAAGAAGTGGGATTAAAAATGAACCTGACAAGAGTAAAGAAGTGGGATTAAAAATGAACTTTCAGAAGACAAAAGTGATGTTCAATGCTTTTACAAGAAATGAAGATTTATCGATTGATGGAGAAAAACTGGAGATAACAGATACGTATGTTTATCTTGGACAGCAGATATCAAGTGAGGGTCACATTGATGAAGAAATTAATTGGCGTACAAAACTTGCCTGGAGAGCTTTTGGAAGAAACAGCATAATTTTCAAGAGCAATATGCCATTATGTCTTAAAAGAAAAGTGTTTGATCAATGCATCCTTCCAGTGCTTACGTATGGTGCAGAGACGTGGACCTTAACTAAAAGAGACATACAAAGGCTGCAGACAACTCAAAGAGGCATGGAGAGGTGCATGCTTGGTATAACCAGGAGAGATAAGAAGAGGAACTCGTGGATCCGAAAAATGACGAGAGTGGAAGACATCATGATCAGAGTTAAATCCCTGAAATGGCAATGGGCTGGACATACTGCCAGAAGGACAGACCATAGATGGACAGCCGAAATTTTAGATTGGATTCCAAGGGACAGGAAAAGACCCAGAAAAAGACCACATGGGAGATGGGTGGATGAAATTCGTAAATATGCGGGAGTGACATGGAGGAGACTGGCACAAGACAGACCGTTGTGGAGGAAACTTGGGGAGACCTTCGTCCAGCAGTGGATTGATAATGGTTGACAATGATGATGATGATGATGATGATATTATTTGTACTGATTTTCAGGGTAAAATTGCTTTTGGAAATACTAAAGCATGGGGTTAAGCTGTTGTTTTGGTGCATAGCACAGCCCTGATTTATATTTTTGGGAATTTAATATTTTTGTGGCTGTCTACTTTATGTATACTGATTCTCATGCTAGAATTCATTCAAGAAGTGCAGAAACTGACAGTGTTGCAGGAACCATTCAAGTTCCACTTCCATCCCCTTTTTTTGCAAATCAATAATTATTTCTTCAAGTCTGGACTTAACTGGTACTACAATATATGTACACCAGTTTTCATGCCTTACCTAAATTCTATGGGTCCATGGGTAAAAGGGCACCTGCAGACATTTGAAGGATTATACATAAATATAATTTTAAATACCCATAAATATTTGTACTGTTTTGCAAAAAAAAAGTGTGTGTGTGTGTGTGTGTGTGTGTGCGCGTGTGTGTGTGTGTGCGCGCGCGTGTGTGTGTGTGTGTGTGCGCGCGCGTGTGTGTGTGTGTGTGTGTGTGTGTGCGTGTGTGTGTGCGTGCGTGCGTGCGTGCGTGCGTGCGTGCGTGCGTCCGTCCGTCCGGCCTGCCACCTACTTCTTAAACTGTGTAAATCCCCGAGATCCTGGATATTGCAGTCACAACATAGAAACACACAGCCTTTTCCTAGCATTGCTAATGCGTGGTGGCCCAGTAACCGGTTTGAACATCATGTCTCCTTCACAATGGATTGCCATTGTGCGTGAAGCTCTGATGTCCGTGATGCCACTGTGCAGTGACATTGTACTTCATGACGCATAGTGAAAGGTTGATACATCACCCAGCCGTACATGATCATGAGCAAAACATCACAAGATCATCGTTTCATGGAAATCCGCTGTTGTAGCGTCTTGAACGCACATTGCATGATCATCTTATGTTAATGGATTTCTATGTACCAACTGCCTGTATCAGCGAGTGTAACATCGTACTGAAGTGACCGTTTTGAACGTCTGTATTTGGTGGCTGGTGGCAGTATGATAACATCGCGGTACATCACGATGGCAATAAATTGTAGTTTCGTCAGTTTAAAAAACCATAGCATTGTTGGAAATTCACACCAATTTTTCACGATGTATTGATATATTGCCCAGCCCTAGTGGTCAGCATGGGAATATTCAAAGATGTTATCTGTCAGGATGGCAATAAGAATTAGTAGGTGTTAGTATGTGGACTAAGTGCTTTTTCTGTTTTATTGGCCTACGCAGCAATCACGTACATTGTGATCCAAAAGTACATTGAGAGTGCTAAATGAGTTTATTGCTCTTATAGGTGTTGATAGAGGCTTGAGTGACATAGGTTACACTAGGGAAGCATAAATTAATGATAGAAGACTTTGAGAAAGACACAGCCTCCCAGAAGGCCAGCACAAAAGAATGAAAGTTACATAGATTTGCAGTAAGTATGAAAGAAAGAATAATTAGGAAACAATAAGAAGCAAGAAAATTGAGAGCTTCAATAAGTAATTTAGTAAGATAATTCTAAGACAATCTGCACTATAAGTTTAAGCAAGTAATAATTAACTGAAACTGCAACCTTTCTCGTCTATTCCTTCATTATATATTAACTGCAATGAGGCTTAAACACTGAACCCAAGAGGAGCTTATAACAGCATAACAACACAGCCCTCTTACAGTATCATCAGTAGAATTTAAAACAGGCCACCTACTCCTAGGCAAAAACAGGATGGATGGGGCTCACGCACATGTAAGTGGAATTCTGGATGACAATTGCAGAGAGAAATGCGGTAGTAATGGAATGGGGATGTTGCTGGAGGGAAAAAAGGAAATAATTCCTGGAATTATGTCTGTTGTCCCTTTCACCCTCCAAGTGAGCATTGCACCGGGAGGATCAGGGCTGTGCTTGCTTCATGTGTTTTGTGTTGTTAAACTGCGATCAATCTCATGTGGCCGTCAAGTTGAATACTGTACTTTAACTTAAAAAAATCATTAATTTACCATATCACTAAAGTAGTTAATTATATCTTTAAGTATCTCCCATTGTTATGCATATATTTAATATAAACATACATGCATATTATTAGGTATGCATATTTTTACATGGTAGAAGTTTTCACACACACACACACAAAATGGTTGGATTTAGGGAGCACACGGACTTAACGACTTAACGAGTGTTTTTCTTGGTCCTGAACTCCTCATTTTAAGCGTGTTCTACTGTACTTAAAATCTTTAAAACATCTTTTAAATTAACAAATTAGCAACTGGATACATATAAACGAAAAAAAGAAATCAAGTAAAAAAATAAAAGCTTTGATTCGATACTGCATAATGAAAAGATAAAGTGCTTTCAAAGAAGTAAAAATTATTAACCAGCAAGCTAACAAATTCAACCTCAGATATGCTGGCTGAAGCAATAAATATCTTGCAAACAAAAGAAAGTAACTGCAGTAACAGTACTACCATACCTGTGGAAACTTCTGATCTACTTTTTAAACTTCTTTGGCACATTCATATATGTTTATTTCTACTGAATTGTGCCAAAATATTCTTAATGATTTTTTATTTATGTATTATTGCATATTTCTTTGGCACATTCATTTATATTTATTTCCACTGAATTGTGCCAAAATGTTCTTAATGATTTTTTATTTATGTATTGCATATTTATCTTTTACTGGTTTTCAAAGTGATGTGTTTTCTTATTTTTTGTTAACCATGTAATTAATTTAAATGTTGAATTAGTAGACTGTGCACTGAATAACATTTGCAGAATGTGATAGTAGTTAAGAATAATTTTTAAAAGCAAAGGCCCTAATATATTGAGGGTAGAACATTATTGTTCACCTAGTATATATCATTTTTGAGTAATTTTTAAGTTTGAACATAATTAACTTTTGGTATCCCAGAATGAAACTTCAATCTGTTGTTAAACCATAAGCTAGCAATTATTATTTTGCTAAAGTACTGCATTCCTCATTTAGTTTGAAAATTTTATGCTGTTCTGCAATATTTCCAACATAAGCTTTTTTATATTCTATTTTAGTTGAGCAATAAGTAATTTCAAGGTAAAGGTTATCTGTCATGTTCTGCATAATCTTAAGTACCATCTTTAATAATACAAACAATTCCGTGTTTGTTCTGAACATCATGCTATGCAATAGATAACTGATCACAGTGTTATCTGTGAATGTTTTAGTAACAGTATATCTGCTCTCTCTGTCTGTTCTGATGGAAATTGGTCATTTTGTTTACTAAGTGTGATAAAAACTTCCTTACAGTATCTGGCGAATTTTTTGTAACACAGTTGGACTCTAAAATGATGATATAGATTGTTCACTATTAGAAATAATTATAAATTTATGAAAAGTGCACAAACTTCTGGTATTCAAATGCTTAAGTGGTTATTCTGCTGTCTTTAGTATTTTTTTTTTTTTAACAAAGTAGGGACTGCGCCTAGGCTCGCTATACTCGTTTCCAGAGTAGCGCTCGGGCCCTGCAGCCCGATCTTCAAGTACATCATTGTCGACATATGTGTTCGACTGTCTCTTTCTGGTGATGCCATCTGATGAAATTAAAATGTTCTCCCAATTGTTCAATACTTTTTGCAGTGTATCAATTCCAAGATGGCAGCTTTTTTATACACTGACGGAAAAAAAAATCCCAACACCACGAAAAAATAATTGTAGAGGAATGAAATGGCGGCAATACATTTGTATAGGTAACATATTTAATCGATTAAGGTTTCAAGATCACAGCTTAATGTAAGCGCGAGAAGAGCCATTTTAAATGTGAAATGCTGGTACATTAATAACCGGTGTAACTGCCAGAATGTTGAATGCAAGCACGCAAACGCAAACGGGAGATCCGCTTGCCGGTAGCAGCGATAAACCAATTTGCTACCTCACTAGCTGTGCTGCGCCAGTGTCTTTTTGTTGATAGCACTATGTACTGATCTTCTGCAGGTGTCGTACTGCGAACACGTCCTCCCCCGTGAGGTTTGCTACACTCTCCATTTGTTTGAAATGATTTCCAAAGCCTTGAAACAACACTGTGGCTGACGTCGAACTCCCTGGCAACATCTGTTATTTTTCGCCCTTCTTCAATCTTGCCAATAACACGGCCATGCGTAAAATCATCTAGGTGATGTCGGGAAGACATACTGAAAATTGCAAGTTCGTCAATTGATTCTTTCCCTTTCAACTTTGCGTTTGAACAACAATGGTCAATACGCGTAAAATCCTTTATATCTGTTATCAGCGCTATGACGTCACGAACAAGTTCGGCAGTCCAAAATTTGCATACGCACAAACGTCTTACTGTATCCCGCACTTATGCTAATTTCCAAATTTTCCTGCCTTCCATTTTATGGTTGCTATCGTTGCTATTGTCATCCGTCCTTAGCAAACATCATGATCAGAGTTAAATCCCTGAAATGGCAATGGGCTAGACATACTGCCAGAAGGACAGACCATCGATGGACAGCCGAAATTTTAGATTGGATTCCAAGGGACAGGAAAAGACCCAGCAGAAGTAGACCACATGAGAGATGGGTGGATGGAATTTGAAAGTATGCGGGAGTGACATGGAGGAGACTGGCACAAGACAGACCGTTGTGGAGGAAACTTAGGGAGACCTTTGTCCAGCAGTGGATTGATAATGTTTGACAATGATGATGATGATATATCATCATCATCATCATCATCATCATCATTGTCAACCATTATCAATCCACTGCTGGGTCATCATCATCATCATCATTGACAACCATTATCAATCCACTGCTGGACGAAGGTCTCCCCAAGTTTCCTCCACAACGGTCTGTCTTGTGCCAGTCTCCTCCATGTCACCCCTGCATACTTTCGAATTTCATCCACCCATCTCCCATGTGTGGTCTTCTTCTGGGTTTTTTCCTGTCCCTTGGAATCCAATCTAAAATTTCGGCTGTCCATCGATGATCTGTCCTTCTGGCAGTATGTCCAGCCCATTGCCATTTCAGGGATTTAACTCTGATCATGATGTCTTCCACTCTTGTCATTTTTCGGATCCACGAGTTCCTCTTCTTATCTCTCCTGGTTACACCAAGTATGCACCTCTCCATGCTGCTTTGAGTTGTCTGCAGCCTTTGTATGTCTCTTTTAGTTAAGGTCCACGTCTCTGCACCATACGTAAGCACTGGAAGGATGCATTGATCAAACACTTTTCTTTTAAGACATAATGGCATATTGCTCTTGAAAATTATGCTGTTTCTTCCAAAAGCTCTCCAGGCAAGTTCTGCACGCCGATTAATTTATTTATCAATGTGACCCTCACTTGATATCTGCTGTCCAAATAAACGTACGTGTCTGTTATCTCCAGCTTTTCTCCATCAATCGATAAATCTTCATTTCTTGTAAAAGCATTGAACATCACTTTTGTCTTCTGAAAGTTCATTTTTAATCCCACTTCTTTACTCTTGTCAGCAAGTTCCTGGATCATACTCTGCAGCTCTGATGGGGTGGTTGCAAAAATGACTACGTCATCAGCAAAACGAAGGTGGGTTAGATAATCTCCATTACTCTTTATCCCCTTGTTTTCCCAGCTCAGCGACTGAAAAACACCCTCCAATGTGGCATTAAAGAGCTTCGGAGATATGGTGTCACCTTGTCTCACTCCCTTTCCAATTTTTACGTGTGTTGTATTTTCAAACAGCTGAATCTTTGCACTTGCATTTTCATAGATGTTATTAATAATATTAATGTATGCATCTTCAATACCGCAGGTTTTCAGAGCCATTGTACCTGCTGATGGTTTCACCGAATCAAAGGCTTTTTCATAATCGATAAAAGCCATGCACAATGGAAGTTCATATTCCCTCGCTCTTTCAATTAGTTCTCTCAGTACGTGGATATGATCTATTGTGCTGTAGCCACTCCTGAATCCAGCTTGTTCTCTCGGTTGAGCCATGTCCAGTGTTACCTTCAAGCGGTGTGAAAGAACTTTAGTGTAGATTTTATAAACTACTGATAGGAGGCTGATAGGTCTGTAGTTTCCAAGATCCTCAATGTCACCTTTCTTATGTAGCAGGATCATTGTAGCGGTGTTCCAATCCTCAGGAATCTTTCCTTCATTAAGGCATCGAGTGAAAATTTGGGCGAGTACTGTTTCGATTTCTCCACTTGCTTCTTGTATGATGTCTACAGTAATTCCATCTTCTCCTGGAGCTTTTCCCCGCTTCATGTTCTTGATTGCATGTTCAACTTCTGCTGGAAGGACTGGAGGAACTCTGGTACTGGTATCTTTCATGATGTCTGGAGTGCATGTATCATCCCTTTCATATAATTTGGAGTAGAAATCTTTCACTCTTGTCAAAATTTTGCCTCTATTTCTTGTTACAGAACCATCTTCTTTTCTCAGTGCCATAATCTGTTTTCTTCCCTTACTGAGATGTCCCTTTTGCTATCTTTAGGCTTTGGTTGTTTTCAATTGCTTTCCTCACTAGTTCACAGTTGAATTTTCTTACGTCTTCTGTGATACTTTTTCTTACTGTCTTGCATAGCTCTATATATTCCACTTTGGAAGTCACATCTTCTTTAGTTGTCCTCATCTCTCTTATTTTTTGCATCAACATTTTCGTTTTTCCTGATAATTTGTTTACATGCAACTTGTTCTTAGACCCAGCTAATTTTGTTGCTGTTTCCATAAGAGCTTTGGTTACTTTTCTGTTAACTTCAGAGATGTCCACTTCTTCCGATGTTAGGCCTTCTAAAGCAGAGAACCTGTTCTTCAGTTCCAACTTGAAGGTATTATGGTGTTTTTTAAGGTTGGTTATGTCAATAGATTTTGTTTGTCTTATGAGCTTGCCACGTTCAAGTTTAGTGTTGAGGTACATCTTACATCTCACCAATCTATGGTCACTACCTGTGTTGAACTTGTTTAGCACACTGCAGTCTTCTATGACGAATTTTTTGTTACACATAATAAAATCAATTTCACTTGTCGTCCCATTTGGATGTCTCCATGTCCATTTCCTGTGTGGCTTTTTCTTGAAGAAGGAGTTCAAGATGAAAAACCCTTCTGCCTCTGCAAACTCAACGAGAGTATTTCCTCGTTGGTTTCTGTTGCCGTGACCGAATTTACCTACTGAAGTTTCATTCTGTTGCCGTTGCCCTATTTTTGCATTGAAATCTCCCATAATTATCTTCAAGTGCTGCTTACCTTTATTATTTAGATGACAAATTTCCTCATAAAATTCTTCAATTTCTTCTTCAGGATGACTTGTGGTGGGTGCATAAGTTTGAATAATCTGAGCCTGGTATCTTTTCGAGAGTTGGATAACAAGTCGTGCAGCTCTGTCAGAGGAACTTTCAACTTCTACCACTTTATCCTTCAGTTTCTTGTTTATTATAAATCCAACACCACTAGTTCTGCCAGTATCTGTCCCACGATAGTAGAAGAGATGTCCACTTTTCAGTTCGATGAGATCTTCTCCTTTTCTCCTTACCTCACTTAGCCCCACGATGTCCCACTTGATCCTTTGTAGTTCCTCTTCCAATTCAAGAAGCCTTGAATCAGAAGATAGGGAGCATCCATTATACGTAGCCAAGGTCAGCATCAGATGGCAGCCTAATCCGGTCCTCCGGGATTCTTAGCACCCTCTGCCTTCATGTCGCACTGGCCGCTGCCTTGGCCAGGTACATTCCAGCTGCCAGAGACTGAGGGCCAAGATTTAAGTTGTGGAATCATTTTGGAGGGGTTTGGCCATAACTCACTACGCTGGCCAAGCGGGTTGGTGAGTGTGGGATAGAATTTCCTCTAATCCCGATGGTATAGTTATACCGCTATTGGCGGTCGTCAGAGCCCCTTTAGTGGGAACAGGATGCACCATGAGAAGGCGGGGTTGACATTTGTCAAGGAGAGGCTGTGATGTTACGCATCACCTGACCTTACATCCCGATGATATATCATCATCATCGTGAACCATTATCAATCCACTGCTGGACGAAGGTCTCCCCAAGTTTCCTCCACAACGGTCTGTCTTGTGCCAGTCTCCTCCATATCACCCCTGCATACTTTCGAATTTCATCCACCCATCTCCCATGTGGTCTTCTTCTGGGTCTTTTCCTGTCCCTTGGAATCCAATCGAAAATTTCGGCTGTCCATCGATGATCTGTCCTTCTGGCAGTGTGTCCAGCCCATTGCCATTTCAGGGATTTAACTCTGATCATGATGTCTTCCACTCTTGTCATTTTTCGGATCCACGAGTTCCTCTTCTTATCTCTCCTGGTTACACCAAGTATGCACCTCTCCATGCTGCTTTGAGTTGTCTGCAGCCTTTGTATGTCTCTTTTAGTTAAGGTCCACGTCTCTGCACCATACGTAAGCACTGGAAGGATGCATTGATCAAACACTTTTCTTTTAAGACATAATGGCATATTGCTCTTGAAAATTATGCTGTTTCTTCCAAAAGCTCTCCAGGCAAGTTTTGTACGCCGATTAATTTCTTCATCAATGTGACCCTCACTTGATATCTGCTGTCCAAGATAAACGTATGTGTCTGTTATCTCCAGCTTTTCTCCATCAATCGATAAATCTTCATTTCTTGTAAAAGCATTGAACATCACTTTTGTCTTCTGAAAGTTCATTTTTAATCCCACTTCTTTACTCTTGTCAGCAGGTTCCTGGATCATACTCTGCAGCTCTGATGGGGTAGTTGCAAAAATGACTACGTCATCAGCAAAACGAAGGTGGGTTAGATAATCTCCATTACTCTTTATCCCCTTGTTTTCCCAGCTCAGTGACTGAAAAACTCCCTCCAATGTGGCATTAAAGAGCTTCGGAGATATGGTGTCACCTTGTCTCACTCCCTTTCCAATTTTTACTTGTGTTGTATTTTCAAACTAGCCGATTCTTTGCACTTGCATTTTCATAGATGTTATTAATAATATTAATGTATGCATCTTCAATACCGCAGGTTTTCAGAGCCATTGTAACTGCTGATGGTTTCACCGAATCAAAGGCTTTTTCATAATCGATAAAAGCCATGCACAATGGAAGTTCATATTCCCTTGCTCTTTCAATTAGTTCTCTCAGTACGTGGATATGATCTATTGTGCTGTAGCCACTCCTGAATCCAGCTTGTTCTCTCGGTTGAGCCATGTCCAGTGTTACCTTCAAGCGGTGTGAAAGAACTTTAGTGAAGATTTTATAAACTACTGATAGGAGGCTGATAGGTCTGTAGTTTCCGAGATCCTCAATGTCACCTTTCTTATGTAGCAGGATCATTGTAGCGGTGTTCCAATCCTCAGGAATCTTTCCTTCATTAAGGCATCGAGTGAAAATTTGGGCGAGTACTGTTTCGATTTCTCCACTTGCTTCTTGTATGATGCCTACAGTAATTCCATCTTCTCCTGGAGCTTTCCCCGCTTCATGTTCTTGATTGCATGTGCAACTTCTGCTAGAAGGACTGGAGGAACTCTGGTACTGGTATCTTTCATGATGTCTGGAGTGCATGTATCATCCCTTTCATATAATTTGGAGTAGAAATCTTTCCCTCTTGTCAAAATTTTGCCTCTATTTCTTGTTACAGAACCATCTTCTTTTCTCAGTGCCATAATCTGTTTTCTTCCCTTACTGAGATGTCCCTTTGCTATCTTTAGGCTTTGGTTGTTTTCAAATATATATATAATTGTCAACCATGATCAATTCACTGCTGGATGAACGTCTTCCCAAGTTTCTTCCACAATTGGGTCTTGAGCCTGTCTCTTCCATGTTACTCTGGCATGCTTTCAAATTTCATCCATCTATGTCCCATGTGGTCTTCTCTTGGGTCTTCTTCTGTCCCTTGAAATCCAGTCTAAAATTTCAGTTGTCCATCGGTGGTCCTTTCTTCTATCAACATGTCCTGCCCAATGCCATTTCAGGGATTTTGCTCTGATCGTGATGTCTTCCACTTTTGTCATTTTCCTTATTCACAAGTTCTTTTTTTCTTTCCTGGTTACACCAAGCATGCATCTCTGCAAGCTTCTTTCAGTTATTTGCCACCTTTGTATGCCTTTTTTAGTTAAGGTCTCCATCTCTGCTCCATACATACACTGGTGTGCAAAAATTAAATGACGAAGAGGAGAAATTAGCATAACAGTGGAACGAGCAGCCGGAATGGACCGAAAGACCACTCAGGAGATAGACTAGGGTCCGGTACGGTAGGGCATGCACATATATGCAGCATGACCTTATGGGGGGTGGTGTCAGAAGGGTATAAAGCCCACGAGCGGTGTACGCTCAGCAATTCGGTGAAAGCTACTGCACGGTGTACATCGGTTTGAACGACGTCAAGTTGCTGCTACCGTGTGATATGGCCAATAGGCAATCCAGTAGACAACATCTGGATGACTTTACCCGAGTTCACGTCATTGGGAAGAAGGTCAAAGTGTGACTAGTGTGGCCGAGGAGTTCGGGATCGCTCACAGTATCGTTTCATGAGCTTGGAGAGCATTTCAAACGACAGGAACAACTGTCCGAGAGCTTAGGAGTGGTCGTCCACGAGCAACCACGGCGGCGGAGGACCAGTATATTGTCCTACAGGCGAGAAGAGACAGACGGCAGACAGCAGGAGAAATCGCAAGGCACATGCAACAGACAACTGGACGTCCGTTATCGCGTTTTACTGTTTCCAGCAAGCTGCACAAAAATCATCTGTTTGCACGATGACCAGTACGGTGTGTGCCATTAACGCCTGCTCATCGGAGATGGTGGTTTCTGTGGTGCCAGGAACACAAGAACTGGACACATCAGCAATGGGGTCGAGTTCTCTTTACGGATGAGAGCCGATTTAGTCTGACGAGCGATTCTGGACGTATGCACATCTCGAGAGAGCAGGGAACACGCAATCACACCTCCAACATAATCGAAAGGGACCGGTTTAGAGGTGGCGGAGTTCTCGTTTGGGTGCGGTATCATGCTTGGTATCCATACTGACCTCCACATCTTCCAAGGAGGTTCAGTCACTGGTGTCCGCTATTGTACCGAGGTTTTTCTGCCTCACGTGCGTCTGTTTAGAGGTGCTGTGGGTCCTGAGTTCCTCTTCATGAATGACAACGCTACACCTCATCGTACAGTGGCTGTCGCAGAGCTGTTGGAGAGTGAAGATATTCAACGCATGGATTGACCCGCAAGGTCCGCGGACCTAAATTCAATCGAACACGTGTGGGACCTTTTCGGGAGACGCTTGGCAGCATGTCACTAGCCGCCAGCAACGATTCCGCAGCTGTGATTGGCGCTACAAGAGAAATGGGCCACGATGCCTCAACATCTCTTTGACAACCTTGTCCTCAGCATCGACAGACGTTGTAAATCCTGCAACGCAGTCAGGGGTGATCTTATCCCCTACTAAAGACTGGATTTTTCTTGGCAGCCGCCTGTCACATGGACGTTTCTGTCTTCTGTCCAGTTGTGCTGGAAGCTACCTTTTCACTAAAGTGCCTTTGTATGCTTTGGATTCCTTGTTTGGACGGTTTTGCTCATCTTTCCCATATTCTTACATCTTGAGGATCTTATGGTATGATTCGAGTCGATGTGAAGCACTTCTGTATGACGTTACATTCGAAAAACCTTCTCATCCTTAATTTTTGCACGCCAGTGTAAGAACTGGAAGCATGAATTGATTAAACACTTTTCTTTTAAGACATAATGGCATGTTGCTCTTGAAAATAGTACTGTTTCTTCCAAAAGCTCTCCACCCAAGTTTTATACGCTGATTAATTTCATCATCAACGTAACCCTTGCTTGATATCTGTTGTTCAAGGTAAATGAAGTACAAATTACATTTTACAATAATTAAAAATAATTTTATATTCTCTAATAACTATTTTGGCATGGTTGAAGTGGTTAACGTATGAGACACAGACACTTGGGTAGGTAGGAGTACCAGAAACTTTCATATTAGAGATGAATCTGTGTCAGTCTGTCTAGTCACTTAGACAGACAGATTGATGCACATTCATCTCTAATATGAAAGTTTAGCAAATACTAATCGTGTTCATGTTGTATTTAAATGCAAGGAAATAAGATCAATGGACATATTTAAATAAAATACAGTATTTATTGATTCAATACAGATAGCCTAATTATATTAATGTCATTACATGATTGTGTTAATGTGTCTCGACTTATTTACAACATTGCTCATATTCTTGCTTTGTAAATAAAATAATTTCTACCAGAAAAACGATTTAACTTTTAAAGTAAATAAATACCCATTTTAGAAAACTTAAACTGTTAAACACTGTGTTAAAATTCTTACATAAATAACAAATTCTTACCATTAGAAATGAACTGTGGAATAAACAAAAGCCAAATAACAATACTTTAAAGAAACATGACTATGACTCACCCAACCCTTAAATGCCCAATGAAATTTTCCTGGCCTTTGCATTTGCAAAAGTTGTTATTATATCTTTAAAGTCCAATTTCTTAGCTTCTTCATTTTCTATTGAGAGTATGGCAAGTGCATTGAGTCGATCTTCTGTCAGAGATGACCTAAGATAAGTTTTAATAAGCTTAAGCTTACTGAAACTTTGCTCGGCGCTGGCCACCATTACTGGAATAGTCAGTAATATACGAAGAGCGATTCACAGGTTTGTAAATAGATCCTTCTGATCAGTGCTTTTTATAAGTTTCAATATCTGAAAGAGATGTTGGCTTTTTCTTTACATCAAGAATGGATTCTACATGAAGCAGCTCATGGTATATCTCGTTGCCGTCTATGTTACTTACAACTTTATCTGTAAGATGATTTTAGAGTTCTTTACAACATTTCTGAAGTTCGTCTTTTGTGGGAAGATGGTTTAAGTCATACAAAAAAACCTCACTTCATGTGGTGTTTGGTTAGTTGAGAAGAATGTTCCTTCATTGACAGGTTAATAGTTTATCTACTAGGGGGTGGAAGACATCTCTTTTAAAAGTTTCTTCAGGAGAGGCTGAAATCTCATCATGACCTTCATAAGAACGACTTCTTGTCTTAGTCCAGAGTCATTTGTTTGGAAATACAAGATCTATCTCCAGTTCTTCAGTGATTCCTATAGTTGCTGTAATTGAATCAATCAACCCCTTTTCACAAAAGGTTTTCAAGAAATCCAAACATTTTTGAAGCTGGTTCATTACTAAGGGAATATCTGCCAGTTTTCCTTGAACGGTTTTGCTTCCTAAGTTCAAACAACAGATCATGCCAAACTATTAGGCAAATGAGAAAAGAAAGATCCTCCATATGGTTAATAAGTGATTGAGCCTCAGATGCAATAGTCGGATCATTTACATTCTCACCCAACTGTTTCAATGCATTTCGGATTTCAGCATACTGATAGCAAACAGCTTGGGCAGAGTTTATCCTTCCTTCCCAGCGTGTTTCACGTGCTTGTTTCAAAGAAAGAGTTGTCACATGTTGACTGATTAAACACCAACGCTTGGTCGATCTGGCAAATATTGTATATAGACACTGGAGAACACCAAAAAGTGATCTCGACTTCACTGATGTTTTAGCGCCATTAGCAACCATTAAGTTTAGACTGTGGCAACCACAAGGAGTGAAAACTGCTCAAGAAAAGTCTTCCAGAACTCGTGCTGGTATGCCTTTATGGATCCCTGTGATCTATAAGCCATTGTCGTACCCTCGACCCCTGCAGTCATTCATGTTTAAGCCACATTCCTTAATCTTCTTGAACATCAAGTGAGTGAAAGCTTGATCTGTCAACCCATCAGCAATGTTGTAGCCAATAAAGCTTTCCTCAACTGTTATTTCTCCGTCAACATCATCATCTTCATGGACATAACGAGTAGTAAATGAGGTTTGCTCTTTGTGGCTGATGTCAGGTGTACAGTCCATAATGATGGAAAAGTACTTTGACTGTTTTATTTTTTTAATGATTGCTTGCTTTACTGCTTTGGCCAGAAGACAAATGAGCTCATTTTGGATGGAGACGTTCAACATATGAACGTGCGTTTTAGGCTCAGCCTTTTTATATACGTCGTAGGTGTTCCATCATTATGTTGTTGAACTTTCCTGAAAGCTGAACTAACCCAAGAAAGTTTCCATTGTTTTTTGTAAATAATTTTGTAGAATTGCCACGAAATGCAATATTATTTTCTGCCAAATATAATGTTATTGCAACCACATGCTGTTATACCTCCTGCTGCCGTTCCACTTCAGTGCGAATTTGAGCCGTTAGCTCATGATTTATGGAAATACCTCCTCTAAGACAAGATTCAGCTTCAACCCACTGCTTCATACACTTAAAGTGCTTTGGGCTTTTTGTGAGATCGAAGTCGATCTGCAATATGTTTCCAATCGCTGTGGCCTGATTTTTGTCTGAACTGGTATTTTGAAAGAGGATCAAAAAGACGACAGCAAAAGTAAAATGGCAAATCAACACTTATCAAATAAACTAACCAGCGTCTTTTTATTTTTTCTCCATTTTCCGACAACAGTATTGAAAGTCATTTGAAAAATGTTTTTGAGCAGTTTTGGGACACCCATTATCTGTTTTTAAAAGTGTAGCAGGTCCTTTGAGAAACAGTTCATCTCACTGCTCTTTTTTAAAGCACTCAGGCAAAGTTGAGGGGTCATCTGAAAGTAAAATAATGTTATCACCATCTCCCGGGATTAAAGGTTGAGGATTAGACCTACTTTGTAAATGTAAATCAGACCCAGATATGTTAAGACCCAGCTAGCACTAGGCCCAGCAGATTTTGCTATTTTATCTACACAATCAGAATCAGGTGCCACAACAGATTGCTCTGTTTGTTCTGACTTTTTGTAAGAATTTATAGAATCAAATGGCTTTGTTAAAACTGTTTCATAATGGACTATAGTAAAGCTGCTTTCATCTTCAGTTAATGCAAATGTTCCTGGAATACTCACTGCTGATTCCTGTTTATCCACAGCTGCTGAAGTTGAAGCAGAAAAGTAATTCATTAGTTTTGGCACTTTTTAAAGTAGAGTTTCATGCATTGCCTTTTCTTTAACTAGTTTGCACCTTTGTGCACTGGATAGTTTTTATACATGTTATTTAAAAAAAAATAATAAGGTTTAATCCACACAACAATATCAATTTCAGATGCACCACTTTAAATTACCAGAACAACACAAGTGAACAAAAACACAAGACTGTTCTAGAAAAAAATCACTAAACTGAAACTGAGTAAAGCAAACAATACCACGGTGTAGGTTCCACCAACCTGTCACTGTCTCGTCTGTGCCTGTCGTGGTGGAGACAAGCATTTAGCGACACAGGAAAATTGGTGATCACCAATTCCCTTCCCGATGCTCTCACGATTGCAAAACTGTTTGTTAAGAGCTGACAGATGGGTAATTCTGCTATTTGGGAAAAGCCCATTGGAGGAGCGAAATGCCACCCTTAACAATTTTATCCCACCCCAGGTTTTACATCCTACAGCATTTCTCTTGTTACTAAATAATTTGCGGGCGATCTTAGTGAGAGATGAGTTTGCCTCCTCAGGGTGCTTCGTGGGAAAAATGGCACACACAACAGCAACTAGGATCTCTGTAAAATTTGGAGAGGTGCCAGCTAGTTCTGTGTGATATTGGCAAAAAGACCCCAACTCACTGGGTTTTGTTCCAGGACCCTTAGGTTGAATGATCAGCTAGAACCATCAGCTGTGGGCTAATCTCCCACACTAATGTACTTACCTTATTAAAAATACACAAAGATACAATTATCTAGACTCAAGTGTGGGATATGGTGGACCTACCACACTTGAGAAGGATGGTCCACCATGGAATCGACCTGAAACTGGAAAAAGGCGAATCAGAAAGAGATATCGGCTGAGTGAGTGTAAGATTGATGTATGGTGTACTAGAGGTATAAATGGCAAGATGAATGAGGTGATTGAAGAGATGAATAAGTATAGATTGGATGTGCTGTGTGTAAGTGAAACCAAAAAGAAGGAAATTGGGATAGAAGAAGTGAATGGAATGGTGAGTGTGTGGTCTGGCATATTGGATAATGTGAGAGGACAGGCTGGTGTAGGTGTGATTTTTAAGTGAAAAGATGAAGAACCACTTGATTCATTATAGCTGCTTAAGTGAGATAATTTTTTGGATTCATTTGAAAGTGAAACTTCAGACAATAGTTGTAGTGTATGCTCCTTGTGGCTCAGTGAACTCTGCATTGAGAATGGTTTGTGTATATCTAATACGTTTTTCAACCACAAGTATACCCACACATATACTTGGGAAAATCGTACACTGTGTGATAGCTTTTTTTGTCTATGATCAGCATCTGAAACACTTAGTTGTTGACACTCATGTGATGAGAAGTGTGGATGTTGGTTCTGATCATTACTTGGTAGTGTCACGAGCAAACCTGAATGTTGGTTGAAGGAAAAGTAATAGGAAGAGGCCCAGGATGAAAAGAATAAAGGTTGAAAGGCTCCCTGAGAATCACCAGCATTATTCTGACTTACTCAGAGAACAACTTAAGGAGCTGAAGTCTTGTGAGAGGTATGTAGAAAAGAAGGGGGAATGCTTTAAGAACTGTGTTGTCACTGCTGCTGAAGAGGTCTGTGGCACCACAATAGTGGGCAACAATAGTGGTGATGCTTGTTGAAATAGTGAGATTGAAGAGACAATAAAGAGAAAGAAGGAAGCTTATTAATTTGGGGATGTTGCAAGATAGTTTCTGGTGATGAATATTGCTGTAAGAAGTGTGAAGTCTTGTGAGCTGCTAAGTTAATTTGCCAGAGTAAGGCAAAAGATAGGAAAGAGATGGTGGAAAGGCATGAATTGGCTTTTTGAAAAGACAGGAAGACTTTCTGGAAGTACACGAGACTCAGGAAAAATAGGGGAAACAAAGTTATGAGCTGTGCAAAGAATAGAATTGGGGAAATGATATGGGAGCTCAATGAGTTAAGTGAAAGAAGGGGTGAATACTTCTGTGAGTTATTAGATCAAGAAAGCAAAGCTGATTCTGAGGCAGAAGCAGATGATGTCACAATGAGGGATGGAAGCACAGGAGGGATCTCAAGAGAAGAGGTGTGTAAAGTTCTAAAATCTCTTCAGAATGGTAAGGCTCCAGGAGTTGATGGCATAACTGCTGAGATGTCAAAATATGGTGCTGACTCTGTAATTGACTGGTTAACTGAAATTTACCAGTTGTACTGGGAGTTATGAATGGTCTCTCGGGATTGGAAGGATGCTATCATTGTTCCCTTGTGTAAGTGAAAAGGTAATCAGACTGACTGCAAGAACTATTGTGATATTAGTCTATTGAGTGTGCCAGGGAAAGTGTTGGTAAGGTTGTTATTGAAAAAATATGGGGTCTTACATCAGAGAAAGTGTTGGATGTTCAGAGTGGTTTTATGCCTGATAAAGACTGCACTAACCAAATTTTTGCATTACGCATGATGATTGAAAAGTATCTGGCTGTTGTTAAGAAAGTTTTACTGCCTTCATAGATTTAGAGAAAGCTTACAACCAAGTAAATAGGACACTCTTTTGGAAGGTATTGAATAAATCTGGTGTTAATGGGAATCTATTTAGTAGTGTAAAAACCATGTATGCTGGCAGTAGAGTTTGTTTACGAGTGAATGGTGTTTTATCAAAATGGTTCTCTATTGGTGCAGGAGTCAGACAAGGTTGTGCAATGTCATCATGGCTGTTTAATATATTTATGGATGCATGCATGCATGATGCCAAAGTAGATAATACTGGTTTGTGTCTTGGTGATATATGTATGTGCAGATTGCTGTATGCTAATGATACTGTCCTGTTGGCAGAGAGCAAAAGTGAGTTGTAGAGTATGTTGTTCCAGATGTACGAAGTTTGCATGAAATTCAAACTGAGTATTAATAAGGGAAAAATCAAAGTTATGGTTTTTGAGCGAGGAACTGGTATTACTGAATGTAATATAAGTCTAAATGGCACTGTGATTGATCAGGTGAATGAGTTTGTGTATTTAGGAAGCATGTTTGACAGAGAGAACAAATTGGATGGTGAAATTAGTATGCTAGTGAATTCTTCATTGAAAGTCATGGCTGCTCTGGGAGGTTTTCACAGGAATGATGGGTTCTCAAGAGTCCCGCATGGCTGTGTATGAAAGTGTAATTGTTCCTACTCTGATGTATGGCAGTGAAACCTGGGTACTACAGAAGAAACATAAGAATCGTTTGTGTGCTGGAGAAATGTATTATTTACGGGGGATTTGTGGTAAGACACGTTCTGATTGTGTAAGGAATGAAGATGTGTTGCAGTTGTGTAATGTGAAGCAAAAAGTTGTTAGCAAGGTGGAGACTAATATGCTTTGGTGGTTTGGCCATGTTGAAAGAATGAGGGATGAAGTGCTCACTAAGAAAATCTTTTAGCCCAAGTGACAGAAAGGAAAGGCAGATGAAGGCCAAGGAAGTCATGGGAGGGTTAGATTCAGGAATGTCTGCATGAGAAAAAGATTATGAGTATGAAGTATAGAAGGTCTTGTGTACGGCGTGTGATGGATGTCAGTGAAGCCCAAGTTGTATGTCAAGATTGCTGTAAATGGAGAAGTTTGATAAGGCAACAGTAAGTAAAAATTATCTGGTAGTTTGTATTTCTTTGTTTAGGTAACCTGTGAATCTCAGAGAACAGCTTAGTGATGATGACGACTAAATAAATTGATCCCCACTTTGCCTCCTTCTGTTTTAGACGTCTTGAAATTCATTATCGACGAGCATTCAGACGGTGGAAGCCCCCGGTAGCTTTCGCGTGCCGTTTACCACAGCTGCCAGACCATCGGGTGAGAAAGAAAGAGGATGCGATGGCTCCACTATGAACACCAAAACTTCCCTGATCACTGCAGCACCTGCATCTGCGATTGTTTCATTTGGCGGCTTGCCAATAACGTGATGCTGCCATGTCACCCCAGCCCTGGGTGACACTGCAGATGTGTAACCTGAAACCAAATTTAAATGTAACCTGAACATGATTCAGAACTTTTCAGAAAGATCTCCACCCAAGGCACACTACCTCCGTAGGCACATGCCTCTTGAGTTGGTCATGCCTGAATAAATCAATCCAAATCCACTTTTTTAAAGTGAATGTTTTGTGAGAATGTTATGTACAGACATTCAAAAAAAGAATTCGAGTACTAGTGATTTTCTGGAATATTTTTGCATAAAATTTCATAGAAAAGCCAGGAAATCTGATAATAAGAATGTTTTTAGGTTCTCAGCTCGACTCACATAACATAATACGTAAGAGGGGTGCCTTGTGGTGCCCCCTGAAAGTGGGGTGAGGGGTGAGCACCCTGCTTGCTCCACCTTCGCAACGGCCCTGGTTCTCTCAGTACATGGATATGATATATGGTGCTGTAGCCACTCCTGAATCTTGCTTGTTCTCTTGGTTGAGCCATGTCCAATGTTATCTTCAGGCAATGTGGAAGGACCTTAGTGAAGATTTTATAAACCACTGAAAGGAGGCTGATGGGCCTGTAGTTCCTGAGATCCTCAATGTCACCTTTTTTATGTAGCAGGATCATTGTAGCATTGTTCCAATTCTCAGGAATCTTCCTCGAGACATCTAGTTTAAACTTGGGTGAGTGTAGTTTCTATTTCTCTGCTTGCTTCGTGTATAAAGTCCGTGGTAATTCCACCTTTTCTAGGAGCTCTTCCTCATTTCATGTTCTTAATTGCACGTGCAACTTCTGCTGGGAGGACTGCAGGAACTTTGTGTACTGGTAGCTTTCTTAATGACTGAAATAGGTGTATCATCTCTTTCATATTGCTTTGTGTAGAAATATTTCACTCTTGTCAAAAATTTACCTGTGTTTCTTATTACAGAACCATCTTCTTTTCTCAGTGCCATAATCTGTTTCTTTCCCTTACTCAGATATTCCTTTGCTTTCTTCAGACTTCGCTTTTCTCACTAGTTCACAATTGAATTTCCTTATGTCTTCAGTGATACTTTTCCGAACTGTCTTGCATAGCTCTATATACACAATCAACTCCCGATTATCCGCTAAATTGGGAGTTGATTGTATGTAGAGCTATGCAAAATAGTTTACGGGTAGCATGAGTTTCGCGAATAATAAAAATAAGTTAACCTACAAATTGCATGCATAACGTCATGCTATGTTTTATTCAGACTAATAGTTATTATTGCAAGCATAATACATACTGAAAAGTCACCTGTTTAAATCTTCTTAAAATAATCAGTTACTTGCATCTGGTTTTTTGCGGCAAAACTCTTTTGTTTGATTCGGGACTGTAGTTGGAGCAAAACCATCTTATCAGCTAATAATGCATCATCTTGCCTTACAAGGTACTCAAGAAGCAGCCAATCAACATATGAGTAGCCACCTGCACAAAGCACTCCCCCAGTGTAATGTCTTGAAACACATTTCATCTACTGTCCATTTTTGTATTTTGTATACATTGTATTATTATAAGTGGCTACTTTTTCATAACTTACTCTGTACTACATATTTCAGTAAGCGATGTATGATTAGAGACCTATTTTAGTGACTAAAAACTATTATCTACTGCAATAAAAAAAGTATTACCACGACTAAAAATAAAATTACCTTTATTTTAGCGGCTAAAATAATTATTACTGCAAACCTGCATCACAGATAAACCGCTCACGGATAATTGGGAGTTGGCTGTATTCTACTTGGGAAGCTAAATTTTTTTTATTTGTCCCCATCTTCCTTTTCTTTTGCATCAGCAGTTTTGTTTTTCCTCGTATTTTATTCATATGCAACTTGTTTTTAATGCCACCTATTTTTATTGCTGTTTTCATGAGAGCCTTTGTTAGTTTCTTGTTAACTTTAAAGATGTCCACTTCTTCGGATGTTAGACCTCCTAAAGCAGAAAATTGGTTCCTCAGTTCCAACTTGAAGGTGGTATGATGTTTTTTAAGGTTGGTCATGTCAGTACATTTTGTTTGTTTTATGAGCTTGCCATGCGTGAGTTTAGTGTAGAGGTGTATCTTATATCTCACCATTCTATGATCACTCTTGTGTTGAACCTGTTTAGTGCACTGCAGTCTTCGATAACAAATTTCTTGTTACACATAATAAAATCAATTTCACTTGTCCCATTGGGGTGCTTTCATGTCCATTTTCTGTGTGGCTTTTACTTGAAAAAGGAGTTCATTATGAAAAACTTTTCTGTCTCTGTAAACTCAACAAGACTATTTCCACGCTAGTTTCTGTTGCCATGACTGAATTTACCTACCGAAGTTTCGTTTTGATACTGTTATCCTATTTTTGCATTGAAATCTCCCATAGTGATCTTCAAGTGCTTTTTGCCCTTTTTATTTAGATGCAGAATTTCCTCATAAAATTCTTCAATTTCTTCCTCAGGATGAGTTGTGGTGAGTGTGTAAACATGAATAATCTGAGCCTGGTATCTTTTTGAAAGTTGGATAACAAGTTGTGCAACTCTGTTTGAAGAACTTTTAACTTCTAGAACTTTGTCCTTCAGTTTCTTGTTTATTATAGATCCAACACCATTAGTTATGCCAGTATCTGTCCCATGATAATAGAAAATATATCCACTTTACAGTTCAATGAAATCTTCTCCTTTTCTTCTGACTGATGATATCTCACTTGATATCTCACTTGATTCTTTGTAGTTCCTCCTCCGATTCAAGGAGCCTTGAATCAGAAGGTGAGGATCATCTATTGAATGTAGCCAAGGTTAGCATCAGATGGGCCTTTGCCAGGTACATTCCAGCTGTTGGGGACCGAGGGTAAAGCAAGTTTTCAGTTTTGAAATCATGGGGGGTGGGAGGGGTGCCATAACTCACCATGCTGGCCAAGCGGGTGGTGAGTGTGGGATAGCATTTCGTCTAATCCTGGTGGTATAGTTATACTGCTATGTGGTGGTCGTCGGAGCCCCTACACTGGGAACAGCATGCACCATGAGAAAGCGGGGTTGACATTTGGCAAAGAAAGGCTATGATGTGTTTGCGCATCACCAAACCTTGTATCCCATATACGTATATACATATACATTTTCATATCTCCCAAAATCTTTAATGCCACATTGCAAAATGTCTTTCAATCACTGAACTGGGAAAACAAAGGGATAAAGATTAATGGAGATTATCTGACTCACTTTCGTTTTCTTGATGATGTAGTCATTTTTGCAACTACCCTGTCAGAGCTGCAGAGTATGATCCAGAAACCTGCTGACAAGAGTAAAGAAGTGGGATTAAAAAGGAACTTTCAGAAGACAAAAGGGATGTACAATGCTTTTATAAGAAATGAAAATTTATCGACCGATAGGGAAAAGCTGGAGATAACCAATACCTACATTTACCTTGGACAGCAGATATCAGGTGAGGATCATATTGATGAAGAAATTAATCGGCATGTAAAACTTGCCTGGAGAACTTTTGGAAGAAACAGTATAATTTTTAAGAGTGATATGCCATTATGTAAAGAAAAGTGTTTGATCAATGCATTCTTCCAGTGCTTACATATGGTGCAGAGACATGGACCTCAACTAAAAAAGACATACAAAGATTGCAGACAACTCAAAGAAGCATGGAGAGTTGCATGCTTGGTGTAACCAGGAGAGATAAGAAGAGGAACTCTTGGATCAGAAAAATGATAAGAGTGGAAGACCATGATCAGAGTAAAATCCCTGAAATGGCAATGGGCTGGACATATTGCCAGAAGGACAGACCGTTGACGGACAACCAAAATTTTAGACTGGATTCCAAGGGACCAGAAAAGACCCAGAAGACCACATGGGAGATGGGTGGATGAAATTTGAAAGTATACAGGTGTAACATGGAGGAGACTGGCACAAGACATACTGTTGTGGAAGGAACTTGGGGAGATCTTCATCCAGCAGTGGATTGATAATGGTTGACAATGATAATGTATGATGATATACATTTTCAGTGACAGTTTTGGTATTTCAATATTTATTTCTGATTCTAAGTTTCTTATTAGCTGCAGCAGATATTTTCAACATTCTACATTCTGTATTAAGTTTGCTCAAGCATGTAGGGAGTATTTTATTGTAGGTAACAGTCCAATGGTTTCACTATATTTTAAGTAGGAGCATTTGGATCGTATGTCATGAAAAAAAAAAAAAACTCTGAAAGTACATATGGTACAGAGACATCCAGTAGAATGAACCACCAATGGACAACTGAAATTTTACACTGGATACCAAGGGACAGGAAAAGACCCAGAAGATGATCACTTGGTAGATGGGTGGATGAAATTCGAAAGCATGCCAGAGTGACATGGAGGAGACTGGTTCAAGACAGACAGTTGTGGAAGAAACTTGGTGAGTCTTTCATTGAGCAGTGGATTGATGATGGTTGACGATGATGACAATGATATATATACATAGATGCCAACTTCTGGAACTTTTTTCAGTAGTAAACATGTGTTTTTTCAGTAATTTTCAGTAATCCAGCACACAGCAGCAAGTTTGGGTATCTAGTATGCCAACAAATTTCAGTCTGTCACAAAACGTATTACAAAAAAAAGTAAAAAAGTAAATATATTAGTGGTAGATTTAAAAATTCTGTATCTTAAGTATTATTTTCTGAAATCTTTTAGATTTTTCTCTTTATTTTTCCCTCTCTCCCAATGCCTTCAAATTTTGGCAGAGTTGAAATCAACTGCTTCTCCTGTATAACCCATTTTGCTGAAGAACCGAATGGTAGACTTACTCTGTGTTTTAAGTTTGTAGTTCATAGTTTGTATAGATAAATAGGTTTCGGTGTTCATTCTTCCCGACTTTATGACTATAATTTCATACATCATATTGAAATAACTTTTAGCTTGAGGACCATAAATACATAATAAAGAAGCTTTCACTATTTTAGATAAATGAATTTGAACACCATTCAGCATTTCTTACAAATTTAACTTCGTCCCTTCCATTTTTGGAAAACTTTCCCTCCCTTAACAGGCTGAAATGCAAACATTTTTTTAAGGAAAATAATATTTAACAACAAAACAGGGTACAGGGCAATGGAATCATCATGGGAAAAAAGAAGAAAAAAAAAAGGAGATTGCGATTGCTCGAGAAACTCGCGCTCTGTCCGACTTCCGTTTTCAGAAATTTTTCCTCCTTTTTCAAACTGAATTACATGTATTTATTGAATAAGTACAACATAGTATTTAGCAACAATACTGGGCAGTGACAACATCGTGAATAAAAAACAATTATGATTACGGGAGAAACCTTAACTCCATCTAACTTTCGTTTTAAAAGTTTTGTAGGACCAAATTCTGCCCTACAATGGGAAACGATCCCCAACTAATCCTCCTGCAAATTCCATTTAGTATAGCATCGATCTCAAGTATAACCCAAATAATGACGAAAAAGCGGAGTTCAGCAATTCCCAGGAAGAATCTCGTGCCTGTTTCCAAAACATAAAAACTGAATGACAATTTTCTGTAATTTCATCGTCATGTCCATACCTCCGTAATTTTAAATGAAAATTCGCAATATTACGGAAAATCCATACTGGTTGGCATGTATTTATATACATATATTTGCTGTGATTTTGGAAACACATTATTGGGCATCATATTTTGGTAAGTGAAGAAAATGCCAGGTGTAAAGCCGATGCTGTTATGTCTGGTTTCTCTGCCGGAAGCTTACAGCAGTTTCCAACTATACTGGTTGGCAACTCATCTTCCTAACTTAAATGAGTGATATAACTATAACTAACCAGCAGGCTGCTGCCTTGAATTTTTTAAAATCAGTATCTGGTTATTAATGGTGGCTGAAAGGCATTCAATGTTTGTACAATCAGGCATATACATATGAGTTCACATTACTGGGTAAAACTGAATAGGAAGTTTATTTACATAACCAAACGATTTCCCATATTGCTGCCTGCCTGAGAGTGACAAAGAAACACAATCCTTGTGGATGCTGCTTTATAGCTACACATAATTTCCTCAACCACTCCCTTATGAACATTTCACATTTTTTGATCGCTGCAGGCAAACATGTCTCCTGTGATTGCAGAGATCTATTCCATATAGATTTCTGCAATCACAGGAGACATGTTTGCCTGCAGCGATTCAAAACTGTGAAAATGTTCATAATCACTTTCTATGGAGGTCCATTACTTATTCATATCATATATGTACCTCTGTACATTTGGTTTATTAAATAGTTATTTAATTTGTGGCAACCCTCACACTAGGTATTCATCTGGGGCTTACCCAGTGTTTTTTTTTTTTTTCCCTGGAGAAGAAGGTGCTGTAATTCTTAAAAATATTTTTCAAAAGGGGGTTGGGGTTGACTTAATAAAGAGCAGCTCAATTTTCAATTTCTTGAACATTGTTTTTTAAGCCTAATCTTGTCATATGGTACAAACTGCAAAAACATAATTATCATGCTTGTATTACATTAAATTATATTAAAAGTAGTAAGTAATTCTTAACAGTTTTATAGTACTTAGCAAATATTGCATTTTGTAATTAAATAATTATTTCAAAATGCAAAACCAAAAATTTTGTGTTAAAAAAGGTTCTGGAATGATGTTCTGGCACAATCTACCAGAAAAAGAGCCCTGAACTTACTCAAAGTACTTGCTCATTAGTAAGTGTATATCTCATAACACTTCCTAATCAGATCTGGCCGCCCCGGTGGCACAGTGGTCTAAGCGAGGGCCTCTGATCATTCGTCCGAACGGGGTCCGGGTTCAAATCCCGGTGAGGCATGAATGTCGTGTTTGTCTTATGGCACTGGCTCTCTCCCTTCCCTGGAACCAGTGACCCTAAATTAGGGACGGGCGACTGCTTATAGCCCATTGAGTTGCTCACGGTGGTTGTTAAACCTCCAATAAAAAAAAATCAGATCTGTAATTTTTACTGCTCTCATAGATAATTTGAAATGTCTTTGAAAAACAAGACATTTCAAATGTATCTGTTACCTTAATGAACATTTTAAATGTGATAACTATGAACTAACTTTGTCCAAGTCTTGGTAAAAAAAAAAAAAAAGTAGTAATAATGACTTCTGTTTTGTTACATAAGTTTTATTTTGTTTATATTACGAATTTGGCAGTTTGATATTTATATCACTTACCTATTGATATCCAGTTTCTCACCATCCATGTTAATACGTATAACTAAACTGTTTGTTTTGTTGTAGTTTCAGCACTGATCTTAAGCGTTTGGTGTATGCTGATCAGTTTTTGCAGTTGTCTTCAGTTTTGCCATCAACAAATATTTATGGAATTGGTGAACAGTATGGTCCTCTTCTGAGAAATGTCAATTGGACACGTACTACTCTCTTTAATCGAGATATGCATCCTGTGGTAAGTTTTTTTTATTTTCTTAAACTCCAAAACATTATGTGTATATACACTCATAGTCAAAAAAATAGTTGCACCAAGAGGAATGAAACTTGGTGGGTATTTCATGAAAGAAATACGGGATTACGCCATATAATACAAATTTTGAAGATGACAATCCGATTTTTGGCGTAAATGTGACAAGGATGGTAAGTCAGATAATATGCGAAAACTTGAAAATTTTCATCGTCCTGGAGCGGGACTCGAACCCGCGTCTCCCAGAAAACGCCTAGGTATGCTAACCACTACACCACCCAGAACGACCAAGTTTCAAGTTTCCGATCAATTTGAATTTAACCATCACAGGATTCGCTAGTCGAAGCAACCGGCATTCATGTTTAGCGAATCTGGAGGTTAACAATCCTATCCCGTGATTGCCCGGAGAAGCAGATAAATCATGAAAGAAATACGGGATTACGCCATATAATACAAATTTTGAAGATGACAATCCGATTTTTGGCGTAAATGTGACAAGGATGGTAAGTCAGATAATATGCGAAAACTTGAAAATTTTTCATCGTCCTGGAGCGGGACTCGAACCCGCGTCTCCCAGAAAACGCCTAGGTATGCTAACCACTACACCACCCAGAACGACCAAGTTTCAAGTTTCCGATCAATTTGAATTTAACCATCACAGGATTCGCTAGTCGAAGCAACCGGCATTCATGTTTAGCGAATCTGGAGGTTAACAATCCTATCCCGTGATTGCCCGGAGAAGCAGATAAATCATGAAAGATTGTTAACCTCCAGATTCGCTAAACATGAATGCCGGTTGCTTCGACTAGCGAATCCTGTGATGGTTAAATTCAAATTGATCGGAAACTTGAAACTTGGTCGTTCTGGGTGGTGTAGTGGTTAGCATACCTAGGCGTTTTCTGGGAGACGCGGGTTCGAGTCCCGCTCCAGGACGATGAAAATTTTCAAGTTTTCGCATATTATCTGACTTACCATCCTTGTCACATTTACGCCAAAAATCGGATTGTCATCTTCAAAATTTGTATTATATGGCGTAATCCCGTATTTCTTTCATGATTTATCTGCTTCTCCGGCAATCACGGGATAGGATTGTTAACCTCCAGATTCGCTAAACATGAATGCCGGTTGCTTCGACTAGCGAATCCTGTGATGGTTAAATTCAAATTGATCGGAAACTTGAAACTTGGTCGTTCTGGGTGGTGTAGTGGTTAGCATACCTAGGCGTTTTCTGGGAGACGCGGTTCGAGTCCCGCTCCAGGACGATGAAAATTTTCAAGTTTTCGCATATTATCTGACTTACCATCCTTGTCACATTTACGCCAAAAATCGGATTGTCATCTTCAAAATTTGTATTATATGGCGTAATCCCGTATTTCTTTCATGATTTATCTGCTTCTCCGGGCAATCACGGGATAGGATTGTTAACCTCCAGATTCGCTAAACATGAATGCCGGTTGCTTCGACTAGCGAATCCTGTGATGGTTAAATTCAAATTGATCGGAAACTTGAAACTTGGTCGTTCTGGGTGGTGTAGTGGTTAGCATACCTAGGCGTTTTCTGGGAGACGCGGGTTCGAGTCCCGCTCCAGGACGATGAAAATTTTCAAGTTTTCGCATATTATCTGACTTACCATCCTTGTCACATTTACGCCAAAAATCGGATTGTCATCTTCAAAAATTGGTGGGTATGTTTGACATCGTGAGATATGCAAATGATTCAAGTATCACGCTCGACCACGCATGTGACGCTAGCAAGGAGGGGTTGTAGCACTGTGCCTGACCGGCTATATAAGATCGTCCCGTTGCGCATGCTTGCCATCGTGACTCATGTTGTTGTGTTGGTTGCATCCTTTGTAAGTGAAGTATGCCTTGGAGAAAAGTTCAGGAGCAATTCGAACAGTTGGAGGAGGTCGCGAGGGACTGAGTCGTCGGGCTCTGGAAAGCGAGATGGTCTTGTCGCTATATTGTATGCCATACCGGTCGTGCGAAAATCACCATAGCATGCTGTTGGCGTCAGTGGATAGAACAAGGCACGCAGCAGCAACAGGAAGGAGAAAAGTTCAGAAGCCTTGGAGAAAAGTTCAGAAGCAATTCGAACAGTTGGAGGAGGTCGCGAGGGACTGAGTCATCGGGCTCTGGAAAGCGAGATGGTCTTATCACCATATTGTATGCCATACCGGTCGTGCGAAAATCATCATAGCGTGCTGTTGGCGGCAATGGATAGAACAAGACACGCAGCAGCAACAGGAAGAATATGGGAGACCTAGACGAACCATGGAGAGGATCGATGGGTTATCTGACATGCGCAGAGTGAACAGTCACGATTGCGAAAATTCAGCAAGCAGTAGTGTCACGATTGTGGATATTCAGCTAGCAGTAGTGCTTTCCATGCATCATTGGATTAGTGGCAGCACTATTGGCAGACGGTTGCATGATGTAGGACTACACAGATGCAGATCATTACGACGACTGCCCTTAACACCATTGCATTGTCGCCAAAGACTGCAATGGTGTCATGCCAGACTGTCAAGCAGCCACTCAGAATGGAAGCGGGTGATCTTCAGTGACGAGTCCCGCTTTTGTCTTGGAGGAGACGACCAATGATTCCATGTGTGGAAGCACCGTGGTCAGCGCCAAGATGGCGGTTTGATATCGAGCATCACACGTCCAGAAAGCCTGGTGTCATGGTGTGAGGTGCAATTGCCTACGATACCACACCATCTTTGGTGTTCATTACAGGCACTTTGGCAGCCCAACATTACGTTAATGAGGTCCTGCAACCAGCAGCCCTACCTTTTCTGAATGCTCACTCTGGTGCAATTTTCCAACAAGGCAATGCTTGTCCACATGCTGCTGCTGTCTTAAGAGCTTGCCTTCAAGGCACTGACCCTCTGCCATGGCAAGTTGCATCGCCAGACCTATCACTGATTGAAAATGTGTGGGATGCTATTGGACATGCTATCCACGCTCCACCCCTACTGCACAATCTGCAGGAATTGCGTGAGAAGATTCAAGCTGCATGGGATGGCTTTTCGCAGGACACCATTAGGAACCTGTACAACTCCATGCCGAGACATCTGACATGCTGTGTGAGCAAACTGAAACATGGTGGCCCGACGCTATACTGAGAGACACTACATATTGGCGTGTAGCTCAATAAATATTGCCCATAATCAGTTTCAATATTTAATCATTTATTGTTCCTGGTAACCTTTACCTTCCTAGCACTGCAATCGGACACGTCCTTCTGGGTGCAACTATTTTTTTTTATGATGAGTGTATATTTCAGATCTGAAGTATAATTATGAGTGTGTGTTTACATGACACAAGTGGGCAAAAAGAAGTGTTTGCACCCCTACATTATTTTGCATAAATGTGGAACGCAATTGAGATAAAATATTTTTGACCATTGGATTACTTTTACAATAAACACACACACACACATGCTTCTTTTTTTTTTTTTTACTAATCACAAGAAATATATATATATATATATATATATATTAAAATCTTAATTTTTCATGCCAAAATACTATCTGCACACATGACAATGCTCTGTTTTAAAGCAGTTAAACATTACATTATACAAATTGACAACAAACGAAAGTCCCGCACTGTTTAAAAGACACATTATAAGATCTGTAGAGTGGCAATTTCGTTACTTTCAGCTGTCATGGCTCCAAAAAGGTGTGAGTTTTCCATTGCAATATGGGAATCTTGTATTGCAATGGACACACGCTCTTCATGACTGGCTTAAGTTATTGCAAAATTAGTAAGAAGTTAAAGTTGAACTTTTCTAGTGTTCGGTACATTAAAAAAAAAAAAAAAAAAAGAGTTTGGTAGTACAGAGAATAAATTGCAATCTGGGCATCTGAAGAAGATAAATGCAAAGCAGCAGAGGAACACCATTAGGAAAACATAAAAAAAACCCTCTGTAGGTGCTTGAGAATTGGTTACTGATGTTGCTTCAACATCGAGGACCGTAGTAAGTTCTCAAACTATTCATAATATTTTTCATGGTGCACATATTCAAGGCAAGACACCTAGAAAAAAAAACTTATATCAGTGAAACAAATAGACAGAAAATACATGAGTTTGTCTAAGCTGATGTCAGCAAACCAGCAGAATTTTGGCAAAATGCAATATTTTCCGATGAAAGTAAGTTTAATATTTTCGGTTTGGATGGAAAGAAATATGTGTGGCGAAATCCAAACAGTTCCCTTGAAACAAAAAAATTAAGATCAGCTGTTAATGGCGGTGGTCATGTAATGATTTGGGGATGCATGGCTTGTTGGTAATATGGGTGGTAATATGAATGCTAGACAATAAATATATTGATTAGGGTGGCCCAAATTATTCAACTTCTGAAATGTTTAAGTCTCACCCCTCAAAATTGTTTCAATTGAGGAAAAAATAATATCTGTAAAATTTTATTGCAATTGAACGCTAATAACATGTGCCTCCAGCCATACTTTTATAGGGACAGCTTTCGACAGCCCGCCTGTTTTTTAGTACTTCCAATATATGACATTGGTGGGATTCCATTTATCGGTGTTTCATACACACCAGCTTTTCCCAAGATGCTGCATTTTCCATTATTATTAATTATCATATCTCCAATAGTCATTACTTTGGTTCCCATCTGAATTCCATATTTATTGCATAATTTATTGATTTCCATAGAGATTCCTGGTAGGTAAGGTGTTGCTCCGACATATTGTAATTGTTTTTTTCTGTTAGGTGAATAAGTAGCCTGCATCTTTACTTGTACTTCATAAATTCATTTATTTATCTTCTGTGGAGGGTATCCATAGTTGTATGTGATTTCGTTAATATAATTTATTTCTTCATTACGAAATTCTTCTGTAGAGGAATGTGTGGTAGCTCTTTTAATTAATGTTTTTATGCTATTACATTTCTGTGCGTAATGGTGTGTTGAGTTATATGGTATCAGAGCTGGGACATATGTTTGCTTTCTGTGTATCTTGTACTGCAGTTGGTTATTTTGCTTGATGATCCTGACATCCAAGTAAGGTAAGATATTTTCTTCTTCATGTTCTACTGACAATTTTATTGTGGGATAGACATTACTAAGTTGTTGAGTTAAAGATTCCAGCTCTTCAATTTTCATTCTAGTCATGATGAAGATATCATCAACGTATCTACAGTAAACCAATGGTGGTTCATCCAAGGTACTGATAATTTGTTCTCCTATGCTGTTCATAATTACTTCTGCAAAAAGGTTTGACAGAGGAGAGCCCATTGGGCCACCAAAATTTTGTTTGTACATTTTTTCATCATATTTGAAGATATTATTTTCATAGATGTGTAATAAAATTGTTTTTAACTCTTGTAGTTGTGTGTTATTAAGAAATTGATCCTGTTGTAATTTTTTTATTAGTAATCTCAATAGCTTCTGGTACAGGGGTACTTGGGAACAGTGCCTTGACATCCATACTAGCCATTCTGTAATCTTTTAGATCTTGGTTTACATTTTTCAAAATTTCAATAAATTCATATGTATTCTTTACATTGTATTGTGTTTTCATAAATATTGATGCCAAGAAACTGTAGATATTCTTTTCAAGATTAATCAATGGAGGGTTCCTTTTGAAATCCTGCGGTATTGAAGATGCGTACATTAATATTATTAATAACATTTATGAAAATGCAAGTGCAAAGATTTGGCTGTTTGAAAATACAACACACATAAAAATTAGAAAAGGAGTGAGACAAGGTGACACCATATCTCCGAAGCTCTTTAATGTCACATTGGAAAATGTCTTTCAATCACTGAACTGGGAAAACAGAGGGATAAAGATTAATGGAGATTATCTAACCCACCTTCGTTTTGCTGATGACATAGTCATTTTTGCAAGTACCACATCAGAGCTGCAGAGTATGATCCAGGAACTTGCTGACAAGAGTAGAGAAGTGGGATTAAAAATGAACTTCCAGAAGGCAAAAGTGATGTTCAATGCTTTTACAAGAAATGAAGATTTATGGATTGATGGAGAAAAGCTGGAGATAACAGACATGTATGTTTATCTTGGACAGCAGATATCAAGTGAGGGTCACATTGATGAGGAAATTAATTGTCGTACAAAACTTGCCTGGAGAGCTTTTAGAAGAAACAGCATAATTTTCAAGAGCAATATGCCATTATGTCTTAAAAAAAAAGTGTTTGATCAATGCATCCTTCCAGTGCTTACGTATGGTGCAGAGACGTGGACCTTAACTAAAAGAGACATACAAAGGCTGCAGACAACTCAAAGCAGCATGGAGAGGTACATGCTTGGTGTAACCAGGAAAGATAAGAAGAGGAACTCGTGGATCCGAAAAATGACGAGAGTGGAAGACATCATGATCAGAGTTAAATCCCTGAAATGGCAATGGGCTGGACATACTGCCAGAAGGACAGACCATCGATGGACAGTCGAAATTTTAGATTGGATTCCAAGGGACAGGAAAAGACCCAGAAGAAGACCACATGGGAGATGGGTGGATGAAATTCGTAAGTATGCGGGAGTGACATGGAGGAGACTGGCACAAGACAGACCGTTGTGGAAGAAACTTGGGGAGACCTTCGTCCAGCAGTGGATTGATAATGGTTGACAATGATGATGATGATGAAGTCTCATAGGTTTTAATTTTTGCAAACATTCTTGGGAGCTTCATACCCATTGGTGGTTTTGCATTTTTGATCTCATCAGGTAAGGTGCTGTGGTTCCTGATGTTAGCCAAATATCTTACCTGATTATCAGTTGCGTCCCTTTTCCCCTCAGAACATTTCAATTCTTCTATTGCCAATTTCATTTTTTTGGTTATATTCTTCTGTATTATAGTGATTTTGAATACAGAAGAATATAACCAAAAAATGAAATTTGCAATAGAAGAATTGAAATGTTCTGAGGTGAAAAGGGACCCAACTGATAATCAGGTAAGATATTTGGCTAACATCAGGAACCACAGCACCTTACCTGATGAGATCAAAAATCCAAAACCACCAATGGGTACAAAGCTCCCAAGAATGTTTGAAAAAATTAAAACACAAAAGAATGGTGTAACCCCTTAAGACTTATAGTTATCCAAAAGGAACTCTCCATTGATTAATCTTGAAAAGAATATTTACAGTTTCTTGGCACCAATATTTATGAAAACACAATACAATGTAAAGAATACATGTGAATTTATTGAAATTGTGAAAAATGTAAACCAAGATCTAAAAGATTACAGAATGGCTAGTATGGATGGATGCCAAGGCACTGTTCCCAAGTACCCCTGTACCATAAGCTATTGAGATTATTAATAAAAAATTACAACAGGATCAATTACTTTATAACACACAACTACAAGAGTTAAACACAATTTTATTATGCATCTATGAAAATAATATCTTCAAATATGATGAAAAAATGTACAAACAAAATTTTGGTGGCCCAATGAGCTCTCCTCTGTCAAACCTTTTTGCAGAAGTAATTATGAACAGCATAGGAGAACAAATTATCAGTACCTTGGATGAACCACCATTGGTTTACTGTAGATACGTTGATGATATCTTCATCATGACCAGAATGAAAATTGAAGAGCCGAAATCTTTAACTCAACAACTTAGTAATGTCTATCTCACAATAAAATTGACAGTAGAACATGAAGAAGAAAATATCTTACCTTACTTGGATGTCAGGATCATCAAGCAAAATAACCAACTGCAGTACAAGGTACACAGAAAACAAACATATGTCCCAGTTCTGATACCATATAACTCAACACACCCTTACGCACAGAAATGTAATAGCATAAAAACATTAATTAAAAGAGCTACCACACATTCCTCTACAGAAAAATTTCGTAATGAAGAAATAAATTATATTAAAGAAATCACATACAACTATGGATACCCTCCACATAAGATAAATAAATGAATTTATGAAGTACAAGTAAAGATGCAGGCTACTTATTCACCTAACAGAAAAAAACAATTATAATATGTCGGAGCAACACCTTACCTACCAGGAATCTCTATGGAAATCAATAAATTATGCAATAAATATGGGATTCAGATGGGAACCAAAGTATTGACTATTGGAGATATGATAATTAATAACACTGGAAAATGCAGTATTTTGGAAAAAGCTGGTGTGTATGAAATACCGATAAATGGAATCCCACCAATGTCATATATTGGAAGTACTAAAAATCAGCTAAAACATCGATTACAACAGCATGTTAAAAATTGGCAAAAAATAAAAGAAGCAAAAACAGCACTGATACAGTACTGCCTAGATAACCAGACATATCCGAATTTTGAAGAAGTAAAAATAATAAAAACATGTCGTAATGAAAGACACCTACGTATTGCAGAATCTGTATTAATTGAAAAAAATAGATACTGAGTGTGTAATAGTAACGATCCTAATATACTTAATGAGAAATGGAAGGAATTAATAAAAATTGACCAAAAAAAAAAAAAAACACACAGAAAGGGAAAGAGAAAATAAAATGAAGAGTTCACTAAAGTCAATGACAGATGGAGCCACGGTGGAAGCGTTTCGTGGATGACAATGGTGGCGGGGCGAAGAAGCTGGGTGTATCACTTACTCTTGCTGCAGTGGAAGAAGAGAAAACACCTCCTGAAAATAACCCAGTTAGGGGGTTGAAAGTACTTGAGGCAATCTGCTTGGGAGTGGCTTAGGGTATGGTTGGTTCTTCGTGAGGTGTTGAGGAGTCCAAGGAATGAATTGTGTGTAAATATTTGTATATAAGGTTTTTAAATTTTTTCGTTCGGAATTTGTATGTTTCTAATTAGGCGTTTCATAGTTGTCTATAATATCAAAAGATTTTGTGTTCAACAATTGGTTTTTAGCAACGAAAGTTAGGTTTTACAAGATTGTGAGAAGGTTGGGAAGGGGGAGGATACAATTTTGCAACCTGGACAACAACGCACTTCATGGACTTGAGTGTTGGTAAAGCATTTGAAAGAACCTGAAAACAGAAAATGGAACACCGCACCGGAAGCCTAAGCCAAGCATGACAGGCAGAAAGAATGTAACGTGTGGTGAAATGTGAAAAGAGGTTAGCAACCTTGTAAATATTATATTAGTATGCACATAAATTTAAGGACAGCTTTGGCCTCCGCTATAGATGTTTTTAACCAGAATTTATAAATTGATTTTGTTTAATATGTTGTATTTTTGTAAAAAGGAAAGTAATCTAATGTAAATTAATTTTTCTAGCAATTTAGCAAAAATTGTCAAATTTGCAATTGGCCGATAATTATTTGCTCCGTTTACCGAACCTTTCTTGTATTTGGGAGTAATTTTAGTTATTTTTAAAGTATCTGGAAATATGCCTGTAGTAAATATAGAATTATAAATCAACAAAAGTGGCTCCACAATAATATGAGCCACATGTTTGGTAACCAATGGTGAAATTTCATCATATCCAGGTTGACATTAATTTGCAACAACAAGTGTAAAAGTTCAGATCGTGTAATTTTAAGCAAGTGAAACGTGTTTGATTGGTGTGAATTCTGAAAGTACTGATGATATTGAGAATTTGTAAGTAAAACTTGTTTAAGAATTTGCGGTGCTAATATAAAGTGATTATTGATTTCATTGACTATATCTTGTTTGGATTTAATTATTTGGGTTATTTTAGTTAGGTATTGTGGTGTAATTGAACCTGAAGATTTACCCAGTAATCTGTTTAAATGTTTCCAAGTTAATTTAGAATCGTTTTGAGAAAAGATATTAGTATAATATTCTCTTTTAAATTTCCTAATATCAGAATTTAATTTATTTCTATATGTTTTAAATATTTGAAAATCAGTATGTAGTTTACTTTTTATAAATTTCGAGTATAATCAATTTTTTTATTAATTTGGTTTAATAGATGTCTAGTGAGCCATGGTTTACGTTGCTTTTTAGCTTTATTCTTGTTAAGTGAAATTGGAAAGGCTTAGATGTATAATTCATTTAGCACTGTTGCAAAGCTGCCATATAAAAGATTTGGATCAGTCAACTGTAAAACATTTTTCCATTTTATATGTTGTAATAGATTATAGAATTTATTTAACGTATTATTGTTTATTAATCGAGTTGCTATATTAATTATATTTTTATTTACAGCATGTGTATGTTTGTAAAATGTAAAAATTGGTAGATGGTCACTAATGTCATAAATTATAACTCCTGAAAGAGTCAACTCTAAAGGAGCATTCGTAAGAGATAGGTCAATGGTAGATTCAGTTACTGGTGTTAATCTCGCTGGAGATGTAATTGTATTGCTAAACCCAACAGTATTTAGCAATTGAATAAATTGTTGAGTTTGTAAGTTATTTTGGGAAATATCAATATTGAGGTCTCCCAACAAGAAACCCCTTTTACCTGTCAAGTTGATATAATTAAGAATTTCAAATAGTTAGAACTCGGAGGGCGATAACAAACTATTATAATATAATATTCATTTTCAATTGTCAAAATTTCTATATAAGGGTCAATAACAGTTAAATCTGTTATCAAAGAATAATTTTGGTGAATAGTATTTACATAAATTGCCACTCCACCTCCCTTTGTTTTAATTCTATTATGGAAAAATATTTTATAACCAGGTATATCAATACTATAATTTTGAGTCGGAAACCATGTCTCAGTTAAACAGAGTATGTCAATCCCCGATCCGGTCACCTGAATCAGTGCCTCAACTAGAGTAACCTTAGACATAAGAGATCTGGCATTTATATGAATTAATTTCAAGGCATTATTAAAGTTGCCAGACAACAGATTAGAAACCTGCTGTAGTGTATATATGTCGCTCATTATTATTAACAATCACAGGCCACATATGAAGACCAAACATCAATAAACAGAACCTCCAAGTACAATTTATAATATGCTATATAAAAAATTAAAAAACTTATTTGAATTAACCTAATTCAAAAACAAAAGACAAAATACCAAATGCCACCCCTTGCCACATTTTACTAAAATTATACATCCCAGTATCTAGCCACATCCTACTATTCACCATCTCATTATTATTAAAAATATAGGGAATAAGATTATGAAATTTAAGGAAACAAGGTATCATCTCATAAAATGCAAACCACTTTTTAGTAAACGGGTGTCCAATTCACTATGCCAGACAAAAATTTAACATGTAATTACGAAATGATAAATCACCAAACATAGAAATATAATAAACAGAAGATAAACAAATCAATCACTGTCTAGCCTTATAGAAAAAAGAAAATTTACAATCGAATCACAATTGGTAGTACATGACATTGAACACGATAAGCCGAAAAATACAGAAGACAAAAACTGATGACTAATAAATACCTATTAGGTAAGAGATAAACAGCAAATTTGCCAAAATATAATCATCTTATGAATCATGTATTATGAATAATAAAATGCCCCTATAGAATACCTATTCATAAGAGCTTTCCCCTTTTCTCCCTCATTCCACTTTCCCTCCCCTATTTTCCCCTTCACATAATTTTTCCACCTTTGTTCTATACCCTCTTTCCCCATTTCTATACTTTCCTTCCCCCTTTTTTTTTTATAAAACAATAAAATAGAATCAAAATTAATAAGACAGACCGAAATCCAAATTCAGGTTACATTAACCACTCCAAAACTAAAATAGATAACAGCACCGCCACCAACTCATACTCAGAAAAGAAGATGAAAAGAATATAAAGTTAAACAATCAGATCAAAAATAAAGAGGTAAAATTTCTATTTCTATTACATCACAGTGGTAAGCATAGTATTATGCATGATAAACAAAACTGTAAAAAATAAAACCAACTACCAAAACACCCATAAGAAAAAAAAAAAAATTCAAAGTATAGTTGACACATAAATTAATCTTGACACCCTCCATCATAATCCAAAGAACTAAATTAACATAACATATTATTTAACCAATCAAACTATAGGTAAGTGAAAAATCTCAAGGTAATAAACAATTCACAAAGTAATCACTATCAACCATTACATTTGTATACATATATTATCACTATTAAAACATGAAGAGTCAAGTCACAACAGTGTAAACACCCCCAAATTCCAATCTTATCCCATAGTATTAAGTCAGTAAACAGACTAAGTATTTAATTCACAATAATCTTATATGATTAAAAAAATAAAAATAATAATATACCCCTTCTCTCTCACCAATAAGAGTGAAAAACCTCAATAGATAGACAAATCAGAAGAAATTAATCTGATATAGAAACAATTAATAATCTTGTGTCAGTCCAGGAAGACAGTCAAAATCACAGAATCAGACCATAGTCATATAGGTCTTCAAGTATGAGTATCTTCCTTTTTGGGTCAGATTCACCACCTTTCACAAAAACTTTTCCATTACTTACCCATGCGTACTTAATTTTCTTCTGATGTAATAGTCTTCTAGCCTGCCAGAATAAGTGTTTATAATCAGGTATAAAATTTTCATTAATGTATATTTTGGATGATGCTAAAGTTCCATCAAGATCTGAATTCAAAACAGTTATTTTTTTCCTGAGTAACCATCTATCTCTAGCTGTTCTAGTCTTAAATTGTACAATTACTGCTATATTTGGTTTTAGATATGAGTTCACTTTAAGTGGATGAATAATATCCATATCATCTTGATGATAGTTAAGAACACCAAATGCATCTGCAATTTTATCAATATGGTTTCTAAGTTCATTCTCATTGTGAATCAATGTCAAATCCAGACCATGTAGTTCTAAATTTTTATTGCAATGATATTGGTTGATTTCGTTAATATCACTTTTTAATTTCTGTATTTGGAGATGTTTTATATGAACCTGTTGAGTAAGATCATTCTGGGTTGTTCTTAAATTTTTGTTTTCATTAAGGAGTGATTCACATTGTCTAGCAATCTCATTATATTTAGTAGATACTAGTTCAATAGTTTTTTTATACTCTTCCAATTCCTTCTTAAGCTCAGGGATTGACTCAAGCTTAATATTTATTTCATCCAGTGATTTCTTCAATTCCTGTCTGATCTCAACATTTGATTCCTGGACTTTTAAATTAATGTCACTCAATGCTTTCAATAGTGCATCCATATTAAGATCAGATACACTTCCAGCGGGTGGTGTACTCGTCCTAGATACATTTGAATGAGCGCCAGTTTTCCGAGTCCCCATTCTATATATCAAACTTGATACAACAAGTAAATTATAATATGACTTCAAAACCAAATTAATACTTTAGCCTTCTCAAATCGAAGATAGATGGCAGCACTCCACCAAGATGTATGTGGAAACCTGTAAGTTCAATTTTAATGCCCTGAGGCTGTCATAACGAACAAACACAATTAAATAGATGGCAGAGTTAATTATATTCCTTATGGTTTGGTCTTTAGAAATTCCAAATCACAGAATTTTATTATAATTAATTGCGTATGTCAACATATGCTAGTAAATAACTCACCAAATATCGTAAGTCCAATTCTGTCGCAAGAAGACCACACAATTATCTATATCGATGTTATATAGCACTACCAACCATTCTAAAAGTAATTTATAATCCTTGACATAATTACAGCGAAAGTATGATGTATTTTATCATTTACTATATGCTATTTCATGACAAGCAAGGGTGGCACAACCTATTACTTCAACATGCCTGACTTGACGATATATATTATATTGTCAATATGTAGATGATATATTTATTATATCTAAGATGCATGAAAATTATTTGAAGGTTTTAGCTGAGAAGCATGCTGAAGTAGACTCGTTCATTAAATCGACATTGGAAAGTGAGCATAATGATTCTATTCCTTTTTGGATGAGCAAGTAGTAAAAGTGGATGGGAAACTAAAATACAAAATATATAGAAAACCACCTTACATTCCCATCATGATCCCATGTGACTCATACCATCCAAAAGTACATAAAGTTAATGGCGTATATAACTTGATAAAAAGAGCTTTCACTCACTCCAGTTGTAAAAAGTTTCATAAAGAAGAAATACAATGGGTAAAAAAGGTATCAAAAACATATGGTTACTCCAATAAGTTGATTAATGACCTTATTAAAAAGTGCAAAAGATCCGTCAATGGAGAGTGTATTAAGCAAGGTACAAAATATATGCAATATGTTGGTTCCTTCCCTTTTCTTGGAGTATTAATAAAATAATAAATTACAAACAACACCTATGTTGGATCAAGCAGGCACCTATGAAATTCCCATTGGCTTTTCTCATGATAATTCCCAAAAAATGATGCATTTCAGTAGCACAAAAAATAGACTAAAGAAGTGATTAAATCAACATCTCAGTAATTGGAAAAAGGACAGCTTTGGTACAATATTGTCTAGACAAAAAACAATTGTACTAGTATCTTTTCTTCTAGTTTTCCCACATAATAGTTAGCTAAGAGTGGGGAGAGTGGGGAGCCCATAGCTAGTAAACTATTACTAGCTATGGGCTCCGATATATATCTAAGAAGTTCATTCTTCTTTCTTTTTGAAGTTAACTTCTTAGATATTACTTTTCATTCAAAAATCGGGGCTAGCTATGGGCTCCCCACTCTCCCCACTCTTAGCTAACTATTATGTGGGAAAACTAGAAGAAAAGATACTAGTACAACCCACATACTTCTGCTTATATAGCAGATACATGGATGACATCTTATTTATAATAGATAGCTCAGAAATTGTTCCAGAAAGAATTTTAGACGCATTCAATGAATAAGATGATTCCCTTAAGTTCACTATTGAACTTCAAAAAGAAAGAAGAATTAACTTCTTAGATATTACTAACTATTATGAAGATAAAAAATTCCTCACTAGTTGTTATAAAAAACCAATGAATACTAATAGACTACTGGATTTCAATTCCTATCATCCAGTTTCTATTAAGAAAAATGTAGCAAGTCAGTTTTTAGAAAAAAATAATAAAATAGTTTCTACTGCAGATAAAAAAAAGCCCATAAAGAAGAACTTAAAGTCATACTTGCAGAGAATAACTATCCTATAGAAGAAATTGAGAAGCTTCTGAATTTTAATGGTACGAAGAAACCGCAAAAGCAACAAGTAAAATTCACTATCAAAATTTCTTATCACAAAGGTTTATTTGAGTCTTTAAAGAGAATTAGTAAGAAGTACAATATTAGGCTAGCTCCAAGTTTAGAGAACAAAGTTAAAAATTTTTTCCCTAAAATAGTTCAAAGAGAAGAAGATATTTTAAAAATGCAAGGAGAAGTCTATGAAGTAAATTGTAGTTGTGGACTATCTTACATAGGTGAAACAGGTCGCAGACTAGAAACTCGTATAGCAGAGCATAAAGCAGCTATAAAAAATTGCTCCAACAAGACTGGATTAGATAGGCATGTTAGAGAAACTGGGCACAGCATGGATTGGAATTCCCTTAAAGTCATCAGTTTCCAAAGTAATTTTCAAAAACGAAAGCTGAAAGAAAGAATAGAGATTGAGAAAAATCAAAATTCCATCATCAATGACTGCAAAGGATTTTCCCTGCCTAACATCTGGCAGGATTTGTTGAAAAATAACCTAAACCGTCAAGATTAACCGTAACCGTGATAGTGACAGGAATAAGTGACAACAACAAGACAGCCTGAAGAAGGAGAAGAGTTTTCTCCAAAAATTTGCAATTTAAATGAAAAAAATTCCTAGTAAAATTCCCATAATAGTTGCTTTAGATTAGTAATTGAATTAAGAAACTAGGAAACCATTTCTCAACATGAGCTTTATTCAAAGAATGATTATACTTTTTCTTCAGTTCTTTTTAAAGCACTGTACATCAATTTTATTTTCTGTAAGTTCATTTTTAATCTCACTCCTTTACTCTTTCCAGCAAGTTCATAGATAATGCTCTGCAGTTCAAAGAGAGTGTTTGCAAAACTGAATATGTTGTCAGCATAATGAAGGCTCGTTAAATAGTTTCCATTAATTTTATCCCTTTGTCTTCCCAGTTCGAAGATCGAAAGACATATTTGTAATGTGACATTGAAGAGCTTGGGAGATTTGGCGTCTCCTTGCTCACTCCCTTTTCAATTTATACATGTACAATGTTCTTACATAATTGGACCTTTGGCTTCACATTTTCGTAGATGTTAATAATAATATTATCATATGCATCTTCATTTACACAGGATTTTAAAATCATTATAATACTTCTGATGATTTCACAGAATTAAAAGTCTTTTCGTAATCAATAAAGGCATTACATAGTGGGAGTTCATATTCATTTACTCCTTCAGTAAGTTCTTCCAGTATATTGATATAATCTACATACCTGCCAACTTGGACGGTTTGGACGTACAATGTATGGATTTTGGCTGAATTGTAAGATTGAATGGACGTACGGTTAAATTGTATGATTTTCTACACAATTTATGAATGAATCTTAAAATATTTTATTTAATCTATTAAAAAAAAAAAGAACACTCTGCAATGATCTGATGTGTGTATCTTAATTATGGCGGTAGCGGGAGGGGAAAATCTGAATCCTCAGTGGAGGAGAAATGTGTCCACACCACAAGTGTTTTTCCTCACCACTGTTCACTTGTGATTCACTGGCGCCAGAGTCTAGAGTCCCACGCATGGAGTAGGAAGTTTCTCCTCCAGGGTCACTTCGCAGCCGTTGCCATGACTGTGGAGTTCCTTTAATGCAATTGGATAGTGTTCGAAGTTTGCTAAGATAATTCAGTAAAGTGTAGTTTAGCGTCCTAAATTATTTGGCTATGCATTTCAAAAAAATGAGATACACAAATGTTAAAGTATGAAATTTAATGGCAAATGGTAAAAAATTTCATCTGTAAAATGCATTTTAAAGATTTTTACTATAAAACTTACTTCCAAGTACGACAACGTGAACACTAACTGCGGCAGGCCTAACACAATGCTGCGGTGACCACATTGAGCTTGACTCTGCTGAAACGATGGTCTCATTCTGGTGGCCATTTTGCTGGCGGAAAAATACAAGAGGAACTGGGTACGTTTTTACCAGGAAAGCATTGCATTTTATAGTGCTACGCTACAGAAAATAGCTCGTCATTTCCATCGCAGTGTTTCACATCAGAATCTGACAATTTCTTCGCTTTTTCATGTATGATTCTTTGATATGCAATGTGTGAACTCACTTCTTCTTCAAGGTTTTTTTTTTTTTGTAATCCAATTTGAATGAACTGCAAAGCACACCATCAATACCAGGAGCAAAACTTTCACTTTCTGAGGCCATGTAACTTTCATTTTGTGTTAGGGAATCATATGCCTAAGAACAAAGAAATTGTCACCATGTGTTTTGAAAAACTGCAACAGAAATGAAGAACTATTTACTGCCAGGTATCACTACAAATTGGAATGCTTTCCTGACAAGAACATACCCACCACAAAGTATAAGAAGTGCTTCGCTGTGGTGCCCACTTTCTGTTGTAGTCTTCCGCCAGTTAGTTGGGTGCCAGAGCAAGACCTTCGTTTTAGTGGAGCCAAGTTTGACGTAGTCATTGCAGCGTTGTGTTAGGCCTGCTGCAGCGGCATTCACTACGTCATACTTTGAGGTTTATGCTGTAATGGAAAGTTTGTGCCGAACTGCGCCAATTTCATTATCTTGCGCCAAACTGCTACAAATTACAAAACAAAATTAATATTTGCGCCCAACTACGCCGATGTACTGTAGGTGGAGCTTATGGAGGAGTTTTGTTGTAATCACATGTTTTGTAGGAGAAATGATGCTGTACATTATGAAACCCTGTTGTAGATTGTTTACAGATAGTTTGGTGGTCTTTCAGAGTGTTGTGTAATTGAGATTGTTTATATGTCATTCCCTGCTCTTTGGGATGGCACAGTTATTTCGTTCCGGGTGAGGTGTGTGATTATGTAAATACAGCGTAAGGTCAGTTGTTAGCTATTTTATTGACGTGGAGGACGACTGAAAATGGCTCTCCGGTGGCAGGATACGATGGTTCTGTTTATAAAGGAGTTATAGGTATCCAGAGATGTCAACTTTTCCGGGTTTTGACTCCATCTTACGGTTTTATGGAAGTCACTTAAAAAACTATGGAAAAGCCCATGCAAGATCCCTGCACGCAATTTTCTATTTTTTACAGTCTTTTGGTTGAAAAAATACACTTACAAATAGTCCCTATATGCCTTCGATGTTCTGACTTCCCCGCCAACGGAGGCGTAGTGTTGTCATGTGACTTCTCATTCAGCCATTTGAGAGTGCCGTTGTCAAACGCCGAGAGGGAACTCAGCTCTGCACCTTTTGTGAACTCTACATTGATTACATGTAACTTTGTGCTTGTCAAAATTTTGGTGCAAACATTTTAACCCTTTCCACTGGGCTGTTGGGTAACACCAGATATAACAAAATCACTGAATAGCTCGTGTGGCTGGTGTCACCCACCATGCCAATGACGCTTCTATAGCTTGCATGTCGGCGCTTGCATTACATTTCTTTTTCATCGAATATGTCAGGTGTCACTCACCATGCTGATGACACCTCTATACCTCGCATGTTGGGGCTCGCAAAGCATTTCTTTTTCACTGAATAGAAAAAAGAAATGATGTCAGGTGTCACCCGCCATGCCAATGACGCCTCTATAGCCCTCATGTTGACGCTCGCGAGGTATTTCGTTTTCACTGAATTAGTTGGGTGTCATCCATCACACCTATGACACCTCTATAGCTCATATGTCGGGGCTTACGAGACATTTATTTTTCCGTCGAATATCTGTGGTGTCACCCTCCATGCCGATGATGCCTCTATAGCTCGCATGTCGGTGTTTGTGAGACATATCTTCTTCGTCGAATATTGCACGTGTCGGGTGTCACCCTCCATGCCAATGATGCCTCTGTACCTCGCATGTTGACGCTCGCGAGACATTTCTTTTTTGCCGAATAGGTCAGGTGTCACCTGCCACGCCAATGATGCCTCTATAGCTACGTCGGGGCTGGTGAGCTACAGCTGAGCTTTCACTGCTAAGTTGTGGCCTTTACTGCAGAAAAAAAAAAAAAAATGAGTGCTGGGTGAGTATGTGAAAAGTTATTCGAGTGGAAAGGTTTAATTTAGATTAAAACGAAATGAAACGTAGCAGTGAAACAGCAATGGCAACAAAAAGAATGAAATAAGATAAAACTTATTGTCAAGTGTATCGCGATATATATAGTAAAGATTGGCCTTTTTATGAAGCATCTAAAGTTTTGCCAAATCACGTTTTGTAAGCCATGTGGTTGCGATATTAGCCTAGCGCATGGCAGGGGTGCAGAATTTGTCTAAACACATGAACAATGTTCGGAGGACATTAAAGCAGCTCTGGGGGAATTTTTGCCCTGGGGTAAAATAATAGTAGTAATAATAATAAGAAATATGACACCAAATTTTTGGGTGTAATGAGCAAGTCTTTTGAATTCGTTCTGATGTGAATTAAATTCATGAAAGCTATTCAAAGTCAATGGAACCAGTGTGGCTGACCGAAGAAAAAAGTTTTTCAATCGGGTTTTTAATGCCGCAGGTATTGCTGTAAATGGAATCGTGAACTTACGCCCTCTGGTGGCAGACTTGTACATTAAGAAAAAATCGAATTTATATGAGAAACATTTCACAGCGGAAACTCTCCAACAGAGAAAGAATGTTTCAAATCTGACTCTTAGAAACAGAGATATTGACAAAAATAAGATATGCATCTATGTCCCCTGGCAGAAAAGTCATGCATTATTTAAAGAAAGCATTCTCAGTTCTTAAAATGTTTTTCAATGTGAGCTGTATCGGCCCACGGAAAATTTTTTCAATCGAGTTTTTAGGAGCTCAGATTTTGCTGCAAATATATCAGAAGCGGAAATTAACTCATACACCCCCTGGTGGCCAAAGTATTTTTTTTTACCAAAAATTAGATATTGTATGCAAAAGAGTTTCCATCAGGAGCTGTATCCTCTGAAGAAAAAAGTTTTCAAATCGGAGTTTTAGAAAAAGAGATATCAGGAAAACATAATTTACTTTTACGCCCCTAGCAGAAAATCTGTGTAACTTGAAAAAGTAACTATACCTAAAATAGTCTTCGACATAAATGGATTCGGAAGATTAAAGAATTTTTTCAATTGGATGCTTAGAAGCAAATATATGGATTAAAATGTATTTTGAATTCAACATCATCTGCGTTTACGCCTTCTAGCGGCAAAATTATACATCATAAAAAAAAAAAACGAAATAAAGTGTCATCATTCGTACATTTCAGGCTTCCTAATGCAAAAGAATTTTTCAAATCGGACTAATAGTTGCAGAGATATGGTGTCTACAGGCGGACGTACGGACAAACCGATAACATAAGTAGAATCTTTTTTTACAAAAGTCCTGCTAAAAATTAAAAACTGGCTTATTAGCAACAGGTATAACGTGAAAGGTAAGAGTAATTTGCTGCACGGGAATCAGGTAATCATTTTGAAGGCCGCCCCGGTGGCGCAGTGGTCTAAGCGATGGCCTCTGATCATTCATCCAAACGGGTCCGGGTTCGAATCCCGGTTAGGCATGGGTGTTGTGTTTGTCTTTCGGCACTGGATCTCTCCCTTCCCTGGAACCAGTGACCCTAAATTAGGGACGGGCGACTGCTTATAGCCCATTGAGTTGCTCATGGTGGTCGTTAAACCTCCAATAAAAAAAAAATCATTTTGAAAAATGTCATATCGTTATAAATACAAAAGGTTATGAGCATAGTGACGTACTACCGGCTACCGCTGGCATACGATTCACCGAGCCCAAATGACTTTACTAATGTCAAGGCGGAGACAGGGTGGCGTGAGTAATAAGTACGGCACAACCATTAGTCCCGCTAATAAAACGTTTCCAAAACTAATGGCAGTGAACGTGTCATAGGCGACGATTTAAAAAATAATTGGGGATTCCGGACATTTTAAAGCGAATGACCCATGCATTTTTTCAATAGATTTAAGTCTAATTTAAATTTCATTCAGTAAAATTATCTGGCAGAATTAGATGCCTGAAATGTTAGAATGAAATAAATTATAGTTAATTACAGAATTTTTTTAGCTGTTTATTTTTTAGCCTCTCTGCCCTGCCATTGTTTTGACTTAGACCCAAAAATGTTTCAGACATTTTGAATCTAAGTTTATATTTAACATTTTGTATCTAAAATAAATATGTTTTTTTTTTTTTTTGAATTTTTAAGTAATAGGCTTTAAGGATAGTTGTTAATCATGAATATATACTTTAATACTCGCGTACACTTGTATGAAAATCCGCTACAGCTTTGGGGTAAATTTCGGACAAAAAAATTTGCGTTCTGGGAAAATATTGGGCCCTGAAAATTTTCTGCACCCCTGGCGCATGGCAGCTGTGATGATTGTAGGTGTCATGCAGAGAGCAAGAAGCACAAAGATCATGTCAAGAGACTAAATGGAGATGTGAGTAAAATTAATGTAACCAAAAAACTTCTGACAGCTTATAAAGTATCCTGGGAAAAATATCAATAGCAGATTAGTGCTTGAAAAATGCAGCAAAATAAGTGAAAAAAGAGAAGAAGAAATTGAATGTTCACAAGGTGATTTGAAATTAAAAGAAGCTGAACTTTTGTAACAATGAGAAAGAATGTTTTCAAATCTGACTCTTAGAAACAGAGATATTACAAAAATAAGACATGTATCTGTATGTCCCCTGGCAGAAAAGCCATGCATTATTTAAAGAAAGCATTCTCAATTCTCTCATAAAATTTTAAACAATGCTGAGATGAACATTGAATGTGGCATAAAAAAAAGAGACATGAGTGCAATAGAAAGTGGACAGGTAGTTTTAAAAGAAACAAAACATTGATTGCTAACTATCTTAAAAAATTAGAAGAAAATAGAAGTGAGCAATTAAATATTGAGAAACGCAGCAAAAAAATAAATAAATTTATTTTTGTTTGTAAAATAAATGATTAATAATAGAATCCTGCTATGGTTGCCAATTTTTTGATCTATTTGAAAACTAAAATATTTGCATATATGTTTGTGTGTGTGTGTATTTCAATGCAAGATGTTTTAAATTTGAGTAAGGAGCATCTAGTTCCAAAACATTTTTTGCTTAAGAGTTTGTTCTATCTACTAATATTTTACCTGCTCCGAAAAAAAGTTTTCTTACACCAAAAATGTATTTTATCTGCTCCAGAAATGCATTTTGTTGCTCCAAGAATGCATTTATATATTTAACTATCTTAAAAAATTAGAAGAAAATAGAAGTGAGCAATTAAATATTGAAAAACGCAGCAAAAAATAAAAAATATTTTTTTTTGTAAAATAAATGATTAATAATAGAAATTGCTTTAATTACAAATTTTTTGATCTATTTGAAAACTAAAATCTTTGCATATATGTGTGTTTGTGTGTGTGTGTGTGTATATATATTTCAATGCAGGATGTTTTCAATTTGAGTTAGAAGCATCTAGTTCCAAAACATTTTTTACTTAAGAGTTTGTTCTATCTACTAATATTTTACCTGCTCTGAAAAAAGTTTTCTTACGCCAAAAATGTATTTTATCTGCTCCAAAAATGCATTTTGTTGCTCCAAGAATGCATTTATATATTTTGCTGCTCCAAAAATATATTTTACCTGCTCCAAAAACTCATTTTGCTGCTCCAAAAATGTATTTTACCTGCTCCAAAAATGCATTTTGCTGCTCCAAAAATGATTTTGTAACTTCCCATCACTGTTTTATGGTAAAAATCTTTAAAATGCATTTTAAGGATGAAATGTTTTCACCATTTGCCATCAAATAACATACTTTAACATGTATGTATCTCATTTTTCTTTATTTTTTGAAATATGTAGCCAAATAATTTAGGACGCTAAACACACATTTACTGAAAATTCTATCTTCTCGTTGGCAATGGTACTTCCTTGCGATGAAGCAGGAATTTGCTGTGTTGCTCTTGTGACTTGGATTGCTTTGGAAACTTGCACGTGGTGATAGAATATTGCATTTTGTGTACCTAGTTCGAGATCATCTTATTTTCATAATTTGTGGTAGTGTTAATATTACTATTGGGTGATGGAAAAAGCTAAAATTAAACAGTACAAACACGTTTTTTTTAGATTCTTACGCCCAAGAATTTCCATGCATCGGGAAATCGCAAAAAGGACCAAATTTCGCTTTCTGCTTCATTTGCAGTAGTGATATAAAAATTAATCATGGTCGTATAAGTGACATAAAAATCACATAAAAAACACGGTGATTTTATGAAGAATGTAGAAAAAACTTCAAAAATTGAAACTTTCTTTAATCCTGGAGAAAATGAAAATGAAGTTATAAATCCTGAATGCCCTTTGCTACTTTTATTTTTGAACACAATTTGCCGATATCAGTGGCAGAACATGCAGGACTAAAGATCCAGACTCACGGTCGCCAGGTCGCCACTGGCGATAAACTTCATCGTCATGACGACTAAAAATGTTTGATTAAATCGCCAATTCTGGTGACCTGTACAGGAAAAACATTTATTTTATTTAACCTGTATTGTTCGGATTTTTTTTTAACTTATACGGAACTTGCAAGTTTTGAAAATTTTTACTCCAAATTTACAGAAATAACACGAAATTTGAGTTATACGGAAGTCGGCTATCACCTTTTCCATTCTGCTTGAACAGCAGAAAAGAAAAAAGTTTATAAAAAGGCGAGGGCGTCGGTTTTTGATCACAAAGAATGCGCCAAGGCTGGGTCATCGTAGGGGAACGTGGTTCGCAAAGTTGCGGTGGGGGTGAAAGCCGGTGGTGGACAGACAGTTCAACTGTCTGCATTGGAAAAAGTCCAACTGGGAGAAATTTTTATTAAGAAAAAAATTCTCCAATTTTTTAAATAACTGAAGGCAAATTTTACAGTAACCAAGACACGTCAAAATAAACTCCCATGTGAAATTTCGTCAAAATCCGATGAAAACTTTAGAAGTTAGGCATTTTCTTTTTATTATTTTTAATGAATGTTCGCTGAAAGCCTGCATAGTCCATAGAATAATTCTAAAATCCCGAATCAGCATAGTTAAGATTTCCGGATGATTCCAGATTTTCGAGGTTGTACTGTAATATTTCCATATCTGCGAACTACTATGGATTGTCCGTAGTTCCTATGGATTTAGTTGGCGGACTACGGACCTCGTTGTTGAAACTACGGATTCTACGGATTTTCATTTTTTATTGTTTTATGATATGCATGAGATTCTTAAGCGGACTCGCGGAATTAAACTGAAGACAGTTTGATGGTGGTGGTAGTGGTGGGGGTTCGTCTGGAGACGGTATTTCGTGTCTCAAAACTTTCGAAAACGGTAGTTGAATGGAGTGAAAACGTTACAGTAATGGTGATTTTTTTCTCCCGATATTGCCTTAGTTAGTGTAAAGTTTTATTGTTAAATATGATTTTATTGCATAAAAGTATTTCAGCTTGAAACTGTGGGCAACAATGTGCGAAAACGGAGGTTAGACGCCGCAAAAATTTCCCCGTAATCTCAGGCATCAGATTCTTCCGCGAAATCGAGGAATTCCGCAGTTTTCGTTATTATTTTGATCATTCGCGAGATCAATGAACCAGTGAACACAAGGGGGGGGGGGGGGTTTGGAGGCCGGAATTCCATATTTACGAAAATTTCTAAAACGGAAGGTCGACAGAGTTCAGATTTTTTCCGCAATCGTAATTCCTTCTCGCTATGTTGCCTCTGCCCAGTTTTCTTGTTAAGTAATATTTAACTGCATAAATATTTGTATTTCAACCAAAATAGCGGGAAAATTTTCAAAACTGGAAGTCGGACGGTGCATAGAGTTCTCTGGTAAGCTCACTCCCCTCCCCACGCTATGTTCCCACTCTCCTGCATTGTTCAGTACTTCAGTTTCAACTTTTCTGAAATATGCAAAATAAAACATACTGATATTATACTAAGCAATTTTATAAAAATAATTTAGTATGAAATATACAATTTGATTTTTTTTTCAAAAGTTTGGCCGCTGAATTTTTTTTTATGGCCACTAACAATTTTGGTCTTGGTGGCCAATGTCTACTAGCAAAATTTGTAAGTCTGGATCTTTATGCAGACTTACTCTCTTCAGAAAAATATTCCCAAAATGTGAGACTGCAAAAAGCTATATAGGGTTCTGGTAAAACAAAAACGGCTGCAATAGTTGAAAAAATAGCATCTGAAAATAAAAAGCCACTGGTTAGTTTGTTGTAGAATACAGCATTTGCTATTTCTATTGATGGCAGCAATGATTTTGATTCACAGTTCTATCCAGTTGTTGTAACCTACTTTGATGCTCAGGAGTGCAAAATAAAGAACACATTATTAGTTATTTTGCAGTACCTGTTTTGTTTGGAAATTCAACCGGGCAAAATGTTGCTAATTTACTTGTTTATCTTTGTCTTGCATCTAGTGTAATCTCTTTTTTGAAATGTAACCAATGCTTTATTTTATACCTTAAATAAATAAACAAATACATCGCTCTTTCCACGTTCCTGAAACACATAGCAACCAAAAATATTGTTATGTGGTCACCGCCGGGAATTGAACCCACGAATCTCTCGATATCTAGCCGAGCGCGTTAGCCTTACACCATGGTGCCCAACAATCCACGGTGCTATGTGTGTTTTTAAGTTAGCTTCTGACATCATAAATTCGTAAGATGGGCTCAGCTACTGAGGTGTCTCGATCTGGTGGGCATTAACGGCACTGGCTATATATTAATTATAGCTTTTAAATGTATGGATTTTCACTTTTATGTACATAACCAATGTTTAACCTATGCTTAACTGATTCACTAAGGGGCTGTAGCATGCACAAATATAACCAGTGCAGTCCATTTAAATCATAGATTATCCATGATACAGCTTTTAGTGTACATACCACCTGATGAAGGGATCCATGAGGTCCTGAAAGTTATTGTGGGGACGTTTTAATGTTGCTTTTAAACTACTCATTAAAGAAATTTTACTGTGCTAAGACGGCTGATATCAAACAAGTTTTAATCGTGGCACGAGCTTACGTCTTGTTAACTTACTGGTAGATACTTTGCAGGCAAGAAACATTGAAATTTAAAACTGCACTGCTCTGAGTGCAGACAATGCACCTGTGATGATAGGTTCTAAAAATGGTGTTGCATCTTATCTGAAAAGTAAAAATGAAGAGCTGTTAGTGATGGGTTGCCTTTGTCACTTCATCCATTTTGGTGCTGAGAAAGGAGCCAACTCTCTCCCTGTAGCAGTTGATGGAATTCTAAGTGATGTGTGTTTTATTACTTACAGAGGAGTGCAAAAAGAAAGTTAAGGAACTTAAAAAGATGTAGTTGCTATATAATGTTGAAGGCCACAAAATACTGAAATGTGTGTACTAGGTGGCTTTCATTTGGCAAAAGTCTAAACCAATTGACAGAACAATGGGGTCCACTTGTCAGTTTTTTTAAGAATCAGGTTAAGCAATCTGACAAGATTGACATTTTTTTCCCTTGAGACATATCACATTCCACTGAAACCAACGAAAAAAAAAAAAAAAAAAAAAGACTGTAATAATGCATCTGAAAAAAACATTCAGACTGTGGAAAATATGGATCTTCCAAAAAGAGACTTTCTGCATGTGAAGATAATCAACCATAAAAAAATATGAAGAAAGATGCAGGTACTATAATTAATACATCTGATAAATTATTTCAGTCTAAAGCTGTATGCCCCATTGACAAGAGAGGAGAGAATGTTTGTTTTTGTTATCCAACTCAAACAACTCTCTTTGCTTATTTTAGACTTCATAATTCCAACTTTTGAAAATACAAATTTAATTCTGCAGTCTCAAGCCCCCAAAAAATCATGTTTTAAACTTTGTTATTAGATATATTTAAAGAACTTATTTCAAAATTTGTGAAGCCAGATGTTATTAAAAGTTGTTCTGTAATAGATGTGAAGTATGCTCATAAATGTAATCAGAAAATGATGATGACTTAGTGATTGGTAATGCTGCTTTCAGAATTGTTAAGGTGTTACAGAATGATGAAAAATTAACAAGCATGCAGAGGTTTCAGACATTGAGAAATTTGCTAACAAGTCATTTTTGGATATAGATTACAGCATTAAGAAATATGAAGTTTTAGCCATATTTTGAAAATCTTAGCCAACATTGGCAGTGAAAATTGTTAAAAGAAAAAAACATGTCAGAAATGTATAAAATAAAACATGAGAGAAAATATAGAAAATGCATGCAAACATGGAAGAAAAGCTGTTAAAAAAAATTAATTTCTTAAGTTGAACAGGCCAGGTCGTCTGTTTTTGCGAGTGTATCAGTAATCAAATGCTGCATCGAAATTAAAATTTCTCATATTAGGACCTTCAATGTTCATAAAAATCATGTCACCAACATTTTTAACTTTCATTCAGTTTTGTAATCCTGTTTTAATCAAATTCTGTTTACTAAAATCATGTTCTATATTTGTTGTGATATAGAGCAAGTTAATCAATTTTTGTAAGTTTGATAATGCTTTCATAGCTTTCAGGGCCATTCCATGTCAAATTACTCAGCATTTTCAAAAGATGTCACCCACCCATCTCAGATTTTTATGAAAATTGATACAAAGTATTGTACTAGTGAGATATGAAACCTGTTAAAATTTTAGGGCAGGGGGCAGTAGATCTTCAACAATGCAACTTTAAAAATTGGATAGCTCTTCCTTTAAAGTTTTTGAACTATGAGTTTTCACAACTACACTGTAGGACGAAATAAATTCATAACTTCACAACTAATTGTTGCAACCACAATTTTTCTTTCTTAAATGATCTGCATGATCCATGCATTTTAGAACAACTTGTTTCTGTACATTTTTAATATTAAAAGAACACTTTTTTTAAAAACTTTAGTGGCCAAAGACATAGGAAAACGAGACCACATTTTTATTAAAAATTTTTTTTTTTTTCAAAATGAGCCCCCACTTCAAATTTGCTAAAAATATTTTCACGTGTGTATTATAACATAATCTTTCAGCAGAAAAAAAAATCCAAAAAAACTTTTGGCAATTTACAATTTTGGCGAGACTCCCCCCCCAATGGCGTATTTCATATATGGGGCATTCCGACATGATATTACCCAATTTTTTCATTAAGTGGTTGCTTGATAATTTTGTACACCTTTTCTCCCCAGAGTTTAACCCTATCGATGACTAGCTCAAAACAATTTTTATTTTATTTTTATCTGCCACCATTTTGGATATAGGTTCATTTTTCTTTTCTGCACAGGCCAAAATACGGCCTCATCATGATTTTGAAAAGAGCCAGTTGCTTTCCTCTTATTGTATATCAAAAGCTTTGGTTTTCACTACCTTAAAGAGGGCAGTTTTGGCTTACAGAAGATGTATAGAAATGATAGTAAATATTGTGCTTAACCTTGCTTAAAATGGCGTTGAAATCTGCAATACTTGCAAGTGGCATATGAGAAAGAGATCTCGGCTAAGTGAGTGTAAGATTGGTGTATGGAATACTAGAGGTATAAATGGCAAGATGAATGCAGTGATTGAAGAGATGAATAAGTGTAGACTGGATGTGCTGTGTTTAAATGAAACCACAAAGAAGGAAATTGGGATAGAAGAAGTGAACGGAACGGTGCGTGTGTGGTCTGGAGTATTGGATAATGTGAGAGGACAGGCTGGTGTAGGTGTGATTTTAAGTGAAAAGATGAACAACTTGATCCACTGTAGCTGCAGAAGTGAGAGCATTCTTTGGATTCGTTTGAAAGTGAAACTTCAGAGAATAGTAATTGTAGTAGTGTATGCTCCTTGTGGCTCAGAACCTTCTGATAGGAAGTAAGATTTCCGATATGAGCTAAAAGCTGTTTTGAGTCAGTTAGGTGCTAAAGAGAAAGTTCATAATAGTAAGGGATTTCAATGCTAGAGTAGTGTGCAGAATACAATTTCTGTCAATCTTCTGGGTAAGTTTAATGATCCTTGTGTGAATGATAATGGTGAAAGATTAATTGAACTCTGCATTGAGAATGGTTTGTGTGTATCTAATACGTTTTTCAACCACAAGTATATCCACACATATACTTGGGGAAATCATACTCTTGGTCAGAAGAGTGCAATAGATTTTGTTGTCTATGATCAGCGTCTGAAACTCTTAGTTGTCGACACTCGTGTGACGAGAGGTATGGATGTTGGTTCTGATCATTACTTGGTAGTGTCATGAGTGAAACTAAATGTTGGTTGGAGGAATAGGAAGAGGCCCAGGATGGAAAGAATAAAGGTTGAAAGGCACCCTGAATATCATCAGTGTTATTCTGACTTACTCAGAGAACGACAGAAGGAGCTGAAGTCTTGTAACAGGGATGTAGAAAAGAAGTGGGAATGTTTTGAGAACTGTGTTGTCACTGCTGCTAAAGAGGTCTGTGGAACCACAATAGTGGGTAACAATAGAGATGATGCTTGGTGGAATAGTGAGATTGAAGAGGCAGTAAAGGGAAAGAAGGAAGCCTATTTGGGGATATAAATAAATAATATCAAAAGGTATTCTTTACCTATTATTGAAAAATTATTTCGCACGTTTGTTGCTCCGTGAAGCATGTGCTCCCGTTCCAAGAGAGGCTAAGTTTGTGTTACAGGTTTTTTTTTTTGTTAGTTAGAAAGTTCTAGAAATAAGACAATTTAAAATCTCTTCAGAATGGTAAGGCTCCGGGAGTTGATGGCATAACTGCCGAGATGTTGAAATATGGTGGTGACTGTAATTGACCGGTTAATTGAAATTTGCCAGTTGTGCTGGGAGTTAGGAATGGCCCCTCGGGATTGGAAAGATGCTGTCATTGTTCTCTTGTACAAGGGAAAAAGTGATCAGATTGACTGCAAGAACTATCGTGGTATTAGCCTACTGAGTGTGCCAGGGAAATTGTTTGGTAAGGTCATTACTGAAAAAGTACGAGGCCTTACATCAGAGAAAGTGTGGGATGTTCAGAGTGGTTTTATGCCCTGTAACGGCTGCACTAACCAAATTTTTGCATTACGTATAATGATTGAAAAGCATCTGGCTGTTGGTAAGAAAGTTTTTGCTTCCTTCATAGATTTAGAGAAAGCTTATGACCAAGTAAATAGGACACTTTTGTGGAAGGTATTGAATGAATATGGTGTTACTGGGAATCTACTTAACAGTGTAAAAGCCATGTATGCTGGCAGTAGAGCTTGTGTACGAGTAAATGGTGTTTTATCAAAATGGTTTTCCATTGGTGCAGGAGTCAGACAAGGTTGTGTAATGTCACCATGGCTGTTTAATATATTTATGGATGCGTACATGCGTGTGGCCAAAATAGATAATACTGGTTTATGTCTTGGTGATATCAGTTTGTGCAGATTGCTGTATGCTGATGACATTGTCCTGTTGGCAGAGAGCAAAAGTGAGTTGTAGAGTATGTTGTCTCGGATGTATGAAGTTTGCATGAAATTCAAACTGAGTATAAATAAGGGAAAACCCAAAGTTTTGGTTTTTGAGAGAAGAACTGGTAGCACTGAATGTAATGTAAGTCTAAATGGTACAGCAATTGATCAGGTGAGTGAGCTTGTGTATTTAGGAAGCATGTTTAACAGAGAGAACAAAGTGGATGGTGAAATTAGTAGGCGAGTGAATTCTTCATTGAAAGTTGTGGCTGTTCTGGGAGGTTTTCACAGGAATGATGGGTTCTCAAGAGAGTCCTGCATGGCTGTGTATGAAAGTGTAATTGGTCTTACTCTGACGTATGGCAGTTAAACCTGGGCACTGCAGAAAAAACATAGGCATTGTTTGTGTTCTGGAGAAATGCGTTACCTATAGGGAATTTGTGGCAAGACATGTTCTGATTGTGTGAGGAATGAAGATGTGTTGCAGTTGTGTAATGTGAAGCAAAATGCAGTTAGCAAGGTAGAGACTAATATGCTTCAGTGGTTTGGCCATGTTGAAAGAATGAGTGATGAGATGCTTACTAAGAAATTCTTTTTAGCCCAAGTGGCAGGAAGGAAAAGTAGAGGAAGGCCAAGGGAGCCATGGGAGGATCAGATACAGGAGTGTCTGCTTGAGAAAAAGATTATGAGTATGAAGTATAAAAGATCTTGTGTACGGTGTGTGATGGATGTCAGTGAAGCCCGAGTTGTATGTCAAGATCGCTGCAAATGGAGAACTTTAATAAGGCAACAAAGAGTAAGTAAAAATTATCTGGTAGTTTGTATTTCTTTGTGGGGCTATGAATGTCAGAGAACAGGTTAGTGATATGTATGTGTAATCACTATTTTTGATGGACTGTTAAGGTGACTGGGAGTTGGATCCCCAAGTTTAGAATTTTTGTGTAATAAATATGGCTAGTAGACTTTTCAGCTATGGACTTAAGCCTGGGAGAACACACAAACACACACACGCATGCACAAACTCAGGAAGGTGAAGGAGAAATTTGTACTTTCATATTAAATGTGCAGTCAGATAAAAGTAATTTTACCTGTTGAATGTAAAGTTGTGATAAGGTACGTAAATTTTCTTTAGTTAGTTTTTCTTCCAGTGCATGTAAATACTTTTAAGAAAATGACCCCCCTGTCCAACCTAATTTTTTTTATCAATAATAAAATACTTGCCATAGTTATTATATATATATGTCTGCGGGAAACCCATCTAAATAAGGTTGATCTCACCAGGTGTTTGAAATATGTGGAATTTCAACTATAGCATAGTAACAAATTTGTTACATATATCCTGTTCAACACGTTGTTACATCTTTGCCAGAGGAGCATTATGCAATTACGAGTTATTATTTTTATTATTCTTTATTCATTAAGTAATTCTGTGTTATTACTTAATGAATAAAGAATTTTTTTACCTTGAGTCTTGTTGTTTAATTCTCACTCTGCTGCATCCTTGATGTGTGTTTAATAGTTTGCAAGTGCTAAGTATCTTTTGAGTCTTCCTAAGTGACTTCATAAATGTACATTAATGACTTGACAAAAATAGAAGAGGGTTGAACAAAAAAATATTTAAACATCTGGTCCACACTAAAAAACGAAACAACTTGGAATTAAAATCTTCACACTCTAATTAAAATCTTCAAATTGTACAACACCACATGTTTTGTTTAAATATCTTTTTTATTCAACCCTCTCCTATTTTTGTCAAGTCATTAACGTACATTTATGAAGTCACCTAGGAAGACTCAAAAGATAATTACCACTTGTAAACTATTAAACACACATCAAAGCATACGGTTCAATATGTCACAGCGTGAGAATTAAACAACAAGACTCAAGATAAAAGAATCTCTTCATTCATTAAATAAAAACATAGGATTATATCAATAATAACTCGTAATTGCATAATATTCCTCTGGCAATGGTGTAACAACATGTTGAACAGAATATATGCAACAGATTTGTTACTATACCATAGTTTGCCATAGTTATTAATGAATGTTGAGCCCCCCCCTCACAAATCATTCCTTCTTACAGGACTTCAAAATAAATAAAGTTTTTTCCTCACTTGTTATCCTATTTTTGCCTCGTACTAAAATTTCTAGTCATTGTAGATATTTCTATTAGGGGTATGCAAAAGTTTCTGCCGCTCACGCTAGCAGGTACTATAGGTGTCTAACCCAGGGCTTAAGAGGAAAGAGCTAGTCCTTAGTGCTTCACCCCTGAGACACGCAGCCGAGCTTGATGACGTAGCTGCGCTGGCCCTTCGGAAGCCCAGAGCCACGGGGAGCTGTGCTCCAAAGGAGCACCATAGAAAAGGCACTTTCAGTCAATGTTATTACCGTATTTAACATACAGTGTGTCATCTATTGCAGTGCGCACTCAAATATTAGAAATTGTCTTTTTCTAAAACAAAAGTTAAGGATTTTAGGTCCTAAAATCAGAAAACATTGATGTAATAGTATAAATGCAATAATTTTAAATGAGCAATTTCTGTCATAATTGCTTTTCCTTTAAAAAGTATTTTGCTTATTATACTATATTTTTCTGATGTCAAAAACTCAGTGTGCATCGTTCCTTTTTTTTTTTTTTTTTTTTTGTAATTCCCTCGAAAAGTTTAGTAAACCCATTTTCTCTCTGTCACAAACATTAGTTGTTTAAAACTTTTAACACACGGAAAGTTACTGAGTTCTTCAAACTGCGCAAAAGTAGTTCAAACATTCTGTTCATGTATGAAATAAAAAATATTTACTTACATTTTGTATCCATAATGATTTCTGAAGGTCACTGAGTTTAAAAAGTGGTGAACAAAATTTACTTCATGAAATGAAGGCATGTTTGTTATTGCACAAACTGGAAAATATTTTTTTCATTGTACAAAATGTAAAACTGTTTTCTTCATTGCCCAAATGCAAAAAAAAAAAAAAAAAATGTTTTTTCTCACTGCGTTTGAGTCAATTCATTTCTTTCTTCATTTTCTGCAGAGCTTTCCTGCACCACACTAATAATGAATTTCTGTTCAGAAAACAAATTCGAATAAATGTTAGTATTCTGCAAAACCGGCAAATAGCATCTTTGTCGGCAGATAGAAAACGTTATTCTAGATCAGTTACGAGTTCCCTAATAACACCTTTCCCTTTTTTAGATATCCTGTCGTGAACTGCGCAGAAAATCTTTTCAAACTGTTTAATAATATTATCCCAAGAACATGATGGTACTGTCAAACAGCCAGCAGATATTAGTCTTATCTTGAACAGAATTAGTTTTGGGACAGTATTTTGAAATAGTTCCTAAAGGTGGATCTTTATCGGAACCCGATAAAGATCCTTCTTATAAACACGAAAGGACATGGAAAACAATGTCCTGTCCTTTCTTGTTTATATGCATATTTCAGCACGTCACATCAGCACATGATGGCATTTCATTAAAAAAAAAGGAAATAAAAATCAACACCGAGTGTACAACTTAAGTAAAACACAACGTGAAACAAATGCTATATATACACTGCTGGAAAGTGAAAAAAGAATACCAAGAAGGAATTGGCGGACGATCATGAAATTTACATATGTTAAAGAGGTCGAGTTTACGTAGGTGTGATGTTAATTTCAAGACCAACCGGTGAGCGCTTACGCCACAGCACTGCATAATATGCAAATTATCATCGGTGGTATTTAAGGAGTACGGCGAAGTGAATGTAATCAGTCGTCGGCGTACGGACATGTGCGAAGACCCTGAAGAAGCTGCAATGCCTGGACATGGAAGACGTGTACAATTTCAGCAGTTATCGGACTTTGAGCGAGGTCGTCTATTTGGACTCCGCGAGGTCGGGTGGTCATATCGTCGCATTGCGGAACGAATTGGACGGGAAGTATCGGTGGTGGTACGATGGTGGCGTAGATGGTCCGAGGAACATTCCCACACGAGAAGATGTGGAACCGGGAGTCACAGACGGACTGATGAGCGGACCGATCGACGCATAAGAAGAGCGGCGTTGTCAAGCAGAACATCCACTGCGATGAAATTCGAGCTGCCGTTGCACCTGAGGGAATTGTGCAAACAATCTGCAACCGTCTACTGGATGCAGGACTACGTGCATGTGTGCCTCTGGCATGTGTACCTCTGACTCCAGCCCACCATCAGGAATGGCTGCAGTGGTGTCGCCAACGTCTGCACTGGAGAACGCAATGGCGATCTGTCGTGTTCAGCGATGAAAGCAGATTCTGCTTGGGAGCCTGCGATGGCCGTATGCGTGTTCGCAGACGCACAAGGGAGCGTCTCCACCCTTCTTGCATCCGCCAGCGACACACAGGGCCTACACCTGGTCTCCTGGTGTGGGGAGCGATCAGCTATCACTCCCGTACACAACTAGTGTTTGTACCGGGTACGTTAAACAGCACCTCTTACATCAACAACATCATTCAGCCCGTTGTTGTGCCATTTGTAAGGTTGGTCCATCGTGGTGTTTTCCAGCAAGATAACGCATGCCCAAACACGGCACGTTTAACGCAACATGCACTTCAGGGTGTGAGACAACTTCCATGGCCTGCACGTTCACCGGATTTGTCCCCCATTGAGCACGTGTGGGACTTTATGGAACAACGATTTATCCGGTCTCCACGGCCAGCCACGACCATCCCTGATTTACGCGTCCAGGTTGAGCATGCTTGAAACTCAGTACCCCAAACTTACATCCAACATCTGTATGACAGACTCCATGCCAGAATTGCACAGTGTGACGCAGTTCATGGCGGTTCAACCTCGCACTAACCATGTTACATGGAAATGTTATTTTTCAGTTTACCAGCAAATACAGCTATATTTTGCCATAATGTTTTGATCACGTTATCCTATGTATTCCGTTATTATGCTGTATAAATTTCGTTGGTATCAGACGTCTCCTTCTTGGTGTTCTTTTTTCACTTTCCGCCAGTGTATAAACCAAGAAAAGGCGCGGGCGTGCAAAACCATAACAGAGGAAAATTTGGTCTTTTAGAGAATTTGACAAACAAAGTTCAGGAAGCAGACCAGCATGATGTTGTAGAAACAAGGGGCCAACCCGTTTTCCACCCACCCTTTTATTCTTTATAATGAAAGAGTCCGAGCAAGGATGCATTTATGAAATACAAAAAAATTTCTCAGCTATATATCTCCTACAATAGAACTTACTTTAGAGTTGGAAAACAAGCAGAAATTACCTTTTCTGGATGTAATGGTGATTACAAAACAGCATCCACTCGAATTTTGCATATACCGTAAACCAACATCAAGCCTGTACTGATATCTATGAAAATGCAAGCGCAAAGATTCGGCTGTTTGAAAATACAACACACATAAAAATTGGAAAGGGAGTGAGTACCAGATACCCTAAGATACCTGTCGCCACCTCATCGAATCGATGCCTTGCGGAGTGGCCGCTGTTTTATGAGCTAAAGAGGGTCCTATAGCTGATGCCCAGGGAATAAATTCATCCATGGCCTCAAAAAATAGCCACATTCTGAACAAAAGAGCTCATATGTTATGCAGCAAATATAAGTACAAAAACAAAGTTAACATGGATCATACAAACAGCTAAAGAAAATCAGATATATCATCATCATATCATATTACTAAGCTGTTCTCTGAGATCCAGAGGCTAGCTCCAAAAAGAAATACAAACTACCAGATATTTTTTCTTACTGTTGTAGTATCAAACTTCTCCATTTACAGCAATCTTGACATACAACTCGGGCTTCACTGATGTCCATTACACGCCGTACACAAGATCTTTTATTCTTCATACTCATAATCTTTTTCTCATGCAGACACTCCTGAATATGATGCACCCATGTCTTCATTGGCCTTCCTCTGTCTTCCCTTCCTGCCACTTGGGCTAAAAAGATATTCTTATTAAGCATTTCATCATTCATTCTTTCAACATGACCAAACCACCAAAGCATATTAGTGTCCACTTTGCTAACAACATTTTGCTTCACATCACACAACTGCAACACATCCTCACACATTCAGACCGTGTCTTGCCACCCCCTACCCCTGGAAGTAACGCATTTCTTCAGCACACAAACGACTCCCATGTTTCTTCTGTAGTACCTAGGTTACTATGCCATACATCAGAGTAGGAACAATTACACTTTCATACATAGCCACGAGAGACTCTCTATAGAATGCATCATTCCTATGAAAACCTCCCAGAGCAGCTATGACTTTCAATGAAGAATTCACTCACCTACTAATTTCACAATCCAATTTGTTCTCTCTGTCAAACATGCTTCCTAAATACACAAACTCACTCACCTGGTCAATCACAGTGCCATTTATACTTGCATTACCAGGCCTGCCAAACCACTGGGTTTAGGTCGGCAATGCCGGATTTCATTACATTTTCCGGAATTCCGGATTATAAATTAATATTGCCGGATTCCATCATGATTTCCGTAGCGTAAATTAAAAAGTAACGAGGAGAAAAGTTTGAAGTTCTCCGATGATTACCACAGCGTAAATTAAAAAGTAACGAGGGGATAAGTTCGAAGTTATCCGTGGCATTGGTTCATTAGCGGAGAAGCGACCTTTCCCCTCTGAGTCAGCAGTTTGGCTCTGCCGTTGGTAGCGATGTTTACTCTTCTGTCCGCTAATGAACTTTGGCACTGCAGGAGCAGACTTGGCGCTGGCGGGAACTGTAGATTTTCTCCCGGACCTTACGTGCGCTGTGTCATGCAATGATGCCAGCTTTGACTCGCTGGCTTCGTGGTGTCATGCGGTAGCTCTCTTTCTATGGGAGTGCTCAAGTAATGTGCCGAGTCTAAAGTTCACCAAAATGCATAATTATGCGTCTAGTACATATCGAAATTTTACCAACGCGTAAAAATACACATCCGGAATTTTTCTCTGTGCGTAAAACTATGCATCGAATAATTTTACCAATTCGTCAAAATACGCATTGGGACAGTACTTCGTCTTCCAAAAATGGAAGTAAACAAAATAAAGATTTTTTCCATAATCGTAATTTCTTTTTCCTGTGATGTAGCTTCTGTCCAGTATTGTTATATATAATTTTATTCCATAAATATTTGTATTTCAGTTTGAAAAAATGGAGGAAAAAAATTCCGAAAACTGAAATTCGACGGCAAAAAGATTTCGCTGTAATCTTTAGGCATGAGAGTGCGATGACTTCGAGGAATTTCTCCTTTTCCGTCATAATTTGGGTTATCCTCGAGATCAATGCATAACTGAACAAAAAAAAATTATATTTTTTAGCAGAAATTTTTTTACATTTTTTATATGCATTAATGCAACAGTAGTGCTTCAAATTATGTCCGTTGATATTTTGAACATACGAAAGTATGCTTGCAGTAGTTTCATAGAAAATTGCAGGATTTTTTTCTTCTTAAGGTTGGCAAGTTTGCATTACATTCAGTGCTACCAGTTCCTTTCTCAAAGTCCATAACTTTGGTTCTTCCCTTATTTATACTGTTTGAATTTCATGCAAACTCCGTACATCCGGGACAACATACTCTGCACATCACTTTTGCTCTCTGCCAACAGGACAGTGTCATCAGCATACAGCAATCTGCACACACTCACATCACCAAGACATAAACCACTATTATCTATTTTGGCATCATGCATGCATGTATCCATAAATATATTAAGCGCCCATGGTGACATTACACAACCCTGTCTGACTCCTGCACCAATAGAAAACCATTTTGATAAAACACCATTCACTCGTACACAAGCTCTACTACCAGCATACATGGCTTTTACTCTATTAAGTAGATTCCCAGTAACACCATATTCATTCAATACCTTCCACAAACGTGTCCTATTTACTTGGTCATAAGCTTTCTCTAAATCTATGAAGGCAGCAAAAACTTTCCTACAAACAGCCAGATACTTTTCAATCATCGTGTGTAATGAAAAAATTTGGTTAGTGGCATAAAACCACTCTGAACATCCCACACTTTCTCTGATGCAAGACCCCGTACTTTTTCAATAACAACCTTACCAAACGCTTTCCCTGGCACTCAGTAGCTATTACCATGATAGTTCTTGCAGCCAGTCTGATCCCCTTTTCCCTTATACAAGGGAACAATAATAGCATCCTTCCAATCCCAAGGGACCATTCCTAACTCCCAGCACAACTGGCAAATTTCAGTTAAGCAGTCAATTACAGAGTTGCCACCATATTTCAACATCCCGGCAGTTATGCCATCAACTCCTGGAGCCTTACCATTCTGAAGAGATTTTAGAGCTTTACACACTTCTTCTCTTGAGTCCCTCCTGTGCTTCCATCCCTCAATGTGACATCATCTGCATCTGTCTCAGAATCAGCTTTGCTTTCCTGATCTAATAACCCACAGAAGTATTCACCCCATCTTTCACTTAATTCATTGGGCTCCCCATATCATTTCCCCAATTTTATTCGTCACACTACTTACAACTTTGTTTCCTCTATTTTTCCTGAGTCTCGTGTACTTCCAGAAAGACTTCCTATCTTTCCAAAAAGCCAGTTCATGCCTTTCCACCTTCTCCTTTCTATCTTTTGCCTTACTCTGGCGAAGCAACTTCACATTTCTTACAGTGATATTCATCCACAGAGACTCTACCTTGCAACATCTCCAAATAGGTTTTCTTCTTTGTCTTTCCTGCCTCTTCAATCTCACTATTCCACCAAGCATCACCTCTATTGTTACCCACTGTTGTGGTGCCACAGACCTCTTTAGCAGCAGTGACAACACAGTTCTTAAAACATTCCCACTTCTTTTCTACATTCCTCTCACCAGACCAGCTCCTTCAGTCATTCTCTGAGTAAGTCAGAATAATGCTGATGATCTTCAAGGAGCCTATTAACCTTTATTCTTCCTATCCTGGGCCTCTTCCTATTCCTTTTCCTCCAAGCAACATTAAGTTTCACTTGTGACACTACCAAGTAATGATCAGAACCAACATCCGCACCTCTCATCACACGGGTGTCAACAACTAAGTGTTTCAGACGCTGATCGTAGACAACAAAATCTATGACACTCTTTTGACCAAGAGTATGATTTTTCCAAGTATATGTGTGGATATACTTGTGGTTGAAAAATGTATTAGATACACACAAACCATTCTCAATGCAGAGTTCAATTAATCTTTCACCTTTATCATTCACACAAGGGTCATTAAACTTACCCAGAATATTGTCAGAAATTGCATTCTGCACACTACTCTAGCATTGAAATCCCTTGCTATTATGAACTTTCTCTTTAGCACCTAACTGGCTCAAAACAGCTTTTAGCTCATATCGGAAATCTTACTTCCTATCAGAAGGTTCCGAGTCACAAGGAGCATACATTACAACAATTACAATTCTCTGAAGTTTCACTTTCAAACTAATCCGGAGAATTCTTTCCCTTATACAGCTACAGTGAATCAAGTTGTTCTTCATCTTTTCACTTAAAATCACACCTACACCAGCCTGTCCTCTCACATTATCCAATACTCCAGACCACACACTCACCATGTCATTCACTTCTTCTACCCCAATTTCCTTCTTTTTGGTTTCACTTACACACAGCACATCCTATTTTTACTTATTCATCTCCTCAGTCAACTCATTCATCTTGCCATTTATACCTCTAGTATTCCATACACCAATCTTACATTCACTCAGCGGAGATCTCTTTCTCATATGCAGTTTTGAAAGTCCAGGTTGATTCCGTGGTGGACCATCCTTCTCAAATGTGGTAGGTCCACCATATCCCACTTGAGCCATTTTTAATATTTCTTTTTGTCTTTTTAATCAGGTAAGTACATCAGTGTGGGGGATTAGCCAACAGCTACAAACACCCGAAACTTGAGACGAACAAAGGTATGGAATATCATGGACAACTATCATACATTCCATGTATCAACAAAATCCTAAAGAAAGAATGTGAGAACGAATATATCGACTTTGGTACATCCGTTGTTACACAAGGATATTATTTTAAAAAATAAAGAAAACAGTAAAATGCTTGAAAGAGCTGGAGTATACAGGATCCCCATAAAATCTGACTAAGATAATCAGAAAAGCTTTTGTATTGGCAACACAAAGAACAAACTAAAAAATAGATTATGTCAGCACATTAACAACTGGTGCAAGAATGAAAATAAAAAAAAAACAGCATTAATAGATTATTGCAAAAGCAACCATGTAGAACCAGATTTTGAAAATATTAAAATAATAAACAAACAGCATACCGAAAAACGTTTGCGATACGCTGAGGCCATATTAATTGAAAAAACTAGTGAACTGAACTGTGTAACAAGAACAACGGCATTGATCTTGCTCTACCTTATAAACTGCTGATTGATCTCAGAAAAGAACAACTAAAAAAAAAAATGGGAAACACATCGCTCCAACCATAATTGATGAAAACATCAACAACGAAGTTGCAGCCATAGGGGAAATAGCTACCAACTACCCCCACCCTTCATTTGTAGATTCGCCCAACATGTGACATGTGGAATAGATAACCAGTATACCTAATCACCAGCTACTAGGAGACTTTGGCTGTTTGTCGTGCGAACAGCAGCTGAGTCCCACCGGCCTGAAGATGGTGCAGAGGCACCCAAATACATTGGTGCAATAAGAACGACAGCTAGTACTCAATGTTGTTTTTAGCATTTTCATTTGAGTTATTCTTATTCTGTTTCTTCTTGTGTTCTCGTTCTGCATCCTTAGTCTTTGTGTGTCATAGTTGCCAAACTTTTTTATTGTCACTCTCAATTATTTTAGAAGTCGTGACATTTCATATTTTTAATTATCATTTGAAAAAATCCTTGTTTGTCCATACTTCAGTCTCAACCTTGTGCAATATTGTTGGTCAAGTTGTGTAAATATCTGGATTAACTTAAGAATTTGGATACATTGCTCTATTCAACTAGTGAAAGGTTACTCAATGTTTCACCCCCCCCCAACCCTTCCCCGTGACTCACATATTTTAGGACTGTCAATGTAAGGAATGTTCATATTCCTTCTTGTAAATATTATTTCAATTCTGCAATTTGGTCATGGTCAATGATTTGCTTGCATACACAAGTAATATATATGTACGGGCCATATTAATACGTCTATGAATATCGCTTTCCTCTCAGATAATGAGACATAATTTGGAGACTACAGCTTTCTGTATAGAATACAGATATGCATATTCTTTATAACACTCGTGGATAGCGCGGTGCGCATGCACTCGAGTGCGGGAGAGCGAATTAGCTCATGAAACAAACGTGCACAGAGTTCGTATTTCCGGCATTACATCTAGTCCATGCTGACATAGAATATTCACTGTAGCACATTATTCATTTATATATTTATATATAATTTAGTGTTTAGTTTAATTCAAACTGACAGAGGAAAGAATTCATTTATCTCTTACATCCAAGGAAAAGTTCATTTATAAATCATACATAAACGTATCATTCAATGTCAAAATAATTCATAAAATAGTTTGTTCCATTAGTTTATATTTTTATCAAAATTAGTAAGAAATTTAGAGACATCTAATCTCTGCAGTTGCTTGTATTCTTCAAAAAAAAAAAAAAAGCTTGATGTAGCCCTGTCATTCGCATTTTTCGCAATTGGCAATTATACAAAAATCTAGCGGATAATGCTTACCTTGGCATTCCTTTCTAGCAATGGGAACATTTCACGCATGTGTTTTCCAGTCTTTGTTGATGTGATTGTCCTAAAGTCCGTTGTATGCGATGACTGGCTTTACTTCTCACACTTTTCGCTGGGTATACTCATTGGATCTTTGCCTTAGGATTCAAACACAAAATTTCGAGTATAAAGAACGGTAAAAATTGATGTGTTTGAATCCTAAGGCAAAGATCCAATGAGTATACCCAGCGAAAAGTGTGAGAAGTAAAGCCAGTCATCGCATACAACGGACTTTAGGACAATAACATCAACAAAGACCGGAAAACATGTGCGTGAAATGTTCCCATCGCTAGAAAGGAATGCCAAGGTAAGCATTATCCGCTAGATTTTTATACAAGTTACTTTGAAATATTGCACATAAAAGAGAATAGTAGAATAATTAGAGCTATATAATAGTCCGAATTAGAACTACTAATTGGAATTAATTGGCAATTATTTCTTTAAAAAAATTATTGAACTGTAAAAAAATTTGGTGATTTGACTGGTGATTGTGAGTACAGCTTTGCAGGGTAGCATTTTGATCAGTTACAAATTGAAATTGGCCAAAATATTAAATTCAACAGTAACAAATATAGTGAGTTGCAAGCACACACACAGAAATAAGGCTATACATCTAGACAAGTGTTGCTGCTAAAGTTTGTGAATTTCAAATTGTACAGTATGCTGTGGTAAGGTTTTTTTTCAGTTATTATTATTGACCATATGTATAAATTGTACATATAGTATTTGCTCGTTAGAGGAGGTATTTCAATATAATTCCATAAGACTTAAAAATATTTTGAAAACAGAAATAAACAAATATTCATCAGTTTCTATACATTTCTGAGTGCTTAAATGTTACCATTTTTCACAAATATTTCAGAGCCTGTAACTTCTAAACTAGTTTGAACCACAAAATGAAACTCACAGGTTTTGTTGAGTACCAGCAGGAATATCCTTGGTGGGAAAAAAAAAAAATTATCTGGTCCCTCTTGTTAGATATGTAACCTTGAAATCTGCAAAAGTTCAAAATTTTTCAACTTTGAGGGGGGGGGAGGAGGACCAAACCAGGCTTAAGTTCTCCATAGCTGAAAACTCTAGTAGCCATAGTTATTAGCACAAAAATTCCCACTTTGGCATTCCAACTCCCAGTCACCTTAACAGTCCATCAAAAATGGTGATTGTACTTGCGAGTGTTGAAGATTTCCACGCCATTTTAAGCAAGGTTACAAAAAATATTTTCTATCACTTCTATACATTTTCTGTAAGCCAAAAATCTCCTCTTTAAAGTAGTGAAATCCAAAACTTTCGATCTACAATAAGAGGAAAGCAACTGCCTCTTTTCAAAATCATGGTGAGGCCGTATTTTGTCCTGTGCAGAAAAGAAAAATGAACGTATATGCAAAATGGTGGCAGATAAAAATAAAATAAAAATTGCTTTTAGCTACTCACTGATAGGGTGAGTAGCTAAAAGCAATTTTTTAAATTTAAAATAAATTTTTTTTTTTTTTTTATTACATGTATATTGACGTTTCCCGTACTCAAATTTCTAATAACGTGCGAAACAGTAAATGATATGAAAACAAGTTTGTTGACATATAGGTAATTATTTCTTAACCACATAATGATTTCGACAAATGTTGAATTAATATAACTTTTTTTTTAATTTAGTGACAAAGGACATGGAAAAACGAGACCACATTTTTAATTTGGTTGACATTAAATGTCTGTAAATACTGTTTCACACGTTATGCAAGTTCAGCTATCGGGAGATTGCAAAAGGACGTTAACAAAGTATTGGCAATTGAAGTCAAGTATAATAATAATAAGTATCTGTACTTACAATATTCATAGTGGCTGTAGGGGCTTCATATGTGCGTCATCAAAGAATGTGAGTTTTTTCAATTGTGAAGTTAAAATTCATGATATTGTAAAATCTACACCAGATAAAATTAAACAAGATGAATTTTTACAATGCAAATAAATCCTTTACATCGATGAAATAAGAAACTGAATTAAAACCTTGTTGAATTTTTTTAAAAACGAACTATAATCCTGAAGAGGAAACAATCTTGTCCGCGAAGCACCCTGATATATAATGAAACTGAAGATGAATTATACTTTTGCCGAAACCTCAAAAACGAACAATCTTGAAAAAGAAAATAAAAAAATACAAATCTCCCGAATGCGAAGCACCAAACTAGTTTCTGCTAACATTCCTAGCCATCACCAGTGGTAGGTGCACGGACATTAGGATTACCGCACTCACTCGCTCAGGTATGCAGCTTAACCCCAATGTATGTTCAGCCCTGTCGTGTAGATATTTGCGCATCATGATTTGGGTTCCACTGCACATATCAATGGTGTCGCCATCTGTAGTCAAACAAAAATACACTAGTAGCTTTTATGTAGAAATATTCACCTGTATTTTTACGTAATATTTGATGTCACATGTTTTTTGTTAATGTTTTTCCTCTTGAAATGTTTTCTCTCCTGTTTAATAAGGTATCTCCATGCAAACTGAAGCTCTACTGGACTCTTAACGTTACAGTGGTTTCTCTTGGTTTTCTCAATGACTACAGCCTCGGATTTTAGAATCTGGGCATGTGATCTATGTGATGTTAGAATGTTTGTGTTAGTCCAATCAGGAGTTACATGATTTTTGATACAATGTTGTATTAATGAAGTTTTTTCATCTTTTCTTGTCCAATTCGTAATATGTTCATTTAATCTAGTCAAAAATCTTCTACGCGTACTTCCGATATATACTTTGTCTTTTTGGTTATCATCCTTAACTGTTGGAATGACATAAATGCCAGATTTATTTAGAATTGATCTATTATTAGTAGTAGTAAGTATGCTTCCATTGTCAATAACTGTTTCTGCAATGTTAATATTGTTGTTGTAACATTCTTTTTTTAAAATAGTACTAATAGGAGGTAAGTATGGAAATTTTCCATAATATTGCTGTATTTCTTTTTTAATCTTATTATCGGAACGATGTATACTGGCCGTAATGTTGTTATATAAAGATTTGACTAATCCTTTACTATATCCAAATTCTTCTGCAGTTTTTTCAATCCATTTTAGCTGTTTGATCTCCGATTCTTTATTGGATGAGTGTGTCATGGCTCTTTTAATATAAAAGTGGAACGCTGCAGTCTTATATTTCCAAGGGTGTGTAGAATCCCTTGGGATAATTGCCTGTACATATGATGGCTTCCGGTATACAGAATATTCTATAATTCCGTTATCCTTTTGTATAGATATATCCAAGAAGTTTAGCTGGCCATTAACCTCAATTTCTTTATTAACCTGTATAGATTGATAACAATTGTTAAATTTAGCAATGAAATTATCCATTTCAAGATTGGAGTGCTGCCAAAACAGTAAAATATCATCTACGTATCGGAGATATACATATGGTAAGCATATATTAGAATGATCTAATATACAGTTTTCAATATCTTGCAGAATGACTTCAGCCAGTAGCCCTGAAATTGGGGACCCCATAGGGGCGCCATATTGCTGTTTATAAATTATCCCATTAAATGTGAAATAATTATTATTTGCAACAAAAAATAATGCAGATATAATACTGTTTCTGACTTTATCAGTAAGATTTTCATCTTCCAATCTGGAATTAATTAAGTCAATAGCGACATCGGTTGGAGTATTGGGATATAAAGAGATGACATCTAAACTGGCCATTGTGAAATTGGAGGTTTTAATTGTTTTTAACTTGTTGATAACTTCAGTAGCATTAGTAATATTGGCTTCATGGCTATTGTAGAATGGTTTGATGTAGTTAAATAGTGCTCTCTCTAAGTTAATAGTTGGAGATAAATTCTTATTAACAATAGGGGCTAATAGGTTCGTCAGTCTTATGTGTTTTTATTTTACCAAAAATATTTGGTGTACAAGCACCTACTGGTGGAATACATTTGCTTTTAATAATTGTAGGTAAGTCACTGTGATTTTTTATATTAGCCAAGTTCCTAATTATACTGTCAAATAGGGTCCTTATCGACTACGATGGCATTCAACTTCAACCATTCTACAATAGCCATGAAGCCAGTATTACTAATGCTACTGAAGTTATCAACAAGTTAAAAACAATTAAAACCTCCAATTTCACAATGGCCAGTTTAGATGTCATCTCTTTATATCCCAATACTCCAACCGATGTCGCTATTGACTTAATTAATTCCAGATTGGAAGATGAAAATCTTACTGATAAAGTCAGAAACAGTATTATATCTGCATTATTTTTTGTTGCAAATAATAATTATTTCACATTTAATGGGATAATTTATAAACAGCAATATGGCTCCCCTATGGGGTCCCCAATTTCAGGGCTACTGGCTGAAGTCGTTCTGCAAGATATTGAAAACTGTATATTAGATCATTCTAATATATGCTTACCATATGTATATCTCCGATACGTAGATGATATTTTACTGTTTTGGCAGCACTCCAATCTTGAAATGGATAATTTCATTGCTAAATTTAACAATTGTTATCAATCTATACAGGTTAATAAAGAAATTGAGGTTAATGGCCAGCTAAACTTCTTGGATATATCTATACAAAAGGATAACGGAATTACAGAATATTCTGTATACCGGAAGCCATCATATGTACAGGCAATTATCCCAAGGGATTCTACACACCCTTGGAAATATAAGACTGCAGCGTTCCGCTTTTATATTAAAAGAGCCATGACACACTCATCCAATAAAGAATCGGAGATCAAAGAGCTAAAATGGATTGAAAAAACTGCAGAAGAATTTGGATATAGTAAAGGATTAGTCAAATCTTTATATAACAACATTACGGCCAGTATACATCGTTCCGATAATAAGATTAAAAAAGAAATACAGCAATATTATGGAAAATTTCCATACTTACCTCCTATTAGTACTATTGTAAAAAAAGAATGTTACAACAACAATATTAACATTGCAGAAACAGTTATTGACAATGGAAGCATACTTACTACTACTACTAATAATAGATCAATTCTAAATAAATCTGGCGTTTATGTCATTCCAACAGTTAAGGATGATAACCAAAAAGACAAAGTATATATCGGAAGTACGCGTAGAAGATTTTTGACTAGATTAAATGAACATATTACGAATTGGACAAGAAAAGATGAAAAAACTTCATTAATACAACATTGTATCAAAAATCATGTAACTCCTGATTGGACTAACACAAAAATTCTAACATCACATAGATCACATGCCCAGATTCTAACCTCCGAGGCTGTAGTCATTGAGAAAACCAAGAGATACAACTGTAACGTTAAGAGTCCAGTAGAGCTTCAGTTTGCATGGAGATACCTTATTGAACAGGAGAGAAAACATTTCAAGAGGAAAAACATTAACAAAAAACATGTGACATCAAATATTACGTAAAAATACAGGTGAATATTTCTACATAAAAGCTACTAGTGTATTTTTGTTTGACTACAGATGGCGACACCATTGATATGTGCAGTGGAACCCAAATCATGATGCGCAAATATCTACACGACAGGGCTGAACATACATTGGGGTTAAGCTGCATACCTGAGCGAGTGAGTGCGGTAATCCTAATGTCCGTGCACCTACCACTGATGATGGCTACGAATGTTAGCAGAAACTAGTTTGGTGCTTCGCATTCGGGAGATTTGTATTTTTTTATTTTCTTTTTCAAGATTGTTCGTTTTTGAGGTTTCGGCAAAAGTATATAATCCATCTTCAGTTTCATTATAGATCAGGGTGCTTCGCGGTCAAGATTGTTTCCTCTTCAGGATTATAGTTCGTTTTTAAAAAAATCAACAAGGTTTTAATTCAGTTTCTTATTTCATCGATGTTGAAGGATTTATTTGCATTGTAAAAATTCATCTTGTTTAATTTTATCTGGTGTAGATTTTACAATATCATGAATTTTAACTTCACAATTGAAAAAATTCGCATTCTTTGATGACGCACATATGAAGCCCCAACAGCCACTATGAATATTGTAAGTACAGATACTTATTATTATTATACTTGACTTCAATTGCCAACACCATGTTAACGTCCTTTTGCAATCTCCCGATAGCTGAACTTGCATAACGTGTGAAACAGTATTTACAGACATTTAATGTCAACCAAATTAAAATATCGTAGCCACGTAAAAAGTATGTTCATCGCAAATTGGCGAAAATTGAACAACGATATATACCACATTTTTATTTTTATTTTTTTTTCAAAATGAGTATTTACTTCAAATTTGCTAAGAATATTTTCATGTGTGTATTATAACATAACTTTTCAGCAGGAAAGAAAATACCTTGGGCAATTTGCAATTTTGACAAGGGAAAAAAAATCCAAAGTGGTGTGCTTTATATACTGGACATTCCGAAATATTACCCAATTTTTTAATTAAGTGGTTGCTTAAATTATTCCGAATTTTTCTAAATTTATAGATCAGCACTTTAATTCTACATAAGAAGAGCATTAACCCATTCCTGTAATAAAAACAAAGAAATGATAGAGATTAACTGGATAAAAAGAACTGCTATGAAATTTGGATATAAGAAAAAGATTATTGATGATATACTGGAAAATAGAAAGAAATCTTTAAATAAAAATAACAATAAAGAAAAAAATGAAATAAAATTTGCGGGTAAAATTCCCTACATTCCTCCAATAACAAATATCCTAAAGAAGGAATGCGTTAAAGAAAAATTGATATTAGCAGAAACTGTTATAGATAACGAAACTATATTAACTACAGGAAATGAAAGAAGATCACTGCTTGATAAAGCCGGAGTATATTCTATACCAACAAAATATTCTACAGAAATAGAAAGAAATAAAAGAAATAAAATATACATTGAAAGTACAAAAAGAAGATTTAAGACCAGATTAAATGAACATGTATTCAATTGGAACAAAAAAGAAAACAAAACATCATTAATAAATCATTGTATTGAAAGCTTTTCCAGATTGGTATGAAGCAAAATTATTAACATCACATAGAACAAAAAAACAAATATTAACCTCAGAAGCAGTAATAATTGGAAAAACTAAAGAAATAAATTGTAATAGTAACGATCCAATGAATCTTCCGTACGCTTAGAAATATCTTATCGAAAAAGAAAATAATATTAAAAAATACATTAAGAGACCTTATTAATTGTTTCAACAAACGAATGGCAACATCAAATAATTTAGAATCAGAAACTCATATGATCCAATTATATAAAAACACGACTAAGAATGCGCATTAATACCAAAAATAACATGCACAAGAGTTCAACTGCCGTGGAACGTTGGACTCCGCCAGTCGAATTGTTGTAAGTGGCCGAGAAACAACGTGTATGAGAAGTAGCTCATAAATATACCCACTGAAGATGATTCCAAAACGAAGGAATTGAAACTAGTTTGGGATCTTGAGCCACGGGAAGCGGAACATGCAGCCATCATCTATAATAAGGAATTATAAGATCGGATTTCAACTCGGAAGCTTTTACCACAAGAATCAAAAAGTGTGCCATCTTCAATAACAAGATGACTTATTACTAATTCAGCTCATCATGGTCAAGAGGTTTGAAAGTTTTATATAGTATAAATTTCATAAATCATGTGTTAAAAGAAAAACTGGAATAATGTTAATCATTTAATACCTATTATCTTTACATATTGGAGGACTTTGACAATTTATGCTACATCTAACTGTCCATATAAAAACATTTTTCATATAAATTTGTAATCTTCAAATAATGAAATTCTAAACTATCTTAGGGAACATCGAAAAGGAATATGAGTAGCAAGTTGAAATAATTTTTTTTTTTTTTATATTGACGTTTCCAGTACTCAAATTTCTAATAACGTGCGAAACAGTAAATGATATGAAAACAAGTTTGTTGACATATAGTTAATTAAAAAAAAAGTGTTCTTTTAATTTTAAAAATGTGCAGAAACAAGTTGTTCCAAAATGTATGGATCATGCACATCATTTAAGATAATAAATTATGTGTTTGCAACAGTTAGTTGTGAAGTTATGAATATTTTAGTTTTACAGTGTAGTTGTGAAAATTCATAGTGCGAAAACTTTAAAAGCAGAGCTACCGAATTTTTAAAGTGGCTTTACTCAAGATCTACTGAACCCACTAACTTAAAATTGTAACAGGTTTCATATCTCACCAGTACAATACTTCGTACAAATTTTCACAGACAATCTGAGATGGGTGGGTGACATGTCCTTGGTGATCTGACATGGGAATGACCCTTCATTGTCATATTTGTTTATTTGCAAGCTCCAAAAATCCTTCCGGGATAAGTCTTTATGTTTGTGCATCAAATATTTCCATGTATGCCATTCTGTTTTAAGTTCACTAGAGTTGATTAATGCTGGATAGCTGGTTTTATTTTCAGTTAATTTGTCATCGCCAAATATTTCTGACAATTCACAAATTAAGTCATTTCCATAATTAGGTAATTTAGACTTTTCTGTGGGCAATTTGTTTAAATTTAACACATCAAACAGTTTATATATCCTGTCTGAGGAATATCTCAGTTGGATGTTTTCAATAAGGTTTTTCAGAAAGTGATTTGCAGTTTTAAAAAATGTTTCAACTTGCTTTGGGGAAATGGCTATATTATTACCTTTAAATATCATTGATTGTTGAGTGTCAAACTCAGCTGGGAGTCCATTTAAAAACTTATTAAGATTAGCATTTTGAACTTCCCTTTTTGTTGGTAAAGTTCGATTAACACTTAACGCACGTGGGGCTTGGCTTTCAATTCTTATTTCCGTTATGTGGATGTGGCATGGGGGTTTTTCATTTAGTTGCGGGTCCACTTCATTTTTTTTCCCGTTGTTATTTATTTGGCCTCGTCATTAAATGAGTTTTTTCCCTTGCTGCCTCCTCATTTACTTCGATAATTTTTCATAACCCTAGTACTTTCGGTAATATTCCATTACCGTCATCGAGGGGAGGTTTCGCTCAGACTGGCACGGACCGTGTCAGCTAGGCTTTTCGGTGGTTCTCGCGGGCTGCTTCTGTCATCGGCTATCGCTTCTTCTTGGGCGTTGTGGCGCCATCTCTTGTTGGTCACTGATCTCATTTTTCAAACTTTTTCATTTTTTTGCTCAATTTTAATTAAATTTCTCCAGCTGTTTCTCAAAATATTAGGGTCATTATGGTTGCAAACTTTTGCCCTATTTTTTTCAATCATTACCGACTCTGCTATTCTGAGGTGTTTTTCGGATTTACAGCTTTTAATGATTTTTATATTTTCGAATTTAAGAAATTTTTGATTATCCAGACAGTGTTGAATAAGTGCTGTTTTTTCTTCTTTTTTCTGCCAATTTTTTACGTGTTGTTTTAATCTGTGTTTAAGCTTATTTTTGGTACTTCCTATATAAGCCATTGGAGGATTTTCAGTAATAGGAATTGAGTAAATACCTGCTTTTTCTAACATTTTTATTTTTTCATTATTTTTTATTACCATATTTTTGATGGTATTTACTTTTCCTCCAATTTGAATGTTATGCTTTTTACAAATATTATTAATTTCGTTAGTAATACCTTTAATGTAAGGAAAACCATTTAAATATTTGACTTCTTTTTTATTTACTATAGCATTATTTTTTATTTTCTTTATTACTTCTGTGTTCCATTTTTTATTAAATGGTTAGGATAACCAAAGCTACCTGCAATTTTTTTTATGAATTTGATTTCTTCATTGATGAACTGGCTGTTTTCAGAGTGCGTATATGCTCTTTTTATTAAGGTTTTTAGACTATTGCATTTTTGAGGATAAGGATGTGCCGAATTGTACGGGATTAGGACTGGAACAAATGAACTTTTCCGATAAACCTTGTATGGTAACTTATCTGTGGATTTGATAACTTGTACATCCAAAAAGGCTATTGCATTATTTTTTTCTATTTCAACAGTGAGTTCTATAGTTGGATATAAAGAGCTGTAACATTTTTTTAATTTTCTTAATTCTTCTTTGTTCAGTTTTGATAGAATGAAAATATCATCCACGTATCGACAGTACACTTCTGGTTTTTCTTCCATACGATGCAGGACATTTTCTTCAATTTCGTTCATCACTACCTCAGCATATAAAGTTGATAATGGTGAGCCCATTGGGCCTCCTGAATTTTGCTTGAATATTTTGTCCTTGCATGTAAAAATGTTATTTTCATATAAATAGAATAAAACTTTTTTGAATTCATGAATTTGTGTGTTATTTAAAATTTTAAGATTTTGCAACTTCTTAATGATAATTTCAATAGCTTCTGGAACAGGAGTGCTTGGATATAATGCTTTAACGTCCGTGCTTGCCATATTTAAGTCCTTTAGGCCAGTTTTTACATTTTTAATTTTCTCAATAAATTCATACGTGTTCTTGATGGTGAACTTGTTGTTCATGAAAAAGGGTGCTAGGAACTTGTAAATGTTTTTTTCTAATGTTATCAATGGTGAGTTTTTTTTGAAACTATCAGTCTCATTGGAGCACCATCTTTGTGCGTTTTTACCTTTGCAACAATACGTGGTATGCCAGCTCCCATTGGTGGAAAAGAGCGCTTGATTTCATCAGGTAATGTGCTATGATTTCTTATATCCGCTAAGAATTTAATTTGGTTATCTGTTGGGTCTTTCTTTATTTCGGTACAATTTAATCCATCTATTGCTGCTGTCATATTTTGTTCAAATTCATCAGTGTTGAGAATAATGATTTGGCTGGTTTTATCTGCTTCACAGAATTTGATATATGGGTCATTTTTCAATTCCAATAGTTGTTTTTTTTCATATTTTAATTTTTTCTCTATATAGAAGTTTTTGTTGTTTTTGGCATTATATTCTTTTAGAATAACTCTATATAATTTGTCCTCAACTTCAGTTTTATTCTCTGCGCCTGGTATATTTTTGAGAATATCTTCGAGGCAAGGGATGATTTCTTCAGTTTTAGGGAGGCCTTGTGGAAAGGCAAATTTTTTCCCTTTTTGTAAAATTGCTTTCTGTGAAAAGCTTAAGTTCTTATCAGACCGATTTTCATACACATTATATTCATTTATGGGTTCTTTATTTAATTTTTGTTCATCAAATAGTGCATTTAATTTTTTATCTACAGTAATGCTATTTGAGTTAGCTTCTTTGTTAGCAACTTCGTTAGTTTTGATGAACGTAGTATCCAAAATGCGATCTTTCCAAGTGCCATCAAATTGTGCATATTTTGAGTTGCTTATCAGCTTCCATAATTCATAAACTTGAGCGTTAAGTCTGAAAATTTGTTTTCTTTTAGCTATAATTTCATTACTAAGTCTTTTTTGTTGACATCGATGCAGGATGTAATAATCCTTCTTACTAGTTGGCTTGTTCTTAAGTCTAAAAAATTTGGGGAAAAATCCAGTGTCTCTGCAAGTTACAAGAAAACGTTCTTGAACTTCAAATTTCATACATTTGATTTTAAGACGTTTGAATTTGGTGATTGTTGTTAATTCACGGTTCGAAAAAGATTGCGATAGTACATCGTGAGGCCTAATCAGCCTTTGATCTAACCACTTGAAAAGAATAATTCGTTTTGCTTCGTTCCAGCGGGAAATTGCAGATGTGTCTTCCATTGTCAAAATAGACAAGGCTGTATTAGGGTTTGCTTTCAAAACATCTTTTATGTTATAAAATTCTGTGGTTAATGCTCCTGTATGTGCTTTCGATGTATAAGTTATCACCTGTTGAAGAAGAGATAGGAATGTAGTAAACTTCTGGGAGGTCCAGATTTTCAACTTTGTCCGTATCACTTTGTAGAAGTTTCAAGATGTTTGGTGGGGATTTAATGGCAAGATGGTAATCAAAACTTCTAAAGAGAATCTGTAACTTATAAGCATAGGAAGGATGGTAAGGAACAGAACCAGAGAATTTCAGGTTTTCTTTCTTTTGAGGATGTCGGCGGAATTCAATTTTCGATTTGTTTTCATATTTCTTTAAGAGGGAGTTAACTGTAAGAGCAGGGAAACCATGAGAGAGGGCTATTGTAGAAATTTTGGAGAATTCTTCATGAAGAGAACGTTTGTTGTTACAAATGATATGAGCCCTGTGGATGTGAGACTTCAATGCTGCGAGCTTGTACAGATGCAGAGTGAAAGATTTGTAGGGAATGATGTTAGTGGCCGCAGAAGGTTTACGATAGACAGAATGAGTGATAGAGAGATCAGAGTTTCTGCAGATGGAGACATCCAGGAAATTAATTTTGTTGTTTACTTCCTTAGATTTAGTGAGTTTAATGGAAGGAAATTTTTCCTTCTCTTGATGTGGAATCTTTGTTCCCCTGTGTACCATAGTTTGAGTCCCACATGCTCCTCATGAAGAAAGTGATTCTTCATTTTGAACCACCCGGTACTCTTATCAAAGATCTTTATGATTGTTTCCACACCATTAATCAACACAGTTGTTTTGTTTTCAACAAAATTGTGTACAAACAACAATCTGGTCGTCCCATGGGCTCACCTCTTTCTCCTGTTCTTGCAGAGATCAACATGCAGCACATTGAAGTTTCCATCATTCCTCACCACCCTTTTCAACCTTCCCTGTGGTTAAGGTATGTAGATGACATTTTCATTAGCTGGCCACATACCGAGTATGAATTACAGACCCTGATCAACTCCATTACAGAAAAATTTTCTTCCATTAAACTCACTAAATCTAAGGAAGTAAACAACAAAATTGATTTCCTGGATGTCTCCATCTGCAGAAACTCTGATCTCTCCATCAGTCGTTCCGTCTATCGTAAATCTTCTGCGGCCACTATCATTCCCTACAAATCATTCCCTACAAATCTTTCACTCTGCATCTCTACAAGCTCGCAGCATTGAAGTCTTACATCCACAGCGCTCATATCATTTGCAACAACCAACTTTCTCTTCAAGAAGAATTCTCCAAAATTTCTACAATAGCCCTCTCTCATGGTTTCCCTGCTCTTACAGTCAACTCCCTCTTAAAGAAATATGAAAACAAACCAAAAATTGAATGCTGCCGACATCCTCAAAAGAAAGAAAACCTGAAATTCTCTGGTTTTGTTCCTTACTATCCTTCCTATGCTTATAAGTTACAGATTCTTTTTAGAAGCTTTGATTACCATCTTGCCATTAAATCCCCACCAAACATCTTGAAACTTCTACAAAGTGATACGGACAAAGTTGAAAATCTGGACCTCCCAGAAGTTTACTGCATTCCTATTTCATTTTCAACAGGTGATAACTTATACATTGAAAGCACATACAGGAGCATTTACCACAGAATTTTAGAACATAAAAAAGATGTTTTGAAAGCCAACCCTAATACAGCCTTGTCTGTTTTGACAATGGAAGACACATCTGCAATTTCCCGCTGGAACGAAGCAAAACGAATTGCTTCTTATGACAATCGTTTTGCCTTCTGTTACTGTGAAAGCCTGGAAATTATTTTCAACCCAATGACTTGCAATTCTGAATCTCCTTTCTACATCCCAATGATCTGGAGATCAATTCCAAGATTTGGCAACATGCGAACTTTGTACATCCGGGACAACATACTCTGCAACTCACTTTTGCTCTCTGTCAACAGGACTGTGTTATTGGCATACAGCAAACTGCACACACGGATATTACCAAAACATAAACCAGTATTGTCTATTTTGGCATCATGCGTGCATGCACCCATAAACATATTAAACAGTCATATGTTAGCTTCCCTCAGAAGTTTCGTTTCCCAACGTACTTCATTAAGGATTATGATGCTACTTGCACTCAACGAAATTATGCGAGGGCAAATGTGAGCTGGTCCAAAAACTGATTTGTTCTCGCCATTGGAACTGCGCTTTTTGTCCGGCATTATACTGAATTACAATCAAAAGTAAATAATGTTTGAAAAATTCACACTATGTTTGTGTCTTCCTCTTGTGATAGTTTCTCTATATGAACTTGCCCATCTTGTAGCTTCAGTTTCTTTTGAATGGGATGTGAAAAAAATGTAGCCAACTTCGTAAGAAAAATAGAGCAAAAAACGTTAAAAAGAAGTATTGAAGCAAAATATAAAAATGTTGCTTATTATAAAAAAGTAAAAGTAGAAAATGAAAAGAAAATTTCTGGAATCTTAAGGGATACAGTAAAAGCAGAATTGGATGACTGGCTAAAAATTGGAATAAGAAACAAAAATAAGAAATTTGTTAAAAAGCTGAACCTTAAAGAAGAGAAATTTTTGAAGAAAAACTATTCCAGTAAAAACAAAAAAACTGCAGTTCTTAGTCATGTAAAGGACAACACTGCTACTGGAGTTAGCCAAGAATTATTACAAGTGATAAAAAAAGGAAGTAATTTCAATCTATCCAAAGAAAAAATAAATCCAGAAAAATTGGTAATTGAATTGGAAAGCATCTGCAGCACTTTTTAGAAAAAGAGGACCAAATTAAAGCAGACCTCCTCAGAAAAGATTACTACAATAGCCTTACAAAATTCCAGAAGCAAGTAAGGAAACCTCAAAAAATTTTTGATAATAGTCAATTAAAAGCTCTTAAAGATTTCAGAAAAAATGAAAGTGTAGTTGCTGTGAAAACAGACAAAAGTAAGTTGATTACTATTATGGATAAGAAAGATTATCTAGAAAAGATGGAAGAAGAACTAAAAAACCTATGTATGAAGAAGTAAAAGAAAACCCACTACCAGATTTGATTAAAAAGTCTCTAAGCTTATTTCACTTCAAAAAAAGAAAAACCAGCTTCCAGAAAACTATAAAGAATTCTCAAAATTACAGTTCAAATTACCTCAAATATATAGAATAGTCAAACTGCATAAAGAACACCAACCAATTAGACCAATAATAGACTCAAAAAACTCTATTCTTTCAAATCTAAACTATTTTTTAAAGTCACACCTTCAGAATCTTTTAAAAGAGCCACCTAACTTGATTAAAAACTCAATGCAGCTAAAAGAAAAACTGGAACTTCTTCCTAAATTAGATTCTCCTATTATGGGTAGTTTAGATATAGTGTCTATGTATACTCACATTAATATAGATCAACTTATAGACTTTATAGCGGAAGACTTGGCAGTTTTTCACAACAAGGAAAAAAACATATTAGTAGGAATTTTTGAAATGCTTACTTTCTCTTTGCAGAACAACTACTTTCAATTTGGGAAAACTTTTTTCATTCAAAAATCGGGGCTAGCAATGGGCTCTCCACTCTTAGCTAACTATTATGTGGGAAAACTAGAAGAAAAGATACTAGTACAACCCACATACTTCTGCTTATATAGCAGATACATGGATGACATCTTATTTGTAATAGATAGCTCAGAAATTGTTCCAGAAAGAATTCTAGACTCATTCAATGAATTAGATGATTCCCTTTAGTTCACTATTGAACTTCAAAAAGAAAGAAGAATAAACTTCTTAGATATTACTATCTATTATGAAGATGAAAAATTCCTCACTAGTTGGTATAAAAAACCAATGAATACTAAAAGACTACTGGATTTCAATTCGTATCATCCAGTTTCTATTAAGAAAAATGTAGCAAGTCAGTTTTTAGAAAAATTAATAAAATAGTTTCTACTGCAGATAAAAAAGAAGCCCAAAAAGAAGAGCTTAAAGTCATACTTGCAGAGAATAACTATCCTAAAGAAGAAATTGAGAAGCTTCTGAATTTTAATGGTACGAAGAACCCACAAAAGCAACAAGTAAAATTCATTAGAAAAATTTCTTATCACAAAGGTTTATTTGAGGCTTTAAAGAGAATTAGTAAAAAATACAATATTAGGCTAGCTCCAAGTTTAGAGAACAAAGTTAAAATTTTTTTCCCTAAAATAGTTCAAAGAGAAGAAGATATTTTAAAAATGCAAGGAGTAGTTTATGAAGTAAATTGTAGTTGTGGACTATCTTACATAGGTGAAACAGGTCGCAGACTAGAAACTCGTATAGCTGAGCATAAAGCAGCTATAAAAAATTGCTCCAACAAGACTGGATTAGATAGGCATGTTAGAGAAACTGGGCACAGCATGGATTGGAATTCCCTTAAAGTAATCAGTTTCCAAAGCAATTTCCAAAAAAGAAAACTGAAAGAAGGAATAGAGATTGAGAAAAATCAAAATTCCATCATCAATGACTGCAAAGGATTTTCCCTGCCTAACATCTGGCAGGATTTGTTGAAAAATAACCTAAACCGTCAAGGTTAACCGTAACCGTCAAGGTAAACCGTAACCGTGATAGTGACAAGTAAAAAGTGACAACAACAAGACAGCCTGAAGAAGGAGAAGAGTTTTTCCGAAAATTTGCTATTAAAGAAAAAATTTCCTAGTAAAATCCCATAAGTTGCTTTAGATTAAAAATATCATGTTAAATTCACTCATGTTTAAAGTCATGCACACACGCACACACACACACACACACACACACACATGGAAGAACGCATGTGTGTGTATATATCTTTGTTTGCTATACCTCCCAAATGGGAGGTGTTGATATTTTTTATGGGGGAGGGGGGCTGTGTATAGATTCCTGATGCACTTCGTATTTAGAAATTCTTTTCGTGGTCCACTGGTTTTGGACATTTAGCACTTTTCATTGTTGTGTGCAACAGTGTATTAAGAAAAATAGGGACACAGTGTTTTTTTCCTCATTTGGTAGATCAAACCTTTTTTTACAAAGAATAACATTACAATTTTGTAGCTGCTGCATTACATTGCTTTTTGAAGTTATGAAAAAAAGGCTCTCTCATTGTACATGGCTCAAAAAATAAAGAAGATAGAAGTGCGTGCATTGCACCAATAAATTCCGTGCAAAAAACTGCAAAAGAATGGTGATTTTTGTATTTCTCTTTTTCTAAATATTGGTGATTTTGCATTTTTATGTGAAATAAGTCCCGCCGTACATCAGAATGAAAAAAAAAAAAATACTGGATTTGTCTAAATAAAATCTTTCCCTGATTACGATAAATCATATAAAATGAACAGAGTTAGTTAGACGTACGCAGTTTGTTGCATTGATTGTGTCATATTATCAAGTTTTTTGTTCGTTGTGCTTTTGGAACAATAGGTCTCTTTGCACTTCTGCAGTGTAGTTTGTTGTTGAAAGCGGTAGTCGACAAAATAGCGTCTATGCAAGAGAAGGCTAATTGTGTTCTCTAGTTTCATGAAACCAAATCTGAAATTTCAGTGCAGCAGTAGTTTAGGTGGGAGTATGATAGAGCTCCGCCTGATGTGAAGAGCATTAGGAACTGGTATCAAAATTTTAAACAGATGGGAAGTATCGGTGACCATGCAAGAAGTGGAAGACCTTCCATTAGTGAGGAAACTGTTGACGCTGTGCATGATGCATTCATACGAAGCCTGAGGAAATCAATTCGTCATGTCTGTAGTGAACTGGGAATGCCTATAAAGACAGTGCACCTCATTTTAAGAAAGCACCTTCGTGTTTTTGCATACAAATCACAAATTGTTCAAGCCTTGGAATCTAAAGATTGGTCAACAGACGTGTGACATTTGCTATGGATATTCATTCTTGAACGAATAGACGAAGATAATGATTACCTGAAGTGGATTTGTTTTTCAGACGAATCAACTTTTCATACCTCAGGTAAAGTAAACACGCATAATGCCTGTATCTGGGGTTTAGAGAACCCACATGTGGTTTTGGAGAAACAGAGAGATAGCCCTGAAATCAATGTTTGGTGTGAACTAATGCACAGCAAAGTAATTGGATCATTCTTTTTTATTGAGCCCACCATTACATTGGGTATTTACCTCAATATGATACAGTTGTATGTTGCACCTCAAGTGGAAGAGCTGCAACCATGGTAATGTTCCAGCAGGATGGTGCACCCAGCATTGGGGTGTACCTGTGTGTCAGTTCTTAGATGACAAATTCCCTAACAGTTGGATTGGCAGAAATGGTCCCATACCCTGGCCACCAAGATCCCTAGACATTACGCCCCTTGACTTTTTTTTATGGGGCTACATTAAGGACCAAGTTTATGCAACACCAGTTGCAGATATTAACATTTTGAAGGAAAGAATAACTGAAGTGTTTGCGACCATCACAGATGATATGTTGCAGCAGACATGGAAAGAGATAGAGTACCGACTTGATGCCCTCCATGTAACAAAAGGAGCCCACATTGAAGTATACTGATGACCAGGAATAAAACTCTGGATTTCAGGTAAGCTATATTGAAAAACCGTATGTGTCTAATGAGCACGGTTCATTTTATATGATTTATCGTAATCATGGAAATACTTTAGACACACCCTGTATATCTTCTAGTTTATAGGAAATAAAAAACTTATTCTTTTGGGAGTTTCATATGTTGGGAAAATCTTTTCATTAAAAAGAAATGTCATAAGAATCAGAGATAGTGTGTTGTGGATGGCATCTGACTATATGATATGGAATGATTCTACAGGGCTTTAATAATTAAACTATTTTACTAATATCAGTACTACTCTTGGCATTCCCATGTCAACAAGTCCTATTTTTAATGTAACATTTCCTCCAAATACAAGGCTCAAATTCCGGTAGGATGATATTCTCAAATCATCACAATTTCCCTCTTTAATCACTAAAACTGTTGTATGAATTATTCTATGAAATTCATTAACATTCCTTTAAAATATGAACACCAAAAAAAAAAAAAAAAAAAGCAACAACAACAACAACAAGGAACACATTTCTTTCACCTCAACTCTAACATGCCAAGAACCTATACATACCATTCCAGTTATTCAAAATGCCAATACTTACAAATTACTCCTGAAATTTTTTTAAAATTTAAGTAAAAAGCCTGAACATTAAGAACCCCCAAAACACATGTCAACACCCCTTGGGAGTGGGCCTCTTCAAACGTTTTCATTCTGCTTTGTGGGCTAGTGCTCTCAACACCTGAGCTGCCTGCAGCAGAGTGAACCTAAGAGTCATTGCGATCAGTTTTAAACGTTTATACTATCAGAGCAACCGACTGAGACGACTCTTAGGTTCACTCTGCTGCAAACAGCTGAGGTGTTGAGAGCACTAGCATTCCTGAGTATTCCCACAGAGCGGGTGAAAACGTTTGAAGAGGCCTGCTCCTGAGGATTGTTGATATGTGCTTTTAAGGTTCTTAATGTTAAGGTTTTTTAATTTAAATTAAAAAAAAATCCAAAAGTAGTTTGTATGTAAGTATTGGCATTTCGAATAACTGGAATGGTATGCATGGGTTCTTGGCATGTTAGAGTTGAGATGAAAGAAATGTGTTCCTTGTTTGTTTTTTTGGTGTTCGTATGTTAAAGGAATGTTTTTTTATGAATTGCATAGGATATTAATACAATAGTTTTGGTGATTAAAGAGGGAGTTGTCATAAGTTGAGCATATTATCCTGCTGGAGGTTGGGCCTGGTATTAAAAAATTACATGCAGGAAATGTTATATTAAAAATAGGACTTGTTGGCATGAAGAATGCCAAGAGTAAGTTTCCTACAGTATTGATGGTCTTAATTTGCACGTTTATTGTAGCATTGAAGGTTGAATACAAATATTTATCTGACATATCTTTATGTCCAAATTATTTGCATTATCACGCTTTGAGATCAAGATCAATTTTAGTGAACAATAATTTGTAGACAAGTTTTTAGGATTTTTTCCCAGAACATTTGGCAAAGGAATAAAGGTTGTAATTACTAGTAGTTTCTTTTCCTTTCATCTTCATTCTTCCTTTTTTCTTTGTACTTGTTTCTACATTATAGTTCTTGCTCATTTTCATGAGAAACTATTTTTTGTCCTTTAATCTGATACACTGGAGTTTGTAGATAATTACTTAGAAATTTAAATTAAGACATTGTGTGAGGTGGTGTATTTGCTATGTAAAAGTTACAATTCCAGTCAATTCCCACCATGAAATGCATTGCCCATGGGAATTAATCACAATGGGAAGGGAATGATTTTGGCAATTGTTTCATATCCAACAGGAATTTGAATTAGTCATAGTTGAAGAATAAGTTGTGTTTTATTTTTATTTGTTTGTTTTTCATTCATTTCTTTTTTTAGTATTTTGTGTTGTAATGAAGCAGTGGAAAGTTATTATACTGGCAGAAATAAGAAAATTTCTGTATCAACTTTTTCTTTTTGCTATCATGTCTTTTTTTTTTTTTATAGGTAAATATGAACTACTATGGGAGCCATCCTTTTTATATATGTTTGGAGAGTGATGGAAATAGCCATGGTGTGCTTCTTCTGAATAGCAATTCAATGGGTAATCTACCACTTATTTCATCACAAAAATTTGTGTTTTCTGTCTGTGCTAAAACTTTTGTTTTATGCAGACAGACACACAGAGAGAGAGAGAGAGAGAGAGAGAGAGAGAGAGAGAGAGAGAGAGCAGTAGTGAGAATACACTTTGCGTGCTTTTTTACAGTCTTGTAATATTTTATTTTTACGTAATAATGTTCTATGTGAGATAGATCATGGTTGGTTTATTGAGGTTCTAGTACAAAACACCAACAATCAAATTACCGACAGTTCAAAACGCCGATAGGCCGAAACACCCACAAATCATAACACCGACAAATCATAACACCGACAATCATAACACCGACAGTTCAAAACACCGACAATCAGAACACTGACAAATCCTAACCGAGACAACCATAACACCGACAATTATATGGATTAATATAATTGTCCTGCGAGTAGAAGAACTTTATTCCGAGCGATGCAACAACAGAGTGGGTGGGAAAGGGGATGGCAACACCCAATCGATGGATGTGGTTACCCCTAGCGGTAAACGACGGAACTTCATACATTTTTATTCTGACCGATGGCAACATATTTTTATTCCGAGCGATGGCAACATCGGAGTGAATGAGTGGGAAGAGGGATGGATATGTCGATGCTTATGTGCTGCCTCTAGCGATGAACGATGGAACTTTATTATTTTTATTACGAGAGATGTCAACATAGGAGTGGATGCACAAATGGCTGGATGATTGAAGGGGATAACAACAACGAAATGATGCTTATGTGCTGCCCCTAGTGGTGAACGATGCAACTGCATAAATTTTTATTCCGACCGATGGAAACATATTTTAATTCCGAGCGAAGGCAACATCTGATTGGATGATTGGGAAGGGGGATGTGGTGTTGGATATGTCGATGCCTATGTGCTGGCCCTAGCGGTAAATGATGGAACTTTATTATTTTTATTCCGAGAGATGGCAACATTGGAGTGGATGCACAAATAGGTGGGTGATAGAAGGGGATGACAACAACCAAACGAGGCTTATGTTCTGCCACTTGCGGTGAACGACAGAACTTTATAAATTGTTATTCTGAGTGATGGCAACATCTGAGTGCATAAGTAGGAAGGGGGATGCATAGGTGTTGGTTCTAGTACATAAAAATATGTTGCCGTCGGTCGGAATAGAAATCAATGAAGTTCCTTCGTTCACCGCTAGGGGACATGAACATACACATATCCAACGCCTATGCATCCCCTTCCCACCCATCCACTCAGATGTTGCCATTGCTCGGAATTAAAATATGTTGCCAGATGTCGGAATAAAAATTTATACAGTTCTATTGTTCACCGCTAGGGGCAGCACATAAGCATCGACATATTCAACTCCTATGCATTCCAATTCACACCCATCCACTCAGATGTTGTCATATCTCGGAATAAAAATATGTTGCCGTCGGTCGGAATAGAAATGAATAAAGTTGCATCGTTCACCACTAGGGGGAAGCACATCTATTCGTTGGGTGTTGTCATCCCCAATTACCACCCACTGTGATTTTGCAATTGCTCGGAATAAAGTTCCTCTACTCGCCGGCTTAGAGTCCATATAATTGTCGGTGTTTTGAAATGTCGGTGTTATGATTGTCGATGTTTTGAACTGTCGGTGTTATGATTGTTGGTGTTATGATTTGTCGGTGTTTTGATTGTCGGTGTTTCGACATGTCGGCATTTTGAACTGTCGGTGTTTTGACTTGTTGGTGTTTTGACCTGTTGGTGTTTTGACCTGTCGGTGTTTTGACCTGTCGGTGTTTTGACCTGTCGGTGTTTTGATTGTTGGCGTTTTGACCGGCATCAGTTTATAGAAGTAGTAGTGTTATAATCAGATAATTTTGTTCATCAAGAAGTTAGAAGTGCTAGTTCATTGGTTTGTTTTGAAGATTCCACTGTAAATGAGAGAATTAGTGAAAATCATGTAGAAATAAATAATGAGTTTCCACTGAGCAAACCAATCTGCGATACACAGAAGCAACTTGGTACTGCACATACCCAAGTCTAAGCTGAGGTACATAGCATCATGGCAACAGTTGAGTGGCAATGGGGCTAAGCAGTTTCATGAATGTTCTCTTTTGGTAAATGTGGAAAAATTAAAATATAATTAAACTTATTATACTAGTTGAAGCATCTAATGCCTTCTTGTAACAGTGACCATTCTAACATGGCAAGAGATTGATGTCAGCATTCATCATTTCTTCTTTTTTCTAAGACATAAATTAAGTTTTAGGAACTGATGAAGGATAAATCAGTGTATCTGAGTAAATCTTGCAAGGACTGCTAATTAAGGAGATGTGGTGGAGTTATTGCAGTCTTTCCTGTTCCCTTTGCACAATGACTAATTTTTGCCATCCTCTGGAACCATACCACTTTTCCATGCCACTTGAATGATTCTATGTAACTAGATGGCACCTATCCATCCATTCTACTCAGTCAGTTCAGCATTAATTTCATTATAACCTGCTGCTTTATCACACTTGAAAGGCATAATAGCATCTCTATCTTTATGATCATGTATTACCCTCTCGTCATCATTAATTAATGTAATTGTCATCAATATGCATCTATTTCCTTGTGCTAAACAAGATCTTCAAGCTATTCACTCAATCAATTAAGTATGTATCTCGTATATATTGTATGTATATACAGTGCTTCAAAAAATACCATGCCCGGGGCATATAAATTATTGGCCTGGGCAGGCAAAAAGCAATCTAGTTTCCTGGACTGGGCAACTAAATTTAAAACTAGAAAAGTTTTGAATAGAATTTCTTACTTTAAAGGCAGTCATCACATGCCATGATTCATTTCACTGCTAATCACCAGAAGTTGTATTATTGCAGGGATCGCAGCATTCCTTCTTTTTCCTACTTTTTCAAAATCTGTCCTTATTTTCCTACTTTTTTGCAAAGCAAAATGCAATTTTTTTTTTTTTAATGACTTGTTTCGCCTTCTTGGTTTGTTAAAATGTTTTGTACGTGATTGCTTTGGCTGTCACGTCATCAGGTTACGCGTAGCTCGTCGGCAAAACACTGATGACGCAATGCGTTTCTGCTGGGTGAACTCCGGCGGCTGACGCCAATCACCGACAGCAGTTTTTTGAGGGAGGAGGAGTCTCAATCGAAACTAAAACATTGGCTTATGGTGTGTGCTCTGGAAAGTTTTATGCTTTGTGTTCTAAACCTGTAGGTTTGTGCATTTTGGATTGATCGACGACGAACTGTTTGTAATCTGAAGTTCATGGAATTAAAGAAGGTAAATACTTTTTTTTATAAACAATTTGGATTTTATTGATTGTATTATAAAATGAGAGTAATTGAAGTTTTTGTGTGTGAAAGTTTTAATTTCATGAATTTGGTATATATTCTGTACTGTTGGAAACATCAATATTTTATCGTGGATGTTTATAGGTAACTGAAAGATTTCATTTGCTTCGTTCTTAAAATGGAACAGACCAAACCATACTCTCTTTGACAAAGAATTCCCCTCCACCTACTCATAAAACGTGTGCCTATAGTGAGTAAAATGTTTTATAATCAAAATGTATACCTGCCAACTACTACGGAATGCCTATAGTTTCTACAGATTTAGCTATTTGACTATGGAACTATGCAACTCACTGTCGAAACTACGGATTCTATGAATTTTCATTTTGTTTATTTTATTATTATTATTATTATTATTTATTTTGCTATTACAAAATACTGTTTGGGGACGGTATTTCATGTCTCAAAACTTTGGAAAATAGTAGTTAAACAGAGTAAAATTTTTTGTCTTAATTGCATTTTTTCCCCCGATGTGCTTGTTTCCAGTATTCTTGTTAAATGTAATTTTAAATCAGTGTAAAACTAAAGAGAATTGGGGGGAGGAGGTCGTTTTCCGTCTGGTGATGTTTAGAAGCAAATATGTTCCGTCATATTTGCTTCTAAACATCCAATTGAAAAAATGGTTTTCCATTTGATTCAATTTATGTCGAAGACTGTTTTAGGTATAATAACTTTTTTATGTTACACATAGATTTTCCTCTAGGGCGTAAAAGTAAATTAGGTTTTCTTTGATATCTCTGCTTCTAAAATTCAGATTTGAAAAATTCTTTCTTCAGCGGATACAGCTCCTGATGGGAAATCTTTTGCATGTAATATCTCATTTTTGGTAAAAATGGTTTGGCCACCAGGGGGCGTAAGTGTTAATTTCTGCTTCTGATGTATTTACAGCAAAATCTGAGCTTCTAAAATGTTGACTGAAAAAAATTTCTTTTGTGGACCAATATCACTCATGTTGGTAAATCATTTTGATTTTTTCTTAAAATAATGCATGGTTTCTCCGCCATGGGGGGCATAGATGTATATCTTGTTTTTATCAATGTCTCTACTTCTAAGAGTCTGATTTGAAAAATTCCATCTTTGTTGGATAGTGTTTCCGGTGCGAAACGTTTTTCGTATAATTTCAAAATTTTCAAGTAGTTTATAAACTTTCTGCTAGGAATCGTTTAGGTAAATTACGTTTTCCCCGATATCTATGCTTCTAAAACACCGATTTGAAAAATGCTTCCTTTGCTTTAATTATTTACTCTTTAAGTTACTCTGTAATTTAATTTATTCAATGTTTCTATTGTAGCAGTTAAACAAATAAATAAAAAAACAAAAAACAAAAAAACTTATCAATTTTTTTTGTGCATCATATTTTTTACCTTTTGACTGTTGTTAAAAAAAAAAAAGTTTCCTTTTTTTTCGTCCTCGTGAAGAACACTTTTCAATACATTATATTCTGAAGGATTTGTAGTTATGTACAAACTATTGTATTACACAATTCCTTACCCTCATTGCTATAAAAACTTCATTTATGGAACTGATGTTTCTTTCACATTCTCTGGTTAATACACTGGCGGAAAGTGAAAAAAGAACACCAAGAAGGAATTGGCGGACGATCATGAAATTTACATATGTTACTGGGGTCGAGTTTACGTAGGTGTGATGTTAATTTTGGGACCAACCGGTGAGCGCTTACGCCACAGCACGGCATAATATGCAAATTATCATCGGTGTTATTTAAGGAGTATGGCGAAGTGAATGTAATCAGTCGTCAGCGTACGGACACGTGCGAAGACCCTGAAGAAGCTGAAATGCCTGGACATGGAAGACGTGTACGATTTCAGCAGTTATCGGACTTTGAGCGAGGTCGTCTAGTCGGACTCCGCGAGGCCAGGTGGTCGTATCGTCGTATTGCGGAGCGAATTGGACGGGAAGTATCGGTGGTGGTACGATGGTGGCGTAGATGGTCCGAGGAACATTCCCACACGAGAAGGCGTGGAACCAGTAGTCACAGACGGACTGATGAGCGGACCGATCGACGCATAAGAAGAGCGGCGTTGTCAAGCAGAACATCCACTGCGACGCAAATCCGTGCTGCCGTTGCACCTGAGGGGACTGTGCAAACAATCCGCAACCATCTACTGGATGCAGGACTACGTGCTTGTGTGCCTCTGGCATGTGTACCTCTGACTCCAGCCTACCACCAGGAACGGCTGCAGTGGTGTCGCCAACGCCTGCACTGGAGAACGCAATGGCGATTTGTCGCGTTCAGCGATGAAAACAGATTCTGCTTGGGAGCCTGTGATGGCCGTATGCGTGTTCGCAGACGCACAGGGGAGCGTCTCCACCATTCTTTCATCCGCCAGCGACACACAGGGTCTACACCTGGTCTCCTGGTGTGGGGAGCGAACAGCTATCACTCCCGTACACAACTAGTGTTTGTACCGGGTACGTTAAACAGCACCTCCTACATCAACAACATCATTCAGCCCGTTGTTGTGCCATTTGTAAGGTCGGTCCATCGTGGTGTTTTCCAGCAAGATAACACATGCCCACACATGGCACGTGCAATGCAACACGCACTTCAGGGTGTGAGACAACTTCCATGGCCTGCACGTTCACCGGATTTGTTCCCCATTAAGCACGTGTGGGATTTTATGGGACAACGACTTATCCAGTCTCCAAGGCCAGCCACGACCACCCCGAATTTACGCATCCAGGTTGAGGATGCTTGGAACTCAATACCCCAAACTTATATCCAACATCTGTACGACAGACTCCATGCCAGAATTGCACAGTGTGACGCAGTTCATGGCGGTTCAACCTCGTACTAACCATGTTACATGGAAATGTTATTTTTCAGTTTACCAGCAAATACAGCTGTATTTTGCCATATTGTTTTGATCACGTTATCCTCTGTATTCCGTTATTATGCTGTATAAATTTCGTTGGTATCAGACGTCTCCTTCTTGGTGTTCTTTTTTCACTTTCCGCCAGTGTATAATGTATAGGAATTATTGCTATGGCTGTGAAAGGGGTTCAAGTCCTTTAGATGAGATTTTCTGTCATCGTTTGTTTTGTTTTGTTTTTTAATATGAACTCTAAAACCGCAAAAATGATTGCTGAAGATTTTACTTATTTATTGAAAATAAAATCTAGAAACAAAAGTGCGTTTCTTTTTAGTATTTTTTTAAAAGATGGTGGCAAAATTCTGGTGCTATTCTCTTCAGTTTCATATAACGTTTCTCCAAAAAATTATTATTTTTTATTTCAGCTGAGGCCTGAGGCCCCTCCCACAATGCGATAGTTGTGGAGCCTATCAGTATGCCACTGTCTCCAACTGTAGGTTGAAGCATTTATGCTCTGAATTTTAGTTAACTTACTTTTACCCAGTTACCTCAGTAAAAAGAGTCTGATTTCAATGAAATTTTATATTACATTATTGGTGCATATTGATGATAGCATGTTAAGATACTTGTTTTACATAGCATAACTGCAACATGTTGAGTCTGCTGAACTTTTTAATAAAAATGCAACCGCTTATTATTGATGAATCATTAATATTACTTTTCAGAGGGAGATACTTCAGAAAAAGAGGGTTTCAAATATTTTTACTCTTCAAAAATTCCAGAGTGGACATTTCTTGAAGGGAATTGGCTAATATTTATGCATAGCATACTACATAGTGGGCCAATCCATGCGTTGAATATCTTCACTCTCCAACAGCTCTGTGACAGCCACTGTACGATGAGGTGTAGCGTTGTCGTCCATGAAGAGGAGCTCAGGACCCACAGCACCTCTTAACAGACGCATGTGAGGCAGGAGAACCTCGGTACAATAGCGGACACCAGTAACTGAACCTCCTTGGAAGATGTGGAGGTCAGTACGGCTACCAAGCATGATACCGCCCCAAATGAGAACTCCACCACCTCCAAACCGGTCCCTTTCGATGATGTTGAAGGTGTGATTGCATGTTCCCTGCTCTCTCCAGATGTGTATACGTCCAAAATCGCTCGTCAGACTAAATCGGCTCTCATCCATAAAGAGAACTCAACCCCATTGCTGATGTGTCCAGTTCCTTGTGTTCCTGGCACCACAGAAACTGCCATCTCCGATGAGCAGGCGTTAATGGCACACACTGTACTGGTCGTCGTGCAAATAGACGACCTTTGTGCAGCCTCCTGGCCACGGTAAAACGCGATAACGGAGGTCCAGTTGTCTGTTGCATGTGCCTTGCGATTTCTCCTGCTGTCTGCCGTCTGTCTCTTCTCGCCTGTAGGACAATATACCGGTCGTCCGTCGCCATAGTTGCTCGTGGACGACCACTGCTAAACTCTCGGACAGCTGTTCCTGTCGTTTGAAATGCTTTCCAAGCTCGTGAAACGATGCTGTGAGCGATCCCGAACTCCTCAGCCACACTAGTCACATTTTGACCTTCTTCCAACTTCCCAATGATGAGACCTCGGGTAAAGTCATTCAGATGTCGTCTACTGGATTGCCTATTGGCCATATCACACGGTGGCAGCAACTCGATGTCGTTGAAACCGATATACACCGTGCAATAGCTTTCACTGAATTGCTGAGCGTACACCGCCCATGTGCTTTATACCCTTCAGACCCCCTCCCCTCCACGTCATGCTGCATATATGCGCATTGTCTGCTGTACCGGATCCTAGTCTATCTCCTGAGTGGTCTTACGGTCCATTCTACCTGCTCGTTTCGCTGTTATGCATGCTAATTTCTCCTCTTCATCCTTAATTTTTGCACACTGGTGTATTATGCTCTAGATCCAGATGCTGGAAACATGTACAGTCGAACTCTGTTAAGACAAGCTGTTCGGGATCGAACAAATTGCTCGTTATAGCCGTTACTCGTATAATCCGGGAAAGACCCAGAATATCAAGGAAATCATTCAAAAAATAAATTTCGTTATCAAATATAGTACATACAATGTTTAATGTTGAGAAATACATAGTACTTACGTTTAGTTGAAATTACCGTACAATATTTCGGTTAGTTGTGGAATTCTTGAAAAATGTGTACGTACAGTACTACATACTCACAGAACTATACGTACCATTATACATACTGTAGTACATACATATGTAAGTACATACGATGTGATGCAGATTAAGTTGAAATTCTTGAATAATGGACATGTAAACTACATACGTACTATATGAAATACAATATGTACTATACAGTACTGTAATTTTTGTACCATATAGTACTTAGATAAAATTAAGCACAGGTACAGTACTATCTGCCCAAAGCACATATCCTTTTTATTTCGCATGAAAAAATTTGGTTAATTTTAGCTGCGTTGTCCTTGACTTCAACCGAAAATCCGTCAGATTATGCCTAACAACTGATAATGCACTGAACACACACTCATTGCCAGAATTAGTTTAATAAAATCTAGTCAAAACATCCAAGGCATCTTGTGCTTGATTGTAAGTCACAACTTCTTGTGTTTCTGTAATGTTTTCGCCTTCACTGTCGGTTTCAGTTTCTTCATTCAGCGCAATGACTTCTTGCACAATTTGTTCCTCCGTTAAAATTTCAGTTGTTAGCACCACAGCGTCAATGTCGATAAAATCATCAAGAGAATTGCAATTGGTAAAGGTGCTTAAATCTCTACTTTTTAACCATTCTGATAAGGGGAGATCATTGTCATCAATCACTTCAGTGCTTTCTACTAAAGTCTCCTTTAGAAGACCAGCCTTCCTATAACAATTTTGAATGGTTGTCGGAGTGACACTATCCCTAGCTGCTCTCATAAGAAGAACAGCATCCAATACGGAAATCTTAATTTCTAGCTTCTTCTCCATTTTCTGTATTAATTGTATGGTTAGAAATTGCTGAAAATGGCACTTAAAGCTCCTAATAATCCCTTGGTCCATAGGCTGTAGAATTGATATTGCGTTTGGTGGTAGGAACACAAGTTTGATATTTGTCAAGTTTTCTACTTTGGGATGTGCTGGGCAGTTGTCTATTAACAGCAAAATGTTTCTGTTTTTCTTTCGTAGTTCACGATCCCATTTATGAAGTTCTCCCGTAAAGGTATCTGATGTCATCCACGCCTTTCTGTTTGCTTTATAATCAACCGGGAGATGCTGAACATTATTAAAACATCAAGGCTTTAATGATTTGCCAATCACCAATAATTTTCTTTTTCATTTCCTGCCATGTTCGCACAAATTAGAACGGTTAGCCGATCCTTTGCCAATTTACCTCCAATGCATTTATCGCCTTTAAAGGTTAATGTCATGTCAGGGGTTCCCTTGTAAAAAATGCCCGTTTCATCAGCATTAAATATGTTCTGCTCACTGAATTCAGAAATGAAGCTGGGCCAAAAGCTTTTGATTTACAGATTCCTTATCTGCAGAGATTGATTCCCCTGACATTTTTGCGTAAACAGTATTGTGTCTGTTCTCGAAGCGATCAAGCCACCCATTACTGCATATAAAATTCTCATGACCGAACTGTACCTCAAATTTTTCTGCTTGCACTTTTAAAATCGGTCCATTGATAGGAAAACCAGCATCACATTGAACTTTAAACCAACAAAGTAAAGCTTCATCAGTATCATTTTTTTCACACTTTTTCATTTTTTTGCAATCTGTAAGATTGTTTTCAAATGCTGACAAAACTGCATCTTTGTTCTTCCACAATGTAGATACGGTAGATGATGAAAGTCCATACTTTTTGCAAACAGCTGAATTTTTCTCGCCATCTTGCAGTTCCTGAATGATATCCATTTCCTCCCTGATGGAGAGAGCCTTTCTTTTAACACCAACCATTTTGCTCACAATATCACACTTAATAAAAAAGGGGAGAGAAAGCATAAGTGATGTCGCAAGAGTAGGGCTGCGTGCGACTTTCTGATTAAAAAAAGGTTACGATATGTCCCGTGCGAAGTTAAAATACTGAATGCACTAAGAAAACATGCATGTGGTTAGACCATAGCAGCCAATGAGAGAAAGCGAATTCCAGGAACCCTCTCGTAAACAGTGCCAAAGGAAAGGCTGGGAAGCTTTCCCCCACAAAATGCCGCCCCCACCTACCCTTGAGCTGAAATGCAAGACGTCATAAAACACTCCCCACTTTTCTCTCTGAGCAGGTGACACACAGATGGTCTTTTTGGGTAGCAGGTGGCTAAGTGACGCCACCTTTCAATGCTGCGCTATCTTTACTGGGCGTAAAAACAAAAAAAAAAATCTGAAAGTCTTGCAAATTTGCTTGCTATAACAGAGTTGATACTCATAACAAGCGGGATAATTTAACACTAATTGCATACGAAGCCAAACTTCTTCTGGCATTTACTTGCTATAGCCGGGACCTCGTTATACCCGAGCTTGTCTTAACCAAGTTCGACTGTATACTGTAATTCTGCTCTTAACATTGTTTATAATCAGCGACAGGATGCATGCCTCTGATGGAACTAGCCTCCAGTGTTTAGTGACAAAGGGCAAAAACTTCAATGAAAAGAACATGGCAGAATCACTAAATTTCCCAAATACCAATTTCATTATCATACCATTTCATACCAATTTCAGCATCATCATCTTAAAACTTTAGATATGCGCTTTTGTGCATTGAACATTTTGAATACGGACCCTTAAAACGAAAATGCAAAAGAGGTAAAAAAATTCATATAAAAAAACAACAACAAAAAAACAAAAAACAAAAACTTTTACTACCCGAGTAGGTAAACAATATTTACACATGCCCGGCTGAGCATGTAACTTTTCAGATATTTTTCAAGCCCTGATATATTCTCTGGTATGAGATATGTATCTTTAGTACCTGGTACATGATCTGTTGCCATTTTCCAGTTTCTGAGAAAACTGGCCACTTTTTCCAAAAATAAATGGAAGATGTGTGCCAAATAATGTGCAGTTCTTTTTTTTTTTTTTTTTTTTCATGTCAACCCAAAAATTTATTTGGTAGGGGACTTGAATTTTATTTCTTGACATAATTGGAGTTTTTCTGTTCCATTCCCCAGAAAGCCAAGAAAAAGTTAAGAATTTCTTTCTACTCAAAATTTCTGACTTTTTGTTTTTCCTTTCCCTTCCTGTGGTGTCTTTTATGGGATGCTAGAATGTGTGTGAAGTGTACGAAAGTTGTGTGCTCATGTGTTTTTATTGGTGTTCTGGGAGCTATTTTATTTTTCCATTCGTACTGAGATCAAGAAAAAAAGGGGGAAATTATTGTCTTTCATGTTGCTTAAGGTTATTGAAGTACTGTGTTCATTTGTTATGTTTCATTCCAGTAGTGTTATTCATGACAGGTCTACAGAGTATCTCTGCAGAGTGATAGTTCCGATCGACAAGGTATTTGTATCGAATTAATTTGAGTGAACTTAATTCTGTTGTGATATGTATACATAAAATATTTTTTCCTTCTGTATCTTCTTCAAATGAGCTCAGTGTGTCAGTTAAATGAAAGAATATAACTAACTTTTCTTATGAGTACAGTAAACTAAATTGTAATTATATAAATATATTATTTTCCTAAACAGTGAAATAATTTATTTTTCTTTTGCACCTCTTGCCCTATCCATTTCATTTTAAAGTGATGCATTTGTAAAAAGGTATTTTCACTTCAGAAAGAAGCACGATGCAAACTATGTGTTTAGAAGAGTTGTATTGTCTGTAATACTGACCGGATTCATGACTAAGTTAAGAGGAAAGTTTTATTTTATGGATCAGATTTCATCCCATCATTTTGAGAAATAGCCTGGAATTTCTTTTTAGGTTGCCCAAAAGTGTTTCAGTTAGAGGAATTTTGAGCATTGTGAATTTATTTTTGGAACACTGCAGTTGGTCAAGGTCGCTGGCACAGCGAACTCCGTAACCTTAGGGTTCTGTAAAAGTTTAACCGGGGGTTAGCTAATTCTTCTATTGGTCATCTACTGTTGCTATATGATTCTTCATCCAATTAGAGCCCTTGAGTCATTGGCCAGCTAAGCAAGGCTTGAGGCACTATATAAAAATGCCATTTTCCACCCTTGTCTCTCTCTCTCTCTGAATTTTGTTGTGGTGTTTGCCCGTTAGCATTTAGCCATAAGTTTCTGCCACCACCGAGAGCCAGCTCTCCTCTTCATGGAACAAGGCAGGTGATCAAACTATATCCAGCAAAGTTATTGTTACTGAAATAGAAATAGCAGGGCGCAGTCTTCCCAAAATTCCTAAAATATCCCTAAAAAAGCATAAAAGATCCTAAAATTTTTCCAACATTAATTTTTTGGTTTTATATGTCAAAAATGGTTTCTTTGTGATACATTTTCTTATATACAGTAATGTTCACATGGTTCGTATGCATCCTGGAGATCCTGAAAATCCTGGAAAAGTCCTGGAATTCCATTTTGTCTTGGAAAAGTCCTGGAGATGTCCTAAAATTCTGTTACATGTCCTGGAATTTTATCCATTCTTCCCTTTTTGTCCCTGCATGATGTTTTATAGTTGAGGATTTTTCTACTGACATAACTTATGTCTGACAAATAAATTTCCCACCCCACCCTCTGCAAAATGCCGGGGCTGTTGGTTTTCTTGTCTGCTAGCAGGACTGAAACTGCGTTATTGGCATAGTTTGCATCGTGCTTATGTTATCACTTTGTCCACCTGGGGTGACCATATCTCTGCAATTATTAGCTTGATTTCTAAAATTCTTTTTGCATCGGAAAGCTTAAAATGTGACAATGATGATCCTTTCATTCCAGTTTTTTCCCGATGCACAACTTCGCTGCTAGAGGACGCAAATGTAGATCGTATCGAATTTAAAATGCATTTTATTTCATATATTTGCTTCTAAATATCCAATTGAAAAAATTCTTTTTCCTTTCGATGACATTTATATCAAAGACTATTTTAGTAGTTACAGTCCCTTTTTCAAATAATGCATACATTTTTTGCAGGGGGCATAAAGGTAAATTATGATTTTCCCAATATCTCCGCTTCTAAAAGTTCAATTTGAAAAATTATTCCTGCGTCGGATACATCACTTGAGGGGAAATGTTTTGCATATAATTTCTCATTTTTGGTAAAGAATGATTTAGCCACCAGGGGCATAAGTATTTATTTTTGCTTCTGATATATTTGCAACAAAATCTGAGCAGGAAACTAAATTGAAAAAATTCTTCCATGAACCCGATACCACTCACCTCAGAAAACTTTTTGAGAACACCTCCTGCTTAAAAGAGTGCATAATTTTCCCACCAGGGGCATACACATATACCTTATTTTTGTCCATATCTCTGTTTCTAGGAGTCCAATTTGAAAAATTATTTCTTTGTTGAAGAACATTTGCAGTGCAAAGTGTTTCTCATATAATTTCAAATATTTCTTAATCCTCATGTGTGCCGTTAGAGGGTGTAAGTTCACATTTCCGTTTAGAGCAATATCTGTGAGACTAAAAAACCTGATTGCAACATATTCTCTTTTGATCAGATACTACTAACTGTGAAAACTCTATGTGTATTTTCTTCCCAAAATAGTGCACAATTTCACCTCTAGGGGGCACAAATATTTAATCTATTTTTCTCAATATCTGTACTTCTAAATGTCTGATTAAAAAAATTCTTTTAATACCTGATACCATTTACCTTATGGAACACTTTAGGTTTATATTTGAGGAAGTTTGTGGTTCACAATTCTGCCACTAGGTGGTGTATGTGTACTATCGTTTGCAGCCCATCTCTGCCTCTAAAAACCCTATTGAAGAATTTCTTTTTTTACTGTATGCCATTTGGTATGATAAAGATGGAGAGTAAATAAGATTTTTGCTACAATAAGAAAATCATCTTCAAATAATGTATAACTTTCCCCTAGGGATTGTAAAGGTAAAAACGTTTTTCTTGCTATCTCTGATTCCGGGAGACGTATTTGAAAATTTCTTTTTCCTTAGCATAGCTATTGCTATGAAGAATGCTTTTCGCCTGTTTTCAATTTTTCCATTATGCAAAATTCTTCCGCTAAAAGGCATAGAGTTATATCATGTTTCCTTCTATCTCTCTTCTTTTAACTGCTCGATTTGAAAATCTTTTAGTCTCTAATACCTTCCTTCTGCTATGGGAAACGCTTTTTTGCGCCATTTGCGAATTTTCGTAACATACTTTTTAGCCACTGTAGAAGTTAATAGCTGAGTTTTTTTATTTATTTATTATTATTTTTTTGTGGGTTATTTTGACTTTCACTGAAATTTTCTAATGAATACTTTATATAAAAATTTAAGCCCGTTGAATTGCTCATGGTGGTCGTTAAACTTCTAATAAAAAAATATGTATATATACTGTATATACACTGAAGAGCAATTTAATTAGAGACAGCTGGCGTTATGCAAATGTGGCGCTGTGGGTGGCCCTGTAAACGGAAACGACATGATGTATGCAGCAATCCGACAATACAAGGAGTAATGCGACGGGAATCAGTAAGAGTTGGATGCAGTATGGGTAAGACGAAGGATCTAAGTGTATTTGATCGTGGGCAAATTGTTGGGGCCCGACGAATGGGTAACTCCATCTCGGAAGTCATGCAGGCACTGGAATTTTCACGAGCCACTGTGCCACGGGTGCACCATGAGTACATCGAATCCGTTAAAACAATCCTTGCAAGGGCCAACTGCCGTGGACAACAGCATGTGGATGAGCGGGGTCATCGTCGGCTGGCTCGCATTGTAACAGCGGATAGACGTGCCACAGTGCAAGAAATCACTCGGCAATTTAACTCTGGTGCACAAAAACGTGTTAGCAGCCACACCATCCAGAACCATCTCCTCGCTATGGGGTACAGAAGCCATCGTCCCACGAGGGTACCGCTGCTGACCGCACATCACAGGGTGCAAAGATTAGCATGGGCACGGGAACATTGCCACTGGACCCTAGACACGTGGAAAAATGTTGCCTGGACTGACGAGTCGAGATTCACATAGGTACATGCGGATGGCAGGATACGAGTATGGCGCAAATCACATGAAGCGATGGATCCTTCTTGCCAGCAGGGTACTCTTCAAGCTGGTGGGGGTGGCATTCTCGTCTAGGGACTGTTTTCGTGGACTGAAATGGGACCCCTGGTACGTGTGACATCGTCCTTCACAGGTCAATGTAACCGGGATATCCTGGACGACCATTTGCTCCTGTTTGTGAGTCTTCAACATCCCACTGGAGACCTCATCTTGCAACAATGCACCGTGCCATCACTTCTGAATTGTATCCGAATGGTTGAACACTCCACCGACGTGACCTCGCCTGCTTGGCCAGCTAGGTCATCTGACCTCAATCTCATTGAGCACATCTGGGATACCATTGAAAGAGATGTTCGAAGCTCTGACCCCCTCTATCAAATCTTCGTGAACTGTGGGAGCTTGTTCAGGGGTCGTGGATCCATATGGCTTCCCAAGGCTTCCGGTGTCTTGTCGAGTCCATGCCGAGACAAATCGGCGCCGTCATCAGGGTGAAAGGTGGTGCTACACGTTACTAGACAGGTATCTCTAATTCAACTGCTCTTCAGTGTATATAAATTTGCCCTGGAATCTGATTGCTTTCTAATATCAGAAACTTAAATCTAATTGTTTCTTAGCATTTTCTGAGCTAAGTAATCACTTTTCATCTTCTATAATTAGTTTTCTAAGCATGTCCAGTTAAATTGCCTTGATCACTAATGAATGCAGTTTTACGCAGTATTTGGACTTAAGGTTTTCCCCATTTTCCTCTTTCATTTCACGTTGGGAATTTTTGTGCATACTTTGCTTGCTGGCGAGTACAAATTTAAAACATACAGTAGTGGCCAAAATTGTGGAAACCTTTTGGAAATAGTGCTGCATTTTTGAGGTTTGATGAATCAATCATAACACCACTTTTTTTTTTTTTGAGTAATACCATAAAATTCTATATCAATGGAAAGATAATTTCATCAAGAATGTAATGCAATAACTTTTATGAAGGATTTTGTATTAGAACAGCAGTTATAAAATAGAAGAAAAGTGAAACACATAAAAAACATGAGATATACAAAAATTCTCACCATGTCAGTTAATACTTAGTTGGGTAACCTTTAGCGTTAATTACAGCGTTACAATGCCTTCCCATGGAGTGAACCAAGTTTTTTAGTTCTGCAGCTGTTACAATGTGAAACCAAGATTGAATTAGTGCTTCAATTAATTGGGTTTTATTGCTGAATTGTTTCTGACTAACAAGTTTTTTAGTCAGCTCCATAGATTTTCATTCCAGCAGTGGAATATGATTATCTTGAAACCACTTTTTGCACACAGCAGCAACATGATATGGAGCTGAATCCTGTTGAAATATAAATGCTTCATTATCTTGAAAAAGATCACATGCAGAAGGCTTCATTTTGGGCTCAAATATTTCATTAATGTATTTTTGGCCATTTATATTCCCATTAATCACGCAAATTCTGCCCATACCTTTTCATGTCATACAACCCCAGATCATAACACTAACTGGGTGTTTCACGGTACATGTAATGCAATCAGGATGCAAATCTCCTCCAATTTTTCTCCTTATGTATTTTATGCCATCACTACCAAACAGGGAGATTTTGGTTCGCTTATCTGATGGCTTATCCCGCCACTCAGCAACCTCACTTTGCTGTCTTTGTGTGATCCTCTGGAGGTTCTCTGCCTTTCCGATTCTTCAAAATAGTAACACCATTAGTAGAGATGCCAAATACTATGTACTTTGAATCCTCCAAAATATCGAATATATGTACTATGAAATATCTATGTACTATGGATTTCTACGGATATCATGTTTAAACTATGAACTTACGGAGATGTGAAAAACTACAGATTTTTCCAAAAATCTCGGATATTTCCGTAAAATTGAATTAAAAAAAAGTCGATCATAGTCAAATGTAGTGATTTTTGTGATAACATCACAAAGCAGTCACACAGCAAGCATGTTTGCTCAACGGGAGTTGATATCCTTCACGCACAGCTGTTCTTTGCCCATAGCAAGAGAAAATCTCTCCCTCGGTCTTTCGCAAACAGCCAAAGAAAACGTCTCACCACAACAGCAGCAGCTGCATGTATTCCCTTCTTTATCCTTATCATATTCGTCTTCAAAATTAAATGTTGTAATTAATTAATATTGATTCTTTCTAGATTATATTTTATTTAATGTTGTAAAAGTGTTGTGTATTCCTTCAACTTTTATGTCATGAACCTTTAAAAAATGTGTTTTATGTTTACGCCTTAATCATACAATTGTTCTAAACAGCCTTATCTTGCTTTCGATGTATATATTTCTATTTGTCAAATGTTTAACGTAATGGGTTTTTCTGACGCTTCGAAGCGAAGCAATGTTCATTGCAAAACACCTACTTGTGTTTCCCCTTTCTTCCTCCTGACTGTTACTACTGCGTGTGCATGCCAGATGTGACATATTTTCTCACTCTCCTCCTTTGCTGTCAGCAGCGAGTGTTTATGTTACTATGACAGATTTGCGAAGAGCACTTTTTTTTTTTCTCTCATAAAAATGTTCTGCTAAACTGAGGGGTGTTTTATTTTATCTTGTCAGATTCACAAGGACTTTCTTCCTTAATAGCTTGTTTTAAACATTGCTTTCCCCAGATCATTCTTTGTTGGGAATCTTTTAATTTCAGTTTTAATCCTTTTGTTTTTTATTTGAGGATTTTATTTTCATTACTCACTTGCATATTAAGTTGTGACATGTTATTTCCACGCATTTTAGCAGAAAACTTCTATTGTGTTAATCAAACATTGCATGAATTTTTATTGTAATTTATTCTATTTGCATTGCCTTTTTATTTTATTCTTTTTTTCAGAATTGATTTATTTATGCAATTTAAAATACCTTTTTGATTAGTTTTTTCATATAATAAGCATTTAATGCTAATTTTCTATTTATCCGCATAATAAAGCTATTAAACCTTTCAAAGTTAATTGTTCTGTGCGGCGTTGGTCTTTGCTCCTATTGTGTTTGTCGTGTGCAAATTTACTTGTGATAGTGTAGGGAAAATGGCCACTTGCCTCTACTAATATTCTCGGATCTAAAAAGCAAAAAAGTTGTCAAAAATTCAAGGACACAGAAATTCTTGCGAATTTCTTTTTAATCGCACACAGACGAAAAGACGATTGCGGTCGGCATTTTTACTCTAAAACACGGGAGGAATAACCGTAAGTGTGCGGTATCACGCACTTATGGCATAACATATTTATTAATACAACATATTAAAAGGCAGAGTTGAAATGGTATGTATTTTTTGTGTATTTACTAAGTTTTTTTCCATTTTAACGGTACTTAGGTATGTTGCAAAATTTATCCAAGTATTGTCCTCCATCCAGATTAAAATGTAGCAGTGCACTCTGGGAAATACGCATGCTACCCTGCAAATTTTAATGTGGAAACTTGACTTGACTTCACTACGGAAAGACTCTGCGCGCCACTGGACTACTGATAACTTCCTTCAGATATTGGCATCTCTGCACTAGCAAAATTCGATCATTCTTGGCAATGTGCCGTAAAAAAATTCCATAATTTTGCTTGGATTTTTGCCCTGATTTGTTGCACCGAGACACTTCTTGACCAGCGCTCTCCAACGAAGAGGCGGGGTTTAAAGTGCTGATCACTTTGATTTATGCGTAGCTGTGACTTTTGCTTGTCCCTGTGCCCTGAAACCAAAACCATAACTGAAATGACGAAGTTCTAAACAGAGGATGTGCCACACCACAAGGATGTTTTTCTTGGTTGATGTATACAAGTCTCGTCTTTTTTGTACCTCATTTTTTCTGCTGTTTTTGCGGTACCGTGTCAAATTTGATAACAAACAGCATATTCCATTATTCATCTTGTTTAAATTCTTATTGAAATGCCGTGGAAAACAAAGTTTTTATCAGCCTGGTTTGAAAATAACAAGAAAGACCGAAATGGGGACTCAGTGAAAAATTGGTGCCTTGCTAATGACAATATATTTTTGGCCATGTGTGTTCTCTGCAACAAGGACTTTAGCATTGCCAATATGGGATTTTTGCAAGTGCTTTCACATGCAGATGGGAAGAAACATAAAGCAGCTGACAGAAGTATGTCTAGACAGTTTGTTTTTGAAACATCAAATAATGTTTCGCAGTTAACCCGTAAAAGTGTCCAATCATCAAATAATGTTTTACAGGTAATCAGTAAAAGTGTCCAACACTGGCAACCAACTGCAATAAGTGATAAAGTTTTGAAAGCAGAATCTCTACTAATACTACTAGCTGTTAAGAGCAATTATTAATTTCAGTCGTTTGGTGACTTAGCCGAAATATATTCTTTTATTTTTGGTGATTCCGCCATTGCATTGTCTGAAGTTGTCCGATAAAAAAATTCGTTATGTGGTGAACTTTGGCTTAGCTCCATACTTCAAAGCCAATCTTTTTCCTGATATTGGGATTTCTTTTTATATAATTTATTTTGATGAAACAACTACAGTGCAGGTAAAGAAGCAATTTGACATTCATATATCATATTGGTCAGAAAGTCGTACAAAAATTGTAACTTCATACTGTGACTCCAAATTCTTGGGACATGCAGAAGCAGATAAAATTGTAAAATTAATTCTAGATTTCATATCTTTACATGGGCTAAGTTTAGAAAAGATTTTGCAATGCTCTATGGATGGTTCAAATGTAAACCTGTCTGTTCTCAAGAAATTGAATGCTGAATTGAACTTGCAGTCAGTTCCTGACTTGGTTGATTTTGGGACCTGCTGTTTGCATGTGATGCATGGTGCTCTGAAGAAAGGACTAGATAAACTTCACATTGGTATTGATACTCTTGCTACTGATATTTATCAGTGGTTCAAACTGTCTGCTTGTCGAAGGGAAGATTATCACAATATACAATTGGATAACCTAATGGGTTGTGCAGCTAAAAATGTTTTCCTTCATCATGTTGAGAGCAGGTGGACCCTAGGTCCTGTTTGTGAAAGAATTATTGAACAGTATTCTGCATTAATTGAGTATTTTTGTACATACCTTCCAAAGCAGAAAAATGTGAAACTTAGTTCTAGGTACGATCAGATACTTTCCCGATTGAAACATCCCCATACTATTATTTACTTGCATTTTGTGCTTTTTTTACAGAAATATTCATGCCATACCTCAAAGTTTTTTCAGAATGAAGAACCCATGATTCACGTGTTATACAGCAAACTAAATGAACTGGTGCACAGTATAATGTTAAAATTTTTAAAACCGGATGCAGTTGGCACAAAAGAAGGATCTAAACTTTTAAAAGTTAACTTTCAGAAAAGTGACTGTTGGTTGCTTTTTGGATAAAATTGATGTTGGTAGTAGTGCCAGTCATATTCTAGCACAGAACAAAAACATAAATTAGAAGAAAGTGTTACTGGGGATAAGAAACTGTTTCATTGCTGCAACAGAATATTTGTTAAAAAAACTACCACTGAATAAATTTCTTCTATGAGACATCCAATCTATTTATCCTTTGTTTCAGAAGAAGGAAAGCTCAAAAGATGCTGTGAAACACCTGAGTCATCATATGTTTAAAGTCACCAAAACTGACAGTGTGTGTGATAAGATAAATACAGAGTGGTCACTGTACATGTATGAGGACATGGCAGCTAATCGTAAAAGTTACGAGGAAGATAATGATATTTGTAAGTATTGGGCAGCAGTGGCTAGCATTAAAGATTCTGCAGGTTTACTAAAATACAGTTCATTGTCAGCCCTGGTGAAGAAATGTTTGACATTGTCACATGGAAATGCACCTCCTGAAAGGGGCTTTTCCCAGAACAACAACATTGGCACAAAAGAAAGAGTGTCACTTTCAGAGTTATCTATCAGATCATTACGTATCTGCAAAGAAGCGATTTGATTGCACAGTAACTCCATACTTTCAATACCCATAAATAAAGGCCTCATAAATAGTGTAAAGCAGTCTTACACACAATATGCCTCCTAGTTGGAACAACAGAAAGAAGGGGAAAGGATGCAAAGAAATGCTAAAAGAAAGGCTGCAGAACAAATTGTGCAGACTTTGGAAAAACAAAATAAGCGTGTGATGCTTGATCAGCTGTCCAAACTTAAGACAGAAGAAAATTCCTTAATGAACGACCAGAAAACTGCTCATAAGCTCTTGGCTGAAGCTTCAAAAAAATTGGATAGTGCAATAAAAGAAAACAGCATGAGCAACATAAAAGTTGCCCAATTTTTTTGGAAATATTCTTGTTGGATAATGCTTACCTAGGCATTCCGTTTCTAGCGATGATTCACTTTTCTCGCCCGTTTCGGGTCTTAGTAAAAAACATATGGCTAAGAGAAATGAAGACCAAGAAGTTTACAATCAAAGAAAGGTGAGAAAAAATAAATTAAAATATATAGGTGCATTCCCTTACTTGGAAAGTGTCAGTAAAGAAATTAATAGGCAATGTGCCAAATTTGACTTACAACTAAGAAGTTCAGTGAACACCTTGAAAAATCTGACTTAACAAAAAAACTAGGAGCAAAATATTAGATGAATCAGGGTCTTACAAAATTCCCATTGCACACACACCCCCAATATCGTACATAGGGAGTACGAAAAACAGGTTAAAAAAAAAAGGCTAAAACAACACATATCTAACTGGCAAAAAAAAAAAAGAAGCAAAACTGCATTAGTGCAATTCTGTATTGACCACTGAACATTCCCAAAATTCGAAGAAATTAAAATGCTAAAAACGAATAAAAAATCAGAGAGACAAATGAGAATGGAGGAATTGATCCTAATTTATAAAAATGAAACAAGGGTGTGCAACCAGAATGACCCTAATACATTATCTAGCCTTTGGAAAGAGCTAATAAGACAAGAAAAAGAACAACAAAAGAAAAACCGACAAAAAAGACAAGGGAAGAAGGATACGGAAAGACGACATCAACGACCATTTGAAAAGGGGGAAAAGAAAAAGAAGAAAGGTAGAAATAGTGAAACATAGATGGCGCCAGCTAGGTTTGATTAAGAAAAGTATCTAATACAGCGTATCCGACGAATGGCAACACATGAGGTATCGGACTCCATTGACGAGAAATAAACCACGAACATCTGTGGAAAAGTCGTCACGCTTCCTGAGAATGCCCAAAGACTGGGCAAAAAATTTAGAGCATTAATAGCAGTAAAGAATTGATGTTGTTGAATCCTAAAGTGAAGATCTACTGAATCTACCCAAATTAAGCAGTGTGTTTGATGTGAATGGTTGCTGCACATACAACGGACAATAGGACAATATTTAAACCAGTCTTGTTGGAGCTGCTATAAAAAATTGCTCCAAAAAGACTGGTTTAGATAGGCATGTTAGAGAAACTAGTCACAGCATGGATTGGAATTCCCTTAAAGTCATCAGTTTCCAAAGCAATTTTCAAAAAGAAAGTTAAAAGAAGGAATAGAGATTGAGAAAAATCAAAATTCCATCATCAATGACTGCAAAGGATTTTCCCTGCCTAACATCTGGCAAGATTTGATGAAAACTAACCGTAACCTTCAAGGTTAACCGTAACCGTGATAGTGACAGGAATAAGTGACAACAAAAAGACAGCCTGAAAAAGGAGAAGAGTTTTCTCCGAAAATTTGCAATTTAAATAAAAAAATTCCTAGTAAAATTCCCATAATAGTTGTTTTTGATTAGTAATTAAAATATCTGTAAGTGGTTGTAGTCAAAGTTATTTTGAAGTATTTATGAAAATTTAAGTCTTTCATGCTGCATAAAATTAGTATTCATGTATTTTGTTTTTGCTTTTGCCATTTTTTGTTTGCAACTTGTATCACTATTTTTCAGATATTATTTTGCAGCCTATGCCTGCAGTGACTTTTCGTACAATAGGTGGCATATTGGACTTCTACATTTTCCTTGGACCTTCACCTGATCTTGTTGTTCAGCAGTATAGCCAGGTCGTTGGAAATCCTTTTATGCCCCCATACTGGAGTCTTGGGTTTCATTTGTGTAGGTTCGGATACAATTCTTTGAATGAGACGAGAAAAGTGTGGCAGCGTACTCGAGATGCAGGCATCCCTTTTGTAAGTTATTTTGTAAATTATCTTTGTTAGTTTTGAAACCTATTTTTACCATAAAGAAAAGATAGATATTATAAAAAATCAAATTGAGCTGAAGTTATTTATGACAAAATTTTACTCTATATATCAAAGCTCAAAAAAAACTTTTTTTTTAAATTACTATTTTTTAATCAATAAATAATTCAAAAACACCTAAAAACTGTTTAGATATATGTAACATGCTATATGAATTTCAATAACAATTTGTAAGTTTTAGATTATGTTAAAATCATTCACTTACCTTACTTTATTTGTAGGACCTTCACTATTTTACACGTTTACAGAGATGCCAACAACTACGGATTTCCCGTAGTTTCTATGGAAATAACTCTTGTACTATGGAATATGGAAAACCGTGATTTTTCTACGGAAAATTAACAGAAGTTGTAAATTTTCATTTTGCTTCTCCTTCCTCAACGCACCGGCGGGCACTTGACGATCCATCATTCGTCTTGCATGCGATGCTACCTGCAGCTCCCATTCTGCCTGTCAAGGTTGCTCAGATTTTAGTGTGAGCGACTGGCACCCGATGAGTGGCTTTGCGCTGAGTTAAATGAAAACCCTCCCTCCCCAGCATGCACCAGTCTGTGGATGTCGAGCGCAGCCCGCATTGGTGGACGTGGGCGGAGTTTGAGTCAGAACCATCACAGTGATCTCCTGGAAGTGCTTGCGCAGTGCAACAACGAGCTCTTGAAAATCATTTGGGGCAGAACGTGAGTGTCATTGCCTGGCATCGAAGGGTTTTTTTATGCGTGTATCTGCAATTCATGTCAGTAATTAATATTTTAAAGGTTTTTTTCGTGCGTTGCAAAAAAAGTATGCTTGGATTTCGTTTTTATGCAGACTGACTTTGTAAGCCGTCGACTTACTTGGTTCTGAGTAACATTGTTTTGTGAAAACAATTTAATTCTGTTTAGTTTTCGTTCCTAAAAATAAAAAAATATGGATTCCAGGAAGCGAACGTTATCAAATGAAGCAACACCACAGGCAGTAGTGAAAAAACTTAAGAGCTGCCAGAAGTTTAAAGCATCGTATGCTATGGAGTTTCCGTGCCTTCAACAATAATAATTATCCGAAAATATGGCATTTTGTGCGTTGTGCTCAAAGGATTTCAACATAGCGCATGGCGGTGTGGATGACTGTCGTCGTCAAGTGCGTTCCAAAAAACATACGGATTATTCAACAGCTGCAGCAAAAACAAAAATTGTTGCAAGTTATTTTACTAAGGATGATACTGCAAATGTAATGAAAGCTGAGAGCTTATTTGTTCGATTTCTAATAGAACATAATATTACAATTTCTGTAGCAGACCACGGGAAGCATTTATTTTCGGCAATGTTCCCAGATTCAAATATAGCCAAACATTTTACTAGCGGTCGCCCGAAAACTATGGCAATTGTGAAAAATATGGCAAGAAGTAATGTTTCTGAATTGGTTTCAACATTAAATAAATGTCTGCCATTCTCTTTAAGCACTGATGGCAGCAATGACTGCCAAGATGTAAAACTTTATCCACTACTTTTAACATATTTTGATGAGACTACTGGATGCACTACAGCAAAATTAATGTCCTTATTAGAATCTTCTGATAACACAAGTGAAGGCATATTTCAGGTTATAAATACTGAATTTCAGAAGAAAGAATTGAAGTGGGAGAAGTGTGTTAGCTTTTCAGCAGATAATGCAAATACAATGATGGAAAAAAAGAAAGGAGTTGCATTGTTTCTATTAAAAGAAAATCCATCAATGATAATTAGAGACACTCCAAGTGTAAAAGCAGCTTTAAATTGCAACAACAGCTTTGTAGCCAGGAGATGAAGCCTCGTGGAATTTTGAAATATGCCAGTACGAGATGGTTGTCACTAGCGGTTTGTGTTGACCGTATCCTGGAGCAGTGGGAACCATTAAGAGCTTACTTTGTAGAAGATGAAAGTCATGATTTCCAAAATAAATGTTTTCAACATATAAGATAATCTTTGAAAAAACCTAGCACAAAATTAAATCTTTTATTCCTTCATAGTGTTTTTTTACCCTTATTCACAAAAATTAATCTTTTGCTCTAGCAAGATGCTCCATATATTCATAAGCTAAGAAGAACCATTGTGCAGTTCTTTATGGATCTTTCGGTTAGATTTGTGAAGCCTACTGTCATAGCTGATGGTGATGTTGAGTTTAATTTTTCAAATAACAGTTTTTCAAAAAGAAAAATCAGAAGGAGGGCACAGAACTGGTAATTGGGGTAAAAACAAGAATGTATTTAAGCGAAATCATTTTAAACGAAAATGAACTTTCTAAGTTCTATACATCTGTCAGAAAATTTTACGTTGAAGGATGTTCTTATATTCAAGAAAAGATATTGATCTATGATGAATTCTTAAAACATGCAGAAGTAGCAGATCCTTCACTTAGAGCCAGAACATCATTTACTTCTGTATTATACATAGTCAAGCGCTTTCCATTTATAATAACTGAAAGTGAACTTGATATACTGGAAGCGGAGTTTGCTTGTTATCAAGCTGACAAATTAGAGACCATAGCTGAAACAGATAGAATAGATGTCACTTGGTCAGAAATCTCAAAACTAAGAGGTTGTAATGGAGCTGTTAAGTATGCTATTATCCCGAAAGTAATGTTTGCAATACTTGTAGTTCCACACTTGAATGCTGCGAGTGAGATAGTTTTTAGTTTAGTGCGAAAAAATCGAACCCATTTCCGACCTAATTTAGGTTTAGAAACTATAGAAGCACTTCTTATTGCAAAAATGAATATGTTCTCCTCTGGACAAGTGTGTTATGAAAAAATATTTTTTGCTAAGGAACTCAAATCTCCTGCAAAACAATGTACAGCCAAATCACTAAAGAAAGCTGTTTAATCAATTTTTTGTTTGTAGAAAAAATATTTCAGTCATGATGTTATATTGTTTTCCATGTGAAAAATTTGAAATATTTTGATACATATTTTCATGTATATAAATGAATAGGTAAGTAAAAAAATACTAATTAAGTAAAATGAGTAATAGCATGTTTTCCTCAGTTAAAATTATTCTTTTTGGTATGACTACTGAAAAACTACTGAAAATTTGTATGAGTACTACTGAAAATATCTGAAACAAGTTGGCATTTCTGCGTTTATTCCAATTATGACATGAACGAACCTCTTGTTCTAATTCGCTATCAGATTTTCCAAAGACATTTCCAATTAATTTGTTTTGCTAAACTTTATTTAAAATTACTAAATGACAATTAAAAATAATTTAAATGCACAATTTATAAGTGCTATTATTGTTATTTACATCACTTGAACCACATGCCCAGTGTGAATAATACAGCTTTCATGCATTATGTAGTTGCAAACTTTTAACTTTAAAATTTGTAAATTTATGCATTTAACCACTACAATTAAAAATGCCTTAAAACTACAAAAAAGTACTGAAAAGTCACCCTTCAAATCTCAGACTTCTCAGAACTAGGTTTCGGAAACTCTCATATTTCCATTATCAACAATGTATCTGTGTGTTCACACACACACACCCATTGAATTGCAAATGGCGAGTGCTTCACCTCTCCTCAATGAAACAGTGATATCAATGCAGAGAATGCATGTGTATTGACGTTTAGCAAAAAACAAGATTCTTCTTATGGCACCATCTATTAGGAATACTATGATCTAGAAACCAATTTTATTTTGAAATTATGAAAAAATTGTTTTTTTCCTTCTGTTATTAATTTAAAATTTAAATGTGTTTATTATTTTATATATTATCATTTATTTTTTGTAGTATAATTTTTTTGTTATTCACTTTGAACAAATCTTGCTCTGTTTTAATTGTTTTATTATTTTATATATTATCATTTATTTTTTGTAGTATAATTTTTTTTGTTATTTACTTTGAACAAATCTTGCTCTGTTTTAATTGTTTTCCAAGTCTCAGGAAGGGTTGTTGGGTCATGAATATTGCAATAATTATTTTTATGTTTTTTTGATAGATACAGTTTTGGAATATTGTAATTCATTTTCAGATTTATGGGTCAAAATCAAATTATTTATTTATTTTGAATTTTGGATATTTTTATACAGTAATGAATCTGGGCTTTTTTTCAACTTTTTGGTACTAACTTTTTATATGTTGATTCAATCTTTGTTTAAACCTGTTTTGGGTAATGTATGAAATGTTTAGGAAAGGTAATTTTATTGGCATTTCATAAGTGCCTGCTTTTCTAACAATTTAGGCTGATATTTAGTATTTACTAGCAAAGTCCAAAATATGGCAATTTTATTTTTTCCCCAGTTTACAAAGTTCACTAACATTTTTTTATGCACGGGAAATATCCCCATTTTTTTCACTTTTAATATTTTTATTGATCAGTAAGATTTTTATATTTATTTTTAATTTCATATATTAATATATTTATCACTTTTTTATTATATCCAAAAGTTTTTGCAGCTGATTTAATCAAATTTATTTCTTCCTCACGATGTTTGTTTTTGGAGGAATGAAACTCCAAAAGTAAAAGCACATTTAGCCCTTGTTCGCAAACTATTTATTTTATGATTTTGTGGGTGAGTAGAATCAGATGGTATTATTACCAGAATAAAAGATGGTTTTCTATCCACTCTGATGTGTGTGTGACCACAAATTCAGGGTGAAGAGCCAGTCACCTTTCTCACCTTTTGTCACCTTTTTAAAATTAGTCACCTTTTCAAACCTTTTCTTGACCATATTGGGAGAAAATGTACGATTTAACAATATAGTTTCAAAAGAAGATGCTGGAAGTTGAAAGATTATTATTTTAAGTATGCCTACAACTATGTGAATGTAGTTATTTCTGTACTCCTATACCTCCCCTTATAATTGCAGGAAAGCCTCATAATTAACATGTTCACGAGCAAGGCAGCATATGCCACTGCACATCCAGTGACATGACTTAATGTGCCATCCAACTTTACTTCACACAGTAAGTACAAAGCAGCAAATGCCGACAAAATTGTATGGTGGTTCCAGTTACTTTAAGTTTACTGTCCTGCTGAAAACATTAATTTTTCATAAATGTCTCAGCATTTTTATTACTCTCCGCAAATGTGTTAAGCCCCAATGATGAATGAAGATGAGCTGAGGGGCATCTAATCCAATAACATTTTATATAGAGCCAATAACACTTTATCCTTTGAGAAACTCCATTCAAAAGTAAAATCTTACGGGCTATCATCCTCTGAGAAACTCCATTTAAAAGTGAAATCTTACGGGCTATCATCAAAATATTTTCCTTTGTGTGACAGAATTTTCGAAAGCAGTCTCTGATTTTGATTGTATTTGTTGAGTGCATGCTATTTGGCAAAATTTACAGATTTCAACAATAGTTAAATGTTTTCAGAAAGCTAGATTTCCACAAAACACAGAAATGAATGATGAAACGGAAGTTGACAATACCACCAACTACCAACTAGGAACATTACCTGAAGACATAAAAAACGACCTGCTAAGTGGAGATCAGTTCCCAGCGATAGATTGCAATATATCACAGTGCACGAAGACGTGGCAGGTGCAGAAGAGGATATTTTTTCTGATGTGCTATCAAACATTAAAAATTCTATTCTAGAGCTACAGGATGAAGAAGAAATTGATGATAATGTGAATGAACACCAAACTAATGGAAGAAAAACCTCTACTTTCCAAGAAGCACTGGATTAAGTATCAAATTTACAACACTATGCATCTGCAAAACATCCTGCTTTACTAGAAAAACTCATGGGAGTTGATGCAGAAATTGAAAAACACTGGGCCCATCCACATGAGTTTGGAAACAAATTCCCTGTAAGGAAAGTAATGTTGATAATTAATAAGTGTCAGCCATTATGTAAGTGAGCAATTAGCTCAGTCAGCTAGGAAATAATGGTTAAACTTAAGAAACGCACTAGTTTGGAACCATGAGTGGCCAACTTTCATAGGTTTTACTGTATTTAAAAACTTACCTTACGAAAGATTTTTTTTTATTTTCTCATAAGTTCAGCAGGTTTTTTTTTACTGTTTTTTAATACATATACATTTGTGTTTGTTATGCTGCAATAATTGCACAGTATCAACCCCCCCCCTGTTTATATCTTTTTTTTTTTCCAGGTCCTGATATTGTTGTGTTGTTATAAACAACTGCCATTGAAGTTTCATCTAACCCAATAGTTCTAAAAATTTCAAAATGGGAAAATGTAAATTCCATAGTGATTGGCTGGAAAATACAGATAATTCAAAGGTTAAAGTTTCTGCATGGGGGTAGAAAGCATAGTGAAAGTGAACTATTTTGTACTGTGTGTTGCTGCACTATTAACTTTGAAACAAAAGGTTTTCAGGCGAGTTTTAATCACTCACTCACATAAAAACATAAATCAAACTTTGAATTTAAATTTGGACTAAACCAACTATGCACCTCCTCCTGCATGCTCAGACCACTTACAACCTTCAAGTTCAACTTGTGCACCAACACTTTGCTTTCATAGTGCCAAGGAAAGTTCTGCTACTGCTCAGTTGATTTGGATGATGAAATCAGTATGTAGTATTTATTCAATAGATTCATCACAAGATATTCATGATATTTTTAAAAAAGTGTTTCCTGACAGTGCCCCTGAACATTTTTCTCTTTCCTCTAAGAAAATGTGATACTTAATCACTGATGGACTGGTTCCTTATTTCCTGGAACTTCTATTAGAGGAAGCATGTTCATCGTACCACACATTGAGTTGTGGTAAAACAACTAATGCTAAAGATAAAAAGGAGCTGCAAACAACCATCACATTTTGGTCAAAAAGCAAATGTAGCATAATGACACAGCACTTCAGAACTTTCTTTTTAGGTAAAGCGGATGGTGAAACATTGCATAAAGAACTATGTAAAGCACTTTCTGTGGCCAATTTATCACAAAACAGATGCCTAATGCTTGGATCAGATGGACCTTATGTTAATAAAAAAGTTTTTAGGCTTTTCAATAGTAATGTCCAGGAGACATGGGGGACAAGTCTTATAAACATAGGTACCTGCAACATCCACACAATGCATAATGCATATGTATATTAATCATTGGAGTGTTTAGGTGAAGAAGCTTCTGAGCTGCTGATCAACATTTACTATTATTTTGACGGTTGGCCTACTCATTGGGAAGGGTTTGAAGAAATCCAATCTAAATATAATATTGCACACCACAAATTTTTGAAACATGAAGCAACAAGGTGGCTTACTTTGGGGCCTTCAGCCAACAGGATTTTGGAGCAGTGGGACATTATTCAGTTATATTTCCTTAAGCACATGCCTCTGAGAAATTTTTTTGTTGCTCTTCAATCCAGATCCTACAAGGCTGTTGTGAGTGCCTTAAAGAAACCTTCAATAAAAGCTGAACTTAATTTCATTATTTCATCAGCAGAACTATTCATGAAGTTCACACAACATTTTCAGTGCCAAGCACATACGATCCACAAGTTGCATGAAGAAATAGGGAATGTTCTTCTTCAGACCTTCATGGCTCGTGTTTTGAAGACTGCTGTTATTAGAAAAACCATTAATTTTTCTAAAGTTGATCTTGATGAACTGTTTACAGTTGGCAATCTACTTCCTCTTGAAGAAATTGTTATTAATGAAAAGGTCACAGATCAGTTTCTAAACTGAACGAAAGTGATAAGTTGTTTCTGAAGGAAGCTCAAAATATTGCTGCTTGTAAGAATGTGATGGAAAAGACTTGCTTATCAAATGGATCACTTCAAAATTTTAGATTTTTAGACACAAAAGAAAGAATGAATGATAGAAGGTGCAGAGACATATTGAAAGTTGCAAAAATTATGCCATTTCATGTTAAACTGGATTATTTGTAGATGAGTGGAAAAATTTGCAACTGGAAAAAGATGATGCAAAATTTGAAAACATAACTGTTGATGATTACTGGCAACAGCAGATCTCAGAAAAGACTCTTTATCAATAGATATAAAGTTTCCAAATGTGGCAAAAGTCATAAAGGCAGGCAGCCCTTACTTTGTCACATGGAAATGCTGACATAGAGAGACGATTTTCCATTTCTAAGCATATATTAGGAGAAGATGAATCAGCAGTGACAAAGATTTTTAAACAGTGAGTGGTGCCTTGAAACAATATCCTAATTATATTTTTGTACTCATTAATCCAAAACTCATTAAATTCGGACAACAAGTACATTCAAAGTACACTGCGTTTATGGAAGAATGTAAGAGGAAAAAGAAAATCGAATTGGAAGAAAAGCAAAAAGAAGAACAAAAAGAACGGATAATGAAGAAGATATGAAAAAGACAGAAAAGATAAAAAAGTAAATTGAATGTGAGACTGCTGCTGTTAATGACAAGAAAAAAGAACACCTACAAACTAAGGAGGCAAAAGAAGAACTCTCTTTAGAAACTTCGGTTAAACTGAAGAAAGCACTAGAAAAAAATGATTTAAAGGGTGCAAAATTAGCTGAAGTCATGCTCAAGGGAGTAAAATGTATGAAACGGAAGAAAGAGTGAGAGAAAAGAAAGTGGAAATCATTCAGAAGAACCCTGAGAAAAAAATCAAGTATAATTACATCATTTTTTGCTAAGATGCCTAGAAAACAGTAAGCCAAACAGTTTTTTTCTTCAGAATTGCTTTTCTGGAACATTGAAAAGAATTGTACATCATTAGATTTTCAGAATTTTGTGTAATTTTTTTTTTTCTGTAAAGACATAATGATAATAAAATGGCCATCCCCTATCCACGACCATAATAAAGAAATTTATTATGATCTTACCTAGACTTTTTTGATAGGGGAGTATGAAAAATAATAAATTCTTTTTTTTGTAACTATAATTGTCGTTTTGTGCTATTGGCAGAGAAGCCTCTTTAAATCACCTTTTAGTCCCCTTTTTAAAAAAGTTTGTCACCTTTCTCACCTTTTCCAAAGGTCACCTTAACTCCTCACCCTGCCACATGGATAAATTGTTTTTAAAGGAAATATTAGGATTTCTGAAAGCTATTTCCTAGATATCGATGTTAGAGTTTGCAGACTGACCTCAATACTTTTTAATAGTTTTTAGGTGTTTTTAATTGTGGTGGTTGAATGCATAAATGTACTTTTAAAGTTAAAAGTTGCAACTGCATAATGGATGAATGCTGTATTATTCATGCCAGTCAAGTGGTTAAGGTGATGTAAATAACTGTAACAGCACTTATTCATTGTGCATTTAAATTATTTTTTAAATTGTCATTTAATGTTTTTAAATCAAGTTTAGCAAAACAAATTATTTGGAAATGTCTTTGAAGAATCTAATAGTGATTGAGTGCAAGAGGTTCATGTCATAAATTAGATAAATGTGGTGAAATAGTTAAGCTCTTACAAATAAAGTAGGGTAAGTGAGTGATTTTAACATAATCTAAAACTTACAGATTGTTATTGAAAGTAAAAAATGATAAAGTGTTTTTTTAATTATGAATGTGCAAAAAAATATTTTTTTCCCTTTTTTAATAAGGACTGTTGATTAAATTTGTATCTAATGTACAGTGATATCTTTATAGATACAACTTTTCCTAGTACAGTCCACTCCGATAATTTGAACTTCGATAAGACTAAATTCTTGGTAACTTGAAAATAATTGTTTTTCTGGAAATTAAAAACAGCTGCAAAATAGCCCCCAAAGTGCAAACAACATAAGGATATGGTGCATGACTCGTTGATAACAATAGAGAACAAAGGAAAGCATTACATGTGACTGCTTTAACCCTGAAATGGGATAGCAAACTAAATTTCCTGCCTTTTTAAGATGGGGACAGAAGACTCCCTGTCTCACATCTTTTATTTCACCTGTAATAGGTCAAAAGGTTATCTTTATCTGAACATTAAAAATGTTGTATGTGTTTCTTATCTTTCAATGTAATTGGCAGATGGTGTTCAGCAGCAAATTTTGTTAAATCTGTGTTCCATGCTCTTGTTCTGAACAACTTCTAGAAATATTTGTTAGATTTTTCTTTTTCTGAACTTATGGCTTCAAAATGCAAGTTAAACACAGTATTGATTGCTGATAAAGTTATATTAATTAAAACTGTTGAAGGCATCAGTGAGAAGAAAAATGAAATTACAAAGCATTTTGGAATGCTGAGTAGTACAGTTTATGCTATTCTAAAGAATTGTTTTCAATGCTGACAAAACGGGACTGTTTTTTACACTTATGGATATCAAAGAAGAAATGTTCCTCATAAATACATGGATATTCATGTAATTATTCAAATAAAAATCAGAATATGACTCGGAATTGGTCTATTTTACAGTTCCCCATGTAACATCATATTAGAAACTCAGAAACAGAGGCGTAGCCAAAGAGGGGGGTCCTTTGGTCTAGACGCCCCCCTTGAGGGTGGGTTGAGTATGAATTTAAAGTGATATATATGTATATAAGAGGCTTTCACCAATGAACCAAATCCACGCCCCCCCTGCTTAAGAAATTTCTGGCTATGCCACTGATCAGAAAACTTGAAAATTGCATTCAGTTAATGAAAATGCAATGGATATCATGCTTGAACAGAAATTGGGAAATGCAAATTTTTATTTCCTGTTTCAGGGTGATGGAATTTGTAAGTTTTTTTTTCTGATGTAAGACTTCTTTAACTATCAGTTGAATAAAAAGGCTTAGGTAGGTAACCAACAAAATTTTTCAAAATTGGCTGAAAATGTTTGATAAAAAGTGACTGAAGAGGCATAAAGTGATTCTCTTCTTTGATAAATATACTGTGTATGGATGCATTCCTGAAATTAAATCTGTAACAGTTTAGTTTTTACCAGTGTATACAATACATCAAAACTGCAATCTTATGCCAAGAAATCATCAAGAACTTTATAAAATCATTTTATTAAAAACAATGTGTGCAAATTTGAACTGCTGATATTCAGGAAGATCATAGGATATATGTTGACATTTTACAATCAATGAGAATCGCTAGCTGCACATGGAGAGAAGTGACAGAAAGTACCATTGAAAAGGAAACTTTCACAATCATCAGCTAAAAAGCTGCTTTAGGAAAGCCAGCCTTTTAACTGCTGATGGTGAAAAAACTCTGACGAAGCATGAACATAGATGGAATGGAGGGGAGTTTTGCGAAATTTTCAATTAGATGAGAAAGAAACATTTTAAGCATATGTAAATATTGACACTGAAATAGAGGTCTGTGGAGATATAAGGGATGAAGATGTGATAACTCAGTTAAATCCTCAATCAAGCAATGAAGGTGAATCAGAGTATCCCAATCCCTACTGTTATGGACAAAAAAAAAAACCCAAGCAGCAATAAACTTTTTACAAAGTGATGAAAATTTTAATGCAATGTGCACCTAGAAACTACGGTTGAATGCAAAAAGACAATAAAAGAATGGCAAACTGAATTATCAGATTTTCTAAAACAGTAACCAGATAATTCAATATATTTAATTCATTTTGATTCCTTTGTATTGTGATGAATCAAAGAACATTAAAAAAGGTAAAAATATTTGGACTTTTAAAAATACAGTTAAAAGTGCAAAATAACATGCATTTAAAGATGTGGTTGAATATGTACATAATTAAATACAAATAAATTTCAGTTTTCTTATTAAGAGTAGACTAATAATATTGCTTTGTGTGAACAAATTTAGCAACAATTTAAATAATGTAGGATTCCTCCCAACTTATGTCAACAGCAGTGCAAATTTGGGTGCTCCGCCCCAGTGGCGCAGTGGTCTAAGCGAGGGCCTCTGATCATGTGTCCAAAAAAATCCGGGTTCGAATCCCAGTGAGGCATGGATGTTATGTTTGTCTTATAGCACTGGCTCTCTCCCTTTCATGGAACCAGTGACCCTAAACTAGGGATGGGCGACTGCTTATAGCCCATTGAGTTGCTCGCGGTGGTCATTAAACCTCCAATCAATAAAAAAAAAAAAATCGGGTCCTTATGAAATTATAGGAATGGTTTTTCAACACCCTGCATTATGAAGCTTTTAGAAAGTTAATACAGTGGTGTCCAAAATTGTGGACACTTTTTGAAAATTTCATGTTTTGCTGCTTTTGCAGGCTTATAGGAAATGCTATGTTTCACTAAATGCAAATGTTTATATATCAATTGAAAGAGAAGTTAATGCTGAATTCAATACAAAATACAGAATTCAAATATCTCTAGTACAAAAAAAAAGTTATGCTCACTTTAATCTAAATTACAAACACAGGCATGATTCAGTTAAGAAGCAGAATGTGGATGCAAATCCTACTAGCCAATCACAGTCCTTGTTCTGTGGGGGACTACTGAAATGGCAATAGCTGCGATATATCATGTGTCAAGTTGGGGAAAGTCAGTTTTGCTGTTCTGTAGAAGAAAGACGGTTATCTGTGTAAGTAAAGTGCAATTGGAGATTGTGTGCATACTTTTAGTATTTCTTGAAATTTAAAGTGTAGATAATAAATAGAGGCAATGGCACCAAAGAAACTAGTTGATTAGACACCCACAAAAAGAAGCAGGATTGTTGTATTATGTGAATCGGGTCTTTTCTATTCTCAGGGCTGCGAGACCTGCGTCAATTGCGCCAGTTCGCGCCGGAACATTGTTCTTGCGCCATTCTGCAAAAAAATCACGATTTTGATGAAATTTGCGCCAATTTTGCGCCAAAATTTAAAATTTACTAGTTATCAATATTTTAGCGTAATCTTACATTCGAAATCGATTCAGCGGTTAATTCGTATGTGAGATTCTTCCGCGGACTCACGGAGTCTCCTACCTTTTTTTTTTTTGTCATTTTCGAGATCGATGCAAAGGTGAAGAAATTTTCGGGGTATTAGTTGGGGGGGGGGGGGTAGTATTCCGTCTGGGGACATTGTTTTGTCTTTTTAAACGTTCAGAAACGGAAGTTTAAATGGAGTGCAGATTTTTCCCATAATCATATTTTTTTCTCGCGCGATGTTGCTTTCGTTCAGTATAATTTCATTGCATAATTTCAGCTTGAAATTGTAGGCAACGATTTTCGAAAATAGAAGTTAGGCCACCCGAAAATTTCCCTGTAATCTTTGGCCACGAGATTCTTATGCTGATTTGAGGAATTCCGTCTTTTTTGTTATCATTTGGACCAACCACGAGATCGATGCACAACTGAACTAAATTATTGGTAAGATGGGGGGGGGGACGTTTTCTCCGTCGGAGGACGGAATTTCATCCTTCAAAGCCGGAAAATAGACGGAGGTAAGATTTCTGTCGTAATCGTAATTTTTTTCTCTCGGATGTTTCTTCTACCCAGTATTGTTAGATATTTTATTCCATGAATATTTGTATTTCAGCTTGAAAATGTTGGATAAACTTCCGAAAACGGAAGTATGAGGGAGCAAAGATTTCTTCTATAATTGTATCCCCTATCCCCCCCCCTCGCGGTGTTCCCATTTCTATGTAGTTGTTAAATGTCATCACCCTCATAAATGTGTGTGCATTTTAGCTTGATAAGGATGGGGGAAATTTCCAAAAACAGAAGTGACGAAGATTTGAAATTTGTAAGCTTGATGCGTGGTGTTCAAAAAAAGTATTAATTCTCTAAAAATTACACCATTTATCTAAAATAGTGAAAGCTCTAATATCAGAATTCATGGTTCTTAGGCTGAAAGTTCTTTGATCATGATGGATAAAATTGTCATCTGAGGGAATAAGAAAAAAAAAAAAAGAAAAAGGAAAAGAAAGAAAAGCAACAAAGAAAAATAGTAAGGGAAAACTATCAGCAGATAAAAAAGTAAACAGTGGATGCTATTCAATGGCAGCTTCAACAACAGACAAATATGGCTGTGGAACTTGCTGAGAAGAAAGTAGGGTTTAGGATTTGCTCGCAAGAGGAAACCAGTGCTAATGTACAAGAACAAAACCAGGAAAAAAAAAAACTGTTTGAAGCTATGTCTTTCAAAACCACCCTATTTTGTTTGGAATTCAGTAATTTTATAATTGTGTGATCTGGTTAAATATTTTCATAAATAAATTACAGTGAAGGATTCAGTTTTATTCATGCTGCATAATATTTACATTTTCCCACTGTGCAGTCTGGTTTTTCACCAAATTAAAAAGTACAATTTTGTTTTTTTTCTTCGTCAGTCTCATGTATGTTAATTAAAATCGCTCGCGAGCGTTATGGATAAATAAAAGGATTGCTTATATCACATAACTTGTAATCAATTATCAAGAATACTAATCTTTTGGCTCTTACTTAGAGTCTGAATTTTGCCCTGTATGTTCAGGGAGCAGAATTTTTAGGAGGTTTTCTTTTTCTCATTGTAACCTACCTTGGGGAACATCTTCACCCTCACACTTTTTTTTCCAAATGGAAGGTGTGTTGAATCACTTACTAACTCGCAATCATTTGCTTAATGTCCATGTCCATACATGCAGGACCCCAGGTATGCAAGAGCAGTGACTTTTTCAGACAGCAACAACAACAAAGTCATAAACTGATTCTACTACTACTGAAGAAGGAGGAGGAGGGGGAGCAATTCCACGCCAAAACGTCACTGCGCAGGTGTTAAGCGATGGAAGCAGCTTTTATCTAACCAACTTTACTAAATCTCACTGTTATCTTATAGTTTTGGTTTCAGTTGTAATTGTTCACAGCAATAACGAAAGTTTGACATTGATAATTAATTACTGGATGAAAAGCATTGTATGAAGAGTATCATGGTGCAACTGCGGAAAGGTGATTTTACAATTTGATTATTAAATGTTACTTTAGTTTTCCTTTTATATCGAAGGTATGCTTTCCTTCAGAAAACCTTAGGAGTTTGTGATGCACATGCAAACCATATATGCGTGGCTTGCCAGTTGATTGGTTTCAGAAATAATGTATTTGCATCTGAATGCCATGAATATTGAAAAATATGCTGCTAAAAACCAACCAAATAACAAACAGTAATTACATATTATTTATTCTTCCTAAGTGTATATTCGCAAGCGTTCAGTAACAATAGCAACAGTTCTTGGACTCGGCACCATGCTATTTGTGTTACAGGGAAACAAATGCATTCAGAAGGAAATCCCTGATATTAATGTGTTACGCTTAAAATATTGCAGGTCATGCAGTTTTCAATAAATCGTGGGTAGTATAATTGTTTTCCCATTTATCTCACTGTAGGAACGACAGAAATGCTAATTAACAGTCGTAAGAGAAGCAGTAAAATGTCAACAAACCTGAAATATAAATTTTTTTCATAGTTCATAATAATGGTAATTCTGTATATAAACATAACTTAAAGCACAGCATGGACTTAAAACAATTAAAAATACTATCATTAGCTGCTCCAAAACCAGAGTTCTGCTCCAAAATGCAATTTCCTCGCTCCAAAACCCAACGTTTCTGCTCCAAATTGCATATTTTCTTGCTCCAAGAATTGCTCCAAAACATTGTAGGGGCACTAACACCTCTGTATTCTGAAATGGCAAGACAAGTAGATTGGATGGTGACAGCATCTGAAGTACGAAAGTTATGTTTACTTTATTAGGAAACAAAGTCACTGAAAACCAAAGCAGGAAAATGCCCCCTCCCCCCAAAAAAGGTGCACAAAATCTGTTGATGAAGAAGAAAAAGGCTGTGTCCCAAGGAAAATTTTGTTTTATCTGAGGCCATCAGAGGTGAACTGGGTGCAACTGGTGGTTTTGTCAGTTCCAAGAGTGATAAGGAGAAGACTATCAGATATAGGACTAAAGGTAGGATTCTGAGAAAAAAGCCATATCTGAATCTACTGCAGCACAAGAAATGACTACAGTGGGCAAAATAACTCATTGAACGAACAGAAGATCAGTGGAAGCAAGTTATTTGGAGGGACAAAAGTAAGATATCCTTATTTCATAATAATGGGCAAAAATATGTCAGATGTCGAGTGGGAGAACAGCTACATCCTGACTGCATGGAGGCAAATGTAAAGCACCCAACAAGCATTATGATTTGGGCATGTATGGCAGTAGAGGATGTTGGCCGCCTTCATATGATTGATGGCATGCTGAACACAAGAAAATACACACCTTCTTGGAACCAAAAAAATTTACACCTTCTTGGAACCAAACTGTTACCTTGCATTAGGGATATCTTTTCCAGCAAGCAATGCACCATTTCTTTTTCAACAGGATTCAGCTCCCTGCTACACAGCACAAATTATGAAAATAGTGGTTCACAGCAGAGGGCATTCTATTGTTGACCTGGCCAGGAAACAGCCGTGACCTGAACCCGATAGAAAATTTGTGGCACTGTTTGTAAAACCTTGTACAAATGAAGCATCCATCAAGTAAAAGGCAATTAATTTAGGCTGTAATTGCTTCCTCGCACCACGTGATAGTGAAGGCAGAGCTTCAAGCACTCGTTGGTTCAATGAGATGTCGCTGTACTGTTGTTACAAACAATAAAGGTGGCCATACTAAATACTGATAGTACACTGTAATTTTAAGTATATATCATTTGTCAGATTGTTGTGTCGATTGATCATGATTGCAGTATTTGTAGCATAACTTTTTTTGTACTGGAGATATTTGAATTCCGTTTTTTGTATTGAATCCAGCATTAAATTCTCTTTAAATTGATATGCAAACATTTTCATTTAGTGAAACATAATGTTTCCTATATGCCTGAAAAGTTGCAAAACATGAAATTTTCAAAAACTGTCCACAATTTTGGACACCACTATATACCATTTAGAGCTGAAAAGAAGGCTTTAAAACTGATTTGCAGTATTCAGGAGTATATAATTTTGTAGAACTGTAATTCTTTGCACACAGTATTGTAACAGCTGGTACTTGTTAAGGTTTACAAAGGGGAAAATTCATTTTGCATGCACACAGTTTCAATCCAATTTAATTTATACACATTTAGTGTGGAAACAACATTCTTATGGTAAATAAAAAAGTGATTTGAATTAGTAAAATTAATCATAGCAACTTTGTGATTACGCTGTGTCAAACAGAGAACTAATAATGTAAGATGGTAAAACATAAGAAAATATAAATAAAATTGTTCCCTATTGGAGTTTCTTTTAGATTTGTATCCATTTAAATATCTTTTGTTGGCATACACTCTTAATAGTGAGAACTAAACATTACTAATGCTAGATTGTGATATCTTTCTCTTAAACTGTTAAAAAAAGAAAAAAAAAAGAAAAAAAAAAGAAAAAAGACAGGTCCTCATTGAAGTTCTCAGGAGTCATTGGGAAAGTCATATGACTTATATAAATAGCTCATACAAAAAATGATCTGTCTACATATATTTCTTATTCAAAACCTTCTCAGAAGGTTCCAAATAACAAGGAGTATGTGCTACTGTGATCACAGTTCTTTGATGCTTCATTCAGTATCAAATGCAGCTACAAAAGTCTCCCATTTCAAGTGTAATTAGAATTTTTCTTTCATCTCATTCAATATTATGAACATATGACCTTTGCTTCTGTCTCCATGTGTTACTTCAGTAATTTATTTGGTTTTATGCAAGCACATTATATTGAATTGCATGCTTATCTGTCACTTCATTCATGTTGTCATTAATTCCTACAACATTCAAGGTGCAAATTTTACATTTGGTTCTGTGATTTCATTCACACTTTACAGTTAAGTTATTTGCTGGTTATTTCTCTAACAGATCAGTCTTCATTCTCTTTTTGAATCATGGAAATTAGCAGGGAAATGGCATTATTATTATGGAGATCAGCTGTGTAGGCCATTCCATCCAAGAATCTTGGAATGTAATGAATATAACCATTTTGCAAATTCTACACTGGAGCAGGCTTTATCACAACTTCCTAAATGGAGGCTGTAAGAAACATTGTTTCTCCTACACAATGCTTCTTAGAGTCAATCCTATCACTGAAGAAGAGTGACTGCTAAAATGTGACAAAATAAATGTAGTAATGTGCAGATTAGTGGCATTGAAAAAAGACCACTAAAGAGAACTAAAATAACTATAACCCAAGAAAGTTCATTAAATGCCTAAAGGCATTTAATTCGAAAAAAAAATGCAATATAAAGTGATAACAGATTTAAAATTTGAACAGCTGTCAGCAAATAATGATGTGAAACATGTTGGAAAAATTGCATAAAATGTTTTTCTTTTTTATCAGGAGGCAGCAGTTGGAGTTCTCTGCTTCACACCTGTTGTTCTTAACCAGGGTGTTGACCCCATGGACCTTTGCTTGACGCATTCTGCAAGCATGGTTCTCCTTATTGTATCTCTCTTTGGAGTACATAAGCTGTCCACATGATAACTATGAGCCCCTGTTGGCTGTTAAAAAGTAACACTTTGTGTGTTTTTCGATAAACTCTTCCCATGCAACTTTCAGCAAAAAAAAAGAAGAAAAAAAAAAAGACGTAACTCATTATGCAGCAATCAAGGTGGAGAATGAAGTGTTCATCCTTCTCCATCTTGATTGCTGCAAATCAGTCCTTTCTGAAAAAAATAACCATACATAACCCCTTACATTTGTAAAAAAATAAACCCATACATTTGTATTTTTGTGGTACATTGATTGAACAAGTAATGCTCAGGCTGTGTATGTCATCATTTTGTTTTATATGTGTTGCAAATATAATTTATGCCTACTGTATACGAAGGATGAAATATTCAATTTTGAAAGACAGCCGTCTTTTAAAGTGACTAGTGTTCCATTCGATTTGACTTCTGTTGATGTGGGAAAATGCACATATCTGAGACTTTTATCAATGATACATGTATAACATTATAACACTCCAACAAAAGATAGTTAACACAGGGCACAAAGTTGCTAGATACATTGTGTAACAAAAAAGCCACATATTTGCAAAATAAAGTAGGTAGAATAAGAATGAATGATTCCAGGTTACTTTTAGGCGAATAAGACATCCACAAACATGCTCTCAGTGCACAGCAAAATGTATTGTACATACGAACATGCAGTGTTTCTTTTTTGCTGATGGAAAGATCAAGAATGATACATTCATTCATACATACATACATATCACTAAGCTGTTTTCTGAGATTCAGAGGTTAGCTCTACAAAGAAATACAAACTACCAGATAACTTGAACTTACTGTTGCTGTATCAAACTTCTCCATTTACAGTGATCTTGACATACAACTTGGGCTTCACTGACATTCATCACACGCCGTACATAAGCCCTTCCATATTTCATACTCATAATCTTTTTCTCATGCAGACACTCCTGAATCTGATCCTCCCACGACTCCTCCGATTTCTCCTGAACTCATTAAAAAATGTTCTCGCATTGTTTCTTCTGTCATGTATTGTTGTTAAATATTATTTTATTCCATAGATGTTGGTATTTCAGGATGATGGTAAGTCAAAAGATCTGTAAGATCTGGCCATTGACACTGTTTTTGTATGGTGAGAATAAACAAGAACCTGATTTTGTTCACTTCAGGGTATCAAGTGAAAAATTAATTGTAACAGAGCTGATGAACTATGCTCTTGTTCTGAAGTCAGTCACTGGATGAGGAGGCAGTGGAAGAGTGCCTCAATATTAACAGTTGCTCTAGTAACCCTCCAAATGACAGACAATGAAATATACAGTATAGTTGTAAATGAGAATTCAGATGATGACAGTCATAGTGGTCAACTAAATGTTATGTGAAAGAGAGCTTTCATTGACAGGATGATAAGCCTTACTGATTACATTTAGAACTGATTCGTGGTATGGAACAGAGGGGCTTCATATCAGAGGAATAAATAATGTCAATATAAGAACAAATTTCTCAAGAACAGCTCTTAAGGTTAAGACTGAAGTTTCTAAAACAAATTTCATTGTTTTAGAAACTTCTGGCACTTGCATTTCTGCAGCTAGTCTTCACCAGATGTTCCTGATGATACCTCATCTGACTTTTAATAATATAATGACTTGCAATTAATGTTAAATGTGACTTGTAAGTAATGTTAGCTAACACACCTTTATTTTAGAGGAAGAATTTTTTTTTTTTTAAATCAAAGTTTAGGCATTGTGCTCCAAATTATGAAAAATGATTATCCAGAAAGTCCGAAGGGTTCTGGATAAAAGATCCCATACTGTATTACATTTTGTACGAATCTGAAAAATTATTCACAATAGGAGATTATGCAATCGGTTATGTGGTACAATAACACAAGTATCTTGAAAACACGTTGTTTTCAACATACTTGAATAGGTATGGTATTTGATACCTATGTGTTCTCAGTAGTCTCTGACAGATGGTGCCGCTTGTTTCAGTCAGCCTTTCACGTTTAGCTCTGGTAGTCTGCCCGGAGAATTCGTATGACCTACTTTTAATTAAGTGATTCAGAGATGCCAACAACTACGGAATCTCCGTAGTTCCTACGGAAAAAGCTCTTGTACTATGGAATACGGAATACCATGATTTTTCTACGTAAAATTAACGGAAGTTATTAATTTTTATTTTCCTTGTTCCTTTTCCCAACGCAACGGCGGCCACTTGACGATCCGTCATTCATCTTGTTTGCGATGCTGCCTGCACTTCCAGTTCTGCCTCTCAAAGCTGTTCGGATCTTAGCGCGAGCGGCCGGCACTTGATGAGTGTGGCCTTGCGCTGAGTCATTCTAAGTGAAAACCCTCCCTCCCTCCCCAGCATGCAACATTCCGGGGAAGTTGAGCGTAGCTCGCTTTGGTGGACGTGGGCGGAGTTTGGCCTGAAGCTCTTTCACAGTGCAGCGACAAGCTGTTGAAAATCGTTTGGTGCAGAACGTGAGTGTCATTGCCTGGCATCGGAGTTTTTTTTTTTAATCGTGCGTGGACCAGTCATTTCAGTAATTAACATTTTGAAGTTTTTTTTCTTGCATTGTAGAAAAGTATGCTTGGATTTCGTTGCAGAGTTCGCCAAAATGCGTAATTACGCGTCTAGTACACATTGAAATTTTACCAATGCGTAAAAATATGCATCAGGAATTTTTGGCGACGTGTAGAAATACACGTCGTGAAGCGTGTAAAGTATGCATCAACACGTAAAAATATGCATCGAGAAACGCGTAAAATACACTTCAATGCGCAAACGCGCACATCAAGAAACGCGTAAAACTACGCATTGAAGAATTTTACCAACGCGTAAAAATACACATCGGGACAGCATTTCGCCTTTCAAAAACGGAAGTGAACGAAATAAAGATTTCTTCCGTAATCGTAATTTCGTTTTCTTGCGATGTTGCCTCTGTCCAGTATTGTTGTTATACAAAATTTTATTCCATAAATCTTTGTATTTCACTTTGAAAATGGAGGGGAAATTTCCGAAAACAAAAATTTGACGGCGAAAAAATTCCAGTGTAATCTTTGGCTTCGAGGAATTTCTGCTTTTTCATCGTAATTTGGGTTATCCTTGAGATGGATGCATAACTGAACAGAAATTTTGGGGCAATTGGTAGTGGTGAAGGATGCTTTCCGCCTGAAACTTTCGAAAACGGAAATTTCGTCTTTCAAAACTTTCGGAAACAGTCAAGATTTCTCCCATAATCGTAATTTTATTCTTCACGCGGTTTCCTCTGCCTAGTATTGTTGTTAAATTTCATTTAATTTTGTAAATATTTGTATTTCACCTTGAATATGAAAGGGAAATGCCGGAAAATAGAAATCGGACGTAGCAAAGTTTTTTTTTCCGTTACTGTAATTTTTTTTCCCAATGATGTTCCGAACATGTATTTTGTGTTCTTACATATTCATCCAAAAAAGGTTTGCATTTCAGTTTGATAAAAGGGGGAGAGTTCGAAAACGAAAGTGACGAAGTTGAAAAATTTGTAAGAATTGATGCATGATATTCAAAAGCATTCATATTCTCCAAGTTACACTACCTTTTATCTAAAATAGTGAAAGGTCCTCAAACTGAAAGTTCTTCCAGCATGATGGATAAAATTGTCATGGCATCCAAGAGGTTTGTGAAGCCTACTGTCGTAGCTGATGGTGATGTTGAGCTTAATTTTTTAAATAAAAGTTTTTCAAAATAGAAAAATCAGAAAGGACACAACTGGTAATTGGAGTAAAAACAAGAATGTATTTAAGCAAAATCATTTTAAATGAAAATGAACTTTCTAAGTTCTATACATCTGTTGGAAAATTTCACATTGAAGAATGTTCTTATATTCAAGAAAAGATACTGATCTATGATGAATTCTTAAAATATGCAGAAGTAGTAGATCCTTCACTTAGACCCATAACATCATTTACTTCTGTATTACACATAGTCAAATGCCTTCCATTTATAATAATACTTGTAGTTCCACACTCGAATGCTGTGAATAAGAGAGATTTTAGTTTAGTGCAAAAAAATCAAGCCTGTTTCCAACCTAATTTAGGTTTAGAAACTGTAGAAGCACTTCTTATTGCAAAAATGAATATGTTCTCCTCTAGGCAAGTGTGCTATGAAAAAATATTTTCTGCTGAGGAACTCAAATCTGCAAAACACTGTACAGCAAAATCACTAAAGAAAGCTGTTTAATCAATTTTTTGTTGTGTAAAAAAAATGTATCAGTCATGGTGTATATTATTTCCCATGTGAAAATTTTGGAATATTTTGATACAGATTTTCATGTATATAAATGAATAAGTAAAAAAATGCTAATTAAATTAAATGAGTTGTTTTCCTCGGTTAAAATTATTCTTTTTGGTATGACTACTGAAAAATGGCGAAAACTACTGAAAATTTGTATGAGTACTACTGAAAATATCTGAAACAGGTTGGCATCTCTTTTGATTACATGTTTTTCTATCCAGAAAGTTATGGTTGACTGTGTTGAAAGAGAATCAGCTACCAGTGTTACTAGTTAGATATTTAAGATGCAGTTACAATGCCAGTTTCAAAACAACTGTTATTAACTGTGTTGAATCTACAAAAAATAGGGAAGCAGGAAGGAAATATGGTATTGATGAAAATAATGTGCATTGTTGGGGATCAGAGAAAAAAACCCCCAACAACTTTGGGACACCATTTCTATGGAAAATACACTCATGTTAATGAAAAACAGAACAGCTGAAAGGAGTTAAGCTATGAATTTGATTTTTACAAGGATATGTTCATCTGGCAATACAAGAAAACTTATTAGCATCTTAGGGTCATACGTACTAGGCGTGTCAATGTAGCTAATAATCGATGTGGTCACCTCTAAATTGTCTCACCAGCTATATGGACTGAGGCATTGAATAAAATAATGTGTGAATGGTGTCCTGAGGAACAGCCATCCAGGTGGTATTGACCCATGTCCAAAATTCATCCAGAGTTACTGGCGGACAGTCGTACCGCTGCACGTCATTTGAGCATGTCCCAGAAATTTTCTGTGGGTGATAAATCTGGTGATTTAGCCTGCCACTGCAGAAGTGGAACATTGTTATCCCTGAAGAAGGCATGTGCATAGATGCCAACTAGTACGGATTTTCCGTAATTTTACGGATTTTTGGTTGCTGTTACGGAAGTACGGAAACACCGCTGAAATTACGGAAAATCGCCATTTGATTTAATTTTCTGAGATAGAAAGCAAATTTTCATCAACTTAAAAATTTTTTGTTGGTTCTTCAAGTTTTTCTAGGGGAAAAAAATTAAATGCTACATTCAGGGCTGCCAGACCTGCGCCAATTGTGCCAGCTCGCGCCAAAACGTTGTTCTTGCGCCATTCTGCTAAAAATCGCCATTTCGGTGAAAACTGTGCCAATTTTGCGCCAAAAGTTAAAATTAACCGGTCATCGATATTTTAGCATTATCTTACGACATTCGAAATCGATTCAGCGGTTAATTCGTACGCGAGATTCTTCCGCGGATTTGCGGAGTCCCCTCCGGTTTTTTTTTTTTTTTTGTCATTTTCGAGATCGATGCAAAAGTGAAAAAATTTGCGGGATATTAGTTGGGTCATATTTATTAGGGTCATATTTGGGGACGTTGTTTTGTCTTTTTAAACGTTCGGAAACGGAAGTTAAACGAAGTGCAGATTTTTCCCGTAATCATAATTTTTTCTTCTCGCGATGTTGCTTCTGTTTAGTATTGTTAAATATAATTTCATTGCATAATTTCAGCTTGAAATTGTAGGCAATGATTTTCGAAAAGGGAAGGTTAGGCCGCCCGAAAATTTCTCCGTAATCTTCGGCGACGAGATTCTTACCCTGATTAGACGAACTCCTTTTTTTGTTATCATTTGGACCATGTACGAAATCGAGGCATAACTGAACTGAAATTTTGGGAGGATTGGTGGTGGCGGCGGGGAAGGGGGGGGGGGCGTTTTGTCCGTCGGAGGACGGAATTTCATTCTTCGAAACGTAAAGTAGACGGAGGTAAGATTACTCTGATAATCATAATTTTTTTTCTCGTGATATTTCCCCTACCCAGTATTGTTATATATCATTTTATTCCATAAATATTTGTATTTCAGCTTGAAAATGTTGGATAAATTTCCGAAAACTGAAGGCTTGAAAACCGTTATTTCAAGCCATGTTTCCCTATTCAGCGATCGCAAAAATACTCGTGGGGAAGAACCAAGGCTACTGCACTAATTCAGCACATGGCCAGTGTTTCTACAAGTAACATCGTATTTGAAGTTAAAAAAAATCCTTTTTCTCTATCTACGGACGGAAGTAATGATGCTCAAGCAAATAAACCGTATCCCATTACAATGACATATTTTGACAAAAAAATAGGGAAAAAATTCAACTGTTTTATTATCATTAGTTGAATCAAGTAATAATACAGGTGAAGGAATATTCAACATTTTTGAACAATGAGTTTGTTAAAAAAAAATTCTCGTGGAGCAACTGTGTGTCATTTTCCTGTGACAATGCTAGCACTATGATAGGTCAAGTAAAAGGTGTTGTTTCTCACATAAAGAAGGTTCAGCCTGCAATCATAGTGCAGCAATGTTCATGCCATTTAGTAAATTTAGCTGCACAGAAATCTGCTACTCAACTGAAAGGATTTAATGTTGAGCAGTTTCTGATACAGTTGTACTTTTTTTGGAGAAAAGTTCAAAGAGGAAACCAATCTAAAACTGAGTCAAGCTGTTTGTGGTATAAACCACACAGAATTCCAAAGCATGTCAATACTTGCTGGTTATCACCTTTGGAATCCATTGATAGAATTTTAGAACAATGGGAGGCTGTAGAACATTATTTCAGTGACAATGAAGAAGCTAATTCACAGTATAAGAACCTTGCAAGTATGATTGGAAATCCTTCATCTAAACTTTGTCTTTTTTTATCTGCTACTCTTCCTGTGTTTACATCTGTTAATGTGTTCTTGCAGCAGGAAACTCCGCTTGTGCATGTATTAAAAAGAAAACTTCATAGTCTGTTATCTGAATTGCTTGTACGATTTATCAAGCCATCAGCTTTTGATGTGACAGCAACATCTCTTGCAGATGGAAATTTTGAAAGAAGGAGAAATCAAAAGAAAACTGTGATCTCTTAATTGGGTCAAAAGCGAGATCTATATAGACACAACTGCAGATCTGAGTGGAGACACAGTGGCTACTTTTTATTCTGAGGTAAGGGAATTTTACAAGGCAGGCTGCAAGTACATTTTAAGAAAATTTCCACTTAATGATGAATTTCTGAGTCACGCTGAAATTGCAGATGTAGCATTAAGGCAAAGTGTTTCTTTTGCATCAGTCCAATGTATGTGTTCCCTGTTTCCAGTTTTGAAACCAGAAGAATCTGACAAGGTGAAGTCTGAATTTGCTCACTACCAGTTTGAAAATTTTACCTGTGCTGTTACTTCTTGGAGAATGGATGAAGTGTAGCACAGAATTTCTTTAATAAAAAATGAAAGTGGCCAGTTGAAGTATGAATCATTAAGCAAAATTATGAAAATGATTTTAATAGTCCCTCATAGCAATGCAAGTACAGAAATAATTTTCAGTATTGTGAAAAAAAAAAACATGAATGAATTCAGACCTAATTTAAGTACTCATGTGCTGTCTTCTTTGTTAGTAGAAAAAATAAACAGCATTGCACACAGTGAACTATGCTATCAGAAGAAGTTTTCCCAAATTGAACTAAGGAAGGCCAAAATGGCAACTACAGCCAGTTTATCATAATAATTTGGCCAACATTCCAAGGAATAATTTTTCTTCATGTCTGGAGGTAATTTATTATATTTTTCTGGTAGACAGTATTTTAAATTTTCCCACTAGCAAATTATTTTTATTATATTATTATTATTATTATTTTTATTATTATTACTTTTTTAATAGTTCTGACAGATTAAAATTTGTTGCAGTGTTAAATACCCAAATTCGCCGTTGTAGACTGGATTACTGAAAATTACTGGGAAAAAAAATGTGTTACTGAAAATTACTGAAAAATGAACATGTTGGTCCCTGAAAACTACTTTTAGAGGTTGGCATCTATGCATATGTTGTCACTGGCACTTGTGGTGTGGTGTTGTCCAGCTGAAATGTGGCCCCGGGCATTTCCTGCAGGTACGGAAGAGTGATCAGCCGTGGAATGTCACTGACATAACAGGCACTTATTATGGTGGTATGGACTCTCATGGGAGGGGATCTGCTTTTGTACCTGATGGCATCCCAAGCCATAATGTTTGGTGTTGGTGCTGTATGCCTGGTGTGAATACATTCTTCCCAGCACCTTTCCCCCTGTCACTAGTAGAAACAGTGCAACCATCATTTTCGCCTAAACAGAAGTTCGTTTCGTTCATGAACATGATTTTTTGCCATTGCAGCCTGGAAGTCTGTTGCAACGTGTCAAAGATAGCGTGAAGAGGAGCCGACAAGACTGCAGTTTGAACTGTAATAACTGGCAACGTACTGTTACAGCTGACATGGAAGAATGTGTCACAGTTTGCAACTGCTACACCAATGCCATTGATGATGCAGAATGGTCACTCAAAGGCATCCTCGTGAGATGATGGTTGTTCCTCAGCATTGTCTGTTTATGGCATCCAGAACCTTCTCTTCGTGTCCTATGCCCTTCTTTGTACCATTCCCTGCACACTCTTGCCATGACGGACACACGACAGGCAATTCACATGACCAGCAATCTCCTGGAGAAAAGCATTGCAGTCTCTCATACCAATAATGCACCCTCTGTCGAACTCACTGATGTGACTGTATGACTGTCATACACGACAATGATGAGGAATCCTTACCCACTGCCGACGTGCATTGCATGATCTGATTTGCTTAGATGCTGTATGTATGCACCTATCATGCCAAAATGCTAATCTTTCTGTGATATTATGAGATAAGCATATCCTTTAACAACCAAAGTCATAACTTGACTCCTTTTAGGTGTTCTGTTTTTTATGAACACGAGTGTACATCTCGAGGTCCTAAGCATGATCGACATCATTTGGTGGATGAGCTCATGACATGCTAATCAGCTACGAAGCTTTAAACCAATTGAGGTAAACTCACCTTTTACATCAGTGAGTTCAGCAGAGGGTGCATTATTTGCATGAGGGACTGCAGTGCTTTCTTCCAGGAGATTGCCTTATATAATATATATAAAAAAAATTAAATAAAGTAATGTTGTAACTGCATGAAATGGCTTAAAAGTGGAAATAAAGAAAGAACAGACTCCAGGACCTGCAGAGGAAACACATGACACTACGAGGACGATAGTTGTAACAACCACAGAAGCCCTATGAGTAGTGACACAAGACTGCTGAAGATACATGTGTTTGAAATTTTAATAAGAGGAATAAACCATTTACCTCAATTGGTTTAAATACGATTAGCACATTAATGAAGGACAATTCGAGAATTATATATTTTTGAGTTGTTGCACTTTTAAGCTATGCAGCTGTTCAACTGAAGGGTTTAGAAATTGTAACTGAGTTAAAAGTGGCTTGAAATGAATTTAAAGCAAGTATTTGATAGTGCTTTTTAGGCAAAAGAAGCTTTCTTTTCTTTAGGTTTAAAACATTGTTAGCTCAACAGTTGCCATCCAATTTCACTAAGAAACTAGTAAAATACCAACACCATGTTATTGACCTTTGAAAAAATTATTCCTATGATCTTAGCCAAATTGGAAGTGCTGATGAAAGACCAGTGTTTTTGTTTTTCCTTTTTTTTTTATATGCTGAGCAATACCGTATACATGGAAGAGAAAGGTGCAGAATCTGTTATTGTGAAGAAAACTGAAAATGAAAAGTTTCATCTTACTGCGATGCCTGACAGTCAGAAGCTGCTGCCATACGTTAACGCAACAAAATATTTTAATCCAAAGACACAATAAATCAAAATTCTTCAACAGTGAGCTTAAAGTTCCAAAATGATTATAGATTGTTTGCATTTGCAGAATTGACATCCAGAATAATCAGCCAGTGAGCTATTTGTCAGCACAAGTTACTGAGGAAAAAAAGAAGAGAAAGGAAGGAGCTCCAGGACTTACCCCCCCCTCTCCTTTTTTCTTTAACTCCCTATATAAAAAAAAATTAATGAGTTCCCCTTCGTTTAAGTAAAAAAAGAAATGTTCATAGTGGCCAAACTAAGAGTTAACTCCCCCCCCGAGAAATAAATAATGACACAGTTTCCTCTATCCAGATCCAAAAATAATTCTTCGACTGACTCTCCCTGAAGAATTTCCTACGGCAGACTTGCCATGGCCTCTCTCTGAACTGCCATTCCAGTCAAGGGAGCACCCTCTGCCAACGACAAAGGATCAAGTGGGACATCGTTGGGCTAAGTGAGGTAAGGAGAAAAGGAGAAGATCTGAACTGAAAAGTGGACATCTCTTCTATTATCATGGGACAGATACTGGCAGAACTAGTGGTGTTGGATTTATAGTAAACAAGAAACTGAAGGATAAAGTTGTAAAAGTTGAAAGTTCCTCTGACAGAGCTGCGCGACTTGTTATCCAACTCTCGAGAAGATACCAGGCTCAGATTATTCAAGTTTATGCACCCACCACAAGTCATCCTGCAGAAGAGATTGAAGAATCTCTCTTCAATATTCTAATATTTTGTTCTCGGAACAAAATATTAGAGGAATTAGGGTTTTACCAAATTCCCATTGCACACATACCCCCAAAATTATACATTGGTAGAACTAAAAACAGGTTTAAAAAAAGGCTAACTGGCAAAAAAAAAAAAAAAAAAAAGAAACAAAAACTGCATTAGTGCAATTCTGTATTGACAACCAAACATTCCCAAAATTTGAAGAAATTAAAATGCTAAAAAGTAATAAAAAATCAGAGAGACAAATGAGAATGGAGGAATCGATCCTAATTTATAAAAATAAAACAAGGGTGTGTAACCAGAATGACCCTAATACATTATCTAGCCTTTGGAAAGAGCTAATGAGACAAGAAAAAGAACAACAAAAGAAAACCCAACAAAAAAAGACAAGGGAACAGGGATAGGAAATGAAAAGAAGAAAATGGAAAAATTACGTCAAATAAACCACGAACATTGGTGGAAAAGTCGCCACGCTCCTGAGGATGCCCAAAGACTGGGCGAAAAATTTAAATCATTAAGAACGGTAAAGAATTGATGTTTTTGAATCCTAAAGTAAAGATCTACTGACCCTACCCAAAGTAAGCAGTGTGTTTGATGTGAATGGTTGCTTCACACACAACGAACAATAGGACAATAACTTAAGACTGGAAAACGTGCGAGAAATGTGAATCATCACTAAAAATGGAATGCCTATGTAAGCATTATCCAATTAGAATATTTCCAAGTTTTTTTGTTTTGTGGTTTGAAGACAACCATGAGCAACTTCAAATCTGTGTAGGTTCTTATTGTATTTACTGTAATGTTCTCTTTAAATATAGACTGACTTTTGAAAAAAATAAAAAAAAATTCTTTGAATAAAGCTCATGTTGAGAAATGGCTTCCTAGTTTAATTGAATTAATAATCTAAAGTAACTTATGGGATTTTACTAGGAAATTTTTTTCTTTAATAGCAAATTTTCGGAGAAAACTCTTCTCCTTCTTCAGGCTGTCTTGTTGTTGTCACTTTTTCCTTGTCACTATCACGGTTACGGTTTACCTTGACGGTTTAGGTTATTTTTCAACAAATCCTGCCAGATGTTAGGCAGGGAAAATCCTTTGCAGTCATTGATGATGGAATTTTGATTTTTCTCAATCTCTATTCCTTCTTTCAGTTTTCTTTTTTGGAAATTGCTTAGGAAACTGATTACTTTAAGTGAATTCCAATCCATGCTGTGCCCAGTTTCTCTAACATGCCTATCTAATCCAGTCTTGTTGGAGCAATTTTTTATAGCTGCTTTATGCTCAGCTATACGAGTTTCTAGTCTGCGACCTGTTTCACCTATGTAAGATAGTCCACAACTACAATTTACTTCATAAACTACTCCTTGCATTTTTAAAATATCTTCTTCTCTTTGAACTATTTTAGGAAAAATTTTTTTAACTTTGTTCTCTAAACTTGGAGCTAGCCTAATATTGTATTTCTTACTAATTCTCTTTAATGCCTCAAATAAACCTTTGTGATAAGAAATTTTTCTAGTGAATTTTACTTGTTGCTTTTGTGGGTTCTTCGTACCATTAAAATTCAGAAGCTTCTCAATTTCTTCTTTAGGATAGTTATTCTCTGCAAGTATGACTTTAAGCTCTTCTTTTGAGCTTCTTTTTTATCTGCTGTAGAAACTATTTTATTAATTTTTTCTAAAAACTGACTTGCTACATTCTTCTTAATAGAAACTGGGTGATACGAATTGAAATCCAGTAGTCTTTTAGTATTCATTGGTTTTTTATACCAACTAGTGAGGAATTTTTCATCTTCATAATAGATAGTAATATCTAAGAAGTTTATTCTTCTTTCTTTTTGAAGTTCAATAGTGAACTTAAGGGAATCATCTAATTCATTGAATGAGTCTAGAATTCTTTCTGGAATAATTTCTGAGCTATCTATTATAAATAAGATGTCATCCATGTATCTATGTATCTGCTATATAAGCAGAAGTATGTGGGTTGTACTAGTATCTTTTCTTCTAATTTTCCCACATAATAGTTAGCTAAGAGTGGGGAGAGTGGGGAGCCCATAGCTAGCCCCGATTTTTGAATGAAAAAAGTTTTCCCAAATTGAAAGTAGTTGGTGCCACTTCGCGTTTCATAAAGTCTTCAAATTTATGGACAATTATTTAAGTAAAAATTCGTTTTTTTATGAATTTGTACTGTCCTTGTGTTGCCCTGACAATTTGTTTGTTACAGAGGGTGTAATACAGTTTTATTCATTATTACTAAAATATGCTGAAAATGAAGTAATTTTGTAGTTTTTACTACTAAAAAGTGCTAAAAATACGTATTTTTAGTGTTTACTACTGAAAATTTCTAGTCTGGGTGTGGGGTTGGTGTCTATGAATATGAGCTCGGCTAGGTTAAAAATAGTTCTCATGTTCAGTTAATTGATGTTTTGTGCCCTAGTGAAAGTGCAACATTAGAAACTTAACTAGTTATATAATTATGAATATAAGCACAGCACATTAAGAATTTCCAAAAAGTCCAGGCTTAGTGCCTTGTGATTTATGTTTTGTGTCAGTGTAGAAATAATGAAGCAAGTAAAACTTTAGTGCCCATATAAAAATATCAAAGCGAGTAAAAATTTTGTGCTGATAAAACTTGTTATGTAAACTTAAAAAACAGTAATTAAACTATACCAGTAAACCAAATTTATTGGCATAAAATAGAAATAAAAGTTTTCAAGCTTTTGCCCATCAACCTGATGGTTTTTTCAAGGAAGGTCAACAGTTGACTGCAAACTGAATAATAGAACGCTTCCCAGCTTGAAGTGTTTTATTATTAAAACTTGAAGTGTTCTGTTATTCAGTTTGCTGTCTACATTCCTTGTAAAAGCCATCTGGTTGATGTGGGAAAGCTTGGAAACTTTCATTTCTGTTTTATGCCTATAAGTTTGGATTACTAGTACAGTTTTACTGTTTTAAGTATAGTTGGTATACAGTTCCTCATCATTAATTTGTTATGTAATCCTTATGAGTATGAGCACAGCAGATTCCAAATTCCTAAAAAGATCCAGGCCAAGCATCTTATAATTAAGTTTTGTGTCTAAATAAAAGTGTGATATTTGAATTTCACTGTTTCGAAAGCTGCTGTTCTTAGAAGCAGTGACGTCATGTACATATTGTTAAAGCAGATATTTAGCACAAACAAAATCCTACGTCATCACTCTTTTGGAACATAGCATGAGTTACACTATAATTCTGTTGTTTTGCAAATCGTAACTTGAAAAATCTACAGTCAAATCACTTGACCCTTTAATGCTGTTCAACAAAGCACTTTTTCCATTAGTATAAAAGTAACTTATTTATTTTGATGGAATTTCCAATTTTCATGAATTTATCAGTGATAATTATATTTGTTGTCATGTCAGATTTACTCAAAGGTATTTGTTTTGCTATGTAAGTAAGCAAAGTAGCCATGATAGGGCAATTTTTATATATTCTCATAAAGTGTGTGTGGCCACTTGAATTGAACTGCAGTTTTGAAAAGTTGCAGCTACAGAAAAAAAATATTTTTCATTTGAAAGCAGTTAAATATACTTTTAACTTTCACCCTGTTGAATTTCGCTCACCTTGTAAATTCGATTTTAAATTCTTTCAGTGCAAAAAACTTTTGATTTGTTAAAAAGATGTTTTTCATAATAATTTTGTTTGTAATGGTAAGTCTTGAAAATGCTTAATTTGTTTCAGATGGATTTTCCTTTCCACTAAAAACAAAGAAACTTTTACAGTTCTGAATTCAACACCTGTAATTAAATTAATAAATTTGGAACAAAAATTTCCACAACATCTCTTAAAGAACATTCTATGTCTATTGCGTCATCAACGAAAATAATGTTTTATATTTCAATATTGCAGTTTACTAGGATACCTAATAAATACTGTATTCCAGAAAAATGGCTAAATGTTATTAACTATAATTACTGCCTCAACACTAATGCTACAATGATTCCTAGGCTTGTGTTGAAATTTTTTTTGTGACAATTGTGATATGTCGTTAATTTTATAATTTGAGTACTTTAATCATTCTTCCCCCAATAGTGGGCCACACAAAAAAAAAAAAAAATGCTTCCAGGGCCATTTATGAATCGCCAGTCTGCCACTGCTTCATACAGCCAGTGACCTTTTTATCTATTCGGCTGGTCATCCTCGCCGCATGGTTGATTCGTCAAGTTAAGGTGACTTGGTCAAAGTTTATCAGCATTCTGTGGCATACAAGCAATTCCTGAGAATGGGATTTTTTTTCGTTTACACTAAAAACATTGTTGTTTTTTAATCTAAAACTTGCCAAAAACATTTTGAAATAAAAAATATTGTCAAAGAAACGAACAGGCCCACTGCACGTTAGTGAGTAGCAATGAAGCAAGGCTCTCTGATGTGGTGGAACCTTTCTTTATAAACTGCAAATAAAAGTACTTGTTCCCCAATTAAAGTTAAAAAAAATTTACACATTTCATGAATAGATGTTTCCAAAAATTATGACTCTGTAGTATCTATGTTACTGTGAATTAATAAAATTTTTGCGTTTTGTCTACAAAAGTTCTGCATAAACCAAAGTTTTTGCAGCAGCAATATGGCAGCGGGCAGTAATACTTTTGTACTCCCAGTTTGCTGGTGGATATCTTAATCATCTGTTTTGATGTTTCATCCTGAAATGTGGTTCTTTCCCTTCTTTTTCTATCACTTTGCTTTTTTAAAGAATTTAGTATTTTATAGTTTTCAGTTCTCTATGTACAACATATGAGCTACATGCTTGAACTGTATTTTACACAATTAACACATGAATGCACTGGCACATGTGCACAAATACACATGTGAAGCACGATAGTATGCCAGGCTCATAAAAAAAACCATGTGCATAGTTAATAATAAACATAAAAGTACAGTATATACAAGCATACAAGATACAGTGACACAGTAGAAAAAGTCCAGAAGAATGTCAGTTACTGTACCTAAGAAAAAGCAACATTTTTTACTCATTTAGTAGTCTTTATAGCAGCACACACACATGCATGTTCACTGAGATAATAATGACTTTCAGTATATAAAATGCAGGGGAATTTTAGCACCTTTTTTTTTTTTTTTTTTTTGTATGAAAAGAAAAGTGCATTTCATGTTCTAAAAAATGCAGTAATTCTTGTTGCGTATTAATTTAATTTTTTTCAATTTTTATTATTTATTAATTAGTTTGCACTTTTATTTTCAGTAATTTATACTTTGTGATATAGGCAGATTGTGCCTATATATTAATACAGTGTGTGAAATTGACAAGTGAAAATTAAAAAGAAATGAAAAGATTGCATGGGGGATGAGTGGGTTCAGGGGCCCAGGGGCGGGCCCACTTATGTCTCAAGGCTTTAGAACTGGCTGTTGAATTGCTTCCACCTGTATCAGCCACTGTATGAGACAATAGGAATGATGCAGGTTTTAGTGAGATGCATGTACTGGAAATACTGTCCCTTTTCTTGTAGTAATTTTTTTCCCCCATGGTAAATGTTCGTGAATGTAAATTCAGGAACATTTATGAACAGTAAAACTGTGGGCCAAAAATTGTGAAGAGCTGGCAGTTTGACATGATGAACAGTAAAAATGTGGGCCAAAAATATTAAAGAGGTGAAAAATCTTTTTTTTTTTTTTTTTGATGACTTTTCTAAGACTTTAAAACATCATTGCATTAATTTTTTTATAGAACATCTGTTGACATAATCATAATTAATCTACCATTCTGTGCACCTTCCTCATGCAGAAGAAAAAAATGTAGTTGTCTGGTAATAAATTAAATATTCTGTATAACTAAAATCTGTTTGACCAATTACCTTTATTGTTCTTTCTGACATTCTGAGAATGGGTGCCACATGCTTTTTCCCTTATATATATTTTGCTTGATAAAAAACACCTTTGGCATGGTATTATATATACTTTGTGTGTAAAGTTTTTATTGTTCGTAAAGATGTTTTCTATTGCCACCTTTACTAGTGATACAGTTATTGAGCACAAATTTTGATTTCAAAAATTGCAGGATGTCCAGTGGAATGATATTGATTATATGGATAGCTACAATGATTTTACATATGATAAGGTGAATTTTGAAGGGCTGCCTGAATTTGTTAAAGAGCTTCACGAAAGTGGAATGCACTATGTTATCATGTTTGTAAGTATTATTTTTGTTATGCTTTCAGTCCATGTATTTATGCTTAGGTAACCCCCTACTCAGGAGGCAGGTCTATGTATCACAAGGCATCTGGACACTGATAAAATGTAAATGATGGTGTTCTGTGATCTTGGTTCACTTTCCCCAGAGCTAGTAGCTAAATAATAAGGAATCGCCCCTATATTATGTAGATACCTGTCGGGAAAATCACTCTCGTCACCACTGACAAGAGTGCTTTTCACTTTGCAAAACACCTTTCCATCATGTACATCATTAGTGATGCATTACTGTCCCAAATTGGAAATAGTTTGTATTGTTACAGTACTGCATGGCAGTGCATGTTTTAGATTTTGCTTTCACTTTTAATATCACCTTTTAAAATAAACAGTTTGAATAAAATATAAATTAACAATGGGGTTTGTATTCAAAATTTGAAGTAATTTAAATGTGTTATGTCAAAAAGAAAACTGATTTTAAGTAAAACCCAACGAGTCTTAAGGATAGTCCCAGGTAGTGGATTTGTTTTTTCAAGTAAGCTTTGTGCAATTTTCATAATCAATGCTTTGTGTTAATGATGTGCAGATTGAACAAAGACAGGTCATAGAAAAGATTAAGAAGCAAAAAATGGCAGAATGTCTTCTCAGCCTTATAAGCCGAAGAGCCAAAACATTATGACCAGCACATCTTCATGCAACTCAAAACAGCTGCAGGTAAATGATGACATGCACGAAGGTCATGAAACTGTATAAATAACAACTGATATTGAGCTATTTTAATTAGTGTTATTCTTATTCTTCAGGTGGGAAAGGCAGTGGACTAAAGCGAGTTTGACAAAAGTCAAATTGTAATAGCCAGATCAGATGACTGGGTCAGAGCATTTCCAAGATGGCAAGGCCTGTGGAGTGCTCATGGTCAGCCATGGTTAGTTCCTTCAAAAAGTGGTTCGAGGAGGAAAAACCCGCAAACTGCCAGCAAGGTGTGGGCTGACTATTGCTCATCGATGCTAGAGGTGAGCAAAGGCTATCCTGTATGGTACGAGCAAACAAGAGTGATACTGTGGCTCAGCTTGCGAGTAATTTCAGTGATGGAAAGTTTGCTCTGAACTGCGCCAATTTCATTATCTTACTCCAAACTGCTACAAATTGCGAAAAAATTTAATAATTGAGCCGAAACAGCAATCCACAGCAAAAACTGCCAAGCAAAAAAAAAAAAATTTTCATGGCAAAAAATGTTTTAAACAGCGAATCGAATGATGCTTTTTTAAGGTCTACACATAATTTGGTTAAACATATAACGACATTTAATCAACATGTGCTGCCAATCCCAACATTTCAAAATGTTTTTCACCTACCTTCTAATTCGTTGTTTTTTCGGCATAAGTGATGAATAGGTTTCACGATGTAGGTGGAGCTTATGGAGGAGGTGTTTTGTTGTAATCATGTGGTATGTAGAAGAAAAGATGCTGTACGTTATGAAATCCTGATGAAGATTGTCGGGATGGAAAATGATCAGTAAAATCAGTAAAAGTCAGTTTTTTCATCTTGGTCAGTAATTTGTCAGTTTTTTAAAAAATTGGTCAGTAATTTGTCAGTTTTTAAAAAAATTGGTCAGTAATTTGTCAGTTTTTTAAAAAATTGGTCAGTATAGTCAGTATTTTTTTATTTTTTGTTTTTGTTACTGCATTTTGGGGGAAACATGATGACTTTCCAGTGATATGACAATTTTTTTCAGTTCAACTCAATTTTATTTTCTCATTTTTCCTAACCTAGTAATAATTATTTTGTGCTGACAATGATGAAAGGTGCAATGATGAAAGTGTTTCTTGAGCATTGGCTTTCCCTAATTGCTCAAAAATATAATGTCTGGGGCCATGCTTTCTTCTCTACTTTGTACTATGTTATTCACCAAGTTATGTTATCACATCACCTTTGTTTTCAGTGCATTAATCTTAATTTGTTTTTTGTGTTTCAGGTTCACTATCTGAGTCTACAGTACATCTATGATGTTGAAGCACTTGTGACTATTGTATGTTGCTGATTGAACTTATTTGTGAGGGAGACTAATGAACAAAGGGAAAGTGCACTTTTAAATCTGAGTGGTTGAGTAAAAAAGACAAAAATGGATATGTTATACCTGAATGAGGACGGAAAAACATGAAGGAGAAATATTTTGTGTTGTGTGTGCTAAAGGATTTAGTGTCAATTGGGGGTTTGAAGCATTTGAACAGCACGCCACATCTCATAAACATAAGGATGAGTGCAGGAATCAATTGGTTTCATCGCAACTACATCTGTCAGTGGTTCGTCCTGGTGTGCCAGAGGAAACTAGTTCTGCTAGCCACACTGCTTCTAAAGATTGCTCAGGAACTATTCCACTTTACAGTGTCAAAGATAGTGCAACGAGAGCAGAGTATTGAAAACTATTTCAGCTGACTTTGCTTTTGAGCCATCTTATGAACATATTGGGGAAACTTTCAAGTTTATGTTTCCAAGTGCAGTTCCCCAAGGTTTTGCCTTATCAAGGACAAAGTCATGATATCTAACAACAGATGCATTGGCCCCATACTTCAGAAAACAGTTGCTGAGGGATTTTGAAGGTGCATATCACACCTTGTGCTATGATGAAACCACCAATGCAGCATCTTACAAAAAATTACAGGTAGCTGTTAGATACTGGTCACTAACTAAAAACATGACTGTTACCAGGCATCTCCAGACTGTTTTTTATGGGATCAGCAGCTAAAGATATTTACAGCAAACTGGATGAAGCTTTGGATTTGGCACAACTTCCTCGGTCAAAACTTCTAATGATAAGTAATGATGGGCCAAATGTCAACAAGGCTGTCACTAAACTCATGAATGATTATTTTATTTTGGCAGAGAGACAGGCGATGGTAGATATTGGCACTTGTAACATTCATATAGTCCATAATGCATTCCGTAGGGGCATGGCAGAACTGGGCGACGATGCATCAAATTTAATTTTCCTTCTTCATGATTTTTTTTATGGGTAGCCATCACGATGGAAGGATTTCACCAAAATTCTAAGAGATCTCAAAATCCCAAATCATCGTTTCTTGAAACATGTTTCTCTTAGGTGGTTATCCCTAGAGAGTGCTGCCGCAAGACTGATTGAACAGTGGCCAGCAGTTACTAAATACTTTATGAACTTTGTTCCTAAAAGTAAAAGTGAATTGTTGAAATCTTCCACAAAGTATAGAAACATTATTAACCTCTTAAAGCATGAGACTATGAAAGCAGAGGTGATGTTTTGTTGCACGAGTGCCCACTTATTTACAAAGTTCACCGGAGTGTTCCAGAAAGAAGAGCCATTGGTGCATGTGATGCACAATGAACTAAAAACACTCACAAGAACCATAATGAATCCTGTCTGTAAGAGTTCAGCATCATTGTCTCTTGAAGCCTTCAGTGATGAGCATTATATATCTGCAAGAGAAGTAATCAGTGAAAGTAGAATCTGCGACGAACTGGAAAGACTTTCTGAAAAGGAAAAGATACTCTTTTTAATGGGAGCAAAAAAAAAAAAAAAAAAAAAAACATTTCATAGTAAGCTGCAAACACCTTTTACTCCACTCATCTTTGGACAAGCCCATCGTCAGAAATCTTCAATGTTTAGCTCCAGAACAGCGAGTCAAAGAAGGAACCCACAAGGATATAATGAAAGTAGCAGCAGCAGCAGCACTCTATATGGATATTCCACTGGACATGATTGCAGATGAATGGAAACTTCTTAGACTCGAAGACGAAACTTCCAGTGAAACTTGCCGCATAGATACGTACTGGAATCAGTTCTTTGAAAAGACAAAACCATCTGGAGATCCTAAATACCCACTGGTTACCAAGGTGGTGGAAGCAGCATTATCGTTATTGCTTGGTAGTGTGGACATAGAAAGAAGGTTTTCAAAATCTGGACACATTTTGACCTATGAAAGGGCCAGAATGTTGGAGAGAACTTTAAATGCCCACCTGCTGGTCAAAGAAACATTATATCATGTATACGAAAACAAGATATACCATGTTAATATCGCCCAGGAACTTTTACAGATGGCAAGAGCAGCTCATGTTCATTACAGGCAATATTGGGATGAACAGCGTGCCATTAAAGAGGAGCAAAAAGAAAAGGAAAAGAATGAAAGGGAAAAGGCAGAGGAGCTAGAAAGATTAAAGAAGATAGACAATGATAAGGATAGTATGCAAGAGTAGGAAGCAAAACTGAGAAAGCTGAGACAAGAACAGAACAAGAAGAAGATGATTGCTCAAACGTTGCTAAGTGATGCAACCAAATGTAGTATTAAGGAGTCTGCTGAGAAAAGGGACATGGTGGAATTCAACATGGCGCATCTCATGCTAGAAGGAGTGCAGAAATCAATGGAAGAAGAGGACAAGAAAAAAGCATGCAGATGCAGTGCAGAAAACCGTTGAGAAACGAAAAAGTTCGTTAATAACTTCTTTTTTAAACAAAAAACCAAAGATAAAGTAAAGACAAGTTGTACCTTACAGTAATTATGTTTTATTCTCATAATGATTATTTTATGTATGATTTTTAATATGTTTTGCTGTTTTATTATCTGCTGTACTCTATTATTTTTAAAAAGGAATATTTTTCTGCCTTAAATTTTATAGGACAATAATGAAAATATTTTTTTTTTTTCGATAAAAATGTGTGCAATGGTTGGCTATAGGGATGGTGGAGGCTAGATAATTTTTTTTAATGAATTCCTAATTTTGCTTTTAAAATGCTAATTTATTAATAGGTTGTAATTAAATTTGTTCGTAATTTGTCAGTAATTGGTCAGTATTCGGTCAGTATTTTTGGTATTTTGGTCAGTAAAGTCAGTAATTTTGACCCACTGACTAGTTTCCATCCCTGGATTATTTACAGATGGTTTGGTGGTCTTTCGGAGTGTTGGGCAATTGAGATTGTTTATATATCGTTTCATGCTCTTTGGGATGGTGCAGTTATTTCATTCTGGGTAAGGTGCGCGATTTTGAAAATACAGCATTAGGTCAGTCGTTAGCTATTTTGTTGACGCAGAGGATGACTGAAAATGGCTCTCCCGTGGCAGGATACGGTGGTTCTATTTCTAAAGTATCCATAGGTATCAAAGGGAAATGTATGTTGAATTGTTCTAGAATGTTGTTTTGAATACATATATATGTACATACAATGGGGAGATTAAAGGGGATGGATGGTCAGCTGCATATGACTGAAATATGACACTGAGCTTCGGCACAGAACACCTGGACCTCAAGGTCAAGAAATATTGCAAACATTCCAATTATACAAAAAGGTCTGGTTTTCAGAAGTCTGGATAATTGGTTCAATACTGTATATGTATAAAAGGGGTTATTGCGATGGTTTTGGGTTATTGCGATTGCGAATGACCCTGTGAAGAGCCATTGCCCGGAGCCCAGCAAGAGCTAGGGCCACCACTGCTCCAGACCACACACTCACCGTTCCATTCACTTCTTCTATCCCAATTTCCTTCTTTTGGTTTCACTTACACACAGCACATCTAATCTATACTTATTTATCTCTTCAATCACCTCATTGATCTTTCCACTTATACCTCTAGTATTCCATACACCAATCTTACACTCACTCAGCCGAGATCTCTTTCTGATTTGCCCTTTTCCAGTTCCAGGTCGATTCCGTGGTGGACTATCCTTCTCAAGTGTGGTAAGTCCACCGTATCCCACACTTAAGTCAGTTTTTACATTTCTTTGTGTCTTCTTAATAAGGTAAGTATATCAGTGTGGGGGGTTAGCCCGCAGCTGACGGTTCCAGTTGGTCATTCAACTGGAACCGTAAACCTGGAACATAACCCAGTGAGTTGGGGTCCTTTCGCCAATGTCACAGAGAACTAGCTGGCACCTCTCCAAGTTAACATATCTGACTGCATTAAATGAACAGTTGCACTATGTTCTTGATATTTCCAAAGTTTTGTTTGAATACCATGTAATTCAGATGCTGTTTGTGTTTTCATTTAGCTTTTTACTAAAGAGGGTGAGTTGAAAGTTTTGCAATATTTGGATCACTTTATGTCTTCATACGTACCTTTACGACAAAAGCTGACTAGCATTCAAAGTATAGGCCATCGTGTTGCATTGTCTTTAGCCATCTGTCTGTCATCTCTTCAATTCCGTGGCAGAACCAGCTCTTGTCCTTTGAGGCAAAGAACTCCTTCACCCCAGCTGCCACCTCCTCCTGGTTGTTGAAGTGCAGTCTACAAAGGAAGTGGGCCATGGACTGGAAAAAGTAATAATCTGACGGGGCAAGGTCCGGACTATATGCTGGGTGTGGCATCAGTTCGATGCCCTCAAGAGTTTTGCCCAGATCGTTCACGCAATATGAGGCCGAGCATTTTCCTGCTGTAGGAGAGCATGCTTTCTGTTCACCAGTGCCAGGTACTTCTCCTCCAAAACGGCATACACCTGTTCCAGATGTTCAGAGTAGAGGTTGGCATTGATGGTCCGACCGTCTGAAACAAATTCGTAATGGATTATCCCCTTGAAATTGCACCAGACGCGGAGCATCACCTTGTGCTCAAAGCGCCCACATTTGGCAACAGGTTCAGGAAGCTGGCCCAGGCTCAACCATTGCCATTGTGTGTTAGGATTATGGAAATCGATCCACTTCTCATCGCACGTAACAATTCTTTTGATGAAACGTACATCGCACGGATTTTTTAGAAGTTCTGTGCCCACTTCCACATGGCAGTTTGCTTCGGCTGGCGTCAGTTTGTAAGGGGCAATGCAGCAGCTCCTGTAGACCTTGCTGAGGTCCTGAAGGTGACGAACTATGGTGGGTTGTAATATGTCCAGCTCGCCTGATAATTTCTAAGTGCTTGTTGTCAAGTTTGCCTCTATGGCCTGGCGCATGACCTCCAAATCCATGGTTCATGGCCTACCTGACCTTGGCTTATTGTTGAGGTTTTTGTCACCTGAGCGGAATTTCTTGAACTATCTGGTTGTGGTGCTGTGGTTCACGAAACCTTCCCCTTTCACATGACAAATGTTTTGTGTTGCTTGAGCAGCATTATGGTCGAGTTCAAACTCGTAAAGCAAAAGTTCCCTAATTAGCCGGTTGTGGCTGTTCATCTTTTAGGCACAGCCATAGACAGAACAATAACATGTAATGCTGTTTACAGCAATGACTACCACTTTATATCCCTTTTGACTGACTGCAGTGCGCGACTTGAACTAGTTTAAACACGTGACATACCCACTGCAGCACATGCGTTTATGCAAATATTGCAAAACTTTCGACTCACCCTCTGTATTTAAACTTCCTCTTTCCAAGAAGTGGTGTTGCTTTTGAGAGGAAACAAGTGAAAAAGCACCACCAATACTTAGAAAAAGGGCATAATAATAGTTTCCCCAAATTGCTGCTTTTTTTATATGCTTTCCTGTTCTTAAATTTTTAAGTGCTGCCCTGGTGGTGCAGTGGTCTAAGCTCTGGCTTCTGACCATTCGTCCGAGTTGGGCACAAGTTTTAATCCCGGCGGGGCATGGATGTTGTGTTTATCTTACAGCACTGGCTCTATCACTTCCCTAAAACAAGTGACCCTAAAATATATGGGCGACTTCTTATAGCCCATCAAATTGCTCATGGTGGTCATAAACCTCAAAAAAAAAAAAGGGGAAGGAAGAACTTAAACCACTAGCCATGGGGAGAAAATATGATAAATCTGTTGTGTTATATTTAAAATTATGTGATGTACTGTTTCATTATCGAATAGACACTGTAAGAAATCACCCAAATTTAATTTGTAAATTGCTAAACATTTTTGCAGGATCCTGGGGTTAGTGGAGCAGAACCACCTGGAACTTATCCTCCTTATGATGAAGGCTTAAAGGCTGATGTATTCATTAAAAATAGTAGCGGACAGGTATTTATTGGAAAGGTAAGCTTTAATTTGAACTTCTTGTTTAATTATCCCAAATTTTGAGTTGTGTGTGCATTAATTGAAAATTTTACATTTATTACCAGTTTTTCAAATTCTTTCAAGCACACACCATATGCAGAAATAGACAGAGTGATAAGGTACAATTCATTTTAATTCTTTTATTAGACCCCATCTGATAGTCAGAGAAATTCAGCACTGTGTTCTTAGTTTGTTTTTTCTGGTCTTACCCCTGACCTAATTTTCTTCATAAGAAATTGAAATATATGTTTTCCATTGACAGTTGAAATCACTAAAAACAAAACAAAACAAAACTGTTTAGACACAACTAGTACTTTTTGCAAGATGCTGTGTTATGCTATTTGTGAGTTTCAGTAGTGTTTTTCATGCATGTGCACATGTACTTTAAACAAATATAAACTGAAATACATACTTTGAAAAGTCACAAAATGCTTTGCTTTCTGCTTCCTCTTTGTTTAGGTTTTGGAGGAGGTATGTGAATAACGTGCCAAAAGTATGTTTTTGCCTAAGTTATGCTAAATGGAAAGCATGAAAATCAAATTAAAGTGCAGTGGGTTTCAAGATAAGCACCTAATGAAGGCAGGTTATTATGGCTACTTTGCATATTGTTGGAAGACCTAAAAATCATATGATACAATCTAATTTAATCTTATAAAAGTATTTTTCTCATCATCTCTCATCTCTCATCATCTAGCTACTTAATGACTAGTTATTTCAATACTTAAGACTGTGCAAATGTATTACCCTTATGAACTCCAGCTCAACAAGTTAGCAACTCTTTAGTAGGATTTTTTTTAAGAAAGTTATTATAAGAGGAAATTTACATGCCAAATCCTAGCTTGTCATTCTCTCAGTTTTAAGTTCTCCTTCCAATTTTATTACCAAAAAAAAAAAAAAAAAAAAAAAAAAATGCAGTTGATGTGCATAAAAGTTTTTAGGAGTACCACTCCATTCATACATGAAAGTTTGATTGTATAATATTTTCTAATGTTTTTTGTTCACCTAAGTTTTAGTTGCATCCTTCTGCATCACATGGGCTTTCAGTTAGCCAGTTCCTTATGTTAGAAGATCATACAGACGTTCAACATTGTAAATAACTATTTTTTACAACTAGATGTTTTCTTCCTTTTGTTTCAGGTTTGGAAAGAGTTTTTTCTTTTTACTTATACATTGAGCAGTTCATACATTCAACCAGTTACTTTTTGTAAGGTTTTCAAAACAGAATTTTATTATAAGAAATTTTCCTGCTGAATTAAAAAAAATTGGATTGTGTATTTGACTTTTGTTTAAGGTGGACGTCAAGTAATTTTGCTTCCTATACTTCCAATGGAAAAACTTCTGTACACATTTTCTTCACAATTAATGCGTTCCCAAGGATCAAAATTTGAACATCGATTAAAATAGCTTCATTTTATAACTTGGATAACTTAATATTTTCTAACACATAACCATAATTATGCAATCCAACATTTGTTTGTCTACTGATGTCATCAAAGAACAGGTAGCGCCATCTTTTTTCTGTTTCCAACACCACCAAAAGAAAAGAGTTTGATTGTTTATATAATTATGGTTATATTTTAGAAAATATTAAGTATTCCGAGTTATAATATGAAGTTATTTTAGTCAATGTTCAAATTTTCATCCTTGGGAACACAATAATTGTGAAGGAAATGTGTACAAAAGTTTTTCCATTGAAAGTATAGGAAGCAAAATTACTTGACGTCCGCCTTAATGACACCAAGGACAGAAGTGGCTACAATATCACAACAGCAGGACAATTTCCCGCTGATGTACGGCACACATTCCGGTCAGCATTAGTACCACGTCGTACCCCTTGTACTCGGATACATGTGGTGATACGGTCCTGCATGAAGTCAAAGAGACACCATATGTTATCCTGGGACAGATTGGCCCACACTTCTTGCAACGGATGCTCTAAAAAATAACGAACACTGGGACACGGAGAAAGACGTCACATCTGGTCCCACATGTGCTCGATGGGCGAGAGATCAGGCAATCTGGCAGACCACAGAAGCAATGCAGGCAGTCCTGGGAAACCGAGCCATGTGCGTATGGGCGTTATCTTGTTGGAAAATGGCTCGAAGCCGCCCCGCCAGGAAAGGCAGCACATGGGGCAGCAGGATCTCCTGTACATAGTGCTGGGCTGTCAACATCCTTCAGATCACTGCGAGGAAAATCTGGCTGTCATACGCAATGGCTCCCCAGACCATCATGCCTGCGGTCCTCCACACTTTGACACAGTGGTCTTCCATTCCCATACAGAAGCAAGATTCATTGCTGAACACTATACATCACCTGTCCGTAGCATCCAATGTTGCTCGCTGTTGACACCACTGCTATTGATGCCAATGATGGGCAGTTGTTAGTGGCAGAAAACGTAAGGACCATCAAGAGTGCAGATTCGCCTCTGCCAGGCATCTGGAAATGGTTCTGGCAGACACAGGGGTGTCTCTGGATATTGGGCAAGGATGTCATTGTATCTGTGCATGCCGTTCTCACGATCCTACAGTCCTCTCTACTGGTGGTGTGTGTGAGTCGTCCATAGCCAGTCTGCCTTGTCTGGGTGCCTTCCCGTGTCCATCGCTCCCAACACAATTGCACCATACTATCTGACAGTCCCGAATGGTGGCTGATTCGGCATGCTGGCCACCCTCTCTCATCCCAACAATATGGCCTTGTTCAAATTCCGTCAGTTGCCCGTACGCACATCTACGTCGGCTCCTTGGCATGTCTATCACTCGGGGATCTCACCTAACTCTTACCATGCACTTCGGTACGAATGTGGAGACCCATGTGCGCCGCCTTATAAGCTCCAAGGATTCTTCTCAATGTTGATATCAACAACGAATCAAATCATTTGTCTTCTTAAAGCTTCTCAATGTTGATATCAACAACGAATCAAATCATTTGTCTTTTAGTAAGATAAAAGCACAAAAGAGCAAGTTAAAAGCACAAAAGAGCTTCTCAATGTTGATATCAACAACAAATCAAGTCATTTGTCTTTTAGTAAGATGTTTATTGGGGCTGGGACTCAATCTGTTATTTCAAATCGTCCCAATGACAAGATAAAGGAAGAAATTCTGTTTAAAGTTAAAGAGGCATATATTAAATGTGGAGAATATGTACAAAAGAAGTGCCTTCTGTTGCAATGCATTTCCTCCATTGATCCAACTGGAAGAGGACACGAAGTAACACTTCAAAGACTGCAGAAGTTGTCTTCTTTGCTTACCAATGTTTCAACAGAAGAGGATAAGGAAAAATATCCTTTGGAAATTTACCGATATCAAGTTGATATAAAGCTACCTCTTCCTGTTGATGATTCAGGTAAACTTGTTCCTGTAGATATTTGATAGGCTTCACTATTTGATAATGCCAAAATATGCAAGCCTTAGTAAGATGGTAAGTTTTATTTTTTCTGGACGCTGTTCTAAAATCCTCCAAGAAACTAAGGGATAATTGCTCCGAGCCGCAATCTGCGACCTCCATGGAAAGATCGCTAAAAATTAACTCTTTTGCTATTGTGAATACCAAGCTCAAAGTTTCCAAACCCATTCATCTTTGCTAGATATCTTTATGATATGCATCTCCGAAATTGTTGCTACAGTGACTGAAAATGAAACCTCAAAACACTGCAAAAATTTTTAGTTTCTACTCAACAAACAGTGTCCTACCAAACCTTCTATCACAGCTGCAAGTCTGTCGTCACCCCCCCCCGCGCTTCGTGAATCTCTCGAATACTTCACTTCCTACAACTGGAAGCCTTCCTTTCACTTGGACCAAAATTCACTCCTGAAACTAATCTAAATCTAAAAGCCACAATCTCCATGCTAGAAGCAGCAGTTCACCATACTACACCAGAAGCTCAACCAATCCTCCGTGCCAAGACAGCACTCTATCTTGAAAAAGTGGAAAAGAAACCCCTGCAGTATTCTTCCTCATTCCTCAAAGAAATCAGCAATTTAATGAATGAAAAGAATCTTGCAATCTGTAAAGCTGATAAAACTGGCTGCCCTGTCATTATCTCCAAAACTGTTCTCAATGAAAAAGCTGAATCATTCCTCTCAACTTCAAATTGCAAGGTTCTAAAATCCGATGCCACCCCCAAACTTAAAACTGCAGTTGAAAGACTCAACAAGAAACCCACTCTAAAGACCTTTCTTGGAGATTTTACACCACCACCATATTTCCGAACTCCACACTTATTCTTCCGGATTAAACTTCATAAAATTGGTTTCCCTCTTCGACCACTCGTGGAATATACTTACTCTCCCACCCGCAACCTTGAAAAGAGGATTGTGGAAAAATGTAAACATCTCACCTCCAGCCATCCTTGGTCAATTTCCTCCACTAAAGAGTTCATTAGAAAACTGCCTCCTAGCATTGTACCCTCTGACAAAATGTTCACTTTGGATATAGTCTCTCTCTTCCCTTCAGTCTCTCTTTTCCACTCTCATATGCTGCTAGTACAATTGCTAAAAGAAAACCAATCACTCTCTAGCCCACTAACAAAAGACCTGTATGACTGTATATCGTTGTTCAATTTTCGCCAATTTGCGATGAACATACTTTTTACGTGGCTACAATATTTTAATTTGATTGACATTAAATGTCTGTAATTACTGTTTCACACGTTATGCAAGTTCAGCAACCAGGAGATTGCTAAATGATGTTAACATAGTATTGGCAATTGAAATCAAGAAAAATAATAAGTATCTGTACTTACAATATTCATAGTGGCTGTCGAGGCTTCATATGTACATCTTCAAAGAATGTGAACTTTTTTCAATTGTGAAGTGTAGATTAAAATTCATGATATTGTAAAATCTGCACCAGATAAAATTAAACAAGATGAATTTTTACAATGCAGGTAAAAAAAAAAAAATTTGACATCCACGAAATATGAAACTGAATTAAAACCTTGTTGAATTTTTTAAAAAACGAACTATAATCTCGAAGAGGAAATAATCTAGACTGTGAAGCACCTTGATAAACAACGAATTTTGCTGAAATTTTAAAAATGAACAGTCTTGAAAAAGAAAAATAATTCAAAAAAATATAAATCTCCCGACTGCGAAGCACCAAACTAGTTTCTGCTAACACTCGTAGCCATCATCAGTGGTAGGTGCACGGACATTGGAATTACCGCACTCACTTGCTCAGGTATGCTGCTTAACCCTAATGTATGTTCAGCCCTGTCCCTGTCCTGTAGATATTTGCGCATCATGATTTAGGTTCTATTGCGCACATCAACGGTGTCGCCATCTGTAGTTAAACAAAAATAAACAAGTAGAATTTATGTAGAAATATGCACCTGTATTTTTAAGTAATATTTGATGTCACTTGATTTTTGTTAATGTTTTTCTTCTTGAAATGTTTTCTCTCCTGTTCAATAAGGTACCTCCATGCAAACTGAAGCTCTACTGGACTATTAACGTTACAGTTGTATCTTTTGGTTTTCTCAATGACTACAGCCTCGGAGGTTAGAATCTGGACATGTGATCTATGCGATGTTAGAATTTTCGTGTTAGTCCAATCAGGAGTTACATGATTTTTGATACAATGTTGTATTAATGAAGTTTTTTCATCTTTTCTTGTCCAATTCGTAATATGTTCATTTAATCTAGTCAAAAATCTTCTACGCATACTTCCGATATATACTTTGTCTTTTTGTTTTATGTCATTCCAACAGTTAACTGTTGGAATGACATAAACACCAGATTTATTTAGAATTGATCTATTATTAGTAGTAGTAAGTATGCTTCCATTGTCAATAACTGTTTCTGCAATGTTAATATTGTTGTTGTAACATTTTTTTAAAATAGTACTAATGGGAGGTAAGTATGGATATTTCCCATAATATTGCTGTATTTCTTTTTCAATATTATTTTCGGAACGATGTATACTGGCCGTAATGTTGTTATATAAAGATTTGACTAATCCTTTATTATATCCAAATTCTTCTGCAGTTTTTTCAATCCATTTTAGCTCTTTGATCTCTGATTCTTTATTGGATGAGTGTGTCATGGCTCTTTTAATATAAAAGCGGAACGCTGCAGTCTTATATTTCCAAGGGTGTGTAGAATCCTTTGGGATAATTGCCTGTACATATGACGGCTTCCGGTATACTGAATATTCTATAATTCCGTTATCCTTGTGTATAGATATATCCAAGAAGTTTAGCTGGCCATTAACTTCAATTTCTTTACTAACCTGTATAGATTGATAACAACTGTTAAATTTATTAATGAAGTTATCCATTTCAAGATTGGAGTGCTGCCAAAATAGTAAAATATCATCGACGTATCGGGGATATACATATGGTAAGTATATATTAGAATGATTTAATATACGGTTTTCAATATCTTGCAGAACGACTTCGGCCAGTAGCCCTGAAATTGGGGACCCCATTGGGGCGCCATATTGCTGTTTATAAATTATCCCATTAAATGTGAAAAAATTATTATTTGTAGCAAATAATAATGCAGATATAATACTGTTTCTGACTTTATCAGTAAGATTTTCATCCTCCAATCTGGAATTAATTAAGTCAATAGCGATATCGGTTGGAGTATTGGGATATAGAGAGATGACATCTAAACTGGCCATTGTGAAATTGGGGGTTTTAATTGTTTTTAACTTGTTGATAACTTCAGCAGCATTAGTAATACTGGCTTCATGGCTATTGGAGAATGGTTTGATATAGTTAAATAGTGCCCTCTCCAAGTTAATGGTTGGAGATAAATTCTCTCCAATCTTGAAATGGATAACTTCATTAATAAATTTAACAGTTGTTATCAATCTATACAGGTTAGTAAAGAAATTGAAGTTAATGGCCAGCTAAACTTCTTGGATATATCTATACACAAGGATAACGGAATTATAGAATATTCAGTATACCGGAAGCCGTCATATGTACAGGCAATTATCCCAAAGGATTCTACACACCCTTGGAAATATAAGACTGCAGCATTCCGCTTTTATATTAAAAGAGCCATGACACACTCATCCAATAAAGAATCAGAGATCAAAGAGCTAAAATGGATTGAAAAAACTGCAGAAGAATTTGGATATAATAAAGGATTAGTCAAATCTTTATATAACAACATTACAGCCAGTATACATCGTTCCGAAAATAATATTGAAAAAGAAATACAGCAATATTAGGGAAAATTTCCATACTTACCTCCTATTAGTACTATTTTAAAAAAGAATGTTACAACAACAATATTAACATTGCAGAAACAGTTATTGACAATGGAAGCATACTTACTACTACTAATAATAGATCAATTCTAAATAAATCTGGCGTTTATGTCATTCCAACAGTTAAGGATGATAACCAAAAAGACAAAGTATATATCGGAAGTATGTGTAGAAGATTTTTGACTAGATTAAATGAACATATTACGAATTGGACAAGAAAAGATGAAAAAACTTCATTAATACAACATTGTATCAAAAATCATGTAACTCCTGATTGGACTAACACGAAAATTCTAACATCGCATAGATCACATGCCCAGATTCTAACCTCCGAGGCTGTAATCATTGAGAAAACCAAAAGATACAACTGTAACATTAATAGTCCAGTAGAGCTTCAGTTTGCATGGAGGTACCTTATTGAACAGGAGAGAAAACATTTCAAGAAGAAAAACATTAACAAAAACAAGTGACATCAAATATTACTTAAAAATACAGGTGCTTATTTCTACATAAATGCTACTTGTTTATTTTTGTTTAACTACAGATGGTGACACCATTGATGTGCACAATAGAACCTAAATCATGATGCGCAAATATCTACAGGACAGGGCTGAACATACATTAGGGTTAAGCAGCATACCTGAGCGAGTGAGTGCGGTAATTCCAATGTCCGTGCACCTACCACTGATGATGGCTACGAGTGTTAGCAGAAACTAGTTTGGTGCTTTGCAGTCGGGAGATTTATATTTTTTGGATTATTTTTCTTTTTCAAGACTGTTCATTTTTAAAATTTCAGCAAAATTCGTTGTTTATCAAGGTGCTTCGCAGTCTAGATTATTTCCTCTTTGAGATTATAGTTCGTTTTTTAAAAAAATTCAACAAGGTTTTAATTCAGTTTCATATTTCGTGGATGTTAAATTTTTTTTTAACCTGCATTGTAAAAATTCATCTTGTTTAATTTTATCTGGTGCAGATTTTACAATATCATGAATTTTAATCTAAACTTCACAATTGAAAAAAGTTCACATTCTTTGAAGATGTACATATGAAGCCCCGACAGCCACTATGAATATTGTAAGTACAGATACTTATTATTTTTCTTGATTTCAATTGCCAATACTATGTTAACATCATTTAGCAATTTCCCGATTGCTGAACTTGCATAACGTGTGAAACAGTAAGTACAGACATTTAATGTCAATCAAATTAAAAAACTGTATGACTGCTTTCGAACTCTGAGAGATCTTAATTGTTTCAAGTTCAACAACAAATACTACTGTCAGCAAGAAGGACTTCCGATGGGTTCACCTCTCTCTCCACTTCTGGGTGAAGTTTTCATGCAACATATAATAAAAAAACATAGTCATGGAACGCAATCTACAACCTTCCATTTGGCTTCGATATGTTGATGATATTTTTGTAATTTGGCCACACAATAGAACTGAACTTGAATCTCTTCTTGAAAAGATTTCTCTAAAGTTCCCATCAATAAAATTCACCACCAATGAAGAATCACAGCAAGGCATTGACTTTTTGGATGTCCACCTGGCAAGGCAAGGGAATCATCTCAACAGATCTGTCTACAGAAAACTCTCTGCAATAGCAAACATAATCCCATTTTCATCCCACTGCCCAAATGCTCGCAAATTTGCAGCCTTTAAAATTTATGTCAATCGTGCCAGGATTGTCTGCAACACTGAATCTTCCTTCAATGAGGAAATTGACACAATAAAGAAAATTGCCGAAGCCTATCAGTTCTCACCTTCTACAATTCAAAAATTCCTTCGAAATTCCCACTTGAAAAATCTGTCTGCTCTCTTACCAATAATTATGGAAAAACCACCATTTATTGGTTCCATCTCTTTCCATGGATCTTTCTCTTATAAGATGTGTAAACTTTTCAAAACTATGGGCTACACTCTCACAGTGAAACCAAACCCTTCTGCAATAATGTGCCTACTTAAAGACAGGGATCCTGTCTCACCCTTGGACACTCCTGGAGTTTATGCTATTCCCATTTCAACTTCCTCTGGTCTCTCAGTGTATATTGGAAGCACATACCGAAGCATCAAAACAAGACTTGGTGAACACAAAAAGATGTTTCCAATGGTCTTCCAAAGACAGCTTTATCTGCACTAACCCTTGAAGACACCTCTGCAGTTCCCATTTGGAAAGAAACCAAAAAAGATGGCCCTTTCATCAACAAGGCATCTCTGCATTTCCAAGAGAGCATTGAAATTTTGTTCACCAAAAACTGCAATTCAGAGACCCCTCACCAAATCCCATTTATTTGGATCTGTCTTCTAAAATCTGGCAACATTTTCAACACCCCAACTTCAAATTGTAATTCTGGCAACCAGCCCATCCAGTCAATCATGGGTGATCAAGGTCGTAGGATGACTGAAAGCTACCGCTAAATGAACCTTTTACTGTACGTGACTCTGTGTGTTTCGCTCGTTTGGTATGTGACTCTGTGTGTTTCGCTCGTTTTATATGTTTAAGGTTTTCCTTTGTATCTAAACAATTGTGTTCCCCTGATAGTTTTAGCTCTAATGAAAAGGAATATGGTTGGCCAACAACTAATCCTTCAGTTGTTCCCGTCTGCTCTAACCAGTCCGACAGCAGAGTCCTGATCCACAGTAGAGACTATAGAGGGCAGAGGTTTTGTGTATTATATATTTTTTTTTAGTTTTCTTGTTGCTGGCAAAGTAAATCTGTTTTTCTTGAATGGAATTTTATGCCTTAATAAATTTGATACGAAATTTGGGCCTTAAAAATGCTTGGGCCTCACAGCGGGCCTTAAAATAACTTTGTTCCAACATGTAAAAGTATTTACCTGAGTCAATCACACGCAGGGGAGTCGGAACAATTTTTTGACAACGGGAGCAAGATATCAGGATAAATATTTTTTGGTCAGATCATATTGTGCTTTTGTAAAACATGACATATTGACATCATTTGAACATGAGACAGATAAAAAGATTATATCATATATATATTCTTATGGTACATCACCATAACTTTCTGTTCATCACGTTAACTTCATTTAACGTTGAATTTCCAGACAAATCTTGTGGCCAATTATACAATATTAACATTAAAAATGTACTAAAAATATATATTTCTTAATCTAAAGTAACTTATGGGATTTTACTAGGAAATTTTTTCTTTAATAGCAAATTTTCGGAGAAAACTCTTCTCCTTCTTCAGGCTGACTTGTTGTTGTCACTTTTTCCTTGTCCCTATCACGGTTACGGTTTACCTTGACGGTTACGGTTAACCTTGACGGTTTAGGTTATTTTTCAACAAATCCTGCCAGATGTTAGGCAGGGAAAATCCTTTGCAGTCATTGATGATGGAATTTTGATTTTTCTCAATCTCTATTCCTTCTTTCAGTTTTCTTTTTTGGAAATTGCTTTGGAAACTGATTACTTTAAGGGAATTCCAATCCATGCTGTGCCCAGTTTCTCTAACATGCCTATCTAATCCAGTCTTGTTGGAGCAATTTTTTATAGCTGCTTTATGCTCAGCTATACGAGTTTCTAGTCTGCGACCTGTTTCCCCTATGTAAGATAGTCCACAACTACAATTTACTTCATAAACTACTCCTTGCATTTTTAAAATATCTTCTTCTCTTTGAACTATTTTAGGGAAAATTTTTTTAACTTTATTCTCTAAACTTGGAGCTAGTCTAATATTGTATTTTTTACTAATTCTCTTTAAAGCCTCAAATAAACCTTTGTGATAAGAAATTTTTCTAGTGAATTTTACTTGTTGCTTTTGTGGGTTCTTCTTACCATTAAAATTCAGAAGCTTCTCAATTTCTTCTTTAGGATAGTTATTCTCTGCAAGTATGACTTTAAGCTCTTCTTTTTGGACTTCTTTTATATCTGCTGTAGAAACTATTTTATTAATTTTTTCTAAAAACTGACTTGCTACATTCTTCTTAATAGAAACTGGGTGATACGAATTGAAATCCAGTAGTCTTTTAGTATTCATTGGTTTTTTATACCAACTAGTGAGGAATTTTTCATCTTCATAATAGATAGTAATATCTAAGAAGTTTATTCTTCTTTCTTTTTGAAGTTCAATAGTGAACTTAAGGGAATCATCTAATTCATTGAATGAGTCTAGAATTCTTTCTGGAATAATTTCTGAGCTATCTATTATAAATAAGATGTCATCCATGTATCTGCTATATAAGCAGAAGTATGTGGGTTGTACTAGTATCTTTTCTTCTAGTTTTCCCACATAATAGTTAGCTAAGAGTGGGGAGAGTGGGGAGAGTGGGGAGCCCATTGCTAGCCCCGATTTTTGAATGAAAAAAGTTTTCCCAAATTGAAAGTAGTTGTTCTGCAAAGAGAAAGTAAGCATTTCAAAAATTCCAACTAATATGTTTTTTTCCTTGTTGTGAAAAACTATTAGGTCTGCCAAGTCTTCCGCTATAAAGTAAACCGTAACCGTGATAGGGACAAGGAAAAAGTGACAACAACAAGTCAGCCTGAAGAAGGAGAAGAGTTTTCTCCGAAAATTTGCTATTAAAGAAAAAATTTCCTAGTAAAATCCCATAAGTTACTTTAGATTATTAATTCAATTAAACTAGGAAGCCATTTCTCAACATGAGCTTTATTCAAAGAAATATATTTCTTTGTTATACACTTACATACCTTCATACAATATATTGATATGTACTATCTGTTCATACCTATTTATGAAGTCACGATGCATTTACGCTCATGTTCGCCTATGCTGATATGCTGAGTAACTCCAAGTTCTCCATTAGCCATCATATTGTTAGGCCTAAACATCAACATCAGTGATTCAAAACACATTTAGGGTTGGGTAGTGTATCCAGGTTATCGAATATTCACTTCACAATTAAATAGTCCATGGATTCACTCTCAATTGATACTATGTCATATTCCTTATAATATATTGATGTACATTGACTATTAGTCCTTATTAATACAGTTATGAGGCCTTTATGCCCACGTTTGGCATATTGGTGTGATATATACTATGAGCCAAGCTTTAGAAGATTATATCGATAAAATTTGAATTAATATAAACCTTGAATTTTATATCTATATTATAGGGCTTTTCGGTATAAAACGTTTCACTCATATTATAAACAATGTCAAACTGTACTGATTTGAATAAGTCCACATTAGTATGAATTCCGAACGAATCGAACCGTAGTCCTTACATTATATATCAAACAACATAAGTACAAATATATATATACACTGCTGTTAATAAAAATTGCAACACCCTAAAAAAATGCTCGGATTTGCACGGAATTTGCAGGGTGGATATGGCACCATGGGAGATGCAAATGATTGCAATATCAGAGCACATGGAAATGTGAGGCATCCACAACTTCATTGGAAATGTCACACCAGGGGGTATAAAAGAAGGCGTACAGAGAGCAGATTTTTAAACTTGGTATCGCTAAACTCAACTGTACACAGTTGTTAAGTTGTAAACATGCCATGTAGTAGGACGAGACAACCATACGAACACTTGATAGAGTTTGAAAGAGGTAGAAACAGACTTGAAGAAGGTGGTTGATCAAACCATGATATGCTGTACGTGCTAGGCTTAACACAACTGCCGTTATGCTTACATGGTGTCAGTGGACAACAGAAGGTTTCACACTTCATTGTGGAGGGTCTGGAGCTACACAACAATGCATAGAACCTTCAAGACAGGCACTTGCACCGTATGGCAATGACATCTCGCATAACACTATCCATGGCACTTGCGCAGCATTGGAGGATGGTCACACGTCGTCAGATGTCTGCAAGCACTGTTCATCACTGATTGCTGCAGAGAGGCCTCGTTGCTCGCCGTCCATTGCTGCGACTTCTCTTGGCTGAACCATAGGCACCAGTGATTGCAGTGCTGCCGCGAACATCGAAAATGGAATGCTGAATGGGATTATATTTTGTTTTCGGACAAGTCCAGATTCAATGTAATGCATCACAATGGGCAAATCCTTGTTCACAGATCCCGTGGTGAATGGCATCTGGAAGGCTGCATTGTGCAGCACCATACAGGTCCCACGCCGAGCGTGACGGTCTAAGGCGCTACTGTGTTTCATTCAGGCACTCGCCTTTTACATGTCACAGGCACATTGAACAGCCAACACTACATCACCGAAGTGTTGGAAACTGAATTTGTACCCTTTCTTCAGATAATCCTGGGGTCCGTCTTCCAACAAGACAATGCCCGATCCCATGTTGCTTGTACTATCCAAGGCGTACTCTGTACGCATCAAGTCTCTCGTCTTTCCTTTCCTGCTTGCTCACCAGATTTGTCACCTATAGAGTACGTCTGGGGTATCACTGTGCAATGACTGGCTCGCATGGCCTCGCCTCCTGTCACAACCAATGAATTGTGGAAGTGTGTAGAAGCAGAATGGAATTCAATACCGCAGATGACCATCCAAACTCTGTTTCATTCGATCCCTCGGCATGTGGTGTCAGTTATCACCACCCATGGTGGATTTACTTATTACTAATTTTTTGGCCTTCCTCATCACGAACTGGTATGTAAGTGTGATCATTAGCAGCTTGTACCATAATTAATCACTCCCATAAATTTCATTGTGATTGCTTGTTTTTTTCTTGGTGTTGCAATTTCTAATAACAGCAGTGTGTATATATGATTAATTTCTCTCTCCCCTTCTCATTTTCCTTTTTTAAAGGAAAGCAGATTTTATTATACCTAAATGAAATAAAAATCCCCGCTGTTTTTATAAAAACAGCAGGGATGGTTTTTTTCTTTTACAGCAATTTCAGGACAACTTTCTGAGATGGTTTTTCTCTTATAGTGACAACTGTAAAACTGGTACTTCTTGAAATTTTTTTGTTCTCATAGTGAGGAGAATTGAACCCACATCTCAGGAGTGGCAAAAAAAAAAAAAAAAAAAAAAAAAAATTCAAGAGTTCTCAATGGTTAATAATTGAAACAGAAAATAATATAAGTATTTCGTTTTATTGGAAAGATTTGTAAATGGCAGAAAACAGAGAAATCTAAATATTAATCTGATTTCTGATTACGGATATAAAGAGAGAAAAGTGAGGGGGCAAATGGAGGTTTTGCCCCTGCATACAAATGAGTATGGGAGGAGCTCCGACACCATTGATCATACAATACCAAGAGCTCAGTGATGCACTCAGGATATCTTTATGGGTTTGGCCCAAAATTTTGAAGATGCAAATAAAAATACCGCAGAGAAAATATTTCCCAAAATAATGGGAAGTGATAAAAATATTTTCCTCTAATTAAAGTGAATATTGGAAAAATATATATTTAAAAAGTTAAACAAATATGTTTAAAAATATGCAGCCATTAACAAATGACGAAGTACCAAGTTATACCTCATGGGGAAGGTATGCCCCTTAGCTTCCCTCTGAGAGTGCACCACTGAAAAAGCTCACCCTTTCGTAGGCGTTCTAGAATATACACTGAAGAGCAATTGAATTAGAGATACCTGTCTAGTAACGTGTAGCACCACCTTTCACCCTGATGACGGCGGCGATTCGTCTCGGCATGAACTCGACAAGACACCGGAAGCATTGGGAAGCCATACAGATCCACAACCCCTGAACAAGCTCCCACAGTTCACGAAGATTTGATGGAGGGGTTCAGAGCCTCGAACATCTCTCTCGATGGCATCCCAGATGTGCTCAATGGGATTGAGGTCAGGTGACCTAGCTGGCCAAGGAAGCAAGGTTATGTCGGTGGAGTGTTCATCCAACCATTCGGATACAATTCGGGAGCGATGGCATGGTGCATTGTCTTGTTGCAGCATGAGGTTCCCAGTGGGATGTTGAAGACGCACAAACGGGAGCAAATGGTTGTCCAGGATATCCCGGTAACGTTGACCTGTGAGGGACGATGTCACACGTACCAGTGGTCCCATTTCAGTCCACGTAAACAGTCCCCAGATGAGAATGCCGCCCCCACCAGCTTGAAGAGTACCTGCTGGCAAGAAGGATCCATCGCTTCATGTTGTTTGCGCCATACTCGTATCCTGCCATCTGCATGTACCAACGTGAATCTCGACTCATCAGTCCAGGCAACATTTTCCCACATGTCTAGGGTCCAATGGCGATGTTCCCATGCCCATGCTAATCTTTGCACCCTGTGATGTGCGGTCAGCAGCGGTACCCTCGTGGGACAATGGCTTCTGCACCCCATAGCGAGGAGATGGTTCTGGATGGTGTGGCTGCTTACACGTTTTTGTGCACCAGCGTTAAATTGCTGAGTGATTTCTTGCACTGTGGCCTGTCTATCCGCTGTTACAATGCGAGCTAGCCGACGATGACCCCAGTCATCCACACTCTGTTGTCCACGGCAGTTGGCCCTTGCAGGGATGGTTGTACCGGATTCGATGTACTCACTGTGCACCCATGACACAGTGGCTCGTGAAAATCCCAGTGCCTTCACAACTTCCGAGATGGAGTGACCCATTCGTCGGGCCCCGACAATTTGCCCACGATCAAATGCGCTTAGATCCTTCATCTTACCCATATTGCGTCCGACTCTTACTGATTCCCGTCGGATCGCTGCATACGCCATGTCGTTTCCCTTTACAGGGCCGCCCACAGCGCCACATTTGCATAACGCCAGCTGTCTATAATTCAATTGCTCTTCAGTGTATATATATATATGTATGGTCAGGTGATGCGTAACATCACAGCCTCTCCTTGACAAAAGTCAAACCCGCCTTCTCGTGGGGCATCCTGTTCCCATTGAAGGGGCTCTGACGACCGCCAATAGCGGTATAACTATACCATCGGGATTAGAGGAAATGCTATCCCACACTCACCAACCTGCTTGGCCAGCGTGGTGAGTTATGGCCAAACACCTCCAAAATGACTCTACAACTTAAATCTTGGCCCTCAGTCTCCGGCAGCTGGAATGTACCTGGCCAAGGCAGCGGCCAGTGCGACATGAAGGCAGAAGGTGCTAACAATCCCCGGATGACCGGACTAGGCTGCCATTTGATGCTGACCTTGGCTGCGTATAATGGACGCTCCCTATCTTCTGATTCAAGGCTTCTTGAATTGGAAAAGGAATACAAAGGATCAAGTGGGACATCGTGGGGCTAAGTGAGGTAAGGAGAAAAGGAGAAGATCTCATTGAACTTAAAAGTGGACATCTCTTCTACTATCGTGGGACAGATACTGGCAGAACTAGTGGTGTTGGATTTATAATAAACAAGAAACTGAAGGATAAAGTGGTAGAAGTTGAAAGTTCCTCAGACAGAGCTGCATGACTCGTTATCCAACTCTCGAGAAGATACCAGACTCAGATTATTCAAACTTATGCACCCACCACAAGTCATCCTGAAGAAGAAATTGAAGAATTTTATGAGGAAATTCGTCATCTAAATAATAAAGGTAAGCAGCACTTGAAGATAATTATGGGAGATTTCAATGCAAAAATAGGGCAATGGCAACAGAATGAAACTTCAGTAGGTAAATTCGGTCACGGCAACAGAAACCAGCGTGGAAATACTCTCGTTGAGTTTGCAGAGGCAGAAGGGTTTTTCATCTTGAACTCCTTTTTCAAGAAAAAGCCACACAGGAAATGGACATGGAGACATCCAATTGGGACGACAAGTGAAATTGATTTTATTATGTGTAACAAAAAAATTCGTCATCGAAGACTGCAGTGTGCCGAACAAGTTCAACACAGGTACTGACCATAGATTGGTGAGATGTAAGATGCACCTCAACACTAAACTCAAACGTGGCAAGCTCATAAGACAAACAAAATGTATTGACATAACCAACCTTAAAAAACACCATAATACTTTCAAGTTGGAACTGAAGAACAGATTCTCTGCTTTAGAAGGCTTAACATCGGAAGAAGTGGATATTTCGGAAGTTAACAGAAAAGTAACCAAAGCTCTTATGGAAACAGCAACAAAATTAGCTGGGTCTAAGAACAAGTTGCATGTGAACAAATTATCAGGAAAAGCCAAAATGTTGATGCAAAAAAGAAGAGAGATGAGGACAACTGGAGAAGATGTGTCTTCCAAAGTGGAATATATAGAGAGCTATGCAAGACAGTACGAAAAAGTATCACTGAAGACGTAAGGAAATTCAACTGTGAACTAGTAAGGAAAGCAATTGAAAACAACCAAAGCCTAAAGATAGCAAAGGAACATCTCAGTAAGGGAAGAAAACAGATTATGGCACTGAGAAAAGAAGATGGTTCTGTAACAAGAAATAGAGGCAAAATTTTGACATGAGTGAAAGATTTCTACTCCAAATTATATGAAAGGGATGATACGTGTACTCCAGACATCATGAAAGGTACCAGTACCAGAGTTCTTCCAGTCCTCCCAGCAGAAGTTGCACATGCAATCAAGAACATGAAGCAGGGAAAAGCTCCAGGAGAAGATGGAATTACTGTAGACATCATACAAGAAGCAAGTGGAGAAATCGAAACAGTACTCGCCCAAATTTTCACTCGATGCCTTAATGAAGGGAAGATTGCTGAGGATTGGAACAATGTTACAATGATCTTGCTACATAAAAAGGGTGACATTGAGGATCTCAGGAACTACAGACCTATCAGCCTCCTATCAGTAGTTTATAAAATCTTCACTAAAGTTCTTTCACACCACTTAAAGGTGACACTGGACATAACTCAACTGAGAGAACAAGCTGGATTCAGGAGTGGCTACAGCTCAATAGATCATATCCACGTACTGAGAGAACTAATTGAAAGAGCGAGGGAATATGAACTTTCATTGTGCTTGGCTTTTATCGATTATGAAAAAGCCTTTGATTCGGTGAAACCATCAGCAGTTACAATGGCCCTGAAATCCTGCGGTACTGAAGATGCGTACATTAATATTATTAATAACATCTATGAAAATGCAAGTGCAAAGATTCGGCTGTTTGGAAATACAACACGCATAAAAATTGGAAAAGGAGTGAGACAAGGTGACACCGTATGTCCGAAGCTCTTTAATGCCACATTGGAAAATGTCTTTCAATCACTGAACTGGGAAAACAAAGGGATAAAGATTAATGGAGATTATCTAACCCACCTTCATTTTGCTGATGACGTAGTCATTTTTGCAACTACCCTATCAGAGCTGCAGAGTATGATCCAGGAACTTGCTGACAAGAGTAAAGAAGTGGGATTAAAAACGAACTTTCAGAAGACAAAAGTGATGTTCAATGCTTTTACAAGAAATGAAGATTTATCGATTGATGGAGAAAAGCTGGAGATAACAGACACGTACGTTTATCATGGACAGCAGATATCAAGTGAGGGTCACATTGATGAAGAAATTAATCGCGTACAAAACTTGCTTGGAGAGCTTTTCAAAGAAACAGCATAATTTTCAAGAGCAATATGCCATTATGTCTTAAAAGAAAAGTGTTTGATCAATGCATCCTTCCAGTGCTTACGTATGGTGCAGAGACGTTGACCTTAACTAAAAAAGACATACAAAAGCTGCAGACAACTCAAAGAAGCATGAAGAGGTGCATGCTTGGTGTAACCAGGAGAGATAAGAAGAGGAACTCGTGGATCCGAAAAATGACAAGAGTGGAAGACATCATGATCAGAGTTAAATCCCTGAAATGGCAATGGGCTGGACATACTGCCAGAAGGACAGACCATCGATGGACAGCCAAAATTTTAGATTGGATTCCAAGGGACAGGAAAAGACTCAGAAGAAGACCACATGGAAGATGGGTGGATGAAATTCGAAAGTATGCGGTAGCGACATGGAGGAGACTGGCACAAGACAGACCGTTGTGGATGAAATTTGGGGAGACCTTCATCCAGCTGTGGATTGATAATGGTTGACAATGATGATGATGATGATAAAACATGTCTTGGAGCTCTTCCAAAGTCATATAGTTCCGGCTGTTCTACTGTTATTGTATGTTCTTGCACATTCGTTGTATTTTTCAGGCCATAGCAAAAGTTGTTCCATATTATTATTAATGTGTTAAGTTTCACATTGCTTTGTATGGATTTTATAGATAGCAATTTTTACATGGGAAAATCTTTCCACTTCATTGAAGATGTAACACACATGGAAGAACATGCTGTAAGAGCAGAACTCGAGATCCATAGGACTTGGTAAGAATTGCCCATGACTGTAACATCACAGTTTCATCAGTTGAAGTGTTTGTGCTGTTTGCAGCATACATTTTTGAAAGGTGTTGACTCCCTCATTGTACACATGCATTGATGTTTTTAAGGTGGACAATCTGCTCACTTGTAATGGCAAAATCCTATAGATATCGCCACGTAAGATCACAAGATGAGCTTTTGTCTTCCGGCAGGAAATGTGCAAGTGTGATTTCCTCACTGATCTGGTCCTGAGGTTGCACCTGATTCATGCTCAATAAAGGCTCAGGGTCACTTTAGCTCAGTGCCTGTGCTGTTTTATATAGGCATGGAAAATAAATTATATTACAGAGGAGGTAAGTTTCAGTGTCATGCATGTATTTTGTTTTGTTTGTTGTAGAAAAGCAAGCATCTTAAGGTTTTGATTAATCAGAATGTCCTTTGTTTTCAGTTCATGTATTCTAAATTCATAAAAAAAAACTTCACCCTAATTTTCAAGATATAAAACAAATCACTATGATTTTAGCAAAAATTTGAGATCCTGGAATTTTTTGTGAGCTCTTGGAAAACTTCTGGGAAAGTCCTGGAATTTATTTTCTGTGAATATGTATAAACCCTGTATCTATGATGTTTAATGTTTTTGAAATGGCATAATTAACTGGAATCTGTGAGGCCAATTTTGCAGAAAAGTTGAAAATTGAATATTCTTGAAGTGGAAATCAAACCCTTATCACCTAAAGTTTGTTTGAACATTTATTTTAACAGCAACATGATGCTGTGATTTCTCTTTGAAGACAGTTCAGTTTGAAAAATTCTGAGAAATAATGTCTCCGTGATATGTCAAATGTTTACACCTTGCTTGCACTTTGGGATTATTTTACCGATGGTTTCTATGATGTTGATTTAACAGCTTTTTTGTATGTATGAAGTTTTTTATTCAACTGAATATAGAATTGCTAAACTTAAAATGGATGGAGGGGTAGGCAATAACCTATAATTTTTTGAACTGTATTATGCTATTGGCTTTTGATCTTCACAAAATTATGTAATGTTTGCTTCCTGCAAGTTTGTGTGCCAGATTTTATTTCATTGTTCTTCATTTCAGCACATTGTTACAATGCATGCATGCCTACTTTTTATTGTATTTAGTTATAATTTTTATAATATGCCACTATTAAATACTTATTTAAAATATTTCAGTGTATGCATGGCCATTGCATCACATTTTTAAAGAATGCATTTTAGTTAGAGAAAATTTTTTGTGAAAATTTATTTATTATATTGTTCATTCATTTATTTTAGGTGTGGAATCTTGTTAGCACTGTTTTTCCAGACTTCAGCCATCCTAATTCACAGTCCTATTGGGTCAAGCTTTTTAAAGATTTTCATGCTCAAGTGCCATTTGATGGAGCATGGATTGTAAGTTCATAATTAAAACTTAGGTTCCAAACAGTTATTTATTATTTCATATAATGTGTAACTGTCACTTGTTTCAACATTGTTTTCAAAATTTAGATTATGCTGACATTACAAAGAGTACACTTCATCAGATTATCTTATCGTTTCAACTTGAGTTTTAAGGATAATATTACTAAAAGCATTACTGCCCCCAAACCATGTAAATAAGGACTGCCTTAAATATGATTTTGCCCTTGTTAAAGGTAGTCCTTGTTTTCTTTGACTTTCTTCTATTTTTGCATTCAATTTCTTGATTCGCACTTTACCCTTTCATTGAAATTACGCTGATGTCTATCATAAATTTTCTTTTGGACAGCTGTCTATTGAATGTCTTACACAAGTTTGACCTTCTTCGTTGTTCTTACATTTTCTGTTTTTCATGATGCTGTTCAAAGTTATTTCATTTGCTGTACAATTCATGAAATTTATTTGGCTTCTGTTCTTCTGACGTCAATGATAAGACCTACTTGTAGCACTTTCAGTGTCATCTTGCAAGCATGTTCTTGGTTGCCTTATGTTGTTTCCTCAACAAGTTTGTAGTTTGTAGTCTAGGATAATCTTAGGACAGTTGTCACTACATACTCTCTACAGGGTCTTTTCATGTTTCTGTAATCTGTTATCTCCTTCACTACTCCCCTGGGGGAGGGGCAGGAGAAAAACTCCCTGCAGGTCTTTGTTAGTCCTTTTTATCTAGTCTGTTGTAATCAACAAGTGATATCTTAATGCTTGCAATTCTGCTTCCTCTTTTATTTTTCTCCATCACACCTGGTCCTTCTTTCACTTTCATATACAGGTTGTTTAACTTGCTACTTTACCCGGCATTTTTGCAATAACTGGAAGAAGAATCAAGATATCATAACGAAATTTGAACTGGACTTACCTTAGGCAGTGAGAATGGAGATGGCATCATAACATGTGTTGGAAATGGTCACCATTTGCATCCAGGCAGAGCTGAACGACGCTCGATATTTTGGAAGGTTCGGGTCAGCGTGTCCCCAGGAATTGCCTGAATTTCTTGAATTATGTTGGATTTCAATGCGGCGATGGATCGTGGATTATTGCCGTAAACTCTACCTTTCATATAGCCCCAGAATAAGCAATTGAGCGGCGTCAAATCTGACGACCGCGAAGGCCAAAGTCCCTTCAAAATGACTGTTCTCGAAAAATTACTCAACTTTGGCCATGCTGGCACGGGAAGAGACAGTAACAACCGCTGCTTCACATTCTTGACCATTTCTTCCGGCATTTGTCGTCGACCTCCTCCATGCGTGTCACACAAACTTCCTGTTGTTTCCAGTTTCCGTGACATGGTCAAAATGCAGGGCTTTGATGGTCAATGCATGGTCAAATGCAGGGTCAAATGCAGGGCTTCAACAATTTAGTCTGCCACTACGTCTGTACAATATAGTAACACCTCGAAAATACGGCATCCAGAAAACCAGCAACATCAGAAATCCGGCACTTTTCCGATTTCGTTTTCATGAGAACATCCAATGTTTGACCAATAACAATGGGAATCTCCCGATGTGCCGTCTCAACAACACATCATGAGATCTCTTGTGAATTGCCAATAGCCGCCTACGTGTAACATCGGGAGGTTTCTCAAATTCGTCATCTCATTGGGCCGCACTGAAGTGACGTGGACCAATGAGGGGATGAATCGGTGCGTACATTTGAAATGCGTGCCGAACGTGTGATGATGATCTGTGCTTGGTGGTGGCAGTACGTGTATTCGATCGTGTAATGACATCTACATCAACCTTCATGATGCATCGCGGTAATCACCTTCACGATGTATCCTAGTTTTTTAGTCAAAAAACTGTAACATCGATGTAAAATTCACATCTGGTTTCCATGATATATCGATACATCGCCCAGCCCTAGTGGTTGCTCTGGCGTTTTCCAAGTTTTTGCCTAACCATTCGCCAAATAAAATTTTTTTTGGATAGTTTTATAAAAAATATTACAAAAAGGTATTCTCCAATATTTTTTGCCAAAACTATTTTTTTTTCAAATTGCGAAGAATATGCGATTGGCAGTGCGACCCATGCATATTTATAAGGCGTAGATGTGCAAATTTTCGTTAAAGTGACCTGTTACGCGCAAGTACATTCTTTACGTAACGCCAGTTACTCAATTTTTGGATAGCTTCAAAAATCTAGCACTCTGCCGGTCCCGTCGATGCCGGATTTTCAAGGTTTTACTGTATACACTCGCTCCTCTAAAGTATACCGGTTTGCAAATACTTTCTTCCTAAAATAATGTATGGTTTTCCCATCAGGGGACATAAAGTCACATCTTATTTTTGTGGATAACTGTTTCTAAGAGTTTGTAAGCTCAAGATTCCGTTTACACCAATTTCTAAGGGATTAAAGACTCGATTGAAAAACTTCTTTCTTCCGTCAGATACTATTGTTTTCCCATACCGGTTCCATTGCCTTTGAATAGCTTTGATAAATTTAATTTGTGCCAGAACGGATTCAAAAGACGTGCTTATTACACCCAAAAATTTGGTGTCATCTTTCTTGTTATTTTCTGATAAGGTGGTGATAAACTTTTTACTCATTTATTTGTTATAGAAGGAACTGATATTTTTCTTAAACTTGTTAACTGTAACTGCTATTATTATTAAGCTCAACCGTCGTTCTCCTTTGCAAAATAAAAAAATTATGGTAAATATTAGTAATACCGTGCACTATGCAGTATAAATTTTTTAAATCTGTTTTACTATAGCTGTGTATTTTAAAAATGAAACCTATGCAGGACAAAAAGAAAAATGTTTTAAATAAGTACATCAATTTCTTAGTGAATTGCAACACATTAAAAAAATGTCTTTTAAAGATAGAGAAACAGTCATCGTGTTTCATGAATATACTTGTATGTAAAAGGAAAACTTCAAGTTTGACCTGTCATGCAAAGCAGGCCTTTCTCGTTTTTTGTCCAGCAAAATCTTCAATAATATCATCGTAATTTAGTTTTGATGGCACATCACATTCTATTGACAATGTAGCGACTGCAGTTAACCTTTCTTGAGACATGCTTGTCCTCAGATACGATTTGATGAATTTCAAGTGAGAGAAACTTCTTTCCGCACTCGCGACTGTTATCGGCACAGTTAACATGGTTCTGTGCACAATAGCTATGTTAGGGAAAGGATTTTGCATTCCATTTAAAAATTGCAATGATTGGATGGCAGTATTGATGTAGACCGGAACTAGTTCTCTGACTATTTTCAATTTTGTGAATAGCTCCTCTCCGCATATATCGCGGAGATTTCCTGAACGAAGGGTCAAATCCAGGTTTCTGCAACATTTCATTAGATCTTCGTCATTCATTTGTTTCATTTTCGGTAGAGAATACAAAAATCCAAACTGTCATTGAACTCATGTTGTTCAAAAAGAGATTTCAGAGACTGTAAAGCAGTGTCTATAATAGGATAAAAATACTCTGTTTTGAAGACTTCGTCTGAAGATTTTATATTTCTCAATGGCTCATCGTCTACTTCGTAAACAAAGATTCTTCTTTTTTTGGCCACTCTATGCTCAGAAAATTTTGGTTCAACACCTAACTGTTCACAAATTTCACGAGAATTGAATCCTTCATTTCAAAATTGGTTCAAAAATTTAATAACCCCCCTGAAGCATATTTTCTGCCATGTCAAGCTGCATGCTCTCTGATTGAAGTGGTTTGCTCACACTGTTTACAGAAAAGAGTATGTCATACCATATAACAATACCCAATAAGAATTCATAACTCTGAAGTCCATGTATTGCCAATGAGTGAGCTTCACATCTGATTTTAGGATCATTTATTGTGTCCGCAACTTCAAGAAGTGCGTCTCTTACTTCTTTTTCTTGGTATCTAATGGGTTTAATACTTTCTACATGGCTTTCTTATCTAGTGGCACAGGACTTCTTAACAGCAATATAAGGAACATTTTTGAGCATAATGTTCCATTGAGTGGGAGATGCTGCAAATATAGAATAGATTCTACCAATTACACTAAAAAAGTAATCGCCTTTGCAGAACATTTAGCCATGTTTCCTAAGAGTAAATTTAAATTGTGGCATGCACATGGCATGAAAAATACTGTATGATTTAACTGAAGAATTCGAGCTTGGACACCATTATTTACACCCTTCATATTAGCGCTGTTATCATACCCCTGGCTCCTGCCTTCATTTAAGTTCAAACCAAGCTCATCCAGGGCTACCAAGAGGTGGTCAGAGAGGTGTTTTCCAGTAGATGACACAGTTTCTACAAATTTAATGAATCGTTCCTCAACTTTAAAATTTTCCTCTGAAACATTAACAAATCTAACGATCAACGACATTTGCTCCTGATGACTTAAACCGGGAGTGCAGTCTAGTATAACTGAAAAGTACTTTGATTTTGTTACTTTAGATGTCATTAGATTAATGAGTTCATTCTGAATTTGGCTACCCAAATAATGGTCGTGAATTTCGCTATTTTTGATGCGTCTTAAATGCACTTGTAAAACAGGGTCAAATTTTGCAATCATTTGTATCAACCCAAGAAAATTGCTATTGTTGAGCGAGTACAGAGTGTTGTTATCACCCCTAAATGCAAGGTTATGTTCAACCAAATACTGAATAACATATAAAATGCGCTTCAAGACTTTACGCCAATGCTGCTTTTCTTGAAAACTGAGTGACCTTTGTTTGTCGTCAATGGTGAGGTTTTTCGCAAGTCTAAGCTCGTACTCAGTCCACCTTTTAATACATTCTAAGTGATTTTGGGAAATTTCATGACTCTTCAACCTATGACTTAAATGTCTCCAGTCACTAAACCCTTCACGTGCTAACATGCCCCCATTTGTGTTTCCGAATAATTTACAGCAAAAAAGCAAAAACAGAAAACTTTATCTTGTTTCTTTGAGTAAATCAACCATCTCTTGTCTACTGTTTCTCCGTTGTGTAAAATACGCTTATGGTGTTCTGGCGAAAAGCGCCGCTTCTCATCACTTGGGTAATAATAGTTTACCACACAAATTGAGCCCTTTTGCAAGATTACATCAAACTCTGTGTTGTTTAAATCAGGTGGCCACTCACCTGAATCTAACAGTAGAACAAATTCTTCACTTGTTTGAAATGATGAATCACATTCCTTCACATCAGATATTCATGTAAGCTGGTCAGAGACACTCGCAACATTGTTATCACTTGCTCTGACTTGAACCACATCGACATTATTATCACTGGATTCTTTATCTTCCATGCAATTTGAAGCAAATGATGAACTGCCGGCTACAGGAACTGAAGCTGAAGGTAGTGAAAATTTATCGAAGTCACCTTCCTGACTTTGTAAAAATATTTCTCTTCTTTCCCTTTTCTTTGCTTTTTGATAACCTGATTTGAATTTACGGAACTTATCCCACTCTCTAGACATCTCAACTCAACTCACTTAACGCAAACTTTATTATTAAAAAGTTAATTAGTTACATCAATCAAAGATATATGCTCTTTCCACGTTTATAAGTGAGTCACGGAAAAATTCTCATTGGCCGCCACCGGGAGTCGAACCCAGGGTCTTCCAGTTACGCACCGGATATGCTTCCGCTACACCTCAGTGGCCTCGAATTCCTCCAGACTCACACACGCTAACTGCCAAGCCAAGTTGGCAGGTTGCTTCTTGGAGCCCCGCACAATGCTGGGAATTCACCAAAGATGGTAAGCAGCAACTGAAGAAATAATTAGAAGGTGAATAAATAATTAATACAGACTTCAACGTGGATCAGTAACATCAATCAAAGATATACGCTCTTTCCACGTTTATAAGTGAGTCGCGGAAAAATTCTCATTAGTTACATTTGAAGTAGAGATGTGAACCTTAGTTACATTCGAAGTAGAGATATGAACCTGGTTAAAACATTAAAACAAGCACGAATGAGCAACCGAAGAAAGTTAACAGATCGCCAAACGCAGCAGCCAGTTGACTTGATACACATGCACACACAACTGTTTTTGCTTTGGAAGAACAGTTTGGGAAAATCCAGAAAAAGTGGATCCCAAGAGAGGCAGTAAAACTCAAAGAATGTCACAACGTGATGTCCACTCATACCCGTCAATCACAGTTTCCAGCGGCGAGAAGAAAATATATTGCTGTCGGCGCAGCGGCGTGTGTTGGACTTCTCAAGGTAACACCATCTGGCCCCGCCCACCAGACTCGGGATCTATCAGGGATACAAAAGCACCAATCTTAGCGCACTGCACTTTGAATCAGGTAGGGGGAGCGTATGTATGACATCACTGTGATGTTTGTGTATGCAGGGTCGCAGAGAACTGAGATGGTAATTCAAATGTTTTGATCTGTCGGATTTTTTTTTGTCTGTGTACTTAATGTTATGTTTTTCTTTCTTACTCTCTTTTGTTTTATTTTATCTTATTTATCCACCAGCGCGAGGCCCTGTGCGGTCGCACGCGCCGCACACCCTTAACGGCAGCCCTGGTTTGTATTTCTTTGTGGAGCTACTAGCCTCTGAATCTGAGAGACCAACTTAGTGAACATACTATAACTAATACCATACATTTTTTAGGCTCCTCTTCTGACTCTGTAGGAAAGACAGATTTTATTTCCAGAATTGGGTCATTCCACGTGAAATCAACAAGTGGTCCAAGCTGCCCCACCCCAGATTTGAATGATTATTTTTATTTCAGCAAATACATGAGAAAAACTGTTTCCCCAAATTTCAGACTTTAGATATTAAAATTGGTTGGGGAAAAAATATTTTAAAATTATGCAAATTAGGACCCTCGGGACACACTTTTTTGTTTTTTGTTTTCTGCTCTAACTTCTGATGTAATAAAGATAAAGGCATGAAATTTGGATCTTTAATGTAGTTTTTGTTGCTGCACATAAAAATGCAATATATGTGACTCTACATCAAATAGTTTTCAAGATATGGCAACTGTATGGGAGTTGTTATGGGGCCCAGTATGTGGTGGGGCCCTCCTCAGAGGAAGTTGGTATTTTGAAAAAATAAAGTTAAAACTATCACTGTGTTGATACAAAAGTATGAAGAATGAGAGTTGCTGTCTTATATTGTTTGAAATTTTTTAAGGGGGACCGGTATGCTCCATTGGAGCTCATGTTAAATAGGCCTTTATTAGGTACATTTTTCTCAAAAGCTATCCAATATTTTTTAGCAAAAATTTTACCAGTTATTTATAGGACACTTGTACACATTTAACAAGAGCTTTTATCAATATTTTAATTTTTTGGAAATTTACAAATTTTTAATGTGCATTTCACAATTTTACCCTAAAAGTGATATTTTTATTTTTCATAATTTTTAAAAATGAGATACTTTTAATCCACCTTGTCTGTTTGTACAAATACATCGTATGTAAATGAGGAGCATAAATTTGCTGTCTGTAGTACAATAAGTTAAAACAAATCCCTAAAACTGCCAAATAAAACTCAATTTATTTACAATTTTAACTATTTCCTTTATCCAGGAACTTGAAGTTGAGGAAAAACTCCCTTTTCTTGATATTTTATTAACAAGGCATTTAACCTCCAATCAACTTCAGTACTCAGTTTACAGAAAACCTACCTTTATTCCCTGTATTATTCCTTTCGCTTCTGCTCACCCTCCGGAACATAAATCTTCTGCTCTTCGATTTTTGATTAAAAGAGTTTTTACCCATTCTTCATCCCGCAAGATTCGTATTGGTGAATTAAATAAGATTCAAGCTTTGACCCGGGAGTTCGGATTCCCGGCCTCTCTTTTTCACAAATTACTCAGCAAGTTTTCTAAACTACGATTTACCACTTTGGTTTATGAAGCTCCTCCGGCTAAATTTGTTGGTAAATTGGATTTTATTCCACATATTGTTCTTTACTTGAAAAAAGTCTGTCAATGACATAATTTATCCTTTGGAATCTGTACCCGAAATATCTTCTCACTAGTTTGTAGAGACCGGGATAAGGTCAATATGCTCAACAAACCGGGGGTCTACTCCATATCTCTGACCTCAGAAGACCCAAACCGTGACTCTAAGGTTTACATCGGTTCGACACTTCGATCGTTAAATATAAGACTGAAGGAGCACCAATATTCTCTACGAAGTGGAAACATCTCCACAGCCCTCACCATTGCAGTCAACCAGGAAGGCTACAAACCGGACTGGCAAAATGCTAAAGTTTTAAACTCCTCTGTTAACAAGAATACCATTTTTCTCTCGGAAAGCCTGTTTATTTTTAAATATTACGATGTCTGCTGTAATACGGATTTTCCGATTTCAGTCCCAAGACCTTGGAGACAGATAATCACTCCCCCTTGACACACTTAGAAGGTGAGACTCTAATTTGAACATGTTTCTGTATTTGCTTTTGGACTTTAATTACTTCTTTTACTCTTAATGTAAATGGCATCACTTGTATAATTTTTTATGACGTATATCACCTTAGTCACAAATACTATTGTATATAGTCATTGCCTTTACATGTTTCGGGGGTTTTGGGCTTGAAAATGGGGCCATGTGAGCCCCGAAAGTGCTAGTAGCTATGTAAATAGGTTTTTAAAATTGTAAATAAATTGAGTTTTATTCGGCAGTTTTAGGGATTTGTTTTAACTTATCATACTATAGACAGCAAACTTATGTTCCTCATTTTCATCTATTAAGTACGAAATCTTCATATTCAGACATTGTATGTATATGTGGTAAAACTAACAGATTGAAACCTTTGATGGATTCTGAGAGAAATGTACCTAAACACTGAAAAAGTAAGTTTGACTCTAGTACCTATGCTTCCCTGTGATGTGACTCTACCTCTACAGCACTGGTATGTGAATAGTCAGTTTTCAGGCTTGTGTTGAGAAGGGATGCTGTCAGCAGGGATGAGAGTTGTCCTTCAAACAGTCATAAATAACTTTATGGCCTTCTTAAGCTTAAGGGTCATAAAAAGGAAGTGTCCAGTTTTAGTCCCCCTGAACAGCTCTTCACCATGTAACAGAAAAGAAACAAAAAAAGGAGAAAATTGTCCTTTTCTCTCATTGGCTTCATTTGTTTATTGTATCATTCCCAAGTGTTTGAAATAGAGGTCCAACTCTAAATTCTGCATTTTCTGATCAGTTGAGACATAGTTTTTGTTCTCCCTAAATATGACTGACCATGATTTTGTTTTCATACATTTTGCTAAAATAAATAAGTAGAAGCATTACGAAAATTGCAATTCATGAGGCAACCTTATGGGTTATCTTATGTTATAAACATGCTTTTGATTAATATATACATAATATCTAAGGTATTTTACCTGATATTGTCGAAGTATTTCACACTTTGTTTGCTCTGTGAGGCAAGTAGAAGCATTCAATAATTTAACAGTATTCTCAAATGTGAAATTGTTTATTCGAATAAGAAGGAAGTTAAGTATTTCAGTTTTCATGAAATATGGAGAAGTCTGAAGTACGTTCCATGACATCTGAAATATGCATGCTCTGTTGGTCAGTTAACAAATACTAGTGCAGACTGTAATAAGACAGTATACACTCATGGAAAAACTGCACTTCTTCAAATTAGTAAATTGTCAACCAGAAACAGAAATCTTTTATCACAAAGTACAAATCTACAGCTGAATGATACTAATTCAACAATTTGCTTGCATCATGAAAAGGTATATTGAACCAAATTTAGTGAATACCAAAGGAAATGTTGTGATGCATATAACAGACATAAATCAACTATTACAAAAGGCCTGAGAGTAATTTCTGCTGATAAAGCATGTGAACTTTCTACAAAATCAGAAAGCCATATCAAACCTGGTTGGAAAATCTGTCCATCCTGTGCCACCTATGAACGTGAGCCAGATTCTAACTCATCAGACAGTGACAATGATTTTGTCAACATGGAATTTGGTAGCAGAAACTTTAAATGAAACAGTTACCACCTTGGAATGTCCCCCCCCCCAAAAAAAAAAAAAACTTTTGAGCACACACTTTTGGCTAGAAAGGGAAGACAAATGTTGGATTCCTGAATGCAGACTGCTTTGTAAAGTTAACTGCCCAACAACACCAAGTGGAAGGCAATATTACTTTAATGACTCAAGCTTGCAAAAAGTGAAATTGCTGTCCGTTAAAAACCAAAGAAAATATGAAATCTAAGAAAACTTGAAATGGGGGAGTAGCTTGAATTGTTCAAATATTCCATTCTTTATCAGTTAACATGAATTTCAGCAGAAAAGATATAAGAACCCCTTTAAAGATACACCCACATTTCTGCTGTATCGTACTCATATTCAATAAATCATTATAAAGCATTAATTAGGTAAGTAAATATTTTAGTAATATCTGTGTGGTTTTTTTATTTGATATTTTGAATGTGCCCATATCATATAAGCAACTAAATGATGAAATTATTCAAATATTGAAATATATTCACTCTCTTATACTGTTAATATGGCACGTATATGGCAAAATTTAAAAGTCAAAAAAAAAATTCAAGGAAGTAATTCTCATTCTCAAAACTTTTAGATTCAAGTAAAGATATTTTAATCTTTTTATAAAACAAAACAAAACGTGGTTCTCTGAGGAGGTCCCCGCTGGTTGGTAGTGGGCCTCATAGCAGCACCCATATTTTTTGCTGTATCATGAAAACTAGTTACGATAGAATAATTCAGTTTGTATTTTTGTATGCAGCATCAAAACCAACTATAAACAGCCAAATTTCAGACTTTTACCTTTATTAGAACAGAAGAAGTTTTGCAAATAACACAAACTCAGACCCGAAATTCAGGGAAACTTAGTTTTTTCCGTATATGTACAGTCACAAAAATTTTAGTGAAAATCCAAGATGGGATAGCTTGAAAAATTTTTGGAACTTGTTGATTTGACATGGAATGACCCAGTTCTTATTCCTTTTACAGGCATTTGTTGCCATTTCTAAATAACAGTTGTTTCCAAATACAATTAAGTTGGATTGAAGATATCACACTGTCTCAAACTAACATTATATGTTTTTATTATTTTTGAAAGACTGTTATTTGTTTTAATATTTACATAATTCCCTGAAAGTGTACATATTATTGCTTCAGCTATTTTCTTTGGAAAACCAAAGTTAATTAGAGACCAAATCAACAACTTGCTATTTATTCTTTTATAAACCTTTTTGAAATGTATGAAGGTGGTATATATAATATCATCATTATCAACAACAACCATTATCAATCCACTGCTGGATGAAGGTCTCCCCAAATGTTTTCCACAACTGCCTATCTTGCACCAATCTCCTCCTTGTCACTCCTGCATGCTTTCGAAGTTCATCCACCCATATCCCACGTGGTCTTCTTCTGGGTCTTTTCCAGTCCCTTGGAATCCAGTCTAAAATTTTGGTTGTCCATCGCTGGTCCGTTCTTCTGGCAACATATCCAGCCCATTGCCATTTCAGGGATTTTACTTTGATCATGATGTCTTTCACTCTTGTCATTTTCCTTATTCATGAGTTCTTCTTCTTATCTCTCCTGGTTACACCAAGCATGCATCTCTCCAGGCGTTTTTCAGTTGTGTGCAGTCTTAGTACATCTTTTTTAGCTAAGGTCCACGTCCCTGCTCTGTCTTTAAGCACTGGAAGGATGCATTGATTGAACACTCTTCTTTTAAGACATAATGGCATATTACTTTTAAAAATTGTACTGTTTCTTCCAAAAGCACTCCAACCAAGTTTTATACATTGATTAATTTCTTCATCAGTGTGACCTTTGCTTGATATCTGCTGTCTAAGGTAAATATAGGTATCGGTTGTCTCCAGATTTTCGCCATCAATTGATAAATCTTCATTTATTGTAAAAAAAAAAAAAAGCGTTGTACATAAGTTTTGTCTTCTGAACGTTCATTTTCAATCCCAATTTTCAATCCCACTTCTTTACTTTTGTCAGCAAGTTACTGGATCATACTCTGCAGCTCTGATGGGACAGTTGCAAAAAAAAAAAAAAAAAAAAAACTACTTCATCAGCAAAATACAGGTGAGTTAAATAATCTCTGTTAACTTTTATCCCCATGAATTCTCAGTTCAATAATTGAAAGGCATTTTGCAATGTGGCATTAAAGAGTTTGGGAGATATGGTGTCACCTTGTCTCACTTCCTTTCCAATTTTTATTGGTGCTGTATCCTCAAATAACTGAATATATATATATAGCCAAGCAAAAAGCAGAGGAATGCTAACTTAATTACATAATGAACAGAGCCAAGCAGGAACATGTAGAAAAAGGCAGTAAGAGAAGGACTGCAGAAAGCTGATTGCTATCCATGGCTTCATCAAGGACCAGCATGGACAACACTCTCTTCCCTTTACAGAGACCTGGAAATGGGGTTCTGCTGCAACAAAGTTGTAGAGATTATAATGCTAACAAATTCTCAAGTTACAAAAAAACAAAGAACGCATCAAATTCTCAAGTTACAAAAAACAGAGAACACTGCAATAAATCAGATGGACAACATCAAAATGGTGGCCATCATTTCGACCATCGGACACCATCAAAATGATGGTGTCCATCTGATGTATTGTAGCTTTCTCTGTCTTTTGTAACTTGCGAATTTGACCTATATGTTGGCATTATGAACTCTACAAGTTTTTCTTAGCAGAAACCAATTTCCAGGTCTCTGTAGAGAGGACAGAGCATTGTCCATGCTGCTCCTTGATAATGCCATGGATAGCAGTCTCTGTTTTCTGCAGTCCTTCCCTTACTGCCTTTTTCTACACGTTCCTGTGTGGCTCTGTTCATTATGTAATTAAGTTTGTATTCCTCTGGTTTTTGCTTGGCTGTAGCCCTCGAATATTTTTTTCTGCTGCTTTTGCACGACTAGATTTTCATGAACTTTGGTTTTTAGCCGGTTTGTTGATTTTTTGTATGATTCTCATTTATATATATGCGAGAATTATTGGACACATTACAAAATTATATAAAACTAAACATTAAACAGATAGAAAGAAACTGACTGCACTAACTTACAATGTAACTACACAAGTTAATAAATTTTGATGTGAGATCCCTTGGTTGCTCGTAGTATGTCCAAGCGATACTCGATTTCATGCCATGTATTGGCAAGCATCTGAGGAGTTATGGAATTAATAGCAGCTGTGATATGCAGCTTCAGTTCCTGCAAATCAGTACAAGTCGTCTGATAGACACGATCCTTCACATAACCCCACATGAAATAATCCAATGGAGTTAGATCTGGAGAGCGAGAAGGCCACGGAATGGGACCACCACGCCCAATCCATGTGTTGGGGAAATGCTCATTTAGGCACTTACGTACACACATTGACCAGTGCGGAGGGTTGTTGGAAAACGATGTTGTCATATCTTTTGATCTGGAGTATAGTGAAATTTTCTAGCATATCCAAGTAAATGTCACCATTTATGGTTTTTTTTGCAGAAGAAAGGTCCAATCACTTCTCTTTTTGATAGGGCACACCACACATTAACTTTTGGAGAATCACGTTCCAGTTCAATTGCAGCATGAGGCAGTTCACTGCCCCATATCCTACAATTGTGACAATTCACAATCCTGATACATGAAATGTGGCTTCATCACTAAAAATTACAGTACTGAGAAAGTTTTTGTCATTTTCCACTCGATTCAGTATATCCACAGCAAAATCGTATCGCAGAGTGTGATCATTTACATACATCTTTTGCACTATTTGAATTTTATAAGCATGAAACTTTAATTTCTTGTGCAAGATATCGCGAACTGTCGATTTTGGAATGCACAGTTCTCTGCTTGCTTTACGAACGGATTTCCTGGGGCTTTGTCGGAAACTTTCATTAATTTGGTCAACCGTCTCACCGCTGACGCTAGGCCTACCGGCTCCTCCACGATGTTTCACATTGCCAGTTTCTTTAAACTGTTTCATCCACTGCTTAATTGAACTCGTTGACAGGGGATTACAACCATACTCTAAACGGTACCGTCTTTTAACTTTAATGACAGACTTTAATTCCGCAAGCCATAACACACACATCACCTTCTGCTGTATGGATGACATGACTACTGATTGCGCATTTCTCATACATTCCTCATCAGGCCACACCTAGCACCATCTATCGGATTCTGGGAATAACAATTCTGCAAAACAAAAATATAGAAACCGTGTTAGTAATACGTGACATAGAAAAACAGACAATGCTCATAGTTTTTTTCGTACATAGTTTTGTAATGTGTCCAATAATTCTCGGGCACCCTGTATATATTATATATATATACAGTAAAAGTCCAATATTACAAGAGCTGACAAAAATGGGAAAAATTGTTGTTATAACAGTCTTCTTATTATAGCTGGATAACACAAATGCTACGTACATGTATGTACTACGTAACACAAAAAATTAACATTAAATGATCAAAATATTGCATATTACATACCTGATGTTTGTTTTTAATTCAAATTGGGATTTTTACAAAAAATAAGAATCTAGTGTTTTGTTTTCTTTTTGACATTGGTGATTATAACTCTTGACTTTACAAAAAATTACCATTTCTTCAATAGGTGCATTTGACACACTATAAAATTGTCCGATTTTGTTTAAAGCTAGATGAGTTCTGATTGAGATGGTACACTTTCGTTTCTACACCCTTCATCATTCTTATCTTCTTCTTCTGAGCTTTCTTTTTCTGATTCCATTATTTCTTTATCATACATGTCATTCTAGGGTACTTTGTCTGCATCAGCATCAACATAGTCTTGAAAGCTAAATATCAATCCCTTCTTTTTGGCAATGTTGCTACATACATCTGCTTCCTTTTCTGCAGGTTTGTCGGCAATGATTTTCTTATTCAAATCATCTTCGGTAATGAAGCCAGCATGTCTAAAGCATACTTCAATGTGCTTTCCTGGCAGTTCCAGGGATCGCATTCCTCCTAAAATTCCTAAAATTCCTAATATTTTGTGACCCTCCTTAAATTCCTAAAATTAGACCTAAAATTTGCTATTCATCCTAAAATTTTCGTAAGCTTATTTATTAAAAACACAACCGTTATTAACGCCAATAAATTTACCATTACGCAGGGTGCGCACGCGTGCTTGAAAACCTGGAAAGTCCTGGAAAATCATGATTACGTTTTCAAGGCCTGGAATATCCTGGAAAAACGGTGTTTTTTTAATGCCGTCTTGAAAAGCCTTGAAATTTGAAATTAGTGCTTTTATGCCCTTTTAGGAAATCGTGTTACTGTTACCCCTTCAGTTTTTAAAGTTCCTTTTCTCTGTTCTCAAAGAAACCACCGGCAGCGGTTTCCGATGTGCACCAAATCCTAATTTGGCTGGGGGAAAAAAAGAAAAAAAAAAGGCACTACTTCCAGTGCAATAAAATTGGATGATTACTAGTAGGTCGAAGGGGAGCTTGATGTCCGTCCGACAATTGAGAACAGAAGGGGAAAGAAGAGGCATTTAGCATTTGCAGGGGGTCGCGTATGTACCAAGTCAGCTGGCATCCACCAGTGAGGAGTATGCCTGAACAACACATTCATCATCTTCTTGTTTATGTGCATGCCACCCTCCCTCCCCTCAAGAGACTTCCACTACTTATGATAAAAAATAAGAAAACTATCTTTGCGAATTTTTCACGAAAGTGGCTGAAATTTTTACATTCACTGTAATTGGATTACAGAAGCTCACTTCCAAAATTCCAGTTGAATCGGTTTAAAACTTTAAAAGTTAGCATTGGTAATTTTTATTATGGACAAGTATGTGTGCCTCTTTGGACAGAGTGAGCCTCCAGCAGAAAGGGTGTTACCATAGCAACGGTTGATTGACAGCTGGGAGCGCTGATCTGAAGCCCTTGGTTGGGAAGAAAGCAAACACCTGTTTATCACTTCCACAGCACTAAAGGACTAAGAGAATATTTTCAGAAATCCATTTTTCTGAATTTTGAAAATAACACAGTAAAATTTTTACAGTAGTTAACATACATCACAATAAAGTTCTAGTGCAAATTTCGCCAAATTCCGTTAGGAACTTTAGCAGATGCAAAAAAAAAAAAAAAAGTTGCATAATCGGATTGAAAAAAAGAAACAGTAATTATAAATTACGGGAAAAGCAAGTGAATTATTTTTTTTAGATGCCATGGTTTATTTAAACAGAGTGATCCTTAAATTTTTTTTCTGTGATGATATGGACTCTATTTGAATTACAAACACGTTTTTATTCAGACGTCTGAGTTACTGTTTTAATAAAAAAATCATCTATAATTAAAAAAGTTTTCAATGGATTTAAGCAATATTCAGCAGATAAACAAACGTATTTTAGTAAATTGCAACATCATGACGTAAATTTGGTAATTTAATTTTGTCGAAAATTGGGGAGCATTTTTTTTTTTTTTACAGTTTCTATTATAGTTAAAGTGAAGGAGGAAGGATGCAACTTGACAGTTCAGTGAGCTGCAGGTGGTGATTTATGGCGATGTGCCAAATCAAAAGAAGCCATTCCATCAGGTAATTCCAAAGGTTGTGTTGTGTGGACGCGTCCTCCTGCTGCTTGATCTTAATTGGAATGTTTTTGTGCATGGGGGGGGGGGGGGGGGTTCGAGAGAAATATCCGTTTCAGCTTTACAGCTTTCACGGCTCTTTTTTTTTTTTCTTGGTAATAAATAAAAATCATAGTTGCTGCATTCACCATTGATCCATGTTTGCATTTCTTGAATATAAACAGCAGACAATCAGAAACATAGTGTTGGGCGGGTCTTGATGATCTTCATTTTGCATATGCTGAATTCAGTTCTGTGGGAATAAGGAATGACTTATACTGTGAATATATACAAAACTACATATTTTTGAGCTGAAAAATAGGTCTACTTGTACACAGTAGCTAAAGTGTGAACTCAGATGAAGACAATCAGACATACGGACGTCTGATTCCATAAAAAAAAATCAACATAGTTTTTTTATTTACACTACAGGTAAAAAAGCAAAAACATGTTTTCAAACGTTATAAAGGAAAACGGATTTTTGAAACGCATGACTTGATGATCTTAATTTCTGAAAGTTTCTTTTTTCCACATCCTTTTTTTTCAATTACAATACACTGTAATAGGATACTGTGTGTTATATCACTTAGAGATATGGCAGATTTTCGGTTGCTGATATCCGCGATCGTAAGCGGTAGTTGCATTGCGATTGTTGATGATGACAAGATAAATACTGGAGTGATGTAAAATGTTGCATAAACTAAAAAAATAAAAAAAATAAAGCCCCCCCCCACCCCGAACTTTTTTGCGGTCATCATAGCTGATCAACCATTTCATTCCATGAACATCAGCACATTTCAATCATTTGAACATTGGGGGTATCTGAAGGAATTCAGCCGTGCTTAAGCGCCCTAGCGCAACGAAAACATGCTAATTTTGTATAGTTCTATTCCCTTCCCCTCTACCATCCCTAATAATTGAGAGTGCATACATTGAGAGTGTTTCAAATATTCTATTTATGAGCTAGTTTTCGCGCTGTTTGTTATGCTTTTATTTTCGAAGAAAGAGAGGGAAAATAAGGAAAAGCAGCTAGAGAAAAAAAGAAAAGCTGAGTTTGATGACAAAATAAAAGAAAATGATGCAGAAATAAATAGGCTTAAAAAAGATAAAGAAGCCTCCCTAGCAGTAATTCAAGAGGGAACAGAAAGAATGAGAAAAGCTGTAGAAAAACAAAATACTGTTGAAATAGCAGTTGCCTCTAACTTGATCATACAAGTTTCAGCTGAAATAAAGAAAACTGAAAGTAAATTAGTTGTGGTGGAAGCAGAAAAAGATAGGCTAATCAGGAAAAGGTTAAAACAATAATATGAAAAAAGTAATTCAGTGAACAATTGTACATAGTTCTTGGTTTTCAATTACCTTTTTAGGATATTATAGTTTAATGTGAAACCTGAAAACTTTACTGTGAAAATTGTGAATTGCTTCTGGTTCAACAGCATATTAATGTTCAAAGTGAAACTTGAATGTGGTAAATATACTTGAATATGATAATAACACGTGAAAAGATAAGAACTGAACATTAGAAGTAAATCATACTTAAACTTTAGACATTAGACGTTATGCAAAAAATTTGGGTGTGAACTTTGACCATATATACTAATGGACTGCGCATTGGCAATAGCTGCATCAAAGCCGCCATGGCTCAAACATTGGGCACGTCATCATCAGACTCCAAATTTCGTGTACAAATGCTGTTATGATTACTAATTTACGCTGCAGAACTTCAGTGTTTTCGGTGTATTATGTGAATGCACCTCATATATAATGAAAACTCTTCAGGTAAGTTTACTTATGAGCTATATACATGCATGATTGTGTTGTTTACATTTTGTGATTTATAATGTGATGAACATTTGCGAAGAATTTGGAACATGCATTCCATTTTTTTTTTCTTAAGTTACTATATTTTTATATCAATAGCTGCAAGTTTCTGGTTAAGTAATTGAACTTTATTGACTTAGGTATTTAATTCGTTTCTTACCCATGAAAAATCATAGAACTTTCTTTACTATATCGGTCAGAGCAACCATAAGCACAGCAGGTGTAACCCATCTTTTTGACTGTTGTCATGTGATTTTATGTTGGAGCCAGAAATTTTGATGTCATGCGCAGTCTATCAGTATATATGGTTGAAGGGTGTGAAGCAAACTCTTTACAATGCATACAAAGTTGTTTTACTAGATGTATACAAATATACATCTAGTTTTTATTGAAATACACTCCTAAAATTTTCCTAAAATTTTTCTAAAAATTCCTAAAATTCCTAAAATTCTTACCTAAAATTTTCCAGAAGTATGCTATGATCCCTGCAGTTCATTCCATGCCACGGCAAGAGCTTTAATGGCCCCAAGGGCATTCCATTTCACTGGTTTATCATCTGATGACGTCCCCCGTGTCGCATCATTTACCAGAATGGTCTGATATTTTTGCTTTATCAGTTTCATAACTCTGTGATCAAGAAGCTGAAGTAAGTCATTTGCAAAAGTTTAGGACCACCTGTTGGTATTAGGAGATTTCTGCCAGTTGCATCAGCTACTGTCTGTATTACTCAACTTCCTATCAGTGTTGCATCATCCTACAGCGGCAGCTATTGATAGAATTGGAGGAAGCATTCAAGCATCAGTTTGCTTCTGGTTTTCATGATGAGAGGTTTTGTACGTATTTTCTGTATAGCAAAAGTGGGCAAAAAAGTGTCATTAAGTGTTACACAGAGGGCACAAATAGTGACTTTATACCATGAACGATACTGTGAATGTGACATAAGCAGAAAGGTGAATGTGAGCAAGACTGCTATTCATAATATGGTCATGAAATATCGAGATACAGGTGAATTTAACGACTGAAAGAGAAGTGGATGTCCAAGGAAAACAACCCCATGTAATGACAATACCATAAGGCATATACATGTAGTTATGCGTTCTCTGAGGAGTTCATGCAAAAAACATCAAGGCCTTTCTACATTCAGAAGGGTCTGATATTAGCACTGTTTCCCGATGTCTTAGCAAAGATTTTGGATTAAAATCTTAAAAATCTGCACATAAACCTAGACTAACCTCTGTCATGATAAAGAAGAGATTCCAGTTTGTGAAGCGTCGTCAATCATGGACTGCTGAAAATTGGAGCCAAGTTCTGTTTTCCAATGAATCAACTGTGCAACAATTTGAATCACGTGAAGCACATGTTCGACTACTAAAAGGCAACAGGTTTGACCAAAAATACACCATTAGCACCATGGTTTGATGTAAAATACACTGTTAGCATCGTGAGACATCCACCTAGTCAGATGATATGGGGTGCTATGTCAGCATCAGGTATTGCTTCATTATTCTTTTTGCCGACAGGCACTACTATGACTGGTCCTTTTTATGTGGAAATGTTATGTTTAACTTCTCATATTGGAGCAATATAGAGAAGTTAAACATTTTTTATTGCTCATATGCAAGTGCACAGGTGCTCAATCTTTATGTTTAATATTGCTCCATGCCACAGATCAAAAACAGTAAAGGACTACCTGCAGAGAAAAACATAACTGTGCTTGACTCGCCCGGTAATAATCCCAACCTTAACCCCATCAAAAATTTGTGGACCCTTTTAAAAGACAAGGTAGCAGAAAAACAGCCATCAAATTCCCAAGCTTTGATTGATGCGATAAAGTACATGTGGTGTAAAGACATTTCAACAGGGTTCCCATGCAACCTGGAAAACCGGGAAAACCGGGAATTCTCAGGGAATTTGAAAATTGTTCCAAAAATCAGGGAAAACTCAGGGAAAATTGTGTTTTTCCGTAAAAATCAGGGAATTTTTTATCAGGGAACTATAAAGGCAGGGAATTTTTTATTTTGCCAGAAAAATATTTTGTTTCAGACTTTTGTAAAATATATTTCTGTATTGCTAAGTTTTAAAATAATTCCGAGTTGTTTTATCCTTCGAGGCAACTTCGTAACCCACCCACCGATTAAAGTGCAGCTGTGCAGGGGAGTGCGTCTCTTTGCGGTTTCCCCGTCTCCAGAGATCTAAACTACAACCGAACAAACATACACATCAAAGCAAAGCGTGAAAGAAAGCCATTAATCACACACCCGTTTCGCAGGCTCTTATCTGCTGGCGTTCGCGAAGAGAGGCAGTCATTTGTTCCTGAGTAGGTGCCCCGGTTCTCTGTGTAGACTGGGAAAAAAATTATGAAGAAGCTATTTCCTCAATTTTTTAAATAACCGACTGAAATTTTTACAGTGGGCAAGATATATGAAAATAACGTTCCATTTTAAATTTCGCCGAAATTCATTGAAAACTTTAGAAGTTGAGCTTTTTTTTTTTTTTTTTTTTCTCTCCTCCTTTTGCACGTTCTACGTGTCTTTTATCAAACCGTACAAAAACATTTTATTTTGCCGGATGTTGGTCATCCTAATAATTCCCCCTCCCCCTTCAACAGCAGTGTGGATGAATGTTGCAAATTGAGGGCACCTAATTTATTTTGAAAAAGGTTCGTATCACTTACGAACTAAAGCTTCGCTTTTGTAATTCTGTAGCAGAATTGGTATAGTTGGAAAAGTATGTACCTTCAAATGTTAGAACAGGGAAAATATTATGAAATAGGAAGATTCTTCAAAGAGGGGGAAAGATTTATTTTTTTCATAGTACTTACGAGTATTTTGACAAAAAATATATAAAAAATACCATGCAATGAAGCTCGTACTATTGCATACCTACCATATTTCCCAGATTTCACGGCCGTTTTCTAGATTCGTTGTCTTCCGGTTTTACGACCGGAAAGAGATTTTTTTTTATTCTGTCATATTTCTATTTCATAATGCATGAAGAAATTTATTTATAGCTATTTTAAGACTATATTCCAATTACTGCAAGAGCTGGCTGGTTGCGAAAAATAGGGTAGTCCGACGCCCGGAACCATAGATTTTCACATCTGGGTCATTCCACGCAAAATCGTCAGATATTGAAATATTCATTTTCCACCAACACATCTCCGATTTGTGCGATTTTTTTTTTATTTTTTTTTACGGGTAGCTGCCTCCAAGTTATAAAAAAACCCCTGAAAGTTTCAATTTTTTTTTGTTTCTGATAGATTAGAAGATATTATTTTTGAATTTTTGTGCATAGTTGAACCGTTTTCCTTAAAAACGCAAATATCTCCGTTATTTAGAATAAGAAATATAAAATTCATCATTCTCTCGTAATTTTTCCCAAGGTTCGTAATTTTTCCCAAGGTTTCAGCTTATACATAGGAAAAAAAAAAAATTGCGAGAACAAAAGTTTGACGGGGTAGAAATTTTCTTGTAATCGTAAATTCTTCTTCTTGCGTTGCTGCACCTCACAAGATTTGCATAAATTATTCATTTCACATCTTTACCCTCACATTGCCGAAAAAAAAAAAAAAAAAAAAAAGATCTACTGATGAAAATCTTTGCCATGCGTGCTCTATTGGTTTCAGGTTTGTCAGTGCAGGCGCTAAAGCCTCTGTCTCCGTTTTGGATGACGTTATTTGTGGGGAGTTACTGCAAATGACCTGAGTGGGCTCCAGACCTTTCTCGCACTTTGCCTGATCAACATCGCACAAATGTATTGCCCTTCGTAAAGATATTGTTAAGTATAAACACGCCACTCGCCGCAGGATGATAAATTATGTTGACAAAAAAGTGTTAGGAGGATTTTATGAGCACACATGCACACAAAACTTCCTCTAATTGTTTCCCGTAAAAGTTATTTCACGTAGCGTGGAAATGAACTGTGACCTGCGAGAAAAGTTCAGTACTAATGTTTGCGTCACAAACGTAGCCAATCAATTTTAAGACTTCCGGATTTTGGAAGTACTAATATGAATTGTAGCCTCTCAGGCAAAATGGTATTCCGTATTAACTGTTAGTTTTCCCCACTTGTTGCTTCCATTATTTTTTTCTTTATCCCTGGGTTTAATTTTTTTTTTTTTTTTGCCGTTATGGCATTAGGATCTCTGTGTGCCAGCTTATTGGTTATGAAATTTAACAGCACAATGTCTAAATATCCTATGCTGCGTTATTTAGAAGCAAATAGCAGAGGTGCCAACTATTACGAATTGTCCGTAATTATTACGGTTTCGACTGTCAGATTACGGAATTACGGCGGACAGGTTGGAAGAATTACGGAATTCAGTGTGTTTTGGAGAATCTCAATTTTGTATCCTTTTTTGTTAAACCCTTTTAGTGCGACGCTGCCGATTTCTCGGCCTTCGATTTTGATCCCCATATTTTCCGAATCAGACTGCGGATTTCGGTGTCTCAATGATCATATCATTTATCAATCATATCGTTTTGAAAGGGAATGTCCATGAATCATATCGTCAAACAGCGATATTATCGGAAGAATGGTACTGTAATTTTCGTCGTATAATCCGCGGATTATCTGCTAAAAAAATTAAAATTATAGGTTTTGCGGATTATACACCGATGCGGTTAACACGCCGATTTAAAAAAAAATATATATATATAAGACCTTCCGATTTAAAAAAATCTGCAGCGTGATTGTGCAGGGAAAGGTGTAATAATTGGAAAAGGAACTCCCTCGGAAGAATTTTCCTCAGTTCAGGACTTTGTACGGAGCGGGGAGGAGGGGGAGGAATGTCGTAATGAAAGATCGGGATAGTTGTGGGGAGGGACGGCAGGGGTCATTTTGTTATCGTTGAGGAGAGCTCTGACTGTCGTGCCGGCTCTGTTTTTTGGCAAAAAGCCAAAGAAGTACGCACAGCGCTTGCTGCACGAACCTATGCGTTTCTCCTTTCGGATTTCATGTGCGCGACCTTGTATCTAGTTTGCTTTCGTTGTTTTGGCGAACGTCGCTGCTGCTGTTTTCCTTCATTGCTAATCATGATGTCTCTGAAAAGGAAACGTTTCAGTTACACTGCCGAATTTAAACTTCAAGTGGTGGACAGAATTGAGGATATTATAATGTCACTGCGCGATAGTTTTGAGGTCAGAACACAATCGTGCAGCAACATACGGAAAGCCTCTGTGTCGCGATCTAAAACGTAAACAAATCCGTTGGTAAATTCCGCGGGAGAATTCACGGAAGTTTTTTTATTGGCCCACGTATAAGACGATCTCTCAACTCTGAAAGCAGGAATTCCTCCAAAAACTTTCGACTTATACGCGAGTACATACGGTATTTCTACGACTTGTTCTGTATCAGCCTTTCGTCATTGGCAGTGTAATGCAATACTCTGGAGCTACATCGGCGTGATCTATGGATGCCACACCCTTTATCTGTTCGGAGATAAAAATATAAAACAGTAACCTTTAAAAATGAATTTCTTCATTTAATAAAATAGTTTTTTTTTTCTCTTACTTCTTCGGACTCATGTGTTTCTGGAACGTGGAAAGAGCGACGTATTTATTTATTTACTGACATTTGGAGGATTTTCACCTTGGATCTCGCCCTTTGGATTTAACTGCTATAATATATATATAGCCAGTGCCCTTAATACCCACCAGATGGAGACGTCTCAGTAGCTGAGCCCATCTTACGGATTTAAGATGTCAGAAGCTGACTTAAAAATACACATAGCACCGTGGATTGTTGGCCACCGTGGTGTAAAGCTAACGCGCTCGGTTAGATATCGAGAGATCCGTGACTCAATTCCCCGGCGGCGGCTGAAAACAATTTTTCGGTTGCTATGTGTTTCTGGAACGTGGAAAGAGCGATGTGTTTATGTGACCGACTTTTCTGTCGGAAATTCCACTTCTGATTCAACATCTATGATGTGCGAATTATACGGCGATTTTTTTTCCTAAATGTCACAGTCTGCGGATTATACGAATGATTTTTTTTTTTTATGTGAATTTTGCGGTCTGCGGATAATACGACGAAAATTACGGGTAATATGCCGTAAGTGTCATCGTAAAAGAGTTTGCGCTTGCTATCGGTTCCCACGCAATTTCTCCGTGTGACAGGAGAAAGGTTACTTTAGCCAAAACGTTTCCTACTGCAGTTGAGGCAGGGGTGTTCACTTGGAAGTTGGAATTGTTGGTGTATTATAAGACGTCGTACTGTCGGAAATCACTTTTTCGAGCCCCGTTCGAGGTGCAATAACGATCAACTCGTCGCAACGCGTGGTCCCGCGATGACGGATGTTTATATTTCTTGCGGACTTTCGCCGCGCGGGAAAAACGAAGTGCGGTGTTTTATTACTAGAAGCTCTTCACAGTATTCATTTATTTTTTCTAAACAAACAGACACAATCCCAAAACTCCGTGAAATACAAATCCCCCTCTTTTTCCAAACTCGTGTTAGCAAAGGATGACTTTATTGACAGCTTGTTCCTCAGACTAGGAGACGTGCTTTTTCCTACTGCGTGAAATTTTTTTCTAAGGTTATTTGAAATGGCTTGCAGTGAGAGTGAAAGTTTGCCAAGTGATGGGGATGAATTTGAATCATCTGAGAGTGATATTGGCCAAGCAACATCAAGCCAAAAAACTAGCCACAGTGCCACGCACACCATATCTTCTTCAGAAGGTGAAGATCTTCATAGTGAATCTTCAGATCATGAAAGTTCTGAAAGTGAATGGGAGGATGTAAGAGAGGGAAGTGATGAACAACCTCAGCATCCTTTTGATTGTCATGAAATGCAGGGGCACAAGCAACTGATGTGGCACCTATTGCATATTTTTACTTGTTTTTTACCAATTTCATCCTTGGAATTATTGTTTCTGAAACAAATAAATATGCAAAGAGGTTTTTCCAGGAACATCCAAATCTTTCTCCCAAATCTTGAGCAAGGAAATGGAAAATGCTGAAATAAAGGTTTCCTTGCGTGCCTTCTAATATGAGAGTAATCAGTAGCCCATGTAGGACGAGATGAGATGAGATGATTGCAGAAGGCATATCCAGTCAAAACAAACACCAGGATTGTGTAAAATTAAAGACTCGATCAAAGCCTTTGGATAATTTTTTTGCAAAAAAGAATGAAAATAGCGGGATAAACGCTGACATGCTATGTTCCCAGACTCTGATATTGATGAAGCTGGATATCCTTGAGCAGATGTGGCATGGAATGAAATATCTAAGATGAAGGATTCATCTGGCCTTCCCAAGTATTCTGCATTGCCTAAACTAATGTTGGCAATATTGACTATCCCTCACAGCAATTCCTCTACGTAGAGAATATTTAGTATAGTAAGGAAAAACCTCGCATACTTCTGCCCAACAATGAGCACCAAAACATTATGTGCCCTTCTTATACAGAAAAGTAAAGCATTTTCCTCAGGTGAGCTGTGTTATTAAAAGTTTTCTGAAAAAGAATTTACCACTGCAAAACAAGCAACAAGGGAGTTTTTATGTCAGCAATGACATGAGGTAAGTACAATATTGATAATTTAATTTCATATTTTTGTTGTGAGGATAGTGTAAACATATAAAGTTATTACACATTTCACGCATTAATTTCTCATGAAATACCCATTCCACGCGTTAGCGATGAGGCTTCGTATGGTGATTACCGATAGGCACCTTATACAAGTATTACAGGTTACACAGTAATACTATAATATTGTCCTTAACTTTGAAAAAAAATGGCGTGTTACATTACTGAAAGTTTGTGTTCGATTACTGAAACATTACTGTAAAATACCCTATTGATTACTGATGCGTTCTGCTAGAGGTTGGCCCCTCTGAAATAGCATAGATTCGATGTTCTCATTGCCATGTGCAAGAACTAACGTTAGCTAAATTACAATTTTGATTTTTAAATGTCAGCAGTATTTTCCCTGATTGCTAGAAATTGTTGGGATGGTACTGGCACACGTTTTTCCTCAGACCCAGAAATGCTGTCACGATTTCTGTTCTCTCTCTCTTCTTTTTTTTATTTTTTAATAACTGTTTTACTTTGCTTTGTCTTTAAAGATTCTAAGTAAATTCCAATAGAAAATACAAATTGGTAGATCGATTTGATAGAACCGCTCTAACAAAATGTTAAGAGACTGTCAGACACTCACCATTTTATCATTCCCATTAGACTTCAATTTCAGCAAACGTTTCTGTGTTGTTTAATATTTATGTAAAATAAGCACTTAAAGTATTTAAAGCTTCATTCAGCATTGTATCATTTAAGGGCAATTTATTCTAGTCAGTCACAATTCTACCAGCTTGCATTTTTAAACCTAACTGGAACTCTAAATGCTGTGAGTCGTTTAAAATGTTATTTATATACTTGTGTGCACTTAAAATACAGATAAATCAGTTGTATAATTTCACCTAATCGATTGAAATATTTCATTATATGTAGAATTTAAATTAAGTCTTTGTTCAAATATTCTTTAAAACATGTAAATACATGGTTTACATGTTTTAAAGAATATTTGAACCAACGGTACCAAAAATAAATAATGGTACCAAAAATAATATGCCTCATGCATTTAATTGTTATTAAAAAAAGCAGGTAATTGTATAAAGGACAGTTATTTAAAGAATTAACAAATGTGTGCTTTCGTAAGGAACGCAAGAATGAAAGGAAATGCAACAATTTGTCGCAATGTGATTTGATTTGCCGCTCTGGAAAAACTCTCAGGACCACCTGGAAAACCTGGAAAAGTCAGGGAATTTTTTTCTACTTTTGAGTGGGAACCCTGTTCAAGTAACTACTGCAAATCCCTCATTGAGAGTATGCCACATCATATTCTGTCTGTTATAAAAAACAAAGGTGGGCATATAAAATACTGATTTTGGTCTTTTTGTGTTCTAAAGAATGTAAGTATTCATCTGTGGTGTAATTTTTTCAAATATCTCTAACTGGTAAATAGTTGTTTCTTTGAAAATTTTAATTTTCAATAAATTGAAAGGTGGTCTGTACAGTGTACATTAGTACAGTTAGGTGGCAATAATATCAGTTCAATGTTATCCAATTGAATATCTTTGGCACTTGGGTGTGCAGGACAATTATCGATGAATAGTGCTATTTTTCTGTGCTTAATTCCAACTTGAACGTCGAAAGCCTTCACCAACACAACTTGAAGCCTTCACCAACTTGAAGCACAACTGAAACACAACTTGAAGCCTTCACCAACTTGAATGGCATTGTCATTCAAGCCTTCTTATTAGCTTCATATGTGAACAGTAGCAAAGCACCATGAAAACATATTGGAGCAATATAGAGAAGTTAAGCATTTTTTATTGCGTTTCCCTCCTTTACATGGATCGCCTTTTACCGCTAAAGTCTTGTCAGGTAACACGTTATAAAACAACACAGCCTCATTTACATTGTAAATGTCTTTTGTGTTGTATCGAGCTAGAATTTCTGAAAGGATAGGGGACCAGTCCTGAACCATTTGTGTGGTAACAAAAGCTGATTCTCCATATATCTTTTTTAGAAATCCCTTTTCTAGTTTTAAATCACTTTAGCCAACCGTCCAAACAACTAAAATTCTCAATCATCATTTCAACTTTAATTCCTTTGTTTTACCTTTTGTCATCGATCCACTAACAGAAATGTTTTTGGCTTCATTATGACAAAACCATGTAAATAATACTTCCTCCAATGCCTTATGTTCACCACTCCATTACTTCATGGATTTTGCCGGTGTGTTGTTCTGCAAAGCTGTTTCCTTGATCTTCTCTGTGTTCTTTAAAATTGCAAACAGCATTGATGATGCAAGACCGAAATTTCTTGCAATCTCACTTTTCTACTTCAAACTTTTCTCACATTCATACAGAATTTTTAACTTTGTTTCCAAAGTCAAAACTTTCCTTTTTTTCTTCATTTAGAAAAAGAAAACACAAGACGTACACGCATAAAAAAAATGTTTCAACTTCCCACCGTTGTGGAGACAAGTGGAAGAAAGCAGGGGACAGCATCCAAACAGCCAAGAAAACTAACCACTGGTTACTCATCTCTGCATGCAGCTTACCCGTTTATCCCCCACCCCACTTCCTGGAATTTCAGGGAAAGAATTTGCTGGAAATCTTCAAAAGAAGAAAGATTGGCCATGAAAACCTCTCATTATAATGGGAGCTCCATAGATTTACAACTCATTATACACGAAGATTTTTCCTATCTTTAACATTAACAAATTGATGGTGCACTTTGAATCTTTCATAATAGCGGGATTTTCGCTATAAGTTGTACTCTTAATATCGGACTTCTACCCTATATATACGAGTATATTTCTTAAAAAACCTCTTTCAGTAAACCAATAAGCAAAGTATAATGTAGAAAATAGAGCAACAACGACTCTCAAAGAAATTATAACTTGAACCACAAAACTTCAAACAAGAAAGAAAGAAAAAAAGGAAGACCTTGCTAATATACCCAAGTTGCACAGAAATTGCAGCATACCAGAAGTACATGCCTATTTAGAATACCAACACATATATCGGAATGCCACTATTAACAAGTGAAATATCAATAAGTAATAATACCATACATGAGATTCTTCCGTGAAGTCGCAGAATTTCGCATTTTTCGTCATCATTTAGGTAATTTTTGAGATCGATGCAGAACTGAAGAGAAATTCGAAGGAATTAGGGGGTAGGGGTCATTTTTCATCTGGGAACGATATATCTTTTTTCAAAACTTTCGAAAACGGAAGTTAAGCGCAGTAAAGATTTTTCTCATAATCATAATTTTTTTTTACCCACGATGTTGGCTGTGATCAGTGCTATTGTTAAATATCATTTCAGTGCATAAATGTTTGTATTTCATCATGAAATTTTGGGCAACAATTTCCGAAAACTGAAGTTAAGGACGGCACGAAGATTTCCCTATAGTCTTTTCAGGCATGAGTTTCTTCTGTGGATTCAAAGAATGCTGCCATTTCCGTTATCATTTCGGGCATTCTCAAGTTCAATGCACAACTGAATGGAATTTGGGGGGGGGATAACGAGGGAGTTGGATTCGTTTTCCAGTATGGAATTTTGCCCTTTGACAATTTTGTGAACGGAAGCAAAGATTTCTCTCGTAACCTTTTCCCATTTTTTTTTATGTTCCTTCTGTCCAAGATTGCTCTTAGTATCCTTTTAATCCAAAAATATTGCATTTCAGCTTAAAAATGAAGGAAAAATTTTTCAAAAACGAAAGTCAAGCGAATTGAAGATTTCTCCCCGTAATTGTTTTTTTTTTTTCTTCCCGCGATGTTCTCACTATCTTATGTTGTTAAATGTTAGTTTCCCCTATAAATGTTTGCACTTAAGAGAGGAAATTTTCCAAAAACGGAAGTGACGAAGTTTGAAAATTTGTTAGAATTGATGCCTGGTGTTCAAAAGTATTCATGTTCTCAAAGTTACACGATTCATTTAAGTAGTGAAAGCTTTAATATCATGCATTCATGGTCCTCAAGCTGAAAGTGTTTTCAGCATGATAGCTAAATTACTGTCATCTGAGGGAATAAAAGGGAAAAAATAAGAAGAAAAGTGATGAAGAAATGGGAAGAAATGATATCAACAGAGAAACGAAAATTAAGCAAAGATTACTATTCAGCTGCAGAGTCAATAAATAACAAATGTGGCCATGTAACTTGCTGAGAAGAAAGCAACACAAGAGCGAAATCAAGCTGATGCTCTAGCAAGTAAAAAAAAAAACAAAAAAAATAAAACAGTGGTGTGCTCTAAATTTTTTACATAAGTTAGAGTGAACAACATTTTGCTCATGCTGTGTGATGTACACACTTTTTCGTCACATGTTCTGATTTTTCACCTGGTTAAAAAGTTCAGCTTTTTTGTTCCTTGGTTGATCTTGTGTATGGTAATAGAAACCAACCTGTACTCTTCAGGAAAACACCAAGTTAGTAAACATGGCTTTTCGTATATCAGCGGAAAGTCCAACATGAAAAGACTTACTGACAGTGTTCTCTAAGCCACGGAAAGTAACCAAAAATCACAAGCACAAAAGGAACGCCTAAAAGTCTGGAACATTCAAGAACAGCTTCTATCAGAACAACCCGAGATCAAGAGATAAGCTCGCTGGGTCAAACGTCATTTTATGTGGTCACGAATAAACAAAACCTAACCTGAGGCCTATAGATTATTGAAGGTGTAGTAGTGTAAGCTATGTTGTGGTTAATAACATTGCTGTACGTTACCCATCAAACAGACTGGTATTTCCTATTCTTTAAAATTGTAAGGTCATGTATTAGTAATTTCATCAATGTTAAATTTTGTGTCTAGTCGAGCAACTAAGAAAAGTAACGAATAATAAATCTCATAGGATATTGATTACGAACCAAGATATTAAAAAAAAATTCTCAAGTTTTCTTTTAATGCAGAAGAATGATTCCAATTCTGAGAATTTGGTTGATCATAATATTTCTATGTAATCATACCGACACATTTTTGAGGTCCAGTGAATTACACGAAAGTGTCAAATTCAAAATTTTGTTTTTTGTCATAAATACTGATTAAGATATTGTCAGTATTGCCGTATTTAAATTCAATATCAAGAAAATGTAAAGTGTGGCAATCAGAATTAGTCTTTTCCGGAACCAACTCCTTAGGATAGATATTTTGAGTGATTATCTGGAAACTTGGTACATTGATGACTAATATGTCCTGCGACCAGTTCCAAGTATTCATCCACTCTTTCTTCATAGAGAAGATAAATATTCGCCAGTGTGCTAGAAAATGCACTGCCCATCGGAATACCCATAACTTGCTGGAAAATATGTGTTCCCATAGCAATAAAATTCTGTCCAGTACAAAAATCCACCAAGTAGTTCCAAAATTGTCTGTTGATGTTCAACTGTGTTTCCATGTGATCATAGAGTTTGTGACAGACATTCTTAATATCATCAATAGAGATCGAGGTGAATAAATTTCTGAGGTCAAATGTATCAATGTTCTGTATTTCATTTTCATTCCTTGGAAAGAATTCCAAAACAACTGTATTATCCTAATAAGCCAGGTGTTCTTGTAAGTGTACAAAATCTGTTTCAGTAAACTCTCAAAACCAGCTCCAGCTTTGTGTCCATAACAACCTGATAGGGATCACAACAGGTACCTAATTCAACTATTTGTTACTTTTTTTGAACAGAGTTACTAAAAGTTACTTTTTTAAAGAAAAAGTCACTAAAAGTCACTTTTAGTTACTTTTTTTGTCATCATCAGTTACAGTGTGCAGTCCTCATAGTAATTAAGTCACTTTTCTGGCTTTTAATTTGTAATTTCAGTTTTCTCTTAAAGCACCCATTAATTCCTCTCATTTAATCTCTTACATCTCAATTCTTCTGTCTGACGAGCCCAGAATGTGCAGTATTGCAAGAACACAACAGCTCAGCTCTTAGGTATGAATGTAAATTTATTATTCAAATTGTTTTATATCAATGTCCTCTTATCTAATGTTACTATGAACTGATCCAATGATGAAACATTTAAGTCACCTGTTTAAAATTTGATATATGGTGTTTTATATAATCTGAGGATCTCTCTTTTCTATCTCCTTATTTTCTTTTCCTTTCCACATTTTCCTAAATTTTTTTATATAATATATAATTATTAATATAATAGTCATCAAATATTTTTTTAACATTAATTTTCTTTTTCAGGTAGGGCATTCATTGTACATCCCATTTTTAGCTGACATTATGGGGAAGTGCCATTTTAGGAGCAAGTGGTTGCAGAAAACTGATGAAAATGGACATTTGATTTCAAAATGGGCAAGGAAAGAAAGTGAATCCCAACTATGGTGCCTAGTGTGTGAGGTTACTGTGAGTGTTACAAAAGGATTTCAATCAGTTGTTCAACATTATAAAGGGAAGAAACATTGTGAAAATGTAAAAATTAAACTTGACCATTTACAGCTGAAGTTAAGTGTTAAGCAAGACAATATTAATAACCTTCCAGCTTCTGGACCATCAAATCCAGATCCATCAACATCAAAAGCTTCAAGCTCAACATCATCAGCAACTTCTGGAGGCTCATCAAAGTTAACACAATCACATCCTTCAGTTGTCTAATTGTACAGTGTCACAGATGAAGCCTCTAAAGCAGAGCTCATCTGGACCATGACAGTGGTTGCAAACAATTACCCTGCTATTTCAAACAAAACTATTGTTTCTGCTTTTCAAGTCATGTTTTCTGGGGGTGTGCCAGAAGGATTTTCCCTGTCTCCAACTAAGGTGTCATACTTAATTAGTGATGCGTTGGGACTATATTTTAGAGATCTGATGCTCTCTGAAGCACAAGAACAATTTTATTCTGTCCAGTTCGACGAAACAACAAACAGTAAGGGCAAGAAAGAACTACAGATCACCATAAAATATTGGTCGGCTACTCGGGGTGAAATAGTTAATCAACACCTTCAGACCTTTTTTTATAGGAAGTGCAAAAGCTGCTGTTTTGAAATCTTTTATTTGTAAAGTTCTTGATCAAGGTTCCCTCAGTACTAAACAACTTGTTATGATAAGTAGTGATGGACCAGTAATGAACCAAAAGGTTTTTCGTCTGATCAATGAAGAACTGATTGCTGATAGAGGAAAAGGTTTACTGTCAGTGGGAACGTGCAACTTACATAACATAAACAATGCATTTTTGAAGGGTTTGGAGGCTTTTGGGTGTGATGTTTCTGATTTGGTAATTGCTGTCTATTACTACTTTCATGGTTGGCCTTCTTGTCGAGAAGAGTTTTCCAAAGTTCAAGATTTGAAAGTAGTCCCGAAACACAACTTCATTAAGCATGTGCCATCACGTTGGTTGACACTTGAACCTGCTGTGAACAGAATCCTTGAACAGTGGCCAGCTGTAGTGAACTATTTTTTGGAGCACATTCCACGACAAAAGTCAGTGGTATATAGTGCCTCTTACAAGAAGATAGTTTCCTATCTAAAGAAACCTACAATGAAAGCAGAAATGTTGTTTATTGTTTCAAGTAGTCAGGTGTTTCAGAAGTTCACTTCACTTTTCGAAAGACAAGAGCCATTGATACATATTTTGTACAGTGAGATGGACACCTTACTTTTTACCATAATGGGACGTGTATGTAAGATGGAGAGCATCAATTCTGTTGTTGAGGGCCATACTCTGGTAGAAAATGCTTTCGATAAGTGCAATCTGCTCCCATCAAATGACATTAATTGTGGAAGTTCTGTTCAAACCGAACTTGATAAAGTAAGTGCAAGGGATCAGATGGAATTTAAGTTAAATGTTTTGAAACATTATGTAGCATGTGGTAGCTATATTGTAAAAAAATTAAATCGAATTCTGAAACACATCAAATTCCTACAGCTCTCGGAAAGAAAGGGGACAAGTTTGGATGATATTACTGAACTTGTAATTCATTTTCCTGGAAATATCAATGTCGATATTTTGACAGATGAGTAAAAGCTACTGTGTATTGAATCTCTTCCACCTTCCCCTCCTGATCTGCGAATAGACCATTACTGGCGTACTATCTTCCAGCTCAAAAACTCAAGTGGGATGGACAAGTATCCCACATTGCAGCATTTCGTTAAAACGTGTCTCACGGAAGTGCGTATGTGGAAAGAGGGTTTTCACTTTCTTCTCGAATTTTAACTGAAGAGAGGGCAAACAAGAGCGAGAGAATGCTCAATGCCAGACTAAATGTTGTAGATGGTTTGAAAGCTTTCGAAAACAAGCCAGCTAATGTTCCTATTTTGAAACACCTTGATCTTGCTCACACTGCATACAAGCACTATAACGAATACTGTGAGGAAAAGAAGAGAAAACTTTACAAAGAACAGAAAAAGAATGAGGAAGAGCGTAAGCGGCATGCTGCCGAAAGGGAGAAACATGAAGATATAAAAAAAAACAGAAAGCAGACATAAAGGAACTTGAAGAGAGATTGAAGAGTGCTCGCAAAGAAGCTTGTAGGAAAAAGAAGTGGGAGACCAACTATTTGAAGAAGCAAATAAACGACTAAAAGAAGCAGTACAGAAAAAAGACTTTAAAGAAGTTCATCTGGCACAAGCCATGATTGAAGGTGTCCAGAAGGTCAGAGAAGACGAAGATCAGCACCAAAACAGAGCTGATACTTTGGAAAAGAGGCTTCAAAAGAGACGTTCAAGCCTTATTACTTCTTTTTTTTAATAAGAAACCAAAATTAAGTTAGGTTGGCATTTTAGGTTCCCGACTGATCAGATTGTCAAACTTTGTATGTAATTATTACATTTTCTTGTGAACCATTGTTTGTACTGATATCTGCGAAATTATAATCATTAATGTTTGTAACTTTAAACAGTCATAAAAAAGGCCATACCCCATCCACAATCCAAGTTGAAATTAATGAAATGAACCTAAAAGCCAGTATGTTTGTACTGCAAATTTGTGATTCGTCTGCAGTTACCAGAACTGTGTTGTCACTGCTGCTAAAAAGTCTGTGGCACCACAATAGTGGGTAACAATAGAGGTGATGCTTGGTGGAATAGTGAGATTGAAGAGGCAGTAAAGAGAAAGAAGGAAGCCTATTTGGGGATGTTGCAAGGTAGAGTCTCTGTGGATAAATATCACTGTAAGAAGCGTGAAGCTGCTAAACTGGTTCGCCACAGTAAGGCAAAAGATAGGAAGGAGAAAGTGGAAAGGCATGAACTGGCTTTTTGGAAAGATAGGAAGTCCTTCTGGAAGTACATGAGACTCAGGAAAAATAGGGGAAACAAAGTTGTAAGTTGTGTGAAGAATGAGATTGGGGAAATGATATGGGAGCCCAATGAGTTAAGTGACAGATGGGGTGAATACTTCTGTGAGTTATTAGATCAGGAAAGCAAAGATGATTCTGAGACAGACGCAGATGATGTCACAATGAGGGATGAAAGCACAGGAGGGATCTCAAGAGAAGAAGTGTGTAAAGCTCTAAAATCTCTTCAGAATGGCAAGGCTCCGGGAGTTGATGGCATAACTGCAGAGATGTTGAAATATGGTGGTGACTCTATAATGGACTGGCTAACTGAAATTTGCCAGTTGTGCTGGGAGTTAGGAATGGTCCCTCAGGATTGGAAGGATGCTATTATTGTTCCCTTGTATAAGGGAAAAGGTGATCAGACTGAATGCAAGAACTATCGTGGTATTAGCCTACTGAGTGTGCCAGGGAAAGTGTTTGGTAAGGTTGTTATTGAAAAAGTACGGGGTCTTACATCATTGAAAGTGTGTGATGTTCACAATGGTTTTATGCCTGGTAAAGGCTGCACTAACCAGATTTTTGCATTACGCACGATGATTGAAAAGTATCTGGCTGTTGGGAAGAAAGTTTTTACTGTTTTCATAAATAGAGAGAAAGCTTACGACCGAGTGAATAGGATACTTTTGTGGAAGGTATTGAATGAATATGGTGTTACTGGGAATCTACTTAATAGTGTAAAAGCCATGTATGCTAGTAGTAGAGCTTGTGTACGAGTGAATGGTGTTTTATCAAAATGGTTTTCCATTGGTGCAGGAGTTAGACAAGGTTGTGTAATGTCACCATGGCTGTTTAATATATTTATGGATGCATGCATGCATGATGCTAAAATAGATAATAGTGGTTTATGTCTTGGTGATGTCCGTGTGTGCAGATTGCTGTATGCTGATGACACTGTCCTGTTGGCAGAGAGCAAAAGTGAGTTGCAGAGTATGTTGACTCGGATGCACGAAGTTTGCAGGAAATTCAAACTGAGTATAAATAAGGGAAAAACCAAAGTTATGGTGTTTGAGAGAGGAATGGGTAGCACTGAATGTAATGTAAGTATAAATGGCTAAGTGATTGACCAGGCGAGTGAGTTTGTGTATTTAGGAAGCATGTTTGACAGAGAGAACAAATTGGATGGTGAAATGAGTAGGCGAGTGAATTCTTTGAAAGTCATAGCTGCTCTGGGAGGTTTTCACAGGAATGTTGGGTTCTCTAGAAAGTCCCGCATGGCTGTGTATGAAACTGTAATTGTTCCTACTCTGATGTATGGCAGTGAAACCTGGGTACTGCAGAAGAAACATAGGAGTCGTTTGTGTGCTGGAGAAATGCTTTGCTTATGGGGGAGTTTGTGGCAAGACACGGTCTGATTGTGTGAGGAATGAAGATGTATTGCAGTTGTGTGATGTGAAGCAAAATGTTGTTAGCAAGGTGGAGACCAATATGCTTTGGTGGTTTGGCCATGTTGAAAGAATGAGTGACGAGATGCTTACTAAGAAAATCTTTTTAACCCAAGTGGCAAGAAGGAAAGGCAGAGAAAGGCCAAGGAAGACATATGTGGATCAGATTCAGGAGTGTCTGCATGAGAAAAGATTATGAGTATGAAGTATAAAAGATCTTGTGTACGGCGTGTAATGGATATCAGTGAAGCACGAGTTGTATGTCAAGATCACTGTAAATGGAGAAGTTTGATACGGCAACAGTAAGTAAAAATATCTGGTAGTTTGTATTTCTTTTTGGAGCTAACCTCTGAATCTCAGAGAACAGCTTAGTGATATGTATGTATGTATGTATTAATTTCAACGATGGTAATATCCGGCAAAATTTGGTAGGGGTTATTTTATTAAAAAATTAAAAACGTGTATAATTTATTGTTTAATGTTTTTGTGTTGCCTGTGTTTTGTTATATTTCAAATAATTGTTTGTTTGTGGTCACTATTTTTCCCAAGTTAGTCACTTTTTTTGGTTGAGCTGGTCACTACTTCAACTATTTTTAAAGCTATATAGTGTTGTGATCCCTAACCATGAGCATTAGTGATAAATCAAAATTTTATAGGATTCTTATGTAACTTCGGTATGGCATATATGAATGGTAATCTCAAAGGGATGTTTCCCAGGTTAAGTCTCTTTTTCCAGGCTAAAATCTTGTTGATAATTACAGATTTATTTTGACTTGTTGTTCTATATGCTAAGCCCGTATTAAGTTCTTTGTCGAGGATTTCTAGGTGTAATTTTTTGCAAATAATAGCATAATTATTATTTACCTTATCCACCGAAGTAATAGTAAATTTCTTCTTCAAATCAACTATACCGGTAGATATTTCTTTCCAATCATACTTCTTTTTTGGCAGGTCAAAAGTGGGGATTCATATATGACATATCGAAGTTACATAAAAGTCCTATAAACTTTCGTTTTATCACTAATGCGCATGGTTGTTATGGACACAAAGCTGGAGCAATTTTTGAGAGTTTACTGAAACGGATTTTGAACACCTACAAGAACACCTGGCTTATTAAGGTGGTCATCAAGGCATGTGGAACACAAGCTTCTGTTCATAGATTGCGCTGAAAATTGCATTACTTTTTGCTACCACCCTTCTGGGGGTCTGCCCGAACTTCTTGTTCTTTCCCTTATCAGATGCAAAATGAGTGTTCAACCCCTATCCTCCTTCCTTACAGAAGGAGGATGAGGAGTTATAAACACTCCCATGTTGCCCAAAACAAAGGGGAAGCTTCACACAATGTTCCCTATACAACCCTGTTTTAGTCATGAAATGCAAGCCATTTTTTCTCTGCTAACAAATGTTCTAAAAATTTGTGATATATGACAGAATAGAGGAACCAAAAAATAATTCAAATTATCACAGGTAACACTGAAAAAGAAAATTTACTTTCACTATTTTATCTTTTACACTTTATCTCTATCCTTTTTCAATGTCACTATTTTATATGTGTACTTTCTTACCAGTAAAGTCTGGCAGCCAGAAGTATCGAGCAAAGTCTGTTTTGTTTGAATGTCATTCAAAAGACATCAGCAGATGCCTTGCCGATGAACCATTTTCTTCAACCTAGATTGAATTTCTTTTCCTTTTATGGCTTTTTTTTTTTCTTATTTTTTTCTTTTGCATGAATGAGACTTGGAGAGTAAATCCTCTTTAGGACATAGGATGTTGTGCTCCGACTGTGCTTGCTATCAAGGAATTACATGTGAGTTGTGATCTGAAATATAAATAAACAGGGTTGCCAGCCAACCGGTAAACCATGAAAAATAAGGGAATCCGAAAATAATTCTAAAACTCAGGGAAAATTCAGGGAGAAATAATTTTTTTTGCAAAAACCTGGAAAAGTCAGGGAAAATTAAACTGATAATTTTTTGCGTAATGCGTATGCAGTCAACAGGGATGGGAATTCTGTGCTAGAGTGCTCCAAAACAAAAATCTTGTGCCATCTTGCTGCAAAAGGCAGATTTTGCACCATTGTGCACCAGAATCGCCGTGCCCCGTCGTCATCGTCGGTACTTTGGCACACTACATTCTCGGTGCACAAAGAGTTCCGCTTGACGCTGAGTAAGACCAAGCATTGGGAAGAAAGATTCAGCAATTCCAAGTACTAAGGGTTTTATGTAGTTATTATGGAAATTACCGGTCGGCTACAAACAATGGAAAACATCAAGTATGCCTTGGAAATCGTCAGTCCGCTGTGGATGATGGTAAACATTGAGTATGCTGTGAAAATCATCACACAGTGGTCTGGATAGGAAGAAATGCGGACAAAAATATTTGTACATCTTAAACGAAAGAAACTGTAGAAGGATAACTAAATATTTTCTTATTTTAGTGTTTTAACAGGGTTGCCAACCGACCGGGAAACCAGAAAAACTGGGAAAAATCAGGGAATCCGAAAATAAGGCTAAAAATCAGGGAAAACTCAGGGGAAAATCTTTTTTTTTGCAAAAACCTGAAAAGGTCAAGGAAAATTAAACTGATAATTTTTTGCATAATGCGTATGCAGTTACCAGGGATGGGAATTCTGCGGCAAAGTGCGCGAAAATGAAAATCTTGCGTCCCATCTTGCTACAAAAGGGAGATTTTTCTGCAGAACCACCGTGCCTCGTCGTCATCGCCGGTACTTCGGCACACTAAATTCTCTGTGTGCACCGAGTTCCACTCGAAGCTGAATAAGACCATGTGGTGGGAAGAAAGATTCAGCGATTTCAAGTACTAGGGGTTTCATGTAGTTACTATGAAAATTGTCTGTCCGCTACGGATGACGGAAAATATCGAGTATGCTAGGGAAATTGTCGGTCCGTTACGGGCGACGGAAAATATTGAGTATGCTATAGAAATCGTCGGTCCGCTACGGACAACGGAAAACATCGAGTATGTTACGGAAATCATCAGTCCGCTGCGGACAACGAAAAATGTCGAGTATCCAATGGAAATCGAAAATTTCAGCCAGCAATAAAAAAAAAAAAAAAAAAAAAATAGCCAGCAAATAATTGAAGTGTACAATAATAGTTTTTTTAGCACGTCTTTTGTAGAAAAAGATCGTGCTTATGTTATCGGTTTGTCCTTCCTTCCGTCCATCCGTCTGTATACACCATATCTCTGCAACTATTAGTCCAATTTGAAAAATTCTTTTTGCCTTAGGAAGCTTGAAATTTTGCGGATGGTGATCCTTTTCGTTTTTTTTTTTTTTATGATGTCCAGTTTCACCGCTAGAGGGCGTAAATGCAGATGATGTCGAATTCAAAATACATTTTATTCCTATATCTGCTTCTAAACGTCTGATTGAAAAATTTCTTTTATCTTTTGATTCCATTTACGTTGAAAAGTATTTTAGGTATAGTTACTTTCTCAAGTTATGCATAGATTTTCTACTAGGGGCGTAAAAGTAAATTACGTTTTCCCCGATATCTCTTTTTCCAAAACTCCAATTTGAAAAATATTTTGTTCAGCGGAAAGATACAGCTCCTGATGGGAAATTTTTTACATATAATTTCTAATTTTTGGTAAAGGATATTTTGGCCACCAGGGGGCGTATGTGTTACTTTTTGCTTCTGATATATTTGCCATAAAATCTGAGCTTCTAAGATCTTGATTGAAAAAATGCGTTTGTGGACCGATGCTGCTCACGTCGATAAACCTTTTCGGAATATTTTCTTTTTAAAATATTGCATAGTTTCACAGCTGGGGGCGTAAATGTATATCTTATTTTAATCAATATCTCTGCTTCTAATGGTCCGATTTTGAAAATTCTTTCTTCATTGGATAGTTTCTGGTGTGACATGCTTTTTAAATAATTTCAAAATTTTCAAGTAATTCATAGACTTTCTGCTAGGCGCAAAGGTAAATTGCGTTTTTCCCAATATTTTTGCTTCTAAAACTCCGATTTGAAAAATTCTTCCTGTATCGCATACAACTCCTGATAGAAAATATTTTTGATATAATTTCTAATATTTTGTAAAGAATGGTTTGCCCACCAGTGGGCATAAGTTTTAATTTCTGCTTCTGATGTATTTGTAGCAAAATCTGAGCTCCTTAAAAATTTTTTTTTTTTTTTCTTGGACCGATACTGCTCACATCAAAAAACCTTTCAAGAATACTTTCTTCCTAAAATGCATGTTTTTCCCGCCAGGGGGAGTAGTGCATATGCATATCTTATACACTATCTACCAACAAGTAATTGGACACCTGTGATAGCAAAGGAAAACGAAGTTTATTCACCTTCAATAGTTGGTGGAGCCTTCACGAGCAGCGATTACGGCTGCGACCCTCCAGGGCATACTCTCAACCAGGCATTGTACGACGGCTAGCGGTATGTTCTTCCACTCGGCTTGGAGAAGACAGGTCAGTTCCTTCACCGATTTTTTCTCCCTCATGGCAACACAAAGTGTTTCCCATGCTGTACCTTTGAAGCGCTGTGTGGAGGATGGGACACCCTCCTCCACTAAGAAACTACTCAGTTCCAACTGTAATGCTCTGTTTCTTCTAATCCATTCTGTTGATCCTGCACAATCCCTCAGTTCGAAGAGTCCTTTTTGGATTAATAAGGCTCTTCAGGCCATTGCGGGCTCACCAAAGAGTGTTAAGAAGCTCCCGTCAGGGGATCTTCTTGTGGAGACATCAAATCCACGCCACAGTGCCACCTTGCTGGAGACGACCGTTCTGCTGGACGTTCCAGTCCAAATATCTCCCCATGGTTTCCTCAATTCCTCTCGCGGTGTTATCAACTCCCGCGACCTGCTGGAATGCAGCGATGAGGAATTGCTGGAAGAACTTGGGGAACAACATGTCACTGGGGTTCGGCGTATTCTTTTCCGGCGGGATGGGAAGTCTATTCCCTCCCGGAACATCGTGCTTACATTTTACTCACCTACCCTGCCAACTTCCATCAAGGCAGGGTACTTGCGTCTCGATGTTCGACCGTACATCCCGAACCCCTTGAGATGTTACAAGTGCCAGCATTATGGTCACTCCCAGCAGTCTTGCCGTAATGTAGCAAAGTGTGGGCGCTGTGGGTCGCCTGAACACTCTTTGGCGGACTGCTCCGCTGAGGCGGATCATTCTGTAAATTGCGAGGGATCTCACCCGGCTTCTTCTAAGCAGTGCCCAAAGTGGATCGAGGAGCAGGCTATCCAACGCCTGAAGACGACCGAACATCTGTCTTATCCTGAAGCCAGACGGCGGATAGCTCCTCTACCACCAGGCCGGCGCTCCTATGCATCGTTTGTGGTGCAGAAGGCTACTGTTGTGGTGCAGACTGAGGTGACCATCCCAGCGCGGTGTCCTTATATTTTTGAGGACATCGTTGCTGCCGGATTGGAGGCACTGAAGTCTCGCCGCATTGAATCCAAGGCGCCATCAACATCGACGCCTAAAACATCCTCTGTGCAGAAAACATATTCTGCCAGCACTGGGACCCAGGCCCAGGGCGCAACTAAGAAGAAGCCGGAAAAGGTGAAGCCAGGATCCTCCCCCTCGAAACAGAGCAGGGTAAAACCTCCAAAACCCCCGGTAGCGCAGCCCTGTGTGAGTAAGCACAGCCCTGTGTGAGTAAGCACAGCCCTGTGTTGCCTCTGGATATTGCAGATGGTCAGGAGCTGATGGACGACTTGGAGACATTCTAGTCGTCTGTCATTTTCGTTTTTCATCCTTTCCTTTTCTTTTTCATTATGGCTACGCTCATTCAGTGGAATTGCCGAGGTCTGCGACCACGAATTGATGATCTGAAAGGCTTACTGTCTTCGCACACACCTGTGTGCGTTTGCCTCCAGGAGACAAAGCTTCGAACAACGGACACTTTTCCGCTGCGGAGATATTTAATTTTCCGCAGGGATCATGAGGACGGTGTTATCGCCTGCGGAGGAGTGGCCGTTGTTGTTACTCATGGTATTCCTATCACTGCAGTGACCCTTTGGATGACTTTGCAGGCAGTGGCAGTGAGACTATCTGTGAACACACAGTTCACAGTGTGTTCCATCTACATACCACCAAATGAAGCTGTAAGCCTCTCGGATCTGGAAGATTTAGTTGACCAGCTGCCGCCTCCTTTCTTCATCTTAGGAGATTTCAATGCACACAATCCGTTGTGGGGTTCTACCACTCGTGACTCCAGGGGCCGTGTTGTTGAGTCCCTTCTCTCCAACACGTCCCTCTGTCTCCACAACACCGGGGCAGTCACTTATTTTCATGAATCCACCCGCTCGTACTCAGCCATTGATCTGTCCTTGAGTTCGCCATCGTTATATCCTGACTGGTCCTGGAGCGTGTCTGATGATCCCCTTGGCAGTGATCATTTTCCCATCTTTCTCCATCTAGCAGGTGACGGGTACCGTCATCCTACTCGCCCTGCTAGATGGGCCATCGATCGAGCCAAGTGGGACTCATTCACGGCTTCAGCGATCATTACTCTAGTCATGGTGACCTCTGGTACGATCGATGAAGCTGTTGCGGCGGTAACGGATTGTATTGTGCAAGCGGCAGACTTTACCATCCCTAAGACTTCGACTAAACTTCCACGTTGCCTGCGACCTTGGTGGAATTCCACTTGCAAGGCAGCTCGTCAGGCCCAACATTGGGCTTGGGGTAGGTTTCGTCGGTACCCCACCGACGCGAACCTACTTGCTTTCAAGCATGCCAAATCTTACGCGCGATTGGTACGTCGTCGTAGTCAACAGGAATCTTGGATACGCTACGTATCCGGGATTAACACCACTACCAGCTCTAAGATCGTTTGGGACAGGATCCGCAAGATTCGGGGTAAGTACCCTTCTGGGGAAATCTCCATTCTTGAGAGTGGTGGAGGAACGGTTGCTGACGCTCAGGGTGTTGTTGACTGTCTGGGCGCCGCATTTTCTTCGGTGTCCAGCAGCCGCAATTACCCTGCTTCATTCCGGCAGGTACAGAACCTTTGGACCGTTTTCCGCTGCCGATTATAACAGCCCGCTGACTGCCGTCGAACTGAAGATTGCCCTGACTCGGTCCGGCCGAACATCTGTAGGACCGCATAACATCCATTATGAAATGCTGAAGCACCTTTCTCCATCCTCTCTTGAAGGTCTGCTGGTCCTGTTTAACAGGATCTGGCACGAGCGTGTCTTTCCCGAATCTTGGCGCACTGCCATTGTCGTTCCTGTTCTCAAACCTGGTAAAGATCCCGCTAACCCGTTGAACTACCGACCAATTGCTATGACGAGCTGCCTCTGCAAAGTCCTAGAGCGCATCATCAATTTTCGTTTGGCTTTTTATTTGGAATCACGTCACCTTCTTTCACCTCATCAGAGTGGATTTCGGAAATTCCGATCCACCTGAGATCATCATCTTCGCCTTGAGACATCTGTCAGGGAGACGTTTGTCCGGCGTTAGCACATGGTCTCCGTGTTCTTCGATATGGAGAAAGCTTACGACCACACCTGGAGATACGGCATTCTCCGTGATCTGCACGACTGCGGATTGTGGGGTAACTTACCATCTTTCATCGCCGGATTTCTCTAGGACCGGAGTTTCTGTGTGCGCGTCGGGTCGTCCCTCTCTGCATTCTACCCACAAGAGCAGGGTGTCCCTCAAGGCTCCATTCTTTCTGTGACATTGTTCATCCTTCGTGTAAATCATATTTTCACTCTACTTCCTCCGTCGGTTCGTGGCTCCATGTACGTGGATGATCTGCAGATCTCTTGCGCATCTGTCAACATGCGCACTATTGAGCGGCAGCTGCAGTCGGCCATTAATAAGATCTCTACCTGGGCCTCCCACAATAGATTTGGCTTCTCGACCCAGAAGACCGTTTGCATGCATTTTTGCCGCAAACGGGGCCTTCACCCAGACCCCAGTCTTCGTCTGGATGGTACCACCATTCCTGTGGTGTCAGAAGCCAAATTCCTTGGGCTAACTTTTGACTGAGCACTCACCTTCTGACCTCACATCCAGTCTTTGAAGGTGTCATGCACGAAGTCATTGAGTATCCTGAAGGTCCTCTCTCGAACATCTTGGGGGCTGATAGGTGCTCAATGCTTCGCATTTACCATTCTCTGATTTGGTCAAAGTTAGACTTCGGATGCATAACGTACAGTTCCGCACGTCCTTCCGTGTTACGGCCTCTGGATCCTGTCCATCACCAGGCTCTGCGGCTATGCACAGGTGCTTTCCGTACCTCTCCCGTGCATAGCCTGTATGCCGAGGCCCATGAACCGCCGTTGTGCATCCGACGTAAGCAGCTGTCTCTTCAATTCTTCACCAAGTTGAAGTCTCTACCTGATCATCCACTGCATGGTTCCATTTTCCAACCGCAATGTGTCCGCCTATTCTCACACCAGCCTTTCTGTGTTCCGACGTTTGGGATACGGTTGTCGAACTTAGTGCGCGATGCTGGTCTAGACTTGTCAAGGATTGGTTTGACCCGGTTCTACAATGAACCACCTTCGCAGCCGGTTCAAGCAACGGCTGACCTTTCCCTCTGTGTGTGGCCAAAGCCTTCCACTCCTGCTCTGGTGTACCAGCGGCTCTTTGCCGAGAAACAGTCTCTCTTCCCGGATTTCGTGCGTGTATTTACTGATGGGTCGAAATCCGGTGAGGTTGTTGGATCCGCATTCGTGTGTGGCGATGCCTCCCATGCTGAGAGGCTTCCACCTGAATCCACCGTCTTTTCGGCAGAGATGCATGCTGTACACCTCGCTTTGTGTCATATACAATCTAGATCTCATCGTCGCGCTTTGATTTGCTCCGATTCCCAGTCCGTCATCCAAGTTTTATCTTCTCCAGAGGACACGGACTCACCTGTCATCCGTGATGTCCGTCGTCTTCTTGGAACTTTGGAGGGTGATGGCTTCCTGGTCCGTTTCTGTTGGGTTCCAGGCCATGTTGGGATCTGGGGTAACGAGCTGGCAGATCTCTCGGCCAGGTCTGTTTCCTCCATTTCGCCAGCTCGGCTGCCACTGTCTTTCCGGGATTTTCGCCCTTTGATCCGGAAAATTGTTTTGGATGAGTGGCAGTCCCTGTGGTCTCAGCAGGGCAGCAATAAACTTTATGCCATCAAACCACAGATCGGACTATGGAAGTCTAGTTTGCGGAAGAACCGTCATGAGGAAGTTGTTCTTGCACGTCTCCGCATTGGGCACTGTCGTTTTACTCACCGCTTTTTGCTGTGTGGCGACAGTGCCCCGATGTGTGAGGCGTGCCAATGTCGTCTCCCCGTCCTTCATGTTTTGTGTACTTGTGTTCGTTTTTGTAATCATCGTTTTCGTTATTTTCATTCTCATTTGTTGGACGAAAGAGCAGCTACGCTGCAAACTATTATCGGTGAAGCCTGCGACACGAGCGCAGTGTTTTCATTTTTACAGGAAACTGACTTTTTTAAACTCGTCTAGATTTTAACTTGTTCACTCTCATATTTCATTTTTACCGCATCAGCCTGTTTTTAACCTTGTGTTCGTTTTTATTAATTTTGTTTCGTTTTGATGTCTTTGTTTGGCACTCTTTGGCCAACCATGGCCCTTGCACCATTAAACTCAATCAACCAAACCAACCAACCAACCATCACAATAATTAAATTCATCACAATAAATCATCTAAACAGTCAAATGTGTTTATTTGATTCTGTTTTTAGAATAATGATCGTGTAAAGACGGCGGAAATCAACACAGGAAAAAAACAACACAGAAAGTCAACATGTCATCAACCTATCTGAGGTAGAGAGCCGGTTTTAAAGGAACCTGTGAAAGAATTTTGTTTTCCATCTGTGTCAGAATGATTTCCACCAGAACAGGAGATAATGGAAAACCCATACGTGCGCCTCCATTCTGCCTATAGGTAATGCCATTCAATTTGAATTAAGATCTGTCTTGAATAAGTTTTAAGGCAATAAGTACACTTTGAACTTCCTTTCTGTCGACTTTATTTTAAAGCAGTTTTTCTTCCACTAAGGAGTGTGCGATACTAAGGGGAATACTTGGATAAACAGAAACAACGTCCAAAGAAGCAAATACGAATGGAACAGATGAAGGTTGAAATCTTTTTATCTATAAATTATCTGCCCTCTTTCTTATCAAGCTCTGTTTCTTCTCAACAGAGCTTTTCCGCTTTCATCCTCTTCAAAATTTTGTTGAATAGAGATTGAGAAATGTCCTGGATATCCTCGCAACATGGATGTGCAGGACATTTTGTGACAGGACTACTACATAAAATAAAGAATGCCAATTCTACTACCCATCGTCGGGAACCAACAACCTGGGACTTATTTGGATCTATGGACTGTCATCCTACCATAAATTTTATCTTAAAAAACCAATGTAAAAAATCTAACAAAGACTGTGAACATTTTATCCATTGTGAAAAACAACCTGGACCCTATAAAAAGCAAAGACAGGAATGTTAATTATACATAATATCTAAGGTATTGTTTACCTGATATTGTCAAAGTATTTTGCATGTTGTTGTTCTGTGAGGCGCGTGCTCCCGGCCTGAGAGGTCCTAATGTTACAGGTTTTTGGTTAGTTATAAAAAATGTTTATAATAAAACAATTAGGTTATATGTTTTCAGTAGTACATTCATTCATAGAACTGAAAATTTATAACCTAATTGTTTTATTTCAAATTTTTTTTATAACTAACCAAAAACCTGTAACATTAAGACCTCTTAGGCCGGGAGCACGTGCCTCACAGAGCAACAACGTGCAAAATACTTTGACAATATCAGGTAAACAATACCTTAGATATTATGTATAATTAACCAAAAGCACGTTTATAGCATAAGACAACCCTTAAGGTTGCCTCATGAATTACATATTTCGTGATAGACATGTTGTGTATATCATTCTTATGGCAGCTGTTGACAGTAATGAATTACCTAAAAATTACATAGGTTCTACCCAGTGAGGATTAAACCCAGTTGCGTGAACATGTTTATAATATCAAACTGATTTGGCAAGGACCACTCACAATGGGACCCATTATCCCAATTGGAATGAATCACATGTTATTTTAACACCAGGGAATCTGTCATTACTCTTTACTGAAAGTTTGTTCATTTATGCTAATGAACACACATGCTTCATTGACTATGTTCCAGGCAATATACCACTTTCATGGAAAGCTTTGTTTGACTATGAAAGACGTCAAGGGCAACTCGACAGTCAAGATTGTGTATCATTGGGGGTATATAGTCGTCACCCATGTTTCAGTTTTAAGTTTTTTCCCCTGTTGTCATCAATTGCGATATTCTGCATGAACCGTCATCGATTACTAGTCACAATGTATTTACAGTGTAACTTGATACTTTTCATCTACTAGGTCTGAGAATGGCCTCAATGTGAGGCTGAAAGTTCTTACCTGTATATAGTTTTTAGTAAATGTTTTTAGCTCGTATGTGTTTTTTAAAGCTTATGAGTGTGAATCATGTTTTGTGGGTAAACTACTATTATACTGCTGTTTAATCTAAAACGAATTGAAAATTCTTCTTTATCTATTACCTGATTTTTAAAGGTATGTGACCTTATGTTCTTCTTTTAGCCAAGATGTTTTGTGTGGCAAAATCTTACACTAAATTTAACCAATGACGAGTGATCAAAGAAACACACTTGGCATTTTTGAGAAATTGTAAGGATTTAGGTGTCGTCCCGAAATTCATGAAACTAACTTACACCCCTAGATCAGAGAGATATCGACGTATTCTTCAGACAGCGGAGCAAAGAAAGTTAACCTCTGAAATCCGACGCGAACATGGACTTATTGCGTATCTTCATTGAAGGTCATATAGTGAATATCTAAGCCTGACTAAAAAGTTACACCCCATATTCTTAGATAGAATAACAACAGTTTCATTTGCAACTAATTCTACTGAAGTGGATAACATTCCAGCAACCCACATTAATAAACTTAGAGGATTGGTGGTGGACAATTTGATCGTGAATAAAACCAACAGCAGGGATCAGCCACAAAGGAACCTTCCAAAATTTTCATAATTTATTAACCAAAGTAAAGTGGAACTTAACCAAACCCAAGTTCGGGCATTGTTTAGGGGATTGAAGTTTGTGTATCCTGAGCTCAGACCTAACAAGTACAAACTAATTCCCCAAGCTGAGTACATTATCCGCTTGCTTCCTGATGATGAACATGAGCATATAAGATATTCCGTGGCTGGGGTCTTAAAGGGGCTGCCTTCTCAAAGGCAAAACTCTTCAATTTATCAGGATGAAATAAGACAACTAAGGGATTTGCATAATAATCCACAACTGTCAATTGCAGAAACCAACAAAACCAATCAAATCATAATCCTAGACTGGTCAGAATATCTGCTATAGAAAAAATTCCCCATTCTCATTGCATTATTCAGAACGACCCTACTAATGCCACTTTGACAGATATCAGTCAACTAAAGAACCATGCAAACCTTCCAGCCTTCATAACTAGTGCCATCCAACCACCTCCTGGGAGTAGGACACTCAAACTCTTCGTTAAAATAAAGACCCATAAGGCGGGTTCCCCAGCTCGTCCATTTGTCAGTCAGTGGTTATGCAAGTCCCACTTGCCCTTAGAGCATGCCTTAGCTACGTACCCAGGCCACTCATATCCACCTCTGACTATTCTGTGGGTAGTTTTACCCAGGGTCTTCAAAAGATAAAAAGATTTCAACTTCCACCTGTTCCATTCATATTTGCCTCTTTGGACGTTGTTTCTCTTTATCCAAGTATTCCCCTTAGTATCGCGCACTCTTTAGTGGAAGAAAGACTGCTTTAAAATAAAGTCGACACAAAGGAAGTTCAAAGTGTACTTATTGTCTTAAAACTTATTCAAGACAGATCTTACTTCAAATTGAACGGCATTACCTATAGGCAGAAAGGAGGCACGCCTATGGGTTCACCATTATCTTCTTTTCTGGCAGAAATCATCGTGCAGCAGATGGAAAACAAAATTCTTTCACAGCTTTCTCTAAACCCGGTTCTCTACCTCAGATATGTCGATGACATGCTGATTTTTTGGACCCACCCGATTGAAGAACTTGAAAAGTTTGTTGACATTATGTCACAAACCTATCCCTTAATAAATTTTTCTTATGAATTAGAAGTTAACAATTCCATTCTGTTTTTGAACATTTTACTTATGAGAGACGTGGACACCCATGTATTAAAATACTCAGTGTATAGCAAACCTTCCTCGAATACTACAATAATTCCTTACCAGTCAGAGCATCCAATGCCACATAAATTATCTGCCCTCCGATTTCTTCTCAATAGATTTTTTTCCCATTCATCCTCTTCAAAATTTCGTCGAATAGAGATTGAGAGGATTCCTGAAATTGCCACGCAACATGGATATCCAGGACATTTTGTGACAGGATTGCTACATAAAATAAACAATGCCAACTCTACTACCCATCATTGGGAACCAACAACCTGGGACTTTATTGGATCTATGGACTGTCATCCTACCATAAATTTTATCTTAAAAAACCAATGTAAAAAATCTAACAAAGATTTCGGGATGAAGACTGTGAACATTCAATTCATAGCGAAAAATGACCGGGTCCCTATAAAAGGCGAAGGCAGACATGGTGTGAATATCATTCCTATGGCAGCTGTTGGAAGTAATGAATTAACTAAAAATTACATAGGTTCTACGCGGCGAAGATTAAAGACCCGATTGCGTGAACATGTTTATAATATCAAAATGGGGTCAATGACTATACCGCTTTGGCAAGCATCACTAACAATGGGACCCATTATTCCAATTGGAATGAATCATGTGATATTTCAACACCGGGTAATCTGTCATCATTACTCTTTACTGAAAGCTTGTTCAATTATGCTAATGAACACACATGCTGCAATGACTACGTTCCATGCGATATACCGCTTCCAAGGAAAACATTGTTCAACTTTGAAAGATGTTGAGGGCACCTCAACAGTCAAGATTGTGTATAATTCGAGGTATATAGTCATCATCCAAGTTTCAATTGTGATGATCCGCATAAACCGTCACCAAGGGCTAGTCACAATGTATTTATAGTGGAATTTGACACTTTTCATCTACTAGGTCTGAGGATGGCCTTTTTACCTGTATATAGTTTTTAGCAGAGTTGTATAAAAATAAAATGTGTCTGTGTACACAACCATTGAAACAGAAAACTTGCTGCAAACTCACGAATCACGATAACAAAAGAATAAGGTAGTTTAAAGAAAAATTAATAAAACAATAAATAATTGTTAGAACATTACAGATTCCAGTGAGGACAAAATAAGTACATTACACATGAATGTTCAGCAGTGGATTATGAACCTCTTAAAAATAAGACTAATTGAAGTTTTTATATTTAGAAACAGTTCTGTTAATGAATCTTCAAAAATGATAAATAGCATTTTCAACAACTTAATTCAAAAATAGTATGCTTACAAAATGCATAAGGAAAAGATTTTAATTTAATAACTGGCAACTGCAAGAGGAACCTGGCAAAAATTTAAACTCGTTCTGCATAAACAAAACTTTTGAAACATTTCCTATGCATTGAGAACAGTCCTTAATAAAATTTAGATGCCAGAAACGTTTGTAAAAACAAAATAACTCAAGAGATGTGAAAAATAATTGAAAGTTCTTAAAGTTAAAATAGAATTAAATATATTAATCTAAGTAAAGCCTTGAGTAAGTGTTTTTACCTCCACCAAATAAAATTTTTTTTATCTACAAGCAAAAACTATCTGCAAGATCTGCTAATAATTTGGAAACTATCCACGTACGGCGTACACGTGTACATCTACATTCTGCAACTCTGGTTTTTAGTAAATGTTTTTAACTCGTATGTGTTTTTAATGCTTATGAGTGTGAATCGTGTTTTGAAGGTAAACTGCTATTATAATAGTGTAGAGATATGTTGTTTAAGCCTTTTTTTTTTTTTTATTTGTTCTTTGTACTACCTATGTAGGAAATTAGTGGTATGTGATCAATAGGTATTTCATATGTTCCTGATGCCTCTAGAATCGTGTTTCCTGTTTTGTTGTTTATTGCCAGATTTTTCACCGAGTTCACCGAGCATCGTAATGACAAGTTATGTTTTTTGCATTGTTGATTTCTTTTGTGATATTTCCTAAGTATGGGAAAGCTCCTATGTATTTTAATTTTTTTCTTTTGAATTCTAAATTTGCAATTCTCATGCACGTTGTTCTCCCTAGCCATATTGCTATTAACTTCGTTTATCGTTTATTTATAAACTTATCTGGGTAACTGTAATCATATGCAATTTTTTTATATATCATAGTTCTTGATTCCTTAATTTATTATTTGACGTATGAGTATATGCTCTTCTAATCAATTACGCTCGTATTTCTCGATGTATCGAGATTTAAAAACATGTTTTCCATACGTTATTTTTTCAGATTGAACCATTTAATGGTGGTTTTTAACTGCTGTAACTTTTTACATGTTATATTTCCTTTGAGTGGAAAGCAATTTCTCGGTTGGAAGTTATTAATATTCGCTGCGAGTATTTATTGCGGTAATCAAATGCGATTCAAGGAAAAAATTTTCACCTACCTCTCGGTTGTAGGTTGTCGATGTTCAAATCTTTGCACTGTTGTTCTCATCAGGTTCTTGGGTGTAGGCTTTTTTTTTGACTGACTTCAAAAAGTCTGCACATATCTTGAGTAGGATATACTTTTTTAGTTGAACTACGGGAGGCACATGAAGACAAAGGAGATGTGAAAATTATGTTGGAAAACTTGAAAAACGGAAAAATGAATCACTCGTAAAAATATTGGTATGAGGAATTGCAGTCACCAAAAAACTTTGTCAGACTTCTTGAATGTATTGTCCGATACATTTCGGCAAATCTGTCTGCCATCTTCTGGTACCTCTGGTCATCCGTTCTCTCTGCAGTTTACGTTGAATATGCGACGTGCTCAGTTTGGGAATCTTTGTGTGTTATACGTCATCGGACGTGTTGCGTTGCCACTCCTGTGATTTGAAGACTTGGGATTTTTTTTTAAATCTGCTCGTTTGCATTGTTTCTGTTCTGTTTGCCTTCCCATTTTTTGTTCTCTTCTTCTATCAGTATCTTCCATGGAATTGGCATTTTTACTCCACTACTAATGTTGCAGTTTCTTTTTTTTGTTTTTTTCAATTACAGTTGCTTCGGCGAAACGGATGGTCTTTTCGGTTGGTTGTTTGCAGATAATTTCGATATTTTCAAATTCTGGCATTGTGTTATTTTTTATGCAATATTGTACAAGTGCTGTTTTTTCCTCCTTTTTTCCCCAGTTCTTCATATGTTGTTTGAATCTTGTTTTTAATGTTTTTCTTGTGCTTCCTATGTATTTCACTCTATTGTTGTTGTTGGTTGGCTTAATTGGAATGCAATATACTCCTGCACTGTCCAATAGTTTTGTTTTTTCTCTGTTATTGATTATTATATTCTTGTAGTCTTTTACTGAAATTCCAATATCTAGATGTTGTTTTTTGCATTCCTTTTTTATTACATTTGTAACCAGTTTTATGTATTGAAATTTACCACAATATTTTTTATTTTGCTTGGTTTTATTTTTAGGATGTTTGTCCATGTAAATTACTTTTTTGACATATGAGGTGGTATATCCAAATTTTTTGGCTGTTGTTATTATCCGTTAAAGTTCTTTTTCCAAGACCAAACAAGTAAATATCCTAGATAATACAGCCTGTAATGAAAAAATGATATCAGCAATGCGAGAACTAAATATAGAAGAAGTCCAAAGAGATCGAACAAATAAACTTTTGACAAAATTTTCACAAATAAAAAAATCACAGTTGTTTAGCTCAAAAACTGACTTTGATTTATCCACCAATTCAACCAGGTATCCCAAAGATTTTCGGAAAGCTAAAAACCCACAAACCAGAAGAACCAGTACGTGTCATAATTTCCAAAACTAATGCTCCACTAATCAACCTAGAAAAGTATTTATATAAAATACTTGCACCAATATGTGTGAAAAATAATTATACCTTACATAGTTCATTTGACTTAATAAATAAAATAAAGACAATCCAATTTGGCTCCAACCCATCAATCATGACCAGCTTGGATGTTGTTTCGATGTTTCCGAGTATTCCCGTCTTGACAGCTATTGACATTATAGCAGAAAGACTTTACAACAATAATACTTTCCAAAAATTGAAAGTTAAAGAAATAATAGACTTATTAACATATATATATATCACAACAACTTCTTTCAATTTAACAGTAGAATATACAGACAGAAGTTCAGAGCACCAATGGGCTCCCCACTATCCTCTTTATTTGCAGAGGTCGTATTACAGAAAATAGAAGAAGTCCTTAACAAATATAAAGAATCGGACACAATATTCTTCTGCGGATCCGCGGAATTCCGTTTTTCATTTTTTTTTGGCATCATTTGGGCAATTCTCGAGATCGATGCAGAACTGAAGAGAAATTTTAGAGGGGTAGGGAGGGAGGAATCATTTACCGTCTGGTAATGTGATTTCGTCTTTCAAAACTTTCAAAAACGGAAGTTAAACAGAGTAAAGATTTTTCCTGTAATTGTTTTCTGTTTTTCTCATGATGTTGCTTTAGTCCAATATTGTTAAAATTTTTATTTTATTGCATAAATGTTTGTATGTTTGCATGAAGCTGCGCCACGATTTCCGTAAACGGAAGTTAAGATGGCGAGATTTTCCTGTAGGTATTCTCAAGATCAATGAGAATACCTACAGGGAATATCATTGTGGGTATTCTCAAGATCAATGCGCAACTGAACAGAAAATTTGAGGGTATTGGTGGAGGAAGGAGATTTGTTTTCCGTTTGAGGACAGAATTCCATCCTTTGAAACTTTCGAAAACGGAAGTTAGACGCAGCGAAAATTTCTCCTGTAACTGTGTATATTTTTTTCTCATGCAATGTTTCTATTGCCCTGTATTGCTCTTAAATATCCTTTCATTCCACAAATACTGCATTTCAGCTTAAAAGTTGAGGAAAAGATTTCCAAAAACGAATGTTGGTCGAAGCAAAGATTTCTTCTGTAATCATTATTTTTTATTCCTGTGATGTTCTCACTATCCTGTGTTGTTGTTAAATGTTACTTTCCCCACAAATATCTGCTCTTAGCTTGATAGAGAGGGGAATTTTTCCAAAAACGGAATTGACGAAGTTCAAAATTTATTTTAGAATTGATGCATGGTGTTCAAAAGTTTTCATATTCTGAAAGTTACCCCAATAATTCTAAAGTAGTGACAGCTTTGATATCATGCATTCGTGGCCCTCAGACTGAAAGTTCTTTTAATGTGATGGATAAATTACTGTCATTTGAGGGAATAAAAGGGGGTGAAGAAGAAAAGTGACAATGAAGAAATGGGAAGGGAATGATATCAACAAAAAGAAAAACTAAGCAAAAATTCCTGTGCAGCTGCAGAGTCAACAAAAGGTAAATATGGCCATGGAACTTGCTGAGAAGAGAGCAACACAAGAGAAAAATTGAGCTGATGTTCTAGCAAGTACAAAAAAAAAAAAAAAAAAAAAGCTGTGTTTGAAGCAATGTCTTTTAAAACAGTTTTATTTTGTTTTAAATTAATTGATTTCATATTGTGAACACAGTAATGTGTACCAGTTTAATATTTACATAAATAAATTACACTGAATAATTCCATCTTGGTAGTGCTGCATTATATTAAAATCCTTTTGCTATGCGTTCCGATTTTTCACCTGTTAAAAAGTTCAGCTTTTTTGTTCCTTGGTCGGTCTCATGTATGTATATATTACAACAACTTCTTTCAATTTGACAGTAGAATATACAGACAGAAGTTCGGAGCACCAATGGGCTCCCCACTATCCTCTTTATTTGCAGAGGTCGTATTACAGAAAATAGAAGAAGTCTTTAGCAAATATAAAGACAAAGTGTTTTTCTACGTCAGATACGTCGATGACACACTACTCTTTTGGAATGCCAGTTCTTTAAAATTAGACAAGCTGAAAAAAGATTTCTGTGAAAAATATCCAGGTATCAACTTTACAATGGAATCAGAAAATGAAAATACTATTAATTTTGTAGATATTACAATAATAAAAACTCAAACATCCTGCAAATACCATGTGCATAGAAAACCTACCTACATGCCAATACTTATACCTGCAAACTCATACCATCCAAAGACATAAAATATCGGCAATCAAAAGTTTAGTGCATAGAGCCTTCATACATTCCAGCAATAACTTTTTCAAGGAAAAATAACTTCAATGGATAAATAACAACAGCCAAAAAATTTGGATATATCACCTCAGATGTCAAAAAAGTAATTTACATGTATAAACATCCTAAAAATAAAACCAAGGAAAATATAAAATATTGTTTCAATTTACTTCCGATATTGGAGGTTATATTTTTTAACGTGCATTAATGCATTTGCATTTTTGAACTTCACTTTTAGTTGGTAAAGTTCGATGAACACTTACCGCATGTGGGGCTTGGCTTTCAATTCACATTTCCGTTATGTGGATGCGGCACGGGGGTTTTTCATTTGGCCACGGGTCCACTTTTTTTTTTTCCGTTGGAATTTATTTTGCCTCATCACCAAATGAGTTTTTTTTCCTTTGCTGCATCCTCATTTACTTCAATATTTATTCATAACCCTAGTACTTTCGGTAATACTCCTTTACCGTCTTCGAGGGGACATTTTGCTCCGACTAGCACGGACCGCGTCAGCTGGGCATTTCGGTGGTTCTCGCGGGCTGCTTCAGTCATCGGCTATCACTTCTTCTTGGGCGTTGTGGCGCCATCTCTTGTTGGTCAGTGATCTCATTTTTCGAACTTTTCCATTTTTTTGCTCAATTTTAATTAAATTTCTCCAGCTGTTTCTCAAATTATTAGGGTCATTATGGTTGCAAACTTTTGTCCTATTTTTTTCAACCATTACCGACTCTGCTATTCTGAGGTGTTTTTCGGATTTACAGCTTTTAATGATTTTTATATTTTCGAATTTAGGATATTTTTGGTTATCCAAACAGTATTGAATAAGTGCTGTTTTTTCTTCTTTTTTCTGCCAGTTTTTTACGTGTTGTTTTAATCTGTGTTTAAGCTTATTTTTGGTACTTCCTATATAAGCCATTGGAGGATTTTCAGTAATAGGAATTGAGCAAATACCTGCTTTTTCTAACATTTTTATTTTTTCATTATTTTTTATTACTATATTTTTGATGGTATTTACTTTTCCTCCAATTTGAATGTTATGCTTTTTACAAATATTATTAATTTCATTGGTAGTACCTTTAATGTAAGGAAAACCATTTAAATATTTGACTTCTTTTTTATTTACTACATCATTATTATTATTATTTTTTTTTTATTTATTACTTCTGTGTCCCATTTTTTTATTAAATGGTTAGGATAACCAAAGCTGCCTGCAATTTTTTTTGTGAATTTGATTTCTTCATTGATGAACTGACTATTTTCAGAATGCGTATATGCTCTTTTAATTAAGGTTTTTATACTATTGCATTTTTGAGGATAAGGATGTGCTGAATTGTACGGGATTAGGACCGGAACAAATTAACTTTTCCGATAAACCCTGTATAGTAACTTATCTGTGGATTTGATAACATGTACATCCAAAAAGGCTATTGCATTATTTCATTATTTTTTTCTATTTCAACAGTGAGTTCTATAGTTGGATATAAAGCGCTGTAACATTTTGTTAATTTTTTTAATTCTTCGTTCAGTTTTGATAGAATGAAAATATCATCCACGTATCGACAGTACACTTCTGGTTTTTCTTCCATACGATGCAGGACATTTTCTTCAATTTCGTTCATCACAACCTCAGCATATAGAGTTGATAATGGTGAGCCCATTGGGCCTCCTGAATTTTGCTTGAATATTTTGTTCTTGTATGTAAAAATATTATTTTCATATAAATAGACTAAAACGTTTTTGAATTCATGAATTTGTGTGTTATTTAAAATTTTAAGATTTTGCAACTTCTTAATGATAATTTCAATAGCTTCTGGAACAGGAGTGCTTGGATATAATGCTTTAACGTCCATGCTTGCCATATTTAAGTCCTTTAGGCCAGTTTTTACATTTTTAATTTTCTCTATAAATTCATACGTGTTCTTGATGGTGAACTTGTTGTTCATGAAAAAGGGTGCTAGGAATTTGTAAATGTTTTTCTCTAATGTTATCAATGGTGAGTTTTTTTTTGAAACTATCAGTCTCATTGGAGCACCATCTTTGTGCGTTTTTATCTTTGCAACGATACGTGGTATGCCTGCTCCCATTGGTGGAAAAGAGCGCTTGATTTCATCAGGTAATGTGCTATGATTTCTTATATCCGCTAAAAATTTAATTTGATTATCAGTTGGGTCTTTCTTAATTGTGGTACAATTTAATCCATCGATTGCTGCTGTCATTTTTTGTTCAAATTCATCAGTGTTGAGAATAATGATTTGGCCGGATTTATCTGCTTCACAGAATTTGATATATGGGTCATTTTTCAATTCCAATAGTTGTTTTTTTTCATATTTAAATTTTTTCTCTATATAGAAGTTTTTGTTGTTTTTGGCATTATATTCTTTTAGAATAACTCTATATAATTTGTTCTCAACTTCAGTTTTATTCTCTGCGCCTGGTATATTTTTGAGAATATCTTCGAGGCAAGGGATGATTTCTTCAGTTTTAGGGAGGTCTTGTGGAAAGGCAAATTTTTTCCCTTTTTGTACTGGAGAAATTTAATTAAAATTGAGCAAAAAAATGAAAAAGTTCGAAAAATGAGATCACTGACCAACAAGAGATGGCGCCACAACGCCCAAGAAGAAGCGATAGCCGATGACAGAAGCAGCCCGCGAGAACCACTGAAATGCCCAGCTGACACGGTCCGTGCTAGTCGGAGCAAAATGTCCCCTCAAAGACGGTAAAGGAGTATTACCGAAAGTACTAGGGTTATGAATAAATATTGAAGTAAATGAGGATGCAGCAAAGGAAAAAAACTCATTTGGTGATGAGGCAAAATAAATTCCAACGGAAAAAAAAAAAAAAGAAGTGGACCCGTGGCCAAATGAAAAACCCCCGTGCCGCATCCACATAACGGAAATGTGAATTGAAAGCCAAGCCCCACGTGCGGTAAGTGTTCATCGAACTTTACCAACTAAAAGTGAAGTTCAAAAATGCAAATAAAATATTGTGGTAAATTTCAATACATAAAACTGGTTACAAATGTAATAAAAAAGGAATGCAAAAAACAACATCTAGATATTGGAATTTCAGTAAAAGACTACAAGAATATAATAATCAATAACAGAGAAAAAACAAAATTATTGGACAGTGCAGGAGTATATAGCATTCTAATTAAGCCAACCAACAACAACAATAGAGTGAAATACATAGGAAGCACAAGGAACAAATTAAAACAAGATTCACACAACATATGAAGAACTGGGAAAAAAAGGAGGAAAAAACAGCACTTGTACAATATTGCATAAAAAAATAACACAATGTCAGAATTTGAAAATATCGAAATTATCTGCAAACAACCAACCGAAAAGACCATCCGTTTCGCAGAAGCAACTGTAATTGAAAAAAATAAAAACAAAAAGAAACTGCAACATTAGTAGTGGAGTAAAAATGCCAATTCCATGGAAGATACTGATAGAAGAAGAGAACAAAAAATGGGAAGGCAAACAGAACAGAAACAATGCAAACACGCAAATAAAAAAAAAAAAAATCCCAAGTCTTCAAATCACAGGAGTGGCAACGCAACACGTCCGATGACGTATAACACACAAAGATTCCCAAACTGAGCACGTTGCATATTCAACGTAAACTGCAGAGAGAACGGACGACCAGAGGTCCCAGAAGATGGCAGAAAGATCTGCCGAAATGCATCGGACAATACATTCAAGAAGTCTGACAAAGTTTTTTGGTGATTGCAATTCCTCGTACGAATATTTTTATGAGTGATCCATTTTTCAAGTTTTCCAACATAATTTTCACTTGTCCTTTGTCTTCATGTGCCTCCCATAGTTGAACTAAAAAGGTCTATCCTGCTGAAGAAACGTGCAGACTTTTTAAAGTTAGTCAAAAAAAAAAAAAAACTTACACCCAAGAACTTGATGAGAACAACAGTGCAAAGATTTGAACATCGACCACCTACAACCGAAAGGTACCTGAAAGATTTTTCCTAGAATCTCATTCGATTACCGCAATATATATTCGTAGCGAAAATTAATAACTTCCAACTGAGAAATACACTATCTACCAACAGGTAATTGGACACCTGTGATAGCAAAGGAAAACAAAGTTTATTCACCTTCAATAGTTGGTGGAGCCTCCACGAGCGGCGATTACAGCAGCGACCCTCCGAGGCATACTCTCAACCAGGCGTTGTACGATGGTTAGCGGTATATTCTTCCACTCGGCTTGGAGAAGACAGGTCAGTTCCTTCACCGATTTCGGACGGTGGGGGCATTCCTTAAGTCGACGCTCCAACTCGTCCCAGAGGTGCTCGATAGGGTTAAGGTCCGGGCTCTGCGCAGGCCAGTCCATTCGATTAACCCCATTGTCACCATACCAAGCTATGGTGGACCTCGCAACATGACAGGTGGTATTGTCATCCTGAAAGTAACATGGGTCCACCGCGCAAAACTGCCACAACGTAGGAAGCGCATGGTCATCCAAAATGGTGCAGTAGGTCTCGGCGTTGAGTCTACCAGGAATTGCGGCCAAGGGTCCCGTGCCATACCAGGAGAAACACCCCTGTAGCATAATTCCATTGCCGGCCGCCGAACTTTACATTTGGCACAATACATTCCGGCAGGAGGCGTTCTCCAGGCAGACGCCAAACCCAGACCCTGCCATCCGAATGGTAGAGGGGGAACCTTGATTCGTCGCTCCAGAGAACCTGTTTTCACTGTTCAACGGTCCACTGTCGACGTTTTTTGCACCATGCTAGCCGAACAGCGCTATTGGACTTCGTGATCAAAGGCTTGTGGGCGGCAGCACATTCATGATAACCGAGCAGATGGGCTTCCTTACGGATGGTATTCATCGAAAGAACACTCCCGTATACCTGTTTAAACTTTTTGCGGATGTGGCCAATTGATTTGGTGCGGTTCTTCCAAATTTCTCTGGCCAGCACCCGTTGGTCTTTAACTCCCAGTTTTGTGGGTCTGTCGGGTCGGGGCACATTCCGACAGTCACCTCTCATCTTCCACTTGCCAATCACGTAGGCCACTGTTGATTTTGGGTACTTCAACTCGCTGGATATGTCACCTATGGATCGGCCATTTCTGTAATACCGGATGATTACACCTTTCTCGAAATCAGAGAGCTCCGAACTACGTGGCATCTTGCATGTGATAGGTTGCGTTCTTGTTTCCCACACGACATTTAACGGCGGCAACCGTGACGTGTATCAGGACCGCAAATATCGTCGATTGCAGGAGTGTCCAATTACTTGTTGGTAGATAGTGTAGCTTTCCACTCAAAGGAAATATAACATGTAAAAATTTACAGCAGTTAAAAACCACCATTAAAAGGTTCTACCTGAAAAAATATCTTCTAATCAAGTTCAAAATGCTATTTTTTTTAATCTATGATAGGATGGTGGAATTAATACTGGAATATATGTTTTTTTCTGAATACTGTGTAGTCAAAGTTTCTTTTTTCTTTATCACCAATACGTCCAAAAATGACAACTTTTGATTTTCTTCATATTCTATTGTTAATTCAATGGTGTTGCATACTCCAGTGAACTGTTTTTCCAAGCCTTGTAATTTCTTTTTATTAAGTTTTGATATTATAAAAATGTCATCCCCATATCTCATATACATTATCTACTAACAAGTAATTGGACACCCCTGCAATCGACGATACCTGCGGTCCTGGTACATGTCACGGCCGCCACCATTAAATATCTTGTGAGAAACAACAACGCAACCAGTTGCATGCAAGATGCCACGCAGTTCGGAGTTCTCTGATTTCGAGAAAGGTGTAATCGTCGGGTATCGCAGAAATGGCCGATCCATACGTGACATATCCAGCAAGTTGAAGTACCTAAAATTGACAGTGGCCTACGTGATTGGCAAGTGGAAGATGAGAGGTGACTGTCGGAATGTGCCCCAACCCGGCAGACCCACAAAACTGGGAGTTAGAGACCGACAGGTGCTGGCCAGAGAAATTCGGAAGAACCGCACCAAATCGATGGGCCACATCCGCGAGGAGTTTCAACAGGCATCCGGGTGTGTTCTTTCGATGAATACCATCCGTAAGGAAGCCCATCTGCTCGGTTATCATGGATGTGCTGCAGCCCACAAGCCTTTGTCACCAAGTCCAATAGCACTGCTCGGCTAACGTGGTGCAAAGAACGTCGACAGTGGACCGCTGAACAGTGAAAACAGGTTCTCTGGAGCGACGAATCAAGGTTCACCCTCTACCGTTCAGATGGCAGGGTCTGGATTTGACGTCTGCCTGGAGAACGCCTACTGCCGGCATTTATTGTGCCAACTGTGAAGTTCGGCGGCGGTGGAATTATGCTATGGGGGTGTTTCTCCTGGTATGGCACGGGATCCTTGGTCGCAATTTCTGGTAGACTCAACTCCGAGACCTACTGCACCATTTTAGATGACCATGCGCTTCCTACGTTGTGGCAGTTTTACGGGGTGGACCCATGTTACTTTCAGGATGACAATACCACCTGTCATGTTGCGAGGTCCACCATGGCTTGGTATGGTGACAATGGAGTTAATCGAATGGACTGGCCTGCGCAGAGCCGCCCGGACCTTAACTCTATCGAGCACCTCTGTGACGAGTTGGAGCGTCGACTTAAGGGGTGCCCCCACCGTCCGAAATCGGTGAAGGAACTGACCTGTCTTCTCCAAACCAAGTGGGAGAAAATACTGCTAGGCGTCGTACAACGCCTGGTTGAGGGTATGCCCCGGAAGGTCGCAGCTGTTATCAGCCTACTCGTGGAGCCTCCTGACTATTGAAGAAGAATAAACTTCATTTTCATTTGCTATCACAGGTGTCCAATTACTTATTGGTAGATAGTGTATAACAGTGGTTTTTCAGGTAATGTTTTACTTACTTTATCTTCTATACAGTATATGCCATCACAATTCTGCATATAGAGCTGACAAAGGTGATCCCATTGGTCCTTCTTGCAGTTGTTTATGGGTACAACCTTCAAACTGAAAGATATTATTATCCTTAATAAGGCACATTATTTTCTTCAATTCTGTTTTTTGAGTCATATGCAAACTAGCTGTTTTATTTATTTGCTGCATAATCAAATCTATTGCCATGTCCACCAGTGTATTAGGATATAGTGCCTTAACATCCATTGAAGCCATATTAAATTCAGATAATTACTGATTTATCCCTTTGATTTTTTCAATAAACTCATAGCTGTTCTTTAATGCATAGTCACTTCTCTTAAAAATTGGTGACAGCTAGTTATATATATTTTTTTCTAGATTGGTGAATTTTTTTTTATTTATTTATTTATTTTTTTTGACAAAGTAAATCTTAATGGTGTGTTATCCTTATGGGGTTTCATTTCGGAAAAAATTCTTGGCATACCCACTTCCGTTTGTGGGTATGCATTTTTATTTCTGATGGCAATGTACTATGATCTCTGACTGACACCAAAAATGTGATCTGCTTTTCAGTTGGGTCTGCATCGACCCTCTCACAATTCAGCTTGGAGATACTTGTGTGCATTTTTTCACTATATTCAGCTGTGTTCATCGGTACAATTTGCCTGGTCTTGTCTGCTTCACAAAATTTTATTTCAGGGTCTTGACTCAGTCTAATAAGTAGTTGTTTTTCATATTACAGTTTTTTAGATGGTAATTTTTTTTATGTTTAGTGTTATATTCTTTAAGCATATTTCTATATAATTTGAACCTAATGTCTAAAGCAACACACTTTGTGCAAATAAAATCTACAATTTATGCATTTTAAATCCAAAAATTATGCAAATTGTGTATTTTGTGTTTAAATACACGAACATTTAGTAGAAAACCCCTGCTGCACTTGGTAGACTTTTTTTTTAATTATATTTTTTGTTTATGTGAGAAAGAGGTAAAATTTGAATTATAAATTTTAAAAATGCCTTTAAATAATGCCTAGGCTTTAATGCTTACAGTATTTTAACAAATTGTCTGTGTTAAAAATAAAATACTACAGGATTAGCTCCCCATTGATTCAGAATTTGAATCCCGAGCAGCAATATGTTCAAGTTCTGATTCCAACTCTTCAGCTGATTCGTCAAATGTCAATCAAAGATGAGCCTTCAGGTTCACTTCGGTAAATCCAGATCTATCCACAGATAGTATTTTTTTGTGGTAGGAGAAGCTTCTTTCAACGTCAGCAGTGCTTGCTATGACAGAAAGCACCTTCAGTGCTGCGTCACTTAACATGGGACAGTCCTGGCTCATCTTTCTCCAGAAGGACACCAGATCTACCTCTTTTGTTGACTTGTCTTCTTCCAGTTTCGCAGCATAGAGTGAGAACTCTCGGGCTGGTATATTTTCTAGTGTAAATAATTGCAGTTCCGGGTGCAGAGATACTCCCACATCTTCTGGGCAACATTTACAAAGATAAAAAATGTTGACTTCTTTCCAGAATTGGGCACTAGGGTGCCTGCCATCTAGGTAGGCTTGCAGCTTGGAGCACAGCAGGCGACTTCGTTGCAAGAGGTTCCGGATCGAGGCTAGCATCAACCAAATCTTTGAGGAATGGATTCTGTAAGTTTCCAGCTTCTTGATTACAACGTCTAAATTGATGGCAACCAGTGCAACTTGCTGCATTTACTCAACCAAAGTGGAGTTGCAGAGCAGCTCCTTCAGTTCCTCTATGGCCAAGCTGTCGTCGTCAAGAGCTTCTACCCACTGCACTTCTACCTGAACGTTCTCAGAATGATACTTTGCGTCTCAAAACTAGGTCCCCCAATGGGTAATTGCTGAAGAGGGTGGAAGTATTGGGTATTTCCTGGTAATGCATAGACAGTCTTTGTAGGGCTTACTGTCTAGCTGGAGCCTTAGGCAAAGCAGACTTGATGCATGCAACGTAGTGATCAAGGATTTTGTGCAAAGGTCGTATTTCTTTGCAGGCTAGGTGCAGAACGTGCATCCAACACATGCTGTGCATAAGTCTGCTGCAAACGCCTTTCAACTGATTTGCAGCAGCACACATGTAGAGGGCATTGTCTGTGGAATACACCACTAGATTTACAAGATGCCTGCAGTCTCCAAAGCAGTGAAGGGGACGTCTACAACAGTATCTGCGTTGCATTTTTCAACGATTTTTGAAATGACCACTCTTGGCTTTGTGTCGCTCCCCAGTGGAGTCAGCAACACATTTACTATTTTCTGAGTAAGAAAATCCTGCATTTTGTCAACTATTGCACAAGCATTGCAATCTTTGTAAAGGCGTCTCGTTTCTTTGGAGGTCAGAGTTGCTTACTTGAGGGAGGATCCTTCTGAGTGTTGTCTCAGACGGAAGATTCTGGCCATTATGGACAATTTTCTTTATCCCTTGACGAAACTTTTCGTTCCGAAACACGTGCAACGGAATCTGGGCACCAACAAAAGGCGACACCATTTCCTCCATTGTTGTTTAGGGCTATTTTGGCGGTTAACGGTTTCTTCCAAAGTCTCTTGATGGGTGTGTCCTTCACACCACAAATGTTTCCCACTTGCAACATGGGCAGACAAGACAGATTTTCTTGTGAAATTGACAACTTCTAAACAGTACTTGCACTACAGATTATTCTATTTCAATTCAAGTCTAGTTCTTGGAAACTGTAGAAGATGAGATCTTGCTGTAACTTTGTCTTTTCCCATTTTTGGCGGCTTCGTAAACTTTTTTTAACTAAACTTTAACACCCCGCCAGAAAAAATGTGTTTATGCGCTGCCTTCATACGGCTGACTGGCACGGCTGTGATAGGGAGAGAACTCAGAGAATTTGGACTTTGGCACCTGAACTGTATCACCTCAGCAGATTCCCAGTTCACACTCCTACAACCTATCCAATGAAACCTAAAACACCGCTCAGCTAGGCCCCCCCCCCCACACACACACTGGAGACAAATCCACCTTGCACCGTCGCGTCGCCAGTTGTGTTGTCATCAGCGCACACTTCAGTTTTATCAAATAAAAAAACTTTGAACGCCAGATATTATATGCTTGGAAAAATGTAGCTTATGTATTTTGGAGGAGAAAATGCATGTAATGCAAATTGATGGAAAATTTATGCATTTCATATTGATGGAAAATTTATGCATTTCATGCAAAATGGGTACCCAAGTTTAAGCACTTTCTCAGCATAGTTTGTATAAGCATCTTATTTAATATAGCAACCCAGGGTCTCCGGGCTCGAAATGCATTTTATGCATTTGGGTTGTTCTACTAATGTCATTTTCATGTTCATGAGGTACCCGATGCACAATATCCTCAAACACATTACATATACATCACATTCTTGGCCTCAATCAGAAATCACTGTACATTACCATGGGAAATAAAAAATGCATGCCCACCAATTAGAACAGGTATGCCAAGAAATTTTTCCAAAATAAAAACCCATAAGGATAACACACCATTACAATTTACTTTGTCAAAAAAAAAAAAAAAAAAAAAAAAAATTCACCACTCATCAATCTAGAAAAAATATATATGTCACCAATTTTACCTGTCACCAATTTTTATGAGAAGTGAATATGCATTAAAGAACAGCTATGAGTTTATTGAAGAAATCAAAGGGATAAATAAGGAATTATCTGAATTTAATATGGCTTCAATGGATGTTAAGGCACTATGTCCTAATACACCAGTGGACATAGCAATAGATTTGATTATGCAATAATTAAATAAAACAGCTAGTTTAAATATGACTCTAAAAACAGAATTGAAGAAAATATTGTGCTTTAATGAAGGTTGTATCTATAAACAACTGCAAGAAGGACCAATTGGATCACCTTTGTCAGCTCTATATGCAGAAGTGGTGATGGCATATACTTTATAGAAGATAATATAATTAAAACATTACCTGAAAAACCACTGTTATAAACAAGATATGTGGATGAAATTTTTATAATATCAAAACTTAATAAAAAAGGAATTACAAGGCTTGGCAAAACAGTTCACTGAAGTATGCAACACATTTAAATTGAAAATAGAATATGAAGAAAATCAAAAGTTGTCATTTTTGAATGTATTGCTGATGAAGAAAAAAGAAACTTTGACTACACAGTATTCAGGAAAGACATATACGTATATTCCAGTATTAATTCCGTTTACATCACACCGTCCTGTCATAGATAAAAAAAATAGCATATTGAACTTGATTAGAAGAGCATATACTCATACGTCAAATAATAAATTAAGGAATCAAGAACTATCATATATAAGAAAAAAAGCCTATGGTTACAGTTACCCAGATAAGTTTATAAATAAATGGATAAACGAAGTCAATAGCAATATGGCTAGGAGAACAATGGGCATGAAAATTATAAATCTAGAATTAAGAAGAAAAAAAAATTAAAATACATAGGAGCTTTTCCATACTTAGAAAATATCACAAAAGAATCAACAAACAATGTATAAAATATAGCTTGCAATTACGATGCTCAGTGAACTCTGTGAAAAATCTAATAAGTAACAAAACAGGAAACAAGATTTTAGAGGCATCAGGAGCTTATAAAATACCTATTGATCACTTACACCAATTTCCCACATAGGGAGTACAAAGAGCAAATTAACAAAAAGGCTTAAACAACATTCCCATTAGTTCCCAGTTTATACCTTAGGTATGTCGACGACATCCTTGTGTTCTGGCCTCACTCTAAGGATGATTTAAAACAATTCGCCGACGCACTATCGTCAGTATTTCCTACTATCGGGCTCACGATAGAACTTGAATCTAATTTCTCTCTGCCTTTTTTGGATTTTCGTTTATTTCGTGATTCAAATACTAACTCACTGCCCTTTTGTGTCTATCGAAAGCCTACCGATTGTAACAGCCTTATCTCGTTTAACTCTTGACATCCAACTCCACAAACATTTTCTGCTATCAATTTCCTTTTCAGAAGAGCCTTCACACGTTCTTCAAATGATAGTCATTTCCAGTCTGAGATACAGTTCATTTTTAAATTAGCGGATAAACATGGATACCCCAGGATGATGATTAATAGATTATATACTAGAATATCAAATGAACGAACTATTAATCTGAAGCCAGACACAAAGCCTAATAAACAATTCATAGGAACATTGGACCAGCACCCCCATATCACTAACACACTATCTCGTATCTGTTCAAAACACAATATACAATTTGGCACCCGCTCAAAGAACCTCCTATCATCAGTTAAAAAGGATCGAGCAAAAACAGATATTATGAACAAATGGGGTGTGTATAATAATCCACTGCTGGACCGCTCAATAGGAGAACATGTTAACAACTACGTGGGCTCGACACAAAGAAGTTTGGGTATCTGCATCCAGGAACACAAATACGATATCCGAACCAAGAGCAATAGCACAGCTTTATCAAGGAATGTGGTAAACGGCATTCTACAACCAGACTGGGAAAACATCAGACTACTGGACACTCCAGCATATATACATTCGCTGCATTTTGTTGAAAGTATGTACATCGAAGCTTTAGGGGACAAATGCTGTAATGACTACTCCCCTGTGGACATATCAAGAATTTGGAAAGAGCATATTACCAACCTGAACTTTAAATTATAATAATATATATTTACAAATTACAAGAATATAGAAATTGATCATAACTTTGCATTTGTAACGTATCCTTGTATCGATATGCTAAACTAATAACTTGTGAAATTATACTCTTCACACTGTTATAATCGCAATGGTCACAACCCATGCCACTTTTGACTTATACCGATAATGCATCGTTGCACTAATATATAAAGGAGTACTACATTGTCTCTGTTCCACCTGATTATGGGGTAAATGCTACCCCGAAAGTGCTAGTGGGATATTTTAACTGTAAATATCTTTCGTATTTTATTAAATATCGTACATAGACGGTGAGTTTTCTCATTTCATTTGGCGTGTTTTGCGAAGTCATCCTTTTATTGTTAACATATTTCTAACTGGCAGAAAAAAAAAAAAAAAAAAAAGAAGCCAAAAACAAGCCTTAGTTCAGTTTTGTATGGATAACCAAACATATCCAAAATTTGAAGAGACTAAGATGTTAAAAAAGAATAATAGGTCAGAGGGGCATCTTCGAAAGGAAGAATCAATTCTAATTTACAAAAATAGGAAGAGAATATGTAATCATAATGACCCCAATACATTATCCAATCACTGGAAAGACTTTCGGCAGGAAACTGAACAACACTTAAAAAATCGCAATAAAAGACAAGGTAAAAAGAAAACATGAAGAGAATGACCGTTTCTATGATTATCAACAAATTGATAATGGTTAGGCCCATAGATGGCGCCAGCGTGAACTGGCGTATCTCTGACAGTCACAGTGTCTCCGACAAAAGGCAGTTTCGGAGTGTTGCACTCCACTTGTGATAGGTGAACCAAGAGCATCTGTGGGGATATCTCCAAGCTCACAAGGATGACTAAGTGTTAGGCGAAAAAAAAAAAATTCAAGCGGTTTTAAAATAGGTTTTAGTCGCTGTTCTTTATCCGAATCTTAAACTTTTGAGTTTTACCAGGTTGTATGCTCTTTCTGTTGTGTGTTTTTGATGTTCTACCAAAGCTTAGTGCTGCTGAAGGAGGCTTGGGTTGTTAGGGACTTTCGTTTTCCTTGACCTGCAGTACTTCACCAGTAGTATCTGACTTTTTTAACTTTCAATGTAGTTTTTTTTATTGAAGTTTAATCTATCATCATGGGATTTTAAATAGTAGTAACACTCGAGTAAACAAAGATGGTGGAAACGAACTGGGACCATGATAGCTAGGCACAGGTTGAAGGACAGGGACAGCGAAGGGGACCAAATAATGTGCGTGAAATGTGGCATGTTTTCCAGAAGTGGACCTGAAAGTTAAGCAGTATTTCTGGAATATTCCAATAGATATTGAAATAAGGTACGTGAAAAACCGAATAGTAGTGATATCTGACCTATGTATTATTCCTAGATATGAGCTTCAAGGTGAGTTAGTATTTTCGAAAGTTGTTCTTCCACTACTTTTTCACTGTTTACATTAATGAATCTCACAAAAGTGCACATTTGATCTTTCACACCAATACCTTGATTTTAGCTACTTCTTATGAGAATTTTCCAGCAGGAACAACATCCGCGGCAATATATTTTTGTATAATATTTCCCATTAAAGTAATGACCTTATGAACTGTCATTTTCAATAAGAAAGTAATTAATGCACTTTGTGTTTCTGGGTCACACTTCTTCTCTTGCTGTTTTGGCAAGAGCGCTTTGTTTTGAGACCTTTTTTCAACATGAACCCTCATAACAGGATCATAATAAACACAGAGTTGACAGCCTCCAAAAAATTTCCATGTTTTTTTTTTCTGTAAATTTGTTAAAGCGTAAGCCGCTTCATTTCATTTACCTCTGAAGGCTGCATTTTGCTTTGCGAATGTAAGTATGATGTTAATTACTTGTTGTAATATTTCGTGGTTACTTTTAATGACTTTCCCAACCTCTGTGTTGAGGAGATGCTTAACGTTAACATGAGAAGAATTTTGTAAATAACGGAAAGTTGCATTCATGTGATTTGCTGACTTCTCATGCTTTCAGTCTTTTGTGAAAAAATTTAATGTTAGTAGTTAAATCTGTGCAAAATAACAAGTTTTGTCTTCTGAAAACACCATGCAGACATTGCAGAAGGACATTATAATTTCCCTTACAGTGTGAAAACCACTTTCGTTGAATAAGTTTGCCTGAAGGTAATACACAAAAATAAGTTGTGTGGGGATCAAAAAGGAACAGATTTTAATTCAGATGGCTGTATTGGATGCTGCTTTACAAATTCTACCTTAATGCCTATGGAAGAATGCTGGTAGGGTGAGGTAGTAAATGAGTTCAAATTACCTGCTTTTCTGGCATTCATACAAGTCTCAGGTTATTTAAATTGGAAACCGCATCATTCGGTTTGTCTTGATAATCCATTTCTAAATTTGAAGTTCTTAATATTCTCAATTTTTCAGCAAAGAAAGTTGATGGACCTGGTCCATAAATCTCAGTCAGAATTAGAGTTTCATTATTGTCAGGATCAGTTTTAGCAATATGACTAATTTTTGAAAAAAAAAACCCTAATTTTTTCTGTTTTGGATCACTACATCATCATCATCATCATCATTGTCAACCATTATCAATCCACTGCTGGACGAAGGTCTCCCCAAGTTTCCTCCACAACGGTCTGTCTTGTGCCAGTCTCCTCCATGTCACTCCCGCATATTTACGAATTTCATCCACCCATCTCCCATGTGGTCTTTTTCTGGGTTTTCCTGTCCCTTGGAATCCAATCTAAAATTTCGGCTGTCCATCTATGGTCTGTCCTTCTGGCAGTATGTCCAGCCCATTGCCATTTCAGGGATTTAACTCTGATCATGATGTCTTCCACTCTTGTCATTTTTCGGATCCACGAGTTCCTCTTCTTATCTCTCCTGGTTATACCAAGCATGCACCTCTCCATGCTACTTTGAGTTGTCTGCAGCCTTTGTATGTCTCTTTTAGTTAAGGTCCACGTCTCTGCACCATACGTAAGCACTGGAAGGATGCATTGATCAAACACTTTTCTTTTAAGACATAATGGCATATTGCTCTTGAAAATTATGCTGTTTCTTCCAAAAGCTCTCCAGGCAAGTTTTGTACGCCGATTAATTTCTTCATCAATGTGACCCTCACTTGATATCTGCTGTCCAAGATAAACATACGTATCTGTTATCTCCAGTTTTTCTCCATCAATCGATAAATCTTCATTTCTTGTAAAAGCATTGAACATCACTTTTGTCTTCTGAAAGTTCATTTTTAATCCCACTTCTTTACTCTTGTCAGCAAGTTCCTGGATCATACTCTGCAGCTCTGATGGGGTAGTTGCAAAAATGACTACGTCATCAGCAAAACGAAGGTGGGTTAGATAATCTCCATTAATCTTTATCCCTTTGTTTTCCCAGTTCAGTGATTGAAAGACATTTTCCAATGTGGCATTAAAGAGCTTCGGAGATATGGTGTCACCTTGTCTCACTCCCTTTCCAATTTTTATGTGTGTTGTATTTTCAAACAGCCGAATCTTTGCGCTTGCATTTTCATAGATGTTATTAATAATATTAATGTATGCATCTTCAATACCGCAGGATTTCAGAGCCGTGGTAACTGCTGATGGTTTCACCGAATCAAAGGCTTTTTCATAATCGATAAAAGCCATGCACAATGGAAGTTCATATTCCTTCGCTCTTTCCTACATACTTCCACAAAGTCTTTTCATATCGATCACTACATACTTCCACAAAGTCTTTTCATATTTGAATTTTGTGTTTTTCTGCCCCACTTTTATTCTTATACTTGACTTTTTCTTTGTCAGCCATCTTACAGTGACAATAGATAACTAAACATGCTTAAAATACACACAGCTGCAGTCAATTTACTCACCTTACAGCTTTCTAGAACAGCTAATTACAACACAACTGTTGAGGCCCTTCCCATTTCCTGAGAACACAAGTCAGAACAAGAACACTGGAACAAGGGGTGACATCTCACCAGGAGCCTCAGCGTCTTCTCGCTGTGTAACTTGAGATGGAAGTTTTAATGGGCTGGCGGTGTCATTGTTTCATGCTTTATGCAGCTTTCATAGTCACAGAGAGTCATTCCATTTATTCCTGACATACTCGTCATTTAACTTTACTTGGACATTTTCTTATGAATTCTTCTCTGATATTGCACGCATTCCTACCATAGCTTAGATCACACATACATGCATACATATCACTAAGCTGTTCTCTGAGATTCAGAGGTTAGCTCCAAAAAGAAATACAAACTTCCAGATATTTTTACTTATTGTTGTCGTATCAAACTTCGCCATTTACAGCGATCTTGACACACAACTCGTGCTTCACTGATATCCATTACACGCCTTACACAAGATATTTTATACTTCATACTCATAATCTTTTTCTCATGCAGACACTCCTGAATCTGATCCACCCATGTCTTCCTTGGCCTTCCTCTGCCTTTCCTTCCTGCCACTTGGGTTGAAAATATTTTCTTAGTAAGCATTTCATCACTCATTCTTTCAACATGGCCAAACCACCGAAGCATATTGGTCTCCACCTTGCTAACAACATTTTGCTTTACATCACACAACTGCAATACATCTTCATTCCTCACACAATCAGATCGTGTCTTGCCACAAACCCCACGTAAGTAACGCATTTCTCCAGCACACAAACAACTCCTATGTTTCTTCTGCAGTACCCAGGTTTCACTGCCATACATCAGAGTAGGAACAATTACTGTTTCATACACAGCCATGCGGGACTCTCTAGAGAACCCATCATTCCTGTGAAAACCTCCCAGAGCAGCTATGACTTTCAAAGAAGAATTCACTCGCCTACTGATTTCACCATTCAACTTGTTCTCTCTGTCAAACATGCTTCCTAAATACACAAACTCACTCACCTGGTCAATCACAGTGCCATTTATACTTACATTACATTCAGTGCTACCCATTCCTCTTTCAAACACCATAACTTTGGTTTTTCCCTTATTTATACTTAGTTTGAATTTCATGCAAACTTCGTGCATCCGAGTCAACATACTCTGCAACTCACTTTTGCTCTCTGCCAACAGGACAGTGTCATCAGCATACAGCAATCTGCACACACGGATATCACCAAGACATAAACCACTATTATCTATTTTGGCATCATGCATGCATGCATCCATAAATATATTAAACAGCCATGGTGACATTACACAACCTTGTCTAACTCCTGCACCAATGGAAAACCATTTTGATAAAACACCATTCACTCGTACACAAGCTCTACTACTAGCATACATGGCTTTTACACTATTAAGTAGATTCCCAGTAACACCATATTCATTCAATACCTTCCACAAAAGTGTCCTATTGACTCGGTCGTAAGCTTTCTCTAAATCTATGAAGGCAGTAAAAACTTTCTTCCCAACAGCCAGATACTTTTCAATCATCATGCGTAATGCAAAAATCTGGTTAGTGCAGCCTTTACCAGGCATAAAACCATTGTGAACATCACACACTTTCAATGATGTAAGACCCCGTACTTTTTCAATAACAACCTTACCAAACACTTTCCCTGGCACACTCAGTAGGCTAATACCACGATAGTTCTTGCATTCAGTCTGATCACCTTTTCCCTTATACAAAGGAACAATAATAGCATCCTTCCAATCCCGAGGGACCATTCCTAACTCCCAGCACAACTGGCAAATTTCAGTTAACCAATCAATTATAGAGTCATCACCATACTTCAACATCTCTGCAGTTATGCCATCAACTCCTGGGGCCTTACCATTCTGAAGAGATTTTAGAGCTTTACACACTTCTTCTCTTGAGATCCCTCCTGTGCTTTCATCCCTCATTGTGACATCATCTGCATCTGTCTCAGAATCATTTTTGCTCTCCTGATCTAATAACTCACAGAAGTATTCACCCCGTCTTTTACTTAACTCATTGGGCTCCCATATCATTTCCCCGATCTCATTCTTCACACAACTTACAACTTTGTTTCCCCTATTTTTCCTGAGTCTCATGTACTTCCAGAAGGACTTTCTATCTTTCCAAAAAGCCAGTTCATGCCTTTCCACTTTCTCTTTCCTATCTTTTGCCTTACTGTGGCGAACCAGCTTAGCAGCTTCACGCTTCTTACAGCGATATTCATCCACAGAGACTCTTCCTTGCAGCATCCCCAAATAGGCTTCCTTCTTTTTCTTTACTGCCTCATCAATCTCACTATTCCACCAAGCATCACCTCTATTGTTACCCACTATTGTGGTGCCAAAGACCTCTTTAGCAGCAGTGACAACACAGTTCTTAAAACATTCCCACTTCTTTTCTACATCCCTCTCACAAGATTTCAGATCCTTCAGTCATTCTCTGAGTAAGTCAGAGTACCGCTGATGATCTTCAAGGAGCCTATCAACCATTATTCTTTCTATCCTGGGTCTCTTCCTATTCCTTTTCCTCCGACCAACATTAAGTTTCACTCGTGACACTACCAAGTAATGATCAGAACCAACATCCGCACCTCTCATCACACGGGTGTCAACAACTAAGTGTTTCAAACGCTGATCATAAACAACAAAATCTATCACACTCTTTTGACCAAGAGTACGATTTTCCCAAGTATATATGTGTATATACTTGTGGTTGAAAAATGTATTAGATACACACAAATCATTCTCAATGCAGAGTTCAATTAATCTTTCACCATTATCATTCACACAAGGATCATTAAACTTACCCAGAACATTGTCAGAAATTGCATTCTGCACACCTACTCTAGCATTGAAATCCCCTGCTATTATAACTTTTTCTTTAGCACCAAACTGGCTCAAAACAGCTTTTAGCTCATTCCAGAAATCTTCTTTCTAATCAGAAGGTTCCGAGTCACAAGGAGCATACACTACAACAATTATAATTCTTTGAAGTTTCACTTTCAAACGAATCCAGAGAATTCTCTCACTTATGCAACTGTAATGAATCAAGTTGTTCTTCATCTTTTCACTTAAAATCACACCTACACCAGCCTGTCCTCTCATATTATCCAATACACCAGCCTGTCCTCTCATATTATCCAATACACCAGCCTGTCCTCTCATATTATCCAATACTCCAGACCACACACTCACCGTGCCATTTACTTCTTCTACCCCAATTTCCGTCTTTTTGGTTTCACTTACACACAGCACATCCAGTTTATACTTATTCATCTCCTCAATTACCTCACTCATCTTGCCATTTATACCTCTAGTATTCCATACACCAATCTTACATTCACTCAGCCGAGATCTCTTTCTCATACGCCGTTTAGAAAGTCCAGGTCGATTCCGTGGTGGACCATCCTTCTCAAGTGTGGTAGGTCCACCATATCCCACACTTGAGTCATTCTTAATATTTCTTTTTGTCTTTTTAATCAGGTAAGTACATCAGTGTGGGGGATTAGCCCACAGCTGAGAGTTCCAGTTATTCATTCAACCTAAGGATTCTGGAACAAAACCCAGTGAGTTGGGGTCTTTTCGCCAATGTCACACAGAACTAGCTTGCACTTCTCCAAGATTCACAGAGGCTTAGTTGCTGTTGTGTGTGCTATTGTTACCACGGAGCACCCCGAGGAGGCAAACCCATCGCTCACTACGACCGCCCACATAGCTTAGATCATTTAGGGATTAAATGATCTAAGCTATTTCTTAGGAATGTTTTCTCAGTGGGCTGCTCCTTTTTAGGAACAGATTGAACTGTATTCTTTGGGGATATGATGATAAAGGTTAGGGAAGCAAGGAGAAAGAGGGGTAGTTGAGGATTGAGAGCAGAGCCGTAGCTAGCAGGGGGCTCAGCACCCCTTGAAAGGCAAGCAAGCCTCCCCTGGAAGACAGACATTGTAAATTCTCTTAATTTTTATTTTCAGTGGTTTATAAAAATTCCTCTTGTGTTTCATTATGAGCATAAAAACCTTATTTATTCATGTATTGAACTTTAAAAAAAAAGCAAAATTGATATGATAAAGTATGAATGATAAATGACAAAGAAAAAAAAAAGAAAGAAAAAAAAACTTCTTGGGGTCAATCTGTAAAACAGTTATGCCAATGACTCTCAATTATACAGGCACAGGGCTTGTTGGTGTTAAGGGTCAGGAAAGAAAGAAACACAGCCCCCCCCCCTTTTTTTTTTCCGAAGAAACATAAGATATGGAATAACTCCTACTTGCCTTGAAAGGAAAAGAAAGGAAAGGGGGAGGGGAGGGGAAGCAGAAGCAGAAGTGAATTCATAGTTGCGCAGAAGGGTATAAGAACTCTATTCGTAACTTGATAAGTGGCTATGAGATGCAAAGCTGCTGTTAAAAATCTGCTATGCAGTTAATTGCTTGCAAACATAGGTGGTGGTGCCTATACGGCAGGGCAGGCATGGCTTTCCTCTTTCAGTATGAAAATATTAAAAAAAAAATTGTTTCAAATAACCTTTTTGCAGTTGCTCAAAAAAAAAAAAAAAGAAAAAGAAAAAGTTGATGACAGGGTGTTCAGATGGAGAAAGAAGTCGGCAATCTTGCTGATTTATGGTACTTTTTAGAAGTGAACATGTGTGGGCCATAAATAGCTAAATGCCTTAACACAAATGCTAGCCAGTAAGTTTTATGAGACTGTGGGCTGTCTTCTCCCTTTCGCCCTAGGTTGTAGAATTATACTCCCGAGTCAACCTTACAAACACTCAAGACAGAGCACTAATTACTAACTAAAGGCTCAATCATGTTTTCAAAGTGCAATCAAGAAGAAAAAACAACAACTACGACTGCTTCAACAAGACCCGAGACTTGCTATAATTACAGCGGACAAAACTACTGAAGTTATTATACTTAATAAAATTGACTATGATGCAAAACTGAATCAAGCCATAGAAAAAATTCTGCATGCAATTATACCTACTGATCCTACTGCAGCTACAATAGCTGCATTAAGTAGGTTAAAAAGTCAACATTCTCTTCCTCCTACCATCTCAGATAACATGTACCCTCCTCCGGGACCTAGGGTCCTAGAACTCTTTGGGAATTAAAACTGCATAAAGGACATCCTGTCCGACCACTAATGTCTAATTATGCCAGTTCAACTAGGACATTCAAAGATATTCTAGCCAAATTGCTCTCACCTTTAACCAAACATTCTAAATTTTCAGTTTCCAGTTCATGTCAAACCCTTGCCAGAATCAAAGAATTTTGTTCTAAAGGTGCTACTTTCATGATGGTTTCATTGGATGTCATATCACTTTTTCCAAATGTTCCAATACAGACTGCACATAATATTATTGAATCAAAACTGGAATCACAAGCTGCTTTGTCTACATCTGAGATTAAAGCCATTATTTCTGCCTTGCACTTGATACAGAACCACTCTTATTTCCGATTCAATGGAATTTTATGTCGTCAACTTGAAGGTGCACCAATGGGCTTCCTCTCTTGCCACTCTTAGCAGAGGTTCTCTTACAGGAATTGGAGAATTGTGTACTTGAATCATTTCCAACTACCCCGGACTTAATTTACGCTACATGGATGATGTTCTCATTTTTTGGCCTTCCACTAAGGACGAGTTGATCCAATTCAAGGACTGCTTATCTCAATATGCATCTATCAAGTTCTCCATAGAATTTGAAAAGAATTATACCTTACCGTTTTTAGATTTTTATTTAAAGCGATACCCTCATAGGCAAATTGTTCAATATTCAGTGTATTAAAAACCCACTTCCTCTACCATCATGATTCCATCTCAATCGGCTCATCCATCTAACCAAAAACTCACTTCCAACCAATTCCAAGTAAGACGAGCATTTAGCCATTTATCAGCAGTAACATTACGGAATCAAGAAATAGCCCAAATAAAAATGTCTGCATCTCATAATGGCTACTCTGATGACATTGTTAATTCTGTCGTAAAGATAATCTATCGCACGTCAGATACTACTTTAATAAAAGATCGTAGACCAATTAAATATGTGGGATCTCTACCATACATTTCCAACATTATTAATATCCTCAAAAACATTTGCCATTGTCACGATATAGGTTTTGGTATACAAACACGTAATGTACTATCAGCACTAAAAATGATAGAGACGTTCTTCCTTTAGACAATCAATATGGAGTTTATATCATTTCACTAAAGAGTACAGACATTCAGGATGAGGATCGACTTATCTTGGATATACACTTTGCTCCTTAAAAACTCGTTTAAAAGTGCATCAATATAACATAAGGACAGGCCCATCACAGACTTCCTTATCACGGTTATCACACAATGGATCTTATTACCCATGTTGGAACAAAGCTAACATTCTCACCACACCCTACTCAAAAGCATCAATCCTCATAATGGAAAGCATGTTTATTCACAAATATGGTGAAGTAAGTTGCAATGATGATACTCCTTGTCACATCTCTTTTGCCTTGGAAAGTGGTGCTTAATACGATTTAACAAATAGAGACTTATACCAATTTTTCCTTCATATATAATATTTAATACATTGCTTGACATGTTCTATATTTATCTATGTTATCAAATCTTTCATGAGATATGATGTCCATCACGTGAATGTGACGCTATCATGAAATCACTTCTCATTATTGTATTTAAATTCATACTCAGTTCCAATTTGCTATTAACATCTGAAAATGGGCCCGTTGCAGACCTGAAAGGTCTAATGTTTACTGTATATATTAATATTAACCTTCATCACATTAAATTATTTAAACAGTCAATTGTATTATTTGAATCTAATAAGATCATGTTAAGATGGCCAGAGATCTACATATGAACTCAAGACAGAGGATATGCATATAAGAAGTGGTCAAGTGGGGGAGAGTGTATCAGATGCAGACTGCCACCTTTGATAACCTGGGGTAAAATTGAGGAGGAAGCTGTTTTTTACTTGAAGCAAATATCACACGATCCATTCCTTCTGGGAGCTGTTTTATGTTTGTCAACTTTATCAGAGGACTTTGGGCAAACGCGATGCCCATTTACTTGCCATTTACCCATTTTGAAGTCACAGCTTTTATGCTGCGAAAAAGGGTCCATGGGAGGTAACGTTAGGAAGTCATCACCTGCTGTTTATGGTAAAGCCAAGCCATTAAAAAAGTTTCTAGGATCATCAAAAGAAGACATCGGTACAAAAGAATCTCTGACTGCGCCAAGAATTTCAAGGTATTCCAGATTAAAAAAAAACAAAAAAAAAAACCTTAAATAATTTTTAACCACATATGCCAAAGTTTATTGAAATCTGATTTGTATCATTTGTTTGTGTAGGTATGAGAATTCACAACAAAGCCCGTATTGATAACAACGTCAGCACGTCATGGTTCCAGATTTGCATGTACCATTTTCGTAGAGAATCTATTACTACATAATTCGAATATTTCAAAAAAAAAAAAAAAAAAAAAAAAAAAAAGCAGTTTTCTTTGTAGGAAAGTTAAGTCTAAAAAATAGGGATAGAGAGTGAATAGTATTTGTACTTTACAGGGGAATTAAAAATAACAACAATAAGAGCCATGGGAAATTCAAACTTTCTGTAGCCAATATATTAACTTTCCAACTTCTCATGCAAAATGTTACCATTTGCGTCACTGTGCCTTGCGCATTTTTGTTGCTCTTTACTTCTTAAAAGGTTGATATGGTAGTCATAATTTGAATTCAAAGGAATCAGAACTGCATTTCAAGTTTCTAAACTAAAATAAATTAAAATTTTGATTAAATATACATTCCCCCTGAAAACCATTATAACAGAGATTTGACTCAATATGATATGAATCATAAGTGGAATATCAGCTAATCAGTATTCATAGTTATCTTTGAATATCATTTAGTCATTATTGTCAGTCGTAAGCAAATTATTAAATTAACCAAAAATATTATTCTTTATTACGCAGATCTAATATTTTTTTACATTTTCACATATTTTATTCTTTATGGAGTTCGGCCTGATTATTTTAAGTTATTTAGAAAAAATATGCAGGCCTACTTACAAGGGCAGATGTAGCAGTAAATCACGGAGCTGGCGATAAGCATAGCCAAATTTAAAATCTTCTGCAATGTTTTAAATACGGAAGGAATTCTGATGAAATTATACAGAATTGACAGTAAGCAGTAATGCCTTCTACAGGAAAACTCTTCCACCTTTTCGTGTGTGTGTGTGTGTGTGTGTGTGTGTGTGTGTGTGTGGGGGGGGGGGGTCCATGCAGAAATTGCGTTATATCCTATATCCGTGTTTTTCGTTGTGGATACTTTTCTGCGATCTGCATGATGTCTGAGTTCGCGTTTAACCCTATTTTCTAACGTGGAGGACTTTTCCGGAATGCATTTCTGATTTTATCCAACCTTTATCTTGTAGATGAGTTTCATATAAGTAACAGAAGGATGTGGAGTATGTTTTATGTAGACTGTAGAGGACTTCTAATTTTATTAGAAACTTCTGATGTTGAGGAGATTTCTGAGTAATAGAAGGACGTGTGTGTGTGTGTTGGGGGGGGGGGGGGTGATTGCAATTTCCTAATGTGTAGGATTTTTCTGGGGTACCCATTTCTGATTTTGCCGACTTTTCTAATCTAGATGAGTTTGAGTAACAAAAGGAAGGGGGGGGGGTCCATATCTGATGTTGAGCAGTTTTCCAGGATACTCGTTTCTAATTTTATCCAAAATTTCTGATGTTGAGGAGATTTCCAAATAATAACCATTTTCCAGTGACTAGGAGGATGTATATTTAGGAAGTTAAATATACATCCTTCTAGTCACTGGAAAACAGTGCTAAAAGAAAATCTTTATGAGAGAGAGAGAGAGAGAGAGAGAGAGCTTTCAACTTTTTTCTTTTCATTGTTTTGGGGTTAGTAACGGCAGTTTTATGATGTGTTTGTGTGGGAGAAAAGGGGTTTGTTGGCATGAATCTGAGGATTCTTGGTTTTTGAGTGGGAAAGGGAGAGCATTTGACTGTTTACCACAGCAAGAAGACGCTATCTCTGAGCACCAGTAAAGGAGAACATGTAATAAAAGACAGAGAAATATCTTTCCAGAGTCTGCTTCTCTTACCACAGTTGGGAACTAGTTACATGAATTTAAGATGGGAAAAATTATTTGGAAGATGATCATCGCTGTGGTCGGCCCCATATCGCCGTAATGACTGTAAACATTAATCCTGTAAGAGAACTTATCAAAGAAGATCCTTGTGTGACATATGATGAAATATTGATGGCCCTGGATATTGGATCAACTGCTCCACAAACAATCATTCGCATGTCAGGAAGTGATGTGCCCAATGGGTGCCTCATTCATTCACCGACAAGCCGAGTTGAATGGAGCCAATTCATGCTGTCTAAATTCAGAGGAGGACGTAGTAAAGACCCTTACAACATCGTAACTGGTGATGAAACATGGATTTATCACTATGATCCGTGAACAAAGGAACAATCAAGGGTCTGGCACTTTGAAGATGACACACCTCCAACCAAAGTCTCAAATACGCAGCGCAGGGAAGAAAATGGTAGCATTCTTCTTCTGTAAAACAAGACATATGACAACTATTGTTCTTGCAAATCAAAGAACTGTTACTGCTAACTGGTATACCACTCAATGTCTGACAAAGATCATCACAGAATAAGAGAAATAGCATTCAAGATCAAAAAAGGAGCACCTCCTTTTGCATCACGACAATGCATCGGCTCACACTACAGCCATGACAGAGTTTTGCCTCATTCAGCCTATTCTTCTGACTTGGCACCTTGTGACTTTTTGTTTCCAAAAGCCGTGGGTGTGAATTTTTGTCAGATAACGAGGCTTTAGCTGCTTATTTTGAGGCAATTGGCAGTTTGCCAAACAAAGCTGGAGAGAAGCATTTGCAAAAAGGTTTTATTGAATACAAAAGTGCATAGATGTTCATGGAAATTATTTTGAAAAGTTGTAAGTAATTATTCGCAAATAAATATGCATTTCTTTAAACAACTAAAAACTTTCTGCATTCCCCTCGTAATTAATGCACATCATGTGATGTGCTATACAAAACTATGCATATCTGTACAACCAGAAAAATGACATTTAAAGGTGGTTACTGACCTCTAGTAGGTTGTATGATCCCCTTGAATGGCTAAGGCTGCTGCACACCTATGTGGCATAGAATGACGAGGTTATCGAAGAGGTTTTGGAAGTATCATCGTCACTCCTTAATGAGGGTAATTTGCAGTTCCCGAAGAGTCAACAGAGGTGCCAGATGAGCTGCAATGCATCTGACAACTGCGTCCCAGGCATGCTTAACTGAACTGAAGTTAGGGAAGTATGCTGGCTACTTCGTATGCTCGATTTCCTTTTCTTGAATTATGTTGTCCACTAGCCGATCTCTATGAGGTTGAACGTTATTTACCATGAAAATTTACAAACCACCGATGGCTGCAGCACACTGAGCATAACAATAGGTGTGACAACCTCGTCTCTCTATCTCTGGGTCGTCAGACAGCTGATTTGGATGATGTACAAGTTCGTACGTCCACCAATACTTTTGCCTCCCCAGGCAATCAACCCATGTCTGCCATAATGTGAGGTTTTCAGAACAAAATCTGGATTATTTCGTGTACCAGGTTCCTTCCAGATAAGAACTCATCTGTTATCATACTTTAGACTAAATCTTGACTTGTCAGAAGAGAGAATTTGACTTCACTTCTTGTGACCCCAACCATGATGTTCCGCAGCCCAGTTTCTACAGGATGTACGGTGTCGTGCGGTTGAAAGACACACACCATTGGTTTATGTGCATAAAGTACACCTTGGTGTAGGTGATTACAGAGAGTTTGAGTTGACAACATGCATCCTGTTGTCACGAGAAGTTCTCACTGGAACTGAGTAGCGTTTTGCCCCCTGTTCCGAAGGGCTGTTAACAATAGATAACGGTCAAAACAGTTGCTTAGTGTGCTGTAATTGTTCTTGGATGGGCTTGACCTCTACTTTTTCGAACATCTTCCGTATTCTAGAATCTTGTCCATAGTCGGGAAATGACACGTTACACTCCAATGGCTTCTGCTACCATCCTCTGTGTTTGACCTGCTTCCAGCCTGCCCATAGCTCTCCACACCATTGATTCCGATAAACCATGCTGCTATGACATCGTTCAAATCGAAAACTTCAAGAAAAAAAATGTCACGATAAAAGCCCCGAAACAAAAAACCTCCCGGAAAACCGAAACAAAGAACCTTCCGGGTAAAAATTGTTCTTGGACGGGCTTGACCTTTCCTTTTCGAACATCTTCTGTATTCTAGAATCTTGTCCATAGTCGCGAAATGACACGTTACACTCCAATGGCTTCTGTTACCATCCTCTGTGTTTGACCTGCTTCCAGCCTGCCCATAGTTCTCCACACCGTTGATTCCGATAAACCATGCTGCTATGGCATCGTTCAAATCGAAAACTTCAGGAAAAGAAATGTCACGATAAACACCCCGAAACAAAGAACCTTCCGGAAAACCTTCGCTTTTATCCAATCTGTGATTTATGCATTGTAATGTTACAGGCGCTAATTTGCATAAGGATATGCATGATTCAGCTGTCTACATCACCCTCATGTTTTCCACGTTTCGGCAAGATATGACACGATTGGCTTGCATAATGTTGCCAAAGTCATATGCATTCCTAATTTTTTAAGCAGTATAGTTTATCCAACAATAGAGAACCTGCAGCTCAACCCAAATTAAATAAATTCATAAAATGTGATTTTATTATAAATATTTCAAGAGAGTTCAGTTTTATTTTCAGTCCCTTGTTTTTCATAATTTGTATCTTATTTTATTGTTTTTACTTTTTTGGCTTGGAAATATTATTCGCCAGTGAAGTAAATTAAAAAAAGGGAGCGCAAAAAACAAAAAAAACCTTGTGTACATCTTGAAAAAGGTTAGTTTATAGTGTAACACTGAGACCCCCCAGATGACCCTTCAGCCCCTCCTGGGTCTGGATCCTAGCTACATCCTTGGTTGAGAGGAGTTACTTTTTTGCACACGAGATGTGAGTGAGATGACGAGATATGAGGGAGATGTACTCATACATAGTACATACACACCTAGCAGGGAAGTAGCCAAAAATAGGCCAATTTCAGTTGCTGTGTGTTTTATAGATTTTCAAGAATATTTTTCTTCTTGGGCCCAGGGTGTGATCACACCCTAGCATTCCAGGCTAGTTTGCTCCTGCATCTTTGGTGTGCTTCATAGTTTAGGGAACATCAAATATACTGTGATACAGCGAGTTCTGTGTTCTAGGCATTTCTCCTGGCAGGCCCAATATTTTCGGTTTGTTTATCTTTCAGAATGAATGAACTAGGCCCTTATGGAAAATACAAGGTGAGATTGTAAACATTTATTGAAATTTTGGGAAACAATTCTATTTACAGGATATACAGTGGAGGAAAGTGAAGAAAGAACACCAAGAAGGAGACTTCTGATACCAACGAAAATTATACAGCGTAATAACGGAATACAGAGGATAACGGGATCAAAACATTATGGCAAAGTACAGCTGTATTTGCTGGTAAACTGAAAAATAACATTTCCATGTAACATGGTTAGTACGAGGTTGAACCGCCATGAACTGCGTCACACTGTGCAATTCTGGCATGGAGTCTGTCGTGCAGATGTTGGATGTAAGTTTGGGGTATTGAATTCCAAGCATCCTCAACCTGGACACGCAAATCGGGGATGGTCGTGGTTGGCCGTGGAGACCGGATAAGTCGTTGTCCCATAAAATCCCACACATGCTCAATGGGGGACAAATCCGGTGAATGTGCAGGCCATGGAAGTTGTCTCACACCCTGAAGTGCATGTTGCGTTTCACGTACCATGTGTGGGCATGCGTTATCTTGCTGGAAAACACCACGATGGACCGACCTTACAAATGGCACAACAACGGGCTGAATGATGTTGTTGATGTAGGAGGTGCTGTTTAACGTACCTGGTACAAACAGTAGTTGTGTACGGGAGTGATAGCTGATCGCTCCCCACACCAGGAGACCAGGTGTAGGCCCTGTGTGTCGCTGGCGGATACAAGAAGAGTGGAGACGCTCCCCTGTGCGTCTGCGAACACGCATGCGGCCATCAGAGGCTCCCAAGCAGAATCTGCTTTCATCACTGAACATGACAGATCGCCATTGCGTTCTCCAGTGCAGACGTTGGCGACACCACTGCAGCCGTTCCTGACGGTGAACTGGAGTCAGAGGCACACGTGCACATAGTCCTGCATCCAGTAGACGGTTGCGGATTGTTCGCACAGTCACCTCAGGTGCAACGGCAGCTCGGATTTGTGTCGCAGTGGATGTTCTGCTTGACGATGCCGCTCTTCTTATGCATCGATCGGTCCGTTCATCAGTCCATCTGTGACTCCCGGTTCCATGTCTTCTCGTGTGAGAATGTTCCTCGGACCATCTACGCCACCATCGTACCACCACCGATACTTGCTGTCCAATTCCGCTCCGCAATACGACGATACGACCACCCGGCCTCGCGGAATCCGACTAGACGACCTCGCTCAAAATCCGATAACTGCTGAAATCGTACAAGTCTTCCATGTCCAGGCATTGCAGCTTCTTCAGGGTCTTCGCACGTGTCCGTACGTCGACAATTGATTACATTCACTTCGCCGTACTCCTTAAATACCACCAATGATAATTTGCATATTATGTCGTGCTGTGGTGTAAGCGCTCACTGGTTGGTCCCAAAATTAACATCACACCTATGTAAACTCGACCCCATTAACATATGTAAATTTCATGATCGTCCGCCAATTCCTTTTTGGTGTTCTTTTTTCACTTTCTGCCAGTGTATTTACATTTTGACATTTACATGGGTGACCATCCGCAGAACATAAAAAAAAACTCTTTCTCCTGCTTATAGCAACTTTGAACATCCTTATCATCTTCCCTCTTCGCACGAACCCCTCAACCATTTGGGTCTCGTATTCTTTGATACTCGTAATAAATGTCATTTTGGTTCCGCCTCCAAGCATGTGAAAAGCTAGCAGAATATCACCTTTGTATTTAGCAACAACTCTCTTAAACAATTCGAACAAACATGGTGTCAATACTCCAGATACGTGGCGACAGTTAATAAATAAATAAATAAATACATCGCTCTTTCGATGTTCCAGAAACACACAGCATCCGAAAAATTGTTTTAAAAAAAAAAAAACACTTTCGGATGCTGTGTGTTTCTATGTTTCTGGAACGTGGACAGAGCGATGTATTTATTTATTTATTAACATGGTGTCTTTTAGGAAAAGTCTTTCACAAAATGGCGTGTACAGTTTCATACGAATAAAATGTCCATTCTCATACAATATATCTTGCACTGCCATTGCTTTAACATATACACATAAGCAAAACAAATCATATTCATCACTGCAAGGCAAAATTGAATAATAAATTAATTGAATACATAAATAATATTTAAATATTTATAGTGGCCTCCCATCGGTAGAGATCCTCACATATACCATGGGAATTTATAATCTCTAAAGTAATTTCATTCGTCTGTGCAAAGTTTTTCGTGTTTTCAAGATTCTAACATTTTTTAAGTATTTTTGAAATTTTTTGTCCGTTGTTTTTTAATATTGTGACAATCTTTCAACTTTTTTGATATTTTTTGACACCTTCATGCTGCACGCCAAGAATGTTCTGAACAGCATTGGAAATGATTGTTCTGACAAGGATGGGAATGTTCCGTGACTTGATTAATTTTGTATTTTTCTGACCTATTTCTAAAAGTCTCTTCTTCAAAACCAATCAGGACAGCAAGAATTTTTACCTCATTCCCCATTTTTAAAGTGAAATTAAATTTCAAAATCGTTACTTAATCTGCCCGTTGAGGAATCCAGGACCCATAAAATTGTTTTCACACTGAGAAAACAATACAGTACCAATGTTTTTATGTTTAATTTCAATTAAGACATGTGAGCAAGTGTATTTTTATTTATTTAAAGTTAAATCATGTTCAAAAATGCTACTGCATGCTCACTGTATAGAGAAGACGATTTTATAGGGGTGGAAATGTAGGGCTGAAATTTTGATTTTGAACTTTAATGTTTTTGTAAACTAAAGGAAAAATGCTTGCTGTTTTGGTCTGTTGATATATATTTCACCAAGCCACAACTAAGCAAAAGAAAGCCATGCATTTAAAAATAAATCAGACTGTAAAAAGCCATGACGATGCTCCTCACTCTGCCGTGAAAACAACCGTACAAGTCACAGAAGTAGTGCAGTTTCCAACAAACACAAATAAAGTAACAATTTTTGTATGAATTTTGCTTTAATAAGAAAAAAGGCTTACTCCATATTTCACCATTTCTTATGCTTAAATTGTAAGTGATATTTCAAAATATTAAAATACACTGGAATCCAAAATTAAAGTCCAGAAGACAGTAGCAGGCAAGTAATCCAAAGTGCTAAATCAAATGTTACGATGTTCACAGGACATATGCAAATGGGCCCGATAAACAAATGCACACAGTGAAATTTGCATAGCTTTGAGGGAAATGCTATCTAATATGTAAACTGAGTTACATACTTAAAGCAGACGGGGAATGGCAGTGGCATTTGTCGTTGACAGCTTGTGTAAGAAGCATTCTGGTGGCTTCAAATGTATTCCTTATGTCTCATACACATGTATCCAATGCTGTACAGTGGTGAGCAATAGGAAGACTAAAACCAAGCCAGTCTCAGGCCCAAGTTGCAAGGGACTTGAATACCCACCCCAGAGTGGTTTCACAGTTACGGCAGCAACCCAAGAACACCAGTAGGTGGTTATGCATCAATTCATCACCTACAATGATTCATTGCCTAAATCATTTCATCACGTTATCAAATTTTTACATACTACATACAATTTTGGTTGTCTTTCCTTCCGTTTCTCTCCCCTGCAAGAACAGTACTTAAGCTTTGAAATGTTGATCTGTTAATTTTTTTTCTCATGGACAGAAAGAACTCTATAAGATTCCAGACATCACTGCTTCCATATATTTCTCAGTCAGTTTCTCTGTGTGTCCATCCACAGAAAATATATTTCTGTTCCTAATGGCTGGCAAAGAAATTCAGTTTTTGGCAGACAGATACAGGCATGCGTAGAAGAATATTGCTGTCTATCCGTATGTCCATCCATCTGTCCGTCCATCTGCAGAAACCTTATCTCCCCTTCTTGCAATCAGATTGAAGTAATTCTTTCTGTTATTTTCTGAGAGAGACAAGCAAGATTATCGAGATGTCTGTTCTTTCTCTTCCACCTGTGTGTCTATTTGTAGAAATGATACTTCCGCTTAGAAATCTTGATTAGAAAAATTCCTTCTTTTCCCCAAAGGAGAAAACATTAGCACAAAATTTCACAAATCTCTCCTTCCATCCATGCATTCCTCAGTATGTCTGCTTGTTGGGCCGCCCTTCTGCAGAAATTCAGTTTATGCTTCTGATCTTCAGATCCAAGAAATTCGTTTTATGGCTTATAGTGAAAGACATGAGCATGATATTACCAATGTCTGTCGATCCATTGCTCAGTCTGTCCATCCGTCAGTAGATATGATATTTCCACTTCTAATTATCAGATTGAACAGATTTTTTCTTTACACTGTAGTGGGAAATGTGAGCATAAGATATCACAAATATATCATCCATCAGTTACTAATTTTTTCTGTCTGTCCATCCTCCCATCTGCAGAAATTCATACTGCTTCTGATGGATAGATCGAAGAAATTTGTTTTGTGATTTATAAAGAAAGGCATGAGCATGGTATTGCCATGTCTGTTCCCCCATTATGCAGTCTGTCTGTTCTTCAGTAGGCATGATGGGACTGAACAAATTCCCTATTCGATTGAGAAAACAGGTGCACATGATTTTCGGCTGTTGTTAAATGTTGGAGAATGTCATGTATAGAATAGAAAGAACAGTGTGCCAGTATTTCAACATGTCGCCTTTCCATTTGTCGAGATGTCTGTGTAAAGACCCAGTGTATATTCATGTTGAGGTTGAATAAGCTGCTTCATATATACAGGATTACTTGCTTCCCCCCCCGCCCATTTTTTAAAATGGAAAATGTTTCGGAAAAATTTCTTTTTGTGAAGGTATACCAAATGAAACATAATTCCTTGTCAATAAAAGCAATCCCGTGTAAGAATGAAAGAATATTTAATACCTCTATGTGGAGTTGCCATGCAAGCAACTCGAAATTTGTGTATCATGGCATTAAATTTCATTCATATAGTTTGTAAAGAAAATGTGTACCCTCTTACCTGACGCATAATGGTTATTTCAAACAATTTTTTATGGTTGCTTCTTCAGATTTGCTAGTGTTTTCATTCAAGAAAGAATAAGAAGATAAGAAAGCTAATAAAACTCATGAGTTAAAGAATTTTTGTTATTACACATACAACTTGGGAAACTTGTGTTTGTTTATTTCGGTAATCTTTTGTAAATATCGAATTAAATGACCCCCCCCTTCCTTCTCCTTATCTGATGGATCAGTTGTACTCAGAAAGGAAACAATGACAGCAGTGAACTTCACTGCCCCACCTCGCCCTTTCTTACTATTGTATATACTAAAGGCAAACCTGTGTGAAATCCTTCTCACTGAAAACATTTCATGAAATTTCAGAACTTCTTCCCATTAATGGCTTACAGTGTATCTGGAACTATCCCATAAACCCTTAAGGTGTGCCTCTGCAACAGGAGGCTGAATGAAAAGATATTCCATGTTAATCATTCTATCAATGCTTTGCCCCTGAAAAAGATAAGAGCAAAGTTTATTGCCCTCAAAACCACCTGACTGTTCTTTTAACAATTTAAGCAGTTACCCTCATTTGACAACCGTAGTAAGCTTTCTGTATTTACCAGTCAGTGCTAATCTGTTCTTGAAAAATGCCTGAAATGGATCTAATTGCACAAAATTCCATAAGCATATTATGATAGTCGTACTTTGAAGATGTCAGTCCTTTCCCGTTACATCTGAGTGAATGTAAAAGCTTTTGCCATTTTATTTGATATTTACAGAAGATTGCCAAAATTAACAAATGCAAGTTTACCTAGAAGTTGTATGTGTAATAACAAAAGTTCTTTAACTCAGAATTTTACTATCTTTCTTTTCTGTTTATTCTTTCCTGAATGAAAACACTGAAAAATCTAAAGAAGTGACCATAAAAAATTGTTTGAAATAACCATTATGCACCAGGCAAGAGAGTACACATTTTCTTTTCAAACTATATGAATGAAATTTAACATCATGATGTGCAAATTTTGAGATGTTTGCATGGGAATTCCGCATAGAGGTATGTTATACTCTTTCATTCTTATGTGGGATTTCTTTTATTGACAAGGGATTATATTTCATTTGGCATACCTTCATGAAAAGAAAGTTTTCCTAAACATTTTCTATGGAAAAATGGGGAGGAGGCAAGTAATCGAATGTATATGAAACAGTTTATCCAACCTCAACAAGAATATACACTGGATCTTTACACATACATCTCGATCAACAGAAAGGCAAAATGACAGACATGTTGAAAACTGGGGCATTGTTCTTCCTATCCTATACATGACATTCTCCAGTTTTTTATTACTGCCGAAAATGTTGTGCACATTATTTCTCCATTGAATAAGGAATTTGTTCAGTCCCATCACTAGATGCAGAGATATTGTTCTTACTGACAAACAGACAGACTACGTAATGGGGCAAGAGACATTGGCAATATCATGTTCATACCTTTCTCTATAAATCACAAAACGAATTTCTTTGACCCAGCCAACAGACAGACAAAATGAGGAATCGATGGATGGAATGAAAGATTTGTGAATCTTACCCTCAGGTTTTCCCCTATAGCACAGAGAAAGAATTTCTTCAATTCAATAATTAAAAGCTGAGATATTATTTCTACTGATGGATGGATAGACCAAGAAAAGGATGGACAGGCATTAATTGGTAATACTATATCCTTCCATATAAGTCAAAACAAATTTCTTCGATCTGGCTGCCATAAGCAGAGATTGAATTTCTGCGGATGGATGGACTGACGTAGAAACTGACTAGGGAAAAGACGGAAGAAGAGATATCTGGAATCTTATAGCATTCTTTCTGTCCAGGAGAAAAAAATGAACAGATCAACATTTCAAAGCTTAAGTACCATTCTTGCAGGGGAGAGAGATGGAAGGAAAGACAACTGAAATCGTACATTTTCCTGCATCCGATTTGTATGTAACCAAAATTTGGGAATGCAACAAATCATTGTAGGTGACAAACTGATGTAGTCGATGAATTGATGCGACATCCCAGTGGAGTGTCACAAAGGCCTAGCCAAGATTGTATAAAGCGTACAACAACTCATGCGGACCATTATATCATTTTAACCACATGATGTTATAGGTCCTGTACAGCTCAGCAATTTTCTTCAGATCTCTTGACCATCACAGTGACTACAGTATCAAGGAAATGATACATTGAAGGCTTAATGCAATTTTCATGGTATGACATATACTGTCAAATTATTCTGTTCATCAAATTTTTTAAGCCTAAATTAGAGGAGCTTTACACATTTTGTTAGTTCTTATTACTTTTATGTTGTTATTTGGTTCAAATAAAGATGTTTATTTACCTTGAGTCTTGCTTCTTAGTGTTCTTAATATCCCATATACGTCACTAACTCGATGGACGACATGCATTCTTCCCCCTGAGAGCCGCACTATTTTCACCCATAATATCAGTTCCATGAAAGACCAAGGGAGCAACAGAAAAAACACTTCATCGTATTCACACTGTGGACAACACACAAATTTACGAATTAAAAAAACATTTCTTATAGTTAAAAGATTCTGCACCGCTGTATCCTCCTCACGTTAAGGTCAACAGGAGATTTAATCTGTGCCTTCATAAAATCCTTTATACGGTTCGAGTCCAGCCGTCATTAAAAGTCTTGAAGTTAAAAAAGTTTTTATAAAAATATATTTATACACGCATAATGAGGAAACACACAAATAACTTATTAAAAACCATATTTACACACCGCTGTTGCAAATTCCAGTCCCATGAACTCTCATGTTCTTTCTGAGTTGAGGTTTCTGATACTTCACCCAGGTCCAGCTTCCAGTAGATGTCAAATTTTAGTCGTAATATCTATCGTAATTTATTTAGTACATAGGAATACCGTATAACACAAAGACTCATTTATCTCAATCTCTCTCAAGAACCACTGTGTATCAACTCTCTCATCTTAGGCCTACGCATCGCCATTGACTACCTATACGCGTTTTGCCCGTGTGGTTACCACGGCATCCTCAGCAGGAATGGTGACTATTTGCCTCGGTCAAAATCAACTTTGACAGATGTATTCTTGCGCCTTAAGTTCCGTCTGTTCCCTTGTTATGTGCTTCCATCTACTGGTGATTTTCAAAATTTGATTCAGAATTATGTTTCTTTTTAATATTATTATGTTTATTTTTTGATTTTTGAAATAGTTTCTTCTCTGTTGTTATTATATTTTTCCATGGGTCTGGCAAGATTATTGGGTTATTATTATTGCAATTTTCTGGGTTTTTTTTATAAGTATAGCTTATAAAATATAGATTTCCATGTTTTTTGTTGAGAAAGGAGACGTATATTTTCCCACGATGGTGTAGTTTAGTTTTCCATGCAGAATTCAATTAATGAAGTTTTTATTTCTGTTTTGTTTCAGTTTGAAAGGTGTTCCATCATTCTTATTTTAATATTCCTTTTTGTGCTTCCAATGTACTGTGAAATTATTGTATTATTTTGATCAATTATTGGGATAGAGTATACTCTCGTTTTCTTCAAGATTGAGCCATGTTGTCCTTTCGTTGTTTGTAAGGATCTAATATCTTGTACTTGAGTTCCAAAATTTATATTATTTTTTAAACATGTTTTTTTTTCAAAGTATTATTAACTTCTGGTATATATGGGAGTGACCCACAATATTTATATGTGCTGTTGTTTGGTGTCAGGATATTTTTATTTTCCTTTGTTATGTGTTCTTCGATTAAGTTGCTAATGGCTTTAGTTGAGTATCCAAAATATCTGGCCAAAGTTTTTATCCAGTTCAGCTCTTCACGAATGTATTCTGGACTAGATGAATGTGAAAATGCTCTATTGATATATGATTAAAATGCTGATAGTTTGTAACTCTTCGGATGTGCTGAGTCCTTGGGAATTACATTCGCAATGAAATTGGGTTTCCTGTAAACTTGATAAGATAGTTCCAAATTATTATTTTTTGATATCAAAATATCTAAGAAAGGTAACTTGTTATTTTGTTTCAGGTCTATCTGTTCATAAATGCCATTATATATATATCAACAAAGTTTTTTAGGTTTTATTTGCCTTCATCCCATATTATAAAGATATCAACAACATATCTTCTGAAAAGAAATGGTTTTATCAACAACAATGATTCCTCACACAACAAATCAATATACATTGGTAGCACAAAACAAAGTATAAAATCTCGATTGAGGGAACATCTTGGTAACTTGACAAAGAACGAAACACAAACATCACTCATTCAATATTGCCAAGATAATAATGCTGTCCCCGATTGGGACAACATAAAACTGTTAACATGTCACAACACCCATAGAAAGATCCTCACAGCCGAGGCTGTATTAATTGAAAAGACCAAGGAGAATAATTGCAATTCAAATACTCCCATCAAATTATGCAGTGCATGGAAGAATGTAATTGAGCACGAAAAACAGCAATTCATCCGTGCTAAGCAAACAAAAATTTACCAACATAGATTAAGAACTAGACGAACACTAGATGGCGTAACCTCCAATATACGTGACACAAATTATAACTGACGAAGTAAGGTTGGCTATAGTGGAATGATGGGACAGACCTTGGAGTTCATTGCAGAGTCAACAACCTTGAGAATGGCCAAGATATATGTGTGACGAAACACGTCGAGAATGTCGACGGTGCAATAGAACGACGACAGTGTGGTACCAATCTTTTATTCTTTCGCATGAATTTTAATGTGACGACTTCATTCTATTTTATTTCATCATCTTTCAATACAGGTTTTTGACTTCTGTAAGCGTTCTTTTAATGTTAAATTTGAAGCCTGTTCGCTGTCCTTAGTGTTTAAGTCATTCCATTTCGTTTGCGCCCATTCAACAGTGTGCAAATTTTATATATCTAACCACCTTCAAGTATCTATCAGCTTAATGTTCATCTCAACGTTTTTACGAAAGACGACGGAACTAAACATGTACCGGCATTCTTGTGCAACAGACCTAGCCTAACCTTGTTTTGATAAGGACGATGAACCGGAAGAACTGTGGGTACTACTGACAACAAAGGAAAGTGGGTCAGTTCTCAAGTGGTAAGCATTAATATGCTTAATATGTATTTTTTAACTATAAGGTCAACTGACACATAAATAATTTTCACCGTCAGACGTTACGTATCAGCTGGTCGAACTTTCACAGAACATAACGTGTGAAACAGAAATATTCAGAAACATCAAATGTTTGTTTCAGATACTATGGTTTTATTAAGTTTGGTTCATTCATTATTATAGTTTCTATATTTTGCAATACGACTTCTGCTAGGAGCCCCGAAAGGGGGAACCCCATCGGTGCTCCTTCTGTTGTTTGTAGATGTTATTCTTAAAAGTGAAATAGTTGTCATTATTTATAAACTGAAGTGCATTTTTTATTTCTTTTATTTCTATGTAGGGATGTCCTTTTTGAAGTAGTTTTTCTTCGATCAAATTTATTGCTTGTTCCACAGGGTTGTTCGGATATAATGAAACCACTTCAATACTGGCTAAAATGAATTCTTTCTTATTTTCTATTCCATTAAACTTTTTAATTTCTTCTAATAAATCTTCTGCACGATTAAGTGTATAAACATGATCTCCATAGTATGGCTTCAAGTAGTTGTACATGGCTCTTTCTAAATTAATTGTTGGTGATGTACATTTAGAGACGATTGGTTGTATTGGGTTTCCAACTTTGTGTGTTTTTAGTTTTCCAAAAATTTCTGGTATTTTTGCAGCTATTGGTGGGTAGGTCTTCTTTTTTATCTCTTCTGGAAGGTAACTGTGATTTTTAAAAGTTGCTAATTGCCGTATTATTTTACTAGTTGGGTCTTTTTTAACTGTTACTGCTGTATCTAGATCTTTTATGATATCCAACATTTTCTCATTGTAGTCTGTTTGATTCATAATAATAAGTTGATTCATTTTATCAGAACTAATTATTTTAATATTGGGATTGTCTTTCAAATCTATTAAAGCTTGCCTTTCGTATTTAATCTTTCTTTGTTTATCTCTTTGAGAATTCATCATTAATTTACTAATGGTATTACTCATTTTATACCTAGTTGTTTCTTTAACTAATTCCGGTAGACAACTGATGATTTCTTCAATAGGTGGTAAAAGTTGTTCAATTTTTTTCAGAGGTTCTGGATAGGCATATTTAGCACTTTTATTAAGAGCTATGATCTGCAATGGATTCAACTGGGTATCAGATATATTAACATAAGTTTCTGTTTTTCTATGAGGTTGAAAATGTAACTGTTTTTCTGATAAACTGCCTTGTTTTATTAATTTTTGTATCTTTTTATGTACAAAGGAGATACAAAAATCTTTTATATACAAAGGAGTATCTTTTTATATACAAAGGATTACAAAAATTAATAAAACAAGGCAGTTTAAGAAACTGAGCAATTTATCAGAAAAACAGTTACATTTTCAACCTCATAGAGAAACAGAAACTTATGTTAATATATCTGATACCCAGTTGAATCCATTGCAGATCATAGCTCTTAATAAAGGTGCTAAATATGCCTATCCAGAACCTCTGAAAAAAGTTGAACAACTTTTACCACCTATTGAAGAAATCATCAGTTGTCTACCGGAATCAGTTAAAGAAACAACTAGGTATAAAATGAGTAATGCCATTAGTAAATTAATGATGAATTCTCAAAGAGATAAACAAAGAAAGATTAAATACGAAAGGCAAGCTTTAATAAATTTGAAAGAAAATCCCAATATTGAAATAATTAGTTCTGATAAAACGAATCAACTTATTATTATGAATCAAACAGAATACAATGAGAAAATGTTGGATACCATAAAAGATCTAGATACAGTAACAGTTAAAAAAGACCCAACTGATAAAATAATACGGCAATTAGCAACTTTTAAAAATCACAGATACCTTCCAGAAGAGATAAAAGAAGACCTACCCACCAATAGCTGCAAAAATACCAGAAATTTTTGGAAAACTAAAAACACACACACAGATGGAAACCCAATACGACCGATCGTCTCTAAATGTACATCACCAACAATTAATTTAGAAAGAGCCATGTACAACTACTTCAAGCTATACTATAGAGATCATGTTTATACACTTAATCAAGCAGTAGATTTAATAGAAGAAATTAAAAAGTTTAATGGAATAGAAAATAAGAAAGAATTCATTTTAGCCAGTATTGATGTGGTTTTATTATATCTGAACACACCTGTGGAACAAGCAATAAATCTGATTGAAGAAAAACTACTTCAAAAATGACATCCCTACGTAGAAATAGAAGAAATAAAAATGCACTTCAGTTTACAAATAATAACAACTATTTCACTTTTAAGAATAACATCTACAAACAACAGAAGGGAGCACCGATGGGGTTCCCACTTTCGGGGCTCCTAGCAGAAGTCGTATTGCAAAATATAGAAACTATAATAATGAATGAACCAAACTTAATAAAACCATAGTATCTGAAACAATCATTTGATGTTTCTGAATATTTCTGTTTCACACGTTATGTTCTGTGAAAGTTCGACCGGCTGATATATAATGTCTGATGGTGAAAATCATTTATGAGTCAATTGACCATTATAGTTAAAAAATACATATTAAGCATATTAATGCTTGCCATTTGAGAACTGCCCCGCTTTCCTTCGTTGTCAGTAGTAGCCACAGGTCTTCCAGTTCATCGCCCTTATCAAAACAAGGTTAGGCTTATCGTGGCTAGGTCTGTTGCACAAGAATTCTGGTACATGCTTAGTTCCGTCTCCGTCGTCTTACGTAAAACCATTGAGATGAACATTAGGCTGATAGATATTTGAAGGTGGTTAAAGATATGTAGAATTTGTACACTGTTGAATGGGCGCAAACGAAATGGAATGACTTGAACACTAAGGACAGCGAAATGGCTGTGAATTTAACATTAAAAGAACGCTTACAGAAGTCAAAAACCTGTATTGAAAGATGATGAAATAAAATAGAATGAAGTCGTCACATTAAAATTCATGCGAAAGAATAAAAGATTGGTACCACACCGTCGTCGTCCTATTGAACCGTCGACATTCTCGACGCGTTTCGGCACACATATATCGTGGCCATTCTCAAGGTTGTTGACTCTGCAATGAACTCCAAGGTCTGTCCCATCATTCCACTATAGCCAACCTTACTTCGTCAGTTATAATTTGTGTCACGTATATTGGAGGTCACGCCATCTGGTGTTCATCTAGTTCTTAATCTATGTTGGTAAATTTTTGTTTGCTTAGCACGGATGGATTGCTGTTTTTCGTGCTCGATTACATTCTTCCATGCACTGCATAATTTGATGGGAATATTTGAATTGCAATTATTCTCCTTGGTCTTTTCAATTAATACAGCCTCGGCTGTGAGGATCTTTCTATGGGTGTTATGAGATGTTAACAGTTTTATGTTGTCCCAATCGGGGACAGCATTATTATCTTGGCAATATTGAATGAGTGATGTTCGTGTTTCGTTCTTTGTCCAGTTACCAAGATGCTCCCTTAATCGAGATTTTATACTTCATTTTGTGCTACCAATGTATATTGATTTGTTGTGTGAGGAATCATTGTTGTTGATAAAACCATTTCTTTTCAGAAGATATGTTGATGATATCTTTATAATATGGGATGAAGGCAAAGAAAACCTAAAAAACTTTGTTGATATATATATATAATGGCATTTATGAACAGATAGACCTGAAACAAAATAACAAGTTACCTTTCTTAGATATTTTGATATCAAAAAATAATAATTTGGAACTATCTTATCAAGTTTACAGGAAACCCAATTTCATAGCGAATATAATTTCCGAGAACACAGCACATCCGAAGAGTTACAAACTATCAGCATTTCGATCATATATCAATAGAGCGTTTTCACATTCATCTAGTCCAGAATACATTCGTGAAGAGCTGAACTGGATAAAAACTTTGGCCAGAGATTTTGGATACTCAACTAAAGCCATTAGCGCCGCCCCGGTGGCGCAGTGGTCTAAGCGATGGCCTCTGATTATTCGTCCGAATGGGGTCCGGGTTCGAATCCCGGTGAGGCATGGATGTTGTGTTTGTCTTACGGCACTTGCTCTTTCCCTTCCCTGGAACCAGTGACCCTAAATTAGGGACAGGTGACTGCTTATAGCCCATGGAGTTGCTCACGGTGGTCGTTAAACCTCCAACCAAAAAAATAAAAAATAAAATAGCCGTTAGCAACTTAATCGAAGAACACATAACAAAGGAAAATAAAAATTTCCTGACACCAAACAACAGTACATATAAGTATTGCAGGTCACTCCCATATATACCAGAAGTTAATAATACTTTGAAAAAAAAACATCTTTAAAAAATAATATAAATTTTGGAACTCAAGTACAAGATATTAGATCCTTACAAACAACGAAAGGACAACATGGCTCAATCTTGAAGAAAACGAGAGTATACTCTATCCCAATAATTGATCAAAATAATACAATAATTTCACAGTACATTGGAAGCACAAAAAGGAATATTAAAATAAGAATGATGGAACACCTTTCAAACTGAAACAAAAAGAAATAAAAACTTCATTAATTGATTAAGTTCATTAGCAGGAATTCATAGAAGTCCTGTACTTTTTTCTTTTTTTTTCTCTTTCTGTTCTTCACATTTTTACTCAAGTTCGCTGAAAACCACGACATCCGGACTCCCTAACCTCTAATTCATTCAGGTGGTGTCATATTGAGGGTGAATGGCTCATTTATTTAAAATATGAAATAAACAACACACAACTTATTTCTTAATAGAAGATGAATGATAGGGTTAAAATAATACCATTGTTACCTCATTGGTTTGCAGTCTCATTTTGACTAGTTGTTCCCGGTGTACATTCAAGCAACAACAAACTGCGTAGTCGAAGTTCCATAAAATATATGTTCCCCGTAGGCAACAATGAAATATTTATGATAGCTAAAACATCTAAAAATCTTTTATCGGACACACAAAAACCCTGTCCTCAAAATAGAATTTGAAAGAAAATTAATCCAAAGAATAAATAAAATCCAAATAAAAAACCATAATTCTAACCTCAAATTCGACTGAGAACGATATACAAAACAGTCTTCATCAAAGGAATCCAGATCCCGAAATTTCTGACGCGCGTTTCAGCACACTCATTTGTGGCCATTTTCAAGGAGATCCTGTGTTGTACTGTTCCTTGCATGTTAACTATTAATTAAGTCGACAGTGCTGCCATCTCCATCGTCTGCATCATCATCATGCTCATCACGTAGAACGTCGCTGGCACCATCTAGTGTCATCCTGTTTTTAAACTTTGTTTCATTTCTCGACTAGATCTTCTTATTTGGATTATTCGTTGTTTTTCCTGTTTTATCATGTTCAACCATGTTGGTGATAATTCGATCGGGACATTTAAATTGCAATTATATGCCTTGGCTTTCTCTGTTATGATGGCTTCTGGTGTCAGAATCTTTTTATGTGTGTTGTGAGAAGTAACTAGATTTATATTCTCCCAGTCGGGTATGTCTTCATTATTATAACAATATTGTATAAGTGAAGTTCGAATTTCACCTTTATTCCAGTTATTAAAATGTTTACGTAATCTGATATAGATATTTCGCTTTGTGCTACCAATGTAAACTGTTTTGTTATCTAGGTTCCTATTTATATTAATAATTGGTATGCTGTACACACCAGCTTTACGTAAGATAGAACATTTTTCGTTACTTGCTTGTTATAATCTGCTATTGTCAAGTACAGTATCTGCAATAAGTAACCCTGCTTTATGGCATTCCTTTTTTAAAGGAGCGGATATAAGTGGACAATATGGTAGCTTTCCACAAAATCTGTATGCATCAGTCGTATTCAGCCTCCGTTTATTTTGGTTATTCTGAATTTGTTTGTAAAGATCGTCGATCAATCTCTCCTCATAGCTGAAGTCACTAGCCAGAGTTTTAATCCATTTCAACTCTTTTTGTCTTGCAGTATTATTAGATGAAAGTATAATTGCTCTTTTTTAGGTAATATCGGAATGCTGCTGTTTTAAATTTCCATGGATGATTTGAGTTATTAGGTATTATATTTGGTACAAATGTTGTTTTTCTATATACCTGGTAGTCTATTCTTGAATAATTAATGATGATATTAATGTCTAAAAATGGTATTTGTTTATTTTTTTCCCATTCAGTTGTAAGATTGATAGTATAAGAATAAACTATGAGGTATATGGAAAAACAACATTTGTACCTAATAACTCAAATCATCCATGGAAATTTAAAACAGCAGCATTCTGATATTACCTAAAAAGAGCAATTATGCTTTCATCTAATAATACTGCAAGACAAAAAGAGTTGAAATGGATTAAAACTCTGGCTAGTGACTTCGGCTATGAGGAGAGATTGATCGACGATCTTTACAAACAAATTCAGAATAACCAAAATAAACGGAGGCTGAATACGACTGATGCATACAGATTTTGTGGAAAGCTACCATATTGTCCACATATATCCACTCCTTTAAAAAAGGAATGCCATAAAGCAGGGTTACTTATTGCAGATACTGTACTTGACAATAGCAGATTATTACAAGCAAGTAACGAAAAATGTTCTATCTTACGTAAAGCTGGTGTATACAGCATACCAATTATTATTAATATAAATAGGAACCTAGATAACAAAACAGTTTACATTGGTAGCACAAAGCGAAATATCGATATCAGATTACGTGAACATTTTAATAACTGGAATAAAGGTGAAATTCGAACTTCACTTATACAATATTATTATAATAATGAAGCCATACCCGACTGGGAGAATATAAATCTAGTTACTTCTCACAACACACATAAAAAGATTCTGACAGCAGAAGCCATCATAATAGAGAAAACCAAGGCATATAATTGCAATTTAAATGTCCCGATCGAATTATCACCAACATGGTTGAACATGGTAAAACAGGAAAAACAACGAATAATCCAAATAAGAAGATCTAGTCGAGAAATGAAACAAAGTTTAAAAAACAGGATGACACTAGATGATGCCAGCGACGTTCTACGTGATGAGCATGATGATGATGCAGACGATGGAGATGGCAGCACCGTCGACTTAATTAATAGTTAACACGCAAGGAACAGCACAACACAGGATCTCCTTGAAAATGGCCACAAATGAGTGTGCTGAAACGCGCGTCAGAAATTTCGGGATCTGGATTCCTTTGATAAAGACTGTTTTGTATATCATTCTCAGTCGAATTTGAGGTTGGAATTATGGTTTTTTATTTGGATTTTATTTATTCTTTGGATTAATTTTCTTTCAAATTCTATTTTGAGGACAGGGTTTTTATGTGTCCGATAAAAGATTTTTAGATGTTTTAGCTATCATAAATATTTCATTGTTGCCTACGAGGAACGTACATTTTATGGAACTTCGACTACCCAGTTTGTTGTTGCTTGAATGTATACCGGGAGCAACTAGTCAAAATGAGACTGCAAACCAATGAGGTAACAATGGTATTATTTTAACCCTATCATTCATCTTCTATTAAGAAATAAGTTATGTGTTGTTTATTTCATATTATAAATAAATGAGCCATTCACCCTCAATATGATACCACCTGAATGAATAAGAGGTTAGGGAGTCCGGATGTCGAACAACAACAACAAAAAAAAAAAAATGACAGGACTTCTATGAATTCCTGCTAATGAACTTAATATAATATGCCATGTAATAACGTTCATTAGATAACGTGGAATTTAACGTTTTTCGAACTGATATTAATATTCATTAATTGAATTCTGCACGTAAAACCAAAGTACACCGTCGTGGGAAAATATATGTCTCCTTTCTCAACAAAAAACATGGAAATCTATATTAATGGCTGAAGCTATACTTATAAAAAAAACAACAGAAAATTGCAATAATAATAACCCAATAATCTTGCCAGACCCATGGAAAAATATAATAACAACAGAGAAGAAACTATTTCAAAAATCAAAAAAATAAACATAATAATAATATTAAAAAAAACATAATTCTGAATCAAATTTTGAAAATCGCCAGTAGATGGAAGCACGGAACAAGGGAACAGACGGAACTTAAGGCGCAAAAATACATCTGTCAAAGTTGGTTTTGACCGAGGCAAATAGTCACCATTCCTGCTGAGGATGCCGTGGTAACCACACGGGCAAAACGCATATAGGTGGTCAATGGCGATGCGTAGGCCTAAGATGAGAGAGTTGATACACAGTGGTTCTTGAGAGAGATTGAGATAAGTGAGTCTTTGTGTTATACGGTATTCCTATGTACTAAACATATTACGACTAAAATTTGACATCTACTGGAAGCTGGACCTGGGTGAAGTATCAGAAACCTCAACTCAGAAAGGACATGAGAGTTCATGGGACTGGAATTTGCAACAGCGGTGTGTAAATATGGTTTTTAATAAGTTATTTGTGTGTTTCCTCATTATGCGTGTATAAATATATTTTTATAAAAACTTTTTAACTTCAAGACTTTTAATGACGGCTGGACTCGAACCGTATAAAGGATTTTATGAAGGCACAGATTAAATCTCCTGTTGACCTTAACGTGAGGAGGATACAGCGGTACAGATTCTTTTAACTATAAGAAATGTTTTTTTAATTCGTAAATTTGTGTGTTGTCCACAGTGTGAATATGATGAAGTGTTTTTTCTGTTGCTCCCTTGGTCTTTCATGGAACTGATATTATGGGTGAAAATAGTGCGGCTCTCAGGGGGAAGAATGCATGTCGTCCATCGAGTTAGTGATGTATATGGGATATTAAGAACACTAAGAAGCAAGACTCAAGGTAAATAAACATCTTCATTTGAACCAAATAACAACATAAAAATAATAAGAACTAACAAAATGTGTAAAGCTCCTCTAATGAAGGCTTAGAAAAATGTGGTGAACAGAATAATTTGACAGTATATGTCATATCATGAAAATCAATATACCTCGTAATAGGAACATCTCATGAGAGAAACGAATATATCTCTCTCACGGAAGTTTATATACAGCGTAATGCAATTTGGCTTTTATGCCAGGAAACCAATGGTTTGTGTCCCACTAACTGCATCTGACAGGAGAGCTCGCTTGAACTGGTGCAGGCAACATCATTGCTAAACCCCAGACAGGTGGGAAGGCTGGTGTTCTGTTCTTTTTACGGAGGAGTTGAGATTCAGTCGACAAAAGATTCTTGTAGGCATTTTATCTGGAGAGAACAGGGAACCCTTAATGATCCTGGAAACATCTATGAATGATACTGCTTCAGAGGTGGTTGTCTGGTGGTGGTATTTTCAATGGCTGCACACCACTCCATGTGTTCTCAGAAGGCCATGTGAGTGCTGAGCAATTCAATTCAATTCATTTATTTTGCTGAGCTAAGAACTAGTGTTACATAAATATCTATTAAAACACTGCACAGCAATAAAGCAGGGGAAAACGGCCAGCCAGGCCTAACAAGGTCCCATGCTCCTTAGGCTAGTTTTACATTGAGATCAGTAGTTGTAGTTAAAAACCAAAGTTTTGGTAGTAACAATAAAAATAAGGGGGGGGGGTAATGATATATGAAAATATAGTAAACATTAACATTACAAATAATACCATTGAAAAAACAATTCACATCACGATATACAAATCATAGTATTAGTCATAGTTTCCATCCACTGTAACCATTAATTTGAGGAGCTGCAATTCAATATGAAGTTTTTTATGTTTCTTTTAAAAAGGTTAAAATTATTTAAACAAGTTAGTTCTGTCGGTAATGAGTTCCAGTAGTGTGGGCCAATGTAATTTATACTTTGCTTCATAGTCTCAGTTTTCGGATAAATAGGTCGAATATGTGATTTAATGCATGTGTCATGTGTGTGTATCTGGGGTATAATTTGTATGATGTCGGCGTGTAAATTATTCTTAATGCATCTGAACATAATTTTCCTGATATTGAAGTAATATAATTGGTTAATAGTAAGAATGTTGTATTTGTTTGGGAAAACTCTTGTGTTATTATATAGTGTTAGTTGTGTATTTCTATCAAAATTTAGATCTATTAATATTATATATGTGTTCTGAAGAATTTGAAGTTTATTGAAATTATATTTAGTTGTCTGTCCCCACGCTAAGATAGCATAAATTAATATGAGTCTGAAACATGGTATAGTATAAATGAATTAGTGTTTTATAGGTAAGGTTTGTGAATACCAAGCTGATAACTCCAATGTTTTTGGAGAGTTTGAGATCCTAGAACCGTATGTCAGACTTTTTGAGGGAGCTGTGGATCTCTGTTCTTTTTAATCGATGACAACACTCACCTGTGCAGGGCTCAGCTTGTCGATTTCCTGCAGAGCGAGGATATTCGTCATAAGGACTGGCCAGCCAGGTCTCCCAGCCTAAACCCTGTACAACGTGCTTGGAACACTGCCACAATGCGTAGCTGCTCATTAGTCTCCTCCCAGAACCCTTTCCGAGCTACACACTTCTTTCATCAAGAAATAGAATTCTTTGGTTCCAGAGCTCATCAGTAACCTGGTGACGAGTACATGTTGTTGTTGAGAGTTGTCTGTCTGTATGAGGTAATGTCATTCCTTATTAAGACATTTTTTGGTTGCAAAGCCAGTGGATATAATGATTATACAGGTATATATGCCCACAAACGACCATGATGAAAATGAAATAGAAGAGATATATGATCAAATAGAAGAGATATACAGGGTGTCCCACTCACTACCGAACCCAGCATTTCTTTAATAATATTAACACCAATGAAGATATTGCAACGGAATTTGAAGTGGACTTACCTCATTTCGTGCGAAATGTGATGGCATCACAACATGTGCTGGAAGGGGCCACCATTTGTGTCCAAACGGCATTGAACCCGGCGCTGTCCACCAGCCAGCCAGACTGCTCCTTCGTGGCAGACACATTCCTAAGTGTAGTGCCACTAAGGAGCAGTCCGCCAGCCAGCTGGACACTCCCACTAATCTCTGCTGCTTTGTAATGCCATTTCAGTGAGCATGTCTACGCAATACGGTTGTTGATAGTGATTGCTCGTGCTCATGTCTGTTCGCATACGTGTGAAAATGTATTGGTATACTTTGGAGGAGCGAGTGTTTATTGTTCGCATTTATTAGAAAACAGAATCAATAAAGACTTGTCAACAGCAATTCCTGGATAAGTTTGCAGGCAGACATCCGTGGAGCAAGTCCACCATTTCGGCATTGTCGAAGAAATTGGAAACCAAGTGGACTTTATTAGACAACCATTCAGGAGGTCGTCCACAAATGTCCAAGGAAATGATCCAGAATGTAAAGGGCCAACTTGCGTCTCCCAGGAAGTCACTTCGCCGACTGTCACAGGAAACAAGATTGTCCAAAAGCACTTGTCAACGTGCTGTGAAAAAAGCGAAGCTTCATGCGTACCATATCTCTGTGGTCCACGAACTGAAAGAGCCTGACCATGGGAAACGTGGGACATACTGTCGATGGTTTCAGACATTTCTTCAGGAAAATCTGGGCATTCTGCACTACACGTGGTTCTCAGACTAGGCTCACCTGTCCGGATACGTCTGTTCTCAAAATTTCTGTATTTGGGCCAGTGAAAATCCTAATGTGATACATGAAAGAACCCCTTCATTCACAGAAAATTAATGTTTGGTGTGGGATGACCCAGTGCCACATAATTGGGGAAATCTTCAACATCTTTGTAAATCAATTGGATGATGAAGATCTCTTCATTGGATATTAGCAACACAGATGGAGCTACATCACACACCAGTATGGCCGAAATTTAGTCCTTTTTTGGTAACGGCGTCATTTTGAAGGGTCTATGACCACCGTGCTTGCCTGATCTGACACCTCCTGATTACTTTTTATGGGGCTATCTAAAAGGTAAAGTTTACCAAAAGAAACCATAGATGCCTTGAAAGCAAACATCACCGAAGAAATTCGGGCAGTGACATTGGACATACTGGCAAGGACTTGCCACAATATCGTGCGCCAGGTTCAATGCTGTCTGGACACAAATAGTGGCCACTTCCAGCACATGTTTTGATGTCATCACATGGCATCTTCTCCAAAGAGGCCATCGTAAACCACCTCTTCTTTTGCACAAAATGAGGTAAGTCCACTTCAAATTTCGTTGCAATATCTTCATTGGTGTTAATATTATTAAAGAAATGGCGGGTTCGGTAGTGAGTGGGACACCCTGTTATTATCAAATAGAAGAGATAATGGAAGAAGACAGAACTAAAAGTGTACCATATGAATGGGAGACTGGAATGCAGTGGTGGGTGAGAAGGTAGAGAAAGGAATAACAGGAGGATATGGTCTTGGAAATAGGAATGAGGGAGGAGAAAGACTTATGGAGTTTTGTAAAAGACACAAACTAATGATTGGTAATACTTGGTTTAAACTTCCAAAGAGAAAAAGATATACATGGAAAATGCCAGGAGATATCACAAGATACCAAATTGATTATATGTTAATACAAAACAGATGTGGAAACAGTGTAAAAGGATAAAAACTCATCAAAGAGCTGATATTGATTCAGACCACAATCTATTTGTTATGGAATCAAGAATATGATTAAAGAAAATAAATAATAGATACTAAAACAAGTAGATGACAAAGAAAAAGATGAAATAGGTTTCACCTTTGAGTTTTTCCGTAGAAAAACTCAAAGGAGATGCGGGCAAGAAATTCGGAGAAGAATTGGAGAATAAAATGAGAAACAAAGGAGGTACACCTGAACAGACCTTTGACACTAATACAAAATGGAAGCAATTGAAAAACTTGATATATGAAACAGCTGCTGAAGAGAGAGAGGTTATGTGGAAGGAAAAAGAATTAAGAAGCCATGGATTACAAATGAGATGATAAGAAAAATAAAAAGAAGAAGATGGGAAAATGTAAACACTGAAGAGGGAAGAAGAAAATACAAAGCATTAAACAATGAACCGAGAAGAGAAATTGATAAAGCAAGACAGGAATGACTAAAAGAAGAATGCAAAGAAATTGAAGAAACGGATAAAAGGGGTTGACATGATAAAATGTTTTAAAAAGCAAAATAACTTACAAATACTAAAAAAGAAAAGCATAAGAAATCTGCCCATAGAAGACAAGGAAGGAAAATAAATTGAGAATATTGAAATACCAGCTGAAAGCTGGAAGGAATACATTGAAGAACTCTATGCAAAATATGTAAGGCCAGAGAAAATTGAATTAGAAGAGCCAAGTAAAATATCAACAGAAGGAAGAGGTCCTGAAATACTAATGAGTGAAGTAGAAACAGCAGCTAAGGAATTAAAAAGTGGAAAGATGGAAAGAGTGGATGGAATACCTAGTGAAATACTAAAACAACTAGATGACAAAGGTGTAACAGAAATATGAAAATTATGCAATCTGGTGATGCGTAACATCACAGCCTCTCCTTGACAAATGTCAACCCCGCGTTCTCGTGGTGCATCCTGTTCCCACTAAAAGGGCTCTGACGACCGCCAATAGCGGTATAACTATACCATCGGGATTAGAGGAAATGCTATCCCACACTCACCAACCCGCTTGGCCAGCGTGGTGAGTTATAGCCAAACCCCTCCAAAATGACTCCACAACTTAAATCTTGGCCCTCAGTCTCCGGCAGCTGGAATGTACCTGGCCAAGGCAGCTGCCAGTGCGACATGAAGGCAGAGTCTGCTAAAGATCCCTGGAGGACCGGACTAGGCTGCCATCTGATGCTGACCTTGGCAACGTATAATGGACGCTCCCTATCTTCTGATTCAAGGCTTCTTGAATTGGAAGAGGAACTACAAAGGATCAAGTGGGACATCGTCGGGCTAAGTGAGGTAAGGAGAAAAGGAGAAGATCTCATTGAACTGAAAAGTGGACATCTCTTCTACTATCGTGGGACAGATACTGGCAGAACTAGTGGTGTTGGATTTATTATAAACAAGAAACTGAAGGATAAAGTTATAGAAGTTGAAAGTTCCTCTGACAGAGCTGCACGACTCGTTATCCAACTCTCGAGAAGATACCAGGCTCCGATTATTCAAACTTATGCACCCACCACAAGTCATCCTGAAGAAGAAATTGAAGAATTTTATGAGGAAATTTGTCATCTAAATAATAAAGGTAAGCAGCACTTGAAGATAATTTTGGGAGATTTCAATGCAAAAATAGGGCAACGGCAACAGAATGAAACTTCAGTAGGTAAATTCGGTCACGGCAACAGGAACCAGCGTGCAAATACTCTCGTTGAGTTTGCAGAGCCATAAGGGTTTTTCATCTTGAACTCCTTTTTCAAGAAAAAGCCACACAGGAAATGGACATGGAGACATCCAAATGGGATGACAAGTGAAATTGATTTTATTATGTGTAACAAAAAATTCATCATAGAAGACTGCAGTGTGCTAAACAAGTTCAACACAGGTAGTGACCATAGATTGGTGAGATGTAAGATGCACCTCAACACTAAACTGGAACGTGGCAAGCTCATAAGACAAACAAAATGTATTGACATAACCAACCTTAATAAACACCATAATACCTTCAAGTTGGAACTGAAGAACAGATTCTCTGCCCTAGAAGTCCTAACATCGGAAGAAGTGGATATTTCTGAAGTTAACAGAAAAGTAACCAAAGCTCTTATGGAAACAGCAACAAAATTAGCCGGGTCTAAGAACAAGTTGCATGCGAACAAATTATCAGGAAAAACCAAAATGTTGATGCAAAAAAGAAGAGAGATGAGGACAACTAAAGAAGAGGTGACTTCCAAAGTGGAATACATAGAGCTATGCAAGACAGTACGAAAAAGTATCACTGAAGACGTAAGGAAATTCAACTGTGAACTAGTGAGGAAAGCAATTGAAAACAACGAAAGCCTAAAGATAGCAAAGGGACATCTCAGTAAGGGAAGAAAACAGATTATGGCACTGAGAAAAGAAGATGGTTCTGTAACAAGAAATAGAGGCGAAATTTTGACAAGAGTGAAAGATTTCTACTCCAAGTTATATGAAAGGGATGATGCATGTACTCTAGACATCATGGAAGGTACCAGTACCAGAGTTTTTCCAGTCCTTCCAGCAGAAGTTGCACATGCAATCAAGAGCTTGAAGCGAGGAAAAGCTCCAGGAGAAGATAGAATTACTGTAGACCTAATACAAGAAGCAAGTGGAGAAATCGAAAAACAGTACTTGCCCAAATTTTTACTCGATGCCTTAATGAAGGAAAGATTCCTGAGGATTGGAACAACACTATAATGATCCTGCTACATAAAAAAGGTGACATTGAGGATCTCAGGAACTACAGACCTATCAGCCTCCTATCAGTGGTTTATAAAATCTTCACTGAAGTTCTTTCACACCGTTTGAAGGTAACACTGGACATAGCTCAACCGAGAGAACAAGCTGGATTCAGGAGTGGCTACAGCACAATAGATCATATCCACGTACTGAGAGAACTAATTGAAAAAACAAGGGAATATGAACTTCCATTGTGCATGGCTTTTATCGATTATGAGAAAGCCTTTGATTCGGTGAAACCATCAGCAGTTACAATGGCTCTGAAATCCTGCGGTACTGAAGATGCATACATTAATATTATTAATAACATCTATGAAAATGCAAGTGCAAAGATTCGGCTGTTTGAAAATACAACACACATAAAAATTGGAAAGGGAGTGAGGCAAGGTGACACCATATCTCCGAAGCTCTTTAACGCCACATTGGAAAATGTCTTTCAATCACTGAACTGGGAAAACAAAGGGATAAAGATTAATGGAGAGTATCTAACCCACCTTCGTTTTGCTGATAACATAGTCATTTTTGCAACTACCCCATCAGAGCAGCAGGGTATGATCCAAGAACTTGCTGACAAGAATAAAGAAGTGGGATTAAAAATGAACTTTCAGAAGACAAAAGTGATGTTCAATGCTTTTACACGAAATGAAGATTTATCGATTGATGGAGAAAAGCTGGAGATAACAGACACATACGTTTATCTTGGACAGCAGATATCAAGTGAGGGTCACATTGATGAAGAAATTAATCGGTGTACAAAACTTGCCTGGAGCGCTTTTGGAAGAAACAGCATAATTTTCAAGAGCAATATGCCATTATGTCTTAAAAGAAAAGTGTTTGATCAATGCATCCTTCCAGTGCTTACGTATGGTGCAGAGACGTGGACCTTAACTAAAAGAGACATACAAAGGCTGCAGACAACTCAAAGTAGCATGGAGAGGTGCATGCTTGGTGTAACCAGGAGAGATAAGAAGAGGAACTCGTGGATCCGAAAAAGGACAAGAGTGGTAGACATCATGATCAGAGTTAAATCTCTGAAATGGCAATGGGCTGGACATACTGCCAGGACAGACCATCGATGGACAGCCGAAATTTTAGATTGGATTCCTAGGGACAGGAAAAGACTCAGAAGAAGACCACATGGGAGATGGGTGGATGAAATTTGAAAGTATGCGGGAGTGACATGGAGGAGACTGGCACAAGACAGACGATTGTGGAGGAAACTTGGGGAGACTTTTGTCCAGCAGTGGATTAATAATGGTTGACAATGGTGATGATGATGATTTACAAAACAGGAGAATGGCCTAAAGATTTCACAGAAAGTATTCTTATACCAATTCAAAAGAGAAGTAACCCAACTAAGTGCAGTGACTACAGAACTATAAGCATACTCTCGCGTACTTCTAAAGTACTGCTCAGAATATTGAATCGATGACTGTATAACAGAGCGGAGTATTTTTGGGGGGATGATCAGTTTGAATTCACAAAAGATAGAGGAACTAGGGATGCACTTGGAGTGATGAAGACCATATGCAAAAGGAATATAGAAGTAAACAAAGAAGTTTTTATATGTTTTGTCGACCTAGAAAAGCATTTGACATGGTGAATTGGGAAAAGCTGATGGAAGTGCTAAGTAAAATAGGATTTGATTGGAGATACTGAAAGTTAATAGCTGAATTATACATGAACCAGACTGCCATAATAAAGACAAAAGTAGGAAAAACTAAAAAATGTGTGATTGGCAGGGGTGTAAGACAAGGATGCTGTTTGTCACCAACACTCTTCAATATGTTTGCAGAAGAAATGATAAAAGAAGCATTTGATGAAGAGAAAAGAGGTATCACTATTAAAGGAAGAACAAAACAAAGTATTAGATTTGCAGATGATCAAGCAATATTAGCTAATACTGAAGATGAACTACTGCATCTAATGCAAAAATTTGAAAGTGTATGCAAAACTTATGGAATGAAAATTAACACAAAGAAAACAAATATGATGAGTCTCCAGGAAACCAGGAAATGTTGAGGTGATGATGAATGGAGAAAATGTAGAGCAAGTGAGACTATACAAATACCTTTGTAGTATAATCCAAGAAAATGGAAATGTAATATGGAAATAAAAGGAAGAATTAGCAAAGAAAAATATGCATTCTATAACGAGAAAAATTTGTTTATGAATAAAAATGAAAAGAAAAGGCTTGTTAAGTGCTATATTTTAAGTATAACTTTATATGGAGCAGAAATGTGGACAATTAGGGAGAAAGAAGCTAAAGTGCTGGAGGCATTTGAAATGTGGTTATGGAGAAAAATGGAGAAAATAAAGTGAATTGATAAAATTAACCAATGATGAAGTTTTGCAAAGAGTTGAAGAAGAAAGGAATTTACTAAAGACCGTGAGGAAAAGAAAATATAACTGGATAGGATATGTGTTAAGAAGAGACAGCCTATTAAAAAGAATGATAGAATGAAAAATTGAAGGAAAGCGACCAAAAGGAAGGAGACTACTAATGATGCTTGATGGTATAATTGGCACAGGAGGCTATCAGGAAATGAAGGAGGAAGCAAGGGACAGAGAGAACTGGGGGAAAAGAACTTGTTGATATACAGTTAGACCTGTCAAGAGACAGAACACTAATGATGATGATACATTTTCATTGACTTTTCATATTTCAGTTTTTATTTGTGATTCTAAGTTTGTTAGTGCAGGAAGCAGCATTTTCAAAATTTTGCATTCTACATTAAATATGCTGAAACTTGTAATGGTCTTTGTTGTAGGTTATAGGTTGAACAGACCTGTGGTTTCAGTATATTTTAAGCATTAGTATTTGGATCACATGCCCTGGAAAAACAGTCAGAAGTCCTGGAATTCTCTGATTGAAAAAGACTATGAACTATCTAAAATTGGAAATCTTCCAAATATCCCTTACATTACCCAAAAATTTTGAAAAAGTGTATCAGTATGGCAGTGATTACTTGCTCACTATAGAAGTGAAGGTCGTGATTTTCTGTACAACATTGTTAAGGGTGACAAGAGCTGAGGACATCACTGTGATTCAGAAATGAAAAACCTTTGAATAAAGCTCATGTTAAGAAATGGCTTCCTAGTTTCTTAATTCAATTACTAATAAAAAACAACTATTATGGGAATTTTACTAGGAAATTTTTTATTTAAATTGCAAATTTTCAGAGAAGACTCTTCTCTTTCTTCAGGCTGTCTTTTTCTTGTCACTTATTCCCGTCACTATTGCGGTTACGGTTAACCTTGCTGGTTATGATTAACCTTGAAGGTTACGGTTATTTTTCATCAAATCCTGCCAAATGTTAGGCAGGGAAAATCCTTTGCAGTCATTGATGATGGAATTTTGATTTTTCTCAATCTCTATTCCTTCTTTTAGCTTTCTTTTTTGAAAATTGCTTTGGAAACTGACCCAGTTTTTATTAAGAAAAATGTAGCAAGTCAGGTTCTGGAAAAAAATAATAAAATAGTTTCTACAGCAGATAAGAAAGAAGCCCATAAAGAAGAACTTTAAGTCATACTTGCAGAAAATAACTATCTTAAAGAAGAAATTGAGAAGCTTCTGAATTTTAATGGTACAAAGAATCCGCAAAAGTAACAAGTAAAATTCAATAAAAAAATTCTTATCAGAAAGGTTTATTTGAGTCTTTAAAGAGAATTAGTAAGAAGTACAATATTAGGCTAGCTCCAAGTTTAGAGAACAAAGTTAAAAAAATTCCCTAAAATAGTTCAAAGAGAAGAAGATATTTTAAAAATGCAAGGTGTAGTCTATGAAGTAAAATTTAGTTGTAGACTATCTTACATGGGTGAAACAGGTCGCATACTAGAAACTCGTATAGCAGAGCATAAAGCAGCTGTAAAGAATTGCTCCAACAAGACTAGTTTAGATAGGCATGTTAGAGGAACTAGTCCCTGCATGGATTGGAATTCCCTTAAAGTCATCAGTTTCCAAAGCAATTTTCAAAAAAGAAAGCTAAAAGAAGGAATAGAGATTGAGAAAAATCAAAATTCCATCATCAATGACTGCAAAGGATTTTCCCTGCCTAACATCTGGCAGGATTTGATGAAAAATAACCGTAACCTTCAAGGTTAACCATAACCGTGATAGTGACGGGAATAAGTGACAACAAAAAGACAGCCTGAAGAAGGAGAAGAATTTTCTCCGAAAATTTGCAATTTAAATAAAAAATTTCCTAGTAAAATTCCCATAATAGTTGTTTTTGATTAGTAAATGAAAAACCTGTTGCTTGGATGTTGCCACTCTATTTCTCCTAGAAAAAAAAAAAAAATTCAAAACTCAACCTCCAGCTAGAAAATGTAGGCTCACCATTTTCTGAGACTGCAGAGATGTTATTCACCAGGATTACATGATCAGAAGGATGAAAGTCAACTTTGAGATTTCTGTGAGCACCCACCTAAAGAAGCTGAAACAAATAATCAATCTCATTCATCCGGAAGAAGAGCCCATGCTTCGTCAGCATGATCATGCTGGATTCCACACCAGTGCTGCCACTTAAGTAGTAATGAAAAACATCTGACTTAAAGTTGTTCCTCACCTTCTGTACAGCCCAGATTTAATACATTTGACTTTTGGTTTCTTGCAGCACTCATGAAACATACCAAAGGTATTCATTTTATATATGATGAAGAAGTTCAAGCTGCCATGTGAAAATGGTTTTGAGAACAGCCTAAAAAGTTTTACCAAAGCAGGTCCAAGAAACTTGATCTGTGCTGGTGGCATTGTATCAAATGAGGGGTAAACTACATGGGAAAATAAGATATGAAAACAAGTTACACCATTCTTAGCTGTATGTTTATTTTTGTTTTCTTTTGATACCTTGTCTGAGAGTAATGATACAAAACATGGAGGTGTTACTTTCTGAACATGCTATGTGTATTGTTACTTAGCGTGACTAATTTCCCTCTTCCATATCTTTTTCAATAACATATACAGTATTTGGATCACTAAAATAACTGTATTGCATTATTTGTAAATGTTCTGTAAAGCCTGTGTGATGTGGCTGTTTAGCATACATTTCCTGATTTACTTTTTCTTTGTACCCTAAAAGCAGTATGTTACTATAACACACTGAGAGTTTGACCTGTTTTTTTTTTTTTTTTTTGGAAAAGATCATAGCCTGCTGACTTTTTGCAGTTTTTTCAACAATGAAGTGTTATCAGGTGTGTTTTCATATGAATTTAAATGCCTGACTGTATTTCTATGCATTCTTGTTTTTTATAAAACAATTTTTATAATTCTAGCAATGCTTTATATTGTTCTTTATTCTTGTTATTGTCTTTTAAACTTTCCACAGGATATGAACGAAATTTCGAACTTCTATGATGGTCAGATAAATGGATGTCCAGAAAATTCGTCACTTGAAAACCCACCCTATATACCAGGAGGTCTGGAACCTTTGAGATCTAAAACACTTTGCATGACTGCAAAACATTATAGTGCACCTCATTATGATGAACATAACTTGCATGCCTTCAGAGAAGCTGCTGCCACTGCAATGTAAGTTTTATTTCATTTTGTTTTACAAATGATGAATTATGGGCTTCTGATAGTTTATTGGTATGCATTATGTAGTCCCTCATAATAATCTGTCAAATCCACTTTCTTCTGAAGCATCTTTTTCTCCCAAAAAAGACTTTTCAACTAAGATTTAGAGCTATTGCATCAGAATATGAGGAGATAATATCTCATACTGAGCACTCTAACTGGGTTGCTGTGTGTTCTTAGCTTACACTGGTTTCCATCAATTATTTTGAAAAAAAAACACAAAAATTACGATTATATGTGAAAGAAGAGTTTGAAATGCACAAAACTTGGATATATGACACGAAATGTAATGCAGAGCCAGGAATCAGATGCAAATCAATGGCGATGCCATCAATTTTTGCAAATAAGCTGCAGCATAAAAGTGGCTGTTTATGAGGTGTGTGTCACATTGTTTGCAGAGTGTAAAGGAAGAATTGTGAGTTAGCATATCTGTTGTAATGCAGTAATGAAAAGTTTGTGCCAATTGTGCCAAACTGCTACAAATTACGAAAAAATTAAATATTTGTACTCAACTGCGCTGAAATGGCATTCCACAGCAAAAACTGCTGAGCGAAGAAAATGTTTTCACGACAAAAAGTGCTGTTTTAAACGGTGAATCGAATGCCGCTTTTTAAGGTCTACGTGTAATTTGGTTATATCTATAAAAACGCTTAATCAACACGTACCGCCAATCCCAACATTTTATAATGTTTTATGTTTTCACCTATCTTCTAATTCATAGTTTTTTCGGCATAAGTGATGAACAGGTTTTGTGATGTAGGTGGATCTTATGGAGGAGGAGTTTTGTTGTAATCACATTGTATGTAGGAGAAACGATGCTGTACGTTATGAAATCCTGATGAAGATTGTTTACAGATGGTTTGGTGGTCTTTCAGAGTGTTGTGCAATTGAGATTGTTTATATGTCGTTCCATGCTCTTTGGGATGGCGCAGTTATTTCGTTCCAGGGGAGGTGCGTGATTACATAAATACAGTGTAAGGTCAGTCGTTAGCTATTTCCTTGACGCCGAGGACAACTGAAAATGGCTTTCCCGTGGCAGGATACGATGGTTCTGTTTCTAAAGGATTCATAGGTATTCAGAGATGCCAACTTTTACAGATTTTCCTTTTACGGTTTTACGGGTCACCAAAAAAAAAAAAAAACTATGGAAAAGCCCACGCAAGATCACTGCATCCAGTTTTCTATTTTTTACCATCTTTTGGTTGAAAAAACTCACTTCACAGATAGTCCCTATACACCTTCGATGTTCTGACTTCCCCCACCAATGGAGGTGGAGTTTTGTCACATGATTCCTCGTGCAACCATTTGAGAATGCCGTGCACAAGAGCCAAAAGGGAGCTCAGCCTGGGCTCCCGGGACTCACCCCTTTTCTCTTTATGGGCTTGGCCATCATTTTTGTGATGTCACGCTAAGCGATGGAGTAATGCACTGTACGTTTCTGGGCAGTCGTACTTAATGCTTGAACGAATAGCTTAATAAAGTCCATATTTTAGTTTTCTGCATATTATTTTATGATATATTACTTTATAATAGTAGTTCTACCGAAATTTAATAAAAAATTTAAAAAAAGAGAAAGAAAGAACTCAGAATTAGTTGTTGTGCACCACTCGAATAATCCAATAATAATCGACACTGAAAGATCTAGTAGATTTTTATCGACACAAAAGATCTAGTAGTTTTTAACTTGTAAATAATATATTTTAATGTTATAAATTTTTAATGTGATCTTGTTAAATCGGATTTTAAATCGTGCAATGACAGTGATGATTATTATTGGATTATTCAAGAAAGAAAGAAATTTGCGTCTGTTTTACCTTTCTTCAGGAATTACGCTTTCTCTGTTCTGTATGAGTATAAACGGTTATACCAAAAAGCTCTGTTAAGTCAGTTTTAAACAGACGCAGAAAATAACTGAAATACAATCTATTAGTACGTTGATATACTGTTACATTGCAATTTGGATGTGTAAAAGAAAAACCAGTGAAAAACTAATAAAACAGCCTCCAAAATTGTGTTTTTAGACCCTAACTTTTTCTGGTCAAATAACATTGCTTTCATCCAAAAAATAATAAATCTGAAGAGGCAAAGTGTTCCAAAATTAATATACTGAGAATGTGTTTGGAAAGGTAATTCACAAAAAGAAAGTTATAATAATGCTGCACCAGTTAATGTTGCAGTACACCCAGAAATAAATAAATAATAAAAAATGGCAGAGGCCAACTATATACTAAATTAATACTAAGAACATATTTGGAAAAGAAAGTGACTAAAAAAATTTAGTAATGCTACTACAGTCTATATTTATGTGTGGTTTTAACAACTTAGCATCTCCCTCTCACTTTGTCTATTTTGAAATTGAAGGAATTAAGATATAATCTTACTATTTATCTGCATAATGTTGCAGGCATACAGATATAAATAAAAAAGTTTTGAGGCTGCCAACTAGACTAAATTAATATTGAGAATATGTAACTCTCAGCACAATGTACACACAGTAATAAATAAATGAAAAATAAACTCACCTTGTACTGATTTTGCCCCCATGGTTATGAGCATGTGTTAGAACATGTATGCTTGATAATTTTGGCCCACACATGAAATGAAGATTGAATGAAATTTATTTATTTGTATGGGGTTTAGGGTAGTTAGACTGGGACTAGGATTTAACTTTCCTGTAATGATGATTATCAAATGTCTTTTCCAAAATTTGGAGATATTCCTATTGTTGAGACACACAGGAAGACTGACCAGATTCATTAAGTAGCTGCTGCAAACATAGCATATTTCCTTTTCCCTGACCTGTTATTTAAGTGGTCATTTTTCAACTTTGAGTAGTTATTTAAAAATACAGAAGCACACTTTAGTCCCAGTTCAAATTTAGTTTGATTACATTTTGAACATTTTCCGTTTACCACATTCAACTCTTGAACCTTCTTAGCCGCTAATTTTTTAACACAAATTTTGCATTTTGTACGTGGAGTAATTGCTTACAATCATCAGTCCAAAGGAATTTAAATAATTTGAAGCAAATAATGAATATTTTCACATTGATGTCTTGAGCTACCCGTGGACATTCCTGGCACTTAGCTTGACGTCACAAGCAAGTTCTTAATCCAGTGGTAAACATAGAGAGGAGGAGTCCCGGCGGCACCGGCTCAGCTCAGCACCTTTTGCAAACTCTACATTGATTACATGTGGCTTTGTTCTTGTGAAAATTTCAGTGCAAATGTTTTAACCGTTTCCACTCGACTGTCGAGTGACACCCAACATTACAAAGTCGCTGAACAGCTCCAGCCGCCACACCAATGACACCTCTATAGCGCGCATGTTGGCGCTCGCGAGACATTTAATTTTCATTGAATAGGTCAGGTGTCACTCGCCACGCCAATGATGCCCCTAGAGCTCGCGAGACATTTCTTTTTCACTAAATAGAAAAAAAAACTTCATCAGCATGTCGGGTGTCACCCGCAATGCCGATGACACTTTGCATGTCGGCCCTTGTGAGGATTTCTTTTTCACCGAATAGCTCGGGTGTCATCCGCCACACCTATGATGCCTCTATAGCTCGTATGTCAGGATTCTTTTCGCCGAATATCACGTGTGTCGGGTGTCACCCTCCAAGCCGATGACGTCTCTATAGCTTACGTGTTGGCGCTCATGAAACACTTCTTTTTCACAGAATATGTTGGGTGTCATCCGCAACGACCATGATGCCTCTAAAATAGCTTGTGTTTCGGGGCTTGCGAGAAATTTCGTTTTCTCCGAATATCGTGTGTGTCGGGTGTCACCCTCCATCAGGGTGCGTATGGTCCTTAAAAGTCCTTAGGAACTCCTTATTTTCGATGTATGCTCCTAAGGGCCCTTATAAAGTACTTAAAAACTCCTTATTTTTTATAAAACTCCTTATTTTTTTTAATGTTTGTAAGGGCCCTTAAAAAGTCCTTAAAACAGGCATGAAAATCTTTCTGAAATTCGGTTTTCTGCTGGGTTTTTTTTTTTTTTTCATTTTCTTGTGGGAACAAATGCTACTTATTTTGCCCCCCCCACATCGCTTTTGTGCGCGTTCCCGATCTTTTTGTCAGTGTTGACTGACGTCCTCCTCCCTTGGCGTTGGTTGAACCAGTAGAACGCAGCCGCATGCGCAGCAGGTGGTAGAGTACGCGGGAGATCGAGCCTGTTCCTCTTAACTTCCATTCCACTGAATTGCATTCATTCGCTCGTGAGGTTTTCGGATTGTCTGCTTTGTCATTAGGTGTCTTCAAGCTTTATTTGATGTGATGTCTTAAAATATATTTTGTCGTACAGAATAATATGAACATGCCCGGTAAATGCATCTTCAACCCATTGTGGTTAGGCCAACCACGTTATCAGCAATGGCTGGCTATCTGTTCAGCGGACAAACATAAGGCCCGATGTAACAAAGTAATTGATCTTGGAAGAATGGGAGAGTCTGCTCTGAAAGCTCACATGGCAGGTAAATCACAACTTAATTGCATTTTACTGTTGTAAATTCAATGCTGTAAAAAATGAACTTATTTTTTATTTTTATTTTTTGCTTTAATTAATATACCGTAATTTCCGGGCTAAAGTAAGAGCCTTGGCTCACCGCATGCATGTGCGGAAATCAGGCTCTGCCATTTCATGCGATTTCTGTACATAATGTACCGTATAACTTAAAGTGATTTATGTATTAAGCTATGTACTGTATATGATTTGAGTTTAAATAAGCAGTACATTTCACAATGATTTCATAAAAAAATTTCAATTAACTTGTACCTTATTGTACGCAGAGCCTGATTTCTGCAAGTGCATAGGGCTTCAGAATATGGGGGTATTAAAATAAAATAAATTATTATTTTCAACTGTGGAAATGAAAATTTTAACCGAGGTGGGGGCAGCTACGGATGTGCACAGGGCCTTGACTGTACAGAATTCTTTTTAAACTTGTATGGAACTTGCACGCTGTTGAAAAATGTTACTCCAAATGTACTGAAATCGAACGAAATGGCACAAGTTGTACCGAAGGCTCATGTACGAAAGTTGGCCATCACCTTTTTCATTCTGTTTGAACAGCAGAAAGAATTAAAAAAAAAGTTTATAAAAAAGGCGAGAGCATCGGTTTTTGATCAGAAAGAATGCGCCATGGGTGTTCGAAAGTTTGCCGGAGGGGGGGTCGGGATGAAATCTCTTCCCTTTGCCAATGAATCACTTCCTTGCAGGTGGTGGACAGCTCAACTGCTGTAAAATAAATAAATAAATAAACGTCGTACTGGGAGAAATATTTACGATAAAAAAATTCTCCAATTTCGTAAATAACCTCATGCAAATTTTACAGTAGCCAAGACGTGTCAAAATAAACTCACATGTGAAATTTCATCAAAATCCGATGGAAACTTTAGAAGTTAGGCATTTTCTTTTTATTATTTTTAACGAATGTTCGCTGAAAGTCTGTGTAGTCGTACTCGCTCTCTCTCTGTGCCGTATCCCGTGTTGCATTTAAAGGCATCTACCACCTGTGGGCATTTGAGCGTCGCAAAGTGGCGGCTAAAAAGAAAAACGTTATTTTACGAATTAATCCTGACCGAGTTTCCCCATCCGCTTTAAATCAAAACAAACTGAGCGGCGGAGATGATGAAAGTGGTGATGGAAAACGTGGAGAAATAAAAATACCAATTGATAATCTTTTGCAAATACTCGAAGATGCAATTAAAGGTCTTGAACAAAGAAACTTCACAACTGAACGGGAAATAATGTCCGTCTACAGAATAAAAAAAATTGCCTTCTCATAAACCAAAATTAATTAAACAACAATCGTTAGTTGAAATTTTTAAAAGAAATGATAAAAGGTAGTCTTTCGTATGTGTATATTTTTTCTTAAAATTTCTTCTTTTCCATTATTTTTGTACTAAATATTTTAAAAAATAACTTGACTTTTTGTCATTTTTTACCAAAAAATGGTGTTTTATAGTGTATTTAGTTATTAATAAGTTTGAATTTTATCCAAACTCTAAAATCCGGAATCGGCAAAGTCCGGATTGTCGAGGTTGTACTGTATAGTAATATAAATACCATATTTTTGTGCGCATAGTCCGCCCCGTAGATGATCCCCCAAGGAAAAAAGTACGTATTGAAAACCTCAAAATTTCCCAGATAGTCCGCACTTCCAAACTTTAAACAAAATAAGTAACTTAAATTTGTGACTTACCCATTTTTCTTTTCCACTTCACCAACCTTTAATCCATAAATGTTGGTAAAAATGCTTTGTACTGGCAAAGAATTTGGCAAGACATACGATACTGTATCTGTCTTTAGAATTTAGCGAATAAAAACAGCATACAGTTACAAATTTAATATGTACAATACATGAACAAAACGGTAGATAGATATAAATGTTAGATAGATATTTTTTCAATTAATGAATTGCCTGACAGAAAAAAAAAAAAGAAAGAGATTCTTAATCGTCGATTTCCGTATCGCTGTCACAGTGAAAAAGATTGGAATTCTCAGCCAAGTGTTCCCCCCGCCATCAATTTCACAACCAGACTGCTCTTCTGCTTGGGATGAATTTTCATTGTCGCTTTGAACGGCGCTTTCAAAGGCCCGTAGGAATCCATTCTAGATGACAGATGTAGGGCATACCTGCCAACTTTTACGCATTACGCGTAAAATTTATGCATTGTCATTAACTGTTCTTTACGATTTTACGCATTTCCGTATATTTGAAAAAAAAAATTATAGATCTTCATTAAGAAATATTTGTTAATGCTTCAGTTAAATCATAATTGCCAACTCCTCCGGATTTTGCCGAAGTTTTCTGGTTTTTTTTTTTTTTTTTTTTTTATACAGTCATCCGATTTTCCTGCCAGAAGAACTTTTCTTCCATATTTTTAAAATTTTCTGTATTTTTTGTTTAAAATATCCCTATAAATAAAATGTATTACAGAGATGGGAATTTTGCGCCATTGTGTGCCAGAACACCCGTGCCTCGTTGGGACTATGGCACAGTAAATTCTTCGTGCACACTGTTATGCTTGACGCTGAATAAAAGATCATGCGGTGGGAAGAAAGATTCTGCAGATTTACGTTGTTACTATGGAAATAGTCGGTCCTCCATACGAACGACGGAAAACATCGAGTATGCTATGATAATCGTAGGTCCGCTACGGACGACGGAAAACATCAAGTATGCTATGGAAATCATCGTTCCGCTACGGACGACGGAAAACATCGATTATGGTATCAAAATGTGATATAATTTGTTTATATTATAAACATCTAAAAATTGTCAAATGCACATATATTTGCATTTATTTTACTTGTACTGTTATGTCATGCAGAGTCTGCAGTGCGGTGTGGATCTGGCACCATCTGTTAATCAAAATGTAAGAAGATTGAGAATTACAAAAAATGTACATGTTTTATTAATTACTTGTCTGTAAGTGATAAAAAAATCTAATACTGGGCTTTCTTTCCATAGGTCAACGACACAGATCCATAGAGGAAACAAATCCGAGGAGTACATTGATGAAGTTTTTTTCAAGGCCACAAAAAGTTGCAGAGCAACCTAGTCCTGCTATTGCATCAACATCATCCCATTCAAATCTCATAACTGTAGAATCAGCTTCTGAAAATACAGTCTCTAATTTAGTATTGCGACATGATGTTCAAAATGCAGAAATCATGTGGACTTTAAAATGTGTAAACAATCATTATTCGTATAGGTCTTGTGAAGGCATTGACAAATTATTTTCGAAAATGTTCTCTGATAGTTCCATCGCAAAGCAGTTCTCTTGTGGACAGAAAAAATGTGCATACATATGTTGTTTTCGGTTAGCTCCCCATTTTCAACAACTCTTGTTGAAATGCCTTCAAGATTTAAATTGTTATACATTGTTGTTTGATGAAACTTTAAACCTTGGCACTCAAACAAAACAAATGGATTTGTATGTCAGGTTTTGGCACCCAGTATTAAATGAAGTGTGCACACGATATCTTTCATCTGCATTTATGGGCCATGGAACTGCCATAGATATCTTGAAATCGTTTTATGACAATGTGAAAGAGCTGAATCTGTCTAAAACTATTCAAGTATCAATGGATGGTCCATCTGCCAATTGGGCTTTCTATGATTTGTTGCAGGCTGATTTGAAAGAAAAGTATGATTGCCAGGTTTTAAACATTGGCTCTTGTGGACTGCATACATTACATAATGCATTTAAATGTGGAGATACAGCAACAGAATGGGATATATCTTCTGTTTTAAGTTCTGTTTATTGGCTCTTTAAAGATACACCAGCTAGAAGAGATGACTTTTTAAAAGTATCTGAGTTAAAGAAATTTCCTTTGAAGTTTGTGAAACATAGATGGATAGAAAATGTTCCTACTGCTGAGAGAGCCTTAGAAATCTGGAATGATCTCAAAGTTTTTGTTGCAAGTGTTGAAAAAAGGACAATTAAAATCAGCAAAATGACAAAATCTTTACATACAGTTATAGATGCCACAAAAGATGAACTAATGCCAGTTAAGATTAACTTTTTTTGTCTGTGTCAAAGTTACTGAAACCTTTTCTGACTTTTTATCAAAGTGATGCTCCTTTGTTGTCATTTTTTTGCATCTGACATATTTAAACTTTTCAAACAGTGTCTATCAAATTTTAACATATTGAAGAAAGACTATCTGAACTCAATAAGCTCTGTCATTAAAATGTGTAAAGTAGATTTTGATAACAAATCTGGCTTTTCTAGAATTAGTGATATCAGTTGTGGATTTGCAGGTGACAAAATTGTGAATCATCTACAGAAAATGAAAAGGGTTACTGAAATTGATGTTCTTTCACTAAAACATGATTGCCAAAAATTTATTGTAACTATGTTATCGAATCTTATTGAAAAATGCCCAGTGAATTATTCAATTGTACGCAATATAGTTTGCTTAGACCCCAAAAGAATGGCAAACAATGATAGTGATTGTTTACCCAAGATGAAAAAAATCCTTTTCCATCTGAGTGAAGTTAAAAAATTAGAAGAGCAACAATGTGAAAATATTTTATTGCAATTTAGAGGCTTCTTAATAAATGAAGTAAAAAGAGACTTTACTAATTTTTCTGACTGTAATTAATGCCTCTGAAACCAAATTAGATGCTTTCTTAGCTAAATACTTATCAAAAGGTTTTGATGATCTTTGGAATGTGATAAAAATGTTGTTAGTGTGTCACATGGCCAAGCAACAGTCGAAAGGGGGTTTTCTGTTAATAGATAGGTAGAAGTAGAAAACTTAAAAGAAAATTCTTACATAAGCCAAAGAATTGTTTATGATCACATTAATTTTTGTGGGGGAATTCACAATGTAGAGCTTACAAAGGAGTTGCGAGCTTCAGTATCTTCTGCTCGCCATAGATATATGCAACATTTGGAAGAGCAAAAGAATGAAAAGAAAGACGCAGTAATCTCAGGAAAGAGAAAAAAACAAAGTGATGACCTAAATATGTTAAAAACTAAAAGGATTAAGGTAGAAAAAGATTTATCCCAATTGGAAAAGTCTGCTGATAGCATGGCTGAACAAGCAGAAGCTTTAAAAGATGTCAATCTTTTTATAAAATGCAACAATTTTCGAAAATTACTGAAAGAGAAAAAATTAGAACTTGAAGCCACTGATTCAAAGATAGAAGAACTCAAAACAGGACTTAAAAATGAATTTCTTTTTTATTAAAGGCTTGTTGACAAATAATTGTACCTTGTAAATTTTTAATTTAATTAAATACAGTAATTACATGCAAAAGTTGTCTTTGTTTATGAATATGTGATAATTTATTATTATAAATGATTAAAAATCGTGTTACTTAAACGATCTTTGCTCTTTTAAAAGTGTGCTTTTTAATATGAATGCCCTTTTAAAAGTGGTAAAAATTGAAACTTTTTATAAAATTAAGGTCCTTAAAAATTGCTTTTAAGGTCCTTAAAAAGTCCTTAGAAACTCCTTATTTTCAATAAAAAAAATTTCTGACTGTAATTAATGCCTCTGAAACCAAATTAGATGCTTTCTTAGCTAAATACTTATCAAAAGGTTTTGATGATCTTTGGAATGTGATAAAAATGTTGTTAGTGTGTCACATGGCCAAGCAACAGTCGAAAGGGGGTTTTCTGTTAATAGATAGATAGAAGTAGAAAACTTAAAAGAAAATTCTTACATAAGCCAAAGAATTGTTTATGATCACATTAATTTTTGTGGGGGAATTCACAATGTAGAGCTTACAAAGGAGTTGCGAGCTTCAGTATCTTCTGCTTGCCATAGATATATGCAACATTTGGAAGAGCAAAAGAATGAAAAGAAAGACGCAGTAATCTCAGGAAAGAGAAAAAAACAAAGTGATGACCTAAATATGTTAAAAACTAAAAGGATTAAGGTAGAAAAAGATTTAATCCAATTGGAAAAGTCTGCTGATAGCATGGCTGAACAAGCAGAAGCTTTAAAAGATGTCAATCTTTTTATAAAATGCAACAATTTTCGAAAATTACTGAAAGAGAAAAAATTAGAACTTGAAGCCACTGATTCAAAGATAGAAGAACTCAAAACAGGACTTAAAAATGAATTTCTTTTTTATTAAAGGCTTGTTGACAAATAATTGTACCTTGTAAATTTTTAATTTAATTAAATACAGTAATTACATGCAAAAGTTGTCTTTGTTTATGAATATGTGATAATTTATTATTATAAATGATTAAAAATCGTGTTACTTAAACGATCTTTGCTCTTTTAAAAGTGTGCTTTTTAATATGAATGCCCTTTTAAAAGTGGTAAAAATTGAAACTTTTTATAAAATTAAGGTCCTTAAAAATTGCTTTTAAGGTCCTTAAAAAGTCCTTAGAAACTCCTTATTTTCAATTTCTGAAAATGAGTACGAACCATGTCCATGGCAATGACGCCTCTCATGTCGCCGCTCATGAGTCATTTCTTTTTCGCCGAATAGGTCGGGTGTCATCCGCCATGCCCATGACACCTCTATAATAGCTTGTGTTTCGGGGCTTGTGAGAAATTTCTTTTCCACCGAATATCATGCATGTCGGGTGTCGCCCTCCATGCCAATGTCACCTCTATAGCTCGCAATACTTTTTTTTTTTTCGCCGAATAGCTCGTGTGTTGGGTGTCACCTGCCAATGATACCTCTATAGCTCGTATGTCAGGGCTGGCAAGCCAGAGATGAGCTTTCACTGCAAAGTTGTGACCTCTACAGCAGAAAAAAAAAAAGAAATATGGGTGAAAAGTAGTGAGTATGGGTGAAAAGTTATTCGAGTGGAAAAGGTTAATTTAGATTAAAATGAAATGAAACTTAGCAGTGAAACAGCTATGACAACAAAAAGAACAAAGTCAGATAAAAATTATCATCAAATGTATTGCAATATACAGTATATATATAGTAAAGAATGGCCTTTTTATGAAGCATCTAAAGTTTTGCCGAATCACGTTTTGTAAGCCATGTGGGTGCGATTTTAGCCTAGCGCATGGCAGCCTCGATGATTGTAGGTGGCATGTGGAGAGCAAGAAGCATGAAAATCATGGTAAGAGACTAAATGGAGATGTGAGTAAGAGTAATGTAACCAAAAAAACTTCTGATAGCTTATAAAGAATCCAGAAAAAAATATAAAGAGCGGATTAGTGCTGGAAAAATGCAGTAAAATAAGCGAAAAAGAGAAGAAGAAATTGAATGTTCACAAGGTGATTTGAAACGGGAAGAAGCTGAACTTTTGCAGCAATTGGATTCTTCTCATAAAATGTTAAACAATGCTGAGATGAACATTGAATGTGGCATATAAAAAGAGATGTGAGTGCAATAGAAAGTGGACAGGTACTATTAAAAAAGCAAAACAAAACACTGCTAACTATCTTAAAAAATTAGAAAAAATAGAAGTGAGCAATTAAATATTGAGAAAAGCAGCAAAAAATAAATGATCAATAATAGAATCCTGCTATGGTTGCAGATTTTTGGATCTATTTGAAAACTGAAATTTTTGCATATCTGTGTGTGTATTTCAATGCAAGATGTTTTAAATTTGAGTAGGGTGCATCTAGTTCCAAAACATTTTTTGCTTAAGAGTTTGTTCTATCTTCTAATATTTTACCTGCTCTGAAAAATGTTTTCTTACACCGAAAATGTATTTTATCTGCTCCAAAAATGCATTTTGTTGCTCCAAAAATGTATTTCACCTGTGCCAAAAACACATTTTGCTGCTCCAAAAAGGTATTTTACCTGCTCCAAAAATGATTTTGTAACTTTCCATCCATCACCGTGTAATGGCTGCGGAACATCATTTAACATATGAACTGACGTGCAGAGTGATCAGTAGAGTAGCGGCATGCCAAAGTCAGTGGAAATTTCAGTGTGGCTGTACTTAAGTCTTGTGGTCCACAAACTGTAGAATCAATTTCAAAATATGCAATCAGCTTTCTTGAAGGCACAGTGAAGAAAGGTCTAGGGTTACAACATCTGTGGATGACCAATATTCCCATTCAACTACGCTTAAGAATAGACCCAACACAACTGCTATCTTCCTTTACTTCGGCTACAGGAACAGTAGTATCTGCTTCCACTGCATGTAGAAGGGTTTCACAAAGGAGGTCTTTATGCTAGCGACCAATACTTTGCATGCCCCTTACCCCCTGTTACAGGGAGAATGTTTGAATTGGTCAAGACTTCATGTCAATTGGACTGAGAACCAATGGAGGTCAGTACTCTTTGCAGATGAGTCCAGATTTACTTTGTAGTGTGATTCTAGGTGTGTGTTGATCTGGAGAATATGAGGGACATTCGATCATCCCTCTATGACCTATGAAAGGGACACTTATAGTCATAGTAGCATGCTGTTTTGGTCTGTCATCTTGTTAGGTGGACACACAGACCTCTATGTGCTTCCAAGAAGAATTGTGAATGCTCAATGCTGTAGAGATGATGTTCTGGATCCCTATGTTCATCGTTATGTAGGTGACACAGGAGATTCATTTCTCTTACAAAGTTACAAAGCTTGTCCCCACCGAGTGAGACTGGTAGAACAATATCTTCAAGAGGAGACCATTGCCCATATAGATTAGCCAGCCAGGTCTCCCGTCTGTAATTTGATTGAGCATGGCTAGGGCACTCTAGGGAGATGTATTTCTGCCTCAATCTCCCACAGCCATGACCTGGGAGGGCTTAAACAGGCTTTGCATGAACAGTGGTTGTTGATACATACTGATCTTCTATACACCATTATCATCAGCATAAATTATTGCTGTAAGGTCTTCATTACTGTGAGGGGTGATCCAAAATCCCTATTGAGTTACTTTGGCTATTTCATTTTGACATAGCTTATTTTTAATTTGGTTTTGTATGTGGTCATTTTTTGTCAAAATGAAGTGTTTCTTTTGAAACCTTTTAGTTTTTCTCTGACATACAATATGATACATGTTTTCACCAAATTTCAAAACATTTTATCGTGCATATTTTGAGTTACCATGATTTCTCCTAAATTTTATGGAAACCAGTGTAGTTCTGAAGACAAAGCAGGATACAAATGACAGGAAAAGCGTTTGGTCTTTAAAAAAAGTTTTCTTGCATCCATATAAAATGCAGACCCTAAAAAGACTGGAGTCTGGTGTATTCCTCATGAACAGTGTGCAGGTACTTCACCTTACTTCTCTAGCAAACATCCTAAGGTGTTTTACCATACATACATACATATCACTAAGCTGTTCTCTGAGATTCAGAGGTTAGCTCCAAAAAGAAATACAAACTTCCAGATATTTTTACTTATTGTTGTCGTATCAAACTTCTCAATTTACAGCGATCTTGACATAAAACTCGTGCTTCACTGATATCCATTAAACGCCGTACACAAGATCTTTTATACTTCATACTCATAATCTTTTTCTCATGCAGACACTCCTGAATCTGATTCACCCATGTCTTCCTTGGCCTTCCTCTGCCTTTCCTTCCTGCCACTTGGGCTGAAAAGATTTTCTTAGTAAGCATTTCATCACTCATTCTTTCAACATGGCCAAACCACCGAAGCATATTGGTCTCCACCTTGCTAACAACATTTTGCTTCACATCACACAACTGCAATACATCTTCATTTCTCACACAATCATATCGTGTCTTGCCACAAACCCCACGTAAGTAACGCATTTCTCCAGCACACAAATGACTCCTATGTTTCTTCTGCAGTACCCAGGTTTCACTGCCATACATCAGAGTAGGAACAATTACAGTTTCATACACAGCCATGCGGGACTCTCTAGAGAACCCATCATTCCTGTGAAAACCTCCCAGAGCAGCTATGACTTTCAAAGAAGAATTCACTTGCCTACTGATTTCACCATGCAACTTGTTCTCTCTGTCAAACATGCTTTCTAAATACACAAACTCACTCACCTGGTCAATCACAGTGCCATTTATACTTACATTACATTCAGTGCTACCCGTTCGTCTCTCAAACACCATAACTTTGGTTTATCCCTTATTTATACTCAGTTTAAATTTCATGAAAACTTCGTGCATCCGAATCAACATACCCTGCAACTCACTTTTGCTCTCTGCCAACAGGACAGTGCCATCAGCATACAGCAATCTGCACATACGGATATCACCAAGACATAAACCACTATTATCTATTTTGGCATCAAGCATGCATGCATCCATAAATATATTAAACAGCCATGGTGACATTACACAACCTTGTCTAACTTCTGCACCAATGGAAAACCATTTTGATAAAACACCATTCACTCGTACACAAGCTCTACTACCAGCATACATGGCTTTTACACTATTAAGTAGATTCCCAGTAACACCATATTCATTCAATACCTTCCACAAAAGTGTCCTATTCACTTGGTCGTAAGCTTTCTCTAAATCTATGAAGGCAGTAAAAACTTTCTTCCCAACAGCCAGATACTTTTCAATCATTGTGAGTAATGCAAAAATCTGGTTAGTGCAGCCTTTACCAGGCATAAAACCACTCTGAACATCCCACACTTTCAATGATGTAAGACCCCATACTTTTTCAATTACATACATATCATTAAGCTGTTCTCTGAGATTCAGAGGTTAGCTCCAAAAAGAAATACAAACTTCCAGATATTTTTACTTATCCAGGTCGATTCCGTTGTGGACCGTCCTTCTCTAGCGCGATAGGTCCACCATATCCCACACGTGAGTCCTTCTTAATATTTCTTTTTGTCTTTTTAATCAGGTAAGTACATCAGTGTGGGGGATTAGCCCACAGCTGAGGGTTCCAATTGGTCCTTCAACCTAAGGATTCTGGAACAAAACCCAGTGAGTTGGGGTCTTTTCGCCAATGTCACTCAGAACTAGCTTGCGCCTCTCCAAAATTCACAGAGGCCCTAGTTGCTGTTGTGTGTGCCATTGTTACCACGGAGCACCCCGAGGAGGCAAACCCATCGCTCACTACGAGGCTAATACCATGATAGTTCTTGCATTCAGTCTTATCACCTTTTCCTTTATACAAGGGAACAATAATAGCATCCTTCCAATCCCGAGGGAGCATTCCTAACTCCCAGCACAACCGGCAAATTTCAGTTAACCAGTCAATTATAGAGTCACCACCGTATTTCAACATCTCTGCAGTTATGCCATCAACTCCCGGAGCCTTACCATTCTGAATAGATTTTAGAGCTTTATATATCTTCTTCTCTTGAGATCCCTCCTGTGTTTTCATCCCTCATTGTGACATCATCTGAGTCTGTCTCAGAATCATCTTTGCTTTCCTGATCTAATAACTCACCCCATCTGTCACTTAACTCATTGGGCTCCCATATCATTTCCCCAGTCTCATTCTTCACACAACTTACAACTTTGTTTCCCCTATTTTCCCATGTACTTCCAGAAGAACTTCATATCTTTTCAAAAAGCCAGTTCATGCCTTTCCACTTTCTCCTTCCTATCTTTTGCCTTTCTGTGGCGAACCAGCTTAGCAGCTTCACTCTTCTTACAGCGATATTCATCCACAGAGACTCTACCTTGCAACATCCCCAAATAGGCTTCCTTCTTTCTCTTTACTGCCTCTTCAATATCACTGTGCACCTATCACTGATGATGGCTATAAATGTTAGCAGAAACTAGTTTGGTGCTTCGCATTCGGGAGATTTGTATGTTTGTATTTTCTTTTTCAAGATTGTTTATTTTTGAGGTTTTGGCAAAAGTATAATTCATCTTCAGTTTTCATTATGTATCAGGGTGCTTCGCGGTCAAGATTGTCTCCTCTTCAGGATTGTAGTTCGTTTTTAAAAATTTCAACAAGGTTTTAATTCAGTTTCTTATTTCATCGATGTTAAAGCATTTTTTTGCATTGTAAAAAATTCATCTTGTTTAATTTTATGTGGTGCAGATTTTACAATATCATGAATTTTAACTTCACAATTGAAAGAATTCACATTCTTAGATGACGCACATATGAAGCCCCCGACAGCCACTATGAATATTGTAAGTACAGATACTTATTATTATTATTATACTTGACTTCAATTGCCAACACCATGTTAACGTCCTTTTGCAATCTCCCGATAGCTGAACTTGCGTAACGTGTGAAACAGTATTTACAGACATTTAATGTCAACCGAATTAAAATAAAGGGTAAATCACATTTAAAAGTGCGATTTGAAAAATTCTTCGTATGTCGGAACTCCCGATGGGAAATGTTTTGCATATAATTTCTCATTTTTGGTAAAGAATGGTTTGGCCACCAGGGGGGGTGTAAGTGTTTATTTCTTCTCTGATGTATTTGCAACAAAATCTGAGCTTCTGAAAACTCCATTGAAAAAATTCTTTTGTGGACCAATACCACTCACCTCAGAAACGCTTTTTTGAATACCTCCTACTTGAAATAGTGAATAGTTTTTTTCACCAGGGAGCATAGAAGTATATCTTTTTTTTTTTTTTTTTTCAATATCTGTTTTTAGGAGTCTGATTTGAAGAATTCTTTCTTTGTTGGAGATCATTGTTGGTGCGAAATGTTTCTCATATAATTTCAAAAAAATTTAATGCACAAGTGCGTCATTAGAGGGCGTATGTTCACATTTCCATTTACAGCAATATCTGTGGGACTAAAAACTCGATCGAGAAAAATTTTTTTTTGATCAGATACTACTAACTATGAAAAACACCTAGTGTTGTTAGTTTCTTCCCAAAATAATGCACAATTTTGCTGCTAGGAGAGACAAATATTTTTATCTATTTTTCTCAATATCTGTACTTCTAAGTGCCCGATTTAAGAAAAAAATTCACGCTAGATTTTATTTACCTTATAGAACACTTTAGGTTTGTAATTCACAGCTCTACTGCTAGGTGGTGTTTGTGCACTTCTGTTTACAATCCCCGCTTCTAAAAATCCCTTTGAGAAATTTCTTTTTTTACTGTATGCCATTTGCTGCAATAAAGATGGGGAGCAAATGCGATTTTTGCTACAATAAGAAGATCCCCTATAAATAATGCTTAAATTTCCCTCTAGCGGGCATAAGATCAAAAGCTTTTTCTTGCTATCTCTTTTTCCAGGAGACCTATTTGAAAAGTTCTTTTTCTTTAGCATAGCTTTTGCCACAAAGAATACTTTTTGCCTATTTTCAACTTTTCCATTATGCAAAATCCTTCCGCTAAAAGGCATAGAGTTATATCATGTTCCTTCTATATCTCTTCTTTTAAGTGTTCAATTTGAAAATCCCTTTGTCTCTGATACCTTCCTTCTGCCATGAGAAACTTTTTGGCCGCCCCGGTGGCGCAGTGGTCTAAGCGATGGCCTCTGATCATTCGTCCGAACGGGGTCCGGGTTCGAATCCCGGTGAGACATGGATGTTGTGTTTGTCTTACGCCACTGGCTCTCTCCCTTCCCTGGAACCAGTGACCCTAAATTAGGGACGGGTGACTGCTTATAGCCCATTGAGTTGCTCACGGTGCTCGTTAAACCTCCAATCAAAAAAAAAAGAAAGAAAAAGAAACTTTTTGTGCACCATTCGTTAATTTTCATAGCATACTTTTTAGCCACTGGTGGAAGTAAGTATCTGATGTTTTATAAGTAGTTTTTTCTTTTTAATATTTTGTGGCTTATTTTGACTTTTACTGAAATTTGCTAATGAATGCTTTATTTAAAAAATTGCCATAAAATCAGATTGCTGTCTAATATCAGAAACTTAAATCTAGGTGTTTTTTGGTATTTTCTGAGCTAAGTAATCTCTTTCAATTTTCTATAATTAGTTTTCTAATCATGCCCAGTTAAATTATTAGGGGTATGCAAAAGTTTCTGCCATTTTAAGGAAAAAGGAGACAGAAACAATCAGGAAACCAGTACACATTTATTCAACAAAATATTGGCCGTTAGCATCAATGACCTTTTGCCATTTTTCAGGCAACAAATGAATGCCCCTGTGATAGAAGAACTCAGGTTTTGAGCTGAAAAATGCAATGACTTAATTTTCCCCCTCTGGAACTGTGGTGAACCGCTGTTGGGCTAGAGTGAAACAGATGAAAGTCTGATAGTGCAATGTCTGGGGAGTAAGCTAGGTGTGGTAAAGCCTCCCAGTGTAACTGTTCAAGGGTTGATTTCATGGTGGCACCGACATGTGGTCTGGCATTATCATGTAACAGGGTGACTCCGCTGTGTTCTTTACCTGTCCATGGATGTTTTTGCTTGATTGCAGTGTTCAGTTTCATCAACAGATCACTATATCGTTGCGCAGTGACTGTTTCGCCCGGTTTCAACAGTTCGAAGTACAACACTCCATGCATATCCCACCACACCCACAACAGCACCTTTTCCCTGTGATACTGTTTTGCAGTGGATGTTGATAGCTAGCTTGGGTCGACCCAGGATCACTTGCATACGGGGTTGTTGTAATAGACCCATTTTTCATCCCTGGTGACAACCTTCCACAAGAAATTCTTCCCTTCAAACCTCTTCAGCAATGACATGCAGATGCCCAATCGTTGACCAATATTACACTGTTGAAGTATGTGGAACCCACTTACCAATCTTCTGGATCTTCCCCAAGGCCTGTAGACGCCGTACCACCATCGATTGAGCTACTTTCAAATGTTTCACCAGTTGCAGGGTTGATTGTGTGGCATCCTCTTGCAACAGCGATTCCAGCTCCTCGTCTTCAAGTTCCTGCGGTCTACCTATATGTGGCTTGTCTTTCAAGCTTAAATCACCTTTCTTAAACATGGCAAACCATTCTCGACACATCCACTCATCCATAACAGTTTCACCATACGCCTGACATATTGAACCGTATTCTTCACTCGCACTTTTACCTAAATTAAACATGAATAACAAAGAGTGCTGCAAATGAACTTTATCGACTGCCATGCTTGGCTTCATGTACGAACTGACAGCACGTGTCGCCGGCCGTTTAGACCCCTACAGCACCCACTAGCAGGGGCGGCAGAAACTTTTGCTTACCCCTAATATCTTGATTACATGAATGCAGCTGCACACATAGCCCTTCGATTTAAGGTTTACCTGTTATTCTTTTTCATTTCATTGTGGAAATTTTTGTGCATACTTTTTTTGCTGGCTAGTCCAAATTTAAAACATAGTTAGAGCATCAATATTAGAAGCATATATTATATTTAAAATTCCTTCCCTAAATAAAATGTAACAAAAATCCTTTCTCCAATGAATATTTGTTTAAGAAATAATAATCTCTTTGTTCCTTTGAAAAAAGTTTAAAATATTTCACCTTTACCTAATCCTTAAATTTCCAATGTAAGAGCATTGTTTCAAAATAATTAAATGAAATTAGTATTTAGTTTATATATTGTGTGGTATATGAAAGCATTCCAAGAGTACCTAGAGTAATGACACATTTATTTCCTAACTATAGATTTTATACTTATGTACGGGGTTGCACACAGATGATTGAAAACCACTATAACGTTTTCAAGGTCTGGGATATCCTGGAAAAACGTGATTTTTTTAAAGCTATCTTGCAAAGACTTGAAATTTGAAATTAGTGCTTAAAAATATATTTTAATTTCTTTTAGGAAATCAGTGTTACTTCTTTTTTAGCACATCTTTTGTAAAAAATATCATGCTTATGTTACCGATTTGTCCGTCTGTCACCTGTCTGTCTGTGAACACCATATCTCTGCAAATATTAGTCCAATTTGAAAAGTTCATTTTGCATTGGTAGCTTAAAATGTGCAAATAATGATCCTTATATTCTGTTTTTATTACGATACAGAAGATATTGAATTCAAAATATATTTTATTCCATATATTTCCTTCTAAACACCCGATTGAAAACATTCTTTTACCTTTTGATTCTATTATGTCAAAAACTGTTTAAGGTATAGACACTTTTTCAATTAAGCAAAAATTTTCCACTAGGGGGCATAAAAGAAATTGCGTTTTACCTGATATCTCTGCTTCTAAAACTCGGATTTGAAAAATTCTTTTTGAACCAGATACAGCTTCTGATAGGAAATGTTTTGCATCTAATTTCTAATTTTTGGTAAATACTGGTTTGGCCACCGATGGGCGTAAGTGTTAATTTCTGCTTCTGATGTATTTCCAGCAAAATCTACATATATACAATGCATAAGCTGTTCTCTGAGATTCAGAGGTTAGCTCTGCAAAGAAATACAAACTAGCAGATAAATTTTTAACTGATTATTTACTTATCGTTGCCATATCAAACATCTCCATTTACAGTGATCGTGACACACAACTCGAGCTTCACTGACATCTATCACACGACGTACACACAAGACCTTCTACACTTTTACTTATAATCTTTTTCTCATGCAGACACTCCTTAATCTGATCTTTCCACGACTTCCTTAGCCTCCCTCTGCCTTTCCATCCTGCCACTTGGGCTAAAAAAATGTTCTTAGTATCTTATCACTCATTTGTTCAACATGGCCAAACCACTGAAGAACATTAGTCACCACTTTACTAACAACATTTTGCTGCACATTACATAACTGCAACACATCTTCATTCCTCACACGATCAGAATGTCTTGCAACACAACTCCCCCACCCCCGTAAATAACACATTTCTCCAGCACACAAGCAATTCTTATGTTTCTTCTGTAGTGCCCATGTTTCATTGCCATATATCAGAGTAAGAACAATTACATTTTCATACACAGCCATGCATTACTCTCTTGAGAACCCATCATTCCTGTGAAAACCTCTCAAGGCAGCTGTGACTTTCAATGAAGAATTCACTCGCCTACTAATTTCACCATCCAATTAGTTCTCTCTGTTGAACATGCTTCCTAAATACACAAACTAATTCACCTAGTCAATCACTGTCATTTAGACTTATATTACATTCAGTGCTAACAGTGAAATTAGTAGGCGAGTGAATTCTTCATTGAAAGTCACAGCTGCTTTGTGAGGTTTACACAGGAATGATGGGTTCTCAAGAGAGTCCCTCATGGCTGTGTATGAAAGTGTAATTGTTCCTACTCTGATATATGGCAGTGAAACCTGGGTACTGCAGAAGAAACATAGGAGTCGTTTGTGTGCTGGAGAAATGCGTTACTTATGGGGGGTTTGTGTTGCAAGACATGTTCTGATTGTGTGAAGAATGAAGATGTGTTGCAGTTGTGTAATGTGAAGCAAAGTGTTGTTAGCAAGGTGGAGACTAATATGCTTCTGTGGTTTGACCATGTTGAAAGAATGAGTGATGAGATGCTTACTAAGAAAATCCTTTTAGCCCAAGTGGCAGGAAGGAAAGGCAGAGGAAAGCAAAGGAAGTCGTGGGAGGATCAGATTCAGCAGTGGCGGAGCATGACTTTTCTGAAAGACCACTGTCTTTCTTGTTTAGAGGATGTGAGAGACGACAAGAAAGACAGTGTGCTCGACTTTGTGTGCTCCCTGAAGATGGTGAACGAATTATTTCACCGAAATGCATGGGAGCTTTTCGACGATATACCAAATTCCATGAAATTTCTGCTGCTTCTATGCCCTTGTCTGAATGTCTTTTTTTGGTGTAAAATATCGTATTGTATTTGTTTTGGTAGGCCATTTCATTTGTTTTAACATCTGTGTTTTTATACTTCATTAGTGTGGTAACTTCCAGTCTTTTTAATATTCATGCTTTTTATACTTTATTATAGTTGAGACTTCCATTGGTCATGATGCACAGTATTCATTACTAAAACTTTCCATTTTTAGAACTTTATTACAATGAGTTATGTTTTTTTTAACAGACTTTGCCATTTTAACTAGTATATTGTAATTTTACTTGACCAACTATCTTCCATTGTGTTTTTTCTTATGCTTCATTATCATAAAAATTTCCATTGGTCATAATGTACAGTAGCGGGCGCTCGTAGTGAGCGACGGGTTTGCCTCCTCGGGGCGGTCCGTGGTAACAATGGCACACACAACAGCAACTAGGGCCTCTGTTAATCTTGGAGAGGTGCAAGCTAGTTCTGTGTGACATTGGTGAAAAGACCCCAACATACTGGGTTTTGTTCCAGAATCCTCAAGTTGAATGACCAACTGGAACCCTCAGCTGTGGGCTAATCCCCCACACTGATGTACTTACCTGATTAAAAAGACAAAAAGAAATATTAAGAATGACTCAAGTGTGGGATATGGTGGACCTACCACACTTGAGAAGGACAGTCCACCACGGAATCGACCTGGACTTTCTAAACGGCGTATGAGAAAGCGATCTCGGCTGAGTGAATGTAAGATTGGTGTATGGAATACTAGAGGTATAAATGGCAAGATGAGTGAGGTGATTGAGGAGATGAATAAGTATAGACTGGATGTGCTGTGTGTAAGTGAAACCAAAAAGAAGGAAATTGGGGTAGAAGAAGTGAATGGCACGGTGAGTGTGTGGTCTGGAGTATTGGATAATACTAGGGGTGTTCAAATGAAAAGGTACGAAACGTTATAACAACGTAACCGTTAACATATTTGCCTATGCCGCTATGGAAGAACGTAGCGACACATCTAGGGATGCGATTGGAGTCGCCGGCGTGGATCGGATCATGCGCAGGCGCCCGCATGCGTAGCAGAGAGCAGAGGCTCTTATAAAGAGCGCCGTCCAATTGATGCGGCAGTGCGTGTGAGGACAGGATGGCGTTCACATTGCAAAATTCGACGATTGAGGAGCAGCGAGGAGTTATCTGATTTCTGACAGCGGAAGGTGTTAAACCGGCCGCTATTCATCGCGGAGGGTGTGGTTCTGCTCCATGATAACGCGCGTTCACACGTCTCCAGGGTCACACACGCGGAACTGGCCAAGTTCCAGTGGGAGCAGCTTGACCATCCGCCCTACAGCCCGGACATGTCGCCCTGTGATTTCCATGTGTTTGGTCCCCTGAAAAAACATCTGAAAGGGAAGCGCTTCCACTCGGACAACGAACTCAAGGACGCTGTGCAGGACTGGGTCTCGTCACGGCCACAGGAATTCTGGGAACAAGGAATCCTTCGGCTCGTTAATCAATGGGATCGTTGTGCTACGGCCTATGGTGTATACTTTGAATAAAGTCTTCATTTGTACCCACAGTGTCGTTTCGTACCTTTTCATTTGAACACTCCTTGTATGAGAAGATAGGCTGGTGTAGGTGTGATTTTAAGCGAAAAGATGAAGAACAACTTGATTCACTATAGTTGCATAAGTGAGAGAATTCTCTGGATTCGTTTGAAAGTGAAACTTCAGAGAATTGTAATTGTTGTAGTGTATGCTCCTTGTGACTCGGAACCTTCTGATAAGAAGGAAGATTTCTGGAATGAGCTAAAAGCTGTTTTGAGCCAGTTTGGTGCTAAAGAAAAAGTTATAATAGCAGGGGATTTCAATGCTAGAGTAGGTGTGCAGAATGCAATTTCTGACAATGTTCTAGGTAAGTTTAATGATCCTTGTGTGAATGATAAAGGTGAAAGATTAATTGAACTCTGCATTGAGAATGATTTGTGTGTATCTAATACATTTTTCAACCACAAGTATATACACACACATACTTGGGAAAATCGTACTCTTGGTCAAAAGAGTGTGATATATTTTGTTGTTTACGATCAGTGTTTGGAACACTTAGTTGTTGACACCTGTGTGACGAGAGGTGCGGATGTTGGTTCTGATCATTACTTGGTAGTGTCACAAGTGAAACTTAATGTTGGTTGGAAGTAAAGGAATAGGAAGAGACCCAGGATAGAAAGAATAAAGGTTGATAGGCTCCTTGAAGATCATCAGCGGTATTCTGACTTACTCAGAGAACGACTGAAAGATCTGAAGTCTTGTGAGAGGGATGTACAAAAGAAGTGGGAATGTTTTAAGAACTGTGTTGTTACTGCTGCTAAAGAGGTTTGTGGCTCCACAATAGTAGGTAACAATAGAGGTGATGCTTGGTGGAATAGTGAGATTGATGAGGCAGTAAAGAAAAAGAAGGAAGCCTATTTGGGGATGTCGCAAGGTAGAGTCTCTGTGGATGAATATCGCTGTAAGAAGCGTGAAGCTGTGAAGCTGGTTTGCCACAGTAAGGCGATGGAATAGGAAACAGAAAGTGGAAAGGCATGAACTGGCTTTTTGGAAAGATAGAAAGTCCTTCTGGAAGTACATGAGACTCAGGAAAAATAGGGGAAACAAAGTTGTAAGTTGTGTGAAGAATGAGATTGGGGAAATTATATGGGAGCCCAATGAGTTAAGTGACAGATGGGGCTAATACTTCTGTGAGTTATTAGATCAGGAGAGCAAAAATGATTCTGAGACAGATGCAGATGATGTCACAGTGAGGGATGAAAGCACAGGACGGATCTCAAGAGAAGAAGTGTGTAAAGCTCTAAAATCTCTTAAGAATGGTAAGGCTCCAGGAGTTGATGGCATAACTGCAGAGATGTTGAAATATGGTGGTGACTCTATAATTGACTGGTTAACTGAAATTTGCCAGTTGTGCTTCGAGTTAGGAATGGTCCCTCGGGATTGGAAGGATGCTATTATTGTTCCCTTGTATAAGGGAAAAGGTGATCAGACTGAATGCAAGAACTATCGTGGTATTAGCCTACTGAGTGTGCCAGGGAAAGTGTTTGGTAAGGTTGTTATTGAAAAAGTTTGAGGTCTTACATAATTGAAAGTGTGGGATGTTCAGAGTGGTTTTATGCCTGGTAAAGGCTGCACTAACCAGATTTTTGCATTACGCACGATGATTGAAAAGTATCTGGCTGTTGGGAAGAAAGTTTTTACTGCCTTCATTGATTTAGAGAAAGCTTACGACCGAGTGAATAGGACTAACTTTTGTGGAAGGTATTGCATGAATGTGGTGTTACTGGGAATCTACATCATAGTGTAAAAGCCATGTATGCTGGTAGTAGAGTTTGTGTACGAGTGAATGGTGTTTTATCAAAATGGTTTTCCATTGGTGCAGGAGTTAGACAAGGTTGTGTATTGTCACCATGGCTGTTTAATATATTTATGGACACATGCATGCTTGATGCCAAAATAGATAATAGTGGTTTATGTCTTGGTGATATTTGTGTGTGCAGATCGCTGTATGCTGATGACACTGTCCTGTTGGCAGAGAGCAAAAGTGAGTTGCAGAGTATGTTGACTCGGATGCACAAAGTTTGCATGAAATACAAACTTAGTATAAATAAGGGAAAAACCAAAGTTATGGTGTTTGAGAGAGGAATGGGTAGCACTGAATGTAATGTAAGTATAAATGGCACTGTGATTGACCAGGTTGTGTATTTAGGAGTTTGTGTATTTAGGAAGCATGTTTGACAGAGAGAACAAGTTGCATGGTGAAATCAGTAGGCAAGTGAATTCTTCTTTGAAAGTCATAGCTGCTCTGGGAGGTTTTCACAGGAATGATGGGTTCTCTAGAGTGTCCCGCAAGGCTGTGTATGAAACTGTAATTGTTCCTACTCTGATGTATGGCAGTGAAACCTGGGTACTGCAGAAGAAACATAAGAGTCGTTTGTGTGCTGGAGAAATGCGTTACTTACGTGGGGTTTGTGGCAAGACACGATCTGATTGTGTGAGAAATGAAGATGTATTGCAGTTGTGTGATGTGAAGCAAAATGTTGTTAGCAAGGTGGAGACCAATATGCTTCGGTGGTTTGGCCACGTTGAAAGAATGAGTGATGAAATGCTTACTAAGAAAATCTTTTCAGCCCAAGTAGCAGGAAGAAAAGGCAGAGGAAGGCCAAGGAAGACATGGGTGGATCAGATTCAGGAGTGTCTGCATGAGGAAAAGATTATGAGTATGAAGTATAAAAGATCTTGTGTACGACGTTTAATGGATATCAGTGAAGCACGAGTTTTATGTCAAGATCGCTGTAAATTGAGAAGTTTGATACGACAACAATAAGTAAAAATATCTGGAAGTTTGTATTTCTTTTTGGAGCTAACCTCTGAATCTCAGAGAACAGCTTAGTGATATGTATGTATGTATGTATAATGTACAGTATTCATACAAAAACTTCTCACTTCGAGAACTTTGTTACAATGAGATATATTTTCAACAGACTTTGACATTTTTTAATGGATGTAAAGTAACTTTACTTGACCAGTCATTTTCCATTGTGTCCATCACCAAAAGCAAAAAAAAACCAAAAAATTATTCAATGGACAATGAACAACATTAGAATGGGTAAGCATTTTGATTTCACAAATTTTTTTTATTATTTTATTTAGGTATGACGAACAGGACATAGAGCGGCAGAGGCAATAATACGTAAAAAGTTCACGACAATGAAGAACATGAATGTTTGCACGAAACTTAACAATTTTTAGTGCATGTTTTTTCCCTGCCTTATTAATATAAGAGCATTTTAGTGTACGTACCTTTACAATGAAAGCTGACTAACATTCAAAGTATAGATCATCGTGTTGCACCATCTTTAGCCATCTGTCTGCCAGCTCTTTGATTCTGTGGCGGTACTGGTTCTTGTCCTTTGAGGCGTCCTTCAACCCAGCTACCAGCTTCTCCTGGTTGTTGAAGTGGGCCATTGAACGAAACAAGTAATAATCCAATAGGGCAAGGTCTGGACTATATGCTGGGTGTGGCATCAGTTCGATGCCCTCAAGTTCCTGGAGTTTTGCACGAGTCATTTGCATGGTATGAGGCTGGGTGTTGTCGTGCTGTAGGAGAATGCACTTTCTGTTCACCAGTGCCGGGTATTTCTCGTCCAAAATGGCATACATCTGCTCCAGATGTTCAGAGTAGAAGTTGGCGTTGATGGTCCGGCGATCTGGAACAAATTCATAATGGATTATCCCCTAGAAATTCCACCAGATGCAGAGAATTACCTTGTGCTCGAAGCACCTACGTTTGGCAACAGGTTCAGGAAGTTGGCCTGGGCTCAACCATTGCAGTTGTGTGTTAAGATTATGAAAATAGACCCACTTTTCATCGCACATAACAATTCTCTTGATGAAATGTTCATTGTGCAGGTTTTCTAGGAGTTTCGTGCACACTTCCAGGTAGTTTGATTCAGGTGCCATCAGTTCATGAAGGACAATGCTGCAGCTCCTGTAGACTTTGCCAAGGCCCTGAAGGTGAACGAAAGTATTCTGTGATACGCCCAGATAGCCTGATAATCTCAGAGTGCTGGCTGTCGGATTTGCCTCTACGTCCTGGTGCATGTCCTCCGAATCCACGGTTTGCGGCTTACCTGACCTTGGCTGTTCATCGAGGTTTATGTCACCTGAGCTAAATTTCTTGAACCATCTGGTTGTGGTGCGGTGGTCAACGGAACCTTCCCCTTTCGTATGACAAATGTTTCATGTTGCTTGAGCAGCATTATGGCCGAGTTCAAACTCGTAAAGCAAAAGTTTCCTAATTAGCCGGTTGTGGCTGTTCATCTTTTAGGCTTCCCAACCACTGACAGAACGAGGACATGTAATGATGTTCACAGCAACAAATACCACTTTATATCCCTTCAAACAACTGCAGTGTGCGACTTGAACTAGTTTAAACATGTGACATACCTGCAGCAGCACTTGTGTTTATGCAAATATTACAAAACTTTCTACTCACTCTCTGTATAGGAAAGAGATGATACAACTATTCCAGTCATTAAGAAAGGTACCAGTACCAAAGTTCCCCCAGTCTTCTTGGCAGAAGTTGCATGTGCAGTGAAGAACATGAAGCGGGGAAGTGCTCCAAGAGAAGATGGAATTTCCATGGACATTATACAAGAAGCAAGTGGAGAAATAGAAAGTACACCTACCCAAGTTTTCACTTGATATCTCAATGAAGAGAAGATTCCTGAGAACTGGAACAATGCTACAATGATAATGCTACATAAAAAAGGTGACATTGAGAATCTCGGAAACTACAGACCTATCGGCCTCCTATCAGAGGTTTATAAAATCTTCATGAAGGTTCTTTCACATCCCTTGAAGGCAATATTGCCGCCCCGGTGGCGCAGTGGTCTAAGCGATGACCTCTGATCATTCGTCCGAAAGGGGTCTGGGTTCGAATCCCGGTGAGGCATGGATGTTGTGTTTGTCTTACGGCACTGGCTCTCTCCCTTCCCTGGAACCAGTGACCCTAAATTAGGGACGGGCGACCGCTTATAGCCCATTGAGTTGCTCACGGTGGTCGTTAAACCTTCAAAAAAAAAAAAAAAAAAAAAAGAAGGTAATATTGGATATGGCTCAACTGAGAGAACAAGCTGGATTCAGGAATGGCTACAGCACTATAGACCATATCCATGTACTGAGAGAACTACCATAGTTTTCGTTGTATGATACACAGATTATCTGCTAAAAAAGTTTAAAATATAGGTTCTGGGTAATACACCAATTTAAAAAAAGGTTTTTATGGCCCTTTGATTTAAAAAAAATCTGCAGCGTAATTATGCAGGGCACGGAGTATAATTGGAAAAGGAACTCCCTTGGGAAAAAAAAAATGTTCTCAGATGGAGTGGAGAGGAGGGGAGGGGGATGTCATAATGAAAGATCAGGCAAGTTGTGGGGAGAAATGGTGGGGGATCATTTTGAATCGTTGAGAAGAACAACTCTGTTGTGCCATCTCTGTTTCTGTCAACCAGCCAGTGAACATACCCACTGCACTTGCTGCACAAACCTATGTGTTCCTCCTTTCGGATCTCATGTGCGCTGCCTTGTGTTTAGTTTGTCTTTCACCATTTGACCAACATTGTTGCTGCTATTTTCCTTCATTGCTATTCATGATGTCTTTGAAAAGGAAACGTTTCAGTTACACTGCCGAATTTAAACTTAAAGTGGTAGACACAATTGATGATATGATCGTGTCTCTGCGTGATAGTTTTGAGATGGTCAGAAAACAATCACGTGCTGCCCCGGTTGCCTAAGTCGTGGCTACTGACTATTCATCCAAGAAGGGTCCAGGTTCGAATCCCGGTGAGGCATGGATGTTGTGTTTGTCTTGAGTCAGTGGCCCTGAATTAGGGACGGGTAACTGCTTATAGCCCATTGAGTTGCTCATGGTGGTCGTTAAACCTCCAATAAAAAAACAAAAAAACAATCGTGCAATAACATGCGGAAAGCTGCTGTGCTGCAGTCTAAAACGTAAACAAATCCGTTGGTAAAACAGGATTTCCCCAAAAAACGGACTTATACGCAAGTACATACAGTATTTCTTTGACTGTATCAGCCTTTCGTCATTGGCAAGGTGTAATGCAATACTCTGGAGCTGCATCCGCACCCTTTATCTGTCTGGAGATAAAAATATGAAAATGCAACCTTTAAAAATGAATTTCTTCATTTAATGAATTTTTTTTTTTTTTTTTTTTTTTTTTTTTTTTTTCTCTCTTACTTCTTCGGAGTCCTGGGTCATTTCATTATGTGACCAACTTTTCTGTCAGAAATTCCACTTCCAGTTCAACATCTATGATGTGCAGTTTATACGGCGATTTTTTCCCCTGAATATCACAGTCTGCGGATTATACGAAAAAAAACATTTTTTTATGTGAATTTCGCGGTCTGCGTTATTATACACCAGTGCAGATAATACTACGAAAATCATGGTAATTGAAAGAACAAGAAAATATGAACTCTCATTATGTATGGCTTTTATTAATTATGAAACCATCAGCAGTTACAATGGGTTTGAAATCTTGCAGTATTGAAGATGCTTACATTAGTCTTATTAACAACATCTATGAAAAATGCAAATGCAAAGGTTCAGCTATTTGATTATACAGCACCAATAAAAGTTGGAATGGGAGTGAGACAAGATTGCATCATATCCCCAAACTCTTCAGTGCTACATTTCAAAGTGTCTTTCAATCATTGAACTGAGAAAAAAAGGGGACAAAGATTAAAGGAGATTATTTAACTCACCTTCATTTTACTGATGATGTAATCATTTTTGCAACTACCTTTTCAGAGTTGCAGAGGACTTGCTGACAAAAGTAAAGAAGTACAGTGTTTTTTCAAGAAATGAAAATTTTGTGATTGATGGGAAAAATCTTGACATAACTGATACCTATGATAGGCAGTACTACATGGAAATGAAAAGACTGGAGATACAGGAGAAGACACTTCAGGTGGAAAGACTCAAATTACAACTTGAACTAAGAGATCAGAGAGGGGTGTGAAATGTTGCCAGCAGCACTGTACCACATGAAAACCACATGAAAAGTCTTTGAGTAGCTATCGAGACATACCATAATTTCGGTACATAAACCACATTGGCATATACGCCACAGCGATAAAAAAAGGGGCAGAATGAAAAATAAAATAACCAGAAATGCCGCACCATCACAGTAAGGTGGGGTAGTACCAAGGCGAAATCTTGAAAACATTATGTAGATAAAAATATAGTACCTGATCTTTCAAATAACAAATAACAAATCAATTAAACAAGATTCAATTTTAAGGATAACACTAACCCTACTACCTATTTCATAAAAATTTACTCAAAGAATTCATAAAGCGCTTAGACCAATTATAAAACATTTATACATCAAGAATTTAAAAAATACACACACAACATTCTGAAAATATATGGTACACATAGTTTTGCAATCAAATCCATGAAAATCGGAAACTTCACTGTCCGAATTAAAAAGTTTTAAAAGCTCATCGCCTAAAAAACTTCAGGGTCGTCCGCATCACTTTCGCTGTCTTCTGGCATTTCACCGCAGTTTTTAGAAATAGTGTTTGCTTCAGTGAAGCTCGAACTAATCGTTGAAGTTTTGATGTTTTTCCAGGATTCGGAAAAACATATTTATTTACTATTAGCTTAAAACTAGAAGTATAACTTCTGTGTTTCGTCATTTTACTTTCCATGATAACATAGAACTATGCGTACTCGAGAGAACGCGATTTGGCGAACTGAATGCAACGAACACACATGTCACTTACAAAATTTGCACTTGCTGTCCTGGAGTCATTGACCAATGATAATCGATCTTGGATGGTAGTCGAATATCCCGTTTCAAGAGGCGAGAGTGAGCGAAGCTGATGACGTCATAAGTTCAAAGACAGTTAGTTGCTTGGAGCATGAAACAGGGGTGATCCTTGCTAACAAGATCGATTCCCTGCGAAGTTTCCCCCGACCACGGATTTTTTCTGAGTTTTATCGGAGTCACCTCTCTTTCACCTGCCCCACCTCATTCCCTCATTCCTATAACCTATTATTGTAATATCTTGTTTTAAGAAGGGGTGGGTGGAATTTATTGCACGTGGCTGTAACATCTTTATTCTATTCCACTCTATTGAGATATTTTCCTGCCGGAAAAAGAATGGAACAAGCCAAAATGCTTTTTGAATTAAAAAAAAAAAAGCTGTATACCCTGCTGTATAAGCCGCACGGGCCGAAAATTTAATTTTGAACACATATACGCCGCGGCTTATCTACCCGAAATTATGGTAATTAGAAAGTATTCAGAGACTAACGATGAAATTGATGCCTACTTGGATGAATTTTGTAAAATATATACAGTCTTAGCTATACCCAAAGATAAGTGGAATCAACTGTTGCTTCCCAGATTAAGCTATAGAGGTGCTGCAGTGATTCATTCTATGGGGCAGGAGGATTTGCTTAGTTTTAAGAAGCTGAGAGAAGGATTATTCAAAGAGTAGAGTCACACCAGAAAAATACAGGGTGCTATTCAGAAACCTAGGCAAAGAGAAGCACCAAACCTATTAGTAATTTGGAGTTAGGCTTACAGAGTTGCTGGAAAAGTGGCTTGTAGGAACTAAAGTAGCAGGTGATTTTGAGGGGTTAAAGAACCTAATTTTGTCAGAGCAACTGTATTCAGTGGTGAGTGACAATGTGAAGATATACATCAAAGATAATGATCCGGATACATTCGAGATGCCTATTAAGTTAGCTGATCGGTATGTAGAGGCACGGGAGAAACAGACTAGTTTTCAAAGATTTCAACGGCCAGTGCAAAATAAGGGATTCTCAAAAGATGGGAGGAAACAGGGAGTTAGAGAAGGGAATCAGAGCCAACTGAAACAAACAGCGAATAGCAGCTATACCGGAGAAGAAAAGCATGAAATTAAGTGTTTCCTGTGTAATCGATTTGGCCATAAAAGTTTCCAGTGAAAAAACAAGTACATGTTGGGTAGTCAGCATGCAGAAAGTAGGGAGGTACCCCCAGAGATAAAGCTAGCACGAATAAGCAGACAGAAATTACTAGGGAAAGATTGCCTACAATGTTATGTGCAACAAACAGGTCTGTTTGGGCCAGTAAGGATTCCATCTTTGGACCATATTTAGGATAAACACTACTAAATGAGAAGGTTCTCTCTACTCTTAGGATGTAGGGTCATGTATCAGCTTGATCAAAGGAGTTCATGGTCCTGAAGGGCTGAAAACAGGAGGAAAGGTCAGAGTATACCCTGTGACAGGCCAGAAACAGGAACTAGATTTGGCAAAGTTGATGAAGAAAAAAGAACTCATGAATTTACCATAGTGTCTGACATCCCATGGAACATCATCATAGGGAATGATTGGGATCCACCCAGTGGTAACCAGGCATGGAAGTAGCAGGCCAGAGGAACACAGATCAAGCAACGGCTCAGTGTGGGAGTGAGTTGGGCCCTGAGGATAATGGAGATGATGATCGTATACAGGAGGAGATGGCAAGTACTACAGGAGCAGAGCAGATGCTGCAGGGAGAATGTGGAGTGATCGCTAGGGGAATGCAGAGAGCGTGTGAGGCAAAAACCAAGAAGGATAGTGTCAGTCAGGAAAGTGAAAGACCAACTTCAGATCAGTGAGATGACCAGAGGGAATGAGTGCCAAAGAGAGAAGATGGTGATGGAACAGAGGTAACTGAGATGGAGAAAAAGTTGGGTTATCTGTTCACAGGAGAGGAATTTCATAAGGAGCAACAGAAGAATGAAACACTGAGAGGTGTATGGGAAAAGCTGAAGGTTTATCGTTAGATAAGAACACGTCCCCAGATAACCCCAGATAAGAACACATCCCACTTTGTGTTGGAGGATGACTTGTTAAAACGAGTGTTTAAGAACAGAGTCAAGCAGAAAGATATCCCTCAGCTAGCAGTGCCAAAGAAATGTAGGAGCAAGATTTTGAAAATGGCTCATGACTTTCCTATATCAGGTACCCTTGGGAGTAAAAAAGACCACTGACAGAATCTTAAAGAACTTCTATTGGCCAGGAATCAACAAAGAGGTTAGGGGAGTATGTGAGCTCATGTCCTGAATGCCAGGTAGTGAGAAAAAGAGGGGATCATGCACCAAGCCCTCTCCAACCCTTACCCATAATTGATAAACTGTTTGCTAGAGTGAGCGTGGATTTGATCGGGCCACTACCTACGACTGACTCTTTTTTTTTTTTTATGATCTTGTGTTTGTTGCTCTTTGGCCACATATGGCCCTTGTGCCATTAAAACCCAGTAACCAACCAACCTACCAATGACTGAGTGTGGGAAGAAGTATATTGTTGTGGTAATAGATCATGTCAATCGATACCCAGATGCCCATGCACTGGAGACCATAGAGGTGCAGGAAGTTGTGATATCACTGAGATATCTTCATCCATGCTGGCTTTCCAGCGGAAATATTGTTGGATCAAGAGAAGCAATTCACATGCAAATTAACTCAAGAGTTATGGGTACAATTGGGAATTAAACCCATATTTTAAAGTCTATATCACCCCAGTGTAATTGCTTGATTGAGAAATTCAACGGAACTTTAAAATCTCTGCTGAAAAGAGTAAGCCAAGAAAACCCAGAGGAGTGGGACAAGTTGTTGCCATACGTACTGTTTGGATGCCGAGAAGTGCCACAGGCTAGCACAGGTTTTTCACCATTTGAACTTATATTTGGCCACAATGTGAGAGGACCTTTGGATTTGTTGAGAGGAATGGTCTAGAGGTCAGAAGGCAAAAAGCTTGAGATTCTGGAGTATGTGGACAAGGTGAATAGGACCTTGAAAAGAACATTAACTCTAGCACATGAAAATTTGGCACAGGCCCAGTGTAAGCAGAAAGCCTGGTATGGCAAACAAGCGAGAATGAGGGAATTTAATAAGGGAGAAGAAATATTGATACTCACCCCAAACAAAAAGAGAGCACTGCAGATTGAGTTGGAAGGATCCTATAAAGTTCTAAGGAAAAAGACGGAGAACACCTATGTAGTGGATGTTAGTACGGAGGAGCCCTGTCCCAGAACTTACCAAGTGAACATGCTGAAAAAATATATTAAAAGAAATGAGGTTGTGAGTAATCTGTGTTATAGTCCTGAGAAGGAGACATTGAGGGAAAAGGAGCCTGATAGTATCAAGTGGAGTGAGGAATATCAAAAGAGTTTTGACACCTTGAAGTCAAAGTTAAGTGAGAGGAGTGTATTGAAGTGTTTTGACCCTGGAAAGGATACCATCGTGCAGACAGATGCTAGTGGAGTGGGCATTGGAGCAGTGCTTGGTCAAAAGGATGCAACTGGAAGGGAATGTCCAGTTGCATACCTTAGGAGGAAGCTGACAGAGATGAAGAGAAGGTATTCCATAATTGAGAAGGAGACACTTGCTGTAGTGTGGGCGGTGGCAAAGTTGAAGCCGTACTTGGATTCAAAACCATTTGTGATCGTGAGTGACCACAATCCCTTAGTATGGCTGGACTATATCAAGGAGAAAAATTCAAAGTTGATGAGATGGTCCTTGTACTTGCAGGAGTAAAACTTTACCATGCAGTACAAGCCTGGTGTGAAGCCTGGCAATGCAGACGGGTTGTCAAGGAGAGTGTAAATAAGGAGTGAATGTGAGATAATTGAATGTGTTGTATATATAAACAAATTAGTAATGTAATTTATATTAAAAATCAGGAATATTGTAGTATAATCAGTAACAATATAATATAAAGTGTTGATTTCTTAGGACCAGCAGAAAGGCTGATGTGAGTAGGGTAGATGTGAGCCAAGAGACCTAGCATGAGTAAGAGGACAGGCAGTATCAGAGGTGTCTAGAAGAGTGTGTGGTGAGGTGACTGAGTTCTTACCAAGGTGCAGTTGGACGAAAACCAGTCGTAGTAACTTAGGGGGAAGGACTGCAGTGAAGTAAAACGTAACCCGCATCTAAAAGTGAGTTGGATAGGTCAGTTAAAAAAAAGGGGGGGGGGGAGACGCCATGTTGGGTAACATAGAGCTAAGATTTTCCTTTTATGAGGAGAGAGTGAGAGGAAGAGAAGCGTGTCCACGAATCATCCTTCGGTCCGGGAGCGGGACGTTTCTGAACAGGCTGACAGTTGTGGTGAGTTATGAGAGCCCCGGAGTATGCATCCTGCAGAAAATGCACTGACGGGATTGGCTGATGGCAAGGGAGCTGGGTGAAATCACATTTCGGACAAGGGGCCCCAAAATTTGGCAGGCACTCTATTGTGTTTGCTTCATGTGGAAGGATGGTAAAGGAATTTCCCTGATGGCTGCGATCATCAGGCTATAGAGAGTTTTTAGAGTGGCTGAGGTCATTCTTTTAATATCTTCATACATAGCAGAGGTCACTCTGTACTGCGGTACAGATAAGTTACTAGATAATTGGTTGCGTGGACTTATTTCAACACTGCACCGGGCACATTAATGCTCTAAAATCTTACGTGAGAGGAGCCTTACCTCATCCAATGAACTCGCTACTGAACTGATCCTTCTATGAACTCACTGAAGAACTTTCCATCTGATGGACTCTCAAATCTACTCACTGGGATATGTTGCTTGAAAGAAGGTCATGCTGAAATGACACCGACTTGGACTTGTGTATGTAAATAGTCTGCAAATAGGGGATGTAAATAAATTCTGTAAATAGAGCCAGTGAGTCTGCTTTCGTGGATCAAACCTAAGCAACTAAAAAGTGAATGAAAAGGTTAGGTATTGTCAGACCAAGAAAGGTTTGGCTGGTGGCATCAGCTACTAGTGAATGATATCTGAAATTCCAGTAATTGCCTGATCGCAAAGCTATGCACCAAGGCGATACCAAAACAAATAAATAATAACCACACCACAACTGTTAAGGACTGACAAAAAAAAATTAACTGATCAAATTAAAGCAGTAGTGAAGATATCATGTATTTCCCAGACTTGGTAAATAGAAATTATATTCTCTGCCAGCTAATGTTGCAAAAACATTTGTGCCTGTGCTGTCTTTCTGCTACAGAAGATATTTAAAATCAACTGATGTTTGAGCCGTATTAACTGCAGTTTACTAAACAATCATGCAGCATCGCATATGAAGCAAAAAATTACATTCAATCATAAAGTTTGCAGAAAGTATGACGTTTCATCTAGTTGCTGCAGCCATCAAAGGTTTGTTAAAAACCTTTTTTTTTGCACATTTATTTTCTTTTTTGGTTTGTGGCAGCTTATTGGTTATGAAATTTAACAGCACAATGCCTGAATTCCCTATGCTGCATTATTTAGAAGCAAATGGTACTGATTCGATGTTCTCATTGCCAAGTGCGAGAACTAATTTTAGCTAAAATAGTTACAATTTTGGTTTGGTTTCTCCATTTATCATTCCCATTAGACTTCAATTCCAGTAAAAGTTACTGTGTTTTTAAACTTTGTGTAAATTAAGCACTTAAAAGGATTTAAAGCTTTAGCATTGTATCATTTAAGTGCAATTTATTCTCTTCAGTCACGATTCTCACAGCTTGAATTTTTAAACCTAACTGGAACTCTAAATGTTGTGAGTTGTTTCTGCAGATAGTTTGTTTCATGTTTTGTAACATAGGTACGATGTCTTGGTACACTTCTACTTGGAGAAACATATCACAAGAGAACCAATTAAACAATGGATCAAAGCCCTTTGTTGATTGATTCTCTTGCGACGTTTCTCTGAGCAGGAGCCTATTCGGTCATTAAGCTTATCTGTGCTGTGTTATAGAAAAAGGAAAGCAATCTATTCAACATACAGATTTTTTTTTCTTACATATGAACTGTTTTTTCGGGAATGTATTAACAAATTCTACATGGGCAGTACACCACTCAGGTTCAGAAAAGATCATGGAATTACGGTACCAAAAATAATGTTCTTTGTTCATTTAATTGTTATTAATAAAATGCAGGTAATTGTATAAAGAACAGTTATTTAAAGAATTAATAAATGTATGCTTTCGTGAGAAATGCAAGAATGTAAGGAAATGTAACAATTCGTTGCAAATTGATTTGGTTCGCTGCTCCGGAAAAACTCTCAGAACCACCTGGAAAAGTCATTAATTTTTTTCTTCTTTTTAGTGGGAACCCTGTTGGCCTTGTCATGTGCTCTCTGTGATGCACCTGGGCAGGTACACTGTGATTCCAGGGGTGGTCATATTATTCTGATATGACTGTGTAGTAATACGCATCATATATATATAGTAAAATTTGATGTTAGTGCGGATAAACGTGAGTTTAACAGAGTTTGAAAGGATAGTGGGTGCTTAATGCATGGGTCACTCTATCACAAGGTGATAGTGACCCATGCAACGTGATAGAGTGACCTATCGCATCATGGACAGCGCTGTGGTTGGAGAAAGGTGGTGGATGAACATGGCCGTTGATGTCAGTCTCATATGATTGCAACCAACTAGAGAGCAACAGTGGCACAAATCACCAACGACTTCAAGGGAGGTGCCAGAAACATCTCCTCCAAGACCACCAGACGATCATTAGTGGCATTGGGTTATGGGAGCTGCCAACCCACTAGTCGCATTGCTAATACCACATAACTGGTGTAAGGGCAAAAATTAATTATTCAAAGTGGGTTCTATAATGTACTTAATTATTATAATTTATGCATAGTCATAAAGAAATTATGTCACGTGTTTCATGTGCAAGAGATGGACATGCCACATATGCATATGTGAGTGATTGAATTACACTTCGGGAAAGGACTTCGCTTTCTCACGGAGAAAATGGCTTTCTTTTCAAAGCCATTGTGAAAAAACTCTAAATGTCTAGCAAGGTTTGAGTGGTGCCAATGAAGCACGATTTGGACAATCACGGCAAAAACACAGAATTACGGAAAGCACTTAGCAGCTGCATAAAACGGTCCATTTAGATGTTTTCCCATCGAGCTGGACAAAGCTCATTGTCAAAGGTCGCCAGTCTGTCTGGTAGACTGTATTCTTCTTTTGTAATGAGAGTATGTAACCAATGATTGTATATCGTATTGATGTACTTATGAAGAGTCTGATTTCAAGTGAAGGCGGCGTAAATGGAAACGACACGTGGTGATCCCGACATGAGATAAAGACGTCAGGTGCACGTGATAGAGAAGGCCAGCTAGGGTGTGGTCATCCCAAGCAGGAGCAGTTATAGCCAGCTGGAGGGCCAGTGGGGAGGAACCAAAAATCGCAGTCACGTCGCAGTGCCTCGGGGCAGCGAGCAGAAAGGTATGCTGGGTGTTCTCCCAGGAGGAGAGGAGGAGGTCAAGTGCAAGAGGAGAGTTGTAGTCAGTGTGTGGAGTGTGATGCACTAGAGTTAGGATGTGTGAGCAGGAGCTCCTGTAGAAAAGTGTTGAGAGTAGGAATGAGGTAAAGAGCTTCATGATCGAAGGCACTGAGTTGTGATAACTCATAATAAGTCGGTGTGCGGATACACCTTAGTTTCCCAAAAAGAGTAGCCGCGAAGCACGGAGAAAGTGTTAAAAGAGGTAGATAGATTACAACTCATGTGGCAGGAGGAATTAAGCCGATTAGAGGAGTGTATATTAGAACAATAATAATAGACTCATGTCAAAGCAATGGTCATGTAAGTCTTTTTCAACGAAGCCGTCAGTTGCGCGAAATCAGACTTTGAAACCATAAACTTTCTTCAATAAAATTGTTAAGTTTGCATTATGGAGTGATTACTTCAAATATTGTCAAATGCCTTATTTAAAACCTTCCCTGCCTTCCTCGATTAGAAGATCACAATAGTAAAGCTGAGGAAGAGAGCACCTGGGCATTCGTTCTGCATGCAAATGTTAGGTACGAACGAACCTCATTTAAGTTTGCTAGTGTGTGGGTAGGTGCTGAATGAAATAAGTTGACGCCCTTCTGAGTGGAGGTGGGCTATAACACATGGGCGATACGCTCATCCCTACAACAGGACTGCACATCTCAACTGTGCAAAAGAACATTGTCACTGGACCTGGGATGATAGGAGACGGATCTCCTGGTCCTATAAGTTGCATTTCCAGTTATTTCACCCTGACAGAAGGGTGTGGATCTGGCAGAAACTGCACAAAACAATGGGCCCAGCATGTCAACAAGGAACTGTTCATTCTGGTGGGGGTTTAGTTTTGGTCTGGGGCATGTTCAACTGGGACATGTTTGGACATCAGGTACATCTAAATGAATTTCAGAATAGTCCACCCTACATGTCCATCCTTATAGACCATCTGCACCCATTCATGATCATGATGCACACACAGGCAATGGGCTCTACCAGCAAGATGATGTTCCAGAAAATGTTGGTAGGGTAGTACTGAGTGTTAACCTTCTGGTGCTGTGGAAATGCATGATGGTGTATCACACCCTGCACATTGTATACCACTATCAGCATCACTTTGAGATTCCAGAGTTCATGGCAAACTTTTTTGGGCTGAGGAGACGTTGGACTATCATATCAGTTCTGGTTCATATGATCTCGCCCTCATTTCATCCATAGCGATGATCTGCTGGAACACACCATCTCAGGTGTAACATTCCAAATGCTCACTGACAAAGACACAGCAGTGCCGTTTCTGAACTTACGTAAGGTGATAAAGCACTCATCATGCTGCAGTTTTATGGTAACCAAGCTTGTCCTTCAATACATGCAAAACTGTTTCATGGCATATTCCTATCTCTGCAGCTTGCTGTCTATCGTCGATCCACCATTGTCAATGATTGCATCAACTTCACATGATGGCCTTGGATGTTAGGTTGACCTGAACATGCCACATCCTCCACTGTATCATGATCTTAGTGGAATGCTGTCACCCATCGTAGCACCATTCAATATAGTAATGCTTGGTTACCACATGCTTCCTACACAAATGAGACGAATTGGGCACTGCATGCTTCCCACACAAATGAGACGAATCTGAGGGTTGTTGTAGCATACTTAAAGGCATGCAAATAATTAGATTGATGGGAAGGTTGAAGCATTTGGCCACATATGAGAAGATGTCATAGAGGCAGAGCAGTAAGTGTTCATATAAAGGCAACCAGCGCTTTCAGGAAAACAGAAAAACAGAATCTGTTTGAAGCTGTTAAAATACAAAGACATTGACAAGATTACCAACAGTTGAAAGACTTTTCTGTGAAGGGATGATCAGACTCAGATAGACAGGTTTATCCTACAGAGATGTTGCTCACTGTGTTGGCTGCAATCTTATCACAGATGAATACATATTGATGCCACTGGATTTGAGAACAATCCTCCACTTGCCACCAAGGATCAGAGAAACTACATGTGACCACAGAGTGAAGATACTGCCATTTGCCACTTATGACATTTCATGACAGATTTGTAACTGTAATGCAACTGGCAGGGCAATGGCAGCAGGTTCTGACTCAAAGACATCATGTAGACAGTAGACTCCTACAATTTGCATTGGGAGCGTATCATCAAGTTTTCCTCTGACATCAGCCCATATAACAGCTGATCTTCAGGTGGTGTCACCTCAGAGCCAACAGAATGGCACAACAATAGAGCGCTGTGATGTTCTACAATGAATCTTGCTTCTGTCTTGGTCCAAACGACAGTAGACAACAGTTTAACTGCCATCCCAGCAAAAAGATTGCTGCTCAGTGTTTGTGGCAGTGGCACACAGGCTGAACATCTGGCATTATGGTTCCATGTACCATTAGCCATACATCTTGATCAGAGCTCATGATTGTACAGGAATTCCTAGGAAAAAAAAACAGAAGTGAGGCAGAAACTTTCATCCATTTACTTTTTGGGTTCTCTTCATAATATGTTCTGCTATGTTAGTTAACGTGGTGCATAGAAGTCTTAAATAATAGTACTGCTCCATCAGCAAAGATGGTTGTGGATGCATATCTTTAAAAAGTGAAGATATGCATCCACAACCATCTTTGATGAAATTGCCAAACAACTCAACTATGCCCTGAAAATTCTGAATATAATTTGATGTCCTTATTGTTCCATGACTTGTAAATTTTATGGTTCATTTTAAATTACTGCTAATATTGTTTATTTTAGTGCTCTGCTTAAAACCACGGGCAAACGACAATTTTTGATTTCACGAGCCACAACAAGTGGTCTTGGTGTTTATGGTGGACACTGGAGCGGTGACATTGCTTCTTCATGGGAAGACATGAGATATTCAGTAAGATGTAAGTGAATCATTTATGACTTTTTCTGTGACTTCTTAATCAGATTGAAGTATTTTGTTCCATTACTTCCAGCAATAAGTCTCAGAACAGTGCACATTTTTCAAAGTGAAGTACTTGCTAAACTTTGAAATCATGTACGTGTGTATTAAATTAAACTAATAAGTAAAGTCATCTATTACCTTCATGCTTCAGTATGCAAAACATTCTAAAATAAATTATTTATGTTCAATGTTGATTTTGCAAAAAATAATTTCAATTAATTTTACACATTTTAAACCAGCTCAAAATGCATATTTGGTAATACTATAACACTAACACATTCTCATGTAGAATGTCATATGTAAATTCTGTTCTACAGGTATATTAATACCTCTAATATATCATGGGGTTGTAGATATATGCCTTCCATTAAATAAGATTTTCCAGTCAAATAAAGATTTTCTTCCTTGTACAGTAAAACTTAATTTATAACATCCTCATTTTAAATGATACATCCTGATGAATGAGGTGATTAAAAAAATTAATGGGTATACCTTGGTTGTGCTGTGTAAGTGAAACTAAAAAGAAAACAATTGGGATAGAAGTGAATGGAATGGTGAGTGTGTAGTCTGCAGTGTTGGATAATGTGAGAGGACAGGCTTAAGTGAAAAGATGAAGAACAGCTTGATTCACTGTAGCTGCATAAGTGAAAGAAATTGCTGGATTCATTTTGAAAGTGAAACTTCAGAGAATAGCAATTGTTGTAGTGTATACTCCTTGTGATTTGGAACTTTCTGATAGGAACGATAATTTCTGGAATAAGCTAAAAGCTGTTTTTAGTCAGTTTGTGGCTAAAGAGTTTCTGTGGATGAATATCGCTGTAAGAAGGGTGATACAGCTAAGCTATTTCACCAGAGTAAGGCAAAAGATAGGAAGGAGCAGATGAAAAGGCATGAGCTGGCTTCTTGGAAAGACAGGAAAACATTCTGGAAGTACATAAGTCATAGGAAAAGTAGAAATAAAATTCTAAGTTGTGTGAAGAACAGGATCGGAGAAATGATATGGGAGCCCAATGAGTTAAGTGAAAGATCGATTAAGTGAAATATGAGTTAAATGAAAAATACTTCTGTGAGTTATTAGAACATGGAAGCAAAGATGATTCTCAGGCTTAAACAGATGGTGCTACAGTGAGAGATGGAAGCACAGGAGGGATATCAAAAGAAGAGGTGTGTAAATCTCTAAAATATCTTCAGAATGGTAAGGCTCCGGGAGTTGATGGCATAACTGCTGAGATGTTGAATTATGGTGGCGACTCTGTAATTGACTGGTTAACTGAAATTTTCCAATTGTGCTGGGAGTTAAAAAGGGTTCCTCCGGATTGCAGGGATAATATCATTGCTCCCTTGTATCAGGGAAAAGGTGATCAGATTGAATGCAAGAGCTGTTGTGGTATCAGCTTACTGAGTGTGCCAGGAAAAGTGTTTGGAAAGGTCATTATTGATTAGGTAAGTGGGAGGCTCATTTTCGAGTCATGCCAGTTGAAATACATAAGATTCTTAATGCTGTCGATACATTATTAATAATGGAAATAATTGCAACATTTAAAAGACGATACTTTTATTTACAATTAAAACCAGCTAAAAACAGTAGCAAGATCTTTCAAACCCACTATGGGTTCGTCATCAGTCACAGTGAGGGTGAAGCACCGTGGTTATATAGCTAAAAGCAATCACCCACAATGCAAGAGCATGGCAAAGTGTTGCTCCAACCCTTCACACACACACATTTGACATGTATACAAATAATGCAAATAAGCTACAAAACACGGTTAAGAGTTCTGATGGTGTGTACAGTGATTAAAAAAAAATATATCCATGAGCTTGGTAGAATCCATTGCACGTCATCGTTACAACAGTGGTCAGCAAAGATGTTTATGTACAAACTTTCTGTAAACAATAAGTCAGATTTTGTAGTAGCTGGTGCAATTAACGAGGTGTTATTCCACTCCGGGACATGATTATCTTGATTAACTAACCTAGATAAAGCTGTGGCATTCAAACCAGTTCTAACGTTATATTTGTGTTCAGATACACGTGTACCAATTGTCCAAAGTGTGGATCCCACATATACTTAGTATCATGTGCATTAGGGTTGGTAGCTTTCAGTGGGATGGAATAAACACAATATCTCTGAAGCATACTAACTTCGTCACGATCCTTCCTTAATAATGAAAATAACTTTATTGTCTTTAAACCAAAATCCATGCCTTGCTTATGACGAGCCTTCTTTAAGATGTGAATGAGATTAGGGACATAATCCACAGATCCAATGTACCTGTCAACATCCTCGTTACTTCTTAAGTAGTATACATGGAGCATTGAAGCAGACGTACAACAAAATCGCGTGGGTAGCCAAACTGAGAAGCCAGATTAAAAATGAATTTAATCTCCTTATTCCAAAGTTTGATAGATGATGAGTGTAAATACGCTCTACGAAACAAAAAGGATAAGGCATGTAGAGGATACTTGTATTGTGTAGAGAATACTTGTGTTGTGTAGGGTTGGCAGATGAGAATACTTGTATTGTGATGATATACTTGTATTGTGTAAAGGATACGTAACCACTCAATCTCTTTTTCTGTGTTTCATAAACCTCCTGCACCACCCACGTTGATCCCATTCTCATCTGCTAGTCCTGCACAACACAAGTCGGCCACCTTATCCTTTTTGTTTCGTAGGGCGTATTCACACTCATCATCTATCAAACTTCGGAATAAGGAGATTAAATTCATTTTTAACCCTTTAACCGGCTGGAACAAATTGACTCGGGGTTAGCAAAAAGGACTGAAATCAGCTCGAATGAATATATTCTTTGAATAAAGCTCATGTTGAGAAATGGCTTCCTAGTTTAATTGAATTAATAATCTAAAGCAACTTATGGGATTTTACTAGGAAATTTTTTCATTAATAGCAAATTTTCGGAGAAAACTCTTCTCCTTCTTCAGGCTGTCTTGTTGTCACTTTTTACTTGTCACTATCACGGTTACGGTTTACCTTGATGGTTACGGTTAACCTTGACGGTTTAGGTTATTTTTCAACAAATCCTGCCAGATGTTAGGCAGGAAAATCCTTTGCAGTCATTGATGATGGAATTTTGATTTTTCTCAATCTCTATTCCTTCTTTCAGTTTTCTTTTTTGGAAATTGCTTTGGAAACTGATTACTTTAAGGGAATTCCAATCCATGCTGTGCCCAGTTTCTCTAACATGCCTATCTAATCCAGTCTTGTTGGAGCAATTTTTTATAGCTGCTTTATGCTCAGCTATACGAGTTTCTAGTCTGCGACCTGTTTCACCTATGTAAGATAGTCCACAACTACAATTTACTTCATAAACTACTCCTTGCATTTTTAAAATATCTTCTTCTCTTTGAACTATTTTAGGGAAACAATTTTTAACTTTGTTCTCTAAACTTGGAGCTAGCCTAATATTGTATTTTTTACTAATTCTCTTTAAAGCCTCAAATAAACCTTTGTGATAAGAAATTTTTTTCTAGTGAATTTTACTTGTTGCTTTTGTGGGTTCTTCGCACCATTAAAATTCAGAAGCTTCTCAATTTCTTCTTTAGGATAGTTATTCTCTGCAGGTATGACTTTAAGCTCTTCTTTTTGGGCTTCTTTTTTATCTGCAGTAGAAACTATTTTCTATTATGAAGATGAAAAATTCCTCACTAGTTGGTATAAAAAACCAATGAATACTAAAAGACTACTGGATTTCAATTCGTATCATCCAGTTTCTATTAAGAAAAATGTAGCAAGTCAGTTTTTAGAAAAAATTAATAAAATAGTTTCTACTGCAGATAAAAAAGAAGCCCAAAAAGAAGAACTTAAAGTCATACTTGCAGAGAATAACTATCCTAAAGAAGAAATTGAGAAGCTTCTGAATTTTAATGGTGCGAAGAACCCACAAAAGCAACAAGTAAAATTCACTAGAAAAATTTCTTATCACAAAGGTTTATTTGAGGCTTTAAAGAGAATTAGTAAAAAATACAATATTAGGCTAGCTCCAAGTTTAGAGAACAAAGTTAAAAAATTTTTCCCTAAAATAGTTCAAAGAGAAGAAGATATTTTAAAAATGCAAGGAGTAGTTTATGAAGTAAATTGTAGTTGTGGACTATCTTACATAGGTGAAACAGGTTGCAGACTAGAAACTCGTATAGCTGAGCATAAAGCAGCTATAAAAAATTGCTCCAACAAAACTGGATTAGATAGGCATGTTAGAGAAACTGGGCACAGCATGGATTGGAATTCCCTTAAAGTAATCAGTTTCCAAAGCAATTTCCAAAAAAGAAAACTGAAAGAAGGAATAGAGATTGAGAAAAATCAAAATTCCATCATCAATGACTGCAAAGGATTTTCCCTGCCTAACATCTGGCAGGATTTGTTGAAAATTAACCTAAACCGTCAAGGTTAACCGTAACCGTCAAGGTAAACCGTAACCGTGATAGTGACTAGTAAAAAGTGACAACAAGACAGCCTGAAGAAGGAGAAGAGTTTTCTCCGAAAATTTGCTATTAATGAAAAAATTTCCTAGTGAAATCCCATAAGTTGCTTTAGATTATTAAATGAATATATTCGTTGTCTAAATGAGCAAAATGCATCTCAGATGAGTGAACTGTGTATTCAGAAAGCGTAACTATTTTTATTATCCAAAATGGCTATTTAGGGGAAGACTGACGCTAATCCTTTCTGACATTACCTGCTAGAAAGGTTATCTGACGCTTATACTTTCATGTTGACGTTAATCCTTTCTGTCTTTTTATCTGCTACAAGGGTTATTTCTATGTCAAATCAACAAGGCTCACAACCCGAAATTTTTTGATTTTTAAGAACCTTGGTATAATTGTTGTATTCATCAATATAAACAAACATGATTTTTTTCAGAATTTTTAATGCATCCGTTTTTGAGTAATTGATTTTTGAAATTAAAAAAACCCGGCCGGTCGTAGTGAGCGATGGGTTTGCCTCCTCGGGGCGCTCCGTAGTAACAATGGCTCACACAACAGCAACTAGGGCCTCTGTGAATCTTGGAGAGGTGCAAGCTAGTTCTGTGTGGCATTGGCAAAAAGACCTCAACTCACTGGGTTTGGTTCCAGAACCCTTAGGTTGAATGACCAACTGGAACCCTCAGCCGTGAGCTAATCCCCCACACTGATGCACTTACCTGATTAAAAAGACAAAAAGGAATATTAAGAATGACTCAAGTGTGGGATATGGTGGACCTACCACACTTAAGACGGACGGTCCACCACGGAATCGACCTGGAATTTCTAAACGGCGTATGAGAAAGAGATCTCAGCTGAGTGAATGTAAGATTGGTGTATGGAATACTAGAGGTATAAATGGCAAGATGAGTGAGGTGATTGAGGAGATGAATAAATATAGACTGGATGTGTTGTGTGTAAGTGAAACCAAAAAGAAGGAAATTGGGGTAGAAGAAGTGAATGGCACGGTGAATGTGTGGTCTGGAGTATTGGATAATAGGAGAGGACAGGCTAGTGTAGGTGTGATTTCAAGTGAAAAGATGAAGAACAACTTGATTCACTATAGTTGTGTAAGTGCGAGAATTCTCTGGATTCGTTTGAAAGTGAAACTTCAGAGAATTGTAATTGTTGTAGTGTATGCTCCTTGTGACTCGGAACCTTCTGATAAGAAAGAAGATTTTTGGAATGAGCTAAAAGCTGTTTTGAGCCAGTTTGGTGCTAAAGAAAAAGTTATAATAGCAGGGGATTTCAATGCTAGAGTAGGTGTGCAGAATGCAATTTCTGACAATGTTCTGGGTAAGTTTAATGATCCTTGTGTGAATGATAATGGTGAAAGATTAATTGAACTCTGCTTTGAGAATAGTTTGTGTGTATCTAATACATTTTTCAACCACAAGTATATCCACACATATACTTGGGAAAATCGTACTCTTGGTCAAAAGAGTGTGATAGATTTTGTTGTCTACGATCAGCGTTTGAAACACTTAGTTGTTGACACCCGTGTGATGAAAGGTGCGGATGTTGGTTCTGATCATTACTTGGTAGTGTCACGAGTGAAACTTAATGTTTGTTGGAGGAAAAGGAATAGGAAGAGACCCAGGATAGAAAGAATAAAGGTTGATTGGCTCCTTGAAGATCATCAGCGGTATTCTGACTTACTCAGAGAACGACTGAAAGATCTGAAGTCTGGTGAGAATGATGTAGAAAAGAAGTGCGAATGTTTTAAGAACTGTGTTGTCACTGCTGCTAAAGAGGTCTGTGGCACCACAATAGTGGGTAACAATAGAGGTGATGCTTGGTGGAATAGTGAGATTGATGAGGCAGTAAAGAGAAAGAAGGAAGCCTATTTGGGGATGTTGCAAGGTAGAGTCTCTGTGGATGAATATTACTGTAAGAAGCGTGAAGCTGCTAAGCTGGTTCGCCACAGTAAGGCAAAAGATAGGAAGGAGAAAGTAGAAAGGCATGAACTGGCTTTTTGGAAAGATAAGAAGTCCTTCTGGAAGTACATGAGACTCAGGAAAAATAGGGGAAACAAAGTTGTAAGTTGTATGAAGAATGAGATTAGGGAAATGATATGGGAGCCCAATGAATTAAGTGACAGATGGGGCTAATACTTCTGTGAGTTATTAGATCAGGAAAGCAAAGATGATTCTGAGACAGATGCAGATGATGTCACAATGAGGGATGAAAGCACAGGAGGGATCTCAAGAGAAGAAGTGTGTAAAGCTCTAAAATCTCTTAAGAATGGTAAGGCTCCAGGAGTTGATGGCATAACTGCAGAGAAGTTGAAATATGGTGGTGACTCTATAATTGACTGGTTAACTGAAATTTGCCAGTTGTGCTGGGAGTTAGGAATGGTCCCTCGGGATTGGAAGGATGCTATTATTGTTCCCTTGTATAAGGGAAAAGGTGATCAGACTGAATGCAAGAACTATCGTAGTATTAGCCTGAGTGTGCCAGGGAAAGTGTTTGGTAAGGTTGTTATTGAAAAAGTTTGAGGTCTTACATAATTGAAAGTGTGGGATGTTCAGAGTGGTTTTATGCCTGGTAAAGGCTGCACTAACCAGATTTTTGCATTACGCACGATGATTGAAAAGTATCTGGCTGTTGGGAAGAAAGTTTTTACTGCCTTCATTGATTTAGAGAAAGCTTACGACCGAGTGAATAGGACTAACTTTTGTGGAAGATATTGCATGAATGTGGTGTTACTGGGAATCTACATCATAGTGTAAAAGCCATGTATGCTGGTAGTAGAGCTTGTGTACGAGTGAATGGTGTTTGATCAAAATGGTTTTCCATTGGTGTAGGAGTTAGACAAGGTTGTGTATTGTCACCATGGCTGTTTAATATATTTATGGATGCATGCATGCATGATGCCAAAATAGATAATAGTGGTTTATGTTTTGGTGATATCCGTGTGTGCAGATTGCTGTATGCTGATGACACTGTCCTGTTGGCAGAGAGCAAAAGTGAGTTGCAGGGTATGTTGACTCGGATGCACGAAGTTTGCATGAAATTCAAACTGAGTATAAATAAGGAAAAACCAAAGTTATGGTGTTTGAGAGAGGAATGGGTAGCACTGAATTTCATGTAAGTATAAATGGCACTGTGATTGACCAGGTGAGTGAGTTTGTGTATTTAGGAAGCACGTTTGACAGAGAGAACAAGTTGCATGGTGAAATCAGTAGGCAAGTGAATTCTTCTTTGAAAGTCATAGCTGCTCTGGGAGGTTTTCACAGGAATGATGGGTTCTCTAGAGAGTCCCGCAAGGCTGTGTATGAAACTGTAATTGTTCCTACTCTGATGTATGGCAGTGAAACCTGGGTACTGCAGAAGAAACATAGGAGTCGTTTGTATGCTGGAGAAATGTGTTACTTACGTGGGGTTTGTGGCAAGACACGATCTGATTGTGTGAGGAGTGAAGATGTATTCCAGTTGTGTGATGTGAAGCAAAATGTTGTTAGCAAGGTGGAGACCAATATGCTTCGGTGGTTTGGCCATGTTGAAAGAATGAGTGATGAAATGCTTACTAAGAAAATCTTTTCAGCCCGAGTAGCAGGAAGAAAAGGCAGAGGAAGGCCAAGGAAGACATGGGTGGATCAGATTCAGGAGTGTCTCATGAGAAAAAGATTATGAGTATGAAGTATAAAAGATCTTGTGTACGGCGTGTAATGGATATCAGTGAGGCACGAGTTGTATGTCAAGATCGCTGCAAATGGAGAAGTTTGATACGACAACAATAAATAAAAATATCTGGAAGTTTGTATTTCTTTTTGGAGCTAACCTCTGAATCTCAGAAAACAGCTTAGTGATATGTATGTATGTATGTAAAAAGAACCCTGAAATTTTATCATCTGAGCAAACTTTAACTGCAAATTACTCGGTTTCTAGTAAAGCTAGGGTCATGAATTATGGCTCATTTTAAAGATCTTAAATTGGGCTTTCATTTGATATACCACATGACACTATTAAAAAATTTTAATGTCAATTCTAAAATTTTAAAATTGAAATATTAAAAAACGTGGGTTTTTTTTAAATCGGAAAAAAATATATGTTTAACAAACATTATTTTTCTACATATCCTGAAAGTTTCATAATGGGATCGCTATGGGATCACTATAAAAAATAATAACGTAGAACAATGCAACTGAAATGTGCCAGATGTACTTACCGGTTCCACCCATGACTGGAAGGGTATTCTTTATGTGGTTTGTGTAAAATGTCATATTTGTTCTTTTAAACATTGTGAATGTTAAATAATGAAAATAAACATCTAAGTAATTTGAAACTGTGTCCCAAAGTAATTCATTTCATAATTCAGTATAAGGTTCTGTGTGCATATTTACATTTACAAAATTATTTTATCTTCTATATGTATCCTGCTTTTTTTCTTTCTTTTAAATTTTGCCACACTTGTATGCCAGTGCTTGATTTGCCTTCTTTCTCTCAGTCATTGTTAAATTATATACTCTACCAGTAGCTGTTGTCGGGTCAACTTTTAACAAAACATCAGATTTATGTACCAACAGTATATCCGGTGATTGAGGATACTTGTATGATGGAGATGGACCATGCGGCTCCAGGAAGCTCACTTTTACCTCTTCTGTGTCCTCATTCACACCAAGTACACATCCTAACCACCAGTGCTCTGAGTACTTAGTAATCACAAAACCTACCATATTTTCAAAACTAATGTTCTCTTCCCCTTCATCTGTTGCACATATCTCTTCTTTAAAATGCTCAGAAAGTGAGTAAGTTTTGACTAGTAATTTGTGTTTTCCTGCAGGAATGAAACAATGGAGTTTCTGAGTACCACTTATTGCCTTAGCAGAAGCTATTCTACTTTTATAGATAATTTCTTCCTCTTTGTAATTTTCTGTTGCTGCAAACCGAAAGTGAATGGAGGCAATATTAGCAGTGGCCCATTCAAAGAGTTGGTGTGGGGTCATAATTTGATTATTATAAACAAGTTGAAAACTTGCCTTTGCAGCTAATCGCTTCACAGTACCCCCTATCCCATCACATGCATTTTTCCCTGTGCAGTTGCAAAAAAATTCCATTCTGCTTTTATAGTAAAGTCAGTCTCGTGGTAGCACAAGCTGAGGAAGTTTGACTTGTTTTTGTATTGTAAAGCTGCTCCATCCGAAAAATAAAATATCTTTTCAGGTTTTTGAGAAAAATGTGACTGCATGAAATTAATTAGGTAACGCTGAAACAGATGGACAGCTATACTATCGTGAATTAGGCAGTCGGATATAATCACAAAACTTACATGTCTGAGGTTCTGAGTTTTCTCATCTCAATAGTATATAACTATAGGATGCAAGGTTGCTTGGGCATTGTTCCAGTGAAAACCCTGAGCTGTATCTTGCAATACAAAAGAATAATTTTCAGCAAAGTCACAAATTACTATGTATTGATTTTCTGTTATTGTGTCTTTAAATGTCTTAAGTACCTTAACTGTTGAGTTGCTATAAAAGAATGGTGAAGCAGGGCTGGAAGTTTTCCAAACAACAGGTCCAAAAACTCCTGTGTAGATTTTGATAATGTTTCAAGTACTGTCCTCTTCTCTAATTGCATCCATTGCTTGAATGTCACATTTTCTATACTATTTAGATCAAAACAATCTTCAAATCGTTGCTTGAGCTGTCCTAATCCTGGACAGTTGTTGCGCTGACTGAAGTAACATGCAGGTGCAGGGTTTCCACAAATTATGTTTGCAAGGACATCTTTATAGGAATTTATTGGCCGAACAGTGTCTCCTGTTAATTCAGGTAACTTGCATTGTGTCATCATCAGTGTAACATTCTGATGCATTGTACAAACACAAACAGAATGTGTGCCACTTGCTCCTGCAAGAATGCAGTGCTTAGGGCGAAGTACACAGAACTTGAAGAACCCCACCTTTTTCTCTTGAAATCTCTCTTTAAAAGGAGTATACAATTCACGCAAATTACTCAGAAGCAATTTTTTTTTTACCTGTTGACACTTATTATCTATTTTAATGGAAACAAAGTATTTTTTTTTTTTTGGCATTTGGCGGCTTACATCATCACTCTCATAAAATTATTGTATACAATTTGCTGTGTCTTTGTCTAAAGTCTTTCCTGGCTTTGGATCAGGAGAAGACATGATACCTTTTTTCTTTTACTAGCTTTTTAGCCTTTCTGGCCATAAAATTTGAAACTCTAAATGCTGTTTCAATTTGTTTCAGTGACCAAGATTTAGGCAGTGTACTCAATATCTGCATTCTTATGCTTTTATTTTCTGTGGAATGAAATTTTTCTTTCAACTGTCTTATAATTTCTGGTTCAGGAGATGAAATATCCTTTGGTTCCGACGCAGGACTTAACTTTAATAATTTTGCTCGAAATGCTTCTTGGGCTTTTTTATATTTCTCTTAAGGGTATTTTTTTCTTGCAGGCGTTTTTTCTTGATTGGTGTTTCATCCAGACATTGTAAACTTCTGTTAAATGCTTCTACAGCATGCTCTTTTTCAGGAGTTGATACTAAAATGTTTTCAGATGGAATAGCATGGCCTTCGGCTTCTTGTTCATTATAGCTGTCAGAAGGTGAAGAAGAATGTTCAGCAGCTTTAGAGTGAAATTTCTGGATTGCTTTACGACAACTGTCACAGATCTTGTCTCCAGTTTTGAGCAACTTGTTCTGTAGCAATAGATTCTTGGAAACTGGTCGCAGATTTTTTTTTGTTGTATTTATGGTTTGGTTTCCCAAGGGGGTTGCAACAGTAAACCACACTTGAAACTTTTGATGTGGATGGTCTGCGGGCATCCATCTTTTACTTTGCTTTTACTTTAAAACCTAGGAAAGAAACACAATTTGTTGCCTTTATATATATATAATAACTTTTTAACTAATTATAATTAATTCATTAACATTTGCAGTGTTTGTAACACTAGGGATAACAGTTTAGGCAGACAAAATAAACAATTCCGCAGTCACTGATGGTGCGTTTAGTAACGTCCTTCTATGTTATTTATTTTTTTATAGTGATCTCATAGCGATCCCATTATGAAACTTTCAGGATATGTAGAAAAATAATGTTTGTTAAACATATATTTTTTTCAGATTTTTTAAAAAACATATGTTTTTTAATATTTCAATTTCAAAATTTTAAAATTGACATTAAATTTTTTTTAATAGTGTCATGTGGCATAACAAATGAAAGCCCAATTCAAGATCTTTAAAATGAGCCATAATTCAAGACCCTAGCTCTACTAGAACACGAATAATTGGCAGTTAAAGTTTGCTCAGATGATGAAATTTCAGGGTTTTTTTTTTTGAAATTTCAAGAATCAGTAACTCAAAAATGCATGCATTAAAAATTCTGAAAAAATTTATATATGTTTTATATTGATGAATTCTACAAATATAGCAAGTTTCATAAAAATCAAAAATGGTCAGGTTGAAAATGCTATTTTTGCTGGTTGATTTCACATGGAATGACCCACAGGGGCTATGCGACACACTTAAGAAAGGTGAGAGAAGATATTTGATTAACTTCTTTCTACCCATTGGCATGAAATTCAGGTCAGGGGGACTAGCACTTTTCCATCATGCTTTGGGTCATGGAGCAAATAAAGGACTAGAAGGAAGCTTTAATCACCCTTGCCAGGTTTATGATAAGCACTCATGAGATGGAAGGGAGAAAATTGTTTTGCCGTAGCTTTCATGAAACTCGGCCGCTATGTGAATGTTTCTGTTTGAGAACTGCAGAAAATTTTGAGCACAATTTGGATCAGATACATCGGCCGCTTAAAGGGTTAATCTGGCTTTTCAGTTTGGCTACAGATGCGATTTTGTTGTACGTCTGCTTCATGTATACTACTTTAAGGAGTAACGAGGATGTTGACGGGTACATTGGATCTGTGGATTATGTCCTTAATCTCATCCACATCTTAAAGACGGCTTGTCATAAGCAAGGCATGGATTTTGGTTTGAAGACAATAAAGTTATTTTCATTATTAAGGAAGGATCGTGACGAAGTTAGTATGCTTCAGAGACATGGTGTCTATTTCATCCCACTTAAAGCTACCGACCCTAATGCACATGATACTAAGTATGTGGGATCAACACTTCGGACAATTGGTACACGTGTATCTGAACAGAAATATAACGTTAGAACTGCAGGACCTGCAGCGCTCCTATTTTTCCTGTTTTTCCTATTTTTTTGACATTCTCATTTTTTTCCTGTTTTTTTCCTATTTTCCCCTATTTTTTGCACTGCACTCGATTTTTTCCCTACACTTCTATCTTTGCCGTCATTTTCGGCACGCCAAAACTGGTTGGGAGGAAAATATTTCGTTGTTTCGCCGCCGGATGGGAGGGACGTCACGTGTGACATAGGCTGAAGACTACCCTATCAGCAGCTTCGTTATGCATCATAGTGTTCCTCAGTCCTCATGAATATTGACAAGGGATTAGAGTGCAATGCATTTATATGCCATTTTCTTCTTTGTGTGTTGCATACTTAGTTCATTTCTAGCGCTGTGTTCTGGATGTGCCATCTACGTTCAATCAACAGAGATCGTATTTTAAGGTGATGCTCATTGTTGCGTTGAAAATTTAAACCAAAAGATAAATGTAAGTATTTTTTTTATGCATACTTATTTTAATCAAGATTTATTTTTCTTTATTTTAAATGAAACACTGGAAATTGTTTTAAAGTAAAATTTACTCGTGAACGAATCTGATTTTCAGGGGCGTTTTTGTGCTTTGTGCTCCGGGGGTTTCCTGGGAATTTTCAAAAAGACAACTGCTAGGAAATTCCTAGTATTCGGAAGCTGAATCTCTTAAGGCCGATTGAATCTTTATAAAATTTCTTGATGTTAGCCAAATACGCAAATTAGATACGGAGTCTACGTGTCGTGTGTCCCGAAAATATAGGGAAAACGGGAAGTGGTTCCTGAAAATCCCATAATTGTAAACTAAAAATCTGGTCACAGAAAATTTTTTTGTTATTTCTGCTTTTGAAATTTTTTTAAATATTTTCCAGCTTGTTTTTGCCATTGTACGTTAATCTTGCAATTTTTCAAAATCATCATCATCATCATTGTCACCCATTATCAATCCACTGCTGGACGAAGGTCTCCCCGAGTTTCCTCCACAACGGTCTGTCTTGTGCCAGTCTCCTCCATGTCACCCCTGCATACTTTCGAATTTCATACACCCATCTCCCATGTGGTCTTCTCCTGGGTCTTTTCCTGTCCTTTGGAATCCAATCTAAAATTTCGGCTGTCCATCGATGATCTGTCCTTCTGGCAGTATGTCCAGCCCATTGCCATTTCAGGGATTTAACTCTGATCATGATGTCTTCCACTCTTGTCATTTTTCGGATCCACGAGTTCCTCTTCTTATCTCTCCTGGTTACACCAAGCATGCACCTCTCCATGCTGCTTTGAGTTGTCTGCAGCCTTTGTATGTCTCTTTTAGTTAAGGTCCACGTCTCTGCACCATACGTAAGCACTGGAAGGATGCATTGATCAAACACTTTTCTTTTAAGACATAATGGCATATTGCTCTTGAAAATTATGCTGTTTCTTCCAAAAGCTCTCCAGGCAAGTTTTGTACGCCGATTAATTTCTTCATCAATGTGACCCTCACTTGATATCTGCTGTCCAAGATAAACGTACGTGTCTGTTATCTCCAGCTTTTCTCCATCAATCAATAAATCTTCATTTCTTGTAAAAGCATTAAACATCACTTTTGTCTTCTGAAAGCTCATTTTTAATCCCACTTCTTTACTCTTGTCAGCAAGTTCCTGGATCATACTCTGCAGCTCTGATGGGGTAGTTGCAAAAATGACTACATCAGCAAAACGAAGGTGAGTTAGATAATCTCCATTAATCTTTATCCCTTTGTTTTCCCAGCTCAGCGACTGAAAAACACCCTCCAATGTGGCATTAAAGAGCTTCGGAGATATGGTGTCACCTTGTCTCACTCTCTTTCCAATTTTTATGTGTGTTGTATTTTCAAACAGCCGAATCTTTGCACTTGCATTTTCATAGATGTTATTAATAATATTAATGTATGCATCTTCAATACCGCAGGATTTCAGAGCCATTGCAACTGCTGATGGTTTCACCGAATCAAAGGCTTTTTGATAATCGATAAAAGCCATGCACAATGGAAGCTCATATTCCCTCGCTCTTTCAATTAGTTCTCTCAGTACGTGGATATGATCTATTGTGCTGTAGCCACTCCTGAATCCAGCTTGTTCTCTCGGTTGAGCCATGTCCAGTGTCACCTTCAAGCGGTGTGAAAGAACTTTAGTGAAGATTTTATAAACCACTGATAGGAGGCTGATAGGTCTGTAGTTCCTGAGATCCTCAATGTCACCTTTTTTATGTAGCAAGATCATTGTAGCGTTGTTCCAATCCTCAGGAATTTTCCCTTCATTAAGGCATCGAGTGAAAATTTGGGCGAGTACTGTTTCGATTTCTCCACTTGCTTCTTGTATGATGTCTACAGTAATTCCATCTTCTCCTGGAGCTTTTCCCCGCTTCATGTTCTTGATTGCATGTGCAACTTCTGCTGGAAGGACTGGAGGAACTCTGGTACTGGTATCTTTCATGATGTCTGGAGTGCATGTATCATCCCTTTCATATAATTTGGAGTAGAAATCTTTCACTCTTGTCAAAATTTCACCTCTATTTCTTGTTACAGAACCATCTTCTTTTCTCAGTGCCATAATCTGTTTTCTTCCCTTACTGAGATGTCCCTTTGCTATCTTTAGGCTTTGGTTGTTTTCAATTACTTTCCGCACTAGTTCACAGTTGAATTTTCTTACGTCTTCAGTGATATTTTTTCTTACTGTCTTGCATAGCTCTATATATTCCACTTTGGAAGTCACATCTTCTTTAGTTGTCCTCATCTCTCTTCTTTTTTGCATCAACATTTTCGTTTTTCCTGATAATTTGTTTACATGCAACTTGTTCTTAGACCCAGCTAATTTTGTTGCTGTTTCCATAAGAGCTTTGGTTACTTTTCTGTTAACTTCAGAGATGTCCACTTCTTCCGATGTTAGGCCTTCTAAAGCAGAGAACCTGTTTTTCAGTTCCAACTTGAAGGTATTATGGTGTTTTTTAAGGTTGGTTATGTCAATAGATTTTGTTTGTCTTATGAGCTTGCCACGTTCAAGTTTAGTGTTGAGGTGCATGTTACATCTCACCAATCTATGGTCACTACCTGTGTTGAACTTGTTTAGCACATTGCAGTCTTCTATGACGAATTTTTTGTTACACATAATAAAATCAATTTCACTTGTCATCCCATTTGGATGTCTCCAAGTCCATTTCCTGTGTGGCTTTTTCTTGAAGAAGGAGTTCAAGATGAAAAACCCTTCTGCCTCTGCAAACTCAACGTGAGTATTTCCACGCTGGTTTCTGTTGCCGTGACCGAATTTACCTACTGAAGTTTCCTTCTGTTGCCGTTGCCCTATTTTTGCATTGAAATCTCCCATAATTATTTTCAAGTGCTGCTTACCTTTATTATTTAGATGACAAATTTCCTCATAAAATTCTTCAATTTCTTCTTCAGGATGACTTGTGGTGGGTGCATAAGTTTGAATAATCTGAGCCTGGTATCTTTTCGAGAGTTGGATAACAAGTCGTGCAGCTCTGTCAGAGGAACTTTCAACTTCTACAACTTTATCCTTCAGTTTCTTGTTTATTATAAATCCAACACCACTAGTTCTGCCAGTATCTGTCCCACGATAGTAGAAGAGATGTCCACTTTTCAGTTCGATGAGATCTTCTCCTTTTCTCCTTACCTCACTTAGCCCCACGATGTCCCACTTGGTCTTTTGTAGTTCCTCTTCCAATTCAAGAAGCCTTGAATCAGAAGATAGGGAGCGTCCATTATACGTAGCCAAGGTCAGCATCAGATGGCAGCCTAGTACGGTCCTCCGGGGATTCTTAGCACCCTCTGCCTTCATGTCGCACTGGCCGCTGCCTTGGCCAGGTACATTCCAGCTGCCGGAGACTGAGGTCCAAGATTTAAGTTGTGGAATCATTTTGGAGGGGTTTGGCCATAACTCACCACGCTGGCCAAGCGGGTTGGTGAGTGTGGGTTTGAAAATATCCTGCGCAAAATGTTTTGAAATTGATAAAATTCATATAAAATCACGAGTAAGCCTTAAAATGTTTAGTAATTTGATAACTTGATAAATAAAGGTTGTTTTTCTATAGTTTTTAGAAAAATATCCTCGTGGGAGCTGATTTTAGTAAAACTTTCCGCACGAATTTCAGGAAATTGGATGTGATCTGTTACATGTTATCGCAACTTTTTACCATTTTTTAATCTTTTTTTCCCCTACTTTTTATGATTTTTTCGTGAATAGTGTTTTATTAAACCTGCAGAAATATTTTCCGAAGGATTGCTTCGAAAAATAGAACGTGCACAGATTTCAATCTTTTCCCATCCTGCAAATGAACAATTATTATTAATTTTGAAAGTGCTTTATTAAAATTTTCACTACACTGGTAAACAAAGGAGCTCTTTATTTTTTAATATTTCAAAATTGAATGCAAGGAAAATGATATTTTGTAATTAAAGATTTCTGTTATGATAAAATGCTGATTTTGCCAAAATTAAACTGGATGGATTACCGTAAGTGTCTGCGTTATGAGCTGTGACCCTCAAGTTTAGGTCGGTTAATTATTTTAGGAAAATTTTCTGAAAAAACAACAACATATAATCGTGTTATGGACATCAGAAAATATGAAAATAGTAAAAAAATGAGCGTATTTACGGAGAAATAAAAAAATTTACAGTAAAATTAAGGTATGAGCATGGGCGCATTGCAAAGCTCTTGCCGTGTCTGTGATGGCCGGGGTCGTCGCCGTCAGGCATCGCGATGGACTTGGAGAAAGAAAGAATCTTACCGTAAGAATAACCCATGACTGCGGCAGAATTCTAAAGCTGTTGCCGTGTCTGTGGCAGGTGGTATTGCTTAGTCCTAGCGACTACGTATAGTCAAAACATTCATGGAACAAAGAAAAGTCAATAAATTTGTATTCAGAAATTCTTTAGAGTCCCTAAAAATTATTCATTGTATTTTTATAGGGACTCTAAAGAACTCCTGAATACGAATTTAATTACTTTTGTTAAAAAAATAATGTTTTAAAACATGCATAGCATGTAATTATGGGTGGTTGTAAGACCCTAAATGTTGGCCTCAGGATTTTCAGGGTGTATATATTAAGGTCTCCACACTTTTTAAATAGTTAGTAAATTACAGATTGTTGACCTGAACCAAAGTTAGTGAGGCCAATGCTATATACACTATCTACCAACAAGTAATTGGACACCTGTGATAGCAAAGGAAAACAAAGTTTATTCACCTTCAATAGTCGGTGGAGCCTCCACGAGCGGCGATTACAGCTGCGATCTTCCGGGACATACTCTCAACCAGGCGTTGTACGACGGCTAGAGGTATTTTCTTCCACTCGGCTTGGAAAAGACAGATCAGTTCCTTCACCGATTTCGGATGGTGGGGGCACCCCTTAAGTCAACGCTCCAACTCGTCCCAGAGGTGCTCGATAGGGTTAAGGTCCGGGCTCTGCGCAGGCCAGTCTATTCGACTAACCCCATTGTCACCATACCAAGCCATGGTGGACCTCGCAACACAACAGGTGGCATTATCATCCTGAAAGTAACATGGGTCCACCCCGTAAAACTGCCACAACGTAGGAAGCGCATGGTCATCCAAAATGGTGCAGTAGGTCTCGCCGTTGAGTCTACCAGTAATTGCAACCAAGGGTCCCGTGCCATACCAGGAGAAACACCCCTATAGCATAATTCCACCGCCGCCGAACTTCACAGTTGGCACAATAAATTCCGGCAGTAGGCGTTCTCCAGGCAGACGCCAAACCCAGACCCTGCCATCCGAACGGTAGAGGGTGAACCTTGATTCGTCGCTCCAGAGAACCTGTTTCTACTGTTCAACGGTCCACTGTCGACGTTCTTTGCACCACGTTAGCTAAGCAGCACTATTGGACTTGGTGATTAAAGGCTTGTGGGCGACAGCACGTCCATGATAACCGAGCAGATGGGCTTCCTTACGGATGGTATTCATCGAAAGAACACTCCCGGATGCCTGTTGAACTCCTCACAGATATGACCCATCGATTTGGTGCGGTTCTTCCGAATTTCTCTGGCCAGCACCCGTCGGTCTCTAACTCTCAGTTTTGTGGGTCTGCCGGGTCGGGGCACATTCCGATAGTCACCTCTCATCTTCCACTTGCCAATCATGTAGGCTACTGTTGATTTTGGGTACTTCAACTCTCTGGATATGTCACGTATGGATCGGCCATTTCTGTGATACCCAACGATTATGCCTTTCTCGAAATCAGAGAGCTCCGAACTGCGTGGCATCTTGCATGCGACTGGTTGCGTTGTTGTTTCCCACACGATATTTAACGGCAGTGGCCGTGACATGTATCAGGACCGCAGATATCGTCGATTGCAGGAGTGTCCAATTACTTGTTGGTAGATAGTGTAGAAAGGTATTTCAAGAACTGTTTTAAATGTTGTTAAAATATTACGTTATAAGAGACTAGATTTTCTTATTAACATTTGTTTGTTTAATGTTTATGATTATAGATAAGAATTTAACAATTTTTGTACTTATCAATCATAAATTAGAATTTTGAAATTTGTATTAACCTTTGATTGCAGCCATGCACTAATTGCTAAGCTTTATGTAATCTCTTCAAACAATATAATTTTTAACACTTTGCTGACCGGTCACGAGTATACTCGTGTTTCCATTTCCATTTGTTTATGCAGTTTTCAAGTCTGAAAGGATTAGGAATATTATAGGTCTTTCAAGCAGCGTTCTGTATTGTAGCCTTATTAAATGCATTAAATATTTCCTGCAGTTATAATCTACAAAAAAAAAAAAAAAAAAAAAAAAAAAGAGATGCAGACATTTCCTGCAAGAAGTAGCTAGAGAATGGATAGCTGATCATTCAACTGAATGCGGCACAGAACCTGGCAGTTCTTATGGTATCTTTCTAAGAGCTCCGTATAAATATTCTCCTTTGAAGCTTTCAGGAAAATTGCAAGACCATATTTTAGAAAAAATAGTTACTAGCGGGAAAAAAGACTCCACTAGAGTATGTAGAGTATGCTGTTCCAGAGGAAAGCGCAGCAAAACTCGATATGTTAATTGTTTGTAAAACTTGTTGTGTACCAATGCACGTAGGTAAATGCTATACAGTATACCGTACCTGAAAAAATATTAAATATATGTAGTAAGTTTAGATGTTTTCATTTATATTCAACTGTGGAAAAATAGTCTGCTGCACAGGATAGTTTTGGCTTGAAATAGCCAGTCAGCAATGTGTTAAGGAACATTTCTTGTTATTAAATCATGTGGTGAGTGTAGTTATTAATATTAAATTCTTTTACTAATCAAAAACAACTATTATGGGAATTTTATTGGAAATTTTTTTATTTAAATTGCAAATTTTTGGAGAAAACTCTTCTCCTTCTTCAGGCTGTCTTTTTGTTGTTACTTATTCCCGTCACTATCGCGGTTACGGTACCTTGAAGGTTATGGTTATTTTTCATCAAATCCTGCCAGATGTTAGGCAGACAAATCCTTTACAGTCATTGATGATGGAATTTTGATTTTTCTCAATCTCTATTCTTTCTTTTAGCTTTCTTTTTTGAAAATTGCTTTGGAAACTGTTGACTTTAAGGGAATTCCAATCCAGGCTGTGACTAGTTTCTCTAACATGCCTATCTAAACCAGTCTTGTTGGAGCAATTTTTTATAGCAGCTTTATGCTCTGCTATACCAGTTTTTAGTCTGCGACCTGTTTCACCTATGTAAGATAGTCCACAACTACATTTTACTTCATAGACTACACCTTGCATTTTTAAAATATCTTCTTCTCTTTGAACTATTTTAGGGAAATTTTTTTTAACTTTGTTCTCTAAACTTGGAGCTAGCCTAATATTGTACTTCTTACTAATTCTCTTTAAAGGCTGAAATAAACCTTCGTGATAAGAATTTTTTTTAGTGAATTTTACTTGTTGCTTTTGCGGGTTTTTCGTACCATTAAAATTCAGAAGCTTCTCAATTTCTTCTTTAAGATAGTTATTTTCTGCAAGTATGACTTTAAGTTCTTCTTTATGGGCTTCTTTCTTATCTGCTGCAGAAACTATTTTATTAATTTTATCTAAAAACTGACTTGCTACATTTTTCTTAATAGAAACTGGATGATAGGAATTGAAATCCAATAGTCTATTAGCATTTATTGTTTTTTTATACTAACTAGTGAGGAATTTTTCATCTTCGTAATAGATAGTAATATCTAAGAAGTTAGTTCTTCTTTCTTTTTGAAGTTCAATAGTGAACTTAAGGGAATCATCTAATTCATTGAATGAATCTAGAATTCTTTCTGGAACAATTTCTGAGCTATCTATTATAAATAAGATGTCATTCATGTATCTGCTATATAGGCAGAAGTATGTGGGTTGTACTAGTATCTTTTCTTCTAGTTTTCCCACATAATAGTTAGCTAAGAGTGGGGAGAGTGGGCAGCCCAGATTTTTGAATGAAATTTTTTTTTTTAAATTGAAAGCAGTTGTTCTGCAAAGAGAAGGTAAGCATTTCAAAAATTCCAGCTAATATGTTTCTATCTTTGTTGCGAAAAACTATTAGGTCTGCTAAGTCTTCCGCTATGTAGTCTATAAGTTGATCTTTATTAATGTGAGTATACATGGACACTGTGTCTAAACCACCCATAATAGGAGATTCTAATTTAGGAAGGAGTTCTAATTTTTCTTTTAGCAGCATTGAATTTTTAATCAAGTTAGGTGGCTCCTTTTAAAGATTCTGAAGGTACGACTTTAAAAAGTAGTTTAGATTTGAAAGAATTGAGTTTTTTGAGTCAATTATTGGTCTAGTTGGTTGATGTTCTTTATGAAATTTGACTATTCCATATATTTGAGGTAACCTGAACTGTAATTTTGAGAATTGTTTATAGTTTTCTGGAAGCTGGTTTTTCTTTTTTGAAGTGAAGTAAGCTTTGAGATTTTTTTAATCAAATCTGGTACTGGGGTTCCTTTTATTTCTTCATACATATGCTTTTTTAGTTCTTCTTCCATCTTTTCTTGATAATCTTTCTTATCCATAATAGTAATCAACTTACTTTTGTCTGTTTTCACTGCAACTACACTTTCATTTTTTCTGAAATCTTTAAGAGCTTTTAATTGACTGTTCTTAAATTTTTATGGAGGTTTCTTTACTTGCTTCTGGAATTTTGCAAGGCTGTTATGGTAATCTTTTCTTAGGAGGTCTGCTTTAATTTGGTCTTCTTTTTCTAAAGTGCTGCAGATGCTTTCCAATTCAATTACCAATTTTTCTGTATTTATTTTTTTCTTGGATAGATTGAAATTACTTCCTTTATTTATCATTTGTAACAATTCTTGGCTAACTCCAGTAGCAGTATTGTCCTTTACATGACTAAGAACTGCTGTTTCTTTGTTTTTACTGGAATAGTTTTTCTTAAAAAAAATATTTTTTTTAAGGGTTCAGCTTTTGAACAAATTTTTTATTTTTGTTTTTTATTCCGATTTTTTATACAGTCCATCAATTCTGCTTTTCCTGTATGACTTCAGATTCCAGAAAATTTCTTTTCATTTTCTACTTTTACTTTCTGATAATAAACAACATTTTTATATTTTGCTTTAACACTTCTTCTTAACGTTTTTTTCTCTATTGTTCTTACGAAGTTGGCTGAAAGTAAATCTTTAAATAGTTTTCTAAGTCTAAATTAATTTGGAATAAAGTTATCTACCTTGCAATTTTTCAGGAACTTGATTTGAGCTATCGATCTTTCCATCTTCATTGTAGCATGTTGAGCTTTCTTGATTGCTTGCCAAGTATCTGACCCATACTCTGTTCTAATTCTTTGAATAAAGCTCATGTTGAGAAATGGCTTCCTAGTTTTTTAATTCAATTACTAATCAAAAACAACTATTATGGGAATTTTAAATAGGAAATTTTTTATTTAAATTGCAAATTTTCGGAGAAAAATCTCTTCCTTTTTCAGGCTGTCTTTTTGTTGTCACTTATTCCCATCACTATCGCGGTTACGTTTAACCTTGAAGGTTATGGTTATTTTTCATTAAATCCTGCCAAATGTTAGGCAGGGAAAAAAATATAAAAAAATCCATCATCAATGACTGCAAAGGATTTTCCCTGCCTAACATCTGGCAGGATTTGATGAAAAATAACCGTAACCTTCAAGGTTAACCGTAATTGCGATAGTGACTGGAATAAGTGACCACAAAAAGACAGCCTGAAGAAGGAGGAGAGTTTTCTCCGAAAATTTGCAATTTAAATAAAAAATTTCCTAGTAAAATTCCCATAATAGTTGTTTTTGATTAGTAATTGAATTAAGAAACTAGAAAGCCATTTCTCAACATGAGCTTTATTCAAAGAATTAAATTCTTATTTATTATACAAGGGAACTAAATTTTTATTTTATGTTTGCAGGCTCTTGTATATCAGTATGCCAGGTGGCCGTACAAAATTTCAAGAAAGATGGCTTGAAACTCTGGATGGCAATGGCGATCTCATTGGGAATTGGTGCACAAAAGGCAAAACAGAAACTGATGTGTATTGTACATTGTGCAAATGCATTATTTCAATATCTAACAGTGGTATATCCCAGATATTACAACATGCTACCAGACAGAAGCACATCAAAACTTCAAAGTTATTGAAAGGACAGAGAACTTTAATATCACTAAACAGTGTTTCAAATGAATCAATCAGCTCATGTAATAGAAGTTTATCTGTTGCATTTAGCACTGATCAGATCGTGATTCAGGCAGAAGCTTTATGGGCAATGAAAGTTACTGTTTCAGACTTTTCATTTGAATCCTGTAAAGATATTGTTCCCCTTTTTAAAGTGATGTTTGAAGGACATCCAATAGCCAATGCAATTCAGTTAGGGGACAGGAAAGTGTTGTATATCCTATCGCATGGGTTAGGACCCTATTTTCACTCTGATACAGTTTCAGATTTAAAATCTGCTATCGATGATGGAGTATTTTTTAGTTTGTCTTTTGATGAAACGACTACTGCCCAGATTAAAAAGCAGTTGGATTTACATGTCAGATATTGGAGTCCTAAAAACAGCAAAGTTGTTTCTGCTTATCTCACTTCGCTTTTCTTTGGACATGCCGATGGCGAACTGGTATGTAGAGGTATTTTGAATGTGATGCAGGCAGATAATCTGCCTATAAATAAAGCTTTAATGCTCAGCATGGATGGGCCAAATGTCAATTTATTGGTTGCAAAAAAATTAAATGAGGAACTTACAAATTTAGGATCAGGAAAACTAGTTGACATAGATACTTGTAGTTTACATGAAGTGCACAATTGCTTTTCTAAAGCATTAGATGCCCTTCCATTAATTGTGGATGAATTTGCTACAGACCTTTTCTCTTTCTTTAAACAAAGTGCTGCACGGAGAGAAGATCTTCAAAATTTGCAAAAATTGCTTGAATGTGATGAAAAGTTTCTTGTGAGGCATGTTAACTCTCGATGGTTAACTCCGGAACCTGTGGTTAACCGTATATTAACTGTTTATAAGGCATTGGAGGAATACTTCCTGAAATTCGTTCCTAAACAGAAAAGTGCTTGGAGTACTCTGCAGCATAACTCACGTTATAAGCGCATCGTCACCACTCTTAAGACCCAGAAACCACTGTTTACCTGGAGTTTATAGCTGCCATTACACCTCACTTACAGTCGTATCTAACATTGTTCCAGACAGAAGGCCCACTTATCCATCTCTTATATTCAGAAATGAATACTCTGCTGCACACTATTCTACTTAAATTTATGAAAGAGGAATGTGTCAGTATTCAAGATGGGAAAAAATTTGCAAACATTGATATTGATAATTTTGAAAATTACAAAAAGTTAAGTGCTATAGATGTTGGGGTTGGCACCAAAAGAGCTCTTTCAACTTTGAAAGAAAATAAATCTGAAGAAGCAAGAATGGCACTTCGCTCATGTTTGATTAAGTTGGCTAAATCATTAAAGAACTGCCTGCCATTGACTAATCCATCACTGCAAGATTTTTTTCTTTTTTCATTGGAGGTTTTAACGACCAACGTGAGCAACTCAATGGGCTATAAGCAGTCGCCCGTCCCTAATTTAGGGTCACTGGTTCCAGGGAAGGGAGAGAGCCAGTGCCGTAAGACAAACACAACATCCATGCCTCACCGGGATTCGAACCCGGGCCCCTTTCGGACGAATGATCAGAGGCCATCGCTTAAACCACTGCGCCACTAGGGTGGCACTGCAAGATTTGGAGGTACTTCATCCCTTCATGAAGGAAGGGAAATACAAAATAATGATGCCATACAGCATCTATGCATGAATTTAAAGCCTCTTAATATGGGAAATGAGGTGATAGATAGGGTTATGCTAGAATGGCAAGCATACAGATTAGATGCGAGCATACAAAAATTATGTGAAAGTCAGCGCATTGATACATTTTGGAAAAATGTTTTTGACCTCAAAGAGGTATTCAGTGGAAAACTAAAATATCCAAACCTTACAAGATTTGTGAAAAATTGCCTAACTCTTTCACATGGCAATGCAGACGTAGAGCGAGGATTCTCTCTGAATAATAATATTTTAACAAAAACTCGATTGGGTCTTTCAGAATCCACTATAATTGGCATCAGACATGTCAAAGATGCTGTAAGGAGACATGGTGACATATTTTCAGTTCCTATAACTGGGAAACTCTTAAACAGTGTAGCCAAAAGCTATTCAGTTTATTATGCAGAGAAAGAAGCAGTAGCAAAACCTGCTGAGGAGGAAACTAAGAAAAGAAAGCATAAGGAAGAAAAGCAACAGAAAGTAGAAGAAATTAAAAAACGTAAACTAGAAAATGAAGAAAAATGAAAGAAAGCTAAAGATAGGGTCAAGTTTTTACAAGATGAATTTACTTCAGCAAACAAATGTGTAGCTGAAAGTAATGAAAGGTTGTGCGATGCGTTACAAAAGAAAGAATATATGACTGTGAGAATTGTGTCAACATTAATTCAGACTAGTACAGGTGAAATTGAAAGAATTGTCAAAGATCTATCTAGTGCTCAAGAAAAGTTTAAATAATTTGCAACAGTCTAGTTAAAAATGTATATTTAACCCTTTCAGGATGGCTGCCACAGATGTGTGTTTCCTGTTATGTAATTAAGTAGTGGTTAAGTTTAAAATATTAACATATATGTTAATACCTTGTACTTTCTAGAAATCCATTCTAATCCAACTATTGCTTCATTATTACTTTATTATGCGGTGTAAAAGAAAATTCACGGCTGTCCTGAAAGCAGTAAGATCTATTAATAAAATTATTTATAATATTTTACATCAACTTATTTTTTTTATCTAAAGGAGAATTAATTTGAATGTAAGTACATTGAATACAATTATTTTGTTTTTACTAATGATTGAAGTTTTTAATGAAATCCTATATTAGTACGTTTGTTTTAAATATGCGGGATTTTTTTTTTTTTTTTTATAAATGCATACAAAACTTTGGCCATCTGCATTTCTATTTTTCCTTTTCTTTTTAGCATTTGCATTCCTATTTTTTCCTATTTTTTAAAGCAATTGTATCCTATTTTCTCCTATTTTATTTTCCACTCCTATTTTCCCTGCTATTTTTTGGAAAAAACTGGCTTTGGGGCCTGGAACTGGTTCGAATGCCACAGCTTTATCTAGGTTAGTTAATCAACGCAATCATGTCCCGGATTGGAATAACACCTCGTTAATTGCACCAGCTACTACAAAATCTGACTTATTGTTTACAGAAAGTTTGTACATAAACATCTTTGCTGACCACTGTTGTAACGATGACGTGCCATGGATTCTACCAAGCTCATGGAAATATTTTATTTCGAATCATTGTACACACCATCAGAACTCTTAACCGTGTTTTGTAGCTTATTTGCATTATTTGTATACATGTCAAATGTGCGTGTGTGAAGGGTTGGAGCAACACCTTGCCATGCATTTTGGGTGGTTGCTTTCAGCTTTATCATCACGGTGCTTCACCCTCACTGTGCCTGATGACGAACCCATAGTAGGTTTGAAAAATCTTGCTACTGTTTTTAGCTGGTTTTAATTGTAAACAAAAGTATCGTCTTTTAAATGTTGCAATTATTTCCATTATTAATCGTGTCTCGACAGCATTAAGAATCTTATGTATGTTGTGGTGGAGTTAAAGGCTTAATTTAACTTATTTAGACCGTAGAAACATTGAACAATTATTGTCTTATTGATATTTAAATGAATATGCTGTAAAATGTAAAATAATACAGTACTTTTTAAAGACAAACATATGCGATCAGTAAATTTTCATTGAAATATAACTAGTGATATGTACAAACGAATATTTGGGTTTACAACATTAACAGTTGCAGGTGGTATACAATAGTTTGCACAAGGCTTCCTTTGATTTCCGTTCAAACAATAATAGGTTATTGTCATAAAAATTACTTTGAATAAAGCTCATGTTGAGAAATGGCTTCCTAGTTTCTTAATTCAATGGATTGGAATTCACTTAAAGTCATCAGTTTCCAAAGCAATTTTCAAAAAAGAAAGCTAAAAGAAGGAATAGAGATTGAGAAAAATCAAAATTCCATCATCAATGACTGCAAAGGATTTGTCTGCCTAACATCTGGCAGGATTTGATGAAAAATAACCATAACCTTCAAGGTTAACCATAACCGCGATAGTGACGGGAATAAGTAACAACAAAAAGACAGCCTGAAGAAGGAGAAGAGTTTTCTCCGAAAATTTGCAATTTAAATAAAAAATTTCCTAATAAAATTCCCATAATAGTTGTTTTTGATTAGTAATAAAAATTACTGTTTCACATGTTGTATGCGATAATATCATTTGATGCTGGGTGCCTTGCTATAAATGTCGAATATAATACTAGGGACAAAAACTGGAACATCTCTTCACCATATGATCTGGCTTACCTATGGAAATATTTAATCGAACAAAGTAATAATTAACAAAAGAAAAGGAAAATGAGAGAAAAATAATAATAATACAGCATAAAAGAATGACAGTTGTAAGATAATCTTAACAATACTGAGACGGCCACTAGTTGGTGCCACAGAGCGACAATGGGCTAAAACATGTGCCTGAACTAGGCAATGAAAAACGTTTACATGTGGCAATAGGTCTCAAGGGGATTCGTGAAGAAGACCGACATTGCATGTAATAGAGCAGGCCGCAACATCGCCATGTGACCATTGAAGATGACAGCTGAGGATATGCTGTTGAAACTAGTCTGGTAATGTTGGAGAGCTGGATGCGATGTTTGCTTGCTACAACTTTTTTAGAGGTTTTTAAGATTTTATTGGGGTTTAAAAGTTCCTTTGCTTTATGTTTCTGTTCCATGATTTTACAAGGTTGACTTCGTTTTGTAAATTCAAATCATTGATTTTAGTAAATTGTCTAATTTTTGCTTTGAACTAACAACAAGCCCTTGGTTGTTAAGAATTGAAATCAAATTCAACAAGTTTCAAAAATAGCTCATCAAGATCATCAAAGGATACTGCATACACATTAGATTAAATGGTACCAACAGTCAGCCATTTTGGGAAAACAACGAGAATGAATTCCGAATAAATGGACCAAGGATGTGAATGCAAGTACTGTTCAGCGAATAAACAATAACAACCTAAGACAACATAGCGGTGAGTTTACTTAATTTTGAATGCTTTATATTTGGATACTGTAATTGGTTAAAGTATTATATTCAACATTTATAACAAGGCATCCAGCATCAAATGATATTATCGCATACAACGTGTGAAACAGTAGTTTTTATGACAATAACCTATTATTGTTCGAATGAAAATAGAGTTACCACATAAAGTTTGTGGTTGTTGGTCTAACAATCACCATAATGAGATTATTCCTTTGATTTGTCTGTCTCTGCATCAAGTCCATGTTTACAATAAGCAAGGGCACTGTTTCTTCCTTGGGACATCCAGTGTTTTACATATAGAAGAGGATCCCACTAGGAAATTGGTGGACCACAACTATTTACTGTCAGAAAAGATGAGACATTTTCAACCATGAGCACATCTCTTGTTGGTGTCACAATATTCTTCTGGTATTGTTTCAACACACTTCAGAAGTTTCTTCATGGCATCTGACATATGCTTAGCTCCACTGTCCTTAAAATTCTTATAAGATTGAATGACCTCGCAATAACACAGAGAAAACAAATCACACAGATCTACCAATTCTTGTTCAATAACATGAGAAAACAAATCACACAGATCTACCAATTCTTGTTCAATAACATGAGAAAACAAATCACGGCAATATCATCCAACCAATACTCAGGTAAAACTTTAATTATTTTTGAGTACTTTGTGTCCTTACCTGTAATGCACAATGCACTGATTTGGCAAATTTGTGATTATACTCTCATAAAATTGTCCTATATTTATTTCCATTGTGTTCTTCCTACTCCCAAATACTCTCAAGGGCACTCCTTTGAACTGATTTGCCTTTATAGCTTTCTGAACTTCCCTCCAATAAATTTTTCTCTCTCTCTCTCTCTCTCTCTCTCTCTCTCTCTCTCTCTCTCTCTCTCTCTCTCTCTCTCTCTCTCTCTCTCACACACACACACACACACACACACTCTCACTCACTCTCTCTCTCTCTCTCTCTCTCACACACACACACACTCTCTCTCTCTTAAATACCTCTCTTGTTCCGAGCAGGAGTTAGTTTGCTGCAGGTAACGTCACAATTTGATTTTTCAAAGATTCTGAGAGGCAATAACTCAGGTAACGCATCCAGCATTATTCCTAAATTGTTTATGAAGTATGTTTCTTCAAGTTTACCGGCTAGCCCTTGAAATGTTGCGCTTTCTTTACTATCTTGATTTCCGTCATGAGCTGCATGTGTAAAGAAAATCTGCAATGATGCATAGTTATTCCAAATAGAATTCACAGCCCAAAAACTTGACGCAACCCAATGAGTTGACAACATCTTTCTCACTTTGGTGAGGCTGCAGAACAACTGTTCTGCACATTTCCTTAGTTTATGTAAGTTCTTTGGAGACATCCTAAAAGCTGAATATACCTTATCAAAAACACCACAAAATTATTTGTTGTAGTAACATCTTTCATTGAATCATCCACAGCAAGTTCTAAATGATGATTTATACATGATTTATACAGTGACATGTTAAAATTGTTGGAAAATCTTCTTTCATCAATTCTGCTAAACCTGCTCATTTCCCTAGCATAACTGAGGCCCCATCTGTACATAATCCAATTAGGAATTTCTTGCAGGATTTCTTTCTTCAGACCATGCTTTTCAAGACACTTCATAAGCTAGTTCTTAATGCCCATTGCTTTGGAGCTTTCTAATTGAATTAAATCAGAGAATAGTGTTGTAACATCACCACCATCGATTGCTCCCTGTATGTACACTATCAGAACAGTCTGGTTAGATATGGATGTACTTTCATCCAGAAGAATAGACATTTTGGTTCTATGGTTTATAATACTGTCCGAGATTTTGTTTAATTTCTTTTGAAATATGATTCACTTTCTCAGTGCATTTCACATTACTGTGTAAAGCACGCCCCACGTATAGCCCATTAAGAATCTGAAGTTCAGTTAAATTCGGATGATCTACAAAAGGACGATTATGCTTTGCAATATGATAAACAGTGTGAAACACACAGGATGTGATGTCATGAGCTAAATAGTTCTGTTCTTCAACAATGAATTCTCACTTTTACTTCTAATAATTGCTTCCATACTTTTGTAAGATTTGGTATCTCTATGTTCATAAATTTTATTCCTGAGTTGCTTTTGTTGGCATGCTTAGACCCTTCCCCTTTAATACGTATTAATCCATTTATCCACTCTGATGCTAAGTGAATACCCTGATGTGAAGAACTTGCACCTGGGATCTGTACCTCTGCTCATGTTATACACCCCAAACCTCTGTTCTTACAAAATAACCAATTGTATTTACCTTTGGGGATGTAAGGTCAGGTGATGCGTAACGTCACAGCCTCTCCTTGACAAATGTCAACCCCGCCTTCTCGTGGTACATCCTGTTCCCACTAAAGGGGCTCTGACGACCGCCAATAGCGGTATAACTATACCATTGGGATTAGAGGAAATTCTATCCCACACTCACCAACCCGCTTGGCCAGCGTGGTGAGTTATGGCCAAACCCCTCCAAAATGATTCCACAACTTAAATCTTGGCCCTCAGTCTCCGGCAGCTGGAATGTACCTGGCCAAGGCAGCGGCCAGTGCGACATGAAGGCAGAGGGTGCTAAGAATCCCCGGAGGACCGGACTAGGCTGCCATCTGATGCTGACCTTGGCTACGTACAATGGACGCTCCCTATCTTCTGATTCAAGGCTTCTTGAATTGGAAGAGGAACTACAAAGGATCAAGTGGGACATCGTGGGGCTAAGTGAGGTAAGGAGAAAAGGAGAAGATCTCATCGAACTGAAAAGTGGACATCTCTTCTACTATCGTGGGACAGATACTGGCAGAACTAGTGGTGTTGGATTTATAATAAACAAGAAACTGAAGGATAAAGTTGTAGAAGTTGAAAGTTCCTCTGACAGAGCTGCACGACTTGTTATCCAACTCTCGAAAAGATACCAGGCTCAGATTATTCAAACTTATGCACCCACCACAAGTCATCCTGAAGAAGAAATTGAAGAATTTTATGAGGAAATTTGTCATCTAAATAATAAAGGTAAGCAGCACTTGAAAATAATAATTATGGGAGATTTCAATGCAAAAATAGGGCAACGGCAACAGAATGAATCTTCAGTAGGTAAATTCGGTCACGGCAACAGAAACCAGCGTGGAAATACTCTCGTTGAGTTTGCAGAGGCAGAAGGGTTTTTCATCTTGAACTCCTTCTTCAAGAAAAAAGCCACACAGGAAATGGACATGGAGACATCCAAATGGGATGACAAGTGAAATTGATTTTATTATGTGTAACAAAAAATTCGTCATAGAAGACTGCAGTGTGCTAAACAAGTTCAACACAGGTAGTGACCATAGATTGGTGAGATGTAAGATGCACCTCAACACTAAACTTGAATGTGGCAAGCTCATAAGACAAACAAAATCTATTGACATAACCAACCTTAAAAAGCACCATAATACCTTCAAGTTGGAACTGAAGAACAGGTTCTCTGCTTTAGAAGGCCTAACATCGGAAGAAGTGGACATCTCTGAAGTTAACAGAAAAGTAACCAAAGCTCTTATGGAAACAGCAACAAAATTAGCTGGGTCTAAGAACAAGTTGCATGTAAACAAATTATCAGGAAAAACGAAAATGTTGATGCAAAAAGAAGAGAGATGAGGACAACTAAAGAAGATGTGACTTCCAAAGTGGAATATATAGAGCTATGCAAGACAGTAAGAAAAAGTATCACTGAAGACGTAAGAAAATTCAACTGTGAGCTAGTGAGGAAAGCAATTGAAAACAACCAAAGCCTAAAGATAGCAAAGGGACATCTCAGTAAGGGAAGAAAACAGATTATGGCACTGAGAAAAGAAGATGGTTCTGTAACAAGAAATAGAGGCAGAAATTTTGACAAGAGTGAAAGATTTCTACTCCAAATTATATGAAAGGGATGATACATGCACTCAGACATCATGAAAGATACCAGTACCAGAGTTCCTCCAGTCCTTCCAGCAGAAGTTGCACATGCAATCAAGAACATGAAGCGGGGAAAAGCTCCAGGAGAAGATGGAATTGCTGTAGACATCATACAAGAAGCAAGTGGAGAAATCGAAACAGTACTCGCCCAAATTTTCACTCGATGCCTTAATGAAGGAAAGATTCCTGAGGATTGGAACAACGCTACAATGATCCTGCTACATAAGAAAGGTGACATTGAGGATCTCGGAAACTACAGACCTATCAGCCTCCTATCAGTAGTTTATAAAATCTTCACTAAAGTTCTTTCACACCGCTTGAAGGTAACACTGGACATGGCTCAACCGAGAGAACAAGCTGGATTCAGGAGTGGCTACAGCACAATAGATCATATCCACGTACTGAGAGAACTAATTGAAAGAGCGAGGGAATATGAACTTCCATTGTGCATGGCTTTTATCGATTATGAAAAAGCCTTTGATTCGGTGAAACCATCAGCAGTTACAATGGCTCTGAAAACCTGCGGTATTGAAGATGCATACATTAATATTATTAATAACATCTATGAAAATGCAAGTGCAAAGATTCGGCTGTTTGAAAATACAACACACATAAAAATTGGAAAGGGAGTGAGACAAGGTGACACCATATCTCCGAAGCTCTTTAATGCCACATTGGAGGGTGTTTTTCAGTCGCTGAGCTGGGAAAACAAGGGGATAAAGATTAATGGAGATTATCTAACCCACCTTACGTTTTGCTGATGACGTAGTCATTTTTGCAACTACCCCATCAGAGCTGCAGAGTATGATCCAGGAACTTGCTGACAAGAGTAAAGAAGTAGGATTAAAAATGAACTTTCAGAAGACCAAAGTGATGTTCAATGCTTTTACAAGAAATGAAGATTTATCGATTGATGGAGAAAAGCTGGAGATAACAGACACGTACGTTTATCTTGGACAGCAGATATCAAGTGAGGGTCACATTGATGAAGAAATTAATCGGCGTACAAAACTTGCCTGGAGAGCTCTTGGAAGAAACAGCATAATTTTCAAGAGCAATATGCCATTATGTCTTAAAAGAAAAGTGTTTGATCAATGCATCCTTCCAGTGCTTACGTATGGTGCAGAGACGTGGACCTTAACTAAAAGAGACATACAAAGGCTGCAGACAACTCAAAGAAGCATGGAGAGGTGCATACTTGGTGTAACCAGGAGAGATAAGAAGAGGAACTCGTGGATCCGAAAAATGACAAGAGTGGAAGACATCATGATCAGAGTTAAATCCCTGAAATGGCAATGGGCTGGACATACTGCCAGAAGGACAGATCATCGATGGACAGCCGAAATTTTAGATTGGATTCCAAGGGACAGGAAAAGACCCAGAAGAAGACCACATGGGAGATGGGTGGATGAAATTCGAAAGTATGCAGGGGTGACATGGAGGAGACTGGCACAAGACAGACCGTTGTGGAGGAAACTTGGGGAGACCTTCGTCCAGCAGTGGATTGATAATGGTTGACAATGATGATGATGATGATTTACCTTTGAATGCTATCCACTGGTCACACATCCAGTAAGTCGGCAAATCTTTCCTTTCATCATCATCATCATCATCATCATTGTCAACCATTATCAATCCACTGCTGGACAAAGGTCTCCCCAAGTTTCCTCCACAACGGTCTGTCTTGTGCCAGTCTCCTCCATGTCACTCCTGCATACTTTCGAATTTCATCCACCCATCTTCCATGTGGTCTTCTTCTGGGCCTTTTCCTGTCCCTTGGAATCCAATCTAAAATTTCGGCTGTCCATCGATGGTCTGTTCTTCTGGCAGTATGTCCAGCCCATTGCCATTTCAGGGATTTAACTCTGATCATGATGTCTTCCACCCTTGTCGTTTTTTGGATCCACGTGTTCCTCTTCTTATCTCTCCTGGTTACACCAAGCATGCACCTCTCCATGCTGCTTTGAGTTGTCTGCAGCCTTTGTATGTCTCTTTTAGTTAAGGTCCACGTCTCTGCACCATACGTAAGCACTGGAAGGATGCATTGATCAAACACTTTTCTTTTAAGACATAATGGCATATTGCTCTTGAAAATTAGGCTGTTTCTTCCAAAAGCTCTCCAGGCAAGTTTTGTACGCCGATTAATTTCTTCACCAATGTGACCCTCACTTGATATCTGCTGTCCAAGATAAACGTATGTGTCTGTTATCTCCAGCTTTTCTCCATCAATCGATAAATCTTCATTTCTTGTAAAAGCATTGTACATCACTTTTGTCTTCTGAAAGTTCATTTTTAATCCCACTTCTTTACTCTTGTCAGTAAGTTCCTGGATCATACTCTGTAGCTCTGATGGGGTAGTTGCAAAAATGACTATGTCATCAGCAAAACCAAGGTGGGTTAGATAATCTCCATTAATCTTTATCCCTTTGTTTTCCCAGTTCAGTGATTGAAAGACATTTTCCAATGTGGCATTAAAGAGCTTCGGAGATATGGTGTCACCTTGTCTCACTCCTTTTCCAATTTTTATGTGTGTTGTATTTTCAAACAGCCGAATCTTTGCACTTGCATTTTCATAGATGTTATTAATAATATTAATGTATGCATCTTCAATACCGCTGGATTTCAGAGCCATTGCAACTGCTGATGGTTTCACCGAATCAAAGGCTTTTTCATAATCGATAAAAGCCATGCACAATGGAAGCTCATATTCCCTCGCTCTTTCAATTAGTTCTCTCAGTACGTGGATATGATCTATTGTGCTGTAGCCACTCCTGAATCCAGCTTGTTCTCTCGGTTGAGCCATGTCCAGTGTCACCTTCAAGCGGTGTGAAAGAACTTTAGTGAAGATTTTATAAACCACTGATAGGAGGCTGATAGGTCTGTAGTTCCTGAGATCCTCAATGTCACCTTTTTTATGTAGCAAGATCATTGTAGCGTTGTTCCAATCCTCAGAAATTTTCCCTTCATTAAGGCATCGAGTAAAAATTTGGGTGAGTACTGTTTCGATTTCTCCACTTGCTTCTTGTATGATGTCTACAGTAATTCCATCTTCTCCTGGAGCTTTTCCCCGCTTCATGTTCTTGATTGCATGTGCAACTTCTGCTGGAAGGACTGGAAGGACTCTGGTACTGGTACCTTTCATGATGTCTGGAGTACATGTATCATCCCTTTCATATAATTTGGAGTAGAAATCTTTCACTCTTGTCAAAATTTCGCCTCTATTTCTTGTTACAGAACCATCTTCTTTTCTCAGTGCCATAATCTGTTTTTTCCTCTTACTGAGATGTCCCTTTGCTATCTTTAGGCTTTGGTTGTTTTCAATTGCTTTCCTTACTAGTTCACAGTTGAATTTCCTTACGTCTTCAGTGATACTTTTTCGTACTGTCTTGCATAGCTCTATATATTCCACTTTGGAAGTCACATCTTCTTTAGTTGTCTTCATCACTCTTCTTTTTTGCATCAACATTTTGGTTTTTCCTGATAATTTGTTCACATGCAATTTGTTCTTAGACCCAGCTAATTTTGTTGCTGTTTCGATAAGAGCTTTGGTTACTTTTCTGTTAACTTCAGAAATATCCACTTCTTCCGATGTTAGGCCTTCTAAAGCAGAGAATCTGTTCTTCAGTTCCAATTTGAAGGTATTATGGTGTTTTTTAAGGTTGGTTATGTCAATACATTTTGTTTGTCTTATGAGCTTGCTACGTTCGAGTTTAGTGTTGAGGTGCATCTTACATCTCACCAATCTATGGTCATTGCCTGTGTTGAACTTGTTTAGCACACTGCAGTCTTCTATGACGAATTTTTTGTTACACATAATAAAATCAATTTCACTTGTCGTCCCATTTGGATGTCTCCATGTCCATTTCCTGTGTGGCTTTTTCTTGAAAAAGGAGTTCAAGATGAAAAACCCTTCTGCCTCTGCAAACTCTACGAGACTATTTCCTCGCTGGTTTCTGTTGCCGTGACCGAATTTACCTACTGAAGTTTCATTCTGTTGCCGTTGCCCTATTTTTGCATTGAAATCTCCCATAATTATCTTCAAGTGCTGCTTACCTTTATTATTTAGATCACGAATTTTCTCATAAAATTCTTCAATTTCTTCTTCAGCATGACTTGTGGTGGGTGCATAAGTTTGAATAATCTGAGCCTGGTATCTTCTCGAGAGTTGGATAACGAGTCGTGCAGCTCTGTCAGAGGAACTTTCAACTTCTACAACTTTATCCTTCAGTTTCTTCTTTATTATAAATCCAACACCACTAGTTCTGGCAGTATCTGTCCCACGATAGTAGAAGAGATGTCCACTTTTCAGTTCAATGAGATCTTCTCCTTTTCTCCTTACCTCACTTAGCCCGACGATGTCCCACTTGATCCTTTGTAGTTCCTCTTCCAATTCAAGAAGCCTTGAATCAGAAGATAGGGAGCGTCCGTTGTACGTAGCCAAGGTCAGCATCAGATGGCAGCTTAGTCCGGTCCTCCGGTGATTCTTAGCACCCTCTGCCTTCATGTCGCACTGGCCGCTGCCTTGGCCAGGTACATTCCAGCTGCCGGAGACTGAGGGCCAAGATTTAAGTTGTGGAGTCATTTTGGGGGTGGGTTTGGCCATAACTCACCACGCTGGCCAAGCGGGTTGGTGAGTGTGGGATAGCATTTCCTCTAATCCCGATGGTATAGTTATACCGCTATTGGCGGTCGTTAGAGCCCCTTTAGTGGGAACAGGATGTACCACGAGAAGGTGTTGTTGACATTTGTCAAGGAGAGGCTGTGATGTTACGCATCACCTGACCTTACATCCCTTTCCTTTCATACAATGTATTAATATTATCGCATTGCAACTGATGGGAATCCTGTGCTTCTATGGACTCGTTACAGACTTCTTTCTCTTCAGAAACTACATACAAACTGTCATTACAAACTCGTTTTGTATTATTAATGTCATCTGAGCAATTTTTATATTTAAAGAAGGTACCAATGCTTTTATCCACAGTTGAAATAGGCCATAAACACAAAAATATTACATGGTTTTCTTTGTGCTTCTCACAATCACGAGCTCTGATAAACAACTATGTATCTGGTGTTCTATTGTTGGTTACAGTTACTGACTGTTGCTGACAGTGTTGCCAACCAGAAAAGACAAAAAATCGCTACGAGTCTGTCAAATTTCCGCTACACTACGTCACGTGATGCTGCAATAATGTTTGCTTGTCGATCGCTGTAAGATAACACATTACAGGAAGCTCCAAACCTCCCTGTCCCTTTTCTTCATGCGTTCGTAATCAGGCAGCTGTTGATATTGACTTTGTAATGTATCTACTCTTTCAAAGCTGTAAACAATTGTTGAATAATAACACAATAATGTTGTCATAATTACCGTAAAGGGAGAAAAGTCACAAAACAGATAAATGTTCCGAGGTGGGGTTCCGAAGGGCCCAGCTGAATTTAACCACTGTCACCATGGTTGTTTAATATGTTTGTGGATGTGTGCATGTGTGATGCCCAAATGACAATACTGGTTTATGTCTTGGTAATATCTCTGTGTGTGCAGATTGCTGTATGCTGATGACACAGTTTTGTTGGCTGAAAGCAAAAGTGAGTTGCAGTGTTTTTCTGGATGTGCAAAGTTTATATGAAATTCAAACTGAGTATAAATGAAGGAAAAACCAAAGTTATTGTTTTTGAGTGTCGTTAGTACTGTATGCAAGATACATTCATCCAGGTAAATGAGTTTGTATATGTAGGAAGCATGTTTGACAGAGAGAACAAATTAGGTGGCAAAATTAGTAGGTGTGAATTATTTGAAAATCATAGCTGCTTTAGGAGGATTTCACAGGAATGATGGGTTCTCAAGAAAGTCCCAGATGGTTATATATGAAAGTGTGATTGTTCCTAATTTGCTGCTCAAAGTTTAACCTGGGTACTGCAGAAGAGACAGGAGTTGTTTGTGCGCTGGAGAGATGCATTACTTATGTGGGGTTTGTGGCATAACACTCTGGTCATGTGAGGAATGTGGATGTGTTGCAGTTGTGTAATGTGTGGCAAAATGTTGTCAGAAGGTGGAGACTAATATTCTTAGGTGGTTTGGCCATTTTCAAGTAAAGTAATGAGATGCTTACTAAGAAAACTTTTTGAGCCCAAGTGGCAGAAAAGAAAGGTAGATGAAGTCCAAAAAAATCATGGGAGGACCAGATTCAGTAATATCTGCATGAGAAAAAGATTATGAATATGAAGTACAAATGGTCTTGTGTGAGATGAGCGGTGGATGTCAGTGAAGCCCGAACTGTGTGCCGAGATCACTGTTGACGTTTCATACAACAACATTAAGTAAAATATAGTTCCATCAGTTAAATGTTAATCTGGCAGATGGACTTCTTTTGGGGAGCCAAACTCTGAGTCTCAGAGAACAGCTTAATGATATGTACGTATGTACCAAAGGCGAAATTCCTAAATTTGCACTAAATGTATAAACATAGCAAGAAACAAAATCTTATTTTGTGTTTAGTCAGATTTGTCACACCTCATGGGCATTCCTTGTGGAGAGCCTGCTGCATTGCACATGGAAAGTTCCCCGTGGGATTTTCTTATGCTCTATTTCAGTCAGTTGCAGGAGCTTACTTTTCGATCAGTCTGAAAGCTAGTCCAAGTGATCACTACTAAATTAATCATTGCTGGTTTCCATTTGTAACCACTTTGGTCTTTCCCAGTATTTTCTTATCCAAATATAAAAATATTAAATATGAAGCAATTTGAACAATCAACACTAAAACTAAGTGCATTAATGAAGTGTACTAAAACAGCTGCTGATATAGAACTGCCAGCAAACAGTAAACTGGCCACCACTGCAAAAATTCAAGAGAGTATCTATCAGAGCATGGGTGATAAATTTAAAATAGGTGAAGAAACAGCAAAACTGCCAGTCTAGATTAATTCTGAAGTTTCAATGATTTTTCAGGATAAAAAACCAACAAGCAATGGAGCACAGCTCATGCTTCTGATGATGGGAAATGCATACTGGTAGCAATAAAAGTGTAGGTGTACTGGAATAGCAGATTTGTAAATATCATAAATACATGCAGTGCTAATGAAATATCAACAATACTGTGAGTTTTTTCAAACAATAGGTTACTAATTCTATTTCACACATTGTATACAATAATGTTTTTGGCGATGGATGCTATGCAATTAAATGTCAAGCATAATATTATTATCAATCACTACAGCAAACTAACATACATTAAAAACTGATCAAACTCACCACGGTGCAGCCTAAGGTTATCATCTCTAATTCGCCGAACAGTACTTGTATTCACACTATTGGCCTATCTATCTAGAACCTCTTTCACACCATTTCTACAAAACAGCTGACTTCTTGGTGCCATCCTGTTTGATGTCGTAACAACACACCAGGACAAGCTTGATGAGCATTTTGAATTTGAAAGTAATTCTTCAAGACCGGGTAAAACAGTAGCCATTAGTTCAAGGCGAAATGTAGACAATTTACTAAAATCATTGAATTGAATTTACAAGACGAAATCAACATCATAAAATCACGGAACAAGAAAAAGCAATGGAAATACTGAAAACGAATAAAATCTTAAAAACCTCTAAAAATATTGAAAAAGCATACTCCGTATCCAGCCCTCAAATGTAACCAGACTAGTTTTGACAGCATTTCCTTTGCTGTCTTCATCAGTCAGTGATAATACTTGCCAATGTCCGGCCGGTTCTACTACTCGCAATGTCGGTTTTCATGTATCTCCGTTGAAACATGTTGGCACACGTAGTCGCTTTTCATTGCTAAGTTTTGGCACGTGTCTCACCCTGATGTCTCTCCCTGGCTCCATCTAGCGGCATTCATAGGAAATGTTAGAAATACTTTAAAGCAGTGGTTCATTTAGGCTGTACTAATTTTTTGGTTTTTGTTTTCTCTCATTTTCTTTTGTTTATTATTGCTCTGTTCTATTAAGTACTTCCATGGATAAGGTCTGGGGGAAAATGGTGTTACAATTTTTGTCCTTAGTCTTTTCAATGACCATAATTGGAACAGCACTTCCCCATATGAGTTACCTTATCCATGGAAGTACTTAATAGAACAGAGCAATAATAAATAAAAAGAAAATGAGAAAAAAAATAGTACAGCATAAATGAACCACTGCTTTAAAGTATCTCTAACATTTCCTATGACTGCCACTAGATGGAGCCACAGAGAGGCATCAGGGTGGGATACGTGCCAAAACTTAGCAATGAGAAGCAACTATGTGTGCCAACATGTTTCAAGGGAGATACATGAAGACTGACATTGCGAGTAGTAGAACCGGCCGGACGTTGGCAAGTATTACCACTGACTGATGAAGACAGCGAAGGAAATGCTTGCTGTCAAAACTAGTCTGGTTACGTTTGAGCGCTGGATGTGGAGTATGCTTTTTCAATATTTTTAGAGGTTTTTAATATTTTATTGGTTTTTAGTGTTTCCATTGCTTTGTTCTTGTTCCATGATTTTAGTAAATTGTCTACATTTTGCCTTGAACTAATGGCTACTCTTTTAAACTTTGGTCTTGTAGAATTATTTTCAAATTCAGAATTCTTAACTTTGGCTCTTCAACCTTGTCATGGCGTGTTGTTACGACATCAAACAGGATGACACCAACAAGTCAGCCATTTTGTAGAAATGGGGGGAAAGAAGTACAGGATAGATAGGCCAATAGCGTGAATATGAGTACTGTTCAGCAAATTAGAGATGATAATCTTAGACTGCACTGAGGTGAGTTTAATCAGTTTTTAACATTTGTTAATTTGCTGTAGTGATTGATAATATAATAGTATTATGCTCAATGTTTAATTGCATAGCATCCATCACCAAAAACATTATTGTATGCAACATGTGAAACAGTAATAATAGCATTAGTAACCTATTGTTCGAATAAATTATTGTGCCACGTAATCTCATTTTTAGTCCAATATTAACTATAATGAGATAATACTGTGAGCATTTTAATATCACTTGGCCAAAAGACATAAGCCTATGCCTGACTTCCTATGTGTTATCAAAAATGCAATAAATTGTGGAGTTTGCCTGCATTCAAAATGCAAAGCCATGAAAATTGTGAAACATATTGCAGAGCAGCCAAGTGTCCCGGTTTATCTGGATTCTATCCGATTTCAAACATATTTTCTGGAAATACGATTTTTCTACCAAAAATTCGATTTTGTGCTTTTCTTGTTGTTTTCTTTCATTTATTTATTATGCTCCCCCCCCCTCATTAATGATATCTGTCTCTTGGAGTCGGTAACAAAGACATTGGAGGAGAATAGACTTGCAAATTTAACGCTAGCGGTTCTGAAACGACTGAGACCAATTGAACATGAAGCGCCATCTGTGAATGGGGGGAGTTGGCAGTGAACAGATGCCTATAGGAAAGCAAGAATGTTTGATTCAATTCATAATGTCCTGCAGAAATTATGTAGAAAAAATGTCAGCATATAACTCGACAAATTTCTAGATCAAATTGTAATTAGAATGTGCTCATACCTGAGAAAAAAAAAAAAAACAAGCAGGAAAATTTGAGGCTATGTCATGGTCGGCCATGTACGCAGAGCAGAAGGGGGGGGGGGATTACTACTGAAAAGGAAAATTCGTTTGAAAGTGAAACTTCAGAGAATAGTAATTGTTGCAGTGTATGTTTCTTGTGACTCTGAACCTACTGATGAGAAGGAAGATTTCTAGAATGAGCTAAAAGCTGTTTTGAGCCAGTTTGGTGCTAAAGAGAAAGTTGTAATAACAGGGGATTTCAATGTTACAGTAGGTATGTAGAATGCAATTTCTGACAATGTTCTGGGTAAGTTTAATGATCCTTGTGTGAATGATAATGATGAAAGATTAATTGAACTTTGCATTGAGAATGTGTATCTAATGCATTTTTCAACCAGAAGTATATCCACAGAATGTATATCTAATACATTTTTCAACCAGAAGTATATCCACACATATACTTGGGAAAATCGTACTCTTGGTCAAAAGAGTGTGATAGATTTTATTGTCTACGATCAGCGTCTGAAACACTTAGTTGTTGACATCCATGTGACGAGAGGTACGGATGTTGGTTCTGATCATCACTTGGTAGTGTCACAAGTGAAACTGAATGTTGGTTGGAGGAAAAGGAATGGGATAAGGCCCAAGATAGATAGAAAGAATTAAGGTTGAAAGGCCCCTTGAAGATCATCAGAATTATTCTGACTTACTCAGAGAACAACCGAAAGAGCTGAAGTCTTGTGAGAGGGATGTAGAAAAGAAGTGGGAATGTTTTAAGAACTGTGTTGTCACTGCTGCTAAAAAGGTCAGTGGCACCACAATAGTGGGTAACAATAGAGATGATGTTTAGAATAAATTATCGTTTTTTCACAATTAAATGTTTTATTAACATCGACTATAGTTTCGCAGAGCGTCTGACTCGGCATCATCAGGACGAATCATCATCATCAGGAAAAAGATGCCGAGCCAGACGCTCTGCAAAACTATAGTCGATGTTAATAAAACATTTAATTGTGAAAAAACGTTGATAATTTATTCTAAATGAACATCACAAGTGTGTAGTCTTGAATTATATAAAATAGAGGTGATGCTTGGTGGAATGGTGAGATTGAAGAGGCAGTAAAGAGAAAGAAGGATAAATTTTGATGTAAGAAGCGTGAAGCTGCTAAGCTGGTTCGCCAGAGTAAAGCAAAAGATAGGAAGGAGAAGGTGGAAAGGCATGAATTGGCTTTTTGGAAAGATAGGAAGACTTTCTGGAAATACATGAGACTCAGGAAAAATAGGGGAAACAAAGTTGTAAGTTGTATGAAGAATAGGGTTAGCAAAATGATATCAGAGCCCAATGAGTTAAGTGAAAGATGGGGTGAATCCTTCTGTGAGTTCTTAGATCAGGAAAGCAAAAATGATTCTGAGACAGATGCAGATGATGTCACAGTGAGGGATGGAAGCACAGGAAGGATCTGAAGAGAAGAAGTGTGTAAAAATCTAAAATCTCTTCAGAATGGTAAGGCTCCGAGAGTTGATGGCATAACTGCTGAGATGTTGAAATATGGTGGTGTCTCTGTAATTGACTGATTAACTGAAATTTGCCAGTTGTGTTGGAAGTTAGGAAGGGTCCCTCGGGATTGGAAGGATGCTATTATTGTTCCCTTGTGTAAGGGAAAAGACTGAATGTAAGAACTATCATGGTATTAGCCAATTAAGTGTGCCAGGGAAAGTGTTTGGCAAGGTTGTTATTGAAAAAGTACGGGGTTTTACATCAGAGAAAGTGTGGGATGTTCAGAGTGGTTTTATGCCTGGTAAAGGCTGCACTAACCAAATTTTTGCATTACGCATGATGATTGAAAAGTATCTGGCTGTTGGTAAGAAAGTTTTTGCTGCCTTCATAGATTTAGAGAAAGCTTCATCATCATCATCATTGTCAACCATTATCAATCCACTGCTGGACGAAGGTCTCCCCAAGTTTCCTCCACAACGGTCTGTCTTGTGCCAGTCTCCTCCATGTCACCCCTGCATACTTTCGAATTTCATCCACCCATCTCCCATGTGGTCTTCTTCTGGGTCTTTTCCTGTCCCTTGGAATCCAATTTAAAATTTCGGCTGTCCATCGATGATCTGTCCTTCTGGCAGTATGTCCAGCCCATTGCCATTTCAGGGATTTAACTCTGATCATGATGTCTTCCACTCTTGTCATTTTTCGGATCCACGAGTTCCTCTTCTTATCTCTTCTGGTTACACCAAGTATGCACCTCTCCATGCTTTTTTGAGTTGTCTGCAGCCTTTGTATGTCTCTTTTAGTTAAGGTCCACGTCTCTGCACCATACGTAAGCACTGGAAGGATGCATTGATCAAACACTTTTCTTTTAAGACATAATGGCATATTGCTCTTGAAAATTATGCTGTTTCTTCCAAAAGCTCTCCAGGCAAGTTTTGTACGCCGATTAATTTCTTTATCAATGTGACCCTCACTTGATATCTGCTGTCCAAGATAAACGTACGTGTCTGTTATCTCCAGCTTTTCTCCATCAATCGATAAATCTTCATTTCTTGTAAAAGCATTGAACATCACTTTTGTCTTCTGAAAGTTCATTTTTAATCCCACTTCTTTACTCTTGTCAGCAAGTTCCTGGATCATACTCTGCAGCTCTGATGGGCTAGTTGCAAAAATGACTACGTCATCAGCAAAACGAAGGTGGGTTAGATAATCTCCATTAATCTTTATCCCCTTGTTTTCCCAGATCAGTGACTGAAAAACACCCTCCAATGTGGCATTAAAGAGCTTCGGAGATATGGTGTCACCTTGTCTCACTCCCTTTCCAATTTTTACGTGTGTTGTATTTTTAAACAGCCTAATCTTTGCACTTGCATTTTCATAGATGTTATTAATAATATTAATGTATGCATCTTCAATACCGCAGGTTTTCAGAGCCATTGTAACTGCTGATGGTTTCACCGAATCAAAGGCTTTTTCATAATCGATAAAAGCCATGCACAATGGAAGTTCATATTCCCTCGCTCTTTCAATTAGTTCTCTCAGTACGTGGATATGATCTATTGTGCTGTAGCCACTCCTGAATCCAGCTTGTTCTCTCGGTTGAGCCATGTCCAGTGTTACCTTCAAGCGGTGTGAAAGAACTTTAGTGAAGATTTTATAAACTACTGATAGGAGGCTGATAGGTCTGTAATTTCCGAGATCCTCAATGTCACCTTTCTTATGTAGTAGGATAGGTGACATTGAGGATCTCGGAAATTACAGACCTATTACGACCAAGTAAATAGGACACTTTTGTGGAAGGTATTGAATGAATATGGTGTTACTGGGTATCTACTTAATAGTGTAAAAGCCATGTATGCTGGCATTAGAGCTTGTGTACGAGTGAATGGTGTTTTATCGAAATGGTTTTCTATTGGTGCAGGAGTCAAACAAGTTGTGTAATGTCACCATGGCTGTTTAATATATTTATGGATGCGTGCATGCATGATGCCAAAATAAATAATAGTGGTTTATGTCTTGGTGATATCCATGTGTGCAGATTACTGTATGCTGCTGACGTTGTCCTGTTGGCAGAGACCAAAAGTTAGTTGCATGGTATGTTGTCCCATATGTACGAAGTTTGCATGAAATTCAAATTGAGTATTAAATAAGGGAGAAACCTAAGTTATGGTCTTTGAGAGAGGAACTAGTAGCACTGAATGTAATGTAAATATAAATGGCACAGCGATTGACCAGGTGAGTGGGTTTGTGTATTTGGGAAGCATGTTTGACAGAGAGAACAAATTGGATGGTGAATAGGCGAGTGGATTTTTCATTGAAAGTCATAGCTGCTCTGGGAGGTTTTCACAGGAATGATGGGTTCTCTAGAGAGTCCCGTATGTCTGTGTATGAAAGGGTACTTGTTCCTACTTTGATGTATGTTAGTGAAACCTGGGTACTACAGGAGAAACATAGAAGTTGTTTGTGTTCTGGAGAAATGCGTTACTTACGTGGGGTTTAAGGCATGACACGGTCTGATTGTGTGAGGAATGAAGATGTATTGCAGTTGTGTGATGTGAAGCAAAATGTTGTTAGCAAGGTGGAGACCAATATGCTTTGGTGGTTTGGCCATGTTGAAAGAATGAGTGATGAGATGCTTACTAAGAAAATCTTTTTAGCCCAAGTGGCAGGAAGAAAAGGCAGAGGAAGGCCAAGGAAGAAGTGGGTGGATCAGATTCAAGAGTGTCTGCATGAGAAAAAGATTATGAGTATGAAGTATAAAATATCTTGTGTACGGCGTGTAATGGATATCAGCAAAGCCCGAGTTGTATGTCAAGATCGCTGTAAATGGAGAATTTTGATACGACAACAGTAAGTAAAAATATCTGGTAGTTTGTATTTCTTTTTAGAGCTAACCTCTGTATCTCAGAAAACAGCTTAGTGATATGTATCTATTGTTATTATGTTTTTCCATATGTCTGGCAAGATTATTGGGTTATTATTATTGCAATTTGCAGTTTTTTTTTTATAAGTATAGCTTCTGCAGACCTGCCAACTGTTACGATTTTATCGTATTTAGTATGATAAATCATGCTACAGTATGCTAATACAATTTTGCAGCCAACGATACGATTTTTTTTAAATAGTAATTTTTTCCCTTTTCACACAGAAGCCTTGTAATAGAATCGCGCCAACGAGCGATGTACGTCACAGATTTATTTTGGTCCTGCAGATAAAAATGACATCCCAGAACCCTATTAAACCATCTTGCAGAATCCCTATCACAGATGCAAGTTTTCCGCCATTCAAAATTTCCGAACACGGAAGTTAGGCATAGTGAAGATTTCTTCCGTTATTCGTATTTTTTTCTTTTTTTCTCGCGAAGGACGATGCGGAATTATTTTGTACTCATCCCTGTAGCAGAATCGCGTCAACGGCTGACGTACATCGCAGATTTATTTTGTACTCATCACCGTAGAAGAATTGCGGCGATGTGCATCGCAGATTTATTTTGTATTCATCCCCATAGAAGAATCGCGGCGACGGCCGACATACATCGCAAAATTATTTTGTACTCATCTTCGTAGGGATATGTAATTTCAGTTCCTGTGCTGTTGTATTCAGTTCTACGTGATTTTCTTTGACTGATACAAACTCTAAACCTTATCTAAAAAGGTCTGCAGTAATTCCCTTTTGAAATGAAATTAATCGTATTAATTCATGTACCATCTAGAACCCACTCTACTCTGTGGAACAAACAGTGCCAAGCTATGATATAGGGGTATTTTTTAATAATTCTCACTGCAACACCAGATTAGCATCCAAGCATCATATTTGCATCATCACTGCAAAATTCACTTTAATGCTTTAGCAAATACGTGTCATAAAATCCATATTTCTGGAGGCATTTAAGTAGTTGATTAAAAATCCTTCTGTACTTGTCGTTTCGAGCTCTACCAGGTAAACAAACACATTGACGGGATCTTCTGCTGATATTTTGCAATATAAATAAATAATCCAAGCTGTAACTTTCATGATTGTTGATGTAACATCTACAAGTATTATAAATTAGATATTTGATTGCTGACTTACTATTTCACAATGATGGGGAAATGTCAATAAAATCTCAAAGTTGATTATTTTCTTTCCCCATGATGGTGAAAAGGATATTCCGAAGCCAATTTCTAGGGCTGAACTGGGATAGAAGGAATGAATGGAATGGTGAGTGTATGGTCTGGAGTATTGGATAATGTGAGAGGACAGGCTGGTGTAGGTGTGATTTTAAGTGAAAAGATGAAGAACAACTTGATTCACTATAGTTGTGTAAGTGAGAGAATTATTTGGATTCGTTTGAAAGCGAAACTTCAGAGAATTGTAATTGTTGCAGTGTATGTTTCTTGTGACTCGGAACCTTCTGATAGGAAGGAAGATTTCTGGAATGAGCTAAAAGCTGTTTTGAGTCAGTTTGGTGCTAAAGAGAAAGTTATAATAGCAGGGGATTTCAATGCTAGAGTAGGCGTGCCGAATGCAATTTCTGGCAATGTTCTGGGTAAGTTTAATGATCCTTGTGTGATTGATAATGGTGAAAGATTAATTGAACTCAGCATTGAGAATGGTTTGTGTGTATCTAATACATTTTTCAACCACAAGTATATCCACACATATACTTGAGAAAATCCTACTCTTGGCCAAAAGAGTGTGATAGATTTTGTTGTCTACGAGATCAGCGTCTGAAACACTTAGTTGTTGATACTCGTGTGATGAGAGGTGCAGATGTTGGGTTTGATCATTATTTGGTAGTGTCACAAGTGAAACTGAATGTTGGTTGGAGGTAAAGGAATAGGAAGGGGCTCAGGATAAAATGAATAAAGGCTGAAAGACTCCCTGAAAATTATCAGTGTTATTCTGACCTCCTCAGAGAACTACTGAAGGAGCTGAAGTCTTATGAGAGGGATGTAGAAAAGAAATGAGAACGTTTTAAGAATTGTGTTGTCACTGCTGCTGAAAAGGTCTGTGGCACCACAATAGTGGGTAACGATAGAGGTGATGCTTGGTGGAATAGTGAGATTGAAGAGGCAGTAAAGAGAAAGAAGGAAGCCTATTTGGGGATGTTGCAAGGTAGTGTTTCTGTGGATGAATATTGCTGTAAGAAGCGTGAAGCAGCTAAGCTGGTTCACCAGAGTAAAGCAAAAGATAGGAAGGAGAAGGTGGGAAGTCATGAATTGTATTTTTGGAAGGATAGGATGACTTTCTGCAGAGTGGCCACAGACCGGGAATTCTCAGGGAATTTTGCAGCTCTGGAAAAGTCAGGGAAATATCAGGGAATTTTGCAAAAGTTCACGTGAAATCAAGGAATTTGTTTTGTGCACGCCAAGAAATGTATTGGGCTATTTGTTTTGCGCGATTTGTTCTGTGCACACCAAGAAAGGTATTTCATGATTTAGCGTCGCTGCGGTCTGTGATGGTTCACCCCGATCCAACGGTTGAACACAACACAGGACTTGACTGTAAAACTAGGAGCCGGCCACAGCGAAGTTCTCATTTGCCGAACCGCTGGCGATCGCATCGACAATCAGCACGAACTACACGGCTGACGCCGTCAATTAAAGCAGTAAGTAAGCAAGATTTACTTTTTAAATCTGTATATTAGAAATCTTTTATATCTGTGTGTTTTTGTATTGCATCGAACTATTTTTGTATTGCACCGCACACGTTTAAGAAAACATGTCGCATAAAAATTAGTTCTTCATATACAGTATCGGACCGATTATCCGGAATACTGGGGCCCATCGGCTTTCGGGATTTCGGGTCATGCAGGGCGAAAAACAAAGGTTACTGAGGGCTGGAAACAAAACCTCTTTTCTCAAAGTAATTTGTACAATATTCTAGAGGATAATGCTTACCTTGGCATTCCTTGCTAGTGATGAGAACATTTCACACATGTGTTTTCCGGTCTTTGTTGATGTTATTGTCCTAAAGTCCGTTGTATGAGATGAATAACTTTACTTCACACACTTTTCGCTGGGTATACTCATTGGGTCTTCGCTTTAGGATTCAAACGCATCAATTTTTACCATTCTTTATACGACTTTTCCACCTCTAGAATATTGTACAAATTACTTTGAAATATCGCATGTAACAGAGAATAGTAGAATGATTAGAGCTATCTAATAGTCAGAATTAGAACTACTAATAGGAATTGACTCTTTTCTCAAGCTTGGAGAAAAGATCGGTTTGAAAGCTCGCGTCAAAAATCGTCGCCGCAGCGCGGATTTTTATTTTTATTTTCTAATCCTTATCTTTAACTTGTGGCCTTCTGTGAGTGCATCTGTGGCTAATATGTAAGAGATCGCAACGCCGAGTTGTCCTAGTTTTTTTTTTTTTTTTTTTTTTACTCTTCCTCTAAGTCTTCTCCCTCCACTCAAGACATCGGGTCCATTAGTGCCCTACAAAACGTTTAGCGGATGCAGGTAGGCAAACGTGACGGAAGGTACAGGAGGCATATTGCATGACCCGAGGGTCAGTTGCTGGGGAAATCGAAAGTGCTTCAAAAGAAAGCAGGAAACGCATAAATATATAATCACAAGACAGACTACATCTGGGTGTAGGGGAGGGAAGGCGTACGATCTCTTGTCAGAAGTGCGCCGCGAAGTAACTTTTCTCCCCACATAATGACTGAATCCGGGGGGGGGGGGAGATCACCGCTGCTTGTTCGGTCAGGAGTTGTTTATTCAACACTTCTTTGATTTCTGATGATAACATAGCTAGATTGCACTGACAGAAAAGGTAAATAACAAGCGGAGTTTACTGAAAGCCCGAAATGACATGACATTTTCAGGCTTTCAGTAAACTCCTCCGTATAGAATTCTTGTTTTTAGAACTTCCGTATTTTTAAGAAACTAGAAAAACAAAGTGTCGTGTGTGTTTACCACATTTGTCGTTCGAAAAACCTGCCGCCCAATTTTTTTTCTTTTCTCTCCAGTAAGCTAAACCAAAAGTGGTTGTGTTTTTTAAGAATCTACAACCCTAATCCATAAGCTTCCTTCCGTTCCGTGATCACTCCCATGCTCAAGTTTTCCGATTGGATAGCACGTCTGTCATGAGATTTGACGATAACACTAGTAGGTGAATCAGTGGCGTAGGAACGCTTTTGATTTAGGGAGGGTACAAGCTCATGAACCTTACATCTCAAGGATTAAGCCATCTATGGATGACCCCCTCCGAATTTTTTTTTTGGGGGGTAATATATTAGAGTTTTTATAAAATACGTATACTGATCAGGAATGCATCCGAATGAACATTGTTATCATCATATTATTATTAATTATTACCATTATTATTTTTGTTGCTGACAAAAAGTTCACATTATTAATTTCTTATCAGAAAATGAATGGAGAATTTTTTTTTTTTTTTTGTGTTCTCTCTTGTTAATTTTTGTACTTTTTTTTTTTTTTCCATTAAAATATTGAGCAGGGACAAGTCAACATTAGGATGAATTTCTGTCAGCAGGGTTTGGAAAAGAGGGATTTCTCAGGAAATGTTATATAACTCTTAACAAGAACGAATTAAATTTCTTATAATTTTTGTTTACGTTAATAAAGTAAAACCGCATTAAGATAAAAACTGCTCTACCCGCGAAGACAGTGTACCATTGAAGCATTATAAGTCTATATTAAAAACTTTGAACGATACATAGGCTGACAATTGATATAAAAAGCACATTGGTCTGGTGCAAAGCTAAATGATGGTGGAGATATCGAGGAATTGGAGTTCTATGAGTGGTATGTGAAATCCATAATGCACTTGTTGTATTGCTACAGATCTTAAGACAGAAAACAATTTCAGTGCCGGGGCTGCAGGCACTGAAATGTCCACTTGTGCATTAATTTTTTTTTTTTAAAGTGCAGAAACGACGACCTGATCAAGATACATGGGATTTTAAGAGAAAAGAAACACTGATCACAAGTATGTTATCAAGCCCTAGCCCTACCATATGCTGTTTGAAGTTATTAACAAAAACCCCGCACTCGTCGTTTCCCTGGAGAACTAATTTGCTGGAGTTTCCCAGAATGTTGGCCAATTTTTGGTGGATGAAAAGCACAAGCTTCGGATATATATAAAAAAAAAAAAAACAGATGACCTGTGATATTTCTTTGAAAAAAAAGAGAATAAAAAAAAATAAGTAGCATATAAATTTTACAGTTCACTCTTTATGAATGATTGGTTTGTGTTTGCTCATATCTGGCGGGTACAGTAGATATTAATGTACCCCTCTCCAAATCATTGTACCCTGTACCCCCCCCCCCGCCCCCGCCGTTCCTATGCCACTAAGGTGAATTCCCTACTAGTGTTATCGTCAAAACTCCTGGACTGCCTAGGCAAAAGCCATAAATTGTGCAGTCGCATTGCGTAAGTGGTTAGTCGTTCTGTGTTAGGTGAAAGTTTGTTGTTCTTGATTTGTTAATCTCATCAAACAGTGGAAATCAAAATAATCAAAAGGTGTGTGAAGTTTTCTTTTAAACCTTTAAGATCGCATGTTTGTTTTTATTTTAGTAAACATAGTTTTTATGAAAACATGAAATTGTCCCTTCTCCCTACCATGTTTTTTGGAATAGCCGAATAATGAAATTATCTGCTTGGTAGACAAGTTTTCCTTATTTTTAAACAATGAAATGGAACAATTCTGCTAGTCGTAACAGTAAGTTATGTTTTATTGCCTTCCGTTAAATACTGTATAAATTCCAATCGCCGTTTCTGGCGTGTGTTTATTAACGTAGCTACGGGAAGGAGGGGCAATGAAGTGGATATGCCACTCTAGAATTAAAAAAAATAAATAATAGGCCTTAATTTGGCAGGGTTCCCACGCAACCTGGAAAACCGGGAAAACCGAGAATTCTCAGGGAATTTGAAAATTGTTCCAAAAATCAGGGAAAACTCAGGGAAAATTGTGTTTTTCCGTAAAAATCAGGGAATTTTTTATCAGGGAACTATAAAGGCAGGGAATTTTTTATTTTGCCAGAAAAATATTTTGTTTCAGACTTTTGTAAAATATATTTCTGTATTGCTAAGTTTTAAAATAATTCCGAGTTGTTTTATCCTTCGAGGCAACTCCGTAACCCACCCACCGATTAAAGTGCAGCTGTGCAGGGGAGTGCGTCTCTTTGCGGTTTCCCCGTCTCCAGATGATCTAAACTACAACCGAACAAACATACAAGTCAAAGCGTGAAAGAAAGCCATTAATCACACACCCATTTCGCAGGCTCTTATCTGCTGGCGTTCGCGAAGAGAGGCAGTCATTTGTTCCTGAGTAGGTGCCCCGGTTCTCTGCGTAGACTGGGAAAAAAATTATGAAGAAGCTATTTTCTTAATTTTTTAAATAACCGACTGAAATTTTTACAGTGGGCAAGATATATTAAAATAACGTTCCATTATAAATTTCGCCGAAATTCATTGGAAACTTTAGAAGTTGAGCTTTTTTTTTTCTCCTTTTGCATGTTCTACGTGTCTTTTATCAAACCGTACAAAAACATTTTATTTTGCCGGATGTTGGTCATCCTAATAAATCCCCCCCCTTCCCCTTCAACAGCAGTGTGGATGAATGTTGCAAATTGAGGGCACCTAATTTATTTTGAAAAAGGTTCGTATCACTTACGAACTAAAACTTCGCTTTCGTAATTCTGTAGCAGAATTGGTGTACTTGGAAAAGTATGTACCTTCAAATGTTAGAACAGGGAAAATATTATGAAATAGGAAGATTCTTCAAAGAGGGGGAAAGATTTATTTTTTTCATAGTATTACCACCCCCTACTCGATGTGAGGGCGAACCATCTGCTGCGTCCTATTCGCTGCAGTGGGATTAATTATTAAGAAGGCCGTTAATTTTCGTAACTCTTTACTCTCTATTATCTTCCGCCTATGGGTGTCTACCGTGAAGTTGGGTTCCCTAATGGAGGGTCTCCAAGTTCAGGGTTGACGGGTGCATTGCGTTGTGTTTCATATGGGAGAACATGGGAAACCCATATTCCTCCATATGCCGCTTGAAATTTAATAAACTCATGTCAGATTTGGACCTTTTATTTTCCTGCGACTGGGTTTGCTAAATGTTAAAAGTTATTTTCTTCTTAAAATCTTGGAGTTGTTACTCTACCAAAACTTTACGATTGTTCTACTTAATTATTCAGGTTAAAATAAACAAAGATTCACTTATTTTGAATTTTCAAAGATTTGAGAAACTCGGGTAAATTTCATTATAAAATACAGAATTTATTTTCATTTGTGTTTCCTTAAAATCTATTACACTGATCGGTGGAGATTTCTATTAATTTAAACCAAAATATATTTTAAGTTCATTATGCTTTTTGATATTCGCAATCATATTTTAAAGTTCACCTTCCGCAAAATATAAGACACATTATGTTATTCAGCACTTGCAAGAGATTAAAATTATCTTTTCTACCGAGGATGTATAGGAGACAAAATCATGATCATGCTAACGAGATATTGGGAATTATGAAATTTTTCTCACCAAATTCTTTTCTTTTCATCTATTTCGTTGTCGTCCGGTATTACTTATAGGTATAAAGTCTATGGTTGGGACCTCATCCGGTCCTGCTGAATGCACACTGCCCGCATAAGATCACTCGATGCTTCACCCAAAATTTGCGTAAAAACCTCTCAGGGAAAACATCATACTTCCCTTCACCTGGAAATCATCTTGCTCAATTTTGAGCGTCCTCCCAGGAAAACTCCTAACTTAATTCTTTCTGCGATATTCTGCCCAGGATTCATCTAGAGTCCATCTTTCCTCTCTGCGTTCACCCAGAAATAGCAGTCATCATTCCATCCCGTGTTCTCTCCAAATCATCTCCGCCTAAAAAAAAAAAACTTTTTCTCTCGTCTATGTTTAAGGGGTTCGGGGGTGTTCCTGTCCTACCCAAATGGTTCTCCCCTTATTGGTTGGGCCGCTTTTCCTCGCTTCGGCATTGGTTTACATCCCTGTATGGGAATCCCTCCGATTCGTTGGCAAAGGCTTGAGAACATCGAGTTTTCTTGAAGATGAATATTCCTTTATCTTGTCAACTGCTCCGCGGGATGTCCGCGCTGCCTTAGAATTTTCACGTACGCTTCCTGTATGACTCTTTCTGTTGGTGTCAACCAGTTACGCCCACTACGAGAAATATGCCCTGTTCGTTGCCCGCTAGCGTGCGTAAAACGTGACTTCGTTAATAGCGAAAGGTCCAGTAAATTGGCCCCCACCTGTGATTGCGAGCATTTCATTCTCGTAGCGTTGCTTGCTAAAACCTCCGAGTTTTCTCTTTACTAACCTAGGGGTGTGTTTCGTGCGTATTCTTACTGGAATTTCCGGAGAGCTCGGGGAACACAAAATAAAATAAAAAAAACAATTCAAAAGAATGATGAAAAAAAATAAGGAATTTCCTCCTCAAGAAAGAAATCTGCTCAGCCAGGTCTTAGAAAAATTATGAAATAGGTATTATAATTATCCTCTTAGAACGCCTGTCCACATTATGCTTCTCGGATTTTCTTTCCCAATTCCCGCGCTCTCTAAATTGTTTACTTGGTAACTACTCTTCCTCGTTTAACTATTTCCTCGTACTATGCGATACCGTAGGAATTATTTGGTGAATATATTGCTTTCCCACACTTACTAATTTGTAGGCCCCCTTTCCGAAATTCATACCTACGAAATCATGGTCCTCCAATGTTACACGATATTCCGGAGGACATACGGGTAACATTATCTCCCTCTCCCATAGGGTTGAAGAGCTTTGTCCCCCAAAGTTAGGTGCTGTGGATTCCTTCCTCTCTTGCAAGGCTGCTCGTTTTCGCTCATTTCAACATGCGATGAATTACAATCATTTGCGAAAACTTATGCGCATATATGATACATAATGTAATTATAAGCACATACAATAAGCATAAAACTACGAGTAAGATTATTATAACAATGTTCAATAAATATTAAATTCCTCCACCGAATCTAATTCTAAGTTTGACATTGACAGATAACATATGCACTGTATATATATATATATATATATGAATTCTTTCCGATAGTGACAGATTTCTTCAGCCGCCGTCTTCTCGGCGACACACAATATTTGCTCGGGTACGCGCCTCCGTTCGGCGATATGGTTTCGGTTTTGGGCGTTCCCATCTCTTAAGCACTCAGCTAGTTTCTCAGAGTTCCTTTGGAGATCAGCCTCCCAGACGGGAGTGATGTAGGCTAACACCATCTCCACGTTCAGTTCATAAGGGTGCCGTACCATTACGCCGAGGAATAGTTCCCGGTAACATTTACCGCCTGCAGCAAGTGATGACCGACGAAGCGATAAACAAAATTATTATTACCGCAGCGGCTCCGGCTGCGATTATTTTGAAAGCTCCGAACAGGGAAGTGCCGAAGGCGTTGAACAGTAGCCCACTGCTCCATTCGGGTGGGCCTGCTGGTTGCCAGTATGCGCTGGAGATATTAGGATAAGTCAGCTGAACTGAAGGTTGTTCTAAGCAAAAGTCTAAAGTGGTACAAGCGGTAACGGTTCGGGCCTTTAAGCAGAGTTTTTCGCTGTGGCACTTAGCGTCCGTCTTTAGATTTATCTTGATCGTTCGTCTTTCCGTCTGTAGTTTTACCGAACGAGAGTGCACCGTGAGTTTTTCGAAGTGAACGTCCACAATCCCGGCTGCGCACGATGAGAAAGCTTCGATCTCTACCGTAGCCAAGGGCTCGCATGCAAAACAGCCTGTTACCTTGATTTCTGCCTCCGTGAATTTTGGGCAGACAGTTCTGGTTTCGATCGAGTACTTGTACTTCTGGAATTGAAGATTTACCACTATAGGGGCTGAGTGTAACAGTTCCGAAACAAGTTGGCCATTTCCGTCAACCTTCAGTTGATGCCATGCTGATGCCATTGGTAAGGCGCTCTTTTTTTGTTCTATCATACTCAGTAAATACGACTGTTGTCGGTGGCATTTCATAGAGTCCTCATAATAGCTACAAGAAAACATGCTTTCGTCGAAGATAAAATTTTTCGACATCGATTCGTTGCTCTGCGTATCGCCGATATGTCCTTTCATCGGTCGTGAAGGTAAGCTTGCCCTTTCAATATAACTCTCTTGAGGGTTTCCCACTCGAGAGATCAGATGGGTGTTCACGATTTGTGTAGGCTGGTCCAGTGATCCGACTACTTGCACTGTGATGCCCGTAGAGGTCGTGGCTTGGTTCTTAACCGTCAGAGTCTCTACGGTGTCGTTGTTGTGCTGTTGAATTAGTAGCTGATAACTACACTGCATCGATACTATTCTGCGTACGTCGTATGCTCGCAGGAAATCTGCTTCCAGCCATATTCGAAAGAAATGGCAATGTTGCGAGTCAATGATCCAGCATGACGTGGACCCACTGTCGGACGGCTGACAGCCTGTGATGCCGGGCCAGTCTAGCGATTGTTTTGTCAGTGCGTCAAATTGTTTTGATCGCACACATCCTTTTCCCCAATTGCAAGTCTCGTGATTTGCACAAACCAATTGGCTGAGATAACGCATTGTAGTCACGTGCGTAAAATAGTCTCTCGTCGTGTGCCAGATACAGTTTGCCTGCTGGTAGGTTACTTTCAAGGAAAAAAGTGTATGGTCATTTTCCTGGTCCGTAAACCATATGCATTGTTCATGCCCCAAATTCATTAGGGTTACCTGCGCATTAGTAGTTAGACGGCAGTTGTGCTCTACCTCTGAGTCCGTGCACTCCTTCACCTTTGATGCAACAATCGAATGTGCGTTACATTCCGCGGAAGTTCCGTTTACCAACAGAAATAAGCTCAAAAGTACCAGTCCGTGTAAAGGCGGTTGCGCCGCTGGACGGGCAACTTGCCTCTCCAAATATTCGTGCATCTGATTTACTCCGTTACGTAAAGCATTTCCTGTTAGGGCTCCTGTCTTTACTGCCACAAACGTTGTTCCTCTGAGGAATCTATATGACTTCCAAAGAATTGTTCCGACTCCATACAACAGCTTCCAGATGCTAATTACTACTTTCCTGGCATATAGAAAGGTTACCGCTGAAATTAAGACTAGTACAATATACACTACATAAGCGACTGCGTGGGGTAAACACTTTAGCTGTCGTAGCATCTCACGACACAGTATGCACTGTAGGGGTCTACACGTTGTTCTACCTACGATTTGCAAAGCACCCCTTAGGGTTTTTCCATCCGTGGTAACGAAAATCAAAGTTAGTTCCGCAGAAAGCTCTAGTAGTTCCGGTGGCAATGATGTCTGATACGGAGCGTTCCTTAAAGTGATAACCCGCTCCATACCTCGAACTCGAATCACCAGGGTTCCTGGAAGTGAGCTGGTGATGATTGGGTCGTTGTATGATACTTTGATATTTTCCCTTTGAAATACTGCCTCTTCGTCAGACAGCAAATGTCTCTGGTGACGGCGCCGAGGTAAAATATTAGTGCGCGGTTTTCCAACGCACTCTGTGAAAGAGATCAGCGCTGGGTTCGAAATCCGTAGTCCTTCCGCTTCATGTATCAGTGTAGATACTGCTGGCGTTAGGCGGCAGTTGCACGTAGTGACGGATTTATTCACACAGCTCGCCAGTGCACAATATTCGCTCGTTCCACTGCACGGTGCATCGGCAGTGCAGGCACAGTGTAAACCGTCTCTTGTGCACTCCATTAATGAAAGGGCTCCTTGTGGGTTCGGTTCCTGCTGAACGAAGAAATTTCTCGGTTCGATAAGCTCATGGTTGTGCGTAATGAATGTCCTCCAGGCTTTCACGCACTCGTCGCATGAATGTGCATGACAAGCACTCCGCGGCATTCCTAGTTTCAAAAGTTCGGCACGAGATGCTACAGTGCACTGATATTTATCTCCCTTGAAATGACAAAGTTCGTGATTAGCAGCTACTCCGCTAACTGTCCAGATTACCACGGCGAACGCAATCACGTTCATCTTGTCCATTTTATTGACGAATGTCACTCTCTTCAAATACCCTAAAAGTGGTAATGGTTCTGTCGACACTTGTCGGCCATAATTATCTCAAAACAAGCATACACATGAAATCACTCCTTATCACCTCGGTATTTCTCTTGCACATGCATTATATACGCTTTACATTAAGAACTAGTAATATTTCCTTCGAAAAGCTCGTTTCACTCTGACCTACGAGAAGCGAGGGGTTTTTATGTGCATATTTATTTATATATATTTTTTTTTCGAAATTCCGAAGCACATTCCATCCCAGGCTTCCCTTTTCTCTAATTGTATTTTTTTTTCCTACTTGTAGGTTTTCTCCAACAACAACAACAACAACAAAAATAAAAAAATCTCATCACTCGTGTTTCTTAAGCTTACTAAATTATAATTAAATAACGGTTATTTACTTCCCATGTATCTATTCTGCAGCTATTATTTCCATTCGCTGGTGCGTCTACTACTTCTAAAAGAAAAATTATTAATTTCCCTTTTCGTGTTTGTCGTATTGTCTACCAGATATTACCCGCGTATAGTCGCTTATTTCCCTTTTACGTTGTCTAACTTAATCGTTAGTTCTTTGCTGAACTATTTCTTGCCATTTTATCTTTAGTGCTTTACTCTTTTTTTTTCTTCTCTCTCTTTTTTTTTCTCGCGTATTACCATTGTATTCTCATTCCTGGCTATTTCTGATTTCACGACCAGATGCTTTTCTCGTGTATTCGCAGGTGTGCGGCGACCATTTAAGTAACGCCGATGATTTCGGAAAATAGGGGATTTCCTCGAAAATGCTTGCGAGGGTCCCCTTTGGGCGATGTCACCCCTGCAAATTCGTCGCTCCAAAAATTTTGGGTCGTTCCTGTGTTGACCGTCTCTCACGGCTCGAAATCTGAAACACCTGCGCTGATGATGCCTGTGGGTGTAAGTGAGCGCACAATAGCGTAGCCTCTTGCATGTTTTGCTTACATCGGAGGCTTCTTGTTTAGCCTATGTAGAAGCATCCACTTAGTATTCTGTTACCTGGGGCTAAAACTACCCCTCTAATTTCTGCAGGTCAGTGCTCAGTTCGCTGACGGATTTCATTGAAACAACACGCTTCTTTTGGTCTGGTGAACTTGTCATTCAAATTTCCTCTTCTGCTTTATCTCTTTTTTTTTTTTTTTTTTTTTTTTGGTATCGTTGCACCATGTCTGCACGTATTAATCCTCATCTCACCTCGTCGCATTTTTCGCATGCTCGACGCCAGTTGTGGTTTGGGAGAATCTGCAACTGCTCCTCGTGTGCTGCGGTGGTAGAGGATGGGGAGCTGGGCCTGGTGAATTTGTCATTCACATTTCCTCTTCTGCTTTACTCAACCTCTAACCTCACGATGTACCTAGTGCATTTCTACCTCGATTTCATTTCTATACTTTTCCTTCCGTTATACTTGCCTTCCTTATCAATTAAAACTGAATTTTCCTACTATCCACAAAACAAAACAAAAAAAATATAGTACCTTTGGATATTTCACTTCAAGGTAAGTGCTTTTTACTGTCATTTCGATAGGTTATGGTTAGGCTATGTTAGGTGACGTTTAGGCTACGCGTCGATCATGTTTGTTGCTACTTTCTTATACCATGTTTTGTTTCAGGTTCGCGTATTTTAATTGCTTTGAATACCTGCCATGGATACTAATTTTGAACCACTGCATTATCCGATACGCTGTTAATCTCATTGCATTCCGTCGGTGTTTCCGCACGGCTATTTCTCCGCAGAAGGTGCTTACGTTTTTTTTTTCTAGTGATATATTACTCCGGCCTATGCTTCTGCTACAGAAAGTTTTGAGAGAAAAAAAAAATATTTTTTTTCGTCGTGCTGTGCTCCCGTTTATAGTTTCCATCCTTTGAAATGCTCGGCCTTTGCTGTACAAATTATTTTACTGAGCGTTCCCGTTCTTTTACCGATAAATTTTCCTTCTTTGCATTCTTGCTTCAAGATGGCGGCCCAAGATGGCGCCTTCCCATTCTTCCTTTTGCTCCTTGCCAGCCAGTTTGTGTACGGGGTTTCTCAAACTGGAAACACGGTCCGTCCGTTCCTCTACTCTTGCAAGCCCCGTGCATGAGCGACGTCATTCTGCCTACGATTACCTTCGCTTATCCTCCTACTGCCTATCATTAATAAAATTTGAGCGGAAAATTATTATTTTCCTCCTTTTTTTCCTCTTCCTACAAAATATTTTTTTTTTTTTTTTTTTTTTTTTTAAAAGGAATGATTGCTACCGTTCAGTCTTTCCTCTGAAATAAAAACATTGCTTCCTCCACAGGTTTTTTTTTTCCTCTGCTGGGCGCTTAATCCCGGGCCCATTCTTCCTCTTTTTTTTTTTTTTTTTTTCTTACGTAATGTATTTTTCCTTACTTAATATTAATTTTCCCCTTATCGTAGCAAAAAAAAACTTTAAATCTAGTTTTCCGTGGTTCGCGAACTCAAAACTGGAAAGATTGCGATGCACGTACTAGGCTGCGGTCCTGCTATGAATATTATTAATTACTTCCTGCATATTCTTCCATGTTTATACACCATTTTCTAGCTAGACTCTTTTACGAATTATTTTCGATTACTGATCAGATCGCAAAATTTGTTTTTTATTTTTTTTTCTTTTTCACCAATCAAATTTATTTTCTGCTAAACGTTTACCGTGAAAATTCAGGATCTTCCCACTTATTCCGCATCGCTGTTTCCTTTTTTTTCTTTTTTTTTTCACAACACACACAATTTTTTTCTTCTTCGCCCAGCGTTCTTCCTACTTCCTCGGCTTAAACCAATGATTCCTGAGGTTTCGCCACGATTTTCCTCCACTGTGGATAAAGATTATTGACGGGTGCTCCTTCTGGTGTTCCTGCGCTTAGGTTTTCTTGAATGCGCTGCGACAAATAGCGGTCGGCTAAATCGAACCAAGAGGTTCCTCTGGATTACTGGGTTGACTGAGACTTTTCAACATTCTATTTACAAAGCTAGTATCTTCCGGCTGCTCAAGTCTTTCGGTCGAGTCGCTGACCACAATTTCCTTTGGGTACGTGCGATTCAGGCCTATTTCCAAAGTGTTGGGCCCTTGTGAATTTGCTGTGGGGTGTATTGCTGCTGTCAGCTGAATTCTGTCCTGCGAACGTAGTAGATATGGATCTCTAATAACCCTTTGGCGCGTTGCTTCTTGTGTTTGTCGGCTGCTACTTTCCTGATAGGAATCCTGTGACGGCATGGTCTCCTCCGTTGGTTCCGCGATTGCCTGTGTGCGTCTCGGCTCTTCAACATGTTGCGAGGGCGGCGGTACTTTCCTGCTTGTCTCCCTTCGCGCTGAACTCGACGTAGCGGGCGGCGAATTTATCGGTACTCCGATGTTGGGCGGTTGACTTACGGGCGGCATTGCTCTACTGCTTGTCGGTTGCGGCATGACTACTCTGGGAAAATCGACCCAATCCAGATAGTCGTAGTCCTGTGTGCTCTCCGATCCGTCGTCAGAGAAATCCTGCGATTGTCTGGGTACTTGTACCTCTATATTGTCCTGTACCGGTGACTCTGCTATAAGCTGGGGTAGGCGTTCAGTCCGCTTGAAGACTCGATTTTTATGCACGGTCTGATATTTGTTCGGATTTTCGACTGACCTCAACTGAACATTTACTGGGGTGGGGAACGAAACTATCTCCCAATCTCCGCAGTTAGTTCGAGCTAGCTTACGCGATAAATGTGGCTGTGAAAAAGGGGTGTGCAAAAATACTCTGTCACCTAAATGTAGATTCTTTTCAGCAGCGTGCCTGTCTGCATACTTCTCTTGTTTCGCCGCAGCTTCTTGCAAATTTCCGTATACAATTTGGTATGTCTTTCTCATCCGTTCCACAAATGACTCCAGGTAATCATCTGGGTCGTAATAAGTGATCCTTCGAGGCGGAATCAAAATATCAGAGGGTACATTAAACTCTCTTCCAAACATCAAGTAGCTGGGAGCGAACTTCGTAGCTGAATGCACTGCAGTGTTAAATGCAAGGTTGAGCATAGGTAGGTAATTATCCCAATTGTCTTGTCTATCGTTTACCAATGTGCTGAGGGCTTTATTTAGCTCGGCATGCTGTCTTTCGTTGATCCCATTACTAGCCGGATGATGAAAGCTGGTATTTAATCTCCGAATTCCCAGTCTAGCCAATAATTCGGTGAATAATTGTGAGGTGAAACAGGGCCCATTATCCGTGAGATTGCTTTCCGGTACACCGAAAAAAGCTACCAATCTTTGGATGTAAGCGTCAGCTATCGTTGAAGCAGTTTGGTTTGGAATGGGTACCAAAATTGCATACCGCGTGAAAGTATCCATTATGACTAATATATACTTATTTCCTTGCTCTGTTACCGGGTAAGGACCCGAAACATCCAGAGATACCCTCTGAAATGGGTAAGTGCAGTTTGCTGCCCTCTGCAATTTTCTTTCCTTCGAAGGGGGTGAGTAGTCCTTTCGTTGCAAATCTTGCACGATTCCACATAGTTGCGGACATCAGAAAACATGTTTAGCCAAAAATACCTGGGTCTAATGGTCGCCAAAGTTCGTTCAAATGCAAAATGGGGTGACGAAGGAATATCGTGACATAACGCCAAAATCTCTGGCTTTAATGTTGTAGGAATCACCAGCTGTTCCCAATAATCTTCCTGTGAAGTGCCCCGATCTGGCTTTTGAAAGTGGTACAGCAAACCCTTGTCGTTTAAGTAAAAACTATCCTTCACTTTCTCTTTTGCATTAGTGATTCGGCGGGCCTCCAACGATTCTATAAGGCTCTTGAGGTCCGGGTCTGACCGTTGCAGTGCCCTGATACGCTCCGTTTCGGGGTCGTGAGTGAGACGATCGGTGGCGCTAACCCTCGCCGGGGTGATATCTACGTCTCCCTCTTCTTCCGGATCTCCGTACTGCCTACTTAACCAATCTGCTACTACATTTTGCTTCCCTTTCTCATAACCAATCTTGTAAGAAAATTCGCTTAATGATATGCGCCAGCGATTCAAACGACTATTTACATCCTTTAAGTTGTGGAGGTAGGTGAGGGGGCGATGATCGCTGATGACGTGGAATTCTTTCCCAATAAGTAATGTCGCCAGTGGCGTACTGCCGATACGATAGCCAGAAGTTCCTTCTCAATCGTTGGATAATTTCTTTCTGCAGCGATGAGTTTCCTAGACATGAATGTTACTGGGTGAAGGTTTCCCTCTTCGTCCATCTGTTCTAGCACTGCTCCTATCCCAGTTCCGCTAGCATCTGAATGTAGGTAAAATGGTTTCTGGTAGTCCGGATGAATTAATACCGGGTTATCTAACAGAGCATGATTTGATCCTGAGAAAAGCTTCGTCTGCCTCTGAGTTCCATTTAAATTTTCCTTTCTTAGTGAGTTCGGTTAAGGGGGTCACTATGTCCGAAAAAGTAGGGATAAACCTCCTGTAATAATTGCAAAGCCCCAAGAATCCCCTCAGCCTCTTGAGAGTGTTGGGTGTGGCGAAATCATTTACTTTGCATAAATTCGACGGGTCGGGACGAATGGTTTCTCCATCTACTATATGCCCTAAGTACTTCACCGCTGACTGCATAAACGTGCACTTCTGGGGAGCTAGCTTTAAATCGTGCTTTCTGAGGCGTCTGAAAACTTCCTCCAATTTTATCAGGTGTGTCTCCTCGTTCGTGGATGCGATTATGATGTCGTCGATAAAGCACATGATATTATGCTCAACTAATCCGAAAAGTAAGGCGTCGCTTAATCGTTGAAAGCTACTGGGGGAGTTTTTGGAACCAAAGGGTAAACGCTCGAATTGAAAAGATCCCCACGGTGATGAGAAAGCTGTCTTATGCTTGTCCCTATCTGCTATAACCATCTGATGAAAACCGCTCTTTAAATCTAGGGTGGTAAAGACCCTATTACCTTTTGCTGTCTCAAGCAAGTCCTCGATTCTGGGTAGCGGATAGGGATCGGGAATTACTACCTCATTTAGTCCACGATAGTCTATAACTAATCTAAAAGAATTGTCTTTCTTTTTTACGAGAAGAAGGGGGGCGGAATAGGGGGATGCACTTTCTGTGATGATGCCCGCCTTCAACAATTCGTCCAGTTGCTGCTGCGCTTCCTTTCTCAGATGATGTGGAACTCGGTAAAATTTTCCTCTGATGGGGGTATCCGTAGTTAAATTTATTTCGTGGTAAATTAAATTACATTTACCCAATTCTGCTAACGAGCGAGCAAACACATCCTTGTACTTCATGAGAAGCGTCACTAACGGTTTTCTCCAATTTGGGTTGACGCCCTCCAAATTTAAGTCCCTTGGGGTGAGAGGTGGCAATTTCTCCGACTCTTGACACTGTGTCGTGTTAACCTGAACGATTGGCTGCACGGTCACTAATTTAGTCCTTTTATTAAAATGAAAGGGTTGATCTGTAAGGTTAGCTACCAATACGGGCATGATGCCTGATCTGTCCAGCGTGTTTACTGAACGACCCACACGTACATTTCATGGGCGTACCTCCCTAACGGTTGTACGAGTACTTGGTTAACGTGAAAACCGGAAAAATTCTCGCAACGGATTTGGATAACCCTTTCCGAATACGGTGGGATGAGTTCCTTATGGACGGTCCTTCCTATCTTGGTTACGTCGGGGTAATGGGGTTGGTCCTTTCCGCTGAAGGCACGGACAAGACCTGGGTTCGAATTTTCGACTGACGTGCTTTTCCTTTAAAATTTCTTTTCCGGTTATTCCTTCCTCTACCGTACTCTGCTCTAGCTAAATTTGCTCTGCTTTCCCGTTTCAAAATTCCTTTTCCTGCGTCGAATATGTATCCGTGCTCCTTCAATAGATCCCAGCCTAAGATTAGAGAATAATCTTGATGCAACTTCCGCTGAGTAACGTGATAGGGATGTAAAATGGTTTCTCCTCCGATTTCTACCGGTATCTCATAGCACTGAGATGTAGGTAAAGTGTTTCCAGTAATGCCTTTCACTAAAACTGCTGATCCTAAGTCACGTATACGAATCTTTCCCTTTATCTCCTCTAATAGTGAAGCACAAAAGATTGAGATACAAGCTCCGCTGTCGATGAGTGCAAACGCGTGAGTATCTCCTATCCTAACTTTCACTAACGGGAGTGCTCCATTACCTCGGACGTAACAATTTGTTAAGTAACTCCACGGACCTTATTATAATTCCGGCCAAGGGCGGTCCCCTTATCTTGACCCGAAATTAGTTTAAAGGACGCGAATTTTGCCTGGAATACCTATTGCAATCTCTTCCTGGTGCATCCACTTCAAAACGAACGCGGTTTTCTCTTCTGTTCCCCAAATTCCTTGGATTCTGTGGGACGTGAGCGTCCTGTCGGTAAGTGGCGCTGTAGTTCCTGTAGGAGCGATACTGATTACCGCGGCTGCCGCCAGGGGAGAAGTTATTCTGCTGTCGCGGGTACGAAGGGTTGGGTGCCCTGTCCCATGAACCTCTTTGAGCTTGCTGCGATGGTTGCGTATAAACTGCTCCTTCCCGATTTTTCCGATAACAAAATCGCTTGATATGGCCAAAATCGCCGCAGTTATAGCAGATGGCCGAAGTAATGTCTACGTCGGGTAAATTTCCCCTAGATTGATAATTAGTGCTCTGAAAATTTCTCATGCGATTTACGTGCGTCCGATGCGAATTCTCTGCTTGCCTTAGCCTTTCCCTCAAATTATCTGCCTCACTTTTCAGAGCGTTCACCTGCATCTCATGAGTTGCTAGCTGCTTCGCCATCATAGAACACAAGTCGGCTATCTGGTCCGTTGAATTGGTCTGTTGCCCTAGTGAAGTCCCTGGGATCGAACTCGATTCCTGCTGGGCATCGTAAGCGTTAACGTCCCGGTCTAATAAGAGATTGTGAGACTCTTCGGCCAGCGCTCTCTGAACTGCTGCCTGAAAATTTTCCGGGGTGAAGGATAAAACCGTGCGCCTCAATTTAGGGTTTAATCCATTCAAAAACTGCGACATTTTAGTACTGTCTACTAGTCCTCGCACTTGCTCATTTTCTAAATCCATCGTCTCCATGTAGGAATAAGCTAAGCCGTTAAGACGAGCTACATACTCGGCCACCCGTTCTCCTGGTTTTTGTCGGCAAGTCGTAAATTTCTGCATTCTCACGGTAACCGGTTGCAATGCGTCGAATCTTTGTACTATCGCCTGCTTAAATCGTTCGTACTCGGTCTCCCTCCTAATATCGACGGCCTCGAAAGAAAGTGACTGGCGGCTCCTTTGAATTTTGCTTTAGCTGACAAAATTTTAACGGCGTCGTTCCATCCTGACAGTTCGGCGGTACTCTCCAACGTTTCGAAAAATTGACGTGCGGTCAGATTTTCATCCGATCCGCTGAATGTGGGGATATACGCTAACATTCCCGCCATTATTGGTACGTTCTGCGGGGCTACTACACAATTTTCTGACACGGCTTCCCCTTCTAGAGTGCCCTGAAGGTCGTTCTCCTGGTTCTGTTGATCAACTATGCAATTTTCCGAAACAAAATTCTGTTCACCGTTGCTCTGTTCTCCGTTCTGTTGGTTAGCCATATATTTATTCTTTAACCTTACTAACTTAAATTCCCACGGCTTCTACTATATGCTTCGTAATCTCGTAAAGTCGCATAAAATTAGAAAAAATTCCGGTGAAGCTACCACGTAAAAATAAAAAATTCACTCTAACGTAACTCGCTGCTTCGTCTGCTAACCCACTTGACTTATGATCAGAAAACAATTGTCTACGAATAAGATGATTAACGTTCCTAGCTTACTCCTAAATTGCATTCGGCTTTCAACTTAACTCTACCTAACTCGCGACACACTAAACAAAATTCCCTCAAAATATGCACATATACAACCAGCACTTCACACTAAGATATGTAATAAATTTGAACGTCTTAAATATATATATAAATACACTAGAAACATTTGAGATCAAATTATGCACTTGTAACAAAATTATATACGATAACCACTTTTTCAAGAAATTAGAACCACACCTCAAATACTTATGCTGACTTCCTAAATTCATTAAATTTTAGTATACTAGCAATAAACTCTGTCTACTTCCCTTGGTGGATGCAATCCCACATTTAAAGCACAATAAATCACACTTCCATAAACACTATTTTCATTTCAAAAATTTGTTCCAGCATTATCCAATTATTACTCCTACCAATTCTTCTTGCACTAGTCCTTTTTATTACTCTTTCCCAAATATTAATCCACTTAACTACTCTCTGTCTACACTCCCAAGTACCTCTACACATTTAAATGCACAATAAAACACACACTTAGATATTACATTCCCTTTTAGTCTTCCAAAACAAATCAAGATTACTGCTTAACCTTCTATTAGCTCCTATATCTTGCAGAAAAAAAAAAATTAATTCCTCTTATCAATAATTAACCTGCCTATTCCTTCTTAAATTATCAGTTTCTTATCAATGCATCAACACACATAATAAAATCACACTTCAATAATAATGCACTTTTGATTTTAAAATATATATCACCACAACTTCTCATCACTACTCTTCTATCAGTGCCTCACCGTTAAATTATACATTCCCCAAGTTATCAATGAACCTATTATTCCTCCTAGTTACCGATTTAAAATCACAACACTCAAATGCACAAATAAACAACACATCAAAAATAATTTCACTTTGATTTGCAAGGAATTTTCCCTTGATTTTCAACGATAAATCAAAATTATTCATGAATTACACTTGTATAAATTTATTTTCTCCGTACTATTAATTTTCATGTATTTTCTGTAAGATTTCATCTATTCATTTGCTAAATTAGCAGTATCACTCTTATTTGTTTTTCTGCCTATTTCCTTAGAAATTTAAATTTATTTCAGCATAATCTGATTTCCTGCAACTTATTTACTTGCATTTCACCTTCACTATTTTTTTTTGAAGTTAAAATCTTGCTACAATTTCCTTAATTTTTCTATAAAACCTGCATCTTGTTACTCAGAATTGAAGGGGAGATAATAGAAACACATCGCATTATTCTGCTAATTCTGTATACTTGATTAATTATCCTGACCACCGAAAACAAATATTCTTTTTTTAAACCACAGGATCAAAGAAATCCTGGTCCTAGCACAAATTTTATATTAATTAACCAAAGAACTGAAAAAATCCTGGTCACACGGCACCAGTTTTATATTACCACCCCCTACTCGATGTGAGGGCGAACCATCTGCTGCGTCCTATTCGCTGCAGTGGGATTAATTATTAAGAAGGCCGTTAATTTTCGTAACTCTTTACTCTCTATTATCTTCCGCCTATGGGTGTCTACCGTGAAGTTGGGTTCCCTAATGGAGGGTCTCCAAGTTCAGGGTTGACGGGTGCATTGCGTTGTGTTTCATATGGGAGAACATGGGAAACCCATATTCCTCCATATGCCGCTTGAAATTTAATAAACTCATGTCAGATTTGGACCTTTTATTTTCCTGCGACTGGGTTTGCTAAATGTTAAAAGTTATTTTCTTCTTAAAATCTTGGAGTTGTTACTCTACCAAAACTTTACGATTGTTCTACTTAATTATTCAGGTTAAAATAAACAAAGATTCACTTATTTTGAATTTTCAAAGATTTGAGAAACTCGGGTAAATTTCATTATAAAATACAGAATTTATTTTCATTTGTGTTTCCTTAAAATCTATTACACTGATCGGTGGAGATTTCTATTAATTTAAACCAAAATATATTTTAAGTTCATTATGCTTTTTGATATTCGCAATCATATTTTAAAGTTCACCTTCCGCAAAAATATAAGACACATTATGTTATTCAGCACTTGCAAGAGATTAAAATTATCTTTTCTACCGAGGATGTATAGGAGACAAAATCATGATCATGCTAACGAGATATTGGGAATTATGAAATTTTTCTCACCAAATTCTTTTCTTTTCATCTATTTCGTTGTCGTCCGGTATTACTTATAGGTATAAAGTCTATGGTTGGGACCTCATCCGGTCCTGCTGAATGCACACTGCCCGCATAAGATCACTCGATGCTTCACCTACAAAATTTGCGTAAAAACCTCTCAGGGGAAAACATCATACTTCCCTTCACCTGGAAATCATCTTGCTCAATTTTGAGCGTCCTCCCAGGAAAACTCTAACTTAATTCTTTCTGCGATATTCTGCCCAGGATTCATCTAGAGTCCATCTTTCCTCTCTGCGTTCACCCAGAAATAGCAGTCATCATTCCATCCCGTGTTCTCTCCAAATCATCTCCGCCTAAAAAAAAAAAACTTTTTCTCTCGTCTATGTTTAAGGGTTCGGGGGTGTTCCTGTCCTACCCAAATGGTTCTCCCCTTATTGGTTGGGCCGCTTTTCCTCGCTTCGGCATTGGTTTACATCCCTGTATGGGAATCCCTCCGATTCGTTGGCAAAGGCTTGAGAACATCGAGTTTTCTTGAAGATGAATATTCCTTTATCTTGTCAACTGCTCCGCAGGGATGTCCGCGCTGCCTTAGAATTTTCACGTACGCTTCCTGTATGACTCTTTCTGTTGGTGTCAACCAGTTACGCCCACTACGAGAAATATGCCCTGTTCGTTGCCCGCTAGCGTGCGTAAAACGTGACTTCGTTAATAGCGAAAGGTCCAGTAAATTGGCCCCCACCTGTGATTGCGAGCATTTCATTCTCGTAGCGTTGCTTGCTAAAACCTCCGAGTTTTCTCTTTACTAACCTAGGGGTGTGTTTCGTGCGTATTCTTACTGGAATTTCCGGAGAGCTCGGGGAACACAAAATAAAATAAAAAAAACAATTCAAAAGAATGATGAAAAAAAAATAAGGAATTTCCTCCTCAAGAAAGAAATCTGCTCAGCCAGGTCTTAGAAAAATTATGAAATAGGTATTATAATTATCCTCTTAGAACGCCTGTCCACATTATGCTTCTCGGATTTTCTTTCCCAATTCCCGCGCTCTCTAAATTGTTTACTTGGTAACTACTCTTCCTCGTTTAACTATTTCCTCGTACTATGCGATACCGTAGGAATTATTTGGTGAATATATTGCTTTCCCACACTTACTAATTTGTAGGCCCCCTTTCCGAAATTCATACCTACGAAATCATGGTCCTCCAATGTTACACGATATTCCGGAGGACATACGGGTAACAATAGTACTTACGAGTATTTTGACAAAAAATATATGAAAAATACCATGCAATGAAGCTGGTACTATTGCAATACCTACCATATTTCCCAGATTTCACGGCCGTTTTCTAGATTCGTTGTCTTCCGGTCGGAAAGAGATTTTTTTATTCTGTCATATTTCTATTTCATAATGCATGAAGAAATTTATTTATAGCTATTTTAAGACGATATTCCAATTACTGCAAGAGCTGGCTGGTTGCGAAAAATAGGGTAGTCCGACGCCCGGAACCATAGATTTTCACATCTGGGTCATTCCACGCAAAATCGTCAGATATTGAAATAATTTTCCACCAACACATCTCCGATTCGTGCGATTTTTTTTTTTTTTTTTACAGGTAGCTGCCTCCAAGTTATAAAAAAAAAAACCCTGAAAGTTTCAATTTTTGTTTGTTTCTGATAGATTAGAAGATATTATTTTTTGAATTTTTGTGCATAGTAGAACTGTTTTCCGTAAAAACGCAAATATCTCCGTTATTTAGAATAAGAAATATAAAATTCATCATTCTCTCGTAATTTTTCCCAAGGTTTTAGCTTATACATAGGAAAAAAAAAAATTGCGAGTACAAAAGTTAGACGGGGTAGAAATTTTCTTGTAATCGTAAATTCTTCTTCTTGCGTTGCTGCACCTCACAAGATTTGCATAAATTATTCATTTCAAATCTTTACCCTCACATTGCCGAAAAAAAAAAAAAAATCTACCTAGTTACTACTGATGAAAATCTTTGCCGTGCGTGCTCTATTGGTTTCAGGTTTGTCAGTGCAGGCGCTAAAGCTTCTGTCTCCGTTTTGGATGACGTTATTTGTGGGGAGTTACTGCAAATGACCTGAGTGGGCTCCAGACCTTTCTCGCACTTTGCCTGATCAACATCGCACAAATGTATTGCCCTTCGTAAAGATATTGTTAAGTATAAACATGCCACTCGCCGCAGGATGATAAATTATGTTCACAAAAAAGTGTTAGGAGGATTTTATGAGCACACATGCACACAAAACTTCCTCTAATTGTTTCCCGTACAAGTAATTTGACGTAGCGTGGAAATGAACTGTGACCTGCGAGAAAAGTTCAGTACTAATGTTTGCGTCACAAACGTAGCCAATCAATTTTAAGACTTCCGGATTTTGGAAGTACTAATATGAACTGTAGCCTCTCAGGCAAAATGGTATTCCGTATTAACTGTTAGTTTTCCCAACTTGTTGCTTCCATTATTTTTCCTTATCCCTGGGTTTAATTTTTTTTTGCCGTTATGGCATTAGGATCTCTGTGTGCCAGCTTATTGGTTATGAAATTTAACAGCACAATGTCTAAATATCCTATGCTGCGTTATTTAGAAGCAAATAGCAGAGGTGCCAACTATTACGAATTGTCCGTAATTATTACGGTTTCGACTGTCAGATTACGGAATTACGGACAGGTTGGAAGAATTACGGAATTCAGTGTGTTTTGGAGAATCCCAATTTTGTATCCTTTTTTTTTTTTTGTTAAACCCTTTTAGTGCGACGCTGCCGATTTCTCGGCCTTCGATTTTGATCCACATATTTTCCGAATCAGACTGCGGATTTCGGTGTCTCAATGATCATATCATTTATCAATCATATCGTTTTGAAATGGAATGTCCATGAATCATATCGTCAAACAGCGATATTATCGGAAGAATGGCACCGTAATTTTCGTCGTATAATCCGCGGATTATCTGCTAAAAAAGTTAAAATTATAGGTTTTGCGGATTATACACCGATGCGGTTAACACGCCGATTGCCGCCCCGGTGGTGCAGTGGTCTAAGGCGCTGGCCTCTGATCATTCGTTCGTAAGGGGTCCGGGTTCGAATCCCGGTCAGGCATGGATGTTGTGTTTGTCTTGCGGCACTGGCTCTCTCCCTTTCCTGGAACCAGTGACCCTAAATTAGGGACGGGCGACTGCTTATAGCCCATTGAGTTGCTCACGGTAGTCGTTAAACCTCCAATAAAAAAAAAAACACGCCGATTTAAAATATATATATATATATATATATATAACACCTTCCGATTTAAAAAAAATCTGCAGCGTGATTGTGCAGGGAAAGGTGTAATAATTGGAAAAGGAACTCCCTCGGAAGAATTTTCCTCAGTTCAGGAGTTTGTACGGAGCGGGGAAGAGGGGGAGGAATGTCGTAATGAAAGATCGGGATAGTTGTGGGGAGGGACGGCAGGGGTCATTTTGTTATCGTTGAGGAGAGCTCTGACTGTCGTGCCGGCTCTGTTTTTTGGCTAAAAGCCAAAGAAGTACGCACAGCGCTTGCTGCATGAACCTATGCGTTTCTCCTTTCGGATTTCATGTGCGTGACCTTGTATCTAGTTTGCTTTCGTTGTTTTGGCGAACGTCGCTGCTGCTGTTTTCCTTCATTGCTAATCATGATGTCTCTGAAAAGGAAACGTTTCAGTTACACTGCCGAATTTAAACTTGAAGTGGTGGACAGAATTGAGGATATGATCATGTCACTGCGCGATAGTTTTGAGGTCAGAACACAATCGTGCAGCAACATACGGAAAGCCTCTGTGTCGCGATCTAAAACGTAAACAAATCCGTTGGTAAATTCCGCGGGAGAATTCACGGAAGTTTTTTATTGGCCCACGTATAAGACGATCTCTCAACTCTGAAAGCAGGAATTCCTCCAAAAACTTTCGACTTATACGCGAGTACATACGGTATTTCTACGACTTGTTCTGTATCAGCCTTTCGTCATTGGCAGTGTAATGCAATACTGTGGAGCTACATCGGCGTGATCTATGGATGCCACACCCTTTATCTGTTCGGAGATAAAAATATAAAACAGTAACCTTTAAAAATGAATTTCTTCATTTAATAAAATAGTTTTTTTTCTCTTAATTCTTCGGACTCATGTGTTTCTGGAACGTGGAAAGAGCGACGTATTTATTTATTTACTGACGCCACGTATTTGGAGGATTTTCACCTTGGATCTCGCCCTTTGGAATTAACTGCTATAATATATATAACCAGTGCCCTTAATACCCACCAGATGGAGACGTCTCAGTAGGTGAGCCCATCTTACGGATTTAAGATGTCAGAAGCTGACTTAAAAATACACATAGCACCGTGGATTGTTGGCCACCGTGGTGTAAAGCTAACGCGCTCGGTTAGATATCGAGAGATCCGTGGCTCAATTCCCCGGCGGCAGCTGAAAACAATTTTTCGGTTGCTATGTGTTTCTGGAATGTGGAAAGAGCGATGTGTTTATGTGACCGACTTTTCTGTCGGAAATTCCACTTCTGATTCAACATCTATGATGTGCGAATTATACGGCGATTTTTTTTTCCTAAATGTCACAGTCTGCGGATTATACGAATGATTTTTTTTTATGTGAATTTTGCGGTCTGCGGATAATACGACGAAAATTACGTGTAATATGCCGTAAGTGTCATCGTAAAAGAGTTTGCGCTTGCTATCGGTTCCCCACGCAATTTCTCCGTGTGACAGGAGAAAGGTTACTTTAGCCAAAACGTTTCCTACTGCAGTTGAGGCAGGGCTGTTCACTTGGAATTGTTGGTGTAATATAAGACGTCGTACTGTCGGAAATCACTTTTTCGAGCCCCGTTCGAAGTGCAATAACGATCAACTCGTCGCAACGCGTGGTCCCGCGATGACGGATGTTTATATTTCTTGCGGACTTTCGCCGCGCGGGAGAACGAAGTGCGGTGTTTTATTACTAGAAGCTCTTCACAGTATTCATTTCTTTTTCCTAAATAAACAGACACAATCGCAAAACTCCGTGAAATACGAATCCCCCTCTTTTTATATGATATGATTGGAGGTTTAACGACCACCATGAGCAACTCAATGGGCTATAAGCAGTCGCCCGTCCCTAATTTTGGGTCATTGGTTCCAGGGAAGGGAGAGAGCCAGTGCCGTAAGACAAACACAACATCCATGCCTGACGGGATTCGAACCCGGACCCCGTTCGGACGAATGATCAGAGGCCGTCGCTTAGACCACTGCGCCACCTTTTCCAAACTCGTGTTAGCAGAGGATGACTTTATTGACAGCTTGTTCCTCAGACTAGGAGACGTGCTTTTTCATACTGCGTGAAATTTTTTTCTAAGGTTATTTGAAATGGCTTGTAGTGAGAGTGAAAGTTTACCAAGTGATGGTGATGAATTTGAATCAACTGAGAGTGATATTGGCCAAGCAACATCAAGCCAGAAAACTAGCCACAGTGCCATGCACACCATATCTTCTTCAGAAGGTGAAGATCTTCATAGTGAATCTTCAGATCATGAAAGTTCTGAAAGTGAATGGGAGGATGTAATAGAGGGAAGTGATGAACAACCTCAGCATCCTTTTGATTGTCATGAAATGCAGGGGCCCAAACATGCTCCTGCAACTGATGTGGCACCTATTGTATATTTTTACTTGTTTTTTACCAATTTCATCCTTGGAATTATTGTTTCTGAAACAAATAAATATGCAAAGAGGTTTTTCCAGGAACATCCAAATCTTTCTCCCAAATCTTGAGCAAGGAAATGGAAAATGCTGAAATAAAGGTTTCCTTGCGTGCCTTCTAATATGAGAGTAATCAGTAGCCCATGTAGGATGAGATGAGATGATTGCCGAAGGCATATCCAGTCAAAACAAACACCAGGATTGTGTAAAATTAAAGACTCGATCAAAGTCTTTGGATAATTTTTGCAAAAAAGAATGAAAATAGCGTGATAAACGCTGAATTGCTGTTTACTGCAATCGTTGTGGAGCATAACCTACCTATAGCAATCTGTGATCATGCTGGTCGCTTCTTTCACGCTATGTTCCCAGACTCTGATATTGATGAAGCTGGATATCCTTGAGCAGATGTGGCATGGAATGAAATATCTAAGATGAAGGATTCATCTGGCCTTCCCAAGTATTCTGCATTGCCTAAACTAATGTTGGCAATATTGACTATCCCTCACAGCAATTCCTCTACGTAGAGAATATTCAGTATAGTAAGGAAAAACCTCACATACTTCTGCCCAACAATGAGCACCAAAACATTATGTGCCCTTCTTATACAGAAAAGTAAAGCATTTTCCTCAGGTGAGCTGTGTTATAAAAAGTTTTCTGAAAAAGAATATACCACTGCAAAACAAGCAACAAGGGAGTTTTTATGTCAGCAATGACATGAGGTAAGGACAATATTGATAATTTAATTTCATATTTTTTTGTGAGGATAGTGTAAACATATAAAGTTATTACACATTTCACGCATTAATTTCTCATTAAATACCCATTCCACGCGTTAGCGATGAGGCTTCGTATGGTGATTACCGATAGGCACCTCATACAAGTATTACAGGTTACACGGTAATACTATAATATTGTCCTTAATTTTGAAAAAAAATGGCGTGTTACATTACTGAAAGTTTGTGTTCGATTACTGAAACATTACTGTAAAATACCCTATTGATTACTGATGCGTTCTGCTAGAGGTTGGCCCCTCCGAAATAGCATAGATTCGATGTTCTCATTGCCATGTGCAAGAACTAACGTTAGCTAAAATAATTACAATTTTGATTTTTAAATGTCAGCAGTATTTTCCCTTATTGCTAGAAATTGTTGGGATGGTACTGGCACACGTTTTCCTCAGACACAGAAATGCTGTCACGATTTCTGTTCTCTCTCTCTTCTTTTTTTTATTTTTTAATAACTGTTTTACTTTGCTTTGTCTTTAAAGATTCTAAGTAAACTCCAATAGAAAATACAAATTGGTAGATCGATTTGATAGAACCGCTCTAACAAAATGTTAAGAGACTGTCAGACACTCACCATTTTATCATTCCCATTAGACTTCAATTTCAGCAAACGTTTCTGTGTTGTTTAATATTTATGTAAAATAAGCACTTAAAGGATTTAAAGCTTCATTCAGCATTGTATCATTTAAGGGCAATTTATTCTCTTCAATCACAATTCTCCCAGCTTGCATTTTTAAACCTAACTAGAACTCTAAATGTTGTGAGTCGTTTAAAATGTTATTTATATACTTGTGTGCACTTAAAATACAGATAAATCAGTTGTATAACTTCACCTAATCGACTGAAATATTTCATTATATGTAGAATTTAAATTAAGTCTTTGTTCAAATATTCTTTAAAACATGTAAATACATGGTTTACATGTTTTAAAGAATATTTGAACCAACGGTACCAAAAATAAATAATGGTACCAAAAATAATATGCCTCATGCATTTAATTGTTATTTAAAAAAAGCAGGTAATTGTATAAAGGAGAGTTATTTAAAGAATTAACAAATGTATGCTTTCGTAAGGAACGAAAGAATGTAAGGAAATGCAACAATTTGTCGCAATGTGATTTGATTTGCCGCTCTGGAAAAACTCTCGGGACCACCTGGAAAACCTGGAAAAGTCAGGGAATTTTTTTCTACTTTTGAGTGGGAACCCTGTTTGGGTATAAATGCTGGATATGCCACTCTAGAATTAAAAAAATAAATAAATTGGCCTGAATTCGGGTATAAATGCTTGGTTTCGTAAAAATTGTAACAGGAAGTTTCCACTTTCGTTTGACAGCATTCAACGAAATTACATCCAGTATGTACTGTAGGTAGAGGTACTGCACAAGTTCTGTACACAACTCCACAAGGCACAAACCAATTTTGATGAAATTCAAAATGTAACACCCTTATATAAATGCGCGTGTGAAGTAATGTTTTGCAGTTGTGTGAAACTGTACATTCGAAATGCAGTGGTTTACTGTACAAATTATTAGTACATATCCTCTTTATTTCCACAGTGCATCAACCTACGTTAATGAAATTCAAAATGGAAAGTCTTTGATACACATTCCCTCCAAATATGTAAACTGATTTTTTTAATTAAGCTGAAAACAGAAGATCATTATATAAATATAAATGTGACTTTTTTTTTATCACTTTCCAATACCAAAACACTCACTTTTACTATACAGATTTCAGTACAGATATTCTAACTTCACATTTTAACACATACAGAGCAAGGGCTGGCTGTGTTCCCACACTGTCTGTCAACACTTCTGGTTGAATGATTTTTTTCATCTGAAATACCTGTCTTGGAATTTTATCTTTTGCTGAGTACCAGGATATATAATAATAATAAACACCCAGATCTATCTGGAACATTATTAATGCTGTTGCTAGATCATTGAAAGAAAGGCGTGTTTTAACCTGAAATCAGAATGAAACGGCTAATAATATAATATTGTTGGTACTATGTTTATGAACACCAAATAGAAACATTACAATAGCAACAGCCCATGCAGAAAGCAAAGTCGAATTCCACAAAATGAAAGATTACATTCATGATTTTGATTAAGATTAAGAGCAAATGGATGAAAAGAAAAAAACTACATTGTCGAGTTTATTAATTATATCTCGGAAGCTTGAGATTGAAACCCATGTTAACGAAAAGGCTTACTACAATCGTTTGTTTACATGGACAAAACACCAATTTGTTTTCGGAAAATAAAGCAGACGTTCTCTGCATTTCGTAACAACGTTGAATTATATGAAAAAATAAATAATTTTCATAACAACATAATCCCAGTGACCAATCAACCAATGAAAAATAAAAGGAATCAAACCAGTCACATAGTCTCATGTTACTCAATTGTAACAGTTGCGTTTTGAAATCATGTGCGCTGCCCCGGTGGCGCAGTGGTCTAAGCGATGGCCTCTGATCATTCGTCCGTAAGGGGTCCGGGTTTGAATCCCGGTGAGGCATGGATGTTGTGTTTGTCTTATGGCACTGGCTCTCTCCCTCCCCTGGAACCAGTGATCCTAAATTAGGGACAGGTGACTGCTTATAGCTCATTAAGTTGCTCACGGTGGTCGTTAAACCTCCAATAAAAAAAAAAAAAAAAAAATCACGGGCAATTTTTTTGAAACTGGCAGCACTGCAAAACATTTTAAAACATCTGCTTTTTTTCAGAGAACAAATTGGAGTCCTGTCCAGTCACGCATGTAAACAAACGATTGCAGTAAGCTTTGGCCTATGTAACTGCACTCGCTTATAGAGGTGCGTTCCCGATCACAATTTGAACTTGAAGAGTGTTATCAAAATACGATTGATGCATGTAAACAAATGAAACAAATAGCATATAATTTTCAGCTGTTACATGAATGAGTTTTTACTATATTTTCTTACAGAAATTCGGCATCTACTTGATTTGTTTGTCTGCTTCAATTTAAAATGTCACTCCGTCCTACGACAGGCAACATCCCCTATCCCTTGTTATATTAATATATTTATCTAAATCTTAAAAACAACTGTCCTAGGACGGCTACATGCTAGTAATTTTATATCTTGGTATTTCTTGTGTTCTTTTATGTCATCATTGATTTCTCATTATTGTTTTTTTCTTTCCAGGGTGTAAATCAGAATGTCAGCCAATTTCCAAGTTGATTGGCTTACTGATCCTCAGTTCAAAAAGTGGATACAAGAATTGCCAACAGACAATAAAAAGGCTAAGTGTTGTGAATGCAATAAAATATTTTCTCTGAGCAACATGGGACGTACAGCAATCAGAAGTCATGCTAAAGGAGCTCAGCACAGACGACGGATGGCAGCTTCTACACTGTCCATGTCTATGAAAGGTTTTGTTAGTCAAGCAGATGCACCACCACTGCAGACTACCTCATGCATACCAGTCTCCGAAACTGATCGTGTCGCTGCACGAGACAGTGCTTCTAGCACCCATCAAATCCAGACTGCCTCTTCTCAGCCTGAAATCAGTGTTGAAAAGCAACAGGGTTCAGTTCCAAGGGGTTTGAAGTCTTTCATTATCAATGAAAATGTCACAAAAGCTGAAATTCTATATTGCCTTCATACTGTTGTTACACATAAATCAATGAGATCAGTGGACAAGGATGTTAGTTTATTCAAGATTATGTTCCCTGACAGCACAGAAGCTACAACTAAAGAGAACGAAAATTGCCTATTCTTATCTTTACTTTATGGAATAGCACCATTTTGCAGAAATGAATTGTTAGAGCTAGTTGCTTCGTCTGAGCACATTGTTATTGGTTTTGATGAATCACTAAACAAAGTGTCCCAAAGTACTCAGATGGATTTGAACATCAGGTTCTGGAACAGTAACACTAATGAGGTGTGCACTCGATATTTTACTTCTGCATTCTTAGGTCATGCCAGAGCAAAAGACTTTAGAGAATCTTTCATAAAGTCTCTTTCACTACTGAACTTGCATACTATAATTCAGATTCCCATGGACGGGCCTGATGTAAATCACAAATTCTTCAGAGACCTTAAAGCAGAATTGGATAATGGATGTGACCCTATTGTTTTGGATATGGGTAGCTGTGGCCTACACAGTATGCATGGTGCATTTAAAAGTGCCATGCAGGTCACAAAGTGGTCTTTGGTACATTTTCTTCGTTGTTTGTACAACTTGTTCAAAGATGTCCCTGCTCGTCGTGCCATGTACAGTGAATATACAGGTTCAGACATGTTTCCTCTAAAATTCTGTTCTGTTCATTGGTTTGAAAATGGTGCTGTTGCACAGCGATTGACATTCTACCACATGTAATGAAATTTGTGCGTGGTGTTAAAAGTGAGAAGGTAGAGCCTCCAAGTAGTAGCTATAAGGTAGTTTCTACCCTCATTGAAGATTCATTACTGGAAGCTAAATTGGTTTTTTTCAAGTCTTTGTCATCTGAACTGCAACCCTTCTTACAAGAATTCCAGGCAGATGCCCCTCTTGTCCCATTCCAGCACAGTTCATTATCAAGTGTAGTTAAGAATGTGATGACAAGGTTTGTAAAGAAAGATGTGATGACAAAGGCATCTTCAGTTGCATGTGTAGATCTTACAAAAAGTGAAAATTTGTGCAGTGCGAAGGACATAGATTTGGGCTATGGTACTCGGAGCTCTTTCAGAAAAGTTAAGTTGTCTGATGTTGCTGTCCTACAATTTCGCAAGGACTGTGCTGCTGCTTTAAAAGTTTTAACTTTAAAAGTGTTGGAACGTTCACCACTTCGGTACAAAATTACGAGGGCGATGTCATGCTTTGATCCCAACATAGCTGCAATTCCTGATGTCCGTAGGCAACATCTGAAGTGCTTGCTCACAATTCTGGTAGAACACAGATGGATAGCTGGCAGCACAGCTAACCAAGCAGACCGTGAATTTGAAGATATATGTTCTCAGGCATGTGTGGAAACTGAGCTAAGGGAGTTTTCAAGATTTTGCGTACGTGTAGACCATTTCTGGCGAGACCTGTTTACAAGATTTAGAAATCCGAAATGGATTTCCCATGTTATGAAAATGGTCCTTGTATTGTCTCATGGGAATGCACATGTTGAGCGTGGATTTTCTGTAAATTCAGAATGCCTAGTAGACAACTTGAAGGAAGAGACCCTGGTGGCGCAGCGATGTGTGTATGATTTTGTAATGGCTGTGGGTGGAAATATGGAGAACTTTGAAGTTCCCAAATCTCTTATCCATTCTTACAGGAATGCTCGATCACGTCTAACAGAGGAAACGAACAGAAGGAAAGAAACGGCTAGGGAAAAGGAAAAGGAGATTTCTTGTAAAAGGCATTTGCAAGCAGAAATTGTAGAACTGGAAGCCAAAATGAAAAGAATCCAAGATACTGCAAATAAAGAAGTTACTGCTATTCAGGGAAAAATTGATGCTTTAAAATAGGAAAAGTGTAGATGGTTTGTGACGCTCCCTTAGGTCACGTCCAGATTTGGTATATGTAACTTTGTCCAGATTTAGTATATTGTAATTTTGTCCAGATTTAGTACAAATTCTGTGTGCTTAAAATAATAATCATCATCCCATCATCTTCATATTGTCAAGTAATATTCACTTTCATATCGTTTCAAGCCTCTCATCCTAGAGGGGTTTGGTATGCTAATTACGTGTGCTCCAAAGGATCCTCGTCATGTTATATTGTATTCACTTCATCGATAAATCTTCGGCATCTTCATATCGTTCGAGTTTGCTGTCCTGGACTGTTTCCGGTAATGGGGAAATTGTCGTTATTTCCCACTTCTAAAAATCTGCATTGCCTAATCTGTTCGTCTTGAACTGTTGTGTGTGTTAACTCATCTTCGTCATGGTGTTACAATCGTAACCTAGAGTGTTCTGGGACTTGAGTGATTATAGGTCAATGCCTACTGTGTGTGTCTCTACTATTTCGTTGTGAGATGACCTTAAGTTAAGCCACTCAAGAAGCAGAAGCCGCGAGTTGACTACCATGGACCTGGCTGGGGTTCTCAGTTCGTGACTTTAAGTCCAAATAGTTATTAACCTGTTGGCAGCTCTGTGTATGTTTGATTGTTGCAGCTTATATATTGTTGGTTTCTGAAAGTATATATAAAGTACCTTAGAGTTTTGAAATTAATAAGTTTTCTGTCAGAAATTAAGGTAAATGGTGGAAATGAAATTGAATAAGAAATTAAAGAAAATCTGGTAATTTGTATTTTTGTTTAACTTTGTTAAGTGTGTATTTGTGTTGTTTACTATCCATACTAAAATTACGTCCTAAGTATTTAATGAACCCTTAGGGGATAGTTCCCCGAGTGAGCTAGCCTGGATGTGGGGTAGAGTGTATCTCTGTGAGCTTAGGAGCATTGCAGGTTAATTCACATGAAATCATACAGGCTACAGCCCACCATCTCAGTTTTTTTTTTCCACATTTGGTACACATATTCTGTTTACAATACTGAAAACATTTTTATGGAAACAACTTTTTTGTTGGTTATGGACTAATCAAAAACGGACGTAAATGTGACAGCAAGGAGAAATGAGCTCCACCATTTTACAGATGTCACTATTCTGATTAAAAAAAATTGTCATTTTTCTCATAAAGTGTTTATTTGTGTCAATATTTATGACTTCAGGGAAAGCCTGTGATGACTCAGGGAAATATCAGGGAATTTTGAAATGGATTTTCTGTGACCACCATGTTCTAGAAGTACATAAGACTCAGGAGAAATAAAGGAAACAAAGTTGTAAGTGGTGTGAAGAATAGGGTCGATGAAATGATTTGTGAACCCAATGAGCTAAGTGAAAGATGGGGTAAATACTTCTGTGGGTTATTAGATCAGGAAAGCAAAGATGATTCTGATGCAGAAGCAGATAATGGCACAGTGAAGGATAGAAGTACAGGAGGGATCTCAAGAGAAGAGGTGTGTAAAGCTCTAAAATCTCTCCAGAACAGTAAGGCTCCGGGAGTTGATGGCATAATGCCCGAGGTTGAAATATGGTGGTGATTTTTTGTAATTGAATGGTTAATTGAAAGTTGGCAGTTGTGCTGGAAGTTAGGAATGGTCCCTTGGGATTGGAAGGATGCTATTATTGTCCCCTTGTACAAGGGAAAATGTGATCAGACTGACTGCAAGAACTATCGTGGCATTAGCCTTCTGAGTGTGCCAGGGAAAGTGTTCGGGCCACCCCAGTGGCGCAGTGGTCTAAGCGATGGCTTCGGATCATTCGTCCGAGATGGGTCCGGGTTCAAATCCCGGTGAGGCATGGATGTTGTGTATGACGTATGGTGCTGGTTCTCTCCCTTCCCTGGGACCAGTGGCCCTAAATTAGGAACAAGCAACTGCTTATAGCCCTCTGAGTTGCTCACGGTAATCGTTAAACCTCCAATCAAAAAAAAAAAAAGTGTTCAGTAAGGTCGTTATTGAAAAAGTATGGTGTCTCACATCAGAGAAAGTATGGGAAGTTCAGAGTGGTTTTATACCTGGTAAAGGCTGCACTAACCAAATATTTGCATTTTGCATGATGATTGAAAAGTATCTGGCTGTTGGTAAGAAAATTTTTGCTGCCTTCATAGATTCATAGAAAGCTTATGACCGAGTAAATAAAACACTTTTGTGGAAGGTTTTGAATGAATATGGTGTTACTGGGAATCTACTTTATAGTGTAAAAGCCATGTATGCTGGCAGTAGAGCTTGTGTAAGAGTGAATGGTGTTTTATCAAAATGATATTTTATTGGTGCAGGAGTCAGACAAGTTGTGTAATGTCACCATGGCTGTTCAATATATTTATGGATGCGTGCATGCATGATTCCAAAATAGATAATACTGGTTTATGTCTTGTTGATATTCATGTGTGCAGATTGCTGTATGCTGATGACACTGTCATGTTGGTAGAGAACAAAAGTGAGTTACAGAGTATGTTGTCCCAGATGTACGAAGTTTGCATGAAATTCAAATTGAATATAAATAAGGGAAAGACCAAAGTTATGGGTTTTGAGAGAGGAACCGGTAGTACTGAATGTAATGTAAGTCTAAATGTCACAGTGATTGACCAGGTGAGTGAGTTTGTGTATTTAGGAAGCATGTTTGATAAAGAGAACAAATTGGATGGTGAAATTAGTAAGTGAGTAACTTGTTCATTGAAAGTCACAGCATCTTTGGGAGGTTTTCACAAGAATGATGGGTTCTCAAGAGAGTCACACATGGCTGTGTATGAGAGTGTAATTGTTCATACTCTGACGTATGGCAGTGAAACCTGGATACTGCAGAAGGAACATAGGAATCATTTGTGTGCTGGAGAAATGCGTTACTTATGAGGAGTTTGTGGCAAGACATGTTCTGATTGTGTGAAGAATGAAGATGAATTGCAGTTGTGTAATGTGAAGCAAAATGTTGTTAGCAAGGTGGAGACTAATATGCTTCGATGGTTTGGCCATGTTGAAAGACTGAGTGATGAGATGCTTACTAAGAAAATATTTTTAGCCCAAGTGGCCGGAAAGAAAGGCAGAGGAAGGCCAAGGAAGTCTTGGGAGGATCAGATTCAGCAGTGGCAGAGCATGACTTTTCTGGAAGGGGAAGCGGTCAGAACAGCCCATTTTTAGTCACTTTATTAATACATATACAATGCATATGCAATAAAAAATTATTCTTATATATGCATGTAAATATTAAGTGTATGTAAGCATATGTATTTAAGAATTATGTACTTATAAACATTTAAACATTATATATACTAGCACATACTGTATAAAAAAGTAGCAGTGAAAAATTTTTTTGGTTACAAGAATTTAATTTATGTGGTAAACACGGAAACATCATTGTAAATACATATTACAACAGATCTATATATTTTTAAAATGTTTTGATTCATTTGATTGCAGAAAGGGTCCTTTCAGCAGATGCATTTGTAGCAAGAATAATCAATATAAGCTGACTGAGTCTGAATACCTCGGGAAATACGTTGACCAGGTCTTCAGCAATCAGATACTGGTAGAATTCACCGACACTTTCTTTCAGCATATCCTGCTGTGAATAAATTATGCTGTGTTCACTTTTCAGACAAATGAGATCGAAAAATGAAGGAAAAGCTTCTTTCGAATAAGAAAAAGTGATCTCTGGAAATTTCGTGATGAATTGAGGAAATTTTGTTTTGTCAAGCAGACGTAAAAATATTAACTTTGGCACTTCACTGAATATTACGAAAATATTCAGTTTATTAATGTCGAGGACTTCTCGAAATAATCGACTGTATGACAATTTTCTGTCTTCGCCAGAAATTGAATTGATTCGCATTCTTCTCGGACACAGGGGAAGAACATTGCTTGTAAGATTTGAAGCAACTTGTCAGTGTAACGAATAACCATACAAAAAAGTGTTAGAAAGAACTGAGATTGACGCACAGAAGCCGATCAAAAAAGTGAATTCAGTATAATTCTCATACACTGCAGAATACTATTTTCACACATTAACAGCCAATACAATGGAACACAGAAACAACAAAATAATCATTTTATATGCAGACAAATAATTTCACCAAAACATAAGGTTGCTAGCTGGAAGCGGTCTAAATGCAGAGTCAAATGTCAAGCGCATGCGCCACTCAGGCTCCCATGCAGCTGTGAGAGGTTACAGCTGGAAGCCCAGTAGAAATCGCATTCACGGGGAACAAAGCATGCAAGTATAAAAGAGACGTCAAGCGCATGCGCCTCTTTGGCCTCCTTGCTGGGCTGGGAGGCTAGGGGCTAGAAGCACAGTAGAGATCACTTCCACGAAGAACATAGTACAGCCATGTGTGTCCGAAAAAAAGAAGCCTCACGGAATTGATTGGTTCACAACAGTCGGGATTTACGTAACCGGCCACAAGTTGAATGCATTCGCTCAGTAGCGTAATCATGAAACTTGTTTCTAATACGAAATAACAGAAACATAATGCATAAATGAATTTGAATTTTTAGTCTGTATTGTCTTTTTTCACGATTTAGTGCAGCATTTTGCCTCATGATTTCAAAGGGAACCGGCACTTCCATTGCGTCTATGGATGCTTTGCCTCTGAGATTCAGGAGTGTCTGCATGAGAAAAATATTATGAGTATGAAGTGTAGAAGGTCTTGCGTACAGCATGTGATGGATGTCAGTGAAGCCCAAGTTGTATGTCAAGATCGCTGTAAACGGAGAACTTTGATAAGGCAACAGTAAGTAAAAATTATCTGGTAGTTTGTATTTCTTTATGGAGCTAACCTCTGAATCTCAGAGGACAGCTTAGTGATATGTATGTATGTATGAAAAGAGGTAAGACTAGAATCTTAACTTTTTTCGAAACTGCCATTTAATTAAAACCTTGTGTTAAGCTAATACCTACTTTCTTTTAAGTAACAAATGAGCTAGATATCATTGTGAAAATCATTCATAGACATTCTTTGCAAATGTTGTCCTTGACTGGTAAATTATGTGGCACTAATCTTATACCTTTGCTATGACAAATATGTTGCACAATCTTGGTAATAATTGATGTCATGACTACTCCTGGACTTGATATATTATAAATTTCATTAAATTATGCGATTTACTGAGGAATAAAAAGATATTACGTCAAATTTTACTTTGAGTCGAATTTTTGGGTAGCATCCCTACCCTTCCTCAGGACTACGCTATAGTAGGTGTTGCCATTCATGAGCTATATTCCCACCTTTCAAATCATTTAATGTTGTACCTCTTCTCTCTATTTTCAGTCCTGAAAATTTTCTCTTGAAAAAGTGCTGTTGATGTGTCAGAACTTCTACAGTGTCCCAAAGCACTTTATGTCTGCAGTATTTTGAATATGTCTTTCCAAACCTGTTTTGTTTGTCAAATTTTTAATTGCAGCTTTATGTTCTGCCAATTTGGTCTTAAGCTGTCCACCTGTTTCTCCCACATTGCTGAGACCACATTCACATTGGTCCCTGCTATGTGGGAGAAACAGGCAAATCACTCAGAGAAAGAGAGAGCATGGTTGCCGTGTGGGGTGAGAAAGAGGAATGGATGGGCAGAGTTTGCTGTTCTTTTCTGATGGTTGTTATATATTGTTGTCATATTCTCCTGTATTCTTATATAGCTAATTTGTAGTTGAATAAACGTGATTGGCAACACCCATCATCATCACGGTGGTTGTTGTGATCTGTAATGGCTGTTTGTCTTACTGAGTAATAACTAAGATGATAGTGTCTGTTTCTTTACACAAGTATTGGAATTATCGAGAAGAATTATCTGTATACGAAAATCTGTTGTTCAAGGCTGAATGACTGATTATTCCTAGAGTACTTCAACCTAAATATCTCAAACTTATCCATCAGGGTCATCTGGGTACTAGCCTTTCCTTACATCGTGCAAGAGAAATAATATTTTGGCATGGAATGTCTAAAGAGATTGAACTATTTGTTCAAAAATGTCCAACGTGCCAACAAACTGCTCGTGCTCCTAACACAGAACCATTACTGATGAAACCTATTCCCTGTTTTCCATGGCAACGAATAGCATCAGATTTATTTGTTGTCAAGGGTGACCATTATTGCCTTGTAGTTGATAGTTACTCTGGATATTTTGATTTTAAAAAACTAAATCAGCCAACATCTCAAGCTGTGGTTAAGTATTTAAAAGCTACTTTTGCCACTCATGGTATTCCTGATATCTTAGAAACTGACAATGGTCCACAGTATAAATCTGAGGCATTTCGTAATTTTACAAGAGACTGGAAGATACAACATCTCACATCCAGTCCTCATTATCCCAAGTCAAATGGTTTGGCAGAACGGTATAGGCAAATCGCTAAGTTAATGTTAAAGCGTATTGATCTAGAATAATCTGACTTGCATCTGGCACTATTGAATTGGAGGAATACTCCTCATGGTGACCTACCTTCTCCAGCTCAACGTCTATTTGGACATCCTACACGAACAATGATCCCGTTACATCCTCTGGCACGTTTGCCTCGGGCGTCAACTTCTGCTCGCCTCCAGTTCTCCAGAGAGAACCAACGTATACATGCCTCAACTGGTACTCATAACCAAGCACCATCATTGGTACAGGGCCAATCTATAAAACTTAAAATAGCACATCGCAACTGGATTCCTGCTACTGTATCTGAGAAGCTTGATACTCCTTGCTCCTATTTAGTTACCACTCAGAATGGCACCACTCTTCAGTGTATTCGTCCAACAAAAGCTCTATTCACGTCGAAAAAGCCTGTAGTTGAGTGCCCACCAGTTTCGTCTCCCCTGGAGAACTCTCAAAACTATGTTACACCTATGATTACTATACCCGATTCTAATCGGTTGCTCCTTCCTCAGAACTCTCCAACTAAAGATAAACATCATGTTACTATACCTGAATCACAATTACCATCTCGTTTTTCTCAGTGCATTGGCACACCTAGTAAGTTGTCTAATTCTGTGACCACTCGTTCAGGACGAAAAATTCATCCACCTGATAAAATAAATCTTTGAAAAAAAAAAAAAAAATTGCTGTCATATTCTTCTGTATTCTTATATAGCTAATTTGTAGTTGAATAAACGTGATTGGCAACACCCATCATCATCACGGTGTTTGTTGTGATCTGTAATGGCTGTTTGTCTTACTGAGTAATAACTAAGATGATATTACAATGGTTTTGATTTTTTTGAAGTTCTGAAGTTAATCAAAGCTATTTTGTAAATATGTAGCTAAAGGTTTTAAACAGGATACCAAGGTTTTAATACGTTTTTGCAGATTTCAGAGTGCTGCAATTTCTTAAGGTTTGAACTCGTTTGTTTTTTTGTTTTGCTTTTTATTTGAGCAGGGTTGCCAGCCGACCGGAAAACCGGGAAAAATCAGGGAATCCGAAAATAAGGCTAAAAATCAGAGAAAAATCAGGGAGAAATAATATTTTTGCAAAAATATGGAAAAATCAGGGAAAATTAAACTGATAATTTTTTGCCTAATGCGTATGCTGCTACCAGGGATGGGAATTCTGCGCCAAAACCGCCGTGCTCCGTCAGTAGTTCGGCACACTACATTCTCCATGCGCACAGAGTTTCGCTTGACGCTGAGTAAGACCATGTGTTGGGAAGAAAGATTCAGCGATTCCAAGTACTAAAGATTTTTGTAATTACTATGGAAATCGTCAGTCTGCTACAGACGACGGAAAACATCTAGTATGCTACGGAAATTGTCGACCCGCTACAGACGACAGAAAACATCGAGTATGCCATGGAAATCTTCGGTCCACTATGGATGACGGAAAATATCAAGTTTGCTATGGAAATCGTCGGTCCGCTACGGATGACGGAAATTATCGAGTTTGCTATGGAAATCGTCGGTCCGCTACGGATGACGGAAATTATCGAGTATGCTATGGAAATCGTCGGTCCGCTACGGATGACGGAAATTATCGAGTATGCTATGGAAATCGTCGGTCCGCTACGGATGATGGAAATTATCGAGTATGCTATGGAAATCGTCGGTCCGCTACGGATGACGGAAATTATCGAGTATTTTATAGAAATCGTCGCTCCGTTCCGCTGCAGATGACGGAAATTATCGAGTATTTTATAGAAATCGAAATCGTCGCTGCGGATGACGGAAATTATCGAGTATGGTTTGGAAATCATCGCTCCGCTACGGACAATGAAAAACGTTGAGTATGCAATGAAACTCGAAAATGTCAGCCAGCAATTAAAAAAAAAAAAAAAGCCAGCAGTTAGTTCAAGTGTGCAATGATAGCTTTTACAGCACGTCTTTTGTAAAAAAAAAATCGTGCTTATGTTAGCGGTTTGTGACCGTTTGTCCGTCTGTCTGTAGACACCATATCTCTGCAACTATTAGTCTGATTTCAAAAATTCTTTTTGCATCGGGAAACTTGAAATATGCAAATGATGATCCTTCATTTCGTTTTTTTTTTATGATGTACAATTTTACCGCTATAGGGTGTAAATGCAGATGATGTCGAATTCAAGATACATTTTATTCCATATATTTGTTTCTAAACATCTGATTGAAAAAATTCTTTTATCTTTAGATTCCGTTTATGTTGAAAAGTATTTTAGGTATAGTTACTTTTTCAAGTTATTTTCCGTTAGGGGCATAAAAGAAAATTACGTTTCCCTCGATATCTTTTCTAAAACTCCGATTTGAAAAAAAATTTCTTCAGCGGATACAGCTCCTGATGGAAAATCTTTTGCCTATAATTTCTTATTTTTGGTAAATAATACTTTGGCCACCAGGAAGCGTAATTGTTAATTTTTGCTTCTGATGTATTTGCCATAAAATCTGAGCTTCTAAAATCTTGATAGAAAAAATTGGTTCGTAAACTGATGCAACTCACGTCGATAAACCTTTTAGAAATATATTCTTCTTAAAATAATGTGTGGTTTCAGCGCCAAGGGCGTAGATGTATATCTTATTTTTGTCAATATCTCTGCTAGTAATGGTCCAATTTGAAAAATTCTTCCTTCATTGGATAACTAGTTTCCGGTGTGACATGGTTTTCATATAATTTCAAAATTTTCAAGTAATTCATTGACTTTCCACTTGGGGTCATAAAGGTAATTTACGTACTCGCCGATATCGCTGCTTCTAAAACTCCGATTTGAAAAATTCTTTCTGCACAGATACAGCTCCTGATAAGAAATGTTTTACATATAATTTCTAATTTTTGGTAAAAAATGGTTTGGCCACCATGGGGTGTAAGTCTTATTTTCCACTTCTAATGTATTTGCCGCAAAATCTGAGTTTCTAAAATCTCGATTAAAAAAAAATTCCTTTGTGGACTGATACTACTCACACCGACAAACCTTTTAGGAATATTTTCTTCTGAAAATAATGCATGGCTTCTATGCCCCCTTGCGTAGATGTATATCTTATTTTTGTCAATATCTCTACTTCTAGGAGTCCGATTTGAAAAACATTTTCTTTGTTGGATGGTGTTTCCGATGGAACATATTTTTTTATATAAATTCAAAATTTTCAAGTAAATCATAGACTTTCCTCTAGGGGAAGCAAAGGTAAATTGCATTTTCCCCAATATTTCTGCATCTAAAACTCTGATTTGAAAAATTCTTCCTATATTGCATACAGCTCCTGATGGAAAATGTTTTTCATTTAATTTTCTAATATTTGGTAAAGAATGGTTTGGCCACTAGGGGGCATAAGTTTTAATTTTTGCTTCTGATGTATTTGCGGCAAAATCTGAGCTCCTGAAAACTCGACTAAAATTTTTTTTTCTTGGACCGATACCACTCACATCGAAAAACGTTTTAAGAATACTTTCTTCCTAAAATGCATGTTTTTCCCGCCAGGGGAAGTAGATTCATATCTTATTTTTGTCCATATCTCTGCTTCTAAGAGTCTGATTTGAAAAATTCTTTCTTTGTTGGCGAGCGTTTCCGCTTAGAAATGTTTCTCATATAAATTCAAATTTTTCTTAATGCACAAGTCTGCAACCAGAGGACGTAAGTTCACGATTCTGTTTACAGCAATATCTGCAGGATTAAAAACCCGATTGAAAAACTTCTTTCTTCGGTCAGATGCTATTGTTTTCCATACCAGTTCCATTGACTTTGAATAGCTTTGATAAATTTAATTTGCATCAGAACGGATTGAAATGACGTGCTCATTACACCCAAAAATTCGGTGTCATCTTTCTTGTTCTTGCATTGAATATATTGCATTATAGATGTGGCATTAAGTATGTATATTATCATGGATTTATGCATAATCTGTAAATTTTACCTGAAATTCCCCGCAAAATTATCTTCTGAAAAACCTGGAAAACTCAGGGGATTTTCAAAGCCAATATGAGTGGCAACCCTGTTTAAGGTGTTTAGATATTTGCTGGCATGTAAAATAGGGGATATCAACTCTTAAAATAGAGTTTGGATATTAGAACGAACGATGTATTCAATAGGCAAAGTGAAAATTTATGATATGAAACATCCGCTTTTCAAGCCACAACGAGCAAACTAACTACGTGCTGGAAATGTAATTTAAACGAAGTGAAAACCGTTGTAACTCTATGAGAAATGATGAGTAACCTTTGAACATATTTAATAGCTTAAGACCAGATTGGTAGAACATAAAGCTGCAATTAAAAATTTGACAAACAAAACAGGTTTGGACAGACATATTCAAAATACTGTGTCCATAAAGACACTATAGAAGTTCTGACACATCAACAGAACATTTTCAAGAGAAATTTTTCAGAAGGACTAGAAATAGAGAGAATAAGGGGTACAACATTAAGCGATTTGAAAGGTTGGAATTTAGCTCACAAATGGCAGCACTTACTCTGCGTAATGTTTGATTAGGCACAAGCACAAACTATCTGAAAAGGAATCCTGCTTTTTAAAAGAGATACCTCCTATTCAAAATACTTAGAGCCATCATGTTAGTGTCATCTGGTACAAACTGAAAAGTGATATTTGGCTTGAGCTGTCTTCCCCTTTTGATTACAGTGTTAAAATTACTGGAACAGTCCGTTAAAATAAGTCCTGTAAACCTGGCTCTACAACTTTGCTTTCTTAAATATGCATTAAACTGGGTGAACACTTGCAGCAATTGTTTTGAGGGAATACATCACATTTTATTTGTGTAATTAAATGCAGTATATAAGAGTGACTTTTAGCAAAAAATTGAATCATTTTCCTGGCAGTCATTACAAACAAGTTATAATCCAGTGACACATTACAGTAAAAAAGTTTTTCATTTTTTTTCATTGTATATAACAATACATATTGCTGTTCTTAGTTTATGGATGAAAAAAATGCATCATTTTAAAAGAAGTCAAACAAAGACGCAACATTATATTTATTTATTTGTCTCTACATCTGTACAGCTAAGCGTATATACAAGGGAGAGTCAAATGAAAACCTTAAATAATTTTTTCTCACAATTTATTGAATAAAAGTGGTACACACCTATAACATTTTTCAGTGTAATTCGATTTTGTGCAATGCAAGTAATCCAGTGCTTACAAAGTGCATAGGTTCCTTTAGCTTGGTTCGTACATGTCCTGGAAATCCTGACAATGTCCTAAAATTCTGTTACCCCTCCTGGAATTTTATCCATTCCTGTCTATTTGTCCCTGCACGATGTTTTGTAGTTGAAGAATTTTCTACTGACATAGCTTTTGTCTGACGAATTTCCCACCCCACCACCTGCAAAATGTGGGCGGCAGGTTGGGGAGGTGGGGAGGCTGTTGGTTTTCTTGTCTGTTAGGAGGACTGAAGCTGCATTATTAGCATCCTATGTGTCGTGCTTATGTTATCACTTTGTCTGTTAGTCCGGGGAGATCATAGCTCTGCAACTATTAGTTCAATTTGTAAAATCCTTTTTTATTGGGAAGTTTAAAATGCGAGAATGATGATCCATGCATTCCGGGGGTTTTTTTTTCTTTTTTCTGATGCACAACTTTGCCGCTACAGGGCGCAAATGGAGATCGTACCGAATTTAAAATGCATTTTATTTCATATATTTGCTCCTAAATATCCGATTGAAAAAATTATTTTTCCTTTCCATCACATTTATATCGAAGACTATTTTAGTTAGAGTCCCTTTTTCAAATAATTCGTACATTTTCTGCTAGTGACGTTAAGGTAAATCACAATTTTCCTGATATCTTGTCTGAAAGTCCAATTTGAAAAATTCTTCCTGCGCGGGATTAAGCTTTTGATGGGAAATGTTTTGCATATAATATCTCATTTTTGATAAAGAATGGTTTGGCCACCAGGGGCATAAGTGTTTATTTTTGCTTCTAATGTATTTGCAACAAAATCTCAGCTGAAAACTCGATTGAAAAAATTCTTCCGTGAACCAATACCGCTCACCTCGGAAAACCTTTTGAGAATACCTCATGCTTAAAATAGTACATAGTTTTTCCACTAGTGGCATACATTTACATCTTATTTTTGTCAATATCTCTGTTTCTAGGAGTCCGATTTCAAAAATTCCTTGTCTGTTGGAGAACATTTTGGGTGTAAAATGTTTCTCATATTATTTCAATTTTTTGCTAATGCACAAGTGTGCCGCTAAAGGGAGTTTATATTTATGTTTAGAGTTTATGTTTACGTTTACAGCAATATCAGCAGGACTAAAAACCTGATCGAAAAATAATATTTTTTGACCAGATACTACTAACTATGAAAACTCTTTGTGTGTATTTTTTCCCCAAAATAAAGAACAATTTTGCCACTAGGGGGCCCAAATATTTAATCTATTTTTCTCAATATCTGTACTTCTAAATGTCCGATTTAAAAAATTCTTTTTACACCAGTAACACCAGATACCATTTACCTTATGGAACACTTTAGGTTTGTATTTGAGGAGGTTTGTGGTTCACAATTCTGCCTCTAGGTGGTGTTTGTGTACTTTCGTTTGCAGCTGTATCTCTGCTTCTAAAAACTCTATTGGGAAATTTATTTTTTTATTTTTTATTGTATGCTATTCTCTATTATAAAGATGTTGAGTGAATGAGATTTTTGCTACAATAAGAAGGTCCTCTTCAAATAATGTACAACTTTTCTCCTAAGGGTTGTGAAGGTCAAAACGTTTTTCTTGCTATCACTGCTTCTAGGAGACGTATTTGAAAAGTTATTTTTCCTTATTCTAGCTTTTGCCATAAAAAATACTTTTCACCTGTTTTCAACTTTTCCAGTATGCAAAATTCTTCTGCTAAAAGACATAGGGTTATATCATGTTTCCTTCTACATTTCTTCTTTTAACTGTTTGATTTGAAAATCTTTTTGTCTCTGATACCTTCCTTCTACTATGAGAAGCTTTTTGTGCACCATTTGTTATTTTTTGTAACATACTTTTTAGCCACTGGTGGAAGTAAGTAGCTGATTTTTATTTTTTTTGTTGGTTATTTTGACCTTTACTGAAATTTGCTAATGAATGCTTTATGTAAAAAATTGCCATGAAATCAGATTGCTTTCTAATACAATATCATAAACTTAAATCTAGGTGTTTCATAGTATTTTCTGAGCTAAGTAATCATATTCCATCTTCTACAATTAGTTTTCTAATCATGCCCAGTTAAATTGCCTTGATCACTAATAAATGCAGTTGTACATAGCCCTTGGATTTAAGGTTTTCCCATTATTCTTTTTCGTTTCATGTTGGAAATTTTTGTGCATACTTTGTTTGCTGGTGAGTACAAATTTAAAACATAGCTATAGCATCAATATTATGTTGAAAATTCCTTCCCTAAATAAAATGTAACACAAATACTTGCTCCCATGAATATTTGTTTAAGAAATAACAATTCCTATGGTCCTTCGAAAAAGTTCCAAATATTTACCTTTCCTCATCGTTAAATTTCCAATGTAAGCATTATTTCAAAATAATTAAATTTAAATAGTATTTTATATATTTATTGTGTGGTATATGAAAGCATTTCAAGAGTAATGCCACATACCTATGTATTTTTGAGTTTTATTGGGTTTTTTTATTCTATAATTTGCTTCAATAAATTGAACTAAAGCCAAAGTAGAAAAATAAATTTTTCTAAAAATCAGTGTAGTAGACTATATATGAAAGTTTAGTAGAAATTAAACTGGGTTACATTTTCAGTGACAGTTATGGTATTTCAGTATTTATCTGTGAATCTGAGTTTCATATTAGCTGCAGCAGACATCACTTTTAACATTCTGCATTAAATTTGCCCAAGCATGTAAGAAGTTGTTTATTGTAGGTTACAGGTTGAACAGATTTATGGTTTCATTATATTTTAAGTAATGGCATTTGGATCATATATCCTGGGGAAAAAATCAAAAAGTCCTGGAAAAGGCCAGGAATTTTGTGATTGAAAAAGCGTATGAAACATGCTTTAGAAAAAGTTCTTTCGGTTGCGTGTGCAACCACTCATGCACCACCTGCTGCACCTCTTCATCGGACTTGAAAGTATTTCCTCCTATCGCATCTTTGGGTAGTCCAAAGATGTGGTTATCACTTGGGGCAAGGTCTGGTGAATACAGCAGATGTGGAAGACACTCCAAGTGCAGGTATGGTTGAAAACCATTGCACGGGCAGTATGGGGCTATGCGTTGTCGTGTTACTCAAAAGTCCATGTCGTATGGATTTAATGGCAGGTTGAAAATGATTCCTGATAAGATCTTCATATGTGTCACTGGTTACAGTGTTCCCCCTGGGCATGTAGTGCTCCAAAATTATTCTTCATTCATCCTTAAAGAGAGTCAACATAACCTTCCTTGCAGTTTGGCTATGTGCGAAACTCTTTGGTTTTGGTGAAGAGAGGTGGTGCCATTCCTTTTCCTACCTTTTTTACTTTTTGACCTCCAGAAGAAGAAACCCAATTTTTTTGAAATTTCACACTCTCTGCTTCCAGTTTAGACATCAGTTTACAGAGGTATGTTTTCTTTGTTTTAAATATATAATTGTAATTTTTATTTAAATATATCATACTGTACATAGAAGTTAATAAAGTTGCAATCACATACTATACATGTCCAAAAATTGTTTAAACAGAAGACTGCAATGGACATTTATTGGAAGAGTGGTGTTAAAACAGCAATTCACACAAACTACCAAGTGTTCTTTTGATTTTGTAGAAAAACTAACCAGGTAATTGTTGACTTTGTTGTTAAATCATGCAAGAACTCACAGTCACATTGCTCTAATTAAAGATATTGTGAAGGGAATTTGGATGACTTCAAACATGGACCATCATCAAGTGGAACCTTGTCTAATTGGTACATGTAAACACCATCACATGCAACAAGAGGAAGTGTGACTTGCAGTTCTACTCAATCTGAATCACAGTCATTGACTTGTTCATCTTTCAAAGAAAACACTACAAAGGCAGAACTTTTATGGGCATTAAAGGTTGTGAAGAGTAACTTTCCTTACAATTCTTTTTCTGATGTAAATGATTTATTTAGTGCAAATTCCAGACAGTAGAGTAGCATCTCAGTTTTCTTATGAACCTTCTAAATTATCTCACCTCATTTCTGAGGCAGCAGGTCCTTACTTCCATGAGGTGTTGTTATTTGATGTGAACAGATCAATGTCACCATTTTTCCTCTCTTATGATAAACTAACAAACAAACAGGTCAAAATACAACTGGACCTTAAGATCTGATATTGGTCAAATGAGAAAACATCTATGTGTGTACACCATCTGGATTCCTACCTTATGGGGCGAGCAACAGGTAAAGACATTTCAGATTAAATAATGAAATTAATATAGTAGATGGTGCTAAACTCCACAATAACAATAATACTTTTCATTAATGGTTGTCATCAAGAATTACCCCAGTAGTTGGAAGAAACAAGTTTGGTAGATATATTTGCCGTATAATATAAAAATCTTGTGCTTAGTAGAGTAACTTACTGTAATATAAATCGGTTAGTTATAACTAACCATTTGGTTTACGTGGCTATATTATAAGTCAATAGTTGTATAACTATTATTACTACTGTTAAATGTCTTCAAGTCGAGTGCTCATATACTTCGTTATTCTTGCTATTACATAAATATTTAAGGATGTGAAATATAAAATATTTCAAGTGTTATAAATTGTTCAGAATGTAGCACTTACCCAATATGCACAATTAGGAAGGTTATTGTTGGTTTATTTTATTCCCAGGTACAAATCTCGGACGTTCAGGAGTTGACAGGTTCGTTCAGATTAAATTCGTAGAACTAAAAACATTCACCGGTTTATATGAAAACTTACAACCAGAGTCGAGATTCTAAGAAAAATGAAGATAAAGTTTAAAAGAATTAACGAAATAGAAAGACTATTTACAGTATGGTTGAAATCATTAGCTCTTATCATCGTCGTCTTTGTTTAAAAATCTAACCATAAATGAGCATTCGTAGTTACACAAAGAGATCAAGAGTTTTGCATAAAATTTGAACAGAAAGCACAGAATTCCTTGCAATAGGCACTCATTACTTAAACACTACCAGACTAGTTTCAATCCGTCTATATCACGGTCATCTTCAGTGGTACATTTACTGAAGATGACTGTGATATAGACGGATTGAAACTAGTCTGGTAGTAACTTGTACAAAAAACTAGCGGATAATGCTTACCTTGGCATTCCTTTCTAGTGATGGGAACATTTCATGCACGTGTTTTCCGGTCTTTGTTGATGTTATTGTCCTAAAGTCCATTGTATGTGATAACTGGCTTTACTTCTCACACTTTTTGCTGGGTATACTCATTGGATCTTTGCCTTAGGATTCAGACACATCAATTTTTACTGTTCTTTATACTCTAAATTTTCGCCCATACTCTGGGCATCCTCAGGAGCGTGGCGACTTTACTTTTAAACCGCGAAAATCGATGATAAAGTCGCCACGCTCCTGAGGATGCCCAGAGTATGGGCGAAAATTTCGAGTATAAAGAACGGTAAAAATTGATGTGTCTGAATCCTAAAGCGAAGACCCAATGAGTATACCCAGCGAAAAGTGTGAAAAGTAAAGCCAGTCATCGCATACAACGGATTTTAGGACAATAACATCAACAAAGATCGGAAAACACGTGCGTGAAATGTTCCCATCGCTAGAAAGGAATGCCAAGGTAAGCATTATCCGCTAGATTTTTGTACAAGTTACTTTGAAATATTGCACGTAAAAGAGAATAGTAGAATAATTAGAGCTATATAATAGTCAGAATTAGAACTACTAATTGGAATTGATTTAGTCTGGTAGTGTTTAAGTAGTGAGTGCCTATTGCAAGGAAAGTCTATGCTTTCTGTTCAAATTTTATGCAAACCTCTTGATCTCTTTGTGTAACTACGAATGCCTGTTTATGGTTAGATTTTTAAACAAAGACGACGACGATAAGAGCTAATGATTTTAATCATACTGTAAATAGTCTTTCTATTTCGTTAATTCTTTTAAACTTTATCTTCATTTTTCTTAGAATCTCGACTCTGGTTGTAAGTTTTCATATAAACCGGTGAATGTTTTTAGTTCTACGAATTTAATCTGAACGAACCTGTCAACTCCTGAACATCCGAGATTTGTACCTGGGAATAAAAGAAACCAACAATAATCTTCCTAATTGTGCCATATTGGGTAAGTGCTACATTCTGAACAATTTATAACAGTTGAAATATTTTATATTTCACATCCTTAAATATTTATGTAATAGCAAGAATAACGAAGCATATGAGTACTCGACTTGAAGACATTTATAATACGTGTAACAGTAGTAATAATAGTTATACAACTATTGACTTATAGAGTAATTTACATTGTAACCAGCTTGGAGCTTCTGTTTGTTGTATGTCCATCACAGTTACTTTTGAAGTGTGCATGTGTGTGCCTCCTCTTAAAACCTTATTTTTTATTTTTATGCAATACAGAAATTCAGCACAGTGCCCCAAACTTGTGTTTCATGCAGTGCACCAAACTTGTGTTTCCTTTAGAGTATCATAATGGAAAACAAGGAAGTGAAATATCCTACGTATTAGATAAGCTGTAAATTTTTCTGAATGCAAAATTACTCTTTAGGGGCCGTCCATAAAGTACGTCCGAGATTACGGGGGGGGGGGGGGGATCCTGACAACCGAACCAAATGTGACATGGGGGAGAGGGGAGGTTTAGTAATTCGGATGTCCAGCGGCAAAAATATAATGGATGGTATTTCCTCATTTAGTTTTTTCTTTTTTCTTCTTTTAATAGTTGAAAAAAGGTGTGAAACATTTCACATGTCTGATGATATTTAGCTAAATCATAATATTAAGTTCTCATATTTGTTCTACCAAATCTATCATGTTTTGTAGAAGGTGTAATCGGGAGTGTTGCAACCTTGAATGCAAGCGTTCATTTATAGATCTTTATTTCAGAATGATAAAGATCGGGTAACATTTGGGAATAAATTAATGCCTAAATAACAAATATTTTCTGAAGCAAGCGTGTAAACATATGGAAGAATCCTTTAAATAATTACATGTTTTCTTTGTGCTTCTCAACGGACTTTTAAAAGCAGTCATCAAGAATGAAGGGGGTTACGGGAATTAGGACATACTTTGTAGGGAGGAGGGTGTCAACAGGTAGACAAAATGTGGCATGGGGGAGGGGGAGTTTAAAAATAGTAAAAAATCATGGACCTACTTTATGGACTGCCCCTTATTGCATGTTGAAATAATTACTGAATTTTAATTTGTATTTGTAGTTGAAATAATATTGTTGCATGGAGTTATTTTATCACCACCTTTTTTTACTTTTAAGCTCTTTTGGCTTTTAACATCTTTGGAATTCCCATGATGGGTTCTGATATCTGTGGTTTTAGAGATAGCACTACTGAAGAGTTGTGTGCCAGATGGTCAGCTTTAGGTGCATTTTATCCATTTTCAAGAAACCATAATGATAAATCTCAAAAAGTGAGTATCCTCTGTTGGTTTCTTACACTTTACGGAGTAATTTTGACTTTTTTCATATAGTGTACCAGATTTGTGTAATATACAAAATTACAGTTATTTTGATATGATAAAATGGATTGGTGTGGAATACTATCATCTCACATCTGTATACCAGCTTGACATTCAGACATATTACTGGCATAGACAATTAAAGAAATAGTCAGCGGCACTATTTGCTGCTTATAATGTATTGTAGCTGCTGATTTTTAAACATTCAGCTCATAGTCCGGGGCCATAGGGTCAAAAATTTGGTCCCGTGTGCTCCTTTGTGAAGAAAGCAAGAGACCTGTTTTTTCTGTTTCTATATGTGTGGGGATGCCGAAATGTCTTGGTGCCACTTTCAAAATGGCGACCATTGTACCCCGTAACATGTATTTACTCTTAACTCAGTTAATTATCATCCAATTTAAAAAAAAAAAAAGTAAATGGAAGCTTGTTTTATGTTCTTTATTTTGCGTTATTTCTAATTTTCATGCATACCTAGCTGTTTTCCCATAAAATCTAAAAAAACAAAAATTTTAGTGAATTTTTGACCTCATTATATCTCGGTTCGTTTTGATCCAGTTTCTAGGAATTTTGTGTTTACCATATAAGTTAAAGGCCTGTATTGTATACAGAAAATAAGGATTATGTTCTATACAAAAACTATACATACAATAAGAACAATATTTAATAAATATATATACATATTTCATTTGAGAAAAAAGTATCATGGTTGCACAAGGGGAACATCTGTTCAATTTCACTGTCCTCACTTTCATCATCAGTGCCAAAAACTTGTTCACAAGCTTCCACAGTATTTTCACATAAGTCTTCAGCACCAAAGCAACTGCACATTTCTGTACACGGAAAGGAATTAGTGGTGCACTTACAACACTTACTACTACATTTTGTTTCAGCACAGTTGCACTTAATGAGTTCCAGTACAGCCTGGGGTGCTGAAGGAGTACATCAAGAAACAGCTACTAGATGGTTGTTTTCATGCTTCCACCCAAAATAAGTTGGATCTGGTAGGTTGGGTCACATTTGTACCATTCTATGGCTTGAAGGTGGGCTCTTTGTATAGCTAGTCTTAGCGATGGCCGTGTGGGATGAAGATTTTCTCCTGCTACCTGCTTTTGCGTGAAAACCACCATCTAAGTTCTCCAACAGTAGTATTCTTTGTGTTTGGCATGTATACCTTGCAAATAAATGTTTCAATAGAACATCGTATCCTCCGATATTTCACTTGTTTTTCCAAGGTTTGCCAAAAGCTTGCAGAATGTTGTCATCAGCAACAATGAAGGGCTTCCAAAAACTTAACTTCCCTTTTTTATTGAATGATCCGGTTACATCTGCTCCAGATATTACATGTAAGCCAATAAGACCTTCTTCTTTGAGTATTCCCAACTTGCTGTATACAGCTGTAAGGGGAACACTTTGCTTCCTCCTTCCACTTCCAGTGATGAAGTTGGTATTTTGTGGCAGATAAGGACATTTGCTTGATGCTAGGACTAACACATCTGTGTCAGGGGAGTGTATGTCCAACCGAGTTGCTCTTTTTGTATCTTCTATTGCATGTAGTATTATTTTACTGTTAGCTTCTTCATGTGAGCTACTCAGTGATATCTTCTCCATATCATATCATGTGATCCTTCAGCAACTTGTCTCCAAATAACAACTGTGTTGCGGTTTATTACTTTTGTATTTTCCAAGAACCTTTCAGCTAGAAAATTGGACAACTCATCCTTGGTTTTTTCATGAGAAAGAAGCTACTGTCTGGTCATAGAGTGGATAACAGTTTCAGGTTCTATTCGGTAGTGTGTCAGTTAAGTGTGGCCTTGACGTCATTCTCTAGTGAACTTCATAAACGAATCTTCAATGTATGAGTCAAAAATCAAATGAAGGTAACTGTCCATTTCATACTTCTTGTTGACCCTGTTGATGAAGTGGAAGTGGTTAGCAAGGTCTGTGCAAGACTTGATTGTTGTTGGCTTATCAAAAAATTGTGCTTATGCCATACCATCTATAATAGCAACACTATTAATTGGCTATTTAGTTTCCATGATTTCATCCACAAATGCATTTATGTTTTGGTCCTGAGGTTTCTCAAGTAGGTACTCAAGGAGTTCCATAAGTTTGCTCTTGGCAGAGCAGTGTAACATTGTACAATCTGGTGTAAACATTGATCGTGGTATAACTGAAAGTTTGTAATTGCTTACGATGTCTTGTACATCAGCGTAGGGAATGCGATCTGGCAACAATAAGCATTTGGAAAAAAGTGCTTTATCCTGTTTTAGTTCTGCTATGGTGTCTTTGACTTTTAGATGAGTTTTCTTCAATGATTGTTTACAGGTCTGCAGATTAATTTTCTTCACTGGGTCTCATAGATTGACTTGACCAGTCACTATGTGTTACTTTGTAAACTTAGTAAACTGCCTTTGTCCAATTGCTGCCATGTTGCTCATATCTTCCTTTACCTTTTCTTGCATTAAGCACTTTGTGCTCATGTTTACCAGCTCACTTGTACAGAGTACCGTATGTGAATGGGTTACCAGCTGTATGAAGTCATGTAACAAGCACACATACATTTTTGCTTTGCCTTGCTGATGCTGCCTTTGTGAGCTCATGGTGTTTCTTTCTTATACTTGGTTTAAAACCACTCATTTTTTTGAATCCTTCAACAAGTCTTGTAAGCTCAGAGAAGCACAGGAAAAAAACGCTCCCTTGCATTTTTATTCAGTGTTATACCAACAAGATCTCCCATTACTTTCATAACTCTATTTTGATGTTCTAAAGCTTCATTTGCACCCTAACTACAAAAAGGGACCTGCTATTTATTAACAACACGGTTGTTTTCAAATTGTTCCAACATCTCTGGATCTATAGTCCTTAGTTTTCTCCATCTCAGCCAAATACCAAGCTATCATGCTTGAGTAGTTCAATAGGTCCAGGGCAAAGAAGTATTTTGTGAAGTCGTGCAATGAACACGGATGCAGTTTCCAATTGCCTGTACTCACAGAGCTACCAAATGTTAGCATGGACTCGATCATTTTCATATACTGCCTTATGACTTTAAAATTAGAACTAGTAAGTTCTTTAAAAGAGTAAAATTCTTCAAATTTCTTTGTGAGTTTCTCACTTGCCTAATTAGTAGTTAGTTCATTGTGTGCTGTTTTAATGTCACTAGATCATCGCTGAAGGCACTAGTAAGACCTGTTAACTTTAAATTTACAAGTGATTTCATAGCAGGGTATTCTTCATAAAATGCATCCATGTACAGAGTAAAAAGTGCTAAAAGTGTGATTTTGTGTGCTTCTAATCCTCTATGCACATGTTTTCCTCCCAGGATTTGCTTGATGGTAGCTGAGCTGTACAAATCACTCTCAGTCCACAATTCTGGGATACCTGTTCCTTCAATGTATGTGCCATTGGCTCTAAGCTGTGTCATAATAATATGAAGTTCACCTGGATGAAGAATCCATTTGTTCAGATTGTCTTTTTCTGCAAATTCTAGTTGCTTCAGAGGCTTATAAAGATCCGAATTTTGATCACCTTGCACTACAGAGTTCACATTATCTAACATCTTTATAAAGGTAATTTGTGTTTCTATGTCTGTTGGATATGCATCAATGAGGGGGATAATACAGAAACTTCAGTTCTTTGCTGTGTACATCTGATTAAGGAATTGTACGCTGACCAAGCGCATATGAATTTAGGGTGTATCATGTAAGATATTGTAGTCATTTCATTGTTCATCACATTTGTGTCCTCTTCAGGAGCAGACTGGGATAACTGGAGTAACAACCATGAATATATGTCTAACATGGCTGCTTCCATGTTATTACAGTGGCTGTTGTCATGTGACTGTAATTTGGCTAATGTGAGACCGTGATGACATGTTTCAGACATCGTTTCAAATTCCAATGTAGGTATCTTGGGTTTCAAGTTCTCTGGAATCTAAAATGGCTGAAACTGTTGTGATTTATAAACAAGATTCCTCTGAGAAGTTTCATGTGCCGGTTCACTTAGTACTAGGGGTGCATATGTGTCGTCATCTCTCTTTTCTTGGTAAACTGCCGTGACAGTTTTATGGAGTGTTCTTCTGCCATCTTGTGTGTCCTCCTGGAAGTCAATATTGTCTGCTGCACAAAAAATAAAGCAAACTGGTATGCTATTTGGAAGAATATACACACCACCATTACTGGCCATCCTATGTAAAACTTCATATAAATAACAAAAAAAAAAAAAAAAAAAAAAGTAAAAAAGAAAATTGGGGTGAAAAATTCACTAAATTTTTTTTTTTTTTTTAGATTCTGCGCGAGAAAACAGTTAGGTATACATGAAAATTGGTTATAACACAAAATAAAGAACGTTAAACAAGCTTCCATTAAAAAAAGTTTTAAAATCGGATGATAATTAACCGAGTTAAGAGTAAATACATGTTACAGGATACAAATGGCTGCCATTTTGAAAGTGCCCCCAAGGCATTTCGGTATCTGTACAGATATAGGAACAGGAAAAAATAGGTCCCTTGCTTTCTTCACGAAGTTGCATATGGCATGCCCTATGGTTCTTGACTATCACCTTGCTTATAGGTCATAATTGATTTGGGCCGCCCCGGTGGCGCAGTGGTCTAAGCGATGGCTTCTGATCATTCGTCCGAACGGGTCCGGGTTCGAATACCGGTGAGGCATGGATGTTGTGTTTGTCTTACGGCACTGGCTCTCTCCCTTCCCTGGAACCAGTGACCCTAAATTAGGGACGGGCGACTGCTTATAGCCCATTGAGTTGCTCACGGCGGTCGTTAAACCTCCAATCAAACAAACAAACAAACATAATTGATTTGGGGTGTAATATCACAAAATGTAACAACTATGTAAGCAGCCTTTTACCTCTGATGCAGCTGACAGCCAAACCACATCAATATTCTATTTAACTACTACTTCTGCAGAGAATGTGCATATCTTAGTTCTAATGTACAGTTCTGTTCTGATACTGTTGGTCCATGTATTTTGTCCCAATAATTCTCTTTAATATCCTCTTGTCTGCTGAATGTTTTAAAAAGTTTTAAATCATAAAATATTATTTGTTTCAGATAATGTGAAGATGTCATCAACATACCTAAAGAAATTGAAGGTTTTGCAAGTGATATTACTAATATTTCATTCACAATCCTATTCTGTCATTTTATTAATTCTGAAAGGAATTATGATCAAGGTGAACCCATTGGACTATCTGTTTTTGGCTTTAAATAGTATTTTCATAGATGGGTGGTCTTAATGAGAGATGGGTTTCCCTCCTTGGGTTGCTCCGTGGGCAACAATGGCACACAGAACAGCAAGGACCTCTGTGAATCTTGGAGAGGCACCAGCTAGTTCTGTGTGACATTGGGTAAAAGACCCCAACTCACTGAGTTTGTTCCAGAATCCTTAGGTTGAATGACCAACTGGAACTGTCAGCTGTGGGATAATCTCCCACACTGGTTTACCTTCCTGATTAAAAAGAAACAAAGAAATAATGTTACGGACTCTAGTGTGGGATATGGTGGACTTACCACACTTGAGAAGGATGGTCCACCAGGGAATCGAACTGGAATTTCCAAACGGCAGGTGAGAAAGAGATCTTAACTGAGTGAGTGTAAGATTGGTGTTTGGAATACTAGAGGTTATAAATGGCAAGATGAGTGAGGTGATTAAGGAGATGAATAAGTATAGATTGGATGTGCTGTATGCAAGTGAAACCAAAAAGAAGGAAATTGGAATAAAACAAGTGAATGGAACGGTGAGTGTATAGTCTAGATTATTGGATAATGTGAGAGAACAGACTGGTGTAGATGTGATTTTAAGTGAAGAAATGGAGAACAACTTGATTCATTAGAGCCGCATAAGTGAGAGAACTTTTTGGATTCTTTTGAAAGTGAAACTTCGGAGAATAGTAATTGTTGTAGTGTATGCTCCTGGTGACTCCTCGGAACCTTCTGATAGGAAGGAAGATTTCTAGAATGAGCTAAAAGCTGTTTTGAGCCAGTTTTTTGCTAAAGAGAAAGTTATAGTAGTAGGGGATTTCAATGCTAGAGTATGTGTGCAGAATGCGATTTAATGCGATTTAAAAATGTGATTTCTGATAATTTTCTGGGTAAGTTTAATTATCCTTGTGTGAATGATAATGGTGAAAGATTAATTGAACTCTGCATTGAGATTGTGGATATACTATGTTTGTATCTAATACATTTTTCAACCACAAGTATATCCACACATATACTTGGGAAGATTGTGCTCTTGGTCAAAAGAGTGTTATAGATTTTGTAGTTTGCAATCAGCATCTGAAACACTTATTTGTTGACACTCATGTCATGAGAGGTGAGGATGTTGGCTCTGATCATTACTTGGTAGTATCATGAGTAAAACTGAATGTTGGTTGGCAGGAAAGGAATAGGAAGAGGCCCAGGATGGAAAGAATAAAGGTTGAAAGGCTCCCTGAATTTCATTAGCGTTACTCTAACTTACTCAGAGAATGACTGAAGGTACTCAGAGAATGACTGAAGGAGTCAGGTTAGAGGGATGTAGAACAGAAGTGGAAATGTTTCAAGAACTGTGTTGTCACTGCTGCTGAAGAGATTTGGGGCACCACAATAGTGGATAACAACAGAGGTGATGTTTGGTGGAATAACAAGATGGAAGATGCAGTAAAGAAAAGAAGGGAGCATATTTGAAGATGTTGCAAGTTAGAGTTTTTGAGGATGAATATTGCTGTAAGAAGTGTTAAGCAGCTAAGCTGGTTCACCAGAATAAGGCAAAAGATAGGAAGAAGAAGATGAAAATGCATGAATTGGCTTTTTGGAAAGATAGAAAAACTTTCTGGAAGTACATGAGACTTAGAGTAGGTAAAATAGGGGGAAACAAAGTTGTAAGTTGTGTGAAGAATAAGAATGAGGAAATGATATGGGAGCCCAATGAGTTAAGTGAATGGTGGGGTGAATACTTCTGTGAGTTATTAGATCAAGAAAGCAAAGGGGATTCTGAGGCAGAAGCAGATGATGTCACAGTAAAAGATGGAAGCACAGGAGGGATCTCAAGAGAAGAGGTGTGTAAAGCTCTGAAATCTCTTCAGAATGGTAAGGCTCTGGCAATTGATGGCATAACTACCGAGTTGTTGAAATATGGTGGTGACACTGTTATTGACCGGTTAACTGAAATTTGCCAGTTGTGCTGGAGTTAGGAATGGTCTCTCGGAATTGGAGGGATGCTATCATTGTTCCCTTGTATAAGGGGAACGGCGATCAGACTGACTGCAAGAACTATCGTGGTATTATAAGCCTACTGAGTGTGCAAGTGCAAGGGAAAATGTTTGGTAAGGTCATTTTTGAAAAAGTACGAGGTTTTATATCAGAGAAAGTGTGGGATGTTCAGAGTGCTTTTATGACTGGTAAAGGCTGCACTAACCAAATTTTTGCATTACGCATGATGATTTAAAAGTATCTGGCTGTTGGTAAGAAAGTTTTTTGCTGCTTTCATAGATTTAGAAAAAGCTTAAAACCAAGTAAATAGGACACTTTTGTGGAAGGTATTGAATATATATGGTGTTACTGGGAATCTACTTAATTAGTGTAAAAGCCATGTATGCTAGCAGCAGAGCTTGTGTACGAGTGAATAGTGTTTTATCAAAATGTTTTTCTATTGGTGCCGGCATCAGACAACCTTTTTCATGTAATGTCACATGGCTGCTTAATATATTTATGGATGTGTGATGTCAAGATAGACAATACTGGTTTATCTCTTGGTAATATCCATATGTACAGATTGCTGTATGCTGATGCCATAGTACTGTTGGCAGAGAGCAAAAGTGAGTTGCAGAATATGTTGTCCCGGATGTACGAAGTTTGCATGAAATTCAAACTGAGTATTAAATAAGGGAGAAACCAAAGTTATGGTTTTTGAGTGAGGAACTGTTAGCACAGAGAGAACAAATTAGATGGTGAAATTAGTAGTTGAGTGAATTCTTCATTGAAAGTTATAGCTGCTTTAGAAGGTTTTCACAGGAATGATATGTTCTCAAGAGAGTGAGTCCTGCATAGCTGTGTAAGTGTAATTGTTCCTACTCCAGGGATCGCATTCCTCCTAAAATTCCTAAAATTCCTAATATTTTGTGACCCTCCTTAAATTCCTAAAATTATACCTAAAATTTGCTATTCATCCTAAAATTTTCGTAAGCTTATTTATTAAAAAACACAACCGTTATTAACGCCAATAAATTTACCATTACGCAGGGTGCGCACGCGTGCTTGAAAACCTGGAAAATCATGATTACGTTTTCAAGGCCTGGAATATCCTGGAAAAACGGTGTTTTTTAATGCCGTCTTGAAAAGCCTTGAAATTTGAAATTAGTGCTTAAAAAATGCCCTTTTAGGAAATCGTGTTACTGTTACCCCTTCATTTTTTAAAGTTCCTTTTCTCTGTTCTCAAAGAAACCACCGGCAGCGGTTTCCGATGTGCACCAAATCCTAATTTGGCTGGGGGAAAAAAAAAAAAAAAAAGGCACTACTTCCAGTGCAATAAAATTGGATGATTTAGGTCGAAGGGGAGCTTGATGTCCGTCCGACAATTGAGAACAGAAGGGGAAAGAAGAGGCATTTAGCATTTGCAGGGGGTCGCGTATGTACCAAGTCAGCTGGCATCCACCAGTGAGGAGTATGCCTGAACAACACAGTCATCTGCTTCTTGTTTATGTGCATGCCACCCTCCCTACCCTCAAGAGACTTCCACTACTTATGATAAAAAATAAGAAAACTATCTTTGCGAATTTTTCACGAAAGTGGCTGAAATTTTTACATTTACTGTAATTGGATTACAGAAGCTCACTTCAAAATTCTAGTTGAATCGGTTTAAAACTTTAAAAGTTAGCATTGGTAATTTTTATTATGGACAAGTATGTGTGCCTCTTTGGACAGAGTGAGCCTCCAGCAGAAAGGGTGTTACCATAGCAACGGTTGATTGACAGCTGGGAGCGCTGATCTGAAGCCCTTGGTTGGGAAGAAAGCAAACACCTGTTTATCACTTCCACAGCACAAAAGGACTAGGAGAATATTTTCAGAAATCCATTTTTCTGAATTTTGAAAATAACACAGTGAAATTTTTACAGTAGTTAAGATACATCACAATAAAGTTCTAGTGCAAATTTCGCCAAATTCCGTTAGGAACTTTAGCAGATGCAAAAAAAAAAAAAAAAAAAAAAAAAAACGTTGCATAATCGGATTGAAAAAAAAGAAACAGTAATTATAAATTACGGGAAAAGCAAGTGAATTATTTTTTTTAGATGCCATGGTTTATTTAAACAGAGTGATCCTTAAATTTTTTTCTGTGATGATATGGACTCTATTTGAATTACAAACACGTTTTTATTCAGACGTCTGAGTTACTGTTTTAATAAAAAAATCATCTATAATTAAAAAGTTTTCAATGGATTTAAGCAATATTCAGCAGATAAACAAACGTATTTTAGTAAATTGCAACATCATGACGTAAATTTGGTAATTTAATTTTGTCGAAAATTGGGGAGCATTTTTTTTTACAGTTTCTATTATAGTCAAAGTGAAGGAGGAAGGATGCAACTTGACAGTTCAGTGAGCTGCAGGTGGTGATTTATGGCGATGTGCCAAATGAAAAGAAGCCATTCCATCAGGTAATTCCAAAGGTTGTGTTGTGTGGACGGGTCCTCCTGCTGTTTGATCTTAATTGGAATGTTTTTGTGCATGGGGGGGGGGGGGTCGAGAGAAATATCCGTTTCAGCTTTACAGCTTTCACGGCTCTTTATTATTTTTTCTTGCTAATAAATAAAAATCATAGTTGCTGCATTCACCATTGATCCACGTTTGCATTTCTTGAATATAAACAGCAGACAATCAGAAACATAGTGTTGGGCGGGTCTTGATGATCTTCATTTTGCATATGCTGAATTCAGTTCTGTGGGAATAAGGAATGACTTATACTGTGAATATATACAAAACTACATATTTTTGAGCTGAAAAAATAGGTCTACTTGTACACAGTAGCTAAAGTGTGAACTCAGATGAAGACAATCAGACATACGGACGTCTGATTCCATAAAAAAAAATCAACATAGTTTTTTTATTTACACTACAGGTAAAAAGCAAAAACATGTTTTTAAACGTTATAAAGGAAAACGGATTTTTGAAACGCATGACTTGATGATCTTAATTTCTGAAAGTTTCTTTTTTCCACATCCTTTTTTTTCAATTACAATACACTGTAACAGGATACTGTGTGTTATATCACTTAGAGATATGGCAGATTTTCGGTTGCTGATATCCGCGATCGTAAGCGGTAGTTGCATTGCGATTGTTGATGATGACAAGATAAATACTGGAGTGATGTAAAATGTTGCATAAACTAAAAAAATAAAAAAAATAAAGCCCTCCCCCCCACCGAACTTTTATGCGGTCATCATAGCTGATCAACCATTTCATTCCATGAACATCAGCACATTTCAATCATTTGAACATTGGGGGTATCTGAAGGAATTCAGCCGTGCTTAAGCGCCCTAGCGCAACGAAAACATGCTAATTTTGGACAGTTCTATTCCCTTCCCCTCTACCATCCCTAATAATTGAGAGTGCATACATTGAGAGTGTTTCAAATATTCTATTTATGAGCTAGTTTTCGCGCTGTTTGTTATGCTTTTATTTTCGAAGAAAGAGAGGGAAAATAAGGAAAAGCAGCTAGAGAAAAAAGAAAAGCTGAGTTTGATGACAAAATAAAAGAAAATGATGCAGAAATAAATAGGCTTAAAAAAGATAAAGAAGCCTCCTAGCAGTAATTCAAGAGGGAACAGAAAGAATGAGAAAAGCTGTAGAAAAACAAAATACTGTTGAAATAGCAGTTGCCTCCTAACTTGATCATACAAGGTTCAGCTGAAATAAAGAAAACTGAAAGTAAATTAGTTGTGGTGGAAGCAGAAAAAGATAGGCTAATCAGGAAAAGGTTAAAACAATAATATGAAAAAAGTAATTCAGTGAACAATTGTACATAGTTCTTGGTTTTCAATTACCTTTTTAGGATATTATAGTTTAATGTGAAACCTGAAAACTTTACTGTGAAAATCGTGAATTGCTTCTGGTTCAACAGCGTATTAATGTTCAAAGTGAAACTTGAATGTGGTAAATATACTTGAATATGATAATAACACGTGAAAAGATAAGAACTGAACATTAGAAGTAAATCATACTTAAACTTTAGACATTAGACGTTATGCAAAAAATTTGGGTGTGAACTTCGACCATATATACTAATGGACTGCGCATTGGCAATAGCTGCATCAAAGCCGCCATGGCTCAAACATTGGGCACGTCATCATCAGACTCCAAATTTCGTGTACAAATGCTGTTATGATTACTAATTTACGCTGCAAAACTTCAGTGTTTTCGGTGTATTATGTGAATGCACCTCATATATAATGAAAACTCTTCAGGTAAGTTTACTTATGAGCTATATACATGCATGATCGTGTTGTTTACATTTTGTGATTTATAATGTGATGAACATTTGCGAAGAATTTGGAACATGCATTCCATTTTTTTTTCTTAAGTTACTATATTTTTATATCAATAGCTGCAAGTTTCTGGTTAAGTAATTGAACTTTATTGACTTAGGTATTTAATTTGTTTCTTACCCATGAAAAATCATAGAACTTTCTTTACTATATCGGTCAGAGCAACCATAAGCACAGCAGGTGTAACCCATCTTTTTGACTGTTGTCATGTGATTTTATGTTGGAGCCAGAAATTTTGATGTCATGCGCAGTCTATCAGTATATATGGTTGAAGGGTGTGAAGCAAACTCTTTACAATGTATACAAAGTTGTTTTACTAGATGTATACAAATATACATCTAGTTTTTATTGAAAATACACTCCTAAAATTTTCCTAAAATTTTTCTAAAAATTCCTAAAATTCCTAAAATTCTTACCTAAAATTTTCCAGAAGTATGCTATGATCCCTGCTACTCTGATGTATGGCAGTGAAATTTGGGTACTACAGAAGAAACATAGGAGTCATTTGTGTGCTGAAGAAATGCGTTACTTAGGTGAAATTTGTGGCAAGACGTGTTTTGATTGTGTGAGGAATGAAGATGTGTTGCAGTTGTGTAATGTGAAGCAAAATGTTAGCAAGTTGGAGACTAATATTCTTCAGTGGTCTGACCATGTTGAAAGAATGAGTGATGAGATGCTTACTAAGAATTTTTTTTAGTCCAAGTGGCTGGAAGGAAAGGCAGAGGAAGGCCAAGGAAGTCATGGGCAGATCAGATTCAGGAGTGGCTGCATGAGAAAAAGATTATGAGTATGAAGTATAGAAGGTGTTGTGTATATCATGTGATGGATGTCAGTGAAGCACGAGTTGTGTGTCAAGATAGCTGTAAATGGAGAAGTTTGATACAGCAACAGTAAGTAAACAAGCAGTTAGAAATTTATCTGGTAGTTTGTATTTCTTTGTGGAGCTAACCTTTGAATCTCAGAGAACAGCTTAGTGAAATGTATGTATGTATAGATGAAATAGTTACTATTATCTTCTCATGGCTGTATACCCATATCACATTCAAGCATGTTTATGGCCAGACCACATAATAATCTACACTGATGATTACATTATGACCACGTACCTAATAAGCTGTAGGACCCTCTTTAGCCCGCAAATCTGCAGCCACTCGGCGAGGCATCGATTTGATGTGTTGGCAATAGCGGTATCCTTGGGTATCTGGTACTATAATGTCAACAGCAGGTTCTCCAGTACCCATACATTTCAGGATGGTGGTGATTTAGTGTGAACCCACTTTTCCAAGGAGAATCCCAGATGTGCGGTTGGGTTCATGTCAGATGAATTTGGAGGCTGCGGCATTAACAGAAAGTCACCAGCATGTTCTTCGAACGACTCCTTGATGATTTTGGCAGTGTGGCAAGGCGCGCTATCCAGTTGGTTATCGCTGTCACCAGCGGGAACACAGTTGCCATGAATGGGTGAACTTGGTCTGCAACGATGTTCAGATGCCTGATGGCTGTCAGGAATTGTGTTATTGGGATAATAAGGCCAAAAGTATCCCAAGGAAACACACCGCTGCCACTGGCCTGTTTCCTCCCAACATTGCATCCAGATGCCATAACCTACGTTGTTAATTGATGTATCCGTGCTCGGCTGCCTACGTTATGCACCAGGAATCTTGATTCGTCAAACCAGGCCACTCTCATCCAATCATCCACGATCCAATCTTGATGATCTTGGGCCCATTTCATGCATTGTTGGCGATGATGTGCAGTGAGCATTGGGACCTGGCCCGGGTCTTTGGCTACACAAGCCCATGTGCTGGAGGCTGCGATGAACTATGTGCTGTAACATATTGCCCTGATCACCCATGTTGTAGCTGTGGGTGATTTGTCACACTGTGAGCAAGAAACCTGCCGAGGCACTTGAGTTTGTGCGTTTTGGAGCCCCCTTTTTTTTAATTCGAATTTGCAAAATTTTAATTAATTTTTAAAACTGTTTCTATGAGGAGATTTCAATTGGGTTTCATCAACCATTGTTTCAAATTTGACATATCACGGGTGATGTACAATCTGAATTTCGCCGTGTACTGTGTTGTAAGCCCATGCAATAATATTTCTTTACACTTTTTCATAATTTTGAGGGAAACAAGCTGCAAGAACTTCATCACATGTGTGATAGAAGTGACAATGTTAATAGGCTTTGCAAAAATTTTGGGGCTGGATTTCCAAGGTGTTGCATGCATCCTTTTATCACTTTTTCCATCAGGTTTGTGTACATTTTGTTTTGGGCTACAGCTGTTCTTGTGTTACTATGCACTGTAAATAATTTGACTGCAGAAAGCACCAAAAGCAATTTAAAAAAAAAAAAAAAACTCAAAATATGAAAAATTGGAAAAAAAAAAAAAAAGCCTTGTATTAAAAATTTAAAAATAAATAATTTCTGAAGTTATATACATACATACATATCACTAAGCTGTTCTCTGAGATTCAGAGGTTAGCTTCAAAAAGAAATAAAAACTACCAGATATTTTTACTTACTGTTGTCGCATCAAACTTCTCCAGTTACAGCGATCTTGACATACAACTCGTGCTTCACTGATATCCATTACACGCCGTACACAAGATCTTTTATACTTCATACTTCATACTCATAATCTTTTTCTCATGCAGACACTCCTGAATCTGATCCACCCATGTCTTCCTTGGCCTTCCTCTGCCTTTCCTTCCTGCCACTTGGGCTAAGAAGATTTTCTTAGTAAGCATCTCATCACTCATTCTTTCAACATGGCCAAACCACCAAAGCATATTGGTCTGCACCTTGCTAACAACATTTTGCTTCACATCACACAACTACAACACATCTTCTTCCTCACACAATCAGACCGTGTCTTGCTACAAACCCCTCGTACGTAACGCATTCCTCCAACACACAAACGACTTCTATGTTTCTTCTGTAGTACCCAGGTTTCACTACCATACATCAGAGTAGGAACAATTACAGTTTCATGCACAGCCATGCAGGACTCTCTAGAGAACCCATCATTCCTGTGAAAGCCTCCCAAAGCAGCTATGACTTTCAATGAAGAATTCACTCGCCTACTAGTTTCACCAACCAATTTGTTCTCTCTGTCAAACATGCTTTGTAAATACACAAACTCACTCCCCTGGTCAGTCACAGTGCCATTTATACTTACATTACATTCAGTTCTACCAGTTCCTCTTTCAAAGACCATAACTTTCGTTTTTCCCTTATTTATACTCACTTTGAATTGCATGCAAACTTTGTACATCCGAGACAACATACTCTGCAAATCACTTTTGCTCTCTGCCAACAGGACAGTGTCATCAGCATACAGCAATCTGCACATCACCAAGACATAAACCACTTCTATCTATTTTGGCATCACACATGAATGTATCCATAAATACAGGGTGCTTCATAAAGAAGTATACAGTTTCCAGATGCTGTAAAACAATAACAGTTGAAGACACGGACCACAACTTCGAACCATTAGGTAGATGCACTCATAAAGTTTGTGTCCCGCTACTGAGGAAAGTGACGTAGGCGATAGCGCGTATGTCATATGACTAATCAGTCGATGAACATCTTTCTCACCGATGGATTGGACGAGTCGGGGATTACAACATGCCACTGACCCAATGGCCACCCAGAAGTCCTGACTTAACACCTTGTGACTTTTTCCTTTGGGGGTAAATAAAGGACAAGGTATTCACCCCTCCCCTTCCTGTTGATCTAGTGGAGCTGAAACAGCGTGTCACAGCCACTATTACTGCACTTGATTCAGATATCTTACCTCGCATTTGGCTTGAAATGGATTACTGGCTCGATGTGTGCTGTGTGACTAAGGGTGCACACATAGAACATCTGTGACTGTCTCTAAAAAAACTTGAAACATTACCCTACAATTCTGTTACAGGTAACATAAAATATCTTACATCGTTCTTGTTTTATAGTGCGTTGAAACTGTATACTTCTTTATGAATCACCCTGTGTATTAAACAGCCTTGGTGACATTACATAACCTTGTCTTACTCCTGCACCAATAGAAAACCATTTTGATAAAACACCATTCACTCGTACACAAGCTCTAATGCCAGCATGCATGGCTCTTACGCTATTAAGTAGATTCCCAGTAACACCATATTCATTCAATATTTCCCACAAAAGTGTCCTATTTACCTGGTCGTAAGCTTTCTCTAAATCTATGAAGGCAGCAGAAACTTTCTTACCAACAGCCAAATACTTTTCAATCATCTTGCGTAAAGCAAAAATTTGGTTAGTGCAGCCTTTACCAGTCATAAAACCACTCTGAACATCCCACACTTTCTCTGATGTAAGACCCATACTTTTTTAATAACAATCTTACCAAACACTTTCCCTGGCACAGTAGGCTAATACCACGATAGTTCTTGCTTTCAGTCTGATCACCTTTTCCATTATACAAGGAACAATAATAGCATCCTTCCAATCCCTAGGGACCATTCCTAACTCCAGCACAACCGGCAAATTTCAGTTAACCAGTCAATTACAGAGTCACCACCATATTTCAACATCTCAGCAGTTATGCCATCAACTCCTGGAGCCTTACCATTCTGAAGAGATTTTAGAGCTTTACACACTTCTTTTCTTGAGATCCCTCCAGTGCTTCCAACCCTCACTGTGACATCATCTGCTTCTGTCTCAGAATCAACTTTGCTTTCCTGATCTAAGAACTCACAGAAGTATTCACCCCATCTTTCACTTAACTCATTGGGCTCCCATATCATTTCCCCGATCTCATTTTTCACCCAACTTACAACTTAGTTTCTCCTATTTTTCCTAAATCTCATGTACTTCCAGAAAGTATTCTCATCTTGTAAAATACGAACTTCCATGCACAAAAGTGCGGAATGATACATTGACATTTAATGACTTGAGCGTGTGGTGAGTGATGTGAGGAGTAGCATGAGAGATATTGAAGGTGTAGGACATGCCGAGCTTTGGCTAAGACAACAGTTCAGTTTGTACCGCGGAGTGTATTCCAGTTTATGTTTTTGTGTAAAGTAATAAATGTTTTGTGTTGTGATCGAGTGTCTGTGATGTTACAGACCAAAGAAAGAAGTGGAGGCACTGACGGGATTGCGCAACTTCAGCGGCATTTTTATGACCGTGGGAATCGATGAGTTGAAAGATCTTCAAGCGTGAGAAAGAACCAACGCGACAGGGATATTTTTTTTCCTCTTTGTGTTGGGAAGAACAAAGGATGGTGACTGTTGTTTTTTGAAATTAGTTCGTGAGAAAAAAAAAAGAGTTCCGTATCGGATTTTACACCACATTAGATGTTTATGTAAGTACTGTTTTTGTTGTTGTTCTTAGAGAATTATCCAAAGGAATGAAATATCAAAGCAAGTTTTTTAGAAGTTTCCGGGCACGGAATTAAATACAAGGAAATAATTTCTGTCAAGAAATAGTACATTCAGAACAACTGTTTGAGCCTAGATTATAGGTAAATGTAGAATATTGTTGTAAACAATTTCTGTGAACGTATACACATATACGATAATAGAAGGAAATAATTTCTGTCAAGAAATAGTACATTCAGAACAACTGTTTGAGCCTAGATTATAGGTAAATGTAGAATATTGTTGTAAACAATTTCTGTGAACGTATACACATATACGATAATAGAAGGAAATAATTTCTGTCAAGAAATAGTACATTCAGATCAACTGTTTGAGCCTAGATTATAGGTAAATGTAGAATATTGTTGTAAACAATTTCTGTGAACGTATACACATATACGATAATAGAAGGAAATAATTTCTGTCAAGAAATAGTACATTCAGATCAACTGTTTGAGACTAGATTATAGGTAAATGTAGAATATTGTTGTAAACAATTTCTGTGAACGTATACACATATACGATAATAGAAGGAAATAATTTCTGTCAAGAAATAGTACATTCAGATCAACTGTTTGAGTCTAGAGTATAGGTAAATGTAGAATATTGTTGTAAACAATTTCTGTGAACGTATACACATATACGATAATAAATAAACATTGTGTACACGTAGAGCTTGTTGAAATGACTTTCTTAGGAAGAGCTCGAAAAGAAGAACTTCTGCAGTTGGCGGAAGAATTGGGTATAGAAGTTATGCCAAATCTCAAAATTCTGGAATTAAAAAATAAAATTGTCAACTTTAAAGGTTATGAAGAGGATTTCGTGAAAGAACTTTTGGCAGGTATAAAAGAGCGTAGAGAAACAGAGAGACGAATGGAATTGGAGCTTGAAAAACGTAGACAAACAGAAAGACAAATGGAATTTGAGCTTGAAAAACTCCGAATAGAAGCTGGACGTCAGCCGCTGGGAGGTAGTTTGGAGCAAAATGGAAATTCTCATAAACCGAGATTAGAACTTCGTCATTTGATGAAAACATTTGACCCAAAAGACAGTGATATAAGTATTTACTTAGTTTTATTTGAAAGGCAAGCACAACAAGCAGAAATAAAAAGGGAAGATTGGGTCGCAAATTTGATAGGACTTTTGCCCTACGAAATATCACAATTGATTGCCAGAGAAAATGTGGAAGATGCTAAAAACTATGAATATGTTAAAAGGTTACTTCTTAAAAGATATAAGTTACGTCCAGAGAAATTTAGATTGAAATTTGTACAACACATGCGTACATCAGAGAAGACCTGGAGAGATTTCGCCTTCGAGTTAGAAAATTATTTTAATGAATGGATTTCAGGACTTAAAATAGGCGATTTTGAAGGGCTAAAAAAATTAATGATCACAGATCAATTGAAGCGGAGAGTGCCTATAGAAATAAGGGAGCATTTTATTGATAAATGGTCAAATATTGTCTCACCTTCAGATTTGGCTGATATGGTGGACAATTATGAAAGTGTAAGAAGAGGAACCAAGAAAAATTCGTCGAATGAATTTTGTGCTTCAAAGAAAATGCAAGGCAGTGAGAAAAAAACTAGAGATACTATGATCGGGGAAATTTTATGAAAAATGGATTTTATAACAAAATTTATGTTAAGTCAGATGTAGGACAAGGGTGGTCAAACCGGAATGTATCTCAGAATGAAGAAAGGTATGATCGCAGACAGAAGCTTCAGTGTTACGAGTGTGGATCTTATGATCACATTCGATCTCAGTGTCCAAAGCTAAAATCACAGAACTCAGGAAGCGTAAATAGAATCAGAGAGGAAACTGAAGGGGATCTCTTGGCACCCTACACCTTTGAAGGAAAAATAAATGGAGTTACCATGCCTATTCTCCGGGATACAGGTTCATCAGTTGATATCATTTGTCAAGAGTATGTGTCGCCAGGTGAGTTTACTGGAGAACATGTGTGGGTACAGCATCTTCTGGATGAACAAAAGGTTTGTTTACCATTGGCAGAAGTTGAACTAGAATGTGAATTAGGTCATATTGTAACTAAGGCTGCAGTGATTAGAAAGTCGCTAGATCAAGGTAGATATTTACTTGGAAATAAGACTGCCGCTTTGTTAAAAAAAATTGATATGGAGTGGCCACTTAATTCAGAACAGGTAAATGTTGTGATTACTCGGTATCAAGAAAAACAGAAACGAAACAACGAAGAGAGAAATTCAGTAAAGAATGATTCAGGGAAGAAAGAAAAACAAGCCCTTGAAGGAGAGGCTGTGGGTTCCGAAGAATCAGATGAATTAGAAGAAGAAATTCTGCCATTGAGGCATGATGAAGATAAAGCCATGTTAGAGTTGGTAAAAATGGATTCAAAAAGTTTCATGGAAGATCAATGGCAAAGTTTGGAATTGAAAAAAATTCTCAAAGAAATAGAGAAAACAGATTTTAAAAAGGCAAATGGTTATGCTCTACTAAGAAATGGGATGTTGGTGAAGAAGAAGATCAACAAGATTGGCGAAGAGGGAGATCTTTTTGTTGTTCCAGAACAATATAGAGAACAAATAAAAAACATGTGTCATGAGGGAACTTCGGGGCATTTAGGAGTGACAAAAACCAAAGACAGACTAGCGAAGTATTTTTATTGGCCTAACTGTTATAAAGACATTGAAGAATTTGTAAAATCTTGTGATTCATGCCAACGTGCTGGAAAAGCTGGAGACAAAAAGAAAGCACCTTTAAAAATAGTTCCAATTATTCCTGAAATTTTTACAAAAATCAACGTTGATGCCTGTGGGCCTTTGCCCGAGACTTCAAGCGGAAATAGATACATAATTACAGCTATGTGTTTGTTGTCCAAATATCCAGATGCAGTACCAGTACCAGACATAGGATCCAAGTCGGTAGTTGACGCTTTGTTACACATTTTTAGCCGCATGGGATTTCCGGAAGAAATTCAAACTGATCAAGGAGCCAGTTTTGTAAGCATTTTGACACTAGAATTTCTGGAGAGGTTTGGAATAAAAGTTACTCATAGTTCTGTATATCATCCCCAAAATAATCCGGTAGAACAATTCCATCGAACTATTAAAAGGATGTTGAGAGTTTTATGTCTTGAGTCTGCTCCGGATTAGGAGAAACAGTTACCGGCGGCGCTGTTTGCTTTGAGAACTGTGACACATGAAAGCACAGGGTTTACGCCTGCTGAATTGGTGCATGGAAAAAATTTGAGGACGCCAATGACACTATTGTATGAAAAATGGATGGGTCATCCTGAAGATGAAAACTATGTCACTGAATATGTATTTGAGTTAATAAATAGGATGAAAAGATGTCAAGAACTTGCCATTAAAAACATGGAAGTGGCTCAATTGAAAAGAAAATATTGGTATGACAGAAATGCGGTAAAACGTGAATTTCAAGAAGGAGATTTAGTATTGGTTTTTGTTACCTGCAGGCCAAATAAGTTAGCAGAACAGTGGAAAGGACCAGGGAAAATTGAGAAAAAAATTTCTGAGACTAATTATGTAGTAAGCTTTGAAGGTAAAAATGTAAAGCATCTAGTATATCACATTAACATGCTGAAACCATACCATAAACGACCAGAATTTGTGAACTTATTGCCCGGTTGTGAAAATGGTGAAATGGATTTAGAGATTAAATTTCCGCAAGTTGAAAAAATCCAAATATATTTAACTTCTCTGATATCGAGGCGAACAGTAAACTTCGAGAGCGCCTAAGTGGCCAACAAATTCAGGATCTGAAAAAACTATTACGTCATTACTTGAAAATGTTTTCTAATATTCCAGGAAAGACTCATTTGGTCGAACATGATATCGAGCTAGCTAGTAATGCTATTGTAAGAGTTAAGCCTTATAGAATGTCGCCCAGGCAGATAAATATTCTTAAAGCCGAGATAGATAGAATGCTGCAGTACAAGATTATAGAAGTTGGTGAATCAGACTATACATCACCCATGATTTTGGTAGAAGTACCCGGAAGAGATCCACGCCCATGTATTGACTACAGGCGATTGAATGAAGTGACAAGGACCCAGTTCTATCCATTGCCCAACATAGAAGAAAGAGTCGAAAAGGTTTCTGGAGCGAAGTATATTACAGTATTAGATTTAACAAAAGGGTACTGGCAAATTCCATTAAGTGCTAGAGCTCAACGATTGGCAGCGTTTGTGACTACTTTTGGAACGTATCGGCCCTTAAAGATGCCATTTGGCCTTAAGAACACACCTTATTTCTTTAGCAAAATGATGTCGAAACTTTTGAGAGGCTGCGAAGAGTTTGCCGTACCATATCTAGATGATGTTGCCATTTTTTCCGAAAACTGGGGGGATCATTTGATACATCTTGAAGAAGTGCTACAGAGGTTGCAGAGGGCTTCCTTGACCATAAAACCTTCCAAATGTAAGTTTGCTCAAGATCACGTCTTGTATTTGGGTCATATTGTTGGACAAGGATATCGAAAACCAGCGGAACGAAAGGTTCAGGCCATACAAAATTTTCCTATGCCAAAGGGCAAGACGCAAGTAAGATCTTTCTTAGGCCTGGCGGGATATTACAGCAGATATATTCCAATGTTTTCTTCGATAGCAGCTCCCTTGACAGACATCTTGAAGGGTAAAAATCGTAAAGAGGAAATTATATGGTCAGAACAATGTGAGAAAGCTTTTTGTGGAACTAAAAAAATCTTTGTCTAGTTTTCCTGTTCTGTATGCCCCTGACTATGAACGTAGATTTATTCTACATACTGATGCTTCAGATCAAGGAATGGGAGTCGTCCTCTCGCAAGAACAAGAAGATGGCGCTGAACATCCTCTACTCTATCTAAGCAGAAAACTTTCGACAGCAGAGAAGACATACAGTTCCAGTGAAAAAGAATGTGCCGCCATTATATTTGCGGTACAGAAACTGAAATGCTACCCGGATGGTCAAAATTTCCTCATACAAACTGATCATAACCCTCTCGTTTGGTTACACACCAAAGCAAGTTCAAATGCTCGTCTGATGCGATGGGCCCTTGCTTTACAAGCATATGATTTTGTTATAATTCATCGATCGGGAACTATGCACAAAAATGCAGATGGACTGAGCAGAGTTCCAACTTTAGATGATCCACCTTGATCATGCTATGTGTCTGCTAGTGAAAACATTTTTTTTTTTTTTTTTTTTTGGTTGTGATATATACTACATAGAAATTGTTGGAAAACACGTAAAGATGATTGTTAAATTAACTCATATATTTCTTTTTGTAAATGGATTATGACTCATTATGTGAACTATGACTATTGTATTGTAAAATGACAAGAACTTTTTACCACTGGAAAAAGTTCCTCTGGAGTGAGGAGAGGTTGTAAAATACGAACTTCCATGCACAAAAGTGCGGAATGATACATTGACATTTAATGACTTGAGCGTGTGGTGAGTGATGTGAGGAGTAGCATGAGAGATATTGAAGGTGTAGGAGATGCCGAGCTTTGGCTAAGACAACAGTTCAGTTTGTACCGCGGAGTGTATTCCAGTTTATGTTTTTGTGTAAAGTAATAAATGTTTTGTGTTGTGATCGAGTGTCTGTGATGTTACAATCTTTCCAAAAAGCCAATTCATACCTTTCCACCTTCTCCTTCCTATCTTTTGCCTTACTCTAGTGAACCAGCTTAGCAGCTTCACGCTTCTTACAGCGATATTCATCCACAGAAACTCTACTTTGCAATGTCCCCAAATGGGCTTCCTTCTTTCTCTTTACTGCTTCTTCAATCTCACTATTCCACCAAGCATCACCTCTATTGTTACCAACTATTGTGGTGCCACAGACCTCTTTAGCAGCAGTGACAACACAGTTCTTAAAACATTTCCACTTCTTTTCTACATCCCTCTCACATGACTTCAGCTCCTTCAGTCATTCTCTGAGTAAGTGATAATAACGCTGATGATCTTCAAGGAGCCTATAAACCTTTATTCTTTCTATCTTGGGCCTCTTCCTATTCCATTTCCTCCAACTAACATTAAGTTTCACTCGTGACACTACCAAGTAGTGATCAGAACCAACATCTGCACCTCTCATCACACAGGTGTCAACAATTAAGTGTTTCAGACGCTGATCGTAGACAAAATCTATCACACTCTTTTGACCAAGAGTACGATTTTCCCAAATATATGTGTGGATACACTTGTGGTTGAAAAATGTATTAGATGCACACAAACCATTCTCAATGCAGAGTTCAATTAATCTTTCACCATTATCATTCACACAAGGATCATTAAACTTACCCAGAACATTGTCAGAAATTGCATTCTGCACACCTACTCTAGCATTGAAATTCCCTGCTATTGTAACTTTTTCTTTAGCACCAAAGTGCCTCAAAACAGCTTTTAGCTCATTCCAGAAATCTTCCTTCTTATCAGTAGATTTCGAGTCACAAGAAACATACACTACAACAATTACAATTCTCTGAAGTTTCACTTTCAAACGAATCCAGAGAATTCTCTCACTTAAGCAATATAGTGAATCAAGTTGTTCTTCATATTTTCACTTAAATTCACACCTACACCAGCCTGTTCTCTCACATTATCCAATACTCCAGACCACACACTTACTGTGCCATTCACTTCTTCTACACCAATTTCCTTCTTTTTGGTTTCACTTACACACAGCATATCCAATCTATATTTACTCATCTCCTCAATCACCTCATTCATCTTGCCATTTATACCTCTAGTATTCCATACACCAATCTTACATTCACTCAGCTGAGATCTCTTTCTCATACACCGTTTTGAGAGTCCAGGTCGATTCTGTGGTGGACCATCCTTCTCAAGTGTGGTAGGTCCACCATGTCCCACACTTGAGTCATTTTTAATATTTATTTTTGTCTTTTTAATCAGGTAAGTACATCAGTGTGGTGGATTAGCCCACAGCTGACGGTTCCAATTGGTCATTCAACCTAAGGATTATATACCTTTGCATTTTGAGAGAATTGGTCAGGGACATACATCTGGAATAAATGATGTAAAGAAAAGCAGGAAATACACTTAAGTTATGTAAAAGTTATTTTTGCTTCCATGCAAGAGGTGAAAAAGTGTAAAAGCAATAAAAAAATTTAAAGGTTTATATAGTATTAGATTTCCATGCCTTCAACCATCCAAAATTTCAGCCAATATGGTATTTTGTACTTATTGTTCAAAGGACATAAATATCGCCCATGGAGGGCAAGATGATTGCTGTCATCATGTGTTTTCAAAAAAACACCAAGAATATGCCCAAGCAAAAATGAAGTTAAAAGATGTGGTATCATGAAAGAAATATGGGATACCATATCATTCTCCATCACCAAAGATGATGAAGCCTTAAGTGCCATAAAGGCTGAAAGTTTATTTGCTTGTTTTTCGATTGAACACAATCTGCCGATATCAGCTGCCAATCACGCTAAACTGTTATTTATGGGAATGTTCCCCAATTCCAAGGTAGCATGGAATTATAGTAGCGGCCATATGAAAACCACAGCAATCATCACAAGTATGGCTGAAACAACTATGGAAGAAATTATTTCTTCCTTAAATTCATCCTTTGCAGTTAATATTGATTGATGCAATGACAGTGATGATATGAAACTGTATCCACTGTTAATCACATTTATTGAGAAGGTGAGTGGAAAAATAATTACTTTGCTTGTTTCTCTGTTGGCATGCAATAATAGCACTAGTGAAGAAATGTTTAATGCAAGTGATGAATTTGCCAAAAAAAGGGTTGCAGTGGCATAATTGTATTGCATTTGGATCTAATAATGCCAGCTCAATGTTTTGCATATTCAAAGGTGTAACATTTTGGAAAGCACCCCCACCCCTCCCTCTCTCCAAAACAAAAATGTACGTATATGTCCCATTATTCTGCAGACAACATAGTGCCTTCACAGGTTGGAAGTAGTTCATACAAGCTAAGCATGTACTGTGTTGCAGGATTCTCCTTGGGACATACATTGGTTTTTGAAGAAACACCAAAGCAAATCAAATGTTGAGGCCATTTGTTTTCCACAGAAAGTCTTCAATTTTTTCAACAGTTTTTAAGGAAAATTTACTGTTTTATGGTTCAACACTTTTATTTTGCCTTTACTCACATTGTGTTTGTTACAAAGGATGTTATACAATTTTATTCATTACTACTGAAAAAACTACTGATTTTTCTAGCATTAACTACTGAAAAGAACAAGAAACTACTAAATTTATTAGCTTTTACTACTGAAAATTTTCTGGGAAGGTTGGAGTCTCTGCTTAAATCCAGCTTCTTCTAGGTTCACCTCTTGGTTTGCATGCTGTTGCCACCGAATTTTAGCACCTGCAAAGGCAGTATAGTCAAATACTTATTTAATAAACTGCAATTTTACATACATTTTTTAATGTCTGGACTGAGCCACATTGAAATTAATGCTTGTCATTTCCCAATTTAATGAACACATTTCATCAATTTAATGAAAAAAATTTTAACCACCAAACTATGTTATCTAGAATTTTCACATAAGAAATTAGCTACAAAGAGGGCTTCATGTAACAGAAGAATTTTACACATGCAGCTAACCAGCATTTCAAAGAACACCATCTGTGACACAGCTTGATGGACTCATAAATCAGTTCGCCTTTCCTCCGACTATCAAGCATAAGCTTCTTACAGGTAGAAGCAAATGACCAACATGTTCCAAAAAAGAGAAAATTATTTTGCATGGGTGGGAAGCAGGGAAAAGAAAGGCGGTGTGGGTGAGGAAATCTAGAGTACCCTGGGGATTCTTGTTTTTAGCTACAGATAAAACAATAGCATCCTGTGAAGTCAGGTAACACACATGGCACATTCCCATTCCTGAACCTCTGGAATTCTTCACCAAATTGCGCTTTTCTTCTCAGTGTTAAAACTGCAGCTCAAATTAAACAACACAACTTGTTTACGGACAAAGTTTTGATGAACATAGATAACCCTAGAAAATTTAGAGGTGAAATTCACTGTAGTTTGCATAAGTGCATTTTGTGAGAGCATTTTAAAAAAATGGAATGACTGAAGCAAAAAAAAAAAAGCAGAAATTTTTTTCAATCAATGAAAAAGTAGACATTTTGTCACAGCTTAATGCAAATCCAGGATCACAGACTGCTGTAGCAGAGAAACTCGGAATTTCCAAGTTAATGTTGTGCACCATAGTGAAAAATAGAAAAGAAATCAAAAGCTGTGCATCGAAGTGTGGGCAATTTTCGAGTAAGAGAAAATCTATGAAATCATCACCCTGGAATGAGTTGGAAAATGCTCTTGTCACTTGGTTCCAACAAACACAGGCTAGTAATTTGCCTATCTATTAGTGGATCACATCTGTAGGAAAAAGCAGTTCATCTTGCCCAACGACTTCAAAAAGAATTCACCACATCAAATGGATCGATTGATTGTTTTAAGCAAAGACATAACATGGTGTATAGAGCTCTATTCGGCGAAAGCAGAAGTATTGATCCAGTGACAGCACAAATGTAGAAAAATGAACTGCTACGATGAATTATTGAAGGGTATATGGCACATTGGAAAATGTCTTTCAATCACTGAACTGGGAAAACAAAGGGATAAAGATTAATGGAGATTATCTAACTCACCTTCGTTTTGCTGATGACATAGTCATTTTTGCAACTACCCCATCAGAGCTGCAGAGTATGATCCAGGAAACTAGCTGACAAGAGTAAAGAAGTGAGATTAAAAATGAACTTTCAGAAAACAAAAGTGATGTTCATTGCTTTTACAAGAAATGAAGATTTATCAATTGTTGGAGAAAAGCTGGAGATAACAGATGCGTACATTTATCTTGGACAGCAGATATCAAGTGAGACTCACATTGATGAAGAAATTAATCGGCGTACAAAACTTGCCTGGAGAGCTTTTGAAAGAAACAGCATAATTTTCAAGAGCAATATGCCATTATGTCTTAAAAGAAAAGTGTTTGATCAATGCATCCTTTCAGTGCTTGCGTATGGTGCAGAGACGTGGACCTTAACTAAAAGAGACATACAAATGCTGCAGACAACTCAAAGAAGCATGGAGAGGTGCATGCTTAGTGTAACCAAGAGAGATAAGAAGAGGAACTCATTGATCCGAAAAATGACAAGAGTGGAAGACATCATGATCAGAGTTAAATTCCTGAAATAGCAATGGGCTGGACATACTGCCAGAAGGACAGACCATTGATGGACAGTCGAAATTTTAGATTTGATTCCAAGGGACAGGAAAAGACCCAGAAGAAGACCACATTGGAGATGGGTGGATGAAATTCGAAAGTATGCAGGAGTAACATGGAGGAGACTGGCACAAGACAGACCGTTGAGGAAGAGGCTTGGAGAGACCTTCCTTCAGCAGTGGATTGATAATGGTTGACAATGATGATGATGATATGGTGTGTGACATTTTTAATGCTGATGAAACTGGACTGTTTTATAACCTGCAACCAGATAAAACACTGCTTTTTTAAATGACACCTACCCTGGAGGAAAGAAATCAAATGACAGAATTAGTGTTCTTCTAGCTGCCAATGCAGAAGTGTCAGAAAAATTGCAGCCATTAGCTATAGGCAAATCTGCTGAACCATATTGCTTCAAAAATGTGAAATCTTTGTCCACCAAATATGAAGCAAATAAAAAGTCGTGGGTTACCACAGCTTTAATCAAAAATTATGTACGAGTAGAAGCCTTGGATTCTCAGATGCAGGCAAAAAAGAGAAAAGTCCTCTTATTCATTGATCAGAGTGGTGTGCATCTTCAGGTAAACAATCTGAAAATCGTTCAAGTCATTTTTTTCCCAGCAATTTGTACTAGTGAATTGCAACCGCTGAATCTGAGTGTCAGTAGCTCTTTTAAAGCCCATTATCGAAACCTTTTCATGCGAAAAGTACTTTCTGGTATTGATGCAAAGGATGATGCATCTGAAGTTAAAGTTAACATTTTCGATGTAACGAATTTCATGCGAAAGTCGTGGAATGCAGTTATGACAGATATCATTAAAAACTGCTTTAACAAAGCAGGCTTTTCAGGTTTTGAACAAGAAGAAAGTATGTCCAATACCGAAAATCCTGCTGATAATTTTGCAGATGACGATCTCGCAGAATGGGATGAAATTGCCTCATCAGGTATTGTGTTTTCCTATTGTGTTGTTTGTGATGCAAATGTGCATACTCATACTTGCCAAATGCAATCCCTTGATGATGTTTTGAATGAACAGATTGGACTAAACGCATCAGATTCTGATGAAGAAGTTGAAGCAGATCCGGAAGTTAGCTGCTTTAGTGATGCTGCTAATGGTACAGAATGTGCTAAAAACTACTTCATGTGCTTCAATATTATTATTTTTTTCATGCACTTTATAAAATTGAAGTTGCAGTTTATAAAGCTAAACTCTCAGAAAAAAATAAGCAATGTTCTCTGAAGCATTTCTTTTCTACAATGTAAAAAGGTAATCAACACATATTCTGTGTTTATGAATTAATGAGTATTAATTGATGTTCTGTTTCATGCAGTTTATAATACGGAAATCATTACTTACGAAGCCAAATGCTCAAAAAAAAAAAAAAAAATCAACCATCATATTTTTTTTCCAATTTTAAAGTACGCTTAAATTTTGATGCTATATATTGAAGTCTAATATCTACGAATTATGTATTTGATATTGAAAGTAAATGTGTACATATTATAACATTTTTGATAATAAATTTTATAACTAAAAGTACTATACATAATTTAAATGTCACTGAAATAAAGAGAACATAGCTGCTTTTGTATTCTATTTTGAACACTAGCTTAATTTGAATGTTTCACTTGAAAGGCTTCCTCAATTTAGCGAATTCTGCGATTTTACATACAAGAGTGTTGGTCCCTTGAAGTTCATTAAATCAAGGTTTGACTGTTTTTCATCTCTCATTTAGCACACTTCCATATACCATCTAATCAACTTCTCACTAACTTTTTTCCTCCACAGTAGAAGTAGCTAGCTCAGTGCTAATATGATTAGGTTGCAGATTTCTCGAGTACAGATCTGAGTTGTCACCCTCTGAACCAGCGGTTTTCAAACTTCTGACACTACAGAGCCCTTTTTCCCCAAGGATCTGGCAGCAGATCCCCAACATTTTCTATGCCAATGTTAATATTCAGTGCAAAATTGTGCTTATGCAGGCAATTGTAGACCTTCCAGGTTTTGCAAGTTACACATAACATTTATGAAAATGTGACTCGTTACTGTTTAAGGGCAAAGTGTTAATTTCACAGATTTAGTGTTTCTCCCAGTTTTTCTTTTCTTTTTTTCTTTTTTCTGATGATTTTGCACCCACCATTAGAACTTTTTTTTTTTGTTTAACATTTAAAATAAAATGCCGATGTAAGTTACGAATGAACTTTTCAGTTACATGTGTTTGTGTGGGAAACATTTGTCCGTAGTTTCCCAACATGTTTTAGGTTTATGGTTTTGCATTATTTCAAACACTAAAGCTTGCACAGTGCATAAACTGAACTACCCCAGCTGGGCTTGTGTGTACCCTTCCCCTTTTCAGATAATGTGTTGTTCATCCCCCAGGTCGCAACTTCCCAGTAGGCTGGCGTGGGGTGTCCGGCATTGGAGCACCAGTCTTTATTATTCCCAGTTCGAAATGCTATCTCAGAACGTAACAATCATAGAAAGAAAATCCAAACAGATTTTAAATCTGCAGAATTTTTTAGCTTAAATCGATACCCAACATGACAAAATTAAACAAAAAAATTGCCAGTTTTGTGAAATTAAAATGCATTTGGGACATAATTTTGTAACTGTTTCTCTGGCAATAGATTTGATCTAATGAAAGAATGTGGTATAACAGGAAGTTAAAAAAAAAGTTTAAATGTTCATTCAACTCGGTGCTTGTCCAGCAATCATTTATTTTGCTAGTCTGTCAATCAGTTTTCTATGCTTTCGAGCCGTATTTTGAAGAAGTGCATATGCTCCAGCTTTGTCCATCCACACAATATCTTGCATAAAAATGGCTCAGCTTGATTCTACAAAATTAGTATGTTGGGTATAGCCTGGGGACAAACAATATTGAAAATGGTCAAATGTCAGGAGGACATATGATACGTGGGGATTTGGTGTTAAGAGATATTATTTTTCTATTATGATAATGAACTTACTTCTAAAAAATGCAAAATATTACAACAATTTTATCTTCTAAAAAAAAGAAGAAAAAGGCCGGTGATCTATCTAGTGACCCCAATTAAGAATTTTTTTTTTTTATTAGTGACTAACACCCAAGTTACGATCCCAAAAAACTCCCAGTAAATGGAAGGTGATTCCACCACCACCGACAAGAGAAATTCACATGCGACACAAAATATTGATCAAACATATGTTCCAGGTTAACTAAAGGTTTATTTTGTGCTCCCAGGCACATGTTGGAAAACAACTCAATACAAGGAAATTTTTGGTGGCTAGGTGGAATAAAAAGAATTAAGCTATGATTTTTTTAGAGTCCAGAGTATGTTAACAGTCCTAAATAATCCTCTCAGAAACCCTGGTCTGCAAACCAAGTAGTTTTCACCTGTGTGGTTTAGAGGATGAGGGAGGTAAGTGGCACAGTTTAGTTACCAGCCTGCCTTACAAAATCATCAAAGGATGTGACCATTCACTCAAAGAGTGTTAAGAGCTTAACGCTCGATGTGCATATTTGTTACATGTTTAACCTTGAGCTAGATGCTCTTTACAATTTAAGTTAGATGGTGAAGAGTGACATTTTATTTTTTTTTATTTTTCACAATACACTGATTTTGGTCAGTTACCTGGAAAAATCTTTTTCTTACTTTACAGTAACAGAAAACAAAACAAAACAAAAATGTCAAGTCACTGCCAGAACTCCCCACATTAATTATGACAAAATATCTATGCATAAGTTAAGTTGCTACTCCTACTGGTGAAACGCCAACAAAGAAAGAATAGAATAGGCTATTGGAAGAAGTATGCTCCCCTACCTGAGCCAAAAATCAAGGAAGGCATGCCATTTCAATACCCTACTCTGATGTCACTTTCTTCTCATTTGAACTCATGAAAAATCCTGTTCTAACAGAAAACCAAAATTAATATCTTCAATCCATTTCTTTATTTTCTTAAGGTTATATCACTGGCATTAACTAGACATTTTTACAAAAATACACAATGACATTATACTACATTTTTTGGTTCTGGCCAGACCATTAATTCCAAACATACATTTGCATTTCTTTATTTTCCTTCCATTTTAATTTCACCTTCCCCCATTTTTTCTCCCCCTGAATTTTAACCTTTTAAATCATTCCATTTCTGATCAAGACACATTTTTTTTTTTTTTGTCAATTTAGGTAGTCCTCATTTTTCTTTTTCTTCGTTCCTCCTCCTCCTCTTAAATTTTCTTTTTGATGCCAAATTGGTGTTTGTGCTGTCGCTACGAGAGCCGGCACGCCGGGGAAACGGGGTCTGATGTGCTTACGATGATGTCATGGTAGATATTTTCCCTCTTCTCCTTCCTTTCTTTTTTTTTTTTTTAACTTGTTTTTAACTTACTCCCGGTGCCAGCCTTTGAGAAGACTCCCTCTCTCTCTCTCTCTCACGGCGAAGACAGCAGAGATGTTACGGAGCGGGTTACGAGGTGTAATGCCCGCTAGTGCCTCGTATACTGCGTCGGAACGACGTCAGGCACTTTTGGATGCAGCGTCGGAATGCCGACAAGCATTTTCGCACCATTTTGGCTTTACACTCTTAGGGCTCAGCAGAGTAAGTTAGAGCCAGGGAAAAATCGAAAAGAAAAGATCGTTCCTACCGTTCTCGGGCCATCGCGGCCACAAGTTCCCATTGCTTTTAATTTGTATTAAGAGCTGAAGCTGTGGTGTGATGTAATGATACATCTCCTTGCAGCGCTTGTCCTAATCTTTCCTTCCCAATTACAGCCTATCAGATGGGGAGAGAACCATTGGGTTCTGCTTTTATCCAGGCTTAGCCCAAGTAGCACAAAAACGTTTGTAAAACGTTTTAAAACCAGTTCGGCGAGACGTTGAAAAAACGTCACAATATTACGTTTATAAAACGCTAATACGTCTCGTTGATTCAATGGTTTTTCAACCGTTGTTATAACGTTATAGCACTGTTTTTAAGACGTTTAGATGACGTTATTTAAACGTCATATTCCTTTCATTATGACGTTCAGAAACGGTTTTAACAACCGTTTAGCAACGTTTGAATGACGTTATTTAACCGTCATATTCCTTCCCTTATTACGTTTAGAAACGGTTTTAACAACCGTTTAGCAACGTTTGAATGACGTTATTTAAACGTCATATTCCTTCCCTTATTACGTTGAGAAACGGTTTTAACAACCGTTTAGCAACGTTTGAATGACGTTATTTAAACGTCATATTCCTTCCATTATGACGTTGAGAAACGTTTTTAAGAATGTTTAGCAACGTTTAAATGACGTTATTTAAACGTCATATTCTTTCTTTATTACGTTGAGAAACAGTTTTAACCGCCGTTTAGCGACGTTTTATTTTCGATTTTACAACGTATTTTTCCTTTCTGTATTACGTTTAGTAAATGTAACAGCAACGGTTAATCAACGTCTAAATTTCCTTTATTAAACATTGCTGTCCTTTGTGTATTACGTCAAACGTCGCAAAAAATGTTACCACAACCTTTTATCGAAGGTTATATTCCAGTTTCAAGACTTTTTTTTTTTTTTTTTTTGGCTTTACGTGTGCCGTTACAAAACGTTAGAACGTTTCTATTTCGTTCTTGGGTCATTCCGTATCGACTCAACACAACGACTTGACCATCTCAGATTTTAATGAAATTTGGTACATAGGTGGCCTCTATATAGATTAAGAAAAATACCAAATTTCATCGTCATATATCCACCGGTTTTGAAAATACAGCTATAAAAAGTATTAAAAACACCCCAAAATCGGAAGATTGATGGGTTTTTAAATTGTGATTGCAGCTCCCCTAATTAAGATAGAGAGATGGGAAAGGTATCTTTTTGTAGTATTGTTTATGCTATTTTATTTGATGTACAACACCATAGGGGTTAATATTTTAAAAGAATTCAAATTTTAAAATTAAAATTAAAATTTTGAATTTTTCAAAATGTGACGCTCCAAAAAATTCGAAATTTTTTTAAAACAATCTTTATATGTTTGGCATTTGATTACATGAGTTGTAACTTGGGATGATAATGGGTTTACTTAAAAAGCTATATTCAAATTTAGCCTAACACAAGAGTTTAATGAAAAAATAAATAAATAAAAAAACATGTAATCTGAAAATAAATTTGGGCTAAATCTTTAAAAAGTTTCATTAATAACAATAGATATAGTATTTTTGTTATTTAAAACCATTTATTTAAACAATGGGGATGTAAGGTCAGGTGATGCGTAACATCACAGCCTCTCCTTGACAAATGTCAACCCCGCCTTCTCGTGGTGCATCCTGTTCCCACTAAAGGGGCTCTGACGACCGCCAATAGCGATATAACTATACCATCGGGATCAGAGGAAATGCTATCCCACACTCACCAACCCGCTTGGCCAGCGTGGTGAGTTATGGCCAAACCCCTCCAAAATGATTCCACAACTTAAATCTTGGCCCTCAGTCTCTGGCAGCTGGAATGTACCTGGCCAAGGCAGCGGCCAGTGCGACATGAAGGCAGAGGGTGCTAAGAATCCCCGGAGGACCGGACTAGGCTGCCATCTGATGCTGACCTTGGCTACGTACAATGGACGCTCCCTATCTTCTGATTCAAGGCTTCTTGAATTGGAAGAGGAACTACGAAGGATCAAGTGGGACATCGTGGGGCTAAGTGAGGTAAGGAGAAAAGGAGAAGATCTCATTGAACTGAAAAGTGGACATCTCTTCTACTATCGTGGGACAGATACTGGCAGAACTAGTGGTGTTGGATTTATAATAAACAAGAAACTGAAGGATAAAGTTGTAGAAGTTGAAAGTTCCTCTGACAGAGCTGCACGACTTGTTATCCAACTCTCAAAAAGATACCAGGCTCAGATTATTCAAACTTATGCACCCACCACAAGTCATCCTGAAGAAGAAATTGAAGAATTTTATGAGGAAATTTGTCATCTAAATAATAAAGGTAAGCAGCACTTGAAAATAATTATGGGAGATTTCAATGCAAAAATAGGGCAACGGCAACAGAATGAAACTTCAGTAGGTAAATTCGGTCACGGCAACAGAAACCAGCGTGGAAATACTCTTGTTGAGTTTGCAGAGGCAGAAGGGTTTTTCATCTTGAACTCCTTCTTCAAGAAAAAGCCACACAGGAAATGGACATGGAGACATCCAAATGGGACGACAAGTGAAATTGATTTTATTATGTGTAACAAAAAATTCGTCATAGAAGACTGCAGTGTGCTAAACAAAGTTCAACACAGGTAGTGACCATAGATTGGTGAGATGTAAGATGCACCTCAACACTAAACTTGAACGTGGCAAGCTCATAAGACAAACAAAATCTATTGACATAACCAACCTTAAAAAACACCATAATACCTTCAAGTTGGAACTGAAGAACAGGTTCTCTGCTTTAGAAGGCCTAACATCGGAAGAAGTGGACATCTCTGAAGTTAACAGAAAAGTAACCAAAGCTCTTATGGAAACAGCAACAAAATTAGCTGGGTCTAAGAACAAGTTGCATGTAAATAAATTATCAGGAAAAACGAAAATGTTGATGCAAAAAAGAAGAGAGATGAAGACAACTAAAGAAGATGCGACTTCCAAAGTGGAATATATAGAGCTATGCAAGACCGTAAGGAAAAGTATCACTGAAGACGTAAGAAAATTCAACTGTGAACTAGTGAGGAAAGCAATTGAAAACAACCAAAGCCTAAAGATAGCAAAGGGACATCTCAGTAAGGGAAGAAAACAGATTATGGCGCTGAGAAAAGAAGATGGTTCTGTAAAAAGAAATAGAGGCGAAATTTTGACAAGAGTGAAAGATTTCTACTCCAAATTATATGAAAGGGATGATACATGCACTCCAGACATCATGAAAGATACCAGTACCAGAGTTCCTCCAGTCCTTCCAGCAGAAGTTGTACATGCAATCAAGAACATGAAGCGGGGAAAAGCTCCAGGAGAAGATGGAATTACTGTAGACATCATACAAGAAGCAAGTGGAGAAATCGAAACAGTACTTGCCCAAATTTTCACTCGATGCCTTAATGAAGGAAAGATTCCTGAGGATTGGAACACCGCTACAATGATCCTGCTACATAAGAAAGGTGACATTGAGGATCTTGGAAACTACAGACCTATCAGCCTCCTATCAGTAGTTTATAAAATCTTCACTAAAGTTCTTTCACACCGCTTGAAGGTAACACTGGACATGGCTCAACCAAGAGAACAAGCTGGATTCAGGAGTGGCTACAGCACAATAGATCATATCCACGTGCTGAGAGAACTAATTGAAAGAGCGAGGGAATATGAACTTCCATTGTGCATGGCTTTTATCGATTATGAAAAAGCCTTTGATTCGGTGAAACCATCAGCAGTTACAATGGCTCTGAAAACCTGCGGTATTGAAGATGCATACATTAATATTATTAATAGCATCTATGAAAATGCAAGTGCAAAGATTTGGCTGTTTGAAAATACAACACACATAAAAATTGGAAAGGGAGTGAGACAAGGTGACACCATATCTCCGAAGCTCTTTAATGCCACATTGGAGGGTGTTTTTCAGTCGCTGAGCTGGGAAAACAAGGGGATAAAGATTAATGGAGATTATCTAACCCACCTTCCTTTTGCTGATGACGTAGTCATTTTTGCAACTACCCCATCAGAGCTGCAGAGTATGATCCAGGAACTTGCTGACAAGAGTAAAGAAGTGGGATTAAAAATGAACTTTCAGAAGACAAAAGTGATGTTCAATGCTTTTACAAGAAATGAAGATTTATCGATTGATGGAGAAAAGCTGGAGATAACAGACACGTACGTTTATCTTGGACAGCAGATATCAAGTGAGGGTCACATTGATGAAGAAATTAATCGGCGTACAAAACTTGCCTGGAGAGCTTTTGGAAGAAACAGCATAATTTTCAAGAGCAATATGCCATTATGTCTTAAAAGAAAAGTGTTTGATCAATGCATCCTTCCAGTGCTTACGTATGGTGCAGAGACGTGGACCTTAACTAAAAGAGACATACAAAGGCTGCAGACAACTCAAAAAAGCATGGAGAGGTGCATGCTTGGTGTAACCAGGAGAGATAAGAAGAGGAACTCGTGGATCCGAAAAATGACAAGAGTGGAAGACATCATGATCAGAGTTAAATCCCTGAAATGGCAATGGGCTGGACATACTGCCAGAAGGACAGATCATCGATGGACAGCCGAAATTTTAGATTGGATTCCAAGGGACAGGAAAAGACCCAGAAGAAGACCACATGGGAGATGGGTGGATGAAATTCGAAAGTATGCAGGGGTGACATGGAGGAGACTGGCACAAGACAGACCGTTGTGGAGGAAACTTGGGGAGACCTTCGTCCAGCAGTGGATTGATAATGGTTGACAATGATGATGATGATTTAAACAATGGTTTATTTTTAATTAATTTGTTTAAAATCTGAGTCACATGGGCTTAAAAATTTTATTAATTTCATTATTCAGAATTTGTAATAATTCCCAATACAATATAAAAAAATAAAGACTGTGCAGTTATACTATAGGCTACATTTTGTGTGGACAAAACTCTGCATGTTCCGACTTAAAAAACTGATTCTGTTGTTTAGATCATTGGTAACAAGACCCAACAAGCAGCAACTTGCATTCCTACCTTGCAGACCTGTCTGCTTTAGGTTTTGATGGTGATCAGATGTGTTTCTCAGTCTGCTTTAGGTTTTGATGGTGATCAGATGTGTTTCTCAGTCTGCTTTAGCTTTTGATGGTGATCATGTGTTTCTTGCAGTGAAAGTGATATGTGTTTGAAAACTTTTGTGGTTGAAAACTTTAATTGAATAAAGTACATCCTTTTCAGTTTTGAAACTAGACTTTTATAAATTGAAGCTGTGCAGGATTTTTTTAGGAAAAATAAAAAGAACAGGTAATGGGAGGCAATTATTTTACTATTTTAATTTTACATTTTATGCACAAATAATCAACAATGGAAAGTACAAGATATGCCTTAATACAATGTTTCAATCCATATAGAAATGTGACAGACTGGATGTTGGAAAATTTTGATGACTTATCAAAGGAGACTAAAATTTGTGATTCTTGCAGAAAGCAACTGAAAACTTTAATAATTAGTCAAGAAGCAAATGAAACCTTGCTGATGAGAAAATGGACGAAAATTTTGCATCTATGTCAGAAGTAATTGAAACACTGAATACTTCGCTCCATGAATTGGGTGAATCAGCTGTCAATAAGAAAAAGCTAAAATCTAAATGTTATGCTTCAACCAAAATTCAAAAAATCAGTTCTGCTATGAAACGGAAGCTTTTTACAAATATTCAAGAATCATCTGATGATGAGGATGAAATACTTCACGACTCTCTTATGGACAATCTTAAAAGTAATTTTTTTAACTGCACTAGAGATAAACAGTTGATGATTTTGACTTGCTTACCAGAGTCATGGAGTGTTAGGAAAATCATGTAAGAATTCAATGCTCCTAATTATATGGTAAGGCAATAAAAAAAAATTCTGAAAGAGAAAGGAATTTTGGAAAGCCTTAATAGAAAACCAGGTAAGTCTCTCTCTTCTGAAGTAGTTGTAGTATGATCGTTTTACCAAAGTGATGAAATTAGTCGGGTTTTACCTGGAATGAAAGATTGTGTTTCTGTTAGGACTGAAAACGGAGATAAAGTTTGTCAAACAGGCTGATTTTATGTAATTTGACAATTTGCAAGCACGAAAGTCAGTTTTTCCAAATTTGCAGAGCTCAGACCAAAAAACCGTGTCCTGGTAGGGTCTAGTGGTACTCATACGGTATGTGTTTGCACCACACACCAAAATGTAAAACTGATGATGGAAAATGCAAGAATTGGTTCACTAACGAATGGACAATTATCTTCCTACAAACATTGTCTTGCAAGAGTATTATGCAACCCTTCTTCCATAGATTGTCATTTGGGGAAGTGTCCCACCTGTTCTGGGAACACGGTTTTGAGAACTTGGTTGAAAAACTAACTTTTCGCCAATGGATTACAGTTGATAGATGCAACTTGGAGACATTAAAAAAATCAACTTCAAATTTTATTGATTTGTTTTGCGAAAAACTGTCTGCTTTGGTCAGACATTACTTCATTGCTAAGCAGCAAAGCTCTTTTATGAATAGTAGTACTAAGGAAAACCTCAAGGACTCAGAATTTTTCATCATTTGTGATTTTGCTAAAAATTATAGTTTTCTTCTTCAAGATGAAGCCCAGAGCTATCACTGGACCAGTGGGCAAGCCACAGTCCACCCATTGGTCATCTATTACAAAACAGAAAAGACTGAACATGCAAGTTTTGTAGTAATTTCTGAATGTTTAGAGCACAACACAGTTACACTGTACTGTTTCCAAAAAAAAACCGTATTAACTTCTTGAAAAGTAAGTTTGGTGACAACAGCGTCAAAAAAAATGTACTATTTCTCTGACGGGTCTGCAGCCCAGTGCAAAAATCGGAAATTTTTTCACAAACTTTTATGTTTCCATCAAGATGACTTCAACATTGATGCTGAATGGCATTTTTCAGCAACAGCACACGGGAAGGGGCCATGTGATGGCGTTGGTGGAACGGTGAAAAGGTTAGCTGCCCAAGCCAGCTTACAACGCCCTTACGAGAATCAAATTCAAACACCATTTCAGTTGTACGAATGGGCAATTCAGAACATTTTTGTGGCAAACTTTACATATGTAAGTCAAGAAGAATACATAGAAACAGACCAATTTTTGGAAAATCGCCTAAGCAAGTCTCTAACAATACAAGGTACCCAGAAACTTCATGCTTTTATTCCTATCCCATTGAGTAATTCAAAAATAAAAGTGAAGATGTTCTCGGAATCAAACGAGTCAGCTACTGAAAAAGTATCAGCATTACAAGACAGACTGCAAATAACAGAAATGAGTGGTTACATAACCGTAATCTATGAAAACAACTGGTGGGTAGCGTATGTTCTACCAAAAGAAGAGAGTGAGAATGATGTTAAGGTCTCATTTTTACATCCAGCTGGTCCATCTACATCCTTTTCCTACCCTAGCCCACAAGATGTATTATAGCTTCCTGTAAGTTACCTCTTGTGTAAAGTAAATCCTTTGACTCTGACAGGAAGACTCTGCAATCTCTCTGAAACAGAAATACACCAAACTATTGAAGCTTTTAAAGACTATATCAAGGATCTACACGTGTGATTTCACTTCAAAACAATGATGCAACTTTTTTTTTTAATTTTAGAAGATTCTGCTTTAAGTGACGATCTAAGTTTAAGATTAGGAATATAATTTGCATAAATGTAAACAATTCAATGCCATATGTTATTATTATTTTGATGTGTTTCTTGAGCAGTAATTGAAATAACTTTTTAAAGTCTTTATTTTTTTTTGTATTGAATTGTGAATTATTACAAATTCTGAATAATGAAATTAATAAAATTTTTAAACCCATGTAGTCTCAGATTTTAAACAAATCAATTAAAAATAAAACATTGATTAAATAAATAGTTTTAAATAACAAAAATACTATATCTATTGTTATTAATGAAACTTTTTTGAGATTTAGCCCAAATTTATTTTCAGTTTACATGTTTTTTTCATTTTTTTCCATTAAACTCTTGTGTTAGGCTAAATTTGAATATAGCTTTTAAGTAAACCCATTATCATCCCAAGTTACAACTCACGTAATCAAATACCAAACACATAGATTGTTTTTAAAAAATTTCAAATTTTTTGGTGTCGCATTTTGAAAAATTCAAAATTTTAATTTTTAATTTTAATTTTTTTTTAAAATCTTAACCCCTATGGTGTTTGTTGTACATCAAATAAAAGAGCATAAAAAATACTACAAAAAGATACCTTTCCCATCTCTATCTTAATTAGGGGAGCTGCAATCATAATTTAAAAACATATCAATCTTCTGATTTTGGGGTGTTTTTGGACATTTTATATAGCTGTATTTTCAAAACCGGTGGCTATATGACGATGAAATTTGATATTTTTCTTAATCTATACAGAGCCACCTATGTACCAAATTTCATTAAAATCTGAGATGGTGAGATAAAAAATGCCTTCAAATTGTGTTGAGTTGATACGGAATCACTCTTCAAATCTTTTACTATGCATATTACATTGAAAACAAACTTTTCCATAACGTAGCAAAACCGTTTAAACGACGTTTCCATAACGTAGCAAAACCGTTTTAGTAACGTTTGTGCTCTGTAAGAGGGACGTACGGTAATGCTTATCTTAAAGCTGCCATGATAATCTGTTGTATACAGTCTTGTTACCTAGTCTACAAAAATTTGGGGGTAAATAAATGAAGTTCTTAGCTAACCTAAAAATCATTTTCTTCATATCATAAAATATCATTTTCATCATATGAATGCCCCTTCACAAAACTTTTCTTGTTCCTAATAGTTATTTTACTATCACTTATTTTTGTTGAAGCTTTATAAGGGATGACTTTGTCAGGAAAGTAATGTTATAAAAAGAAAGCATTTCTATCACAGTTACTAGTGCAACACAATCTCTCACCATTATACAGAGTGTCCAAGAATTATTAAACACATTACAAAATTATGTACAAAAAAAAAAACTATGAGCATTGTCTGTTTTTCTATGTCACATATTACTAACACGGTTCCTATATTTTTGTATTGCAGAATTGTTACTCCCAGAATCCAATAGATGGCGCTAGGTGTGGCCTGATGAGGAATTTATGAGAAATGCGCAATCAGTAGTCATGTCATCCATACAGCAGAAGGCGATGTGTGTGTTATGGTTTGCGGAATTAAAGTCTGTCATTAAAGTTAAAAGACGGTACCGTTTAGAGTATGGTTGTAATCCTCCGTCAACAAATTCAACTAAGCGGTGAATGAAACAGTTTAAAGAAACTGGCAATGTGGAACATCGTGGAGGAACCGGTAGGCCTAGCGTCAGAGGTGAGATGGTTGACCAAGCTATGAAAGTTTCCGACGAAGCCCCAGGAAATCCGTTCATAAAGCAAGCAGAGAACTGTGCATTCCAAAATACAGTTCATGATATCTTGCACAAGAAATTAGTTTCATGCTTATAAAATTCAAATAGTGCAAAAGATGCATGCAAATAATCACACTCTGCAATACGATTTTGCTGTGGATATGCTGAATCAAGTGGGAAACGATAAAAACTTTCTAAGTACTGTAATTTTTAGTGATTAATCCTCATTTCATGTATGAGGTATTGTTTCACTTCGTAAACTATGTTTTGTTTGGATATGGGGCAGTGAACCGCCTCATGCTGCTATTGAACTGGAACGTGATTCTCCAAAAGTTAATGTGTGGTGCGCCCTATAAAAAAGAGAAGTGATTGGCCCTTTCTTCTGTGAAAAAACCATAAATGGTGACATTTACTTGGATATGTTAGAAAATTTCCCTATACCCCAGATCAAAAGATATGACGTCGTTTTCCAACAAGACTGCATTCCTTCGCATTGGTCAATGTGTGTACGTAAGTGCCTAAATGAGCATTTCCCCAACAGATGGATTGGGCATGGTGGTCCCATTCCGTAGCTCCTCGCTCCCCAGATCTAACTCCATTGGATTATTTCATGTGGGGTTATGTGAAGGATCGTGCCTATCAGACACCTTGTACTGATTTGCAGGAACTGAAGCAGCATATCACAGCTGCTATTAATTCCATATCTTTTCAGATGCTTGGCAATACATGGCATGAAATCGAGTATCGCTTGGACGTACTACGAGCAACCAAGGGATCTTACATCGAAATTTATTAACATGTGTAGTTACATTGTAAGTTAGTACAGTCAGTTTCTTTCTATCTGTTTAATGTTTTGTTTTACATAATTTTGTACTGTGTCCAATAATTCTCGGACACCCTGTATATTTATTGTTCACAAGGTATACGACTTCACAAACTATGTTTTGACTCAAGTCCATTTCACTGGCTTCGTTGTGGCTGTTGCAATTTTCTTGAAAATTCAGTTGCTCATATTTAACTGAACATAAAGTAGACATTTTAATACCACTAACATCTAAGTTATTGCAACATAAAACTGAGTCAGTTGTGTTGTTCATTTAAGAGTTTTTTGGACACATCTGAAATTTAGCTGATAGATTATTAGAAATGTGAGGTGAAATAATGCTGGGAGATAAATCAAGTAGTACTTTCACAGCTTTGTTTTTAATTTTTCTTTTAAGTGTAGCTAAAGGCTATCTGTGTTTCTGCTGCAGATCTGTGTATTTATATCTCAGTTTACGTTTCTTTATCATTTTTTCTGTATTTTTACAGAGGAGCCTTTTATTTTGGTATGTTAGTTGCTTTGTATTTTTTCAACCCATGTGTATTTGGTTCTTAATCTTTTTTTCACTAGTTTGCGAATTTAGACTTAATTTTTGGTTATGTCTTAGTATTTCAGGAAGTTTGTTTAGTGTAATGTCCCTAGTTTATATCTTGTGCTTAGAAATTGCAATTTTTAGTTTCCGCTTGAGGGTCCTATTGTGTAACAAACAGTACGTAGCATATAAATAATTGTAAGAATCAATTGATTATGCATGTTGAAACACCTTTTTCAAAAATTTGTATGCAAATAAGATATGAAAACAGCCACCCAATCTAGTTTGTTCTGTCTTGGGTTAAATTCTGTTGCTACTCATATATACTCATTTCACGAGTAACTCTTTGCATTGTTTGGCCAACCAGAAAAAAATATTTTCTTCTATTGGTTGTTCATTAATGCCATTTGTTGTACTCTGACATTGTGCTGTGCTCTTCTCTCTATTTCTGTACATAACATTAACTTCAAGTTCCTAAAATGTATAAGTTCTTTTTCTGTTTCAATTCATAGGTGGTCACAAAAAGTTATAATGAAACAAATGAACAATTCATGCATTCATTTCATTATTTTCATAGGCTTCAAACACAATTCATGTATTCTGAATCATAAGAAAATATATATATATATATATACAGTACTCACAAAAAGTTTGGGATATTATGGTTTCAAAAGGGAAACATGGTGATATGCATATTTAGTGACTACAGGAGATAGGTTATCAGCATAAATTAGCATCATGATGACACATCATGTGGTTGGTGGTTGGTGTGTGTGTGTGTGTGTGTGTGTGTGTGTGTGTGTGTGTGTGTGTGTGTGTGCAAGCTCCGATAAAAGTAGCTAACGAGAAGTAGAAAACAGGTCGTTTCACTGCTTGGACTACAAGTTTGCTGAATGCATTTCCTTCAGAGTAGGATTAACTTGAAAAGATGTCCAGACGACGTTTAAGTATTGACATCAGAAATAGGGCTGTTGACATGTTACATGCAGGTGTACGGCAGATTGATGCAGTTGCTGCTTTAGGAGTTTTGCAAGCTAGCTACACACAAATTTCTACCGAATGGAAATGCTGCAGATCAAGCAGGATTTTTACACCCCCCCCTCAATAAACAGGTGTGTGTGTGGGGGGGGGTACTTAAAAAAAAAAACCCAAAAAAAACACCCACTGCAAACGGTTATTTTATTTTTTTCCAAAGAAACACATGATTTCTTTTCTGGTTAATGCTCTTGTACGTTATGTTTTTGCTCCAAGTAATTCCCAAATATATTTTATGACTTCAATAGTTGGGCTGTAGAGATAGAATATTTTAAATAAGCAATGTTTATTCACAATTAAATATTTTATTTTAAGATTTTAAATCTACTGTAGTTTCACTGAGCATTTGGCTTGGCTTCATTAGGACAAATGGAGTGCAAACGTTCAAATCATCGTGACATCATCAGCATTCTGACAGTCACTGCTTTTGGCAAGTTGTTTCCACGTGTTTAAAAGACAAATCTAGTAGATGTCATGTCGTTGACAAGCCATGAGCAGTTGCACTAGATGTGGAAAGCTTCTAATATATTAAGCTTGATAGTCAAATCAGGTTTATCAATAAGCGTAGCATTTAAAAAAAAAAAATCTGGTTATTTTCATGACAATGTTGGGCTATAGCTTCACATGAAAACTTAAAAGCTCTACGGATCTGTCCTATACATGAAAGTCCACATTCACAAGCGATGTGATAAATTCCCCAGTTATGTCTTCAACGTAGTCTTTTGATCCACAAAAATTTGCCTTGTTTATAGATTTCAAAATAACTTTGAAATTTAAACATTTGAAAGTTCCTAAATTTGTGGACAGCTTTGTCTACAACAAAAGGACAATCTATATCAATCTATATCCTGTGTGTGCCACAATTTCTTTAAAAAAAATCATAACTTTTTTTATTTTTTTGTGTTTACTGACCATGGTGAGCAATTCAATGGGCTATAAGCAGTCGCCTGTCCCTAATTTAGGGTCACTGGTTCCAGAGAAGGAAGAGACCCACTGCCGTAAGACAAACACAACATCCATGCCTCACCGGGATTCGAACCCAACCCACTTGGAAGAACCGAACAGTCATAAGCCAGTGCTTAGACCACTGCGGCGGCAAAAATCTAGCTTTTTCTGCAAGGAATCCTCTGTAACGCATAGATGTACTGCACGATATACATGGGTAGAAAACACCAATTTGTTTCCATGACTTTTCTTTATGACTTGTCAACAACATGACACCTACTCGATTTCTTTCAATTGCATGGAGACAATTCACCAAAATCCATGATCATCAACTACCTGATGATGTCACATATGAATGTTTATGCTCCCTTTGTCCTGATGAAGCCGAGCTAAAGGCTCAACAAAACTATAGATCTTAAAATAAATTATTTAATTGTGAATAAATGTTGCTTATTTATTCTATAATTTCACACATGGTTTAATCCTTTAATTCCACTAATATTATATTTACCAACTTGGTGAAGTCACCAACTTGGTTTACTTTCACAGGGTGATCCAGTTGTACTCTACAGAGAGATCTACTGGTAGGAGGGGAAATACTGATCTGAGGGATATAAGCTCAAGTTTTAAAGCTACAGGAGGTTGTACTTAATTTACACTCATCTGTGTTTTGCATAACATCCCTAACTTTCCTAACTAGAGCCATGAATAACCATACCTGAGTAAAATTTAAAAAGAAAAAAAAATCATTTATGCAATTTCTTTATATAATTCAACTGTTTTGAATGCCCTATTATTTCTTAATGTAAATCACATTCAAAAGTTTGCCCTCATTAGTGCTGGTAAATTATGTTTATAAAATTTTATTATGAATTATGATATACCCCCAAATTTTAATTTATCTTTATATATATTAAGAATCAAGCAAGAAGAAACAAAAAGGGAAGTAAACACTGAAAAACAAGTTACTAGTAAAGTGAAAAGCCAAAATGAGCACAAGCTGCAGTTACAATTAACTGGAATGAAAATTATTAAAAAAAAAAAAGGAAGAGAAAAAAAGCTAAACCACTGAAGAAACCTATTGAAAGTGCTGTCATCATGGCATTCAACTTTTTCTGTTTTTTTTCCGACAGCCAGAAAGACTCCTTTGATTCCCCCCCCCTCTTTTTTTTTTTTTTTTTTTTTTGCAGTATGGACCCAAACACAGCAAATAGCTCTAATCTCAACTTCGCATGCTCAGTAGATATGTCACTAACTCACTATTATATGCTATGCTACAAATAAATAGTCCAATATAATAATGATAATTTTACTCACAAAATGACTGAATCATACATAGTTGTTTGTGTTATTTACATGAAACTTTCATGTCTGGCTTTACTTTGCAAAAACCTCTTTGCTTCAGAAATTTTTTGGTGCAATATCGTTTTCAATAGAAAATGATGGATAAAGCCGATATTTGAGATCTACAACGATGCAGGAACAGCTAAGTCTTTATCAGCTTTAATTTATTAAAACTTCTTTTCCCGCTTTCTACAGACAGGGATTGCAATATTCGAAAGCAAATCCTACTGTTGGGATAACAATGAACCATATCATACTGGAATATGAAGTTTAGAGCTTCTATTGTAGTAGCTGAGCTGCATTTGCTCATAAGTGCTTGCAAATGCCTCAGCTCTTCAAACAGTTGCTCCCCATCGATATCTTTTTCTTCACTGTCAGCATCCTTAAGGAATTTTTCTAACTGAATACACTTTTCTTTTAAAGAATCCCCTGTCAGGCAATTTCTTCAAATTAAAAAGGAAACCCGAAGCATTGAAAAGTTTTTGCAACTGAGTAAATCTTTCCTGAATGGCAAACAATGCGCTATCAATGAGTGGATAGAAAACCATTGATATATATGTGGTTCGCAATTTGTAGGAGCTTTGTGTTGCAGTTTTCATAGTAAAAAGTGTTTTTTTCCGCTTTACCCTAGGCTGTGGGAATTTGGGATTTATTTCCAAGATGTACATAACAATAAGGCTTGTCACTCAAGCCTTATTGTTATACACTGAGTTGCCACTTTATTATTACCACCCCGTCAGTACTTCGTTGGGCCATCTTTTGCCTTTAATACTACGTCGATGTAGATTCTTCGTGGCATGGACTCCACGAGATGTTGATAGGTGGTTTTGGAATCTAAGACCATGCTTGATGAATAGCACTTTCCAGGAGTGTGAAATTGCAGGGTTGTGTATCCAGCTGTTTGATGGCTTGTTCAACTTCATCCCACAAATTCTCAATGGGGTTGAGATCTGGAGATTGTGGGGGCCAGCAAAGCAAAGTAAACTAACCGGCATTTTCCTGAAACCAATCCTGTACAATACGAGCACTATGGCAAGACGCATTATCTCGTTGAAAGTAGCCATCGCCATTGGGATAAACCATCCACATGACAGGATGTACTTGGTCTGCAACGATGTTTAGATATGATGTGCCAGTCAGACGTTGATCAACATGAATTAAAGGGCCCAAATCATGCCAGAAAAACATTCCCCAAACCATAACGTTGCCTCCACCAGCTTGAAGGGTTGTAGCAATGCATTTGGGGTCCATGCTTTCGTGCTGTTTCCGCCAAATTTTCACTCGGCCATAGGCATGGTGCAACTGAAAACGTGATTCATCGGACTAAATAATTTTTTCCAATTATCGACTGTCCAATCCTTATGCTCCTGTGCGAAGTGGAGACATTTTCTCTTGTTAACTGCAGACAGCAAAGGTGTTCGAACAGGCCTCCTTCTGCCATATCCCATCTGTGCCATGTACGGCAAACAGTGCGTGCACAGATCATTTGAGGGATCCTTGATTAAGATGGTCTGTAATTGCTGCACTGTTGCCTATTACCAGTCTGGACACTCCGGTCCGCCCGGAGAGAGCAGTCACTAGACGACCACACGTTGCACGTAGAGACCCAGTTTTTTGGCTGACAGTCCAGTCTTTAAACACTTTAACAACAGTGGCTCTGGAACATTTCATGAATGCGGCGGTTTCAGTGATACTCGCTCCATGGCTCCGAGCTCTTACAATCGTCCCACGTTGAAAGTACGTCAAATTGCATTTTTTACCCATCTCGTCACCCAAAAATCACTTCTACTACTGTCGCAAGCACTAAGCTTTCCCTTTTTATACTAGCCTCACCCTCTGGCGGCAACAGCGTGCAGCCATAGCTCATTTGCTTAAAACTGTCAGGTAGTCATAATAAAGTGGCCACTCAGTGTATATAAAAATGTCAACAAACATCAGGAACGAACAAAAAAAAAAAAAAAAAAAAAAAATTCATTTTTTTCCCCTGAAAACCCAAATGCGTAAAAAAGCAGCAGAGAAGAATTCTCAGAAAAAAAAACGCACAAGAATTGAAAATGCTTCTTGTTGTTGGTGGTATATATATAGGAACTCTGCATGTGTCAGAGAAACAACAAAGGAGTATTCAGCTTTCATTTTTGTGGCAAATACAGACTAGCTCATAAAAGAAAAAGAAAAAAGTTAGCGGATAATTTTACTATGTAAAAAAATTTATGGGCATCCCTTCCATTTGGTGGCTGCCTACCTGGTCGGTAAATATGTATATTAGCGTCCTAAATTATTTCGTCGGAAAAATGTCAGTACCTCGAAAAAGTGTGACGTAAAGATTTTAGAGTACGGAAATTAATGGCAAATGGTGCAGAAATTTCATATTTTAAATGTGTTTTAAAGATTTTCTATCATAATATTGAACTGTGAGTGATGCTGTGAAGAGACGCTGCGGTAGGCCTAATGCATCGCCAGAGGTGCATTCAAATAAAATGTGACTTCATACACAACCATTGAAACAGAAAACTTGCTGCAAACCCGCAAATCACGATAACAATGGAACGAGATAATTTAAAGAAAAATTAATATAACAGTAAATAATTATTAGAACATTACAGATTCCAGAGAAGGCAAGAGGACATTACGACTGAATCCGCAAAAATGTGTGTAAAATGGACCTTAAGGCCAAAACTTAAAAATTTTTGGACTATGAACCTCATAAAAACAAGAGACTAATTTTTATATCAAGAAAAGCAGTTCTGTTAATGAACCTTCAAAAATTATATATAGCATCTTTAACAACTTAATTCAAAAATAGTACTTATAAAATATATAAGGAAAATATTTTATTTTAATAACTGGCAACTGCAAGAGTAACCTGGCAATAAAATAAAAAAAATCTTTCTGTGTAAATGAAACTTTTGTTACAGTTCCTATATATTGAGAACAGGCCTTGACAAAATCAAGAGGCCAGAAACTTCTGCAAAAACAAAATAACTATCGGAAGATGTGAAAAATAGTTGAACATTCTCATGTTAAGATAGAATTAAATATATTAATCTTAGTAAAACCTTAAGTGTTTTAATTGCTGTAATAACATTTTTATTTTTTTAATCTACAAGCAAAAACTATCTGCAAAATCTGCTAATAATTTGCAAACCATCCACATATGGCGTACGCGTGTACGTCTATATTGTGCGACTCTGTGCATCGCTACGGCGACGATGTGAAGCTTAGCTTCATTGAAAGGAAGATTCGCTGCAGCGTTTAATTCACGCGCGGACGACTACAAGTCCAAGCGCGTATTTTGTTACCACGAGAGCGAGCCGTGTTATACTCATACGCTACACAATATAGTTCGTTCATGTTTTGTCATTGTTTTTAAAGCGATGTTGAGAAATTTTTCGTTCTTTCGCATACTCGTGGTATGCGAAAGAACGTAGAAAAGCATGTTAGAAAGTACTAACATGCTTTTCTATGTTGTATAGGAAACTGGGGAACTATAACTTTCGGTTCTGGTTTGAACAGCTTCCATTCATAGCTGATTTGCTGTGTCACTGCACCTTTGGTTCTCCTGTGTTAATAGCTTGTTTGCAGGTCAGTTTCTATCTTACTCATACATATCTTTTGCAAATCGAAGAGTTTTTTCCCCAGTTTTTCCTGCCAACAACATACAGGATACAACAAAATAAAGGGTGGATGCTGTGGACCTATTTTCTGTAGCGTATCACTACATTTATTGCTCTCCTGCCAACAACATAACCTCTTTCTCTTGTACTCTTCCGCCCATCATTTTGGTACAGCAAGAAACCTTCCTTTTAAAGGACCAAAGCTTCACATTCTTTGCCGTAGCAATACATTAGGCCTACCGCAGCTTCTCTTCACAGCGTCAGACTCACAGGTCAATATTACGAAAAAAATATATCTTTAAAACACATTTAAAATATTCAATTTTTGCACCATTTGACATTAATTTCCATACACTAAAATCTGTACATCGCACTTTTTCCAGGTACTAAAATTTTTTCAATGAAATAATTTAGGACGCTAATCTACACATTTACCACCTGGCCTACCTACCCCTTGGACCGGCCCTGGCTGGAAAACCACAAGATCGAATCCTTACAGCTACCTCAGGTCTGACCTTAATACTACTAAGAAAATTTGGGAATCTATACAGCAACGCTTAGATAACTGCATTCCATACCCCAGTATACTGGCAGACCTCTGTAATGTGTTGACTAATATGGGACTAACTGCACCAAACACTAATCAATAATGTCACTGCAAGTATGCTTCGTAGGTGTCAAGACGTTCTTCGACACATAGGTAGTGTTACTGGATACTGAAATCCAGAGGTTTGGACATTCTCTGAATATACACTTTTGTCTATATTGTGGTACTACTTGTTGTGAGCAGAAATTGCCCATTGAATTGTTTTTGCAAACACACTCTGGCGTTTGTTACGTGGCTTCACTTCATGCAATATCGCTAACTTTTTGTGACCAGTATATATATATACATACATACATTGCTGAAAAAAAATGTGTACAATCAAACTGTGACAGTTTGTACGGCTTTTCTACACAGCGTAGCTACGTGATCCAGCCTTTTAATCTGTTGCCCTTAACGATCTGATAATAGAAGAGATCCATAATTCAGAGAAAGGCTAATTAGGAAGCACTGGCCTAGTCGGAAAAGTATTAATCCGACAGTGAATAGAAATATTGGTTTGTGGCTCTCTAATTTAATTGCTTAGAAAAGATTATTCATTCAGAGAAATCTGAAGATACAGACTCAACTAGCAAATACAAAAATTGGTCTATTACTCTTGCCATTTGGGAACTAACAGCTACAAAATTCAAAGTGAACATTAAATTCAAAACCAGTAGCACCAAAAGTAAACAGCTATCAAGATGGTTTTGAAGCATTACAGAAACAAAGGAGCAATGATATGTGTTCAAAAATAATATTGTTGAGAGAAAATTAATTCAAATTAGAAAAAAAATCCTCATAAAACTATACTTCCAACCAAAGTAGTAGAATGTAAAAGTATGTGCGCACGCCGATAGTTTTCAAATTATTAGCAGATTTTGCTAATATGGGCACATTTGGACGTTTGTGGCCTCTAGATTTTATCAAGGCCTGTTTCTCAGTACATAGGAACTGTATCAAAAGTTTCCTTTACACAGAAGGAATTTAAATTTTATTGCCAGGTTCCTCTTGCAGCAACTAGTTATTAAATTAAAATCTTTTCCTTAAGTAATTTGTAAGTCGACAGTATTTTTTTTATTGGAGGTTTAACGACCACCGTGAGCAACTCAATGGGCTATAAGCAGTCGCCCGTCCCTAATTTAGGGTCACTGGTTCCAGGGAAGGGAGGGAGCCAGTGCTGTAAGACAAACACAACATCCATGCCTCACCGAGATTCAAACCCGGACCCCGTTCGGACGAATGATCAGAGGCCATCGCTTAGACCACTGCGCCACTGGGGGCAGCACAGTAATTTTTGAACTAAGCTGTTGAAAATACTATTTATAATTTTTAAATGTTCATTAATTCAACTGTTTTCTGGGTATAAAATGTTTCTTTTAATTCTCTTGTTTTTATGAGGTTCATAATCCAATATTTTGCCATAAAGGTCAATTTCACACACATATTCAATTGTATTTTGCCGTCATCGGAATTTGTAATGTCCTAATAATTATTTTTTAATTGTTTCTTTAAATTATCTTATATTGTCATCGTGATATGCAGGTTTGCAGCAAGTTTTGTTTCAATGGTTGTGTTCACAGATACATTTTATTTTTATACAACTCTGCTTCCAACTTCTCCCACCCCTGCATTCCTGAAATTTGAACAAAAATTTAGTAAACTGTAACTAGAAAAGCAAAGCAACTAGCCACCTTGCCTGTGACAGGTTCAATAGCATTCCTCTGCTTCATTATTTGATAGGCACAACTCTGATATGTGGAAGGGGGAGATGGGCACATTTGAATGTAAGTGTGTACTCACTCCCACAGTCTAACAAAATGTTGCATTGGATATTTGTATATATTCCATTTGGGTACAGATACATTATGATTTCAGTAAGCTTAATTCACATCTGGTATAAAACGTGCATTTTTCAAAAAAAAAAAAAAAAAAGTTAAATTTTTGCGTGCCTTACGTAGACTTTGAATTGTGACTGACAATATACTTCTTGGCCACAGGACTCTGTACAGGGTGGGTTTTGAATTTTTCAACCTTGAAGCTTTCTGGATTTAATAAGTGTCTCTCCAACAGCTTATTCCGTTTGTTACTCTACACACAATATATTTCTTGCAAAAAAAAACTGGCTGAATTAGCCCTAAGAAATGCTGATCTTAATATATGATAACAGTAATATAGAGTATCCTTTATAACTAACATACCAATAAGCTGCGTTTGTAACAATGTTTGCTACACGGAAGCACATTTGAGTAATTAAGTATAAATTCAATACTCTCTAAACATTTGAAGAATTAGAATTTCTTTTACAACTAGCTGCATTTGTTATTTAAAAATCTAACCAAATATTCAGTAGCTCATAAAAATGAAAAGGTCTAAAATTTCGTTTCCTTGAAATATATTTTTGTTACTCTTTCACGAAAATACAAAATTAAAAACGAATCAGCTGTGTTTAGATCCGAAAATCTAACAAATTCTTTACTACTCCTAGTTTAAAATGCAGTCGATGATATATATACCTGTTAAGAAAATACATGAATGTGTTCACGTGTTAAGCCTACCTCCACGTGTTAGGAAACGAATACATGAATGTCTTCATATGTTACGAAACGAATACATGAATGTCTTCACGTGTTACGGGAATCTCCACGAGTTACGAAGCGAATACATGAATTGTTTTCGAAATCGAAGCCTATGAATTGAAACAGGAAAAGAACTTACCTTTTAAGAACGATAAAATCCATCGATTAGGCATGCAGCTCTGGACGATCGAGCTCAGCCTTGCCATAACTCACCGTCCGTAGTACAAGTGACGTAACAGCAGGTTCGAGAACGACGCAGCCGCAGACCAGAAGCTGCTTGAAAACCAATGGAATAAAATCTTCTAGTCGTATAAGCAAAAAAAAAAAGGAGGAATTCAATAATCTTTATCAATTATACACAAGCTTACTGTTTTATCAACAGTATAAATCGTTCTTTTTGCCTGAATGTAATGTCACGCCAAAGATTAGCTGTGACCTTGCTAACATGACGAAAATGCAACGTTTAGCAAACGTAATGAATGTGACAAAATCGCAACGGTAACGGATGTAACATTTAACAAATGTTTATCAAACGTAGTCTTTGTACGGAAGACCAAATATCAACTTTTGCAACCGAAATGCGACGTCTTTTAAACGTCACGTGCTACTTGGGAGTGTAATTGTTCAGGGGGCCTATTTATAAAAATTTTGATATGCAAGTATTTTTTTTTAAAGGATAATTATATTGAAAAATTATATTTTTTTTTTCCTGGGGTAATTATTTTTTGCAAAAGTTGCTTTTAGCCTTATAATACTTTCCGATCATAATACTCTATGATTTTCTACTATTTTGGCTTTTTTCTTGCTAGGCATGATGTTCGGGGCTTGTGTACGTCCAGTGTGAGCCTCTACTCTTATGAGTTTCAGCTCACACCTTTCGTATTGTGCCCTCCCACATTGTACCTAAAATTTATGATGGTATATAGAATAGTAGTCATCTTCCTAGACATCGGTATAGACCAAAAAAAAAAATAGTTGAAAGGTTGGTGTATTTGGTTATGGCAGGTTCTGCATCCGGACGTCCGTCATGCGGACTTTTGAGGGACACTCCCTTTCGAGCTCTAAGACTGAAGTGAGTGACCAACACGCAAAATTCTCCGCTCCTCACCGAACCCTTTGCGCACGTGCCCGAAATGGCGGAAGGCAATTGGCCCGAAGTTAAGTCAGAAGGCGGAGAGAGAGACGCAATTCCCAGAAATTGCTTGCTCGCTTTTCTCGAAGCCAGGGTTGAACTTTGACCTGACCTCCCAAAAGAAAAGATGGCCGACGAAGAAATTTCTCTCGGTGCACAGGGATTAGCAGTTGGTAACAGATTTTAAGCATTCTCCTGGCGTTTTACGTATAAATACTTGGCAAAAACCATTGCAGAGCTGGTGAGAAAGAACGCGAAACGTCCGACATCGTGACGGCGCCGTGTTATTATTTATGATCATGTTTTGGAGGAAGCCAAGCTCACTGTGTACCTCCCTTGAGTTCGTTTTGAACAAAGAAACTCCTGAAAACCCGGGCAAAAATGGTGACCACCTTTACAAATTCAGAAAAATTAACTAACATCTTTTACACAATTACATTTCGCTAAATTAGTACGTAACGCTAAAGATCAGATTCGTGCCTTGCCGACGGTAAGGACAATATCTTTCCCTCTCTGCAATCGGAATTATGAAGAACAAAACAAAAACAAAAAATTAACTGCCTGCTATTTTCCTAATCAAATGAATAAGAACTCTTTTTCCTGCACTTCATTATTAATTTCTTTTCCGTCCCGTTTCGAGTTTCATCGAGTTCGCGATTACATAAAAATAACTTCGTAAAGATGTCCTAGCTTTTTCTTTCTTCCCCAAAGATACGGAATTACTCTTCCTAAATAGTCCTCTTAGAGAGTTAAGTGCTGACATTGCGTAGTTCTAATCACAAACAGTTACAAAATAAAAATAGATACCCAACTAAATAACGGTTAGATATAGGCCGCGGAAACAAGACACGACCCACGTGTTCGTTCTTCGTAACCAACCAGTGACAATACGATTAATTTACTAATTTATGAATACTTTAACATAATTATAGTTTACAGGTTAATATAAATAAAGAAATAGCAATTACACGACGGTAATTACGAAATTGATTATGCATACCACTTACGAATTTTTTTTTTTGTCAACCCGACCTTTTGATCGTTGGAGTTGGCGACAGAATTACATATACTTTACCACTACATATACTATGCAAAATTACTACTTGGGTATTAACTAAATTCATTTATGCTACACTAAATACCAGATTTAAAGATACTCTACTAAATTTCTGCACACTTTCCAACACTTACACAATTCCATGAAAATCAGCACTCAAAATAAAGTGCAAAGAAAAGCACAAGATACCAAGGCAATATTCATCAAACACTTGGACACTTGCTTAACTAAACTAACCAGTACTTCTGCCTCTACATAACCATCAAAACCTGAGGACTAGCTTACCTTGGCAGATTGCCAAAAGCAAAAACATCACCACACTCATACAATAGAAGTAAATTTACAGATAGACAATAAAGTTGAGAGAGAAGAAAAGAAAAAAAAATGAAAAGAATTTACCTGATTTTTTCTTGACTTCTATATTTTCTAGCCCCCTCTTTGCCAAAAGGGGCCTTTTTGGGTAACACACAGAGAAAAAAAAACCTTCACTCTCATTTGAGAGTGCGTGGATCTGGTAATGGGTTTTTTGATCTAAAAATATTTTTTGGGCCCATTAATTTAGAGATCGAAAAACAGCACCATATCACATAGGAGCAGGATTCATTCTATTGCCCTTTTGCATAATTATGTGCCGAGCGTAAAAAAGTATCAATTGGGATGAAATTTTAGTATATCATTCCAGAACAATAGTGGGTTGAAAAAAAACAAACAAAGACATCGCTCTTTCCACATTTTAGCAACCACATAGCAACCAAAAAATTGTTATTTGATCACCGCTGGGGATCCAATTCCCAGATCTCTCGATATCCAGCCGAGTGCTTACACCACGGTGTCCAACAGTCTATTTGGAGGAGTTTCACTTTGGATTTAACTGCTATAATTAATATATAGCCAGTGCTGTTTAATGCCCATCAAATGGAGATGTCTCAGTAGCTGAGCCCATCTTATGGATTTATGATGTCAGATGCTGACAGAAAATCACACATAGCACCGTGGATTGTTGGCCACCATGGTGTTAGGCGAACGCGCTAGGCTGAATATCGAGAGATCTGGGATTCAGATCCCCAGCGGTGACCAAATAACAATTTTTCGGTTGCTATGTGTTGCTAAAACGTAAAAAGAGCTATGTCTTTGTTTCTTCACTGAGGCCACGTAGTTGGAGGATTTTCACAGTGGGTTGAAAATTGTTGAAATGAGCTCAAAGATCAGGACATAGGAATGGGATTCATTCTTGCGCTCTTTTACATGATGACTTGCTTGAAATCGAAGCATGATTGCTATAAAATTTTGGTATGCTGTTCAGGACCCATAATGGACCAATCCTATTGAAAGATTTATTCCTCAGAATTGTCACACAATAACTTCCTTGCAAATTGACCGATTTGAATAGAATTCTTAATTATAAAATGATACATGTGTTGTAACTTTTTATTTTAGAAATTAATAGGCACAAAAAATAATGTTCTATAGTGAAGCTAAAACATGCAAAATGTACAGCCTATCAATCAATACATACTAAGGATTCGTAAAGAAAACAAAATATTGCAGAGAACATTGTTGCTTTTCCGAACACATTTTTTGAATGTGTGAAATTTTGGGCTTTAAGAAAACAAATCTGAATTTTAAAATATACATATTTTGAAAGATGAGTTTAATCTAGGGAAAGAGCTGTCTTTTTCTTTTCTTTTTTTTTTTTATAATAACCGTGAAAAAAAAATACACTATTGGTTTCTTAACTTCTATTCTATCAAACCGAATTGCGTGACATTTGGATGTTTTTATTTTCTAATAGCAAAATACATATATTCTAAATTTTGTCATGCTGCTAGGCTATTTTTTGGTGAGATATACGATTGGGATTACAACCCCAGTTTCAACTTTTTGTGCCATAGCTGTGTGCAAAGGGAGAGGATGAGATGGGGAAGAAATCACTGACGAAGTGGCTGCATTATTTCCCATGATGCCTGATGTAAAAAGACTGTGTTGGTTTTTCTCTGCATAACACATTGTTTCAGTTTACTGGAGGAGAGATGGGTGATGCAGAGTTGTTTCTGCAAAGGAATAACTAGAGAAGCTCTATTTGGTAAGATTGGGGGTGGGGGTGACAGAACTATAAAATCAGTGCTATTTGAAAGTATAAAAGATGCTGCTAAAGGGGCCAGATTTAGTAAAACTTTTAATGCTGCCGCAATGCATTGGCTGGTGAGAAATGAGAGGGGAAATGGGGAACCCCGAGGATGATATTTGTAACTAAACCTATGAAACTGCCTTTCAGTTGATCTCATTGTTGCCAAGTCTTCCCTATTTGACTAGCTCGATCCGATTACTTTGTAATTGGTATTTTTTTTTCCCTACGAACTGCAACTCTTTAAGCTGTTGCTGTATTAATATAGCAGCTTTTCTTGTGTTATTTTTTCAAGTGTTACTAAATTTAATATTAATGATTTGCTATGTGCAGCAATATAAAGGAGAAAAAACAGTACTATCAAACATTCCGTGATGCGTATTATGAGGAATTCCAATGTATTGCGAAATCTTCAAAAAATGGAAAATATGCATTTTCTGCAACATGTAAAATGTAATTTCAGCCTTTCGCATGGTGGAATGAATGATATTTTTACAAATCATATTTCTAGTGCCAAGCATAAATCTAATGTTGATTGTGTGGGGAAAAAAATATGTAACTAACCTTGTTTATTAGTATGGGGTCAAACTACTAAGACTAATTTATATGCATTACATTACAATCATTACAAAATAGGATGTTCAAAATTTTAAAAAAAATTAGGGAAATTAATTTGAATATAGGGGTATGGCATAATATTTATGGATCTTTAGGTATTGAGAAATTATGGCTTTATAGATTATAAGGATTTATGTGTAAAAGGAGAATAGGTATCAACATTTAATTCAGCTTCACACTGTGGAGTCATGATTATCAAACAAGAAACAGAAGTGCATTATTGTTACCAATGCCTAACAATTCAGCCCAACAAAGATTTATTGATTACCAGGGATTGGTGTTTTGGAATACAAACACTAACGTTAATAATAACATTAATAATTATTTTTGAAAAGCAACTAAAAATATTTACTAACAAACTAAAATATAAATTTAATAGTAGAAAATAATTAATCAGACCACATCTGTGTAAATTTTATATGTGCAGCATGTTTGGTTTGTCTATGTACTTTGGGGGAATTGGGATTCCCTCATACAGGGTGTCCACATTCTGGAAAGTCAGGGCAAATCAGGGAAAGTCAGGGAAATGAAAATTTCTCAGGGAAAGTCAGGGAAATGAAAATTGGTCAGGGAAAGTCAGGGAAATGCCTGAAATGTTGGTAAAAGTCAGGGAAAATCAGTGATATTTAAAAAAAAAAGTCAGAGAAATTTCAATCACAGTTAGACTACAACAAGTTTTAACCTGGCGTCGGGGAGTGACACCCTCATTGCCCAACACACTTGCACTTGGTGTTGCAGACAGTCACTAACTTCCCCTTCCTACTAGTGTAACCTTGTATTTCCTACCTATTATTGTAAGTTATGTTAGATTACTTGTTAACATTTCTCTTTATGTTTTAGGTCAAAGGAGTAGAAAAAAATTTGTGATATAACTTATACCTTGTTAAAAGGCAATTAAGACTGCAGCAATGTCAAAGTGTTGTGTGTTTAATGAACAATGGTTGGACGAACAATTAAATCCTGAGTTTTCTGGTTGGATAGCTGCTGTGAACGGCGACAATGAATCAGCATTTTGTAAAGTGTGCTCTAAAACTTTCAAGCTTAGCAACATGGGGCGTCGGGCAGTCTCCAGCCATGGAAATGGCCCTAATCATTTGAAAAACATCCGTGCTAAAATGTCTCAGCCCAGTCTTGGTTCTTTCACTTCCTCTGAGAAAAAGAACTATCTTTGTAATAATGAATTCTTGCCATCAACAAGCTCAGGAAATGTGGAATCAGTACTTCTAGAAAATATTATGTCTAATGACTCAAATACTTATGCTGTGAAAGATGATGTGAAGCCCAGTGACCTTAATGCTTATGCATTTTTTGAACTTCACTTTTAGTTGGTAAAGTTCGATGAACACTTACCGCACGTGGGGCTTGGCTTTCAATTCATATTTCCGTTATGTGGATGCGGCACGGGGGTTTTTCATTTGGCCACGGGTCCACTTTTTTTTTTTTTTTCCGTTGGAATTTATTTTGCCTCATCACCAAATGAGTTTTTTCCTTTGCTGCCTCCTCATTTACTTCAATACTTATTCATAACCCTAGTACTTTCGGTAATACTCCATTACCGTCTTCGAGGGGATGTTTTGCTCCGACTAGCACGGACCGTGTCAGCTGGGCATTTCGGTGGTTCTCGCGGGCTGCTTCTGTCATCGGCTATCGCTTCTTCTTGGGCGTTGTGGCGCCATTTCTTGTTGGTCAGTGATCTCATTTTTCGAACTTTTTTATTTTTTTGCTCAATTTTAATTAAATTTCTCCAGCTGTTTCTCAAAATATTAGGGTCATTATGGTTGCAAACTTTTGTCCTATTTTTTCAATCATTACCGACTCTGCTATTCTGAGGTGTTTTTCGGATTTACAGCTTTTAATGATTTTTATATTTTCGAATTTAGGATATTTTTGGTTATCCAGACAGTATTGAATAAGTGCTGTTTTTCTTCTTTTTCTGCCAATTTTTTACGTGTTGTTTTAATCTGTGTTTAAGCTTATTTTTGGTACTTCCTATATAAGCCATTGGAGGATTTTCAGTAATAGGAATTGAGTAAATACCTGCTTTTTCTAATATTTTTATTTTTTCATTATTTTTTATTACTATATTTTTGATGGTATTTACTTTTCCTCCAATTTGAATGTTATGCCAGTGTACTGTCGATACGTGGATGATATTTTCATTCTATCAAAACTGAACGAAGAAGAATTAAAAAAATTAACAAAATGTTACAGCTCTTTATATCCAACTATAGAACTCACTGTTGAAATAGAAAAAAATAATGCAATAGCCTTTTTGGATGTACATGTTATCAAATCCACAGATAAGTTACTATACAGGGTTTATCGGAAAAGTTCATTTGTTCCGGTCCTAATCCCGTACAATTCAGCACACCCTTATCCTCAAAAATGCAATAGTATAAAAACCTTAATTAAAAGAGCATATATGCATTCTGAAAATAGTCAGTTCATCAATGAAGAAATCAAATTCATAAAAAAAAATTGCAGGCAGCTTTGGTTATCCTAACCATTTAATAAAAAAATGGGACACAGAAGTAATAAAGAAAATAAAAAATAATGCTGTAGTAAATAAAAAAGAAGTCAAATATTTAAATGGTTTTCCTTACATTAAAGGTACTACCAATGAAATTAATAATATTTGTAAAAAGCATAACATTCAAATTGGAGGAAAAGTAAATACCATCAAAAATATAGTAATAAAAAATAATGAAAAAATAAAAATATTAGAAAAAGCAGGTATTTACTCAATTCCTATTACTGAAAATCCTCCAATGGCTTATATAGGAAGTACCAAAAATAAGCTTAAACACAGATTAAAACAACACGTAAAAAACTGGCAGAAAAAAGAAGAAAAAACAGCCCTTATTCAATACTGTCTGGATAACCAAAAATATCCTAAATTCGAAAATATAAAAATCATTAAAAGCTGTAAATCCGAAAAACACCTCAGAATAGCAGAGTCGGTAATGATTGAAAAAATAGGACAAAAGTTTGCAACCATAATGACCCTAATATTTTGAGAAACAGCTGGAGAAATTTAATTAAAATTGAGCAAAAAAATGAAAAAGTTCGAAAAATGAGATCACTGACCAACAAGAGATGGCGCCACATCGCCCAAGAAGAAGCGATAGCCGATGACAGAAGCAGCCCGCGAGAACCACCGAAATGCCCAGCTGACACGGTCCGTGCTAGTCGGAGCAAAACGTCCCCTCGAAGACGGTAATGGAGTATTACCGAAAGTACTAGGGTTATGAATAAGTATTGAAGTAAATAAGGAGGCAGCAAAGGAAAAAAAAACTCATTTGGTGATGAGGCAAAATAAATTCCAACGGAAAAAATAAAGAAGAAGTGGACCCGTGGCCAAATGAAAAACCCCCGTGCCACATCCACATAACGGAAATATGAATTGAAAGCCCAGCCCCACGTGCGGTAAGTGTTCATCGAACTTTACCAACTAAAAGTGAAGTTCAAAAATGCAAATGCATTAATGCACTTCCACTTAGTAGTTCTAATTCTGACTATTATATAGCTCTAATTATTGTACTATTCTCTTTTTACGTGCGATATTTCAAAGTAACTTGTACAGAAAACTAGCGGATAATGCTTACCTTGGCATTCCTTTCTAGCGACGGGGACATTTCACGCACGTGTTTTCCGGTCTTTGTTGAGGTGATTGTCCTAAAGTCCGTTGTATGCAATGACTGGCTTTACTTCTCACACTTTTCGCTGGGTATACTCATTGGATCTTTGCTTTAGGATTCAAACATCAATTTTTACCGTTCTTTATACTCGAAATTTTCGCCCATACTCTGGGCAACCACCGAAATGCCCGAGCTGACACGGTCCGTGCTAGTCGGAGCAAAACGTCCCCTCGAAGACGGTAATGGAGTATTACAGCGAAAAGTGTGAGAAGTAAAGCCAGTCATCGCATACAACGGACTTTAGGACAATAACCTCAACAAAGACCGGAAAACACGTGCGTGAAATGTCCCCGTCGCTAGAAAGGAATGCATTAATGCACGTTAAAAAATATAACCTCCAATATCGGAAGTAAATTGAAAACTTAATGCTTATGTAGTGAAAGATGATGTAACAAAGTCAGAAATAATGTGGGCCATGGAAGTGTTGCCCAAGCGAATGTCTCTGAACTCTTGTACACAGGTTAACAAAAAAATTCAGTTAATGTTTCCTGACAGTGCAATAGCTTCAAACTTTACTTTAGGCAAAAGCAAAGCATCTTATGTGATAAACCATGGATTGGCACCACATTTCAAAGAGTGTTTAATGGACGATCTGAAGCAGTGCACTGACTTTGTAATTTGTTTTGATAAATCACTAAACAAAATTGCTCAGCGTGGGCAAATGGATCAGTTTGTTCGTTATTAGGACGTCAATCTGCAAAACGTTTCCACTAGATACTTAAGTAGTGTGATTTTAGGACGGGCAACAGCTAATGACCTTTTAGAGAAATTCCTTAAAGGTGAAATTCTCGAAGTTTTACTACCCTTGGATAACATGCTACAAGTGTCAATGGATGGACCTAATGTTAATCTCAGCTTTCTTCAAAAGCTGAAAGATAAACTTAGACCTGAAAATCCAGATGGTAAATTATTAGTTGATATTGGAGTATGTGGTTTTCACGTGGTTAATGGAGCTATGAAAACTGGACTTGAAGCAGTGAAATGGGATATACATCACTTTCTGCGTAACTTGTACTACCTTTTAAAAGATAGTCCTGCTCGCCATGCAAATTATACTATGATTACTGGATGTAAAAATTTCCCTTTGAAATTTTGCACTGTAAGGTGGTTGGAAAACTTTAATTGTTTGACTAGGGCATTGCTTGTCTATGATCATATCAAGAAATATGTTCAAGAATCATCGGTTTCCAGCAAACAGCACATGTTTCTTGCAGAATTCATGGAAAGTCCACTGTTGAAATGCAAATTGGCTGCATTTAGGACTTTAGCTTCAGAGTGTGAATCTTTTTTATGAAGGTTCCAGAGCCCAAAGCCTTAATTCCTTTCTTACACACTGATTTGCTGGATCTGATGAAAAATTTGATGGCGCAAAGCTTTGAAGGCTGACAAATTAAGTGAAGCTGATAGTGTCTCAAAACTGTTAACTTTAGATGTATCAAAAAGTGAAAATCTTCTCTCAGTTGATATTGGATTTAGTGCTAAAAAGCTATTAAAAGAAGTGAAGTGCGCAGAAAGGGAGAAATTAGAGTTTAAGCTTGAATTTAGGAAACTTGTAACCAGTATGATTGAAAAACTTCGTGAGAAAAGCCCACTAAAATTTAAGTTTGTCTGTGGGGTAACTTGTTTGGACACATATATTTTAGTGCCGCAGCCGAGTCTAGGCAAGAAGAGAATGGAAATTGTGCTCAAAGTTTTACTTAGTGCAAACAGGATTTCAGATGACTGTGCTGAAAAAGCTGATAAACAGTACGCTTCATTGTGTGTAGATGCTCAATATGCTTTAAAGTTTCAGTTTGATGAATTTTTAGACAGTCATGATGATTCCATTGGATTAGATAAATTTTACAGTGCTCTACTTGACAACCAAAAACAATTCGGTGAACTTTGGGATGTAATAAAAATTTGTCTCATTATGTCTCATGGAAATGCTTCAGTGGAAGGTGGATTTTCTGTCAATGAGTCTCTTCTTGTGAAAAATCTTCTGGAAGAATTCCTGATTTGTCAGAGAACAGTTTTTGATGCCATTAAAAATGTGGGAGGAGTAGAACACATTGCCATCAATAGAAGGCTTCTTCTTTTTGTAAGAGCCTCCAGACGAAGATATCAAGATTATCTTGAGAAAAAAGTGTTCTTCAAAACAAAGAAGAAAGAAAGCTGAAGGAAAAAAGAAAAATTGATCATGAAATAAAGGAATTGAAAGAAAAAAGACAAAGAGTATGGAAGGAACTAGAGTTGGAAGAAGCAGCATTGCAGGTGAAGATTTCAGATTGGGAAAAGAAGAAAATGGTGTGTAATATAAAACAGTGACTGTGTTCCTACTGTAATATTTTTTTTTAGTAACTGTTCTGAATATTGTATATGGGTTTGTTTGAGTGTTTCTTCAATAAATGTAAAACCATGAAGAAAAGAGTAAACTTAAAATTAAAAAGGTGTGAGTTAGACGGCTATGGGGAAGGTGAAGGCCGATTTAAAAAATAAATGAATCAGTTATTTGGGAAACTTTATATGTCAAACGGAAACACTTTTTAAATAATATAAGTTTCTCAATTATCCAATTCCATTTTATTTATTGTCATGGCACATATGTTGAAAAACTCAAATAAACCTATTTGTGTAAGGTCAGGGATTTCTTATATATTTAGTCAGGGAAAGTCAGGGAAATCAGGTTTGATAATTCTGTGGACACCCTGCTCATAGCCTTTTACTCAATTTCCTATTCTGTGATTACCCTGTAAATAAGTATACATATTATATATATGTTTTTTCTTTCTTAATATTATATGTTGTAAAATTAATTTTGAAATGTAACATAGTCAAATGTAACTCTATAATGAAAAATAAATGAATGAATGAACTTCCTTTGTTAAAAGTTATAATGAACTGGATGTAATTCTTGTAGAATGTCTGTTCACTTCGTTTTTAGTTGAACATATTTTACCAATTAGTGTCCCTCAGTTACCCTTATTTACTTCATTTTCTTTTTATTTTGACTCTCATTGTCTATCCGTCCTTAAGGTAAACACATTACTATAAGACACTAATGTCTGATTCGAAACAAATATTCTCGTCACCCTATCCTAAATTACTCTTTATTTCAGTTCTCTTTTTCGTGTTTTCTTTTCTTTTGTCACTACATATTAATAGATATAGGAAGCATTTTTTTCACTATCTATATTTATCCAGTAACTCACGGACTCTGTTCTTCTTGCTTGTACGAGAACACGTAGTGAACAGTAGAGAAGAGAACAGCATGAAAATGGTTCATTTTTGAAAACATTTTAGCACGTTCCATGATAATGTGGGATACAACTCTATTGGAATTAGGGTTTAAATGGTGGAATATTCTTCCTTTTAGATGCAAACTTCCATAAAAATAATTTTTTATATCTTTATAGATTTTAATGATAGATAGCATAGTAATAAAAAATTGTTTATAGATTCTATTTTAATTTATATAAATGTGCTGATAAATGCCCAAACATCTGTAGTCATATCGATTGAAAGTTACTTGATTTGTATAACATATCGACTTTTAATCGATATGTGTTTTACGTTTGATCAATATGCTCGATAAGTAATCTAATTGAGTATATTGATTAAATTTTTCGTCGAATATCGTGATAACTTTTTTACGAATTTCAGCTACCAAAACTTGGCAGGTATGCAATGAGGATTTAAGAATTTTATTTCTGAGAAACCTAGGAAGTATTGGTTTCATTTCTGAGAAGTACTGATTTTATTTAGCTAACAGCATACGTAACACTTTTATTGTTTCTGGTATTCTAGTATTCTTTCATAATAAAACCAATAGAGATCAAAGAAGAAAGGAAAAGTGCTATTACAATGCATGGCAAGTATTCGTAAGAAAAAATGATAGAATTACTGACCTCAGTGTGATGAGTGCAGTTGTTTCTTTTCCTTACAAAATTCTTTCACATTCAGATCTATGGAGGAGAGTTACAGTCTCATGTCTAGCTCTGCATCCATTCTGTTGTGATACTTGGATTTTGTGGAAACATGGGTTAGAAAACCAGTCTCGCACAGATACGTACTGACAAAGGAAAGGAATATTCTAACCACTTTCTGTGATAAACATAGGTACTGTTACAAATTTTGAAAATGATAATCCGATTTTTGGCGTAAATGTGACAAGGATAGTAAGTCAGATAATATCCGAAAACTTGAAAATTTTTCATCGTCCTGGAGCGGGACTCGAACCCGCGTCTCCCAGAAAACGCCCAGGTATGCAAACCACTACACCACCCAGAACGACCAAGTTTCAAGTTTCCGATCAATTTGAATATAACCATCACAGGATTCGCTAGTCGAATCCTGTGATGGTTATATTCGAATTCTAAAATTCGATGATGGTTATATTCCTATTCGCTTCGACTAGCGAATCCTGTGATGGTTATATTCCTATTCGCTTCGACTAGCGAATCCTGTGATGGTTATATTCAAATTGATCAGAAACTTGAAACTTGGTCGTTCTGGGTGGCGTAGTGGTTAGCATACCCGAGCGTTTTCTGGGAGACGTGGGTTCAAGTCCCACTCCAGGACGATGAAAAATTTTCAAGTTTTCGGATATTATCTGACTTACCATCCTTGTCACATTTACGCCAAAAATCGGATTGTCATCTTCAAAATTTTTATTATATGGTGTAATCCCGTATTTCTTTCATGATAGGTACTGTTCCTTGACGCTGCACCAAAATTCCCCAATGATAGCTTATCAAATGCTGAATTTTCAGAAGTGTCAGATGTCAGATTGAAAAGATTTTTGTATTCGCTTGAGTCATGCTGTGAGGGTTGTCAAACGGATTTTTACCTACATATAATTTTCCAAATTCTTGTACTTTGCATTTCGGAAGTACTGCAAGAGGGTATCACTTATTTCTTGTAAGTGCTGGGTGAATTCTCCAAAAATCAAGATTACGTATGCTTCCTTCGAACTCATCCTGGAAGTCCGTAATTGTTGGGAAGCTATCAACCTAACGGTTTCGGTACCGTGAGGTTGATTACTCTTGAAGGCACGAATTTTGTCAAAACCGTGAAAACAGTAGCATTCTTCCTCTGGAGAGGTTAACTTCATTAAATTTTTGTGTATATGTCAGCTAAATATGCAAGTATTAACAACCACAGATGATCATTCAGCCCTTCTCCCAAGCCGAAATGGTAACCAATGAGGAAAGCATGCATTTCTTCAGCTTTCGTTATTTACATTCATTATATAAGACAATTGAGGAAGTACATGTATTTTTTCAGAGTATTTTTATTGTCAAGCATGACAGTGTCATGAGGGATTATTCATTGAAAGTGTCACAGAGCCCTTGCAGAGGCCCGGGGCTCCATGGAGCATACTTTGAGAACTGCTGCTGTAAACCATCAACATATCCATGCACCTTTTTTAGAAGTGATGAGAAAAAGAAAGATAAAATAGGAAAGCCAAGAGTCAACAAATATATATGTAAATACATTTTTCCCTCCCCTCCAATAAGCTGGCTTTCATTGAGTGTTTTGGTTTTAGTTTTTCTTTTGTATACATGTGTTATATTCAGTAAGTGGTGTTAAAATTTGTTGCAAAGTAATTGACTTACAAGAAAGTGGAAAGGAGAAAGATATTCTCGAAGTTTTGTCTTTATTGGAATTGCATGACATTGTATCCAAAACCATTTTTTTTAAGTGTCATATTGTCAACAATCCTAGTTTACAATGAGTATTAGTTTCAATAAAAGGATGACTTCGCACAATACGTTAAATGAAATGAGAAACTCACCGTCTATGTACGATATTTAATAAAATACGAAAGATATTTACAGTTAAAATACCCCACTAACACTTTCAAGGTAACATTTACCCCATCATCAGGTGGAACAGAGGCAATGTAGTACTCCTTTATATAGTTGTGCAACGATGCATTATGGGTATAAGTCATCACACGTCATATGGGTCATGACCATTGCCATTATAACAGCGTAAAGAGTATAATTTCACAAGTTACTATTTAACATATCAGTACAAGGATTCGTTACAAATACAAAGTTATGATCAATTTTATATATTGTTGGAATTGTAAATATATATTACTATAATTTAAAGTTCAGGTTAGTAATACGCTCTTTCCAAATTCTTGATATGTCCACAGGCAAGTAGTCATTACAACATTTGTCCCCTGAAGCTCTGATATACATACTTTCAACAAAATGCAGGGAATGTATATATGCTGGAGTGTCCAGTAGCTTAATGTTTTTCCAGTCTGGTTGTAAAATTATGTTTACCACATTCCTAGATAAAGCTGTGTTATTGCTGTTGGTTCGGATATCGTATTTGTGTTCCTGGACACTGATACCCAAACTTCTTCGTGTCGAGCCTACGTAGTTGATAACATGTTCTCTTGTCGAGGGGTCCAGCAGTGGAATATTATACACACTCCATTTGTTTATAATATCTGTTGTTGCTCGATCCTTTTTAACTGATGATAGGAGGTTCTTCGAGCGGGTGCCGAATTGTATACCATGTTTTGAACAGATACGAGATACTGTGTTAGTGATATGTTGGTGCTGGTCCAAAGCTCCTACGAATCGTTTATTAGGCCTAGTATCTGGCTTCAGATTAACAGTTCGTTCCGTGGATATTCTAGTGTATAACCTATTAATCATCGTCTTGGGGTATCCATGTTTATCCGCTAATTTAAAAATGAACTGTATCTCAGACTGGAAATGACTATCATTTGAAGAATGCGTGAAGGCTCTTCTAAAAAGAAAATTGATAGTAGAAAATTTTGTGGAGTTGGATGTTAAGAATTAAACGGGATAAGGCTGTTACAATCAGTAGGCTTTCGATAAACACAAAAGGACAATGAGCTAGTATTTGAATCACAAAATAAACGAAATCCGAAAAAGGCAGAGAGAAATTAGATTCAAGTTCTATCGTGAGCCCGATAGTAGGAAATACTGACGATAGTGCGTCGGCGAATTGTTTTAAATCATCCTTTGAGTGAGGCCAGAACACAAGAATGTCGTCGATGTACCTAAGATATAAACTGGGAACTAAAGGAATTCATTGAGAACTTTGTTCTCAATGTATTGTAGCAGAATTTCTGCTAAAACTGCGGAAAGTGGGGATCCCAAGGGGGAATTCTCTCTTTGTAAATAGATTCTGTCAAGAAATTTGAAATACGAATGCCGTTTGACTAAACGAAGTGTGTTCATAATAGCTGAGATTTCAGTAGTGGGAACATTAATTTCAGCAAGTTTGGCCTCTATGATATGATGAGTGGCGTCCACAGGTACATTAGGGTAGAGTGAAACTACATCTAGAGAGGCTAAAATGAAAGGGCCAGCATGTGGCTGAATCATTCTGATCCTTTCTATTGCCCTAGTGGAGCTTTTAATAGAATACGGGGAGCGCTCTCTGCTAACTTAGCCAAATATAGGGCAAGAGCTTTTTCAAGCGGTCGGTTAGGGTTAACATAGCCTGTGACCAAAGGCCTAATAGGTAGCCCCTCTTTATGTAGTTTAACATGCCCAAAGATATCGGGCACGCAACAACCACTTGGGGGAATAAAAGCTTTAGAAAAGCCTTCAGGGAAGTTATAAGAATTCTTCAATTGAGTTAATGCTGCACATGTTGCTTTTGCTGGTTCATGCTTAACTACTTTGTGCGGAATAGAAGATATGACTTCAAGCATTTTATCCTTATAGCATGAGCTATCCAATATGAACGTCTGATGAGTCTTGTCTGCGGCCAAATTTGAAATTTCATTATTATTTCTAAGCTCGGCTAGCTGCTGTTTTTTTTCATTATATATTAATGATAGTTTAGGTTGTTGCTGTGGTTTGCCTCTTCGTAGTAGTCTATCAATATGTAAGCGTGTAACATCATGTTCGGCTTCAGGTAAGTTTTTGATAACATGCTCTACTTGTGGGACTGTCTGAAAGATGTTAACTTTGTGCCTGGGATATGTGAATTTGGTTCCTCTCTCCAAAGCTCGACTCTGTATTTATTTTAATTCATAATTACTGAGATTAACGTCCTTTATATTATTTCCTAATTAGATTTTAAGTCCTCACTTTCGCGATGTCTATGGCTGTAAACTTGTCTATTACTGATTTCACGGTCAACTAGGAGACGAAGTTTATGTATAGAGTGTTAACCAATGATTTGACAGAGTTTTCAATCAAAGTCGAAGTAATAGTAAGTGTACGGTCCAAAATAATTGGATGTTCACAACCCGACAGTTCTGCATACGATGTGTAGCACTTTCTACTGAGGAAATCAATAAACAATCTCTTACTTCTAATGGCAGTTATTAGTCACTTCTTCTCAGCATTTTGAAGAATACATTTGTCATGCCATGAGAAAGGAGACGTACGGATGTTAAGATGACTCGGGATCACATTCAAGTCTTTGCAACTGGAATCCCAAATGAGTGCACTCCTTTGTGAGCTTGATTCGTGTTGACTGGAACCCTTGCAAAGCCCCGCTCCACATTGCCTGGCTTTGAAATGCTCAAGGAAATATGATTAGACGTGGTGAACAATCGTAACAGTAAAAAGGATGACTTCACACAATACGTTAAATGAAATGAAAACCTCATCGTCTATGTACGATATTTAATAAAATATGAAAGATATTTACAGTTAAAATACCCACTAGCACTTTCGAGGTAACATTTACCCCATCATCAGGTGGAACAGAGGCTATGTAGTACTCCTTTATATAGTTGTGCAACGATGCATTATGGGTATAAGTCATCACACGTCGCATGGGTCATGACCGTTGCCATTATAACAGCTTAAAGAGTATAATTTCACAAGTTACTATTTAACATATCAGTACAAGGATTCATTACAAATACAAAGTTATGATCAATTTTATATATTGTTGGAATTGTAAATATATATTACTATAATTTAAAGTTTAGGTTAGTAACACGCTCTTTCCAAATTTTTGATATGTCCACAGGCAAGTAGTCATTACAGCATTTGTCCCCTAAAGCTTCAATATACATACTTTCAACAAAATGCAGCGAATGTATATATGCTGGAGTGTCCAGTAGCCTAATGTTTTTCCATTCTGGTTGTAAAATTCCGTTTACCACATTCCTAGATGAAGCTGTTTTATTGCTGTTGGTTCAGATATTGTATTTGTGTTCCTGGACACGGATACCCAAACTTCTTCGTGTCGAGCCTACGCGTAGTTGCTAGCATGTAACAGTATTAGTTTTTTTTTATTTTTTTTATTTATAGTGTGTATCATCACATAGTATGCACTTTTAGTATGCTCTCTCTCTCTCTCTCTCTCTCTCTCTCACACACACACACACACACACACACACACACACACACACACACACACACACACACACACACACACACACACACATGTTTGTCCCCTAAATCTAAATGAGTGTACGTGTAATTAACTAGGGAACATTCCTACTCATCTTGGAAAGCATATTGTTTATCTGTATGTCAGTTCCTTTTGCTCGTCCAAAGTAAGTGTTTCGGGAATTCATCTTGGGTATTACTCAACTAAAATGTTCGATGGTATCGTTGTAGAGTTGTTATCTACAATGAGAAGGATACCTCTCATGTAACAAATATAAAACCACACACAAAGTGAAAAAATTAATATGGAAGTGAGTTTCTATTTTGCAAATGTAACAGTTAGCTCGTAGTGGGGATCCGATTAGCAGTACCCTTTTTGACTTACAAAGGTAACTTTCAAACTGAAAAAAGTTATCTAATGAGATAATCATGAGTTCTTATAAATATTTTGTCTTTTTGTTATTGTTGTAATAATAAAATGTGGCAGCTTCAAATGAGACTTCTACTAAGATAATATGAATATATTTCAATATTTTGCTAATATGAAATATTAAGTAGTATATGCGGTTTTTTAGTAATTATACGTATGAACTTGTGTAAGTTCCGTTAATTTCTGTTTCTCACGTTATTGTTTGCTTTGCGTACTATGGAGGAATTATAATGATGTTCACAAAAAAAAAAAAAAAAACTAGTTGTAGCACTAAGAGCAGATAAGAGCAAAGTTTTGGTATTGGTAGAAAAAGAAAAGTATTACAATAAAATGGAAGCTGAATTGAGCAAGCCTTATTATGAAGAACTCAATGGTAACCCTATAGATCAAACTGTCAAAAATCTTAAGAAATTAATCAGCTCTTTAAGAAATAAAAAACAGCTTAATGAGCTCTTCAAAAACTTCTCCAAAATCCAGGCTCTTCAAAAACTTCTCCAAAATCCAGGCTCCGTGGAAGCTTGCCGAGGACGGAGGAATTAATACCCAACTTAGAAGAAATGGCACGCAGTGTACCAGCAGAAGAACGTGAAAATTTTCGAAGTAAACTGTACAGAATTGTTTTGAAAGAATTTAATGAAAAAAGTAAGAAAAAGAAATATCATATAGATAAAATTCAGTATGAGAAAGAACAACTGATTAAATTAAGAGATGACCCAACAATTAAATTCTGTGAAGCTGATAAAACAGGGCAAATTGTAATATTAAACACAACTGAATATGATCTAAAAATGAATAGAGCTATAGAAGAACTAAATTGCAGCATTCTAACAAAAGACCCAACCGAATCTCAAGTAAGGTACTTAGCTAGAATAAGAAATCACAGCACCTTGCCTGATGAAATAAAGAAAGCATACCCACCAATAGGTACTGGAATACCAAAAATGTTTGCAAAAATAAAAACTCATAAGCCTGATACACCTATGAGAGTGATTGTATCAAAAAGGAATTCCCCACTAATAAAACTGGAAAAGAATATCTACAAATTTTTGGCACCTTTGTTCATGAAGACAAGGTTCACTGTGAAGAATACATACAAATTTATTGAGAAAATTAAAGTAATTAAACAAGATTTAAGTGAATATCATATGGCTAGTATGGATGTGAGAGCTCTTTTTCCTAGCACACCAGTACCTCAGGCAATAGAAATAATTATTGAAAAATTATATGTGCTACAGACAATGAATGCAATTCAAATAGAGGAGTTAAGAAAAATTTTATTGTACATATATGAAAATAACATTTTTAAGTTTAACAACAAGATGTACAAACAAAATCATGGTGGACCTATGGGGTCACCACTGTCAACTTTATTTGCTTAAATTATAATGACTGACATTGAGGGAAAAATAATAAGTAAACTCGAGGATCCACCACTGATATACTGCAGATATGTTGATGACATTTTTCTGTTATCCAGGCTAAAAAATGATGAACTTGAGGACTTGACAAAAAAGTATAGTGAAATTTATCCATCTATTGAACTGACAGTAGAACAAGAACATGACAATACTTTGGCATTTTTGGACATTTTGATTGTTAAAACAGAGGAGAATATACAATTCAGATAGAAAATCTTCATATATCCCAGTACTTATACCATTTCAGTCATCACATCCATTAACACATAAAAGAAATAGTGTTAAAACACTAATTAAAAGAAGTTTAACACATTCGTCAATTGAACAGTATAGAAATGAAGAAATTGAATATATTGAAAAAATTGCATATGATTTTGGATACCCTAAACAGGTATTAAAAAATGGATTTATGAAGTAACTCAAGGTTACAATAAGGTCAAGACTGATAAAAAACTTGTAAAATATGTAGGACCAATACCATATATAGAAAATGTTTCAGCAGAAATTAATAAAGTTTGTGGCAAGTATGGCATACAGGTAGGAAATCAGGTACTTACTGTAAAAAATTTAGTGATTAAAAATGAAAAAATTAGCCAATTAGATAGAGCAGGAATTTATGAAATCCCAATAAACCAGCAACCACCTGTGTCATATATAGGCAGCACCAAGAATAAATTAAAGTATAGATTGAACCACCATATTAATAATTGGAATAAAAAAGAAGCTAAGACAGCATTGACCCAATATTGTATGGAAAATCAAAAATGTCCAGGGTTTGAAGATATTAAAATTATTAAGAGCTGTAAAAACGAAAAGCAGTTAAGAATTGCAGAATCAGTGTTAATTGAAAAAAACAGATCAAGATTATGCAACATTAATGAGCCAAGTAACCTAAACGAACAATGGAAAGCCCTAATAAAAATTGAACAGCAGCGTAAAAAGAAAGAGGGAAAAAAGAGCAGCAGGGACAATAGATGGCGCCAGAGACACAACGATTCAGAGATAGCGACTGGAGCCCAGGCCTCGATGGCTCTGCTCACTTGAGCTGTGGTGGGCGGGTGAGACACACCTGCCTCCTGAAGATGACAGGGGCCTGTTGAAAGTACTAGAGGATTGGATGTGAGGGGCTGAATGGATGTGACACTTGCAGTGGGAGTAGCAGAGTTTGTGAAACAGAAGGAGGAGTTTGATAATTAGAGTTGACCAAGGTTTAATCACCTGTGAATGTAAGGTTATGTACATAGTTTTTACTTGAATTGTATGAATGAGTTGTATGTGTGATTTTTTATCGAATTGACAAGCATTATAGTAACATCTTATAAGGCTAAGGAAAAGAAAAAAAAAAAGAAAATACGATGTTTCACACCCGAAAATAAGAAGCGTAAGCAAGAAGTCTGTAAACCTTGGAAGCCCAGTTACATCACGATGAATGACTTGTTGGAAGTGTGTTGTCATTGGAGGTTACCATGATCTTTATGGTGAGTGAGTGGTTCTTTCTAATGGTTTTTTCAACGTTAAAATAGTTGAAGTTATAATTGAAAAATGGCTTACCCTTTGAATTGCAAGCACCTTGTCCACTTTGAATGCATACTTTGGATCCGAATCTTGTGATTTTACTGTTAATAGTTCCTTTTGTGAACCTTCAATTTTTTGCCTAATTTTAGTACATATTCGGCATTTTATTCATTCCTTCGACATTTGTTATTGTCGTTTTCATTTGCTTTAGTCTTTTTGATTACTTTGCTATGCTCTTGAATTGAAGTGATAACGTTGGTGGAACCACATTTGAAGTGGACGAGGTACTTGCAATTTGAGAGTAAGCCATTTTTTCAATTTTAACTTCAACTGTTTTAACGTTTTTTCATGAACATTGTTATAATTCCTCCATAGTATGCAAAGCTAACAATAATGCAAGAAACAGAAAATAACGAACTGACACAAGTTTTAGTGAGAGATGGGTATGCCTCCTCGGGGCACTCCGTGGGCAACATGGGCACACAGAACAGCAACTAGCTGGCGCCTCTCCAAGATTAACAAGGGCCTCTGTGAATCTTGGACAGATACCAGTTAGTTCTGTGTGGCATTGGCAAAAAGCCCTAACTCACTGGGTTTTGTTCCAGAATCCTTAGGTTGAATAACCAACTGGAACTGTCAGCTATGAGCTAGTCCCCCACACTGGTGTACTTACCTGGTTACACAGACGCAAAGAATTGTAAAAACGGACTCAAGTGTGGGATATGGTGGGTTTACCACACTTGAGAAGGATGGTCCACCACGAAAACAATTTGGTCACAAAAAATGGAGAATGAGAAAGAGATTTTGGCTGAGTAAGTGTAAGATTGGTGTATGTGTTACCACTAAAGCTCGAAAGCCGTTAATGTGCACATTACCTAGCTAATCTGCAGATTAACTGATTTGCTCCATTAACGTGCAGAATCAAGAGTTTTCCACATTTTACCTAGGTAATGTGCACATTAACGGCTTCCGTATCGTTAAAGTTCAAAAGTTTGTTTCTCTCATTTCCTTTCCCTACACCTTCCCCCTCTCCCTCCACTTTTAGTTTCATTTTGCCAGCGTCTAGTCGTCGCAGGTTGTTTTTATTTCTCATAATTGGTGTCTGCTGCCAGTGTGTAGCATAGCTAATTCTGTTTTCAAATTCGTTTCTGCCTGTTAGTGCGTGAATTTGTGTCGTGATTTTTTTAAAGCAGATAAATTGAACTCCTAGTATGCAAGCAAGAACCGAATTGGTGAGTAAAATGAAGAAAAGATTCTTCGAAAACCTCTTTAGTACTAAAACGAGTATTTTAAAACAATTGTATGCAAAATCTGAATTCAGTGTTTGCAAAGAGAGATTTTTAATGAAAGAAGATGTCCCTGCTGTAGAAATATCTTTACATCAAACAGCAATAAAACAATCCCTTGGTACTGGGCAGGATTTCAGAAAATGTGACTCCAAATCTAAATGTACCACAAATAGGTGTGCTTGTCGCAAAAACCAATTGCTATGTAATTCAAAGTGTCACCAATCTTTAGATTGCACTAATAAGTAAGCATAATTTTATCATATGTTTTGCAAATTCATTTCCTTAATTATAATAATATTTAAACCGTTTGATTCTTTCTAAATAATTATAGTTTTTTAATTGATTGATGATTGATTCTATCAACTAATTTGTTGATTATTTGATTGTATTAACTTGATTCTTTATATATTGAAAAATAAATAAATAACATTATGTTAATTTAAGTGTACAGAAACGTTGCTGTTGTTCCAGCAAAGATCTTATTTTCACTTTAATGAGTGCCTAGTAGGTAATGTGCAGATTATCTAGGTAATTTGAAAAATGAAACAATTTTCGGCACTTTTAACGGATCACCCTAGTTAATCTGCACATTACCTAGATAATCTGTAGAATAACTGATTTCTGCACTTTAGCGGTAACATATGGAATACTAGAGGTATAAATGGCAAGATGAATGAGGTAATTGAAGACATCAGTAAGTATAGATTGGATGTGCTGTGTGTAAGTGAAACCAAAAGAAGGAAATCGGGATAGAAGAAGTGAACGGAATGGTGAGTGTGTTGTCTGGAGTGTTGGATAATGTGAGAGGACAGGCTGATGTAGGTGTAATTTTAGGTGAAAAGATGAAGAACTTGATTCACTATAGCTGCATAAGTGAGATAATTCTTTGGATTCATTTGAAAGTGAAACTTCAGAGAATAGTAATTGTTGTAGTGTATGCTCCTTGTGACTTGGAACCTTTCTGATAAGCATCATATTCTCATATGTTAAACTATATGAGAATACGATGTAATAGTTCCTAATTAAGCTTTTACAACCAGGCAAACCATATACAGAAGTCAGGCTTATGATAACCTTTATTGGTCTAGCACGAATGAAGGCATCCACAATATAGCACTGCTATTATTACAATTCACTTATCTCTTAACAGCAATCAAACATCACACACACACACACACACACATACACTAAGCAACTGCTGTATCGTCCTTTTATTTATCGTTCTTATCACATTCATACATCACTCACTCTGACTTCAATTGTGTTGCCAGCCCCATTCTTGTGAGAGAGAAGATATCATGTTAAGTTTAAGGAGTGTAAAGGAGAACAAACTCAAATTTACATAAGAAAACGAACTAAAAAGGAAAGTTATTTTAGAATATGAATCACAAAACATCTGCTGTTCCCAGTTGGCAAAATGTGAAATGTATTATCTGTTCCATGAATCAGCAATCACTTGGGTTTCACAAAAATTTAGAAATTTTCCTTTGTGTTAATCCTTACAATTTGGACTCACTGTATCACATCCCCATTATTTGGAAATACCTTCTTAAATCTGGCAACAGCTAAATCAACATGTGTTTATCATACCTCATGTCATCTTTGTGCACTGTAAGGCTGACGAAGGTAGAAGTTCTTTCTAAAACGTTCCTCCATAAAATGTTTGTCACATAATTTTTATGTATTGAATTCTAATATATCATTAAGAATTCTTTCACTTTTCACCTGTTTCTGGTTACGAGATCTGTTACCTTGTTTTTATGGAGCCCAAATAATTTTCAGTGTTTAGAAGAAATTGTTTTGTTTGGCCTCAAACCATTACAGATCAGCATCTACATAAACGATATCATCAGTGCTAGTAGTATTGTTATAAAACATCTTAACAAACTAGAAAGAGTCTTTTAGAAGATGTAACAGCTTAAACTTAAATTTCACACAAAAAACACACACAAAATTAACAGTTGAGGATTAAATCAGGCTCAGACGCATAAATATGCAAAGGAAAGATAGTAAATGGATTTGATCACCAAAATTGAACCTACATAAAGAGGGATCATGTGGCAGGTTTTTTATGGTTAATTCTGTGAGAGAAAAGAGTCAGGCTTTTGTAGTGCCATGGCATAGCCTTTGATAATACAAAGGCTTCCAGGTTTATAAATTGTCAGCATGTACATGAGTGTATTAAATGGGCTGTTTTCAGACGAGGTGGAAAGCACTTTAAATTGTGACATCTGCTCGGAGTGCTCCACGGGCAACAATGGCGCACAGAACAGCAAAAAGGGCCTCTGTGAATCTTGGGGAGGTACCAGCTAGTTCTGTGTGGCATTGTTGGCAAAAAGACCCAAATTCACTAGGTTATGTTCCAGAATCCTTAGGTTGAATGACCAACTGGAACCGTCAACTGTGGGCTAATCCCTTGCACTGATGTACTTCCCTGATTACAAAGACTCAAAGAATGCTAAAAATGGGCTCAAGTGTGGGATATGGTTGACCTACCACACTTGAGAAGAATGGTCCACCATGAAATCAACCTGGACCTTCTAACTGGCATGTGAGAAAGAGATGTCGGCCGAGTGAGTGTAAGATTGGTATATGGAATACTAGAAGTATAAATGGAAAGATAAATGAGGTGATTCCAGAAATGAATAAGTATAGATTGGATGTGCTGTGTGTAAGTGGAACTAAAAAGAAAGAAATTTGGGTAGAAGATATGAATGAAACTGTGGGAGTGTGGTCTGGAGTGTTGGATAATGTAAAAGGACAGGCTGGTGTAGGTGTGCTTTTAAGTGAAAAGATGAAGAACAACTTGATTCATTATAGCTGCCGAAGTAAAATTATTCTCAGGATTCGTTTGAAAGTGAAACTTCAGAAAATAGTAATTGTTGTAGTGTATGCTCCTTGTGACTTAGAACTTTCTGATAAGAAGGAATATTTCTGGAATGAGCTAAAAGCTGTTTTGAGCCAGTTTGGTGCTAAAGAGAAAGTTATAATAGCGGGAGATTTCAATGCTAGAGTATGTGTGCAGAATGCGATTTCTGATAACTTTCTGGGCAAGTTTATGATTCCGGTGTGAATGAATGGTGAAAGTTTAATTGAACTCTGCATTGAAAATGGATTGTGGGCATCTAATACGTTTTTCAACCACAAGTATATCCACACATCATCATCATCATCATCATTGTCAACCATTATCAATCCACTGCTGGACGAAGGTCTCCCCAAGTTTCCTCCACAACGGTCTGTCTTGTGCCAGTCTCCTCCATGTCACTCCCGCATATTTACGAATTTCATCCACCCATCTCCCATGTGGTCTTCTTCTGGGTCTTTTCCTGTCCCTTGGAATCCAATCTAAAATTTCGGCTGTCCATCTATGGTCTGTCCTTCTGGCAGTATGTCCAGCCCATTGCCATTTCAGGGATTTAACTCTGATCATGATGTCTTCCACTCTCGTCATTTTTCGGATCCACGAGTTCCTCTTCTTATCTCTCCTGGTTATACCAAGCATGCACCTCTCCATGCTTCTTTGAGTTGTCTGCAGCTTTTGTATGTCTCTTTTAGTTAAGGTCCACGTCTCTGCACCATACGTAAGCACTGGAAGGATGCATTGATCAAACACTTTTCTTTTAAGACATAATGGCATATTGCTCTTAAAAATTATGCTGTTTCTTCCAAAAGCTCTCCAGGCAAGTTTTGTACGCCGATTAATTTCTTCATCAATGTGACCCTCACTTGATATCTGCTGTCCAAGATAAACATACGTATCTGTTATCTCCAGTTTTTCTCCATCAATCGATAAATCTTCATTTCTTGTAAAAGCATTGAACATCACTTTTGTCTTCTGAAAGTTCATTTTTAATCCCACTTCTTTACTCTTGTCAGCAAGTTCCTGGATCATACTCTGCAGCTCTGATGAGGTAGTTGCAAAAATGACTACGTCATCAGCAAAACGAAGGTGGGTTAGATAATCTCCATTAATCTTTATCCCTTTGTTTTCCCAGTTCAGTGATTGAAAGACATTTTCCAATGTGGCATTAAAGAGCTTCGGAGATATGGTGTCACCTTGTCTCACTCCCTTTCCAATTTTTATGTGTGTTGTATTTTCAAACAGCCGAATCTTTGCCCTTGCATTTTCATAGATGTTATTAATAATATTAATGTATGCATCTTCAATACCGCAGGATTTCAGAGCCGTGGTAACTGCTGATGGTTTCACCGAATCAAAGGCTTTTTCATAATCGATAAAAGCCATGCACAATGGAAGTTCATATTCCTCGCTCTTTCAATCAGTTCTCTCAGTACGTGGATATGATCTATTGTGCTGTAGCCACTCCTGAATCCAGCTTGTTCTCTCGGTTGAGCCATGTCCAGTGTTACCTTCAAGCGGTGTGAAAGAACTTTAGTGAAGATTTTATAAACCACTGATAGGAGGCTGATAGGTCTGTAGTTCCTGAGATCCTCAATGTCACCTTTTTTATGTAGCAGGATCATTGTAGCATTGTTCCAATCCTCAGGAATCTTCCCTTCATTAAGGCATCGAGTGAAAATTTGGGCGAGTACTGTTTCAATTTCTCCACTTGCTTCTTGTATGATGTCTATAGTAATTCCATCTTCTCCTGGAGCTTTCCCTCGCTTCATGTTCTTGATTGCATGAGCAACTTCTGCTGGGAGGACTGGAAGAACTCTGGTACCTTTCATGATGTCTGGAGTACATGTATCATCCCTTTCATATAATTTGGAGTAGAAATCATTCACTCTTGTCAAAATTTCGCCTCTATTTCTTGTTATAGAACCATCTTCTTTTCTCAGAGCCATAATCTGTTTTCTTCCCTTACTGAGATGTCCCTTTGCTATCTTAAGGCTTTGGTTGTTTTCAATTGCTTTCCTCACTAGCTCACAGTTGAATTTCCTTACGTCTTCAGTGATACTTTTTCGTGTTGTCTTGCATAGCTCTATATATTCCACTTTGGAAGTCACATCTACTTTAGTTGTCCTCATCTCTCTTCTTTTTTGCATCAACATTTTGGTTTTTCCTGATAATTTGTTCACATGCAACTTGTTCTTAGACCCAGCTAATTTTGTTGCTGTTTCCATTAGAGCTTTGGTTACTTTTCTGTTAACTTCCGAAATATCCACTTCTTCCGATGTTAGGCCTTCTAAAGCAGAGAATCTGTTCTTCAGTTCCAACTTGAAAGTATTATGGTGTTTTTTAAGGTTGGTTATGTCAATACATTTTGTTTGTCTTATGAGCTTGCCACGTTCCAGTTTAGTGTTGAGGTGCATCTTACATCTCACCAATCTATGGTCACTACCTGTGTTGAACTTGTTCAGCACACTGCAGTCTTCGATGACGAATTTTTTGTTACACATAATAAAATCAATTTCACTTGTCGTCCCAATTGGATGTCTCCATGTCCATTTCCTGTGTGGCTTTTTCTTGAAAAAGGAGTTCAAGATGAAAAATCCTTCTGCCTCTGCAAACTCAACGAGAGTATTTCCACGCTGGTTTCTGTTGCCGTGACCGAATTTACCTACTGAAGTTTCATTCTGTTGCCGTTGCCCTATTTTTGCATTGAAATCTCCCATAATTATCTTCAAGTGCTGCTTACCTTTATTATTTAGATGACGAATTTCCTCATAAAATTCTTCAATTTCTTCTTCAGGATGACTTGTGGTGGGTGCATAAGTTTGAATAATCTGAGCCTGGTATCTTCTCGATAGTTGGATAACGAGTCGTGCAGCTCTGTCAGAGGAACTTTCAACTTCTACCACTTTATCCTTCAGTTTCTTGTTTATTATAAATCCAACACCACTAGTTCTGCCAGTATCTGTCCCACGATAATAGAAGAGATGTCCACTTTTCAGTTCAATGAGATCTTCTCCTTTTCTCCTTACCTCACTTAGCCCGACGATGTCCCACTTGATCCTTTGTAGTTCCTCTTCCAATTCAAGAAGCCTTGAATCAGAAGATAGGGAGCGTCCGTTATAGGTAGCCAAGGTCAGCATCAAATGGCAGCCTAGTCTGGTCCTCCGGGGATTCTTAGCACCCTCTGCCTTCATGTCGCACTGGCCGCTGCCTTGGCCAGGTACATTCCAGCTGCCGGAGACTGAGGGCCAAGATTTAAGTTGTAGAGTCATTTTGGAGGTGTTTGGCCATAACTCACCACGCTGGCCAAGCGGGTTGGTGAGTGTGGGATAGCATTTCCTCTGATCCCGATGGTATAGTTATACCGCTATTGGCGGTCGTCAGAGCCCCTTTAGTGGGAACAGGATGCACCACGAGAAGGCGGGGTTGACATTTGTCAAGGAGAGGCTGTGATGTTACGCATCACCTGACCTTACATCCCTATCCACACATACACTTGGAAAAATTGTACTCTCCAATTAAAGAGTGTAATAGATATTGTTGTTTATGATCAGCATCTGAAACACTTAGTTGTTGATACCAATGTGATGAGAGGTGCAGGTATTGGCTCTGATCATCACCTGTTAGTGTCACAGGTGAAACTGAATGCTGTTTGGAGAAGGAGGTATGGTGAAAAGAATAAAGGTTGAAAGGCTCTCTGAAGAACATCAGCGTTACTCTGATTTACTCAGTGAACGTCTGAATGAGTTGAAGGCATGCGAGAAGGATGTAGAAAAGAAGTGGACATGTTTTAAGAACTGTATTGTCACTGCTGCTGAAGAGCTCTGTGGTACTGTAACATTGGGTAACTTTAAAAGTGATGCTTGGTGGGTAATTTATTCCAAGATAATTAATTAAAAAGACTCATGTTAAAAATATTTGACATGTTATCAAAATAAATATGTATTTATGGTGAATAGAATTGAAGTGAAGATGTTGGTTATTGAGGCTACAAAGCAAACCATCGGTTACTAAGGGCAAGAAAGCCAGTACTCCTTTTGAATAACAGGAATGAGCAAAACTGTCAAGGAAAAGGGAAGAGTCTGAAAAAGTACTTGAGTTTTCTGTCACAAGCTAACAGTGAATGTTACAAACTAAAGAAACTGAAGTGTTATGACTGTACAAAAGAGAGCATCATGACTTCATCCAAAAAATTTCATCAATTTTGCAACACCTGTTATTTGAGGAGATTCCTCCATTGTTATTTCAGACTTTATTCTCTTTTAGTAAATTAGCACTATGATTGGCTTCTGTTATTCTGCTAGTTTTTCATCATCATATGCCATATGGCATTATAGATCAAGATCCCTTGCTGCCACCACAACTGTCTTCCAGTTCCATCCATCCGCAGTTCTCAATTCTAGTCTTTACAGGTGTTACACAGTCCATGCTCCACATTCGGTTTGCAGGTCTGCTGTTGATCCACTGCATCTGCTATTCTAATGTACTTCACTTATTCTGAATAAATTTCTCATCGTAAATGTTTTTATGTTGTTTATTTGTGTGTAAGATGTTTTTAGAATAGAGTTTTTATATAGTTTTCAAATATGTACTGTATAGATGAGATTATGTTAACCTCCTTTTTAAATTTTGATTTATATGTGGTTATACACAGTTGATATTATATGGTTTGTGGCAAGTCTTTAGTTAAAAAAAAAAAAAAAGATCGTGCTTATGTTATCGGTTATTCTGTCCGTCTGTGGACAGGTATCTTTGTGACTATTAGTCCGATTTGAAAAATTCTTTTGCATTGGGAAGATTGAAATGTGAGAATGATAATGCATGGATTTTCTGCTTGGGGGCATAAAAGTAAATTGCCTCTCCTCAAGATCTCTGCTTCTAAAACTCTGATTTGAAAAATTCTTCTAGCACTGGATACAGCTCTTGATTGGAAATGTTCTTCATGTATATTCTAATTTTTGGTAAGCAATGATTTGTCCTGTCCACCACTGGGAGTATGTGTTAATTTCTGCCCCTAATGTATTTGCAGCAAAATCTGAGGTTCGAAAAACTCAATTGAAAAAATTATTTCATGGACCAATATCACTCACGTCGATAAACCTTTTTGGAATTTTTTCTAAAGATAATGCATGGTTGCTCCGCCAGAAAACATAGATGTATATCTTATTTTTGTTAATATCTCTGCTTCTAAGAGTCCGATTTAAAAAATTCGTTCTTTATTGGGCAATGTTTCTGGTGCAAAATGTTTCTCATATAATTTCAACTTTTTCAAGTAAATCATAAACTTTCTGCTAAGGATAAATTGTATTTCCCCCAATATCTCTCTTTCTAAAACTCTAATTTGAAAAATTCTTCCTGTATCAGATACAGCTCTTGGTGGGAAATGTTTTGCATATAATTTCTAATATTTGGCAAAGAATGGTTTGGCCACCAGGGGGCGTAAGCATTTATTTCTGCTTCCAATATATTTGCAGAAAAATCCGAGCTTCTGAATACTCAGTTGAAAAAATTATTTTGTGGACCGATACTGCTCACCTCAGAAAGCCTTTTGAGAATACTATCTTCGTAAAATAATGCATAGTTTTCCTGCCAGGGGCATAGATGTAGTTACGGAAAAATTAGTAGCAACTCTGGAAATTTCTGACGTTTTGGGTTTTCAGTGCTGCTACAAAAGTAAATATGCATATAATACTCACAATATATATATATATATATATATATATATATATATATATATATTCTATAAAGAAGATACCTAAGTAAAAAAATACATATATAATTTTGACTCACACCTAGTACAACATAGAAAAGGTTATGTATCTACCTGTGTGAGTAAAAGGAGAAAAGATAAAAAAATAAAATAAAACAACTGAATGTAGAAGGTGTCGAGAATACTGAGCCTTGGCTTTATCAAGGACCAGCAAAAACTCTGCATTTTCTCACTTCCACAAAGACCTAGTTGGAAATGGGTTTCTGCAAGGCCATAGATGCAAGTAACATTCCCACCTAAAATAGTTTAAAAAATATATATATAAGTCATGTCCTCCGTAGAGTAGCATGACCTAGCACTAGTTAACAATTTCGCTTGCATCCATTAACCTTCATGGCCCGACCCATGCTCTTCATCTGTTACTATTAAACAGAGAGAAGAAGATTAAAGAGAACTCAAGCTGTGAGAGTGACATAATAAATGGAAATGATTTTCAGCTATAACGAAATTCCAAGTTCGTTAGAGAGAGAATTTAAACCTGAAAAACAATGCAAAAGAAATCCAAATTTTACATTGCAATTAAAAAAGGAAATGTTAATTTGTAACGAACAGATTTTTGAAAGAAAACTTGAGTCTAAAACCCCCTACTCTACAACTTATGACAGCACGAAAACGAGAATAAGTTAAAGATAATAATTAACTAAAGAAAACTTTGTGAAAGTTATATACCTTAAACAGTTAGTTGCAATATGTACAAAGTATTTCAGCAGTGCTTTAAGTGCATAATTAATTAGTTATTAAGAACTTAACTACTTTGAAAAAACAGCGCATAGACAGCGCATAGAAAAGGAACAAGCTTAGCCTTCTTCTGTTCCTAGGTACCCCAAAAGACGCTCAAAGTTACAAAGAAAAGTAAGAGTTAAAACCCGCATAAATGTTAACAGACAAACCAATGCTTAAAAGCTGAAAAGCTAAAAAACGACTGAGAAAAGGTACATAAAGTACAAACATTGAACTTATAAAACCTAGAACCCAAAAACAAGGAAGAGAGCTTACCTCTTGTGTGACAAAAACTTTTCTCCTCACAAGAGGAGAACATGGCTGACCCCTTCCGCCACTCCCTAGACGCTGGGGGGCAGTGAGGGTGGGGCTGATGGCCTCCTCATACAGCAAGAAACCAACGCGCGGAGATTTTAACCAGAGAAAAAAATATATAAACTTAAGACTGTAGATCTGTATGATCAGAATGAGCAGAATTAACTCTCCAGAATACATGAGAAATATTATAAAATACACGAGCAGTTTATTTAATAATCTTTGCATGTATTAAATCACCTTAGTGAGCTTCTATAGATTAATCAGAATCTTATTAATTTTAATGTTGGTTTTACTATTTTTAGTATAGCTATCCTAGTGATGAATAACTAGTTTTCTTTTTTATTTGTTTTTATTTTCTTTTATAAACAGATTTTTAAGCTTTTTTTGTGATTTTGTTTATATTATTTAATTTTTTGTTTTAATAGGACCGTCATATCCATAGCACTAAGGTTCCTTTAGGTAGTTAATAGGCATCCTCTAGCCAACTTCCTTACGGCTTTGATTGGTCAGAATCATATTATTAACTGTGTAGAAAATTAAAGCAGATCTGCCAACCTTACTCTATTATTCAGAATAATTTTTCTTAAAGTTCTTTTGATGAAAGAAGAAGGAATTTCGTTCTCTAGAAAACTTTCTAATAGTATATTAATGTGGTAATTGAAATCCAAATTGTTGCTGCAAATTCTTGAAATTCTTAGGACCTGAGAAATTAGTACATTCTCAATTACTTTGGTTGAAATGTTATTATTCCAGTGTAGATATTTAATTACTTTGAAAGGAAAATTAACTCTTTTATCAAAGAGGCTAATAGATGGGTTACCTCTGTTGAGCTTAATGCTTAAGTCTAGGAACTCAAGTTCCTGATTACTGTGGTTGGTTTTACATAAGTTAAGAGAGCTAGGATAGATATTATCAAAATCACTCTCTATAACTTCTGAATTATTGATACACAGCAGATCATCAATATATCTAAAAGTGTAAAGGTAGTTATCTGAGCAGGTGGGGTGATTTTTAATGAATTTATATTCCTTAAAGAACAGGAATAGATTAGCGATATTTGTGGACGTTGATGTTCCCATTGGAATACCGTTCACTTGCTTATAGAGAGTATTATTGTATAAGATATGGTTATTTTTTATGCAGCAATTGAGATAAGAGTTCCAAGTTCCTACATCAACAAATTGGTTACGTTTAAATTCTGCATACAGCTCTTTAAAGGTAGTGATTATATCTGATAGAGGCAGATTAGTATATAGGTTTTCAAAATCATAACTATTAATATCTAGGGGACAAACTTTGAGTATAGTAGAAATTACTTCTGCATTATTATTAATTATCCAAAAATCTCTGTACATCAAGTTAGAACAGTTTCTAATGTGTTTCAAAACCTTCTTTAAGACATCTTCAAAAGCAAGATCTATTTTCTTTTTATGACTCCTTACTCCACTAGCTATGAACCTGAACTTCACAGGATCCTTATGAAACTTAACCGTTGCAAAAAGAAATGGAAATTCAGGCCCATATCTTCTAGTTTGTGGAATTTTAAGTTTCTTGAAGAATGCCTTAAACCGATTTTCTAACTGCTTGGTAGAATAACTTACGGGCTCGTATGTTACTCTATTATTGAGTTCCATAGTTAACAATTCAAAATAGAACTTCTTACAGATAATTGCAAAATTATTGCTAGCTTTATCCGTAGTGGTAAAAATAAATTGGTCTTGTAGTTTGGAGAGTGACCTTTTAGCTTCTCCAGAGAAAAAGAGATTTCTGTCGAAACAAAAGTCCAGACCTGCCAACTCACCGGTGAAGCTATTGATTATATTATATTTCCATTCTGCGAAGGCCTCAATAGGCTGATTGTACGTTAAACTGGTTTTTACGATGTACTTATTTACATCTTGAGTGAAGCTCTCAAGAATCCTTTCTTTGGAAATTGTGAAGGAAGGTCTGAATTTAGAGCCATACTCTAATAAAGTCCTAAGCTTTTCATTTTCAACATAACTCAAGTTTCCGGTGATAATATGGTTGTAATTCTTATCATAGTGAACTGTTTCTTTATGTTCATCACAAGAACAAGTAGTAATTACAGGAATGTAGCTCGAAGAGTTAAGTTTGTAGTTTTTAACTATTGACCCTAAGGTCTTAACATATTTAAAACTTACAATAGACTGGTGCCTGTGGATGGGAAAAAAATTGCATTATTGTAGAACAGCTTCCTTACATTGAGATTATCGTAGGCTTTATTTAGGAACCTGATGGTAACAAAATTACTGGAAAATTCTTTAAGAGAAATTTTATCTTTCAGAATATGTTTAAGAATGTCCAGAACCAAAGCAAAAACATGCTTATCAACATGGTCAGCAGTTTCATTCCAGAATTTGAAAAAACATTTAAGGACAGAGTGCTTGAAGGACTTGAGAATTTTGTAAGTATTTTTAACAAAATTAGTGCCAGTTTTAAAGCTTTCCAGAGTTTTTAGCAAGTTAGCAAAATCAACTTTGCTTGATGTGCGAAATAACCTCTGTCCTCTATTACCTCTAGAGCAGCTCTTATTATTAACAAGAAAGAAGAGTTCACGAATTGAAAATTTATGCTGATTATGCTTATTGTCAGATAGAGTGGAATTAAGGCCATAGGGATAAAGAGACTGATGCTGCAAAATTTCAAGGGATTCAGTTTCTAGCCGAGCATAGAGGTCAGGAATAATATGTAGTACCTCTATTTTCACTTTGTCAAAACCATGAGTATGGAAATGCTCTAATTCAAAGGTAGAGTACTGGTTGGCGTTTGTGGAGGGGTTCACTCCTGAATTAGAGAACTTGTTTACTAGAGACCTGTGACCATTAATCCTAAGATGAAGAGGATTTTTACTTTGGCCAATATAGTTAAGGTTGCAGACAGTACAGGTGAGCTTATAGATGGTATTGTAGGCTTTGCAAAACTTGTTGGAGCAATTATCCTCAACAGAAGAATACAGGTTAGGATCTGCAGATTTACATGTCAAACAACGTTTGTCATTTCATAACTTTAGATTACCTTTGCCAGCGAGTTCATACACTATGGGAAAGGGTGTTAGCCTAACCGAGCGGGAGGACTTAAAATATCTGAGCTGACCTCCAATCCTTTCATCGTCCTTAGAACTCCACTTGGGCCAAAACATACAAATTCTGAGCAAACCAACTAGGAAAAACTTTTTAGAAATAAGCAGTCCAAGAAAAGACCAAACTCGAGTATAAACTACACTCCAAAAAGCTGCATCCAAAACATACTAAAAAGAAAAATTAGAAAATGAAAAAAAAAAAACCTCAAGTGAAAAAAAAAGTAGTAATAAAAAAAAAAAAAAAAAAAAAAAAAATAATAATAATAATAATATAACATTTCAACTAGAATTTGCGCATGAGCTGCTAAATAATAAATTGAAATTAGTTACTTAAGAGCAAAACTGAAGACTAAGGAAAAAATTTTAGAATTTAAAACGAAGGGTGCAAAATAACCTGAAAATCAAAACGCGCAACGCAGCAGTTTTGAAAATTCAGAATTCACATTCTATAAAGAAGATACCTAAGCAAAAAAATACATATATAATTTTGACTCACACCTAGTACAACATAGAAAAGGTTATGTATCTACCTGTGTGAGTAAAAGGAGAAAAGATAAAAAAGTAAAATAAAACAACTGAAGGTAGAAGGTGTCGAGAATACTGAGCCTTGGCTTTATCAAGGACCAGCAAAAACTCTGCATTTTCTCACTTCCACAAAGACCTAGTTGGAAATGGGTTTCTGCAAGGCCATAGATGCAAGTAACATTCCCACCTAAAATAGTTTAAAAAATATATATATAAGTCATGTCCTCCGTAGAGTAGCATGACCTAGCACTAGTTAACAATTTCGCTTGCATCCATTAACCTTCATGGCCCGACCCATGCTCTTCATCTGTTACTATTAAACAGAGAGAAGAAGATTAAAGAGAACTCAAGCTGTGAGAGTGACATAATAATTAGAAATGATTTTCAGCTATAACGAAATTCCAAGTTCGTTTGAGAGAGAATTTAAAACTGAAAAACAATGCAAAAGAATATATATATATATATATATATATATATATTATTTAGAAGCATATTTCATACAGAAGCCAACTCAGTTTACAGAATGGGAATATCTTTAACAGAACTCAAATTATGACCAGAAATGCACTGCGAAGGAAGCACACTTCGTTATGGGAAATGTCATTGTCGTTGCTACAAGCTGACGGAGCTTGCTTGTATGTCCGCGTAAGGGCAATATAAAGGGCAGGCGATGTGCATGGGGTTATTCCAGACGTTTTCGCAGTGCGCGTAGGTAGTTCGTTTGCATTGGTGAGTGTGTAGTCGTTACCCCTGTGCACTGCAGTGCAAATCTGAAGTTTAGAGTGCATTTCGTTTATTTTGTGCAAACTGTGTTGCAGCTATGGGAAGATTAGGGGATATTTCACCACAAAAAGCTTCGCAAATGGTGACTTTAAGTGAATTCGGTAAAAGCAATGCAGAAATTGCCCGGATAACTGGGGCGCTCAAGAGTACAGTTGGACGGCAGCTGGTGAAGGTCTGTGATATGGGTGGAATCAAGAATGGCAGGCTGGGTAAATGTGGCCGAAAAATGAAAACAACTCCTAGAAGTAACAACTGTTGAAACGGTTATGTCTGTGAAACAGGTTCGCCTCATCAACAGTTCTTGCCAAAGAATTGCGGGAGAGCTGTGGTACTGTTGTTTGTCTTCGAACAGTGAGGAACAGTTTACGTTCTATGGGTATGACGTCTCGTAGGGCGGTGCAGAAGCCATTGCTAACCAATGTACAAAGCAAGAAACCCTTAGAATGGGCAAAGGAACATAAGGAATAGAACACTGTTAGGTGGTGTCAAGTATTATTTAGTGATGAGACAAAATTGAACATTGACGGTAACAACGAGTGTTTCAATGAATTAACGAGGCATTGCATCCCTCTTACACACTTAAGACAAGAAAGTATCCATGCAGTGTTGTGATTTGGGGATGTTTTGCTGCTGCTGGAGTGGGCAGAATCCATGTGTGTGAGAGCACTGTAAATGCACAAGTGTACAAAAGTATCCTCCAGGGCCAGCCATCTTCCAGGATGATTCAGCCCCTTGCCACCGTGCAAAAATCATTAAAGCTTATGTGACATATGTAGGTAATGTTGTGCCTCTTCGTTGGCCTGGTAATTCTCCAGACTTGAACCTGATTAAGAATTTGTGGTGCATTCTGAAAAGAAAAGTGCATGAACGTCACCCCACAAATAAAGTGGAACTGATTAACACAATTACTGATGTTTGACACAACTGTATTTCATCCGATATGTTGCGTAAGTTGGTTGACTCCATGCCCAACAAGTGTGCAGTCGTTGTTAAATTAAAAAGTCACCCAACGAAATGTTAGGTACGTAATCATATTTGAATTTGAGCATGTTACTTTGCCATGGTTTCTGTTTTGTAGCATATTTCTGCTCAAAATTTGAATTCTGTTAAAGATATTCCTATTCTGTAAACTGATTTGGCTTCTGTATGAAATGTGCTTTAAAATTATATCATCATCATCATCATCATTGTCAACCATTATCAATCCACTGCTGGACGAAGGTCTCCCCAAGTTTCCTCCACAACGGTCTGTCTTGTGCCAGTCCCCTCCATGTCACCCCTGCATACTTTCGAATTTCATCCACCCATCTTCCATGTGGTCTTCTCCTGGGTCTTTTCCTGTCCCTTGGAATCCAGTCTAAAATTTTGGCTGTCCATCGATGATCTGTCCTTCTGGCAGTATGTCCAGCCCATTGCCATTTCAGGGATTTAACTCTGATCATGATGTCTTCCACTCTTGTCATTTTTCGGATCCACGAGTTCCTCTTTTTATCTCTCCTGGTTACACCAAGCATGCACCTCTCCATGCTGCTTTGAGTTGTCTGCAGCCTTTGTATGTCTCATTTAGTTAAGGTCCACGTCTCTGCACCATACCTAAGCACTGGAAGGATGCATTGATCAAACACTTTTCTTTTAAGACATAATGGCATATTGCTCTTGAAAATTATGCTGTTTCTTCCAAAAGCTCTCCAGGCAAGTTTTGTACGGCGATTAATTTCTTCATCAATGTGAGTCTCACTTGATATCTGCTGTCCAAGATAAACGTACGTGCCTGTTATCTCCAGCTTTTCTCCATCAATCGATAAATCTTCATTTCTTGTAAAAGCATTGAACATCACTTTTGTCTTCTGAAAGTTCATTTTTAATCCCACTTCTTTACTCTTGTCAGCAAGTTCCTGGATCATACTCTGTAGCTCTGATGGGGTAGTTGCAAAAATGACTACGTCATCAGCAAAACGAAGGTGGGTTAGATAATCTCCATTAATATTTATCCCCTTGTTTTCCCAGCTCAGCGACTGAAAGACACCCTCCAATGTGGCATTAAAGAGCTTCGGAGATATGGTGTCACCTTGTCTCACTCCCTTTCCAATTTTTATGTGTGTTGTATTTTCAAACAGCCGAATCTTTGCACTTGCATTTTCATAGATGTTATTAATAATATTAATGTATGCATCTTCAATACCGCAGGATTTCAGAGCCATTGTAACTGCTGATGGTTTCACCGAATCAAAGGCTTTTTCATAATCGATAAAAGCCATGCACAATGGAAGTTCATATTCCCTTGCTCTTTCAATTAGTTCTCTCAGTAGGTGGATATGATCTATTATGCTGTAGCCACTCCTGAATCCAGCTTGTTCTCTCGGTTGAGCCATGTCCAGTGTTACCTTCAAGCGGTGTGAAAGAACTTTAGTGAAGATTTTATAAACCACTGATACGAGGCTGATAGGTCTGTAGTTCCTGAGATCCTCAATGTCACCCTTTTTATGTAGCAGGATCATTGTTGCGGTGTTCCAATCCTCAGGAATCTTCCCTTCATTAAGGTATCGAGTGAAAATTTGGGCGAGTACTGTTTCGATTTCTCCACTTGCTTCTTGTATGATGTCTACAGTAATTCCATCTTCTCCTGGAGCTTTCCCCTGCTTCATGTTCTTAATTGCATGTGCAACTTCTGCTGGAAGGACTGGAGGAACTCTGGTGCTGGTACCTTTCATGATGTCTGGAGTGTATGATCATCCCTTTCATATAATTTGGAGTAGAAATCTTTCACTCTTGTCAAAATTTCGCCTCTATTTCTTGTTACAGAACCATCTCCTTTACTCAGTGCCGTAATCTGTTTTCTTCCCTTACTGAGATGTCCCTTTGCTATCTTTAGGCTTTGGTTGTTTTCAATTGCTTTCCTCACTAGTTCACAGTTGAATTTTCTTACGTCTTCAGTGATACTTTTTCTTACTGTCTTGCATAGCTCTACATATTCCGCTTTGAAAGTCACATCTTCTTTAGTTATCCACATCTCCCTTCTTTTTTGCATCAACATTTTTGTTTTTTCTGATAATTTGTTCCCATGCAACTTGTTCTTAGACCCAGCTAATTTTGTTGCTGTTTCCAGAAGAGCTTTGGTTACTTTTCTGTTAACTTCAGAAATATCAACTTCTTCCGATGTTAGGCCTTCTAAAGCAGAGAATCTGTTTTTCAGTTCCAACTTGAAGGTATTATGGTGATTTTTAAGGTTGGTTATGTCAATAGATTTTGTTTGTCTTATGAGCTTGCCACGTTCAAGTTTAGTGTTGAGGTGCATCTTACATCTCACCAATCTATGGTCACTACCTGTGTTGAACTTGTTTAGCACACTGCAGTCTTCAATGACAAATTTTTTGTTACACATAATAAAATCAATTTCACTTGTCGTCCCATTTGGATGTCTCCATGTCCATTTCCTGTGTGGCTTTTTCTTGAAGAAGGAGTTCAAGATGAAAAACCCTTCTGCCTCTGCAAACTCAACAAGCGTATTTCCACGCTGGTTTCTGTTGCCGTGACCAAATTTACCTACTGACGTTTCATTCTGTTGCCGTTGACCTATTTTTGCATTGAAATCTCCCATAATTATCTTCAAGTGCTGTTTACCTTTATTATTTAGATGACGAATTTCCTCATAAAATTCTTCAATTTCTTCTTCAGGATGACTTGTGGTGGGTGCATAAGTTTGAATAATCTGAGCCTGGTATCTTTTCGAGAGTTGGATAACGAGTCGTGCAGCTCTGTCAGAGGAACTTTCAACTTCTACAACTTTATCCTTCAGTTTCTTGTTTATTATAAATCCAACACCACTAGTTCTGCCAGTATCTGTCCCACGATAGTAGAAGAGATGCCCACTTTTCAGTTCAATGAGATCTTCTCCTTTTCTCCTTACCTCACTTAGCCCGACGATGTCCCACTTGATCCTTTGTAGTTCCTCTTCCAATTCAAAAAGCCTTGAATCAGAAGATAGGGAGCGTCCATTATACGTAGCCAAGGTCAGCATCAGATGTCAACCTAGTCCGGTCCTCCGGGGATTCTTAGCACCCTCTGCCTTCATGTCGCACTGGCCGCTGCCTTGGCGAGGTACATTCCAGCTGCCGGAGACTGAGGGCCAAGATTTAAGTTGTGGAATCATTTTGTAGGGGTTTGGCCATAACTCACCATGCTGGCCAAGCGGGTTGGTGAGTGTGGGATAGCATTTCCTCTAATCCCGATGGTATAGTTATAACCGCTATTGGCGGTCATTAAAATTATATATATATATTTATATTGTGAGTATTATCTGTATATTTGCTTTTGTAGCAGCACTGAAAACCCAAAAACATCAGAAATTTCCAGAGTTGCTATTAATTTTTCCATAACTGTATATCTTATTTTTGTTTATCTCTGGTTCTAAGTGTTCCATTTGAAAAATTATTTCTTTGTTAGAGAGTGTTTCCAGTTCAAAATGTTTCTCATATAATTTAAATTTTTTAGCACACAAATCTGCCACCAGAAGGCTTGAGTTGAGTTCACTTTTTCATTTACAGCAACATCTGCAGGACTAAAAACCCAGTTTAAATACTTCTTTTTCGTCAGATATTAGTAACTATGCAAACTCTGTGTGGGTATTTTCTTCGCAAAATAATGCACAATTTTGCTGCTAGGTGGTGCAAAAGCTTTTAACCTGTTTTTCTCAATATCTCTGCTTCTACAAGTGTGATTTAAAAAATTATTTCAACATCAGATGCCATTTACCTTGCAGAACACTTTAGGCTAGTATATGAGAGTTTTATAGTTCACAGTTTTGCTGCTAAATGGTGTTTCTCTACTTATGTTTGTAGCTGTTGTATCTCTGCTTCTAAAAACCTTGTTGAGAATTTTTTTACTGTATGTCATTCAGTATAATACAGATGTGGAGCACTATCCTCTTTAAACAGTGCACAGATTTCCTGCTAGAGGGCACAAAGATCACAACCTTTTTCTCACTATCTCTGCTTCCAGGAGGCATTTGAAAAGTTCTTCCTTATCATAGCATTTTTCATGAAGAATATTTTTTGCCTTTTTTCGACTTTCAATAATGCAAAATTCTTCCACTAGATGGTGTAGAGTTATATCATGTTCCCTTCTGCATTTCCCTCTTTTAACTGTTCAATTTGAAAATATCTTTTTCTCTGATACCTTTCTTGTGCTATGAGAAACTTTTTATGTGCCATTTGTTCATTTTCATAACGTACTTTTAAGCTGCGGGTAGTGTAAATATCTGTTTTTATTTCTGGGTGTTTTATCGATTGTAGAAACCCAGTTGATTGTTTTTCTAACCAATTCCATTGACTTTGAATAATTTTGATAAATTTCATTCGCGTCAGAAAGGATTCAAAAGACATGCTCATTACAACTGAAAATTCGGTGTCATTTTTCTTGTTTTGTAATACATAAAGAAAACTAACTCATAAGACCAGTTATATCCAAAATAAATCTTCTTTAGAAAAAGATTAAAAGAAAAAAATTAGGTAGTTTCAGGGCTTCCGTAAAAAAAAAAAAAAAAAAAAAAGAAGATGCTATAAAAAAACCTTTTTGACTTATACTTTTTCCTTGGTGTTACTGTTGATAAAAATAATTGCCCAGATGTGTGATTAGAAGAAGTCAAGAACTAGAAAACAATAACATATTGCAGGGATCGCATTCGTCCTAAAATTCCTAAAATTCCTAATATTTTGTGACCCTCCTTAAATTCCTAAAATTAGACCTAAAATTTGCTATTCATCCTAAAATTTCCGTAAGCTTATTTTTATTAAAAACAACCGTTATTAACGCCAATAAATTTACCATTACGGTAAGGTAAAAAGACCTGTTATTGTAGAAACACAGCCTATATGCTGTGCTGCTGAAGGGAGGGAAAAATGACGCCATCGAGATGCACTTGCTTCGGGGCGGGCGTTCCATTTTTTTGCCTTCGAACAGTTTTCGAGAGTAACAAGAGATCTAAGGGAAAAGGGGAGGGGTCATTTTCACCCCTGGTTTGCGCTTTGCAGACGAACTCCGTGGCACGCAGAAGATCGTACTTTATTTTTGTACATGCCTTGTGGAACCTCCTCTTTCTGCTGATGTTTTGTTATTGTAAACCGCAGGTGGGTGGAAGCAAAGAGGAAACATGTGGTCTTCTTCCGTAACCTCCGGTAATGACGATGGGATGGTAGCTGAGTTATCTTGGCAGGCAGTAGAGCACGTGATCATTGACCTTCGATCATGCGTCGGCGACAGCGACCTTCGATGCGCAATATATCTCGGCTCCGACTCGCTTTGACTGAACTTGCGTGAGATGCGTATGATAGTTTCTGGTTTTACGTCTTTTATGGTGTTCTCTGTGCAGGTTCAGTTCTCTAGTGGTGACCTGCTTTTTTTTTTTTTTTTCATATCTTCTGACATCCTCGCAGCCAAATTTCGGGAAGTTGTCTGGTTTTGCAATATTGGAACGTGTTTTTGTACTTCCCTTTCATTTTCTGGTTAGTAATACAAGTGTTTAAGATGCCTAAATCCAAAACGAAATTTCAAGATGCGTGGCTCGCCAAAGAATTGGACGGAGTGAAGTTGAAAGAATGGTGTTCTGCAACTGAAACAATATTTTCTGCTAAGTGTATATTGTGTTCAGAAATTTTCAATATTTCTAATAGTGGCTTTTCACAAGTAAAAGCGCATCATAAAGAAAAAAAGTTCCCATAACAAGAAATTCCCATAACAATAAATTTGTTAAATAGTGTTCGTGATTCACATAAATTTTATAAAGAGTATGTTGATAAGCTGAAGGAAGAACAATCAAAAAAGGTAAAAGAAAGGAAGCAGAAAGAGAGGGAAAATAAGGAAAAGCAGCTAGAGAAAAAAAGAAAAGCTGAGTTTGATGACAAAATAAAAGAAAATGATGCAGAAATAAATAGGCTTAAAAAAGATAAAGAAGCCTCCCTAGCAGTAATTCAAGAGGGAACAGAAAGAATGAGAAAAGCTGTAGAAAAACAAAATACTGTTGAAATAGCAGTTGCCTCTAACTTGATCATACAAGGTTCAGCTGAAATAAAGAAAACAAAGTAAATTAGTTGTGGTGGAAGCAGAAAAAGATAGGCGTATCAGGAAAAGGTTAAAACAATAATATGAAAAAAGTAATTCAGTGAACAATTGTACATAGTTCTTGGTTTTCAATTACCTTTTTAGGATATTATAATTTAATGTGAAACCTGAAAACTTTCTGTGAAAATCGTGAATTGCTTCTGGTTAAACAGCATATTAATGTTCAAAGTGAAACTTGAATGTGGTAAATATACTTGAATATGATAATAACACGTGAAAAGATAAGAACTGAACATTAGAAGTAAATCATACTTAAACTTTAGACATTAGACGTTATGCAAAAAATTTGGGTGTGAACTTCGACCATATATACTAATGGACTGCGCATTGGCAATAGCTGCATCAAAGCCGCCATGGCTCAAACATTGGGCACGTCATCATCAGACTCCAAATTTCGTGTAAAAATGCTGTTATGATTACTAATTTACATTGCAGAACTTCAGTGTTTTCGGTGTATTATGTGAATGCGCCTCATATATAATGAAAACTCTTCAGGTAAGTTTACTTATGAGCTATATACATGCATGAACGGGTTGTTTACATTTTGTGATTTATAATGTGATGAACATTTGCGAAGAATTTGGAACCTGCATTCCATTTTTTTCTTAAGTTACTATATTTTTATATCAATAGCTGCAAGTTTCTGGTTAAGTAATTGAACTTTATTGACTTAGGTATTTAATTCGTTTCTTACCCATGAAAAATCATAGAACTTTCTTTACTATATCGCTCAGAGCAACCATAAGCACAGCAGGTGTAACCCATCTTTTTGACTGTTGTCATGTGATTTTATGTTGGAGCCAGAAATTTTGATGTCATGCGCATCTATCAGTATATATGGTTGAAGGGTGTGAAGCAAACTCTTTACAATGTATACAAAGTTGTTTTACTAGATGTATACAAATATACATCTAGTTTTTATTGAAATACACTCCTAAAATTTTCCTAAAATTTTTCTAAAATTCCTAAAATTCCAACCTAAAATTTTCCAGAAGTATGCTATGATCCCTGCATATTGTTTCTTCAGTGATATTTCAGCACCACACTGGCTAGTGAATGAATTCACTGAAGATATTGCAAGATTCTCTAATCCTTTAACTTTTACCTGTTCAGTGTATGTTCATACTAAGCAAATTGCTTAGTAGCTTTTACCTGTGTTTACAACTTTCCAGCAAACTTAAAAATTGGATCATTGTGGATTTTAATTCAAACGTACATTTCTGGATAAACTGCTTGGAAAACTGCACAGTTCAAGTAACTGAAGTCTGTTATATTTAAATCTGAACACACTTTCATATTTTCCTTGTAGAGCAGACTTTCATCATTTGAAGTGGGATCTAGATTAGATATTAGCAGAGTTGTCAGATATAAATCACAGTGTGCTCAACAGGTCCCTAAAAGTCGATTTTTGAAACACATGTCCCTGTTTTTATGATTCTGTCTCTAAAGGTCCCTAATTTTGGCAAATCATATGTTCCCAGTTTTGCAACCAATACCAGTTATTATAATGTGTTCATATGCACTAAGCAGAACATTTTTTAAATTGCTAGAATCTTATTTTTAGCGAATAACCTTCTTCTATTCGCCATTTCTTCACTGTTTCACATGTTATAAGCAATAGTATACTTACTGCATGGCAGAAGTAAACAGATGGCAAAGTGGACGATTGAATCTCAAGTTGAATGAATATGATATGAATAAAAGTGAAGTGAATTGCTGCTTATCTATGATATTTGATGCCTTCCATAATGTTGAGTTGCATTTCTGATAGAGTTCTTTCATATGCTGATGTTTTAGCACAGTCAAGCCCCTTCAACTCCACAGGTGATATATTTAAAAGCAATGAAATCCAACTAAAATCACGTAAAAGAAGTCCATAGGTGCGCACAATGTGAAGTCTTTAAAAGCGTCCATAAGTGAGATTGATAGATGAAAAACTGAAGACTAGAACAATTGAAACAAAGAATGAAATATGAAAGTTAAAAAGTTAAAACTTGGAATAAAAGTATACTCCTCCCTCACAACAGCAACCAAACATGTTTCACATAAATACCCATGGTCATCCTCAGTGAAAATATGCGAAATTCTGTTGCCTGTTGTTACAGTGTCACCTCTTCCCGAATATTCTGCCTGCTCATCGTTTTGCCTTGCCACACCCATTCCTCTGTGCATCCAAATTCTGTGTTGTTCACGCATTTGGTTGTGCTATCTATCAGTCCCGTCATCCATCAGCCATCTGTCGGTCCCGCCATCCATCAGTAGTTCTTTGAAGTTTGTTTGTATGTTATGACTATAATTTCTATAAAAGGATTCCAAACAAGAACTATAGCAGGGGAGATTGTGGTCTGGAATTTTTTTTTGCCGATTAAACCCGGAAATTCTGGAGAAAATGAGAAGTCCAGTTATGGAAATTCTGTGCCAAAACAAAAATATTATACCTTCTGCTGCAAAAGGCAAAGTTTGTACCAGAACCACAGTGCCCATTGTTAATATTGGGACTGCGGCACAGTAAATTCTTCGTGTGCATCATTCCGCTTGATGCTGAGTAAGACCATGCAGTGGTAAGAAAGACTCAAGAAACTCCAAGTACTACAGATTCTACGCACGTAGCTACTATGGAAATCATCGGTCCGCTATGGAGTGAGGTAAACATCGAGTATGTTACGGAAATCAAAAGTCTGAGTGAAATAATGTTATTAAACTTTTGCGTAAAGTTTACTTTCATGTTTTCAAGATTCTAACATTTGATAAACATTTTCAGGAGTGTTTCTTGAGTGTTTTCAATATCATACATTTCTTCAGTGTTTTTTTTTTTTTTTGCTTGTTTGTTTGTTTTTTGGATGTTTTTTTTTTTTTTTTTCGTTTTTTGGATAGTTTGTTTGTTTTTTGGATGTTGTTGTTTTTTCATGGTGGAAAAAAATCATGAGTGATTTAATTGTACTTGTATAATTAGTTTCATATAACAAAATCCCCCAATGAAGATAATCTGAGAAGCCCAAGATGCTGCAACCAGCTTTAATCCTAGCTGTCCTAGCATTTTTCTTTTCAGCTGTCTTTTGATGTTTCCACTTTAAATGAGCAATAAAAAAAATAAAAAAAAAGAAAAAAAAGAAATGTATAATATATATTATATTCCATATGAATTCACCAGGTGCTTGTAGTTGTGGGTTTTTTCATTTTCCTCATTTTTTTTTTGTTACAGTACAACATAAAAGTACCCTGAAAACAAAGTTTGGGATTTATTTTCCCAACCCCTTTGGAGATATGGGTCTTCAAACCCCCAAAATGAGCTAAAACAAGGGTTATCATTAGTTAACACAAATTGAGTAATTGTGGAGATAATGACACTTAATGGGTGCCTAAATAGAGGTAATAACCTGTACATTCATATGTAATAACCTCATTTTCATAGCATAATAATTCGTCAGGCTGTAGGGGGTCAAAGTTCAAGGTCACCGTGCTGATTTTGCCACTTTTCAGCAGCATTTTTATACCAGAAAGGTACGTGAACACAAAGTGAATATTTTTTCAGGCAATCCTGATATGTTGCTAAGAATGTTAAAGCATATTTCAACTTGTGTTATGTTTCCCATTTATATTCAGAAAATATTTTATAACAGCAACATTGCCAAAATTTTCGTTTTTGGGATACAATAAATCAAAAGGGGTAGCAAATAAACACCTTTTTTTTTTCTGGGGATTATATCCTATTGCACATCTAAATATTCTCAAAGTTTTGTTTCGTGTTTCACAGCAGTTTCTGAAATAATGACAATACAAATTGATCCATTTCAGTCTACAAAAATGTATATGCCTACCATAGAAGTAGTTCACCTGTTTATACAACATAGTACAAAGTTAATATGAAAAATAAAATTATGGGACAGCAAATTTTCTAGAACATTCTTTCAGATGTGTTTTAAATGGCCTACTAGCAATTGCATCAAAACAAAGATAGCTTTGGGGTAATGTTGTGTCCTCTTCCAGTAGCAGTGGTGTGAGGATATTTAAAATGTTGGCCTGTGGAACCCCTGCTTGGTCATTAGTTGACAAAGAAAATGATGTTCCTGACCCTGGTGGATGAAAAAACTGAATTTTGAAATCTCTGTGTCCTTCAGAACATTCTTTGATAATGCCAAGCCACCATTTTGATTCATACACACATGCAATGTAATCACCATTTTTTTTTATTCCTCTGCAAGTTCTGTATTTACAAAAGCTTTAGATATGTTAACAACTTCATATTTCTTGTTGCTTGACACAAGTTGAATTTTTAATTCCCCATTGGAATAAAGCAATGATTAATTCTAGTGTTTGCTATTTTTATAGCAGAAGCATATCTATCTGCAAGTATGACATTTTCTTCATCAACATCTTTTTGTGATACAAAAAGGAATTGTATTTTTATTTTTTCTGTACAGTATTTAAACATGTCTTCTGGTGGTAAAATATGTTTTTCAATAAGTTGTAAGGATGCTCTTGTTACATGTTGCTTCACAGTACCCCCTATTCCATCACATGGCTCTTTTCCATGAGAAGTGGCAAAGAAATGCCATCAGCTTCTAGGTTGAAATCTTTTTTATTGTGAACTAGGTTAACAAATTTTTGTTGTTGTTTGTTTTTGTATTGTCCTCCAGCACCATCTGTAAAATAAATTACCCTTTTCACATTGGGAAGATGGTCTTTTTAAGATGGGTAAAAATTTTCATAGAAATGTATGTATTGATATTTGTTGCATTGTGTGCCATCGAATCACTAATTACACAAAAACTTACTTGTTGTAATTTGTCGTGAGCTTTTAAATAACAAACAAATGGGTGAAGAGTAGCTTAGCTATTTACGCAGTGGTACGATTTAATTTCATCTTGTACCACAAAAGTAAAGTTTTCTGAAAAGTCACAAAGTAGTTTACACTCGTCCGAATTTAGGAGTGCTTTCTTGGTCTTAAAGAAACATGATTGCTCTGTTGCTGTGCAATGATGTTTTTTCAAAGTATTAAGTTTCCCGAGTAAATTTTCCTTGAATTCTGCATATGGTTCCACAGTTGTCACTAAAGTACATCGATCTGTTGTAACCCACTGTTTGTAGGATATTTGCAATATATCATCTTGGATTGAATCCAAGCATTCTAAAACAAAATCTTGACCAGGGCAGAGTGGACATCCGTGTAGCATACAAGCTTCAATCATTGTTCATGCTACAAACCATCTGTGAAAGCAATTCCTTGTAAGTATAATTAAGTTTTGCCCCATTAATCATCATCTTGACATTCTGATGCATACAACACACACATACTGAATGTGTGCCTGGTGCCCCAGCTGGCACATACCATTTTGGACGCAATTCACAGAATTTGGAAAATCCAATTTTTGCCTCTGAATGCAATTCTTTAAACCTTTCATACAGTTCTTTTAAGTTGCAAAGTATTAATCACTTTTGTCTTTGTTCTTTTTCTCCCAAGTTGTTTCTTATGATGACAAAATCTTTTATTCCTGGACACAGTCTTCTGCATTCACATCCTCATAAAAACTGATTACTTGGGATAAGGTATTATCTGAAATCTTCTTGCCACTTTGTTTTTGGTGAGTGAAACTTTGTAATACACCATGATTTTGTACAATTCTTCTTGTTCATACGAGGTATTCACTGACTTCAAATTGTGTACAACTTTTGGAAATTGATCACGATTGTGGAAGCAAGCTAAAATAATCCTGACCTTTTTTTCAAAACTAGTAACTATTTATCTTTGTTTTAAGGTTTGAAATTAATGTTTCATATTCATTCTGTTGTTTTGTCTCCTTTGATTTTGAAGTACTGGGTTCATTATAAACCTCAAACAAATCATGCAGTTTATGTGAAGTGTTACCAGATATTTGGGTAACTGTTTTTTCTATGGCAGCATACCTCCTCTGTGCTGGCAAAGTTTGAGCTTTCACTGGAGAAATTTCTAAAATGCTACATGCTTGATTAACTGATTCCAATTTAACATGTTTTGGTTCATACAAGCTATTCTCATCAGTTTCAGCATCATGGTCCGAAATATCAGATTCAGAGTATGATTCCTTGTAATTTACTTTCTTGCATTTTCCTGTTCTATGATGAGCCTTGTCACTCTTAGTGACCAATTTTTGACAGTTAGAACATAGAGATTTCCCAGGCACAAGCTGTAGTTCCAGATGAAAGTGTTCTTCAGCAAAGCTGACAGTTATCTCACACAATGATTTCTTTATTATTTTTTATGGATACTCTATGGATCACATGTATTTCCATATAAGTGGTGGTATTTATTCAAATATTTAATTTTATGGTGCTCACATACACTTTGAACATTGTCTTTAATTCTCATTTTTAATAATTTCTGTTGCTCATATGAATACTCACAAATTTTAGTCACTTTTCTTAAAGGCCTGTATGATGCATTATTACAGTCTTCCTCAGCCAAGACACTAACACAACTCTGCATTACTGAATACACTTATGATACAAATAATTTCGGAATTTGTAGTATTAATCGAAAAATTGGATCACAACTTTAAAACTAATTCAGCAAATCTGATTTGCATAGAAATTATACATATTTACAACACTGATATTATAAATTTGAAACAAAGCTAAGAGACTTCAATGTTTCACCCTCAAAGGTTCTAAGCTGACTGAATTGACAGTGGAGCTGAGTTCCGCTATTTGAGGTGGATGATGCAACATCTGATTGTATTGCATCATCCAACACTGAAAGTCCTTCAAATGGACATATCAAACTGCCATGAATCATATCATAGTTTATGATTGCATCACTGTTCTAAAACTGTTAGAACTGGGCAAGGACATTATATTTTAGCAAAAAGACCTACAACATGAATGCAAATAAGAATTTGTTTGGAACATTTTTTGGAAACAAATGGGGTGGGGGTATTGCAGTTGCATAGTAACAGTGACCGGCCTTATTACTTTGCAAAACAATTATATACATTTTTAATGTATTAAAGTAAACATATTTATTAAATGCATGTACACTGCCGGACAATTGCTAAGGACGGATGACAATAGCAACGATAGCAACCATAAAATGTAAGGCAGGAAAATGTGGAAATTAGCATAAGTGCGGGATACAGTAAGACGTGTTGTGCGTATGCAAATTTTGGATTGCCGAACTTGTTCGTGACGTCATAGCGCTGATAAGAGATATAAAGGATTTGACGCGTATTGACCATTGTTGTTCAAACGCAAAGTTGATAGGGAAAGAATCAATTGACGAACTTGCAATTTTCAGTATGTCTTCCCGACATCACCTAGATGATTTTACGCATGGCCGTATTATTGGCAAGATTGAAGAAGGGCGAAAAATAACAGATGTTGCCAGGGAGTTCGACGTCAGCCACAGTGTTGTTTCAAGGCTTTGGAAATCATTTCAAACAAATTGAGAGTGTAGCAAACGTCACGGGGGAGGTCGTGTTCGCAGTACGACACCTGCAGAAGATCGGTACATAGTGCTATCAACAAAAAGACACCGGCGCAGCACAGCTAGTGAGGTAGCAAATCAGTTTATGGCTGCTACTGGCAAGCGGATCTCCCGAAAAACTGTCGCCAGACGTTTGCATGAAGGATAACTATACGCCCGCTGTTCTGTTGTGTGCATCCCATTGTCCAGACGTCACCATACCGCCCGTTTGCAATGGTGCCATCAACATCACAATTGGACTGATAACGACTAGTCTGCTGTCCTCTTCTCAGATGAGAGTAGATACAGTCTATCGTCTGATTGTTGACGACAACTGATCTGGCGTGATAGTGGTACTGCATATTGTCCAGCAAACATACAGGAAAGGGACCGATATCCGACATGTAGTGTCATGGTATGGGCTGGCATCATGATCAATGGCCGTACGTCCCTCTATGTGCTTCAAACTGGGACTATGACTGGCCAACGATACATTAATGATGTTCTGCTACCTCATGTTTGCATGTTCCGTCGGTGATAGATTCATTTTCATGGACTACAACGCAACATGTCATCGAACAGTCGCTGTCCAGGAATGTCTTGAGAGCGAGGATATTCAACGCCTCGTATGGCCAGCACGTTCTCCAGATCTGAATCCCATTGAAAATGTGTGGGATGCTTTGGGGAGGAGTCTTGCTGGTCGCCAATGCCCTACAATAAACAAGGACACCCTCATCCGTGCACTGACAGAGGAATGGGATAAATTACCCCAACAGCTGCTTGATAATGTTGTGCAAAGCATGGCACGACGTGTGGAATCTTGCATCGCCCTCCATGGTGGCCATATCCTGTATTGACATCTTACGCCGGAACGCCTGCGGACGGTAATTGCATTTTTTTCACGTTTACGTATTCTGCACAAAATGGCCTGTTTGTCCCTTGAACATGTTCCAAAGCCTTCTGGATTTCAGAGCACAATAAATTGTCTTTCTTGTAATGTCCTGGCATTCTGACATTATTTTATTTCATTTGGCATCCAACCACACTTACTTTTTTATGCGCTATATAGCCGTTTATGATCCGTCCTTAGCAATTGTCCAGCAGTGTATTACTAACTATTTCATGTTAGTTAGATTAAATGCTAAAAGTATGCTCATATACATACCATGAAGGCAAATTTGCATTATTGTTATTTTGGAAACTATTGTGAAATACAAAACAAAACTTTGAGAATATTTAGATATGCAATAGAAGACATTCCTCAGAAAAAAAAAGGTGTTTATCTGCTACCCCTTTTGATTTATTGTATCCTAAAAATGGAAATTTTGGCAATGTTGCTCTTATAAAATATTTTCTGATTGAAAAAGGGAACCATAACACAAGTTGAAATATGCTTTTAACATTCTTAACAACATATGAGGATTGCCTGAAGAAATATTCACTTTGTGTTCAAGTACCCTTCTGGTATAAAAATGCTGCTGAAAAGTGGCGAACTCAGCACGGTGACCCTGAACTTTGACCCCTTACAATGTGACGAATTTTTTTGCTATGGAAATGAGGTTATTACATATGAATGTACAGGTTATTACCTCTATTTAGGCAGCCATTAAATGTTATTATTTCCACAATTACTCAATTTGTGTTAATTAATGGTAATCCTTATTTTAGCTCATTTTTGGAGGTTTGAGGACCCATATTTCCAAAGGGGTTGGGAAAATAAATCCCAAACTTTGTTTTCAGGGTACCTTTTTGTTGTACTGTAACATATAAAAAAATGAGGGAATTCAAAAAACCTACAACTACAATTTTTTTTTTTTTTTTTATCTGGTGATTTTATGTGGAATGATGACCCTATAATATTATCTACGAAAACAAATTTTGCATACCACACAATTTTATTTTGTATTTAAAACTTAGGTTTAAAATGTAAAAAAAAACAAAAAACAAAAAAAAGTTTGGGTGAGCTGTTATATCTTTTAAATGCGGAATCGAATTGTATGTCATCACATGACATCAGAGGTTGTGTGATATGCAAAAATTGTTTGTGTTTGCTTTATTTAATATTATATTATGATTGCATTTAATGGCTGCTTTTCAGCAAATGTAACTTTTGTCTTATAACCTTTTTGTGTATTAGCTTATGCCAAAATATTTATTCCCAGAGTTAAATGAACTTAAATATTGTATGAGGAAGTACAGTGTTGTTTAAACACCAGATTTGTTTAATATACGCATTTTTTTTTTTGGGGGGGGGGGGGGATACTGTACGCTTGATGAAATTTTTAATTGGAAGATTTTTTGTAGCCTGAAATGGTTTGTCATTTTGATTATAAGTGGTTACAAACCACAGACCCTAATGAATATTTCATTGGTCAGTGGGGGGGGTTGAAGCACAATGATAAAGAACTATACTGTAATGTCTGCTCAAAAGTGCTCAACATTTCAAAGGGAAATGGCATTTCCAAGGTAAGAAGCACATAAAAAACTGTTCTGAAGTTCTCAGCTGCAAACAGCTCATTCCTGTGCAGTCTGATGCTATTGCCTCCGAAGAAAGTCCGAAAACCTCAAGTTCATCCTCTACAAGGAAAAATTACCATATTCAGGAGGCAGCAGTTCATAGAGCAGAACTACTCTGGGTGCTTACATATTCAGGAGGCAGCAGTTCATAGAGCAGAACTACTCTGGGTGCTTAAATCAGTGTCTTCAACTATTCTTAACTGTCAAGTAACGGAATGCCAAGTGTCCTTCAAGCTATGTTTCCTACCCCTGGAGCAGTACCCAATGATTTTTGTGTTAGTGCCACTAAAGTGAGTTACTTGGTTAAATGCTTTGGGACCTTACTTTTGTGCTGAAATGCTTAATGAAGCACAATGTTCTGAATACTCACTACAGTATGATGAAGCAACTTAATGTTGCTGGAAAGAAGGAGCTTCAAATCAGAATAAGATTTTGATCTGAAAAACTAAACAAAGTTGTTTCGTACCACTTAGAAACTTTCTGTATTGGTCACGTTGCATCACAGGACATTCTGGAAAATAGTCTAAAAGCTTTGCAGAATTCAAACCTACCTTTGTCACAATTAATATCAGTTGACAGTGACAGCCCAAATGTTAATAAGGAAGTTTGCCATTTTTCTAAATGAAGAAGTGCTCAAAGTTCAGAAAGGAGGATTGCTCGATGTAGGAACATGCAATATCCACACAGGGCATAACAGCTTCTGCAAAGGCCTTGAAAAACCAGGGGAGGATGCTTCAGATCTCGTATTGTCATGAGAGAGACTTCTCCCTTTCAAAGCAGATCATATCAGGAGGTAAACCGAGGATGAAAGAGAGAATACTCATTCCATGATGCCTTAGGATACTTTGATGACAAACCTGAAAATTTGACTATAACTCCAAAGTTACTGAGACTGGCTCATATTGCTTACAAAGGTTATCAGGCATACCTTGAATCTGAAAGAGAGAACAAAGAAAAGGAAAAGAGAAGCTTCTCTTTTGCAAGAGCAGCTGAAGGAGGAGAAGGAGCAGAGAGAAAAAGTTCAAGAAGAAAAGAAGGAAGTGAAACAATTAAAAGTGATGCTGGAAGCTACCAAGAAAAAAGCAAAACTGCAATCACAGACCACTGATGAACTTTTGACTGAAGCTAATCATCGTCTTAAAAAGCCCTACAGAAAAATGATTTAAAAGAAGTGGAGGTTGTGCAATCTATAACTGACAGAAAAAGATGGAAAAAAGGAAAGGCATTCTACTTGATCGCTTTTTAGTTCCTAAGACGAAGCCTAAGAAAGACTAGTTCATAGTGGAGCTAAGACTTTAACATGTGCAGTGTATTTCAAAAAATAAAATATATGTAATGGCCATACCCCATCCAAGCCAAATTCAAACACTTTATGGGAAAATCATTATGCTTTTCATTTGTCTACCAATTTATCTGTACAGTTCTTAAATGTTTTAACTTCCTGTCAAATGGATGCTTATTTTAGTACTTTTTCATTTAAAAGTAAGTTTGGGTTTGGCTCAATTGGCCTTTTGGTTGGGGAATTTAAAAACAAAAAATAAAAATTCCGTACTGTATGATTGCATTTAGACAAAAATCTGATTGTCCCTGAAAAGTCCCTTTTTTGGGGAGTTTGATACCTAAAATTATCCGTATTTTTTGCTCTTCAAGTCCCTATGTTTTAGGTTAAATTCTGTTGGGCACCCTGTAATAATCATATATAGAAATAATCTCCAATCCACAGGGAAGCACTGAATGTTTTTATTTTGTGCCATGTAAATGCCAGAGTTAACTTTCTTTCATATTCAATTCCTGACACTAGGACAACATAATTTTCATATTCAATTCCTGACACTAGAACAACATAATTTTTAGAAAATTTGTAAATTGCATCATCACGTAGTTGGATCAAATCTTCATCTTCTGTTTAAGCATGCTGCTGTTACCTTATCCAGAGCATTGGGCAATGTAATGACAGCATGTTTTTACATTTCCAATAGACCTAAGTTACAAACTGGGTGCATTTTTAGTCTTTTCATGCAGCAATGTTTAGTGAAGTACACCTCTTTTTTTTTTTTTTTTTTTTTTTTTTACGTATTTTAACATTTAATGTGTTTGCATCTGTAATTTTTATGTATTTATTTATTATTATTATTATTGTTATTATTATTATTATCACTATTATTTATCAAGGATCAAGATCCTGTTGCTTTAGGACCTACTGTAACTTCAGCAGCAAAGAAAGCACTTTGGAAGCGCTATGCACTTTTGCCGTACTTGTATACCCTATTTTATCGGAGTCATGCTTTTGGTGAGACAGTTGCTAGGCCACTATTTTTTGAGTAAGTTATTTGTAATCTTTTTAATGTATCAAATCCTTTGTTATGCAAAAATAATTTTCATAAATAATAATACGCACATATTTCTCGATGTATCAAGATTTAAAAAAAACATGTTTTCCATACGTTATTTTTTCAGGTAGAACCATTTAATGGTGGTTTTAACTGCTGTAACTTTTTACATGTTATATTTCCTTTGAGTAAAAAGCAATTTTTCGGTTGGAAGTTACTAATATTCGCTGCGAATATATATTGCGGTAATCGAATGTGATTCAAGGAAAAATCTTTCACGTACCTCTTGGTTGTAGGTGGTCGATGTTCAAATCTTTGCACTGTTGTTCTCATCAGGTTCTTGGGTGTAGGCTTTTTTTCACTATCTTCAAAAAGTCTGCGCGTATCTTGAGTAGGATATTCTTTTTAGTTGAACTACGGGAGGCACATGAAGACAAAGGAAATGTGAAAATTACATTGGAAAACTTGAAAAACGGAAAAATGAATCACTTAAAAATATTCACTTGAGGAATTGCAATCATCAAAAAACTTTGTCAGACTTCTTGGATGTATTGTCCGATGCATTTCGGCCGATCTGACAAAGTTTTTTGGTGATTGCAATTCCTCATGCGAATATTTTTAACAGTGATTCATTTTTCCGTTTTTCAAGTTTTCCAACGTAATTTTCACATCTCCTTTGTCTTCATGTTCCTCCCGTTGTTCAACTAAAAGAGTATATCCTACTCAAGAAATTTGCGGAGTTTTTGAAGTTAGTCAAAAAAGCCTACACCCAAGAACCTGATGAAAACCACAGTGCAAATATTTGAACATCGACCACGTACAACCGAGAGGTACGTGAAATATTTTTCCTTGAATCACATTCGATTACCGCGATATATTCGCAGCGAATATTAATAACTTCCAACGGAGAAATTGCTTTTCACTCAAAGGAAATATAACATGTAAAAAGTTACAGCAGTTAACCACCATTAAATGGTTCTACCTGAAAAAATAACGTAAAAATAAATAATAATGTTATGAAGTGACACAGCAATTAGTGAAAAGGTTGTATAAAAAGTTAAGGAGAAGATGATTGTTATAGAGTTTGCCTCATAAATTCAATTCAGTATAAATGATCATCTATGTGATGATGTGAACAGCCATCATAAAAACAAGAGAGGGAGAACTTATGTGTTATGCAAACAACTACCCAGAGGAGTAGAATTGAGTGAAGTGGTAAAAGCTTTTGCTATTAAGTTAAATGCCATCGGATCCAGCATGTTTAGCTGCATGGAGTTTGTTTATATTTCTGCAGACATATGCAAGCGAATGGCAAATTGGAAGCAAAGAAGCGGTTCAGACAGAGGAGTTTGCTTTGTTGAAGGCGATGCAAACAGATTGACATTGCAATTGACGTTGCTTAGTGTCTGAGTTGTTGTTTCTCTCCGTAAGAGGAGGAAGCATCATATTGTAATTTTAAATGTTTCTACATGTGTGTAGCATCCTTGTGTTAGTCTGGTTTTATTAAAACCCATTATTATAAATATTTAATGGGAATTATCAATGATAATTCCCGTTAAATATTTATAATACTGAAAGTAATAAGAGGAAACCATGAAGTCATTAATTATTTAAGCCCATTTATTTAACTTCCTGCATTTTATTCGAATAATGCTTCATGTTAATTTGCACCGACCTGCAGTGATAAGGAATGGCTGGTGATGATAAATGCTAAATCTGTTTGGCTGACGCTACCATAAACAATAGTATGCGTGAGTGGAATCAAAACCACCGCATATATTAAAATGTTTTTGATGATGGTATTAACACCCCCATCAAGTCATAACATAACATAATGTATTTGGTACCAGCGGTTGGGATGATAAAGAAAGGTGCAATTTTAACAAAGTAAAAAAAAAAAAAAGGTGCATAGAAAGAGAGACAGTATGAATTGAAATTTCTGTGTTCTTCTGATGAAAGTAAATGAGGCGACAATACAGCTATAGCGGACGACATTGGAGGCTGATGGAAGAGGATAGAGAATATTCATAATCGGAATCGATTGGGATGGGACGTGGCGAGATTACAGACCTGCACTGGAAGGTACCTTAGTGATTCTCTTCTAAATCTTCTGTTTCACACGTTAAGTTCAAATGTTTTGACCAATTAAGGCAATGTGCAATTAGTTCTAGGAAGTGGTATTATACAATTTACAATGACTATGAAAATGTCAACTCACCATTTCTTTATTTGAATTTCTCGCTGGCTGCTTGCTGCTTTATTTAAACTCATTGGAATATACGTATGTCGTTTTATGCACTTACAGACGTACCAACTCTCCGGGTTTAGGCCGGTAATGCCGGATTTTATGATACTTCCCGGAATTCCGGATTAGAAAATAATATTGCCGGATTCCATCATAATTTCCGTAGCATAAATTAAAAAGTAATGAGAAAAGCTCGAAGTTCTCCAAGGCATCGGTTCATTAGCGGAGAAGCGACCTTTCCCTTCTGAGTCAGCAGCCAGCAGTTTTGCTCTGCCGTTGGCAGCGATGTTTACTCTTCTGTCCGGTAATGGTCTCTGGCGCTGCACGCACGGAGTAGGAGCGGGCTAGGGATGGGAAATGTTGTTCTTTCTACTGAACAGTTCTTCCCTGCTCCTGCTCTTTTTTCAGGAGCTGTTCTTTTATCTGTTCTTGTTCAGCTGAGCTGTTCTTTTATAATCTTTTGCTTCATACGAATGTGTATAAACATGTCGACCACAAGCCTTTTTCAGCTCAATAATTATGAAAATAGTTTTTTTTTAGCTAAATAATTATGGAAATAAGTTATAACTAAGTAATTTGTTAATCAATAATAAATAAAACAAATTACAACTAGGAAAGGCTTACTTAGGAACTCCAATGAGCACCGCACTTAATTACTCAATCTTTTCATTTATTTTTCCCAGGGTGTGGGTTCCTTCGTCTTTTCTTTTTACAACCTGTATTAAGAACTGAAGTCGCTGTGTGATATAACATTACATCTCCTTGCGACACTTGTCTTAATTTTGCCTTCACAACTATTACCCATTCGAAAGGAGAGAGAGCAAAAATGCTCTGCTTTATGTGTTTTTTGTGCACTAAGCAAACACTGAAATACAATTGAAAACACCTTGCTAAAAATACCTACACTGCTGAGTAGACACCCTACGCAAAATGGAAATTCTGGGAATTTTTTTACCGTAAACGGGATTCCTACCTAATAATTATGGGTTACTGTCGCTTTCCTTGAAAGGCAAACACGACACAAACGCACTTAAATACACTACAGTAATCCTGCGCCTTTCAAAAACGAAATCGGTAAGAATATCGTGACTAACACTCCTGCGTTCCCACGATGAGTAAGTAAAACTAAAAATTTGTTGGACCCTTACCTGATAGCTTAAAAAACTATAATTAAATTTGCTTTACCTTTGGATGCAGCTCCAGCGAATACTTAGCTACACTTAGGTACCTGAAATAACATTTAAAAAAAAAATACTGGCTTAATCCAGCACAAAATATGTACTTTGAGAAAAAAAAAAATTAGTATGAGCAGTTCTGAAAAGAACTATTTTTGCGAAATATTTATGACAAAGAGGCAGAAGGACACAAAACGTAATCCCTGGCAGTTTGTTCTGTGCATAAAAGAACAGAACACAAAGTCAGAGAACAGGTAAGGACTCAGGAACATATTAACTAGTAAAGAACAGTCAGTCAAACTGAACCTGTTCCGGAAAGGCATTCCGAGTCACTCCCACGTCACTGATGTTGGTAGCAGAACAGGAGCTGGCGAGAAAGAACAGGTTCTTTCATTTCTCCCGTTCTCCCTACATCTCTACGGAGTAGAGACTCCCGGACTCAAGAGAACAGGTTTTTGGCCACGGAAGAATAGGCTGTTCCCGTTCAGTTCAAGGAACTGGTGCAAAAGAACAGGTTGTTCTTTTACTACCCATCCTAGAGCGGGCTTGCCCTTGGCGCGCACCATATGTACTGACGCAGATTTCTATCTTAAGCGCGCGGTAGTGTTTTGGTTTGTTTCATGTACTTCATCTGTCTTAACAGGAATTTCTGAGAATTTTTTGTGCACGCGTTTAATCAAGCGATGGCTGGTAGAAAATATCAGTCTGTTTTTAAGAAGTATACGACAGATTATCCGTGTATAATCAAATCAAGGAACCGCCAACGATTTGCCTTTTGCTCTATTTGTAGGTGTGATTTTTTCGTTGTCCACAAGGGCAAAGGAGATATCATTAACCACATTCTTACGCAAAAACACGTGGCCAATTCTAAGTGCGTGGAAAATAACAAAACATTAAATTTTGCTCGAGATAGTTCATCTTCTGATGCAATTATCCATGCTGAGTGCTTGGTTACTTCCATCCATGCTGAGTGCTTGGTTACAGATTTCTGCTTAATTTTACTGATTTACGGATAGAGGTCTTTTTTAACAGATTTTTTTAATATTTAGATTGCTCAATCGAAATATTTCAACCCCTGCAACCATCCACTTAGATTTTCTAACAGACCTTACGAGCGCTGTGTCACGCGATGATGTCATCTTTAACTCGCTGGCTTTGTGACATTGTGCGGTAGCTCTCTCTCTCTTTACGGGAGTGTGCTCAAGTGATGTGCCGACCAGAGTTCGCCAAAATGCGTTATTGCGCTTTTAGTATGCATCGAAATTTTACCAATGCGTAAAAATACGGTTCGGGAATTTTTCTTGATGCGTAAAAATATGCGTCGGGAACTTTTTCTCGCGCGTAAAACTTCGCATCGAATAATTTTACTAATTCATAAAAATGCGGATTGGGACGGTACAGAAACGGAAGTAAACGAAATAAAGGTTTTCTCCGTAATCAATAATTTTTTTCCTGTGATGCTGCCTTTGTCCAGTATTGTTGTTATATATCATTTTATTCCATAAATATTTGTATTTCAGTTTAAAAATGGAGGAAAAATTTCCGAAATCGGAAATTCGGCGGCAAAAAAATTTCGCTTTACTGCATGAGAGTCCGACGGCTTCGAGGAATTTCTCCTTTTCCGTCTTAATTTGAGTTATCCTCCAGATCGATGCATAACTTAACATAATTTTTTTAAATATTTGTTAACAGAAATTGTTTTACATTTTTTATATACCTTAATGTAACATTGGTGCTTCAAATTATGTCCATTGATATTTCAAATATACGAAAATAAGCTTGCAGGATTTTTCTCTTCTTAAGGTTGACAAGTCTGCACTTATATAAGCAATTGGTAAGACAGAATGAAAGAAAAAAACATTTATAATTGGAATAAAATAAGAATAAAATCGAAAAAAAAGGCCACAATGAATTGTTAAAATTCCAGAAATGCTGTCATTGTTCATATTTGCACCCCTCCGTCACTCCAAACACGTTTTAGTTGCTGAAGTCACAGCCTTCTTCAGTGGTTGGCGATGTATTTGCCTCAACTGCCAAGTCATCAATGCCTCGTTGAACTTTTGCCTAGTCATGCTCTGCCTCGACGTCAGGATCTTCATTGCGCACGTTTCGCTGCACGCCATCTGCCTGTGATCAGTCGCATGAATTCTTCTTGATCATCTTTTTTATTCTTTGCTTTTTCATTTTTTGTTTTTCCTCTTGATTAATCAGGTAATTCCATGCGTATGACAGGGCGTATGGAGTATTACTATTGCAATTGAGCTTTTTCATTTTTTCGATCATTATAGCCTTGGAAGTGAGGATCTGCTTATGAGTGTTATGCGATGTGAGAAGTTTTATATTTGTCCAATCAGTCTCAGTATTATTCTTAATGCAATACTGAATTAAGATGTTTTATCCTGCTCTTTTATTTTTGTCCAAGTGTTCTTTTAATCTGATATTTAAGTTTCATTTAGTACTTTCAATGTACATTTACATACATTTAATGCTTTAAGAGGGTGAATTTATATGGAAGAAGGGGAGAGGGATCAAGCAAGTACTCTTCAAGAATATCATTTCATTTCAATATCAACAATACTACATTCTAGAAAATTGGAGTTTTGCTGGAGACAGGACCAATTTTCTTCCCAGCACTGAAAATGTAGCCTGCCACTAGCTTTTAATATGCTGATTAATACTACTTTTAGGATATGTACATCACTGGTGCACCCAAGATTTCTTATTTATGGAGGTGGCCGAATGTATTAAAAATGCAAATAATAAATGCCCTGGAGGAAGCATCTCCCAAAATGTTGGGAACCAATTAAAATATCTTCGCCGTATTAAAGCACGTTTCAATACATTTGAAAAACAGATATTTAAAAACATATACAAATATATTAAAAAAAGCAGGCAATAACAAAGAATGAAGGAATGAGTATACCTGTAAGGGGATTGCCGTGGGCCACCTGCACTGTGTGCGAGCGACAGTTATATAGATAAACATTTAAAATGAGCGAAACACACAGAGTCACGTACGGTAAAAGGTTCGTTTAGCGGTAGCTTTCTGTCATCCTACGACCTTGATCACCTGCAATCGACTGGATGGGCTGGTTGCCAGAACTACAATTTGAAGTTGGGGTGTTGGAACTGTTGCCAGATTTTAGAAGAGAGATCCAAATAAATGGGATTTGGTAAGGGATCTCTGAATGGCAGTTTTTGGTGAACAAAATTCCAATGCGGGGCAGCCATTCCATGTCAAATCAACACGGCTTACAACCTCACCTCCTCAGAATTTTATGAAATTTGGCACACATGTAAAGGTTATGGAGAAATGAATTAATGCCAATTAATAAGCCTCTATCTCTTTTGGTTTCTGAAATACACAACTTCGAAAATGGACCGAAAGCTTCAATTTTCACTTTTCGTGTATAACAAAATCGCCCATGTTTTCTTTCTTATTTGGCACAGAACCTCGATATTGGTATCTTTGGAAAGCATTTGATGTGACCTTTCATATGATATATCACGTGAATATATTTATTTAATTTTTGGTTTCAAGGTCAAACACTTTGACCTCTGACCTGCCGTATCTCAGAAAGGGGTATTATTATTTTTTTCAAAATTTTATATGTTATTCATACATTTATGTTCTACAATATCTGTGAATATCAACTTGGGACCACAATGGGATAATCAGTTATAAATTTAAATAGGAAGCCCTACCTCTCATTTTCATACTAAAATCACTTACTTGTACATACACCATTTTGTACTGAAAAAGATTCTCTCATCAAATGTATACAAAACAAATGGATTTTGTGCAATCAAACAATTGCCTCCAAGTGCTGTTAGCTTACTGAAAATATATATAAATGTTTTTGATATATATTGAGTTATAAAAAGAAACTAGTTTGTCTGTATATTTTTATCTAAAATGGCATATTTGCTATTATTTTTTGATAAACATTTTATCCTACAATACATTATGTCTGATTAAAAAATATGCATGTCAGTAAGTTTATAGTTCTGTCACAATACTACTATTGAACAGATAGATCGTAAAATGGAAAAGGAAAATAGCTTTTTAATTGGGGAAATTAAAAAAAATGGAAATCAACTTACAGATTTTAAATTTGTGTTTAACTGTCAAGTCCAGGAAACACTTTTGTTCATTCAAGCTTTTAGCTGTGGCATAATGCTGGATCTATTTTCAAAGTTAATTTAGAAGATGCAACATACACTTCACTAAGAGATAGTCTGTAGGTTCTGCCAGTAGCAGTTCGTAAGTCGACTTTGGTCAGTACTGAAGCTACAGGTATTTGTAATATGTCAGGATTTTCAGGATAATAAAATGATGGAGATGGACCATGGGGATGGAGGAAGTTAACTTTGATTTCTTGTAGATCGTAATTCACACTGAGAATACATCCTACCCACCACTGTGCTTCATAAACACAAGTTACAAATCCATTTAACTGTTCTATTTCAAGTTCTCCTTCTTCTTTGGTGACTTTCACTTCCTTGTTGCCTGTTGTGGAATTAGAAAAATTGCATAGAAGTCTGCTACTGCTACATGGTATGAAGGCATGCAACTTCTGGGTGCCAGGGACAACACAAGACGACAAAAAACGATCCTGTAAAAGAAATTTTTCTTTCTTATATTGCTGGGAAGTGACATAAGCAAATTGTATCCCTGCAATATTAGATGATGCCCATTCATACAATTGCCGGGCAGTCATTATTTGGTCTGTGTATAGACGCTGCAAGCTGGCACGAGCTGCTAGTCTCTTCACAGTTCCACCAATACCATCTGACACTCCTTTTCCATGAGCTGTAGCAAAGAAATGCCACTCTGCTTGAATTCCGAAATCCTTTATGTGACAGCACAGGTTTAAAAATTTTTTACGATTTTTGTAGTGAGCTGTTGCGCCATCAGAAAAGTACATCATTTTCCTAGGGATCCCATTAAATCTTTTGGCTAAAAACTGAATTAACTCTTTTTGAAACAAATGAACAGCTATAGTATCGTGATGAAAGCATTCAGGAATTATCACAAAACTAATATTTTCTATGCTGCGATCGCTGTCTCCATTGTTGTGATATACAACAAATGGGTGAACTGTTGCTTGTGAGTTGTTCCAGTGAAATCCCTGAACCTCATCTTGAAGAATAAAAGAATAATTTTCAGAAACATCACAAACTATTACATAATCACCACACTTAAGTTTTTTACAATCTCCAAAGAAAGATGATTGCTATTTAGCAATAAATGAATGCCATCGCAGTACTGTCAGTTTTTCAACAAATGAATCAATAAAGTCATCACAAGTGGTTGATAAAGTTTCAAGGACTGACTGATCAACACTCAACCACTGCTTATATGTAATTATTTGAATGCTGTTTTGATGGAAAAGCCTCTCAATATATTCTTTAAATTTCTCAGATTTTGGGCAGTTGTTACTCTCTCCCAGGTAGCAAATTGGCTGTGGAGGATTACAAACCAATGAAGCCACGCAGGTCTTATATGAATCTATTGGGGTTTCTTCCTCTTTACCCAGTTCCTTCAAATTACATCCAATCAACATTAACTTGACATTTTCATGTATATGACAAACACAGATAGTGTGTGTTCCACTGGCACCTGCCAAAATGCAGTTTTTTAGTCGTAGTTCAGCACATTTGGAAAATCCAATTCTAAGATCTGGGAACTCATCTTTGAACTGTTGAAATGCTTCATTTAGATTACTCAGTACCAGTCTTTTCTGTACATGTGTTTTTACTCCATCAACCTTCATTGATACACAATCCTTTTTACCTGGCATAATTCTACTTACGTCATCACTGTTATAAAATGTTTTTACGAGGCTAGTTGTTTCTTGACTTAAAGTCTTCCCAGATCTTGGGTTAGGGGATGCTAGGATACCTTTCTCCCTGACAAGTTGTTTGGCTTTTCTTACCATGTAATTGTTTGCTCGAAATTCTTTCTCTACCTTTCTGACAGACCAATTCTTAGGTAAAACAGTTAAAATTTGCGCTTGCAAACTTTTATTGTCGGTACTATTGAATTTTTCCTTTAACTGAGTTATTATATCCAATTCACCTAAATCAGAAGGTGAATCACTGCCAGAAATATTCATCACCTTATGTTTTAAAGCTTTGTTTATTTTTTTAAATTTAGCTTTTGGATATTTCATCTCAACCAGCCTTTTTTTTTATTGGTGTTTCTCCAATACTTTTCAAGCTTTCATTTAAAACACATATTGCTGTTCCTCTTTCATAATCAGAAATATAGCTTTGCTCATCAAGATCAGTATGTATTTCATGTTGTTCATCAGCAACTGTACTGGTGCCTGCCATAATGACTGAAGATTCCTCTTCACTTTCAGAAATGAATGTTGATTGCAACTTTTTACGGCATTTATCAGAAATTCTATTTCCCTCACTCAAAACAGGAACCTTCTTTACCATCCATTGCATAACATTCCTTAATTTTTTTCTTACATTTGAATGACCTGGTTCATTGAATGGATTGCAACAGGTGCTCTTGATATTTTTTCTGTTCAGAAGATTCCATTTTTAAAACTACTTGCCTCAAAATAATAAGCAAAAGAAAAAAACTTCACTCTACAATAACTTGTAGCAGTCTGAGCTGATCTGAACACCATCTATTTGTTCTCCCCAATGATCTGTGACAAGCCCATCCAGAGGGGCTGGTCAAGCTTAAGGGCTTCATTGACCAAAACCACATGGCTGCCCATCTGTTGTTAATTTACACATCATAGTGGAACCTGTTTCCTCTGTCTCTGGGGCAGACATGCCAGGACTTCCTACTACAATAAAAAGGATTAATCCCCAGGACAACCACTTGGAAGAACACAAAAAGGAGTTTTGATGCAGGAATAACAAACATTTAGTTGCAGAATCTTTCATATTATATAAAACTTAGCTTTTTGTCTGTTTGTACAGGGTAGTCTAGAATAAAAATTTGTTTTAAAGGAATTTCAGTATGAGAAAAATATGCTTTATGAAAATAATTGTAAAATTCTTATTAATAAATGTTCAGGAGCAATTGATTGCTATCAAAATTCTTTGGTAGATGATATGTGATATAAGACATTGAAAAAGCTGCATGAAATGTCATTTCTGTGTGTGTGTGGTTCGTATTAACATGTTGTTTTTTTTTTCTGCTTTTTATATCCCAGTATCCCATGATGGTCCCAAATTGAGATTAACTGATATTGTAGAGCATAAATATAATAATAACATATATATATATATATTTTTAATTTAAAATGCCCCTTTTTGAGATACGGAAGGTCAAAGGTCAAACTGTTTGACCTTGAAACCAAAAATTAAATAAATATATCCATGTGACTTATCATATGAAAGGTCACATCAAATGCTTTCCAAAGATACCAATATCGAGGTTAGGTGCCAAATAGGAAAGAAAATATGGGCTATTTTGTAATACACAAAAAGTGAAAATTGAAGCTTTTGGTCCATTTTCGAAGTTGTGTATTTCAGAAACCAAAAGAGATAAAGACTTGTTCATTGGCATTAATTCATTTCTCCATAAGATTTACATGTGTGCCAAATTTCATAAAATTCTATGGGGGTCAGGTTGAAAATGCCATTTTTTGTGTTGATTTGACATGGAATGACCCTGCTCTCTTGGAAACGCAGAGATGCCTTGTTGATGAAAGGGGCAACTTTTTTGGTTTCTTTTCAAATGGGAACTGCAGAGGTGACTCCAAGTGTTAGTGCAGATAAAGCTGTCTTTGGAAGACCATTGGAAACATCTTTTTTGTGTTCACCAAGTCTTGTTTTGATGTTTTGGTATGTGCTTCCAATATACATTGAGAGACCAGAGGAAGTTGAAATGGGAATAGCATAAACTCCAGGGGTGCCCAAGGGTGAGACAGGATCCCTGTCTTTAAGCAGGTACATTATTGCAGAAGGGTTTGGTTTCACTGTGAGAGTGTAGCCCATAGTTTTGAAAAGTTTACACATCTTATAAGAGAAGGATCCATGGAAAGGGATGGAACCAATGAATGGTGGTTTTTCCGTTACTATTGGTGAGAGAGCAGACAAATTTTTCAAGTGGGAATTTTGGAGGAATTTTTGGAATTGTAGAAGGTGGGAACTGATGAGCTTCGGCAATTTTCTTTATGGTGTCAATTTCTTCATTGAAGGAAGATTCAGTGTTGCAGACAATCCTGGCACGATTGACATAAGTTTAAAAGGCTGCAAATTTGTGAGCAGTTGGGGAGTGGGATGAAAATGGGATTATGTTTGCTATTGCAGAGGGTTTTCTGTAGACAGATCTGTTGAGATGATTCCCTTGCCTTGCCAGGTGGACATCCAAAAAGTCAATGCCTTGCTGTGATTCTTCATTGATGGTGGATTTTATTGATGGGAAGTTTAGGGATATCTTTTCAAGAAGAGATTCAAGGTCAGTTCTACTGTGTGGCCAAATTACAAAAATATCATCAAGATATCGAAGCCAAATGGAAGGTTGTAGATTGTGTTCCATGACTATGTTTTTTCGATATGTTGCATAAAAACTTCAGCCAGAAGTGGAGAGAAAGGTGAACCCATCGGAAGTCCTTCTTGCTGACAGTAGTATTTGTTGTTGAACTTGAAATAATTAAGATCTCTCAGAGTTCGAAGGCAGTCATACATGTCTTTTGTTAGTGGACCAGAGAGTGAATGTTTATGTGTTACTGTCGCACGATGCCTGAGTTTTAAACCAAGTTATATAGATATTTTGTAAAAACAGTGCATACTTACTGTATGGTATCACTTTGTTCTTCCATCTGTCCATCTGCCTGTGGACTCCATACCTCTGCAACTATTAGTCCTATTTGAAAAATTATTTTTTTCGTTCTCTACAATAAAAATAAGGAACATTATCCTGTTTAAAAAATGCACAGCTTTCTTGCTAGGGAGCGTAAAAGTCAATACCTTTTTATCATTTTTCTGTTTCTGGAGTTTTTCTGATTTAATGATTTTGTGAAGTATAGAATGGCACAGTTGGCATTTAATATAAAAGTTAATACTTGAAATTTGTGAAATGTAAATTAAGTTGATGCTAATTTTGCTGATGCCTTTCATTTCAATTATTTTCTCTGTGCAGCTGTTTTCCCTGTATCTCTGCTTTTGCATTCATACTTCTTATCCTTATGAAAGTTCTAGTCCTTACATACATCTTTATTACCTCTGTCTGAACACTTGAAAATTGCTGGGCAATTTTTTCACACAATTTCTTGACAACATTATTTTCTCATGAGAGAGAGTTAGGCCCATGCTTGTCAATGAACATCAGTTCGAATTGACTTGCTTTCTCCAGCCAATCATCGGATGGTACCAGTAGACTATCCCTTGACAATACCTCGATGTAGCCACTGTCTTGTGTACTAGCAATTGGAGCAATGAAGAGTTGCCCAGTTGGTGTTTCAAGATATTTATCATATTTTCTCCTCTTGTGTGCAATACCGCCAGCTAGGTAACGAAAACCTTGAACTGAGCAGTCGGACGCAGCAGGTGCTGGAGGATTAGCAACAGTTGAAGTGCTGAATGATAAATCACAAATCTCAATTTCCCCTTCAATCATTGACAATGATTCTGACATATCTGGCAAAATATCACTAAAAAGCTGTGACGTTAGGTACATATCATCTTCATTGCATAATTCCACAGGTGCTGCATTTGAAATAGAAATGTCAGATATATTGGAACACAGAAGCACATAATACTTGAATTCTGCAGGTAGTGGATGAGTCGTAGTGAGCGATGGGTTTGCCTCCTCGGGGCGCTCTGTGGTAACAATGGCACACACAACAGCAACTAGGGCCTCTGTGAATTTTGGAGAGGTGCAAGCTAGTTCTGTGTGACATTGGCGAAAAGACCCCAACTCACTGGGTTTAGTTCCAGAATCCTTAGGTTGAATGACCAACTCGAACCCTCAGCTGTGGGCTAATCCCCCACACTGATGTACTTACCTGATTAAAAAGACAAAAAGAAATATTAAGAATGACTCAAGTGTGGGATATGGTGGACCTCCCACACTTGAGAAGGACGGTCCACCACGGAATCAACCTGGACTTTCTAAACGGCATATGAGAAAGAGATCTTGGCTGAGTGAATATAAGATTCGTGTATGGAATACTAGAAGTATAAATGACAAGATCAGTGAGGTGATTGAGGGGATGAATAAGTATAGACTGGATGTGCTGTGTGTAAGTGAAACCAAAAAGAAGGAAATTGGGATAGAAGAAGTGAATGTCATGGTGAGTGTGTGGTCTGCAGTATTGGATAACATGATAGGACAGGCTGGTGTACGTGTGATTTTAAGTGAAAAGATGAAGAACAACTTGATTCACTATAGTTGCGGAAGTGAGAGAATTCTCTGGATTCGTTTGAAAGTGAAACTTCAGAGAATTGTAATTGTTGTAGTGTATGCTCCTTGTGACTCGGAACCTTCTGATAAGAAGGAAGATTTCTGGAATGAGCTAAAAGCTGTTTTGAGCCAGTTTGGTGCTAAAGAAAAAGTAATAATAGCAGGGGATTTCAATGCTAGAGTAGGTGTGCAGAATGCAATTTCTGGCAATGTTCTAGGTAAGTTTAATGATCCTTGTGTGAATGATAATGGTGAAAGATTAATTGAACTCAGCATTGAGAATAGTTTGTGTGTATCTAATACATTTTTCAACCACAAGTATATCCACACATATACTTGGGAAAATCGTACTTTTGATCAAAAGAGTGTGATAGATTTTGTTGTCTATGATCAGCGTTTGAAACACTTAGTTGTTGACACCCGAGTGATGAGAGGTGCAGATGTTGGTTCTGATCATTACTTGGTAGTGTCACGAGTGAAACTTAATGTTGGTTGGAGGAAAAGGAATAGGAAAAGACCCAGGATAGAAAGAATAAAGGTTGATAGGCTCCTTGAAGATCATAAGCGGTATTCTGACTTACTCAGAGAGCGACCGAAGGATCTGAAGTCTGGTGAGAGGGATGTAGAAAAGAAGTGGGAATGTTTTAAGAACTGTGTTGTCACTGCTGCTAAAGAGGTCTGTGGCACCACAATAGTGGGTAACAATAGAGATGATGCTTGGTGGAATAGTGACATTGATGAGGCAGTAAAGAGAAAGAAGGAAGCCTATTTAGGGATGTTGCAAGGTAGAGTCTCTGTGGATGAATATCACTGTAAGAAGCGTGAAGCTGCTAAGCTGGTTCACCACAGTAAGGCAAAAGATAGGAAGGAGAAAGTGGAAGGCATGAACTGGCTTTTTGGAAAGATAGGAAGTCCTTCTGAAAGTACATGAGACTCAAGAAAAATAGGGGAAACAAAGTTGTAAGTTGTGTGAAGAATGAGTTTGGGGAAATGATATGGGAGCCCAATGAGTTAAGTGACAGATGGGGTGAATACTTCTGTGAGTTATTAGATCAGGAAAGCAAAGATGATTCTGAGACAGACGCAGATGATGTCACAATGAGGGATGAAAGCACAGGAGGGATCTCAAGAGAAGAAGTGTGTAAAGCTCTAAAATCTCTTCAGAATGGTAAGGCTCCGGGAGTTGATGGCATAACTGCAGAGATGTTGAAATATGGTGGTGACTATAATTGACTGGTTAACTGAAATTTGCCAGTTGTACTGGGAGTTAGGAATGGTCCCTCGGGTTTGGAAGGATGCTATCATTGTTCCCTTGTATAAGGGAGAAGGTGATCAGACTGAATGCAAGAACTATCGTGGTATTAGCCTACTGAGTGTGCCAGGAAAAGTGTTTGGTAAGGTTGTTATTGAAAAAGTACGGGGTCTTACATCATTGAAAGTGTGGGATGTTCAGAGTGGTTTTATGCCTGGTAAAGGCTGCACTAACCAGATTTTTGCATTACGCACGATGATTGAAAAGTATCTGGCTGTTGGGAAGAAAGTTTTTACTGCATTCATAGATTTAGAGAAAGCTTACGACCGAGTCAATAGGACACTTTTGTGGAAGGTATTGAATGAATATGGTGTTACTGGAAATCTACTTAATAGTGTAAAAGCCATGTATGCTGGTAGTAGAGCTTGTGTACGAGTGAATGGTGTTTTATCAAAATGGTTTTCCATTGGTGCAGGAGTTAGACAAGGTTGTGTAATGTCACCATGGCTGTTTAATATATTTATGGATGCATGCATGCGTGATGCCAAAATAGATAATAGTGGTTTATGTCTTGGTGATATCCGTGTGTGCAGATTGCTGTATGCTGATGACACTGTCTTGTTGGCAGAGAGCAAAAGTGAGTTGCAGAGTATGTTGACTCGGATGCACGAAGTTTGCATGAAATTCAGACTGAGTATAAATAAGGGAAAAACCAAAGTTATGGTGTTTGAGAGAGGAACGGGCAGCACTGAATGTAATGTAAGTATAAATGGCACTGTGATTGACTAGGTGAGTGAGTTTGTGTATTTAGGAAGCATGTTTGACAGAGAGAACAAGTTGGATGGTGAAATCAGTAGGCGAGTGAATTCTTCTTTGAAAGTCATAGCTGCTCTGGGAGGTTTTCACAGGAATGATGGGTTCTCTAGAGAGTCCCGCATGGCTGTGTATGAAACTGTAATTGTTCCTACTCTGATGTATGGTAGTGAAACCTGGGTACTGCAGAAGAAACATGGGAGTCGTTTGTGTGCTGGAGAAATGCGTTACTTACGTGGGGTTTGTGGCAAGACACGATATGATTGTGTGAGAAATGATGTATTGCAGTTGTGTGATGTGAAGCAAAATATTGTTAGCAAGGTGGAGACCAATATGCTTCAGTGGTTTGGCCACATTGAAAGAATGAGGGATGAAATGCTTACTAAGAAAATCTTTTCAGCCCAAGTGACAGGAAGGAAAGGCAGAGGAAGGCCAAGGAAGACATGGGTGGATCAGATATAAGAGTGTCTGCATGAGAAAAAGATTATGAGTATGAATTATAAAAGATCTTGTGTACGGCGTGTAGTGGATATTAGTGAAGCACGAGTTGTATGTCAAGATCGCTGTAAATGGAGAAGTTTGATACGACAACAATAAGTTAAAATATCTGGAAGTTTGTATTCCTTTTTGGAGCTAACCTCTGAATCTCAGAGAACAGCTTAGAGATATGTATGTATGTATGTGGATGATCATAAAAATGACCAGGCCCACGTATACGAGAAAAAATATTTTCTAGACAGTCTTGATTAAGTCGAATGTAAGTATATATTTCACTCCCATATGTTTTAAATCATTAAACAACATAAACACTGACTGTGTGGTAATTAGAAACTCTTTTTGAAAGGGAAGCAAATGCTTGGCTTTACCAACTTTTATATTTTGACAACATGCATACAACTTGCGCAGAATACTTTCTTGGGCTGCATAATGAATACCAAAACTACATGCGTGTGATTTACATTCGAAGGTGTTCTAGAGTTCAGAATATCAAATGAGTCATTCACAAGTTGTATGAAAGATCCCATTTCTTCTTCATGTGACATGACGTGCCGAATACCATGTGCAGTATGATCTGAAAACAACTGCATTGCCAAGAATACACGTTGTTGCTCTCTGTCTGTTACAGTGATGTGATGCATAGACAATTTGGGATAGTTCTTCATTTCACCATAGTATAATGCTAGTAACTGTTCATTTGTTTCTTTACATATTTTTTTGTTCCTATCAAGTGTAAATCCGTGATCTAGGAAATGGTTCCTCAGCAGCTTATACAAATGTGGAACATCAGCAAAAACCCATTCACGCTTATCTGGGTACCTCGGGTTAGAAAAACATGTGTTGGTATATGTAACACCCAGTTCATTCCAAATTCTATTTTTCCCACCAAGATCAGAAACTACAGCAACCACATGCTAACTGATGTCTTTTAAAGATTATATTATTTCTTGCAGTAGTCAGCCTGTCATTTGTACATCAAAATAAAAAAAATATCGGCTGTTTTTATTTTCCAAAAGACCACGAACCATGTCTACTTGAACATTAGTGTGTGGACCAGTGAATTTATCTTCATCTTGGTCATAACAAATTTGCCTATCAACATTCATTTCATCAAATGAAAGAACACAAATGCGTTCTAAATTTGTATATCTTTTAGCCTGAATTTCCATTAAATAAAGCACGTCTTGCAGCAGACTGGGAGGGCAACGGAAGGAACAAGCAGTCCACCTTTTTAGAGTTGCAATCCCAGGAAAAGAATATCCTATTTTATTTCTGAAAAACAGATACTCTTAGAAATACACCGCAGAGCAATAGCTTTGCATACATCTTCTTTACTCCAGTTTACACAGTTTTTATCTTGCGATAAGCAGCGCACTTGGATTTTGGAAGATATTTTCCCCAAAATGTTAGTCACTTCAGCTGATACCTGTGCCTTAGAGTTTTTGCACTCGCAAAACATTGTCATCGCTTTGCTGATAGCAAACTATTCAAAACATTGTTTCGAGATTTTAATTTAGCACAAGCAGCTTTAAGTCTTTGATTTTCAGCTTGTAGATGTTTCATGTTCAGTAAGATCTGCTGCATTTCCACTGACTGGTTTGAATTTTCAGGTTGTGTGCCTTTGTCCATTTTCCTCTCCTTTGGGGATACACTGGAAGTGGTTTCCAGGGCGCACTTACAAATTGCACGAGCACTGTTCCTGTTTAATTGGTTATATTTATGCAACACATTTCCTACATCTGGACTTCCTATGTTACTACTGCCATCATATGAGGTGTTTGCACTAACATGTGCATCTGCAACAAGAGTATTGTTACTACAAGGGAGATTCATGGAGGGAATGGCATATGATTTCAGCCTTTTCTGCTTATTCAGTGGGAGGCGTAATAATTCAGATTTCGAATCATGTTCATAATCATCTTCAGTAAAATGTTTGGACCAAATTCTGACATGTATCACATTGACAACATCTTTTTGTCTACATTTCAGTAGCCAGGTTTCTTTGCAACATTTGATCTTTTGGAAATACATATATGATAAATAATCCCAGTTCCTTTTGTTTTCTTACTCTGCGATGGGCACAGACTAACTGCACAATTGGACATTGTTCTTACAAAATAATAGCACAGAATGGTAGGGTCATGAAGTTTTCTGGCAAACACACGGCAATAGAATCATTTCTTTTTGTTAAATGAATAGTTCTTATAATGCTTACGTTTTGTAACCACAATAGTTATCTTTATCCTATCGCAATAAAAATATGACCCTTGATCGCAAAGAACTGATGACAAACCACTAAATAAAAGCAAGCTAATAGCAATCGCAAGTGTAAACAAACATGGAAGCAAATTATTCTGCTTCCACAGCTGCGTCGTGCACGAGTCACCCAAAATGCCTTCACTACTGCCCATCAAAATGGACTTCCTCTCACTCGCACCTCAGGTAGGATGGCAGTCTCAGATTTGACCCATTGCTAATACCGTTTTCCCCTTTCACGTCACAAAACTCGTCCTGCCTGAGGGTTTAGAGCTGCTGGCTTTGAAAACCTGCTCTCAGACATACCTTCTATAATCTACTTACCTTGCCCATGAGCAATGGCTTAAGAATTCCTGTTTTACAACAATGAACATACTGAAGATACGCTCAACACTCAGGTGTGCCCGGCGGGGGGCAGACAGGGTTTCTTTGGTGTGCATTTACCATTCTCGGATTCTGCTGAAACTGGATTATGGCTGTATTGTGTATGGCTTGACACATCAATCTATCGTGGTTTGTACATGTCGTGGATATCCTGGAATCGTGTTGTCCTGGAAATGTCCTAAAATTCTGTTACGTGTCCTGGAATTTTATCCCCCCCCCGCACGATGTTTTGTAGTTGAAGAATTTTCTACTGACATAACTCATGACTGACAAATATTCCTCCCACCCCACCAAAATGTGGAGAGACTGTTGATTTTCTTACCTGTTAGGAGGACTTAAGCTGCATTATTGGCGCATCTCTTGTAAAAAAAAGATCGGGATTATGTTATCACTTTGTCTGTCCTGCTGGGGACACCACATCTCTGCAACTATTAGTTCAATTTGTAAAATTCTGTTTGTATTGGGAAGCTTGAATTGCGAGAACAATGATCCTTGCATTTTGTTTTTTCCAATGTACAACTTCATTGCTAGAGGGCGTAAATGCAGATTCTATCAAATTCAAATACGTTTTTTTTTTTCAGATATTTGCTTCTAAATAACCGATTGAAAAAATTATTTTCCCTTTCGATGCCATTTATGTCAAAGACTATTTTAGTTACAGTCCCCTTTTCAATTATGCATTTTCCTCTAAGAGGGTGTGAGGGTAAATCGTGATCTCCTGGTATCTCCGCTTCTAAAAGCGCGATTTGTAAAATTCTTCTTGCATCGGATACAGCTCTTGATGGGAAATGTTTTGCATATAATTTCTAATTCTTGGAAAAGAACAGTTTGGCTACAAGGGGTCATAAGTGTGTATTTTTGCTTCTGATGTAATTGCAACAAAATCTGTGCTTCTGGAAACTCGATTGAAAAAGTTCTTCCCTGAACCGATACCGCTTGCCTTGGAAAACTTTTGACAATACCTCCTGCTTAAAACAGTGCATAGTTTTTCCACCAGGGGCATAGATGATATCTTATTTTTGTTGATATCTCTGTTTCTAGCAATCCCATTTGAAAAATTCCTTCTTTGTTGGAAAACATTTTTGGTGCGAAATGTTTCTAATGTAATTTAATTTTTTTTAAGGCACAAGTGTGCCACTAGAGGGCATAAATTCACGTTTATGTTTACAGCAATATCTGCAGGAGTAAATATCTGAATGAAAAAAATTCTTTTTCGATCAGTTACTACTAACTGAAAACTCCTTGTGTGCATTTTCTTCCCAAAATAATGCACAATTTCGCCACTAGGAGGCTTAAATATTTAATCTACTTTTCTCAATATTTGTACTTCTAAAAGTTTAATTTAAAAAAATATTTTAACACCAGATACTATATTTACCTTATCAGGGTATCTACCAGGTCACGAAAGTCAAGGAAAGGTCACGGACTTATGATTGTAGGTCAAATTTTTTCGTTTTTTAATTTTTTTTTGTCCCTTTGTGCCTTACCTTGTAAAAATCAAATTTAAGCTTTGAGTTAAATAGGAGAAGTCTTTGCCAATGACGATGACGTCATTTCCTTCCTTTAGACAAGTTCTGAAAGGACACACCGTTCTCCCGTTCAGCGTTCATTGACTCTGCTTAGCACTTTGCCAACCACGGTTCTCTCAACTGTAGTAAGCTGAAAATAAGGTCTTTTTGTTGAACATAACCAATAACCTGCTTGTTTGCTTCGCAGAAAAATTCATTGCGGGTCATTCGGGCTGTGCGATGTACCGGTATATCACGAAAAACTGGTTTACGGTTTACATCGAGGCCCCGATTTTTTAGCAAATTGTGCTATGATGTGTCGTCCTTCCTGATATTGCGATGCGATGAATCATAAAGTGTGATGTTGATGAAACCCCACGATGGCGTCACGAACATCGGACTTCGGAGCTTCTTCATGAATGATGGGAATCCATCATGAAGCAAACAGGATGTTTAAACTGGTTCTTATCAGGCTGTCGCGTGCCGATGATGCCACAAATCGGTGAATTCGCATGTACTGCTATCTGCCAGCAAAAATGAAGTTCAAACAGGTTTTGATCAGTATGATTCCAAAGCTGTAAATTGTTTCAAGTCATAATAAACGCTGCGGCAGTTTGTATGCTGTGACTGCAATCTCTGGGATCTCAGGAATTTACTGCAGTCTAAGAAGTAGTTGGTAGGTAATTAGCACATCTTTTGTAAAAAAGATTTTGCATATGTTATCGGTTTGTCCGTCCGTCCGTCCATGGACACCATATCTCTGCAACTATTAGTCCGATTTGAAAAGTTATTTTTGCATTGGGAAGCTTAAAATGTGAGAATGATGATCCTGGCATTCCGTGTTTTTCGGATTCGCAACTTCTCCTCTAGAGGGCATAAATGCAGATATCAAATTTAAAATGCATTTTATTGCATATATTTGCCTCTAAATATCCAATTGAAAATATTTTTTCTTCCTTTCGATGCCATTTATAATGAAGACTATTTTAGGCACAGTTTCATTTTCAAGTAATGCATAGATTTTCCACTAGGAGGCGTAAAGGTAATCTGTGTTTCCCCCAATATCTCTACTTCTAAAACTCCGATTTGAAAAATTATTTTTTCATCGGATACTGCACCTGATGAGAAATGTTTTCATGTAATTTCAAAATTTTGGTAAAGTATGATTTGGCCACCAGAAGGGGTAAGCGTTTATTTCTACTTCTGATGTATTTGCAGTAAAATCTGAGCTTCTGAAAAAGTCGACTGAAAAAATTCTTTCGTGGACCGATACTGCTCACTTTGGAAAACGTTTTGAAAACTCCTCCCGCTTAAAATAGGGCATACTTTTCCCGCCAGGAGACGTATATCTTATTTTTGTCAATATCCCTGCTTCTAAGCATCTGATTTGAAAACTTCTTTCTTTTTTGGGGAGTGTTTCCACTGCGAAATGTTTCTCGTGTAATTTCAAATTTTTCTTAATGCACAAGACTGCCACTAGAGGGTGTAAGCTCACATTTCCATTTACAGCAATATCTGCAAGACTAAAATCCTGATATAAAAGATTTTTTTTTGGTCAGATACTACTAACTATGAAAACTTGTGTATTTTATTCCCAAAGTAATGCCTAATTTCGCCACTAGGTGCGCCAATGTTTAATTTGTTTTTCTGAATATCTTTTTCTAAATGTATGATTTAAGAAATTCTTTCAGCACCGGATGCCTTTACCTTGGAACGCTTTAGATTAGTATTTGAGGAGTTTTATAGTTCACAGTTCTGCCACTAAGCGGTGTTTGTGTACTTCTGCTTGCAGCTGTATTTCTGCTTCTAAAAATCCTATTGAGAAATTTCTTATTTTTACTGTATGCCATTCTCCACAATAAAGATGTGGTGCATTATCCTCTTTAAACAATGCACAGAATTCCCGTTAGGGTGCATAAAGGTCAATACCTTTTTCCGGGAGACATATTTAAAAAGTTCTTTTTCAATAGCATAGTTTTTTTGAGGAATATTTTTTTACTTTCCCATTAGGCGTACTAGAGTTATATCATGTTTGTTTCTTTATTTCTCTCTTTTAACTGTTCGATTTGAAAATCTGTCTCCAATACCTTCCTTCTGCTGTGAGAAACTTTTTATGCACAGTTTGTTTATTTTCATTACATCCTTTTTAGCTGCTGGTGGAAGTAAGTAGCTGTTTTCTATTTCTGGATGTTTTATTGATTGAATAAATCTGGTTGATATTTTTTTAACCGTTTGCATTGGCTTTGAATAACTTTGATAAATTTAATTTGCATCAGAAAAAGTTCAAGACGTGCTCGTTACAATCCAAAATTTGGTGTCATCTTTCTTGTTTTCTTTTTTTGTTCACGTTTTAGCAAAGCAGTATAAAGAGATGTATGGGCATTTAAAATTACATTTGTATAATTTTCCGAATGTCAGTCAGTGAACTTACACTCTTTTGGATAATTATTTCAGTTTTTTCAACATTTTCAAAATATTTAATCAGGCCTAGGCTAGGAAAAAAAAAAAAGCCTGACTGCAGATTTCGGTACTTTCTGATGGAATTGTACCATAAAAATTGGTATAAATGCATTGTACGTTGAGTAGACAGACACAAAAATATTACACTTTCAAAATTTTTAGTCAGGCCTAGGCTAGGCACAAAAAAAGAAAAGGCCTGACTGCAGATTTGTATGCTTTCCGATGAAATTTCACCATGAAAATAGTTATAAATGCACTGAATGTTGAGTATACAGACACAAAAATATCACACTTTTAAAATTTTTAATAGGTCTAGGCTAGGCACAAAAAGAAAAAAAAAAGAATAAATAAATAAATAAAAATAAAGGCCTAACCATAGGTTTGGGTACTTCCTGATAGAACTTCGCTCGAAAAATCTGTACAAATGTGCTAAGCGTAAATGGACAGAATAACATTATATTAAAAAAAAAATAATAATAATCAGGCCACATATTCAACATATATTCAAAATAATAAAACTAAATGCTGCATCAAATGTAAAGAAGCATTAAGAAAACAGAAAAGTCAGCAACAGAGAAAGAAAAAGAAATCAGATGTGCTGTGGGAAGAATTAAAAAACTGAAAGAAAGAAAAAGTTATTGGAACACGCTGAACAAGCTAATGCAATAGAAACAAAAATTAAAGCTGCATACACATACAAACAAACCACAGAGTTAAAGCTATGTCATGCATTGCATTTGGATTGTTAAAGCTCTTCATTATTGCCCTGGAAGCTAAATGTTATCCAATGAGGAAGTGTTTGATTTAGATAACTTTTTTAGTTTTATGTATGCACAGTAATACTGAGCCTTACATATCTACTTAATGTATGTACAACATTTTTACCCATTCCTGACATAACTTATTAACATCGCGCTGAAAATTCCCACCAATTGGAAGCTGTATACTTTGAAGTCTAGAAATCTTTGTTTACAGTTCTTTTGTTTCTGGCTCCTCTGATTGGAGAAGAAGGAATTCACATTGGTATTGCTTTTTTATTGATTTACTAAGGACATTCTTGTAAAAAATATCTTCCAATCAAAGAAAAAGTGGTGCTGAAAGTGAAATATTGGTAAAATGTCACAGAAATCCATAAAATTACAAGAAAAAGTGGACATAATAAATATGAGGCTTGTGATTTAATAACTAAACTTTCGAACTCTATGAAATGGTCCTAGAAACCCCACATATTCAACAGACCATACTCTTATGTATTTTTTTTTCTTTTGCTACGCAACAAACACTTTAAGCTCAACCTATGGAACAAGGAGCTATTGCTACTTTTGAATCGTATTATTTATCGCATCATGATCTGAAGACAGCTTATTTTAATAACAGTTAGTAAGGACAAGGCAACTGTTAAACAGTTTAGTTGTGATTATAATACACCCACGGACAATGCAATTTGTGCACCAAGAAGGAAGCATCGGATTGAACTGAAATTTTATGGACGTAATGGCACAAATGAATGATACACATGATGGCAAAAACAGAGCTGCAGGACAATTACAGAGGGATCTGTGGAATGCAGTCCGGTCATCTTCAATAGCGCATTGCACCGCCTCATGCGGCCATACATGCTGCAATATGATCAGGCATGGAGGCGAACAGACCTGATGTTATCTTGCGGCAGACTGGCCCACACGTGTTCGACAGTGTGTTCCAAATCCCAGATAGTGCAGCACGGCGGCAATCGGTGTTTCAACTGGTGCCACATATCCTCGATAGGGGACATGGCATTCGCAGCCCTAGACATCCCGAACCGTGTGCGGGCGGGCATTATCCTTCTGGTATAGCTCACCTGAAATCTAGGCCAGGAATAGGAGCACATGGGGACGTAGGATCTCATCTACATACCGCTAGCCCGTCCATGATCTACATACCACTACTAGAGCTGATCTGCTATTGTAGGCAAGGTCTCCCCAGACCATAACGCCTGCAGTGGGGGAGGTGTGGCGCTCGATAGCAAGGTTGGGATTGTGCCGTTGACCCAGGGACCTCCATACCAGCACATGATGATCATCTGTCCCCAAAATGAAGCGGTACTCATCGCTAAACACCATATGTCGCCATTCTGTGGTGTTCAACATCGCTCTCGCCTGGCACCACTGCATACGAAGCCGGCGATGTTCCGGTGCTAATAGCAGCACACGTAAGGGGCGATAGGATCGCAGATTCGCTTCCGCGAGGCACTGGAAAATGGTTCATGGGCACACAGAAACAGCTACATCTGTATGTATAGTGGACCAGGTCCCCGTAGGATCCGTTCGTGCCTGGCGCACGATCTGTCGATCCTCTCTACCGGTGATCCTCCTGGTCTGTTCGGAGCAGCTCTGCAATGTGTCAGTGTTGTCACATGTCCACTGTACCCAACACAGTCGGACGGTATTGTCAGAATGATCCACATGGCAGGCTACATGGCATTGTGACCACCCTGCGGTTTTTCAGCTCGATGATCAGGCCTCTCTCAAAGTCCATAAGTTGTGTAAATTGAAGTCTCTGGTGTCTACCCGGCATTCTTGTCACTCTGTACTCCTGCTTGCATCGTCCGGTGCTTTTTGCTTGCATGAGGCATCAATTACACGCTGGTTTATGAGGCTGCCGGTTCCTGCTTGCAGCGCCACCACAGGGTGTGCGGTCATGTGCACTCGCACCAAATGTAGATCATTTTCATACCAGCATGGACTCTAGCTATTAGCAAAGTTTTGTGGTTGTAGCATGTTTTCTTCTAGGTGTGCAAATTTCATTGTCCGTGAGTGTGTTTTGTATGCAGTATCACAGGAACTTCAATAGTGCATGGAAAATGATGACACGGTAATGTATGGTTGGACTTTGACATAAACTTTTTGTCCATAATTTGTGACTGATTGGGAAGGATTTGAACCAACTGTTAGATTAATAATATTGTTCAAGAAATTCTCTAGTTACCTGAAAAGCTTATGAAAGGATTGTCAGCCGCACACAGTAAAAGACTTAGCACTGAGGGCTTGATTGAAGTGGAAACATGGTCAGGGAAAGTGGCTCATAAGAAGACTCAGTTGAATAAATTACTAAAGAAAACCTACCCTAACAAACATTCTTGATAAGACTTTCAAAATCATAGAACAGCTTGTAAATAAAATTTATAAGTGTGGCCCTGATATTGAGTGCAGTACTTCAGTTGTGTATATGTTCTGATGCTTTGGTCAAGAGTGTGAAGCTTGTTTTGAATAGCATTTATTTGCTGAGTAAACAGAGATGCTAACTACTACGGAATCTCCGTTGTTCCTACGGAAATAGCTGTTGTACTACGGAATATGGAAAACCGTGATTTTTCTATGGAAAATTAACAGAAGTTATTAATTTTTTGTTTGTTCTTTTGTTCCCATTCCCAACGCAATGGCTGCCACTTGACGATCCGTCATTCGTCTTGCTTGCGATGCTGCCTGCACTTCCAGTTCTGTCTCTCAAAGCTGCTCGGATCTTAGCATGAGTGACTGACAGTCGATAATTGTGGCCTTGTGCTGAGTCATTCTAAGTGAAAACCCTCCCTCCCCATCATGCAATATTCTGGGGATGTTGAGCGTAGCTCGCTTTGGTGGACGTGGGCGGAGTTTGGCCTGTAGCTCTTTCGCAATGCAGTTTGGCCTGTTGCTCTTTCGCAAGCTCTTGAAAATCGTTTGGTGCAGAATGTGAGTGTCATTGCCTGGCATCGGAGTTTTTTTTAAAAGCGTGCGTCGGCCATTCATGTCAGTAATTAATATTTTGAAGTTTTTTTCTTGCGTTGCAGAAAAGTATGCTTGGATTTCTTCTTATGTGCAGAGTTCACCAAAATGCGTAATTGCGCCTCTAGTACGCATCAAAATTTTACCAACGCGTAAAAATATGCATCGGGAATTTTTCGCGATGCGTAGGGATACACGTCAGGAAACGCGTAAAGTACGCATCAACACGTAAAAATACCCATTGGGACAGCATTTCGCCTTTCAAAAACGGAAGTGAACGAAATAAAGATTTTTTCTGTAATCATAATTTTGTTTTCCTGCAATGTTGCCTCTGTCCAGTATTGTTGTTTTATATCATTTTATTCCATAAATCTATGTATTTCACTTTGAAAATGGAGGGAAAATTTTGGAAAACGGAAATCGGCAGCGCAAAAATTCCAGTGTAATCTTCAGGCAAGAGAGTACCACAGCTTTGATGAATTCTGCTTTTTCGTCGTAATTTGGGTTATCCTCGAGATCGATGCATAACTGAACAGAAATTTTAGGGCAATTGGTGTGGTGAAGGATGCTTTCCGCCTGAAACATTCAAAAATGGAAATTTCATTTTTCAGAACTTTCGGAAACAGTGAAGATTTCTCCCGTAATCGTAATTTTATTTTTCATGCGCTGTTTCCTCTGCCTAGTATTAATGTTAAATTTCATTTTATTTCATAAATATTTGTATTTCACTTTGAAAATTGGAAGGGAAATGTCCGAAAGCGGAAATCGGACATAACAGAGGTTTCTCCCGTCACTGTAATTTTTTTCTCCCAGCGATGTTCCGAATGTGTATCCTGTGTTCTTAAACATTTTCCCAAAAGAAGGTTTGCATTTCAGCTTGATAAAGGGGAGAGAGTCCGTAAACGAAAGTGATGAAGCTGAAAAATTTGTAATACTTGATGCATGATATTCAAAAGCATTCATATTTTCCAAGGGTTACTATCTTTTATCTAAAATAGTGAAAACAACCATGCATGCATGGTCCTCAAACTGAAAGTTGTTTCAGCATGATAGATAAAATTTTCATCCAAGGGATTTGTGAAGCCTACTGTTGTAGCTGATGATGATGTTGAGCTTAATTTTTCAAATAACAGTTTTTCAAAAAAGAAAAATCTGAAAGGACACAACTGATAAGTGGAGTAAAAACAAGAATGTATTTAAGCAAAATCATTTTAAACAAAAATGAACTTTCTAAGTTCTATACATATGTCAGAAAATTTCACATTGAAGAATGTTCTTATATTCAAGAAAAGATACTGATCTATGATGAATTCTTAAAACATACAGAAGTAGCAGTTCCTTCACCTAGAGACAGAACATAATTTACTTCTGTATTATACATAGTCAAGCGCTTTCCATTTATAATTACTGAAAATGAATTTGATGTACTGGAAGCGGAATTGCTTGTTATCAAGCTGACAAATTAGAGACCTTAGCAGCAGTACTGCCTCCGGCGGCACTGCAGTCGCAGGAAACGAACTTCCGACTGAGGAGGACTAAGACGTAGATGTCACTTGGTCAGAAATCTCAAAATTAAGAAGCTGTAATGGAGCTGTTAAGTATACTATTCTCTCGAAAGTAATGTTTGCAGTACTTGTAGTTCCACACGCGAATGCTGCGAGTGAGAGAGTTTTTAGTTTAGTGTGAAAAAAGCAAGCCCGTTTCCAACCTAATTTAGGTTTAGAAACTGTAGAAGCACTTCTTATTGCAAAAATGAATATGTTTAAAGTCTGCTGAGGAACTCAAATCTGCAAAACAATGTACAGCCAAATCACTAAAGAAAGCTGTTTATTAAATCTTTTGTTGTGTAAAAAAAATGTATCAGTCAAAGTGTATATTATTTTCCATGTGAAAAATTTGGAATATTTTGATACAGATTTTCAGTATATGAATGAATAAGTAAGTAAAAAATACCAATTAAATTAAATGAGTAATACCACGTTTTCCTTGGTTAAAATTATTCTTTTTGGTATGACTACTGAAAAATGGCCAAAACTACTGAAAATATCTGAAACAGGTTGGTATCTCTGAGTAAATAGTGTTATCAAAAATTAAAATAAATTGCTATTAATTTTAAATGTTGATAACAGTCTAAACCTTTATAACGTACTTCCTATAGTCGCTTAACGTACTTTTGTGTAATATTTTGAGTTTTTCACTAAATGCAAGCTTATTAGTAAAAAAATTTCTGTTTATTTTAACTTTTTAGAAAACAATTTATATATTCAATTTACCGTTTTAATTTTTTAATTACATAATCAGATTTTATATTTAATTAGGGCCATTCCATGTTAAATTAACAAAGTCCTCAAGCTCACATTCTTTGATTTTCTTTAAATTTGGCATACTGAAAGGGCCACCTGAGATTATGAGTCTATGCAAAATTGCTGGTCCATATCTTCTGTATTTGCGAAGTTATAAGCAAAGTTTGCAATTTCGACCATTTTTTCCACCATCTTGTTAACTTTAACATTTAATATTTTCGTAACCAGGGCACCTACAGGAGTGATTCAGGTGTCTTTGGAAAGGTCTTGAATGGCTCTTTCAGATGAAATATTAGTTGCCTATATTGGGGGGGGGATTTTTTAGCCATTGTAACCAATACTTTGGTGGCCATTTTCTCAAAAACAGGAGTGATTCAGGTGTCTTTGGAAAGGTCTTGGATGACTCTTTCAGATGAGATATTAGTTGCCTATATTTGGGGGGGGGGGGGGGGATTTTTTAGCCATTGTAATCAATACCTTGGTGGACATTTTCTTAAAAACGGATCTTTTATTATTATTTTTTTTAAAAAAATATATGTTGTATATATACTATTACTTATTACCTGTAACAAATTTGAAAATGGGATGGCAGTTGGATCAGGTGTTGTGGGCTTTCAAAGATTATAAATCACTCCCTGGAAATTACGACAGTGTACTACATGCTAAAGCTGGTAATACTGTTGATGGCATTTAAAAATATTTGACTAAGAATACTGAACAAAGCTGAAGTTTGTATACTAGTAAACATATAGGCATGGTAGGCATTCCTTTTATGTGCATCTAGTTTACAGTTAACAGCAGAAACTTCTTATTTTGTCAAAATGTATGTTCTACCAGTTGCTGTCTGGGGGTCAACTTTTGTAAGAACTGATGACACATGCACTATTAAAATGTCAGGAACTTGTGGATAAACTAATGATGGAGCTGATCCATGTGGATGTAGAAAACTGATTTTGATTTCTTCAGTGTTTTCATGTACAAAGATAACACACCCCCAACCACCAGTGTCCATCATACTCGCAAGTAAAAAATCCATGTATTTCATCTATTTCTAACTGTCCTTTGACTGATGTAGTACATTTTAAATTTAAACTGTTCTGCAGAAGAAAAGACCTTTGTTATTAGACCCTGATTTCAATGGAATGACACAGTGAAGTTTCTGTGTTCCAGGAATGCAGCTAGAGTTTGCAAATCGCTCATACAAAAAGACCTGTACATTTTCATATTCTTCTGTTGTCACAAACTTGAATGTCATTCCTTCTATGTTGCGACTTGCCCATTCATATAACTGCCTCGGTGTCATTATTTGCTCTTCATAGATCTTCTGTAAACTGGCTCTAGCAGCAAGATGTTTCAGAGTTCCTCCTACACCATCACAGGCATTTTTACCATGTGAGGTGGCAAAGAAGTGCCCCTCTGCTGTGTATCCAAATTCTTGCAACCTCAAATTTGTAAAGTTCTTGTGATTCTTGTACTGCGATGCTGCCCCATCTGAAAAATATGTGATTTTTTTGGGTGGTGAGAAAGTAGTGTTCAGGAATTCCATTGGCTTTCTTTGAAATGTATAAACTGCTGTGGTGTCATGCTGAAGGCTCTCTGAGATTATCACAAACCTTGTATGTTTAACACAGTGTGGTTCTTCTGACGAGTCAAAATAATAAATAACAAATGGATGAACTGTGGATTATGCATTGTTCCAATGGAATTCTTGTACTGAGTCCTGAAGAACAAATGAGTAATTTTCTGAAAAGTCACATATCACTAAATACTCGCACTCTTCCAAAGAAATTTTCTTCTCTGAAAAGAAATTAGCTTGCTCTCTAGCAATGAAAGAATGACTAAGAAGACTTTCAAGTTTTTCAAAGAGGGAATACAAGAATTCATCCACTGGTTTTGAAACAGTTTCTAAGTTTGAATATCCCACAGCAACCCATTGTTTGTATGTTATCATGTCAACAAAGTTACTTTCAAAGATATTTTCAAACTGGTCACGTAATTCAGTATACCCTAGATAATATTCAGTCTCCAAAATAACATTTTGGTATAGGTAGATTACAAATTACTCTGGATGAACAATCCTTGTAATCAAAAATTGGCATGTCTTCTTCTGCAGTCAGTTCCTTGATCCTACAGCCATGATCATAAGCTTCACATTCTGCTGTACATACACACACATTGTGTGTACCACTGGATCCTGGGAATACACAGTTCTTTGGTCGTATTTCAGAAAATTTGGAGAATCCCACAGTAATTTCTGGATGATGAATTTTGAACAGCATGTAAGCCTCTTTAAGATTACACAGTACGAGTCTTTTTTGAACATGACACTTGTTTCCATCTACTCTCATTGAAATGAAGTATTTTCTCCCAGGCATAATTCACAGAATCATCACAATAAAATTTTTTAATGATGTTCACATTTTCTCCAGGTAAACTTTTTCCTGGTTTTGGATTTGGTGATGACATAACACCTTTTTCTTTCACAAGCTCTCTTGCTTTTCTTGCCATGTAATTTATTACTCCAAACTTCTGCTGAATTTTACTCCAACTCCAACTTTTAGGTAACACTGTGAGTATCTGGACCTTAATATCTCTATCTGATGTTAATGTAAACTTTTCTTTCAGCTGGCTGATCATCTCACTCTCTGCACTGACTGACAGAAGATTCTTCACTTCTCACATAAAGAAAAATTGTCCTCTGAATAGTTTCACTCACTTTCTGCAGTTTCTTTGTACAGTAATTAGTTTCTGAAAGACGTTTCTTCTTGATTGGCGTTCCACCCAAAGTAACTAAACTACCATTTAATGATTTGATAGCTGTATGTTTAGCAACTGGTAAAACCTCAGAAATGTCTTCTGAAAAATCATTGTTCTCTTCAGACTGGATATATTCAGCTTCAGTCTGTTGCTTATTATGCATCTCACCAAGCAACTTACGGCACATCGCAAATTTTAACATTTTTGTGTAACTCTGGGGAAAGTTCTCTCATCCATGATGTAACAGATCTAATTAATGGATTGCATTACAACACACACTAGTAAATGTACTCATTTCTGTGTCACTTCCATGTATAGCAATAGTAATGAAGTCCTTATATCTTCAATTCACTTCGAGCTGCAGTGAGGCAATCTTTACCCTGCAAAGATCAGAATAGAACTTAAATTTGTGATGTGAAATGTAAATCAGAACATGTTTGAACTTGTGTGCAATAAGGAAATGACTGTAAATGAGAATTCCTGTTTTACTGAATCTAACATAACTCCTGATCCCATAGGCATCCCATCTTCAAATTTGGTGCATGTAATGAGTAATAGTATATACACAACATACGTTGTTGTTGTTTTTTTAAAATTAAAAGATCCGTTTTTGAGAAAATGGCCACCAAAGTATTGATTACAACGGCTTAATTTTTTTCCAAATGTAGGCAACTAATATCTCATCTGAAAGAGCCATTCAAGACCTTTCCAAAGACACCTGAATCACTCCTATAGGTGCCCTGGTTACCGAAATATTGAATGTTAAAGTTAACAAGATAGTGGAAAGAACGGTCGAAATCACAAACTTTGTACCCTTATAACTTCGTAAACGCAGAAAATATGGACCTGCAATTTTGCATAGGCTCATACCTCAGGTGGCTCTTTCAGTATGCTAAATTTTAAAAGAATGAAAAAATGTAAGGTTGAAAAGTGCCTCTTCATTGGCGATGTTCCGGTGTTGATAGTAGCACACGTATTGGCGATGGGATCGCAGATTTGCTTCCGCGAGGCATTGAGAAATGGTTCATGAGCACATGGGAGCAGCTACATCTGCCTGTATAGGGGACCGGGTCCCCGTGGGATCCGTTCGTGCCTGGCGCATTATCTGTCGATCCTCTCTACTGGTGGTCTTCCTGGTCCGTCCGGAGCCGCTCTGCCATGTGTCAGTGCTGTCACATGTCCACTGCTCCCAACACAGTCGGGCGGTATGGTCAGGATGATCCACGCGGCAGGCTATACGGCATGCTGACCACCCTGCGGTTTTCAGCTCGATGATCAGGCCTCTCTCAAAGTCCATAAGTTGTGTAAATTGAAGTCTCTGGTGTCTACCCGGCATTCTTGTCACTCTGTATTCCTGCTTGCATCATCCGGTGCCTTTTGCTTTCATGAGGCATCGATTACACGCAGGTTTATCAGGCTGCTGGTTCCTGCTTGCAGCACCACCACAGGGTGTGCGGTCATGTGCACTCGCACCAAATGCAGATCATTTTCATACCAGCACGGACTCTATCTATTTGCAAAGTTTTGCAGTTGTAGCATATTTTCTTCTAGGTGTGCAAATTTCATTGTCCGTGAGTGTGTTTTGTATGCAGTATCACAGGAACTTCAATAGTGCATGGAAAATGATGACACGGTAATGTATGGTTGGACTTTGACATAAACTTTTTGTCCACAATTTGTGACGGATTTGGAAGGATTTGAACCAACTGTTAGATTAATAATATTGTTCAAGAAATTCTCTAGCTACCTGAAAAGCTTATGAAAGGATTGTCAGCCTCACACAGTAAAAGACTTAGCACCGAGGGCTTGATTGAACTGGAAACATGGTCAGGGAAAGTGGCTCATAAGAAGACTCAGTTGAATAAATTACTACAGAGAACCTATACTAACAAGCATACTCGATAAAACTTTCAAAATCCTAGAGCAGCTTGTTAATAAAATTTATTAGTGTGGCCCTGATATTGAGTGCAGTACTTCAGTTGTGTATATGTTCAGATACTTTGGGCAAGAGTGTGAAGCTTGTTTTGTATAGCATTTATTTGCTGAGTAAATAGTGTTATCAAAAGTTGAAATAAATTGCTACTAATTTTAAATTTTGATAACAGTCTAAACCTTTATAATGCACTTCCTATAGTCGCTTAACGTACTTTTGTGTAACGTGCAGGTTTCCTGGTTACAAGTAATTCTTTATAGTGCGATATTTTGAGTTTTTCACTAAATGCAAGCTTATTGGTAAAAAAATTTCTGTTTATTTTATCTTTTTAGAAATCAATTTATATATTCAATTTACCCTTTTAATTTTTAATTACATAATCATATTTTATATTTAATTAATTAAAATGGCCAAACTCCTGCACTATTGACAGAAAGAATAGTCGAGAAAACTTAGCTTTAGGATCAAGAAATGTCCCGTAAAAGTCAAGGAAAGGTCAAGAAATTGAGTCTCCTGAAAATGGTAGACACCCTGCTTATGGAACACTTCAGGTTTGTATTTGAGGTGGTTTGTAGTTGTATCATTAGGTGGTGTTTGTGTACTTCCCTTTACAGATGTATCTCCACTTCTGAAATCCCTATGGAGAAATTTATTTTTTTACTGTATGCCATTCGCTACTATAAAGATGGGGAGCAAATAAGTTTTTTGCTACAATAAGATCCTCTTTTAATAATGCAAAACTTTCCCCCTAGGGATCATAAAGGTCAAAACGTTTTTCTTGCTATCTCTGCTTCCAGAAGTTGTATTTGAAAAGTTCTTTTTTCTTAGCGTAGCTTTTGCTGTGAAGAATACTTTTCACCTGTTTTCAGCTTCTCCGTCATGCAAAATCCTTCAGCTAAAAGGCATAGAGTTATATATGTTTCTTCTATATCTCTTCTTTTAAGTGTTCAATTTGAAAATCCCCCTTGTCTCTGATACGTTCCTTCTGCTATGAGAAACTTTTTGTGCACCACTTGTTAATTTTCGAAGCATACTTTTTAGCCACTAGTGGAAGTAAGTATCTGATGTTTTATAAGTAGTTTTTCTTTTTAATTTTTTGCAGCTTATTTTGACTTTTACTCAAATTTGCTAATGAATGCTTTATTTAAAAACTTGCCATAAAATCATATTGCTGTCTAATATCAGAAACTTAACTCTAGATGTTTTTTGGTATTTTCTGAGCTAAGTAATCACTTTCAATCTTCTATAATTAGTTTTCTAATCATGCCCAGTTAAATTGCTTTGATTACTAATAAATGCAGTTGTACACAGCCCTTGGATTTAAGGTTTTCCCATTATTCTCTTTCGTTTCACGTGTTAAATTTTTGTGCATACTTTGTTTGCTGTTGAGTACAAATTTAAAATATAGCTACATCATCAATATTAGAAGCTAGAGCATAAATATTATGTTGAAAGTTCCTTCCCTAAATAAAATGTAACACAAATACTTGCTCCCATGAATATTTGTTTAAAAAATAACAATTGCTTTAGTCCTTTGAGAATGTTTTAAATATTTTACCTTTCCTTATCCATAAGTTTCCAATGTAAGCATTATTTCAAAATAATTAAATATAAATAGTATTTTATGTTTTGATTGTTTTGTATATGAAAGCATTTCAAGAGTAGTACCACATGCCTATGTATTTTTGAGCTTTGTGTTGTTGTTGTTTTTATTCTATAACTTGCTTCAATAATTGAACTAGAGCCAAAGTAGAAAAACAAATTTTTCTCAAAATCAGTATAGTATACTGTATATAAAAGTTTTGTAGAAATTTAACCTGGTTGCATTTTCAGTGACAGTTTTTATATTTCAGTATTTATCTGTGATTCTCAGTTTCTTATTAGCTGCAGCGGACATCATTTTTAACATTCTTCTTACATTCTGTATCAAGTTTGCTCAAGCATGTTTGTTGAATAGACCTATGGTTTCACTGTATTTTAAGTAAGAGCATTTGGATCAAATGTTATGAAAAGAAATCCAAAAGTCCTGGAATTCTGTGATTAAAAAAGTATATGAACCATGTCTATGCTTCTCCCTCTGGACACAATTCATCATCACGCATTATGTTTGTGCCTTTTGCATGTCTCTGATTCTCAGTCTTTCTGCAGAGGCTAATGAACCGTCCCCTAAATTGCGTTGTCTGCAGCTGTCCCTTCAGTTCTGTTCAAAACTGAAATTATTTCCCAAGCATCCTCTACATGTCACAATTTTTTTATCCTCAGCATACTCAACCATTTGAGAATCAAGGAAATGTGGTAGTGTTTGTCTGTGCGACAAAGAGTTGAGCAACAAACTGCATCATATGAAGCCAGTTCTGGATATCTGGACTTCATCTTTTCGGCAGAATTGTGGGGAGGAAATTGTTCTAGCATGTTTCCAAATTGGGCATCGTCATTTTACTTATCGTTATTTGCTGTGTGGCAACACCTCCCCTATTTGTGAGACTTGTCATATGCCTTTGACTGTTGCCCATGTTTTGTGTTCTACTCATCATTTTGTTTATGAATGTGTTCATTTTCTGGTTTTACTCACTCTACCAGATAACTCGGAAACCCTGAGTCACCTTTTAAACAATCATTGTGATGTGTCTGCTGTGTAATATATATATGTATATATTTTTTTTTTTTGCATTGTATCAGTGTTTTTGTTTTGTGTTACCCTTTGTATTTTTGTCTGCTGTTCATACCATTTCTTGTACTTAGCTTTTTTGACTAACCTTTTTTGTTATGTTTTAATGTGGTTTTGGTTACTGTCTTGAACCATTAAACATGGCGCTTGTAAAATTCTCTAACCCCCAGTTCAGGAAGCATAATTATAAATATGTATGTATATGTTCATTCCCACTTGAAGTTTCTTTGTTCACTCCGTTTTAGAACAGAACAGACGAAATAAGCATGTTTGTTTTAAGGCTGTTGTTGTAGCTGAACATATTTTTTATTTATTTTTTTTTTTTTCATTTATTCATTTTTCAGTTGCCACATATTACAATTCAAAATACAAACAATATAAGCAATTACAAAAAATGTAGCAACCAGGAGGAGGAGGAAAAAGGCTGTAAGGCCTGACATAGCCCTCCCACCACTAGTACTAAAAAAAAAAAAAAGGACATGAACAACAAATAACAATACAAAAGACAAGTCAAAGGCACATTGAGTATAACTGAAAGATTAAATAAATACATAAGTATATATAGATGCAAGGTCTATTCATAAGCCGTGAAATCAATCCAGCGACCAGATCAGGTCAACTCAGCACTAATTGAGAGACTTGTTAGTAAGGTGATGCTTGAATTTTTTTAAATAGGTCAAAATTGTTAATAGATTTTATGTCATAAGGCAAGGAGTTCCAAAGTTTTGGATGCAAATAATTAATATTCATTTTAATTGTTTCTGTCCGAGGGAAATTAGGTATGAGTGTTGATCGATTCCTGGTTTCATAAGTATGAGTACGAATATTTAATGATATTAAGTCATGGTATAAATCATTTTTAATTCTTCTGAACATTATTTTACCAAGATTATAGTCAAATAATTGTTTTATTGTAAGTATATTATATTTGTTGGGATTTACTTCTGACCTGAAGGTAAAATTAGGTAAAGAATAATTAAGAGCTTTTAGGTCTATTAATCTTATATATCTATTCTGTAATACCTGTATTTTTTTTTAGTTATATTGTGTTGTTTGCCCCCATGTCAGTATACAGTAATTTATATGTGTTTGTATTAGTATGTAATATAAAAGTATCATTATTTTAGGGGACAAATTTATCATAATCTTACTAACTACCCCAATGTTTCTAGATATTATATTAGTCAGGTTGTCAATATGCATATTCCATTTCAAATCATTTCTCCCAAGTAAGAATGACTATTCACAAAATCAATTTTAACTCCATTCAAGACCACCAAGTCACTCATAGATTGTAGTATTTGTAGTTTCGAAAAGATCATAGCATTGGTCTTGTTTACATTAATAATCAATTCATTGCTATTTAACCAATTTGTCACCAACACAAGTTGTGCATTTATTCTGCATGTAAGATCTAAAGTATTATTACCCTTGAATAATATTGTTGCATCATCAGCAAATAAAATTAAATCATTATCTTAGAGATCATTAATATACAAATTAAATAATGTAGGACCAAGGACCGAACCTTGCGGCACTCCAGAAATTACACCTTCCATTGTGGACCGTGTCTTATCAATCACAGTATATTGCTTCCTAGCTGATAAATAACTTTTGAATAAATTATATGTAGAACCCCTAATTCCAATAGAAAATAATTTGGTTAGTAGAATATCATGGTTTAGCATATCAAAAGCCTTAGATAAATCTAAGAAAATTACAATTGTTGATTGATTTTTATAGCATTTTGTTGGATTAAATTATGTGTAAATGAAATTGCAAGCTCTGTTGATTTATTTGGCAAAAAGCCAATTTGATTTTTGTTAAATATGTTGTATTTTTATAAAAAGGAAAGTAATCTAATGTAAATTAATTTTTCTAGCAAAAATAGTCAAATTTGCAATTGGCCGATAATTATTTGCTTCGTTTGCCGAACCTTTCTTGTATTTGGGAGTAATTTTAGTGATTTTTAAAGTATCTGGAAATATGCCTGTAGTAAATATAGAATTATAAATCAACAAAAGTGTCTCCACAATAATATGTGCCACATGTTTGATAACCAATGGTGAAATTTCATCATATCCAGGTCCATTATTGACATTAATTTGCAATAACAAGTGTAAAAGTTCAGATCGTGTAATTTTAAGCAAGTGAAACGTGTTTGATTGGTGTGAATTCTGAAAGTACTGATGATATTGAGAATTTGTAAGTAAAACGTGTTGTTTAAGAATTTGCGGAGCTAATATAAAGTGATTATTGATTTCATTGACTATATCTTGTTTGGATTTAATTATTTGGGTTAAATTAGTTAGATATTGTGGTGTAATTGAACCTGAAGATTTACCCAGTAATCTGTTTAAATGTTTCCAAGTTAATTTAGAATCATTTTGGGAAAAGATATTAGTATAATATTCTCTTTTAAATTTCCTAATATCAGAATTTAATTTATTTCTATATGTTTTAAATATTTGAAAATCAGTATGTAGTTTACTTTTTATAAATTTCGAGTATAATCGATTTTTTTTTATTAATTCGGTTTAATAGATGTCTAGTGAGCCATGGTTTACGTTGCTTTTTAGCTTTCTTCTTGTTAAGTAAAATTGGAAAGGCTTGGATGTATAATTCATTTAGCACTGTTGCAAAGCTGCCATACCCCGCACGGGGATAACTGGTTTTCCAGTTATTTGGGGAGCGGCGCCCCCACGGCCCGAGCTGACCTTGTGACTGGTCAACATCTGATGTCATGCCACCGCTTGTTTTTTATTTCGGTGCTGTTGGAGTTTGCAGGGACGGCTGTTCATCCAGCTGTTGGGGAGTCGCGGCCCCACGATCCCGAGCTGGTCTTGTGTCTCGCTTTTCGTTTTTCTTTATTTTCTCCGCTGGCTAGTTGCCCGTGTTGTGTTCTCTACCTAATCTCTACCACGTTATGTACTAACACCCCGGTCTTGTATTTTTGTTACCCTCCACCACTAACTGATTTATATTAACCGCTCAGTTCGTAGGTTGCTGTGATTCCGTTTAGGTTCCCTGCCAGGATTTGTCTTCTTTGGATTTCTTTTTTTTTTCCTTTTAGCTGGTTTGGGTGCTAGACCTACCTGCATGTTTGCCGCGTGCGGAGACCCGTGAGGCGGAAATGGGATGTCTGGCGGCTGAGGTCGCAGGAGACCGGATAAGTGCCTCCTGTGTGCCAACACTCCTCTTCGACCCCGGCTTCGCTGTAAACGGGAGGCTAGAGACTAACCCACCTCTAGTCAGAAGTCTTGTACCAAGTTGTGTGCAGGGCTTTAGCGGCTTTTGTCGTATAGCACGGCAGGGTGAGCCCGGGGGCTGTGGGATCATGCCAAAGGCGTTGGCATGACGGTACCCGGAGGCCGAAGTGTCCGCCGAGTGCGTGTGATCACAGCCAACGGACTATATCTGCAACGTATAAGCTCCAGAACTGTGTCCAGCGTCATTTTCTTGGCTTGCAGACCTCCAGTTCTCCCTTGTAGGGCTCGGTGGTGGGTGGAGTAGTCTGCAGACGAATCCTTCTCCTTTTTTTCCATGGGTAAACCCAAAAACAAATGCTCCAAATTCAAGTCACCTGAGCCAATGATCGTTGACAACGATTCTCCTTCGTCTTCTCAACCTACCAAGTCTCATACCCTTAAACGATCTTTAGACCATGACCTGGACCAAGAATGTGGAACCTCTTCTTCGGCAGCTGTACCAGTCGCTCCGAAGCGTCGTCTCCCCTCGATTGCTGTGACTACGCATGCTACACACTTACTTGTAGAATCCATCGATCCGAATGAGAGACTGTCCACCAGATCTCCATTTTTCATTTCTAAAGCTTTGGACGCTGCGGTTGGCCCCTTGAAGTCTGTGAGGAAGCTTCGCTCTGGGGACCTGCTTGTCCAAACTTGCAGTGTTTCTCAGAGTAACACTTTTCTGCACCTCACTAGTCTTCAAGGCATTCCTGTAAAAGTGACACCTCACCCGTTTCTTAACACCTCTCGGGGTGTTATTTCGGAGTTTGATCTCTTGCCATGCAGTGAAGACGAATTGGTGACTGAACTTGCAGATCAAGGAGTTATTGCTGCTCGTCGTATGATGTTCCGGCGCGATGGTTCCTTGATTAAGTCTAAAAATGTAATCTTGACTTTTAACTCCCCGAAAGTTCCGATCGAAATCAAGGCTGGCTACTTGGTCTGTGGAGTTCGCCCGTACATTCCCAGTCCTCTGCGCTGTTTCAGGTGCCAGAGGTACGGGCATTCCCAACATTTCTGTAAGAGTTCCGCTCGTTGCGCAAATTGTGGCTCCAGTGAACATGACGGGGATGGTTGCACTTCTGCGGCCTGCTGTGTTAACTGCGGTGAGGCCCATGCAGCTTACTCCCGCAACTGTATGAAATGGAAGGACGAGATGGTAATCCAGCGCCTCAAGACCCTGGAGGGCCTCTTGTACCCTGCTGCCAAGGCCAAGTTGGGTATACCCACCAACCGACAGCGTACTTTTGCCGCAGTAGTTCAGTCTCTGCCACAACCCGTGCAGCCCTTTGTTCCGCGCCCTGTAGCTCTCGCCGCCCTTGCCAAGCGATCTACAGCTGACCAAGCGACACAGGTGTTTTTCCCCGAGCTCGAGATTTTTCGAATACCTGATTCTGGGCCTTCTCTTTTGCAGCCGACCGTCTCTTCCAGTTTCCAGCTGAAAGCCTGCACGTGTGGAAGACCTGGCCCTCAATCCGCAAAGGTGTGCAGTGTCCATCCAACTGTCTCGGCCTCAGCGAGGTCCCCACCCTCAACCAACATTATAGAGGAACATAGGGGGGAGGAGAGTGACAGTTCGTCCCCAGCCTCAAACAACATTGCAGAGGAACATGGGGGGGGGAGGAGAGTGACAGTTCGTCCCCGCCCTCTGCCAGCATTGCAGAGGAGTGTGGGGGGAGGAGAGTGACTCATCCTTTGTGTAGTTGTGTTTTAAAAAAAAAAAAAAAAAATTATAATTATAATAGTAAATTAATAAATTTTTATATAACCCTAATTAACTACCTTGTCTTCACAGCTTTCATCATACTCTTTTTCAACTTTTACCAAGCCTGTCTGCTCTTAATCATTTTCCACGCTTTTAAAAATCTGTGGCTGATAGTTCTTTCTCTGGTGCTCTTTGGCCAAACCTGGCCCTTGCACCACTAAAATCCACTAACCAACCAACCAAAGCTGCCATATAAAAGATTTGGATCAGTCAACTGTAAAACATTTTTCCATTTTATATGTTATAATAGATTATAGAATTTATTTAACGTATTATTGTTTATTAATCGAGTTGCTATTCAATAACAGTTAAATCTGTTATCAAAGAATAATTTTGGTGAATAGTATTTACATAAATTGCCACTCCACCTCCCTTTGTTTTAATTCTATTATGGAAAAATATTTTATAACCAGGTATATCAATACTATAATTTTGAATCGGAAACCATGTCTCAGTTAAACAGAGTATGTTAATCCCCGATCCGGTCGCCTGAATCAATGCCTCAACAAGAGTAACCTTAGACATAAGAGATCTGGCATTTATATGAATTAATTTCAAGGCATCATTAAAGTTGCCAGACAACAGATTAAAAACTTGCTGTTATGTATATATGTCACTCATTATTATATGTTCAGATTAGAAACTTGCTGTAGTGTATATATGTCATAACATTAATATATGTTCAGCTTAATATACAAGTACGTCTAAGTGTCTGAAGCATATTGTACCTGCCCTGTGGCATAGGATTTTAAGGAGTGCATTTATGAGAGAGATGCTTTCTTGAGGATGTTTACAGATAGCCCAAAGTAGGTGAGAATTAACTCTGAAACCCCATTAAGGGGAGGAGTGAAGATTTCCTGGCATTTTTAGGAAGGGGTGTCTTTGAAGGTCAAGAGGGGCAGATGGGACCTTGGTCTGGAGAGAGAGGTCAGTCAATTGGAAATGGCATCTGAGGGAATGGAACGTTTCGGAAAAGCGTCATCAGCATAGCATAAGTGTTAGTTTAAAAAAATCACAAAGTGCTGTCTAAGGTCCATAAGATGGACGGAGACCAAATCAATCTATATTCTTCCATTTACCTACCCTGTGATAATTCCCAATCCACAAAATACCTTGAATTGAACTACTTATTATTATTGCAATGAAGGGTCCAGACTCTGTATTTCTCAAGTGTCTATGATTCTATGGATCGAACCAACAAAAATATGTGATGACTCTTGCTGGATCGCAGCTGTATTAAGAAGGAGGTGGAAAAGAGCGAGGGTCGTTACAGCACTCTTTGGCCCTTGCACCAATGAATGCTTACCAACCAACTGAAACACTGGATGAATATGACTGAGAATTCAGGGAAGCATATTATACTGCTGTGGAAATTAATTTGCAAAGCAGATTAAACTGCTTTGCAAATGCGCAGTATCTGAGTGGAATCTGTACACATGCAAGTAGTGATAGGAACATTTTAATGGAAAATATATGGATTCCGTAGCAAAACTGAATTTCTAATGCTAAAACTGAACTGGGTATGGATGTGGTGGAATGAAGAAATAAAGTTAATGCGTTGAGATTATATTGACATGCATGCCATTTGGTAGATGAAAGGGTGTTTAGGCAAATTTTATATATATAGGCACAGGTCATAGACCAAGTGGTAAACTTAAAACAAGATTTATAATTGGTGTGAAATCAGACATTAATTTACTAAAGAAGCAGTGTGTTAGAGGCAGAAAATCTTGCAGTGAACAGAAAAAAAAAAAAAGAAAGCTCATTGCAAACCAGGATGATTGTTATTTTTAAGTGATCTTTGTCAATTACATGCCTGAATATCAGAGGCGAGTTTAAACACTACCACACCGTGGGCCAAGAAAAATCAGATGCCCCCAAGTAAATGTATTTTAATTTAAAAAATGTATATCCAATTTGAATTTCATATTTACATTTTATATAGATTTTTGTATCACATGAAGAATCAGCATATTCTGAAGAACAACTCTGTAGAAATTTTAGCACACATATTATTTAGAACGGGCATTGAAAAAAAAAATTACATATTGTTTGCTCCTAAGTTTTATTTGCACAGTTTTGAAACTTGATTTTACCATCAATTTTCATATTTACAAATGAAATTGCTTAATTTTAACATACTTATGAAACATTTGCCTGCAAATTTTACATTTAAATTTTCAATGTAAGCAATACTATTTTTGAGATTTTTTAAAAAATATAATGCTGCTATGGATGTTCATTTTAAATCGATTAAATGGCTAAGAAAAAGAGGAAATGAATAAATGTATTTTACTAAAATTACTTACAGCTAAAATAATTTTTTTCTCGATTTCTTTGTGACAATATCTACCGTATCATCAAATGCCAATGTTTCTATAATGTTTGAATTAAGCGACAGCTGCAAATGCACTCATTCTTTCCTAAGAATTAAATGTCCTCAAATAATTATGAAAGGTTTTCAAAAGAGAAAAACTTATAATATTCTTCAGAGGTGATGTTGTAGGTTTGCATAGGTAAATCCTTAGGATAATATCGGCATTCAGAAAAGTTTAATCGATTTTTTTCTCCTAATAACATTGCAACATATCCACAACAGGAACACTTGAATATGCCACTGGCCTATCTAAATTATGCTGAAATTTCTGAAAATGTAAACAGTCTTATTCAAATTCAGATAAATAATCCAACTAGAACTGTATGCTGTAGAATGTATTTCATAACCAGTTTGCTGTCGCTCACACTACCCAAGGTCCTTGATCTTGTAGAAATCTGCTTCATGGAGTAAACCATTCTGATTTTGGGGTTTCCACTGTCACCTTAAAGTGTGTTGAAATGCCTTCTAAATAATAACCACTCCAGTCTGATCCTCTCATTCTTATGCAAACTCAGCTGTCAGCGCACTTTGATAAAAAAAAAAAAAAAATGCTCTCTGTCTCTCTCTTTGTCTCTCTCGAGTCAATTTCTGCCAGCTCTGCAAAGAGACGTGTGGTTTGTCATTGTTTATATGGAAGACTACACCCTTCGAACTGGCCAATTCTGGACATTTTACGTATATCGATTGCTGCCTGCAATCGGTCCAATTGGGAACAATATACATTCGGAATTCAATGTTTGGTTGGGCAGCAGGAACTCATAATGCACGATGCCCTTCTAATCCCACCAGATACACAGCATCACCTTCTTTGGATGTAGTCCGGCTTTTGGACTGTAACGGTGGCTTGTTTCGTTTTCCCCAGCACTGTTTTTACACCATTATTGTTGTACACAATCCATTTTTCATTGCCTGTAATAAACCATTTTCCGAAATGGTTCATTGGTGTTGCGTTTGAGCAGAGAATCACAGATGGAAACGTGGTCCATTAAATTGCTGTCCCTTAAAGTATGCAGCACCTAAACATCATAGCGATTCACATATCCGAGTGTCTCCAAATTTCTTGCAATGCTCTTATGCAGGGCTTAAAAATTTTATGCTGGCTCACCAGTCAGGCAAATATCTTGCTCGCCAGCTGAAAATCGACAGCCCTGCAGGGATGCTGACTTTTTTTTCGTGTTTTTAAGTTTGCTTTTTTCAATATTTATACATATCTCTCGAATAATATTTTATCGCTAACCTAATATAAACTATTAACCATTGTATGGCAACTAAATTCAGTTTTTCCTTCTAGAGTACATAACCCAAGAATCCTTCACTGTCGTAGAGCTTTCCTAAGAGCTTCATGAAAATACCAATTCTCATGTTTACCCTATGACCTATGACAGCTGTTGGTTAAGTGACAGCTAAGGAGGCACATGTGACTCTTACACTGCTTGTCTTTTCACACAGTGTTTGGGGAAATCATTCTACCTGGCTTGTGGCTTCTTGTCTCATGTTCCTTGTTAAGCGCATAGTGCCTGGATGTTTTGACTCCCTGCTTTTGCTATCAAATTTCTTTCACAGAAAAACTGGTTTCCCATACTGGTACACAATCATGCATCAGTTCTGTGAGTTAAAATAAACTTTACTCTGTTATTCTTGCGTATCCATGAATAGGCATAATATTGCATTAATAAATTACCGACTGAATTTAAACTTTTCCACTGAATTTTTTACTCATCAAGTAATTTTTTTTCGTCACCAACAAGCAGACAACCGCTTTTTTCAAGCCCTGCTCATACAAGATATGTTGAGTATTTCTGCAATGTCTCGTGCCGTGTGACGTGGATTATTTTCAGTGAGCATCACGATTTGGTCATCACCAACAACTGCAGGCCTGCGGGAATGTTCCCGGTCTTCCAGATCAAAATTGCCACTTTTGAACCGAGCAAATCATTTACAAATAGTACTTGCAGTTATGTCACCATCTTCATAAATGGCAGATATCTTTTGCGCTGTCTGTTCAGCATTTTTTTCTTTCCGAAAAAAAGAGCATCAAATGACAAAAATGCACCTTATTGTCCTCCATTTTCAAATTTCACTTCAACCTGCTTAAACTGCACAAATCCACATACAACTCGCAGCGAACGACATGTCACACTGTGGCCTTTCAGGCTGTGTTATGTTTGTCGCATGCTTCCGCTACACATGCATCGTCTTCAAGTCACAATGCCGCCTAATGCTATGAACTTTTGGTAAAACCCAATATTTTTTACATTATTCAACAATGGTTGGGTCATGCACTCTTGCATGTGCATGATCCAACCATTGTTGAATCACTCTTTTATGTGTTATTGGATGATACTTGAGTTTTCGTAATGTTCTTGAATTCAGTGCTTCAGATAGATTTTATCAAATTTCATCAGTGAAATTCTTTCTCACGAATTTTTTTTTAATTGTGGCACTCACAATTCCATAAATTGCTGATTTTTAGTTGTGCCTCAGTGCATAAATGATTGAAATGATTAACTTTTGCTAAGCTGCAAAATTATTTTTAAAAATTCCAGGTATTTGTCGGCATGTCATCAAAATCCGTTTGAATGTCTTGGCTCATGAAGTCTAGTAAAGACAATCATCGAAAGGGGTCAAGGTTCGAATCCCGGTGAGGCATGGATGTCGTGTTTGTCTTACGGCGCTAGATCTCTCCCTTTCCTGGAACCAGTGACCCTAAATTAGGGATGGGCGGCTGCATATTGCCCATTGAGTTGCTCACGGTGGTCGTTAAACCTTCAGTCAAATAAATAAGTAAATAAATAAATAAATAAAATAAATAGAAAACTAAGAAATCCAAAATTTTAGCCCCCCCCTCCCAAAGATCTTCTGGTTTGTTAAAAAATTACTTGTGTGTAATTGCAATACTTGAAGTAAACAGCACTTTGAAATAATAGTATTGAAATAATTCCTTTATAATTAGGAACTCATTCCACAGCTAGTTAGTTACTCTTAGCTATGTGACATTTGTTTGCCCTTGAATAGGGGTGGGAGAAAGTAAATCAAAAATTAAAAAGGATACATGGCATCTTCAATGTTATTAAATTAACCAGTCAGGATGTTTACCTCATCTTATCAATTGTAGGCCTACTCTGTTCATCGCTGTAAGAAATTCTTGACACCTCTGTTCCAAAGTTTTTATTAAGGAATGATGGACAAGAATCACTTGTATTTTCACTATGAAACATGTGGATACACTATTTCTGGTATACAATTCCTAAAAAATATTAATCAGAAATAAAGTTTGTGATTCTGGTTGATACCAGAGTTACTTTTTACATTATTTCTATGTTAGTGCATTTGCACTTCAATGATAACTGAAGTTTCTTAAAAACCATTGAGAGTTCTTTTTTTTTCACTGGTTTGATATAAGTACATTTGTACTCAGATGGTTGTCAATTACTTATGTATTCCAATGAGGTATAACATTTATGAGATCAAAAGGCTGGATGTTTAATAAAATTGGCAATAAAACTTTAACAAGAAAAAAGTAACAGATCTTCTAAACATCTAAAAATGTGAAAAGTGATGAAATAGTAAAGACTTATGTGAGAGCCAATAGAGCATAGTGGGTTTCTCTGGCCATGTATTTTGGTCCTCCCTGGGCCATCTTCAATGGGAGTTGTCAAGCTTATGATGTGCCCTCTGTTTCCCATCCATCAAGCATCTTCCTTTGGGTCTGTTATTGAGTAGTGTTAATCTGCCATGATATTTCATTGGTCTTCCAGGTTCTCCATAATTTTATGCCATTACTGCTGTTAGCAGCACCATGTGCAGTGTATGATCTTCTTTAAAGGCCATTTTTTACTCTTCAATTCTTATGTTTCTTTCTCTATTTTTCCCCCCTTTCGTTTCTCATTTTCACATGATTTATTTAGGTTTTCGAAAGTTCAATGGGTACTTACTTGCATGTTGTAATAATTAGGGATGAATTTTTTGATGAATACTAATTCTGCAATAAAATTTTATTGAGGTTATTAGTTCTAAACGAAGAAATCAATTCATTCATCAAACAGCACTAACCTAACAAAGAAATTTTAATAACCCAAGGTGAAAGATCAGAAGGTAAATACTCAGGTTCATTACCATGCATTCAAGATGCAATTACAGCAGATCACCATTTGTCCTGACCAAATGGGACTGGAGGTAATCCAAATAAACAAAAATCCGGATAATTTGAAAAATGCAGAAAAAAACACAGTATACTCTAATTTTACATAGCAAAATAGTACACATACCTTTTATTACATTTTTAATACACACACACACACACACACACACACACACAATATACATATACAGTACATGCTTAATCATGAGTAAAATATCTGTAAATTTCTTTTACACAAGTGCTCATTTGGAATTTCATTGCCGTGAGGCACTTCTGTCAAAAGTTCAGCAGGTGTTGTTTCTGGCTGTCGCTCTATATATGTCATCACTTGGTCCTTCTGCATGACTCATCCATTCTTCTCCGAGCTGTGTGTCTGAATCATCACCAAAACTGCCGTCACTGTCAATATTTTCTGTACATTAACAAGCTGTAACAATATCTTCATATGTCAGCTTCTCATAGCCACCATCAGTTTCTGTTTGCAAACAATAACTAACATAATTTATTTCCACATCCCAGCATCCTTCTAAGCACTTGGCGAGAGACAAGACTAATAATGAGAGCAAACGAAGTGTCCAATGTCACAGGTATCCCCGAACTGTGGTGCACATGCATGACTTAGACAGTCAGGAAAGCACAGTTTCTGATCCTTAAGCTGCTGTTAAATTTGTGATGTATTCTGTTAATATGATTTATATATCAGACATCATCAAATGAAACCCATTTGTGCCACATCATGTGGACCAGCACACAGGGAGCCTGGTGACGTCACAGCTCGCATGATAAGCACAGACCAATGAACCAGCAAGCACACATTCATTCTCTTCGCATGTGTGGTTTGTGCTGCAGATCATTGACGACATGGTCGGTGTGATTCCGAATCCATTCAAGGTGGATCAGTGAGCAGTGATTCAGTTCATAACAGCGGAAGGATGTCTGCCAGTCGACATTCATCGCAGAATGCAGGCAGTGTATGGTGACAAATGTGTGTTGAAGACAACAGTGACAGACTGGGCATGAATGTTTCGAGAAGAACATGAGAAAAAAGAAAGATCTTCCACTGTTGGGGTAGGCGCATGTTGTTGTGACAGACAAAGCCATCAAGATTGAGGCATTAATATGGGTGGACTTCCTTCTTGGAGCTTGTTAGACATGTTCCACGTTTTTAAATAGTTTCTATGATTTCTGTCATATGATTGATAATGTTTTTGTAATTTGTTAAATAGACTGAAATTATTTAGAGTATAACGTTATACAACCAATGCATAAAAATGTGTGATTTGCTTTCTTTTATGCACATAAGTATTGTGTTCATTTATGCACCATTTGCAAATGAGCATTATCTGCTACACCTGTGTGTTACTAGAAGCAGGAATATTTCTGTTTGTAGGAATAGCAACAGTTGTTGTCTGGTGTTCAGTGGGTGTGCTTGTCTGTTTTTCTTCTTCAGTTCATGTTGTGTTGTGCCACTGATAGCAATGAGATGTGGTGTTGTATGATGCATAAATAATCCTTTTGCATCTGTTGTGTTACTAATGTTTTTCATCCATGTTTTAATTTGGAGAACTAATGGCAATAAAGTACCATAATGTGACTAAATATTTGTTGCAAGTTTCATAAATTGTCTGAAGTATGACTTTAACTTGATTTGGGACATACACTTCTGTGAATCTGGGGCCCATTGTCTCTACAGAGCTTACATGTGCTAGTGGAGGAATTCACTATGTCATTTGGGACAGTTCAAATGGTGGTTACAAAGACACTGCAGTATTGGAAGGTGTGTTCACAATTACTTCCACAGATGCTGACCGACCACCATAAGGAAGAATGCATGGGTTGAAGTTTGAACCACTTGCTGCATTATGAAGCGGAGGGTGATGCATTCTGACGCGCATAGTGGTAGGTGATGAATGGTGGTGCCACCAGTTTTAGCCATCCAGCGAACCAGCAAGCATACAATGGAAACATCCTGGATCACCAAAACACAAAAAATTCAAGTCGCAGGCTTCCACCGGTAAGGTTATGCTGGCCACATTTTCTAACCGTGAAGGGCTTTGTTGGTGGACTTAAAAGAGGCTCACGTGAACATCAATGCCAATCGCTACAAGGACACACTGGACAAGCTGCATAAAGCCATCAAGAATAAGTGACACGCATATTTTTGCGTGGTGTGATTCTGTTGCACCACAGTGCTTGTTCACATGCTGCAAACATTGTGCAGGATTGTTGGAAATAGTGAATTTCCACAGTGCTTCACAGCCCGCTCAAAAAACAAAACGAAAAAACATTCACAATCATGCAGAGCAGCGACGTTGATGTATCACATCACAAACCAGGTGCAGTTTGTTTACCCGGGAGTATAGCCAGGAGTACATCTCGGTGTATGACCTGTGGAGTATGACCTGGAGAGCCCGAATCAGATGTCAACAAAGTCTGATGTCTTCAGAGTTTGAAGGAATTGTGAAGCCCCTTTTGGATTATGACGACGGATCCAGCTCAAGTATCTAGCGGAGTTTTTCCCGATCAAGGTGACAAGTGACTGTCTTCCCAATGTCTCTAAGAACAGTAAGCCTAAAGTATCTTATCAACAAAGTTGAATTCAAACTCTTTCTAATAGTGTGTTGTATAATATGTTTCATCAGTCAGTTCAACTGAACGTCATTCTTATTTTGATAGTTACAACATGGTAACAGAAGTCTATGGCTTAGGTCAACTGTATATATGTTATATTTATTTAAGCTTCAGATAAAGCTAATTTTTATTCTTATAAATGCGTCGTCATATTTAGCAGCTTGTGTCAAAATTTACTTAGTCAGTATTCTTTTATTGCTAAAGGCAACTGTGTTCTTCAAAACAACATAATAGATTATGAGACTGAAGGTTAATCTCTGAATAAGATCTGGCAAAGTAATCAAAGTTATCTCCCCCAAAATGGCTAGTCACAAAGAGGAAATTCGTTTCAAAAAACTAAAACAAGGTGCGAATTGGAAGTTTCGTATGGAAATGCTGCTAATACAAGAAAATTTATATGGCGTAGTATTTGACGAGAATGCAAATAAGTTGAATGACTTTGTTAAACGAGACCAAAGTGCTAGGGCATTAATATGCCTTCATATATCAGATTCTGAAATCATACATGTGCTTCATGCTAAGACAACAAGAACGACGTGGGACACTCTCAAATGTGTTCACAAACGAGCAAATCTGTCAAGTAAACTGTTCTTACTACGAAAGTTATATTTGATACAGTATAATGAAACTACAAGTATGCAAGATCATATTAAAGAAATTATTTAACTGTCGGAGCATTTAAGCAATGTAGGTGAACCCATTAAAGACTCTCATTTGGTTGCAATATTACTATGTTCCATGCCCAGTTCATATGCTACCCTCATAACAAGTCTAGAAAGTAAAGACAAAAGTCAATTAACACTAGATTATGTGGAAAGCAAGTTGATTGATGAATATGAAAGGTGTGTTGAAAGTAGACAAAATATCACTTCACACACATTAGCACTGAAAAATGAACATGTACAAAGAAACCCTTCCAGCATACATAAATATTGTACATATTGTCATCACAAAAATCATTTCAGGTCAGAATGCTTTAATTTGAAATGGAAAGATATTGTGCCAAAGAAATATTTGCCAAGGTCATGTACAAATGAACAACATAAGTCAAAATTGTGCATGGGGACTAAAAGTTTACATATATGACTATGCAAGAATCAAAAGGTGATAACAAAAAGAGTGAGCCTTGTCAAGAAAGTGAAGATTATGTGCTAAAAGTACAAGCACCAGAAAATGACAAGACCAAACAACTCACTGACTGGGTCATTGATTCAGGGTCAATAGCACATATGAGTGGAATGCAAGACTTCTTCTCAAAGTTGAATAAGACTAAAAAAGGCAAAGTTACGAAAGCTAATGGCGAACAACTTGAAATGCATGGTACAGGCGATGGTAATTTGAAAGTTCAAACATTGAATGGTCGTGTAAACACCGTAAGGCTAACAAATGTATGATATACTCCTTATTTGAATGATAATCTATCAGTTAAAATGTTAACAGACAAGGACTGTAGCGTAAAGTTTAAAAGCAATGAATGTACAATTCAAAAAGGAGATTCAGTAGTCACAAATGGCATTTTGAAAGGTAACCTGTATAAGCTCTTAACAGTTATTGAAAACAGTATGAACTACAATGTGCAAACTCAGCAAAACTCTGTACCAATACGAACTGTATTGAAAAGTGGCATCAAAGGTTAGGTCATAAAAATTATGACGATATAAAGAAAATTTTACAAAATGATCTAGCAACAGGAATAAAGCTAAACGATTGTAAACATAGTTTGCAATGTACCAAGGTTAGTAGACTCCAAGGTTATGCTTATCCGACACTTCCGCTGAACACTGTCTCAGGGGTCGCCTTCATGACGTCACAGTCTCGGAGATCTGCACACCCCATCCGCCTAAAGCTGCTTGCTCTCGTTTTTCTGGTTCAGGGTCTGAAAGCTACATTGTCTCATTTGAAGCTAGGTATTTGTAGCAAACAAATTTTCTTTTCCTTGGTTATACGTTAAACACTGAACATGCCTGGTTCGTGCGCAATAGCAACGTGTCAAAATTATTATTCGAAAACCAGAAGGAATGGCATTCATTACCATAGGTTTCCGAAAAATGAAGTTTTGCGTAAAACATGGAAATTGAGATGCAAACGAGCTGACAGTTTCAACAAAATGAATTCAGCTATTTGTTTGGAACATTTTCCTGAGGAAGACTACGAACGCGATTTAAGGAATGAACTTCTAGGTTTGCCTATCCGCAAAATGCTAAAGGACACAGCTGTACCAAGTTTAAACCTTCCGGGAAACTTTAATGTAAATTCTAATTCAGAGAGAAAGAACAGACAGGGGAAAAGGAAACGAACTGATCTTGTTGGCGATTTGATAAACTGATAATGCAGAGGAAAGTTTGGAAGACATGTGGAGTGCCAATGATGAAAATACTGAAATTGAATGTATGAAAGACCTGAAAACAGAAAATGAAATTCTATCGAAGGAAAATTATATTTTGATGAAGGAAAATGAAAAGCTGAAAAAACAAATGTTATATTTGAGCTCTTCAAACCATAGTCTAACTTTACGTGTAAAAGTCCTCAAAGTAAAACAGAATCAAATGCAGAAAGAATTATTAGAATTGCGAAGGTTACAGAAAGATGAGAAAAAAAAACAGAGAAATGTGCATAAAAAATTTGCTTTCTACAGTGTTTACTCCAGGACAGATAAGGGTTTTGTTAGGCCAAAAACGGATTGTTTGGAATTCTACTGATATTGCAGCTGCAATAACATTAAGAACTGTTTCCAGGAGAGCATATCACTACTTGAGAAATAAAGTTAATATTCCGCTTCCTGCTTTGTCAACGTTGCGCCGATGGGTAGCTACAATTAAATGTTCACCTGGAATTCAAGCCACAACTTTAAAACTGATGCAGAGCCAAGGAATGCAAATGACTGAAGCCGAAAGAACATGTGTAATTTCTATAGATGAAATGAAAGTTTCCAGCAAAATGTGCTATAATATTGAAACAGATGAAGTTATAGGACCGTGTAGGTACGTACTGGTATTCATTGTGGAATAACTGAAGAAGGGATCGAAATAGCAAGAAGAAGAAGTACCACAATTAACGATAATTGCGGATGGACTCTTCCAATTGAGTGGCAGCAACTACTCCAGTGACATAGTCCTGATGACGAACTAGGCTTTAGTTCGAAAATTTGACAACCAACTTTCATGAAAAATAACCTCTATAAGACCCGTAAAAAAGTTATTCCACAATCACTATGAATAGAGGTGCCATAAATGCATTTACAACTGGTATTCATGGCAAGAGGACTTGTTAATCCCTGGAAACAACCAGTATTTTACTATTTTGTCGTTAGTGGTTCCAGTCTCAGAGAAATATTAATGAAAGTAATTTGTGCCATAGAAAATATCATGTTTCCTGTATTTGCTCTTACTTCAGATCTGGGAGCTTTAAACCAGAAATTATGGAAAGAATTGGCTATATCGCCTGAGAGTCCGTTCTTTGAAAATCCTTTCGACAAAAACAGACATTGTGGAATAACTTTTTTACGGGTCTTATAGAGGTTATTTTTCATCAAAGTTGGTTGTCAAATTTTCGAACTAAAGCCTAGTTTGTCATCAGGACTATGTCACTGGAGTAGTTGCTGCCACTCAATTGGAAGAGTCCATCCGCAATTATCGTTAATTGTGGTACTTCTTCTTCTTGCTATTTCGATCCCTTCTTCTAGTTTCCTCTTTACTAAGTTTGACTGGTGGGCGATTATTTTCACTGAGTCCCAATTTATGGAGTGTCCACTTGCTTATATATGTCTGTCTAGCCCTGTTTTGTTCCCAATGTTCCTAATAGCTGCTTGGTGTTCTTTCATTCGGACCTTAATACTTCTCCCTGTTTCTCCTATATAGCTGAGTCCGCAGTTACAGTCGATGCAGTAAATTACTCCTTCCTGCAATTGGATGTCCAATTCTTTCTGCTTTAAAGCTGGCAGGAATTTCTTTATTTTGTTTGACCTCAAGAGAGGGGAAAATATTCACTCAGCTTTTTAGAAAACCCACCAACACAGGGAAGATGTTAGACTTCTGCTCATTCCACCCTGATTATATTAAATCGAATACGGCGAGACAATTTTTGGAAAAGATTGAAATCCTGGTCTCTTCAGCTACTCAGAAAGATCTTCACAAAGAAGAATTAAAGGAAATATTGGCAGAAAACAATTACCCCTCCCCATATGTTGAGAAAATATTTAAACAAGTGCCAAAAAAGAAGCAGGAGAAAACCAGCTTCAAATTCACCAGCAAAATTACGTACCACAAGGGACTTTTCGAGAAACTGAAAAGGATCGGAGCAAAATATAATATCAGGCTAGCTCCAGATCTTAATAACAAAATAAAGAAATTCCTGCCAGCTTTAAAGCAGAAAGAATTGGACATCCAATTGCAGGAAGGAGTAATTTACTGCATCGACTGTAACTGCGGACTCAGCTATATAGGAGAAACAGGGAGAAGTATTAATGTCTGAATGAAAGAACTCCAAGCAGCTATTAGGAACATTGGGAACAAAACAGGGCTAGACAGACATATACAAGCAAGTGGACACTCCATAAATTGGGACTCAGTGAAAATAATCGCCCACCAGTCAAACTTAGTAAAGAGGAAACTAGAAGAAGGGATCGAAATAGCAAGAAGAAGAAGTACCACAATTAACGATAATTGCGGATGGACTCTTCCAATTGAGTGGCAGCAACTACTCCAGTGACATAGTCCTGATGACGAACTAGGCTTTAGTTCGAAAATTTGACAACCAACTTTGATGAAAAATAACCTCTATAAGACCCGTAAAAAAGTTATTCCACAATCACTATGAATAGAGGTGCCATAAATGCATTTACAACTAGGATTAAAAACAGACATATAAATGTATTTGCTGACATTCCGCATATGGTAAAGTTATTGCGAAACCATATTTTGGACAGTGGCATAAAAATAAGAAATATAGTGATAAATTGCTCCCTATTTGAAAAGCTATTAGAGAAGGACAGTAAGGAATTAAAAATAGTGTATAATATGAGTGAAACACACATACATGTTAAAGGAGCAAATAGGCAGATTGTACGTTATGCTGTACAGTTGCTTTCGGAGCGTGTTGGAAACGCCATCAAATATTTATTTCCCGAAGATGATGAAGCAGCAATTTTATTCTTCTTGTTGACAGATTTTTTGATTCAATGAATTCGAGGCAACCATTCTCAGACAAACCATTCCGATGTGCTTTAGGTAACAATCAACAGCAATTTCAACTTCTGAATGAGGCTTACAACACTTTTTCGCAGATGCGCGTTGTTGGAAGAAAAAACGCCCTACCATTTCAGCAAGGTCTTCTGGTCAGTATTACATCCGTAATGGCTGTCCACAAGATTCTAAGCGAAAAATATGAGCTAAAATATTTTTTAACTCACAGAGTTAATCAAGATGTCCTAGAAAAATTTTTCTCACAGATACGTGCACCAGGGAATACCTATGATCACCCTTCACCACTGGAATTTCAAAATCGTCTCAGACTGCTGGTACTTGGGAAAGTAGTCTGGAACTGTCAGAAATCTAACGTTTTGCCTGAGTCAGAACAACATTATTTAACTGTCTCCATGCTCTCGTCTTCCTGTGTCTTACACAATAATGCATCCTGCAATGATGAAACAGCCCACACAAGTGAAAATGAAATTACGGCTGCACTTCGCGAAGAACCCACAACTGCAATGACGTCTTCTAGTGACAGCATATCGTACCAAGCTTTACGATACCTTGCTGGATATGTTGCATTTAAATGCCAAACAATGTGTCCTGGGCTGGGGGACAAAAATGCACCTCTGGACCTAGTGCAAGAAAAAGGAATTCTTTGCGACTGGATTAGCGTCATAAGCAGAGGCTGCTTGCAACATCCAACAAATGAGTGGATGAGCATGGTTATCCAACTAGAAAAATTTTTTTAAAACTACATGGGAAAAATAATTTAAGGAAAGTTAAAGGAATTGTTCACACCGCAGTGGAACATTCTGCCCATCAGTTCCCTCCAAATGTGCACCCTGCCATCAAACTATTCATGAAAACCCGAATTATGATCCATATGCGCCATATTAACGCTCAGCAAAAAATATATTGCCAACCCAAGATGAGAAAACTGGTTAAAACAGTTACCTAAGGAACATGACAAAGGTAAGTGAAGAAAGAATTTTTTTACGTTAAATAATGTCCCGATTCTTAAAGTTCTCAAAATTTAGCGAATAAAATATGACTAAAGAAACAAACAAACAAAAATTGCAAAGATCCATGATTTTAACTTTTCTGTTCAGCGATTAGTTACAAATAATAACAGAGCATTTAGTGAAATTAATTTCCAACTTTTTAATTAAGCAAGTTAGTGGAATGATACTCAAGTTTTTATTTGTTCCGCATAAAAGGATTTCTTCATGAGGTTCTGACAGCATAATCTTATAAGTTTTTTTCCTTCTTTTGAATTTATTTAAAGACAGTATTACAGTTGCATATAAATAAATTAGAAGGTATAATCACTGTCCCTGCACTTTTCCTTAGTGTCATGTCAATATCCTATTTAGATATTTAGATTAAACAGATTTGAAAAAAAAAATGAAAGAAATGCATAATAAGTTTCTTCACATTCTCGGTTTACTCTAAATAAAATATTCACATGGATGTCCGTTTTTCCTGATTATATTACAGATGTGCTTTTGCATTACATCTTGGTTGCAAGCTTTCAGATTCAGAGCGTATTTGAGTAAAAAGTTGTTGACATTTCTCCCGCGAGTGCTTCAATTGTTGGCTGCGTCGTGTGGTACACTGACGTCACTACGTAAGGGACCGGCACTTCCACTGTGAGGGAGGCAGGATGAGCAAACCTTACTGTCTATTAACCTTGGCAATGTACTACATGCATGAAGACTAAGCTAAGAGAAACACCTATCCTAAGAAAGCACAGTATAGAGCTCAAAAACCATTAAATTTGATACATTCATATTTATGTGGACCAATGCAAAAATATACTCTAGGAGGCAAGAAGTACTTCCTTACATTCATAGATGACTATTTGCGATATACAATGATATATCTAATCACACATAAAAATGAAGTTTTAGCAAAATTCAAAGAATTTGTAGCTTCAACAACAAATAAGTTAAAAAAAAATCATTCGTACTGATAATGGTAGTGAATGTTGTAATAAAGATGTAGAAGAATACTTAAAGGCAGAAGGAATAGAACATCAAACCACAGTAGTGTTCACCCTAGAAATTGAAAAGGGCACAATTGTATAAAAAAAAAAGGGCATGTTATGTGTGCAAAACGTTGAAAAATCTTTAAAAAGGGCACTTTGGGATGACAACAGGTCATATCTGGAAAAAAGGGCACTTTCTTTTTAAAAAGGGGCATTTTTTATGTATTCATAAGCTTTAGACCCTGCTATCCCACCTCCCTGAAATCAACCTCTGACCCTGTTCTCATCCTAAGCATAATACCATTACATACAGTGGTGAAGTAGGAATATTTTTTTTAACTAGCTCTATGGTTTTTGTAATATATATATATTTTTGTATTTAATATATATTTTTTTTTTGAAAACCAAAGAATGTAAATTAAAATTGATTTCAATATATTGAAATGGTTTCATTAACAACATTCATTTACTCAATAAGAATCCGATCTATTTCTTCCATATCCAGAACAACATAAAGATTTTTTACATTTAATTTCACTTAAAGCGTGTTTTCTCAATCTGTAGTAACATTTTGTTGTATTAAGAAGAGAGAAAAAATATTTTAGTTTGTTTAAAGCAAGATTAATGTTCCAAAGACACTACTGTGTGCTCATCGTGCAGAGGAAACATGACTCAATGGGGGACAAAAGACCGCAAAGGAAAGTTAAAGTTCCCATTTTAAATTTCACTTCTTTTGTTAACAAAAGTAATAATTATTGCTCTTTGTTGATAAGCAGGAAGTGACTAATCAATGCAAAATCATGCATTTTCAGAAAAACTTAATAAAAGCGAGCTGCTGAAGTTGGTTTGTGACTTCAGAGCTCCAGCTGAAGCTCAGATGTCCATTATCATTACTTCGTGCTCAAACTTCAATGGAGAAAAAAATGTCTCCCCTTTCTTGAAGAGTGAATCTATAAATAGATCACACCCACTTATTTACTGAGCAGAGCACTGTTTTTCCCCACGTGTGAGTTGAATGATAGAAAATGCCTTGCAAATTTATAGGAGGTTTTTGAAAAACGCAAATAAATTCTTTAGTAATGAAAAATAATTTGACCACTAGACCATATAAGCAACTTTTCATACTGGCCGCTGTGTTTTATCCAGTCGCCACACTGCTAGTGATGACTGCTAATTTTTATCTTTACTTGGAACCAGTAGTCCTAAATTAGGGACAGATGATTGTTTATAACCCTTTGAGTTGCTCACAGTGGTAGTTAAACCTCCAAATGAAAAACAGATGATGCAATTTCTACGATATCTCGTTAACTGTAAGGTTTGTGGGTATCTACACGTAGCAAACAATTTCACGAGTACGTTTGTGACTAACGCTGTGATTGTGGGCGCGGCAAGACTAAGGGCAGGGTAAAAATTAGGGAAGGGCAGCTGGCATTTTACCATCCAAAAAATGGGCAGGGCAAATTTTAACATGTCAAAAACGGGCAGGGTGCTGCACCTTGCTAAAACGACTTAGGGGGAACACTACACAGTACCCTACTCTCCACAACAGAACTGTGTAGCTGAACGAAAAAACCGAACCCCAATTGAAATGTCTAAAGCAATGATGTTGAATGCACATTTGCCAAAATCTTTTGGGGGTGAAGCTGTATTTAATGACATCTGTATATTTACAAAATCGTTTACTGACAAAAGCAAATACAAGAACACCCTATGAGTTATGGAATAAGCATAAGCCTAATCTATCCCACATAAAACTCTTTGGTTGTAAGGCATACACATGCACTGAAGAGCAATTGAATTAGAGACAGCTGGCGTTATGCAAACATGGTGCTGCGGGCGCCCCTGTAAATGGAAATGATGTGACGTATGCAGCGATCCGACAATATAAGGAGTGATGCGACGGGAATCGGTAAAAGTCAGATGCAGTATGGATAAGACAAAGGATCTAAGCGCATTTGATCGTGGGCAAATTATCGGGGCCCGACAAATGGGCCACTCTATCTCGGAAGTCATGCAGGCACTGGGATTTTCACGAGGCATTGTGTCACGGGTGCACCGCGAGTACATCGAATCCGGTAAAACCATCCCTGCAAGGGCCAACTGCCGTGGACAACAGCGTATAGATGAGCGGGGTCATCCTCGGCTAGCTCACATTGTAACAGCAGATAGACGGCCCACGGTGCAAGAAATCGCTCAGCAATTTTACGCTGGTGCACAAAAACTTGTAAGCATCCACACCATCCAGAACCATCTCCTCGCTATGGGGTACAGAAGCCATCGTCCCACGAGGGTACCGCTGCTGACCGCACATCACAGGGTGCAAAGATTAGCATGGGCGAGAGAACATCACCACTGGACCCTAGACATGTGGGAAAATGTTGCCTGGACTGATGAGTCGAGATTCACATTGGTACATGCGGATGACAGGATACGAGTACGGCGCAAACCACATGAAGCGATGGATCCTTCTTGCCAGCAGGGTACTCTTCAAGCTGGTGAGGGTGGCATTCTCATCTGGGGACTGTTTACGTAAACTGAAATGGGGCCCCTGGTATGTGTGACATCGTCCCTCACAGGTAAACGTTACCGGGATATCCTGGACGACCATTTGCTCCCATTTGTGTGTCTTCAACATCCCACTGGAGACCTCATCCTGCAACAAGACAATGCACCGTGCCATCGCTTCCGAATTGTATCCGAATGGTTGGATGAACACTCCACTGATGTGACTTCACTTTCTTGGCCAGTGAGGTCACCCGACCTCAATCCCATCGAGCACATCTGAGATGCCATCGAGAGAGATGCTAGAGGCTCTGACCCCCTCCATCAAATCTTCGTGAACTGTGAGAGCTTGTTCAGTGGTTGTGGATCCGTGTGGCTTCCCAACGCTTCTGGTGTCTTGTCGAGTCCATGCCAAGACGAATCGCCGCTATCATCAGGGCGAAAGGTGGTGCTACACGTTACTAGACAGGTATCTCTAATTCAATTGCTCTTCAGTGTATGTACCAAAAGTCAGCCTGAAGAAGCTTGATGACAAAGCTCAAGAAGGCATATTTGTTGGATATGACCTCACCAGTAAAGGTTATTGAATTTACATGGGCAGAGGAAAGGTAAAAATAAGCAGAACTGTGAAATTCCTTGAAGATACAAAAACAGACCAAGCAGAAAAAAACTGACCCACAAAATGAATTTGACTGCTTCTACATAAACGGTGTGCATAAAGAAAATCTAAACCATTCTGAAACAACTACAAAAGCACCAGACGAACAGGTATTAAGTGATACAGAAGGAACTGTTCATAGAAGGTCAGAAAGGTCAACTAAGGGAATACCACCAGAAAGACTAACTTACATAGCACAAACTAGCACTGAAACACCTTTACCAGTTCCTAAAATGCTGCATGAAATAAACAAACTTATCAACAGAAGAAAAGCATAAGTGGCAAAAAGCAATAGATGAAGAACTTGAATTATTGCAAAAGAATGAAACAGGGCAACTAGTTGACTTACCAAGAGAAAATAAAACCATAGGCTGTAAATGGCTGTTTAAAATGAAACACAGTCAAGATAGCAATGGTGTCAGATTTAAAGCTTAACTAGTGGCAAAGGGATATGATCAGCAATATAGAGTTGACTATGACGAAACATTTGCACCAGTTGTAAATCCCACTACAATCCGTTTTCCTTGCTGCTACAGCCCAGAAGAACATGCTAGTTCATCACATTGATGTAAAAACTGCATTTCTATGTGGAAAACTTAATGAAGACATTTACATGGATCAGCCAGAAGGATTTATAAAGCCAGGACAGGAAAAAAATTCTGTAAGCTACAGAAGTCACTTTATGGATTAAAACAAGCAGCAAAAGCTTGGAATACTGAAATTGCTGATACCTTACTTAAGCTTAATTTCACACAGAGCCAAGCAGATTCCTGTTTATTTACCAGAGGTAATAATGAAGACATAGTCTATATTATCCTATATGTAGATGATATATTAATTAGCTCTCAGAAGGAATCACATATTTAAGAAATCATATCATGTCTTAAAAATAATTACTGTATAGTAACTGATTTAGGTTCCGTAAAACACTACCTTGGTATCAACATCACTCAAAAACAGGATAACTGAACTGTTGAAAATTTTTAGTTGGAAAATGCTAAACCCACATACACTCCTATGGAAACAACGTACTACAAACTCGAGGGAGAAGAAGATGAACTTCAAACTAACACATTATACAGACAAGCAGTAGGAGCACTAATGTATATAGCTACAATGACCAGATCGGATATCGCAGCTTCTACACATGTCGTAAGCAGACGATGTGAACAACCCAGACAAAGAGACTTGGAACACTGTGAAACGAATAATTCATTATCTCAACACAACAATAGAAATACAACTTCTTATAACAGCAAAACCAAGCCTAATTTTACAAGTATACAGTGATGCATATTGCTGACAGAAAGTCAACATCTGGAAATTTAATATTAATGGAAAATAACGCAATGCTATGGAAATCCCGAAAACAAAATTACATAGTACTCTCATCAACAGAAGCAGAATATGTAGCACTCACTGAAGGCATACAAGAGTTACAGTGGATCTTAAACCTAACAAGCGATTTAGGATTAACTCAAAAGTTACCAATTCTGATATGAGAAGATAACCAAGCAACAATACGATTATTAAAAGATATGGAGAAGATAACCAAGCAACAATGCGTTTATTACAAGAAGAAAAACAACATTCTAGATTAAAGCAATAAACACGAAACATCATTATATCAAAGACCTACAAAATAAAGGAATTATCAGTATAAGCTACTGCTCCTCACAAGACATTAGCCAGATATAATAACGAAACCATTAGCAAAGCCAAGGTTCGAAAATCTGCAAAACAAACTAAATTTGGTTTTTTCACGAATTGCAAAGCAAGTGGGGGTTTGTTGGAAATAGTGAATTTCCGCAGTGCTTCACAGTCCGCTCAAAAACAAAAAAAAAAAAAAAACATTTACAATCATGCAGAGCAGCGATGTTGACATATCACGTCACAAACCATCATCAAGCCGCTATAAAGACGAGCCATCTTCGGATAGAGGTGCACTTTACCCGTGAGTAGAGCCAGGAGTACATCTTGGTGTATGACCTGTGGAGTACGACCTGGAGAGCCCGAATCAGATGTCAACAAAGCCTGATATCTTCGGAGTTTGAAGGAATTGTGAAGCCCCTTTTGAATTATGACGACGGATCCAACTTAAGTATCTTGAAGAGTTTTTCCCGATCAAGGTGACAAGTGACTGTCTTCCCAATGTCTCTAAGAACAGTAAACCTAAAGTATCTTATCAACAAAGTTGAATTCAAACTCTTTCTAATAGTGTGTTGTATAATATGTTTCATCAGTCAGTTCAACTGAACGTCATTCTTATTTTAATAGTTACAACGTGGTAACAGAAGTCTATAGCTTAGGTCAACTGTATATATGTTATATTCATTTAAGCTTCAGATAAAGCTAATTTTTGTTCTCATTAATGCATCATCATATTTAGCAGCTTATGTCAAAATTTACTTAGTCAGTATTCTTTTATTGCTAAAAGCAACTGCGCCCTTCAAAACAACATAATAATTAGCACGGAAAGGGTTGGAGCTTCTGCACCACCCAGCCTATAGCCCAGATCTGTCACCATGTGGCTTTCATTTGTTCAGACTTTTAAAAAAAGCTCTAAAGGGACAACAATCCCACTCCAATGCAGACGCCATGGCTGCAGTGACCAAATGGTTCAAGGAGCAACCAAAGTCCTTCTTCGTGGATGGTATCTGCCATCTCCCCAAGCAGTGGGATGCATGTCTGAATGCCAATGGCGACTTCTAATGAACACTGGTGCATTTTTGCTTCCTTATATATTGCTTTGTTTAATTTTGCTACATCTGCAGATGTACCTTTTCGTTTGTTTTAATTTATTAAGACAAACAGATTTCATTTGATCACACCTAATATTAAAAAAAAAAAAATCAGAGATTGTTCAAAAGTGATCCGGATTAACAGGGTCCAAGTAAATGGGGTTTTACTGTGATATGTATTAGTCAGAATACATAACTAATGATGATCAGGTGCACTTACATCAAACCAGTGAAAAAAAAGAAAAATGAAAAGGCCCTTGACAACATTTAAGTGATTTTGGCAAGGCAGTCATCTAATTGCAAATTCACTTATGCCAAAATATTGTAAAAAGTAACTATGGCTGCAATCAGAATTGCAAACTTAATTTTTGGTGAAAGTTTTGTGACTTGCATGCCAGAAATAATGTATTCATATATATTTCATAGTGAAAATACAAAGAAGTTATTTTTGTGCATTGTTCCTTAGTGAGAGCTTCGAATAGAGGTTTCAAGAAGTTTTTAGTGTGATAAACAGAGTACCTTGGGCAAGGAAAAGTGAACATCTTGGTTGGCTAACCAAAATACATTTGAAGCCTATATTTTATAATTAAATCTCAATATCTTTTGATTTGAAAGAATACTGATATAACTGTTCAAAAAGTACTGAAATTTCTGAGGTACGTTACTTATGTCAAAATTTGAATGATATCAATGATTTATACATCTCATGATCTTTTAAAGTTGCTTTGTAATTTTTTATAGGTACCCTCAAGATGAGAAAACATATGCACTAGAAGAAACTTTCCTTTGGGGTCCAGCCCTTTTGGTTATTCCTGTCCTGTATCCGGTAAAATTTTACTTTTAAGTTAAATTTGCCTGTAAAATTTTATACATTTATGACCTTTTGTTTTCAACACTTTGTTGGGTGAAGGTGAAGGCTAGATATACATATCACACGTTTTTAGAAATTGAATTTATGAGCTTAGAATTAGAATTATATTTGAAAGAAAATGTTTTACAGGAGCATTTTTGATTTACAAATATGGGATTTGTGAAGCCATTCTAAATGTCAATAATTTTAATAACTTTCTCTTATTCATATCTTTATTTTTACACTCACTCAAGAATGTTTGTTTTTGTGATTTTGTCATACTACTTCCCTTTGATCTATAAAAAGTTTTGACATGTTGATGACAAATACAAATGATCATCTTTCATGTCAGCTATACTAGGTATACATGCATATATAATATATTTCAATGAGTGTGTATGAATATACAGCAAGACTTTGAATCAGTGAATGTTAGTAAGATGTGAAACTGGGTCAAAAATGTCCAGTAAACTTAGTGCCTTAAAAGGTGTTGTTATGGAATTACATCTCTGTCAGTGTTCTGTAGCCATATTATACTTCCCAGAGTTGATCACTTCACAAATGAATTTGTGTAGAAACTTTGAACTTAGTTTTAATTCTGTGCTTTGGGAGCTCCATTGTAATACTAAATGCAAGGTAAACTGTTTTCTTATTTTGTATAAAATACAGTTATGCTGGCAGTGAAGAAGACACTTAAGTGAAGTGAGACACTAAAATTAGTGAACCAAACCTGTTCCAGAACACACTGTGCATCATGAGGGATGTTTAATTTTTCCTTCATTAGCACAAATACACACATTAGCACAGATATGTAAAGATTTTTGAAAGCTTTGTGACACATGTGGTATGTAGCTGGCATGCTTCTTTGTATATTTTACATAATGCAATTATTCACAGAGAAAGTATAAATGATTTCTTTGACATGACGTCAAAATGCTTGGTGAGTAGGAAGGACAATGCACAGGAAGAGCTTTATGACCCTACAAACTCTGAATTTGTGGATAATGGTTCTGGAGCCACAGTTACATGAGTTGAATAATGTGTGACGCCCCACCATCATGTATAAACTGCTTATGCTGATTTGTGGTCAAGACTACATTTTTAGTAAGCTCTGTGAAATAGTACTGAGGAATGTGTTTATTCAATGGTACTGAGAAACGTGTATATTTCAATGGGGTACTGAGGAGCGTGTATATTATCTTCTGAGGCATGTAGACATTCAGCATCAGTCAATAAACATGGTTTTAAAGATGCCAGACCACACGTTGAATAAAAAATACATTTTTGCTCCATGAAACATGCTAGGGGTTGACATATGCCCCTCCCTCCTCTTTTTACTGTGCCTGTGGTAGTTTATGATGTAATTACAGCTGAAACTAACTTTGTCATGAGAATGTTTTGTGAAAATGTTTAAGCATAGACATGCATAATTAATATGCTTCTCACATAAAGCCTGTCTTGAAGTAGTGACAACACTTGCATTTGCACTTGTGATATTGGTAAAATCAGTTCTCATATGGGTCATTCCATTCCAAATCAACAAATTTTGATTTTGGGGGGTTGCATCATAGTCATGGATTTTGCTGAAACTTTAATCATGGTAGTGTTTAAATTGAGTTTAGGTAGAGCAGTGGGCAGGCCTGCAAGGCCCGAGCCTAGGGTCCCACGTTTTAGGGGAGGGAGCTCAGAATTGCAATGCAAAGAAAAAAGTTATGCTTTTTTTTTATTAATTATTATAAATGGAAAAAAATCCAGGTGTAAAAAGGGTTTTTTTTTTTTTTTTTTTCTGAAATGAAGAATACACTTTAATTTCAAATGTGATTAACACTTTAATTTCAAATGTAAGTAATGGATAAGGCAGGAAGATCACAGTGCTTTTCATCTGAAATTTGCATATGAAATATAAATGTGCTATACTCTTATATACTATACACCTCTTGAGAGAGGTTTTGCATTGCTAAGACACTTTGTAGAAGCTTTGAGTATTTCATATTGTAAAATAACAGATTTTAAAATTGCCTGGCTCTAAATTAAGTGAACTAATGACCTTAATAATGTGCTTTTATGAGTGAGAATTATCCAGTCACTCATGTTTGCTCAAATGTACGTATCATTCTTCTGTTAATAGAGTTATTCTACTGTGATATTGAACACATCACAGGTGATTAATCAGCTACAAGGAACATTTTGAGGTTACTCACCTTTATCCCAAATATCCTTTAGGAGGTTTTCATCTCTTACACACATTTCCAACACATAATTTTCAGTAGTCACATCGTGGTTCAAGGCCCAAAAAACGTACATCACACTCACGCAAAACTTTGTTGTTGTTTTTTCTCTTTCCCCAATAACTAAATGCTGATTCAAAATAATCAACTACAATGACACATAATTCAACTCCCTAAAAATGCCTATCTAATTAAAACCTCAATAAAAAACTTATATTACACATTTCCTAAAACATCTAAGTTAAAACTGCAACCCATAATTATTTACAGTTGCACACCGGTAATTAATTGAAACAAACCAAACCTGACACAACCACTATCCTCATTAATCTCGGACCTCTCCCCACTCAGCAACAAGCACACTTTCAGCCTCTGCCCAGGCCATTTTCAAGAAGTGGACGCAACAAGATGAACCTCTGTCGCCACCCTCAAACGTAGCAAATGTTCTAGGTTTTGCTCAGCATCGTCTCATCATCATTATTCACCGCTCAGTGCAGTGGTGCCATCTATTAGCTGACCTATTAGTCTTCTTTTTCTCTTCGTACTTGTAAATATCCATTCGACAGCCAGCTGCATTTGATTCTTGAAAATTAATCTTTTTATATTCAATCATATTTTTTTTTAATTACGTTAAATAATTTTTTTCTTTCCCCTTTGTTTTTCGCTATGGCTTTCCATCCTGATCAGATCTTTCCAATCTGCGTTTAAGCTATTAGGATCATTAATATTACATAACCTGTGTCTGTTTTTTTCAATCAATACTGTCTCTGCTAGTCTTAAATGCCTTTCCGTACGACAGTTCTTAATAATTTTTATTTCATCAAACTTTGGGTATTGTTTTTGTTTGATACAGTACTGGACCAATGCAGTCTTTGCTTCTTTTTTCTGCCAATTCCGTAGATGCTGTTGTAACCGATGTTTTAGTTTATTTTTAGTGCTTCCTATATATGATACTGCAGGGTTGTTACTTACAGGAATTTCGTAAACACCAGCTCTATCCAAGTGTTTCTTGTTTTTCTTCGTATTGAGTACAATATTTTTAATAGTGTACACTTTATTACCCAATTGTAAATTATACTTATAACACAACTTATTAATTTCAGCCAAAATTCCTTTTATGTACGGAAACGATCCAACATATTTAATCTACTTATTATTATTTCTTCTTATGTTTGAAGAATTAATACAATTGTTGTGTACTTCATTGATCCATTTTTATATATTTTTACTGGGATATCTAAAATTTTTTGCAACATCTGTAATATATTTCAGTTCATCATTTTTGTATTGTATATTTGATGTGTGCGTGAATGCTCTTTTTATCAACGTCTTAATACTGCTACATTTAAGAGCATATGGATGATAAAATTCATATGGTATGATCACAGGTACGAATGATGATTTTCTATAAACTGTATAATCCAATGTGTTGGGTCGTTTTATAATCTGTACATCAAGATAAGCCAAGGTATGCTGTTCAACTTCAATTGTTACTTCAATGGATGATACTCTTCTTTAAAATTTTTAGCTATGTCTTCTAGTTCTGTGGAATTCAGTTTTGATAAGATAAAAATGAGGGCCAACCCATTCGCCCATTGGTTTTGGGTTATGCTAACCCCACCCGGCCCTTAGAAAAAAACAACCTTACTTCGTTTTTGAAACCTTTGATTTCTAATTCCCACTTTTCCATTCATAGTTCGAACCAAGCACTATTAAGTCCTTTGACTATTGGGACTACCCTTTCACCCTAGCATTGTTGGATGTTGTATCCCTTTTTCCTAGTATCCCTCTTGATCCTGCCCATTCTATTATTGAAGATTTGCTCCTGACTTTAGGTGTAACCCCTACCGAGAGTATGGCGATCATTGAAACTTTAAGAATAATTGCTCGGCGAACATTTTTACGATTCAATAACATCATGTTTCGTCAGACTGCCGGCACTCCCATGGGTTCACCCCTCTCGCCACTATTAGCTGTGATAGTTTTACAGCACCATGAGAATAATGTCCTTCAACAGTGCCCTCTCAAACCTTTACTTTATATGAGCTATGTTGATGACATTTTGGTAGCATGGCAACATTCTGTTGATGATTTACATGAGTTCGCCGACCTTTTTTCTACCCCCTTTCCAACCATCAATTTTACTGTTAAATTGGAGGATCAGGGTTCTTTACCTTTCTTGGATCTATTCTTGACTCGGTTTCCCTCCTCTCGGTCGTTCTCTTTCCAAGTTTTTCATAATCTTCACCCACCCACCCCCACAATTTCTGATACCTTTTTCTTCATTTAGTCCTCCACAACACAAGAATGCAGCTTCTGCATTCCTGTTTAACTGAGCTTATACTCACTCATCGTCCTGAAGAAGAAATTGAAGATTTTATGAGGAAATTCGTCATCTAAATAATAAAGGTAAGCAGCACTTAAAGATAATTATGGGAGATTTCAATGCAAAAATAGGGCAACGGCAACAGAATGAAACTTCAGTAGGTAAATTCGGTCACGGCAACAGAAACCAGCATGGAAATACTCTCGTTGAATTTGCAGAGGCAGAAGGGTTTTTCATATTGAACTCCATTTTCAAAAAAAGCCACACAGGAAATGGACATGGAGACATCCAAATGGGATGACAAGTGAAATTGATTTTATTATGTGTAACAAAAAATTCGTCATAGAAGACTGCAGTGTGCTAAACAAGTTCAACACAGGTAGCGACCATAGATTAGTGAGATGTAAGATGCACCTCAACACTAAACTCGAATGTGGCAAGCTCATAAGACAAACAAAATGTATTGACATAACCAACCTTAAAAAACACCATAATCATACATGAGATTCTTCCGCGAATTCGCGGAATTCCGCTTTTTCGGCATCATTTTGGTCATCCTCTAGGTCATTGCAAAAATGAAGAGAAAATTTTCAGAATTTTTTAGGGGGGGGGGGGTCGTTCTATAGAAAAATCCTTGAAAAAGCGGAATTCCGCGATTCCGCTTTTTGTGGTGTAAAAGAACTAAGCGCTTTCTAGCTGAAAGCGTTGTTTTGGGGGCAGACGCTGGGGGGCAAGAAGAAATGTTGGAGGGTGGAGTCAGGAACTCAATTCGTTTACTGCTGTCAACAATGGATGGGGTCAGTCACTTGAGCATCGCAGCGCGAAAGGTGGAAGCTCCGCCTACTTCGTGCTTTAGGGAAACTGCCGCAGCCCACGAGCCATTCCGTGTCTTGCGGGAAATCGCCACTCTGCATTCTATCCGTGACGTCATCGCCAGGAACTCTTGTAATTTGCGATGTATCCGAATGCGTTCCCGCTTTTCTGAGATCGTTAGAGAATCGAAGTTCTCGTGAAACCTCTTTCTACAAAGGACGCACATAAATTACGGAATCTCCGTAATTGCCAAAAATTATGGAATCTCCGTAATTATTACGGATTTCCCCGGGATTACGGGTGACTAACAAAAAATTATAGATATTCAAATTTTCGCTGTTATTAAGAAAGTTTTAATAGTTTTGTAAATAATCGATGTAAAAGCCTCTGAACAAAGTTCGTAACACAGCCCTTTGTATCCTTTTTTTTTTTTCTTCTTCTTCTGAGGTGGCGGAATTTGTTTTGCTTTTTCGAAAGTGTAAAAAAAAAAAAAAAAAAAAACACGGCACTAGGATTGCATAAACCCGGCGTGCTTCTTTCGCTGTGGCCCGAGATTACGTCGGCCTGAAGCATCTGAATAAAGTTCGTGACGCAGCTTTCTTTTCTTAAATTCTCCCCCCCCCCCCATCCCGAAGAGAAGGAATTTATTTTGCTTGTTTGAAAGTCAAGTGGAAAGGAAGCATGGCGCCGCGCCTGGATTATGTATAGGCCTGGCGTGCTTCTTTTGCCGTGATCCGGAATTACGTTGGCTCGGACGTGCTTCTTTCGCTGTGGCCCGGACTTGCGTCAGCCCGATGCCTCTGAAACAAGTTCGTGACGCACCTCTTTGTTTTCTTTTTTTCTAATGAGGAGGAATGTGTTTTGCTTGCTTGAAAACTTAGTGGAAAGAAAGCACGGCGCCCGGCCAGTATTACGTCGGCCTGAAGCTTCTAAACAAAGTTCGTGACACAGCTTTCCGTTGTTGTTTTTTTCTTTCTGAGGAGGAGGAATTGTTTTGCTTGTTTGAAAGCTAAGTGGAAAGGAAGCATGGCGCCACGCCGGAATTACGTAGGCCTGGCGTGCTTCTTTTGCCGTGATCCGGAATTACGTTGGCTCGGACGTGCTTTTTTCGCTGTGGCCCGGAATTGCGTCGGCCCGATGCCTCTGAACCAAGTTCGTGACGCACCTTTGTGTTTTTTCTTTTTTTCTGAGGAGGAGGAATGTGTTTTGCGTGTTTGAAAACTTAGTGAAAAGAAAGCATGGCGCCCGGCTAGGATAACGTCGGCCCGTAGCCTCTGAACAAAGTTCGTGACGCAACCCTGTTTCTCTCCTTTCTTTCATTTTTTCCTAAGGAAAAATGTGTTTTGCATGTTTGAAAGCTAAGTGGGAAAAAAGCACGGCTTCGGGCCAGTATTACGTTGGCCCGAACCCTCTAAACAAAGTTCGTGGCGCAGCTTTCCGTTTTTTTTTTCTTCTTTCTTTCTGAGGAGGAATTTGTTTTGCTTGTTTGAAAGCTAAACGGAAAGAATGTGTCATAAGTGGCCCAAAAACATGGTTAAAAACAAGAATTCAGCAGAGAAAATCTCCCCACTTGCTTGACATTGATGGAGATTCATGTCACCATATTCACAATGCAAGTAAAAAATTTTGCAAGCCATTTTAAGCTAACATTGAGAAATACTTTATTGACTTCTTCAATTACTTTAAATGGTCAGCAGATCAAAATGAAGCCCTTGCTGAAATTTGTGAAATTATAGGGCTAAAATTCACTGAAATTAAGAACATGGTGCAATGCAGGTGGTTGTCATTCTATCATGTGGCATTAAACAGTTTACATATCCATGATGCCCTTTTGCTCCTGTATTATGGATTTGTGCAGCCTAATGAAAGACCAATATACATGGATGTGATAAATAAAATATGTAAAGATTAGAAAGAAAAAGTTAAAATTTCAGGAGCTTTAAAAGAAATTACGGGGGAAAAATCTAACAGAAGATGGAAGAAAATGGAAATCTAGAATTGTTGCAAAATTATTTAAAAGCTCAAAAAAAAAAAAACCTTGCTTATATTAAATTTTTATGTCGCAGCTCTACCTCTTTTGAAAAAATATGTATACTTATTTCAAACAAAGGAGCCATTAATTCATAAAGTTTTTGATGAGCAGAAGCAACTATTCTTGGATTTCTTTGCTTGTTTCTTAAAACAAGAGATACTGAAAGGCAAACCTATGAAATATTTGATAAGGCAAACCTGTGAAAGATTCTTGGATCAGGAACATTATTTTGAAAAGCAAATCAAATGACATTGTGGGGAATTTTTTTAAGCCAGGCTGCTGAAGCTTATATTCAGCATGCAAAATACATGCAAAAGACACTACCATTATGTAGTGATCTTTTAATGTACATATCAGCTATTGATCCTTCTACAAGGGGACATAATCTAACTTTAAAAAGACTGAAAAATTCCACAGTTTCTTTGAAATATATTGAATTCAGAGGAAATGGAAAGCTATGCTCTAGAAATTCACCGGTATCAGTTTGAATCACGACTTCCATCTCCTGACTTTGTAAAAATTGATGCGTGGTGGGCAAAGGTGTTTGACCTCTACAAGTACACTATGTTATCTAAAGTAGTAAAAGCCTTGATATCATGCTTTCATGGTCCACAGGTTGAAAGTTCTTTCAGCATGATGGCTGAAACCATAGATATAAAATCAGGAAGAATGAACATTGAAACCTATTCAGCTATACAAACTGTGTAGTATAAACTTAAAGCACAGGGTAAGTCTGCAGTTAATTTCTTCAGTAAAGAAATTTTTTTCCAAGAAGCAGTTGATGCCAACCTCTGCCAAAATCTTAGGACATCAGAAACAAGTTATACCAAAGAAATGGAGAGGAAAAGAAAAGGAATTATCAGCAAAAAGAAAAAGTTAGCAATGGATGCTGTTCAGCTGCAGTCAACGTAAAATAAATATGGCCGTGCAGCTTGCTGAGAAGAAAGCCAGGCTTGCTCAGAAGAGGAAATTCGAATTGTTGTGCAAGCAAGTACAACAAAAAAGGGGCAAAATATCTTTGAAGCAATCTGTTTAAAAACCATAACTTCTAGTCATGTTTTTTTAATTTGTACGTATTCAAATACATATTCCAATTATCATTTAGTAAGAATCTGTGAACTTATTTCCACACACATTTCATTTTTGAAAAATTTGGTACATTAGAGTGCTACTAAGCCAACAAGACTGACTTATCTCTTGTACTATGATGTTTGACCAAAACTAATCTGTGGATATGCTTCTAATTGCTTGACTAAATGCACAAACTTTCCTAGACAAATACTTTTCACCTCAGGATTTAGCTAGTAAAGATTTACATGTATGTTTTAAATCTGATTTTTTAAAATATCTCATTTTATTTTGTTCTTGATTCCCTACTTTTCTATTGTGAATATAATAATGTGCTTCACTTTAATATTTACTTACATAATTTACAGAAAATAATTCCATATGGCTTGTGCAATCTTAAATATTGTATATGCTGTATTTGAATTTGCTCACACCGCGCGTTCGCGTGTCCCAATTTTCAACCCAGTTAAAAAGTTCAGCTTTTTTTGTTATCGGCCGGTCTCATGTATGCATAATACCTTCAAGTTGGAACTGAAGAACAGATTCTCTGCTTTAGAAGGCCTAACATCGGAAGAAGTGGATATTTCTGAAGTTAACAGAAAAGTAACCAAAGCTCTTATGGAAACTGCAACAAAATTAGCTGGGTCTAAGAACAAGTTGCATGTCAACAAATCATCAGGAAAAACCAAAATGTTGATGCAAAAAAGAAGAGAGATGAGGACAACTAAAGAAGATGTGACTTCCAAAGTGGAATATATAGCGCTATGCAAGACAGTACGAAAAAGTATCACTGAAGACATAAGGAAATTCAACTGTGAACTAGTGAGGAAAGCAATTGAAAACAACCAAAATCTAAAAGATAGCAAAGGGATATCTCAGTAAGGGAAGAAAACAGATTATGGCACTGAGAAAAGAAGATGGTTCTGTAACAAGAAATAGAGTAACTTGTACAAAAAACTAGCGGATAATGCTTACCTTGGCATTCCTTTCTAGCGACGGGAACATTTCACGCACGTGTTTTCCGGTCTTTGTTGATGTTATTGTCCTAAAGTCCGTTGTATGCGATGACTGGCTTTACTTCTCACACTTTTCGCTGGGTATACTCATTGGATCTTTGCCTTAGGATTCAAACATCAATTTTTACCGTTCTTTATACTCGAAATTTTCGCCCATACTCTGGGCATCTTCAGGAGCGTGGCGACTTTACCACCGATGTTCGTGGTTAACTTCACGCTAATGGAGTCCGATACTCCTTGTTGCCATTCGTCGGAAAAACTTTCCTGGATATATTTCGTTATCAAGCCCGGCTGGCGCCATCTATTTTTCGTTAAGAACACTTTTTTTTTTTCCGTATTTTTTTTTTCTAATTTTTTTCTCCTATCCTGGTTTTCTTGTCTTTTTTTGCCTGTTTTTCTTTTGTTGTTGTTTTTCTTGTCTTATTAGTTCTTTCCACAGGCCCGATAATGTGCTAGGGTCGTTCTGGTTACATACCCTTGCTTTATTTTTGTAGATTAATATTGCTTCTTCCCTCCTCATTTGCCTTTCCGATTTTTTATTCTTTTTTAGCATTTTAATTTCATCGAACTTTGGGAATGTCCGGTTTTCCAAGCAGAATTGCACTAAAGCAGTTTCGGCTTCTTTTTTTGCCAGTTAGATATGTGTTGTTTAAGTCTTTTTTTAATCTTTTTTTCGTACTTCCAATGTACGATATTGGGGGTATGTGTGCTATTGGAATTTCGTAGGTTCCTGATTCTTCTAGCATTTTTTCCTCTGTTTTTTTGTTGACAGTCATACTTTTCACAGTGTGCACTGAGCTTCCTAGTTGTAAGTCATATTTAGCACAGTGTCTATTGATTTCTTTACTCACTCCTTCCAGGTATGGGAAAGCTCCAATGTATTTCAATTTTTTATTTCTCATCTTCCTTTGGTTGTGCACTTCTTGGCCTTCTTTACTCTGAGTCATATGCTTTTTACTCTCATGTATCCATTTATTAATTAGCTTGCTCGTGTACCCATACTCTTGTGATATTTTCGAGATAAACTCTAGCTCTTGATTTTTAGCCTGTTGTTAGATGTGTGTGTGTACGCTCGCTGTATCAAGTTTACTATGCTGTTTTTTTTATGTATCACTGGATGGTGCGACGAGTATGGTATCAGTACAGGTATGTAAGTTGCTTTTCTGAACACAGAGTATTCAAAACTATTTTTGTTTTTCTTTAGTTGAATGTCCAGGAAGGATAGGCAATTATCCTCTTCAAACTCAATAGTTAGCTCTATGGTGTTACAGATTTTGCTAAACTGCTGTGCTAGATCTTGTAGCTCGGCTTTGTTAAGTTTAGACATTATAATAATGTCGTCTACATATTGAGCATAAAGTATTGGTTTTTCAGGTAAATTTTGAATAATTTCTTTTTCGAGGTATGCCATAATCACTTCTGCATATAATGCCGATAATGGGGATCCCATAGGGCCACCTTGCGTTTGTTTAAATATATTTCCTTCAAAATGGAAGATGTTGTTTTCCTTGATGAAATATAAGGTATTCTTTAGCTCTTTCAGTTGTGACAAGTTTAGTTCTTTGTTGATGCTTAGTTGTCGCATAATCAATTCGATGGCTAGCTCGACAGGAGTGTTTGAGTATAACGCCTTAACATCCATGGAGGCCATAGTTATTTGCTCTAGGTCTTGATTAATTAATTTGATTTTTTCTATAAACTCATAGCTATTCTTTAATGTATATTGATTCCTCATGAATATTGGGGATAGATAGTTGTATATCTTTTTTTCTAGGTTGATGAGTGGTGAGTTTTTTTTCGATAGAATCAGTCTTAAAGGTGTGTTTTCTTTATGAGTTTTAATTTTCGAAAATATTTTTGGCATCCCTGCTCCCATTGGAGGGTTTGCATTTTTTATTTCTGTTGGTAACGTGCTGTGGTTCCTTATATTAGCCAGGAAGGTAAGTTGTTTGTCGGTGGGATCTTTGTTGATGCTAACGCACTGTAGCTCTGAGATGGCCGTCCGCATTTTATCATTATATTCCAAAGTGTCCATGATAACAATTTGCCCTGTTTTGTCCGCTTCGCAGAATTTGATCGTGGGGTCTTTGCAAAGATTTACTAGTTGTTTTCTGTCATACTTTAATTTATTAATCTTACAGTTTTTTTTTTTTTTTTTTTGTGCTTAGCGTTATACTCTTTCAGCATGATTCTGAATAGCTTAAACCTTAGATCGGTAGCATGTTCTGGATGCACTCGCTGCACAATATCTTCTAAGATAGGAATGTACTTTTCTGTTCTTGGGGTTTTAGGTGGAAATGCGTATTTTTTCCCACGTTGTAGCACTGCCTTTTCACTAAAAGTTAGTGCTCTCGATGATTGATTCACAAACACTGGGTATTCTGTACTTTCATCACCCCTCATTTTGATTCCATCTAAAAGGGTATTAAATTTCTTGGCAGTTGAGCTTTCTGCCGCCTTTTGTTGACTTTCGACTATTTCATTAATTTCAGTGAAAAGAAATTATTCAAAATTTACCTGAAAAACCAATACTTTATGCTCGATATGTAGACGACATTATTATAATGTCTAAACTTAACAAAGCCAAGCTACAAGATCTAGCACAGCAGTTTAGCAAAATCTGTAACACCATAGAGTTAACTATTGAGTTTGAAGAGGATAATTGCCTATCCTTCCTGGACATTCAACTAAAGAAAAACAAAAATAGTTTTGAATACTCTGTGTTCATAAAAGCAACTTACATACCTGTACTGATACCATACTCGTCGCACCATCCAGTGATACATAAAAAAAACAGCATAGTAAACTTGATACGGCGAGCGTACACACACACATCTAACAACAGGCTAAAAAATCAAGAGCTAGAGTTTATCTCGAAAATATCACAAGAGTATGGGTACACGAGCAAGCTAATTAATAAATGGATACATGAGAGTAAAAAGCATATGACTCAGAGTAAAGAAGGCCAAGAAGTGCACAACCAAAGGAAGATGAGAAATAAAAAATTGAAATACATTGGAGCTTTCCCATACCTGGAAGGAGTAAGTAAAGAAATCAATAGGCACTGTGCTAAATATGACTTACAACTAGGAAGCTCAGTGCACACCGTGAAAAGTATGACTGTCAACAAAAAAACAGAGGAAAAAATGCTAGAAGAATCGGGAACCTACGAAATTCCAATAGCACACATACCCCCAATATCGTACATTGGAAGTACGAAAAAAAGATTAAAAAAAAGACTAAAACAACACATATCTAACTGGCAAAAAAAAGAAGCCAAAACTGCTTTAGTGCAATTCTGCTTGGAAAACCGGACATTCCCAAAGTTCGATGAAATTAAAATGCTAAAAAAGAATAAAAAATCGGAAAGGCAAATGAGGAGGGAAGAAGTAATATTAATCTACAAAAATAAAGCAAGGGTATGTAACCAGAACGACCCTAGCACATTATCGGGCCTGTGGAAAGAACTAATAAGACAAGAAAAACAACAACAAAAGAAAAACAGGCAAAAAAAGACAAGAAAACCAGGATAGGAGAAGAAAATTAAAAAAATAAAAAAAATACGGAAAAAAAAGTGTTCTTAACGAAACATAGATGGCGCCAGCCAGGCTTGATAACGAAATATATCCAGGAAAGTTTTTCCGGCGAATGGCAACAAGGAGTATCGGACTCCATTAGCGCGAAGTTAACCACGAACATCGGTGGTAAAGTCACCACGCTCCTGAAGATGCCCAGAGTATGGGCGAAAATTTCGAGTATAAAGAATGGTAAAAATTGATGTTTGAATCCTAAGGCAAAGATCCAATGAGTATACCCAGCGAAAAGTGTGAGAAGTAAAGCCAGTCATCGCATACAACGGACTTTAGGACAATAACATCAACAAAGACCGGAAAACACGTGCGTGAAATGTTCCCGTCGCTAGAAAGGAATGCCAAGGTAAGCATTATCCGCTAGTTTTTTGTACAAGTTACTTTGAAATATCGCACGTAAAAGAGAATAGTACAATAATTAGAGCTATATAATAGTCAGAATTAGAACTACTAAGTGGAAGAAATAGAGGTGAAATTTTGACAAGAGTGAAAGATTTCTACTCCAAATTATATGAAAGGGATGATACATGTACTCCAGACATCATGAAAGGTACCAGAGTTCTTCCAGTCCTCCCAGCAGAAGTTGCACATGGAATCAAGAACATGAAGCAGGGGAAAGCTCCAGGAGAAGATGGAATTACTGTAGACATCATACAAGAAGCAAGTAGAGTAATCGAAACAGTACTCACCCAAATTTTCACTCGATGCTTTAATGAAGGGAAGATTCCTGAGGATTGGAACAATGCTACAATGATCCTGCTACATAAAAAAGGTAACATTGAGGATATCAGGAACTGCAGACCTATCAGCCTCCTATCAGTGGTTTAAAAAATCTTCACTAAAGTTCTTTCACACCGCTTGAAGGTAACACTGGACATGGCTCAACCGAGAGAACAAGCTGGATTCAGGAGTGGCTACAGCACATGTACTGAGAGAACTAATTGAAAGAGCGAGGGAATATGAAGTTCCATTGTGCATGGCTTTTATCGATTATGAAAAAGCCTTTGATTTGGTGAAACCATCAGCAGTTACAATGGCTCTGAAATCTTGCGGTATTGAAGATGCATACATTAACATTATTAATAACATCTGTGAAAATGCAAGTGCAAAGATTCGGCTCTTTGAAAATACAACACACATAAAAATTGGAAAGGGAGTGAGACAAGGTGACACCATATCTCTGAAGCTCTTTAATGCCACATTGGAAAATGTCTTTCAATCACTGAAATGGGAAAACAAAGGGATTAAGATTAATGGAGATTATCTAACCCTCCTTCGTTTTGCTGATGACGTAGTCATTTTTTGCAACTACCCCATCAGAGCTGCAGAGTATGATCCAGAAACTTGCTGACAAGAGTAAAGAAGTGGGATTAAAAATAAACTTTCAGAAGACAAAAGTTGTGTTGAATGCTTTTACAAGAAATGAAGATTTATCGATTGATGGAGAAAAGCTGGAGATAACAGACACGTACATTTATCTTGGACATTAGATATCAAGTGAGCGTCACATTGATGAAGAAATTAATCGGCGCACAAAACTTGCCTGGAGAGCTTTTGGAAGAAACAGCATAATTTTTAAGAGCAATATGCCATTATGTCTTAAAAGAAAAGTGTTTGATCAATGCATTCTTACAGTGCTTACGTATGGTGCAAAGACGTGGACCTTAACTAAAAGTGACATACAAAGGCTGCAGACAACTCAAAGAACCATGGAGAGGTGCATGCTTGGTGTAACCAGGAGAGATAAGAAGAGGAACTCGTGGATCCGAAAAATGACAAGAGTGGAAGACATCATGGTCAGAGTTAAATCCCTGAAATGGCAATGGGCTGGACATACTGCCAGAAGGACAGATCATCGATGGACAGCCAAAATTTTAGATTGGATTCCAAGGGACAGGAAAAGACCCAGAAGAGGACCACATGGGAGATGGGTAAATGAAATTCAAAAGTATGCAGGAGTGACATGGAGGAGACTGGCACAAGACAGGCCATTGGGAAGAAAACTTGGGGAGACCTTCGTCCAGCAGTGGATTGATAATGGTTGTCAATGATGATGATGATGATGTAACATTACATCTTTTAGTTCTTGTACTTGTATTCCTGTTAGAATTTTTTGTTGTATTAGTTCTTGAGTAATAATGTCTATGGCTTTTGAGGTACAGGAGTATTTGGATACAAAGCTTTAACATCCATACTGGCTATTTTGTAAAACTGCAGATCTTGATTAATATTTTCAATTAAGTGAATAAAATCATATGTATTTCTTAAACTGTATTGTTTTTTCATAAATATTGGTGCAAGAAAATTATAAATATTTTTTTCCAATGAAATCAAGGGTGAGTTTACTTTTAATACAATCAACCTCATTGGTGCATCATCTTTATGTGTTTTAATCTTGGCAAAAACTTTTGGTATACTTGCTCCCATTGGTGGGAAGGACTTTTTTATTTCGTCTGGCAAAGTACTATGATTTCTTATTCTTGCCAAATATTTTATCTGGTTATCTGTTGGGTCTTTATTGATAATTGTACAGTTTAATTCCTCTATTGCTTTAGACATTATAATAATAAATTATAATCATAAATTATAATCAACAGTATTTTTTAGAACTATCTGCCCTGACTTATGAGTCTCACAAAATTTAATGTTGTTATTATCTTTCAGCATCAGTAGTTGCTTCTTTCCGTACTTTAGCTTTTTCAAATGAAATATTTTTTATGTTTTTCATTAAATTCTTTTGATATAATTCTATATAATTTGAATGTTACACCATCTGTTTTTGTACTTGGTAAATTTCTTATAACATCTTCCATGCATGGGTCAAGTCCTCAGTTCTAGGTAAGTGCTGTGGGAATGCGTATTTTTCCCCCCGTTGCAAAACTACTTGTTGGGAATAACTTAAATCCACAGATGATTGATTCAAAAATACATCATAGCTATTATTCCTCTGTCCTGGCACTTGCTTTTCATCAACCAAATTATTTAATTTTCTTGTAACATTCTGCCTTGTATTTTTGTCCTCTGTACTCACCATTTCATTAATTTCCATGAGTGTAATATCCAATATTATATTTTTCCATGTCTCACCAAAATTTTTGTACTCTGTACTTTGTATAGAAAACCATAAGTCTAAACATTTCTTATGAAGGTTAAATATTATTTTTCTTTTCCCAATAATTTCTGCACTCAACCTTATTTTGACAAATCTGCATTATTTGACTGTCTTTCATACTTACTGGTTAATTTTTTAACCTTAAATATTTAGGTACCATATCGAAATATCTACATACCACAAGAAATTCCTCCTGCACTTCAGATTTTGCTAACTTAATTTTACTTTTTTAAAATCTCTTATTCGCTGAAATTCCTTGTTTTGAAAATATTTTAAATATTAAGACGATGCCTCACTATTTCTAGAAATCACTATTCTCTTTGCATGTCAACATATATCATATATTCATACAACATTGCAAATGTCAAACAAGTCACATAGCTGCTTAATTATTAAAGTGCTATTTAGACTATCTACATTTTGAGGTTACTCACCTTTATCCCAAATATCCTTTAGGAGGTTTGACTACTGAAAATTTCGTGATGGAAATGTGTGTAAGAGATGAAAACCTCCTAAAGGATATTTGGGATAAAGGTGAGTAACCTCAAAATGTAGATAGTCTAAATAGCATGTTAATAATTAAGCAGCTATGTGACTTATTTGACATTTGCAATGCTGTATGAATATATGAGCTTGGTTTAAAACTCAGGCTTCACGTGACAATAACACATAAACATATAAAACAAGCGAAACACACAGAGTCACATAGGTAAAAGGTTCGTTTAGCGGTAGCTTTCGGTCATCCTACGACCTTGAACACCCGTGATCGACTGCATGGGCTGGTTGCCAGAACTACAATTTGAAGTTGGGGTGTTGGAAATGTTGCCAGATTTTAGAAGAGAGATCCAAATAAATGGGATTTGGTGAGGGGTCTCTGAATTGCAGTTGTTGGTGAACATAATTTCAATGCTCTCTTGGAAACGCAGAGATGCTTTGTTGATGAACAGGGGCAACTTGTTTGGTTTCTTTCCAAATAGGAACTGCAGAGGTGTCTTCAAGGGTTAGTGCAGATAAAGCTGTCTTTGGAAGACCATTGGAAACATCTTTTTTGTGTTCACCAAGTCTTGTTTTGATGCTTCGGTATGTGCTTCTAATATACACTGAGAGACCAGAGGAAGTTGAAATGGGAAAAGCATAAGCACCAGGGGTGTCCAAGGGTGAGACAGGATTCCTGTCTTTAATCAGGCACATTATTGCAGAAGGGTTTGGTTTCACTGTGAGAGTGTAGCCCATAGTTTTGAAAAGTTTACACATTTTATAAGAGAAGGATCCATGGAAAGGGATGGAACCAGTGAATGGTGGTTTTTCCATTATTATTGGTGAGAGAACAGACAGATTTTTCAAGTGGGAATTTTGGAGGAATTTTTGAAATTGTAGAAGGTGGGAACTGATGGGCTTCAGAAATTTTCTTTATGGTGTGAATTTCTTCATTGAAGAAAGATTCAGTGTTGCAGACAATCCTGGCACAATTGACATAAGTTTTAAAGGCTGCAAATTTGTAAGCAGTTTGGGAGTGGGATGAAAATGGAATTATGTTTGCTATTGCAGAGGGCTTTCTGTAGACAGATCTGTTGAGATGATTCCTTTGCCTTGCCAGGTGGACATCCAAAAAGTCAATGCGTTGCTGTGATTCTTCATTGATGGGAAGTTTAGGGATATCTTTTCAAGAAGAGATTCAAGGTCAGTTCTGTTGTGTGGCCAAATTACAAAAATATCATCAACATATCGAAGCCAAATGGAAGGTTGTAGATTGTGTTCCATGACTATGTTTTTTTCGATATGTTGCATGAAAACTTCAGCCAGAAGTGGAGAGGGAGGTGAACCCATCGGAAGTCCTTCTTGCTGACAGTAGTATTTGTTGTTGAACTTGAAATAATTAAGATCTCTCAGAGTTCGAAGGCAGTCATACAGGTCTTTTGTTAGTGGGCCAGAGAGTGATTGGTTTTATTTTAGCAATTGTACTAGCAGCATATGAGAGTGGAAAAGAGGGACTGAAGGGAACAGAGAGACTACATCCAGAGTGAACATTTTGTCAGAGGGTTCAGTGCTAGGAGGGAGTTTTCTAATGAACTCTTTAGTGGAGAAAATTGACAAAGGATGGCTGGAGGTGAGATGTTTACATTTTTCCACAATCCTCCTTTCAAGGCTACGGGTTGGAGAGAAAGTATATTGCACGAGTAGTCGAAGAGGGAAGCCAGTTTTATGAAGTTTAATCTGGAAGAATAAGTGCGTAGTTCGGAAATATGGTGGTGGTGTAAAATCTCCAAGTAAGGTCTTTAGAGTGGGTTTCTTGGTGAGTCTTTCAACTGCAGTTTTTAGTTTGGGGGTGGTATCAGATTTTAGAACCTTGCAATTTGAAGTTGAGAAGAATGATTCAGCTTTTTCATTGAGAACAGTTTTGGAGATAATGACAGGGCAGCCAGTTTTATCAGCTTTACAGATTGCAAGATTCTTTTCATTCATTAGGTTGCTGATTTCATTGAGAAATGAGGAAGAATACTGCAGGGGTTTCTTTTCCACTTTTGCAAGATAGAGTGCTGTCTTAGCACGGAGGATTGGTTGAGCTTCTGATTTAGTATGGTGAACTACTGCTTCTAGCATGGATGTCGTGGCTTTTAGATTTAGATTAGTTTCAGGAGTGAATTTTGGTCCAAGTGAAAGGAAGGCTTCCAGTTTTGGAGGAAGTGAAGTATCCGAGAGATTCACGAAGCTGGGGAGGTGGGGGGTGACGACGGACTTTCAGCTGTGAAAGGAGAAGGTTTGGCGGGACACTGTTTGTTGAGTAGAAACTGTAATTTCTTAGTGCTTTGAGGTTCCATTTTCAGTCACTTTAGCGACGATTTCGGAGATGCGTATCATAAAGATATCTAGCAAAGATGAATAGGTTTGGAAACTTAGAGCTTGGTATTCGGAATTCCGCGACCTACGCAGAAACATCGCTAAAAACGAACTCCTTTGCTATTCCGAATACCAAGCTCTAAGTTTCCAAACCCATTCATCTTTGCTAGATATCTTTATGATACGCATCTCCGAAATCGTCGCTAAAGTGACTGAAAATAGAACCTCAAAACACTAAGAAATTTCAGTTTCTACTCAACAAATAGTGTCCCGCCAAACCTTCTCCTTTCACAGCTGAAAGTCCGTCGTCACACCCCCACCTCCCCAGCTTCGTGAATCTCTCGGATACTTCACTTCCTCCAAAACTGGAAGCCTTCCTTTCACTTGGACCAAAATTCACTCCTGAAACTAATCTAAATCTAAAAGCCACGATCTCCATGCTAGAAGCAGCAGTTCACCGTACTAAATCAGAAGCTCAACCAATCCTCCGTGCCAAGGCAGCACTCTATCTTGCAAAAGTGGAAAAGAAACCCCCTGCAGTATTCTTCCTCATTTCTCAAAGAAATCAGCAATCTAATGTATGAAAAGAATCTTGCAATCTGTAAAGCTGATAAAACTGGCTGCCGTGTCATTATCTCCAAAACTGCTCTCAGTGAAAAAGCTGAAACATTCCTCTCAACTTCAAATTGCAAGGTTCTAAAATCTGATATCACCCCCAAGCTCAAAACTGCAGTTGAAAGACTCAACAAGCAACCTACTCTAAAGACCTTACTTGGAGATTTCACACCACCACCATATTTCTGAACTCTGCGTTTATTCTTCCAGATTAAACTTCATAAAACTGGTTTCCTTCTTCAACCACTTGTGGAATATACTCTCTCTCCCACCAGTAACTTTGAAAGAAGGATTGTGGAAAAATGTAAACATCTCACCTCCAGCCATCCTTTGTCAATTTCCTCCTCTAAAGAGTTCATTAGAAAACTCCCTCCTAGCATTGAACCCTCTGACAAAATGTTCACTCTAGATGTAGTCTCTCTCTTCCTTTCAGTCCCTCTTTTCTACTCTCATATGCTGCTAGTACAATTACTAAAAGCAAACCAATCACTCTCTGGCCCACTAACAAAAGACCTGTATGACTGCCTTCGAACTCTGAGATATCTTAATTGTTTCAAGTTCAACAACAAATATTACTGTCAGCAAGAAGGACTTCCAATGGGTTCACCTCTCCCTCCACTTCTTGGTGAAGTTTTCATGCAACATATCGAAAAAAACATAGTCATGGAACACAATCTACAACCTTCCATTTGGCTTCGATATGTTGATGATATTTTTGTAATTTGGCCACACAAAAGAACTGACCTTGAATCTCTTATTGAAAAAATATCCCGAGAGTTCCCACGAATAAATGACAGTCCCTTTTTCAAATAATGCATAAATTTTCCGCTAGGGGCGTAACGGTAAATCATGATTTTTCCAATATCTCTGCTTCTAAAAGTCCAGTTTGAAAAATTCTTCCTGCGTTGGATACAGCTTTTGAGAGGAAATGTTTTGCATATAATTTCACATTTTTGGTAAAGAATGGTTTGGTCGCTAGTGTTTATTTTTGCTTCTGATATATTTGCAATAAAATATGAGCTCAAAACTCAATTGAAAAAATTCCTCCGTGGACGGATACCGCTCACCTCCAAAACCTTTTTGAGAATACCTCCTGCTTAAATAGTGCATAATTTTTCCACCAGGGGCATACACGTATATCTTATTTTTGTCCATATCTCTGTTTCTAGGAGTACCATTTAAAGAATTCTTTATTTGTTGGGGAACATTTTTGGTGCAAAATGTTTCTCATATAATTTCAGATATTTCTTAATGCACAAGTGCGCCACTAGAGGGCGTAAGTTCATGTTTCCGTTTACAGCAATATCTACGGGACTAATAACGCAATTGAAAAATATTCTCTTTTGACCAGATACCACTAACTATGAAAACTCCTTGTGTGTATTTTCTTCCCAAAATAATGCACAATTTCCCTGATAGGGGTGCAAATATTTAATCTATCTATTTTTCTCAATATCTGTGCTTCTAAATGTCTGATTTAAAAAAAAATATTTTAACAACAGACTCCATTTACCTTATGGAACACTTGAGGTTTGTATTTGAGGAGGTTTGTGGTTCACAATTCTGCCACTAGATGGTATTTATGTGCTTCCGTTTGCAGCCTATCTCTGCCTCTAAAAACTCTAATGAGAAATTTCTTTTTTTACTGTATGCCATTCGCTATAATAAAGATGGGGAGTGAATAAGATTTTTGCTACAATAAGAAGATCCTCTTCAAATAATGTGTACAACTTTTTCCCTAGGGGTTGTAAAGGTCAAAACGCTTTTATTGCTATCTCTGCTTCTGGGAGACGTATTTGAAAAGTTCTTTTTCCTTAGCATAGCTTTTGCTATGAGAAATACTTTTAGCCTGTTTTCAACTTTTCCATTGTGCAAAATTCTTTCACTAAAAGGCATAGAGTTATATCATGTTTCCTCCTCTATCTCTTCTTTTAACTGTTTGATATGAAAATCTTTTTGTCTCTAATACCTTCCTTCTGCTATGCAAAACATTTTTTGCACCATTTGTTAAATTTTGTAACATACTTTTATAGCCACTGTTAGAAGTAGCTGATTTTTTTTTATTTTATTTATTTTTTTTGTTTTTTTGTGGGTTACTGAAATTTGCTAATGAATTCTCTATATAAAAATTTGCCATGAAATTAGATTGCTTTCTAATATCAGAAACTTAAATCTAGTTGTTTCTTAGTATTTTCTGAGCAAACTAATCACCTTACATCTTCTATAATTAGTTTTCTAATCATCTCAGTAAAATTGCCTTGATCGCTTATGAATGCAGTTGTACACAGCCCTTGGATTTAAGGTTTTCCCATTATTCTCTTTCATTTCTTGTTGGAAATTTTTGTGCGTACTTTGTTTGCTGGTGAGTGCAAATTTAAAACATAGCTACAGCATCAATATTATGTTGAAAATTCCTTCCCTGATTATGTGTTTAAGAAATAACAATCCTTTTGGTCCTTTGAAAAAGTTTCAAATATCTCACCTTTTCTTACCCTTAAATTTCCAATGTAAGCATTATTTCAAAATAATTAAATATAAGTAGTATTTTATGTATTCGCTGTGTGGTATGTGAAAGCATTTTTAATAGTAATGTCACATACCTATGTATTTTTGAGTTTTATGTTGTTGTTTTTTATTCTGTAATTTACTTCAATAATTGAACTATAGCCAAAGTAGAAAAATAAAAGTTTCTCAAAATCAGTGTAGTATAGTATACAAACGTTTAGTAGATATTAAACCTGGTCACATTTTCTGTGACAGTTTTAGTATTTCAGTATTTATCCACGATTCTAAGTTTCTGATTAGCTACAACGGACAACATTTTTAAACATTATGCGTTAAGTTTGCCCAAGCATGTAAGAAGTTGTTTGTTGTAGGTTACAACTTTAACAGACCTATGGTTTCATTATATTTTAAGTAAAAGAGTTTAGATCATGTGTCCTGGAAAAAAAATCTAAAAGTCCTGGAAATGTCCTCGAAAAATCCTGGAATTTTGTGATTGAAAAAGCATATGAACCATGTACATACATACATACACATCACTAAGCTGTTCTCTGAGATTCAGAGGCTAGCTCCAAAAAGAAATACAAACTTCCAGATATTTTTACTTATTGTTGTCGTATCAAACTTCGCCATTTACGGCGATCCTGACACACAACTCGTGCTTCACTGATATCCATTACACGCCGTACACAAGATCTTTTATACTTCATACTCATAATCTTTTTCTCATGCAGACACTCCTGAATCTGATCCACCCATGTCTTCCTTTGCTTTTCTCTGCCTTTCCTTCCTGCCACTTGGGCTGAAAATAATTTCTTAGTAAGCATTTCATCACTCATTCTTTCAACATGGCCAAACCACCAAAGCATATTGGTCTCCACCTTGCTAACAACATTTTGCTTTACATCACACAACTGCAATACATCTTCATTCCTCACACAATCAGATCGTGTCTTGCCACAAACCCCACATAAGTAACGCATTTCTCCAGCACACAAACGACTCCTATGTTTCTTCTGCAGTACCCAGGTTTCACTGCCATACATCAGTTTAGGAACAATTACAGTTTCATACACAGCCATGCGGGACTCTCTAGAGAACCCATCATTCCTGTGAAAACCTCCCAGAGCAGCTATGACTTTCAAAGAAGAATTCACTCGCCTACTGATTTCACCATCCAACTTGTTCTCTCAAACATGCTTCCTAAATACACAAACTCACTCACCTGGTCAATCACAGTGCCATTTATACTTACATTAAATTCAGTGCTACTCATTCCTCTCTCAAACACCATAACTTTGGTTTTTCCCTTATTTATACTCAGTTTAAATTTCATGCAAACTTCGTGCATCCGAGTCAACACACTCTACAACTCACTTTTGCTCTCTGCCAACAGGACAGTGTCATCAGCATACAGCAATCTGCACACACGAATATCACCAAGACATAAACCACTATTATCTATTTTGGCCTCACGCATGCATGCGTCCATAAATATATTAAACAGCCATGGTGACATTACACAACCTTGTCTAACTCCTGCACCAATGGAAAACGATTTTGATAAAACACCATTCACTCGTACACAAGCTCTACTACCAGCATACATGGCTTTTACACTATTAAGTAGATTTCCAGTAACACCATATTCATTCAATACCTTCCACAAAAGTGTCCTATTCACTCGGTCGTAAGCTTTTTCTAAATCTATGAAGGCAGTAAAAACTTTCTTCCCAACAGCCAGATACTTTTCAATCATCATGCGTAATGCAAAAATCTGGTTAGTGCAGCCTTTACCAGGCATAAAACTACTCTGAACATCCCACACTTTCAATGATGTAAGACCCCGTACTTTTTCAATAACAACCTTACCAAACACTTTCCCTGGCACACTCAGTAGGCTAATACCACGATAGTTCTTGCATTCAGTCTGATCACCTTTTTCCTTATACAAGGGAACAATAATAGCATCCTTCCAATCCCGAGGGACCATTCCTAACTCCCAGCACAACTGGCAAATTTCAGTTAACCAGTCAATTATAGAGTCACCACCATACTTCAACATCTCAGCAGTTATGCCATCAACTCCTGGAGCCTTACCATTCTGAAGAGATTTTAGAGCTTTACACACTTCTTCTCTTGAGATCCCTCCTGTGCTTTCATCCCTCATTGTGACATCTGCATCTGTCTCAGAATCATTTTTGCTCTCCTGATCTAATAGCTCACAGAAGTATTCACCGCAACTGTCACTTAACTCATTGGGCTCCTATATCATTTCCCCAATCTCATTCTTCACACAACTTACAACTTGGTTTCCCCTATTTTTCCTGAGTCTCATGTACTTCCAGAAGGACTTTCTATCTTTCCAAAAAGCCAGTTCATGCCTTTCCACTTTCTCCTTCCTATCTTTTGCCTTACTGTGGCGAACCAGTTTAGCAGCTTCACGCTTCTTACAGCTATATTCATCCACAGAGACTCTACCCTGCAACATCCCCAAATAGGCTTCCTTCTTTTTCTTTACTGCCTCTTCAACAATCTCACTATTCCACCAAGCATCACCTCTATTGTTACCCACTATTGTGGTGCCACAGACCTCTTTAGCAGCAGTGACAACACAGTTCTTAAAACATTCCCACTTCTTTTCTACATCCCTCTCACCAGACTTCAGATACTTCAGTCATTCTCTGAGTAAGTCAGAACAACGCTGATGATCTTCAAGGAGCTTATCAACCTTTATTCTTTCTATCCTGGGTCTCTTCTTATTCCTTTTTCTCCAACCAACATTAAGTTTCACTCGTGACACTACCAAGTAATGATCAGAACCAACATCCGCACCTCTCATCACTCGGGTGTCAACAACTAAGTGTTTCAAACGCTGATCGTAGACAACAAAATCTATCACACTCTTTTGATCAAGAGTACGATTTTCCCAAGTATATCTGTGTATATACTTGTGGTTGAAAAATGTATTAGATACACACAAACCATTCTCAATGCAGAGTTCAATTAATCTTTCACCATTATCATTCACACAAGGATCATTAAACTTACCCAGAACATTGTCAGAAATGGTATTCTGCACACCTACTCTAGCATTGAAATCCCCTGCTATTATTACTTTTTCTTTAGCACCAAACTGGCTCAAAACAGCTTTTAGCTCTTTCCAGAAATCTTCTTTCTTATCAGAAGGTTCCGAGTCACAAGGAGCATACACTACAACAATTACAATTCTCTGAAGTTTCACTTTCAAACGAATCCAGAGAATTATCTCACTTATGCAACTATAGTGAAACAAGTTGTTCTTCATCTTTTAACTTAAAATCACACCTACACCAGCCTGTCCTCTCATATTATCCAATACTCCAGACCACACACTCACCGTGCCATTCACTTCTTCTACCCCAATTTCCTTCTTTTGGTTTCACTTACACACAGCACATCCAGTCTATACTTATTCATCTCCTCAATCACCTCACTCATCTTGCCATTTATACCTCTAGTATTCCATACACCAATCTTACATTTACTCAGCCGAGATCTCTTTCTCATAGGCCATTTAGAATGTCCAGGTCGATTCCGTGGTGAACCGTCCTTCTCAAGTGTGGTAGGTCCACCATATCCCAAACTTGAGTCATTCTTAATATTTCTTTTTGTCTTTTTAATCAGGTAAGTACATATGAACCATGTAAGGTATAAAAACCACAATGGGAGTACGCTCAGATCAATCGCTGATAAAATGTATAGCAAAAGAGAACTGTTAAGAGTTTGAAATGGAGGTATGAGCATAAGAAGCATTGTTGATATTAGACAGGTCACTCAGTTGACTGTGGCTTTTGTCATTAACAAGTGGAAGAAGATGAGACATTGCAGGAATTCACCTCACCCTGGAAGACCCACAAAACTGCAACCCAGGAACTAGAGAGTGCTGCAGAGGGAGATCTGAAAAACCAGGTTCTGACCAATGCACACCATACCACATGAGTTCGAGATGGCCACAGATGTTATGGTCTCCACAAAGACACTTTGAAGAGATGCCTGTGCACTTGCGTATCATGGCCAAGCAGCTGCCCATAAACCTCTCATCACAAAGACCAATAAAGCCCCATGATTATGATGGTGTCAAGAGCAAAACAAAATTTGGACACTGGAGCAGTAGCGGCAGGTGTTACGGAGCAATGAATCCTGTTTTACATTATTCCGATTGGATGGATGTGTCTGGGTTTGGCGGTTACCCAGAGAACATCTGCTTCCGGAATGTACAGTGCCCCCTGTGAATCATGGAGACAGTGGAGTTGTGGTATGGGACTGTTTCAGCTGGTACAGTGTGGGTCCACTGGTTGTTATTCATGGCAACATGAACTCTGTGCTGTATAGAGATATCCTGGATAACTCAATGTTCCCAATGTGGCAGTTCTACAGACATGACGATTTTTTCTTCCAGGAGAACAATGCGACTTGTCATGTTTCCAGGGCTACAATGGAATGGTAAGAGAAAACAGATGGACTGGCCTGCTCGTAGCCCAGAGTTCAATCCCATTGAACACTTGTGGGATGAACTTGAACGACGGGTGAGGTCTAAACCAGCGGGACCTTTTTCACTGACAGAGTTGATCAATGTACTCAAGGTGAAATGGAGGAACATCCCACTGTCTGTGTTCCATGGACTCTTGGACAGTTTACTTTTACAGGTAGCTGTAATCTCTGCAAATGGAGGACCTACCAGCTATTGATGTAAATACAATACTGTTTTTCTATTTACTTACAGTGTCCAATTATTTTTGTCCACATAGTGTATTATAAATCATAGACTGTAAATATTGTGAAGTATATAAAAGCTGGGTGGAAAATTATATAAGAGCTGGCTGAAATAATTATGGGAACAAAGCAGCTTTTATATGTGAATTATGCAGTCATTGTGGCTGTTCTGCATTTTTTATCAGGAGAACTAAAAATGATAAATTGTGATTTTTTTTTAGTTCCTAAAGTTAATCTTGTTTTGGGGAAACTGAAGTGTACTGCTCTTACATTTCTTACAGGTCAGCTGGGGAATTCCTTGAGATCACTAAAATGGCATCCACATCATTATATCAATATTTCATTAGATATTTAACAAAGTATTATATGTTTACATGATTCAATTCATGCATATTTCATTCTGTATATATATCATTTTTACTGTATATACTGTCATTTCTGTTCAGCACATTAAATATGTGAAATTACGTCTTTGGGCCACTCGTTACAATGAAAATTACAGAATTTTCAATAAAATAAGTAAAAAGAACTTCACTCACCCTAGTTCTGGCATCTCACTGTACTAGTGCCATCATTCTTAAGGTTTCTCCAAATCCAGTGTTTGTTGCATTCCTGAAAATGCTGAGACAGCTGAACGAGGGTGAGGAAGGGCTTTTTAGATATTTTATTTGAAAAAGGTTATTTTATGGAATTAACATGTTGAACAGAAATATCAGTATATACAGTTAAAACACTGTAAATACAAAATACACATGGCTTTCACATGTTTACCAGTATGTTTTGGTATAAAAAGCTGCAACTTTTCATCATAGAATAGTTATAATAAAATCGCAATGTTCGTTTACAATTAAATATTCATTTTGGGATCTATAATTTCACTGAGCATTTGGCGCAGCTTCGTTAGGATAAATGGCCAAACACTTAGGACAATGAGCCAAACTCTCTTCATTAGGACAATGATCTCAACATAAATATTTAATTGTGAATAAATGTGGCTATTTTATTCTATCTCAACATCACAAGTATTGTAGTCACAGATATGTTAACTTTTCATCATTATTAGCACGTCTTTTGTAAAAAAAGATCATACTTATATTATCACTTTGTCTGTCCATCTGTGGGCACTGTATTTCTGTAACTATAAGTCTGATTTAAAAAAATATTTCTGCATTGGGAAGCTTGAAATGTGAGAATGGTGATCCTATGATCCTTGCATTCTGTTTTTTTGCCATGCACAATTTCTCCACTAGAGGGTGTAAATGCAAATGATATTGAATTCAAAATAATTTTTTTTTCCATATATTTACTTCTAAATATCAGATTGAAAATATTCTTTTACCTTTCAATGCCATTTATGTCGAATACGATTTTAGGTACAGTCACCTTTACAGTTTACGAATAAATTTTCTGCTAGGGAGCGTAAAAGTAAATTGCGTTTCCTCCCCATAACTATGCAACTATTTGTCCGATTTGAACAATTCTTTTTGCATTGGGAAGCTTGAAATGTGTTGCATTCCGGTTTTTTACTATGCACTATTTTGCCATTAGAGGGCATAAATGCAGATTATATCGAATTCAAAGTACTTCTTATTCCATATATTTGCTTCTAAAATATCCAATTGAAAAAAATTCTTTTACCTTTCGATTCCATTTGTATTGAAGACCATTTAGGTTCAGTTGCTTTTTTAGGTTATGCATACATTTTCTGGTAGAAGGTGGAAAAGTAAATTGTGTTTTCCCCGATATCTCTGCTTCTAAAACTCCAATTCAAAATATTCTTCCTACACTGGATACAGCTTCTAATGTGAGATGTTTTGCATGTAGTTCATAATTTTTGGTTAATTTTTTAATGTTAATTTCAGCTTTTTATGTATTTACAGCAAAATCTGAATTTCTAAAATTGACTGAAAAAATTCTTTCATGGACTGATACTGCTCACCTCAAAAAACCTTTTAGGAATATTTTCTTCTTAAAGTAATGGTTTTTTGCTGGCGATCTTAGTGAGAGATGGGTTTGCCTCCTTGGAGCGCTTCGTGGGAGAAATGGCACACAGAACAGCAACAAGGGCCTCTGTGAATTTTGGAGAGGTGCCAGCTAATTCTGTGTGACATTGGCAAAAAGACCCCAACTCACTGGGTTTTGTTCCAGAATCCTTAAGTTGAATGACCAACTGGAACCATCAATTGTGGTCTAATCCCCCAAACTGATGTACTTACCTAATTAAAAAGACACAAAGAGCTGCAAAAACTGACCCGAGTGTGGGATATGGTGGACCTACCACACTTGAGAAGGACGGTCCACCACGATATCGACCTTAAACTGGAAAAAGGCAAATTAGAAAGAAATCTCGGCTGAGTGAGTGTAAGATTGATGTATGAAGTACAAGAGGTATAAATGGGAAGATGAATGAGGTGATAGAAGAGGTGAATAAATATAGATTGGATGTGCTGTGTGTAAGTGAAACTAAAAAGAAGGAAATTGGGATAGAAGAAGTGAATGGAACGGTGAGTGTGTGGTCTGGAGTATTGGATAATGTGAGAGGACAGGCTGGTGTAGGTGTGATTTTAAGTGAAAAGATGAACAACTTGATTCACTGTAGTTGCATAAGTGAGAAAATTATTTGGATTCGTTTAAAAGTGAAACTTCAGAGAATAGTAATTGTTGTAATTTATGCTCATTGTGACTTGGAACCTACTGGTTGGAAAGAAGATTTCTGGAATGAGATAAAACTGTTTTGAGTCAGTTTAGTGCTAAGAGAAAGTCGTAATAGTAGGGGATTTCAATGCTAGAGTAGGTATGCAGAATGCCGTTTCTGACAACGTTCTGGGTAAGTTTATTGATCTTTGTGTGAATGATAATGGTGAAAGATTAATTGAACTCTGCATTGAGAATGGTTTGTGTGTATCTAACACATTTTTCAACCACAAGTATATCCACACATATACTTGGAAAAATCGTACTCTTGGTCAAAAGAGTGTGATAGATTTTGTTGTCTACGGTCAGCGTCTGAAACACTTAGTTGTTGATGAGAGGTGTGGATGTTGGGTCTGATCATTACTTGGTAGTGTCATGAGTGAAACTGAATGTTGGTTGGAGGAAAAGGAATAGGAAGAAGCCCAGGATAGAAAGAATAAAGGCTGAAAAGTTCCCTTAAGATCACCAGCATTCTTGGGTACTCAGAGAACGATTGAAGGAGCTGAAGTCTGGTGAGAGGGATGTAGAAAAGAAGTGGGAATGCTTTAAGAACTGTGTTGTCACTGCTGCTGAAGAGGTCTTTGGCACCACAATAATTGGGTAATAATAGAGGTGATGCTTGGTGGAATAGTGAGATTGAAGAGGCAGTAAGGAGAAAGAAGGATGGCTATTTGAGGATGTTGCAAGGTAGAGTTTCTGTGGATGAATATCGCTGTAAGAAGCATGAAGCAGCTAAGCTGATTCACCGGAGTAAGGCAAAAGATAGAAAGGAGAAGGTGGAAAGGCATGAATTGGCTTTTTGGAAAGATAGGAAGACTTTTTGGAAGTACACAAGACTCAGAAAAATAGGGGAAACGAAGTTGTAAGTTGTGTGAAGAATAGGAAAATAAAGTTGTAAGTTGTGTGAAGAATGGGAAATGATATGGGAGCCCAAAAAGTTAAGTGAAAGATGGGGTGAATACTTCTGTGAGTTATTAGATCAGGAAAGCAAAGGTGATTCTGATGCAGAAGCAGGAAATGTCACAGTGAAGGATGGAAGCACAGGAGAGATCTCGAGAGAAGAGAGAACAGGTGTGTAAAGCCCTAAAATCTCTTCAGAATGGTAAGGCTCTGGGAGTTGATGGCATAACTGCTGAGATGTTGAAATATGATGGCAACTCTGTAATTGACTGGTTAACTGAAATTTGCCAGTTGTGCTGGGAGTTAGGAATGGTCCCTCGGGATTGGAAGGATGCTATCATTGTTTCCTTGTATAAGGAAAAAGGTGATGATCAGACTGACTGCAAGAACTTCCATGGTATAAGCTTACTGAGTGTGTCAGGGAAAGTGTTTGCTAAGGTCATTATCGAAAAAGTACGGGATCTTACATCAGAGAAAGTGTGGGATGTTCAGAGTGGTTTTATGCCTGGTAAAGGCTGCCCTAGCCAAATTTTTGCATTACGTATGATGATTGAAAAGTATCTGGCTGTTGGTAAGAAAGCTTTTGCTGCCTTCATAGGGTTAGAGAAAGTTTACAACCAAGTAAATAGGACACTTTTTTGGAAGGTATTAAATGAATATGGTGTTACTGGGAATCTACTTAATAGTGTAAAAGCCATGTATGCTGGCAGTATAACTTGTGTACGAGTGAATGGTGTTTTATCAAAATGGTTTTCTATTGGTGCAGGAGTCAAACAAGGTTGTGTAATGCCACCATGGCTGTTTAATATATTTATGGATACGTGCATGTGTAATGCCAAAATAGATAGTACTGGTTTATGTCTTAGTGATATCCATGTGTGCAGATTATTGTATGCTGATGACACTGTCCTGTTGGCAGAGAGCAAAAGTGAGTTGCAGAGTATGTTGTTTGGGATGTACGAAGTTTGCATGAAATTCAAACTGAGTATAAATAAGAGAAAAACCATAGTTAGGGTTTTTGAGAGAGGAACTGGTAGCACTGAATGTAATGTAAGTCTAAATGACACAGTGATTGACCAGGCAAGTGAAATTGTGTATTTAGGAAGCATGTTTGACATAGGGAACAAATTGGATGGTCAAATTAGTAGGCAAGTGAATTCTTCATTGAAAGTCATGGCTGCTTTGGGAGGTTTTCACAGGAATGATGGGTTCTCAAGAGATTCCCGCATGGCTGTGTATGAAAGTGTAATTGTTCCTACTCTGATGAATGGCAGTGAAACCTGGGTACTACAAAAGAAAAGAAACTTAGGAGTCGTTTGTGTGCTGGAGAAATGCGTTACTTAGCGGGGGTGGGTGGCAAGACACATTCTGATTGCGTGGGGAATGAAGATGTGCTGCAATTGTGTAATGTAAAGCAAAATGTTGTTAGCAAGAAGAAGACTAATATGCTTTGGTGATTTGGCCATGTTGAAAGAATGAGTGATGAGATGCTTACTAAGAAAATATTTTTAGCCCAAGTGGCAGGAAGGAAAGCAGAGGAAGGTCATGGAAAGATCAGATTCAGGAGTGTTTGCATGAGAAAAAGATTATCTTGTGTACGGCATGTGATGGATGTCAGTGAAGCCCAAGTTGTATGTCAAGATTGCTGTAAATGAAAAAGTTTGATACAGCAACAGTGAGTAAAAATTATTTGGTAGTTTGTATTTCTTTGTGGAGCTAACCTATGAATCTCACAGAACAGCTTAGTGATATGTATATGTGGTAATGGTTTTTCTGCCAAAGGTGTAGATGTATATCTTATTTTTGTCAATATCTCTGCTTCTAAGAGTTTAATTTGTGAAAAATTCCTTCTTTTGTATTGTGTTTCCGGTACGAAATTTTTCTCGTGTAATTTCAAATTTTTCAAGTAATAACAACTCTATTTCAAATTTAATTTCAAATTTTTCAAGTAATGCATAGACTCTCCATTAAGATGCATAAAGGTAAATTGTGTCTTCCCTGATATCTCTTCTTCTGAAATTCCGATCTGGAAAATTCTTCCAGCATTGGATACAGCTTCTGATTTAAAAAGGTTTTGCATATAATTTCAGATTTTTTTGGTAAAGAATGGTTTGGCTACCAGGGGACATTAGTGTTTATTTCTGCTTCTGATGTGTTTGCAGCAAAATCTGAGCTTCTGGAAACTCGATTGAAAAAATTATTTTGTGAACCTATACTTTTCACCTCAGAAAACCTTTTCATTTACTTTCTTCTTTAAAAAAATGCATGGTTTTCCCACCTGGGTTATAGATTTATATCTTCTTTTTTGTTGATATCTCTGCTTCTAAGGCTCCAGCTTAAAATCTTTCCTCATTGGAGAGCGTTTCCGGGATGAAATGTTTCTAACATATTTCAAATTTTTCTTAATGCACAAGTCTGCCACCACAGGTCGTAAGTTCATGTTTCCACTTACACCAATATCTTTGGGACTAAAACCCCAATTAAAAAACTTCCTTTTTGTTCAGATACTCTAACTGTGCAAACTCGCTGTGTGTGTTTTCTTCCCAAAATGCACAATTTCGCCGCTAGGTGGCACAAATGCTTAATCTGTTTTTCACAATATTTCTGCTTCTATGTGTGCGATTTAAAAAATTATTGTAACAGTAGATGTCGTTTACCTTGTTGAACTTTTTACATTGGTATATGAGAAGTTTTACTGTTCACATTTCTATCACTAGGTAGTGCTTGTATACTTCTGTTTTCATGAAATAAAAGATTGTCGTCTTATGCACGATTAGAATAACTAAAAGTTAAAAGAAACTGATGCTCCTGTACACACCAAATGTGGTGAAAATGATCTAAATGACAGGTTAAAACAAACATGAGATCTTTCAATCCCTCTTGGGATCATCCTCAGATGTGCTCACGAATTAGTGATTCCGACCTTTAAATAACAGAAGAGGGAAGTGTCATGATTCGAACTGTGTGTTCACTGCGCATGCCTGGGATTGTTCACGGGAGGATCCGAGTCGCTGAGTGGGGGATTGTGTCATCTGGTGTTAAGGCACTCAAGGTGTTGTCACTTTGAGCATTATTTGATTCCCTTGGCAGGAAATTTTTCCAAGGATTGGGGATGTACATTGGTATATAGTCGTTACAACATTGATTGCCCTTGATGAATATTAACAAACTCTCAGCAAAAAGCAACGAGGTTTTGTTCCGTGGTGTTGTAATGATGGAAGCCTCCTGCCAAGCTGGATAATAAGAACCCTTGTTGGTAAGGTGTGATAATGCAGTTTTTTGGTTTCGAGTCTTGATGTCATAAACATGTTCCTTCATTCTGATATCCAACATCCTCTGGGTAGATCCTATGTAAGTGAGAGGTGGGTCATCTGGCTCAGTACTGTAAAGAGGTATGCTATATACTCCATGACAGGATCCTTGTTTGATTTGATCGTGGTCGTTGCGAATGATGGATTAGGTATTTGATGTTCTGAGACCAAAATCGATTTTATGACGAGGACATAAGTTTTTCATAATGCGAGTAACGTGTGGGTCATAGCACATGGACCCAACAAATTTCTTATCTCTAGTTTCTCTCACGAGTGTGGACAGGGTTGAGTTTCTGAGTCTTTTATAAACCGAATCCACCAAATGATCTTCATAGACATGGTTTTGGGCGATTTCCTTAATTTATGCAATTTCTTGTTTTTTCAAACGGCTACTGGAGGAGTGTGTAATGGCTCGTTGTATCATGAAACGAATGGCTGCAAGCTTATGACATAGAGGATGCATAGAGTTGTAAGGGATGATGCTAGGGACAGACATAGGCTTCCTGAAAACTGAGGTTTGAATAGTATGATTTGTAATATTTCTGGTTAGCAAAATGTCCAAAATCGGTAAGACACCTTCGATTTCCAGTTCCAACGTAAAATTCACTGATGGATTTAGTGAAGACATGAAATCCCTAAAGTTCAATCATTTTTCTTCAGTACCCAACCAAAAAACCAAGACATCATCGACATACCTCAAATGTAGACCCAGATCTTCAGGTAAAGGGTTCCATGCCAAGTACTCTAGATGTTGCATAAATATCTCAGCCAAAAGTGGTGATAAAGGGGAACCCATTGGGGCCCCCTCTTTTTGCCTGTAAATGATGTTGTTGAAGCAGAAGTATGATCGATTTTGAATAAGTCTTAGGGCATTAAGGATAGTGGTAATCTCAGACACAGTCATGTCTGATTCTTTCAGTTTTTCTGTAATTAAAGAGTAAGCTAGAGGTACAGAAATATTAGGGTATAACGCTGTGACGTCCAGTGAGGCCATAATGAAGGGAGCCCCTTGACTACAGAAAGTTTGAATCCTTGATAAGGCTTCTATCGAGCTGGAAACAGAGTATCCTTGAGTTACGGTTATGGGTTTAAGGAATGAGGCCAAAGTTGCTTCAAGTGGACGAGTTGGATTAGAAGCCCCGATACCAATGGTCTCATGGGTTGGTGTTCTTTATGAGTCTTTAAGATTCCGAATAATTCAGGAACTCTATAGCCATTTGGTGGGTGCATGTAAGAGGAGATGGTAGACGGGAGAGTTCCAGAATTTTTAAGTCTGCTGAGTGCTGTTACTGTGACATTTGTTGGGTCACGGGTGACAATATCATGTGGGATCTCCTGAATAGCAGTCTCCATTTTTTGGGTGTATGTAGGTCTGTCTAGAATGACTGCCTGTCCTGTTTTATCAGTTGAAATTATGGCCAGGTTCGAAAGGGGTCCCAATGGGTTCCCCTTTATCACCACTTTTGGCTGAGATATTTATGCAACATCTAGAGTACTTGGCATGGAACCCTTTACCTGAAGATCTGGGTCTATATTTGAGGTATGTCGATGATGTCTTGGTTTTTTGGTTGGGTACTGAAGAAAAATGATTGAACTGTAGGGATTTCATGTCTTCACTAAATCCATCAGTGAATTTTGCGTTGGAACTGGAAACCAAAGGTGTCTTACCGATTTTGGACATTTTGCTAACCAGAAATATTACAAATCATACTATTCATACCTCAGTTTTCAGGAAGCCTATGTCTGCCCCTAGCATCATCCCTTACAACTCTATGCACCCTCTATGTCATAAGCTTGCAGCCATTCATTTCATGATACAACGAGCCATTACACACTCCTCCAGTAGCCGTTTGAAAAACAAGAAATTGCAAAAATTAAGGAAATCACCTGAAACCATGGCTATGAAGATCATTTGGTGGATTCGGTTTATAAAAGACTCAGAAACTCAACCCTGTCCACACTCGTGAGAGAAACTAGAGATAAGAAATTTGTTGGGTCCATGTGCTATGACCCACACGTTACTCGAATTATGAAAAACTTATGTCATCGTCATAAAATCGATTTTGGCCTCAGAACATCAAATACCTACTCCATCATTCACAACGACTGCGATCAAATCAAACAGGGATCCTGTCATGGAGTATATAGCATACCTCTTTACAGTACTAAGCCAGATGACCCACCTCTCACTTACCTAGGATCTACCCAGAGATAATTGGATATCAGAATGAAGGAACATGTTTATGACATCAAGACTCGAAACCAAAAAACTGCATTATCACGCCTTACCAACAATGGTTCTTATTATCCAGCTTGGCAGGAGGCTTCCATCATTACAACATTATGGAACAAAACCTCGTTGCTTTTTGCTGAGAGTTTGCTAATATTCATCAAGGGCAATCAATGTTGCAACAACTATATACCAATGTACATCCCCAATCCTTGGAAAAATTTCCTGCCAAGGGAATCAAATAATGCTCAAAGTGACAACACCTTGAGTGCCTTAACACCAGATGACACAATCACCCACTCAGCGACTCGGATCCTCCCGTGAACAATCTCAGGCATGCGCAGTGAACGCACAGTTCGAATCATAACACTTCCCTCTTCTGTTATTTAAAGGTCGGAGTCACTAATTCGTGAGCACATCTGAGGATGATCCCAAGAGGGATTGAAAGATCTCATGTTTGTTTTAACCTGTCATTTAGATCATTTTCACCACATTTGGTGTGTACAGGAGCATCAGTTTCTTTTAACTTTTAGTTATTCTAATCTTGCATAAGACGGCAATATTTTATTTCATGACTAACTGAGCACGAGCTTTTCATCTATTTTAACCTTCTGTTTTCAGTTCTATCTCCGCTTCTAAAAAGCCTATTGAGAAATTTCTTCTTTACTGTATGCCATTTGCTATAATAGAGATGTGGAGCATTATGCTCTTTAAATAATGCACAGATTTTTTGCTAGAGGCATAAAGGTCTCAACCTTTTTCTTGCTATCTCTGATTCCAGGAGACATATTTGAAAAGTTATTTTCCCTTAGCATAGCCTTTTCCATTAATAATTTTGCACCTATTTTCAACTTTTCCATTATGCAAAATTCTTCCACTAGAAGATGTAGTTATTTCATTTCATTTTATTGCATTTTAGTTGTTACAGACATGGTATTACATAATTATAAATATATAACACAAATAATATATTTTTGTAACAACAGGGAATGAGGAGGGAAAAGGCCTGATAGGCCTGATGTGCCCTCTTCTCCCACAGCATCAAAATTTTCATGAAAAAAAAAATGCCAAAAAACATAAACAAGTCAAGTACACATAATATCAAACACAGCTAGGGTGGTACTATCAATTAATAAAGGTAATAGTACATTATGAGCTTTTGGTCAGTAAGAAATGCCTGAGTTTTCCTTTAAATATATTAATATTATTAAGTGATATAATATCAGTAGGAAATGTATTCCATAATGCAGGACCAATATAATTAATAAATGATCTAAATCGTTCTGTTAGTGGAAACATGGGGATTAGTGTTGTTTTTTGTCTCGTGGAATAATCATGACTGTGAGTACTTATTTGTAATTAAATCTTGGTAATAACCATTTTTAATTCTCAAAAACAATAGTTTACATATACTATAGATATGCAATTGTTGAATAGTTAGTATATTAAAATCATTTGAACTGAGTCTAGCCTGAAAGACTGTATTTGAAAATTGAGTATTTTGTAGTTTAAATTGTAATAGTCTTATGAATCTATTTTGTAATGACTGAAGTTTTTTCATATTGAATAAAGTAGTCGATCCCCAAACAGATATACAATAGATTAGATGAGATTGAATTAAAGTGTAGTGTAATAAAATCATTAATTTTGGGGTTAATCATATTTCCTTCTATATTTCCCTCTTTTAACTGTTCGATTTGAAAATCCCTTTGTTTCTGGTACCGTCCTTGTGCTATGAGAAACTGCAGCATTTGCTAATTTTCATAACATACTTTTTAACCACTGGTAGAAGTAAGCAGCTATTTTTACTTCTGGATGTTTTACTGATTGTGGAAACATGGTTGATTTTTTTTTTTTCTAATCGGTTCCATTGACTTTGAATAACTTTGATAAATTTAATTTGCATCAGAAAAGATTAAAAAAGCATGCTCGTTACGACCAAAAATGTGGTGTCATCTTTCTTGTTTGTGTTGGCATTGTTATCAGTGGTGTATCTTGGGTCCGAGACTGGGCTATCTCAGCCCTTCCCCAGTACTGTCTTTTTTTTTTTAATTGGAAAGTTTAATTTTTAATTATTAAGTAATAGAAGTAACTTTTTTTTTTAATTTTAGGTACATACCATTGCTAACATGATACCAAATAATTATGAGGATTAGGATTTGAACATTCTTTTGTACATGAACTCCATTCTTCTCCTTTTGTGTGAACTTGAGTGCTACGTTTTCATAAAATGTTTCTTCCGAGTACTTTTTCATATTTAAAAATAATGTTTTTCTTTATTGACAAAACAGCCAAGTTTTTTTAATGTACATGTCCTTGTGTGGCTCTAAGATATATCATGATTCTTTTTAATGCTGAAAAACTTCTTTCGGCAGTAGCAGTTGTTGATGGAAGGTTTAATATGAGGTCTGCTAATTTGTACACCATACTAAACACTATGTCAAATTTATTCAACTGTATGTAACACGTAATGTCTCTTACTGATTTGTTTTTGTATTCATCAAAGGAATAAAACACCTTCAGTTCATTTTTTAGTCGAGCTGTATCAAAATTTGAAGTATAATTTGAATTAAGTTCTGAAAGTAGATGTTCAGGGAAGCTTTCACAAAATTTATCAAAACAGTTCGAATCCAACAAAGCCATGAATTTAAGATATAATATCTTTGATTTTAATTCATTGACACTTCACAAAAACTGAAACAACTCTCGCTAAACACTGGGCTGGAGTATGCTAGTGACTGAGATAGCCTAACTCTTCTTTTTTTGAGCGAACCGTTTCCCAAAGCAATGGCCCATTCCCCTCTACCAGCTGATTCATGTTGTCATGAAAATGCTAACAGACGATGGTACGGAAGGTTTTCGCATCAGAACTGCGAAGACTGGAAGAGCTGCTTGCGTTATGCCGTTGGTTTCTGCTCGCCAGACTGAGTCAAAGAAACGAATCCCCACACATTTTTTTTTTCTCACTGAAAGCATCGATATATTTTAATACCGTTGATAATTAACTTATTTGTGTATATTTAATTCAGTTTTATTTGTGCATTCTCTGGGCTTCGCAGCTAGCCTCAAATATATGCCACTGGTTGTTATATTGTCTTAATGAAGACAGTCATTCCATTAAAAAGAAAATCCTGAAATTTTCATCAAAAAAAAAAAAAAAAATTCAGTTTGGGACAAATTCTGAGATAATGTTATCACTAACAGAAATCTTATGGTACTTAGTGTTATTGAAGATAAACATATTAGTATGTTTTTTCTCTCCATTTTTGAGTGTTCATAAGTTGTCATGTATGCATCCAGCAAAGATGAAATAATAATAGTAAACTTAGAAGGATTTCACAGGACTGATTTGTTCTTTCAAAGGTCCAAATAGCTGTGTGTGAAAGTGTAATTATTCCTACTCTGATGTATGGCAGTGACACATAGGTACCACACAAGAGACATAGGAGTCATTTGTGTGCTGGAGATATGCTTTATTTGTGTGGAGGGGGAAGAGGAGACACATTCTGATCCTGTGAATAATGGAGGTATATTGCAGATGCATCATGTGAAGCAAAATGTTAATAAGGTGGATACAAATATTCTGAAGTAGTTTGGCCATGTTGAAAAAATGAGTGCTAAGATGCCTACTAAGAGAATTCGTTCAGCCTGAGTTGCAGGGAAAAAATGGTAGACAGAGGCCAAGGAAATCATGGAAGGGCCAAATTCAGGAATGCCTGCATGAGAAAAAGATCACAATTGTGCAGTACAAAGGGTCTTGTGTGAGACATGTGACAAATGTCAGTGAAGCTTAAGTTGTGTTCTGAGATCTCTGTAAATGGGAAGAATTTTATACATCAACAGTAACTAAAATCTAGCACCATCAGTTTTGAACTTTAATCTGGCAGAAGAACTTTCTTTGAGGAGCTAACGTCTGAATCTCAGAGAACAGCTTAGTGGTATGTATGTCTAATAATAAGCTGCTTCTGAGTTTTAATATTTTCCAGTAATCAGTTTGGGTGCATAATGCCAACGTGATAAGTTGTGTGATGTTGAATGTTAATGAACTTAAAAGTGAAAAAAAAAAAAACAGTTTTCTTCTTTTGAAAATCTGAAGTAATTTTGAAACACCTTTCAAAAAATGTTGGTGGAATGTTTTTCTGTGTCAATATTTAATGCATATGCAAAAATGTAAGTTTTCAAAAAGCCTGGGTGAACTAAATTAGAAAAAAAAATCAATTAAAATGAAAAGAAAAAGGCATAGGTGTGCAAGGAACAAGTCCCACTGCAATACTTATAGCCATGGAAGGATAATGTGTAAGCAATTGTGAAGGCAAAGCAGAGAGGAAACCATTGAATAATATCAATTGACTAAGTAAATATGAGACTTGATAAACACGAGATAAAAATAACAGGTGCAACACTTGTCTTCAGAACTGATATAGCTGATGAATGTAGTGAAGAAAGAAGGTGAGTTTGCTTTGATATAAATGAAGTAAAGTGGGCTAATCATAACCAGTCAACTAAGACTCTTTTCCAGAACTTGAATTTAAAAGATCTCCACAGCTAGGTCATAAAAGTAAAAAATAGCAAGAAAGAATTGTTACATTAATACCACCAGGCTGACTTTTTACGCAAGGAATAATTTACTTTCAAAAGAATTAAAGATGTCCAGCATGAAGAAGAGAACCAGAAGTTGAAAAGCTATTTATTGTCAGAGAACAGTGACCAAGGTTTTATTGTAAAGTCAACAATCCCATAGCAAACAGACCAGCACCTGTAAGTATGGTTATGACATTTTATCTTGGAATTTTTCCTCTTCTGTCAAATATCTGTGTATATTGCATTCACATTTTTAGCCCTGTCATCACCTTTGCATAGCTGCCACTGTAAGTTTTGAACTTTGAGTTTTAACATAAAATGTTGGTTTTGTCCTTGGACCTCGAAGTCCATCTTGAATTATTAATTGAAATAAATTATGTGTGTGTGTGAAAGTTAGTGATTTGAGTGTGACTGAAATGAATTTCTTTTTGTCATTTTTGTTAAATTGAATGTAAAAAGTTCCAGAAGTTAATTTTTTTTTTTTTTTTTTTTTTTTTTTTTTTTTTTTTTAGGGTGTTGAAAATGTAACTGCTTATTTCCCTAAAGATCTGTGGTACAATTCCAGTTCTGGTGAACAGATTCTGAGTCTCGCTCAAGAATTCACTTTACCTGCTCCAATTACTGAAATAAATATATATGTTAGAGGAGGATACATACTTCCTATACAATATCCTGGTCTCACAACAACAGAAAGGTATGTTGCCATTATTTGCTAATCCATGAATACCAAGTGTGTCTGAAAAATTATAGAACTACTACTATTTATGAATTTTCTTGGAAAGATAGAATGATATATGTACAAATAAGTAGTATACAGAAGCAGTTGTGAAAATTTTAGAAAAATTTTGATTGCAAATGTGTCGTGGCTGTGTAGATACAAGGTATGGCTATGAAAAATAGCAAGACTGCTTGTATCAAGTGAAATGTGTAGTGCAGGTAAAAAGTGAGTGGCAAGCCATTGACCTGCCACTCCCTTTTGAACTGCACTGCATGTTTCATTTCAAAGTTCACTTCACTCTCTGCATTAGTTCAGTGACCCATGTCTGTCATTCATTGTGAAAATGCCGAGTTCAAGAATTGAGCAATGGATAAACATGAACTTTCTGGTGAAATGGAAGATAATGCCTTCTGAATCTTTTCATATGTTAAGTGAGGTGTACAAGGAAGAATTCATGTCATATGCACTTGTTTTTGTGTGGCATAAGAGGTTCAGTGAAGGCCATAAGGACATTGAAGATGACGAGCATCTGAGACGACAAGCACTTAAAAAAACAATGTGGACAATTGCAGTGACTGGTGACTGAGTATTTGTATGATAAAACAGAAATGGTAAACATCAATAAAGAGATTGTTAGGCAAATTTTACATGAAAATCTGAACATGAGACTATTCGGCAAATTTTACATGAAAATCTGAATTTCACATGAAAATCTGAATGTGAAAAAGGTTTGTGTCAAGTTGGTTCTAAAATTTCTTATGCCAGAACAAAATGAAAATTGCAAGCAAATTTTCACTTGTTTTCTTTAAACAAAATTTGAGGCACATTCAAGTGAACCCCAACCTTTTGGAAAGTGTTATCACTTGTGATGAAACCTGCATCTCCCAATGTGACCTTGAAAGAAAATGACAGTTAATAAATTGGGGAACACCAACATCACCAAGGATAAAGGCAAAACAAGTTCAAGGCCATGCTTTTTTTTTTTTTTTTTTTTTTTTTTTTTTGTGGTGAACTGTAATTTTGGCAGAGTGAATTTCCAATGGAGCAAAACCAGTATTACTGCAAACAAGTTCTGGTGACTTTGGGAAAGCAAGTCAGAAGAAAGATGCTAAAGTTGTAGCACACCAAAAGTGCTACAGCACTGATTTGCTCAGTTGATGATCAGAATGCAGCTGTGTGTTGATGCACAAGGGGAGCACACTGAAGATAATAAGAGTTAAAAATGTAAGTTTAAAGTTATAGTGTCAGTCTCATTATTTAATAGTCGTACCTCTATTTTCTCTGCTTGGGAGAAAGTTACAAACTGTAAAATGTTTTCATCTTCTGTAAATGTATTCTGCATTTAGAAACCTGCAGAAGATATGATGAATAAAAAACCATACCCTCATTCAGCCGAAATGAAATGGAATATTTCAGTCTTTAATAAAGTGTATATTGAATGCAAGCACAAAAAACATATTGCTGCAATATATTTAGCAGTGTCAGTATCATTGTGCTTTTGCTGTATTGTTGCTTATACAAATTAGGAAGTATGCATTCACACGTAACAAATAAATGTAGGTTGAAAGTTAACAGGCTATAGATTCATAAAGAAATTTAAGAAACACAGAAGTACTTTTGACTCAACGTAGAGGTCTTGATCACCTATAAACAATCAGAGCGAGACTCATTGCTAGATTTGGGTTTCCAAGTTCTTCCTTATGGTTCTTGTCAAATGATAGTAATTTCAAATGATGGAGATAAAATAATGACCATCAATCAGTATTGCAGTTTGGATATTTCGGTGCTTTCATTAAAAAAAAAAAAAAAAAATTATTTTTTGAGTGAAATTCCAAATTTTTGAGGACTTTGGGGCACTTCAGACCTTTATTGCAGGGCAACTGTAGTACTAATTCTGTTAAAATGGATCCTAATAAGCAAGTTAGTTACTATTCCATTAAACATATTGAACAAATGTAACATAAAAAAAATCAATAATATACTTAAAAATGAGCTCACAAATTTCAAATTCAGTGCTTCTGGGGCACCTCAAAAATTTTAATCTAGTCACTTCGAATTTTTAACCCATTACATGAGCTTATAGGTAGTTTTTGGCAACCATTCCATTTTGAAAATCTAAAAAAAAAAAAAACTGCATATAGTTTCACTCCACCCTAATGGTCAAAGTGGTTGCATAAATGCCACAAAAGATGTACCAAAACTCCTTTATCATCTGAAGTGTTATGTAATTATTTTGTCATCAGATTTGAAAATGTGGTACGTTGTATGTATGGTTGTTTATTTATTTATTTATTTATTTATTTATTTTTTGTCTTTTAAACACAAAGATGTTAACACAGTTGAATACAAAGAAGTAACAAATAAATGAATTTAAGATTTTGGGTAATCTTCAATTTATGCATAACTTCCCTTTTTATTGGTATAATTTATTTGAAAAGTCACACTCTGTTTGGTGAAATGTGTTACTCTTCTACATGGCATTTCTTTATTCATATTTCATTTGAACTGCTGCATCATTGTACCTAGATAAGGCTGATGTTAATTCAACTTCACAGTACTTAGTTATCTTGTGTTTTGCTTTTGCAGCCGTCGCAATCCATTTCAGTTGTTTGCCGCCATGGATTTTAACCAAGAAGCATATGGTGAACTGTTCTGGGATGATGGAGAGTCATTTGGTATGATTCACACATTATCACTAAATATACATATATTTTTTGTATAAATGTGCTTTTATCATTCATGACTAAGTAAATTTAAATAGGCTTCCAGTAAAATTATGCTTTCACTGTGCATTGCATTTATAAAATCTACTAATAATTGTAAATACTGTATATATCGTATTTATCAGAGGTGTGCTAGGTGTTCAGCGCACACCCACTAAGAGTCACAATTTAACTTGTATTATCAATATTTTTCGGATTTATTTCTAATAAAACTCGCTAGATTTCTTCCTAAGGCTTCGAGTGGTGGTTAAAATTAATTTCCGCATATAATGTTTTCATTAAGAAGAAAAGGTATGTTCAGTAAGCATATTGCTTTTGCGCTACAATCCTGGGATGTGCTGTTTCACGTGCGCACATCCGACGACCTTAAAGTAGCTGTGATACAAGCCCTCCCCAGATGGTGCTGCAGGTCACGTTATTATTTCCCTGTGGTTTCAAACGTAACAGCGGAACTCTTAGGGTGTGCTACCCAAAATGAGCACCGCTTGAGTTCCACAAAGCAGTGCAAAAAGTTGCTGTTATATTGTTGTTGTTTTTCCTTTTTATGTATTTCCAATAAGACCCACTGAAGTTTGTCCACTAAACTTTATTCCCTTGTGGGTCGTTCCATGTCAAATCAACAAGGCTCCACAACCTTTTGATTTCCTTGAAATTTGGTGTAATTCTTGAGCATGTAGAATCACACCAAATTTCCAGGGTTGCCAGCCGACCGGGAAACAAGGGTAAATCAGGGAATCCGAAAATAAGGCTAAAGATCAGGGAGAAATAATTTTTTTTTTTGCAAAAACCTGGAAAAGTCAGAGAAAATTAAACTGACAATTTTTTGCATAATGCATATGTAGTTACCCTGGATGGGAATTCTGCGTCAGAGTGCGCCAAAACAAAAATTGTGCGCCAACTTGCTGGAAAAGAGAGATTTTGCGCCATTGTGCACTAGGAACCACCGTGCCCCATCGTCATTGTCGGTACTGCGGCACACTACATTCTCTGTGCGCATTGAGTTCGACTTGACGCTGAGTAAGACCAAGTGTTGGGAAGAAAGATTCAGCGATTTCAAGTACTAAGAGTTTTACGTAGTTACTATGGAAATTGTCGGTCCGCTACGGATGATGGGAAACATCGAGTATGCTATGGAAATCGTCGGTCCACTATAAACGACACAAAATATCGAGTATGTTAAAGAAATCGTCGGTCTGCTACGAATGACAGAAAATATCGAATAGGCTATGGTAATTGTCGGTCCGCTACGGACGACAAAAAATGCGAAAATTTCAGCCAGCAATTAATTCAAGTGCACAATGATAGCTTTTTTAGTACGTCTTTTCTAAAAAAATTATTGTGCTTATGTTATCGTTTTGTCCGTCCGTCCGTCTGTAGACACTATATCTCTGCAACTATTAGTCCGATTTGAAAAATTCTTTTTGCATTGGGAAGCTTGAAATATGCGAGTGATGATCCTTCATTTCATTTTTTATTACGTACAATTTTACCGCTACAGAGCATAAATGAAGGTGATGTCAAATTCAAAATACATTTTTTTACATATCATCATCATCATCATTGTCAACCATTATCAATCCACTGCTGGACGAAGGCCTCCCCAAGTTTCTTCCACAACGGTCTGTCTTGTGCCAGTCTCCTCCATGTCACTCCTGCATACTTTCAAATTTCACCCACCCATCTTCCATGTGGTCTTCTTTTGGGTCTTTTCCTGTCCCTTGGAATCCAGTCTAAAATTTCGGCTGTCCATCGATGGTTTGTCCTTCTGGCAGTATGTCTAGCCTTGCCATTTCAGGGATTTAACTCTGGTCATGATGTCTTCCACTCTTGTCATTTTTCTGATCCACGAGTTCCTCTTCTTATCTCTCCTGGTTACACCAAGCATGCACCTCTCCATGCTACTTTGAGTTGTCTGCAGCCTTTGTATGTCTCTTTTAGTTAAGGTCCACGTCTCTGCACCATACGTAAGCACTGGAAGGATGCATTGATCAAAAACTTTTCTTTTAAGACATAATGGCATATTTCTCTTGAAAATTATGCTGTTTCTTCCAAAAGCTCTCCAGGCAAGTTTTGTACGTCGATTAATTTCTTCATCAATGTGACCCTCACTTGATATCTGCTGTCCAAGATAAACGTAGGTGTCTGTTATCTCCAGCTTTTCTCCATCGATCGATAAATCTTCATTTCTTGTAAAAGCATTGAACATCACTTTTGTCTTCTGAAAGTTCATTTTTAATCCCACTTCTTTACTCTTGTCAGCAAGTTCCTGGATCATACTCTGCAGCTCTGATAAGGTAGTTGCAAAAATGACTATGTCATCAGCAAAACGAAGGTGGGTTAGATAATCTCCTTTAATCTTTATCCCTTTGTTTTCCCAGTTCAGTGATTGAAAGACATTTTCCAATGTGGCATTAAAGAGCTTCGGAGATATGGTATCACCTTGTCTCACTCCTTTTCCAATTTTTATGTGTGTTGTATTTTCAAACAGCCGAATCTTTGCACTTGCATTTTCATAGATGTTATTAATAATATTAATGTACGCATCTTCAATACCGCAGGATTTCAGAGCCATTGTAACTGCTGATGGTTTCACCGAATCAAAGGCTTTTTCATAATCGATAAAAGCCATGCACAATGGAAGTTCATATTCCCTCGCTCTTTCAATTAGTTCTCTCAGTACGTGGATATGATCTATTGTGCTGTAGCCACTCCTGAATCCAGCTTGTTCTCTCGGTTGAGCCATGTCCAGTGTCACCTTCAAGCGGTGTGAAAGAACTTTAGTGAAGATTTTTTAAACCACTGATAGGAGGCTGATAGGTCTGTAGTTCCTGAGATCCTCAATGTCACCTTTTTTATGTAGCAAGATCATTGTAGCATTGTTCCAATCCTCAGGAATCTTCCCTTCATTAAGGCATCAAGTGAAAATTTGGGCGAGTACTGTTTCAATTTCTCTACTTGCTTCTTGTATGATGTCTACAGTAATTCCATCTTCTCCTGGAGCTTTCCCCTGCTTCATGTTTTTGATTCCATGTGCAACTTCTGCTGGGAGGACTGGAAGAACTCTGGTACTGGTACCTTTCATGATGTCTGGAGTACATGCATCATCTCTTTCATATAATTTGGAGTAGAAATCTTTCACTCTTGTCAAAATTTCGCCTCTATTTCTTGTTACAGAACCATCTACTTTTCTCTGTGCCGTAATCTGTTTTCTTCCGTTACTGAGATGTCCCTTTGCTGTCTTTAGACTTTGGTTGTTTTCAATTGCTTTCCTTACTAGTTCACAGTTGAATTTTCTTACGTCTTCAGTGATACTTTTTCGTACTGTCTTGCATAGCTCTATATATTCCACTTTGGAAGTCACATCTTCTTTAGTTGTCCTCATCTCTCTTCTTTTTTGCGTCAATATTTTGGTTTTTCCTGATAATTTGTTCACATGCAACTTGTTCTTAGACACAGCTAATTTTGTTGCTGTTTCCATAAGAGCTTTGGTTACTTTTCTGTTAACTTCAGAAATATCCACTTCTTCCGATGTTGGGCCTTCTAAAGCAGAGAATCTGTTCTTCAGTTCCAACTTGAAGGTATTATGGTGTTTTTTAAGGTTGGTTATGTCAATACATTTTGTTTGTCTTATGAGCTTGACACGTTCGAGTTTAGTGTTGAGGTGCATCTTACATCTCACCAATCTATGGTCACTACCTGTGTTGAACTTGTTTAGCACACTGCAGTCTTCTATGACGAATTTTTTGTTACACATAATAAAATCAGTTTCACTTGTCCATTTTCTGTGTGGCTTTTTCTTGAAAAAGGAGTTCAAGATGAAAAACCCTTCTGCCTCTTCAAACTCTACGAGAGTATTTCCACGCTGGTTTTGTTGCCATGACCGAATTTACCTACTGAAGTTTCATTCTGTTGCCGTTGCCCTATTTTTGCATTGAAATTTCCCATAATTATCTTTAAGTGCTGCTTACCTTTATTATTTAGATGACGAATTTCCTCATAAAATTCTTCAATTTCTTCTTCAGGATGACTTGTGGTGGGTGCATAAGTTTGAATAATCTGAGCCTGATTTCTTCTCGAGAGTTGGATAACGAGTCGTGCAGCTCTGTCAGAGGAACTTTCAACTTCTACAACTTTATCCTTCAGTTTCTTGTTTATTATAAATCCAACACCACTAGTTCTGCCAGTATCAGTCCCACGATAGTAGAAGAGATGTCCACTTTTCAGTTCAATGAGATCATCTCCTTTTCTCCTTACCTCACTTAGCCCGACGATGTCCCACTTGATCCTTTGTAGTTCCTCTTCCAATTCAAGAAGCCTTGAATCAGAAGACAGGGAGCGCCCATTAAACGTAGCCAAGGTCAGCATCAGATGGCAGCCTAGTCCGATCCTCCAGGGATTCTTAGCACCCTCTGCCTTCATGTCGCACTGGCCGCTGCTTTGGCCAGGTACATTCCAGCTGCCGGAGACTGAGGGCCAAGATTTAAGTTGTGGAATCATTTTGGAGGGGTTTGGCCATAACTCACCATGCTGGCCAAGCGGGTTGGTGAGTGTGAGATAGCATTTCCTCTAATCCCGATGGTATAGTTATACCGCTATTGGCGGTCGTCAGAGCCCCTTTAGTGGGAACAGGATGTACCACGAGAAGGCGGGGTTGACATTTGTCAAGGAGAGGCTGTGATGTTATGCATCACCTGACCTTACATCCCTTTTTTACATATATTTGCTTCTAAACATCCGATTGAAAAAATTATTTTATCTGTCGATTCCATTTATGTGAAAAAGTGTTTAGGTATAGTTACTTTTTCAAGTTACGCACAAATTTTCTGCTAGGGGTGTAAAAGTAAATTATTTTTTCCCCAATATCTCTTCTTCTAAAACTCCGATTTAATTTTTTTTTTTTTTCGATACAGCTCCTGGTGGAAAATCTTTTGCATATAATTTCTAATTTTTGGTAAGAAATATTTGGCCACCAGGAAGCGTAAGTATTAATTTTTGCTTCTGATGTATTTGCCATAGAATCTGAGCTTCTAAGATCTTGATTGAAAAAATTTGTTCGTGGACCGATGCGGAACCATCGTTGTACTTGATCGAGCCTCAATGGAGCTTTAGTTACGTCACAACAGGGGTCTGATGTTCAGCTCTGATGGATCTTGCTTTCGTTCAGAATGGATGATATGTCGCATTAAACGTGGTGTTCTGCATTTGGTTACATCATGTAGATTCATTTGCAAAAAGCTTAGCAAATCACTTGCTCTGCGATGAAAGTTGATATTGCAATATGAATAAAATGCGCTAATATTTAGTTCATGAATTACTTAGAAAGTTGTCACAAAAAGTGAACGAAGTGCTAATGTTTAGATGAAAGTGATAAATTATTTAAGAGGTTTTCACTTAGAATGCTAACCGGCGGGAACTTTGAAATTTTCCGCACAAAATAAATGAAATGTGCTGTTGTTTTATTGGCAAATTACTTACAAATACTTAAAAAGTTGTGACACGAAATAGGAATATTTAGACGAAATTAATATATATATATTTTTTAAGGTGTAGCATAAAGTAAAAGAAAAGGTAATATTTTAATGAGCCTAACAATTGTCAAGGTTTCTTCACATTCAGTCAGCAGTTAATGCAACAAATAATCCTTATATGAAAAATTTGTTGGCAAAAAATCTCATTTGTGAGATTTCTCCCCAGAGCTAGTTAACAGATGAAGCAGTACTTTTTTTTTTTTTTTTTTTTTTTTTTTTTGAAAATATTATATGCAATTTTATTATTAAGGCTTGTTAGCAGCATGACAAAATTTACTGCTATAGTTTCTAAGAATATTATAAGTTACCATGCACAGGGTCAGATTATGCCAACACGAAGCTAGGCAGTGGCGTGCCCATAATTTTTTTCGGGGAGAGGGGGGGTTACGATTTCTTATTTTTATACAGCTAAATGTGTTGTAGGTGCATTTTTAAAATGTATGCAACATCTGTGCAAAAATATTCAAATACATATTACTGAAAATTATTATTAATAATATTCTTACCTTTATTCTTATCACCACATAATGGTTGACCACTTATATTTTGCAATTTATCTATGCAGATAACAAGTTGGGAAAAGTGATTGGAATCCTGATAAGACCAATTTGTATGCGAGAAATCTATTTTCCAAAGCACTAATAAAACCATATGTACATGTCTAAATATGGTACATAAATTGAAATCCTGCAACAGTCTTCTGGGTTTTGTTACAGCATTGGTTTTGTTTTAATGTGATTCGTGAATTTTTAATCAAAACTCCTTGTTTTTCAGTGTGCTTTAGAGTCAGGAACGGCGCCAACTGTGGGACTGGGGTGGGCATGAGCCAACCCAAAATTTTGGTGAGCCCACCCGTCATTTTTTGGCCCTCCAAAATTTTTTGGATAAATGAAGAAAATGTATTACATTTTACTATTGGAGCTGCATGTTCTTCTGTGGTAATGGGAGAAGGGTAGCGTTATGCAATTATATTTCTCCAACCATGATACATGACTCAGACGGGCAACCTGGCAACCTTACTTGCATGTTGCGCTTCCGCTTTGGCATACAGAGGTCGAAGCCCGGCCAGAAGTTCAAAGATCATCGTCAATCCGATGCCGCAGTTCATGCCACTGGATTGAAAAGTTGAATAAGCATCACCCTTCCAATCCCATCCCCATCGTGGCACCCTTGCAGATTATGACAAATAGTGGGCGTTATCACGATCAGCAAAAACAGCAGACAATGATCGGTGCCAGTCACCACCAGATAGTGAGCAAAATTTCTCTTGGCTAGTTAGTAGTTACACTCGTTTTCTTTCTTGTTCTGGTGAAAAGACTATTTTTTTCTGCTTGATGTATGTTTTTGCACATATTGTGCGTGATACATGAAGGTGAGGTATTTCTTCCCAAACCAAACTTTGAAATAACATGTCTGTAAAGAAATTATTGTATTTGATTTTGCATTTATTCACTAAGTGACGCTGACGTGAATCTCTGTGATTTTATTGCAATGTTTGTTAATCTATGTCTGGCAACAAGTTTTCTTACTTTTACTTTTGCTTTCGGAAGCTGTTGTGAGCTGCAGCGAGTTGAAATGCTCTGTGTGAAAGTTGATCAAGTTGATGTAAGCAGTTTTCGTGTAGATGTTATAAAATGTGTCGTAAGTGTCATGTAGATGTTATAAATGTGTCGCTCTTGATTTGTATTTTGTGTGCCGGTACTCCGAGAAACCTTTCTGTCGTACAACAAATTGTGATTTCATTCCTCACCACATTAGCCTTTCAGGTTCTCTTCGAGATGTGATCAGCAGAAGGATTGTTTATAGTGTTCTTGTGTTTTAGGTATTCTCGATATATATTTGAGTTTTATTGCGGAATCCAACAATGTCCGCAAAACAATCAATCCATGATTTTTTCGAACAAGTGTTAATCAGAAGAAGAAAAGTAAATTAAGCAATAATGTCAACAAAGCTGATAATGATTATCAGATGTCTTTCACTTCATCAACAGCGTGTGGTGAATCATCAGGAATCAACGAGGATTCTGTAAGTGCTTGTAGTGATTCAATGGGAATTTTTTATGAATGCAATGCTTGTGAAAATAAAACATTGAAAGAACCACATGGTAGCAAGACAAAAAATGTTGAACTAGGAGAGCTTGATATAGCAACTTCCCTTTCGGATCAACCTAAACAGCCTATATTAAAACAGTTCCCACAAAAAAAAATATCGTAAAGAACAGAGAAGCTTCCAGACATTTTGGTTAAACATGTTTCCATGGCTTGAATATAGTATAAAGAGAGATTCCGCCTTTTGTTTTCCGTGTAAAATGTTTTCATCGGACAACGAAAAACATGAGGTCATCTTCACTCAGCGAGGTTACAACAATTGGAAAAAAGCACTTGAAAAGGATTCAGGTTTAAAAAAACACCAGAACAGCTTGACTCACAAAACTTGCCTAATGCTGTGGACCTATTATAAGAAAATGAAATCAAGAAGCGCAGAATCATCAGTTGCCACACTTCAAAGTGCTGCATATGCTATGGAGAGTATATAAAAAAAAATAGCTGACGCATTACGATATACAGCTGTTCAAGGGATAGCACAACGTGGGGATGTCAAAACTTTGAATAGCAACAATAAAGGAAATTTTGTAGAACTTCTAGAACTCGTGGTGAAAAATGACCCCATCCTGAAACGAAAGTTGAATATTGGCACCAGAAATGCAAAGTACACTCACCACTCAGTTCAAAATGAAATACTTAGTGTATTTTCAGAAATCACGTTAGAAACGATAAAAAGAGAAGTCGATACTGCCAAGTATTTTGCACTTATAGTTGACGAGTCGAAGGACATTAGTAAAGTTGAACAAATTTCTGTGGTGGTTAGGTATTATTTGTTTGGCACACTTTCTGAAAGATTTTTGGGCTTTCATAATGCTGACGAACTTGATGCAAGATCTCTATTTAAATACCTAAAATAACTTTTGGGAAGATGGGGCATCAATCAACATGACGGCATTGTTCAGACATACGATGGTGCAAATGTCATGAGTGGGCGGTTGAATGGTGATACATAGGGATTTGAGGTTAAGAGATATTTTTCTATTATGATGATGAACTTACTTCTCTCAGCTGTGGGCTAATCCCCCACACTGATGTACTTACCTGATTAAAAAGACAAAAAGAAATATTAAGAAGACTCAAGTGTGGGATATGGTGGACCTACCACACTTGAGAAGGACGGTCCACCATGGAATCAACCTGGACTTTCTAGGTAGTAGAGCTTGTGTACGAGTGAAAGGTGTTTTATCAAAATGGTTTTCCATTGGTGCAGGAGTTAGACAAGGTTGTGTAATGTCACCATGGCTGTTTAATATATTTATGGATGCATGCATGCATGCGTGATGCCAAAATAGGTAATAGTGGTTTATGTCTTGGTGATATCCGTGTGTGCAGATTGCTGTATGCTGATGACACTGTCCTGTTAGCAGAGAGCAAAAGTGAGTTGCAGAGTACGTTGACTTGGATGCACGAAGTTTGCATGAAATTCAAACTGAGTATAAATAAGGGAAAAACCAAAGTTATGGTGTTTGAGAGAGGAATGAGTAGCACTGAATGTAATGTAAGTATAAATGGCACTGTGATTGACCAGGTGAGTGAGTTTGTGTATTTAGGAAGCATGTTTGACAGAGAGAACAAGTTGGATGGTGAAATCAGTGGGCGAGTGAATTCTTCTTTGAAAGTCATAGCTGCTCTGGGAGGTTTTCACAGGAATGATGAGTTCTCTAGAGAGTCCCGCATGGCTGTGCTTGAAAGTGTAATTGTTCCTACTCTGATGTATGGTAGTGAAACCTGGGTACTGCAGAAGAAACATAGGAGTCGTTTGTGTGCTGGAGAAATGCGTTACTTACGTGGGGTTTGTGGCAAGACCAAGACACGATATGATTGTGTGAGAAATGAAGATGTATTGCAGTTGTGTGATGTGAAGCAAAATGTTGTTAGCAAGGTGGAGACCAATATGCTTTGGTGGTTTGGCCATGTTGAAAGAATGAGTGATGAAATGCTTACTAAGAAAATCTTTTCAGCCCAAGTGGCAGGAAGGAAAGGCAGAGGAAGGCCAAGGAAGACATGGGTGGATCAGATTCAGGAGTGTCTGCATGAGAAAAAGATTATAAGTATGAAGTATAAAAGATCTTGTGTACGGCGTGTAATGGATATTAGTGAAGCACGAGTTGTATGTCAAGATCGCTGTAAACGAGGAATTGTATACAACTACAATAAGTAAAAATATCTGGTAGTTTGTATTTCTTTTGGAGCTAACCTCTGAATCTCAGAGAGCAGCTTAGTGATATGTATGTAGGTATGTATGTACTTACTTACTTCTAAAAAATGCAAATATTACACAATTTTATTTTTTTAAAAGAAGAAAAAAGCTGTGATCTTCTAGTGGTTAGGACATTGCGTTGTGGCCGCAATAACCCAGGTTCGAATTCCGGTCACGGCACCAGTTTGATATGGTCGGATTTGGTGTTAAGAGATATTTTTCTATTGTGATGATGAACTTACTTCTAAAAAATGCAAATATTACAACAACTTTATTTTTAAAAAGAAGAAAAAGGCCGGTGATCTATCTAGGGACCCCAATTAAGAATTTTTTATTATCAAGTAACACCCAAGGTACGATCCTAAAGACTCCCAGTAAATGGAAGGGGATTCCACTACCACTGACAAGAGAAATTCACATGAGACACAAAATAACTTGCTCAAACATATTTTCCAGGTTAACTAAAGGTTTATTTTGTGCTCCCAGGCACATGCTGGGAAACAACTCAATACAATGGAATTTTTGGTGGCTAGTCCGAATAGAAAAAGAATTAAGCTGTGAATTTTAGAGTCCAGAGTATGTTAACAGTCCTAAATAATCCTTCTCAGAAATCCTTGTCTGCAAACCAAGTAGTTTTCACCTGTGTGGTTTAGAGGATGAGAGTGGTAAGCGGCCCAATTTAGTTACCGGCCTGCTTTACAAAATCATCAAAGGATGTGACCATTCACTTAAGGAGTGTTAAGAGCTTAACGCTCGATGTGCATATTTGTTACATGTTTAACCTTGAGCTAGATGCTCTTTACAATTTAATTTAGATGGTTAAGAGTGACATTTTAAATTTTTCTTTTTTTCACAATACACTGATTGTGGTCAGTTACCTGGAAAAATCTTTTCTTACTTTACAACAACAGAAAGCAAAACAAAACAAAAATTACAAGCTACTGCCAGGACTCCACACATTAATTGTGAAATAAAAAATCTATGCATAAGTTAAATTGTTACTCCTACTGGGGAAATGACAACCAAAAAAAAAAAAAAATAAGAATAGAATAGGCTATTGGAAGAAGTATGCTCCCCTACCTGAGCCAAAAATCAAATTCCCCACATTTTTCCTAAGGAAGGCATGCCATTTCAATACCCTACTCTGATGTCACTTTCCTCTCATTTGAGCTAATGAAAAACCCTGTTCTAACAGAAACCAACATTAATACACTTTAATCCATGTCTTTGTTTTCTTAAGGCTATCACTGGCATTAACTAGACATTTATACAAAAACACAATGACATTATACTTACATTTGTTGGTTCTGGCCAGACCTTACACATACTCAAAATACAAAAAAATTACAATTTCTTTACTCCCCTTTTTGTTTAATAATTTTTCTTTCCCCCTTTCAAAACAATGAATACCTTTCTACAAAATGTACCATCCCTTTATATATATATATATATATATATATATATATACTTAAGAGCAAAACTGAAGACTAAGGAAAAAATTTTAGAATTTAAAACGAAGGGTGCAAAATAACCTGAAAATCAAAACGCGCAACGCAGCAGTTTTGAAAATTCAGAATTCACATTCTATAAAGATACCTAAGCAAAAAAATACATATATAATTTTGACTCACACCTAGTACAACATAGAAAAGGTTATGTATCTACCTGTGTGAGTAAAAGGAGAAAAGAAAAAAAATAAAATAAAACAACTGAATGTAGAAGGTGTCGAGAATACTGAGCTTTGGCTTTATCAAGGACCAGCAAAAACTCTGCATTTTCTCACTTCCACAAAGACCTAGTTGGAAATGGGTTTCTGCAAGGCCATAGATGCAAGTAACATTCCCACCTAAAATAGTTTAAAAAATATATATATAAGTCATGTCCTCCGTAGAGTAGCATGACCTAGCACTAGTTAACAATTTCGCTTGCATCCATTAACCTTCATGGCCCGACCCATGCTCTTCATCTGTTACTATTAAACAGAGAGAAGAAGATTAAAGAGAACTCAAGCTGTGAGAGTGACATAATAAATAGAAATGATTTTCAGCTATAACGAAATTCCAAGTTCGTTTGAGAGAGAAATTAAACCTGAAAAACAAATTTTACATTGCAATTAAAAAAGGAAATGTTAATTTATAACGAACAGATTTTTGAAAGAAAACTTGAGTCTAAAACCCCCTACTCTACAACTTATGACAGCACGAAAACGAGAATAAGTTAAAGATAATAATTAACTTAAGAAAACTTTGTGAAAGTTATATACCTTAAACAGTTAGTTGCAATATGTACAAAGTATTTCAGCAGTGCTTTAAGTGCATAATTAATTAGTTATTAAGAACTTAACTACTTTGAAAAAACAGCGCATAGACAGCGCATAGAAAGGAACAAGCTTAGCCATCTTCTGTTCCTAGGTACCACAAAAAGACGCTCAAAGTTACAAAGAAAAGTAAGAGTTAAAACCCGCATAAATGTTAACAGACAAACCAATGCTTAAAAGCTGAAAAGCTAAAAAACGACAGAGAATAGGTGCATGAAGTACAAACATTGAACTTATAAAACCTAGAACCCAAAAACAAGGAAGAGAGCTTACCTCTTGTGTTACAAAAACTTTTCTCCTCACAAGAGGAGAACATGGCTGACCTCTTCCGCCACTCCCTAGACGCTGGGGGGCAGTGAGGGTGGGGCTGATGGCCTCCTCATACAGCAAGAAACCAACGCGCGGAGATTTTAACCAGAGAAAAAAATATATAAACTTAAGACTGTGGATCTGTATGATCAGAATGAGCAGAATTAACTCTCCAGAATACATGAGAAATATTATAAAATACACGAGCAGTTTATTTAATAATCTTTGCATGTATTAAATCACCTTAGTGAGCTTCTATAGATTAATCAGAATCTTATTAATTTTAATGTTGGTTTTACTATTTTTAGTATAGCTATCCTAGTGATGAATAGCTAGTTTTCTTTTTTATTTGTTTTTATTTTCTTTTATAAACAGATTTTTAAGCTTTTTTTGTGATTTTGTTTATATTATTTAATTTTTTTGTTTTAATAGGACCGTCATATCCATTGCACTAAGGTTCCTTTAGGTAGTTAATAGGCATCCTCTAGCCAACTTCCTTACGGCTTTGATTGGTCAGCGTCTTTTGTGGTACCTAGGAACAGAAGATGGCTAAGCTTGTTCCTTTCTATGCGCTGTCTATGCGCTGTTTTTTCAAAGTAGTTAAGTTCTTAATAACTAATTAATTATGCACTTAAAGCACTGCTGAAATACTTTGTACATATTGCAACTAACTGTTTAAGGTATATAACTTTCACAAAGTTTTCTTAAGTTAATTATTATCTTTAACTTATTCTCGTTTTCGTGCTGTCATAAGTTGTAGAGTAGGGGGTTTTAGACTCAAGTTTTCTTTCAAAAATCTGTTCGTTATAAATTAACATTTCCTTTTTTAATTGCAATGTAAAATTTGTTTTTCAGGTTTAATTTCTCTCTCAAACGAACTTGGAATTTCGTTATAGCTGAAAATCATTTCTATTTATTATGTCACTCTCACAGCTTGAGTTCTCTTTAATCTTCTTCTCTCTGTTTAATAGTAACAGATGAAGAGCATGGGTCGGGCCATGAAGGTTAATGGATGCAAGCGAAATTGTTAACTAGTGCTAGGTCATGCTACTCTACGGAGGACATGACTTATATATATATTTTTTAAACTATTTTAGGTGGGAATGTTACTTGAATCTATGGCCTTGCAGAAACCCATTTCCAACTAGGTCTTTGTGGAAGTGAGAAAATGCAGAGTTTTTGCTGGTCCTTGATAAAGCCAAAGCTCAGTATTCTCGACACCTTCTACATTCAGTTGTTTTATTTTATTTTTTTTCTTTTCTCCTTTTACTCACACAGGTAGATACATAACCTTTTCTATGTTGTACTAGGTGTGAGTCAAAATTATATATGTATTTTTTTGCTTAGGTATCTTTATAGAATATATATATATATATATATATATATTAATGAAATAACATCATATCAATTTTTTTGAACCACATTAAACAAAAACAATTAGGTGGTCGCCGAAAGTTTCATGTGTTGACGACGTTGTTTTTGTTTTTTTTGTTGTTTTTCCCCTTCTTGTTTGTTTTCCCTCTCTCTCTCTCTCTCTCTCTCTCTCTCTCTCTCTCTCTCTCTCTCTCTCTCTTCTCTTCTCAAGGAAGCTTTGTCAGTTAAACAGCATGGAAATGTTTGCAATTTAGATGTTTGAGCTGAGCGGAGGAATTACGGTTTTTGTTAACTGCTGAGGTTCAGCGTCACGGAGTCTGTCCGTCGCCACGAATTTTGGCAAGTTTCCTTCCTTGCTGCCGAACTGCGTGGACATGTCTTTCTCTGCCCTTCAAGTGGACAATAAGAAAGGAATTAGAAGATTTCATGGGACGAAGGTGCAAACTTAAGTATCCATGCTTGTGCCGCAATTTCTCCGGCGTCTCCGCGGGACTTCCGAACCTGACGGGTGGAAGATATCCAGCCTAGCTACAATCCTATGTGTGAATGAGGGCTTTAAAGTAGCTTCCTCTGTTTTGGCATTTAAAAAAAAATTAAAGGTCCTACCGTGATGCTGACATCTTTTACGGGCCTTCGTCCTCCCGGAACGGTGGTGGCCTTTCTGATTTAAAAGCGCGGTCTCTCCCGTGTAGCTTCTTTTTCCCCTTTCTTAGTGGTTTCTAGCTCAACTCTCCCTCTGAATCTCAAGAGCGTAAAAAAAAACTTCGATGCTCTTCGCCTTACACATCATGCATGTGCGAGAAAGCGCCGACTTTCCAATTGGCTGCGTGAACGTTAGGAGGCAGAAACTTCCTCGATGGATGACTGACCTTTGACCAACGAAAATGGGCGCTGTGGTGAAATTCGTGGAATTACGCCCAAATCCCGAAGTGTTTTTCTGTGCAAAGCGAAAAATGCCTTTTCAAAGTAAACAAGAGCATAAATAAATCGGACTTTCTGCACTGGTAAAGCTGGGAAAACGTCCTCACAGACTCCATTCTACGAATTTATTGCTTTTAGAAAAGCGACACCAGAAACTGTGGCTATTTTCGTTCTTTCTTTCTGAAGAAAGACTTTTGGAGACCTCCTTTACAAAAATGCATTAAACAAATTAACATTAACGAACATCGTTACAATTTACTTCGTAACGCATAAAAATCGAATTCTCTCTAGCTACAGGTATGACGATCGGAATTACGAAAAAATAGCATAAAGCAATGATTTGTTATTTTGCCCTGATGCATTAAGCCACAATTTTATTCTTTTACTAAATGACTATTAAATGTCCTTGAAGATAGCGTACGCGCAATTACTTTACGAAAGTCACTTCGTTATGGAACGATCGCCGACCCGCTTTTTTAACAGTCGCTGAATTATACTATCACTAGTTAATACCAAGTAAGATTCACATTAAAACTAACTAAATATTAGTACTAAGCAAGATTTTAATCACGAGAGATTACTAAATTACGCTTGATACACAACAACAATTTTAATACATGCTACTGACATATGGCATAAATGCGCATTTTTTCTCATTAGATACCACTACAATAAGATAAAATACTTCAAACACTACATGTTTACAAATGACCTTTCCATTATTAAAGTTCACACAATAACATAATAAAATAAACAGCGATAACGACGGTAAATACGGAACTACAAACTTACGATTTTTTTTTCTTCGTTATCCCGACGATCAATAACGCCAAACGCCGCGCCATTGCCGATAATTTTGAACTGATACATCTAACACTGTACATATAAAAACTGAAGATACACATAAGAAACTAAGGCAAACTAATTCATATACACTACATCATATACTGCATTAAAATAAACTTCACTAATATCTCTTCCCTGAAAGTAAACAGTGCACTAAAAAATGCAATGGAAGGAAGAAAAAAAAACATTGCATGAAAGAAGAACAAAAAAAAAAAAAAATATAGCATGATGTCAAACTTCCTTAAATATAATTCCCAGCTAGTTACACATTCCTTCACTAGCAACAGACATCACAAGGCTAACTTACCTAGACCTATTCACATGAATTTAACTATATACACACATCAGATCAATATTCCACAGATAAATCAGAAGGAACAGAAAAGAATTTACTTGATTTTTTTCCTTGACCCTTTAAATTTATTTATTTTTTTAACTCTCTCCTTGCCAAAGGGATTTGAGATCATCTCATGAAAAAAATATATCACTCTCATTGAGAGTGCATGGATCTGGTGATGGGTTTTCCGATCCAACAATATTGGCCCATTAATTTAGAGATCAGAAAAATGTCAACAGATCAATGGAGTTCAAGCTCTCTTCCGGGAAGAAAGAAGTACCACAAGCGGCGTATGTTCACTGTATGAATCACAGACTGAATTTGGTTATTGTAGATTCATGCAAAAACATTAAAGCAGCTAGAGTTTCCTTTACAATATTAGAAAAGTTGTATGTTTTCCTCTCTGGTTCTGCAACACATGCTAAATTTGTTTCAGTGCAGCATGAAATGGATTTGACTCTTGTGGAATTGCCACGTCTTAGTGATACCAGAAGGACATGCCATTTCTCAGTCTGTTCAGCAGTTAAAAAAACATTTCCGGCAATTATCGTTTTGTTATCAAATTTGTGCTGGAGAAATGCGTTACTTACGTGGGGTTTGTGGCAAGACACGATATGATTGTGTGAGAAATGAAGATGTATTGCAGTTGTGTGATGTGAAGCAAAATGTTGTTAGCAAGGTTGAGACCAATATGCTTCAGTGGTTTGGCTACGTTGAAAGAATGAGTGATGAAATGCTTACTAAGAAAATCTTTTCAGCCCAAGTGGCAGGAAGGAAAGGCAGAGGAAGGCCAAGGAAGACATGGGTGGATCAGATTCAGGAGTGTCTGCATGAGAAAAAGATTATGAGTACGAAGTATAAAAGATCTTGTGTACGGCGTGTAATGGATATTAGTGAAGCACGAGTTGTATGTCAAGATCGCTGTAAATGGAGAAGTTTGATAGGACAACAATAAGTAAAAATATCTGGTATATGTATGTGTGTATGCTGTCGGAAGACTGTACTGATCGGGCAGCTGAAGCTCGCGGTCTTTTGGGGCAATTGATGTATGCTGTATGCTGTCGGAAGACTGTACTGATCGGGCAGCTGAAGCTCGCGGTCTTTTGGGGCAATTGAGTAGAGATTTTGTTATCCAACTATGTGTTTTCTCGTGCATTTTGAATAAACTGGTATTAGTTTCGAATTATCTGCAAAACAAAGCCTGTGAAATAAACAAAGCCTTTGAGACAATTGAAACAACAGTGCATCTTTTTTCTACCATGCATGATTCGGAGGCAGAGTTTGCTACACTTTTTGATGAGGCAACGGATATCGCAGACGCAAACGGTTTGGAACAGTTCAGTGAACAGAAATCAAGGAAAAGAAAACTCCCACCACACCTGACGAAGTATGTTACTGAAGTTTCGACTCAGGATATCCTGTTAACTAAAGAAGATTTTCAATTGCACTTTTATATCCCTGTTTTGGACACAATCAATGAAGAACTCAAACGACGTTTTACAACCCATACTACACTCATTCGTGGCTTCAGTTGTTTGTACCCCAGAAATGAGGAATTTTTATTTATCGGCAATCTAAGGCCTCTTGCTGAGCACTATAAATGCGACATAGATAGTGGGAAATCGGAGGTCACCTTGTTACCCAGAATGATAAAGCGTTATGAAAAAGAAAGAAAATGTGTTGTGGGAACTCTCAGTAAGTTAGCTGAAGTTTTGGAGGAATACAAATTAGCTTTTCATGAGCTGTATAAGCTTGCAGTCATTACACTAACCATACCAGTGAATAGTGCATCCTGCGAAAGAACATTCTCATGCATGAGAAGGTTGAAAATCTATCTCAGAAATCAAATGGCTAATGATCGTCTACATAATCTTGCTGTCTTAGCTATAGAGTCGACAATTGCAAAGCAAATTGATTTAAGCGAAGTCGTTGATCAATTTGACGTAACCCATAAAAATCGACGTATTAATCTGCACTGAAAGAAAATTCTTATATTCATTTCACCTTGGCATGAAATAGTATTAGTTGACTTTTTGTTATCAGATTTCAGTCATATTTGGTGGCGTGATGTGGATACCCAGCTATAGACTTTACAAATGAGATTCTCTGCCTTTACTATCCTTTATTATTGCTGTTAGATATGCCAATACACTGAGACATTTCGAAAATAAATTGTGAATGAAATCAGATGCTCAGTTGTTGAAGGTAAATATTTTATATTACACATCATTTCAGAAATGCTCTCTTAATATTAATAGAGAACGAAAAGGCTGACTATATGTATTCCAATCAAAACCTTAGTAGTCTTGCAGGACATATTTTATTCTCAGGGGTAATTTAAAAGTAATTTTCTTGTAATTTACTAATGCTTTTAGTTCTAGTCTTTATTGCCAGAGAAATTTATGTACTTAAAAACTAAGCTATTACACACACATGCACATATATGTGTAAATAATTAGAAGAATATCTAATTTTTGAAGCAAGTTGAGTGTAGTAGATGCATTTAGTAGTTTATTTGTAGTAGATGCATTTAATAGTTTCTTTTTATTTTGTAGCCGATGCATTTACTGTTCCTTGAATTGGTTACTTCTACTTTTTCTTCTCTACACTTCAGAACAATGGACTCAGCTTTTATTAGTATTGTTTTTTATTAGTACTTTTGAACCTCGAATCAATATTATGTATTTATTCTTCATTTCCTCATATGCGTAGAAGAGACTGGCCTTCAGAGGCCGGTATAGAAATATTTCATAGTTCGTCTCATCCCTTTGGTTATAACATGTAAATATTTTTGGCATTTATTTCATATCTATTAGTTTTGGCAATTATTTCACATCTAGTTTTATTATTGAGAATCTCAATAATTAAAAGGGTTCGCAGCTTCTTGTGTATTTATTTATTTTCTCTCTCCCTCTCTTTTGGTATTTTCGCTTCTTGCCTGCTCTGCTTTGATGGTTTGCATCGGTTGCCAGGCTGGTTTTTAAATTCTTTCATAATTAGAAAGTGCTCTGAAATAGCTCAAGCAGATAACTGATGTTAAATTCAATGAAACCATCCCAGCTTCACAGGTCTAGCAAAAAATGTATTGCTATTTGGCAAAAAGCTTCTCCTGATGATTTATTTTTGTCATCTAGCAGTATGCGTTGCTTTCAATATTGTTGAATTTCATTGTTACTGGATTGCTTCAAATTTGCTTAAGGTTTGTTTAGGGTAAGCGAGGACAATTTTTGAAAATTCCTGACTTTAAATTTCTAGAGAATATTAATTTTTTTGGGTTCGTGTTTGTATATATATATATATATATATATATGGCATTTTGATATCACTAACATCCGAAGTATTGAAACATAAAACGGGGTCAGTTGTATTGTCATTAATGACAGCTTTTATATATATATATACATATATATGTGAAGCATAATTTGCATCCCCCCCCCAGATTTTGGAGCGCCCACCTTAGAGCCCCCTCCCCCATTGAAAAATTTCTGGCGTCCCTGTTTAGAGTAATCTGAAATAAGTCATGGAACTAAAATTTGGCATTGGCTCGTCACCACAGAAACTTTTGGTATACCCATGTATTGGCTTTTCATTGCAATGGAACATTCTGGTCCGTGGCTCCTAGCCCCTTCCTCATCTTCATGGAGAAAACATGCTCAATTGCTGTCATGGAACATAAAAACAATTTCAAATACTAACAAAAAATTTCCTTTTAAAATTGGGTTTTTAAAATATCAAAAGGTTCCAAATTTTGGGAGGTGTTTTAACACCCAACCTCCCCCCTCATCTCTTGGGCACGAAACGGAAGCTGGGGTAGATGATGAATTAAAATTAAGCTTTTTCAGAAAAAATTTGTTCCTTAAAGTTATTTTATTTTTTCTTATTTTTAATGAAATTATTAAAGGGTTATCTTATTTAGAATGCCATAACATCAGGGCCCCTTCACAAAAATTTTCCTGTTTCTAAAGGTTTTTTTACTACCACTTATTTTTGACGAAGCATTATAAGGGGTTGTCTTTGTTAGGGGAGTAATGTTATAAAAAAGAAAGCATTTCTATCACAGTGATTACTGCAACACAATTTCTCACCATTATATATTTTTTATTGTTCACAAAGTATGAGACTTTGTAAAATGTTTTGAGTCCTCAAGTCCATTTTAGTGACTTCGTCATGGCTGTTGCAATTTTTTTGGGAATTCAGTTGCTCAGATTTAACTGGTATGACGAAAAATGGCGGTAACATAAGGTAGATATTTTTATATCACTAACATCCGAAGTATTGAAACATAAAACGGGGTCAGTTGTATTGTCATTAATGACAGTTTTTCAGACACTTTTGAAACTTTGCTGATAGATTAGAAAAGTGAGGTGAAATGCTGGGAAATAAATCAAGTAGTACTTTCAGAGCCTGTAAACTACAAGCAATACGATGCATAATTATGATTGATTTGAATTTATGTGATGCTTGAATCACAATTGCTTTGGTCATGAACCAAATAATGTGTCTCCTAATTCAAAGATTTTAGTTTCATTCATTTGGATTGATATTTTGTTCTAAATTAACATTATCACTAAATGTGCATAAAATCAAAGGTTTCACATGTGCATGTCTAGAGTAATTCAAAAATTGCCAAAAACATCTAAAATACAAAGAAAATGGTTTCTTGATACTATGGAACTTGCTTTTGCCCATGAAGTTGAACCTGAATTTCACAGTATGAAAAGAATAGTGCATGAAATATCATTTTGACTAGGAATTTGACTAGGACCGATGATGGCACAAGAGAAGAAAAAAATTTAAATTTCATTTTTCAGCATGGAACTTGACATAGATTTGATGTCAGTTGAAGAAAGATTCAAACAATTGTATCAACATATGGTAATTTAGAGTTTCTTGTATACAACATTATTCAATTACTAACAGAAGAAAAACTTATTGAACACTGTACAGACTTTCAAAAAGTGTGAACATTTAGTTTGGGTGTGGAAATATCAAAGGAACAGCTATGCGAGGAAATAATTAGCATTCATCAGTTTGTGAAAAAAATCTTTAAAATTCTGTGCTCTTCTAAACATTTCTGGCCTGATACGTAGCTTTTTGTAAGAAGTCTGTTAGTATGACTCATTCTCTCACAAATTGTGAGAGGAGTTTTTCTGAACTTAAATCGTTAAAACTTGTATGAGATTACTTGTGTTCCAACCCATTAAAACTTATATATGATTACTTGTGTTCTGAGAAAGACTGAATTCTTGCGTTCCTGTTTCACATGGAGAAAAATTCCACTGCTGAAAACCTTGATTTCTCTGAAATGATAAAAACTTTTGGTAATAGGAATATCTTTTTCTAGTTTATTCTGTTTTTCATGTTAATGCACTTTCATCTCATGTGTGCATGCAAAGATTTTAAATATAGCATGAAGCCCCTTAACAAATTTCACTGACTACATTAAAAGGACCAGTTTTAGCTCTTGGTTTGTTGAGTAGATAAATGAATCTTTGTTTTGGTTTTGCTTTTTGTAAATACATAAATATTAAAATGCAAAAATTTTTATTGAAATAAAATCACATGGACCAATTTTTCAGGTACGCTAGTGAACAAGCAGTACAACTTAATAAAGTTTTCATTAAAAAATGTAAGTATTATGTTTCTAATGTGCTAATGATTACAAATTTTATTATTATTATTATTTCCAGAAATATCTAGAGGTGCTTAAAAACATCTTTGGGTGTAAAGTCAAAGTTCCAATATTTTTGCCGTATAAGTGACATTAGTTGCTAATATGTGAGAAGTCAGTTAAAAAAGTATGAGATGTATGGCATATCACTGACTGACAATTGATTATTTGCCCACCAAATTTCCAACATTGGTGTCTATAATGATCATCAGTCAGTTACTCTGCAGTTACTGTATATCGATTCAGACTGTTGTGACATTATGCTTTTAACACTGTTAATGATTTTAGTGATAGCAATAAATAAACTAGCATGGAGCATTAAAATTAAGCTGACCATAGAGACATTCAAACATTTCTATTGATAAAACTATAATTAAGATTTGGTACTTGGTATGCTGAAATCATACAAAGTTTAGCTCTAACCTAGCCAATTTTTTACTCTTCCTATTTTGGCTAAATTTCTAAATCAGTGCTCTCATGTTTCTCTGTTATCAATATAACAATTGTTCCTATTTCCCAGTTGTATGTCAAATGTTTCTTGGTTTGTTGAGTGGACTACAACTGGCAAAAAGAAACATTTTTATAAGCAGAAAAGTCTTAAGAAGGTTGCCAATACCTGAGAATTTTTCATGTTTTATAAATCCTTGTGATAAATTATTAAATGTTTAGCTCTGTTTATGTTCATAGCGTTTGCTCTTTTTAATTATGTTAATAGAAATTTTTCTGTTTTGAAAAGATTCATGTCCTAATGTGAAACTAGCAAATAGACAAAAAAACTGCCCTAGCTGCCCTAGATTTGTAACTTGTATGCAGCTAAGCAAATGCAGAGAGAGCCTCAACATTTGGTTCAATTTCTGAAGGTGCTGCTCATAAAGCGATGCAACTTTATACACACCAATAAATATTCTCAAAGATTAACTACAAATTTACAGGCAAATTCCTCCAATAAATATTTCCTAATGCTACATAATGGGCGTACCTTGAATTACAACGACACTGTGTTAAAGCATGTAGGGAAAAAAAGTCACCTCCAAAACCCACCTTCAATCCAAATGTGAACTTGAAGTTAATATTATTTATAATTTTTTCAGATATATTGTATTGTTTTTTAACCTTTTAAAATTAAAGTTAAAAACATTTAAAAATTAATAATTTAGAATAATGAGTCGTGTACTCACCCCAGTGATTAGTGATTGCTCTCAGTTGTGGAGTCTTTTCCATCCCATGTAGGGCATGGTCAGCAAGTATCATCCTTACCCATGTCAGTAAGACAACTGCAGTAAATGGCTGATGCGCTGTCACCTAGTGGGTACTTACGATGTCCAAAAGTATTTTTGTCAGCTTTTTTGCATATTCTTTTTATTTCATAAATTATTTTTTTAATTTGTTTAGAATTATACTCATATTTCTTTGCTACTGTTTTAATTCAAGATATCTCTTCTATACATTTTTTATTGGAAGTATATGCAAAGGGACTTTTTATTCAGGTTCTCAAACTATTGATTTTATGATTTAATGGATGTTCTTAGTTCTTTGGAATCAGAATTGTGTTGGACAAATTAGTTTTTCTGTGCTCCTTATAAATTTATTTTTGACCAGAAACATATCAAGGGAAGGTATGTGTTGTAAATTTCTTTTTGACCAAAAGTATATCAAGGGAAAGTAAAATATTGTCTTGATGTACTTCAAGAGCAGAGTTGTATAAAAATAAAATGTATCCGCATACACAACCATTGGAACTAAAAACTTGTTGCAAACCCGCGAAGCTCGAACAACCATAACAGTAGAATAAGATAATTTAAAGAAAAATTCATTAAACAATAAATAATTACTACAACATTATAGATTCCAATCAGGACAAGATAAGTACATTGCAATTGAATGTGAGCAGCAATGTGGGTGAAATGGACTTTCATTGCAAAATATTGGACTATGAACATTATAAAAACAAGAGACTAATTAAAGGAAGTTTCTGTATCCAGAAAAACAGTTCCATCAATGAACCTTCAAAAATTATAAATAGCATTTTCAACGAGTTAATTCAAAAATAGTAGACTTACAAAATACATTAGCAAAAGATTTTAATTTAATACGAGAAGCCTGGCAATAATATTTAAATTCTTTCTGTGTAAACGAAACTTTTGATACAGTTCCTATACACTGAGAACAGGCCTTGATAAAAAAAAAAAAAAAAAAAAAAAGAACCCGGAAGAAAGATGTGAAAAATAATCTAAAGTTCTTCACGTTAAAATAGAATTAAGTGTATTAATCTGAATAAACTCTTGGTGTAAGTGTTTTAATTGCTGTGAATAACATTTTTATTTTCTTTAATCTACAAGCAAAAACTATCTGCAAAACCTTCTAAGGATTTGGAAACTATCCGCGTACAGCGTATGTCTACATTCTGCTACTCTGCTCAAGAGTTAGTTTTATTTCTAGATATACTGATGACAATTTATTTTTTGAATCATCTAATCCTGTTTCATTTAATTTAGAGATCATAAAAATATTATCCGCATAACTGCAGTAAATAAATGGTCTTTCAAGTAACTGTTCTATTATGTCATTTTCTATTATATTCATATTGACTTTGGCAAAATTGATGGTAACAGTGAGCCCATAGATCCACCAATTTTATTTATTTTTTGTCCATTAAAATATTATTATTATATATAAAGTAATTGCTATCATGTAAGTTAAAATCTCTTTTTTAGCACCTGGCAGTTTGTAAACTATTTAACTTTTATAAAATATCTAAAACAATATAAGAGCAATGAGAGTGAACTTACCCTTACCAGTAGGTCCGTTCTCTCAGAAAAGCATACATTTCTTTGCACGTTAACTTCCATTTTAATATCCACGGTTGGTTTTGGCCGTTGGTGCGGTGGTTTTTTATGTTGTCTTCAACATGTTCTTTTATTTGACCGAGTGAGCAATTTATTAACCTATACTGCAGAACTGATACATTGGTCCAAGAAACCTCTTTTATACTTTAAAAACCCTATATTTACATTGACTTTGAATAACCCTAACCAGTAATCTAATTGGCTTAAAAAAAAAAAAAAAAAAAAAAAAAACACCTGTCATTCAGTGCACCTAATTACATGAACATTCAGAAACCATAAACAAACTTCCTATTTACAAACACCAAAACATCTAAACAAAAACATTTAAAAGCCTAAATTTCAATTATTCACAACAAACTTATCTCATTGCCCTCTATTTACAAACTCATCTCACACTCTCATTCATGCACCACACCTCTGCCGTTCCCAACGTAGATTGCCCCGAGCAGCTTTCCACCCATCCAGGGTCATCATCTGAAGGCCAGTTGGTATCAGCCCTTCTATCACAGTGCGAGTGAGAGAAGCGATTTCTTGCGTCGGCCTCATGTCCCACGTCATATTGAACACATGGCCACCATGGCTCCATCTGTTAAGAACTGTAGTTAATATTTTATTTTCTTCTGGAGTATTTTTTCCGTTTCTGTTCTATTTTTATTAGTTCTTTCCATTTTTCATTAAGTATATTTGGGTCATTATGATTACATACTCGATCCCTATTTTTTTCTATCAGTACTGATTCTGCAATACGCCGCCCCGGTGGCGCAGTGGTCTAGCGATGGCCTCTGATCATTCGTCCGAGCGGGGGTCCGGGTTCGAATCCCGGTGTGGCATGGATGTTGTGTTTGTATTACGGCACTGGCTCTCTCCCTTCCCTGGAACCAGTGACCCTAAATTAGGGACGGGCGACTGCTTATAGCCCATTGAGTTGCTCACGGTGGTCGTTAAACCTCCAATCAAAAAAAAAAAAAAAAAAAAAAAAGATTCTGCAATACGAAAATGTCTTTCATTGTTACATGATTTAATTATTTTGATGTCTTCAGATTTTGGGTATCTTTGATTATCTAAGCAGTATTGTATCAGTGCTGTTTTTGCTTCTTCTTTTTTGCCAATTTTTTATGTGTTGTTGTAGGCGATGTTTTAATTGGTTTTTGGTACTCCCTATGTACGATATTGGTGGGATGCCTGTTATTGGAATTTCATACACACCAGCTTTTTCCAAGATACTGCTTTTTTCCGTATTATTAATTATCATATCTTTGACCGTTAGTATTTTGTTTCCCATCTGAATTCCATATTTGTGGCATAACTTATTTATCTCTGTTGATATTCTTGGAAGGTAAGGTAAAGCACCAACATATTGTAATTCCTTTTTTCTTTTGAGGTTGAGGTATCTTGAATCTTAACTTGTACTTCATATATCCATTTATTTATTTTTTGTGGTGGGTATCCATAACTAAATGAAATTTCTTTAATGTACTTGATCTCATCATTCTGAAATTCTTCTTTAGAGGAGTGTGTAATTGCTCTTTTAATTGATGTTTTAATGCTATTGTATTTTTGTGTATAAGGGTGTGTTGATGAATATGGAATCAGAACAGGAACATATGTTAGTTTTCTATGTACTTTATATTGCATATGGTCATTTTGTTTTATAACCTTTACATCCAGGTAAGGCAAGGAATTCTCTTCTTCATGTTCTATTGTTAATTATATTGATGGATAAATACTGCTAAGTTGTTGTGTCAATGCCTCCAGCCCATCTGTATCCATTTTGGCCAAGATAAAGATATCATCTACATATCTACAGTATATCAGAGGAGGGTGTTGAAATTTGCTAATAATTTGTTCTTCTATGTTATTCATGATTACTACAAAGAACAAAAAAGGAAAAAATACTCCAGAAGAAAATAAAATATTAACTACAGTTCTTAACAGATGGAGCCACGGTGGCCATGTGTTCAATATGACGTGGGACATGAGGCCGACGCAAGAAATCACTTCTCTCACTCACTTGCACTGTGATAGCAGGGCTGATACCAACTGGCCTTCAGATGATGACCCTGGATGGGTGGAAAGCTGCTCGGGGCAATCTACGTTGGGAACGGCAGAGGTGTGGTGCATGAATGAGAGTGTGAGATGAGTTTGTAAATAGAGGGCAATGAGATAAGTTTGTTGTGAATAATTGAATTTTAGGCTTTTAAATGTTTTTGTTTAGATGTTTTGGTGTTTGTAAATAGGAAGTTTGTTTATGGTTTCTGAATGTTCATGTAATTAGGTGTACTGAATGACAGGTGTTCTTTTTTTTTTTAAGCCAATTAGATTACTGGTTAGGGTTATTCAAAGTCAATGTAAATATAGGGTTTTTAAAGTATAAAAGAGGTTTCTTGGACCAATGTATCAGTTCTGCAGTATAGGTTAATAAATTGCTCACTCAGTCAAATAAAAGAACATGTTGAAGACAACATAAAAAACCACCGCACCAACGGCCAAAACCAACCGTGGATATTAAAATGGAAGTTAATGTGCAAAGAAATGTATGCTTTTCTGAGAGAATGGACCTACTGGTATGGGTAAGTTCACTCTCATTGCTCTTATTAAAGTAATTGTAGGCACGTAAATGTTTGAATGGTTATAGTGATACTGTGACTTGTCAAACAAGGAATTAAAACAATATGATTTCCTTTGTCTGAACATTTGTCCCATTTTGGTGGTACAGTGCCAGTTGCCTTCGGATGACCGATTGATGACATAACTCGTGTCCAACCACCCATCCGAGCTCAGGATTCAGTGGCGTCAGTGATGCCCTCATGTCAGCCTTATGGGACTTCTGAGGGCATCCGGCATTGCACCATTTTGAGGTTTTCTGCAAAACTATATCTTCTGGATTTCTTCATGTTTTTTTGGCATCTATCTATCTAATCTAGTCTAAAAACAATATAATTTTCTTTGTCAGAATGTTTGAATGTTTGTCCCACTTTGATGGGGCAGTGGAAAGAGCACTTGCCTGTTTTAATTGTCAAATCCCTGCCTCAGCCAATATACCTCCTTTTTATTGTTGTAATGTTCATGAAGCATACTTTCACATTTGAAACACATCTGTTTCACTTTGATGAACGAATGTTCACAAAAAATGTTGTGATCAAAGAAATACTCAATAAATAAATAATTTTAAAAAATATTCTACATATCTTATTTTCCCCCATCATTATTGATAAATTTTCACCTAGTATACGTTTAATATTAATAAAATTACTGTGCCTGTCTGTCCATTGGTCGTCTACAGAGGAAACTACTGAACATAGAGGCTTGAAATTTGGTATGCACACAGTGATTCACAGGGCATGGTGTACCTTGGAACCATTTTTTTTTCAATTCGAATTTACTGATTTTTAATGAACTTATTAATTTTTAAAGCATTTAACCATTGTTGAAGAAACCGTTGCAGCATGCTGTCTCATGAAGTAAAATAACAATAGTTAATTTCATTGTTACTCAGCAATATAATTTATTATATTACTATATCATTTTATCATGTTTTACATAAACATAACAATATCTCATTGCAGTCTGTGTAAATTACAAGAACCTTATGCTAAATGTGATACAAATCTTTACAAGAACCTGATGCTAAATGTGATAAAAAACCTTTACAAGAACCTGATGCTAAATGTGATAAAAACCTTTACACAAATGTGTGGGGGGTGCGGTGGGGGCGATGTAGGACTATGTCTAACTCTGCGAATGGTACGGGGTGACTTACGCCTGGCCACCTGTGACAAAAGTAGGTCCCAATTGAAATCATTAGAGTGCTAAAACACATGCCGCACACTATTTGTGTTAGCAATTTGAGCACTGCACAATACATTGTGCGCTCGATGCTGCCCTCACTCCCTGTGTGCAGGGGAGATGATGCAATATTTCTGGCTGCGTTTGACTTAGTCTATCTTGGCAACCGTGAGCACAACACGACTGTGTGTGGTGTCGATTTAAAGCTCTCAACGAGATCTATTCAAATATACAAAGAACATTTTACAGTGGTTTGAACTGAACACTTTAAAAATTGTTTTCTTGTGAACAGAAGAAACATAGGAGTTGTTTGTGTGCTGGAGAAATGCGTTATTTAAGGGAGGTTTGTGGCAAGACATGTTCTGATTGTGTGAGGAATGAAGATGTGTTGCAGTTGCGTAATGTGAAGCAAAATGTTGTTAGCAAGGTGGTGACTAATATACTTCGGTGGTTTGGCCTTGTTGAAAGAATGTGTGATGAGATGCTTACTAAGAATTTTTTTAGCCCAAGTGGCAGGTAGGCCAAGGAAGTGGAGGATCAGATTCAGGAGTGTCTGCTTGAGAAAAATATTATGAGTATGAAGTATAGAAGATCTTGTGTACAGCGTGTGATGGATATCAGTGAAGCCCGAGTTGTATGTCAAGATCGCTGTAAATGGAGATGTTTCATACAGCAACAGTATGTAAAAATTATCAGATAGTTTGTATTTCTTTGTTGAGTTAACCTGTGTATCTCAGAGAACAGCTTAGTGATTTGTATGTATGTATGTAATTCCCAAGAACTCAAGTCATAAAATTTGGAGAACCTGAATAAAAAGGCCCTTTCAACATACTTCCAAAATTTAAGGAAGATATTTCTTGTGAATTTAAACAGTAGCAAAAAAAATATGGATATAATTCTAAAGAAATTAATAAAATTATTTATGAAATCAGAAAGAAAATGTAAAAAACACTAAAAAAGAGGGAAAGAACGAAAATGACAAAAAATGTTTAGGACCTTTCTTTTATAGTAAAAGGTTAACAAAAGTTAGCAAAAAATTAATTATTCAGTTGGGCATACTTCCTCCCCTCACAGAAAAACTTAATAGTTAAAATAGTTAACAGTCCTGTAAAGTTTAGCAGAGTGAGGCAGCCACTGTTTGAAGAAAAAACTTTTTGTACACACATAAAATATCTCATAGGAAAAACTTATTTTATTCACATTGATATACATATGAAAATAGAATACAGAATCATTAGAGGACTAATAAGCAACAACAACATCTCCATGTCCTTTCTCTTGGATCAATAGCAACTGACTCTCATCTCACACTCTCGTTCGCGCTGCTTGTCTCAAGAGCACAACATCGTGATATCACTCAGACTTGAGTACACCTTGGTTTTGTGGTGACGTCACACATTGGGTTAGAGATGGTAAATGAGCATTGTTTTTTCAACAATTCCCCCTCACAATGCTTATTTTCTTCATACACAATTTTAGTTTTTCAGGTAGAACCATTTAATGGTGGTTTTAACTGTTGTAACTTTTTACATGTTATATTTCCTTTGAGTGAAAAGCAATTTCTCAGTTGGAAGTTATTAATATTCCCTGCGAATATATATCTCGGTAATCGAATGTGATTCAAGGAAAAATCTTTCACGTACCTCTCGGTTGTAGGTGGTCAATGCACGGTTGTTCTCATCAGGTTCTTGAGTGTTGGCTTTTTTAAAAGTTAGTCCGCACATTTTCTTGAGTAGGATATATTTTTTAGTTGAACTACGGGAGGCACATGAAGACAAAGGAGATGTGAATTATTACGCTGGAAAACTTGAAAAAACGGGAAAATGAATCACTCGAAAAATATATTCGCATGAGGAAATGTAATCACCAAAAAAAACTTCGTCAGACTTCCTGGATGTGTTGTCTGATGCATTTCTGCAGATCTGTCTGCCATCTTCTGGGACCTCTGGTCATCCGTTCTCTGTGCAGTCTACATTGAATATGCCACGTGCTCAGTTTGGGAATCTTTGTGTGTTATACGTCATCGGATGTGTTGCGTTGCCACTCCTGTGATTTGAAGACTCAGGATTTATTTATTTTTTATTTTTTTTAATGTCCGCATGTTTGCATTGTTTCTGTTCTGTTTGCCTTCCCATTTTTTGTTGTTCTTTTCTTCTATCAGTATCTTCCATGGAAATGGCATTTCTACTCAACTACTAATGTTACAGTTTTTTGTTGTTTTTTTTTTTTGGGGGGGGGGGTCAATTACGGTTACGGATGGTCTTTTCAGTTGGTTGTTTGCAGACAATTTCGATGTTTTCAAATTTTGGCATTGTGTTATTTCTTATGCATTATTGTACAAGTGCTGTTTTTTCTTCCTTTTTTTCCCAGTTCTTCATATGTTATGTCAATCTTGTTTTTAATTTTTTTCTTGTGTTTCCTATGTACTTCACTCTATTGTTGTATAACGTATGAAAAACATGTTTTTAAATCTCGATACATCAAGAAATACATGCATATTCATACACAATGTAAAATTTATATATCTTCCCCTCGTAAGCATTAATCAGCACTTGCAAATTACCTCATTACTTACATGCCAAGTTAGATAAAGTTAGTCCTATTAAATCACAACACTTTTTATGCTTATTTGCATTCAGTCTTTTTGTTAAAATGTCTGCAGGCATGTCAATAGGACTTAAATGTTTTGCGTCAATTTTACCACATTCTTAAATTTCTCTAATAAAATGGTGGTGGATGTCTGTATGTTCAGTTCTTAAGTGGTAAACAAGATTGTGTAGTAGTTTCTGTGCTGATTGGTTATCACAGTAATAGTTTCTGTGCTGATTGGTTATTGGTGAGGTTATTGGCTTCAAAGAAAATTCATCAAAGAAACGTCTTAAACAAAATCTCCTTTGCAGTCTTCATGAAGCCCGTTGTTTGTCAACACTGACACTGTTCGCTATTTCTTGGATTCCCAATTTATAGCCCGCCAACAAGTTTGGAAATATAACATGTAGGACTTTCTGTCGTTGACATCAGAGCCCTGTTAATGTCCACAAATGCCATTAATGCCTCTTTAGCACTGTTGAATACGAGTCCTAGATTTGGTGTTCCTTTCAGATATCTCAGTATTCTTTTTTGCAGCTATCCAGTGGGCTTTACCTGGGTTGTTATTAAATTGGCTAAGAAAATTCATGGCATACGTAATGTCAGTTCTGGTCGCAGCAGAGAGATGCATTTGAGAGCCAATCAGTGAACAGCATGGAATGTCCTTTATTTCAGATTTTTCCTTTCCATTTTTGGAACTTATTTCTTTACTTAGCATAGTGCTATTATCCAAGGAGTAGATACAGCTTTTGCATCTTGCATCTTAAATTTATGCAAGATATCCTGTATGAATTTTTTTTGTGACATTGTTATGCTGTTTGCATTTTGCACAAACTCAATGCCCAAACAATAATTAATGTAAAGTTTCCACGTCTTTCATATCACATACATATCACTAAGCTGTTCTCTAATTTTCAGAGGTTAGCTCCACACAGAAAGAACTTACAGTTGCTGTATCAAACGTCTCCATTTACAGCACTCCCGGCACATAGCTTCAGCTTCATTAACATCCATCACACGCTACACACAAGACCTTTTGTACTTCATACTCATTATCTTTCTCTTACATAGACATTCCTGAATCTGGGCCACCCATGATTTCCTTGGCCTTTCTCCACCTTTCTTTCCTGTCACTTGGGCTGAATAAATTCTCTTAGTAAGCATCTCGTCACTCATTCTTTTGGTGTGGCCAAACCACCAAAGAATATTCCTCTCCACCTTGCTAACAACATTTTGTTTCATATTACACAACTGCAACACATCTTCATTCCTCACATGATGAGAATGTGTCTTCTCACCCTCCTCATGAGTAACGCATCTCTCCAGTACACAAATGACTCCTATGTCTGTTCTGTAGTATCCGGGTTTCACTGCCATACATCAGAGTAGAAACAATTACTCTTTCATACACAGCCATTTGGAACTTTCTTGAGAACCCATCATTCCTGTGAAATCCTCCTAAAACAGCCGGGATTTTCAATGAAGAGTTCACTCGCCTACTAATTTCGCCATCCAGTTTGTTCTCTCTGTCAAACATGCTTCCCAAACATGCAAACTCGTTTACCTGGCCAATAACTGTGTCATTTAGACTTATTAGACTTATCCTGCATTCAGTGTTAACAGTTCTTCACTCAAAAACCATAACTTTGGTTTTTTCCTTATTTATACTCAGTTTGAAATACATCCGAGCCAACATACTCTGCAACTCACTTTCACTCTCTGCAAACAGGACTGGGCCATCAGCATATAGCAATATGTACACACACATTACTAAGACATAAACTGGTATTGTCCATTTTGGCATCGTGCATGCATGCATCCATAAATATATTAAACAGCCATGGTGACATTACACAATCTCCTGCACCAATAAGAAACCATTTTGATACAACACAATGCACTCGTACACCAGCTCTACTGCCAGCATACATGGCTTTCACACTATTGAGTAGATTCCCAGTGATACCATATTTATTCAGTGAAGAGTCCTATTTACTCAATCATAAGCTTTCTGTATATCTATGAAGGCAGCAAAAAGTTTCTTACCAACAGACAGATACTTTTCAATCATCAAACGTAATGCAAAAATGTGATCAGTGTAGCCCTTACCAGGCATAAAGCCACTCTGCACATCCCACACATTCTGTGATGTAAAACCTCGTATCTTATCAGTAACAACCTTCCCAAACACGTTCTCTGGCACACTCAGCAAATTGATACCACGAAAGTTCTTGCATTCAGTCTGATCGCCTTTTTCCTTATATAAGGGAACAATTATAGCATCCTTCCAATCCTGAGGGACCATTTTTAACTCCCAACACAACTGGCAAATTTCAGTTAACCAGTGAACTACTGAGTCACCACCATATTTTAGCATCTCAGCTGTTATACCATCCACTCCCAGAGCCTTACCATTCTGAAGATAATTTAGAGCTTTACACACCTCTTCTCTTGAGATTCCTCCTGCACTTCCATCTGTTAACTATTAAATCATCAACATAAATGCCAACAATGACCTCAGCAGTAAGAGTTTTCATGCAATGAACATAGTTGTCTGAATTAAATGCTTTAAAACCCAGAAATTTCAATTTTTTATCCTATTTCTTGTACCACTGCCTGCCCGATGGCTTTAGGACATAAATTGACCATTTTAATAAAAAAACTTGGTATCCATCAGATTTTTCTTGGAAACCCTCAGGAATTCCATATAGATCTCTTCATCTAACTCTCCATTAACATAAGTCATTACAAAATCCTGTTAAACCATAAGCTATTAAACCATTTTCAACAGCATAGGCAATTACAGTTCTGATTGAACTTTATCTTGTGACGGGTGAAAAGTTATCCTCAAAATCAATCCCAGGAGTTTGGGAACATCCTTTTTCAACTAATTGTGCTTCCAACTTTTCAATACTTCCATCGTGATTAAATTTCGTTTTGAGAACCCATTTACAACCAAAAACTCTCTTGTGTTTTGGTCACAGTACCACTTCCCATGCTTTTCCCTTGACAAGAGCATCATATTCACATTGCATTGCACTCTTCTAATCACTGCAATGTGCACCATTTAAGGCATGAAATAAATTCGGATTTACTTACAATGTTGCTGACAATCTGAATGATTTCGATACGAGGGTTGTACCAAAAGTAATGCAGAAGTGGGCATAACTCTTTGTTGTACCCAACTCTCGAATCCTCTACGAAAAAATTCAGGTGTGGATTGTTGTACCCACTTCTTCGCAGCCACTTTCACCTCATCTGTGTCATCAAATCATTGCCCCCAGAGATTGTCCTTCATTGGACCAAACAGGTGGAAGTCTGAAGGTGCCAGATCTGGGCTGTATGGTGGACCACCGACCAGCCTAATTTGCTGATCACCTGATTGGTTGCCAAAGATGTGTGTGGTCTCGCATTGTCATGGTGAATGTGGATCCTTTTCAGATTTTCGTTCGGTCTCTTCCTCCTTATGGCTTCACTAAGCTTCTTGTGTGTCTCAATGTACCGCTTGCTGATCACGATACAGCCGTGTTCCAGAAAATCGAGGAGAATGATACCCCTGTCATCACAAAAAACAGTCACCATGACTTTCTGTGCTGATCGCTGGCTCTTGAACTTCTTAGGCCACGGCGAAGAGTTGTGATGCCATTCCATGGATTGATTCTTCATTCCCAGATCGTAAAGATATGCCCACGTTTCATCCCCTGTCACCAGATCAGAAAAAAAAAGTGTCTTCATTGGCTTCAAATGCTTCCAGCAGATCAGAGCAGAATTCCACCCTTCTCTTCTTCAAATCGGGTGTCAACTGCTGAGGTACCCACTTTGCATACACTTTCCGATACCCTAAGTCTTCCACCATCTTCTGTATGGCATTGAAACCACATGACCACAGTCCAGTTATGCAGTGAGCTAACGGATTGTGACTCATCTCTCCACGCTAATCAATTAATCCACTTACTGACAATTCGCGTCTGTGATCGCAGATGATGGTTTCCCGCTGCTTGGTTTGTTTTCAATGCTGGTTTCTCCTTCTTTAAACTTCTTCATCCATTTGTGCACATTGCTCTTGTCAATGGTGTCATCTCCGTAAACATTCTGTAGCCTTCTGTGGATGTCGGACAGCCTGCACCCTTCATTCGTCAAAAACTCAATGATGGCATGTTGCTTCTGCATGGAATCCGTTATTTACCTGCAATGAAGAAGAAGGGTTGCTATAGAGGAAGAGTTACTCTACCTACATGTGCAATTTGAAAGAACCTCTGTTAGTTAATAAAAAAGTTATGCCCACTTTTGCATTACTTTTGGTACACCCAAGTATTTCCCTTGGGAATTGTGTGGTATTCTTTTGTTGGTCATCTTGGCTTTCCTATACAGATTTTTTTTGGGATGTCCAGTTCTCACTCTTGTTAGTGTGTGACCTTCGGTTGGAGAAAAAGTGAAACTTTGCATTTCGAGGAGTCTGACATAACTTTATCTGATATAATGTCTTCTGACATGACTTCTGATGTCACCTCTCCTGGTGTAACTTCTTTGCTTTTCTCTGCATGGGACGCCATGTCCTCACCTGGCGGGGATGGTGCGTTGCTTACTCCGATGGCCAGAACTAACGTTTCAGGTGTTGTAACAAATTCTATTTCAGAGTCAAAAGGAAGATTGTCTTCGAATTTGTCAATAAAACGCATATCACGACTGGTGATTATTTTTCTGGAATTCTTATTCCACAGCCAGTATGCTTTTAATTCAGTTGAATATCCAACAAAAATATGTTTGTGAGATCTAGGATCAAATTTTCCTTTCAATCCCATATTTTAAACTAATGACTTCTGCCCAAAAACTTTCAAGAATGATGCCCCGAAAAATGCATATGGAGTAACATTTTTGTTTAAACTCCATGTGGTGGAACAATTTCTGAGGAACATGGCACAGTTTATAGCTTCTGCCCAAACACTTGCGGGAAGTCTGGATTTAATTAAAACATCTTGTCATTTCCACTATCATTCGATTATGCCACTCCATTTTGTTCAGGTATTAGAATTACAGTTTTCTCTCTACGAATTCCCTGCTCTTCAAGATAACTGTTGAATTCTGCTCCACAGTATTCAAGTTCATCAACTTATCTGTATGGAGTGTTTTGATTTCTCTCCAGTACAGTTCTCCACAGCAGCTTTGAACTTCAGAAAGGGCCTTTTTTTTGGCTTCAACTTTGTTTTTGAGAAATTTTATTTCTATGTGGCAAGACATATTGTCAGTGAAAGTGACAAAATAGCATGAGCCTCCAAGAGATGGAGCTCTCATAGGTCCACAGACGCCTAAATGAACGAGGTCTAATAAATTCTTACTTTTGAATTTTGATTCCTTTAGAAAAGGGTTTGCAGTTTGCTTCCCTTGGATACAAACCTTACAATCCTTCAAGGTATTCACGTTAATGAAGGATAAACCTCAAACCATTCTTTCTGTCTTTAGCTTCTTTAAATCATTTTTATTTAGGTGCCCCCCTATTTTTGATGCCACTTTTAAAAATCAGTGACTATGGCATCATTTTCAGAAGCTTGGCAACACAAATCTCCTTTTTGTGTTGCCCTGAGGATTATAGTTCCATTTGCTTCCATTATTCTTGCTTCTTTTCCGGTGAAAGTGGTGGGGCTGTTGCTTACTGTAGCTTTTGATATGGACAGCAGGTTTCTTTTTAATTTGAGAACACATAGCGCTTCCTCCAAATCAAATTGTTCTTACACCCATCCCGTTTGGTACTGCGATGGAGACAGATCCCTTTCCTGTTATTTCAGCAGTCTTGTCAACAGCTAATTTCACAAATGAGTTTGTCTGTTTATTTATTCCAAAGAACAGATTTTTGTGAGAAGTGGCTCCAGTGTCTGAACACACACACACCATGATATTTTATCTTTTTAGATGGCACTCATAGAGATAGCTGTTTACGTACTCTCATCTGAAGATTTTATTATCATCAAGACTTCTTGTCTTAACGATGCAGCCTTTTAGTTGGGTATTTTCTTATGGCATTCAGAAGCTTTATGCCCTAACTTGGAACAGTAATTACTAGGGCTATGATTCTTATGACTTAAAAATTGCTAGAAAATGTCCTATAAAACTGCATTTGAACCAAAAATAAAAAAAAATGCAATATAAAAAACTGCCATAACAAATGCACATTTCGTTTTTTATTTCCTTGCAAAACTGATTAATTAAAAAAAAGTGCAATATAAAAAAATGCCATAACAAATGCGCATTTCGTTTTATATTTCCTTGCAAAACTGATTAACTAAAAAAAAGTGCAATATAAAAAAATGCCATAACAAATGCGCATTTCGTTTTTTATTTCAGTGCAAAACTGATTAGCTAAAAAAAGAAGAGGTGCATGACACAAAACAAAAAGAATCTAAAAGATATAATTTGATCTGTTGGCTGTCGCTGTGTCAACTGAAATTCTTTATTTTACTAACCAACACATGACCTATAGAACAAAACAAAGAATGAACAAGAAGTACAACTTAATTAATTGTTTTACAATTTCTGTGACAAACTAAAAATTTATTGCTCAAAAACTTGCCTTAAAAAAAAAACCTTAAAAATACAATTTAACGATTTACAGTTTCTGTGTCAAAGTCTTTTGTTAACAAAAAATATGTCCTATAAAAGAAAACAAGAAAAAGTCATAAAAATGTACTCTTTCCCACACCAAACCTTGCATTCTGACATGATGGAAATGGCCATACCCCAAATAGGAGAGCAGCACATCACTGTCTTGAAGGAAGAGACGGGAGGGATGGAAGTGCTTTTACTGCCATTTGCTACGACGTGTGTGCTGATGTTTTTTATACGAGCACTCCCCCATTTTCTCAGTCTTGCTTCTGGCTTTCACAGAAAACTGGAGTTTCAGAGAAATTCATCCAAAACTCCTCTTTCTATTGAAAATACCAAAATATGCAAAATAATGACTCAAAAAATGCTTAATGACCAAAAAACCTGAAAAAATGTCATATCTCATAAAAATCACACACACACACACACAAAAAATGCTGAAAACTGACATAACAAAGGTACTTAAATAAGCTTAGTTTTGTATGAAACACATTTGTATACACTTGAACGTTCTACTGTTGCAAAAAAAAAAAAAAAAAAGAAATGCAAAATCATAAAAATCCTAGCCCTAGTAATTACCCTTGTAGTTCCAAAACACTTTGTTATGACTTGAATTCTTGTTCGGTTTGACTTCCAGTTCTCTGAGTTTGACTTCAGGTTTGGATTTTCTGTCTTGTTAGAAGAAAAATAAGCCTTTTGTGAATAAGGTTTGTTTTTCATCTTTTCTTGCTTCCCATTCTTCCATCAGCTTTAGTTTTTAAAGCTTCAGTCTTAGGCAACTCATCACGTGATTTGATAGCGCATCTAAAGTTATTGAAAAGTGTCGGTGATGCTATACAAGAGGAGTATACGCTGATGAGCTGTTACATTATGACCAGTGATGTAGTTCTAAAAAAAGTGCCTTAGCGGTGACGGAATTATTAAAACTAGCCGAAAAGAAGTCCTTTAAGTTTTTCTAAAGACATTCAAAATCAGACTTGTGTTTTTACTGTTTAGTAAATATTTATTATTTGTTTTTTATCATTTCATTAATATGATTTAATTTGAGCAATCTTCCATAACAGAAATGTAATGAGAGATTCTACGTATCTGGTTTGAAGATTTCAGTTGAAATCTGATGTGTGTGTCTTCAAAATGTGAAATTTCGTCTCAATTGGTTTAATTTTTGAGTTATTTTCGCCTAAGACATAGGCAGACTAACATATGCATGCATACATGAAAAAAAAAGGCGTTTGTAAAGTGAAATGCTTAAGTTTACTTTTCATTTCAATATAACGAAACAACGTTTACAAAACTAACGCCTTTTATATGAATGCTTACCAAGCCTTAAATGCTTGTTCCACAGAAGAGGGACTCCAGAAAGAACTTGATTACATCAAAAGTATTGCTATCAACAGGGGCTTTAAATCCTCAGTGGTGGACACAAATGTGCAAAAAAACTTGGAAAAAAACTTGGAAACCCTAAGCATAAATCCACCTTGAAGCCGACCTCTCTCCAAACTCACACCAGAACGTGGCAGTTTTTCTTTTTATCCCTGAAATTTGTTTCAAAATAGCCAAAATCTTAAGGTCGTGAAATTTCAAAGTAATTTTCACTCCTGTGACTAAAATGATTTATGCTACAAAAAAGGACACTGCTCCTGACAAAAATTCTTTGGGAATCTATCTCATGCAGTGGAGGTTTGGTGCCGCCATGCTACTTTTTACCTAACTGAATCGAACTTACAAAAATTAAAAAAAGAAGAAATGAAAATGCTTTTTCTTTCTTCTTCTTTTTTTTTCTTTTTTTTTTTTAGTGCTGTTTTTAAAGTCCTTAACCAACTTTGATATTGTTCTTTTTATTTCTTTAAATTTTAGTGTCTGGTTTGCACATAAATTGTTGAATATATAAAAATATGGGCCACAAAATGATGAAATGTAATTTGCTTTTCCATGAATGCAAAAAATATTAAGGTGGTTGCAGTACAGCAAATCTCAGTATCTGTACGACGAAGGACAATAATGTATTCCAAAATGAAAGGGGGATCGAAAACTAAAAAAAATAAAAAAGTAAAAAAATAAAAATATATATATATCTTTTCAAGCGCCTCGCGTCCCAACACTTACAAAACAAATAATAATTATCTGCAGAAAAAGATGATGTTTTGCTTTTTCCTGAACTGCGGAGCACCTTGCAGAAGCGGGGCCCTGGGCGACCGCCCCCGGTTGCCCCCATGGTCCAGTCGGCCCTGATTATATACATTCTTTTTGTATCATATTCTCTTGTAGTTAATTGATAACTAATAAAATCACTAACAGTTGTGCAATACATTTTGAGAACGAGCTAGTTTTTCGATGGACCAGAGAAAGGCCTTTGCAAAGGTATTGCCATTTTAATTGTAATTTAGCAACCTAGCTTTTAAATTTTTTTTATTTGGGTATGATACTGCAAATAGAGTATTAGGGAATTAGTGTCATTTTTTATCGCAAACGGGAATGGCATTTAATCTTCATTAATTCTGTAGGAAAAAATTAGAAAATAGGGGCAGCACTCATCAGAAGGATATCGTGCATTTCTCTTACCCTTACTTACATCAAGGATGTTCTAGGTAGTGAAGCTGAACTGGACGCTGAACTCCATTTAGGGCTGTAAAACACAAAATGTGAACAGAGCAGTGAGATTCCTAACCGCTCCGGAGTTCCGAATTTTGCTACCACATCAAACGGATCGATTGCTGCTTGCACTAGTGGCAATATTAATCAAATTACTCCCAAAGGATCTTAAAAAATACGAACGACATACTTATCTTGTTACATAAAAAAAAAAAAAAACGCGCCATCATTTCTGGTTGTGATCATCTTACAAATTACCTGAAAATTTTTGAGGAAGAAATATGAATTTTAAGCCGCCAAGCTACTGCAACAGACGATAGAAATATAGGTAAATTCTGAACCAGAAACTGGTCAAAAGTTTCAATTCTGATTTTAATCAGATTGTACACAATGATTTTTGTCCCCTGTTTTGAACTTTGGCAGCCGCCCCGCCCTAGTTACGCCTCTGATCCTTCCAGTTCTTACATATGGAGCAGAGGCACAGACCTTAACAAAAAAGACATACAGATGTTGCAGGGTGCAGACAGCGGAAAGAAGCATGGAGAGGTACATGCTTGGTGCAACCAAAAAAGGTAGGAAAAGAAACTAATGGATCAGGAAAATGACAAAAGTGGAATGGCTTCATGATTAAAGTAAAATCTCCTGAAATAGTAATAGCCACCGTTGAAGAACTGAGCAGCGTTCAACTGAAATACTAGACTGGATATCAATGGACAAAAAAACTCAGAAGACCACATGGGAGATGGGTAGATGAAATTCAAAAGCATGCTGGAGTGACTTGTAAGAGACTGGCTGTCAAGAGAGGAAATTTTGAAGGAAACTTGGGGAGACTTTCATCCAGCAGTGAATTCGGTATAATTGTTGTTGATGATGATGATACATAAAGTATTCCTTTTGTCAGTTTTCATGAATTCACTGAAACAAATTCCTTTTAGCTAATGAAGTTTCCTTCTCTGCATTATTCATTTCCGCAAATAGGCTTTTCTATTTATAGGTTTCTTTTGGCTCAGATTGGGTTTGCACCTTTGGCTTTCGATTCTTTAATGCATGGCTGGGTACCATGGAAAAGGAAAATACCCAGATGAAGACAACGTAGGAAATATGTGGATGAAACTCAAAAACATATGCTAGAGTGACATGGAAAAGAATTTTCTAAAGACAAAGTTTTTGAAGAGACTTGAAAAGACTTTCATCCAACAATGAATGGAGAATATATCATCATCATCATTGTCAACCATTATCAATCCACTGCTGGACGAAGGTCTCCCCAAGTTTCTTCCACAATAGTCTGTTTTGTGCCAGTCTCCTCCATGTCGCTCCTGCATACTTTCGAATTTCATCCACCCATCTCCCATGTGGTCTTCTTCTGGGTCTTTTCCTGTCCATTGGAATCCAATCTAAAATTTCAGCTGTCCATCGATGGTCTGTCCTTCTGGCAGTATGTCCAGCCCGTTGCCATTTCAGGGATTTAACTCTGATCATGATGTCTTCCACTCTTGTCATTTTTCGGATCCACGAGTTCCTCTTCTTATCTCTCCTGGTTACACCAAGCATGCACCTCTCCATGCTGCTTTGAGTTGTCTGCAGCCTTTGTATGTCTCTTTTAGTTAAGGTCCATGTCTCCACACAATACGTAAGCACTGGAAGGATGCATTGATCAAACACTTTTCTTTTAAGACATAATGGCATATTGCTCTTGAAAATTATGCTGTTTCTTCCAAAAGCTCTCCAGGCAAGTTTTGTACACCGATTAATTTCTTCATCAATATGACCCTCACTTGATATCTGCTGTCCAAGATAAATGTACGCATCTGTTATCTCCAGCTTTTCTCCAACAATTGATAAATCTTCATTTCTTGTAAAAGCAATGAACATCACTTTTGTCTTCTGAAAGTTCATTTTTAATCTCACTTCTTTACTCTTGTCAGCAAGTTTCTGGATCATACTCTGCAGCTCTGATGGGGTAGTTGCAAAAATGACTATCATCAGCAAAACGAAGGTGAGTTAGATAATCTCCATTAATATTTATCCCTTTGTTTTCCCAGTTCAGTGATTGAAAGACATTTTCCAATGTGGCATTAAAGAGCTTCGGAGATAGGGTGTCACCTTGTCTCACTCCTTTTCCAATTTTTATGTGTGTTGTATTTTCAAACAGCCGAATCTTTGCACTTGCATTTTCACAGATGTTATTAATAATATTAATGTATGCATCTTCAATACCGCAGGATTTCAGAGCCATTGTAATTGCTGATGGTTTCACCGAATCAAAGGCTTTTTCATAATCGATAAAAGCCATGCACAATGGAAGTTCATATTCCCTTGTGCTTTCAGTTAGTTCTCTTAGTACGTGGATATGATCTATTTGTGCTGTAGCCACTCCTGAATCCAGCTTGTTCTCTCGGTTGAGCCATGTCCAGTGTTACCTTCAAGCGGTGTGAAAGAACTTTAGTGAAGATTTTATAAACCACTGATAGGAGGCTGATAGGTCTGTAGTTCCTGAGATCTTCAATGTCACCTTTTTTATATAGCAGGATCATTGTAGCGTTTTTCCAATCATCAGGAATCTTCCCTTCATTAAGGCATTGAGTGAAAATTTGGGCAAGAACTGTTTCGATTTCTCCACTTGCTTCTTGTATGATGTCTACAGTAATTTCATCTTCTCCTGGAGCTTTTCTCCACTTCATGTTCTTGATTGCATGTGCTACTTCTGCTGGGAGGACTGGAAGAACTCTGGTACTGGTACATTTCATGGTCTGGAGTACATGTATCATCCCTTTCATATAATTTGGAGTAGAAACTTTCACCCTTGTCAAAATTTCGCCTCTATTTCTTGTTACAGAACCATCTTCTTTTCTCAGTGCCATAATCTGTTTTTTCCCTTACTGAGATGTCCCTTTGCTATCTTTAGGCTTTGGTTGTTTTCAATTGCTTTCCTCACTAGTTCACAGTTGAATTTCCTTACGTCTTCAGTGATACTTTTTCGTACTGTCTTGCATAGCTCTATATATTCCACTTCAGAAGTCACATCTTCTTTAGTTGTCCTCATCTCTCTTCTTTTTTGCATCAACATTTTGGTTTTTCCTGATAATTTGTTCACATGCAACTTGTTCTTAGACCCAGCTAATTTTGTTGCTGTTTCCATAAGAACTTTAGTTACTTTTCTGTTAACTTCAGAAATATCCACTTCTTCTGACGTTAGGCCTTCTGAAGCAGAGAATCTGTTCTTCAGTTCCAACTTGTAGGTATTATGGTGTTTTTTAAGGTTGGTTATGTCAATACATTTTGTTTGTCTTATGAGCTTGCCACGTTCGTGTTTAGTGTTGAGGTGCATCTTACATCTCACCAATCTATGGTCCCTACCTGTGTTGAACTTGTTTAGCGCACTGCAGTCTTCTATGATGAATTTTTTGTTATACATAATAAAATCAATTTCACTTGTTGTCCCATTTGGATGTCTCCATGTCAATTTCCTGTGTGGCTTTTTCTTGAAAAAGGAGTTCAAGATGAAAAACCCTTCTGCCTCTGCAAACTCAACAAGAGTATTTTCACACTGGTTGTATGTATATACACCCATATATATACCCATAAGTAGAGTTAATGACAAAATTTGCAACCTACAATTTAAAATTAAAAGCCAAATTTTTCAACAAACAATCTGAAGATCATGACGCACAACGCAGCAGTGAAGAATATTCAGAAATTACAAACTACAAAGCAGAGGCTGAAACAAAAATTATTATTTTACAAGGACAAAAAATACAAATTAAATATCAATACCCAACAGGCATGAGTAAAGAATAAATTAATGGCAAAACCAGAATGCAGAAAGTGTCGAGAATGCCGAGTCTTGGCTTTATCAAGGACCAGCAAAACTCTGCATTTTCTCACTTCCACAAAGACCTATATGTAAATGGGTTTCTGCAAAGTATAAATCTCACAATAATTTTTAATTAACATAACCGCCTTCAATGGTGTGGGAAAAATAATTTAGCTAAAGTTTTTGCATACATCTATAACATTCCTGGCCCAACCCATACTCTCATCTGTCACAAAACAACAGAAAAAACGTTTTCAAAAAGACTCACAAGTTGTGAAAAGGCTCGAGCAAACCAACAGACAAATTCAGTTAAAGCACGTGGTTGAGCAATCATACCCCCAAAGAGAAGTTCCAAACATGAAACAAAGTACTAAAAGCAATAAAATAATGTCATCCCTTGGGGTAAAAAAAAAAAAAGGCTTTTCCAAAAATACAATAAAAAATAAAAGAATAAAAATTACAACAGAGACATTTTAAGTAAAAAGGAACTTTTGTACATACAGCTTCCACAAAAACGGAAGCCATTTGAACAAATAATTGAAAGAATGCTTTGGAAAAAAATACATAAAGTAACAATTAGTTGCAATATTAACAAAATATACCAGGAGTTATTTAAGTGTATATAAAGGGAGAAATTTTGCACCAACCAACCACGACAAAACATCGTTGACCACTAGGTTGAGCAAACAGCATACTGCTCAAACAAAGTTCACTAAAACACGCACAATTTCCAATATTAAGTGAAAGAAAAACTCAAAAGATTAGAAAAACAATTTGCACCAAAGCCAAATAAGAAAAAATATATTTACCGCTTTTAACGAACACAATTATCACAAGAAAGAAAACTTGCACAAGAACAAAGGCAAGAGCCAACTCACAATGCTGTGTCCTTCACTAAATGACATAAAATGGTCGATCTATGTCCGCAGCAGCTTCTAAATAGGAGGGGGAAGGGTCCCATGGCTGCCCCGCATAAAATGACGCTACACGCGAAAATCCTCCCAAGAAAAATTACAAACCTTAGAATGAAGACCTGCTTGTCCAGTGATAAAAAAAAACAAAAAAAAAAAACAGTGTTTCAGTTCTACTTACCGAAATATACATGCAATTTACTCTCCTAAAATATTTTCCTTAGTGCCTCCTTTTCCTTCTTCATTATATGCCACATGCCTCGATTTTGTCTCTGTTGCTGAGTGGTGTTTCCTTAGCCAAAGTTTAATGCATGGAAGTGAATCCCATTTTTCCAAGGGTGGTCCGTTCAAGTGGATAAACATAAGTGACGACAGATGCTTCATTAACAGAGGATTTCTGGTTGATGTAGCAATCAGATTCATGCAACTGAATCCACGTTCACACTCAGCAGAGCTACATGGAAGGATCTTTATGCACTGCATTAAGGGCTCCAAAGTTTGGGGAACTTTCCTTCGCGCGAGATCAATGTAATCCTGAAACCCATTCAACAAGCTCCTTTCATTTTCCAGACGAAACATTTTACAAAGTCTGCTAATTGAATCTTTGCCATACAAAATATCAGTATCACATGGCCAATAATCAGGATTTAGGACATCAAAGTCTTCCATCAGTTGTGAATATTTAGCCACATTTTTAGCATCTCCGTCGCCTCTGTGTTTTACATTGGAAGATTGTGTAGTAAAACATTGACGTTTGAGGTTATCAGAAATGCTGGTTAAAAACTGTGAACTGTTGATACTTGTTAATCTTTTGTTGCTTGAAATAATAACAGCATTGAAGCTCCCTTCTGATAAGGCTTTTTCTGCTGATTTTGTGTATTTGCCTGGTGTTACTTTGAACAATTCAACAATTTTAACTGTTCTTTTAATAAGTTTATCACCACGGGATAAGTTGCAGTTTCTGTGTTGGAGCTGCAAAGATAAATTTGAAAGTTCTTCTAGCATGTCACACATTATAGCTAAATCCTTTAAAAACTCTGTGGACTCCATTCTTCATAACAGACCCAAATATCGAGATCTCTCTGTCTGAGATCTTTGCTGGTCAATGGAAGCTTGTTGAAAATGTTTTGATAGAGCTGAATAGGTATTCCATATGGCAGAAACTGCTCTGAAACTGCTAGCCACCCATCACACACCAAATATTTTCCCTATCTTATTCATCTGTAATCCCAGTTCCAAAGTTGCATTTAATATTTCTCTACAATTTTTTGGAGGCTGATTGTACAAAGAATAAAGTTCTTTCATGAAACTTTGGAAATGATATACAGAATTTTGATCTTTTAGAGCAACACTTACTGCCAACTCTACTCTGTGATTTATAGACAATGTTAGGTAATCATTTGTGGAAATTTAGTTTCAAGAAGTTTTCCAACACCAGATTTGGAGCCAAGCATTACACTAGCACCGTCACATGCTAAGCATATTAAATTTTTTTTTTTAATAATCATTTGTTATTCTGTATGATTCTAAACATTTCAACAGCGATTCTGTTATAATTGATTTTGGTTAGTAAAATAACCAAAAATAAAATATGTGGTATTATATAATAGAATAATAGCTATATACTATATTCACTACTGTTTCACACATTATATACGTTCTGTGCGTTGTGTGCACATTTGCAGCAAAATCATCCTGGCATTTATATATCATATGAATTGGAATAATATTATAAGTTTTAATTATTATATTATCAAGGACTCGCCTTGTATCGGCATTCCAGCTTAGTAAGCTTCCTCTTGTATCTCGAAAAATATGTTTATCTAGCGTGTCATTAGCCACGTAGAATCATCGTATAAAAAATAGGCCTAATTGAAATTTGCGACCAGGGTTTAAATTCAAATAAAACACGACTATGGATATCATACAAACAGAGTGTGAAAGAATTATATACAATGTAATTAAGAAACATGTGTGTCTAGCGTGTCATTAGCCACGTAGAATCACCATATTGCCAATAGGCCCAATTGAAATTTGCGAACTGGGTTTAAATTCAAATAAAACACGACTATGGATATCATACAAAGAGAGTGTGAAAGAATTATATACAATGTAATTAAAAAACCTATACCATCAACAGGTGTTGTCAATCTTTAAAAGAATGAATGGATAAAATCAATGACATTACAAACAGACCTCAAATAAAATTTTCGTCCATTATTGTTCAATGCCAGACAATCTTACCACTAAGTGATGCAATGTAACATGCACACAACTCCACGTAAACCACCGGACATGTTTCGGCACGACTGACTTTCGGCCATTAACAACGGTATGCATCCTGGATCAATGTTCAAAGTTGTTATATATCTAGGTCACCTCGGCATCACCTCCGCTATAGTTGTTCTACGTCGACGTTTTCTGTCATCGTTACATATACGTGTATTCACGTGTGAGTCACATCCACGCCATCTATTGGGTTAATTCCGGAATTGCTGTAGCTGTTTTTATTTCGTAAGTATATGTTATTTCTTTTATTTTCCTTTTTGTTGTTATGTTTCGTAGTATTTTCTTGTTGTATTAGATATATATATATATATATTTTTTTTTTTTTTTTTTTTTTAATATATACGTCTACTCCGAAAGATATCCCGTACCCATGGAAATATCTAATACAACAAGAAAATAATACGAAATATAACAACAAAAAGGAAAATAAAAGAAATAACATATACTTACGAAATAAAAACAGCTACAGCAATTCCGGAATTAACCCAATAGATGGCGTGGATGTGACTCACACGTGAATACACGTATATGTAACGATGACAGAAAACGTTGATGTAGAACAACTATAGTGGAGGTGATGCCGAGGTGACCTAGATATATAACAACTTTGAACATTGATCCAGGATGCATACCGTTGATAATGGCCGAAAGTCAGTCGTGCCGAAACATGTCCGGTGGTTTACGTGGAGTTGTGTGCGTGTTACAGAGATTGTCTGGCATTGTACAATAATGGACGAAAATTTTATTTGAGGTCTGTTTGTAATGTCATTGATTTTATCCATTCATTCTTTTAAAGATTGACAATACCTGTTGATGGTATAGGTTTTTTAATTACATTGTATATAATTATTTCACACTCTCTTTGTATGATATCCATAGTCGTGTTTTATTTGAATTTAAACCCTGGTCGCAAATTTCAATTAGGCCTATTTTTTATACGATGATTCTACGTGGCTAATGACACGCTAGATAAACATATTTTTCACGATACAAGAGGAAGCTTACTAAGCTGGAATGCCGATACAAGGTGAGTCCTTGATAATATAATAATTAAAACTTATAATATTATTCCTATTCATATGATATATAAATGCCAGGATGATTTTGCTGCAAATGTGCACACAACGCACAGAACGTATATAATGTGTGAAACAGTAGTGAATATAGTATATAGCCATTATTCTATTAAGCGATTCTGTTATAGTAAAAGCTTTCTGGTCTTCCAGTTCGATAACATAAAAAACAATTGTTAAATCTTGTGATTGAATTATTATCCAAATGTAAAAACAATCAGCAGTGATTTATTGCTTACTGAAGTGGATTCGTCAATTATAATTGACATTTTCCCTTCATCTTCGGTCATGGCTTGAGTCAGTTTCTTTTTAAATTAATCAGTGATAAAATTTGTTATTTGACGATTTATAATCCATCGACTTCATATTCATAACGTTTACATATTAATTCAAGTTAATAGCATTGCGCTTTTACTTAGGCATTCAATATCAATTACTAGACTTTAGGCCTAGGGCCAATGAATTAATAATTAGTGTATTAGATCATGATGATCAGAAAACGGCCTGTTTTGATTCGCCAGATAGTACACTGTATTGAAAACTTTCACAGTACAATCTAAATTGTGTGCCAGTTCGTTTAGATTGGTCTCAAAAACCTCATTCTCACTATTTTGTCGAATGGAACATGCTTTTTTGTGGGCATCAGAATTTTGATGTACAGAAATTTTTGATCTTAAGGTTTTTAATTGCTTTTCCCTTGTATTTCCAGTGTGCGTAACTGTGTATTTACCCCATTCTGGGCTAATTTACAGACTTTGTGATTGGAATGTTTCTAAATTCTGAATCTGCAAACAAATTGTGCAGCCCAGATATCCACTTTTGCTATCAAGCCAAGCATGTTTGTTTTTTCTTTCTAGCCACATTTCCTCAGACCAGATATCGGGACAGGATTTAATGCTGCGGATATCGGAACGGGATTTAATTTCAGACGTTGAACATCCGTGCAGGATGTTCACCGTCTGAAATTATATCGCAAGTCTCTTTCATAGTACTACAATTTATACATAAAGTTTCCTTACACAGGTTTCACAGGTTAGTAGTTTTTAAAGCAAAACTACTAACCTGTGAAATGGTAGAGTCAGTATCAGATAAACATCCTTTACTGGAGCTTGAATCATTTTGTGCACTACGAACCTTCACTTTTTTAGTAAAAAAGTTACGAATATCTTTCTGGAATTAAAAATCTTGTGCTCGTTTCATTATATCATGTATAATTACTCAGAATTTGAAAATGAATTAAGAATTGATGGTTGGTGGAAGACCGCCACACAGGAAAACTGCCAAACGTCTTTCAGCAACTTGGAAGACCGCCACACATCGAAAAACTGCCGCATGTTTTTCATTAAGGGGCTGGGCATAAATTGTTGTTCCTCCGAGGAACACTTTGAATGTGTGGCCGTTTTCCAAGTTTCTGAATTGCGTGTGGCTGTTTTCCAAGGTGCCTAATGACGGGAAGGAGCTCTTTTGTTTGCCAGGCCACAGAAGTTCAGGGGGGGGGATAAAGATTGCTGTTTCTAGGCCTATATTGAGAATTGAATTGGGAACTCCAAACAGATTTTGAGAATTAGGAGAATTCAAATTCGTGCAGAAATAGTCCAAAGTAATCGAGGTAGTTGCCTTCAATGCACGATCTTAATAACAAGAGTCACTCACAATACAAATTTAAATTTGTTGGCTGAATTTAAAGATTTTATTGTATAAGAACTTTCGGGTTTCCCTAGAACCCATCATCAGATACAGAAGAAGGAATAAGTTTAAATAAAGTGTTACATGAACATAATACAGATATCAGATATTAATATGACATAATGTCACGTGGCATCAAATTGTCAAACGACGTGGCATGTATCATGAAATAAGGAAAATAAAGAAAATAAAATGCAGGTATACATAAAATACTGCATTGTAAAAATAAAGGAAGGTTAGTAGGTAACTAAATTAATTGTGTTGTTTTCATCAGGAGATACAACAAGGAGCACTATAGCAGAAATCGAGATTAAGTGATTTCGTCCTCAGTTTGCCTCGTATTCAGAACTGTAAATGGTTTCCAGATTGTAGGTACAGATACTGGAACATTGTCATTACAGCATAAATGTCTCTGAGTAGCAATTACAAGGCTCTCAGTGAACAGCAATGAAGAGACAGCACTAGGTGTTACGATGATGGAAGCATCATTCCAAATTGGATAGTGCAGGCCATCGCACACTAGTCGAGACAATGCAAAATTTTTAAGTCCATTCTTTACGGCGTATTTATGTTCATTCAGTCTTGTTGCAAGTGTACGTTTTGTAGATCCTATATATTTACTATCGAGAGTGTCAGCATGAATACTTTTTAAAGGGATGCTGTAAACGCCAAATTTGTTTTGCTTTATTACCTGGTCTCGATCTTTTTTAATTAACTGGAAAATATTTGTAGTACATATTCCGAATTCCAGGTGAAAGTTTCTGCAAATGGCTTTGAGAACAGGTGTTATGGTTGAATTATAATCTATGGCACCTATATATCTATGAGATTGTTGGTCCCTCTGGAGAGTAGTTGAGTTTTCTTGGTGGAGCTTCTTAAGAGCTTTTTTATGATAAAGGTGGGAAAGCCATGGTTGAGGGTGATGTTGAATATTTTGTTAATTTCACATTTACGTCTGCTGAAACTAGATAAATGCGTGATGGCTCTGCATAGAAGGAAAGAGATTGAGGAGAGTTTATAGCTTTTTGGATGTGCTGAAGAAGCCGGGATCAATGTAGGTACAGAAGTGGGTTTCCTATATACAGAGTGTTGCAAAGTGCAAGTGACAGCATCTCATTCAAGCATAAAATCCAGGAATAGCAATTTACCTTCACTTTCCAGCTCAATGGAGAATTTTATGGTCGGTTTCAGCAGACGTAAACCCGGACACCCATTACGCCCGCTAGTAACTGGATTTGCAGCACCTACCAGACCTATAGAGAAGGCACTAACTAATTTCTTTCAACCACTAGTTAATAATTCACTCTACTCTGTTAAAGGCACAGTACAAGCTATTAAGAAGATCAAATCCTTTAATGCAAATAACTCAACCTTTATTATGGCTTCTCTCGATGTCATTTCTTTGTTCCCTAATGTTCCGATCAAAACTGTACATGACATCATTCAGACAAAACTACTTGAACTTAAATACGAATCAGAAACAATCCAATCCATCATTACAACCTTAAAACTAGTTCAAAACAGATCATATTTTCAATTCAACAACATTATTTATCGCCAAACTGAGGGCCCCCCAATGGGATCGCCACTATCTCCGATTCTAGCGCAAATTCTACTACAGCACATAGAAAATAAAGTGCTACAAGAATATCAACAACCTCCGTGCTTTTACATGAGATATGTTGATGATGTACTTCTCTTCTGGGATCACAAACCAGCTGACCTACGAACTTTTGCTGAACACTTATCATCCCAAATCCCGACCATAAAATTCTCGATTGAATTGGAAAGTGAAGGTAAATTGCCATTCCTGGATTTTATGCTAGAACGAGATGCTGTCACTTGCACTTTGCAACACTCTGTATATAGGAAACCCACTTCTGTACCTACATTGATCCCGGCTTCTTCAGCACATCCAAAAAGCTATAAACTCTCCTCAATCTCTTTCCTTCTATGCAGAGCCATCACGCATTCATCTAGTTTCAGCAGACGTAAATGTGAAATTAACAAAATATTCCACATCACCCTCAACCATGGCTTTCCCACCTTTATCATAAAAAAAGCTCTTAAGAAGCTCTGCCAAGAAAACTCAACTACTCTCCAGAGGGACCAACAACCTCATAGATATATAGGTGCCATAGATTATTATTCAACCATAACACCTGTTCTCAAAGCCATTTGCAGAAACTTTCACCTGGAATTCGGAATACGTACTACAAACATTTTCCAGTTAACTGAAAAAGATCGAGACCAGGTGACAAAGCTAAACAAATTTGGCGTTTACAGCATCTCCTTAAAAAGTATTGATGCTGACACCCCAGATAGTAAATATATAGGATCTATAAAATGTACACTTGCAACAAGACTGATTGAACATAAATGCACCGTAAAGAATGGACTTAAAAAATTCTGCATTGTCTCGACTCGTGTGTGAGATGGCCTGCGCTGTCCAATTTGGAATAATGCTTCCATCATCGTAACACCTAGTGCTGTCTCTTCATTGCTGTTCACTGAGAGCCTTGTAATTGCTACTCAGAGACATTTATGCTGTAATGACAATGTTCCAGTATCTGTACCTACAATCTGAAAACTATTTACAGTTCCAAATATGAGGCAAACTGAGGACGAAATCACTTAATCTCGATTTCCACTATAGTGCTCCTTGTTGTATCTCCTGATGAGAACAACACAATTAATTTAATAACCTACTAACCTTCCTTTATTTTTACAATGCAGTATTTTATGTATACCTGCATTCTATTTTCTTTATTTTCTTTATTTCATGATACATGCCACGTCATTTGACAATATGATGCCACGTGACATTATGTCATATTAATATCTGATATCTGTATTATGTTCGCGTAACACTTTATTTAAACTTATTCCTTCTTCTGTATCTGATGATGGGTTTTAGGGAAACCCGAAAGTTCTTATATAATAAAATCTTTAAATTCAGCCAACAAATTTAAATTTGTATTGTGAGTGACTTGTTATTAAGATCATGCATTGAAATTTTGAGAAAACGTTGTATGTAAGCCAAGCGAAAATTACAGTGTAATTCATGCTATGTTCAGAAAAGGACCCTAAGGTGGGATTTTTTAATAATGCTGCACTTTTACTTAGGCACTAAATATTTAAATAACATGTTAGGTTTGTAATATTTTTCTTTTACTTAATTAATTCACATTGCCTTCATATTCATAGTGTTTACATATCAAATCAAGTCAATAGCTTATTATATTTGCACTTTCACGGTATTAACCTCTTGCAAAGTGCGCATAGTTTACGTGCAATTCATAAATGAAAAAACCATTAGAAAGTACCACGTACTCACCAAAAAATTATGGTAACCTCCAATGACAACACACTTCCAACACGTCATTCATCGTGATGTAACTGGGCTTCTGAGGTTAACAGACTTCTTGCTTACGCTTCTTACTTCCGGGTGTGAAACATCGTTTTTTGTTTTTTTTTCCCTTAGCCTTATGAGATGTTACTCAAAAAGCTTGTCAATTCTATAAAAATCACACATACAACTCATTCATACCATTCAAGTAAAAACTATGTACATAACCTTACATTCATAGGTGATTAAACCATGGTCAACTGTAATTATCAAACTCCTCCTTCTGTTTCACAACCTCTGCTACTCCCACTGCAATTGTCACACCCATTCAGCCCCTCACATCCAATCCTCTAGTACTTTCAACAGGCCTCTGTCATCTTCAGGAGGCAGGTGTGTCTCACCCGCCCACCACAGCTCAAGTGAGCAGAGCCATCGAGGCATGGGCCCCAGTCGCTATCGCTGAATCGTTGTGTCTCTGGCGCCATCTATTGTCCCTGCTGCTCTTTTTTCCCTCTTTCTTTTTACGCTGCTGTTCAATTTTTATTAGGGCTTTCCATTGTTCGTTTAGGTTACTTGGCTCATTAATGTTGCATAATCTTGATCTGTTTTTTCAATTAATACTGATTCTGCTATTCTTAACTGCTTTTCGTTTTTACAGCTCTTAATAATTTTAATATCTTCAAACCTTGGACATTGTTGATTTTCCATACAGTATTGGGTCAATGCTGTCTTAGCTTCTTTTTTATTCCAATTATTAATATGCTGGTTTAATCTATACTTTAATTTATTCTTGGTGCTGCCTATATATGACACAGGTGGTTGCTGGTCTATTGGGATTTCATAAATTCCTGCTCTATCTAATTGGCTAATTTTTTTCATTTTTAATCACTACATTTTTTACAGTAAGTACCTGATTTCCTACCTGTATGTCATACTTGCCACAAAGTTTATTAATTTCTGCTGACACATTTTCTATATATGGTATTGCTCCTACATATTTTACAAGTTTTTTTATCAGTCTTGACCTTATTGTAACTCTGAGTTACTTCATAAATCCATTTTTTAATACCTGTTTAGGGTATCTAAAATCATATGCAATTTTTTCAATATATTCAATTTCTTTATTTCTATACTGTTCAATTGATGAGTGTGTTAAACTTCTTTTAATTAGTGTTTTAATACTATTTCTTTTATGTGTTAATGGATGTGATGACTGAAATGGTATAAGTACGGGGATATATGAAGATTTTCTATGCACTCTGAATTGCATATTCTCCTCTGTTTTAATAATCAAAATGTCCAAAAATGCCAAAGTATTGTCATGTTCTTGTTCAACTGTCAGTTCTATAGATGGATAAATTTCACTATACTTTTTTGACAAGTCCTCAAGTTCATCATTTTTTAGCCTATATAACAGAAAAATGTCATCAACATATCTGCAGTATATCAGTGGTGGATCCTCGAGTTTACTTATTATTTTTTCTTCAATGTCACTCATTATAATTGCAGCAAATAAAGTTGACAGTGGTGACCCCATAGGTCCTCCATGATTTTGTTTGTACATCTTGTTGTTAAACTTAAAAATGTTTTGAATAAAGCTCATATTGAGAAATGGCTTCCTAGTTTAATTGAATTAATAATCTAAAGCAACTTATGGGAATTTACTAGGAATTTTTTTCCATTTATAGCAAATTTTCGGAGAAAACTCTTCTCCTTCTTCAGGCTCTCTTGTTGTTGTCACTTTTTGCTTGTCACTATCATGGTTACGGTTTACCTTGACGGTTACGGTTAACCTTGACGGTTTAGGTTATTTTTCAACAAATCCTGCCAGATGTTAGGCAGGGAAAATCCTTGCAGTCATTGATGATGGAATTTTGATTTTTCTCAATCTCTATTCCTTCTTTCAGTTTTCTTTTTTGGAAATTGCTTTGGAAACTGATTACTTTAAGGGAATTCCAATCCATGCTGTGCCCAGTTTCTCTAACATGCCTATCTAATCCAGTCTTGTTGAGCAATTTTTTATAGCTGCTTTATGCTCAGCTATACGAGTTTCTAGTCTGCGACCTGTTTCACCTATGTAAGATAGTCCACAACTACAATTTACTTCATAAACTACTCCTTGCATTTTTAAAATATCTTCTTCTCTTTGAACTATTTTAGGGAAAAAATTTTTAACTTTGTTCTCTAAACTTGGAGCTAGCTTTATTCTCTAAACTTGGAGCTAGCTTTATTCCAAATTCATTTAGACTTAGAAAACCATTTAAAGATTTACTTTCAGCCAACTTCATTAGAAAAATAGAGCAAAAACGTTAAAAAGAAGTATTGAAGCAAAATATAAAAATGTTGCTTATTATAAAAAAGTAAAAGTAGAAAATGAAAAGAAAATTTCTGGAATCTTAAGGGATACAGTAAAAGCAGAATTGGATGACTGGCTAAAAATTGGAGTAAGCAACAAAAATAAGAAATTTGTTAAAAAGCTGAACCTTAAAGAAGAAAAATTTTTGAAGAAAAACTGTTCAAGTAAAAACAAAAAACCTGCAGTTCTTAGTCATGTGAAGGACAACACTGCTACTGGAGTTAGCCAAGAATTATTACAAGTGATAAATAAAGGAAGTAATTTCAATCTATCCAAAGAAAAAATAAATCCAGAAAAATTGGTAATTGAATTGGAAAGCATCTGCAGCACTTTAGAAAAAGAGGACCAAATTAAAGCAGACCTCCTCAGAAAAGATTACTACAATAGCCTTACAAAATTCCAGAAGCAAGTAAGGAAACCTCAAAAAAATTTTGATAATAGTCAATTAAAAGCTCTTAAAGATTTCAGAAAAAATGAAAGTATAGTTGCTGTGAAAACAGACAAAAAGTAAGTTGATTACTATTATGGATAAGAAAGATTATCTAGAAAAGATGGAAGAAGAACTAAAAAACCTATGTATGAAGAAGTAAAAGAAAACCCACTACCAGATTTGATTAAAAAAGTCTCTAAGCTTATTTCACTTCAAAAAAAGAAAAACCAGCTTCCAGAAAACTATAAACAATTCTCAAAATTACAGTTCAGATTACCTCAAATATATGGAATAGTCAAACTGCATAAAGAACACCAACCAATTAGACCAATAATAGACTCAAAAACTCTATTCTTTCAAATCTAAACTATTTTTTAAAGTCACACCTTCAGAATCTTTTAAAAGAGCCACCTAACTTGATTAAAAACTCAATGCAGCTAAAAGAAAAACTAGAACTTCTTCCTAAATTAGATTCTCCTATTATGGGTAGTTTAGATATAGTGTCTATGTATACTCACATTAATATAGATCAACTTATAGACTTTATAGCGGAAGACTTGGCAGACCTAATAGTTTTTCACAACAAGGAAAAAAACATATTAGTAGGAATTTTTGAAATGCTTACTTTCTCTTTGCAGAACAACTACTTTCAATTTGGGAAAACTTTTTTTCATTCAAAAATCGGGGCTAGCTATGGGCTCCCCACTCTCCCCACTCTTAGCTAACTATTATGTGGGAAAACTAGAAGAAAAGATACTAGTACAACCCACATACTTCTGCTTATATAGCAGATACATGGATGACATCTTATTTATAATAGATAGCTCAGAAATTGTTCCAGAAAGAATTCTAGACTCATTCAATGAATTAGATGATTCCCTTAAGTTCACTATTGAACTTCAAAAAGAAAGAAGAATAAACTTCTTAGATATTACTATCTATTATGAAGATGAAAAATTCCTCACTAGTTGGTATAAAAAACCAATGAATACAAAAAGACTACTGGATTTCAATTCGTATCATCCAGTTTCTATTAAGAAAAATGTAGCAAGTCAGTTTTTAGAAAAAATTAATAAAATAGTTTCTACTGCAGATAAAAAAGAAGCCCATAAAAAAGAGCTTAAAGTCATACTTGCAGAAAATAACTATCCTAAAGAAGAAATTGAGAAGCTTCTGAATTTTAATGGTACGAAGAACCCACAAAAGCAAGAAGTAAAATTCACTAGAAAAATTTCTTATCACAAAGGTTTATTTGAGGCTTTAAAGAGAATTAGTAAAAAATACAATATTAGGCTAGCTCCAAGTTTAGAGAACAAAGTTAAAAATTTTTTCCCTAAAATAGTTCAAAGAGAAGAAGATATTTTAAAAATGCAAGGAGTAGTTTATGAAGTAAATTGTAGTTGTGGACTATCTTACATAGGTGAAACAGGTCGCAGACTAGAAACTCGTATAGCTGAGCATAAAGCAGCTATAAAAAATTGCTCCAACAAGACTGGATTAGATAGGCATGTTAGAGAAACTGGGCACAGCATGGATTGGAATTCCCTTAAAGTAATCAGTTTCCAAAGCAATTTCCAAAAAAGAAAACTGAAAGAAGGAATAGAGATTGAGAAAAATCAAAATTCCATCATCAATGACTGCAAAAGGATTTTCCCTGCCTAACATCTGGCAGGATTTGTTGAAAAATAACCTAAACCGTCAAGGTTAACCGTAACCGTCAAGGTAAACCGTAACCATGATAGTGACAAGCAAAAAGTGACAACAACAAGAGAGCCTGAAGAAGGAGAAGAGTTTTCTCCGAAAATTTGCTATAAATGGAAAAAATTCCTAGTAAATTCCCATAAGTTGCTTTAGATTATTAATTAAAAATGTTATTTTCATATATGTACAATAAAATTTCTCTCAACTCCTCTATTTGTATTGCATTCATTGTCTGTAGCACATATAATTTTTCAATAATTATTTCTATTGCCTGAGGTACTGGTGTGCTAGGAAAAAGAGCTCTCACATCCATACTAGCCATATGATATTCACTTAAATCTTGTTTAATTACTTTAATTTTCTCAATAAATTCGTATGTATTCTTCACAGTGAACCTTGTCTTCATGAACAAAGGTGCCAAAAATTTGTAGATATTCTTTTCCAGTTTTATTAGTGGGGAATTCCTTTTTGATACTATCACTCTCATAGGTGTATCAGGCTTATGAGTTTTTATTTTTGCAAACACTTTTGGTATTCCAGAACCCATTGGTGGGTATGCTTTCTTTATTTCATCAGGCAAGGTGCTGTGATTTCTTATTCTAGCTAAGTACCTTACTTGAGATTCGGTTGGGTCTTTTGTTAGAATGCTGCAATTCAGTTCTTCTATAGCTCTATTCATTTTTAGATCATATTCAGTTGTGTTTAATATTACAATTTGCCCTGTTTTATCAGCTTCACAGAATTTAATTGTTGGGTCATCATTTTGGTGACATGCCGTGACCTAGAAATATCACCAAAGTGTTTAAAAATACGGAATTGCCCAGTCACTGCTAAGGATAATAGAATAATCCAGGAGTGCCAAAAAAAGAGATTAAGAGCTGAAATTGTCAATAAAAGGAAATTGATTTTTAACTTGAATAGGAAATGTTTACATTTAATCGATTTGATATGTTATAAAAAGTATAGAAATTTTGACGGTAATTGGAAAGATGAGATTTTGGATGTAACCTTCAGGGAAATTTTTGACATCGTGGAATATGAAAAAAAATGCTCAAGAGCAGTCATGGAAAAAAAGTTGCATGTGATGATTGACAGACAACGTGTACAAGAACAACGGGAGAATATGTATGAGGTATATCAGAATAACTCCAACTTGACCTTGAGCTTCACGCAAAGAGCTGTTTTGCAGAGAGGTAAAAAATTTGCGTTTCCACGGAGCCTGCCGAGGACGGAGGAATTAATACCCAACTTAGAAGAAATGGCACGCAGTGTACCAGCAGAAGAACGTGAAAATTTTCGAAGTAAACTGTATAGAATTGTTTTGAAAGAATTTAATGAAAAAAGTAAGAAAAAGAAATATCATATAGATAAAATTCAGTATGAGAAAGAACAACTGATTAAATTAAGAGATGACCCAACAATTAAATTCTGTGAAGCTGATAAAACAGGGCAAATTGTAATATTAAACACAACTGAATATGATCTAAAAATGAATAGAGCTATAGAAGAACTGAATTGCAGCATTCTAACAAAAGACCCAACCGAATCTCAAGTAAGGTACTTAGCTAGAATAAGAAATCACAGCACCTTGCCTGATGAAATAAAGAAAGCATACCCACCAATGGGTTCTGGAATACCAAAAGTGTTTGCAAAAATAAAAACTCATAAGCCTGATACACCTATGAGAGTGATAGTATCAAAAAGGAATTCCCCACTAATAAAACTGGAAAAGAATATCTACAAATTTTTGGCACCTTTGTTCATGAAGACAAGGTTCACTGTGAAGAATACATACGAATTTATTGAGAAAATTAAAGTAATTAAACAAGTTTTAAGTGAATATCATATGGCTAGTATGGATGTGAGAGCTCTTTTTCCTAGCACACCAGTACCTCAGGCAATAGAAATAATTATTGAAAAATTATATGTGCTACAGACAATGAATGCAATACAAATAGAGGAGTTGAGAGAAATTTTATTGTACATATATGAAAATAACATTTTTAAGTTTAACAACAAGATGTACAAACAAAATCATGGAGGACCTATGGGGCCACCACTGTCAACTTTATTTGCTGAAATTATAATGAGTGACATTGAAGAAAAAATAATAAGTAAACTTGAGGATCCACCACTGATATACTGCAGATATGTTGATGACATTTTTCTGTTATCCAGGCTAAAAAATGATGAACTTGAGGACTTGTCAAAAAAGTATAGTGAAATTTATCCATCTATAGAACTGACAGTTGAACAAGAACATGACAATACTTTGGCATTTTTGGACATTTTGATTATTAAAACAGAGGAGAATATGCAATTCAGAGTGCATAGAAAATCTTCATATATCCCTGTACTTATACCATTTCAGTCATCACATCCATTAACACATAAAAGAAATAGTATTAAAACACTAATTAAAAGAAGTTTAACACACTCATCAATTGAACAGTATAGAAATAAAGAAATTGAATATATTGAAAAAATTGCATATGATTTTGGATACCCTAAACAGGTATTAAAAAAATGGATTTATGAAGTAACTCAGAGTTACAATAAGGTCAAGACTGATAAAAAAACTTGTAAAATATGTAGGAGCAATACCATATATAGAAAATGTGTCAGCAGAAATTAATAAACTTTGTGGCAAGTATGACATACAGGTAGGAAATCAGGTACTTACTGTAAAAAATGTAGTGATTAAAAATGAAAAAATTAGCCAATTAGATAGAGCAGGAATTTATGAAATCCCAATAGACCAGCAACCACCTGTGTCATATATAGGCAGCACCAAGAATAAATTAAAGTATAGATTAAACCAGCATATTAATAATTGGAATAAAAAAGAAGCTAAGACAGCATTGACCCAATACTGTATGGAAAATCAACAATGTCCAAGGTTTGAAGATATTAAAATTATTAAGAGCTGTAAAAATGAAAAGCAGTTAAGAATAGCAGAATCAGTATTAATTGAAAAAAACAGATCAAGATTATGCAACATTAATGAGCCAAGTAACCTAAACGAACAATGGAAAGCCCTAATAAAAATTGAACAGCAGCGTAAAAAGAAAGAGGGAAAAAAGAGCAGCAGGGACAATAGATGGCGCCAGAGACACAACGATTCAGCGATAGCGACTGGGGCCCATGCCTCGATGGCTCTGCTCACTTGAGCTGTGGTGGGCGGGTGAGACACACCTGCCTCCTGAAGATGACAGAGGCCTGTTGAAAGTACTAGAGGATTGGATGTGAGGGGCTGAATGGGTGTGACAATTGCAGTGGGAGTAGCAGAGGTTGTGAAACTGAAGGAGGAGTTTGATAATTACAGTTGACCATGGTTTAATCACCTATGAATGTAAGGTTATGTACATAGTTTTTACTTGAATGGTATGAATGAGTTGTATGTGTGATTTTTATAGAATTGACAAGCTTTTTGAGTAACATCTCATAAGGCTAAGGGAAAAAAAAAAAAAAAAAAAAAAACGATGTTTCACACCCGGAAGTAAGAAGCGTAAGCAAGAAGTCTGTTAACCTCAGAAGCCCAGTTACATCACGATGAATGACGTGTTGGAAGTGTGTTGTCATTGGAGGTTACCATAATTTTTTGGTGAGTACGTGGTACTTTCTAATGGTTTTTTCAAGTCAATAGCATTGTGCTTTTACTTAGGCACTAAATATTAAAGTCATAGGTCCCAGGCATAGGCCTTTTTAACAGTTCTTATTCTACCAATGTCATATTCACAACGTTTACACATCAAGTCAAGTTAATAACATTGCGCTTTTACTTAGGCACAAAATATTAATTCACAAGCCCTGGCTTAGGCCCTTTCACCAGTTTTTTTTTCTGTCAATGTCATATTCACAACGTTTACAGAGGAAATTAAATTAATAATATTGGGCATTTACTTAGGCATGAAATATTAATTTCTAGGCCCTTTTTAATAGTGTTTACTCCACCGATGTCATATTCACAACATTTACACATCAAATAAAGTTAATAATATTGTGCTTTAGGCACAAAATATTAATTCAAAGGCCCTAGACGGTTTTTAACGGTTTTTATCCGTCAACTCCATATTCATTACGTTTACTTATCAACTCAAGTTAATAGCATTACGCTTTTACTTAGGCACGAAATAATAATTCATAGGCCCTAGGCCTAGTCCTTTTTGACGGTTTATAATCCATTGACTTCATATTCATAACGTTTACATATTAACTCAAGTTAATAGCATTGCGCTTTTACTTAGGCATTCAATATCAATTACTAGACTTTCGGCCTAGGGCCAATGAATTAATAATTACTGTCTGATTAAAAGCACAATGTGATTAACTTGAGTTAATGCCTAAACGTTATGAATACAACATCGTTAGAATAAAAACTTTTAAAAAGGCCTAGGGCCTATGACTTAATATTTACTGCCTAAGTAAGAGCGTAATAATATTAACTTGAGTTGATACGTAAACTTTATGAATATGAAATCGACGGATTAAAAAAAGGCTTAGGGCCTATGAATTATTATTTTGTGCCTAAGTAAAAACGTAATGCTATTAACTTGAGTTGATAAGTAAAAGTTATGAATATGGAGTCGATGAATTAAAAACCGTCAAAAAAGCCAAGGCCTAGGGCCTGTGAATTAATATTTCAGGGCCTAAGTAAAAGCGCAATATTATTAACTTTATTTGATGTGTAAACTTTGTGAATATGACATCAGTGGAGTAAAAACAAATAAAAAGGCCTAGGGCCTATAAATTAATATTCCGTGCCTAAGTAAAAAGCTCAATATTATTAACTTGACTTGATGTGTAAACGTTGTGAATATGACATTGGTAGAATAAAAACTGTTAAAAAGGCCTATGCCTGGGGCCTATGACTTTAATATTTAGTGCCTAAGTAAAAGCGCAATGCTATTGACTTGATTTGATACGTAAACACTATGAATATGAAGTCGGCGGATTAAAAGCTGTTTAAAATGCCAAAGTGTAGGGCATGCGAATTAATTAAGTAAAAGAGAAATATTACAAACTTGATATGTTATGTAGATATTTAGTGCATAAGTAAAAGTGCAGCGTTATTAAAAAAATCTCACCTTAGGGTCCTTTTCTGAACATAGCATGAATTACGCTGTAATTCTCACTTGGCTTACATACAACGTTTCAACATTTTCTCAAAATTTGTTTGGATTTCCCAATTAAATTCTCTCAATATAGGCCAAGAAATGGTAATATGTATACCCCTCCCATCCACACAAACACACACTTGAACTTTTGGTGGCTAGTTTCCCTAAACTCGTATGAACCGACTCGAAAATCCAGAGAAACAAAAAACTCCTTCCCATCATTAGACACCTTGGAAAACTGCCACACATAATTCAGAAACTTGGAAAACTGCCACACATTCAGAGTATTCCTCGAAAGAACAGCAATTTGTAGCTGGCCCCTTGATGAAAAGCATGTGGCAGTTTTCCTGTGTGGCAATCTTCCAGTGTGGCAGTTTTCCTGTGTTGGCGGTTTACAGTGAACCGAATTGACACTTTGCCTCGACAACACAGATCAGAAAATGCATAATCCTTTAAGAGAAAGCTAGCTTGCATCGAGGGGGAAAAGCAACACAGACTGAAAATAAATTCAGAGTGGGGTATGGCTCTCGGTGGTCATCTGTTCATCCTAACTTCCAGCAGTTTTTCCTTAGCTAACGGGATGGGTGTAAAGAAAATTCTTTGTGTGACACCATGAGGAATTAGAAAATGAGCTGAGGGGATTGCTCTTGTTGGATCTGGTCACCAGATGCACGTTCTTCAGTAGAAATACCCTACGCCGCCATAAAACTCGCGATACTTAATTTTTCCCCACTGTCTTCCTTATGGGCAGTACAGTTTTGACCCGCGTATCAGTAACATTTGGAAACTGTTTTTTGGAAGTCGCCATTTGGGCAAAAGATTTCCCACCCATTTTAAACTACAACTTGTTCGTGAATCAACTTACTGCGTGATCCGAATATTTAATTTTATCTCTGTAATAATTTTAGATTGGATTCCAAGGGACAGGAAAAGACCCAGAAGAAGACCACATGGGAGATGGGTGGATGAAATTCGAAAGTATGCAGGAGTGACATGGAGGAGACTGGCACAAGACAGACCATTGTGGAGGAAACTTGGGGAGACCTTCGTCCAGCAGTGGATTGATAATGGTTGACAATGATGATGATGATGAATAAGAACATGTGGTTACCATATACACAGCATTTTTTTTTTTATAAAACAAGGTGTTTTTTTTTTCTGTGTGTTATCATTTAAAAAATTATCTCTCTAACCATAAAAAAGTGCCTTAGCGCCGCTAAGGCTCTTCTACATCCCTGATTATGACCACGTATCTAATAAGCTGTAGGACACCCTTTAGCCTGCAAAGCAGCAGCCACTCGGTGAGGCATCGATTTGATGAGGTGGCAATAGGTATCCTGGGGTATCTGGTACCATAATGTCGACAGCAGGTCCTCCAGTTCCCTTGCACTTCAGGGTGGTGGTGATTTAGCAATAACCCACTTTTCCAAGTTAAACTGCAAATGTTTGATTGGGTTCATATCAGGTGAATTTCGAGGCCAGGGCATTAACAGAAAGTAACCAGCATGTTCCTCAAACCACGTCTTGATGATTCTGGCAGTGTGGCATGGCACATTTTCCTGTTGGTAATGGCTATCGCCAGCAAGGAACACAGTTGCCATATTCACAACGATGTTCAGATACCTGACAGCTGTCAGGGATTGTGCTATTGGGATAACAGGGCCTAAAGTGTCCCAAGAAAACATCACCCACAGCCTAACACTGCCACCGCTGGCCTGTTCTCACCCAACAGTGCATCCAGGTGTCATAGCCGCGATTTGTAATCAATGTATCCATGCTCAGCCGTCTACATGATGCAGGGGTGCCATGTCCCGTCCTTGAGCTGTAGCCATGAGGGAGAAAGAATAAATGCCCAGGACCTTAAAAGTATAATTTTGTTTATTATTTTTTAGTTTATATTATGCAGATAAATTGTTTACAGTTGCAGTGATTGTTTGAAACCCTTGTGCGGGTGGTTTGACGGTGTACATCTTTTTTTCCTTTTTTTATCTTTCTCTGGAGGTGAAGTGTAAAACTTTTTTGTTATTAAAGAAGTGACATTTTTGTTTAGGAATTTCTGCTAGAGTAGACAAACTGTCATTCAGAAAGGCATTTTCTCACTTCTGTCTCCCACATTTGTGTTTGTCCCAGGCGGCAGATGCAGGAAATGATTCATCTGCTTTGATCAGGGTTTTGTTTTACAGTACAAAGTTTGTCATTGCGATAGCCATTATTAGGGTGCTCAGTTACTTGCCCTCGCCCTTCCTCTTTTTTCCCCAGGTTACTTCCGGCACAATTTTGTTGGCTTCTAATCCTCCATTCGAATAGTTCATCATCACCTCTTGTCTGCTCTCTCCTAACCAAAAATACAAGTAATCTGTTTTGAATTTTGATTTGCTGTATGTGCACATTGTACCCCAAATTGGACACAATGATTTTCTTTTTCTGGAAATAAGAAGGTATTTACACTACTATTTCTCTTGTATGATAAGAAAAATTGGGGAGACGGCAGAGGACTGTGTTTAAGCATATATTAGTTATTTAACACAGTTATGGCATGGTGCTTAATCAGAAGAAGCGACAAAAAACTTTAGATTTTTTGTAAAATCAACAATTGAAACTTTGGAAACAAAAGACGTGCCAAAAGTTGCACATTCATCAAAAAAATTTGCCTTCAATAGACTTAAACTTGGGAATTGCAGATGCACTTCCATCGACTTCGACAGACCACACTTTGCCTGTGCAATTTGAAAGTGAATGCAAAAGTAATATTGGTCTTTGTGCTGGTAATGATAAAAAATCGATTTTAGAAGAAACGAGCTTTCGGAAAAACCATTTTGTTCACCAAAAAATTACGTTTTCCCATTCTCCGAGCACAATAAAAAAGATAAAATTGTGAAAAGGTACTTAAGTCAAAGTTATTTGGGAAAATATCCATGATTAGTGTATACCCCATTAATGAAAGGAGTTTACTGTTAAATATTGTTCATTGTTTGCTCCAAAAGTTGTAGGTGATAATCAATGCCAAACTCAATCTGGGAGTTTAGTTTCAAAACCTCTGAAAACATTTTTAAAACTTCTTGGTAATAATAGAATGTTAGAGAATCACCAATGTAGTGAGTATCACAGAAACTCGGTTCAGTCGGCAGAAGAATTTGTGAAAAAATTTAACAAGCCGCAAAACGAAATTCATAATATGTTATCTACATTTTGGTTAAAAGAATGTGAAGAAAATTGCGAAAAGTTGCTTCCAATTATTGACACTGTAATTACACTGGGAAGACAAAACATACCTTTCAGAGGCCACAGAGACAATGGCAGTTTATTAGATACATCTGCAGTAATATAATGAACGAAGTAATATAATTAATGAATGAAATCTGATGTAGCCATGTGGAAAGAAAATTATGAATTTCGTTTGGCGGCTTGTTAAATTTTTTCACAAATTCTTTAAGAAATTCAAGAAATTTTAAAATTAAGAGTCCAGGAAGAAGATACAGTTCTGGAAAACCATCTCAAAAGTATCAAGGCTAAAGCAACTTATATTTCAAAAACAACACAAAGTTCCACTATTGAATGTTGTGGTGAAGAAATTCTGAAAAATATTAAAGGGTTTCTGTCCGAGGCAAAATATTGTTCCATGTTATTTGATGAAACTACTGACATATCTACTGTATCACAAATGAGTGTTATACTGAGATATGTTTACAAATCGGAAATCATGGAAGATTTTATTGGATTTTTTGACTTGCATGCATCAGAATTCTCTTTAGAAACCGAACTCAAAATAGACAGCATATCATTAGGAAAAACTGTAGTTAAAATTCTGCATCAAAATAATATTGATATAAAAGCATGCATTGGTATTTGTACCGACAACTGCAATGTCTAAGGTAAGAGGAGCAATGAGTGAAATTCAAAAATTGGCCCTGCTTGCTGTGAAAATACCATGTTATAATCATTCACTGAGCCTATCTTTGTGCAGGGTGTATGAAGCTCTTTTGGGGTAAAGAAAGAAGTCATTACTTTTTTAATGTACCACCAAAAAGAAGTTTCGTTCTGAAAAGTATCTTGCAATCGAAGTTTAGTAGTGTATGTGACACTCACTGGGTGGAATGACACGACACTACCCTATACTTTGAAAGTAATATTGTCCTTATTATTGAAACATTAAAGAGCATTGCTGCATGGAATGACACAACTTCTGCAATTAAAGCTGCTCTTTTATTTAAAAATACCCTGTTATAACAAGCCAAGTTTTAGTATCAATAAAATGCATAACCCCTATTTTCTCTTCTACTGCTGTACTCAGTAACATGCTTCAAAAAAATCTCTAGATATGTCTTCAGCAGGAGATTGTATTAAAGATCTTCTCTGTGTGCTGATTTCATTAAGAAAAACGCATTCAGTAAAATTTGGAAGAACTTGTCCGATTTGGCTAATGCGTTGGAAATACACATCGAAAAACCTAGACTCTCAGCAAAACAAACCACAAGTGCTATCTACCAGTCTATTACATCAGAGGTTATACTTGATTTGAAGACAGGTTACAGTGAAGTCACACTAAATGCTTTCAAGTTGCAAGTATTATTACCTGAACATTTGTTGAAAACTGAGGATGATGATTTAAATGCATCACTGTCTGAACTATGGAAAAAATACTTGATGTTACTCAGTTTAATCCCTTAAATTCGGATATTTGCTTAAAATCTGATGTAGCCATGTGGAAAAAAAGTGGATTCGGGAATCCAACTGTAATAAAAACATTCCGAATACATTACAAGACATTTTTAATTCATGTGATAAACACATTTATCCAAATTGCCACATTTTATTAAGAATATTATTAAGTTTACCAATAAGTGTCGCCGCTGCGGAACAAAGTTTTTCTGCCCTCCGTCAAATGAAAACCTGGCTAAGGAGCCTTATGAGTGAAGAGAGACTTTTGGGGTTTGCTCTATTACACATTCATTGAGATTATGGATGTTAATCTGGAAGAAGTGTTGAATCAATTTGCCACATCTTCACATCGTGTCAGCACAGATTGGATTTTATTATGTGAAAAACGTGGAAACCTGATTTTACGCCCTCCTCATTACCTCGACAAGTTCGTTAATTAATAAAAGATAAATATTAATCATAAGGAGGGACATTTGTTTCCCACCTGATTTGGAAGAACTGCAAAGCTATCAGAGGTGTTCTCCTTTACAGTTTCAGTATCCTCTTCAGGAATTATATTTTCATCTGGAACCATTTTAGGTTTAATTTACAATCAATAACTGATTTATAATTTTTACATATTTCTCATCATCAATGGACTTTAAATGAGCAACAAATAAAATTAAGTTTAGTGCTGAAAACACCCATTGAGTGGCTTCTTTGGGTAAGTCATAATATAAATTTGGCAGATTTTAAATATTTATTTAAACTTTTCTGCTTAAAAAAATAATGTGTAGCATATTTGATGTCCAGGGAATTATGTAAAACCTGGGATACCAGGTTCATATCCCAGCACTGCCACTAGTGAATATTCGCCGTGCTTCAGAAAGCACATTAAGCCATTATTAGTCAACCGTACATGATACATAAGTTTTAGTTCGTCTGTGAGCAGGCCTCTAATTAAAGGGAGGTCGAGTGCACTGCACATACATACTCCCATTCAAACATGACTGATATATGTGAATGCGTTTTATGCATGCTTTTAAGAATTGCCCACCTCAGATATATTTTGTTGCAAACCCCCCCCCCCCCCCCGGTAGAAGTTTTACAAATATAGTTGGGTCTGAAACTAAATTCATCCCAAAAAAATAACGTGGTTTTTTTTTTGGGGGGGGGGGTAAATTTTATTGGCTCATGCCCCCCTCCCCCCGAAGAAATTTTCTAGATCCACCCCTGACGTGATGCACCAGGAATCTTGATGATTTGTCAGACCAGGCCACTTTCTTCCAATCATCCACAGTCCAATCTTGATGATCTTGGGCCCATTTCATGCATTGTTGGCGATGACCTGCAGTGAGCATGGGGACCCAGCTGGGTCTTCGTCTATGCAGACCCATGCGCAGAAGGCTGTAATGAACTGTGTGCTGTGACACATTGCTGTGATCACTACTGTTATAGCTGCGGGTGATTTTTCGCACTGTGACCCAGTGGTCGCTTTGAACATGAACAATGTGCGACAGTTTCTGCTTTCCTCTGGCATCAATGAACTGTGGACAACACACGGCTGGACAACGGTTTGTTATTTGGCCATGTGTGCACCACTTTTGATATGTACTCACTACAGCGGCATGTGAACAAGCTGCGCCATTTCCGAGATCGTAGTTCTGAGGCACCGTGCTATCACAATTTGTCCTTTATCAAACTCCAATAAATCTGCAGCTTTTCCCATTCTGACTCTGAACACTCTACTAACTGAAAGCTGGTCCTCAGGTTGTATGTACACTATATTGACAAAAGTCACCAGACACCCCTTCAAAAGCAAGTGAATGGATCTGCTGCATTGTTAAAATGTGGGGTACAGCTGCAAACGGTATAAAAATAAGCCTGCAGATGACCGCGATCAAATCGCACTGTGCGGTTGAGTGAAAATGTCACGGCGGGAGAGAACTAACTTTGAGAAAGGAAAGATTGTTGTGTGTTATGTTAGTGGGTTGTCCATAAGAGAAACCGAGAAGCGTTTAAACATACCCAAGTCAACTGTTTTGGATGTACTGAATAAGTGGAAGACACATAGTGTGCCTGAAGCAGCAAAACGTACTGGCAGACCAAAGAACATTAGTGATAGAGGACGTCAAAGCCTCAGGAGAGTCGTTACATCTAATTGATGGAGTACTGCACAAGGCCTCAGTGTACAGGTGAGTAAAAATGCTGGAACCTCGATATGTACTCATACCATTTGCAGAGAACTTTATTCCATGGGTTACCGTGGTCGTGCGGCTGCTCATAAGCCTTTCATCTCCACTCAGAATGCTACTCGCCTTTTAGCATTGTGTAAAGAACATTATTGTGGACCGTAGACCAATGAAAATGGGTCCTATGGTCTGATGAATCCATATACATGATCCAACAGTCTGATGGCCGTGTGTGGGTATGGCGGCAGCCGGGGAACACTATTTACCACAGTGTACTGTTCCTACGGTCAAGTTTGGACTGGCAGTGTACTCTTGTGAGGGTGTTTTTCGTGGTATAGTCCCGGCCTATTGGTTATCATGGACAAACCCGTTAACCAGCATGTCTACCTTGATATTCTGGACAATTATGCCCTACCAGCTCTGTGGCAGTACTATGGAACCGAGCCTTGTTGGTACCAGCAGGATAATGCACCGAGCCATGAAGCAAGGACTGTTACGGTGTGGTTTGACGATAATTCCGTATCGTGTGTGTGGACTGGCCAGCACAGAGCCCTGATCTTAATCCCATATGGCACCTATGGGATGAATCGGAGCTCTGCATAAAAAGTTTGGAATCAAGGCCTACTACTAAGCAACAGCATTATGTACTGAATGGAAGCGCATGCCTATCACTGTGTTCCAAAACTTTGTTGAAAGCATGTCTCGAAGGGTCAGTGCATGCATTAAGGCCAAAGGTGAACCGACACCATACTAATGTATGTCAATAAATGCTATGTTGTGTTTCTCTTCTAGGTGCCCTGTGACTTTTGTCAATATAGTGTATACTGTTCTGTGAACTTCACCTGCGTCGCCGTTTGGTCTCTAGGTGCGCTCATTTCTGTGGGCTGGAGGTGGTCACAATGGAATGGCTCATCGGTGTGGACAGTAGGTCAGCTGCGATTTTGATGTCCATCTCGGAGAGTTTTTCCACTGTTTCAGAGAAAGCATTTAAATGCTTTGCCATGTTCTCAATGTCACTTATTTTTTTAAATGGAAGCTGTTTTAGCAAGGTTGCCTTTTTTTTGCAGGTCCTCAGATTCATAAACAAATTTTAATTTTTGCCATACTTCCTTTGAGGTCAAGTAGTATTGTACGTTGCAAAGTTCACTAGGATTCATTGGCAGCATGGTGTCTGCTCTTGCCTTTTGGTCTGCTAGAATCCACTTGTTTAGCTTTTCTTGGTTAACAACAGTGGTTCCTTTGACAGGTTTTGCTTTCCGTCCTGTCACATAATCCCAATCGTTGTTCTTGATTAGAACTGCTTCTCTTTGTAGCTTCCATGTTCCATAGTTATTTTTATTTAACTTTTCAGTACTTGCAAATTGTGACATTTTCCTTTTTGCAGGTACACGAGGAATCCCAACAATTGAAAATAATTGACAGTCGCAGCTCAAACTTTCAAAATGGTGGACTAACCGATGCTTGGTGGTTCGATGTAGGCTTACCTGCTACCTATCTTGTATGCACAATTGGTGTGTCTTCTGGGCCCATAATCAATTGTGGGATTAGCAGAGTGAGGCAGCCATTGTGTGAAGAAAAGACTTTATTTAAGCCATTTACACGTTGATATGTATACAAAAATATAATACAACAGAAGACTAATAAACATCAACAACGTCTACATGTCCTAACTTTCTCTTGGATCAATAGCAACGGACTCTAATCTCACACTTTCATACGCACTACTTGTCTCATTGTGATATCACACAGACTTGAATTGAGTACACCTTGGCTTTGCGATGATGTCGAACATTGGGTCAGAGATAGTAAATGTGCAATGTTCTTTTAACAAGTTCATTAGAAAAAGTTTGTATATATGAAATTCCATTTAAAATCAATTCTCCAAAAATGTACTGTATTGATAGTACTAAAAACAGATATTTTTTTTAAAAATTAAATCAACATAGGAAAATTGGCAAAAAAAAAAAAAAAGAAGAAACTGCTCTTTTACAATACTGCATCATAAATGATCGCTTTCCAAAATTTGAAAAGATAAAGTCCACTCAATAAAACAGAACATGAGCTTAGATTATCTGAAACAGTTTTGATTGAGGAAAATAAATATAAACTATGTACTATTCATTGTTCAGCAGTTCTGATGGAACCCTGAAAATTACTCATTGAAAAAGAAAATGACATTCAAGACTTGATTCATGGAAAAAAAGAAATCTAAATTAAATCTAGGAAATATTTGAATAGAAATCTTCCCTGATTTAAGTTGGTAATTATTCTAAAATAAATTGTAATAAGATTGGACTTCATAAGTTTTCACTAGGTAGCAGCACATCCGCCATTTCACAGCAGCTGTCTATCGACAAGCGTAAGGGTGCTCATGGAGCATGCCCTATACAGAATGGAAAACACTTCAAGATTGAGATCACCAGTAGTTTGGGGCAAGTGCATGATTCATTGTGCTTGAAGACAGCTATAGTTTTAGTGTAAAGTATTTACAGTGATTCAGGTTTTTTAACATTTTATTTCAAAACTGAGTTTTTAAATGTTGTTGTGTTGGAATAGATATTTTTAAGATGTAACAAAAAAAGAAAAAATATACAACATACAAATTTGTCAATATAAAATGTTCATGTACTGACTGGCTGGCATACCCCATAGTACATTTTCAAGCATCATTCCAAAAAACTTTGAAAGTGTAAATTATCAGTTTTGTTTGATTTGAAAAGATTTTAAACCAGTAGATATCTGAAAAAGGTATAAATAATACTAACTTCAAGTTCCATTTGGAACATTGAAAGGTGGTTTCAGAGGTGACTTTATATGTGCTTTAGTATGGCATCCTCATAATTCAAAGTGATATTACAAAATATTTATTGAAGGAATTTGCCATTTATTTTAAGGTGCAATCCCCTTTGAGAATCAATTCACTTGATTCTCAAAGGGGATGGCTCCTCATTCCAGAATATTATTGCAGGGACTCTACTCTTTGGACTCTGTGGGAATATATGATCAAATTTTGCTTCTGAAACCAAATTTGGTGTCGCTCCTACTCTGTAGCCCTGGGATACAAATCTCACTTCGAAAATAAAATCCAAACTGTTACAAATATTTTAACATTAAATATGAGTTTGTATTCTCTGAGCCCCCAAAAGTTACATCTACAATGACAATTGTGCATCCCAATATTAAAATAATAGCCAAAATATCTCATCAATCTGATACCAAATGAAGCTCTACAGCATAAATTTACTTCATTAGATTTTCCATACTTTGTTTTAAACAATATTACTGCTCAACCAAAAACATATGAGTTTGTATCACTGGATTAAGAGTGTCATTTTTTTTTTTTTTGGCTGTTTGTTGTATTCTTGTATAAACTGTGTGTTATTTTATTTATTAGTGTGTGTGTGGGTGGGGGGAGGGGGAGTTATTGTGATCACCCACTATTAACTATTTTGGTTTTGTGATAGGGAACAAATAGATTAACACATTTGTCAAGCAGGCACTTGGTTAGGATTGTTTACCTTATTTTTGTGAAATTAATAAACACTACCACCAGTCCAGAATGAAGGTACGGCCTGGACAACCTTATTCAGATTCTCCTCTTCAGAGGCATGGTGAAGGATACATGCTGCTGTTGAACAGGGCTGATACTATCCATAAACAAAACAAGTCACAAGCTTATTACCTGTTGCTAGATTTGATGCTGGATGATGAATTATTCTGTTATATAGCCGACGCACACATGAACATTTGGCACTTTACATTAGAGTTCTGGGGTGATGCACTTTTTCAGTATAAGGAAGTGCACACAGAGTTCGTATGCAGTGTCAGCAGCACAATCAGTTAGACAATACAGCTACAGATAATGAAACTGGATGTGTGCATGGTACTCATCAGTTATCTATTTTTTCATAGTTCTAGACCACGTCTTGAAACAATAATAATTATCAAAGTTAAATACTAACCACAGTTAATGCTATAATTGGCATTTTCACTGTATTCCATGTAACCACTTCCTTCCACTCCAGGATGATGAAAATTTTCAAGTTTACTGAAGGAAGTGGTTACATGGAATACAGTGAAAATATGCCAATTATAGCATTACAATGCCTACCATGTATTTATGAAAAATTATTTCTTTGGGGTAATTCGTTTCCCAATTGTATATGACTAACCACAGTTAGTATAAATCTACCAATGCTACTCAGCCATGGCTGAGAACTAGATATAGGTCCTCAATTCCATCTTCTGGTGACCTAACACTCTCCATGTACAATAGACAAGAAGTGCCTGTCAAAAATACTCTCTTCTCACGTCTTCTCAACTTTCTTGCGCCTATAATTTGTGCAACCGATAAGAGGCTTGCATTCTACACTTCTAAACCCCTCGTTTTGGACCCCCCCCTCTCTCATATCATATATACAAGGTGATTCATAAAGAAGTATACAGTTTCAATGCACTGTAAAACAAAAACAATGTAAGATAGTTTATGTTATCTGTAACAGAATTGTAGGGGAATGTTTCAAGTTTTTTAGAGACAGTCACAGATGTTATATGTGTGCACCCTTAGTCGCATGACACACATCGAGCCAGTAATCCATTTCTGCCCAAACGCGAGGTAAGATATCTGAATCAAGTGCAGTGATAGTGGCTGTGATACACTGTTTCAGCTCTGCTAGATCAACAGGAAGGGGAGGGGCGAATACCTTGTCCTTTACATACCCCCACAGGAAAAAGTCACAAGGTGTTAAAGTCAGGACTTCTGCGTGGCCATTGGGTCACCCAAAAGTCAAGGTCAGTAAGATTTTGCAACATCTGCACTTTGTATGGAATCATTTTCAGCTTCTTTCTCAAAATTCTCCAGACAGTGGGCTGTGAAATCTGCACTTCATGACTCACCCTCCATGTTGATTTTCCCGGGCTTCGTTGAATGGCGGTGCAAAAACTATCAACGACTTCATCCGATACACGCGGTCGTCTAGGACTTTTAAGTTTGCACAAACAGCCCGTAGTTTCAAATTTTTTATGCCAATCGTAGATAGATTTTCTGGTTGGAGGTTCTTTTCCGAATCGTGATCGAAAATGCTGTTGTACAACAGTTACAGATTCCGTTTTGCTCAGTTCAAGAACACAAAATGCCTTCTCCACTGCAGACACTGCCATTTTGACGGACTAGTCACGTGACACGCACGCTATCACCTACGTCACTTCCCTCAGTAGCGGGACACAAACTTATGAGTACATCTACCTAATGGTTCGCAGTTGTGGTCTGTGTCTTCAACTTTTACCTTTTTTACAGCATCTGGAAACTGTATACTTCTTTATGAATCAGGGTGTATATATTCCTTCGACAACATTACGCCAGATACCATACCTTTGCTGTTGCTAGGGTCTCTGAATTCCACATTCCAAGTTCTAAGAAACTTGATGCCTCTCCCTGTGTTTTGTGACCTTGTTACAAAATGGCTGTCTGTTTCTTCCTCCCTTCTTTTTAACACAACAATGGCATCCAACTATCCATTTTCAGAGGTTTTCCCATTTTTTTGGAATTCAGCATTTCAAATGATATCTTACACTACTGGCATTTTCCTCTTTTTTCCCCCTTATAAATCCACATCATCAAGTGCATTGGCATTGCATGTGATAACATTACTTACTGCATTCTGCTATTAGTTAATTATTGTGTGATATAATGATTCCTTACTTACCCTACTATTGACAAATCTTCTGTAATCATTACTAGTTACATGGTTACATTATTAACTATTATGGGTAAGACATGTTCTATGCTATGTATAAATGATAATACTTGATACTATTCTACTAACACTAAATTACACTGGCACAAATACTTACAATTACAGACACTATGTACATTACACTGACACTAAGACCTACAATTATAGTCACTACTACAAATTATTACTATACTTATACTCTATTTACAATCTCGATAACCCATCAACATTTCCATGCTTTTCTTCTGGATTGTACTGCACAGTAAAATTGTATTCCAGTAAATACAATGACCACCACATCAATTTAAGATTTTTATCTTTAATGTGCTCTTGCCAAACCAATGGATTATGTTCACTAACCACTACAAATGGCCAAGAGTCCAAATAAGGTTTTAATTTTTTGATTGCCCGAACTACAGCTAAAGTTTCCTTTTCTATAGTTGAGTACCTTTGCTCTGTTTCAGTTAGCTTTCTGCTTAGATATGCCACAGGATGTTCCTTTCCATTTTGATCTCATTTACTCAACACTGCACCTAACCCAATTCCACTTGCATTGGTTTGCATAAATGTACCCTTGGAAGGATCAAAACATTTATGCACCCCCTCCCCTTCCCCTAGCCAGTTTGACCTTTAGAGTTGAGAATGCTTTCTCACATTCCTCACTCAACTCAATTTTATCTGGATTTTTCTTTCTCAGCATCTCTGCCAAAGCGCTAGAAATATCTACATACTGGTGAATGACTTTTCTATAATACCCAGTAATTCCTGAAAGTGATCTCACATCTCTTTTGGTGATTGGGCGAGGCCATGTACAAAATTTGTCTATTCGTGCCTTTTCAGGTTTAATCCCGTTAGGTCCTACATGGATTCCCAAGTAATTGATACTTGCATTTCCGAACTTTACTCTTTCTTGGGTTCACTGTTAATCCTGCTTCTTTGATTCTAGTCAGTACCAATTTTATATGGTGTAAGTTCTACTGTATACCATGATATCATCAATGTAACATTCAGCAAAGTCTTCTGTTCCTCTCAGTACTTTGGACATTAATGTGAGATACGTGGGGGGGGGGGGGCTTTTCTTCAGACCAAAAGGCATTACTATGAATTGGTACAATTACTTATCAGTCATAGTAAAAGCACTATGCTCTTGAGCTCTTGCAGTCAGACTAACCTGCTGGTAATAACCTTTGGTCATGTCTAATTTCATTAAGTAGTTGCATTTGTGCAGTCCACTAACTCATCCATGATCAGTGTTGGAAAAGCATCTCCCTTCGTAATTGCATTTAGCTTTTGTAATTGATACAAAATCTTATACTTCCATCTTTCTTGGGTACAAGCACTACTGGTACAGCATATGGGCTTTTGCTTTCCTGAATAACTCCCATATCTAGTATTTTCTCAGTTTTCTTGTCAATAATCTCTTCTTTGCTTACCCTGTATGATTTACACTTACCAGGGGTGTCATCTGTCAATTCAATATCATGTGCAATCACATTGGTTCTCCCTGGTATCTCTGTCAGGATACTCTGAAACTCTTGTAGCATCGTTTCTAACTCTGTCTGCTGTGCTTTAGAGAGATTCTCTCCAATGTTAAGCTCATCAATTTTTCCAATCTCTTCCCTGTTAGGTAGAGCTGGCGATTCAGTCCCACTCTCATCCTCTACACCTTCACCTCCATAACATACAGTACTAATGACTTGACTTCACCAATTATACTTTTTCAACATATTGATCTGATATGTTCTAGAGCCTGGCTCCTCTCCTCCCACATTAATGACATATGTATTCTCAGCCTTTCGGTAGGGTGCTTTGAATGGTCCTTCTCATTTCCTACTTGCATTGCCCTCTTCCTATTTGAAGTGAGTACAAAGACTTCATCTCCCTCACAAAACACTTTGATTCTTGCTTTCTTATCATACCATCTTTCCTGTTTTATCTGAGCATTTGATAAATTTTCCAGAGCTAATGTCAGTCGTCTTTCCATATTTTGATTCATTCTGTCTACATACTCCAACAGGTCTCCTTTTCTGATTTCTTAGTTTGTCCTCTTAATAAATCGAGTGGTCCATTATGCCCAAAATTTAATTCGAATGGTGAGATACACACTTGAAAATAAAAGTTTGACACCTAATTGTGCCCCCAATTCCTGGGTCAATATACACATAAACTGCTTCTCTTGATCTGAAAGAATTTCTTTTAGAAAACTGACGTGAAAAAATGTCGATCAGTTCAGTCACCACTTCCTCAGCCTTAATTGTCTCTAACGCTCTCACGTCAGGGTATCTACTAGCATGATCTACCATAACCACTGCATATTTCATACCTGAATTACAAACATTCAAAGGTCTAACTAGATCTACCGACACTTGTGTAAATGGCTTCTCAATGATAGGCAAACGGTGGAGTTTGCTTGGTGAATGATCTCTCCTTTTTGGCTACACTTTAGACTTTGGCCCCCGTCATCTGCTTCAGCTATCACGCCAATGGAATGCCGGGAGAAACGTTTGGCGATAGGTGGCGTTGCAGCTGCATCAGCATTTACTCCTGCGCTGTGTGTGTTACGTAATTGCTGTTTGCTGAGTGCATGAGCCCCCATATACTTACTTCTGTTCACCCTGTTTTAAGCGATACGTGGCTTGTGTTTTTTTCAGCATGTGTTGTAGCTCTGTCAGTAGCCATGTGGAACTGAAGGCGTTTCTTCGACAAAGTTGAAAAGGATGAAGAAACATGCATTGCATGGTGTGAGTGGAAAGGATTGCATCCAACTGAACGAAGATGTTCCGCAGGTCATCCAATGAGTTTGTGAGTGGATATGTGTCATCATTTAGGACAATTCAGGTGTAGGAAGAATCACGTTGCAGGGAAAAGTGAGCAGTGTTCCCGTTTACTTGGGACATGGCTTGAAGCTGCTTGTATTCCTCTTGATAAGGTGATGATGACTCTTTTATATTGTTTCGCCAAAGGATTGTCCTACGATGATGCAATTGGGGAATGTTCCCAGGGTGGGGTTTCCACATCCTCTGCAACAGTCAGTGACTATTATCAGTCTTGTAGAGAACTAGTCGCAGAGTTTATGGTAACCTACGAACAAGACAAAGGACAGCTTGGAGGCCCTGGTTATCATGGTAGAAGTGGATGAGGTGAAGGTTGGGAAGCGGAAGTATAATCGTGGTTGTCTCGTTGAGCGCATCTGGATCCTTAGCACCTTTGAACGAGATTCGAAATGATTCAGAGTTGAGATCTGCCGGGAGAATAACCTCTCTGCTCACACATTGCTGCCGCTCATCCAGAAACATGTTCAACCTGGAAGTACTGTAATGACTGATCAGTGGGCTGCGTACCGCAATCTCCCATCCTGTGGTTTCCAACATCTGTCAGTAAACCACTCGCTCAATTTCGTCAATCCGACTACTGGGGCACATACACAAGGTGTTGAGAGCAATTGGTGCCCCCTCAAATGCATACTATCTAATGGAATTCACAAAGACCACTTAGCAGACCACATTCTGGAATATTTATTCCGACGAAATTGTCTTTCCTCTGAACACTGTTTTGAGGTGATGATTGCTATCATCAAACAGTTCTTCCCTAGTACATAATGTTTTCCACTTAAATATCCGTACTAGATAGACAGGTTCTCAATGAAGAAAAAACACTTCTTTTCCGTCGTTATAAATATTTAACACCTGAACTACTCACATTCCATAAAGGCCACTTTCAGGGTCAGCCATATTACAAAATAAACCCCTTCCTTTAAAAAATACCCCCCCCCCCCTCCGCATATTTTGCGTCCCTAGCACTCCTCCTGAGCAACACACACCGATTACATAATGCACGCAGCAAAGGAGCAAAAACGCTGACGCAGCTACAGCACCACCTATCGCGAAACGTTTCTCTCGGCATTCTAGCGGCGCGTTAGCTGAAGCATACGATGGGGGCCAAAGATGGAAGTGCATCCCCCTTTTCTTCATCAACTGACATTCTGGACAAGAATTTACATACTCAGCTATTTCTTTATGCATTACCAGCCAATAGAAATTTTTCAACACCCTATCTGTAGTTTTCTTGATTCCCAAATGACCATATATTGGTAGGCTGTGCGCAATTTCTAAAATTCTTTTCCTACATGCTTTTGGGGCTACCAACTGAACTACTACATCTTGTTTTCCTTTTGTTTTGAATATCCTTTTCAATAACTCATTCCCTATAAGGAAATTATGACAAAGCATCTTCATCTGGAATGGCTCCCTCGAATTTTGTCCACACATTATTCAAACTTTCATCAACCTTCTGTGCTTTACTGAATTCTTCAGATGTGAACATCTGAGATAAATTCTCTTCACTCTCAACTATCCCTTCCATTTTACTATTTCCAACCTCCTGTTCACTTTTGCTATCTTTACTCATTTGTTGACAAGAACTTCCACTACTTACATCTCAGGGCCGATGTTCTCTGACTTCATTCTCTTTAAGTTTTTCTTCTTCTTGAGCTCTTAACATTCTCCTAGTTAATATCCCATATTCCTTCTTATGTGTACCATCTGTTTCTGAGTGATTTGTACTCCCCCCACTTATTTGGTCACTATCTCCTTCTGTACTCCCTAAATTTTGCCCTATAACCTGATTTCTGTCACTCTTATTCTCCAAAGGTTCCAGTTTTCTCTCCTCCTCAGCCTTATCATTTCTCACTGTCTTCAGTCACTTCACTACAGGGGTTTCTCACTGGTGCATGGCGCACACATCCCAGTCATTTCCAATAATTATATCCCATGGGATGTCTGTCATTACTGAAAAAATCATGTGCCCTTACATCTGTCTTCATCATTAACTTCTACGGATACCTTGGCTATGTCCAATTCCTGTTTGTTACTAGTCACGGGGTAAACTGTGATTTTATTTTCCTGTTCTTGTTCCTGGAGGGACATTACTGCTTTTAATGAAAAAAATGCATGACCTTGTGTCAACATAAAATGCAAAACATCTCTCTGTTCAACTTTGCTTCCCCCAAATAAGGTCCAAAACTAAATTCTAGTGTTACTCAAACAGATCTTGTGGTTGAACACAACATAGATAGAGATTTTTCTCTTACTGACTGAAAACTTCGTTTAGTAGTTCCAGCTATCCTTTGCAGAACTTTCACCTTGCAGTTTACTTGCTGCTACACTATATTTATTCCCTTTACAAGCATAGGACTTATGACCAATTTTCCCACATAAATTGCACCTAATTTTTGCACTCATACCTGAAGCATCAGCTGAATTCTGAGCCTCTTTCCCATCTCCAACCTGTTGCCTTCTCTCTTGCTCAAAAAGTCCTTTCCCTGGTTGAGATTTTTGATTGCCTTGAACATACTGTCTTTCTCTATCCTCCACATACCTATCAGCTAGTTTGATTGCTTTCTCAAAAGTTTCTGGTTCATTATCTCTAATATAGATCTTAACAGACTCATTTACCATGTAGTGTAATTGCTCTAACAATAATGCACTTTTCAATTTTTCGTAGCTATTCTCAACTTGAGCTCCAATTAACCATTTATCTAATAATTCTGTCAATCGCACTCCATACTGGTGATACATTTGATTTTTCCCTTTGCTAAAATTCCTGAACATTACTTTATATGTCTCTGGAGTGATCTTATAATCTTTCAGTAGATTTTCTTGTAACTTATCAAAATTCTGGACTTCATCCTCTCCCATGGAATGAATAACACTGGTTCCTAGAGATGTACTGATCTTAGTAAACTCCATTAAATTGCTGTCCATTTCATCAGACGTTTCCGAGAATTTTCTAATAATATCCCTATAGTTATTTAATGGTCTCTGAGAACTATTATCATACCCACTCGCTTCTGGGACTCTTAGTGCTATTTGTAATTTCAACCTCTCAACAACTTGTTTTTTTAGATTCCAACTCTAATTTTTGGAATTCTAACTGATAATTCCTGTCATCCCTATTAATCCCACTGTTAGCATTCATATGGGTGATTTGTTCTTCACTATTTCTTCTATTCCTTACCAGTTCCCTAGTGTTAAGTTCTTCCTGGCAGTCGACTTCTCTTAGCTCCACGATTAATTCTTGTCTAGTTTTCTTGTTAGCGTTAATTCCTCTTAGCTGGCATTCCTGCCTAAGGTCTTTAACTGAAAAACTTGCATAACAATCTCCCATTTTGCTTAATCTTCTTAAAGCTTAAAGAATCTGATTTTATATGTTTCAATATTTCCCTTATAAATATTATCACCACATTCACACTTTAATTTATTATATTACACTTTAATACTTAAAACTCCCATTTCTTATTTAAGCCTGAGTTTTTAATAGTGTTAAGTGATGTTAAGTGTTACAATTTTTTCCCCATGCAAAATATTTTCCCTTCTGTATTTTGTGTTCGTGTGTACAGTCTGAAAAGAGTTACTTATAGTATTTTCTTGTAAAATTACAGTACCTATATAGTATTTTCTTGTAAAATTACAGTTTGTTGGCTTCTTCTGTTGTTGTTGTTTTTTGTTTTTTCTCTCAACAGGAGAATATCATTTCCTCCTCACATTTTAGCACACAGTGACTTTTGTTTTCTCACTACATTACTCCACACATCTGTAGGTGTTGATGTTTGCACTTCACTGTAAATGATATCACTGCACTGAAGTCACTCACAAACTCCTTCCAGTGAAACAGACTTTCTGGATTCTTTTCTTCCTTTTCATAGAAGTGTTCCTTTTGTAGTGTGGGTGAGGTCCACGTGGTAACTTCTCCGCTCTTCCTGGCTGCTGACGTGACCTCTAACCTCTGCAATACAGCTTTCTCCCTGCGTTTTTGCTCCCTCCATGCAACTCCGGGCTTGGCTTGTGCTCCGCTGCATCATCCATGCTTTCTTTCTTGCTCCCAAATGTCTGCTTTCTTTTTACCTCTAACAATAAGTTCTTGTGTCTGCTCTTTTTTTTTCTGCGTGATTTCTTCTTTCTTTTTTGATCCCACCACTGCCACCACTTGTCATAAATTTTTTTGGCTGTTTGTTGCATTCTTGTTGTATAATCTGTGGGCTTTATTATGTATTGGCGGGGGATGAGTTGTGATCACCCACTGTTAACTATTTTGGTTTTGTGATAGGGGCAAATAGATTAACACATTTGTCAAGCTGGCACTTGGTTAGGATTGTTTACCTTATTTTTGTGAAATTGATAACACTGCTACCAGTCCAGAATGAAGGTAAGTCCTGGACAACCTTATTCAAATTCTCCTTTTTATAGGCATTTTGAAGGATATATGCTGCCATTGAACAGTGCTGATACTATCCATAAACAAAACAAGTCACAAGTTTATTACCTGTTGCCGGATGATGAATTGTTTTAATGTGGAATAGCCGATGCACACATGAACAGTTGGCACCTTACATTAGAGTTTCGAGTTGATGCTCTTTTTCACTTTTTCAATACAAGAAGGTGCACACAAAGTTTGTTTATTGCATTAGCAGCACAACCAATTAGACAATACAGGTAGAGATAGTGAAATTAGATGTGTGCATGGCACTCATCAGCTATCTACTTTTGCAGAGTTCAAGACCACAGCCTGAACCAATAATAATTATCAAAATTAAATACTAACTGCAGTTAGTATAAATCTACTTAAGCTACTGAGCTGCAGCCAAGAGCTAGATATAGGTCCCCAATTCCATCTTCTGGTAACCTGACCTCCACTTCCCCTATACAATTGATGAGAAGTGCCTGCAAAAATGCTCATTTCTTGCATCCTCTCAACTTTATTTGCACATGGACTTTACACAGCCAGTGAGAGGCTTGCATTCTACACCCCTCATTCTGTGCCCCCTCTCTTTCTCTTTCTTTCTCTCTCTCTCTCTCTCTGCTTCCTAAATTCCTCCCACATCATTATGCCAGATGCCAAAACCTTACTGTTGCTAGCTACTCTGAATTCCACATTCCAAGTTCTAAGAAACTTATGCCTCTCCTTGTTTTTTGTAACCTTGTCACAAAATGGTCGTCTGTTTCTTCCTCCCTTTTTTTGAACTCAACGAGGGCGTCCCACTATCTGTTTTCAGAATTTTTTCGATTTTTAGGAATTCAGCATTTCAAATGATATGTTACACTACCGACATATTTCTCCTTTTTTTTTCTTATATATCCACATCATCACAAAGAGCATCATGATTACAATAAATATAACCAAGTATTGTAAACTCTTGACAGTTAGTGCACTATGCTCAATTAACTGGATGCACAGGTATTTTAATATTGGATTAAATGCAGGTAAATAAGATCAAGTGCTACTAAGCAAGTACCAGATTTAATAATGCAAATCATTCTTGGGAAACTGATGACATGGTTCCAGTTCCATCATAAGATAATTAATATTTAGAAGAATTCTGGTTTCATGGGCCAGTAGCTTCAACCTGGGAAAGGCTGCAGAGCCTTCCTCTGTGTTAAAGCTTGCCAATAATTTCATAGCCAGAAGACTTCTAGTTGATTTTCAGGTAGATAGCTGTTGCCACCCTCTGTCAGCTTCTGCAGTGGGTCTCAACCATGCTCATCATTGTCTGTACATTGGGATCGATATATGTACACTTCTTTTGCTGCCCCGGTGATCATTAACTGAGCTACAGAGGCAGATTCTTGTGCCTCATGCTTGCCACCTTGCTGACTAGGAGAGCCCCTAAAGTCCATGTCTACTTCAGGTGACACTTTTCTTGGCTCTGTCCCCAAATTCTCTTCCAAATGTACAGTTTACTATTCACATCGTAATGGGATTCCATACTAAAAGTTAATTCATTGTTTATTAGTGCCTTTCCTTTAAAAGTTTATTTTATGCAGTCAGCGAAAAGGAGACAGACATTTTGATCCAATATTTCACCATAACTGGTGCTTTCCTAGCCATTGAACATGTTTTTTTTTTCTAAGGCGAACTAATCTGATACAACTTCTATATGGCTAGTGGCATTTAACACGGCTTCTCACAAAAGGTTCTGTCTGCCACTCACAGCAGTCCCCAAGTTCAGAAACATTTTTTATTTTCACCATTTTGATTTATTATTTCTGAACCATTTTCAAGCAAATTTAGCTTTCTGAAAAAGTCACTTTTGTAACAATATTATCAAAGCTTTGTTTTTATCTTTGCTGATAAAATAAGCAAAGAATTTTCAGAGATGCTGCTCAGTAAAGAATTGTCATGATATAACTTGTATTTTATGAATTCCAGTATTATGGTGAAATTATGGAAAACATCTTTGATGTTTTACTTTTAATATTGTTATTTTCTTTTGAATAAAACTGTTAAAATAAAATAATTTATATTTTTTTGTTTTGTTGTTAACAGTGCTGCTGCTGCCTCAGGTTTTTCTGTGAAACAAAGAAAATCATTGTTTTAAATGTTGTGTAATACAATTTCGTTATTGGCTATGGTTACAGTGATGCCACTGGAGCTTGTGAGTGAAATTTAAAAAATATTTTTTCCTCAGATAGCATCATCATCATTAGATTTGATATCTGCCTTCAATTTTGGAGTGAGGAAACAAAGTTTTTACTAATTCTGAGCATTGCTTTTTACTTCTGTTTTCCCTACTTCAGTCATGTCATGGGTGCAACTTTTTGTAATCTGTTTTTCTTAGGTAGGTTGACCTTGAATTGATTTTTTTTTTTTTTTATTTCGTCTTGGAATGTGGAAATAAAATTTTTGTGTATTTTCAATTTCTGTTCACTTCTTATTTTCATTTATCTACTATAACATTTATGCAAGCTCATAGATGTCTTTTTCCTAAAATTTTCTAAACCTTATTAGATTTACCACTTTCTTTTAGTTTTGGAGCATGGAAGTGAATTTTTTTCCACACATTTAAGGCCACTCGATCCATACCCAATTTTTGTACCTTGACATTCTGTGAAAAAACAGCTGCCACCCATGGAATGTTAAGATATTAAATTGACAGATTCATTATTCTAATGAACAACCATTTTTGATTTGTATGAATTATTTCTGTGACGAGCTTGTTGTTTTGTTGTGTGTGTGTGTGTGTGTGTGTGTGTTGGAAATCGCTGCCATTAGAATCAGTAATGGACCACCGCAGTGGTCTAAATACTGGTCTCTGGCCATTCGTCTGAGATGGGCCAGGTTCAAATCCTGGTGAGGTATGGATGTTATATTTGTCTAACAGCACCTGCTGTCTTCCTTCCCTGGAACCAGTAGCCCTAAATTAGGGGTGAGCGACTGCTTATAGCCCATTGAGTTGCTCACAGTGGTCATTAAACTCCAAAACAAAATCAGTAATGGAAGTCCTGTCTGCCACAAGTAACTGCAATTTGGTTGGCCTTACTAAGGAAAGGATAGCTATTTTTAGGCTCCTTGTTATTCCTGAAATTCTCTTTATCGTAGTACCCTTACACTCCTCCAAAGCACTGAAACAGCAATCTGGACAATCTAACATTAAAAAAATTGTTAAATGTATAATGCTGCAAATGATGAATTCTTTATCAACAGAATGCACACCTAACTCTTGAAGTTAAATATATGCCAGTAATTTAGCCTATAGTTGATTGGATTAATTTTCATTGTAAAGATAAAGGTAATGTCTAACATTGTAACATTTGGATTTTGACTGAAAGCTGCAGCCCAGTACAACAGTTGAGCAGCTAAGAATATTTTTGATTAAACTAGGAGGAGTGTTATTGTATAATTTATCAACATGAAAGATAAATGCTTTATCTAAGCATTTATCTCATCATAGTGAAATGTACTTCAAGGGGATTCCCTATCATGTTGGTCTAAAAAGCAATGACACAGCTGACATTTTGACTAAGTAGAGTTGTCAGGAGGTACCATCACCCCTCTCACAGATTATTTTTCAATGAAATTTTCTCACGAATTGGAACTGTGGACAATTTGACTTGTACCTACAATCAACTCATATTCTGGGCTCAAACCTAGACCAGCCCCAGAGTCCTTTTACAATAGGAAAGACCAAACTTCCTTATCAAGATTAAAAAGTGATCATTTGAGACCAGTGAAAATTGAGCGGGGTTGCAAAAGCTTTCCACCTTGTCGCAATTGCTACATGGCTTCTGCCTCACCTAGTCACCTTTCCCTTATCAACGTAACCAGAGACATTCTTTCACCAACCTGACTCGATCCTTTATCAACTCTAGATGTATGGTCTAATGGACTTAATCGAGCTTGAATAGTTCCAGTGGAATGAATAACAACAGCAACACACTATGCTTCTAAATATGCTAAACCTGAAACTAATAGTATGTTGAAATTATGTAGTTTTGTATCAGCTAATCAAGTATTAACAATTTTTTTTACAAATGAGATGTTGGTGAACCAATAAAATAGGGGCTTTGAGTGTGATCCATCCCACAAGCTATGTAGTCTGGAAACTTTTGGCTTAAATAATAATCTCCATATGGTCACTTACACCAGAAATGACTATTGAACATGCTTTTTCCAGAAGAAGCAGTTACATGCTTCCCATCAACCACATGAACACAGTTGTTCAACATTTTTCATTCTGTTATCAACAGCGTTCGAATTACCCATCAGTCTGCAGGCCATTGGCCAGTAAAACTTCCGTCAGACCACTGAACTATTGATTTTACTGGCTATGTTGGCTAGTAAGTTTTTCTTTTTTGTTGTTGTTTACCTAATCTGTCACAAGTTAAAAATTGAATTCCTATTTCTTTTACCTTGATGTATGGTTTTCTTTTTAGGCTGCAAACTAATGATAGGTTTAAAAACAAATATCTGAGATAATTTCAATGAAATGATCCATTACTTTCTACATATGTTGTAAATGTCTTTAAGGGGGTTTTTTTATTATTATTTTTATTTATTTATTTAATTTTATTTTTTTATTTATTTTTTATTTTTATTTTTTGCAGACCAGTGGGCATTTTAGTGGACCAGTGGTTTGCAAATTCTAGTGGTCCACTGGACCAGTAGAAGATTTATTTCTAATTCTAACACTGGTTATCAAGGATTCTTTACCACATGTATCTAATTCATAATCTGTTATCCAGTGTTGAGTGTGGCATTATGTAAAAACTATTAGGATGGTTATAGAAGTTTTTCATTGTTAGAAATTTACTTTTTCTTCACTGATCCACGTACTTGTGCTCCAAAAGTTATGGAATAGTCTGTGTAATGGGAATTGCCTGGCCTAAGTATATTTCAGACCAGTCAGGCAGCTGGTTTGGTGAAATATGGTTTATATCCTCACATTGCATGTTGCTATAAAGCTGTAATGTTTAATTAATTTCTACCCAGACTTCCTTTGCTTAATTACATGTTTGACTTACATCAGTTTATGTAATGTCTAATATGTTTATCTTCTGCCTATGTAAAAATATGCAAGTGTATGTTTCACTAATGTTTTCATGTTTTTATAGAAAACACTGTCTACTGAAGCTGTTATTACTAGGTACGATACACCTATGATATTAAGAAGCATAGTAATTTGTAGTCTCCTGTCCAAACCTACATCTGTTACAGTGAATGGAATAGAAATTTCTTTCATATTTGATGAGCAATATAAAGTAAGCACTTTACTTTTAAGCTAGTAACCCTAAAAAATTAGCATATATGTGAGTGAAATAAAAAATAAAAATAAGTAACTAGATGCTGTAAACTTCCTATAGCTCAGCATCTACTGGTAGGTGCAGAGCCTGCTTATTGTAAACTGCTGTCCAAACCTTAAGGATGAGGTACATTTTGACTGGTTAAAATCAGAACAATGGTATTGATTGTAATTGCAACAGTAGATTGAAATGCATGCCATCAAAAATCATGAGTGATATGTAATAGTGATCAAAACAGAACAAAATGTTAGAAAGGAGATACAGGCTCGCCTGTCATCCAGTGACACTCTTCCATCAGCACTGCATAAACAGAGTACAAGGCAAAGTCCTCAGTAGGGAGTATTTTATTTCCATCATGTACCATTATGCATGTTTGTCACTGACGTGTCATGCTTATCAACAGATGATTTAATGCCCAGGTTAAAGTGTTCCCCTCCTGCTGGAGAGTCCAGATAACTGCTGGAATGTTTTCTGGTGAGGGATTCCTTTATACAACATGTCTTCCCAGAGCGTCCTGTGTGTGTTTCATTGGATTGAGATCAGGGGAACACTGGCCAGCCCATTTGAAAAGCATCCTCGTTACCAAATACTTCGTCCACAGTGGCTGTCTAGTGAAGACAGCCACTGTGGGGAGAAAATGAAATTTGGGCCCTCGGCACCATGGAACAGGTGAGACAAAGAATCACGTCATTGCAATACCACTACCCGATGATTATCCCTTGATCCATGAGTTGTTATTTGAGTTCTTTGACTATGATACCTGCCCACATTTTGATGCCATGGCCTCCATATCTCTTCTGTTCAGTAATGTTCCTGGTATCACACACAGCCCCACATTCTGTCCAGATCAATTGCCTTTTGGAATCCAGCAAAAGACTGAAGTGGCTTTCATCTGTGAACATCCCCTTGACCCGTTGATCTGAAGACCAGTCAGCATGAGACATACACCACTAATGGGGCTGTATGTTGCATACTGGATAATGATAGACAGCACATGGATTTCCAGGCATATAGTCCATTTAGACAGATTGACATGGGTTGTGCCAAATTTACACGCTTATGCTTGCTTAAAAATGATTAGCTGTTTGTCCCACAGTATTTTTCTGAGTCTCCGTTGCTATTGTTGCCAAGTAACGGTCATCCCACTGGCTCATATGGCAGGCAAGACCTCCAGCAGAACATCTAACAATGATTCTGTGTCTTCTGAATGCTGATCAAAGCTGAAACGCTTCTTTGAGCTTGCCAATAATTCAGCCTCAGGTAAAATCATCCATAAGATATCTACAAGACACCCTTTTGTTAATTTGGACATGCAGTATCTCACACCATCACTGAAACACATGAAAAAGAGAATGGACTCGTGTGAGACACGACTCAGCTCCTTTCTACCCTTTGCAACTGTCATGTGTTCATAACAGATTTGCCTACAGGCAATGATGTCTTCGTACATCACACTGCACTTGTACGCATGTTAGCAAGCTTTTTAGTCCCATGATGCTCAGTAATTGTCAGGCTTTTACGTTCATTCTTAAGTTTTGGGCAGCAGTGTAGTATTACATGTTCTCATATCTGCCAGCTCCTGGTTATGTTCAAATATCCTTCTGTACATATGTACATACATACATATCACTAAGCTGTTCTGAGATTCAGAGGTTAGCTCCACAAAAAAATACAAACTACCAGATAAATTTTTAACATTTACTTACTGTTGCTGTATCAAAATTCTCCATTTACAGTGATCTTGACACACAACTCAGGCTTCACTGACATCCATCACACGATGTACATAAGACCTTCTTCACTTCATACTCGTAATCTTTTTCTCATGCAGACACTCCTGAATCTGATACTCCCATGACCTGCCACTCTGGCTAAAAAAAATGTCTTAGTAAACAACTCATCATTCATTCTTTCAACATGGCCAAACCACCAAAGCATATTAGTCTCCACCTTGCTAACAACATTTTGCTTCACATTATACAACTGCAACACATCTTCATTCATCACATGATCAGAACATGTCTTGTCACAAACCCCCTGTAAATAACGCATTTCTCCAGCACACAAACAACTCCTATGCTTATTCTCTTATTCTGTAGTACCCAGGTTTCACTGCCATACATCAGAGTAGTAACAATTACACTTTTCATACACAGCCATGTGGGACTCTCTTGAGAGCCCATCATTCCTGTGAAAACCTCCAAAACAGCTATGACTTTCAATAAAGAATTAATCGCCTACTAATTTCACCATCCAGTTTTTTTCTCTCTGTCAAACATGCTTCCTAAACACACGAACTTATTCACCTGGTCTATCACTGTGCTATTAAGATTTTTATTTTATTCAGTGCCAACAGTTCCTCGCTCAAAAACCATGAATTTTGGTATTATACATATATGTCAACAATTCAGTTGTTGCAGTGTTTACTGTTTCTCACGTTGTATTATTGTTAAATAGCTTGTGGGAAACACCTTTGTTTGACTAAGGGTTATAGTCATAACATGCTATAGAGTTTATAATCATTGTCAACCATTATCAATCCACTGCTGGACGAAGGTCTCCCCAAGTTTCCTCCACAATGATCTGTCTTGTGCCAGTCTCCTCCATGTCACTCCCGCATACTTTCGAATTTCATCCACCCATCTCCCATGTGGTCTTCTTCTGGGTCTTTTCCTGTCCCTTGGAATCCAATCTAAAATTTCGGCTGTCCATCCATGGTCTGTCCTTCTGGCAGTATGTCCAGCCCATTGCCATTTCAGGGATTTAACTCTGATCATGATGTCTTCCACTCTTGTCATTTTTCGGATCCACGAGTTTCTCTTCTTATCTCTCCTGGTTACACCAAGCATGCACCTCTCCATGCTTCTTTGAGCTGTCTGCAGCCTTTGTATGTCTCTTTTAGTTAAGGTCCACGTCTCTGCATCATACGTAAGCACTGGAAGGATGCATTGATCAAACACTTTTCTTTTAAGACATAATGGCATATTGCTCTTGAAAATTATGCTGTTTCTTCCAAAAGCTCTCCAGGCAAGTTCTTCATTAATGTGACCCTCACTTGATATCTGCTGTCCAAGATAAACGTACGTGTCTGTTATCTCCAGCTTTTCTCCATCAATCGATAAATCATCATTTCTTGTAAAAGCATTGAACATCACTTTCGTCTTCTGAAAGTTCATTTTTAATCCCACTTCTTTACTCTTGTCAGCAAGAACCTGGATCATACTCTGCAGCTCTGATGTGGTAGTTGCAAAAATGACTACGTCATCAGCAAAACGAAGATGACTAGGATAATCTCCATTAATCTTTATCCCCTTGTTTTCCCAGCTCAGCGACTGAAAGACACCCTCCAATGTGACATTAAAGAGCTTCAGAGATATGGTGTCACCTTGTCTCACTCCCTTTCCGATTTTTATGTGTGCTGTATTTTCAAACAGCCGAATCTTTGCACTTGCATTTTCATAGATGTTATTAATAATATTAATGTAGGCATCTTCAATACCGCAGGATTTCAGAGCCATTGTAACTGCTAATGGTTTCACCGAATCAAAGGCTTTTTCATAATCAATAAAAGCCATGCACAATGGAAGTTCATATTCCCTCGCTCTTTCAGTTAGTTCTTTCAGTACGTGGATATGATCTATTGTGCTGTAGCCACTGCTGAATCCAGCTTGTTCTCTTGGTTGAGCCGTGTCCAGTGTTACCTTCAAGCGGTGTGAAAGAACTTTAGTGAAGATTTTATAAACCACTGATAGGAGGCTGATATGGTCACCTTTTTTATGTAGCAGGATCATTGTAGCGTTGTTCCAATCCTCGGGATCTTCCCTTCATTAAGGCATCGAGTGAAAATTTGGGCGAGTACTGTTTCGATTTCTCCACTTGCTTCTTGTATGATGTCTACAGTAATTCCATCTTCTCCTGGAGCTTTTCCCTGCTTCATGTTCTTGATTGCATGTGCAACTTCAGCTGGGAGGACTGGAAGAACTCTGGTACCTTTCACGATGTCTGGAGTACATGTATCATCCCTTTCATATCATTTGGAGTAGAAATCTTTCACTCTTGTCAAAATTTTGCCTCTATTTCTTGTTACAGAACCATTTTCTTTTCTCAGTGCCATAATCTGTTTTCTTCCCTTACGGAGATGTCCCTTTGCTATCTTTAGGCTTTGGTTGTTTTCAATTGCTTTCCTCACTAGTTCACAGTTGAATTTCCTTACGTCTTCAGTGATACTTTTTGTACTGTCTTGCATAGCTCTATATATTCCACTTTGGAAGTCACATCTTCTTTAGTTGTCCTCATCTCTTTTCTTTTTTGCATCAAAATTTTGGTTTTTCCTGATAATTTGTTCACATGCAACTTGTTCTTATACCCAGCTAATTTTGTTGCTGTGTCCATAAGAGCTTTGGTTAATTTTCTGTTAACTTTAGAAATATCTACTTCTTCCCATGTTAGGCATTCTAAAGCAGAGAATCTGTTCTTCAGTTCCAACTTGAAGGTATTGTAGTGTTTTTTAAAGTTGGTTATGTCAATACATTTTGTTTGTCTTATGAGCTTGCCATGATCGAGTTTAGTGTTGAGGTGCATCTTACATCTCACCAATCTATGGTCACTACCTATGTTGAACTTGTTTAGCACACTGCAGTCTTCTATGACGAATTTTTTGTTACACATAATAAAATCAGTTTTACTTGCCGTCCCATTTGGATGTCTCCATGTCCATTTCCTGTGTGGCTTTTTCTTGAAAAAGGAGTTCAAGATGAAAAACCTTTCTGCCTCTGCAAACTCAACCAGAGTATTTCCACGCTGATTTCTGTTGCCGTGACCGAAATTACCTACTGAAGTTTCATTCTGTTGCCGTTGCCCTATTTTTGCATTGAAATCTCCCATAATTATCTTCAAGTGCTGCTTACCTTTATTATTTAGATGACGAATTTCCTCAAAAAATTCTTCAATTTCTTCTTCAGAATGACTTGTGGTGGGTGCATAAGTTTGAATAATCTAAGCCTTGTATCTTCTCGAGAGTTGGATAACGAGTAGTGCAGCTCTGTCCGAGGAACTTTCAACTTCTACAACTTTATCCTTCAGTTTCTTGTTTATTATAAATCCAACACCACTAGTTCTGCCAGTATCTGTCCCGCAATAGTAGAAGAGATGTCCACTTTTCAGTTCAATGAGATCTTCTCCTTTTCTCCTTACCTCACTTAGCCCGACGATGTCCCACTTGATCCTTTGTAGTTCCTCTTCCAATTCAAGAAGCCTTGAATCAGAAGATAGGGAGCGTCCATTATATGTAGCCAAGGTCAGCATCAGATGGCAGCCTAGTCCGGTCCTCCGGGGATTCTTAGCACCCTCTGCCTTCATGTTGCACTGGCCGCTGCCTTGGCCAGGTACATTCCAGCTGCCGGAGACTGAGGGCCAAGATTTAAGTTGTGGAGTCATTTTGGAGATGTTTGGCCATTACTCACCACGTTGGCCAAGCGGGTTGGTGAGTGAGGAATAGCATTTCCTCTAATCCCGATGGTATAGTTATACCGCTATTGGCGGTCGTCAGAGACCATTTAGTGGGAACAGGATGCACTATGAGAAGGCGGGGTTGACATTTGTCAAGGAGAGGCTGTGATGTTGCGCATCACCTGACCTTACATCCCAGAGTTTATAATATATAGATATAAATTGATAATTGGAGGGTTAGAATGTTTACTCATATTTGGTTATCGAGCATTTCAGGATATTGAAGGCTCCTTTGTAGTCCTATTGTGACGAAATCATGTTCATCATGTTTCTAATGGTAGACCGCTTCTTCCACACGAACAGTGATTCAGTCAAATCTTCGTATTGAAGGGTTAAGTTCAGGCTTGATATTTAATCTTATTATTATTCAATATTTTGTTTCCAAATAGTTAGGTAAAAGCAGTAAATGACTATCGCTCTTTTTGAGTCGTCATTTAAAAGATGATATATAAGAACAATAAAACAATTAAACATTCCGAACCTTATTTTGGAGGGGAGTCAGTCTGGTAAGAAATATCTTGTATTGACGAAAGTTTAGTCCTCGTTTCCCGCAGCACCAAATTCCCAAACTAGTTTCAACTACCATTTCGTAGTCTTCTTCCGTGGGCAAAAATGATGTATTTCTCATCATTCATGTTGTTCCTTGGCCATCTATCTCAAATCCACTGACAGAGTCAAAAGTTCCACATCGGCAGAACCTCAGCACATTCGGCTTTTGGTTTGACTGTGCATCTCACGTCGTGCGTGTTTCTGATTGGAGCATACAAATTTGCTCCCGATTCTAATTCCTACGGTGTTGCCATCTTCTGTATGTCAGTAGATTTACTATTTATCTTGCTTTTGTACTTTTTATTTTTATTCTGGTTTTTTTTTCCTTTTCTTTCTTTTTTCTTGTTCTATGAGGTATCTCCAAGTGTATGGAAGGTCCATTGGGTTGTTATAATTACAATTTGTCTCCCTAGTTTTTTCAATCATTACCACTTCTAATGTTAAAATTTGGGCCTTTGTTTTATGTGATGTTATTAGTTTTGCTTCTGGCCAATCTGAGACTGCCTCTTTCCCAATGCAATGTTGGATTAAAGATTATTTTGTTCTCTTTTTTTTGTTCCAGTTAGACATATGTTCTCCTAATGTGGTCCTAAATCTTCTTTTAGTACTTCCTATGTATACTTTATTCTTTTCTTCAATTCCCTTTGTTTCCGTAGAGTTTTTTTGTTGGTATACAGTATACTCCTGCTTTATCAAGTATTGATCTTTTTTCATTTCCTGTTGTCAATATGGTTTCGTTATCTATAACTGTCTCCGCCAGTATAATTTTTTCTTTTGCGCATTCCTTCTTTAAAATATTCGTTAGTGGAGGAATGTAAGGGAATTTACTAGCAAATTTCATTTCTGTCTTGGATTTCATGTTGTTGTTATTAACAGATCTTTTTGTATTTTCAAGTATTTCTTCAATTATCTTTTTTCTGTATCCAAACTTCTTAGCTGTTTTGGTTATCCAATTAATTTCTGTAATTTCTTAAGTTCTATTACTTGAGTGGGTTAAAGCTCTTCTAATATACAATTGTGATGCTGATCTTTTATATTTCCATGTGTGGCTTGAATCAATCGGAATAATTGCTGGAATAAAGGTTGGTTTTCTATAGACTGTATATTCAATCATATTGTTGTTTCTAAATAAAGAAATGTCTAAAAAATGTAGTTGTCTGTTAATTTCTTTTTCCATAGTAACTTGTATTGATTGATAAAAGCTATTGTGTTTTTGTATGAATTCATCAAGGTCTTTTTCAGATTGCTGCCAGGCTACATATCTCAAATATATTAATAGCTTAATTTCATTGAGTGGTTTAATACATTTATTTTCGATGTCCTGTAATACTATTTCAGCAAGAAGACCGGAAATCGGAGATCCCATTGGTTCACCTTGTTTTTGTCTATAGATTTTCTTATCATACGTGAAGTAGTTATTATCAGCTACAAGTTTAACTGCTTGGATAATACTGATTCTTTGTGATTCAGGAATTTCCCGATCTTTTAACTTCCGATCTAATAGTTTAATTGATTCATAAACTGGAGTATTTGGATACAGAGAAACAACGTCCAAACTAATCATAATAAATTCAGTTGTTTTGATTTCTTTGATCTTTTTAAAAACTTCGACAGAGTTGTTAATCGTATATTCATGTTGATTATAGTATTGCTTTAAGTGTTTAAATAGTTCTTTCTCAAGGAGGATAGTTGGAGCAACAGTTTTATTCACTATTGGTCTTGAGTGTTCTTCCTCTTTATGTGTTTTGATTTTGCTAAAAATGCCTGGAATAGATGCTCCCACAGGTGGAATGGCTCTATTTTTTATATTAGATGGGAAATGGCCATGATTTTTTATGTTAGCCATCTTCCTTATAATTCTATCTGTTGGATCATAATTAGTCTCTTCGACATTTAACTCGGCAATAGCTTTCTTCATTTTCAAATTATACTCTTCTTTGTCCAATATAGCAACTTGTTTGGCTTTATCTGCACTTATGCATTTAATTCAAAATAGTATAACTATATACTAAAAATCCGAAAATTTATTGGCATAGAATAAATAATCAAAATTTCCGAGCTTTCGCACATCAACCAGATGGCTTTCTCAAGGAAGGTAGACAGCTAACTGCAAACAGGATAATAGAACGTTTCAACACTTTATACGCGGTGACTTGACTAGACAATAAATGATTAGGAGCAAACGTGATATTTCGAAGAAACGAGGTCACGTTGGTCGGGCACGCGGTACTATGGTAGAAATCTCAGCATTATTTGAAGAATTGATTCCAAATACGTGGTAACTCCAGAGAGAAGCTATTGTTACAAGCCTCGCAGCTGGTCAAGATTTCCAAGGTTTCGCGAATGGCAGTAGATTTGGGTGTGGAGTATGAAGCTAATTTCTTTACATCACTCCATATAGGATCGGCGGACTTGACTTCTCTTGATAGGGCAGTGGTTATTTTTCCGTCTCTTGTATCCCTTTTATGTTCGCTGATTCTAATTCCAAACGAACGTTTGGTCCTTCCGATGTAGTATCGCCTGGAGCCGTCCGGATATTTTAGTGGGATGGCATAAATGCCTGCCTCATTGAGAAGAGGGAGCTTGTCAATATTTCTCTTAAGCATCGTGTATAAAGATGCCGGAGACCTTATGCCGACACCGAAGTTCATCCTTCTGAGCGCATTTTTGAGTTGATAGGAAATATTTGGTATGTAGGGAATAGAGCCCAGGTAGCGAAGTTGCGGCATAGAAATATTATTAGCACTCCTGGTTCTGGCTTTCTCAATAAAGTTATACATCTGGTTCGAAGTATATCCTGCCTCAGTGGCCAATTCGACGATGTTTCTTAGTTCAGATTGTCTAGAACTGGCATCGGATGAGACAGCGTAGGCTCTTCTAATTCGTGAACAGAATAAGGCGGTCTTGTAATCATCAGGGCAGAATGAACTGCGGAGCATCAGGTTGGGAACGGAAGTGGGTTTATAATAGACTTCCGTATGAAGGCGGTTGTCATGCGATTTGCTCACTGAGACGTCGAGATAAGGTAAGGTACCATTGTGTTCAAGCTCCATGGTGAAATTGATTCTAGGGTGTATACAATTTATTTTATCGAGGAAAAACGGGAGAGTCTCCTTTCCGTGTGGCCATATGAAAAATACGTCGTCTGCGTATCGTAGCCAGGTGGTAGGTCTTGGGGTGATGTTGGTGAATATATGTTGCTCAATGGGGCAAAGTATTGCTTCCACAAGGACGGCTGAGAGCGAAGATCCCATCGGAGCGCCATTTACTTGCTTATGGTGTCGGCATAAGGTCTCCGGCATCTTTATACACGATGCTTAAGAGAAATATTGACAAGCCCCCTCTTCTCAATGAGGCAGGCATTTATGCCATCCCACTAAAATATCCGGACGGCTCCAGGCGATACTACATCGGAATGACCAAACGTTCGTTTGGAATTAGAATCAGCGAACATAAAAGGGGTACAAGAGACGGAGAAATAACCACTGCCCTATCAAGAGAAGTCAAGTTCAACTCCGTCTATATGGAGTGATGTAAAGAAATTAGCTTCATACTCCACACCCAAATCTACTGCCATTCGCGAAACCTTGGAAATCTTGACCAGCTGCGAGGCTTGTAACGATAGCGTCTCTCTGGAGTTACCACGTATTTGGAATCAATTCTTCAAATAATGCTGAGATTTCTACCATAGTACCGCGTGCCCAACCAATGTGACCTCGTTTCTTCGAAATATCACGTTTGCTCCTAATCATTTATTGTCTAGTCAAGTCACCGCGTTTAAAGTGTTGAAACGTTCTATTATCCTGTTTGCAGTTAGCTGTCTACCTTCCTTGAGAAAGCCATCTGGTTGATGTGCGAAAGCTTGGAAATTTTGATTATTTATTCTACGCCAATAAATTTTCGGATTTTTAGTATATAGTTATACTATTTTGAGTTTAATTTGGTGTACAGTTCCTACTTTTTGAATGCATTTAATTGTTGGGTTGTTCCTCAGTTTCATCAATTCTTGTCTTTTGTATTTTATAGCTGGTAGTTGCTTTTCTTTTTCTTTGCTATTGATTGTTCTTATCATCTTGAATCTTGTTGGATTTTGTCTTTTTCGGTAGGGTTTTGATGACGTCTTCCATGTATGGAATTATAATCTCAGTTTTGGGAATTTTTTGCTGGTATGCATATCTCATGCCTCTATTAAGTGCTTTGACCAGCAAAGATGTCAATTCAGTTTTAGATTTATTAATGGTTTGTCTTCTAGTGGGTGGTGTCAGTTTTTCATTTTTGCTGTTATTTTGGTCATTTATTAGATTTTAAATTTTATGAAAATGTCTCTTTCTATCTACTAGTTGTTGTCTATCAATAATAGCGAATATTTTTGTTAGTGCCACTTTAATTCCTTCTTAGGAACTATAGCGAATATTTTGGTTAGTGCCACTTTAGGAACTAAAGTGGCACTAACCAAAATATTCACTATTATTGATAGACAACAACTAGTAGACATTTTTATAAAATCGAAAATCTAATAAATGACCAAAATAACAGCAAAAAAGAAAAAATGACACCACAAGAAGACAAACCAATGTTTATTAATAAATCTAAAACTGAATTGACATCTTTGCAGGTCAAAGCACTTAATAGGGGCATGAGATACGCATACCAGCCAAAAATTCAAAAACTGAGATTATAATTCCATTCATGGAAGACGTCATCAAAAACAACCAAAAAAAAAGAACAAATCCAACAAGATTCAAGATAAGAACAATCAATAGCAGAAAGGCAACTACTAGCTATAAAATATGAAAGACAAGAATTGATGAAACTGAGGAACAACCCAACAATTAAATGCAGAAGCGCAGATAAAGCCAAACAGGTTGTTATATTGGACAAAGAAGAGTGTAATTTGAAAATGAAGAAAGCTATTGCCGAGTTAAATGTCGAAGAGACTAATTATGATCCAATGGATAGAATTATAAGGAAGATGGCTAACATAAAAAATCATGGCCATTTCCCATCTAATATAAAAAATAGAGCCATTCCACCTGTGGAAGCATCTATTCCAGGCATTTTAAGCAAAATCAAAACACATAAAGAGGAAGAACCCTTAAGACCAATAGTGAATAAACTGTTGCTCCAACAATCTTCCTTGAGAAAGAACTATTTAAACACTTAACGCAATACTATAATCAACATGAATATACGATTAACAACTCTGTCGAAGTTTTTAAAAAGATCAAAGAAATCAAAACAACTGAATTTATTATGATTAGTTTGGACATTGTTTCTCTGTATCCAAATACTCCAGTTTATGAATTAATTAAAATATTAGATCGGAAGTTAAAAGATTGGGAAATCCCTGAATCACAATGAATCAGTATTATCCAAGCAGTTAAACTTGTAGCTGATAATAACTACTTCACGTATGATAAGAAAATCTATAGAAAAAAACAAGGTGAACCAATGGGATCTCCGATTTCCGGTCTTCTTGCTGAAATAGTATTACAGGACATCGAAAATAAATGTATTAAATCACTCAATGAAAATAAGCTATTAATATATTTGAGATTTGTAGATGATATCCTTATCTCCTGGCAGCAATCTGAAAAAGACCTTGATAAATTTATACAAAAACACAATAGCTTTTATCAATCAATACAGGTTACTATGGAAAAAGAAATAAACAGACATTTTTTAGACATTTCTTTATTTAGAAACAACAATATGATTGAATATGCAGTCTATAGAAAACCAACATTTATTCCAGCAATTTAAATTAAGAAGAAGGTAGTGTAGAACACGCTCAGTTACGCATAAAAAGTTTAAGGCAAATATATTTCAGCCTTTCCTATGGCCTTCATCAGTGCGACTACGATTGATTTTTGTTGCCAGATTGGAAAGGTAAGTTTTGTAATGGTAACTCTGGGTGACGTGATGCAATGAGGGATTTCCAGATGTAAGGAATGGAAATAGGGAGCTTAGAGTTGCAATTTTTGGGAAATAAAATTTCCAAACTTTCTCTAAACCTCAGAGCATACCGATTTTGGAAGGGAGCAACTTTTTAGTATTGGACCAAATTGGAATAGCAGAAGTGTCAGCCAAGGTAAGAAGAGACAAGGAAGATGAAGGTTTTCCAAATTTCACATCAGATTTGTGTTCCTGAAGTCTTGAGATAAATTTCCGGAAGGAACTTCCTATGTACGCGGTTAATCCAACGTTAGTCTTGATCGGAATTTTATACACTCCAGGCGAAGAAAGCGGAGGTCTTGGGTCTCTGTCATTACGGAGGATAACAGAAATTGAAGGGGGAAAACGAATGGCAAGTCTATATCCTTCTCTTTTGAAGATACTGATGAGTTTGTAGGCAGAAGGTACGTGGTAAGGGATTGAGCCAGCAAACGTTAGTTCCTTTTGGTGAAACAAGTTGAAGCGCAGCAACTGTTTTTTTCTTAGCATTTTGAATTAATTTAAAAACCAGGAGAGGGGGAAAGCCATATTGAGTAGCGATCAAGCGGATGTTTGCTAATTCATTTTTTAAATTAACTTCCGTGATACAAACCAAATGAGCTTGATGAATGAGAGACTTGAGGGCTGACAGTTTATATTGGTGGAAGGTATGAGAATTGAAAGGAATAATGCTATTGGTAGAAACTGGTTTATGGTAGACAGAAGTGGAAAGAAGATTATTACATTTTGAGATGCTGACATCTAAGAAATTTATGTTGCCATCAATTTCTTCATTAGTAGTGAATCTAATGGACGGGAATTTTTCGGTGAATAAATTTGTGAGTTGCAATAAATCTTTTTAGGATGAGGCCAGATGACAAAAATATCATCGACATAACAGAGCCATAAGGTAGGTTGTTGGTCATGTTGCATCACTGTTGATTGCTCAATATTTTGCAGGTATACTTCAGCCAAAAGTGGGGAAAGAGGTGATCCCATCGTTACACCTTGGTTTTGTTGATAGTATTGATTATTATAAACAAAAAAAACTGTTTTTTTTTTAATAAAGCTCATGTTGAGAAATGGCTTCCTAGTTTAATTGAATTAATAATCTAAAGTAACTTATGGGATTTTACTAGGAAATTTTTTCATTAATAGCAAATTTTCGGAGAAAACTCTTCTCCTTCTTCAGGCTGACTTGTTGTTTTCACTTTTTCCTTGTCACTATCACGGTTACGGTTTACCTTGACGGTTTAGGTTATTTTTCAACAAATCCTGCCAGATGTTAGGCAGGGAAAATCCTTTGCAGTCATTGATGATGGAATTTTGATTTTTCTCAATCTCTATTCCTTCTTTCAGTTTTCTTTTTTGGAAATTGCTTTGGAAACTGATTACTTTAAGAATTCCAATCCATGTTGTGCCCAGTTTCTCTAACATGCCTATCTAATCCAGTCTTGTTGGAGTAAATAATCTAGGAGAATTTTTTTGCTCCAACAAGACTGGATTAGATAGGCATGTTAGAGAAACTGGGCACAACATGGATTGGAATTCCCTTAAAGTAATCAGTTTCCAAAGCAATTTCCAAAAAGAAAACTGAAAGAAGGAATAGAGATTGAGAAAAATCAAAATTCCATCATCAATGACTGCAAAGGATTTTCCCTGCCTAACATCTGGCAGGATTTGTTGAAAAATAACCTAAACCGTCAAGGTTAACCGTAACCGTCAAGGTAAACCGTAACCGTGATAGTGACAAGGAAAAAGTGAAAACAACAAGTCAGCCTGAAGAAGGAGAAGAGTTTTCTCAAAAAATTTGCTATTAAAGAAAAAATTTCCTAGTAAAATCCCATAAGTTACTTTAGATTATTAAAAAAACTGTGTTGACGAAGAGAATACAGGCAATCATACAAATCCTTGGTTAAAGTGCTGTCCATGGGGAATTGTTCTTTGAATTTATGAATAAGTAGCATGTGTGCTTCAAATTGAGGCACAAAAGGAAAAAGTGATTCAACGTCCAGGGTAAACATACTTGCATGACCATCAATGTAGTTTGGAAGTTTAGAGATGAATTCAGCAGTGGATTAGATATAGAACGGGTGGTTATTAGTGAATACCTTGAATTTTTTGGCAAGACATTTTTCCAGGTTACAAGCAAGAGAGTGAGTATTTTCCACAAGAGGTCTAATTGGAGCATTAGCTTTGTGCAATTTAATTTGGGCAAATAATCTAGGAGAATTGTAGAAAGAAGGAGTGGAAAAATTTCCTAAGAAAACCTTTAACGACTAACTTATTGAGGCGATCCACAGATGATTTCAAAGCTTCCAAAGGATTTTTAGAAAGAAGTTTGCAATTGGTGAAAAGGAGGAAATAATTGACTTTTTGATTAAGGGCATCCTTTTCGATAATGACTGGAAGGCCGACTTTATCAGCCATACATACAGCTAAATTATTAGCTTTTAGGAACTGTTTAATTTTTAAGAGCTTTGAGGCAAACTTAGTATTAGTGACAGAACTTGAATGTGCTTGCATAATAAAGATGGAAGCAGCCTGAGTACGTATTTTATGCTGAGCATCAGAAGTGGTGTTATGAATAGCAGATTCATCAAGCAAGGGGATGGTTTCTATGAGATTCTCAGTTGAAGGAGGAGCAAATTTTGGGCCTTGGTTAAGACAGTCGTTGAAGAAAGAAGGCAGAACAAATGTAGACAACTTGACGAATTTAGTGGCATCCGAGGTGGGAGAGTCCATGGTTGATTCCCGGTGAGAGCAGTTGATAAAATCTGACTGAGAGCGTAAGAAACGTAATTTCTTAGCATGTTTTTTGTCTTCACAGAATTTGACAGAAGAGATAGAATGGTGAATCATAATCATGTACTTATCCACAAGTAACGGGTTGGAAAAAACCAGTTGTTGCTCTTCAACCTGTTTCACAAAAAAAGGAACTAACGTTTGCTGGCTCAATCCCTTACCACAAACTTTCTACCTACAAACTCATCAGTATCTTCAAAAGAGAAGGATATAGACTTGCCATTCGTTCTTCCCCTTCAATTTCTGTTATCCTCCGTAATGACAGAGACCCAAGACCTCCGCTTTCTTCGCCTGGAGTGTATAAAATTCCGATCAAGACTAACGTTGGATTAACCGCATACATAGGAAGTTCCTTCCGGAAATTTCTCTCAAGACTTCAGGAACACAAATCTGATGTGAAATTTGGAAAACCTTCATCTTCCTTGTCTCTTCTTACCTTGGCTGACACTTCTGCTATTCCAATTTGGTCCAATACTAAAAAGTTGCTCCCTTCCAAAATCGGTATGCTCTGAGGTTTAGAGAAAGTTTGGAAATTTTATTTCCCAAAAATTGCAACTCTAAGCTCCCTATTTCCATTCCTTACATCTGGAAATCCCTCATTGCATCACATCACCCAGAGTTACCATTACAAAACTTACCTTTCCAATCTGGCAACAAAAACCAATCATAGTCGCACTGATGAAGGCCACAGTAATGGCTGAAATATATTTGCCTTAAACTTTTTATACGTAACTTAGCATGTTCTACACTACCTTCTTCTTAATTTGTTTGTTAGTTATGTGCATTGCCGACCACTCATTTATATTCCAGCAGTTATTTCGATTGATTCAAGCCACCCATGGAAATATAAAAGATCAGCATTACAATTCTATATTAGAAGCGCTTTAACCCACTCAAGTAATAGAACTTAAGAAATTACAGAAATTAACTGGATAACCGAAACAGCTAAGTAGTTTGGATATAGAAAAAAGATAATTGAAGAAATACTTGAAAATACAAAAAGATCTGTTAATAACAACAACATGAAATCCAAGACAGAAATGAAATTTGCTAGTAAATTCCCTTACATTCCTCCACTAACGAATGTTTTAAAGAAGGAATGCTCGAAAGAAAAAATTATACTGGCGGAGACAGTTATAGATAACGAAACCATATTGACAACAGGAAATGAAAATAAATCAATACTCAATAAAGCAGGAGTATACTGTATACCAACAAAAAAACTACAGAAACAAAGGGAATTGAAGAAAAGAATAAAGTATGCATAGGAAGTACTATAAGAAGATTTAGGACCAGATTAGGAGAACATATGTCTAACTGGAACAAAAAAAGAGAACAAAATAATCTTTAATCCAACATTGCATTGGGAAAGAGGCAGTCCCAGATTGGCCAGAAGCAAAATTAATAACACCACATAAAACAAAGGCACAAATTTCAACATCGGAAGCGGTGATGATTGAAAAAACTAGGAAGACAAATTGTAATTATAATGACCCAATGGACCTTCGACACGCTTGGAGATACCTCATAGAACAAGAAGAAAAGAAAGAAAAGGAAAAAAAAGAGTTCAAAAACAAGATAAATAGTAAATCTATTGACATACAGAAGAGGGCGACACCGGAGGAATTAGAATCGGGAGCAAATTTGTATGCTCCAATCAGAAACACGCACAACGTGAGATGCACAGTCAAACCAAAATCGGAAATTGCTGAGGTTCTGCCGGCATGGCACTTTTGACTCTGCCAGTGGATTTGAGATAGATGGCCAAGGAACAACATGAATGATGAGAAATACATCATTTTTGCCCACGGAAGAAGACTACGAAATGGTAGTTGAAACTAGTTTGGGAATTTGGTTCTGCGAGAAACAAGGGCTGAACTTTTAGTCTATACAGGATATTTCTTGCCAGATTGACTTGCCTCCAACATAAGGTTTGGAATGTTTAATTCTTTTAATGTTTCTTGAATATCATCTTTTAAATGATGACCCAGAAAGAGCGATAATCACTTACTGCTTTTACCTTACCATTTGGAAACAAAATATTGAATAATAATAAGATTAAATATCAAGCCTGAACTTAACCCTTCAATACGAAGATTTGACTAAATCACTGTTCGTGTGGAAGAAGCAATGTCTACCATTAGAAACATGATGAACATGATTTCGTCACAATAGGACTACAAAGGAGCCTTCAATATCCCGGAATGCACCATGACCAAATGTGAGTAACATTCTTAACCTCCTATTATCGATTTATATCTATATATTATAAACTCTATATCATGTTATGATTATAACCCTTAGTCAAACAATGGTGTTTCCAGCAAACACTTCAACAAGAATACAACGTGAGAAACAGTAAACACTGCAACAACTGAATTGTTGACATATATGTATAATATGAATTAAAACCACGTAAAGAAATTCAACACCTTGAAGTGTTTGAAGAGTTGATAGAACATAAATTTTGGTTTTGCCGTTATTTGTACTCAGTCTGAATTTCATACAAACTTTGTACAACCAGGACAACATATTCTGCAACTCACTTTTGCTCTCTGCCAACAGGACTGTGTCATCAGCATACAGCAATCTGCACATACGGATATTACCAAGACATAAACCAGTATTATCCATTTTGGCATCACGCATGCATCCATAAATATATTAAACAGCCATGGTGGCATTACACAACCTTGCCTGACTCTTGCACCAATAGAAAACCATTTTAATAAAACACCATTCACTCATACACAAGCTCTACTACCACCATACATAGCTTTTACACTATTAAGTAGATTCCCTGTAACACCAAATTTATTCAATACCTTCCACAAAAGAAGGTAACTCGGTAGTAAGCTTTCTCTAAATCTATGGAAGCACCAAAAAATTTCTTACTAACAGCCAGCCAGATACTTTTCAGTCATCATGCGTAATGCAAAAAATTTAGTTAGTGCAGCCTTTACCAGGCATAAAACCATTCTGAACAACCCACACTTTCTCTGATGTAAGACCCCATAATTTTTCGATAATGACCTTAACAAACACTTTCCTGGCAGACTCAGTAGGCTAATACCACGATAGTTCTTGCATTCAGTCTGATCGCCTTTTCCCTTATACAAGGGAACAATGGTAGCATCCTTCCAATCCTGAGGGACCATTCCTAACTCCCAGCACAACTGGCAAATTTCAGTTAACCAGTCAATTAGAGTCAGCGGTGTCGGAACACAATTTTTCAGTCGCTATGCGTTGTTTATAAAATAACGTAGACGGAGCAATGACATCGTCCATTTTCATTATCTCCACGTATTTGGTATATATTTACCAATTTGAGTCACCACCATATTTCAAGATCTCAGCAGTTATGCCATCAATTCCTGGAGCCTTACCATTCTGAAGAGATTTTACAGCTTTACACACCTCTTCTCTTGAGATCCCTCCTGTGCTTCCCTCCTTCATCTGCTGCTGCTTCAAAATCACATTTGCTTTTTTCATCTAATAACTCACAGAAGTATTCACTCCATCTTTCACTCAACTCATTGGGCTCCCATATCATTTTTCCAATTCTATTCTTCACACAACTTGAAATTTTATTTGCCCTATTATCCTGAGTCTTGTGTACTTCTAGAAAGTTTCTCTATCTTTCCAAAAAGCCAATTCATGCCTTTACACCTTCTCCTTCCTATCTTTTGCCTTACTCTGGCAAACCAGCTTAGATGCTTCATGTTTCTTACAGCGATATTCATCCACACAAACTTCATTGGAATCCTGAAGCTCAACAAGCATTTGAGGATCTGCAGCAGGCCTTATTAAAAACTCCATGTTTGAAACTTCCAAATCTTGAGCAAGAATTTGTTTTATCTTGTGATGCCTCTAAGTATGCTATAGGTGCCACCCTACAGCAAGAAGTAGAAAGGAAATTACAGCCAGTTGCCTTTGTTAGTAGGAAATTGAAAGGGGCAGAACTAAAATATTCTGTGGTAGAAAAGGAGATGCTTAGTGTAGTCTTTGCAGTTAACTACTTTAAGCAATATTTGTATGCAAGGCATTTTACAGTTATTACTGACGAAGCTAGCCTTTCTTATGCTTTCAAATTGAGAGACCCTACCTCCAAATTGCCAGATGGTGCATGACCTTTCAACAGTTCGACTACACTATCATTCATAAACCAGGGAAATCCAACGTTGTTGCCGATTTCTTGTCTGGGAATGTGCAGACCACTGAGGTGGTGGAACAGTTGGTTGATTCTCAGAGTGAGCGTATCAGAGTTAAGGACTTGCAGAGGAGAGATAAGAGATGGGCTGGAATTATAGATATTTTAGAAGGCAAGAACACATCAGGGAAAAAGATTTCTGATGAATTTTACTTACAAGATGGATTATTATGGCACTATTCAGTTCCTCAGTCAGGAGACACTAGAAGTCAGCCCCGTGAACAGTTGGTTATACCAGACAGCATGATTGAAGAAATTTTGGCACAATGTCACGATTCGGTAGCCGCGGCGCACCCTGGTTTCCACAAGACTCTGTTGAGAGTCAGATCGCAATTCTACTTTCACAACATGTATCCTTTGGTAAAGCAATATGTGGATAGTTGTCACTCTTGTTTGAGCAAGCGTGCTTACAGGCCAAACAAGAAGGCTCCTCTGGTCAGAGCAGAGCTACCAAGCCGGCCCTTCGAGAAGATAGCAATGGATATAGTGGGACCACTAGTAACCACTACCACAGGAAACAGGTTTATCCTGGTTATTACAGACTATTTTACTCGCTGGCCGGAGGCTTATGCACTACCAGACACCAAGGCCGAAACTATAGCCAAGGTACTTGTTGAAGATTTTATAGCTTCTCATGGTGTTCCCTCCAAGATATTGACAGATAGAGAATCCAATTTTCTCTCCAAGCTAATGAGGCTGGTGTACGAGAGATTGGGAATTAAGAAGCTTAATACAACTAGCTATCACGCTAGCGGTAATGGACTCGTTGAGAAGCTAACCCACTCGCTGGTCAAGGCAATAAGCCACTTGGTATCTGAAAGCCAAGAAGATTGGGATCGGTGCCTGAAACTAGCACTCCTGGCATTCAGAAGCAACGTGCATTCTAGTACAGGCAAGACTCCTGCTTACCTGACGTATGGCAGAGACCTGGTACTGCCATATCACTTAATTGGAAGTCCAGCAGTGCGGACATATGCTTCTCACCAAGAGTATTGTGACTAAAATGACAAACCGCCTGAATCAAGCCTTCAGTGCAGTAGGACAAAATTTGGAACGGTCAGCAGAACTACAAGAAAAGCAGCGAGCTAAGACTGCTGTTGATAAAAACATAGGACTGAATGATAAGGTTTACCTATACACACCCTTAGTTAAGCCCGGCCGGAACAAGAAGCTGAGCAAGTTGTGTTCGGGACCATACAGAGTCACCAAGGTAATACCTCCAGTCAACTATGAAATCACTTTCATTCCGGATGCAAGGAAGAAAGAATTAGTACATGGGGACAGACTGACTAAGATACGTGACATACTAATATTCCCATGCGACAGTGACAATACAAACGAAAATGATTCTACAGACAGTGAAGAAAGGCATTCAGACGTGGCCTCCAATGTTGGTAAACAAACGTCTGTGAAGGAAGTGGACACCCACCCACCATTACCATTGCGACGTACTTGGGTATGATCTCAGCCAGGAAGAGCAGTTCCTTCCTCCCACGTGACACCTCCAAGCCAAGCTCAAACCAGCACCACCACAAGTGCACCAAGCCAATCGGGAAGAACGCGACCACGTGCTAACCGCAATCAGCGACGACATTATGTGCCTTACACAGGCTACGTATAACCATCGGCCTCGAGATGAACGGGGATTCATCAGAAAGTAGGATAATCAGTTGTTGTGTATATAGGTTTTGTTTTGCTATTTCCGTCACAGTGTCGGTACTTTTTTTCCTCATCTGCGGTTTTGCATTTGGTATCATTTAGTGTTTTGTTTTGATCATATTTTGGAATTTCTAGTTGTAGTATCGTATTGTTTTCAACTTCATTTGGGCTGTGTTTACATCCCAATTATTTATCAGCGTGGCACTAAATTATGGGTGCTAAAGTTTTCTCGTTATCATTCAATGTTTATCTCGGTTCATTGATACTCCCAGTTGTTTAACTTCTGTAGTTTGTTTGCATTTTGTCTCTCTTCAAGTGTGTAGTTGTGTTTGCTTCTGTGTGTTTGAGTGTCCGAGTATGGTATGAGTGTGTTCTGACTCACTTGCTCGTCTTTTTCTCAGGATGGATATAATGATGTGTCGCCATTTTCCAGCTTCTGAAAAAGAGACTGGCCATCTCATTTTTGGAAAGGAAAATAGGCTCCCATCACGCATCTTGATTCCTTTCGAGACAAGATGAAAAAAAAAGGGGAAAAGAATGATGCGCAGTTCTTTTGTTTTTTTTTACCATCGACCCCTCCGGAAATTTTTGTAGGGAACTCGAATCAATTTTCTACATCTTCTGAAGTTTTGATTCATTTTCCCCAGGGAAGTCAAGAAAAAAGTTATGAAATTCTTTAATTTCCATTCACTCTTCAAATCCTTTTTTCTTATCCTTCTCAACTTCCTTTTTGAGTGTTTCAATATTTCTGGCATGAGTGTGTATGTTGAGTAGTAGAGTGGAAATGTCATGTATGTATATGCCCTTTGGTTTGGTGTTCTGGGATCGAACGTTTTTCTGATGGCCGAGATTCAAAAAAAAACAAAAAACTTTAGTTGTAATTCATAGCATATTGTTTCAAAGGTTGTAAATTCTAGTGGAAATGTCGTTTATTCATTTGTTTCATTTAGGGAAGAATCTGCTTCGAAATGGTTTCAGAGTTGCTGTTCTGAAATAATTTATAAAAATCATTTTGTCCTTACATTGTCAACTGTGTTTGTGGTGGTAATAGTATGCATGTATATATTATTCCCTTCTTTTTGATACTCCATGAAAAATGAGCTCAGCATGGATTCAAGGAGAGGAAATGTTCATCTGTATATATATTTAAGGGCGTAAATTAAAGTTTAAAGTGTGACCCAGGTGATTTTTAGTAATAAGCAGCTTAAAGAAAAGAAAAAAAAACGTATTAAAAAGCAAATAATTTTAAAATACTTTTTTATTGCCTCTGCTCTGATTCATTTCTACTTGGAATGATAGCTTTGTAAAATCATTTTTATCTGCCTGCCTGTGTATGCATTTTAGAATTTTTGTAAAGTATGTAAGATAAGCCACGCTCTGCTAAGCAAATCAGGGAAGAAAAAGTGTTCATTGTGAATAACACGCCATTTCTTTTTTTTACTTTCTTTCCTCTGTCAGAGAATCTCGTGAGAAAGAAAGTTGGCCGGAAGTAGTTTTTCTTGGAACTCAGCATCAAGCGGGGGTCACAGAAGAGGGAAAGGTCAAGCCAACGCAATTTTCTGACCTTGAGGCCACCGAGTTTTAGGAAACGGAGGTGCATAATCTTTTTTGTTTAGGCAGGGTGTAGCTGTGGGAGGAATCCTTCAGCCAATGAGAGCTTGTACACTCCCACTGCATGAGTCGGACACGTGATTTTCTGCCAGGGGGGAGTGAAGTCAAGGGTTACTGGGTCGCACTGTTTTCGGCACTCTCCCATGGAATCTCTTACTGATAGGACGTTTTCGCTTCCTGCTGCTTGATGTGATCTGAAGCAGAAGCCTGCCAGCAAAAAAAAAAAAAAGGGGGGAATAGATCGGCGGATCAAGAAAAACCAAGTAGAGGTCTAACAACAAGCCACATGACCGGCGAATTGAATTTTCTGGCCAGCCGCCCTCTTGACTCTGGGTTCGTCATGGAGCTGACCCGGACTTGTTTCTCCCAAATAGAGGAATTCTCTTCCTTCTCGGCTGGAGCCCAAATCTCCCGGAACCCACGAGGTTCGGTCCAAATTAGGCTGCAAAGCTTCTAGGAAGCCAGGCTTCTGCTGCAGACTACTGTTTCTCTCCTGCAAAAATCACCTTTCCTCCACCTTCTGGGACAAGATGGCCGGACCTGCGACCAGTAGAAGAAATCTTTTCTGTGTTGAGTGAGTGCTCCATTAGAAGACTTGCGGCTCAAAAAAAACAACAATGAACTTTTTCATCCTCTGCACCAATGGGAGGAACCAACCCGCGGTTGAAAGAAATCAAGGTAATCTCTTTTCAAAAATTTTCTTTAGTGAGGAACTTTTCAGCATCAAAATTTTCTACGAGCCTCAGCTAAAGTAGTTGGCCATATCCAGCAGTCTGAGAAAAAAAAAAAGCATAAATTTGTTGTTATTTAAAGTTTGGCTCCTTGAATATGTGAATTTATGTCTGACAAGTAGGCAGTATCCTATGTTTCTTTTTGAGAAAATTTTTTAATTCAACCAATGTAATGTAAGCAAGAGAGAGAGAGAGGCAGGTCTCCAGTGGGAGATTCATCGGGGAGAGTCAAAGGGAGAAAATTAATTAGCATTCTTTTTTTTTTTATTAAGCGGAATAAAAGACATGTAAACATAAAATTTTCTTTGTGGAATAACTTTTTTACGGGTCTTATAGAGGTTATTTTTCATGAAAGTTGGTTGTCAAATTTTCGAACTAAAGCCTAGTTCGTCATCAGGACTATGTCACTGGAGTAGTTGCTGCCACTCAATTGGAAGAGTCCATCCACAATTATCGTTAATTGTGGTACTTCTTCTTGCTATTTCGATCCCTTCTTCTAGTTTCCTGTTTACTAAGTTTGACTGGTGGGCGATTATTTTCACTGAGTCCCAATTTATGGAGTGTGCACTTGCTTGTATATGTCTGTCTAGCCCTGTTTTGTTCCCAATGTTCCTAATAGCTGCTTGGTGTTCTTTCATTCGGACCTTAATACTTCTCCCTGTTTCTCCAATATAGCTGAGTCCGCAGTTACAGTCGATGCAGTAAATTACTCCTTCCTGCAATTGGATGTCCAATTCTTTCTGCTTTAAAGCTGGCAGGAACTTCTTTATTTTGTTATTAAGATCTGGAGCTAGCCTGATATTATATTTTGCTCCGATCCTTTTCAGTTTCTCGAAAAGTCCCTTGTGGTACGTAATTTTGCTGGTGAATTTGAAGTTGGTTTTTTCCTGCTTCTTTTTTGGCACTTGTTTAAATATTTTCTCAACATATGGGGAGGGGTAATTGTTTTCTGCCAATATTTCCCTTAATTCTTCTTTGTGAAGACCTTTTTGAGTAGCCGAAGAGACCAGTATTTCAATTTTTTCCAAAAATTGTCTCGCCGTATTCGATTTAATATAATCAGGGTGGAATGAGCAGAAGTCTAACATCTTCCCTGTGTTGGTGGGTTTTCTAAAAAGCTGAGTGAATATTTTCCCCTCTCTTGAGATCAAGGTTAAATCTAGGTAATTGATGCTATGGTCTTTTTCCTGTTCCAGGGTGTACTGCAAGGTATTCTCTAGTAAGTTAAATTCTGCCAGAATCTGAGAGGGTAGAGATTGGTCCACAGTATCTACTATAATTAGGACATCATCCATGTATCTTACATAGAGAGCAAACAAGGAGGGTTGTATAAGGATTTTTGCCTCTAGTTTACTTATATAATAATTTGCTAGCAGAGGTGCTAGTGGAGAACCCATTGCAAGTCCTGAAGTTTGCCTGTAATATTTCTTTCCAAACTGGAAGAAATTATTCTTGAAGGAAAATAGGAGCAGTTCATATATGCCAAGTAGTATTTCTCTATTGTGATTATGGAATACTATTTTTTCTGCAAGGTCATCTGCAATGAATTCCAGTAGGAGGTCCAGGTTAATGTTGGTATACATAGAGACTATATCCAGGCTTGCCATTACTGGATGAATTAATTCTGGCAAGTTGTCCAGTTTTCCTTTTAGCTGCATGGAATTTTTTAGTAGGTAGGGAGGAGAAGGGAAAATATCTCTGAGGTGACCAAGTAAATAATAATTAATGTTGGAGAGTGGTGAATTTCTAGTGTCTATTATAGGTCTTACTGGATGGCCTTCTTTGTGAACTTTTATCGTACCATAGATCTGTGGAATTTTTGACTGGATTTTGGAGAAGTTTTTGAAGAGCTCATTAAGCTGTTTTTTATTTCTTAAAGAGCTGATTAATTTCTTAAGATTTTTGACAGTTTGATCTATAGGGTTACCATTGAGTTCTTCATAATAAGGCTTGCTCAATTCAGCTTCCATTTTATTGTAATACTTTTCTTTTTCTACCAATACCAAAACTTTGCTCTATCTGCTCTTAGTGCTACAACTTTATCATTGGCTTTGAATTTTTTAAGGTCAGCAATGGCATTTCTATTAAAATTGTAATCAACTTTTACTGGCTTTTTTACAAATTTTGAGACGCAGTCTGAGAATTCTTTCCTTAAAGTAACTGCTGTATTTTCATCTTCTCTTTCTACCTTACTACAGATGCTTTCTAAATCAAACAGCATACGTTTTTTATCAAGTGTTGCGGAGGAAAGGTTGTAATTATATCCCTTATTGAGGAGATTAAGCAGGTTTTCGTCTACTCCTTCTTCCGTCAGATCTATGACATGTTTGTTAGTGGGGGATGGTATTAACTGTGGGCCAGGTGCTGTAGACATTAACTTTGGACTCAACCACTTATTCTCTTTAATCTTCAATTTTTCCTTAAACTTTTTGTTTTTATCTCTCACTGCTTTAGCTAACCAATTATCAATATTTTTCTTTTCTGCTTCCGGAATTTCACCTAATGAAGAGGTCCAAATACGAGCTTCTATTCGTTCGCATTGTTCAATAGTTTTGAATTTATTACGAATCGCGCCATTCACCGTTTTTAGTTCTATTTTTTTAATAAAATTTCTTGACAGATTTTCCGCGATGTTTTTCGTGAGTCTCAAAGAAGGTGGAACAAAATTAGCTCTCTTACATTTCTTAAGAAAATATAGTTGTGGCTTACATTTGTCGCTTTTGCACTTACTCCTTTCTATCTATAAGACCCGTAAAAAAAGTTATTCCACAATCACTATGAATAGAGGTGCCATAAATGCATTTACAACTAGGATGAAATTTTCTTTTTTTGTTGAATCAGTTTGATATACTAGCGAGGGCCCGATACACATACAGTTGCAATACCAAGTGATTTTTTTTTCTTCATGTTGAATCGTTATATATATATATATTTGAAAATGTAGAAGTGTACATACTTTAATCAAGATGTGGGAATAGATAGGCTAGTACAAGTGTACCTCAGCGAAATTCACCTTATGTTTTGAATCCCAGGGCTTTCTGGATTCATTGGCAAAAATGAGTACATAGAGTTTAAATTCTTATTTAGCACTGGCTTAGTCTTACATGCCGAATTTGTTATAAATTATAGAAGTGATGTAATGAGTGCACTCACAGAAAAATAGTAAATTTCAGTAGTGTCCAGCAAAATTCAATAATGATTTTGGCATGTGTATATTTATGCAGCATTATCCATATCAGCTTACCTTGTTAAAATTCATTGAAAAATTGTGTGTGGAATGTAGTGATAGCATTTAAGTAGTCAGCAAGTTCCTATCTGCTTGGTGTATAAATTTAAAAATTCAGAGTTGTGATTTACCAGTAAGGGCTGGAAAAAAAAAAAACACACAACTGTAAATTAATTTAATTCTACTTAGTAGTTCTAATTCTGACTATTATATAGCTCTAATTATTGTACTATTCTCTTTTACGTGCAATATTTCAAAGTAACTTGTACAAAAAACTAGCGGATAATGCTTACCTTGGCATTCCTTTCTAGCGACGGGAACATTTCACGCACGTGTTTTCTGGTCCTTTGTTGATATTATTGTCCTAAAGTCCGTTGTATGCGATGACTGGCTTTACTTCTCACACTTTTCGCTGGGTATACTCATTGGATCTTTGCCTTAGGAATCAAACATCAATTTTTACCGATCTTTGTACTCGAAATTTTCGCCCATACTCTGGGCATCTTCAGGAACGTGGCGACTTTACCACCGATGTTCGTGGTTAACTTCGCGCTAATGGAGTCCGATACTCCTTGTTGCCATTCGTCGGAAAAACTTTCCTGGATATATTTCGTTATCAAGCCCGGCTAAAAAAAAAATACGGGGGAAAAAAAAGTGTTCTTAACGAAACATAGATGGCGCCAGCCGGGCTTGATAACAAAATATATCCAGGAAAGTTTTTCCGACGAATGGCAACAAGGAGTATCGGACTCCATTAGCGCGAAGTTAACCACGAACATCGGTGGTAAAGTCGCCACGCTCCTGAAGATGCCCAGAGTATGGGCGAAAATTTCGAGTATAAAGATCAGTAAAAATTGATGTTTGATTCCTAAGGCAAAGATCCAATGAGTATACCCAGCGAAAAGTGTGAGAAGTAAAGCCAGTCATCGCATACAACGGACTTTAGGACAATAACATCAACAAAGGACCGGAAAACACGTGCGTGAAATGTTCCCGTCGCTAGAAAGGAATGCCAAGGTAAGCATTATCCGCTAGTTTTTTGTACAAGGTAAATTAATTTGTTGGACTCTAAACCAATTATTCTAAACAGGCCTCTACTTGAATAATTTTCCATCAGGATGTCTTATTGAAATTTTTGTATACTGTTTATACCAGTTTGAAAAGGTGCTTATCATTCCCATTTATGAACAAAAATAAATGGGTTCAATAATTTTCCATCAGGATGTCTTATTGAAATTTTTGTATACTGTTTATACCAGTTTGAAAAGGTGCTTATCATTCCCATTTATGAACAAAAATAAATGGGTTCTTCAAAAACCTAAATTCTTTGTGTGGCAGAAAAATTTCATTGAGTAAAGGGGTTGTCTATTACTTGTTTCCTTAGAACTTGTATCCACCTCAGCCTAGCCTGAGGGTGGAAACGTTCCTAGTTCTTAATGTGGCGGAAAGAAAGAACGAGTACAACATTACTGTGCTTACTTAGTGTAACACATACTTTACACATGCAACCATAATTCCTTTTTGCACTTTCAGGTTCATCTTTGCAAACGCAGACAACACAAACAGTAAATAAACCAACATTGTTACATTTTCACTGCCAATGCATTAAAAAAAAAAAAAAAAAAAATTCATAGTGTTACCAATTGCATCCACTTATCTCCCAAAAAACAAAAATAGTAAATTGGTTTGTTACAGTTGATTTCAAAATAGCAATAAAACAACACTAATTTCACGAATTCCACTATCTGTTGCTTTTTATGACCAGATGCTGTACTTTCGCTTGTAACTTCACTTCTATTACTGGTAATAACATTCTGTAAAGATATTTGAATTCGGCATAAAAATTTCCTTTAAAATGTTGTATAATATGTATTCCTGATTTTACCATTATGCTGTATAAGTTGACTTCAAACATAAAGAATTTGACTTACAGTCTACTGGTGCAGGACTTTTGGCCACGATTGTATATATATTATACAGCATATGGGATGTAAGGTCAGTTGATGCGCAACATCACAGCCTCTCCTTGACAAATGTCAACCCTGCTTTCTCGTGGTGCATCCAGTTCCAACTAAAGGGGCTCTTACGACCGCCAATAGCGGTATAACTATACCATCGAGATTAGAGGAAAGGCTATCCCACACTCACCAACCCACTTGGCCAGTGTGGTGAGTTATGGCCAAACCCCCCAAAATGACTCCACAACTTAAATCTTGGCCCTCAGTCTACGGTGCCTGGAATGTACCTGGCCAAAGCAACGGCCAGTGCGACATGAAGGCAGAGGGTGCTAAGAATACCCAGAGGACAAGACTAGGCTGCCATCTGATGCTGACCTTGGCTACTTACAATGGAAGCTCCCTATCTTCTGATTCAAGGCTTCTTGAATTGGAAGAGGAACTACAAAGGATCATCAAGTGGGACATCGTCGGGCTAAGTGAGGTAAGGAGAAAAGGAGAAGATCTCATTGAACTGAAAAGTGGACATCTTTTCTACTATTGCGGGACAGATACTGGCAGAACTAGTGATGTTGGATTTATAATAAACAAGAAACTGAAGGATAAAGTTGTAGAAATTGAAAGTTCCTCTGACAGACCTGCACGACTCGTTATCCAACTCTCGAGAAGATACCAGGCTCAGATTATTCAAGCTTATGCACCCACCACAAGTCATCCTGAAGAAGAAATTGGAGAATTTTATGAAGAAATTCGTCATCTAAATAATAAAGGCAAGCAGCACTTCAAGGTAATTATGGGAGATTTCAATGCAAAAATAGAGCAACGGCAACAGAATGAAACTTCAGTAGGTAAATTTGGTCACAGCAACAGAAACCAGCGTGGAAATACTCTGGTAGAGTTTCTAGAGGCAGAAGGGTTTTTCATCATGAACTCCTTTTTCAAGAAAAAGCAGCAAAGGAAATAAACATGGAGGCATCCCAATGGATGTACAAGTGAAATTTATTTTATTATGTGTAACAAGAAATTTGTCATGCAAGACTGCAGTGTGCTGAACACGTTCAACACAGGTAGTGACCATAGAATGGTAAGATGTAAGATGCACCTCAATGCTAAACTCGAGTGTGGCAAGCTCATAAAACAAACAAAGTGTGTTGACATGACCAACCTTAAAAAGCATCATAATACCTTCAAATTAGAACTGAGGAACAGATTCTCTATTCTAGAAGGTCTAACATCAGAAGAAGTGGACATCTCTGAAGTTAACAGAAAAGAATAACCAAAGCTCTTATGGAAACAGCAACAAAATTAGCTGGGTCTAAGAACAAGTTGCCTGTGAACAGATTATCAGGAAAAACCAAAATTTTGATGCAAAAAAGAAGAGAGATGAGAACAACTAAAGAAGATGCGACTTCCAAAGTGGAATATATAGAGCTATACAAGACAGTACGAAAAAGTATCACTGAAGACGTAAGGAAATTCAACTGTGAACTAGTAAGGAAAGCAATTGGAAACAACCAAAGCCTAAAGATAGCAAAGGGACATCTCAGTAAGGGAAGAAAACAGATTATGGCACTGAGAAAAGAACATGGTTCTGTAACAAGAAATAGAGGCAAAATTTTGACAAGAGTGAAAGATTTCTACTCCAAATTATATGAAAGGGATGATACATGTACTCCAGACATCATGAAATGTACCAGTACCAGAGTTCTTCCAGTCCTCCCAGCAGAAGTTGCGCATGCAATCAAGAACATGAAGGGGGGGGGAGCACCAGGAGTAGATGGAATTACTGTAGACATCATACAAGAAGCAAGTGGAGAAATTGAAACAGTACTCGCCCAAATTTTCACTTGATGCCTTAATGAAGGGAAGATTTCTGAGGATTGGAACAACGCTACAATGATCCTGCTACATAAAAAAGGTGACATTGAGGATCTCAGGAATTACAGACCTATCAGCCTCCTATCAGTGGTTTATAAAATCTTCACTAAAGTTCTTTCACTCCGCTTGAAGGTGACACTGGACATGGCTTAACCGAGAGAACCAGCTGGATTCAGTAGTGGCTACAGCACTATCAATCATATCCACGTTCTGAGAGAACTAATTGAAAGAGCGAGGGAATATGAATTTCCATTGTGCATGGCTTTTATCGATTATGAAAAGGCCTTTGATTTAGTGAAACCATCAGCAGTTGCAATGGCTTTGAAATCCTGCGGTATTGAAGATGCATACATTAATAATATGAATAACATCTATGAAAATGCAAGTGCAAAGATTCGGATGTTTGAGAATACAGCACCCATAAAAATTGGAAAGGGAGTGAGACAAGGTGACACCATATCTCCCAAGCTTTTTAATGCCACATTGGAAAATGTCTTTCAATCACTGAACTGGGAAAACAAAGGGATAAAGATTAATGGAGATTATCTAATTTACCTTCGTTTTGCTAATGATGTAGTCATTTTGCAACTACCCCATCAGAGCTGCAGAGTATGATCCAGGAACTTGCTGACAAGAATGAAGAAGTGGGATTAAAAATTAACTTTCAGAAGACATAAGTGATGTACAATGCTTTTACAAGAAATGAAGATTTATCGATTGATGGAGAAAAGCTGGAGATAACAGACACATACGTTTATCTTGGACAGCAGATATCAAGTGAGGGTCACATTGATGAAGAAATTAATCGGCGTATAAAACTTGCCTGGAGTGCTTTTGGAAGAAACAGCATAATTTTCAAGAGCAATATGCCATTATGTCTTAAAAAAGTGTTTGATCAATGCATCCTTCCAGTGCTTACCTATGGTGTAGAGACGTGGACTTTAACTAAAAGAGACATACAAAGGCTGCAGACTACTCAAAGAAGCATGGAGTAACCAGGATAGATAAGAAGAGGAACTCGTGGATCCGAAAAATGACAAGAGTGGAAGACATCATGATCAGAGTAAAATCCCTGAAATGGCAATGGGCTGGACATATTGCCACAAGGAAAGACCATGAATGGACAGCTGAAATTTTAGATTGTATTCCAAGGAACAGGAAAAAGCCCAGAAAAAGACCACATGGGAGATGGGTGGATGAAATTCGAAAGTATGTGGGAGTGACATGGAGGAGACTGGCACAGCACAGATCGTTATGGAGGAGGCTTGGGGAGACCTTTGTCCAGCAATGGATCGATAATGGTTGACAATGATGATGATGATAATACAGCATATTCATAATTTTGTTTTCATGATTGTGAAAAATCCTTACGTGACAGAGAAAAATAAATGTTATTTTTGAAATCAGCATAGCAAAATTAATCAAAATCACTTGAAGTAATGTAAACTCCAGTCAAAAAGTTAAATTTTGTAGGGTAGTGTTATTGGAAACCCCTGATAAAACAACAGTGAATTCTTTCTGTGAGAAGCTAACCTCTGAATATCAGAGAACAGCTTAGTGATATGTATGTATGTATGTTTTAGACCGTGACTTTCAATGTGTCAAAAGTGTAAAAAAAAAAAATTCAACTGCAGCTTTTCATGTGTTCTTTGAAAGTACTTCCAAAACAGAAAGAGAAGAAAAAGAAAAAAAAAAAAAACAAAGAAACATTTTTCCACCCAGAGTAGGATTCCTACAGGAATAGGTGTCACTAATTGGTAACAGAGGAAATGGATTCCAACCCTGATATAATGATGTTTAGAAGAACATTATTGAGTCAGTTTAATTGTTTTTGTTTTTTTCATTTTTAAAAACTTTGTTTCAGGGGAATACAAAGCAGTTTAATTGTTTGTTATGTGTGTAATATGAGCATTTGTAACTTACACGGTATCTGAAAACAGAAGTTAAAGTATTTGTGTTATATTTTTGTTTGTATTCAGTGGTTTTGAATCACTGTTTTTATTTTTCATTTTTTTATTTTCAGTGTTTAAGAGTTCAGGAGATCCAGAGATCATTGTTAGACACTAATGAAATTATCTGGATGTAAATAATTTCCAAACCATGGTATTATTTTGATATTCTAGTACTATCTTTAATACAGAAACATTCTTGTAATACTCTACTCAGTAGCAAACCAGTTTACCACCTTATCTTCTGGTCTACATGTTTATTATACCATCAGATTCAAAGGTGAGTGTTTCATAATAAAATAATGTCTACTATGTAAAATGCCCTTATTTGGTCTTTCATTTTAACATAACATCTTAAAAGGAACTTTTGTTTATACATAATTCAACCAATTATTATGCGAGTACTTACAGTTGTTATAGCTGATTGCACAATTAATCTATTCTTTATATCCCCTTCGTATTCATTCTTGACCTTAGGCTTCCTGTTATTCCTTGATTATGAATGTAAATTTTCTTTTCGATAGGTTTATGTCTATTGTATTGCATTAACAAGGTATAGAAATGTATGGGTTCGAAGCATGACAACTGCACTGGGACCTTCCCATTCTGCCACATTTTCGTACAATTTCAGCTACAGCCTAATTATTCCATCCTTTTTAACTGAACACTTTAAAAAAATCGAAATTAAAAAGTTCTTTATAAATTATTTTGCATATCCGCCATGTAACTTTGCAGTCACGAGCCTTTCGTAAGGTTGCCATAGCGCTATAGATAGTCTATCACTTTCAACTAAATTTTATCACTTTGTGATTAAAAGAACATTAAATGAACTACTTACAATCTAAAAACGTCTATTTACAGGTATTCACAAATTCCTGAAGTGCATCCTGTCAAGCTCCACCAAGTAATATGCTGTACCCATCCATTTCTGTACCTTGTTAATGCAATACAATAGACATAAACCTATCAAATGAAAGAAAATTTACATTCATAATCAAGGAATAACAGGCAGTTTAAGGTCAAGAATGAATAAGAAGCAGAAATAAAGAATAGATGAATTGTGCAACCGTCTATAACAACTGTAAGTACTCACATAATAATTGGTTGAATTATGTATAGGTCTAAACATAAGTTCCTTTTAAGATGTTATGTTAAAATAAAAGACCCAATAAGGGCATTTTACATAGTAGACATTATTTCATTACAAAGTGCTCATCTTTGAATCTGACGGCATAATGAATGTGTAGAATAGAAGATAAGGTAGTAAACTGTTTTGCTATTGAGTAGAATATACACTCATTGTCATAAAAATCCCAAGAAAAAACTATGCGATTAACGCAAAACTCGGCAGATAGCTACAGGGAGGGCAGCATGCAAATGATTAAAGTTTCATGCAATTCTGCATGCCTGTGCATCCAAGACTGGTGCTGAAATCGCAATCCTAGGGGCTTATAAGGCGCCATGCAGAAGACTCCACATTTGTGCTGAAGTGCACGATAAGAGTCAGGTGAGATTCCTGAGTGATAGACATGCCGAGGAGCCACCGTAAATGTGTGTACGGGCAACTGACGAAGCTTGAACAAGGCCATATCGTCGGGATGAGAGAGGCAGGGTGGTCTGCGTACCGTGTCGGTCGGACAGTATAGTGTGATCGTGTTAGGAGCAATAGACACAGGAAGGCACCCAGACACACCACCAGCAGAGAGGACCGTGGGATCATGACAGCAGTACACACAGATGCAACAACACCTTTGTCTGATATCCAGAGACATGTGGCGGCTGTACAAGGGACTCCTGTGTCCACCAGCACCATTTCCAGATGCCTGGCAGAGGTGAATCTGCACTCTCGATGGCCCTTTCATTTTTTGCCATCAACACCTGGCCATCGTCGGCATCAATTGCAGTGGTGTCGGCAGCGAGCAACGTGAAATGCTACGGACTGGCGGCGTAAAGTGTTCAGCGACGAATCCCGCTTCTATATGGAAACAGACAAACACCGTGTCAGAGTGTGGAAGTCCACAGGTGAGTGCTACAATCCCAACCTCACTGTACAGCAGCACATGTCTCGAACTACAGACGTGATGATCTCGGGAGCCATTGTGTATGAAAGCCAAATTTCCCTCGCAGTGATCCGAGGGATGTTGACACCCGAGTGCTATGTACAGGAGATCCTACGGCCACATGTGCTGCCTTTCCTGACAGGGCGGCTTGGAGCCATTTTCCAACAAGAAAACGCCCATCCGCACATGGTTCGGGTTTCCCAGGACTGACTACGTCCTGCTTCAATGCTTCCCTGGCCTGCCAGATCGCCTGATCTCTCACCCATCGAGCATGTTTGGACCAGATGGGACATCAGCTTTCTCGGTGTCCCAGTGTTTGCGATTTAGAGCGTCAGTTGCAAGAAGTGTGTGCCAATCTGTCCCAGGATAACATACGGCGTCTCTTTAACTCCATGCCGGACTGTATCACCACATGTATCCGAGCATGAGGTGGTCTGATGTGGTACTAACGCTAACCGGAATGTGTTTGTATGTCCGCAGGAAATAGTCCTGCTGCTGTGATATTATAATCACTTCTGTCCTTGGTATGTACCATCTCACTACTAAAATCTCATTTCAATCTGACACCTCCTTCTTGGTGCGCAGATTTTTATGACAATGAGTGTATATAACACATAATTTGATGTACTCAACATGATGATATTATGAATGAGTGAATTAAGAAAAAAGTTCTTATAATAGTTTTGCCATGACTGCTGTTATTACCCTTCATGCATGTTTACAGTTGGCATCTGGTATTGGTGGAATTTCACAAGGTAACCATAATATTAATTTTTATGTTGGCAGAATATAAATTATATTCTTGGTTTTTCCATCACTAAAATAATGTGAAACTACTTCATGGAAATAGAAGTGATTTGATCTTACCTTTTAAATTAATTGCTTATGAGAAAAATAGTGCATTGATATTTAAGAGCAATATACTTTTTTGTATATACAATAATTTCAAATAGTTATTCTCACATTGGTATTCAACAAAGTTAACGCATTTGAGATTACAAAAACCTTTTAAAAAAGTGTTGATACATTACAGTAAAGTATTGTTGCTTCCTTTTGTTGTCAGTATTACATGGATTCAAGCTGTAAAGTGTTATTTTTATAATCTACATAAATTTTTATCAGTATAATATTACACATATACTGATAGTATGCGTGTAATACACTCATTGTCATAAAAATCCGTGCACCAAGAAGAAAATGTGTGATTAATACAAAACTCGACGAATAGCTATGAGAAGGGCAGACATGCAAATGATTAAGGTTTCGTGCCATTCCGCGTTCCCGCGCGTCCGAGACCGGCACTGCAATCACAATCCTAGGGGCTTGGACTCAACGTTCATGCCGAGGACTCCACGTTCGTACTGAAGTGGGCGGTAAGAGTCAGGTGGGATCCCTGAGCGATAAACATGCCGAGGAGCCACCGTAGATGTGCGCACGGGCAACTGATGGAGCTTGAACGAGGCCGTATCATTGGGATGAGAGATGCAGGGTGGCCGGCGCACCAAATTGGCCGCCATTTGGACTGGTCGGAGAGTGCAGTGCGATAGTGTTGGGAACAATAGACATGAGAAGGCAACCGGACATGGTGGACTGGCTCTAGACCTCCCAGAATACCACCAGCAGAAAAGACCATGGGATCATGAAAGCGGCATGCACCGATGTGACAACATCCTTGTCCAATATCCAGAGACGTGTGGTGGCTGTGCAAGGGACTTCTGTGTCCTCCAGAGCCATTTCCAGATGCCTGGCAGAGGCGAATCTGCACTCTCGACGGCCCTTACGTTTTCTGCCATTGACGCCTGACCATCATCGCTGTCAATTGCAGTGGTGTCAGTGTGAAGCAACGTGGAATGCTATGGACTGGCGACGTATAGTGTTCTTCGATGAATCCCGCTTCTGTATGGGAATAGACGACCACCGTGTCAGAGTGTGGAGGACTGCAGGTGAGCGCTACAATCCCAACCTCACTATACAGCAGCACACATCTTGAACTGCAGATGTGATGGTCTGGGGAGCCATTGTGTATGACAGCCGGACTTCCCTCACAGTGATCCGAGGGACATTGACAGCCCAGTGCTATGTACAGGAGATCCTGTGGCCCCATGTGCTGCATTTCCTGACGGGGTGACCTGGAGCCATTTTCCAACAAGATAACGCTCGTCTGCACATGGTTCGGATTTCTCAGGACTGTATGTCATGCTTTGGTGGCCTGCCAGATTACCTGATCTCTCGCCCATCGAGCACGTGTGGGACCAGATGGGACACCAGCTTTCTCCATGTTCCAGTGTTCGTTATTTAGGGCGTCAGTTGGAAGAATTGTGTGCCAGTTTGTCCCATGATAACATATGGCATCTCTTTGTCCCCATGCCGGACCATATCACTGCATGTATCCGAGCAAGAGGCGGTCTGATGCGATACTAACGCTGATTGGAATGTGTTCTGTATGTCCACTGGAAATCATCTTGCTACTGTGACATTGTAATCACTTCTGTCCTTGGTATGTACCATCTCACTACTAAAATCTCATTTTAATCTGACGCCTCCTTCTTGGTGCATGGATTTTTATGACAATGAGTGTATTATTAAATGCACAAAATACCAGGTAAAATACATTTTGTTTCATTTCTTTTGAACAGAATGTAGTTTCTGTGTATAAAATGGTCATTTCTTCCCAGAGTATTCAAGTTGAATTATGTGAATTGACGTGTCAAAAAGATGCCCCCAAGAAAATTTGCAGTTCCTTCTAAGGAAATACTTTTGTGTTCCACAAAGTGTTGCTTGCAGTTCCCTGAAAGTTTATGGGAGCAGGCGAATTCATCGAGAACGAATTCCTCAAAGACAAATTCATCGAAAACGAATTCATTGATTGTAATTACCTCACATATTGGAAACATGTCCAATATTGTAAGGTTTAAATTTAAGCTATTACTGTTAATAAACAGACCTAGGCCTGTTTATTAACAGTTTTTCTCCCATCGTGCTTATATTCATAAGGTTTAGGTACGAAGTCAAGTTAGTATTATTGCACTTTTACTTAGACATTAAATGTTAACAAATAGACCTAGGCCTCCTAGGCCTAGACCTTTCGGTTAAATAGGGAATATGTCCACCCCTAACTGCAAAACAATGCATGAGATCGGTTGCACATGCTCTTGACAAGATTGTCCAGCAAATATTGGGGTCGGTTGCACCACACCTGTTTCAACGCCATAACCAGGGCATGTTTGGTGTGCAGCGGGAGATTGTGTTCCATCATGGGCCTTCCAAGAGCATCTCATACATGCTCTATGGGATTCAGGTCAGGAGAGCACACAGGCCACTTCATGCTGCCTATTCCTTCGCTGATGAGCAGCTGATCAACTCAGGCCGAACGATGACAAAGGGTATTGTCATCCATAAAGATGAAGGAATTTCCTATAGCACCACGAAAATTGTGTACATAAGAACGATAACATCCTGACATTAACGCTGAGCATTTATGGTTCCACTTTGCAACACGTAAAGTTTGGTACGGCCATTCATAATGATACCGGCCCAGACCATCACCCCACCACCTCTGTAATGGCCAACTTCCATGATGTTCGGGGAAGAATAGGCAGTGCATGGTTTACGTCAGATGTATTGGCACCTCGAATCAGACGACAAACAAAATCTACTTTCATCTGAGAACAGGACATTGGCCCATTGCTTGTCAGTTAAGTTGGCGTGTTCATGACACCATCGATACCTGTGTGCTTTGTGTGATGTGGTCAAAGGTACACATCGCACTGGTTAGCAGGAATAGAAACTAACCCTATTTAATCGTCTTGACTCAGTCTGGCGTGATATTGTGGTCCTCCTGCTTGCCTGAAGCTCTCATGCTAACCTGCCCGCAGTTATGCGGCGACATCTGTTCGCTGTTACAGCTAGATAACGATCATCATCAGGGGTTGTTTTCCGTGGTCGACCACTGCTGTACTGTCTGGTAGCTGTTCCACTTTCGCAAATTTTTTCACAGCCGTGTGACTACGCTTTTACCAACTCCAAACTCATTGGCTGTATCTGGTGTTGAACGTCCTGTTTCCAATTTCCCCACAATTCTTCCATGGGTAAAATAATTGAGATGTGTTTTTCATGATCTTGTGCCACTCGCCATAACAACAAATAACCAACAACAACAGGTAACCAACAGTTTAACACACATAAAGATAACTGTATCGCTTCAGCTTTTATCACTGTGTAGCAATCTCGTGCTCTCACGTGTTTCCACATATGTAAATTATGGGCAGCCAATCGGTCGTATCTGCCTCTTATGCCGGTTGCTACCATCAGCGATTTTCCACCCATAAAGACCTACTTCAATGTCCGCATATTTGCATATTGCCTCCGCCCCTTAATTTATAAACATCAGTGTATTATTACAGAAACTGCAGATTTCTGAGGGTCAAAATATGGAACTGATAGGAAAGTGAATCTTTTGGACAATACATATTCCGTTATTCGTCATTCCTTTGGGAGGAGGGGTTTAACGACAAGCATGAGCAACCCCAAGGGCTATAAATAGTCACCTGCCCCTAAGTTGGGGTCATTGGTTCCAGTGAGGGAAGTGAACCAGTGCTGTAAAGCAAACAAACGACTCATGCTGCATCGAACAGGGCACATCTTGGACAAATTGTCAGAAATCAGCACATCGTCACCGGGGCAGCTTATCCATTATCTGGCTTTTATAGTTTTCTATAGTTACATATGTATCCTTGTCTACAACACCACTCAGGTGGCCTGGTGGTCTGAGGCGTGGACTTTGTAGCATTTGCCTGAGAAAGTACTGGGATCGTGTCCCACATGAGGAATGGATTGGTGATGTGCTTGTTTGATGTCACTGGCTCTCGCACCTCCCTGAAACAAGTAGCTCTGAATAGGAAAAGACGACTGCATTTAGCCCTTAGATTTGCTTGTGGCAGTTGTTAAACTCCAAAACAAAAAAGAAAATGCTGAATTTTTTCAATGGATTTTAAGAAGGATGTTGTACTTCAAAGTGTAATGCATTATATTAGATGCATATTTCTGAACAAAATGAAAAGACCATCATTTCTTTCCCTCCCTGTGAGTGGTATAATAAAGCATCATTACACAGTGATGTTTTATTAAACAGCTTGTAGGTGGAAGACCAATTTTTTTCTACATTTATTAATAGGGAATATTTACCTCCACATTTCCCGAAATGTGTACCTGGCTATGGTACAACACTTTTTTTATGTGATATTTTTAAATAGTAAATACACTACTGTTTGTGAAAATTGCAACACCATGAAGGACTACTGGTTTACCTTGAAACTTACAGGAAATGTACAATAGGTTCGGAAATGCAAATGATTAAAATGTCAGTGAAAATGAGCCTGCAGTTTCGGAGCAGCGCCCGCTGCACTGCCTGGTCTTGAGTACGAGTATAAAGAGCTAGCTCAAATGAGATGTTGCAATCAGTGAAGAGCAGACATTGATTCAAACAGGTGTCTCTTGTGTCCCACAATGCCCTGTCCTCGAAGAAGTTTGCATTATGAACATCTGACGGACTTTGAGCGAGGAAGGATTGTTGAGATGTGAGAAGCTGGATTTTCCTACTACAAAATTGCCACTAGTACAAGATGAAATGCCAGTACAGTGATGTGAACGTGGTGTCAGTGGACAGATGAGGCTTGGACGCACAGAAATCCAGGAAATGCACAGCAAAATCACATGACCACAAGGGATAACAGACACTGCTGCCACATGGTACTGACCGAGCGCACAGCGACATCCACGAAGTTAGCGCAGCAGTATAGCACTCTCACAGGTTAGGCTTTGTCCTCCAGTACAGTTTGACATCGTCTGTTTAACAGAGGACTGGTTGCTAGTAGCCCATTGCTGTGCATTTCTTTGACCCTAAACCACATACGTCTCAGACTGCATGGGGTCTCAAATAGAGACATTGGCGCGTTGATTGGTGATGGGTCGTTTTCTCCGACGAGTCACGATTTAACTTAATGCACCATGATGGTCACATTTGTGTTCTAAGATGCTGTGGTGAACGGCATCTTGCAGGGTGCATTTTGCAGCATCATGGGTTTGGGGTGATTGGAAGTAGTGCTCTACTTCTGATTACTGAATTTAACAATGGTTAAGATATAGCACCATATTTTTGTTTAACTATCTTCAGTCTCTTATTGCCAGCCTTTATCAAGGCATGAATGAGCTTCTGCAATATCTTCAAAAACACTTTCATTTTATGTATGTTTCTAGGCACTGCCCTTTTCAGTCATTGGGTGTGCTGATGCAACATCATCTCTTAAATTTTTTAGTGCCTTTTTTGGGTTTGACTTATGACATTTTGGTAGTGCATTTTATTTTTTCCTTGTGCATACTTCAACATTTTTCTCATCAGCCTTCTGAACTTTATACTGGTACATGTGCTTCACGATAGAACATCATTTCTTGAGTCACTTGCGCATCACAAGACTTATTCTGTACTGCATCTTTAATTAGTCTTCATTGAGCAATTGTTTCCAGGCTCGTGCATGAACGTTTAGTTGCCAGCATTCTCTTATTTATGGAAAATCCACATTCAACTGATGTTTAGTCATAAAGAAAGTGAGTGCTGTCTTGAATAATGTTACAAGATATGGCCATCTCTGAGGCATATTAGAGTCTTTTAAAGAGCTACATTTTTCTAGTATTCAACTGTCACAAATTTCTTGTGACCATTCATCAAGGATGTCATTTGTCACAAGACTGCAATTGATGCTCATCTATCATTCTGTCTACACTGGCAGCAGGTGAAACAAGGCAACAACATTCCTAACCATTTGATTAATGGCAACGTATGTTTCACACTTTCTTTTTGCATAACAGGGTGAAATACTTGCATACACCCAAAGGCAGTTTCACACACAATATGGGGAAACAGTTATGTAAAATTCTTTAGCATCACATAAAAAAATTGCTTTTAATTCAGAAGTTGGTTTAGACAGGGCTTCCCATGTTCTGCTCCCTACAGCAAAGTCCCTTTTCTTATCTGCTTTTTTTTTTTTTTTTTAATGTTCAGCAAGGCCAGTTGCTCCCCCTTTTTTATGCTGTAATACATCACCATCAATAAAGCAACCCATAAGTTGGCACAGAAACTGACACAATTCATCATACAAAACATGCACTAGTGTTGTTTTCTGTTGCAAAAGTTTAAGGAAATGGTCAAAGAGGGTACTAACACTTACCAAAAAGTGCAAATAAAAAGGGGTTTTCAACATTTTGACTATCTTGTATTTATATAAATGATTTGCCACTCTTTCCGTCTCTGGGAGATTTGGTAGGAAGAATGTCTTTAAAACTGAAAATAGCTCCAAATTACGTTCACGAGCTTGAATGATGAAGAGCCACTGATTACTGACATGTCTAAGTATTGTAACACAATCTGTGTCCAAGTTTTTTAAAGCATCTGTCAAATCTTCCTGTCATGAAGGGCACTTCTGAAACCAAGAATGTACATCTTCCAAAAAGTCAGTGACACTGCTAAACTTTTCAAGTTTCAAACCTTGACAAAATCCATTATGAATAATGTAGAGTTGCACATTCTGATACTAATTAATCTACTAGGCTTTCAAGTCTTTTACTTGCTTATTTAAAATTTCAAACACAGACTTGTTTACATTGGGCCCACCTGAACTTAACATTAACATATCTTTCAGATGCAAGTTACTGGAATTTAAATAAGACTTTATAGCTGAAGAAATGTTTTTGGCTACAGGATTGCAGTCAAACCACCTCCACATCTTCTCAAACTCATCCTTAAGGACAGAGATCTCAATAAACCCCTAGATTTACAAAGTGTCTACTCTATCCCTATCAACACTTCCACAAGTGTTACCCACAATATTGGTAGTACTTACCGCAGCATAAACCGGCGTTTGATGGAGCATATCTCTGATGTTAAGAAAGGTAGCCCTTTCACCTCCCTTTCAGTTTTAACCATCAGCGATACGTCCACGGCTCCCGATTGGCACAATGTTAAGCGGATCGCCCCGTTCAGCAATCGGCACGCCCTCAGATACCGCGAAAGCATGGAAATCTACCTTACCCATAACACCTACAATACTGACGCACCTTTTAACATCCCTATTATTTGGAAAGCGATTTTGAAATCTGGCAACAACTGACGCTTTTACCACATGTCTCATTTCATGGCTGATGAAGGTAGAAGTCGCTACCGAAACGTCCCACTCATAATTTTTCAACGTAACTTATGCGTGTGATGCCAATTTCAAGAATTCTTTTAATGTTTTGTGTGTTACGTGTTTTCCTGCCAATTCTTCTCACTATGTTAACAGCTATTGCGTGGCCTATAAGTTTACTTCCAAGATAATGCTCTTGAATGCAATATGCAATTACTGGTAATGATCCAGTATCGAACACAAATATCTAACTGTTTGATGTTAATATAATTCCTAGTCATTAAGGAAAATAATAAACTCACCTCTCAATCAGTGTCTCTCAAATACATATATGACACATGTATTAGCCGATGGTCATCCTGGGACTGAGCGAAGCACTAATGATAATATCTCCATTCTTTTTAACCATTAAAAACTTTAATTAAAATATTAATTTTTATATTAATTCTATTTAAGAAATTTATAATACATGTTTGTTGTACACTAAAAATATCAATGTATAACTATATACACCTAAAATATTTACAAAATTTCATTACTGAATGAGCTAAGTATAATTTTTTCAATATAATTTTTACATATGGCTTTGGTACCTTACCAAAATAATTAAGAGCATAAAATTCGTTGGTTATTTAAAATGCAAAAATATTAAAACAAATGATAAAAAGCATTTTTACTTCACTCAGGTCCCGACTCCTGTCAGCATAACCTTAAGACTTGGTTTAGGCCTTTCGTTTCATTCATGAAGCATTCTTAAAACCAACTTCTTTTCTCTGGTGCTTAAGGTCTTGGAATCTGACCCTACTGAAAATTACAATGGTATTGTGTGGGGCTTTCTCACTTTTGAGTGAAGGTGTAATCATACTTGCCAACTTTGGAAAATGTGCATCAGTAAAACTTTTGCGCAAACGCCATTTACCACAAAACAAAACATAATTATATTAATAAATATGCAGTAAAAATATCTGCATATGCCACAATAACTAAACTAGTACTATCTGTGTTTAAAATAATAATTTTAAAAAACTATAAAGTAAAATCTTAATTCTATTCAATGTTAGCCTCGCAAACCTGTGGTGTTTCAATACCAAACTAAACATTTCCTGTAAAAAGGAAAAATTCACTTTAAGAGTACCTACACATTGCATTCAAAACTGTATGTTACATACCTTCTAATCTTTATCTTGTATATCAGGATTATATTATAATATTGTAATCACTTTCATGACTACCATCATATGCCGCAGAAAATGGCCCTTCTTGTTTCACAACAGCGGAAGTTTGATCTCTTCCGTTTCAGCTTCATCACTCTCGTTTTCGGACACCCCCCCCCCCCCACGCCTCCCCGTTTATCAAGCTGAAATGCCAATTTTTTTTTTTTTTTTTTTTTTTTTTTGGCAGAATATTTAAGAATACAGGATGCATGCTCTGATCATCTGCGGGGGGAATTATCGTTACAGGGGAAATCTTTGCTACGTTCGATTTTGGATATTTTCCTTCCAATTTTCAAGTTGAAATACAAATATTTATGAAATAAAATGATATTTAACAACAATACTAGGCAGAGGAAACATCACATGAAAAATAAAATTACGATTATGGGAGAAACCTTCACTGCATCTAACTTCTGTTTTAGAAAGTTTTGAAGGATGAAACTTCTGCTTTCGAAAGTTTCAGGTAGAAAACATCCTCCACCACTTCTAATTGCTTCAAAATTTCTGTTTAGTTATGCATCGATTTCGAGGATAACCCAAATTATGATGGAAAAGGAGAAATTTCTCAAAGCTGCACTCTCATGCCTAAATATTACAACAAAATTTTTTTCACCCGTCGAATTTCCATTTTTGGAAATTTTTCCTCCATTTTCAAACTGAAATACAAATATTTATGGAATAAAATAATATATAACAACGAAACGGGACAGAGGCAACATCACAGGGAAAAGAAATTACAATTACGGAAACAATCTTTATTTCATTTACTTCCGTTTTTGAAAGACGAAATACCATCCCGACGAGAATTTTTACGAACTGGTAAAATTCTTCAATGCATAGTTTTTTGCACTGAGAAAAATTCCTGATGCGTATTTTTACACGGCGAGAAAAATTCTCGATGCGTATTTGAATTTTTACACGCTGGTAAAATATCGATGCATACTAGACGCATGATTGCGCATTTTGGAGAACTCTGGTCGACATGTCACTAGAGCATTCCCGTGGAGAGAGAGCTACCGTACGACGTCATGAAGCCCTGGTGAGTCAAAAATGACATCATCACATGACATAGCGCTCGTAAGGTCTGGTAGAAAATCTAAAGTTGATGGTTGCAGGGGATTAAAATATTTCGGTTAAGCAATCGAAATATTAAAAAATCCGTAAAAAACAGACCTCTATCCAGGGCCCGACTTAGGTCACTCGAGGCCCTGTGCACATCCTATGTCTGGGGCCCTCTCAATTGAAATTTTTAGTCAACAGTTGAAAAGAATATTTGCTACTAAATATTTTTTTTGCAAACAGTTTTTTTAGTAGTAAAACATTAAACACATCTCACATGCTAGTCAACTTTATAGCCATTGTGGCTTGTAATAGACGAGCATTCACACCACTTGTACTTCTTTGCACTTGCAGGGCTTACAGCTGTAGCATTAATTACTCTGGAATTCTTTTTTTGTTTTATATTACGATTTACGAAACAAATAACTATCCTCCCAGAGATATAATTTAAAACCTCTAGTTTACCATAAATTTAAATGGAAATGATGAATCGATGGTAGTTTAAGCTGTAAGAAGTATTATAATCCCTCACAAAATGTTATAGCTGACATACATTGTGGGATAAATTATTGCAACAGCCCATGTAAATTATTACAACAGTCTTTAAATAAAGTAGTGTCAATTGAACTTCTTAGGTATTTTTATTTATGTAAAAATAAACCCTACATAATTATGAATATTGATTCACAAATCTTGCTCTCACAAAACTAATAATAATAAAAATATTTTTAGTAAATTCTACATGTTTTGCTGAAATGCTTTTCATGTATAATATGCCGTATTGCTCCGAATATAGGCTTCACCTGTGATATGAGACCTCAAGACAAAACAAATCATACCTACATGTTATTATAAGAGCGTGATTATAAGTCACACACCATTTTTAAACAAATCATTAGAAATGTATGAATAAATATGTCTAAAAAAATACCTGATTATTTTTAACTGTTGAATTGGCAACAAAGTTATGGTTTTTGAGCAAGGAATTGTTGACACTGAGTGCAAAATAAGTCTTAATGGCACAGAGATTGACCAGGTGAATGAGTTTGTATAGTTAAGAAATATATTTGACAGAGAGAACAGATTAGATGGCAAAATTAGTAGGTGAGTGAATTTTTCATTGAGAGTCTTAGCTGCCTTAAGAGGATTTCACAGGAATGATGGGTTCTCGAGGAAATCCCGAATGGCTGTGCATAAAATTGTAATTGTTCCTACTCTGGTGTACGGCAGTGAAACATGGGTGCTGCAGAAGAAACATAGGAGTTGTTTGTGTGCTGTGTTACTTACTGGAGGGATTGCGGCAGGACACGTTCTGATCATGTTAGGAATGAAGATGTGTTGCAGATGTGTAATGTGAGGTAAAATGTTGCTAGTAAGGTGGAGACTAATATTTTTAGGTGGTTTGACCATGTTGAAAGAATGAGTGATGAGGTGCTGACAAAGAGGATTTTTTCAGCCCAAGTGGCAGGGAAGAAAGGTAGAGGAATACCAAGAAAATCATGGGAGGACCAGATTCAGGAATGTCTGCTTGAGAAAAAGATTATGAGTATGAAGTACAAAAGGTCTTGTGTGTGGTGTGCAGGGGCATAAAGATAGCCCCCGTAACCCCAGCGTCACGATGGGCCCGTGAATTTTAGGGGGCCCAGATCTATGTATGTATTTATTTTATTTTATTTTTTTATTTAGCAATTTAATTTTAGACAAGAGGTTTCTACTTGCTTTAAAACTTTTTGTCTTAAATTCTTTTGAATACGAAAGTTTTTGAACTAAAGGGCCGTATTGACACAGACTTTTATCTGCGCACCGATTAGAGATCAGATCAGATCATATGTAGAGGATTTTAGGAAGGGAGTGCCTGACCCCAGGTCTTAATAAACAACCCTTAGAAATAGGAAACTAGGAGATTTCGGCTAGAGTGGCCGATAGGAAAGTGACACAGAAGTGAGGTAAAAAGGGGGAGGAAAAATGCCTTTATTTATTACCGGGGGCCAGCACCCGGGGTCCGATGACTTAACATGCCCATCCGATGCACAGCAGATATTTAGTGGTTCGAGCATTCGAACCTGCCTGAGATCGAACCTCAGGTTTCTATCTTTGGTTATCGCACACTCAAAGTAGGCTTGATGGACTTGTGAGGATTAGCATTGAAAATGACTGAGCCAGAAAACTAGACGTGACGAAACTGATTGAAATATTCGCTAAGAAGAATGTTAGAAGGGAATCCAGATTTTAGTAACGTTTTTCTTTATATTGTAAAGTATGCTTGCTTCTTGAATTTAAATATTTCAGCGATATTGTTTCTTTTTAGTGTCTTGTCTTAAGACACTAAAAAGAAACAATATCACTGAAATATTTAAAACTAGAAAAATGTAAACACACTTGTTTTTCCTCTTTCTCAAAAATTATTGTATTAAGGAATTAAAGAGCTTTATATGAAGTTCAAAACCAGACACTCAAAGATTAGTGTTTGTTTTCACTTGATTTGATATTGTCAACATTTGTCATTTGAAGATTTTGCACTTTTTTTTCCTGAGTACTAAATTTATCAAGGATACTTACCGGAATAAGTGCTCACATAATTAAAAGCAATACATAAGTGATCATAGAATCAATATCTGGAAAATATATTTTTACTACAGCGAAGTTAAATATTTACCCTCAATTTTTGCATTAATTTTTGTAATGTTGGGGGGCCTGTTAGGAAAATCTTACGGGGGTGCCCAGAGATTTTGCGTTACACCACTGATGGTGTGTGTTGGATATTAATGAAGCTTGAGCTGTATGCAGAGATCGTTGTGAAGAAGACATTTGATACATCAACACTAAGTAAATTTGAGTTCTATCACTTAAATGTGTACTTGGCACATGGTCTTTCTTTGGGCAGCTAACCTTTGAATCTCAGAGAACAGCTTAATGATATGTATGTATGTACCAGGTTTTTACTCATTTTTGTTCGCAAAGACCGTACCCTGATTTCTTCATATGTGGCAAGACACGATCTGATTGTGTAAGGAATGAAGATGTATTGCAGTTGTGTGATGTGAAGCAAAATGTTGTTAGCAAGGTGGAGACTAATATGCTTTGGTGGTTTGGCCATGTTGAAAGAATGAGTGATGAAATGCTTACTAAGAAAATCTTTTCAGCCCAAGTGGCAGGAAGGAAAGGCAGAGGAAGGCCAAGGAAGACATGGGTGGATCAGATTCAGGAGTGTCTGCGTGAGAAAAAGATTGTATGAAATATAAAAGATCTTCTGTACGGCGTGTAATGGATATCAGTGAAGCACGAGTTGTATGTCAAGATTGCTGTAAATGGAGAAGTTTGATATGACAACAATAAGTAAAATATCTGGAAGTTTGTATTTCTTTTTGGAGCTAACCTCTGAATCCCAGAGAACAGCTTAGTCATGTGTATGTATGTATGTATGTATGAAATAAATACATACATACATACATATATATCATTAAGCTGTTCTCTGGGATTCAGAGGTCAGCTCCACAAAGAAAAAACAAACTACCAGATAATTTTTAACTGATTATTTACTTACTGTTGCCATATCAAACTTCTCCATTTACAGTGATCTTGATGTACAACTTGGTCTTCACTGACATCCATCACACGACGCACACAAGATCTTCTATACTTCCTACTCACGATCTTTTTCTCATGCAGATACTCCTGAATCTGATCCTCCCATGACTTCCTTGGCCTTCCTCTGCCTTTCCTTCCTGCCACTTGGGCTGAAAAGATTTTCTTAGTAAGCATTTCATCACTCATTCTTTCAACATGGCCAAACCACCGAAGCATATTGGTCTCCACCTTGCTAACAACACTTTGCTTCACATTACACAACTGCAACACATCTTCATTCCTCGCACGATCAGGATGTGTCTTGCCACAAACCCCCTTAAGTAACGCATTTCTCCAGCACACAAACGACTCCTATGTTTCTTCTGTAGTACCCAGATTTCACTGCCATACATCAGAGTAGGAACAATTACACTTTCATATACAGCCATGGGAAACTCTCTTGAGAAACCCATCATTCCAGTGAAACCCTCCCAAAACAGCCATGACGTTCAATGAAGAATTCACTCGCCTACTAATCTCTTCATCCAATGTTCTTTCTTTCAAACATGCTTCCTAAATACACAACTCACTCACCTGGTCAATAAATATGCCATTTAGACTTATATTACATTCAGTACTACCAGTTCCTTGCTCAAAAACTATAACTTTGGTTTTTCCCTTATTTATACTCAGTTTGAATTTCATGCAAACTTCGTACATCCAGGACAACATACTCTGCAACTCACTTTTCCTCTCTGCCAACAGGACAGTGTCATCAGTATACAGCAATCTGCACACATGGATATCACCAAGACATAAACCATCTATTTTGGCATCACGTATGCATGCATCCATAAATATATTAAACAGCCATGGTGACATTAGACAACCTTGCCAGTCTCCTCCACCAACAGAAAACCATATGGATAAAATACTTTTCACTCTTACATAAGCTCTACTGCCAGCATACATGGATTTTACACTATTAAGTAGATTCCCAGTAACACCATATTCATTCAATACCTTCCACAGAAGTGTCCTATTTACTGAGTCATAAGTTTTCTCTAAATCTATGAAGGCAGCAAAAACTTTCTTACCAACAGCCCGATACTTTTCAATCATCATGCGTAATGCAAAAATTTGGTTAGTTCAGCCTTTACCAGGCATGAAACCACTCTGAACATCCCACACTTTCATTGATGTAAGATCCAGTACTTTTTCAATAATGACCTTACCAAACACTTTTCCTGGCACACTAAGTAGACTAATACTACGATAGTTCTTGCAGTCAGTCTGATCACCTTTTCCCTTATACAAGAGAACAAAGATAGCATCCTTCCAATCCCGAGGGACCATTCCTAGCTCCCAGCACAACTGGCAAATTTCAGTTAACCAGTCATTTACAGAGTCACCACCATATTTCAACATCTTTGCAGTTATCCCATCAACTCCCAGAACCTTACTATTCTGAAGAGATTTTACAGCTTTACACCCTTCCTCTCTTGAGATCCCTCCTGTGTTTTCCATCCTTCACTGTGACATCATCTGCTTCGGCCTCAGAATCACCTTTGCTTTCTTGATCTAATAACTCACAGAAGTATTCACCCCATCTGTCACTTAACCAGGGATCGCAGCGTTTCTACTTTTTCCAACTATTTCGAAACCTGTCCTTATTTTCCTACTTTTTCGTAAAGCAAAAGACATTTTTTTTTAACAACCTGTTTGGCCGTCTTGGTTTGTTGAAATTTTTTGTACGGGATTGCTCTGGCCGCCGCACCATCAGGTTGCGCGTACGTCATCGGCAAAACGCCGGTGACGCAATGTGTTTCTGCTGGGAGAACTCAGAACCATCGGGCAAACTCCGGGAACAGAACTGCTGAAGCCAATCACTGACAATTTGTTGAGGGAGGAGGAGTCTCAATCGAAACTAAAACGTTGGCTTGTGGTGTGCGTTCTGGAAAGTTTTATGCGTTGTTTTCTCAACCTGTAGGTTCGTGCATTTTGGATTGATCGATGACGAACTGTTTGTAATCTGAAGTTCATGGAATTAAAGAAGGTAAATACTTTTCTTTATAAACAATTTGGATTTTATTGATTGTGCTATAAAATGAGAGTAATTGAAGTTTTTGTGTGTGAAAGTTGTTTCATGAAATTGGTATATATTCTGTAAGTACTGTCAGAAACATCGATATTTTATCGTGGATGTTGATAGGTAACTGAAAGATTTCATCTGCTTAGTTCTTAAAACGGAACAGACCAAACCTTTCTCTCTTTGAGAAAGAATTCCCCTCCCCCTACTTGTAAAATGTGTGCCTATAGTGAGTAAGATGTTTTATAATCAAAATGTACCTATAGACCGTATGCATATGACATCACAGCAAGGTAAAGCATCCTAACAGACGCCCTGGTGATCAACTGGTGTACAAACACTGCTTGGATTTGCATTGTGGAGCGTTAAGGAAGATGGTGTTAGTACTATTTTCGGATATAGTAACCGAAGTGGGAGAGATAATGATGTGTTCTATTATAGATTACCATCTGAGTGAACAAAGTGAGATCAGAATTATAAAAAACAATTATTCAGAAGCGCCAAAATTTGTGGTTATCACGTATCAACAGAGTTGACATTAATGACCGGAAACGAAGGAACATTAGAGTGTGTAGTTTATATTTTGTAACAGGTGTGTTCATAAATTTACTGATGCGTTATCTACAAAAACTCTATGAAAATCTTTAGACCGAAATTAACCTTTCTTTATGAATGACTTGCACGGTTTCATTTGCTCTGGAGTTAAGGCGTTCGTGCAAAAAACTAAATAATTAACAACATCCCCATGTTATATATGTGGCAAGACCTCAATATTGTTCAGGAAAAATGAGTATGGAATTACAACATATGGGTCACCACAATTGCCCAATAACTTTAATTAATCAAAATAAAGCTATTTTTGATTGCCAGATAACCCACTTATGTAGCCCATGTAATGGATCTTTGATCTCACTTGCACAACAGTTGTTCTGCAAGAAAGCATCAGATGAAAAAGTGAAGCGAACCGGGGTTTCGTGACGTCAATGCATACGGTCTGTACCTTCCAACTACTACGGAATGCCTGTAGTTTCTACAGATTTACTGTTTGACTACGGAACTACGCAATTCACTGTCAAAACTACGGATTCTACGAATTTTCATTTTGTTTATTTTATTATTATTATTATTTTTTTTTTTTTTTTTTTTTTTTGTTATTACAAAATAAAACGAAATGCCGTCTGGGGACGGGATTTCGTGTTTCAAAACTTTGGTAAATGGTAGTTAAACGGAGTAAAAAATCTTGCCGAAATCGTATTTTTTTTTCTCCCAATGTGTTTGTGTCCAGTATTCTTGTTAAATGTAATTTTAAATCAGTGTAAAACTAAAGAGAATTGGAGGGAGGGGGTCGTTTTCCGTCTGGTGAAGGTATTTCATGTTTCAAATCTTCCGAAAGTGGTAGTTAAATGGAGTGAAAGTTTTTGTTGTAATCGTAATTTTATTCTCCCGATGTTGCATTTGTTTCCTTGTTAAACAAGGAAACAATAAACATTTGTTAAACAAGGAAACAAAGGCAACATCTTGTCTTGTTAAATATCATTTTATTGCATAAATGTTAGTATTTCATCTTGAAACTGTAGGCAACAATTTGCGAAAACTGAAGTTAGATGCAGCGAAAACTTCCTCGTGATATTCTTTCGCGAATTCAAAGAATTCTGCCTTTTTCATTATTATTTTGGTCATTTGCGAGATTGATGCACAAGTGAACAGAAATTTTAGGGCAGTTGGTGGCGACGGGGGCAGGGTGTTCGTCGGGGGACAGAATTCATTTTCACAAAACTTTCGAAAACGGAAGGTCGACGGAGTTCAGATTTGTTCCGTAATCGTAATTTCTTTCTTCTCGCGATGTTGCCTCTGTCCAGTATGATTGTTAAAAAACATTTTACTGCATAAATATTTGCATTTCAGCATGAAAATAGGGGGAAATTTTCAAAACCGGAAGTCGGACAAAGCAAAGATTTCTCCCTTACCCCCCAAGCGCGCAATGTTTCCGCTCTCCTGCATTGTTAAATATCCCCGGTCCCATAAGTTTTTGCAATTGTTAAATATCCCCGGTCCCATAAGTTTTTGCATTCATTTCAAGCTTCCTAGCATTTCTTTTTAAAAAAAGACCGTGCTTACTGTATATACTCGTGTATAGGTCAACCCCCCCCCCCCCACCCGATTTTTATCTGAATATTTGTAGTTTTTGTATATCCCGTGTCTTTAAGTCGACTTCCCGATTTTTATGTGAATATTTGCCGTTTTTGTATACCTTCCTATCTTGTGTATAAATTTAAAAAAAAAAATCTTTTCAGAGGATGCGCCCGCATGCGGAAATGTGAACCTACTATTTGTTGTTGTAGCTGGCTCTCGCAATGTTACTTGCGGCAGTTTCCGCAAAATGTGGTTGGAATTGAGGCACAATTCTGGAAAGATGATAGGGCTCACCACCCTGGTTAGAGAGTTTTCAGTGGAAGGTTACACACTTTAACAATATATGAATCCACTTTTGCACATAGTACCCCCGCCCTTCTCCCACATTTTGCCAGCGTGTTTTGCGCAGTTACTTCATTCATGGAGAGTAAAGCATTTGCTCCCGAAACGAATCATGATGCATTTACCAAACATCGTAAGGCACATGTTATTTAAAAAGGGGAAAAAAAAAACAAAAAAAAAGAACTTCCTGAAACATATTTGGAAAGCGTAAATAAGTCTTGATATCAACCTGATAGTTTTTTATCCCATAAAGAATATGCATGCTGTAAAAAACAAATGTGTAACTTTTGAAGTTTTCAATGGATTTCTTCAAAATTTAAAACAAATCTTTATTTTGATGTATTGTGGACACTGTAAAATAATTTCTCCCACTACCCGTGCAGCGTAGCAGCTGTTGGTCGACTGCGTAGCTGGACGATTGTGTTATTGACAGAGAGGTCGTTTATCTACTCCCAAGTTTCATCCCCCTCTCCACCGTGTTTGTGACAAACAGTCTGCTTTAGTGACAAAACCAAACATTGCACTATTCAGTAAAGATGCAGTCCTTTTTGTTTGCTCTTAGTCTTCAGAAAAGGTTACTGATTGTTTAATTTTTAAAGCCGGGACACACTCAATTTAATAATAAACGTAAGTAAGTTGTTAAACTAATGCACTTTTTTACTATCAGTGGCAATGTTATTCTGAGTGATCGGCCAAGTTTAAATACTTTCGTTTTCTGGATGCATTGATCAAGTTACCGCTGTTCTGTATATTGTCACGCCCATGGCCGACGGAGCCTAATATTTTCAGGGGGTCCAACTTTTCCGGGAGCGAAAACAATTTTAAAAAAGTAAGGAGAGAGAGAAACAAAACAATATGTAGGGTATATGTGTATACACTCGTACATGACATCCACATCAACAACCATTGTACATCCACTGCTGGATGAAGGTCTCCCCAAGTACCTTCCACAACTTCCTGTCTCTTCCAAGTCACTCCAGCAGGCCTTTGTATTTCATTTACCCATCTTCCACGTGGTCTTGTTCTGGGCCTTTTCCTGCCCCCTTCGTATTATATCTAATGTTTCAGTTGCTCAAGCACGGCCAGTTTTTCTAGCAATATGCCCAGCCGATTGTCACTTGAGCATCTTCACTTTGATCATGGCGTCATCAACTTTTTTTACCTTTCCCTAATCCATGTGTTTCTCATCCTATCTTTCTTGATTACACCAAGCATGCACCTTTCCATGTTTTTCTGAGTTGTCTTCATCCTCTGTATGTCTTTTTCAGTTAAGGTTAATGTCTCTGCTCCATATGTAAGAACTGGAAGGATGCATTGTTTAAACACTTTTCTTTTAAAACATAATGGTAAACTGCTCTTGAAAAATGTACTGTTTCTTTCAAATGCTCTCCAACTAAGTTTTGTCCGTCTATCTACCGGGGTGAGTCAACAGTTCGTCCCATTTTGAGCTCCACACCACATAATTTTGGACCTCCATTCCTGTACGAAACGCACTCCACCGTCGACTGCGTACAGTGCTAACGTGGAACATAAAAGGCTAATGACGTACGCTTGGCATGGAGCCACATTGCGTTATCAGGTGAGCAGAGCATTAAGGTCAATGAACGCACTGTTTGAATGCACCTACGTAATTATTGGAAAAATGGATTAAACGTGGCAGCAGCGAAACAAATGTCTGCTCTTGAAGGCGCGGAAGCAGTGGACAGCAGCACTGCATGAAAATGGTTCCGGCGTTTCAATGCTGTTCTTTATTTCTCAAATGTATTTAACGGGCTTTCTTTGACACCATGGCGAAAGCTGTGACAGTGAACCCCGGTACCTATACACGACAAATGACAGCTGAAGTTGTGTCTTCCCAATCCATTTTTGTTCGTCACCTGCACATGCTTGTTTTCTCCTCCAGGTCCCATCGAATGGTTCCCCATGCATTGACGCCCCAGAAGGCGAAACAAGGTGTTTCTCTCTGTTGAAAATTGCTGTCAAATCCACAGGACGATAGGTTTTGGCGTCCTATCGCCACCAGCAATGAAAAGTGTATAATCCTACGTTATCCTACCACTGGGCACCAGTGGCTGAGGACACACCAGGAAGCACAGCAAGTGGCACAAAGAGGGAACCACGAGTGGAAAGTCGTGCTGTGCATTTGGTGGAATTCTGAGGGTCCCCTACTCTGGGAACTTGTGCCAGATATTCAGGATCCAGGCGGAATCTCTATGTGAAACAACCGCTGCTACCCAGCACTCATCAATAGAAAGAGGCTGTGAATAATACCCTCAAAGCACACCTACAGAATGGCCCACCTGAAACTATAGGAATTGGAAGGGGCTGTGATACTACCCCATCTTCCATACAGCTCTGACTTGGCCTTATCTGAATGCCACCTGTTTCGCTCCGTGGACTATTTCCTATGAGGAAGGCACTTCGTTCCATTGGCGTATGTGGAATCTGAATCAGGTAGTTTCTGTCCTCGAAACCTGCCGAGTGGTACCGCCGTGGGAATGCGACTCTGGTGAAACGTTGGCAAAGAACTGTAGGAAACAATGCCCTGTACTTTGCAAAATGAGGTGAACGTGTATGGCTATCCTTCATCATTCAACTTTTTAACTGCAAACGGGGCGAACTTTTGACTCACTTTCGCATTTCTTCCCTTGCTTGATATCTGTTGTTTAAGGGAAATGTAGGTATCGGCCACAACCAGATTTGCCCCATCAACTTCCTAATCTTCAGTTTTTGTAAAAGCATTCCACATGAATTTGTCAAATGTAAGTTCATTTGTAAACTCCCTTCTTTGCTCTTGTCAGCAAGTTCCATCCTCGTCTTCAAAAATTGACAAATTTCCATGCATACGTAAAAAGGGACTACACTTGTACATCAAATGAAGCACTCAAGAAAACTGAGTTGGACAAAATAAAAAAACTGGCTCTCGTAAATGGTTATGCTCCGGAAGTAGTTGATGATTCAATAGCCAAATATAACAACAACTTTAGCTCTTCTCTACTTCCAGGTAAGAAAATTTATAAATATACTGGCTCTATGCCTTATATCCCATCCATTACAAATATATTACAGAAAGCATGTCATAAGCATTCATTGAACTTCGGTCTAAAAACCCAGAACCTCTTAATTTATATTAGGAAGGACAGAGACGTAACTAATATCTTGACATCTGCCGGAATCTATATAATCCCACTAACAAAAAAGATCAGTAATATGGAAAGTGTGGAATCCAGTTATGTGGGAAGTACCAACAGGCGCTTGAAGAATAGAATATTAGAACACGAAAGTGCCATTTCTAAAGCAAACTGTTCCACAGCTCTAGCTAGAGCCTGTGTACAAGAAAAATGTAAACCCAACTGGAATGACATTAAATTGATATCAGGCTTTAAAAACGAATGGACATTACGATACGGCAAGGCAATCGTGATCCAGAAATCAACGGATTAATGCTGCAATGAGGAGCAACCAATCTTACTTCCAACATCTTGGAAACAATTCATTTATCTTGAGGGACCAACCAACAATTTCCACAGAGATGGCAATAGCCGCACGGGCTGAGAGACTAATCATTAACCAACCTGACACACCCAGTCACCCGTGTCTGTGGGAACTTTATCGAGAACGGCAGTCTACAAGCTGGACTTGCGGCGGCGTCACACAGATCAGTTTCTGGAAACTTTTAACTATTTGACTATGTCAAGTGTGGTTTCTTTTATTATTTTAGTGCTTTATTAGTGAACACCTGAGGATGGGCTCATATCAAGCATCCCGAAAGTGCTTGTGTTTTTAAAATAAATGTGTTAACGTGTCAAGACGGTGTTGCAACAATGAACTTTGGACAATTCTTCGTGTTATACTACTATTTCTACTGTTCTAATTAGTAAAGCCCATGCAAAGAGCGCACCAATGATCATGATTTTTTTGAGGTCACTAAGATCTGGCATTGTCGACAATTACTCCAGAGCAGCTGTTTTGCCTGTGACTATGACACCGCTATGTGATAGCCGACATCGTTCTACGCCCCTTTATATACCTCACATCATGGGTGACGTCGTTCCCGTGCTTTGCATACAGTGCATTACGTGTACTCTAGTCGCAGTCGGTGTCTCCATTATTTTTATAAATCCCTGAACGTATGGGTAAATATACATGTATATGTGTCTGTTGACAGTTACTTAAGAGCAAAACTGAAGACTAAGGAAAAACTTTAGAATTTAAAACGAAGGTTGCAAAAAAACCTGAAAATCAAAACGCGCAACGCAGCAGTTTTGAAAATTCAGAATTCACATTCTATAAAGAAGATACCTAAGCAAAAAAATGCAAATATAATTTTGACTCACACCTAGTACAACATAGAAAAGGTTATGTATCTACCTGTGTGAGTAAAAGGAGAAAAGACAAAAAAATAAAATAAAACAACTGAATGTAGAAGGTGTCGAGAATACTGAGCCTTGGCTTTATCAAGGACCAGCAAAAACTCTGCATTTTCTCACTTCCACAAAGACCTAGTTGGAAATGGGTTTCTGCAAGGCCATAGATGCAAGTAACAGAATATACAAGTACATATTGTAACCAAGATCAGAGAAAAATAAATAAAAAAACATATAATTTTCCCCAGCAAATTTGAATTTTTAAGGAAAATCAGTTTGACAATTTTTTTGCACGGAGTTGAGGGACAGATTAAGAAGTTTCTAAAATAATAAGTTGAGATGATTAAGTTGTACCGTTTTTTTTTTTTTTTTTTTTTATTGAAGGTTTAATGACTACCGTGAGCAATTGAACGGGTTACAAGCAGTCACCTGTCCCTAATTTAGGGTCACTGGTTCCAGGAAAGGGAGCAAGAGTTAGTGCCGTAAGACAAACACAACATACAGGCCTTACCAGGGTTCGAACCCGAACCTATCTCTGACGAATGGCCATAAGCCAGCGCTTAGACCACTGAGCCACCGGAGCGGCCTATTCAACTTTGAGCGCAGGCTATTTGTTATCTCCCCATAGGGTGCGGCTTGGTCCTTTGTGCTTTATTGTTTTTCATTCACTACTTATTATTAAATATATTTGTATATATTTTTAGATACGTATTTTACGAATCATTGGATACTCATTTTAAAATAGCGGGGATTTTTTGTGTATCGCTCCCCAATGTTTTAGGTGATGTTTTCCCAAAATTATTTTATTTGCATCTTCAGTATTTTGGGCCACCCCCATAAAGAAATTCTGGTTATGCCACTAAGCAGATCTTTCATTTTCTAACAAAAATTTGTGCCCAACCTGAACAGCTAGACTGAAAACAAATATTAGAAAATGTTGGGCACAGCTGAAACTGTGTTATCACCTGTCAACTGATATCCAAAAGGGAGTGCATTCCAAAGCCAGTTTGTTGACTTGTAGCATCAGCCTGCTAAATTGCAGGTGCCGGATTCAATAGGAGGTTAAAGGCTTAAAGAGGTGAGGTGATTGGGAAATCCCCTCCCCCGTTCCATTCTGTGAAATACGAAACATGTAAAGTTTTAAAGCACGCCGAAATCCTTTCATCACCTGACTATCAGTAAATGCCATAAGTGAATTAAAAAGGCTGTCTGAATTTTTCAGATGTTTACCGCAGCTAACAAGCGTCAAGATCTGATAATCTGCAGTTATACATGAATGCCTAATTTTACCGGGGATGACAAAACCATTTAGTATTGCAAGTATATATCTCTTGGGTTAAACGGGTAAGTCTGTTGTTGAAATGGTAGAAGCCAGTTCTTACTCGAGCGCTTTGAAATTCACATAAAGTCCAGTGCCTAAACAAATATCTTGAGTTTTTCTCTACTACACTTGGACATTGTGCGTAAAGAAGACACGTGAAAACACAAACATCAAGGAAACGCCGACCAATTGTTTGTACACTCGGCAAAAACACCACCTAGAACACCACAGAGTGTGTGAGGCAAGCGATTTCAATACCCTTATTTCGACAATAGTTGTTCTCCCAGCAAAATCACATACATTCATCCAGGATCGTTTATCTTTTATGTTTCAAAACACCAAGACCTGTGCTCTGTGCATGAGTAGTATACTCACTGCTTAATCTGAGTTCCAGTCACACAGAGGGAAGGAGAGAGACCTCTTCTCTGCTCTGGTTATTGCTTTAAAGAAATTAAAAGAATCTTTAACGATCTTTTTCAATTTTTCAAGGAGAAAAACAGAACGTTGAATTTAATTTGCAGTATATTTGTGCGAAATGAATTTTCAAAATTGTACTTGAAGAGTTTTCCAGGAAACTGCGAAGCATGGTGACGGTATACAGGAAATGTTAAAAAAAAAACTATAAATTATTATATGTGAACCACATATTTTAGCACGTTTCCTGGGGATCATGAAATTCCAGATGGGGTCCGAACCCCCACGTCACCTACTTTCCTCCGCCCATGGTCACGCCTCTCTCTCTCTCTCTCTCTCTCCACCGCCGCTAGGCAAGGTCAGCGGTCTTCTTTTGCAATAGTCTGTTCTTTTCCCTCTTCTTCCACCCCACCCCCACCCCCCGCCGTAGAGAATTGAGCACGGTCATAGGTGTCATGGCACGGTGCAACTGAAACTACTGACTGACGCGTTCACCTCTTTCCTCTGGGTGATTTACCAGCGGAGCAGTCAAGGCCATATCGACAGATCTAAAACGGACTTTGAAACATCCTTGCGAAATGATTTTTTCTATTAGTGAATTAAAAAAAACTCGTACATATGAAATCAAAAAATTCTTAGCAGTAATTTTCTTCAATACCAGTAACACCCGGAATATGACTAAATATACAACTGCAAATGAACTGATGGCGCAAAGGGCTAAGTATGCACATTTCCATAAGGCATCAAAATTTTGGTTTTCAACCTATCAGAAATATTATCCGTGTATAGTTCGACCCCCTAATTTTGGTCTAAGTATTTCATTAAAAAAAGTCGACCAATACACGAGTATATACAGTATGTTACCAGTTTGTCTGCCTGTCTATCCTTCCATCTGTCTGTGGACACCATATGTCTACAACTATTAGGCGATTCAAAAAATTCTTTTTTTTTTTATTAATGCAATTTAGTTGTTACAGAGTTCATGTGTAATCATTATATTAAATTAATTAAGGTTTACATCGTGACAGTCAATATCTTCTGCAGCAACTGTGATGCAGGGGGAAAAGGCCAAAAAAGCCTGACGAGCCCTTGACTTCCCAATTTTGGAAGCTTGAAATGTACAAATGATGATCTTTTATCTCGTTTTTTTTTTTTTTTTACGATGCCCAATTTTGACGCTAGATGATGTAAATGCAGATGATATCGAATTCAAAATACATATTATTCCATATATTTGCTTCTAAACATCCGATTGAAAAAATGGTTTTACCATTTGATTCAATTTGCAATATAAAACCACTCACTCGTACATTCTTGATAAATAAGTATAAATGACACCGTCTCTGTACGAACAATTGAATAAGAAAATCAAGGAACTTTAATCTAAAATACACATGAGTACTTTCGAGCCACTTTGGTCCCATCTTCAGATGTGAGGTGAACGTTTGAACAGTGCTGCAATTTATAGAAACCAGGACAGTATGGGTAAACATAGTATGTGTGTGTGTGTTACGTCGGCGATGTTTAAGGTGGAGCTCCCCGTTTTGTCCAGTCTCCTTTGGGTGATTATATAATATATTTTTCCATACAGGTAGTAAATCACATGGTATATAGTCATTACAACATTTTTTACGGGCTTTACAAATAAATAGACTTTCAGTCAATAACAGCACTGAATAGTATCTTGGCGTTATTAGGATTCTTGCTTGGTCCCAATCCAGGTAGAAAGTTCCATCGTTAACAGTTCACGCCAAGGCAGTATTTTGAAGCCCTGCCATGATGTTGTATTTGTGTTCCTGTACTGAAAAATATATTATATAATCACCCAAAGGAGACTTGACAAAACGGGGGAGCTCCACCTTAAACATCGCTGACACAACACACACACATACTATGTTTACCCATACTGCCCTGGTTTCTATAAATTGCAGCACTATTCAAGCGTTCACCTCACATCTGAAGATGGGACCAAAGTGGCCGAAAGTACTCATGTGTATTTTAGATTAAAGTTCCTTGATTCAATTTATGTCGAAGACTATTTTAGGCATAGTAACTTTTTCAGGTTACACATAGATTTTCCTCTAGGGGCGTAAGAGTAAATTAGGTTTTATTTTATTTTGTTTTTTAATATAAACTCTAAAGCTGCAAAAATGATTGCTGAAGATTTTACTTATTCATTGAAAATTTAAGGTGCTTTTCTTTTAGGTATTTTTTTAAAAGATGCTGGCAAAATTCTGGGGCTATTCTCTTCAGTTTCATATAAAGTTTCTCCAAAGAATAAAATTTTTTTTTCAGCTAAGGCCAGAGGCCCCTCCCACGATGCGGGAGTTGCGGAGCCTATCAGTATGCCACTGCTCCAACTGTAGGTTGAAGCATTTATGCTCTGGCTTTTAGTTAACATACTTTTACCCAATTACTTCGGTAAAAGAAGTCTGATTTCAATTAAATTTTATATTGCATTATTGGTGCATGTATGCTTAATGAAGTAGTAACAGAAATATATAACATATGATACTTATTACTGTCTACCTTCAACCATTGTTTACAACTTGTCCTTCTTTCTGCTAAAACCTCCCCACCCCAAAAGCAAGGTGTTTTCTGTGACTTTCTTCTGGCATGTTGCAAAGCATTTCACAGTTGAGTGTAAAATTGCACTAAACCCTTAGCGCATTCATTCATTGGCCGGAACTTTTGCAGTGTAGTCCAGATTCCAGATATATTTTAAATTTGCATTTTTGAACTTCACTTTTAGTTGGTAATGTTTGATTCTTATTTCCGTTATGTGGATGCGGCATGGAGGTTTTTCATTTGGTCACGGGTCCACTTCTTTTTTTTTTCCGTTGGTATTTATTTGGCCTCGTCACTAAATGAGTGTTTTTCCTTTGCTGCATCCTCATTTACTTAAATAATTTTTCATAACCCTAGTACTTTCGGTAATACTCCATTACCATCATCGAGGGACGTTTTGCTCCGACTAGCACGGACCGTGTCAGCTGGGCATTTCGGTGGTTCGCGCGGGCTGCTTCTGTCATCGGCTATCGCTTCTTCTTGGGCGTTGTGGCGCCATCTCTTGTTGGTCACTGATCTCATTTTTCGAACTTTTTCATTTTTTTGCTCAATTTTAATTAAATTTCTCCAGCTGTTTCTCAAAATATTAGGGTCATTATGGTTGCAAACTTTTGCCCTATTTTTTTCAATCATTACCGACTCTGCTATTCTGAGGTGTTTTTCGGATTTACAGCTTTTAATGATTTTTATATTTTCGAATTTAGGATATTTTTGGTTATCCAGACAGTATTGAATAAGTGCTGTTTTTTCTTCTTTTTTCTGCCAATTTTTTACGTGTTGTTTTAATCTGTGTTTAAGCTTATTTTTGGTACTTCCTATATAAGCCATTGGAGGATTTTCAGTAATAGGAATTGAGTAAATACCTGCTTTTTCTAACATTTTTATTTTTTCATTATTTTTTATTACCATATTTTTGATGGTATTTACTTTTCCTCCAATTTGAATGTTATGCTTTTTACAAATATTATTAATTTCATTGGTAGTACCTTTAATGTAAGGAAAACCATTTAAATATTTGACTTCTTTTTTATTTACTACAGCATTATTTTTTATTTTCTTTATTACTTCTGTGTTCCATTTTTTTATTAAATGGTTAGGATAACCAAAGCTACCTGCAATTTTTTTTATGAATTTGATTTCTTCATTGATGAACTGACTATTTTCAGAATGCGTATATGCTCTTTTAATTAAGGTTTTTATACTATTGCATTTTTGAGGATAAGGATGTGCCGAATTGTACGGGATTAGGACCGGAACAAATGAACTTTTCCGATAAACCCTGTATAGTAACTTATCTGTGGATTTGATAACTTGTACGTCCAAAAAGGCTATTGCATTATTTTTTTCTATTTCAACAGTGAGTTCTATAGTTGGATATAAAGAGCTGTAACATTTTGTTAATTTTTTTAATTCTTCTTCGTTCAGTTTTGATAGAATGAAAATATCATCCACGTATCGACAGTACACTTCTGGTTTTTCTTCCATACGATGCAGGACATTTTCTTCAATTTCGTTCATCACAACCTCAGCATATAGAGTTGATAATGGTGAGCCCATTGAGCCTCCTGAATTTTGCTTGAATATTTTGTTCTTGTATGTAAAAATATTATTTTCATATAAATAGAATAAAACTTTTTTGAATTCATGAATTTGTGTGTTATTTAAAATTTTAAGATTTTGCAACTTCTTAATGATAATTTCAATAGCTTCTGGAAGAGGAGTGCTTGGATATAATGCTTTAACGTCCATGCTTGCCATATTTAAGTCCTTTAGGCCAGTTTTTACATTTTTAATTTTCTCAATAAATTCATACGTGTTCTTGATGGTGAACTTGTTCATGAAAAAGGGTGCTAGGAATTTGTAAATGTTTTTCTCTAATGTTATCAATGGTGAGTTTTTTTTTGAAACTATCAGTCTCATTGGAGCACCATCTTTGTGCGTTTTTACCTTTGCAACAATACGTGATATGCCTGCTCCCATTGGTGGAAAAGAGGGCTTGATTTCATCAGGTAATGTGCTATGATTTCTTATATCCGCTAAGAATTTAATTTGGTTATCTGTTGGGTCTTTCTTTATTTCGGTACAATTTAATCCATCGATTGCTGCAGTCATTTTTTGTTCAAATTCATCAGTGTTGAGAATAATGATTTGGCCGGTTTTATCTGCTTCACAGAATTTGATATATGGGTCATTTTTCAATTCCAATAGTTTTTTTTTTTTTTTTTTTTTTATATTTTAATTTTTTCTCTATATAGAAGTTTTTGTTGTTTTTGGCATTATATTCTTTTAGAATAACTCTATATAATTTGTTCTCAACTTCAGTTTTAATGGAGTATTACCGAAAGTACTAGGGTTATGAAAAATTATTAAAGTAAATGAGGATGCAGCAAAGGAAAAAAACTCATTTAGTGACGAGGCCAAATAAATACCAATGGAAAAAAAAAAAAAAGAAGTGGACCCGTGACCAAATGAAAAACCCCCATGCCGCATCCACATAACGGAAATAGGAATTGAAAGCCAAGCCCCACGTGCGGTAAGTGTTCATCGAACTTTACCAACTAAAAGTGAAGTTCAAAAATGCAAATGCATTAATGCACGTTTAAAAATATAACCTCCAATATCGGAAGTAAATTGAAACTATATTTTAAATGTTCCTTAATTTACTATTGCTGTGCAATAATTTTCTTATGTTCTTTACATGTTTAAAAAATTATATTATTTGATATTTTTTGTGGTATTACTGACAGTTGATTACATATCCTTTGTTTCTTCCTCTTTTTAGTGAAATGCCACATGGAAAGACAAAGTTTCAGACATCCTGGTTGAACACTGATGATTTCAACAAAGATAAAATTGTATCCTGGTGCACACAAGAGAATAATGAATATAAAGCATACTGCTTGTTGTGTATGACATCGTTTTCCATAGCAAATTAATTATGGAAGGCATCAGATAATAAGTCATTCATCGAAACAGATACATATTCAGAAGAGAAATGCAGTTAAAGGAACACGTTTGTTATTGGACACACATAAGCAGGCAGGTGCTGCATCTAGTTTGTGTTTGCAGCTCAGCCTGGACCAACAGATTACCAAGGCTGAAGCCATTTGGTGTTTAAAAGTAGCAAGGTCAAACTTTCCATTTGCTTCTTGCACAGATGTCTTCCACATGATGTTTCCCAATGATCCTATTGCTGGGAAAATTTGTCTTAGTGAAAGGAAAGTTTCCTACATAATTTTCCATGGTCTTGCCAAATACTTTGATTAAGAGTTAACAAGTGAAATAAGAAAATGTACTGATAATAAGGGTATGTACAGCATTGCCTTTGATGAAACAACAACCATTCAGGTGAAAAAAACAATTTGATGTATTTGTTAAATTTTGGGCCTTAGAAAACAGGGTCAAAACTGCATATTTATCAAGTGAATTTTTAGGCCATGCAGATGCAGAGACTAATAAGCATTGCCTGTTGACAGTACTACGAAAAAAAAACTGCCTTTAGATAAGTTACTTATGCTCTCAATGGATGGGCCAAATGTGAACAAAGCACTGCAAAGGAAGGTGAATTAAGAGTTGAAGCTGCATGGTGCTGAAGAACTTGTTAGTATTGGCATTTGTCCATTACATACTGCTCATAATGCCTTTTCTCAAGGTTTGTTTGTGTTAGATCTAAATGTAGATGAATTTGCAAGTGATGTATTTTCTTTCTTTAAAACAAGTTGCAGCACGGTGAGAGGATTTCAAATCTATTCAGCAACTTTTGGTTGTTGAACAGCACTTCCTTCTTCATCGTGTTAACTCACGCTGGTTAACATTAGAACCTGTGGTCCACAGAATTGTGGAGCAGTTTGATGTACCGAAAGAGTACTTCAAATTGATTGAAAAGAAAGGGTCTAAGGATGTTCTAAATTTTCCCCGATGTAGGAGAATTCAAAGTTGTCTCCAGGATTCAACAACGTTAGTGTAGCTCAGGTTTATTTTATCTCTGATGCCAATCTATGTTGAATTTCTTGCTCTTTTCCAAACAGAAGGGCCATTAGTTCATGTATTGTACAGCAAAGCCAGTGATCTATTGTTAGGTATTTTAAGAACATTTGTGAAAGATGATGTTATTACAAACAAGGAGGGTGCAGAGTTACAGCACATAGATGTAATAAAATGAGAAAATGTACTTCCCTTAAGGAAGATGGATGTGGGAATAGGAGCTAAGAAGCTGTTGCATATTTTTTCAGAAAATAGAGTTCAAAAAGTGCTGCACAATTTCCGACAGTGTTTTTCCAAAATGGCAGAATATCTACAAAAAATTCTAAAAGATCTTCAAGTTTTGAATCCATCAATGAAGGACAGTGCAAACACAGAGCACGCCATTAGTAGGCTGTGTCTAACTTTAAAAACTTTGAAACTGACTAACAGTGAAACTGATGCCATTGTGCAAGAATGGAGAAAGTACAAATTAGAGAAGATCGATGATTATTTTATCAAATCTGAAGAGATTATTATCAGTGGTGTGCCAATGCAAAATGTGAAATACCAGCAAGCTGACATATACTGGGGCAAAATTTTTCAGATCGTAGATACTGATACCGGGAAACCAAAGTATGGAAATTTAGTCAAACTTGTTACAACTTGTCTTACCCTTTTCCATGGGAATGCTGATGTAGAGCGTGGCTTTTCCATGAATAATGCTTTACTAACCAAAGATCGATGTCAGTTAAATGAAAAAAACCATTGTGGGTGTAAGAATTGTGAAGGACAAAATCAGAAGAAGTGGGAATTGCGTTTCTAATATTCCAATTACTCAGCTAATGTTGAAATTTGTTAGAGAAGCTCATGCATCTTATCAGGCTGATATAGAATATCAGAAATAATGTGTGGAGCCAGCCAGAAAGCAAAAGGAGGCAGACGAAATTGAAATTAAAGAAAAAAATGTGCATTTGAAAAGAAAGATAGATTTGAAGTTGGAAATTAATAATTTAGCTGTAAAAGAAGGTCAGCTTAAGGTTGAAGCTCAGCTTGGACAAAAATTGCTTGATGAAGGAACTGAAAGGCTCAAGAAAGCAATAATTGCTAAGAATATGACAGAGGCATCTATTGCAAATTCAATTATTGAAGCTGGTACAAAGAAATTAAGAGAAAATATGGAGCTTATGGATGAAACTCAGCAGAAGCTAAAAGATATTGAGACTGAACTTGGATCAGTAACTAAAAAGTATAATTAAATTTTCAAAAATTAAGGATCATATTAGGTCTAATCAAAAGTTCTGTTGTTTTTCTGATGGACACTAATGTGTGCTTACAGCACGCAAACCAAGCTTGTGCACATTTATGCAAATCAGTTCAAGATAAGGTTGTGGCTTATGTTGGTTAGGCATTCAGTTTAACTATTCAGTGTAAAGTGGACCTTTGTATTCAATATGTCTGTGGATAAAGTACATTTGAGACAGTGTCCTTCAGGAGCTCCAGAAGGGAAACAATGCAATGATCACAAGTCAAACCTTGTATGAAGTGTTTGTAGAAAACACTGTTATAGTTCATACATGTCAAACTGTGTACCAGATTCCATTCTGGGAACTTCATTTTAGAGGATGAATCACTATTTGGATGGCACAATGTTGTCAGTGAATTATGAACCATCATTCAATATTATCCTTGCCAGACCTCTGGAAAATGCCAAAATTGGTGAGAAACTCGCAATTCACAGGCAAATGGCTTACAGCACATTCATTAGCTTGTTATTATTATTATTGTTGTTATTATTATTTGTAGCACTTGGGTACCAAAATATTTGTCCTAAAAGAACTTGTGGGTTTGCGCTAGTATGCTACTACTATGCATTCATTTGCTCTTTGCGGTGCATTTTGAAAATTCCTACTTTTTACCTACTTTTTTTTTGTGGAATTCCAACTTTTGTTCCTGCGTTTTTCTGAAAGATGGCTAAACTCCCTGCTTAACTCATTGGGCCCCCATATGATTTCCCGATCCTATTCTTCACACAACTTACAACTTTGTTTCCCCCATTTTTTCTGAGTCTCATGTTCTTCCAGAAAGTCTTTCTATCTTTCCAAAAAGCCAATTCATGCCTTTCCACCTTCTCCTTCCTATCTTTTGCCTTACTGTGGCGAACCAGCTTAGCTTCTTCATGCTTCTTACAGCGATATTCATCCACAGAAACTCTACCTTGCAACATCCTCAAATAGCCATCCTTCTTTCTCCTTACTGCCTCTTCAATCTCACTATTCCACCAAGCATCACCTCTATTGTTACCCACTATTGTGGTGCCACAGACCTCTTTAGCAGCAGTAACAACACAGTTCTTAAAACATTCCCACTTCTTTTCTACATCCCTCTCACATGACTTCAGCTCCTTCAGTCATTCTCCTAGTAAGTTAGAGTAAAGCTGATAATCTTCAGGGAGCCTTTCAACCTTTATTCTTTCCATCCTAATCCTCTTCCTATTCCTTTTCCACCAACCAACTTTCAGTTCCACTCGTGACATTACCAAGTAATGATCAAAGGCAACATCTGCACCTCTCATCACACACGTGTCAACAACTAAGTGTTTTGAATGCTGATCGTAGACAACAAAATCTATCACACTCTTTTGACCAATAGTATGATTTTCCCAAGTATATATGTGGATAAACTTGTGGTTGAGAAACGTATTAGATACACTCAAACCATTTTCAATGCAGAGTTCAATTAATCTTTCACCGTCATCATTTACACAGGGATCATTAAACTTACCCAGAACATTGTCAGACATCACGTTCTGCACACCTACTCTAGCATTGAAATCCCCTGCTATTATAACTTTTTCCTTAGTACCAAACTGGCTCAAAACAGGTTTTAGGTCATTCCCGAAATCTTCCTTCTTATCAGAAGGTTTCGAGTCACAAGGAGCATACACTACAACAATTACTATTCGCCGAAGTTTCACTTTCAAATGAATCCAAAGTATTCTCTCACTAATGCAGCTATAGTGCATCAAGTTGTTCTTCATCTTTTCACTTAAAATCACACCTACACCAGCCTGTCCTCTCACATTATCCAACACTCCAGACCACACACTAACCATTCCATTCACTTCTTCTATCCCAATTTCCTTCTTTTTGGTCTCACTTACACACAGCACATCCAATTTATACTTGTTCATTTCTTCAATCACCTCATTCATCTTGCCATTTATACCTCTAGTATTCCATACACCAATCTTACACTCACTCAACCATGATCACTTTCTCATACGCCTTTTAGAAGTTACAGGTCTATTCCGTGGTGAACCATCCTTCTCAAGTGTGGTAGGTCCACCATATCCCACACTTGAGTCATTTTTAATATTTCCTTGTCTTTTTAATCAGGCAAGAACATCGATGTGGGGGATAGGCCCACAGCTGACGGTTCCAGTTGGTCATTCAACCTAAGGATTCTGGAACAAAACCGATTGAGTTAGGGTATTTTCGCCAATGTCACACAGAATTAGCTGGCACCTCTCCAAGATTCACAGATAATGAAGTACAAGATTCCCAGAGGCCCTTGTTGCTGTTTGTGTGCCATTGCCCACGGAGCGCCCGAGGAGGCAAACCCATCCCTCGCTAAGACCGCCCGCTGCAAATGTTAGTGCAGAGTTTTCATTGATATTTCAGTTAGAATTAATGGAATATTTGTTACAGGTATAGTGTTTCAGGTAATCACTTTTGTAAATTAGAAAAAAAAAGTGGAAAATTTACCCTCAAGGCTTTTAAAAATTCCTGTAACTGGTACAGTGATAATTTGTGTGATTACATACTAAGTATAAAAAAAGATATTACTGTACTGTGCTTCCATACTGATCGTGTATCTATGTCTTATTTTTTTTAATGGCGTTGTCCTGTATTTTAGCAGATGTCTGCTGCTATCCCCGCATTTTAGTAACATTGAAAAATTGAGAAAAAAAACCATGAGATTACATAGCCCGTGACACAGTGCTGTAACTAGCTTTTCATGTGCCCTGTGTAAGGTTTTATTTTGGGGCCCCTTAATTTTTTTGATTTATTTGTTTATATTTTTTTGTAAAAATAATAATAAAACAAATACCATATAACAGTTGTTTATAAATAATTTTTTTGTACACAAAAAATATACAAGATCATTCACATGTATTTATAAATGAAAGTAATTATTTTAATTGCACTTTTCTGGCTTTCATTTCAGCAAATTCATTGATTACATCATCATAACTAATATCTTTAACAAAATTATATTCAATCGAAATTATGGGATTGGATAATTATTCTTGTCTGATAGTCGATCTTTATTAATTAACTTGCTAAAACTTCTCTCACCCAAAGCAGTAGAAACAGGAAAAGTGAGAAATATTCGGCGAGCAACATTGTCCTTCGGATATGACTCAATTAATCCAAAGTCATGAAGAGCCTGTAGAATATCAAGTGGAGTCACAGTTTTAATGTTTTGTATTGGTGCCGAGGCTTCAAACTTAAAGGTTTGAATTTCACATGTGAGCTCTTACATATTTAAATCTTTGCTATACTTAATAGTGAGATCTGCAGCCGATTTTTGTAAATCAGCAATGCTTGTTGATTCTAAAAAGAAGCCATAGAGAAAGCAAAAATCGTCACAGGCAGTTCTCAGTTTCTCATAACGCCCATCTATTTGAGACAGTATAGTATCAAAAATGCTGTAAATTTGCGTTTTAAATAATTATTTGGGTGCCATGCTACTTCTTTCATCCAGTGCTTTATCTATTCCCATTTTCTTAACTCTTCTCTTTATTGGGAAATCCAATCTCTAGATCCATTGTTTCAGCCAAATTTTTTGCTTCCAGGAAATTTTGTTTGAAACCTGTTTCTTGCAGTTCTTGTAAAGTAACCATGTAGTCCATCATTTAATTTTGTTGCATGGCCTATCGATACACCTTTTCATTGTAATGTTTTATTTGTTTGTTCAATACATAATAGAATTTTATTCTGCACAGGAAGAATACAGATAAATCTATAATTAATTTGTAACAGCAAACTTTTTGCATTTGATACAGCTTCCGAATTTGATAAATCATTTGCCATTGTTTCCAACCCTTTCTTTACTTCAGATAATTGTAAACATAGCGACTTGATTGCATTAGCTTTTCATGACCACCTTGTATGAGAAAAATTTTTAAGTGACAATTTTAAAGACTTCATTAAAATTTCCCATTGCATTGTTGAGGATGAGAAAAAATTAATAATATCTGCACAGTACCGAAAAAAAATCTTTTCTGTTATTGTAGATGCAGCATGTACACCAGCTAAATTTAGATTATGAGCTGCACAAGTTACTAATACAGCCAAATTATTAATTTCCAAAATACATGCTCTTATTCTTTCCCGCCATATTGGCACCAGTGTCATATCCTTATCCTCTGGCATCATGAATATCCAGTTTATCAGCTTCTAGTTTATTTAAAATTTCAGTCATTAAACTGAACCTTCTGTATTTTCATGTAATGGAATGAAGTTGATGAAGCTTTCTTTGATCATCACCTCACCATTAGAGTCAAAATGGATGTATCCTATCAGTTGACTTATTTGTTCTTTCCTTGAGACATCAGGAATGTAGTTGAATAAAATTGTGTAGTACTTTGCTGAACTCTGCATATAATGTTATTTCTAGATTTATCACCTATCAATTTTATTATTTCATTTTAAAAAATGGGTGAAAAATAATTAATATGAAACAGAACCTTCTTTATGTTTTTCAATATGTTCTTTTAAAGTAGCAATATAATGCTAGCAAATTCAACAATTATTTCACTGAACCTCTGAGAGCAATATTATTTTTGGCACAGAATAGAACAGCATCTACTATTATTTTCAATATTTCACACCATATAATTTTTTCCTTGTTAATTGAATTAACTAAATAATCATTGAGTGCGTTTCCTGATCTTGTATCTTTTTCCGTCACTTTCCATTTCACATAATTGTTTCAGTCAGAGTGCGAATCAAGCTTCTTGTCAGGGGGGGAATGTTTAGCCAATGTTTCCTGTACCAACATGCTTCGTGCGCTGACATTTCAAAGGTAAATAACATTTCCTCAAATTATGCTAATGAAAGACTGCACAAAATACTGCAAATTAGACGAATAATTTAGCTTTTTTAAAAGAAACATATTTATGTAATTATGGAAAATACGTCAAATAGAAACAAAATAACAAAAAGAAAAATACGTTTACCTTAAACAAATAGTTTGCTTGAATGAGATGATGTCCTTGACGTTTCCTGTCAATGATGTATGTCTGTAGCAGAGAGATGGCCCTCTTTTATTCAATCAGCTGCAAACCGTTTTGCTGTAAAATCTTCTAAAACAGGTCCATTTATTGATATAAACATTAGAGATGATAGTGTCTCAATGTTCATTTTGTTCCTTAGTTTGGTCATGGTATTTTTCATTATACTGAACCCTCTTTCACATTCTGCCGAAGACACTGGCACTACTTTACTTTTGTTAAATAGCTCCTTTAATGAATTACCTAAATATTCCTGATTTTTTACTTCCTTAAACATATGGAATTTCTTAATAGTTTTTGAAACAATAGAATCTTCATGATTTTTTTCATGGATGTTTATTGAATTGCAAACTGACTGAATTCTGTCATCACCAAACAGAACAAGTTCACTGCAGCTTTTAGGCCAATATAATTGGTTTAATACTTCACAGTCTTTAAAAAAGTTATTAGCATTTGAGAATCTTGCATTCAAATTATCAATTAGACCTTGTAAGGACTGTTTTCTAAAGCTGCCAAAAGTCTCTTTGTTTTTATTGGGTGGTTCTTTTGTATCTTGACCCTGATACTTCCCAGTTCATGAATATTCAGAATTTGCTGCTTTGAGATGAATCCCTTCAGTTTCATTCATTGTTTTTAATGAGTTAATACACACACTTATCTCAGATGAAACAGAGATTGCATCTGAATTCTGTAATTGAAAATTATACAGTGGTAGTTGTTTTAGAACTTCTACTGTGTCTCTGAACGATGCTAACTACAACACAAATCCATGTTGTCAACTTTTCTAACAATCCTTGATATTTTGCTTTATTTCTTGAATTTCGGGAATCATCGCATTTCTTATTTTTCAAAAAATGGGCTAATGACCCGTAGCTTATCATTACAGCTTTTATTGTGCAGCAAGATAATGCCACCCACCGAATGTGAAACATTTTCCTTATTTTTCTGAATTCACATCCCAAAGTAGTTGTAACTTCTTTGATCTCTCTTTGATTTTTTGGACTGACTGAGAAAATTTCATATAAAGAGTCTACAAATGATTTTAAATGAAAAAGGACCGACATTGAATTAATAAAATAATTTACAGCAAGTTCAAGCCTGTGGTTTAAGCAGTGAATAACAATCAAGTCTTGATTATACCTGCTCTTCAAGAACGTAATCATTCCTCTATAAGCTCCTTGTAAATTGGCTGCACCATCTGATGCAAATCCAATTAGCTGTTTGCATAATATTTCATCTGTAATGCCATATTTATTAAAACAACAGGAAATGCTGTCCACAATTGCCTCACCAGTCAGAGAAGTTAATTCTATAATAACAAAAAAATAATTGCATGGCTCACCACCAAACATACATCGAACGTACAAAATCAAACTTGATTTATTTGCAATAGTAGTGCTTTCATCAATAAGTATACTAAATACACAGCCTGATTCAATTAAATGTTGTGCTAATGACTTTGACATTTTATTGCTTATAAAAAGAATAATGTTGGCAACAACTGTGGTCAGAATGAAGCATTTTTCCAACATTAGTACCATTTAGAAACTGCAATCTTTTTAATTTTACTCATTGTTCGAATTCTAGATATTAAGCTGCCCTACGTGGCTATATAATTCATTTAAGCCTATGCAACAATTGTGTTGTATTGTTAGTTACTGTTTCACGTGTTATCAGATAGTTTTAGCTACATGGGAGTATTATATATTGCAAATTGAAAACAGTATATATTATCAACATATTCTTTTAATTTAGCATGGTATATTGCTATCCTTACCTTTTTTTTGCATAGGTTGCCTCTCTTGTTCAATGTTGCTTGGACAACAGATGTGGTCATTAAGGTGTGTACGAAACACTACATTGAAAAATAAATGTCATCATTGTTATCACAGGTGAATAAAATAAAGTAAAACTGCTTGGATGAAGATTATGAAATACGAATGAACATTTAAAAGAACTTGGATGATGCTTTGAAAGAAATATTCAAGACTCTAAATGAGTTAAAGACATCAAAGGAAGGTATAGACCTTGATAATCTATCACATAATAAAGAACATTTAAAATTCGAAATACCTTGATAAGAAGCATAAAATAAGAAACATTGAGTGAACTATTCCTCCCTTGCAGCCGTACTCATACTAGTTTCAACTGATGTAATGCAATCATCTTTAGTGGGGGTTCATTTCGTTTGCCGACGGCGACGTCTGATGTTGAACTGATTTTCCGAGATGTCAGTTCCCTTCACTCGTCCTGCTACATCAAATCAGTCGTTCTTGTGTTGTGTTGCGCATCTTTGCCCACGCCTAGTTGTCCTTCATCGCCATAAGGTTTACTTGCGTATCCACTAATACTCCCAATTGTATACATCCTCTCATTTCATTCTCGTGCATTCTTGCAGTATCATCCTCCATTATGGAGTTCTGTAAGTTCAGGATGTCTTCTGCTCTTGTATTTTCTGATTTTTTCGGTCTTGGTCCATTTTTCTTCTTTTTCTTTGTTCCTGTTGAATTAGATGTCGCCATGCATATGGTAGTTTGATGGGATTATCGGTAGTGCAATTATAACCTCTCGGTTTTTCGGTTATAATGGCCTTGGATGTCAAAATTTTCACATGTGTTTTGTGCAATGTTATAAGTTTAGCATTGATCCAGTCGGGGCTGGATTTGTTGTCAAATACAATGCTTAATTAAGGATATCTTTTCTTCTTTCCTGTTCCAACTATTGATATATTTTTTTTTCCGACTTGTCCGGAATCTTCTTTTGCTGCTACCCACGTATATTATTTTTTGTTCATTAATCCTGCTATTTCGATCGCTTTTGTCATGACATGTAGGAATGCAGTACATTCTGGCTTTATTCAGGATTGATGTTTTATCATTATTGGTACTTAGAATCATATCATTATCGGTTATTTTTTCAGCTGGTTGTATGTTATACTTATCGCATTCTTTCTTCGGCATTTTACTTACAGGAGGGATATGCGGAAACTTCCACAGAACTCTTTTTTTTTTTTTTTTTTTTTTTTTTTTTTTTGGTTTTATATTTGTATTTTTCGTCAATTCTATGATATTTCTATGGATGGTCTTGATCAGGTTATTGCTATATCCATATGTTTTTGCAGTTCTTTTAATCCAATTCATTTCTTCTCTTTCTGCTTTTTTATTGAAAGAGTGTGTGATGGCTCTTCTTATATGATATTGAAAGGCTGATATTTTGTATCTCAACTGGTGACTTGAATTTCTAGTTATAACTGCAGGTATGTATGTAGGTTTTTGGTAAATGGAATATTCGGTTCTATTGTTATTTTTCAATAAAGAAACATCCAAGTAATGTAGTTGTCTGTTTTTCTCTTTCTTAACTGTTACTTGTATCGAGTGATGGAATTGTTGAATTTATGTATAAAATCATTGTTTCTTTTCTGGGTGCTGCCAGAATACCAAGATATCGTCTACATATTGTATATGCATAATATGGGTACTTCTTGAAGTACATCTTCTGCCGGTAGTCCAGATAATGGGGATCCCATTGGTGTGTCATATTGTTGTTTATAAATGTTTTGACCATATGTGACGAAATTGCTGTTAGTTATAAATTTTAATGTTTCAATAATACTTTCCCTTTCTTTTTCTGGGGTATTCTGAGTTTGTAATTTTCTATTGATAAGTTCAATACATATTTCTGTAGGGGTGTTCGGGTACTAGGATACAATATCCAGACTCACCATTAAGAAGTTGGAGTTGTTAATGGCTTTAAACTTTATCTATGAGATCTTTTAAATTATTAATATTGACAAATAAAGGTAACTTGATCACGCTAGTTACGTTAACTGAAACTTTTATAAAAAGTTTGTAAGTTGGAAGCTTTCGACCTTATCTTAGGTCTTCATCACGCCAATGGAGGACTAAGATTGTTGCCAGATTCTACATTTGAATTTTTCTTATTTTTGTTGCCAAAACTTAGAATCTCTCCATTACTCGTTCCGTCTATCGAAAACCTTCTGCGGCCACTAACATCATTCCCTACAAATCTTGCACCCTGCATCTCTACAAACTTGCAGCATTGAAGTCCTACATCCACAGGGCTCATATCATTTGCAACAACCAACTCTCTCTTCAAGAAGAACTCTCCAAAATTTCTACAATAGCCCTCTCTCATGGTTTCCCTGCTGTTATAGTCAACTCCCTCATAAAGAAATATGAAAACCATTCGAAAATCGAATGCCTCCTTCCTCACAAGAAAGAAGACCTGAAATTCTGTGGTTCTGTTCCTTACCATCCTTCCTATGCTTATAAGTTACAGATTCTTTTTAGAAGTTTTGGTTACCATCTTGCCATTAAATCTACCCCAAACATCTTGAAACTTCTACAAAGGGATAGGGACAAAGTTGAAAGCCTGAACCTCCCAGGAGTTTACTGCATTCCTATCTCTTCTTCTACTGGGGATAACTTATACATTGGAAGCACATACAGGAGCATTAGCCATAGAATTTTAGAACATAGAAAAGATGTTTCGAAAGCCAATCCTAATACTGCCTTGTCTATTTTGACAATGGAAGACACATCTGCAGTTCCCCACTGGAACGAAGCAAAACGAATTGCGTCTTTTGACAATCGTTTTGCCCTCCGTTACCGTGAAAGCATAGAAATTATGTTCAACTCAATGACTTGCAACTCCGAATCTCCTCTCTACATTCCGTTGATCTGGAGATCAATTCTAAGTTTTGGCAACAAAAATAAGAAAAATTCAAATGTAGAATCTGGCAACAATCTTAGTCCTCCATTGGCGTGATGAAGACCTAAGATAAGGTCGAAAGCTTCCAACTTACGAACTTTTTATAAAAGTTTCAGTTAACGTAACTAGCGTGATCAAGTTACCTTTATTTGTTAATATTGTTACGTGTTTTGCCCATAATCGTCATCTTATTAATATTGTATTCATGCTTATCATAAAATTATCATAAGAATTGGAAGAGGGCTCATTCTCGATTGATTGTAGGCACCAAACTCTTGTTCACGATTGGTCTAATGGGGCATTCTTCTTTATGTGTTTTTATTTTTCCGAACATATATCGGACTGTCGCTCCTATAGAAGGATATGCTCTTTGTTTGATATCATCTGACAATTTGCTATGGTTCTTTAGAAAAGCTAACTGCCTAATGATGGTATCAGTAGGATCTCTTTGAACTGGTTGTGCTCGTAAATCCATTATTGCTTTTTTCATTTTTTGATTGTATTATTCCGCAGTTATTATCACTATTTGCTTAGATTTATATGCTTGCAAGCATTTTATATCTGGGTTGTCTTTTAGTTTAATTTTCGCTATTGCAGAGTGAATACAGTGTACATACAGAAAAAGACATTTTCGTAAAATTGAGTATTTGATTGATTGATAGAAAAGACACATAGAACATTATATGAAGGTAAACAGCTGTATATTAATAACACCAAAGTTGAATTATCAAGTTTACAGCGAAAAGCGCTTAATAGAGGTATGAAGTTCGCATACGAACAGAAGGTGCCTAAAACAGTGATCCTGATTGCCCAGATAGAAGAAGTCATTAAGAAAGTTGCCCCCAAAAAAGACAAAATCAAACTAGTTTCAAGATAGTTAAAACCATAAATAATATGGAAACAAAAATTGAACAACTGCAGATTAAGTATGAAAGGCAAGAATTACTTAAACTAAAAGACAACACCGATATAAAATGCTTCACTTGCAAGCAGGTAAATCTAAGGAAATAGTGATAATAACTGCAGAAGAATATAATCAAAAAACAAAAAAAGCAACAGAGGATTTATGAGCACAACCAGTTGAGAGAGATCCTACTGATACTATCATTAGACAGTTAGCCTTTCTTAAGAACCATAACAAATTGCCAGATGATATCAAACGAAGAGAATATCCTCCTGTAGGAGAGACAGTCCCATATGTGTTTGGAAAAAAAACGCACAAAGAAGAGTAGTGTCCTATTAGACCGATTGTGAACAAGAATTTGGCACCTACAATCAATCCAGAAAGAGCCCTTTTCCAATTCTTAAGACAATTTTATGATAAGCGTGAATACAATTCTAAAGAACTCATAGATAAAGTTAAAGCCATTAACAACTCCAACTTCTTAATGGTGACTCTGGATATTGCATCCTTGTTCCCGAACACCCCTACGGAATTATCTATTGAACTTATCAATAGAAAAATCCACTAATAACAGCAAATCAAGAAGTACCCATATTATATATACAATATGTAGATGATATCTTGATATTCTGACAGCACTCTGAAAAGAAACTGAATGATTTTATACATAAATTCAACACCTTCCATCACTCAGTACAAGTAACAGTTGAGAAAGAGAAAAACAGACAACTACATTACTTGAATGTTTCTTTATTGAAAAATAACAATAAAATCGAATATTCCATTTACCGACAACCTACATATGTACCTGCAGTTTTACCTAGAAATTCAAGTCACCAATGAAGATACAAAATATCACCTTTCAATATTATGTAAGAAGAGTTTTCAATAAAAAAGCAGAAAGAGAAGAAATTAATTGATTAAAAGAACTGCAAAGACATATAGATATAGCAATAACCTGATCATGACCATCCATAGAAATATCACAGAATCGATGAAAAATACAAATATGAAACCAAAAGAACAAAAAGAGTTTGTGGAAGTTTCTGTGTATTCCCCCTGTAAGTAAAATCCTGAAGAAAGAATGCAATAAATGTAGCATGCAACTAGCTGAAAAAATAACCGATAATGGTACAATTCTAATAATGATAAAATATCAATCCTGAATAAAACCAGAGTGCCATTACGAAAGCCATTGAAATAGCACGAATAATGAACAAATAGTAATATATGTGGGTAGCAGCTAAAGAAGATTCCGGACAAGGCTAAAAGAACATATCAGTTATTGGAACGGGAAAGAATGAAAGACATCCTTAATTAAGCATTGTATTGGCAACAAATCCAGCCTTGACTGGATCAATGCTAAACTAATAAGATCGCACAAAACGCATGCACAAATTTTGACATCTGATGTTGTTATAATTGAAAAAAACAAAAGGTTATAATTGTAACACCAATAATCCCATTGAACTACCATATGCATGGCGACATCTAATTCAACAAGAACAAAGGAAAAGGAGAAGAAATAAACCAGGACTGAAAAAAATCAGAAAATACAAGAGCAAAAGATTTAGAACCTACAGAACTCCGCAATGGAGGAGGATACTGCAGGACTGCACAAGGATGTATACAGTTGGAAGGATTAGTGGATACGCAAGTAAACCTTATGATGATGAAGGACAACTGGGCATGGGCAAAGATGCGAAATAAAAATTGCACACCACAACACAAGAACGACTGACTTGATGTGGCAGGACGAGTGAAGGGAATTGACATCTCGGAAAATCAGTTCAACATCAGACGTCGCCGTCGGCAAACAGAAATGAACTCCACCAAAAATTATTGCAATACAGCAGTTGAAACTAGTATGGGTATGGCTACACAGGAGGAATAGTTCACTTGATGTTTCTTAGTTTATGCTTGTTATCAAGGTATTTCCAATTTTAAATGTTCTTTGTTATGTGATAGATTTTCAAGGTCTATACCTTCCTTTGATGTCTTTAACTCATTCAGAGTCTTGATTATTTCTTTCAAAGCATCATCCAAATTCTTTAAAATGTTCATTCGTATTTCATAATCTTCATTCAAGCAGTTTTACTTCATTTTATTCAACTGTGATAACAATGACGACATTTATTTCTAGTTGTAAATGAATTTATGGCACCTCTATTCATAGTGTACTGTGGAATTAACTTTTTTACGGGTCTTATAGAGGTTATTATTCATAAAAGTTGGTGGTCAAATTTTCTGAATAATAACCTCTATAAGACCAGTAAAAAAGTTAATTCCACAGAACATTTATTTTTCAATGTAGTGTTTCGTACACACCTTAATGACCACATCTGTTGTCCAAGCAACATTGAACAAGAGAGGCAACCTATACAAAAGAAAGGTAAGAATAGCAATATACCATGCTAAATTTAAAAGAATATGTTGATAATATATACTGTTTTCAATTTGCAATATATAATACTCCCATGTAGCTAAAACTATCTGATAACACGTGAAACAGTAACTAACAATACAACACAATTGTTGTATAGGCTTAAATGACTTAAATGAATCTTTGAAAAGTTTGAATGGCTAATTAGATACTAATTAGATAAGCTGTACAGAAATTACATGCGATTACCTCAATGTTCTCTTCATTTTTTTCTTCCCATAGTCGAAATTCTGTTGTCAATCCTGTTGGTATTCTTTCATTTTTTCTTTCTTCCAATATTTCAACACATTTTAGGTGAAACTTGCTTCTCTCATGGTCACTGATTTTGTCAGTCATTTTTTTATTGTTCTTAGCATTGATCTTTTTGATAAATGCTGTTTCAATATATGTAATTTGCTGTCTTTTAAAGCACCATGTTTTTGCACATCACTGCAGAAGGAACAAATTATCTCACCAGATGCTTTGTACAAAATCCAAGGCCTGCTACTTTTCCACTTTTCTAGTTTCTGCAATGTGATACAGCCACCAATTAAGTTTGTAGAAGAACTATACTCATCCACAATATGTACATCACCATGCGTTGAATCAGTTTCTTCTGAACAGATAAGCACAGATTCTTTTAAATAACCACTGGTACTTAATTTCTCGAATGAAGGTGAACACGAATTAGGTGTATATGCATATCATGAGATATATCTCAAGGGACAGTCTCATTGTAAAATGTGCTTCAAGTGAACAAATGAAATAACAAAGGTATCACGTACCTAATGTTGAATCATACGTAGCACGTTACACGCTCATGAAACTTGTGTTCCCAATTATGCTACAAGTCTTGATTAGTTAAACTATTTAAGAATTAAAACTTGTGGTTAAAATAGTAATTTGCAATTCGCAATTAAACTCATACTCACTGAAACATTCATACATCTAAAAATATCTAATAATTAAAATTATACCACGTTAGGAACCAACAAAACTCATCGGGTTGGGAAGCGCGTTTCAATATGTAATTTCACTCAAAACACTCTGTCAAACGCTGTATCAGCGAGCACTTTCACAACCCCGTAGTTTGCATAATCGGGCCATCAACAAACTGCACGAGGTAACCCTTGCATGTGTGTAGCATTCAGGAGTTGCATGCCGTGAACGAAAGAAGGGGATTGGCCCATTTGTGACGTATCAGGTGATTCTCCTCAGGGGTCACCATCTACTGAAACGAATGTAATGTTATTAACCTTTTATTAAACAGTGTCATTTTTATAAAAATCTTTTTATTTTATTTTTTTGTCTTTTCAATGCCTTTTTTCACTTTTTATAAAAGACTTCCAAGCTGTATCAAGAGTAGTAAGATCCTGTAAATTACATATTTTATCCTTTTTTTGGTTCAATTATAACACTCTTTGAAATCCTCAAATCTTTTTCTTTTGTATGAGTAGTTAACATTTTTAATATTTTCAAAATCAGGATATTGTTTGTGATTAATACAATATTGAATAAGTGCAGTTCTTTCTCCTTTTTTATTCCAGTTTTTTATATGTTGATGTAACCTTTTTATTAATTTAATTTTTGTACTACCTATGTAAGAGATTTGGTTTCCAGGATCATGTGGAACAATAGGAATTTCATATACACCTGCTGATTGTAAAATGTTTCTATTAAAAATTTTCTTATAACCAAATCACCAATATTTTGAATAGAATGACCAAATATAATATTGTGTTTCTTCAGTAATTTAAAAAAATTTCCACTTATTCCTCTAATAAAAGGAAAAAACCCTGAAAATTTATCTCTTTTTTGTGTGTATTTTGATTAATGTTTTTTAATTTATTTTTATATTCAAAAATCAGCTTTTTAACTGTCTTTGTATTATATCCATATTGTTTAGTTGTGTTAATAGTAATCCATTGAATTTCTTCTTCTCTGTACTTTCTATTTGAGGAATGTGTAAAAACATGTTTTACCCAATTTCTAATACTATTTATTTTATGAGTGTTTGGATGTGCAGATTGACATAACAAGTACAAAGGTTGGTTTTCAAAAAACTTTATATTCAATATTTAATTCTTTTTTAATTAGTTCAATATCCAAAAAAGAAATCCTTCCATCCTGTTCAAATTCCAATGTTAACTCAATCTCAGGATAATAAGCTGTGTATTCAGTCCTAAATATTTCTAATTCTTCATAGTTTAGCTTAGACAATATAAAAGTATCGTCTACATAACTACCATAAATAACAGGGGGATCTGAGAGATTTTTAATAATTTTGTTTTCTATATCACACATAATAATTTCAGAAAATAAGGAAGGTAAATGGGATCCCATTGGACCTCCAACCTTTTGCCTGTAATATTTTTTATTAAATTCAAAGTAATTGTTATCAGAAATATATGTTAATATGGAAAATAACTCTTGTAATTGTACATTATTAAATAGGGATTTATTTTTCAACTCTCTTAGAATAATATCAATGGCTTTTGGAACAGGGATACTTGGAAATAATGATTTGACATCCAAGCTTGCCATATGAAAATTAGATAATGGAACATTAACAGATTTATTTTCCCAATAAAATCCAAACTGTTTTTTAAACTGTATTCCTTATTCATGAAAAAAGGGGCCAAAAATTTGTATAATTTTCTTTATAAATTTAGTAATGGATACTTGGACTTAAGAACAATAACTCTAAATGGTCTATCGGGTTTATGGGTTTTTATTTTTCAAAAAATACTGGGAACTACAGCACTTACCGGTGGAAAAGCTCTGGTAATCTCTGAAAGAAGTGAACTGTGGTTTCTAATTTTAGACAAAAAGTTTATCTGAGAGTCAACCGGGTCTTTTTTTAGTTATTTCACATTTTAATTCTTCAATAGTGGCATTCATTTTTATCAAGTATTATTAATTGATTTGATTTATCTGCCTCACAGATTACACCGTTAGGGTCATTTTTTAAATCCATTAGTTGTTGCCTTTCATATGTCAACGTTGCAATTTTAATTTCTTTCTGAAACTTCAAGTTAGAGTTGTTCAGAATATTTCTATATAACTTAAATCTTATATCTGGTTTATATAAATATGAAACATCCTGAATGATAGTTTCAATTTTTGGAATACACACTTACTTCTGAGAGTTCTGTGTTAGAATAATTTTGAAACATGGGTAAAGAGTTTTCATTGTCAAAAATTGCAGATGGGAATATTTTTATCTATTAATCTATTCAATTTTTTGTGATGCCTTTTTTTTAATGATTTTGTGTTAGAATTGAACAGAAAAAAAAAAGATAAAATATGTAATTTACAGGATCCTACTACTCTTGATACAGCTTGGAAGTCTTTTATAAAAAGTGAAAAAATGCATAGAAAAAGACAAAAAAAATATTTTTATAAAAATTACATCGTTTAACAAAAGGTTAATAACATTACATTCATTTCAGTATTAATATAAAATGATTTATACTTATGACAGACAGTTATACTTACCAACTTCTTCAGTAGATGGCGACACCTGAGGAGATTCACCTGATACGTGGTAAATGGCCACTTCCCTTCCTTTGTTCCCGGCATGCAACTCCTGAAAGCTACACACACACACGTGTGCCGTTTGTTGATGGCCCGATGATTCAACCTAGTGTTTTGAGTGCTTCCCAACCCGATGAGTTTTGTTGGTCCCTAACATGGTATAATTTTAATTATTAGATATTTGTAGATGTATAAATTTTTCAGTGAGTATGAGTTTAATTGCGAATTGTAAATTAATAGTTTAACCAAAAGTTTTAATTCTTAAATAGTTAAACTAACCAAGACTTGTAGTGTAAATTAGGCTTCTCTCGGGGTGGGAACACTGTTTCACAAGTGTGTAATGCGCTACGTATGGTTCAACATCAGGTATGTGTAGGGATCCCAGATGTCCCATAAAATACAGGATCGTCCCATTTTTGGCTAATGCGTCCCATTGTCCCGAGAAAACTCTTCGGGACAGCTTTTTGTCCTGTATTTTAGAGTTCAAGACTGAAAAACAAAAACGATGAGTTATAATTTGTATTCTTTTACAAACATATTTTTTAACCTGTACGCCGAGTTTCCCCGAGCTGACTGTTATCTCCTGTTACGCTATCTCCCGCATCTAACTCTGTGATCAATGCTCTCGTTACGTAGGCAAGCACAGCCATGGCAGGCTGATGTTGGGGGAGGGCAGGGCACATGACCTCGACACCCGGTGGATGCAGTCAGTAATTTAACCGCAGCAGAACGGTCCGCTTGGCCCACGCCACTTTAGTAGCTTGCTCCAAGAGAAACAGGTTGGTGCTTGCAGAGTATTAATTACTGTATGGCTGCCATTAATATGTATGATTTTTCAATTCTCCTGTGGCCCTGTTGAACGTTGAAACTGCCGAAAAGGAAGTGTGATTTTACAGATGCTTTAAAAACTGACCTATAAAAAGTTGCAAGAGGAAGGATTGATTAGTGAAAAGGCATTCCAATCTCATAAAATTGATTTCTACAACACAAGTGTGTCATATATAAAAGAATGGTCACAGTATATGCTGAAATTAGTCAGTAGGTCTTGGGTGAAACTGAGAACAGCATTATCTTAGGAAAATGTTCTTCAAACAGTTCAAATTATTAATCAGACCGCTGCCATATCAAACATTGTTGAATCTGATTTCTTTGATGAAGTAATGGTAGTGAAAACAGCTATAAAGTCCAAAGAAGATAATGAAGTGAAGGACATGTTGAAATCCAAACATTTAGATGAAGTCTGGGGGGATCACTTAAAAAATGTTGAAGGAGAACTATCAAATTTAAAGAAAGTAGTAGAGTTCGTTATGTGTATCCCTGGAACAAATGCATGTGTCCAAAGATTATTTTCTCGCATGAACCCACTTTGGGACTGGTGAGGAAAACAAATTGTCTGTAAAATCAATGCTTATTGTAAAATCATTCTTCAATAAGAATTGTGTAGCTTTTCATGACATGATTCTTAAAAACAAACAATTGTTAAGTGAAATTAATTCTTCAGAAAAGTATTGCAAGAGTGAGCAAGACTGATTGATTAATAAGAATAGTTAGGATCATTTTATAAAGCTGGCATATGTGATGAATGCGCATACTAAACTTTCACCCTCAGTCATAAGTCTCCCGTATATTTTTCCAATGTATCTTGGATCCCTAGGTATGTGATACATTTGTTATTTCATTTGATGAATTAGGTGAATCGGAATTCTGTTGGACTGTTGTTGTTGATGAAGATCCGGCAGACAAACTATCACTCTTTTTCTGTTTATAAACAATTCAGATAAAACCATTTGGCATTTCATTTTGTAAGTATAGTTGCTTGTATAGGCCTACTAACTTCAATATCAACAAGCAAAACTAATAACTATGTGGAATGTAATAATGAACACCTTGCTTCATAATCGTTATTATCCATCTGTTTACTGAATGATGTAGTGTTGCCAGCACTCGTGTTAAAAAAACATATATGAAATACAGCAATACAGCACGCAGTTCCCATGCATGCCCCTTGGTGTGCAAGGTATGTTAATGCCTGCAGTGTCACTTGATGCTAGCTAGCAGATGATGCACTTCGAATAGAAATTGACAGATTAGTTGTTCTGAAAATTTGATCGTGAGCAACAGGCATAACAATGGTAAAATGTCATTTAAGGGCGTAGAGGCAAGAGAGGGGGAAAACAATTTTCCCCAGCAGGGAAAAATATTGCTTTTATCAGCCAGGGACACAATTTTATGAGCTAGGGAATTCCCTCCCCATTAATTGGCACTCAAGTTTTGGCGCTCAGAGGAATTTTCATGTTCAGTAATAACTTGATGAAGATATCTCCAATCATAGAAAGTTTTTTGTGGGACTGAAAGATTATGCGATTTGTGTCCAAAAAGCATGCAAGGAAAATAAAATATTGCATTTTCCTTAGTAAAATATGACATCCATTTTCTGTTAACTGGTTTTCCTTTAATTTGTTTAACATAAAACCAATCCTTTGTGAATTTTTGCCCTGAATTGTCTGATAGCAAGGTATTCAAGTTCATGTCGTCACCTTGATTTAGACCATATTTGAAAAGGGAATATATTAATTTATTTGTAATAGCATACCAAGAGTGAGGATCATTGTAATTTAGCAGTATTTCTTTTGGAGTATCATCATCATTTGGAACAGTAGAGTGCAAATTTAGTACAATATTATCGACATGTGAAGCAGTACTCTGTGCAGGCTTCTCCAATGTGCCATCATACTTTAAAATGCATTAGGGTGCAATTGTAGTATGGTATCTTGTGAAGCAGTACATTTCTCCTCTTGGGCAGGCCCCTTGTTTTCCTATATATTATTACCTGTTGAAAAGGTAGATGTCAATTGCAATATGATACCTTGTGAAGCAGTAGTAGGTTTGTCCTCTTGCACAGGCTCCTTGCCTTTAGGTGTATCATTACCCTTTGAAATAGTAGAGTGCAATTATAGTACATTATTATCATCTTATGAAACAGTACTATATTTGGCCTCCTGCGCAGACCCTTCACATTCTGGTGTTTCTGTTCTCAGCGATTTTACAGACTGCTGCAACATTGATTTGCATTCTTCTCATTTTTGCTTGTTTATTTTGCTGTTTTGTACACCTGACAGTTGCTTGGATATTTTGGACCAGAAAAAAAAATATGTACCAATGCATTAAATTGGATGAAAATCCGAATTCTGCCTCCTAAATGCTTCAAAACTCGAACGGAATTTACTGGTCCAACCAGAGTATTAACAGCTTTAGTAGTCTGTGGCACTAACTGCTCAATGATTATGCTTACAGAGCTTGTGCATCAACGTAATCCATGTGCTTTCTCTGCTCAGTGGTGTCACAGGTATAGATGTTGAACCATAAAACCACATAAAACAGCCGACAAAACAAAGAGGTCCGTGTGGGCCCAAAGATATTTTTTTTTTTACAATTGATGGGAGCTCTGCAGTGGCATATATTCAAGGCTGGCTGTAAAGCCCAGAGAATGCATAAATAAAAGTCAATTATCAATGGTATTAAGATATGTTGATGCTTTCGCTGCAAAAAGATTCGCTTCTTTGACTCAGTCTGGCGAGCAAAGACCAATGGCATAACCCAAGCAGCTCTTCCAGAGTCTTCACTGTTCTGATACGAAGACCTTTGATGCGATCTCCTGCTAGCGTTTCCATGAAAACATGAATGAGCATATGTAGGGGAATGGACCATTGCTTTGCGCAATGGTTTGCTCAGAAAAGAGAAGACTTCGACTACCTCAGTAACCCGTGCGCTTCCTCCTGTAACATCACGTGTTTCGCAAGAGTTGTTTCAGTTTATGTGAAGTGTCAATGTGTGAATTAAAATCAGTGATATTATATCTTAAATTCGTGGCTTTGTTGAATTTGAACTGTTTTGATAAATTTTGTGAAAGCTTCCCTGAACATCTACTGTCAGGACTTAAAGAACTCTATGCTTCAAATTTTGATACAGCTTGACTACAAAATGAACTGAAGGTGTTTTATTCCCTTGATGAATACAAAAACAAATCAGTAAGAGACATTACTTGTTACATAAAGTTGAATAAATTGGACAGTGTTTAGTGAGGTGTACAAATTAGCAGCCCTAATATTAAAGTTTTCATCAACAACTGCAACTACCAAAAGAAGTTTTTCTGCTTTAAAAAGAATCAAGATATATCTTAGGGAGCCACACAAGGACATGTATGTTCGAGCAACTTGGCTGATTTGTCAATAGAGAAAAACATTCTTTTTAAATATGAAAAACTACTCCGAAGAAACTTTTTATGGAAACATGACACTCATTTACTAATTAAAAACAGCTATTATGGGAATTTTACTAGGAAATTTTTTATTTAAATTGCAAATTTTCAGAGAAAACTATTCTCCTTCTTCAGGCTGTCTTTTGTTGTCACTTATTTCTGTCACTATTGCGGTTATGGTTAACCTTGAAGGTTACAGTTATTTTTCAACAAATCCTGCCAGATGTTAGGCAGGGAAAATCCTTTGTAGTCATTGATGATGGAATTTTGATTTTTCTCAATCTCTATTCCTTCTTTCAGCTTTCTTTTTGAAAATTGTTTTGGAAACTTATGACTTTAAGGGAATTCCAATCCATGCTGTGACTAGTTTCTCTAACATGCCTATCTAAACCAGTCTTGTTGGAGCAATTTTTTATAGCAGCTTTATGCTCTGCTGTACGAGTTTCTAGTCTGTGACCTGTTTCACCTATGTAAGATAGGTCGCAGACTAAAAACACGTATAGCAAGAGCATAAAGCTGCTATAAAAAATTGCTCCAACAAGACTGGTTTAGATAGGCATGTTAGAGAAACTAGTCACAGCATGGATTGGAATTTACTTAGTCATCAGTTTCCAAAGCAATTTTCAAAAAAGAAAGCTGAAAGAAGGAATAGAGATTGAGAAAAATCAAAATTCCATCATCAATGACTGCAAAGGATTTTCCCTGCCTCACATCTGGCAGGATTTGTTGAAAAATAACCATAACCGTGATAGTGACAGAAATAAGTGACAACAAAAGACAGCCTGAAGAAGGAGAAGAGTTTTCTCTGAAAATTTGCAATTTAAATAAAAAATGTCCTAGTGAAATTCCCATAATAGTTGTTTTTGATTAGTAATTGAATTAAAAAACTAGGAAGCCATTTCTCAACATGAGCTTTATTCAAAGAATAACACTCATGTTCACACAAAAGGAAAGAAAAATGGAGTTCATGTACAAATAAAGTATTCAAATCTTAAAATCTTAATCCTCATAATTATTTGGTATCATGTTAGCAATAGCTTGTACCTAAAATAAGTTACTTCTGTTATGTATTTAACAATTAAAAATTAAACTTTTCAATTTTTAAAATAAAAAAAAGAGTACTGTGGGGGGGGGGGGGTGAGATAGCCCAGGTCTCGGACCCAACATATGCCACTGGAGCTCTGGTCACGTAAAGAAGGAAGAAGCTTGATCTTTGGACGAGCCCTCTCTTCCTCACATGACCAGATGCGCATCTTTAAAAAGAAGCTTAAAGCATAATTTTAAAAAGATGATTTTTCTAATCATGATTGAGTGATACAAGACTACTTAATAGCAAACATTTTTAACTGGATGCAATGAAAAATGCCTTTTTTGTTTCATCTACTGCTGATGAAATTTTATTTATCCGATCACTTACACATTTTCACAAAACAAATTTTTTTGTCAGTTCTATTTTGGGATCCCCTTTGTCCTGGGCCCTGTGCCTGTGCACCTGCTTAGTTACAGCACTTTTGTGACATGCCATTTTTTCAGTTTTCTTTTTGAAATGGCTGCTAAAAGGGCTTTTTGCATATTGGAGAGACAAAAAGTTTTTTTTTTCTGAAGGAAACATTACATTTCATTTCTCATTAGTACCACATGATAAACTTCTCTGGTAGGGAATGTACAGTATCTTTATCTCTCATGTAAGGAATGAGGAATATTGTGGCTTCATCGATCTTAAAGCTCCTTAATTGTGGACATGTATGAAAGAGCTAGGGTAAAGTTTCAAGTGGAGGTGTGTCTCATAATCTTCTGCCACCTGCATCCTAGTCATTCAGAAACATGTAGTCTCCGAGTTTGCCATAATGACAGCTCAATGGACTACACATCATCTGCTGCAGCAGAAGGAATATGCATGCCTGACGGTCAATGACTCCACCAATTTCATTGATCCACGAACCCCGCCTCACTCCCAAATCATTGAGGGCTCATGGCATTTACTCAAACACTGTTTCCTTATTGTAGGTGCAAAGGATTTGGGCCAACAACTGAAGACTGGTGGTCCAGCGATGGTTATTCAGATCGATAAAGCCACAATATTCATCATTTCTTACCCGATAGGTAAGTTATCTTCATCCCCTACCAGGGCAGTTATCATTTTGCATTCCAGAGAAACAGAATGCCCTTTTAATTGTCATGTCAAAAGAAAGAAAAACTAAAAAATACCATACATCTCAGGCAATGCTATCTTGTAATGCAAATGAGCAGATGTGGTGACATCTAGTCTCATCTTGGACAGGCTCTAGTACTGGGGTCCATTCTATAAATTCATATGAAGGGGTGAAATATTGTATAAAATGCGCGAGAAAAAAGTAAAATAATAGATGATGATGTCAAAGCAAAAGGCCAAGTGTCTCATAAATAGCGGTGGATGATGCTGAACACCCACTAAGATGAATAACAACTAAAGGTAAGTAGATCACGCTCGTTGCGTTAAGAGATTAGAACTTTTACAAAGAAAGTTTGTCAGTTGGGAGCTTTCAACCTCCTTTTAGGTCTTCTTCACGCCAATGGAGGACAAAAATTGCTTTCAGATTCTATGTTTGAATTTTTGTTGCCAGATTTTAGAATGAATCTCCAGATCATTGGAATGTATGGTGGAGATTCTGAATTGCAAGTCTTTAGGCTGAAAAGAATTTCCTGGTTTTCACGGTAATGGAGGGTAAATCAATTGTCAAAAGAGGCAATACGTTTTGCTTCATTCCCGCAGTGAATTGCAGAAGTGTCTCCCATTGTCAAAATAGACAAGACAGTATTTGGGTTGCCTTTCAAAACATATTTCCTATGCTCCAAAATTCTATGGTTAATGCTTCTGTACATACTTCTAATGTAAAAGCTATCATCTGTGGAAGAAGAGATAGGAATGTAGTAAACTTTTGGGAGATCAAGATTTTCAACTTTGTCCCTATCACTTTGTAATAGCTTCAGGATGCTTGGAGGGGGGGACCATTTGGGAACAGCTTCAGTTGTTCCCAACTGTAATTTTTGAAGTATTCTGGCTGGTTAATTTTAACCTAAAAAATGTCGGATTTATACTTCATGGCTGCAACTACAGAACTTACTAGGAACCTTGTGCAACCTTTGCGCGGCAGATGACAGTGCGGTCGTTATTCTTTGAGTGGTGTCCATTTTGGTTCTGTAAAGCGTGGTAGCAGCATGCAGAAATGGTAAGTGGTTTGTGTAATAATTTGCTTTGTGCGGTTTTCTAATTAATTTTTGGTTTCAGGTGCTCTTTCTTGCCTGCTTCGTTTTTCTAAAACAGTTGGTGAATATTGCCTCAGATTTTAGGGCAGGTCTTTAGCTTTTGAGGTGTTTTGTACTTGCCTTGTTTCGCACATCGTTTTAGGCGTAACAGTACAGTGTTAACATGCTTTTGTTATTTCCATAATATGATTATTTTTCTCAATAGGCAGTTTTCTTGTAAATAAGTAACTTTTTTTAGTCTTTATCCACCATTAGGTTTCGTGTTTTGATTATATATAATTACGGTTCATGTTTGAAGGTTGTAATTTTTTCCCTTTATAATCGGCATATTTGCCTATTTTTGACGTTATGCTCAATTTTCTTCGAATCAGATGTGAGGTCGGGCCTCGTGGAATTTAGTCTGCTGTAGGTAGTGTCTAGTTATTGTATGGGGTTTTGTTGTTTTTTCACTATTAGGTTTTCCTTTTTTTAAGTAAAATTATTTTCCTTTTTTTTTTTTTTTTTTTTTTTTTTTTTTTTTTGGCGTCAGGGGTTCGGACATTACTTGGTCCTCTATCTGGGGGTTTGTTCTAAATTTCTATTTTTTTTTTTTTAATTCTTAATTTTAACTAATTTTCATTTTTTTTTATTATTATTTTTTTAGTGGGATTTTTATTTTACTATTTTTTCTGTTACCGGTTCTCGCTGGCTTGCTATTACTTTGCAGACTAGATTCTCGCAGAAACCCACCCTTTCAGGTCTCTGTAGAGCCTGGTTAGGTGTTGTCCGTGCCTAGCCCTTGACAAAGCCATGAAGAATGGCTTACCATTGCTCTATATCCCTCTCTTATCCCAGTGGTCAGTAATGTTTGGTCTTGCTGTTCAGTATTTATTGAAGAAATTTGCAGTTTTGATATTTTTCGTATTTAATTTGATTTTTCTTTAATGCAGCCTTCTGGCGCTTTAGAGCTTCAAACAGATTTTTAACTGTTACCTTGTTTGTTTTTTCTGTATATATATATACAGTATATATCGATGCCTTAATGAAGGAAAGATTCCTGAGGATTGGAACAATGCTACAATGATCCTGCTACATAAAAAAGGTGACATTGAGGATCTCAGGGACTACAGACCTATCAGCCTCCTATCAGTGGTTTATAAAATCTTCACTAAAGTTCTTTAACACGGCTTAAAGGTAACACTGGACATGTCTCAACTGAGAGAACCAGCTGGATTCAGGAGTGGCCACAGCACTATAGATCATATCCTCGTACTGAGAGAACTAATTGAAAGAGCGAGGGAATATGAACTTCCATTGTGCATGGCTTTTATCGATTATGAAGCCTTTGATTCAGTGAAACCATCAGCAGTTACAATGGCTTTGAAATCCTGCGGTATTGAAGATGCATACATTGATATTATTAATAACATCTATGAAAATGCAAGTGCAAAGATTCAGCTGTTTGAAAATACAACACACATAAAAATTGGAAAGGGAGTGAGACAAGGTGACACCATATCTCCGAAGCTCTTTAATGCCACATTGGAAAATGTCTTTCAATCACTGAACTGGGAAAACAAAGGGATAAAGATTAATGGAGATTATCCTGCTCATCTTCGTTTTGCTGATAACATAGTCATTTTTGCAACTACCCCCATCAGAGGTGCAGAGTATGATCCAGGAACTTGCTGACAAGAGTAAAGAAGTGGGATTAAAAATGAATTTTCAGAAAGCAAAAGTGATGTACAATGCTTTTACAAGAAATGAAGATTTATTGATTGATGGAGAGAAGCTGGAGATAACAGATACATACATTTATCTTGGACAGCAGATATCAAGTGAGGGTCACATTGATGAAGAAATTAATCAGCGTATAAAACTTGCCTGGAGAGCTTTTGGAAGAAACAGCATAATTTTCAAGAGCAATATGCCTTTATGTTTTAAAAGAAAAGTGCTTGATCAAAGCATCCTTCCAGTGCTTACATATGGTGCACGGACGTGGACCAGAGTTGCATAAAAATAAAATGTATCTGCGTACACAACCATTGAAGCAGAAATCTTGCTGCTAACCGGCGAATCACGATAATAATACAATAAGATAATTTAAAGAAAAATTAGTAAAAAAATAATTATTAGAACATTACAAGTTCCAATGAGGACAAAATAAGTAAATTGAATGTGCAACAATGTGTGTGAAATGGACCTTTACAGTGAAATATTAAAATATTGAACCATGAACATCATAAAAACAAGAGACTAAAGAAAAAAATGATATCCAGTAAAACAGTTCCGTAATGAACTTTAAAAATTATAAATAGCATTTTCAACAATTTAATTAAAAATAGTAAACTTACAATATATATAAGGAAAAGATTTTAATTTAATAACAAGAGGAACCTGGCAATAAAATTTGAATTCTTTCTGTGCAAACAAAACTTTTGATACAGTTCCTATACATTGAGAACATGCTTTGGTAAAATCTAGAAGCTAGAAATGTCTGCAAAAACAAAAGAACTCGGAAGATGTGAAAAATAATTGAAAGTTCAAGTTAAAATAAAATTAAGTATATCAATCTGAGTAAAGCCTTAAGTAAGTGTTTTAATTGCTGTAAATAACATTTTTATTTTATTTTTAATCTACAAGCAAAAACTATCTGCAAAACCTGCTAATAATTTGAAAACTATCCACGTACGCGTGTGCGTCTACATTCTGCTACTCTGCTGTGGACCTTAACTAAAAGAGACATACAAAGACTGCAGACAACTCAAAGCAGCATGGAGAGGTGCATGCTTGGTGTAACCAGGAGAGATAAGAAGAGGAACTCATGGATCCGAAAAATGACAAGAGTGGAAGACATCATGATCAGAGTTAAATCCCTGAAATGGCAATGGGCTGCACATATTGCCAGAAGGACAGACCATCGATGGACAGCCAAAATTTTAGATTGGATTCCAAGGGACAGGAAAAGACCCAGAAGAAGATCATGTGGGAAATGGATCGGTGAAATTCGAAAGTATGCGGGAGTAACATAGAGGAGACTGGCACAAGACAGACTGTTGTGGAAGAGGCTTGGAGAGACCTTCGTCCAGCAGTGGATTGATAATGGTTGACAATAATGATATATTAAAATTTGAATGGGTGTCTAGACGAAGGGCATAAGTTACATTTTTAAAAGTTTACAGGAGACGATGAAAACAGTCAGTTTCCTCACGGCCAAATTAGTTGAGCCACTGGCGTAACATCCGCCTTTCTTCCAACTGTAATAAAACTGTTTTAACAATGAGTCATCCAAATTTCAAGTTGAATTCACATTTGAAAATTTTTCTGTACATACTGCAAGTTGTTGCTTCCTCACATTCTGGGTATTTTTCAAGAAACAGCCGGTACATCTTCTTCACAGATAGGTCCATGCTCAAACACTTCTTCGAAGAAAAATTTCGGCTGTAATGACTTTCACATGCGGAAAAGCTTTCAATGTGCTGCTCGATCTTATTCTGTCATTGTTGTTCAAAGCGTGAGGCTGATTTAGATGCTTCCTTCTTCTATCCGCCAGAGCTACCTACCCATTTTTAATTTTACCTTGAAGAATACGGATATGTTTTGTAGCAATACAAAAAATGTTTGCCTCGAGGCACACTGATTTTCCATGAATGTTATAATCGAAACATGCAAGTTTCCTTGAGGTCGCTTCATCCTTGCCTGATCTACGCTTTGACTCTCGTATATTTATGAACCTCAGAAAAAAAATCGATTGGCCATTACAATGCAGTTCATTAAATCTACTGAACAATCCCTGCACAATGTCAGTAGTAAGCATTTTACATCCAACTTTCATGCAACTTTCTTGATAGCCATGTATCTGAGTAGGCGATTTCTTTGCCGCCACAAGTTCTACTTCCCTGCACTTCTTTACATATTATTTAGGGGCCGTACATAAAGTACGTCCGGGATTACAGGGGGAAGGGGGCTTCTTGACAACCAGACCAAATGTGACATGGTTTGGTAATTCACCAGTGGCAAAAATATAGTGGATGATATGTCTTCGTTTTGTTTTCTCTTTTTTTTTTTTTTAATAGTTAAAAAAGGTATAAAACATTTCAGATTTCCGATGATATTTAGCTAAATCAGAATATTAAGTTCTCATATTGCTGCCCTGGTGGCACAGTGGTCTAAGCAATGGCCTCTTACCTTGTCCAAAAGGGGTCCGGGTTCGAATCCCGGTGAGGCATGGATGTTGTGTTTGACTTACGGCACTGGCCCTCTCCCTTCCCTGGAACTAGTGACCCAAAATTAGGGACGGGAGACTGCTTATAGCCCATTCAGTTGCTCACGGTGGTCGTTAAACCTCCAATCGAAAAAAAAAAGTTCTCATATTTGTACTACTAAATCGATCGTGTTTTGTAGATGGTATGATTGGGAGTGTTGCAACCTTAAGTTCATTTGTAGATCTTTATTTCATAATGATAAAGTTTGGGTAGCATTTGGGAATCAATTAATGCCTAGATAATAAATATATTCTGAAGAAAAAGTGTAAATATATGGAAGATTCCTTTAAATAATTACATGTTTTCTTTCTGGCGTGTGATCTTAGTGAGAGATGGGTTTGCCTCCTCCGGGCGCTCCGTGGGAACAATGGCACACATAACAGCAACAAGGGCCTCTGTAAATCTTGGAGAGGTGCCAGCTAGTTCTGTGTGACATTGGCGAAAAGACCCCAACTCACTGGGTTTTGTTCCAGAATCCTTAGGTTGAATGACCAACTGGAACCGTCAGCTGTGGGCCGATCCCCCACATCGATGTTCTTGCCTGATTAAAAAGACAAGGAAATATTAAAAATGACTCAAGTGTGGGATACAGTGGACCTACCACACTTGAGAAGGACGGTCCACCATGGAATCGACCTGGACTTTCTAAACAGCATATGAGAAAGAGGCTCTCGGCTGAGTGAGTGTAAGATTGGTGTATGTAGTATTACATAACTACTAGAGGTATAAATGGCAAGATCAATGAGGTGATTGAAGAGATGAATAAGTATAGAATGGATGTGCTGTGTGTAAGTGAAACCAAAAAGAAGGAAATTGGGATAGAAGTAAATGGAGTGGTGAGTGTGTAGTCTGGAGTATTGGATAATGTGAGGGGGCAGGCTGGTGTAGGTGTGATTTTAAGTGAAAAGATGAAAAACAACTTGATTCACTATAGCTGCATAAGTGAGAGAATTATTTGGATTCATTTGAAAGTGAAACTTCGGAGAATAGTAATTGTTGTAGTGTATGCTCCTTGTGACTTGGAACCTTCTGACAGGAGGGAAGATTTCTGGAATGAGCTAAAATCTGTTTTGAGCCAGTTCGGTGCTAAAGAGAAAGTTATAATAGCAGGGGACTTCAATGCTAGAGTAGGTGTGCAGAATGCAATTTCTGACAATGTTCTGGCTAAGTTTAATGATCCTTGTGTGAATGATAATGGTGAAAGATTAATTAAACTCTGCATTGAGAATGGTTTGAGTGTATCTAATACGTTTTTCAACTGCAAGTATATCCACACATATACTTGGGAAAATCGTACTCTTGGTCAAAAGAGTGTGATAGATTTTCTTGTGTATAATCAGCGTCTGAAGCACTTAGTTGTTGACACTCGTGTGATGAGAGGTGCAGATGATGGTTCTGATCATTACTTGGTAGTGTCACGAGTGAAACTGAATGTTAGTTGGAGGAAAAGGAATAGGAAGAAGCCCAGGAAGAAAAGAATAAAGGTTGAAAGACACCCTGAATATCATCAGTGTTATTCTGGCTTACTCAGAGAACGACTGAAGGTGCTGAAGTTTTGTGAGAGGGATGTAGAAAAGAAGTGGGAATGTTTTAAAACTGTGTTGTCACTGCTGCTCAAGAGGTCTGTGGCACCAGGAGCGAATTTCCGTCTAGGCACACTAGGCGCACGCCTAGGGCCTCACTGTTTGATGGGGCCCGAAAACATATAATTGGATTTTCAGTTTTGTTTTGGTTTCCACGGACTGAAGCAAATTAATACTTGAAGCGACTACTTTGTATTGTCAATTGATATTTTTTATTTTTTCATATTAATAATAACATATTTTTGAGTTCTCATCGATGTACTTTTTTTTTAAAGGAACGGTTAAAATAATTTTGAGTCCCTTTTAGTGGTAGGTAAAGCAGGTATTCACGCTTCTCACATTTTCCATCGTTTAAGGCGAATTATTAACTGGCCTGCTGTGCTATAAATTACTTTCATGCTACTTCTAGCCAAGGGAACACATCTGTGTTGTTGGACCCCCACCCCACCCCCCACCCCCAAGTTGCGATGACGAGGGCTTGTAAAAACTTTCCTGGTGATCGGGGGTGTTTGCTGTTAATTGTTTTTTTCCTTCATGGTAGGCTAATCAATGAAGAAAGAAATGTTTTTCATAGGATAATTCTTCTTAAGACAATCAAGTTCTTTATCGGCTCTAATCGCTTTAAACCATCTTAAACCAAAAGAGTTATTAATATTTAGGCTGAAAAAGTAAAGAAATTTGAGAATATCACACTATCTATCTTGCTTAATAGTGTTAAAGATAATTTATATTGTATTGCAGCAACATTTTCTCATTACTTTCCTCTCCCCTGGTTTAATACTGATAATTATCAAGTATTCTGGCCTTTTCTATTCCTTAAATCCACTTAAAGCTAGCTTTTGAAAAAGCAATAAAAGTTTCAATGATACACTTACTCAAAAACCTGCAGTTCCTACTTTTCCATTTTCAAACCGGATTTTTTGCATTTAATTCATATGCTTCTGTTTCTGATAACTGCAGTGCAGGTATAAATGCGATGCTGGTATTTAAAGTGCCAAACTTAATATCCATTGATTTCCCATTAGCCGCAAAAATAATTTTTGAAATATCTCTAAAATCAAAAAGTTTGATGTGCACGGACAGACAACATTTTTACACTAGCACTGTTTCTTACAGAACATTCTAATAAGAAGAAGATATAATGGCATTTTAAAAAGTGTAAAAACCTTTTTCTTGAGCCCCCCCCATTTTTATTTGTTAATCTGATGGATAAAAATTTCTGAAAGAATAAGAAAGGGGAGGGGGCCCCATGAAACTTTTAGTGCCTAGGGCCCCAGAAGATCTGAAATCTAAAGTCGCCTCTGTCTGGCACCACTAAAGTGGGTTACAATAGAGGTGATGCTTAGTGCAATAGTTAGATTGAAGAGGCAGTAAAGAGAACAAAAGAAGCCTATTTGGGGATGCTACAAGGTAGAGTTTCTGTGGATGAATATCGCTGTAAGAAGCATGAAGCCACTATGCTATCACCCTCTTTTGACCAGGGTAAGGCAAAAGATAGGAAGAAGGGGAAAGGCATGAATTGGCTTTTGAAAAGTTAGGAAGACTTTCTGGAAGTACATGAGACTCAAGAAAAATGGGGGAAACAAAGTTGTAAGCTGTGTAAAGAATAAGATGGGGGAAATGATATGGGAGCCCAATGAGTTAAGTGAAAGATGGGGTGAATACTTCCGTGAGTTTTTAAATCAGGAAAGCAAAGGTGTTTCAGAGGCAGAAGGGGATAATGTCACAGTGAAGGATGGAACAGGGTGCCCACGCGTCCTTGAAAACCTGGAAAGTCCTTGAATTTCAAAAAAAAATTCAAGGCCTGGAATGTCCTTGAATTTCTTTAATTAGCCTGGAAGTCCTTGAATTTTAAAATCCCACAGCCGAAAAATTTCGATTGAAATTTCCGACCTTTTTACTTTTTGTCATGATAAGTTGTTTACCTTTTGTGCACATTTCCTTGCATGTTTTATTCCTTTGGTTGTCTTGCATGGTTCAAGCCTCTGGTGCGGTGGTCCTTTTTTGGTTCATTCAATGCCTGGTGAATGCAAAGTCCATGAAGTGTACTGCTTTAATTACACTAAGTCCCAACAGCGTCTTCTTTCCCTCCAACGCTTCTTACCAGTGTGGGTTTTCTACGCTAGTAAGAAGCATTGGAGGGGAAGAAGACGCAGTTGGGACTTAGTGTAATTAAAGCAGTACACTTCATGGACTTATGCATTCACCAGGCATTGAATGAACCAAAAAGGACCACTGCACCAGAGGCTTGAACCATGCAAGACAACCAAAGGAATAAAACGTGCAAGGAAATGTGTACAAAAGGTAAGCAACCTTTTATGACTATAATTGTATGCACGTAAATTATGAACAGTTGTGGCTTGTGTTCTAACACTGAATTACTTTTTCCTTTTGTTATTTTTCACTTTTTTCTGCAATCCCCCACTGATATCGGAAGTCAAAAAGAGTAAACTTCAAAACAGCTGTGTCACTGGGAGAAAAGGGTGCACTGTGGTCTAACGGGGAGTTAAGTAGGTCATGATTGGAATCCTCCCCCTCCCCATCTACCACGAGAGGAGTTGAGTGTTTGCTACCCCAGAGCACTTGTTCTGCGACGGGGAAAACTATCGTATCGTTTCTTTCATTTTCCTTACGGCAAGGCGGGGATTTCCCCTTTCTGTTATTTCTTTATCTGCTTGAAAGCAGGTTCATTTGATGCTGTTGATAGGTGAATTTCACCCCCACCCCCTCCATGGTCGAGCAGTTTTAGAAACGGGTGACCTTGAACACCCACAGCACGTTCAAACCGCTCAGAGGGTTAATAAGGGCTTAATTTAAAAACTTTTTCCAAATTATAGGAAAGGGATGATACATGTACTCCAGACATCATGAAAGGTACCAGTACCAGAGTTCTTCCAGTCCTCCCAGCAGAAGTTGCACATGCAATCAAGAACATGAAGTGGGGAAAAGCTCCAGGAGAAGATGGAATTACTGTAGACATCATACAAGAAGCAAGTGGAAAAATTAAAACAGTACTCGCCCAAATTTTCACTCGATGCCTTAATGAAGGGAAGATTCCTGAGGATTGCAACAATGCTACAATGATCCTGCTACATAAAAAAGGTAACATTGAGGATCTCAGGAACTACAGACCTATCAGTGGTTTATAAAATCTTCACTAAAGTTTTTTCACATCGCTTGAAGGTAACACTGGACATGGCTCAACCAAAAGAACAAGCTGGATTCAGGAGTGGCTACAGCACTATAGATCATATCCACGTACTGAGAGAACCAATTGAAAGAGTGAGGGAACATGAAATTCCATTGTGCATGGCATTTATCGATTATGTAAAGGCCTTTGATTCAGTGAAACCATCAGCAGTTCCAATGGCTTTGAAATCCTGCGGTATTGAAGATGCATGCATTAATATTATTAATAACATTTATGAAAATGCAAGTGCAAAGATTTGGCTGTTTGAAAATAAACATAAAAATTGGAAAGAGAGTGAGACAAGGTGACACAATATCTCCCAAGCTCTTTAATGCCATATTGGAAAATGTCTTTCAATCACTGAACTGGGAAAACAAAGGGATAAAGATTAATGGAGATTCACCTTTTTTTTGCTGATGACGTAGTCATTTTTGCAACTACCCCATCAGAGCTGCAGAGTATGATCCAGGAACTTGCTGACAAGAGTAAAGAAGTGGGATTAAATATGAACTTTCAGAAGACAAAAGTGATGTTCAATGCTTTTACAAGAAATGAAGATTCATCAATTGGAGAAAAGCTGGAGATAAGAGATACACCTCTGTTGCTCTAGGCTTCGATCGCTTTACAATCCAAAACAATCGTCCAATGGATTTAATATTCCGAGACCGATTTAGAACCTTAAAAATGACCGTAATATAATATTAACCCTAATGGACAAATCCGGTCAGATAGCGATTATGGATGCTGCGGATTACAATCAGAAACTCGAGGATTTCATCTCTGCTTCTGGATCTATAGTACTACGAAAGAACTCTTTAAATTGTTGGATTGCCCAGGTACAAAGAGCTGCCAGGTTGACCGCTATCCCGGAGAATCTCAAGAAAGCCGCCAAATTACCACCAGGCCCCCAGATCACGAAGCTATTCGGAAGACTTAAGCACCACAAGCCTGATAATCCATTGAGACCCATCGTGTCAAGGAGATCAGCACCGACGTACCATTCAGAGAAGGCACTTTGCAAATTTCTGGCCAATCACTTCCCTGAATCGGACTTTATAATAACTTTCACTCGAGATTTTATCACGAAAATCAAACAAATCTCAGTCCAACAGCATGACATTATCGGTAGTTTTGACGTGGTTTCTCTTTATCCTTTGGTCCCCGTGCCGGAAGCCATCAGAACGTTAAAAGAAGCTATATTTAATTCAGCACTTTATTCACAAGAATCTTGCCACAGCATCTTCAAATTAATGGATTTAGTCTCAAATTCTAGTTACTATAGTTTCCGAGGAAAAATCTATAAACAAACAAATGGCGCTCCGATGGGATCTTCACTTTCAGCAATTCTCGCGGAAGCCATCCTTCGCCCAATCGAGCAGCACATATTCACCAGCATTACCACAAGACCTACCACTTGGCTCCGATATGCTGACGACGTATTTTTCATATGGCCTCATGGAAAGGAGACTCTCCCGCTCTTCCTGGATAAAATCAACGATATACACCCTACAATCAATTTCACTATGGAGTTAGAACACAATAATGCATTGCCTTATCTGGATGTTTTACTGAGTAAATCGCCTGAAAATCGCTTCCGTACACAAGTCTATTACAAACCCACTTCCGTTCCCAACCTGAAGCTCCGTAGCTCATTCTGCCCAGCTGATTCCAAGACAGCTTTCTTCCGTTCTCGAATCAGAAGAGCATTCGACATCTCCTCTGATGTTCCTTCTAGACTAAGCGAATTAAAAAGCGTTATCGATTTAGCGACCAAGGCAGGATACGATCCGAACATGGTACATAGATATATCGAAAGAAACAAAAAGAGACATGCCGATCTTTCTATGCCGCGACTACGCTATCTGGGCTCTATTCCTTACGTACTAAATGTTTCCTATAAACTCAAGAACGCGCTCAGAAAGATGAACCTCGGTGTCGGCATAAGATCTCCGACACCTTTATATGCTATGCTTAAGCGAAATACTGACGAGCTCCCACTTTCCAATGAAGCAGGCGTTTATGCCATCCCTCTAAAATATCTGGATGGCTCCAAGCGATACTACATTGGGATGACAAAACGTTCATTTTGAATTAGAGTCAACGAACATAAGAGGGACATAAAGAACGACAAATTAACCACGGCCCTATCCAGAGAAGTCCAGTTCAAGTCCGCCGATCCTATGTGGGATGACATAAAGAAATTAGCTGCCTACTCTACTCCTAAATCCACTGCCATACGGGAAACATTGGAGATCATTACCAATGATGACGCCTGCAATGACAGCGTCTCACTAGAATTACCACGTATTTGGAACCAATTCTTCAAATAATGAATGCCTTTTGTTTTCCTCCAAGGATTCTGCGTGCAAAACGAACATGATGTCTCGTGTTTTTACTGAATAATTACGTTCGCATCTCTTCGTTTATTGTCAAGTCAACTCACCGCGTTCAAATTGTTGCAACGTTCTATTATCCAGTTTGCAGTTTGCTGTCTACCTTCCTCGAGAAAGCCTTCTGGTTGATGTGTGAAAGCTTGGAAACCTTGATTTTATTTACGCCAATAAATTCGGATAACTAGTATATATAGTTGTACTATCTTATAAGAAGAGGAACTCGTGGATCCGAAAAATGACAAGAGTGGAAGACATCATGATCAGAGTTAAATTCCTGAAATGGCAATGGGCTGGACATACTGCTAGAAGGACAGACCATCGAAGGACAGCCGAAATTTTAGATTGGATTCCAAGGGACAGGAAAAGACTCAGAAGAAGACCACATGGGAGATGGATGGATGAAATTCGAAAGTATGCGGGAGTAACATGGAGGAGACTGGCACAAGGCAGACCGTTGTGGAAGAAACTTGGGGAGACCTTCGTCCAGCAGTGGATTGATAATGGTTGATGATGATGATATATATGCAGTCAAACCCCTATTTAACGGACTGCGATTTAACGAATTCCACGATTTTACGTACATTTTTATGGTCCCGATGGAACCACGTTGAAATTAATGCTTATCGTTTCCCGATTTAATGAACACATTTCCTCAATTTAGCGAACATTTTTTATTTTGTAAACCACAAAACTATGTTAACCAGCATTTTCACGTTAAAAGTTAGCTCAAATGCAATCCCTTGATGATGTTTTCGGCGAACAGATCGGACTAAATGCATCAGATTCTGATGAAGAAGATGAAGCAGAACTGAAAGTTAGCTGCTTTAGTGATGCTGGTAACAGTATAGAATGTGCTAAAAAGTACTTGATGTCTTTTGATATAAATGATGATGGTTTTCATGCACTTCATAAAATTGAAGCTGCATTTTATAAAGCTAAATGTTCAGAAAAACTTAAGCAATCTTCTCTAAAGCATTTCTTTTCTACAGTGTAAAAAGTCAATCAACGCATATTCTGTTTTTACAAGTTAATTAGTACTAATTGATGTTCTGTTTCATGCAGTTTAGGGCGCTGAAATCATTATTTAAGTAGCTAAATGCTCGGGAAAAAAATCAACTACCGTATTTTTCTTGCAATTTTAAAGTACGCTTAAATTTTGAAGTCCAATATCTATGAATCATGCATTTAATATGTAAAGTAAATGTGTACATATTATAACATTTTGATAATAAATTCGAAATTAAAAGTACTGTACATAATTTAAATTTCACTGAAACAATGAGAACTTAGCTGCTTACGTATTCTGTTATGAACACTAGCTTAACTTTAAACTTCTATTCGAAAGGCTTCCTCGATTTAAAGAATTCCACGAATTTATGTACAAGACTGTTCGTCCCTTGAAGTTCATTAAATCGAGGTTTAACTGTGTATATATACAGTCGAACCTTGATATGTTGAAATTTTCGATATGTCGAAATATTTTCATTTCCTCTCACGCGAAATAGAAAACTAATGTAAAACAGACTCGTTAACTCGAAATGTTTCTAATCTCACTCTCGATATATCAATTTTTTCCCTTTGTCATCAATGAATAAAAAAAGAAAAAAAAAGGAACTCCCAGAATATCCAAGAGTGTTTGACCGTCACACAGGAAAAACTTGAAGCTGGTAGGAAACCTGATAGGAGCTCAAGCTCTCCGAGTTACCCTTTCAGAAACCCCCTAACCCCCGACACAGGAGGAAGCATCAAGAAAAATCGCAGTTGTTTAAATCACCTGGAATGGTGAGAGTTGGTACAGTTGGTCGGGAAGTCGTGGGAACGCGAAGTGTTTTGTCTCAGCATCAATAGATTACCCCCACTCCCCCAGCCATCACAACCAGGCCACCCAAGGAGGCGATTCACCGGGCTGCCAAAACTTTCCTTCCATTCTTTCAACGGACGCCTATCTGAATGCCGCTAAAACGATGTCTACTAAACGTAAGTTGAATATTCTCTCGATAGCTGATAAAATGCGAGTCATAGAAGCTGTAGAGAAAGGTGGTAAAAAGAAAAACGAGATCGCGACTGATTTCGAAATCCCTAGCAGTACTTTATCAGCAATTCTGAAAAATAAAGAAAAGATTGTAAAGAGTTTTGATGACAACCATGGGAAAAGGAAAAAATTAGAAGCTCTGAATACCCAGATGTTGAAACATGCTTAATGAAATGGATTAGCAAATGCCGTTCACAGAACTTGCCTCTTGGTGGAACTCTAGTAAAAGAAAAAGCTGAAGATTTTCGAAAAAAGTTAGGACACACAGATTTTAAAGTGAGTAATGGTTGGTTCGAGAACTTCAAGAAAAGAAACAACATAACTTCTCTGAAGATGTGTGGTGAAAGTGCTTGCGTCGACCAAGAATTATGCACGAACTGGAAAAAGAGAGTATTGTCACCAATCCTGGAAAAATACGATCCAAAAATGTTTCAATGCTGATGAGACAGGATTATTTTTAAGTGTATGCCTGATAAAACTAAGGCCATTAAAGGTGAAGCATGCCATGGCGGGAAAAGAAGCAAAGAAAGATTGACTTTGCTGTTTTGTGTTAATATGGGTGGTTCTGAAAAGCTCACACCTATTCTGATAGGTAATCTGCTAAACCCCAATGTTTTTCGGGAAGAAATATTTTCCAATGACTTATTTAGCGAACAAAAAGACTTGGATGACTGAAGAAATTTTCACTAATTGGCGAAAGGAATTAGACAGAAAAATGTCAGGTGAACAGCGCGATATTGTTATTTTCTTGGACAACTGTACAGTGCATAATAGGGTGCCTAAATTAAAATCTGTAAAAGTTGAGTTCATGCCACCAAACACAACTTCTGAATTACAGCCTCTAGACCAAGGTATTATTCAGAGTTTTAAGGTAAAATATCATCACAAAGTTATACAAAAATGCATTGCTGACATTGATGAAGGAAAGTCAACTAACGTGGACATTTTTCAGGTGATGCATATCTCTGACAGAGCTTGGAGGGACATCACTGAAGAAACCATAGTTAATTGTTTCAAAAAGGCAGGATTCGTTCGAAATGCTGAAAATGGAAAGCAACCAGATGATCCTTTCAGTGAAAATGAAGACAATCAACTGCTAAATGAAGACTGGCAACATCTTTCTAAGGCATTACATTACGTATTGAAAAAAGTGGGACTTTTCAAGATTTTGTTGAAGTTGATGGAAATGTTGCAGTGACTGGGGAATTAAGTGACGAAGGTATTATTGCTGAAGTAAAAGTTGTATCAGAGGAAGAAGATGAAATTGAGGAATCACCTTTACTAAAAGTGACTTGCTGAGAAGCTAAGACATTAATAGAAAAACTTCAAAATTTCGTCGAGTCAATGCCGAATATAACGCCAGACTTTCCATGCCCTTGCCCAATTGGAAAATGTGATTGAACGATCCAGTATGTGTTACCAAACTGTTATAGATGACTATTTTGAAAAGTGAAGACATGTAAGATTACACTTTTGTATGTACTATACATGTACATACAGTACTACATGTACATATAACATAGTACTGTAAAATAAAATGTGTATCCAGTCATTTTAAGCTTCGCTTTATTGGTTATCAGCATTTTCGTGGATAATACTGTACATACCCAATTCTCTACCTGCAAGATAAGGTAAGTGATTTTTTAAAAATTTGTAAAAAATACAGTACATATTCTTTTATGAAATTTTTGATATCTCGAATTTTCGGTATCTCGAATCTTTACTGTACTCCTTTCAAATTTGACTGTATATATCATCATCATTGTCAACCATTATCAATCCAGTGCTGGACGAAGGTCTCCCCAAGTTTCCTCCACAACGGTCTGTCTTGTGCCAGTCTCCTCCATGTCACTCCTGCATACTTTCGAATTTCATCCACCCATCTCCCATGTGGTCTTCTTCGGGGTCTTTTCCTGTCCCTTGGAATCCAATCTAAAATTTCGGTTGTCCATCGATGGTCTGTCCTTCTGGCAGTATGTCCAGCCCATTGCCATTTCAGGGATTTAACTCTGATCATGATGTCTTCCACTCTTGTCATTTTTTGGATCCACGAGTTCCTTTTCTTATCTCTCCTGGTTACACCAAGCATGCACTTCTCCATGCTTCTTTGAGTTGCCTGCAGCCTTTGTATGTCTCTTTTAGTTAAGGTCCACGTCTCTGCACCATACGTAAGCACTGGAAGGATGCATTGATCAAACACATTTCTTTTAAGACATAATGGCATATTGCTCTTGAGAATTATGCTGTTTCTTCCAAAAGCTCTCCAGGCAAGTTTTGTACGCCGATTAATTTCTTCATCAATGTGACCCTCACTTGATATCTGCTGTCCAAGATAAACGTACGTGTCTGTTATCTCTAGCTTTTCTCCATCAATCGATAAATCTTCATTTCTTGTAAAAGCATTGAACATCACTTTTGTCTTTTGAAAGTTCATTTTTAATCCCACTTCTTTACTCTTGTCAGCAAGTTCCTGGATCATACTCTGCAGCTCTGATGGGGTAGTTGCAAAAATGACTACGTCATCAGCAAAACGAAGGTGGGTTTGATTATCTCCATTAATCTTTATCCTCTTATTTTCCCAGCTCAGCGACTGAAAGACACCCTCCAATGTGGCATTAAAGAGCTTCGGAGATATGGTGTCACCTTGTTTCACTCCCTTTCCAATTTTTATGTGTGTTGTATTTTCAAACAGCCGAATCTTTGCACTTGCATTTTCATAGATGTTATTCATAATATTAATGTATGCATCTTCAATACCGCAGGATTTCAGAGCCATTGTAACTGCTGATGGTTTCACCGAATCAAAGGCTTTTTCATAATCGATAAAAGCCATGCACAATGGAAGTTCATATTCCCTCACTCTTTCAATTAGTTCTCTCAGTACGTGGATATGACCTATTGTGTTGTAGCCACTCCTGAATCCAGTTTGTTCTGTCGGTTGAGCCATGTCCAGTGTTACCTTCAGGCGGTGTGAAAGAACTTTAGTGAAGATTTTATAAACCACTAATAGGAGGCTGATAGGTCTGTAGTTCCCGAGATCCTCAATGTCACCTTTTTTATGTAGCGGGATCATTGTAGCGTTGTTCCAATCCTCAGGAATTTTCCCTTCATTAAGGCATCGAGTGAAAATTTGGGCGAGTACTGTTTCGATTTCTCCACTTGCTTCTTGTATGATGTCTACAGTAATTCCATCTTCTCCTGGAGCTTTCCCCGCTTCATGTTCTTGATTGCATATGCAACTTCTCCTGGGAGGACTAGAAGAACTCTGGTACTGGTACCTTTCATGATGTCTGGAGTACATGTATCATCCCTTTCATATAATTTGGAGTAGAAATCTTTCACTCTTGTCAAATTTCGCCTCTATTTCTTGTTACAGAACCATCTTCTTTTCTCAGTGCCATAATCTGTTCTCTTCACTTACTGAGATGTCGCTTTGCTATCTTTAGGCTTTGGTTGTTTTCAATTGCTTTCCTCACTAGTTCACAGTTGAATTTCCTTACGTCTTCAGTGATACTTTTTCGTACTGTCTTGCATAGCTCTATATATTCCACTTTGGAAGTCACATCTTCTTTAGTTGTCGTCATCTCTCTTCTTTTTTCCATCAACATTTTGGTTTTTCCTGATGATTTGTTCACATGCAACTTGTTCTTAGACCTAGCTAATTTTGTTGCTGTTTCCATAAGAGCTTTAGTTACTTTTCTGTTAACTTCAGAAATATCCACTTCTTCTGATGTTAGGCCTTCTAAAGCAGAGAATCTGTTCTTCAGTTCCAACTTGAAGGTATTATGGTGTTTTTTAAGGTTGGTTATGTCAATACATTTTGTTTGTCTTTATGAGCTTGCCACGTTCAAGTTTAGTGTTGAGGTGCATCTTACATCTCATTAATCTATGGTCACTACCTGTGTTGAACTTGTTTCGTACACTGCAGTCTTCCATGACGAATTTCTTGTTGCACATAATAAAATCAATTTCACTTGTCGTCCCATCTGGATGTCTCCATGTCCATTTCCTGCGTGGCTTTTTCTTGAAAACCCTTCTGCCTCTGCAAACTCAACGAGAGTATTTCCACGCTGGTTTCTGTTGCCGTGACCGAATTTACCTACTGAAAATTCATTCTGTTGTCGTTGCCCTATTTTTGCATTGAAATCTCCCATAATTATCTTCAAGTGCTGCTTACCTTTAATATTTAACGAATTTCCTCATAAAATTCTTCAATTTCTTCTTCAGGATGACTTGTGGTGGGTGCATAAGTTTGAATAATCTGAGCTTGGTATCTTCTCGAGAGTTGGATAACGAGTCGTGCAGCTCTGTCAGAGGAACTTTCAACTTTTACAACTTTATCCTTCAGTTTCTTGTTTATTATAAATCCAACATTACTAGTTCTGCCAGTATCTGTCCCACGATAGTAGAAGAGATGTCCACTTTTCAGTTCAATGAGATATTCTCCTTTTCTCCTTACCTCACTTAGCCCGACGATGTCCCACTTGATCCTTTGTAGTTCCTCTTCCAATTCAAGAAGCCTTGAATCAGAAGATAGGGAGTGTCCATTATACATAGCCAAGGTCAGCATCAGATGGCAGCCTAGTCTTGTCCTCCGTGGATTCTTAGCACCCTCTGCCTTCATGTCGCACTGGCCGCTGCCTTGGCCAGGTACATTCCAGCTGCCGGAGACTGAGGGCCAAGATTTAAGTTGTGGAGTCATTTTGGAGGTGTTTGGCCATAGCTCACCACGCTGGCTAAGCGGGTTGGTGAGTGTGGGATAGCATTTCCTCTAATCCCGATGGTATAGTTATACCGCTATTGGCGGTCGTCAGAGCCCCTTTAGTGGGAACAGGATGCACCACGAGAAGGTGGGGTTGACATTTGTCAAGGAGAGGTTGTGATGTTGCGCATATAATATACAGTATATATAGCCTTTTACTCAATTTCCTGTTTTGTGGTTATCCGTACATAAGTATACATATTATATGTTGTTGTTTTTTCTTAATATTATATGTTACAAAATTAATCTTGAAATGTAACAAGGTCAAATGTTACCCCATAATGAAAACCAAATGAATTGAAATGAAAAAAATATTCCCATTACTCAACCAATGTTGAAAGCTGTTAAAGAAGCTTGTGCATCTTGTGAAATCAGAAACATTGTGTAAAGCAAGCCAAAAAGCAAAAGGGAAAAGAAGAAAATGAAATTAAAGCAAAAAATGTACAGTTGAAAAGAAAGTTAGATTTGGAGTTGTAAATAAAAAATAATTGACCTCAAAAGAAGGTCAGCTTAAGCTTGAAGTCCAGCTTGGTCAGAAATTGCTTAATGAAGTAACTGAAAGACTGAAGATGGCAATACTAGCTAAGAATATGAAAGAGACATCTGTTGAAATTCAATTATTGAAGCTGGTGCAGAAAAATTAAGGGAAAATATGGACCCTGTGGATGAAACTCAACAGCAGTTTAAAGACATTGAGATTGAACTTGGATCACTAGCTAAAAATATAAAAAAATAATTTTTCAAATAATATTTTGTAAGCATAAGATTTTATGATAAAACATACACTTACCCTACTTTCTTTGTAGATAGACCAATATATGCAGCACGTTGTTATCAAATCACGATATGAACGTTGTGTACCTTGGGTTTTTATTTTTACCCCTTGTATTAAGTCAAAAACAATAGTTAAAAAATTTTCAAATATTACAGGGAATGCATAAAATTGGAGAATTGGCAATTTATGTAGTGTATAGACTTCTTTTGTTAAATATTTTTTTCTAAACATCCTATTGTTCCACCAGTCTCAAATGACATCCACATAGACTTATTAAAGAAGATCAGAGATCATTTTTCCAAATACAATGACTGTTTTCTAGAAATGCAGGAATGAAATTGAAAGAATTCTTCAATTTGCTTGTCATCATGTGCCTCTTTAAAACTCTATGCCGTTAACTAGTCATTTCACTATGAACTACTACTTGTGAAATGGGGCTTCCCACTCAGCATTAAAACTGATTCTAAAATCATGGTAGACTAAATGGTATACACATTGATACCATAATTAATCTATCAAAATTTGGTCCTTATTTTCCAAAAATAAACAGAATTTCTGATTAAAATTTTAACTTTGACAAGTTGCTGCAGATTTAGGAGGAAATAACCAAGAAGAAGTCTTAGAATAGTTAGTGCTTATGCAGCTAACTGGGAATAAATGACAGGTATAGCATTTTTCTAAATAAAAACTTTATGAAATGTTACATGCATAATTTGCTATTTTCAAATATCAGTTACAATATCTTATACATTTTGAGATAATAATGACAGTGTAATTACATACTTGTTGAAGATACCACTATTAACTGCAGCATACTGTATTTAAGTTAGAACTGCTAATTTTTTTCATAAAAGTGCAAAAACAGGTTATTGTTAAATCCCTAGTGTTACGCTTCAGAGGAAGGTACTTCCGAAAAGATGGATTATTTTTACTTTTGAAGCATCCTTTTGTGACCACAGCTCAAACAGAATTTCTTAAAATTTGTGCTTGGTGCAACTGTATCATGAAAAATGTACCTTCTGTGAGTCAGTTTGTGTTAGTCTGCATTGTTTTGCTGTTTGCAGCACATTCTGTAAAATTCCTACTTTTGTTCTTACTTTTTATCTGAATGATTGCTACGGTCCCTATAACAGAGTTCTCAGGCAACCTGGAATTCTCAGGGAATTTGAAAATGGCTCCAAAAATCAGTACATTTTTCTTTTATTCCCTAAAATAGATGCAAAATTGTATTTTAAAATTGCATGTTATTAAGTTTTTGTTCAACTTCTGCAGACAGTTGTTGTAACATTGAATAATTAGGCACATTGGCTTGACACACTCCTGCTTGGAGAAACACTTCACAAGAGAGCCAACCAAACAATGGATCAAAGTAATTTGTCTGTTAGTTATCTTGCAACATGTTTCTCTGAACAAAAGCGATTCCATCATTAAGCTTAGTTGCATTGTGTAATAGAAAAACTGAAACTAATCAACTGATAGATTTTTACTCACATATTGCCCATTTCTATGGGAATGTATTTACAAATTCTATGTGAATAGTATTCAGAAAAGTTCATGGAATCATGGTTCAGAAAATGTGGGCATTTAGTTGTTATTAATGAAAAGCAGGTAATTTTATACAGACAAATTACTTAAGGAATTTGTAAACGTGTGCTTTGGTGAGAAAATGTATGAATGGAATGAAATGTAATAATTCATCACAACATGATAGGGCACTCTGGAAAAACTTTAAAAATCACCTGGGAACCTGGAAAAGTCAGGGAATTTTTTTTATTACTTTTCAATAAGAACCCTGTAATATCATACTGGGAGATACAGAATTTCTGATAGCTTTACTTATTTGTTTAGTGGCAAGAGTGGTGACTGAGGGTGACTTCTGCTAATCCCATAGAGATCATGTAAATTCAAAGAACCGGTGGGAATAGGAAACCCTATTCACTTTAGACAGGCATTTTCATGCGCCTGTCTAAAGTAAGTTATATATTTTACATTCAATTATTTTTTAGTTTCAATGTAAGGGCATTTCAGGCATTATAGTTATAAAGGGTTAATTATTAAGAAAGAATCCCAAATATTTTGCATTATTACCTTTTTGCTTATTATGTTTTACTAAATAATACTAGTAACTCATCATTTGGGCCATCTTACCCTTATGCCATTGTTTTGGGGATTAATGAGATTAGAACCAAATTTTTTCTGTAGTTTACAAAAAAATTTAATGATGAGGAATGCAGAAATCAATACAACATGGTAACAATAGAGAGATTCACGAAGAAGTGTTCCTAATATATTAGGTGTACAAATAATTTTTAAGACGTTTTTTGTGTGACGTATACTGCTAGTTTACATATCACACATTCTCTCGCATTGTCATGGGACCATAGCTGGTCCAGAGTATAAAATGGGACACAGAAGTTTGCCCAATAGTCAAATGGATGAAGATTCATCTCAAATACAAAAAGAACTAGCTGAACAACTGGGGTAACTCAACAAACCATTTCCAATCATTTACGTGCAATGGGAAAGATTCAGAAGGAAGGAAAATGGGTGCCACATGACCTGAGCCAGAGAAACAATAACAGGGGCAGCTCCTGCTGTGGGGCTGCAGATCCCCCCCCATCCAAAGCAGTTTTTTTTTCACGCCGTACCAAGAGAGAGAAGTTTCATGAACTCCGCTGTAAGTTTTTCCTGCATAATGTCACGACTGGAGTTTTCTGAACTCAACTGGAAGTTTTTCCTGCATAACACCGCTGGGAGCAGAAGGAACGTTGGCAGGCTGTTCTGCTTGCAGCTCTGATGGCTACTGAAACCAACTCGTGTGGGAAACTCTGCCTATTCCCACATCAGTTTGTTTCCTTTGAATGGAACTTCCCTGGGGGCTGCATTGGTGGCAGCTCTCGCTAGCAGGGTTGCTCACGAATGCAGTTTCTCTTTGGGTGGGAATGCATCACCGAGCTTGTGAGCTTTGTTGATTAATACGATTCTTGTGCTTCTGAATAAGAAATAAAAAGGGGAATGAATTAAAAATAATGACGAATGTAGAAATAAAGTATGTTTAAATGTATTACTCAACCTGTTTTTTGTTTTTTTTATTCCCATTTTTAGTTTTTTTCCTGCTTTTATTCAATGTAATAATTCTAACAACAATGTTACTCCCATCGAACTGGAGATTATTCATGTTTGCTAATAACAAATACTCAGTTGCCGGGAATTTTGCAAAAAAGTTTTATTTATATTTTCTCTTCTGGTCAGAATGGGCATGTGAACAAATTGTGATTAAGAAGTATTGAATAAATTGAAAAAAAAAAAAAGAGAGAGAGAGAGACTAATTTCTGCAGCAAAATACCTGCACAAAATTGATTTCTTCACTTACCAAGCACAGAGAAATTTCACTTTTAAACTCATGTAAACCACCTTGTGTCTTGTAAATTTCCAGGGATTCCTCTAATTTCCAGATAATTGCATGGGATTGATGTTTGATCACTTTTAAGGAGTCCCAGTCCATTTTGTGGCCAGTTTCTTGTATCTGCCTGTCTAATCCTGTTTTATTTGAACTGTTCCTTATTGCTGCTTTGTGTTCTTTAATTCTGGTGGTTAACCTTCTTCCTGTTTCTCCTATATATGGTAATCCACAAGAACAATCTATTTTATAAATGACTCCTTCCTGGAGTAAAGTATTTTCTTCTTTTTGTTTTAGGGATGGTAAGTATTTTTTAATTTTGTTATTCAAACCTGGAGCTAACCTAATTTTATATTTAGTGCTGATTTTTTTCAGTTTTTCAAACAGTCCCTTGTGGTAAGTGACTTTTCTTGTGAATAAATATTCAATTTTCTCCTTATTTTTGTCTGTAGTGCCTGTTCTGTTCCTAGTAGGAATTCCGTCCAGTAGTTCACGAATTTCTTTTGAAGGGTAATCATTTTCTAATAAGATTGATTTTAACTTATTTTATGTTTTTTCTTAGCTTCTGAAGTTGAATTCAGCTTTTCAACTTTCTCTTTAAATTGTGAAGCTACATTTTTCTTTATATAATTAGGGTGATCTGATTTATAATTTAAATTTTTTTCTGTATTTGTAGGCTTCTTGTATAATTCTGTGGTAATATATTTTTCTTCCCACTTCAAAGTAATATCAAGGTAATTTAGCTTATTTTCGTTTTGCTCTTCTAAAGTGAATTTTAGGGATTCATCTTGGGCATTAAAACTTTCTAGGATTTTTGATGGGTATCCACTCGAATCTTGATCTATGATGAAAAGGATATCATCCATGTATCTAATATACATGCAGAAAATTGAAGGTTTCAATAGGAAGGGCTCTTCTATTTTACTTACGTAATAATTTGCTAGGAGAGGTGCTAATGACGAACCCATTGCTAGTCCACTTCTTTGCTTATAGAAGCAGCCTTGGAATTGAAAAAAAATTTTGTTTAGAGCAAACACTGTAAGTTCATGAAGGCCTATTGCTTCTTCTTTATTGTATTCATGAAACACTACTAGGTCAGATAGGTCATCTGCTATGTGTTCGTCCAGGTTTATATTCGTATACATGGACACAACATCTAAACTTGCCATGGAAGGGTTTTCTAACTCTGGAAGTTCTTCTATTTTCTTCAATAGCTCTTCAGTGTTCTTTATCAGTGCCTTAGGTTTAGGAAGCAACTTTGATAGATGAAACAGCAAATAATAATTCAAATTGGACAGAGGAGAATATTTTGAGTCAATGATAGGCCTGATAGGTTGTCCTTCTTTATGCAGTTTTAACAAACCATACATCTGCGGAGTACGATGGGTAATCTTAGAATAATTTTTGAAGTTGTCACAAATCATATTTTTCTTCTTAAGTGAAAATAGCAATTTTCTATAATTTGCGATCGTCGTTTCTAGCGGATCGCTATCCAATTTTTCATATATTGGTTTGCTTAGTTCTTCTTCCATTTTTAACAAATGTACTCGCGTATAAGTCGACCCCCCCCCCCCCCACACACACACACACACACTTTCAGAGGAAAAAATCGTAAGAAATCGGAAACTCGCGTATAAGTCGATCCCCCCACTTTCAGAGGAAAAAATCGTAAGAAATCGGAAACTCGGGTAGAAGTCGATCCCGGAATGAGAAAAAATTTCAATGAATTTATTCAAAAACATTTGAAAACGAAAAAAATTACATATATAATACTAAATTTAATTTGCATACCCAAAAACTTCATCGGAACCCTTCAAAATCCGATTCCGAGTCAGACTCGCCAAACAGTTCAAAAAAGTCTTTCTCCGTCATCGGCGCGTCATCATAAACATCAGTATTCCCATCTATGCCTGTGTCATCAGAATCACTGTCATCATCACTCATAAAAATCTCATCATCCTCTGTGCCATCAAGTTTGTTACTAATGCAACATTTCTTGAATGATTTCACGACCGTTTCCGCAGGTATCGCATCCCAAGCATCCTTGACCCATCGCGCAATCAAAACGATAACCGGCTTCTTTAGATTTCCGCCCTTGGTTTCGGTCGGCAAATCGGAACTTATCCAATCTGCCCAATACCTCCGCACATTGTCCTTGAAGGGCTTATTAAGGCAGACATCTAATGGTTGAAGAACAGATGTCAACCCACCTGGGATGACAGCAAGAGTTGTTTTTGAATTTTCTGCAGTTTTTTTCACTTCTGCACAACGGTGTGCAACAAACATATCCCACACCAAAAGAGAAGGTTTCCTCAAAAGTGCACCTGGCCTTTTGTTCCACACATTCTGTAACGAGTCAATTGTTCCGGATTCGTTCATCCATCCTTTTTCATGGGCACGAACGAGCACACCAGACGGAAAGACAACGCTTTTTGGCAGAGTTTTGCGTTTGAAAATAATTACCGGAGGTAGCTTACTGCCGTCGGCCAAACAGGAAAGAACAACCGTGAAACTGGATTTTTCGTGGCCAGTCGTTTTGATCAAGATATTTTTTTCGCCCTTTTGGTTCACCGTCTTATTTCCAGGAAGGTCGAAACACATGGTGGTTTCATCCATGTTCCCTATTTGGGAAAGTTCAAAAGCAGTCTCTTTTCTCTTTTGAATTACATACTTTTGAAATTCCATTATCTTTGCTTCGAGGTCACGAGGTAACTTTTGTGCAATTTTGGTGCGCTGGCGTAGACACAACCCATAGCGGTTCATGAACCTTGTGCACCAACCTGGTGAGGCACGAAAAGTGTTATTTGCGGCTGCAAACTTTTCATCTTTTGCGAGCTTCATTGCTCGCAAACGTATACCAGTTCGCGTTAGAATGTAACCATTTTGTCTGCAGCCCACAATCCAATCATTCAAGACACTTTCCAGCTCTGGGAAAGATGTCGTTCCACGGCGCAGCGCCTTTTGCGATTTTGGGATTTTCACCAAGTCCGGTTTTTTTTACGCCAATCTCGAATCAGTTTTTCGTTAATGCCAAATTGACGTGAAGCAGCACAGTTGTTAGTATTTTCTGCAAAAGAAACCACTTTCAACTTGAATCCTGCGTTATAGGACATCCGTTTCTTTACACAATCCGTGTCATCCATAATAGGAGAAGCGAGACACATGCGATTAAGAACAAGCAACACCTAATACTGGCTGTCGCATGGCTCCGTTACCAAAGAAAAACGCTTCGCGTGATATTCTTTGCCGTTACGTCGAAGATCAGTGCAATCAACTGGTAGTCGGAAGGGCGGAGCTTTCTATGCGCGGCTGTGACTTCGCTGTGGTTACCGCAAAGCCAGGAGAGAGAGGAGACTTCTCAAAGCGCGGAGAAATTCTTAGGTTTGCGATTTCCTAATTCTACCACATCGGCGTTTTTTCTTTCTTTTTCTTTCGGAGGGTTGCGATTTCGTAATTAATACCGCATCGGCATTTTTTTTGGGGGGGGGGGGATTGCCTTTTGCCTCACGGAAAGAACTTTTGGACTTACGATTTTTTTAGACCCCGCGTATAAGTCGACCCCATTACTTTGAAGCTCTCATTTTGTCCCAAATTTCTCGACTTATACGCGAGTATATACGGTAATCTGCTTTTTTAATTAGGGTTATTTTCTTGCTTTTATATGCTTTTACTGCAACTGTTTCGGAGTTCTTTTTGAATTTTTCCAGGGCTATTAATTCTTCCTTCGAAAGATTTTTATCGGCATTCCGCTTAATGACCTTGAAATTCGAGAGGCAAGAATTATATTCTTTCCTTAGCGCTAATGCTGCTTCGGGGTTTTGCCTTTCCAGAGAATAACTTATGCATTCAAGTTCCATCATTATTTTCTTCTTATCTACCTTATTCCTGTGAACATTAAAGTTGCATCCTTTATCCAAAGCACTTAACAAATCTCTTTCAGCGTTATTTGTGATATCTACCACGTGTTAGTTCCTCTCTTTCACGTGGTACTACGGGAGCCGCGGGGCGGATTTTTTCCCGTTTTTTCGTAGAGAATCATGGAATTTCTTATTTTTATCTCTTACTGCGCCTATTAGCCAAGTATTCAAATCATTTTTTATATTTTCACTTAAAAAAGAAAGTTCCGAATTCCAGATTGTATTTTCCAATCTCTTGTTTACGCTAATGCTTTTGTACTTTTCCCGAATGGCTCCGGCTACGGTTTTCCGTTCTACATTCCTGTTGAAGTTAATAGTTAATAATTTTGAAACATTAGGCTTGATTTTTAATGACTGGGGAGAAAATTCCGCTTTTTTGCACTCCTTTAAGTAACTAACTTGATCCTGGAAACGATCTAACTAATGCTTGTACAAAAGCATTAGGAAAAAGCTGGAGATAACAGACACGTACGTTTATCTTGGACAGCAGATATCAAGTGAGGGTCACATTGATGAAGAAATTAATCGGCGTACAAAACTTGCCTGGAGAGCTTTTGGAAGAAACAGCATAATTTTGAAGAGCAATATGCCATTATGTCTTAAAAGAAAAGTGTTTGATCAATGCATCCTTCCAGTGCTTGCCTAAGGTGCAGAGACGTGGACCTTAAATAAAAGAGACACACAAAGGCTGCAGACAACTCAAAGCAGCATGGAGAGGTGCATGCTTGGTGTAACCAGGAGAGATAAGAAGAGGAACTCGTGGATCCGAAAAATGACAAGAGTGGAAGACATCATCTTCAGAGTTAAATCCCTGAAATGGCAATGGGCTGGACATACTGCCAGAAGGACAGACCATCAATGGACAGCCAAAAGTTTAAATTGGATTCCAAGGGACAGGAAAAGACCCAGAAGCGAAAGTATGCAGGAGTGACATGGAGGAGACTGGCACAAGTTGGAATTGGCCTGCACTCATTTTCCTGTGTTTCTGGTTCATCGTCCTCTGGCGTTTCGATGTCGCAAATATCGTCGATATTTTGCATTTCAAAAGTGGGAACATCTTTATCAATAATCTAAAGCAACTTTTATGGGAATTTTACTAGGAAATTTTTTCATTAATAGCAAATTTTCGGAGAAAACTCTTCTCCTTCTTCAGGCTGTCTTGTTGTTGTCACTTTTTACTTGTCACTACCACGGTTACGGTTTACCTTGACGGTTTAGGTTATTTTTCTTTTTCCACAAATCCTGCCAGATGTTAGGCAGGGAAAATCCTTTGCAGTCATTGATGATGGAATTTTGATTTTTCTCAATCTCTATTCCTTCTTTCAGTTTTCTTTTTGGAAATTGCTTTGGAAACTGATTACTTTAAGGGAATTCCAATCCATGCTGTGCCCAGTTTCTCTAACATGCCTATCTAATCCAGTCTTGTTGGAGCAATTTTTTATAGCTGCTTTATGCTCAGCTATACGAGTTTCTAGTCTGCGACCTGTTTCACTTATGTAAGATAGTCCACAACTACAATTTACTTCATAAACTACTCCTTGCATTTTTAAAATATCTTCTTTGAACTATTTTAGGGAAAAAATTTTTAACTTTGTTCTCTAAACTTGGAGCTAGCCTAATATTGTATTTCTTACTAATTCTCTTTAAAGACTCAAATAAACCTTTGTGATAAGAAATTTTTCTAGTGAATTTTACTTGTTGCTTTTGTGGGTTCTTCGTACCATTAAAATTCAGAAGCTTCTCAATTTCTTCTTTAGGATAGTTATTCTCTGCAAGTATGACTTTAAGCTCTTCTTTATGGGCTTCTTTTTTATCTGCAGTAGAAACTATTTTATTAATTTTTTCTAAAAACTGACTTGCTACATTTTTCGTAATAGAAACTGGATGATAGGAATTGAAATCCAGTAGTCTTTTAGTATTCATTGGTTTTTTATACCAACTAGTGAGGAATTTTTCATACTTGCAGAGAATAACTATCCTAAAGAAGAAATTGAGAAGCTTCTGAATTTTAATGGTACAAAGAACCCACAAAAGCAACAAGTAAAATTCACTAGAAAAATTTCTTATCACAAAGGTTTATTTGAGGCTTTAAAGAGAATTAGTAAAAAATACAATATTAGGCTAGCTCCAAGTTTAGAGAACAAAGTTAAAAAAATGTTCCCTAAAATAGTTCAAAGAGAAGAAGATATTTTAAAAATGCAAGTAGTTTATGAAGTAAATTGTAGTTGTGGACTATCTTACATAGGTGAAACAGGTCCCAGACTAGAAACTCGTATAGCTGAGCATAAAGCAGCTATAAAAAATTGCTCCAACAAGACTGGATTAGATAGGCATGTTAGAGAAACTGGGCACAGCATGGATTGGAATTCCCTTAAAGTAATCAGTTTCCAAAGCAATTTCCAAAAAGGAAACTGAAAGAAGGAATAGAGATTGAGAAAAATCAAAATTCCATCATCAATGACTGCAAAGGATTTTCCCTGCCTAACATCTGGCAGGATTTGTTGAAAAATAACCTAAACGGTCAAGGTTAACCGTAACCGTCAAGGTAAACCGTAACCGTGATAGTGACAAGTAAAACGTGACAACAACAAGACAGCCTGAAGAAGGAGAAGAGTTTTCTCCGAAAATTTGCTATTAATGAAAAAATTTCCTAGTAAAATTCCCATAAAAGTTGCTTTAGATTATTAATTCAATTAAACTAGGAAGCCATTTCTCAACATGAGCTTTATTCAAAAATCTTTATCAACGTTTACAAACTCTTCAAAGGAAGATTTGAAGTTTAGTTTATTTTGCAAACTTTCCCAAGCTTCATTGTGGTCATGACTGTTTTCTTCATCAGAAAAACTAAGCTCACCAGTGTTGAAACCAGCTTTTCTGAAGCAATTTGTGATCGTTGAAGATAATACCTTTTCCCACGAAGAAACAATAAAATGCTTAGCATCTAATAAATTCAATTTCAGTGTACATCTGGTGTAACTTGAGTCTGATTCAAGCTTCTGCAGTAGCCAATGAACTAAATGTTTCCTATAGAATTGTTTCATGGTTTTAATTATTCCTTGGTCCATTGGTTGTAACATTGAAGTCAAGTTAGGTGCCAGGAAAACTTCTTTTACATTTTCCAGATGAACCATGTTCTTTGGATGGGCTGTGCAGTTATCCAAAAATAACGAAACTTTTCTATTTTCTTTGGCCATTTTCTTCTGAAACTTCATTAAAAAGTTTTCAAAAATCTGAACTGTCATCCATGCGTTTTTGCTATTTCTGTAATTGCAGGGAAAAAATTTCACATTTTTGAAGCACCTCGGATTCTTCAATTTTCCAATGACCAACAAAGGCAACTTTTCTGTTCCATCCATATTAGCTCCTACCAGAACTGTCAATATTTCTTTATTTGCTTTGACTCCGTGGCTGCTATCTCCTGTGAAAGAGTATGTCTTGTCAGGAATAAGGTTGTAAAACAAAGCACACTCGTCAGCGTTGAAAACATCTTTTGCTTCGTATGCTGATAACAGTTTTGGTAAAACATTAGATTTCCAATCATCCACTTCTTCGACGTTAACGCTTTTTGATTCTCCACAAACAGTTTTATAAGTCAGTCCTGCTCTTTTTCTAAAACGGTCGATCCATCCATTGGAAGGATTGAATTCGACATTTAATATATTGGAAATCGCTTCTACTTTCTCTCGAAGAATTGTCCCATCGATCGGAATGCTAGCGTTTCTTGCTTGTTTAAACCACTCAAGAAGTTTTTCTTTGACATCCTCGTATTTACCCTTTTTAATGTTTAATGAATGGGAAGCATTTGCAAGCACAGTGTCCCGTTTTGCCACTATACCGTTGAGAGTCACTATACCGTTGAGAGTTGTAACAGGTAAATTTAGTTCTTTTGCTCTCTGCATCCTAGTTAAATGCAGGTTTTCATCAACTTTCGTAATAATGTTTCGTTTCTCAACCACAGATAAAGCTTTTCTTTTTATGCCTTTAGACGCCATATTTCTAGCTACACATTTGAACAATAATACTAAACATTTAACTCCAAGTATGCGAGGTGCAACATCTGAGCCTAACTCTGACAGAATGACTAACTTTCAGCAGGTGTGTCCTTTCCCAGCCTTTCCCCAGTCCCAAAGACAAGGCGATTGTGATACACAATGGGCAGACACAGAAGAAGTGGGGGGAGTAAACATGACCCCCTGCATTGACCGTGGGAAGCCGACAGGGGCTTCGCTTGCTATACATGTACGGGGAAAACAAAGAAATGTTTCCTCCCAACTTCTTTGACATGTACTTATCTGCTGGACGAGTTCCAAAATTGTATTTACTTAGAAGCTTGTGACACTTACAACTTCTTAAGCAGGAAAACTTGAAACATCGTTACTTCTTAAGTGGAAAAAAATAACATTAGCACTGTGGAAAAAAAATCGTGACTCTAAAAATAAAACTTCTTAAATGGGAAAACTTCTTAAGTGGGATCCACTGTATATATGTGTATAAATAAATTTGCAAAAGTAAAAGAAGAAAAACAAATCACAAAAATAAAACAAAAACATAGCTAGTACCGTAGAAGCGCCAAAGGCAGCTATACTCTTGTAGTAGCATATACTGTATAGAGTGAATTGTAAAAAAATAAGAATTGCAAAAATTCCATAAAAAATACTGAATTAAACTGAAAATGGAAGTTCAAAATTGAAAACCGAAAAAAATGAACCAACAGGTTGCCGTCATCAGGAGAGCATCAACCTGTGGGAGTGGCCTTTCTAGTACCAACAAACGACAAGGAGAACCAAAAATGTCTGTTGGTCATACTCCCTAGGCCACCAGACCAAATGCCAAAACAGACACTGAAATTCAAAACACAAGAATATAAACACTGAAAAAAAATTATAAAAAGGCTTACCGGCAGACCAAACCGGTCAATGCCATGAATGAAAATCAAACTGAACTGGACCAACGACCCACAAGAGCCCAAAAATATATGCTAAGGTTAAAGTGGTCGTGGTTAGATAACATCCTAACAAGTCAAAAGAATATGTAAAATGACGAGATGCAAAACTGTGTATGTAAATATAAATCTTCAACCACCAGGGACCCACCAAGTGGTACTTTATATTGCCTGACTTACTTAATATTGTTAGGTCCTAGATTAGTAAAGCGTGTCAATGTGCAATTTGAAACTCTTTGAAACCGAAATAAAAATTCAAAATTAAGTGTTTTAAATAATGCTTTAAAAATTACTAGGAAAGTTGTTAGAATGCAGTTCAGATAGAAGTATCTTAAGATTTTTTACAAGCAAGAACTGTGTGGAACATATTTTTGCTGTTCTGTGAAATTGAGAAAGAAGTAGATTATGATGTACTTCTTTAGAAATACTGGAGGACCAATGAGTGTAGTAAATATCGAAATCAAAAGCATTTCTTTTATCATAAAGATTTACCACACCCCTACCCTCCTCGTCCACCTGTACCTCTAAATCGAGGTAACAAACGTAAGTAGACGAGCTGTTAGTTTTTTTTTAGGGTGAAATCCTGAGGCTATTATCGTGAGGATTTCACCCTAAAAATTTTTTGTCACTAACGTACCGGACTTTTTGCGCATCGCAAAAAGTCCGGCATGTTAATGACAATAATGTCATCAACGTACATCAGAATGATACCAGGCAAAGGGCAAATAGCAGTAAATCTATCCTCAAAAAAGTGCAGATAGAGATTGGCTAAACTACTTGAGAAGCGACTGCCCATCGGAATACCACGAGTTTGGAGGTATAAACCATCGCCCACGGTAATGAAATTGTTATTAATACAGAAGTCCACTAAAAAGTGTGAAACCTGTTCTGTAACCCTGTACTCAAACTTTGTGTGTAAATTTAAGGCCACCTGCCATAAACCTTTCAATGAAATTGAAGTGAAAAGGTTTTAAAAATCGTAGGTATCAACAGATGAGACAGTTGTTGAGTTCAACGCGTCTGAAACTCTGTCATTGTTCCTGATAATCCAGGTCAAATCTAGTTTGCGAAGCACTGCAGACAAGTACCTCTGAAGCAACCCACCTGCTTTACTATTGTAACAATTGCGTCCACTGGTTATGAAACGAAAAGAAACAGGTTTCTTATTGAACTTTGGAATAGCGTAAACGAAAGGAAAATGTAAGTTAGATACTGTAAGCTAAATCCTTTTATGCAGAGCAATTATTTTTTTAACAACATCCTTATGGTTTTGAGACGCCGGAGTGTAGGTATCCGTAGTGTTCATCTCCTGTAATAGGAGACTCTGGTAAAACTGTTTACAGATAATGGCAAAATTATTATTAGTTTTATCTACTGCAGAAACAGTGAATAAATCTTGAAGTTCACGAATTTGTGAAGTAATCAAGAAAAGGTTATGTGGTTGCTGGGTGCAAACCTTAGAGCTTTTTAATTTACCAACCTTGTGACGAATGTCACAAAGCACACAATCCAACCACTCGTTGAAGGATTTGAGAGGCAGACTGAACTCATAGGAAAGTTTGAGTGCACATAGCAAAAAATTACTACACAAAATGGAGACACACGTCTTTATATTGAAACGAGGCGCCAACCTGTATCTGGTGTGCAAAGACATATAAGAATGTAGCTCTCTATAAGGCACGATACCGAGGTCACCAGTAATAAATAACATGACCATGGCGAGGATCGACAAATTTACTAAATCCGTCGGAATAACAGTGACGAGGGACAGTGGAAGAAACTCATGTGTTCAGGTGAACTTTGATGAACTGGTTCAGGATCTTGACTGTTCCGAGGGTGACTTCATTAAGCATTGCCGATCCAGAATCTTCGCCCTGGACAACAGAAAAAACAGGGTTTTTGATCAGTTGTTTCGGAACTATGCATTTAGCTCTGAACACATTAGAATTCTGATTGGCGACCTTCTTCAGTACCGTCTTTCTAGCTTTCGTTCTAAGTTCTCGGGAGCTCACCTTGTCAGGAAGTATTGCGTAATTGATTTTTGCCATGAGGCCATTGACTACATTGGTTTAAGGTCAATTCTACATAGACGCTTGAATCTTTTCCCCTTGGAAATGAGGTGAAATTGGTGACCTGTTGTCGATATGAAAAACTGCTTGGTCGCCGAATTTTCAATTACAGACAAAGGGTAGCAAATCTCAAAGCTTTAAACAATAAAGAGGATGACAGTTGTCACTGTCATTCCGACAGATTTAGTAAATTTGTCGATCCTAACCATGGTCATGTTATTACTGGTGATCTCGATATCGTTCCTTTTTGAGAGCTACATTCTCTTATGTCTTTGGGCACTTCGTTTCAATATAAAGAAGTGTGTCTCCATTTTGTGTAGTAATTTTTTGCAATGTGCACTCAAACTTTCCTATGAGTTCGGTCTGCCTCTTGAATCCTTCAACAAATGGTTGGATTGTGTGCTTTGTGACATTCGTCACGAGCTTGGTAAATTAAAAATCCCTAAGGTTTGCACCCAGCAACCACAACCTTTTCTTGATTACTTCACAAATTCGTGAACTTCAAGATTTATTCACTGTTTCTCCAGTGGATAAAACTACTAATAATTTTGCCATTATCTGTAAACAGTTTTACCAGTCTCCTATTACAGGAAATGAACACTACGGATACATTCACTCCGGCGTCTCAAAACCGTAAGGATGTTGTTAAAAAGATCATTGCTCTGCATAAAAGGATTTAGCTTACAGTATCTAACTTAAAATTTCCTTTCGTTTATGCTATTCCAAAGTTCCATAAGAAACCTGTTTCTTTTCATTTCATAACCAGTGGATGCAATTGTTACAATAGTAAAGCAGGTGGGTTGCTTCAGAGGTACTTGTCTGCAGTGCTTCATTATCGGGAATAATGATAGAGTTTTAGAGGCGTTGAACTCAACAACTGTCTTATCTGTTGATACGTACGATTTTAAAAACCTTTTCACTTCAATTTCATTGAAAGGTTTATGGCAGGTGGCCTTAAATTTACACACAAAGTTTGAGTACAGGGTTACAGAACAGGTTTCGCACTTTTTAGTGGACTTCTGTATTAATAACAATTTCATTACCGTGGGCGATGGGCTATACCTCCAAACTAGTGGTATTCCGATGGGCAGTCGCTTCTCAAGTAGCTTAGCCAATCTCTATCTGCACTTTTTTGAGGATAGATTTACTGCTGCTTGCCCTTTGCCTGATATCATTCTGAGGTACGTTGATGACATTATTGTCATTAACGTGCCGGACTTTTTCGATGCGCTGTTGACTCGTATCCTGAGGATCTCACCCTAGAAAAAACTAACAGCTCATCTACTTACGTTTGTTACCTCGATTTGGAGTTACATGTGGACGAGGAGGGTAAGGGTGTGGTAAATCTTTATGATAAAAGAAATGCTTTTGATTTCGATATTTACTACACTCATTGGTCCTCCAGTATTTCTAAAGAAGTACATCATAATCTGCTTCTTTCTCAAATTCACAGAACAGCAAGAATATGTTCCACTCAGTTCTTGCTCGTAAAAAATCTTAAAACACTTCTATCTAAACTGCATTTTAACAACTTTCCTAGTAATTTTTAAAGCATTATTTAAAACACTTAATTTTGAATTTTAATTCGGTTTCAAAGAGTTTCAAATTGCACATTGACATGCTTTACTAATCTAGGACCTAACAATATTAAGTACGTCAGGCAATATAAAGTACCACTTGGTGGGTCTTTAGTGGTTGAAGATATATATTTACATATACAGTTTTACATCTCGTCGTTTTACATCTTCTTTTGCTTGCTATGATGTTATCTAATTGCGACCACTTTAACGTTAGCATTAAAATTTGGACTCTTGTGGGTCGTTGGTCCAGTTCAGTTTGATCTTCATTCATGGCGTTGACCAGTTTGGTCTGCCGGTAGGCCTTTTTAATAATTTTTTCAGTGTTTATATTCTTGTTTTCTTGAATTTCAGTGTCTCCTGATGACGGCAACCTGTTTGTTCATTTTTTTTTTTTTTTTCAATTTTGAACTTCCATTTTCAGTTTAATTCAGTACTGTTTTTGGAATTTTTTGCAATTCTTATTTTTTACAATTCTCTCTCTCTCTCTCTCTCTCTCTCTCTCTATATATATATATATATATATATATATATATGGGATGTAAGGTCAGGTGATGCGTAATATCACAGCCTCTCTTTGACAAATGTCAACCCCGCCTTCTCGTGGTACATCCTGTTCCCACTAGAGGGGCTCTGACGACCGCCAATAATGATATAACTATACCATCGGGATTAGAGGAAATGCTATCCCACACTCACCAACCCGGTTGGCCAGCGTGGTGAGTTATGGCCAAACCCCTCCAAAATGACTCCACAACTTAAATCTTGGCCCCCAGTCTCCTGCAGCTGGAATGTACCTGACCAAGGCAGCGGCCAGTGCGACATGAAGGCAGAGGGTGCTAAGAATCCCCGGAGGACCGGACTAGGCTGCCATCTGATCCTGACCTTGGCTACGTATAATGGACGCTCCCTATCTTCTGATTCAAGGCTTCTTGAATTGGAAGAGGAACTACAAAGGATCAAGTGGGACATTGTCGGGCTAAGTGAGGTAAGGAGAAAATCTTATTGAACTGAAAAGTGGACATCTCTTCTACTATCGTGGGACAGATACTGGCAGAACTAGTGGTGTTGGATTTATAATAAACAAGAAACTGAAGGATAAAGTTGTAGAAGTTGAAAGTTCCTCTGACAGAGCGATATAACTATACCATCGGGATTAGAGGAAATGCTATCCCACACTCACCAACCCGCTTGGCCAGCGTGGTGAGTTATGGCCAAACCCCTCCAAAATGACTCCACAACTTAAATCTTGGCCCCCAGTCTCCTGCAGCTGGAATGTACCTGACCAAGGCAGCGGCCAGTGCGACATGAAGGCAGAGGGTGCTAAGAATCCCCGGAGGACCGGACTAGGCTGCCATCTGATCCTGACCTTGGCTACGTATAATGGACGCTCCCTATCTTCTGATTCAAGGCTTCTTGAATTGGAAGAGGAACTACAAAGGATCAAGTGGGACATTGTCGGGCTAAGTGACGTAAGGAGAAAATCTTATTGAACTGAAAAGTGGACATCTCTTCTACTATCGTGGGACAGATACTGGCAGAACTAGTGGTGTTGGATTTATAATAAACAAGAAACTGAAGGATTAAGTTGTAGAAGTTGAAAGTTCCTCTGACAGAGCTGCACTACTCGTCATCCAACTCTCAAGAAGATACAAGGCTCAGATTTATTCAAACTTATGCATCCACCACAAGTCATCCTGAAGAAGAAATTGAAGAATTTTATGAGGAAATTCGTCATGTAAATAATGAAGGTAAGCAACACTTGAAGATAATTATGGGAGATTTCAATGCAAACATAAGGCAACAGCAACAGAATGAAACTTCAGTAGGTAAATTCGGTCACGGCAACAGAAACCAGCGTGGAAATACTCTCGTTGAGTGTGCAGAGGCAGAAGGGTTTTTTCTTCTTGAACTCCTTTTTCAAGAAAAAGCCACACAGGAAATGGACATGGATACATCCAAATGGGATGACAAGTGAAATTGATTTTATTATGTGTAACAAAAAATTCATCATAGAAGACTACAGTTTGCTAAACAAGTTCAACACAGGTAGTGACCATAGATTGGTGAGATGTAAGATGCACCTCAACATTAAACTTGAACGTAGCAAGCTCATAAGACAAACAAAATGTATTGACATAACCAACCTTAAAAAACACCATCATACCTTCAAGTTGAAACTGAAGAACAGATTCTCTGCTTTAGAAGGCCTAACATCAGAAGAAGTGGATATTTCTGAAGTTAACAAAACAGTAACCAAAGCTCTTATGGAAACAGCAACAAAATTAGCTAGGTCTAAGAACAAGTTGCATGTGAACAAATTATCAGGAAAAACCAAAATGTTGATGGAAAAAAGAAGAGAGATGAGGACAACTAAAGAATATGTGACTTCCAAAGTGGAATATATAGAGCTATGCAAGACAGTACGAAAAAGTATCACTGAAGACGTAAGGAAATTCAACTGTGAACTAGTGAGGAAAGCAACTGAAAATAACTAAAGCCTAAAGATATCAAAGGGGCATCTCAGTAAGGGAAGAAAACAGATTATGGCACTAAGAAAAGAAGATGGTTCTGTAACAAGAAATAGAGGAGAAATTTTGACAAGAGTGAAATATTTCTACTCCAAATTATGTGAAAGGGATGATACATGTACTCCAGACATCATGAGAGGCACCAGTACCAGAATTCTTCCAGTCCTCCCAGCAGAAGTTGCACATGCAATCGAGAACATGTAGCGGGGGAAAGCTCCAGGAGAAGATGGAATTACTGTAGACATCATACAAGAAGCAAGTGGAGAAACCGAAACAGTACTCGCCCAAATTTTCACTCGATGCCTTAAATGAAGGGAAGATTCCTGAGGAATGGAACAAAGCTACAATGATCCTGTTACATAAAAAAGGTGACATAGAGGATCTCGGGAACTACAGACCTATCAGCCTCCTATCAGTGGTTTATAAAATCTTCACTAAAGTTCTTTCACACCGCTTGAAGGTGACACTGGATATGGCTCAACCGAGAGAACAAGCTGGATTCAGGAGTGGCTACGGCACAATAGATCATATCCACGTACTGAGAGAACTAATTGAAAGAGCGAGGGAATATGAACTTCCATCGTGCATGGCTTTTATCGATTATGAAAAAGCCTTTGATGCGGTGAAACCATCAGCAGTTACAATGGCTCTGAAATCCTGCAGTATTGAAGATGCATACATTAATATTATTAATAACATCTATGAAAATGCAAGTGCTAAGATTCGGCTGTTTGAAAATACAATACACATTAAAATTGGAAAGGGAGTGAGACAAGGTGACACCATATCTCCCAAGCTCTTTAATGCCACATTGGAAAATATCTTTTAATCACTGAACTGGTAAAACAAAGGAATAAAAATTAATGGAGATTATCTAACCAACCTTCGTTTTGCTGATGACGTAGTCATTTTTGCAACTACCCCATCAGAGCTGGAGAGTATGATCCAGGAACTTGCTGACAAGAGTAAAGAAGTGGGATTAAAAATGAACTTTCAGAAGACAAAAGTGATGTTCAATGCTTTAACAAGAAATGAAGATTTATCGATTGATGGGAAAAAAGCTGGAGATAACAGACACGTACGTTTATCTTGGACAGCAGATATCAAGTGAGGGTCACATTGATGAAGAAATTAATCGGCGTATAAAACTTGCCTGGAGTGCTTTTGGAAGAAACGGCATAATTTTCAAGAGCAATATGCCATTATGTCTTAAAAGAAAAAGTGTTTGATCAATGTATTCTTCCAGTGCTTATGTATGGTGCAGAGACGTGGACCTTAACTAAAAGAGACATACAAAGACTGCAGTCAACTCAAAGCAGCATGGAGAGATGCATGCTTGGTGTAACCAGGAGAGATAAGAAGAGGAACTCGTGGATCCGAAAAATTACAAGAGTGGAAGACATTATGATCAGAGTTAAATCCCTGAAATGGCAATGGGCTGGACATACTGCCAGAAGGACAGACCATCGATGGACAGCCGAAATTTTAGATTGGATTCCAAGGGACAGGAAAAGACCCAGAAGAAGACCACATGGGAGATGGGTGGATGAAATTCGAAAGTATGCGGGAGTGACATGGAGGAGACTGGCACAAGACAGACCGTTGTGCGTCCAGCAGTGGATTGATAATGGTTAACAATTATGATGATATATATATATATATATATATATACTTAAGAGCAAAACTGAAGACTAAGGAAAAAATTTTAGAATTTAAAACGAAGGGTGCAAAATAACCTGAAAATCAAAACGCGCAACGCAGCAGTTTTGAAAATTCAGAATTCACATTCTATAAAGATACCTAAGCAAAAAAATACATATATAATTTTGACTCACACCTAGTACAACATGGAAAAGGTTATGTATCTACCTGTGTGAGTAAAAGGAGAAAAGAAAAAAAAATAAAATAAAACAACTGAATGTAGAAGGTGTCGAGAATACTGAGCCTTGGCTTTATCAAGGACCAGCAAAAACTCTGCATTTTCTCACTTCCACAAAGACCTAGTTGGAAATGGGTTTCTGCAAGGCCATAGATGCAAGTAACATTCCCACCTAAAATAGTTTAAAAAATATATATATAAGTCATGTCCTCCGTAGAGTAGCATGACCTAGCACTAGTTAACAATTTCGCTTGCATCCATTAACCTTCATGGCCCGACCCATGCTCTTCATCTGTTACTATTAAACAGAGAGAAGAAGATTAAAGAGAACTCAAGCTGTGAGAGTGACATAATAAATAGAAATGATTTTCAGCTATAACGAAATTCCAAGTTCGTTTGAGAGAGAATTTAAACCTGAAAAACAAATTTTACATTGCAATTAAAAAAGGAAATGTTAATTTATAACGAACAGATTTTTGAAAGAAAACTTGAGTCTAAAACCCCCTACTCTACAACTTATGACAGCACGAAAACGAGAATAAGTTAAAGATAATAATTAACTAAAGAAAACTTTGTGAAAGTTATATACCTTAAACAGTTAGTTGCAATATGTACAAAGTATTTCAGCAGTGCTTTAAGTGCATAATTAATTAGTAATTAAGAACTTAACTACTTTGAAAAAACAGCGCATAGACAGCGCATAGAAAAGGAACAAGCTTAGCCATCTTCTGTTCCTAGGTACCACAAAAGACGCTCAAAGTTACAAAGAAAAGTAAGAGTTAAAACCCGCATAAATGTTAACAGACAAACCAATGCTTAAAAGCTGAAAAGCTAAAAAACGACAGAGAAAAGGTACATGAAGTACAAACATTGAACTTATAAAACCTAGAACCCAAAAACAAGGAAGAGAGCTTACCTCTTGTGTTACAAAAACTTTTCTCCTCACAAGAGGAGAACATGGCTGACCTCTTCCGCCACTCCCTAGACGCTGGGGGGCAGTGAGGGTGGGGCTGATGGCCTCCTCATACAGCAAGAAACCAACGCGCGGAGATTTTAACCAGAGAAAAAAATATATAAACTTAAGACTGTGGATCTGTATGATCAGAATGAGCAGAATTAACTCTCCAGAATACATGAGAAATATTATAAAATACACGAGCAGTTTATTTAATAATCTTTGCATGTATTAAATCACCTTAGTGAGCTTCTATAGATTAATCAGAATCTTATTAATTTTAATGTTGGTTTTACTATTTTTAGTATAGCTATCCTAGTGATGAATAACTAGTTTTCTTTTTTATTTGTTTTTATTTTCTTTTATAAACAGATTTTTAAGCTTTTTTTGTGATTTTGTTTATATTATTTAATTTTTTTGTTTTAATAGGACCGTCATATCCATAGCACTAAGGTTCCTTTAGGTAGTTAATAGGCATCCTCTAGCCAACTTCCTTACGGCTTTGATTGGTCAGAATCATATTATTAACTGTGTAGAAAATTAAAGCAGATCTGCCAACCTTACTCTATTATTCAGAATAATTTTTCTTAAAGTTCTTTTGATGAAAGAAGAAGGAATTTCGTTCTCTAGAAAACTTTCTAATAGTATATTAATGTGGTAATTGAAGTCCAAATTGTTGCGGCAAATTCTTGAAATTCTTAGGACCTGAGAAATTAGTACATTCTCAATTACTTTGGTTGAAATGTTATTATTCCAGTGTAGATATTTAATTACTTTGAAAGGAAAATTAACTCTTTTATCAAAGAGGCTAATAGATGGGTTACCTCTGTTGAGCTTAATGCTTAAGTCTAGGAACTCAAGTTCCTGATTACTGTGGTTGGTTTTACATAAGTTAAGAGAGCTAGGATAGATATTATCAAAATCACTCTCTATAACTTCGGAATTATTGATACACAGCAGATCATGAATATATCTAATTGATGATCTGCTGTGTATATAGCCTTGAATCAGAAGATAGGGAGCGTCCATTATAAGTAGCCAAGGTCAGCATCAGATGACAGCCTAGTCCGGTCCTCCGGGGATTCTTAGCACCCTCTGCCTTCATGTCGCACTGGCCGCTGCCTTGGCCAGGTACATTCCAACTGCCGGAGACTGAGTTCCAAGATTTAAGTTTTGGAGTTATATTTGGAGGAGTTTTTCCATAACTCACCACACTGGCCAAGCGGGTTGGTGAGTGTGGGATAGCATTTCCTCTAATCCCGATGGTATAATTATACCGCTATTGGCGGTCGTCAGAGCCCCTTTATTGGGAACAGGATGCACCACGAGAAGGCGGGGTTGGCATTTGTGAAGGAGAGGCTGTGATGTTACGCATCACCTGACCTTACATAACCAACCTGACATGGAGGAGACTGGCGCAAGACAGACCGTTGTGGAGGAAACTTGGGGAGGCCTTCGTCCAGCAGTGTATTGATAATGGTTGTCAATGATGATGATGATATATATATATAGTGGGAGATGGGTGAATTTTATCCACCCATCTCCTACTTGTCATCTTCTGGGTATTGTTTTTTCCCTTGCTTACTAGTTTAATATTTCAACTCTCCGTCGGTGGCTCTTTCTTCTAGCAATATGTCCATTAGGATGGAGCGAAAAACACTTTTTTTTTTTCAGGTGAAACGTCACCATGTGCAATTGTTGCGATTTTATTACTGAAATGACCCCCCGAAATATGGATGAAATTATTTGATATCTTAGGCTGCCCCAAGAACCTCGAAGTTTAAAAGTTATAGGGAAAAATGGTTTAAAAACACCCGCTTTCTCCATTTTGTAAATATAAAAAAATGCTGTGTCACCATGTTATTTAATATCACCTTTGAGTGTATGTACACGGGTAAAAATTCAGCAGACGTGAATTAATTTCTTAAGCTTCCCCAAAGAGCTCAAGATTTGTCATATTTCTCCAAAAATTGCATGTTATGTAAATATGATAGACACCAGTCTTACCTAGTAGCATACTTGAGGAGTGTTTATTTCACTTGGAAATCAGACTTGCCGCCCCGGTGGCGCAGTGGTCTAAGGCGTTGGCCTCTAATCATTCGTCCGTAAGGGGTCCGGGTTCGAATCCCGGTCAGGCATGGATGTTGTGTTTGTCTTACGGCACTGGCTCTCTCCCTTCCCTGGAACCAGTGACCCTAAATTAGGGACGGGCGACTGCTTATAGCCCATTGAGTTGCTCCCGGTGGTCGTTAAACCTCCATTAAAAAAAAAAAAAAAAAAAAATCAGACTTTTTTTAAAACTTGGCATCAGCTTCCTATCCAAAATTTTTGCTTTGATGAATCTATCTCTTGCAAGAAGCCCGCACACATGAGCAGAAGAAGAATCTGTTACAATCTTAACCATCCTCTCTACTGCCTGAGAATGGCAGGGTATTTTTGTAAATTCGTGGCAAGAACTTGGATATTTATCCGACTGTAGTAATTTCAGAAGCTCATCGTCCTTCCATTTCCGTGGGATGGGAGGCTCAGTCACATTACACTCTTGCCAGTCAATTAGGTCGATGTAATCATTGCTCTGGAAATTCAGCTTAGGAATCTGAAACTTCCTAATGGTAGTTGTTTGTTCGGAAGATTTCCTGGCCTTCATGATACGTAGAACAGCAAGCTCACGGACATACCTTCTGTCGTCAAACAATATTGCAGCGAGCAAGTTTTCTACATGGACAAAATACGCGTTTTCTTGGACGACTCTTTTTACAATATCCTTTAAATTATCTGGAAGATACTGAAACCTAGATATAAAAAGCTGCAAATTTCTTGGACCATCTTTACATGTACCGTTACATTTGATCATGAACCACGATGGTGCATATACTTTCATTATGAAGGTGGCTAATGAGACAAGTTTTGGTGTTGGATCACTAGTTCCAACATACAAACACAGAATGTGATTTGCGAGGGTCAGCCAATGGGAATGTGCAAGTGCTCCAGGATCCCGATTTGCCAGTTCTTGTGGGCAATCACCTGTAGAGACAGCCTTACAAATTTCCCACAAATAAAGTTGATCTGAGCTAAGATCTCCATAGTTAATGTCGGACTGAAGCGAAAATTCAATTTACTGGAAATTAACGATAGGAAGGTTTGCGCACATCTTCAGGCGCTTTCCAATCTATCCACTAAATCCTCTTGGACCTGAAGTTTTCCCATCAAGCGCTTTAGTGAGGTGGCGTAAAGGCAGTTCATTAAAATGAAGTTGACATATAATCCAATGTACGGGAGAATTGAGCTTTTCTTCAAGGCGCCTAATTACACCTGCATTTGTGCCGGTATTAGTCACTTCCAATAAAGACTAACTCTGACAAGTAAAATGCCTTCTGGTTCAATGAGCTGAAGATACCTTGGGAAATATCCCTTGCAGTCTTGCTCTTCAGTGCAAAATTTCCCAAATAGACTGAACCCGGTTCTTCAACAAGTGTAATATACTCCTCCCATTGTTTTCGCTTGTGCCACTTGCCATCCTCTGTCTGTGTATTCGTAAGAGTTTCATCCCTTTTTACGTCCAAAAATAAAGCTACAATCTTGCGACCAGTCAAGTTTACCTCATCTTGAATTGTTTGACGGGTCTTTTTCCTTTCTCGTCGTACTTTATGCCGGTCAATAACAGATACATTACATTCTTTCGAATGAACCGGTTCACTTACATCATGAAGCAACGCCGACGCAAGATCAGCTGCCGCTCGGTCACTGATGTCTCACCTATCGCACTTTCTAGAAAATGCAGACAGTGTCATCTGACGCCTAGGTTTCAAAAAACGACGTGGAGTGAAATCGTAATCTTTCTCCGAGGCCAACAAATGACTAGGACCTGGTTCGTCTGGTTTTCCTGCAGAATTAGTATTTGTATCCTCTTCTGAAGGATCATCCTCGACTCACAGGGCCGATTTCAGTGATGCAGGTTTCTGTAATTTCCTACGGACATGCTCTTCCCTATCACTCTTTCGAGCTGATCTTTTCTTCAGTACACTGGTGGTTTTTGCATCAAGTCCACCTACTATCATTCTTCTGTTTGTTCTCTGGTCCGTCAGAAAGTCTCGCTCTTTCACGGGTACCTTTTGCAGAGCTGCATTTGCAAGTTCTAAAACATTTGCACTTGCATGAGCATATGTCAAAGATACGTTGTGAATCTGCACGAAATTGTTCAATCTTCTTTCGGTAGATTTCATCCATTCTTGCAGCGTGTTTTTTCAGCTTTTGGATTTCAGTGTTGTATGTGGTAATACGTTTTGCAACAGATTTGTGGAGAGATGTCGGAAGAGTTGCTTTCTTCCATATACTTAGCACTTTGTCCGCGACAATACTTGCTATTTCTGCTGCAGCAAGCTCATAATTTGCACTTTCCTGCTTAAGAGTATTCCTCACAAGGTAGTAATGGCGCATTACATCTTCGTACATAGGCAACACATTTTCATGCATCTCCTTATAACTCCCGAGGATAGGGCAATCAGCTTTATTTCTTGTTTCAGCCATCTTAAGTAGTTGGACGACAAAACGAAATTGTCGGTACGATCCAATCAACGTCACTAAGAGTGAAAGAAACTGTTGCAACATTATGACGCAAACCCGCCAACACTCTCTCCCAAACAGACCTGTGCGACTGTGATGAGATGACTCAGCGAGTTCGCAAACAGAGCTCCGCTGTGAGAGAGGGTATGGGCTGAGATGAAAAAGGTAACGAAAACAAAGCAGAGCGCAAAACAGCCAGCTAAGTTTCTGAAAATTATAAAAAACAGCCAGCTAAGTTTAATCAAAATCAACAAGAGGTTTCCAGAAAGTATGAGAGGGGGTGGGGAGCTGTTAATGTTAAGCCCAAATTGATAACAATTTGGGCAAATTGATAACAATAAGGCTGCTGTCGAACTTAATGCTTACGCAACTTATCATGCCATTTTTGGCAAAAATTACATACTTTAAGGGATCTGGGGAAGCCTAAGAAATTAATTCATGTCTGCTAAACTTTAACCCGTGTTTATACACTCAAAGGGGATATTAATTAACATGGGGACACAGTTTTTCTTTATATTTACAAAATGGAGAAAGCAGGTGTTTTTAAACCATTTTCCCCTATAACTTTCAAACTTCGAGGTTCTTGAGGCAGCCTAAGATATCAAATCATGTTATCCATATTTCGGGGGGTCATTTCAGTAATAAAATCGCAACTATTGCACATGGTGATGTTTCAAATTAAAAAAAAGTGTTTTTCGCTCCACCCTAATGTCCATCCCATTGCAATTTCAGGAATTCTGACCATAATGTCTTCCACTCTTGTCATTTTTCGGATCCATGAGTTCCTCTTTGTATCTTTCCTGGAAACATCAAACATGCATCTCTATATGCTTCTTTCAGTTGTCTGCAATGTCTCTATGTCTATTTTAGTTGAGATCCATGTCTGTGCTCCATGCCTAAGAACTGGAAGGATGCACTGATTAAACAGTTTCCTCTTAAGAAATAATGCATCCGACCAAGTTTTATAGGCCGATTATTTTCTTCATAAATGTAGCCATCGCTTAATATCTGTTGCCTAATTTACGTATCAGTACCTCTACATTTTCCCTATCAATAGCTAAATATAAAATCTAGTCATTTCTTGTAATATATATATATATATATATATTATTATTATTATTATTATTATTATTAAATAGATAACATCAGCACAGGCTCAGTAACTTAGCTTTCAAAGTGATATCTACAAAATTGAGATGCAGCCCCCCCTCGATCTCAGCTTACCACGAGCCGCTACTGAACAAGAATGAGTCTGTCTTGAAGTGTTTGAATATGTTGAATAAACAACACAGAAAGTCTTTCCTGCGGAAAATCGTTACAAGTGATCACTGGGTAGACCCTAGTGAAGCAATGGTTTCTACACCGAAATGCAATATTCACTCCAAGAAATGTCTGCTGTGCATCTGGTGGGATATGAAGGGTGTGCTCTATTGTGAACTATTGGAACAGGGTTAAACTGTTGCTGCTGATCGCTACAAGCGACAATTGCTGCGATTGAACCAGAAAATCTGTCGGAAATGTCCATTCACAGCCAAAGGATTGTGTCCCGTGAAATTACAGCATGACAATGTCAGGCTGCATGTAGCGATATCGGTCAAGGAAACGTTATTGACACTTGGCTGGGAAGTTTAGGAGCACCTGGCGTATAGTCCCGACATAGCCCCTTCAGACTATCATCTGTTCCGATTGACACAACATGGTTTGTCTGTTGTACGGTTCCGGACATGTGATGAAGTGCAAAAATGGGTTGACAACTTTATTGCGTCATACGACGAAGTATTCTTCATGGCTGGAATCCATCAGCTGCCCGACCGAGGGCGGAAGGTGATAGATAATGACAGCATATTTTGGTTCGTAAAGGTATTGTTGTTTTCTCTCAAATTACATGTTGCAGTGTCTTAAAATGATTTAAAACTTATTTGTACACCTAATACTTTGTGAATTCTGATGTAAGATGTTTCTGATATTTTGGTCAAGTGAGGTATCCATGAACTTTATTATCATAATTAATCATCATTGACACTTTTGACAAACATGATTAGCAAATACGAAACATCTTGCAATTAATCAAACTTCTAATATGGGATTTTTCTTCTAAGAAATATTTTATTTTAATCGCAAATTTTCGGAGAAAACTCTTCTCCGAAAATGTGCAGTTAAAAAAAAATATTTCCTAGAAGAAAAATCCCTTATTAGAAGTTTGATTAAGTACTTGCATTAAAAAACTACGAAGCCAATTTTCAACATGAGCTTTATTCAAAAAATCTTGCACTTTTTTAATCATCAATATCTTAGTTATCTTAGGTTTTTAATCATCAATATCTTAGTTATCTTAGGTTTTTAATGATAAATATCTTAGCTATTACCTTTCCCATAGTACTTGTAATAAAGTCTCACCTAGTTATATTCCTAGCATTTGGAAAGACGTTCTCAAATCTGGCAACCCTTAAATAAACACTTGTTACATGACTGGCTCATAATAATCTCATTTTTGTTCTGGAGATGTCAAGATTCATTTCTCACTAATCTTCTATGATGATATCTGAAGCACTCATGAGAAAGAGTTGGCAGATAAGAGGAAGAATCAGATTACCTTGACTAGTGTAAATCTGAAAGTTTTTCTGGTTCTTAAGCTGCATATGCTTAGCTTCAGGTGCTTGGAACTTCGTTGTTGTGGGTGGTGTAATAGTTGCAAACTTAAATGGAAGTCAGGAAGTGTGGTTCAATTTCTGCTTTAGGGCAGTGCATTTTTCAAGTTATCTTAAGAGTTGAATACATGGAAAACAGTAAAAATATGGTGCTTCTGTGCCAGGAATGACATTTTAATATGTGCCTACTATGTACTGGAAATGCCAAGGATAATTTCTTCATGAAAATTCATTTCTTGGTAATCTCTAAAATAATATTACTTTTATATAATTTTTTCACTACATATTATCTTGTAAGGCAAATTGGTGCTACAAAATTGTAATTTTTTTCCAGTTATTGGTGGGGAATTAATTGTTTGAACTATTAATTTTACAATTGCTGATATATAAGATTAATTGGTTAAAAAATTATTAAATTACTTAACCAATTAATAAATTATTAGGTTTTTATTTTCTCAAAAGTGTTTGTTTTTAATGTCCTCCTGTTAAAATACTGTGGTTTCTAATGTTCACAAGTGATTTTACTTGTTTATTGTGCCTTTTGTCACTGTTTCAGCACCAAGTTTGTTTATTACCTTTAACAATTTTTCTCTATGTTTTAATGAATCTAATGATACCAGTTTGTCCATTTTTTTTCATAATATTCAAATTTGAGTTTTACTAATATTCAGTAATTTGTCGTTTATTTTTTCATTGATAATTTTCTTGTGTTTTGTATTTCAGTCATTCATTATTTCATATATAATATGTTACAATACAGTTGGAAGCATATTTTATTTTATTCATTATGTAGAATTTTCATCATTATTGCTTCTAATTGCAGTACATATTTTGAGTTGTTCATTAATTTTGCGGACAGCATATTCTTGTCCTCTTTCGAATTTGGTGTTTCATAAATATGAACATTAGATATTCTTGATACTTACTAGTTGGTATTTTTTTGGTAAACTCCTTAATTCTTTCTTGTTTTTTCTGGGGATTTTTCCTTTAATTTATGGTAAGTCCATGAAAAGCAGAATTTTTCTATGGGGAGAAAAAAGACATGAGTAATGTTTTCTAGTAAATATATTCCTGCCTCCCCCGTTCCCCCCACTATCAATCTGTGTATAATCGGACTCATCAGGGGTGGCCGGTCAGAGGAGGCAAGGGAGGCCAGGCCTCCCAATGGTTCTCTCAGTAAAGTATTGTATAAAGCTGAAGAATAAATTACATTTAAGCAGAAAAACAAAAAATGTAGTGCTATAAAATACAGCATTATTCAGTTACACACAGCGCTTGTTCATGCAAGCCCTTTCTTAGACTTTCATAGCTAACTACACACAAGAAAGCTTCAGAGAGAGGCCTGTTTCTCCAGAGCCGCCGCTGTTACCATGGGCACAGTGCGGGAGCCAATCAATGCACGCCATCCAACGAAAGCTTGCCACTTCTATTAACAGATCACAGGAGGCATGTCGCAAGTGAGCCTCAGTCCTAAAGCAGTCTCTTAAAAGTTTCCCTAGAGTAAGCTGCATCACACGGCGTGAGTGTTTTTTCGTTACTTTTACTGTCACAACCATAAATTTTGCATGTAAACATTTGGATTTAGCTGTACAAAATCAATATAATGGATGGGAAAAGTAGTAGTTGCAGTGTATCAACGTGTAATACTGACATTATTACTTCTTTGTTAGAAGTTCCTTTCTCAAGAAGAAATGACATTGAAAGACATGTGATTATAAAACAAGGAAGACCTCTTCCCAAGTTTGCTCTTATGCAAAAAGATAAAGGCAAAATCAGAACATTCCAATCTTCATGGTACAATCAAGATAGATGGTTATGTAATAGCATAATGAATGCAAAGTTATTCTGCTGGCCTTGTTTGCTATTAAGCTTGAATAAAAGTGTGTGGTCTTCTAAAGGATACAACAACTTAAAAAACTTATCTAGGGCAGTGGCTAGACGTGCATCTAGTAAAAAGCATTTGAATTCTTTTGTGTCATTTAAGGGCCTATCCAAGCAAGTATACAATATCTCAAATTTATTAGACAAACAAAATAAATTGTTAAAAATTGAATACAATGAAGAGGTGAGAAAGAATAGAGAGATATTTAAAATTTTAATTGATTGTTGCATGTGTCTTTATGTTAGCAGGAACTTACTTTCAGAGGCCTCAATGAATCAGAGGAGTCACGGGAATGTCAAAGCTATATTCCAGCTTATATTAAGCAGGAATGAAGAATTAAAGAACGTTGGGGGGAAATGGGATACTTTAGAAGTTTATCCAAAACTATTCAAAATGAACTCTTGGAAAGCATTGAAGAAGTTATTCAGAAGTTCAATGTAAGTAGCATAAATGAAGCCCCTTTCTTTGCTTGCATTGTTGATGAAACCACCGGTGTGACTGAAAAATCTCAGTGTTTGGTAATTATGGGGCTAGTGGACTCTGCTGGTGAAATTCAAGAATACTTCCTTGGATTTTATGGTGTTAGTGAAAATAGAAGTGCTAAAAGTCTATGCAGTGTTTTGTGCAGAGTATTTGAAAAGTGCAGTGTACAGATTAAACTAGTTGCTCAAACATATGATGGCGCTAGTGTTATGCAAGAGAACTGAATGACTTGAAAGTGAAAGTTCATGAATTTGCCCCTCAAGCTCGTTTTACTCATTGTTTTATGCACCATTTGAATTTAGTTTTGCAACAAAGAAGTAGTTCTAGTATAAAATATTTTTTTCTACTCTTCATGGCATGCCATCTTTTTTTATCATTCTTCAAAACGTACTTCGGTTCTTGACAGAATTGTGGAGCAAAGTATGCCTACAAACAGTGAGGTTAGGTGGAATTCTGACGCCAAGATCATCACTGCAGTACATACAAAAAGGCTGAAACTAATCCCGGTGCTCAATGAAATTATAAATTCTCCAGAATAAAATGCTGTGACAGTCAAAGAGGCACAAAGCTATAAAAACAGCCTTCTTGACTTAAATTTTATATTTCTAAAATTTTCTTTTTTTCTACTTGCAGTTTTTCAAAAAAATCTTTCAAAAAACTTATTTACTTTTCGATGTGATTCAGAAGTAGACAAATGATGTTTGGTTCGGCATCACTGCAGTTTCAGAATGTATTTCATGCATGAGAAACCTGAGGAGTGAAGAGCAGTATGATAAATTTATAGTTTTTGCCGGAAGTGCCACTGGGTCAACGTTATTAACTTCTCTGAAACGCCATGAATGAAGAGAGAAACTTGTTGCTGCTTCCAAGTACAAACAGGTGTATTATGAAATTTTGGACAACATTTTAACGCAACTGGAAGTAAGAGTTTTGCACTGTGAGAAATTAAAATTTCTTAAATTAGATGACACAACACATTTCTCAACCTATAATGAACATTTTCTGATGTAAGATGTTTCTGATATTAATGGAAATCATTAATGGAAAATGGAGAATTTCGAGGCCGCTGTGGTGCAGTGGAAGCATATCCGGCACATAAGTGGAAGACCCTGGGTTCAATTCCCGGTGGCGGCCGATGAGAATTTTTCTGTGACTCACTTATAAACGTGGAAATGACTTCTATTTGAAATTATGGGGCATTGTTCAATCAAGAAAAATTACGCACTGAACTCGAAACAGTTTTCTCCCCACTGCACAAACAAACATTTCATGATTTGTGTTTGGACAAATTAATAAAAAAAAATGATTGAAAGTGAGACTAATGAAATTCTTACAGAGGCCTGTAAGTTATTCTGTCTAATAGTGACCATCCCTGCTACAAGTGCTTCTGCAGATAGAAGTTTCTCATGCCTGAAGCTCATCAAACTTTTTTTTTAAGACATTCTATGACTCAAGATCGTCTCTCAGCATTAGCATGTGCTTCAGTTGAAAAGGGAATCCTCAGCAAACCTCAGAAATGATGTATGTGGGATGATGAAGTTATAGAACGATTTGCGAGGAAGAAAGATCGTCGAGTTAATTTACTGTATAAGTAATATCCATTAGAATTAAAACAATATGTTGCGCTAATTTTGGTTGCAACAAACAAAAAGTTTGTTTTTTAAAACAGTATTTAAAAGGCATTCTGTGGATCTGCATAAATTCCATATTTTGGGGCTTTATGAAACACAAATGCTTTGAACGAACCTTGAGTGAAACAAGGAATGGGATATATTCGTATGTATATGAATAAACGCCATGCATATGTATGAAAAAGTTATGTGAAGGACACTCCTTATTTATTTATTTATTTATTTATTTATTTAAACAGTGAAAAAATAAATAAATTATTATTTTTTTATTTTTTTTTTTTTTTTTTTTTAATTTTTTTTTTTGTGGCTACCGACAAATTATCATTCTGGCCACCTTAGAGTTTGAGCCCACCAACCACCACTGGGACTTGTAATAAAAAAATACTCTGCTTCAACAATCGATCAAATCTTCCTAACCGTGAGTTGAACATTTCTCATTCGGATATATTTCATTTTACTTTTGCATAACGGTACTGTTAATTAAAAGTTTAAGATGTTGATGTTATTTAATAAAAAGCTTTCATCTTTAATCATGAGTCCCATGGAAACTTACATGTCTTTTGTTTCAGTTGTTGGATTATTTTATTAATATTTCAGAAGTGTCTAAAAACTGTTAATGCTTTTCATATTAAAGTATTTGTTGTTAATTCATGTTTTTACCATGAATCATTTGTGTCAGTGTGATTTCTTTTTGAAGTTATGTTTTTATTGTTACATATTTACTTATTTGTGTTTCTGAATAGATAGAATAAACTACCATCATCCCCTAAGCATTAATTATAACATATTAATCTTAAATCAGTATTTATCTTCTCATAGCCAAGTGTTGGAAGCTTTTTACTTGTACTGAGGACCTGGAACATTTTACTTGAACTTAGGACTGGAAGCCTTTTACTGTACTGAGGACTGAAAGATGCTTTTACGTATCAGAAAATTCTAGAAAATATAATAATTCCATTCTATTTTTATTGTAAATAATTACATTATTTAATAATGAATACTGTGAATAGTATCTTTAGAATGTCATCTAAATTCTGAATAGTAAATTATTCTTTTAATCAACATGTGATGATGAAGGGAATTTAATTTTGTTTAAAATAGCTTTAACAAAGCCAAATTTTAATTTCTGAAGTATTCAATGCATTCGCAATTGGAATTATTTTGAATAACATTTTTACATGTGATATGTGTATGTATGTGTGTGTGTGTGTTTTGTTTATATATACTGCAACATAGTGTTTTGCAGAATTGATTTAATAATTTATTTCTTAGTTGGAACTGTAAGAAATTGTTTTGTCCTCTGCCCACCAGTATAGGAATCTGAACTAACATTTAAGAATTATTTGAATGTGTTCAGTCATTTCAAAGTGACTACATTTACAGTGATTTATCAATAACAATCCTCTTGCAAAATTCATAAAAGTTTTGGAACATACACTTTAATAATCATTAAAATGTTAAGGTATGAACTAACACATTCTAAGGCTAGTGTGGTTTTACTAATTTCTTCTAGTGTTAGTAAAGAATATTCCATATTGTGGAAATTATAATTGTCATTTCTATGTGTGCAATGTACAGTTCTGAAATTACCATTTTAACTTTTTTCAGTGAATGAACATTGCAAATCAATTTGATGCAAAGCAAGTAATACATAAATATATTTTGGGGAGCCTCTCAAATGTTGTGGCCCTGGGCAAATGCCCCGAATGCCTTCCCATAAATCAAGCCCTGATAATCCTGCAATATTAAACTCAATTTTACAAATGTGCTTCTCTAAAATGAGGCCTGTAAAAATTTTAGTTACATAAATTTCAAACAATTCACGATTTTAAAACAGATTATTTCATTAAATATTTATAGCCAACACTGAGCTTTTGGAGTGCCAACTCATCATTGATTATTAGCATGGTAGCCTAGCGGTCACATAAATGAAGTTTCAAAATATTTGTGATGTTACATGAATAAGCAATTTGGAGAATGGCAAGTGATTTAATCCGCCCTTTCGTTCTCCATGCAAGTGATTTACTGTTTGAAAATCATTATTTAGATTTATGAATTTTGCTTTAGTGCTTTTTTTTTCTTTTCTTTTCTTATCTTGTGCTAGGGAGGGTAAAATGTGGATTTCTTTTTGGCCTGCAACAGGAAAATCTACAAAATTTTGGGTGCTTCTACTATCACACATGAAAACCTCTTTACACATGAAATTAGAGTTGTGTCTTTCTCTTTCTGAACCCATAAACCACTGTAGGTGTCAACCACAGGCTAAACAGCTTTCACCTCCCACTGTTTCGAGCTGATAACAAGTGCACCCATGAGGAGCACTTACAGTCTCTTTCATACCTCCCCCTCTTCCACAAATGGGATGCCCCTAAATGGAAGGTGTTTTACCCACGAGGAGGAACAATTACACAAGTACAGAGCTATGAAGCAGTGATAACAATTGCCATTTTGTGCAAAACTTTCTGCGCATCTAGAGTGCTTTTACCATTAATGTTATTTAATGCAAGTTGTGCAGTCAATTCGAAGTGTGTTGAAAATAAATCAATAGTTTTCATAACACCTCCCTTCATTGGGTCATTTATCTTCAATGAAAATTGTACATTGTACTTCGCTACCATGTTGGGGAAGGTCAGAATGGTCATCAAATAAAAATTGCTTTGTGCTGTGTTTACCTGCTGCTTTTGGCATTATTTCCAATTACAAATCAATGAGATAAAAGCAACTGCTACATTATTTTTGGAAAATATGGTGGCAACTACAGTTTTGATGTTTATTAAATCACTTGTATATTACCATACAAAATTTTACATATAGTCAAAAAAATTTCATCCAGACTTATTACTTATGTTAAAAAATGAAAACATTTCAATTTATGTGAATTGTGAATGTTTCTCCAGTAATATAAATTGCAGTGAACAGGAAGCTCTTTTTATGCTAACCAATATCTTTCAGTTTGTGTGTGTGCCAGTAATATACATTTTCCATATTCCTATACTGTTTTGATCAAACCGTGTTTGTGCCAGAATTTTTTTCCAAACTAATTTGTAGTTCATGTTCATAATCCATGTAACCGTTATTTCTTATTTGTATGTTTAATATATCACAGTTGTTCATAGTGCACTTATATATCAAAAGTATAATGAGTTTTATGTGCAGATTTGCAGTAATTTTATTCAATGCAAAATTTCAATGAAATATTTTTCTGTCATTAAGATATACAACTTCTTGTATATATTTTTACACATGACAATGTACCATAATGGCATTGAATGCCAGTTCTTAATTTTAATAGATGTTTATTGTACATTGTTAAAGAGAATTGCTTCAGGTAAAACTATAACGGTATGTTTTGTAATATAAATATTTTGTTCCACAAAATTAATTAAATGGTCTTGTCTTTCTTGTACTTGTCTTTGTGGTCACTCCACAAGAAGAACTCAGAGCATCAATTCTCTCCTCACACCACTACTCACCATAATGAGAACAGATATATCATCGAAGCAAAAAGGGTTGCTTTTATGTCAAATTTATTTTTTAAATAGCATCACTTCTTCCCAATATAATCAATCATTTCTACTGTCAAAACACTTTTCCCAGTGTTCAAACCATTTCATAAGTCAGCCATGATTGGACCATTCATCTTGGTGGTGGAGCCATGGTTTCATTGCAGTTTCAACTTTTTGATTAGAAATTGTTTTCAGCACAGGTGATGGGTCTCTTTTCGTCCAAGCTTTGCCTTGCTTTCTGAAGAAAAACTTGTATATGCTACTTGTCAAGACAAAATCTTCGTATGTGTGTGTTCAGTTTTGAAACATTATGGCATAGCGCCGTAAAATAATGGCAGCTCCAGTAAACATGAAATCCATTTACAGCTGAATCCCAATTATTAAACCTAATTGGAGCCAAGAGGAGGTCGAAAAATATGAAAGGTTGACAAAAAATCAAAAACAATTACATATTAACAAAATACACTGAGTGGCCACTTTATTATGACCACCTGACAGTTTTAAACAAATGAGCTACGGCTGCAAGCTGTTGCTGCCAGAGGGCGAGGCTAGTATAAAAGGGAAGGCTTAGTGCTTGCGACAGTAGTAGAAGGGATTTTTGGCTGACGAGATGGGGAAAAAATGCGATTTGACAGACTTTCAACGTGGGATGATTGTAGGAGTTCGGAGCCATAGAGCGAGTATCACCGAAACCGCCGCATTCGTGAAATGTTCCAGAGCAGCTGTTGTTAAAGTGTTTATAGACTTGACTGTCAGCCAAAAAACTGGGTCTCTAAGTGCAACGTGTGGTCATCATCGACTAGTGACTGCTCCGGCGGAACGGAAAGTGTCCAGACTGGTAACAGACAACAGAAGGGCAACAGTGCAGCAAATTACAGACCATCTTAATCAAGGATCTCCTCGAAGGATCTCTGCAAGCACTGTTCGCCGTATACTGCATCGGATGGGATATGGCAGCCGAAAGCCTGTTTGAACACCTTTGCTGTCTGCAGTTAACAAGAGAAAACGTCTCCAGTCCGCACAGAAGCACTAGGATTGGACAGTCGATAATTGGAAACAAATTATGTGGTCCGATGAATCACGTTTTCAGTTGCACCATGCCGATGGCCGAGTGAGAATTTGGCGGAAAACAGCATGAAAGCATGGGCCCCAAATACATAGCTACAACCCTTCAAGCTGGTGGAGGTAACGTTATGGTTTGGGGAATGTTTTCCTGGCATGCTTTGGGCCCTTTAATTCGTGTTGATCAACGTCTGACTGGCACATTATATCTAAGCATCGTTGCCGACCAAGTGCATCCTGTCATGTGGATGGTTTATCCCAATGGTGATGGCTACTTTCAACAAGATAATGAGTCCTGCCATAGTGCTCGTATTGTACAGGTTTGGTTTCAGGAAGATGCCAGTGAGTTTACTTTGCTTAGATAGCCCCCACAATCTCCAGATTTCAACCCCGTTGAGAATTTGTGAGATGAAGTTGAATGAGCCGTCAGACAGCTAGATCCACAACCCTGCAATCTCACACTCCTGGAAAGTGCTACTCATCAAGCATGGTCACAGATTCCACAAACCACCTATCAACATCTCGTGGAGTCCATGCCACGAAGAATCGTCGCAGTATTAAAGGCGCAAAAGGTGGCCCAACGAAGCACTGAGGGGGTAATGGCTGCGAAAATGTCCCTTTTTATTTTTATTTTCAATCGCATTGTGGTCATAATAAAGTGGCCACTCAGTGTATATTTTCATCATTTTATTCATATGAACCCAATTTAAATAAATAAAATGCTAGTGCACTGTGTAAAATACATAAGAATACTACATTTATTTAAAAAAATTGTTTGTAGGTAATTCTTTTCACAGGGTGTCGTCTACCGGTCACGAAAAGACCCGAAAAAGTACCGAAATGAGAAAAAGGTCACGAAATAATCGCGAATTTTGATTTAAGGTCACGCATTTTTTTCTGTTTTTCATTTTCTGTTGTTAAAAGGAAAACTTTGTGGAAAAGAGCATTTATACAAATATTTTCTCAGTTTCCATACACGAGATTCTTCCATGGATTTGCGGATTTCCACCTTTTCCGTCTCATTTGAGTGATTCCTGTATAGATCAATGGAAAACTGAAGAGAATTTTTTTGGATAACTTAGTTGGCTGATTGTTTTCCGTCTGGGAACAGTTCTCATCTTTCAGAACATTCGAAAACGCCGGTTAAACGGAATAAAGGTTTTCCCCGTATTATCGTAATTAATTTTTCTCGCGATGTTCCTTCTGCGTAGCGTTGTTGTTTAATATCATTTTATTCCATAAATATTTCTATCTCAGCTTAAAAATGGAGAAAAATTTTCCGAAAACGGAAGTTTTTGATGTCAGGAAAATTTCACTGTAATCTTCACGCACTAAATTCTTCCGCGGATTCCGCTTTTTTTTCTTCGTCATTTGAGTCATCCTGCAGATCGATGTAAAACTGAAGAGAAATTTTTTGGGGATTACTTGGGGATGGGGGGGGGGTCGTTTTCTGTCTGGAGACAGTATTTCATCTTTCAAAACTTTCGAAAACGCAGGTTAAACGGAGCAAAGATTTTCCCCGTATAGTCCTAATTTTTTTTTCTCCCGATGTTCCTTCTGCGTAGTGTTGTCGTTAAATATCATTTTATTCCATAAATATTTGTATTTCAGCTTTAAAATGGAGGAAAATTTTCCGAAAACGGAAATTTTTGATATCGGGAAAATGTCCCTGTAATCTTCACTCATAAAAAAGATTATATTTTTTTTCATCGTCATTTGAGTCATCCTAAAGATCAATGTAAAACTGAAGGGAGTTTTTGTTTGTTTGTTTGGGGGGGGGGGAGTTCCTTGTGGGGACAGTATTTAATTTTCGAGAACTTTCGAAAACAGGTTAAACGGGGCGAAGTTTTTCCCCGTATAATCGTAATTTATTTTTCTCGCGATGTTTTTCTGCACAGTATTGTTAAATATAATTTTATTCTATAAGCATTTGTATTTCAGCTTAAATAATGGAGGAAAATTTTCCGAAATATGAAAGTTTTGATGTCGGGAAAATTTCCCTGTAATCTTTTAGCATGAAATTCTTCCACGGATTCGAGGAATTTCGTCTTTTCCGTTATCATTTGAGTCATTCATGATTTCGGTACGCAACTGAACACACACACACACACAAAATAAAAGGAACGGGGGGGGGGGGGGGGTCGTTTTCCTTTTGAGGACGAAGTTCCGACTTTCAAAACTTTTGAAAACGGAAGTTAGACGGAGTAAAGATTTCTCCTGTAATCGTAATTTTTTCAGATACGTGTACTTGGAGTGCCACTTTTCCAAAATAAGAAATCAAGGCAGCCAAAGTTTTGTACTAGTTTTGTACACCCAAAAGAAAATTTTGTACACCACCGGAAGTGGTACTTTTCGGCTCTCTAAAAGTGGCACTCCAAGTACATGCTGGAGTGCCACTTTTTCAAAATCGAAAATAAATACTGCCAAAGTTTTGTACAGTTTTGTACACCCAAAAGAAAATTTTGTACACCACCGGAAGTGGTACTTTTCGGCTCTCTAAAAGTGGCACTCCAAGTACATGCTGAGTGCCACTTTTTCAAAAACGAAAATAACAACTGCCAAAGTTTTGTACTAGTTTTGTACAACCAAAAGAAAATTTTGTACACCACCGGAAGTAGTACTTTTCGGCTCTCTGAAAGTGGCACTCCAAGTACATGCTCAGCGCCACTTTTTCAAAATCCAAAATAACAACTGCCAAAGTTTTGTACTAGTTTTGTACACCACCGGAAGTAGTACTTTTCGGCTCTCTAAAAGTGGCACTCCAAGTACATGCTGAGTGCCACTTTTTCAAAAACGAAAATAACAACTGCCAAAGTTTTGTACAACCAAAAGAAAATTTTGTACACCACCGGAAGTAGTACTTTTCGGCTCTCTGAAAGTGGCACTCCAAGTACATGCTCAGCGCCACTTTTTCAAAATCGAAAATAACAACTGCCAAAGTTTTGTACTAGTTTTGTACACCCAAAAGAAAATTTTGTACACCACCGGAAGTGGTACTTTTCGGCTCTCTAAAAGTGGCACTCCAAGTACATACTGGAGTGCCACTTTTTCAAAATCGAAAATAAATACTGCCAAAGTTTTGTACACCACCGAAAGCGGTACTTTTTTTACTCTCCTTGTGGCCCTCGAGCATGTAGTTGGAGTGCCACTTTTCCAAAAACGAAAATAAACACTGCCAGAGTGTTGTCCTAGTTTTGTACAGTTTTGTACACACAAAAGAAAATTTTGTACACCACCGGAAGTGGTACTTTTCGACTCTCCTTTGTGGCCCCCGAGCATGTACTTGGAGTGCCACTTTTCCAAAATTGAAAAAAATACACTGCCAGAGTCTTGTCCTAGTTTTGCACAGTTTTGTACACCCAAAATAAAATTTTGTGCACCAACGGAAGTGGTACTTTTTGACTCTCCTTTGTGGCCTTCGAGCGCGTATTTGGAGTGCTACTTTTCCAAAATCGAAAATAAACACTGCCAGAGTGTTGTCCTAGTTTTGTACAGTTTTGTACACCCAAAAGAAAATTTTGTACACCACCTGAAGTGCTACTTTTTGACTCTCCTTCTGTGGCTCTCGAGCATGTACTTGGAGAGCCATATTTCCAAAATCGAAAATAAACACTGCCAGAATGGTGTACTAGTTTTGTACAGACAAAAGAAAGTTATGTGCCCCTCCGGCGATGGTTCTCTTTGGTTGTCCAGCATGCTCTTAGAGTGTCATCTTTCGGAAGTAGACACAGTGCTCTTTTTCCAGTTCATTACATACTTTTACTCCTGTTCATTATACACAACCAGCTGTTTTCGTGTTCATTATACGCAACTTTTATTTGTTCAAGGTCGCAAATTTCCGTGCGATTGTCTTGTATAAACTAAGAAATTGCCGGAGCCTTCATTTTTATAGTAAAGGAAGAAAAGAAACAGTTTTTTGTTGCTTTGTTAAGCAATGCTTTCAGCAAAAACATTTCAAAAACGCGAGGAAGAGGAATTCAAATCAGCGCGGATCATCGCTTCCAGTCTAGCAGCCATGCCGAGCTAGGTTGGGGGAGGGGGAAGTTGCAAAACACCTCGGCGCATTCGCAGTGGCTTAACTAGCACAACTTCTGCCACCCTAGAAAATTTACTTCAGCAACCCTAAGCATAATAATTTTTTCAGAATTTCGGACACTAGGGAGGATGTGTTTTTCACGGTGTTTGTTTTAGGAAAATGGGGGAGGGTGTCAGGTAGTTAGGGAGACTGTCTGGAAAAGTAAAGGAACTACCTATTGAGCCCTGCAGTTTTAACTTTTAAAATAAATTTTGGAACAGAAGTACATAATGCAAGGTTATCAATCAGCTAGTCAGATTTAACACTGTGAGCTGTCAGATGCATAATCATGAATATACGTTTTATTGCATTGAAACGAATTCGGTAAAATATATTTAAATGTTTAAGGTTAACAACTATGAGACTTTAGTGATCGTTATTGGATATGGTTGTATACAAACAGGGAATTCGGTATTCTACACTGCAAGAATGCAATATGGATTTCGTAGCTGCAGATAATAATTTGCATGTACAACAAAACTTCAATGCAGGCCAGGAGAAAAACAGTGCGTGTGGAAATACAATGTGCAGGTATGTGATATTTGGAAATATACGAGTACTATACTCAGTGTTCGAAGTTTGCCGGTATGGCATACCGGTAGTTAACAAAAATGGAAGTGAGCATACCGGCAGTTAAAAAAACATTATTTACCATCCCGGTATGTAATAAATTATAAACCCTTCACAAACTACGTAAAGAAATTAGGATGACAGCACAAATTTTAACGCAAAAATCGGCAAATGACATTTTTTTTTTAATTTTTGTATGAATTTTTTTAACATTATATACAATAATTTTTCAATACCAAAAAAAAAATTATACGGAATGGTATGTATTTCTTTCGAAACCTATTTATACTATGTGGATCTATGGTCTACACCATACCTGCAGTAGCTCTGTGCCACTTCGAGCACTGAGTGTACCATATAACTACATAATATAGATATGATGTAAATTACAATTATATGAATAAAATACAAGTGGAAACCATTTTTTTATGCGATAAGTGGAAATTTTCATGTTTTTAGGACAAAGTCTTTCTTTCTAGCTTTCATTTTGGCGAAATTATTAAGCATTGAGGTCCAATCTTTTTGAAAACTGCCTTTCTATGCAGTGACAATTCCTGCAGCTTATTTTGTGACATGATGCTTCTCAAATAATTTTTACAAATTTTAATTTGGAAAACGATCTCTGTACAGATGCTATTATGACGGGTAGCCGTGAGTGTTAAGAAAAGCATCAAGGCTATAATTACATTTTGTACAACCACCGACAATTGTAGGATCCACATTCTACACGAGGAATCTCCATGTGGTCTCGCACTTCCCTTCACATTGCACCGATAAGGCGATTGCAGACCGATCATATTACAACTCGGAGCCAAAGGGCCGAATAGCTTCAATGTGTAGGACATCCAGCAACCGAAAAATTGTTATGCTGTGTGTTGGTAAAACGTAGAAAGAGCGATGTATTTGTTTATTCAACTGACGCCACATATTTAGGGCATTTTCACTTAGGATATCAGTGCTTCCAAAGTGAACTTAAAACTCCTGGCAGCTGCTTTAACTTCTATATTACCTGCCTCCCCCTCCTGCAGCTGCAGAAGTAGTATTGCGTACTCAGAATGCGGTTGCTCAGAAGAGACCTGCTACATTTTCTGGCGTCACACTTAGTTCCGTGTAATGACACTAGGTTCGTATCATCACTTCCTTGTTGCACGCTAGGTACTGTATTACTAGTAGGCGAGCTTTATCTCGATGGACTTTGATAATTTTATGAAGTAACGTCGCGAAAGGTTTACGTATTCTCAAGCTTTCGTTGTCGGGTGCATTCATCACTTGTTTTCCGCTTGATTGCAAAAAAAAACCCTTGTTAATGTTACTGTGATTTTCGAGCAACTACGATACCGAGGCCTGCGTCGATCCCAATAGAAAAACTCAAGCATTTTTTTCTTTCGGAAGAATCTGCTATTAACAAGGGCAATGGAAGAATAGCTCCCACAAATGACATTGTATGGAAGCGGCTCTGTGATGCCATGCAAGATGAATACAGAACAACACCGCAAGCCTTGTACCTAAATGTGCGCATGGATAGGCATGGTTTACATTCTTTACTGGGCATTTGTGTTGCACAACTCCCGTTAGAGAGTGACACAAGGCCAAATGAAAGGAACAGTTCTTCCACATCTTCAGAAGTTGAAGAAGTCAGCAGTTTAGAATGGGAGGATGACGATTCTGTTCATCGAGAAGTACATTTTCCTGTCAACGAAGCAGAACAAGCTGGTGATCTAACAGAATATCAGGAGGAATTCACAATATCATTCAGTGCTAAGGAGTGGTCCGAAATGGGACCAGAGAGAGTAACGTACACTCGGAAGTGTTTACAGCACACGAAACCGATGAGAAGGACTTATGCAGTGTTGAAGCGAAATGTATGGACACATATTATCCATGCTCATTTCTTCGAACACACACGAAGACCCTGTAAAATGATTTACAAAGGTGGCAAGGTTAACACAAAGGAAAATGTTCCCTATGTGTCTATTCGCGGTGTGTGTACGTACTGTGGCTCTATTTTGAAAGGGATTATTGAAAATGAACCGAAAAAGAGATTTTGTGCATATGAAATGCAAATTCAAAGAAAAATTTCGTCAAGACCATCCAAAAATTTACAAAAGAAACCTGTCGGGATCCCTCAGAGAGAGAGCAGTACACAGATTAACCCGGGAATCCACTTCAGCTAGTGCATTTAGGCGATTGGAGGCTGAGCGCATCATGGTGTTTGGTGACCGTGAGCCCAGTCATGTGCCAGCACTAAACGCTCTTCGACTAGCCAAGTCCCGTGAGATGCAACGAGGAAGGATGCACGAAGATCCAGTGTTGGCCATAGCTAAGTGTAAATATATAAGCCCATATAACTCTTACCTCAAAGATGTAACATATGATAAGTTAGTGATTTATTACTGGTCCACGGAGCAGGTACACATTACTGAGGCGATTTTCAGAGATTCAAAGGTATCACGAATATGCATAGATGCTACTGGTGGTTTGGTGAAAAAGATCAAAAGAACGGAACACAGCAAATCGGGACACATTTTCCTATATGGGGCTACTGTAGCGCACTCAGAAGAAAAGGAACAGTATTTTGTGTTCAACATGCTAAGTGAAAGACATGATACGGAAACAATTCGGCATTGGTTAAGTAGATTTCTTCAGGAATGTAAGATCATGCCAATGGAGGTTGTAATAGACATGTCAGCAGCCCTCATGTCAGCTTGTGTACAATCGTTTACACATCTGCCCTCACTTGCGTCATACCTAGAAAAGTGTGCAAGTGTTCTTGGCATCGAAGAAGGAGACAGGTTCGATCTTCCAAATTGTTTCATTAGATCAGACGTTGCTCATGTGGTCAACTTATTTGCTAAATTTCCGAGCTTGAAAGGGAAACTGCGAAGGACACGGCAATTTTATTTAAGATCTTTGTGCGCAGTTGTTCAGTCAACAGACATGAATGACGTAAGGACTTTGTTAACTCACATTTTTATTGTAGCGCTGAATGAAACCGAAGGTAACGACGAATTTTCCAGCGAATATACCTCTTGCGAGAACAGTAAATGCTATCTACAGCGCCGTATATCAGGTTTCGCAACGGATGACACAGTTATTGAAGAGTCTTTTCTCGATGACATTATGGAAATTCTGAAAGAGAAAGGGCAGAGAAATGTCTTTCGTACATGGGCCATTAGCGTGGAACAGAATGCTAGGAAATGTATTAATCCACATGGTGATCGTGGAAATCAGCAGTATGCTCCAGGAATAGTAGATGACATTCTAAAGATGTCTGACCTAATTCCTTTATGGACAGCTGTAATGGTCCCTCATTTTGGATATGGAGCCAGAACTGCTTCGAGTGCCTCTGTTGAGAGCAATTTTAATGACTTAAAGAAGAGAGTATGTCAAAACCTGAAATTACCTGCTGGAATTGATGATTTTTTGCTTACGCATATAAAAAATCTCAGTGGAATGATGAAATTAGCTTCCACTACCGTACCTCCAGGCGCAGACAATAATTCCAGCTGCCTTCCCGCTGCGATTGAAAGTGCTAGCGGAGAACACGAAGAAAAACAAGAAATTGGTTTGGACGAAATTCATAATCTTTATCAAAGGGAACGCGATAAATCAGAAGCAGATATACTGACATTTTCTCCCAGAAGAAATGTAGTAGCAACAGGATTAACCGATACAGAAGTAAGTGACGGCAAACTTACTGGAATACTATTTGAACCCAGTGGAGAAGTGGGTGCACTAAAAAAAGAACCCACAGAAAAAAAAGTCGGGTTAGCTTCAGAAGATAACTGCATGAAGAAAACGATGCATTCGAATAAAGACAAACAGAAGGAGAAAAACCCATCAGACATAAGAACATATTTTGTTAGACGCAGAGAGATCATCGAATTAGAAAGGAATTCAGAAAGCAAAGCTTTCGAGAACTGGAGAGGGCTTGCGGAAGAAAGTGAACATAAACGACCAAAGAAATGCTTGCTATAGACTTCAGGTCACCAAACAAATGTGTTCCAATTATTCTTCTGAAAAATGGAAATTGTATTGGTCTACGTCCAATTCAGATAGGTGAAGAGCAAATTACAGTAAAAAACACTTGCGCATACGACTCAATCGTTCAGTTAGCTTGCGTTGGTTATTGCGATAGTGAGAAATACAGGGAAGCGATAGACCAACATGCCCAAAAGAATGCAATGGCTAACATGGTATCGAAAATGATAACGACTGGTCCGACAGCTAAAGTTTACAGATTGCGGGCTGTAGCGCTTAAATGCATTATTAAAAACGCGAAGAAATTATTATGTGGTTTGGTGTCTTTAGACGCTGCACTACCAATAGCACAGATGATACTAAGATCATGGGAAGATATGTGTACGGCACAGGAGTTTCAAGAATGCACTTCTTCTGTATGTTCTAGGAGGAATGTTATTCTTCCTGTTGCCGAAGTGACAGTGGGAACTACCAACGGAAATCTCAGTATTGTTCCAGAAATGGTTAACAAGAACTTGACAGCAGAACGGAGTGGTATTTGTCGATCCGCGTTGGAAGACATAGATCGCACAGATGAAGACGCATGCATTGATTGGGAAAACTCAAAGAAACATCCCCTGTGTAATGGAATTAAAACGATACGGGTGAAACCGTCAATGTATCACATTTTTGTAGAAGTAATTGACAATAATGATGAAAACGTGATAAGTCTGAAAACGGAACCAGCGCAACTGCCTCGAATGCTTGCCTTTGGTGAGCGGCAATACTATTTGAGAGGGGCAGTTAGCTACACTGGAGGATGTAATGTTGCCAGTGTAGGTCATTATAGGGCGTATTGCTTACGTCAAAACAATGAATGGGAGGTGTATGATGACCTTCATCAAAAAATGTACAAGGCCAATCCCCTGAAGGAAAAGACCTTCCACGTGCTCTTCTATACGATATAGAAATTTATTCACGTTGCAAATTTTCCCGTTGACTCCCACATTTTCTGACCGATTCGTAGCAAGCAAAAGATACTCTCCAACTTTGCATTTGACATTTTGACTGTATCATACAGTCTGAGTTCGGTGAGCTGAGTATGCGAATTCGCCGCTAGGGGTGCTGAAGTCGAGCTGATAGGATCAGCTTTTTGTCACTTACATCAATACCAATGGTTCCACTTCATTACGAGCCTCCGTTCGGCTGTTGAACAATTTATTACATCCACCTTGTATATCTCTGTGAGACCAATCGATACACAAGAATCGAAAGTTCAAACATTGAGTCAACCTTATCGTTCAAACAGTGACTTCAGATTTCTTGCCCTTAACAAGGTTTAGTCGCCTGAACGATCGCTCATCACAGCCCTGTCAGACGATAAAGACGTGATGCCGTAGGTCCAAACGTCTTTAAAATTAGAAAGAAACTGGTGTTCCATAGGAAAGATTACAATGGTAGAATATTAGCATCGCCTCAAGGGCATGATGCTCAGTAATAAAGCAAACCGAGTCATTTCATAAGATGCTTATTAAGTCATTTAAATTATAATATATTTAATGTCCCGTGGCATAGATTAAAGTGAAGTGTTCTGTAGTTTTATTTCATTTGATTTGCTTTTGCGCAGGATTTAGTTAGGTTTTGTTGTTATTGTTTCAACCAGGGTATCGGTAATTATTTTTTTCATTGATTTATATTATTAATTAATTTATTATGGTCTTGCTTTAGTTATAAAATAGTCATGTTTCAGCTGTCAGGTTATATATAAAATTTTTATTCTTTGTCTTATTTTTTTATTTATTGGAGGTTGATTACACCTTTAAGGGCCAATCAATTTAATTGGTATACTGCACTGTTTGTATATTATGGTTTGTTAACAGTAATGTTATTATATAGTGTAATGTTTGCATATTGTTCTTGCATTATGCTGTTTATTTATACTCACAGTGTGAAGAACTAGTTTTTGCACAGTGAATAATTTATTCTCATTCATACTTGTAATTGGTGAAATGTCATGATTGCGTATGATTGTAATGCTGTAATATGTTTGGTGTAATGCTATTTATTGTTGCTCATGAACACTAGTTGCAAACTTAGTTAATTAAAAATTAGTATAATATACGCTAGTGTATAATTATTATTTACTGAGCATAAGTTGATTATTTCGTATAGAATCTTATGGTGTTTAGCAGTGATGTTATTGTTTGCTGAAATGTTTACATGTTGTTGTTCCTGCATAATGCTGCTTATTTATATTCACAGTATAAAAAATTGTTTTTTGCGCAGTGAATACTTTCTTTTATTAACACTTGTAATACGATCTGTAATATCATTTCACTGATATAATTGTTGATAATTTGATTGAGTTGCTGAAGAAAGAAATGGTAAGCTGATTATTATTGTTATGTTATTCTTCACATGTGTGAGTAACTTCAATTTGTTATCTGAGTGACTAGCATATTCTTCACATGTGTGAATAGTTGTAAGGTTACAATGTTATTGTGATTTTTGAAATTGAATGTGAAAGCGTTGTTTTACTTTATTTGCTAATGTTGCTGTGTATGTATTGTTTTAAGATATTGTGTGGAATATGTGTTTAAAAATTTGGTTGTAAAGATGTTCGTTGTGTTCTTCACAGTGTGAATAACTAGTGTTTTACACAGAGAATATTTTCTTGATCTGCAAAATCATTTAGAGTAATTGATGTTAAATTTGGATATGTTAAATAAAATTAAAAGAATGTTGTGTCAACTGGTGCTATGTTTGGTAAGATTGGTATCCATTTTTAAACAAATGAAATGAGCCCTGAAAAGGGCCTTTTATTTTTTCTGATTTTTTCACATGTAGCTGCTCTTATTTTCCTCATGTCATGCTGGAATAGACTGAATAGGTATTGCTATTGCTTGGGTATCTTACGCATAATATAACAACCCTTTACAATACAATAGGAAGTGTTTGATGTGGTATCGTACACTTAAAGGCAGCCCTTACAAGCAGAAAAGAAATGTAGAATTTTAGGAAAATGCAGAAGAGAATAGTAAAATAACTACTTGCTTGTTCTCTTACTCTCTAGAAGGCAGCCCTACGCAAGTAGTATAGATAATGAATTCATAATTACCTTTAGATCATGAAGACGACCAATTCACGAAATGCGCACACCTTTTTGCGTAGATCCAAGGCGGTGCGAAGACCAGATAACCACAGGGTATCACAGACACAAAACACAAATTCCAGAGGATTTGGCTCGTTCTCCAAGGATGGCGAAAAGAAATTCCACCAGCAACGAAAACATTACACGTGGGTAACGCAGTAAAGTATTACTTGCTTCATGCAAATAATCTACCACTCATCCGTACAAGAGTGATCTGGATTTCGCAGTGGGGCCACGTCAAGTTTCCAGACCTCATGGGCATGGGCGTCCGCTGGGGGAAGAGGGCAAACGGATCACTTGACACCCTCCCCGGATCAGACAACTGTAACAGGGTGAAAAAAGTTACGAATTTCGTTCAAAGGTCAAAATGTGTGAGTGTGTTTCCGGGGGTGGTGTCAGCTCTGGAGAATTTAAGTTTTTTCGCGAGAGTTCAACGAGAAGACGTCTTATTCCAAGTGGGCCATTAGCTGCCACTGATTCATCAATTGTGGACGACTGCAGTATTGAGAGGTATGACAACAGGGGCCTAAATCGAAGGGTTTTTTCATGCCCACCTGCACGTTGAGGGGATCTGCCGACCCGAATGCTTTCGCCGCTCTGCACATCATATAAAATTGAACGATTGAGACATGCAGAAGGAAAAACAGCTTCGAGAGGTACGTTTTGAATCCGAGATCACTGGAGTCGTCATCATGGTCGTCTTGTCTGGTCCACCATCACCAGCAGGGAAATCCAAAGTGCTGTTCAGCTGCCAAGCACACTGTGTCAGCAGGAATAAGGATGATATCCCATACACCCGCTCCAGGTCAGAAGGTCCATAGCGAAAAAAACAACAACAGGGACATGCAGAGAATTTGGTTGTTCCTGGGCAGTGAACTCTGGGGGTTTGTGTTTCAAAAAGGACACTAGCTCAAAGGTAATGTTTTAGTTCATATCTTTTTGTGTTAATACATAAGCTCCCAAGCAAGGACTTGATCTTCGAGCTGAGCATAAGAAAAAAATGTTCGCCTCTGGTTGTGGCTGTGTTGTCGTATTGGTTCAAAATTTTATTAGTCTCTCAGGTAGGAGTTCATAAGGGAAAAAAAAGTTCTTCCCGGGAGCCCAAATCAGGAAGGGCTCAAATTTTTGTCTCTGACAGTAGTATTTTGTGAAAGCTCAACTTTGTGCAATTCTGTGCTAAAGTAAATAGTTTTGCTTGGCATTTTTTTTAATGTTATGTGCGGTTACTTTAAAGTTGTTTTTGCAGTGGAGCAGTACATGTTAAACGTACATATATTTCTATGATTTTTCGAGGCTAGCTGGATATGGGAAGTTGTCAATATCTTTATGTCAGGTATTGTATTTGTGGTCAAGTAATGGTGAGCATGGGGAACTCCTGTCATTATTTTTTTATTTTTTGAGCTAAGCTATAAAAGAATGTAATGTTGTTGTTTTTGTTGTGTAAAGAGAATATCTAATATCATAATGGTGTTATCAGCTATTTTGAAGAACAACCTCTCAAACCAGTAAAATTTTATTAAGGAAATTTAACTTTCTTTGTGCTTGGTAGCATTTAATAATATATAAATTGCATTTGTATTTAAAAACATACAGGGCCATGTATAGTGAAATTTTTGTCCTTAGAGGCAGGTTATGGTGATTTTTGAGTTTGGCAAATAATGGGGGAAAATATGTAACATTTTGTAGTAATTGCGGCTGGAGACCATGTCAGCAAATGGATTTGAGAACTTGATTTGCATAAGGGGAGGATGTCAAGGAGGGTATGCAAGCAGACTAGGGTTGTCTGAAAGTGAGGCCTGTTCATTACTTGTGTACAGTGAGATTTCTTTGCAAGGGTTTTGATTTCTGGAAATAGAAAGTGCTTCGGGAGGTAATAATAATTTCTGGAAATAGAGAGTGCTTCGAGAGCTGATAATGATTTCTGGAAAAAGAGATATGATGTGTTTTCTGGAAAGTGAGATTTATGTGGATATTTTCTAGAGATAATGAGAGTTTTCAGATAGTTTTTTTCTGGGAGCTGTGTGCCTGGAGTAAGAAAATTTGGGGTCAAGAGAGCTCTTGCAGGAGGTTTTTCCTTACGTGGACATACTTCGGGTATTGAAAGAGTGCTTATGAGGATGAATTGGGGGATTCGTCTTCGACCCCGAGTAAAATCGTCGGCCAGTAAGGACCAGCCCCTGTCAAGTTGCATGCGTTCGAGTGTTGTCCCAAAGTCAGTGAGCGAGGAAAGAAATTACAAGGGTAATGAGTCACACATATTGACTTACCATTTCGTTGCATAAGCTTGAATTGGCTTCACTACCCAATTTCTCGCCTTTAGCCTGATTGATATTTTCTTCGGGATGTAAATTTTGTTTTCGAAGAAAGTGAGTTTGATGAACTGAGATGTTTTGCCTAGCCGTTACCTCAGTGGTTTATTATATGGATTGTTAAAATTAGTAAAAGCTTGCATGGTGTAATTTTGAGAATTTGAAGTAATTTGTTTATAAATTGCTTGCCAGAATTAGTTGTGTAATTTTAAATTGTGATGGACAGTAGGAGTGCAGATAAGTATGAATTTAAGTCCAGGAGTGTTGAGAGTTAGTGTTTGCCTCTTATTTACATAGTAGGATATTGAGTACTCAGAGCAAGTTGGTGTTAGTGAAGAATTTTGATTTTTCCAGATGATGGTGTAAATTTTAAGTTTATTTGTCAGCATTGTGGTGTAATGATAACTTTTGAGATAATTGAGTAAGGTATTTGGTGCAGTACGTTTAGTAGAGTGTTAGAGTGATTTTGTATCAAGTAATGATAGAATGTTGAGTATATTTAATTGTAAGGCAAATATTCCTGGGGAGTGCAGAACCATTTTTTAATATAACTTTTATTTGTGAATTTTGGTCAGTGGTTGTAATGTCTCAAATTAACATGTGTTAAGAAAACTGGTTGGAGGGGGTTGTTTGAAAGAGGCTAATGAAAACTATAGTACATATTCCTATATTATAACACTGAGGGGAGAGGGAGGAGACCCTTCACTTCAGCAACATATGATACAAGCTAAAGAGTGTTATATAATTTGTGAATTTCAAATATGTGCTGCTTTAGGCCTGCTATGGTAATCTAAAATTTGGGTGTAATTTCATGTTAAGCAATATCACTTTGTAAAGTAAAATCTCACACTTATTTGGTAAACATTCTATTTTTATTTGTGGATGAAGTTATGTTTCTTGTGAAGCGATTAATCTAAAGGTGTCATCTGAATGTTTCTTTAGGCCAGGGGCCAAAGTTAGCAATTTTGGAGATCTGCTAAATTGTAACAGCAAAATTTTTCAGACATTGTGTTGCCTTGGTGAGTCACCGACTCCTTAAAACATTTTGTTGTGTTTTTTGTTATTGTGGTTAAGTTTGTACAATAAATGCAGGCAAGTGGCCTTTCAAAAACCCAAACCTTGCGCAGTGAAGAATTATGTGACTCAGTTGAATTTCCTCTCAGGGTCACATGCTCATCCACCTTAGCTCGCCTAAGGTAGACTCTGGAGTTTTGTTTTTATTTAATTAATGCATTTTGTCCTAACCACTAAAATTGATCATCACCGCCTCCAAAAGTTATTACACGTGTACATTGTATACCACCCATTTTTTAGTGTTCGCAAATTTGGTACACATATAAACAATAATTACTCATTTTACATTTGCACGTGTCACAACTCATCGTAAATTCAAACAACGCAAACTTTCAATAATAACTTTTGGAATGTCCTAATATCAGTGTTGCATTGCATTTTATTTTCATTTATCATGGCCTTAATTGATTGAATTTACTTTTTGTTTCGAAATGCATGCACCCGTCTCCCAAATTTTAATTTTCACCTAAAGTCAATATTTACCTTAATTTTAACATTTGTTAAACTTAACTATTAATTGCACACATGAGCAAAACCTATCCATAACAGTTTGAAATGTGGTCAGGAAGGAAGAAACAAGATGATGGATGTGAAGACGAACTTTAGGCTTGCTCAAACACACTGATCTGTTTCCTTCTGTTCGACAGGCTATTCTTATTACTCAAACATTACCAGTAACAACCTGCCCAGAGGAGAGGTCCTTCAGCACTATGAGAACGGTTAAAAACCTGGTTAAGGTCAAAAATGGCAGATGGACGTTTATCTGGACTGTGCATGATGAGTATTCATCAAGAAAAGGTTTTTGAGAATAAACATGAACTCATTCAATATGTGATTGATAGATTTGGACAAACCCAAGACGTTTGCAGTTTTTATTTCATAGTATCTCTTCTAAAGTGCAAGAAACAGAAAATTGAAGGGGGTATAAAAATAAACAGATCTATGTCTATCAAAAAAAAAAGGGGGGGGGGTATACTCATTCTCAATAAAGGACGATGGAGCGGTGCAATTGTTTTATGTAATACCAAGTTAATGTTTCCATACAAAAAGACTGTATTAAGGTGATTATTAAATTTAGCAAGAAGCCTACAGTAAGGTTAAACTTTTGACTCAGATATGAATAATCAGTGGCAAGTAATTGGTAAATGACCTAATTATTATTATTGTCCGTTATTTCAATACTAAATATTGACTAAAGAAAGAAAGAAAGATGTGCCCAAGTTCACAACCAAACTTTTCGGGGGGGCTAACAGTGCTCCGAACCCACCGCCTAGCTTTAGGGACTCGTTGCACTCGCCTGACCCAACCCCCACTATGCCATATAAAGAAGCAGGGGTACCTGAGGTCCTTTCTGCGGCAGTCACGAACGTTGCCCGCGGGTAGCCCAGTGGGCAACGTTCGTGACTGCCGCGTGAAGGACCTCAGGTTCGATCCACCAAATATCCGCCGTGCGTCGGATGGGCACGTTAAGCCGTCGGGCCCCGGGTACTTCCCTTCCCAGGTAATAAATAAGGGCGTCTTCCTCCCTTCCATGGCACTTTCCTATCGGGCACTCTAGCCCAAATCCCTAGCTTCCTATTTCTAAGGGTTGTTTAAGACCTGGGTTCAGACACTCCCTTCTAAAATCCTCTGCATGTGAAAAAAAAATTAAGCAATAATTGTGATAGTGGGAGTATACCGGTTCGCCTCCTCACCCGGAAAAGTTGCAGCGGACGCCCATGCTCATGGGGGATATCGCTGCGGGAAAAAGTTTCAGGCCCTTGATATGATTTTTTATTACCAAAATAGCGGTAAAACAAGTTCCCAAAGTTTGGCCAATTATTTTATAAACTACATAACAAAATGATTTTGTACAATTTTGCATATTCAGTACATGAAAAAAAAATCTTTACTTTTTAAAAACTTTGCAGTAAATCCGAATGTTATTTTATTTTATATCCATACCCCTATTACTCCTTCTTTATTAGCATCACTCTTTTCAAAGCAAATTGTTTACAAGTTGATTTCTCAATAGTATTGAGTAAAATATTCTCTAACCTTTGCTTGCTTAAAATTTGTCAAAGTCAGAGAAAAAACATAACTGTGAACGTTATTAAGTTTTGCATCATCTATTTCATGGCTGAACTACAACAACAAAAAAACGTCCGCACCATGCCAAAAGTTGTAGCTTGCTTAAGTGCACGTTTTATTCAGAGCAAAGATTGCGAAATAAATGTTTCATCCAAACCGAAACTAAACAACATATCTTTCTCTGATGAGATCAAGGTTCAACTTTGCACCAATAAGGAACACAACAACGCTGACCAAAAGTAAACAGCATACCCTTCTCTGATGGGATGAAGGTTCAACTTTGGCTGCATCTCAGTAACGCTGTTTCGATTCTCTCAAACTTGTGATATAACTTACGTATACGTAAACGAATCAAAGAACTGTGAGTTTGTGATAATCTGAAATTACAAAATTTATGTACATCGAAAAAAGCGTATAAATGAATTAATTAGTTATATTCGAATTGGAAAAGCTTAGAAACTACAGTAAAATATCGGGACTAATGCAGAATTACGTATAAATGTCAAAAAATATAACTGGAATACGCATAGCCGAAGTTTCACTGAATATCTTTTTATTTCTACAAAGCAATGCTTAAATTTAAAAATTTTGTTTAAACTGAAAACCACTAGATCGAAAAAAACATTGCGAAGAAATTCAGATTGTTTGAATTTCAGTCTGTGACGTATAAACTACATGATAAAATGTAGTTGACAAAATAACTACATGTTGCCGCGGAATTACTTCGTAGTTCGGGTCACGTTGTTTACCGCCTAATTAAATTTTAAAGACCAGGAGTAATTTACCTAAATTATTTTTTTTTACTTAATTTAAATTATTTTTCTTTTGCTCCCTTCCTGCCTCATAAACCCCCTTTTCCCCACGGAAGCAGAAAACCCAGGTGGTCAAATCGGTTTGCCGGACACGCGTGAAGAATGACCAAGGGAATTCACCTTCTTTTCACTCTTGTGAGGAAAAGCATGGCATTCGCAAAATTTAAGAAATGTCCCCAGTGCTAGCTAGCGTTGCTGGTGGGACAATACATCCCGGTATTTCAGAAGGCACAGGCAAGAATCCGGAACGCGGTCGGATGAATAGGCGAGTTGCGGTTTACGACTTCTCCTTGATGAAGGAGGCACTAGCGAGAGTCGTAAAGTACATCGCGGTGTCACAGAAAAGTCGTAACTCTGGCAGCGGGAAGGCCTTTAAATTCCTCGCCATTCATCTGAGCGTAAAATGGGCTTATGGAATTCACAAAAAGTACCACCTGCACAACAGGTCAGCTGTCGCGAAAAGGTAGCCAACTGGACCAGAGGTCCAACCAATAACCACTACGCCCGAGCCCTGGTCAGACCAGCTGACCAATCAGGACCCCAGGCGAAGAGTACGTAGAAGGTTGTAGGCACGCCCCTAGCACGTGAAAATTAAAGGGACGGAAATATATACACAGACACGAGAGAAGATGGGGTGATCATATGGAAAAATTCAAGATAGTTAGCTAGAGATGATAGTCGAAGTACAATTTTCAGAGATAGTCGAGGAGGAGACGGATGAGGCTTAGTTAGGAAACGGACATAGTACGCGGTCCCGGCGTGGCAGACAAGATATACAGCGAACCAACCACGCGGTCAACATCCACGCAAGTTTTCATCTACCAGCGTGGGGTTTCCACGAGCGACCACACCAACGACAGGAAGGTAAGATGACGTTATTTTTCCCAACTCCAGTTCCCATGTTAACTAGATATATGCATGGTCGCTATGCCTCCGTGAAATAGATTGAGGGAGTTAATTTAAAGTTAAGCTCAAGGGTGTGACAGGCGTACGCAGCAGTTGATCAGTACACATGGCTAATTCCAATAATTTTTTAATTTAACGTAACTTTTATTTGGCCTCCACCTAAAGGATGTAATTGCTTACATACACTTTTTCTATTAATAAACATTGTTAATTACCTAACCTGGTGTAGCTAGCTAACTTTATAGGCTGTGTATATTCCTCTAAATTCACAATTTGCGGTATATGGTTTTTTTACGAATACCTCGTAACGAGCCCATATGAAACACAACGCGACGTCCGTAAACTTTGAGATTGGGTTCTTTACATTCATGGGAACGCAACCTCACTGTTTATCCAATTAGACGAGTAATAAGTATTCCGCGACCACCGTACAACCGGGGTCATGGTAATATACATGACAAAATGTAGTTGACAAAATAACTACGTGACAAACTTAACCTTCCTTTCGAGTTGCTTCTAAACTAAACATTTTTCCACTGAAGAGTTCGTTACTTCTCTAAACAGCTTGTACATTAAAGCGACACTGACAGTGAGTCACAGCAGAATTTATAGAGACAACCTTGATTGTAAATAATGAGGGGAGTGGTGTAGAGAGAGAAAGATTGCAAGTAATTGTGGGGAACTGATATAAAGAAAGAGATTTAAACGAATACGTATTGTTGCTATTGTTGATCTAAGAGCTATTTTGTGTCAAATGATGAATCACAATGTGACGATTTTTTATATAGATGACCTTCGAACTTTCATTGAGTGGAAAATGAAGGGAAAGGAGATTTTAAACATAAATTCTTTTGCTGATTCTTTCAACTTGTCCGTTCGGCTTCTGGGTTATTACAAAAGTGTGTTTTATATGCAACAAACTAGGAATATTAATCAAATTAGTTAACCATTAAAACTACTGCTTCGAAAATCAAAAATTCTACAAGTTATTTATTAATGCAGTCATGTAGGTATCCACAACTGAGGATAGCGTTATACAATCCCAAAATGTACAAATCTGTAATTAAAAAAAAAAAAAAAGTCAGGTGCAAATAACTTTATTAAGACAAAAATTGGAAATTAAGAACTATAATCTGCTTACATACGCTCCGAGATAGTCAAATTTTACCATTGAGGAATCTTATAAAATGATTTCTTACATTTCAAAATAGAGCACGTTTCTCGCACTTACAAAACTAGTAGAAAACGTGTGTGAATATTTCGGATTTGTGGAAAGGTACAAGAAATGTATGTCTGGTACTGAACTAAGACGGAAGAAAAGTACCACATCCGGTAAAATAGAAAAAAATTTTCGAGCTGAAAAAACATAAAATACGACGACTTTTTGTATTTTGGACTGCAAGTACATGTTTAGCGGTACACCAAGTAGGAAAATTCTACAACTGTTCTGTTCAGGAAAATAATTTTAAATTTTACGGTAGAACATAATAAAGAATGTTAGTGGTGTCTATTTTCATTTTTGGAGAAACTTTTCTACGATGGCTTTCTAGGAAAACAAAGGCTAGGTTGCTTCGGCGTAGTAAGTGACTGGTTCCCTTTCGGTGGTGTACAAAACCTTGTGTACAAAACCGTACAGAACTCGTACAACACCCTGGCAGTGTTCATTTTTGATTTTAGAAAAAGGACAGTACAAGAGCGCATGCCGGAGAGCCACTAAGGAGAGGTGAAAAGAACCTCTTCCGGTAGAGTACAAATTTTCTTTAGGATGCACACACCCTGGCAGTGCTTATTTTCAATTTAAAAAAAAGTGGAACTCTGAGTACGTGCTTGTGAGCCAACAAAAACCACTTTCTGTGGTGTACAAAATTTTCTTTTGGGTGTTCAAAACTATACAACACTAGGACAGCACTCTGGTAGTGTATATTTTCGGTTTTGGAAAAGTGGCACTCCAAGTACATGCTCAAGGACCACAAGGGAGAGTCAAAAAGTACCACTTTCTGTGGTGTACAAAATGTTCTTTTGGGTGTACAAAAATGTACAAAACTAGGACAACACTCTGGCAGTGTTTATTATCGTTTTGGGAAAAGTGGCCCTAAATAAGTACATGCTCGGGGGCCACAAAGGAGAGTAAAAAGTACCACTTCCGGTGGTGTATAAAAAATTTTTTGGGTGTACAAAAATGTACAAAACTAGGACAACACTCTGGCAGTGTTTATTATCGTTTTGGGTATAGGGGCACTAAATAAGTACATGCTCGGGGGCCACAAAGGAGAATCAAAAAGCACCACTTCCGGTGGTGTACAAATTTTTCTTTTGGGTGTACAAAACTGTACAAAACTAGTACAAAACTTTGGCAGTATTTATTTTCGATTTTAAAAAAGTGGCACTCAGCATGTACTTGGAGTGCCACTTCCGGTGGTGTACAAAATTTTCTTTTGGTTGTACAAAACTGTACAAAACTAGTACAAAACTTTGGCAGTTGTTATTTTCGTTTTTGAAAAAGTGGCACTCAGCATGTACTTGGAGTGCCCCTTTTAGAGAGCCGAAAAGTACCACTTCCGGTGGTGTACAATATTTTCTTTTGGGTGTACAAAACTAGTACAAAACTTTGGCAGTATTTATTTTCGATTTTGAAAAAGTGGCACTCCAGCATGTACTTGGAGTGCCACTTTTAGAAAACCGAAAAGTACCACTTCCGGTGGTGTACAAAATTTTCTTTTCTACAAAATTTTCTTCTGTACAAAACTAGTACAAAACTTTGGCAGTATTTATTTTCGATTTTGAAAAAGTGGCACTCCAGCATGTACTTGGAGTGCCACTTTTAGAGAGCCGAAAAGTACCACTTCCGGTGGTGTACAAAATTTTCTTTTGGGTGTACAAAACTGTACAAAACTAGTACAAAACTTTGGCAGTATTTATTTTCGATTTTGAAAAAGTGGCACTCCAGCATGTACTTGGAGTGCCACTTTTACAGAGCCGAAAAGTACCGCTTCCGGTGGTGTACAAAATTTTCTTTTGGGTGTACAAAACTGTACAAAACTAGTACAAAACTTTGGCAGTATTTATTTTCCATTTTGAAAAAGTGGCACTCAGCATGTACTTGGAGTGCCACTTTTAGAGAGCCAAAAGTACCACTTCCGGTGGTGTACAAAATTTTCTTTTGGGTGTACAAACTGTACAAAACTAGTACAAAACTTTGGCTGCCTTGATTTCTTATTTTGGAAAAGTGGCACTCCAAGTACATGTATCTTGCAGTATGGTTTTCCTTTTGCTATTAGTTTCGTCGTGTGTCGTGTTTTCGAGCTCCCAAGTTTTGCGTATGTTTATGTGGAAATATCGTGCGTAGACTGGTTTGCAATAGCGTGACGGATGTATGAATGTCCGTTGCTTCTTTTGGTGAAGTTTGAGAGCGTAAAGTTCTGTAGTTTATTCATACGAAGAGTTTTATTTTGTGGTTGTGCTTGTCGTTGACGAGTTCTGCAAATGGCGATTTCTATCGTCCATGTTGCACGTGCCCATGCAGAGGAAGCTGTTCACCGTGGAGCGAGATCTACTGATAAGACATCGCCGAGTGTTTCTCCTGTGACCTTCGAGAGGGTTGCCATGGAGACTGACCCGAGCTTCTCAAGAGATCAGAATCCAACAAGTCAAACCGGTCCTGGAAAACAACAGAGCGTGTCTTCGTGCGTCGCTACTGAAGGAGTTCCTTCTGCGATAAGAATGCAGATGGGTGTTGCTATGGAGACAGGAAATAGCATTTGGGCATCGGTGGTTGCCATGGCGAATACTGACAACACGAGTGATCAGCGTTGTGCTTCAGAGATTGAGTGTCCGGGTAATAGATTTCGTCTAACTTTCGAAAAGGATTCCAAGGTATGTCAAGATTTTCATGATCTTTCTGAGAAAACTCTTATTTTCCATGCGTTACCACAGACTTCGTTATTTATTTTCGATTTTGAAAAAGTGGCACTCCAGCGTGTACTTGGAGTGCCACTTTTAGAGAGCCAAAAAGTACCACTTCCGGTGGTGTACAAAATTTTCTTTTGGGTGTACAAAACTTTGGCAGTATTTATTTTCCATTTTGAAAAAGTGGCACTCAGCATGTACTTGAAGTGCCACTTTTAGAGATCCAAAAGTACCACTTCCGGTGAAAGCTTTGGAAGAACGAGTGCCGAGAGAGGCAATGAAAGGAATCGGTCGTAGTAAACGTATTATATCAGTATTGTTTATAAATAATGCAGATTGTAAACTTGTGTTAAAGCAAGGGATTTCTATAAATAATCAAATTTTGTATCCTGCTTATGCAAGTGAACGACCGATCACTGTAACTTTGTCTCCGGTTCCACTTGAGGTACCGGATTCTGCGTTGATAGTTCTTCTTTCTCAGTTTAGCAGGGTGGTGGGACCAGTTCATAGAGTAATCGAAGCACCGCAATCTTCAAATTATTGTCATGTTGGGGGGTTGAAGCGGACTCTTCGGGTTATCTTCCCGAATGAGTCAGCTCTTCAGACTTGTCCAGGAGAAGTTGAAATTGTATTGGATTCTCATAGTTTCATGTTTAATATTTATACAGGAATTTTTTGTTACGTTTGCAATGAAAGAGGGCACATTCGTGCTAAATGCCCGTATGTACATAGGCCACCCTTGAGGAAGAGTCTCTCTGATTCCCATTAGGAAAGAACTGCTGTAGCTGAAGATCGATCAACATAGAACATGGTGGTACACATGTCGTTGACCTGGTTTCTACCGTGACTGAGACTTGTGAAACCCGAGTGGTGGATCCAGTTGAGCCGATAGAGAAGACATTTATTGAAATGCCGACTTCTTTGGATCCTGGGACTCAGACATCAGCAAATCTTGGTACTTTGGGCATTGCTAACCTACGGGACTGTTCAGTAGCTTCACAGAATTTCACAGAGAACGCAAGTTCGGCTTCGATACCTAAACGACCCAGTACTGATCCAAGTGGTGATCAGTTCAAACGTAGCAGAGCTACAGACTGTATTACACCGGAATTTATACATGATATTAAGACTTTTATTCTTACGGAATCTGAGTGGGAGGAAGAAAGAACTAAGCCCCCACGGTATCGTCTTCTCCTGGAACTTATTGTATCTTGCCCTTTGGAAGACGTCCCTTTGGATCTTTTGGAGTTGAAAGATTTTTTTTGTGCCCAATAAGAAGAAATGTCCACTTACTCCGGAGTTTTACGTAACATATAAGTTTAAGTTAAATGCTATTGTACATCCACTAAATGTCATGTTGAATTGGATAATTACGAAAAATCCTGTTCCTGAACTTTTAAACACCTATTATGAAGTATATTATAAACGTATAGAGGACATTAAGTTTTAGATAAAAAAATATAATATGGTTGATCGGCAATAGTGTGTCTTTTGATGTGCAAAGATGTGTCAGATGGATTCCTAGATGTTAGGTTTCTTTTCTCACAGTGCTTTTGAAATGTTCTTGGATTTTAATAGATATTGTGTTCTGTTTACGTATGTTCCAAATTAGCGTTGTTAATTAATGATCCAGTATTTTTCAGGTTGTTTCGATAATTCTATAAAGTAATGTTTTTCGCTTTTATATAACTTTTATGATGAGTTTTCATTAAATCAGGTGGTTTACACCTGCAATGTTGACCTTCGGATATAATTGAGATTATATCGTTTTGAAGTCATTTTGCACGGTCAAAAACACGGAAAATTTGCCAAAAAGACACCATCGACAATAACTCCAAAACTAAAAAAGCTATTTGGGATTTAACTACATAGTCTTGTTTGCGTTTATAATATACCCTAAGTGATGCAGTCTGGTTTTTCTATTCGTATTAGTTACGGAGACATTTGAGACTATAGGATTTTGTAGCCATTTGGCACGGTGAAAAACGCTAAAAATTTGCCAAAATGATACCATCGACAATAACTCTAAAACTGAAAACAGCGATTCCGGATTTAACTACATAGTCTTGTTTGCGTTTAAAAACTACCCTAAGTGGTGCAGTACGGCTTTCCTATTGCTATTAGTTTCCGAGATAATTGTGACTTTATCGTTTTGAAGTCATTTCGCACTGTCAAAAACGCTGCAAATTTGCAAAAAAGACACCTTCGACAATAACTCCAAAACTAAAACAGCTATACGGGATTTAACTACATAGTCTTGGTTGCGTTTATCATCATCATCATCATCATTGTCAACCATTATCAATCCACTGCTGGACGAAGGTCTCCCCAAGTTTCCTCCACAACGGTCTGTCTTGTGCCAGTCTCCTCCATGTCACCCCTGCATACTTTCGAATTTCATCCACCCATCTCCCATGTGGTCTTCTTCTGGGTCTTTTCCTGTCCCTTGGAAACCAATCTAAAATTTCGGCTGTCCATCGATGATCTGTCCTTCTGGCAGTATGTCCAGCCCATTGCCATTTCAGGGATTTAACTCTGTTCATGATGTCTTCCACTCTTGTCATTTTTCGGATCCACGAGTTCCTCTTCTTATCTCTCCTGGTTACACCAAGCATGCACCTCTTCATGCTTCTTTGAGTTGACTGCAGTCTTTGTATGTCTCTTTTAGTTAAGGTCCACGTCTCTGCACCATACATAAGCACTGGAAGAATACATTGATCAAACACTTTTCTTTTAAGACATAATGGCATATTGCTCTTGAAAATTATGCCGTTTCTTCCAAAAGCACTCCAGGCAAGTTTTATACGCCGATTAATTTCTTCATCAATGTGACCCTCACTTGATATCTGCTGTCCAAGATAAACGTACGTGTCTGTTATCTCCAGCTTTTCTCCATCATTCTTGTAAAAGCATTGAACATCACTTTTGTCTTCTGAAAGTTCATTTTTAATCCCACTTCTTTACTCTTCTCAGCAAGTTCCTGGATCATACTCTGCAGCTCTGATGGGGTAGTTGCAAAAATGACTACGTCATCAGCAAAACGAAGGTGGGTTAGATAATCTCCATTAATCTTTATCCCCTTGTTTTCCCAGCTCAGCGACTGAAAAACACCCTCCAATGTGGCATTAAAGAGCTTCGGAGATATGGTGTCACCTTGTCTCACTCCCTTTCCAATTTTTACGTGTGTTGTATTTTCAAACAGCCTAATCTTTGCACTTGCATTTTCATAGATGTTATTAATAATATTAATGTATGCATCTTCAATACCGCAGGTTTTCAGAGCCATTGTAACTGCTGATGGTTTCACCGAATCAAAGGCTTTTTCATAATCGATAAAAGCCATACACAATGGAAGTTCATATTCCCTCGCTCTTTCAATTAGTTCTCTCAGCACGTGGATATGATCTATTGTGCTGTAGCCACTCCTGAATCCAGCTTGTTCTCTAGGTTGAGCCATGTCCAGTGTTACCTTCAAGCGGTGTGAAAGAACTTTAGTGAAGATTTTATAAACTACTGATAGGAGGCTGATAGGTCTGTAGTTTCCGAGATCCTCAATGTCACCTTTCTTATGTAGCAGGATCATTGTAGCGGTGTTCCAATCCTCAGGAATCTTTCCTTCATTAAGGCATCGAGTGAAAATTTGGGCGAGTACTGTTTCGATTTCTCCACTTGCTTCTTGTATGATGTCTACAGTAATTCCATCTTCTCCTGGAGCTTTTCCCCGCTTCATGTTATTGATTGCATGTGCAACTTCTGCTGGAAGGACTGGAGGAACTCTGGTACTGGTATCTTTCATGATATCTGGAGTGCATGTATCATCTCTTTCATATAATTTGGAGTAGAAATCTTTCACTCTTGTCAAAATTTCGCCTCTATTTCTTGTTACAGAACCATCTTCTTTTCTCAGTGCCATAATCTGTTTTCTTCCCTTACTGAGATGTCCCTTTGCTATCTTTAGGCTTTGGTTGTTTTCAATTGCTTTCCTCACTAGTTCACAGTTGAATTTTCTTACGTCTTCAGTGATACTTTTTCTTACTGTCTTGCATAGCTCTATATATTCCACTTTGGAAGTCACATCTTCTTTAGTTGTCCTCATCTCTCTTGTTTTTTGCATCAACATTTTCGTTTTTCCTGATAATTTATTTACATGCAACTTGTTCTTAGACCCAGCTAATTTTGTTGCTGTTTCCATAAGAGCTTTGGTTACTTTTCTGTTAACTTCAGAGATGTCCACTTCTTCCGATGTTAGGCCTTCTAAAGCAGAGAACCTGTTCTTCAGTTCCAACTTGAAGGTATTATATTGTTTTTTAAGGTTGGTTATGTCAATAGATTTTGTTTGTCTTATGAGCTTGCTACGTTCAAGTTTAGTGTTGAGGTGCATCTTACATCTCACCAATCTATGGTCACTACCTGTGTTGAACTTGTTTAGCACACTGCAGTCTTCTATGACGAATTTTTTGTTACACATAATAAAATCAATTTCACTTGTCGTCCCATTTGGATGTCTCCATGTCCATTTCCTGTGTGGCTTTTTCTTGAAGAAGGAGTTCAAAATGAAAAACCCTTCTGCCTCTGCAAACTCAACGAGAGTATTTCCAAGCTGGTTTCTGTTGCCGTTGCCCTATTTTTGCATTGAAATCTCCCATAATTATTTTCAAGTGCTGCTTACCTTTATTATTTAGATGACAAATTTCCTCATAAAATTCTTCAATTTCTTCTTCAGGATGACTTGTGGTGGGTGCATAAGTTTGAATAATCTGAGCCTGGTATCTTTTCGAGAGTTGGATAACAAGTCGTGCAGCTCTGTCAGAGGAACTTTCAACTTCTACAACTTTATCCTTCAGTTTCTTGTTTATTATAAATCCAACACCACTAGTTCTGCCAGTATCTGTTCCACGATAGTAGAAGAGATGTCCACTTTTCAGTTCAATGAGATCTCCTTTTCTCCTTACCTCACTTAGCCCCAGAATGACCCACTCGATCCTTTGTAGTTCTTCTTCCAATTCAAGAAGCCTTGAATCAGAAGATAGGGAGCGTCCATTGTACGTAGCCAAGGTCAGCATCAGATGGCAGCCTAGTCCGGTAAACTACCCTAAGTGATGCAGTATGGGTTTTTTTATTCGTATTAGTTTCGTAGATATTTGAGACTCTAGAATTGTGTAGCGATTTGTCGCGGTGAAAAACGCTAAAAGTTTGCCAAAAGGACACCATCGACAATAACGCCAAAACCAAAACAGCGATTACGGATTTAACTACAAAGTCTTATTTGTGTTTATAAACTACCCTAAGTGGTGCAGTACGGTTTTCCTATTGCTATAAGTTTCGGAGATAATAGAGACTATATAGTTTTGAAGTCATTTCGCACGGTCAAAAACGCGGTAAATTTGCCAAAAAGACACCATCGACAATAACTCCAAAACTAATAACTCCAAAACTAATAACTCCAAAACTAAAACGGCTATTCGGGATTTACTCCAAAACTAATAACTCCAAAACTAAAACCGCTATTCAGGATTTACTCTAAAACTAATAACTTCAAAATTAAACCAGCTATTCGGTATTTAACTACACAGTCTTGTTTGCGTTTATAAACTACCCTAAGTAGTGCAGTACGGTTTTCCTATTGTTATTAGTTTCGGAGATAATTGAGACAATATCGTTTTGAAGTTATTTCGCACGGTGAAAAACGCTAAAAATTTACCAAAATGACACCATTGACAATAACTCCAAAACTAAAAGAGCGATTCCGGATTGACCTACATAGCCTTGTTTGCGTTTATAAACTACCCTAAGTGTTGCAGTACGTTTTTCCTATTGTTATTAGTTTCGGAGATAATGGAGACTATCGTTTTGAAGTCATTTCGCAAGGTCAAAAACGATGAACATTTGCAAAAAAGACACCATCAACAATAACTCCAAAAGTAAAACAGCTATTCAGGATTTAACTACATAGTCTTGTTAGCGTTTATAAACTACCCTAAGTTTTGCAGTACGGCTTTCCTATTGCTATTAGTTTACGAGATAATTGTGACTTTATCGTTTTGAAGTCATTTCGCACTGTCAAAAACGCTGCAAATTTGCAAAAAAGACACCTTCGACAATAACTCCAAAACTAAAACAGCTATTCGGGATTTAAATACATAGTCTCGGTTGCGTTTATAAACTACCCTAAGTGATGCAGTATGGTTTTTTTATTCGTATTAGTTTCGTAGATATTTGAGACTATAGAATTGTGTAGCGACTTGTCGCGGTGAAAAACACTAAAAATTTGCCAAAAAGACACCATCGATAATAACTCCAAAACTAAAACAGCTATTCGGGATTTAACTACATAGTCTTGTTAGCGTTTATAAACTACCCTAAGTGATGCAGTCTGGTTTTTCTATTTGTATTAGTTTTGGAAATATTTGAGACTATAGGATTTTGTAGCCATTTGGCATCACGGTGAAAAACGCTAAAAATTTGCCAAAACGACACCATCGACAATAACTCCAAAACTAAAAAAGCGATTCCGGATTTAACTACATAGCCTTGTTTACGTTTATAAACTACCCTAAGTGGTGCAGTACGGTTGTCCTATTGGTATTAGTTTCGGAGATAATTGAGACTGTATCGTTTTGAAGTCATTTCGCACCGTCAAAAACGCTGAAAACTTGCCAAAACGACACCATCGACAATAACTCTAAAAGTAAAATAGCTATTCCGGATTTTACTACATAGTCTTGTTTGCGTTTATAAACTACCCTAAGTGATGCAGTATGGTTTTTCTATTCGTATTAGTTTCGGAGATATTTGAGACTATAGGATTTTGTAGCCATTTGGCACGGTGAAAAACGCTAAAAATTTGCAAAAATGACACCATCCACAATAACTCCAAAACTGAAACAGCGATTCCGGATTTAACTACATAGTCTCGTTTGCGTTTATAAAATAACCTAAGTGGTGCAGTACGGTTTTCCTATTGCTATTAGTTTCGTCGTGTGTCGTGTGTTGTTGAGCTCCCGGGTTTTGCTAGTTGTTATGTAGAAATATCGTGTGTGGGAAGGTTTGAAGTAGCGTGACATGTGTATGAGTGTTCCATGTTTCATTTGGTGAAGTTTGGGAGCGCTGGGCATTATAGTTTGTTCATACGAAGTGTTTTATTTTGTGTTTGTGCTCGCCGTTGTTGAATGCTGCAAATGGCGATTTCTGTCGTCCATGTTGCACGTGCCCATGCAGAGGAAGCTGTTCAGCTTCGAGCAAGATCTACAGATAAGACATCGCCGAGTGTTTCTTCTTTGACCTCCGAGAGGTTTGCCATGGAGACTGACCCGAGCTTCTCAAGAGATAAGAATCCAACAAGTCAAACTGGTCCTTCAAATCAACAGAGCGTGTCTTCGTGCGTTGCTGCTGAAGGAGTTTCTTCTGCGATAAGAAGGCAGAAGGGTGTTGCTATGGCGACGGGAAATAGCAGTTGGGCATCGGTGGTTGCCATGGCGAATTCTGACAATACGAGTGATCAGCGTTGTGCGTCAGAGAGTGAGTGTCCGGGTAATAGATTTCGTCTAACTTTCCAAAAGGATTCCAAGGTATGTCAAGATTTTCATGATCTTTCTGAGAAAACTATTATTTTTCATGCGTTACCACAGACTTCGTTACCTGTATATTTGCAAGCTTTGGAAGAACGAGTGCCGAGAGAGGCAATTAAGGGAATCGGTCGTAGTGAACGTGGTATATCAGTGTTGTTTCTAAATTGTGCAGATTGTAAACTTGTGTTACAGCAAGGGATTTCTATAAATAATCAAATTTTGTATCCTGCTTATGCAAGTGAACGACCGATCACTGTAACTTTGTCTCCGGTGCCACTTGAGGTACCGCATTCTGCATTGATAGTTCTTCTTTCTCAGTTTAGCCGGGTGGTGGGACCAGTTCATAGAGTAATCGAAGCCCCGCACTCTTCAAATTATTGTCATGTTGGTGGGTTGAAGCGGACTCTTCGGGTTATCTTCCCGAATGAATCAGCTCTTCAGACTTGTCCAAATGAAGTTGAAATTGTATTGGATTCTCATAGTTTCATGTTTAATATGTATACAGGAATTTTTTGTTACGCTTGCAATGAAAGAGGGCACATTCGTGCTAAATGCCCGTCTGTACATAGACCTCCTTTGAGGAAGAGTCTCTCGGATTCCTATGAGGAAAGAATTGCTGAAGCTAAAGTTAGATCAGACTTAGAATATAATATTACACATGTCGTTGACCTGCATCCTACCGTAGCTGAAACTTGTGAAACCCGAGTGGTGGACCCAGTCGAACCGGTAGAGAGGAGTTTATTTAACATGCCGATTTCTTTGGATCCTGGGACTCAGACAACTGGATATATTGGTACTTTGGGTATTGCTAATTTCCAGGAATGTTCCGTAGCTTTACAGAATCCCGCAGAGATTCCAAGTGTGGCTTTGACACCTAAGAGATCCAGTACTGATCCTACTGGTGATCAGTTCAAACTTTGCAGAGCTTTTGGTCGTTATGAACCGGAATATATAAAAGATTTAGATACTTCTCTTCTTGATGATTATATGTGGGATGAAGAACGCCTAAAGCCCCCACGGTATCGTCTTCTCCTGGAACTTGTTGTATCTTGTCCTGATCTTGATGATACTTTGTGTTCTCTGCACTTCAGGGATTTTTTTGTGCCTAATAAAAAGAAATGTCCACTTACTTCGGACTTTTACAAAGACTTTAAGTCAAAGTTAAATGCTGCTGTACATCAAATAAACATTATGTTGAATTGGATAATTACGAAAAATCCTGTTCCTGAACTTTTAGACACTTATTACGACGTATATTACAACCGTATAGAGGACATAAAAGCTTACATAAAGGAACATAATGTAGTTGATGAGTCCTAATGCGTCCATTGATGTACAGAGTTTGTTTCAGATGGATTCCTTGGTGTTGGTTTCTTTTTCTTTGTCTTACAGTGCTTTTTTGAAATGTTCTTGGAATTTAATAGATATTGAACTCTGTTTACTTATGTTTTACAGTCGCATTGTTAATTAATGAACCAGTTTTTTTTGGGTTGCTTTGTTAATACTATAATGAAATGTTTTCGATTTTATGTAACTTTTATAATTATTTTCCATTAAATCAGGTGGTTTACACCTGCAATATTGACCTTCGGAGATAATTGAGACTATATGGTTTTGAAGTCATTTCGCACAGTCAAAAACGCTGAAAATTTGCCAAAAAGACAACATCGACAATAACTCCAAAAGTATATTAGCTATTCCGGATTTTACTACATAGTCATGTTTGCGTTTATAAACTACCCTAAGTGATGCAGTATGGTTTTTCTATTCGTATTAGTTTCGGAGATATTTGAGACTATAGGCTTTTGTAGCCATTTGGCATGGTGAAAAACGCTAAAAATTTGCCAAAATGACACCATCCACAATAACTCCAAAACTAAAACAGCGATTCTGGATTTAACTACATAGCCTTGTTTGCGTTTATAAAATAACCTAAGTGGTGCAGTACGGTTTTCCTATTGCTATTAGTTTCGGAGATAATTGAGACTATATCGTTTTGAAGACAAAAACGCTGAAAATTTGCCAAAAAGACACCATCGACAATAACTCCAAAACTAAAACAGCTATTCGGGATTTAACTACATAGTCTTGTTAGCGTTTATGAATTACCCTAAGTGATTCAGTATGGTTTTCTATTCGTATTAGTTTCGGAGATATTTGAGACTATAGGATTTCGTAGCCATTTGGCACGGTGAAAAACGCTGAAAATTGGCCAAATAACACCATCGACAATAACTCCAAAACTAAAACAGCGATTCCGGATTTAACTACTTAGTCTTGTTTGCGTTTATAAACTACCCTAAGTGGTGCAGTACTGTTTTCCTATTGCTATTAGTTTCGGAGATAATTGAGACTATATCGTTTTGAAGACAAAAACGCTGAAAATTTGCCAAAAATACGCCATCGACAATAACTCCAAAACTAAAACAGCTATTCGGGATTTAACTACATAGTATTGTTAGCGTTTATAAAGTATCCTAAGGGATACAGTATGGTTTTTCTATTCGTATTAGTTTCTGAGATATTTGAGACTATAAGATTTCGTAGCCATTTGGCACGGTGAAAAACGCTGAAAATTTGCCAAATAACACCATCGACAATAACTCCAAAACTAAAACAGCGATTCCGGATTGAACTACATAGTCTTCTTTGCGCTTATAAACTACCCTAAGTGGTGCAGTACTGTTTTCCTATTGCTATTAGTTTCGGAGATAATTGAGACATATCGTTTTGAAGACAAAAACGCTGAAAATTTGCCAAAAAGACATGATCGACAATAACTCCAAAACTAAAACAGCTATTCCGGATTTATCTACATAGTCTTGTTTGTGTATATAAAGTACCCAAAGTGATGCTGTACGGTTTTCTATTCGTATTAGTTTGGGAGATATTTGAGACTATAGGATTTTGTAGCCATTTGTCACGGTGAAAAACGCTAAAAATTTGCCAAAAAGACACCATCGACAATAACTCCAAAACTAAAACAGCGATTCCGGATTTAACTACATAGTCTTGTTTGCGGTTATAAACTACCCTAAGTGGTGCAGTACGGTTTTCCTATTGCTATTTGTTTCGGAGATAATTGAGACTATATCGTTTTGAAGTCATTTCGCACGGTCAAAAACGCTGAAAATTTGCCAAAAAGACACCATCGACAATAACTCCAAAACTAAAGCAGCTATTCGGGATTGAACTACATGGTCTTGTTTGTGTTTATAAACTACCCTAAGTGACGCAGTCTGGTTTTTCAATTTGTATTAGTTTTGGAAATATTTGAGACTATAAGATTTTGTAGCCATTTGGCACGGTGAAAAACGCTAAACATTTGCCACAACGACACCATCGACAATAACTCGAAAACTAAAACAGCGATTCCGGATTTAACTACATAGCCTTGTTTGCGTTTAAAAACTACCATATGTGGTGCAGTACAGTTTTCCTATTGCTATTAGTTTCGGAGATAATTGAGACTATATCGTTTTGAAGACAAAAACACTGAACATTTGCCAATAAGACACCATCGACAATAACTCCAAAACTAAAACAGCTATTCGGGATTTAACTACTTAGTCTTGTTTGCGTTAGTAGTATAAAATGACCGATCCGGCCCCAAGGAGCAGATCCTTCTAGAGAAGGAGCAAGGGGCGTGGCTTGCGGCAGAAGGATGGGGGGCGTGGCACGTGCCCGTAGGATGTGGGGGCGTGGCAGATGACGCTAGTGTGTTGGGTCGATGCTGCCCCCTAGCGATGCTTCTTGGAACTTTATTATTATGTTAGATCTTTGTTTTTGAGAGATGGCAACGACCGAGTCGGGGAAAGGAGATGTGCTGCCCCCTAGCGGTGCTTCTTGGAACTTTTAATGGACCTTTGAGAGATGGCAACGACCGAGTGGGAGAAAGGGGGTGGATATAGGGGGATGTCAACTCGATGTGCTGCCCCCTAGCGGTGCTTTTGGAACTTTTAATGGATCTTTGAGGGATGGCAACGACCGAGTGGGGGAAGGGGATGTGTACGTTGCCCCCGTAGCGGTGCTTTTTGGAACTTTTCTCGGGAGATTTATTGGACGTTGACAAATTTTGGGGAAGTTTTTCCAATATTAATTTTTTTAATTTTCTCGGGAGATTTACTGGACTTTGTCAAATTTTTGAAGGAAGTCTTTCCAATATGTTTTTTTTTATTAAATTTATATTTTCAGGAATTCCCTGAGGTGTTATAATTTTTATAGACGTTGCGGTATTTTTTCCCCCTCAGGTTCATAAAAAATGATCTGGTGGTCCCAGCGAGACCATTGAGAAAATATGTTTGAAAGGGGAAGCATTTTTAATAAAATTCTTGGAATTTTATTTAAAAATGCAGTGTGAGGGAGTGGACGTTATTTGAGTTGTGAACGAGTTGGTGTGAACATGAATTTTTCTGTTACGGTGGAACATCTCTCGTTGAATTGTTGTAATGAAGGATGTAATGAAACAGGCGTATCTTACAGCCGTAAAAGAAGGAAGTCTCGGTGGGGTGAATGCTTTATTCCGTGTTGTTAAGAAAGAAGGCGTCAAGAAAAAAGACGTGGAAAAATGGCTGAAGGGGGAGAAAACGTACACCCTCCACAAACCAACGAGACGTCATTTTCCGAGAAACAGAGTGTTGGTGAATAAAATAGATCAACAGTTTCAAGCAGACCTGGTTGACCTTCCCAGTTTGAGTCGACATAATAATGGATTTCGTTACTTGTTGACGTGTATTGATATATTTTCCAAATATGCGTGGGTGATTCCCCTAAAACAAAAGTCGTGGTTCCATATCATTCAAGCGTTTTCCAAGATTTTCGAACAGAGAAAACCTTTAAAACTGCAAACTGATAAAGGAACTGAATTTAAGAACAAAGAATTCCAGAAGTTTTTAAAACAGCACGAGGTGCATTTCTTTACGACGAACAACGAGACAAAAGCAAGTGTTGTGGAAAGATTCAATCGCACGTTGAAAACTAGAATGTGGCGCTACTTTACAAGTCAAAACACCTTCAGATTCATCGACGTGCTCGACGATTTAGTCCACAGTTACAATTATTCTCCCCATCGAAGTATAAAAATGAAGCCTGTGGAAGTGAACGAAAACAATGAAAAGCAAGTGTTTGACAATCTATATAGTGGTTTCAAGAGGGAAAAACCCTCCTATAAATTCCAAGTCGGCGATCACGTAAGGATTTCTAAAACCAAATTAACGTTTGAAAAAGGATACGAATCAAATTGGACGGAAGAAGTGTTTGTGGTGAGTGACCTCATTCCAAGATCCCCTCTCGTGTACAAAGTAAAAGATTTATTGAACGAAGAGCTGGAAGGAACATTCTACGCCGAAGAGCTTCAAAAAGTGACACTTTCCGAGACATTTTCTGTGGAACGTGTTCTAAAGAAACGCAAAAGAAAAGGAAAAATGGAATACTTTGTCAAATTTAAAGGCTACTCCGATAAATTCAACGCATGGATCCCCGCGGAAGACTTGACCTCGCTATAAAACCGGCCTTATTTTTAAATGAAACGTCATTCGTCAAGATGAGTTTCTATCTGACACTACCGAGCGACAGCTCTCTCGGATACTTTTTGGACAACAAAATATCCCATTTTATAACACGGCTTCCTTCCCCAATCGAACTGAATGGAGACTGGGAAGTGGGGCTCGTCGAGCTCATCTACCCCCATTCGTGGTATAATATCACGGAAAATTCCAACCATTTCGAATACGATTTGGGAACAGGTCAGTTTAAGACGGGAAGAATATCTCCAGGTCATTACGAGTCTATAGCGGACATTGTTAAATCCATGAGCAATCATTTTGCCAATAAAATCTTTTGAATTATAATAAAGCGACTCAAAAGGTCAAGTCAACTCTTCTGAAAGGTACGCGCTTGGTTTTCCCCCAGGGATTGCGGAAATCTTAGGATACCAACCCATGCAACTTTCAGCCGTGAGTGGAGCTGTCTCGGTAAATGGTGAATTTATCGCAGATCTAAACGGTCGGTTTTCTCTGTTGTATGTGTACAGTGATATTGTGGAACCGCAACCATTAGGAGAATGGTTGCTCCTCTCCTTCGCATCGTTAAAGTGAGTGGTGTGGATGGAGAGATGGTGAGCGCTTTGTTCGATCGACCTCATTATTTGTCTCCTGCAAGAAAAAATTTTCAAACCATTGAAATCGTTTTAAGGAATCACATAGGCCAATTAGTGCCATTTGAACGTGGAACAGCGATCGTGAAACTTCATATTTGTCTCAAGCATCTCTAATCATGTACGAACCATACCGCTGCTGTACGAAATCCTTCGAAGATTATTACGTCAGTCAAATGGGTAAAGGAATAGTTTACTATCAAGGAGTACCACTACAAAAAGGTTATGGACTTGGAGGACTTTTTCGTTCATTATTTAGAGCGGCGGTACCGTTATTTAAACAAGGTGCTAAAACGCTCGGAAAACAAGTCTTACGAACGGGTATGGATCTCGCCAATGACGTCATTCTCGGTAAAGATGTGAAAACGGCAGCCAAACAACGAGCTAAAGAAGCAGGACAAATTCTCACTGATAAAGCAGCTTCTAAAGTGAAGAAAATGTTGGGGGAAGCGTTAAAAGAAAGAGAAAAACGAAGAAACGTATCATTCGTTCAAAGAAAGCCAAGAGGACCGCACGCGATATTTTTGATCCGTAAACCATGGCTATGATTCACAGTCATTCTTCCGTATGTCTCAAGTCGGAATTGGATTTATTTGCTTTACCGCCTACCCAAACGAGCATAGAAAAAGGACAATGGATCGATATCACCCCTTGGCCAACATTCGAGATGGAGGACCTCTGGAATTTAATATTTCTGGGAGTGGAGAAGAATACATGGATTTGTCTTCCAGCCAACTCTATGTGAAAATTAAAATTGTGAAAGCTGACAATTCTTCCCTACCTGAAAAAGAGCCCGTGGGTCCCATTAACTGTTTTCTTCATTCTCTGTTTTCTCAAGTCGACATCAGTTTAAACGAAAGAGTGATTTACTCATCAAGCAACACGTATCCCTACAGAGCTTATATCGAAACTCTACTGAATTACGGAGAAGAAGCAAAGAAATCCTATTTATCATGTGAAGGTTTTTACAAGGATACAGCCGGACATCTACACGAAATTAATCCCACGAATGATGCACCAAACAAGGGATTACATCAACGCTACGAACTCATAAAAGAAAGCAAGACGCTGGATATGATTGGAACCTTGCACTGCGATTTATTTTATCAAAACAGACTGCTGCTCAATTTAGTGGATATGAAAATCAAACTGGTTCGAAGTAAACCTGATTTCTGCCTTGTTTCCTCCTCCGAGATCCCCAGTTACAGAGTTCTCATCGAACACGCATCCATTTTTGTGAGAAAAGTGAAAGTCAACCCTGGAGTGGCCATCGGTCATGCAAAAGCATTAGAAAAATCTCCTGCCAAGTATCCCATTGATCGAGTTTTATGCAAAGTGTATTCCGTCTCTCAAGGAAGTATGTCCTTCGTGCAAGACAACGTATTCCTCGGACAAATGCCCAAAAGACTGGTTATTGGATGTGTAGACAACGACGCTTTTAATGGTACATATAAATCCAACCCATTTGAATTCAAGCATTATGATGTCAACTTTATCGCCGTGTACGTTGACGGACAGCCAGTTCCTCATAAACCTCTAGAACCCAATTTTGAAAAGGGAAGCACAATTCGTTCCTTCCACAGTCTATTTCAAGGCACCGAGAAACTGGGTCAGGACAGTGGAATATTTATCGATCGTGCGGAATTTTCCGAGGGATACACTCTTTATGCATTCGATCTCAGTTCGGACCTATGCGATGGAGGACATTTGAACGCGATCAATCAAGGAAATTTAAGAGTGGAAATCAAATTTGGAAAAGCTTTGGTAAAAACCATTTCTGTGCTAATCTACGCAGAGTTCCAGAACATTATTGAAATTTCCAAGTCCAGAAATATTCTTTGTGATTTCTCCAATTGAAGAAATGAACAGTATACAAATAACCAAGTCCTTAAAGCAAGATCACGTGACCCGACGTTCCTTCTTCGGAGTGTTTGCCTGTGACCGCCTTCCCAAGAGAATTGTCAAGTTCCCAGCATGCCTTGTTGTGAATACAGACCGACATGGAAATCCTGGAAAACACTGGTTGGCTATGTATATGTCAAACCCAAAAACAATGGAATTTTTTTATTCTTTCGGACATTCTCCAGAATATTTTCAAGGACCTATTGCTCAATTTGTCTCCAAGTTTGAAACTATGAATTTTAATGATGTACCTCTTCAAAGTTTGTTTACGGCCGTATGTGGTCAATTTTGTATTTTCTTCCTTTATTCTAGATGTCGCGGAAAAAGCTTGTACTCCATTGTAAGAAATTTTCGATGGAAATCTGAAACAAACGACGTGCGTGTCTATTATTTTGTTCGAAATAAATTTGGAATTGTAACAAAATTTAGAATTTAAAATAAAAATTGATTTCAACTCTAATTTATGTGTCTTTAAATTATTTTGTAAGTTCTTGATTGACCTCAGTTGACAACATGGAAGTGCCCAGACTACAACATCCTTTCACAGCTCTGATAGCGGGTCCTACGGGAAGTGGAAAGACCCAGTTTGTAAAGCGCTTACTTCAGCATCAAGGGGAAGTCATCTCTCCCCCTCCCGAAGACGTGGTGTGGTTCTATGGGGTTCACCAAACATTGTATGATGAAATAGAAAACGTGACATTTGTGGAAGGCATCCCCTCTAATTTCCGTGACTATGTGAAAGGAAGAACGCTGTTTGTCATTGACGATCTCATGACTGAATGCGGAAGTGATAAAAAATCAACTCACTTGTTCACTAGAGGGAGTCATCATTTCAATGTGTCCGTGATATTCATTACTCAAAATATTTTTCATAAAGGTAAAGAAATGCGAGAAATTTCCCTGAATGCTCATTACTTGTTTCTGTTTAAATCACGAAGAGATGTGAATCAAATCACTCATTTAGGGAGGCAGTTGTACCCTAGCAAACTTAAATTTTTTCAAGAAGTGTATATGGATGCCACAAAATCCCCTTACAGCTATTTATTGATTGATCTAAAACCTGAGACAAAGGAAGAATTAAGATTACGCTCCCAGATACTTCCGGGAGACATTCAAGTAATATATCAACCTCGGTGAAATGAAATAAGTCTCAGTTTTCATCATGACGCTGTCTAAGCAGCAGGTCCAACTTTTATGTATGATTCAACACTGTCCAAAAAAAGTATTAAAAGACCTAATATCGAAGTGTAGAAAAAGTGGAATTAAAGCACTATGTGAAGTTTGTATGAATACGTTAAAAGGAAATGTTCCGCTTACTCCCACCCAGAAACATTCATTGCAACGGCATAAGCACACCTTGCGAGCTCTCTCTCGAAAAAAGACACCTCTGTATAAAAAGAGGAAACTCCTTATTCAAAAAGGGGGATTTTTAGGTGTGTTGATTCCCGCTGCTCTCAGTGTATTAACGACTCTGCTTACGAAATAATGGAATTTGCCAAGAAAATGGTTCTGATTCCCGAAGAACGGATTTCCCGTCATATGCCCACAGACGAAACGCTAACGGACTTGGACAAAGAAATGAAAAAAATTCTCCTAAGCAAAGAGTCTGACGAAGTAAAAGTGAAATTATATAATCAAGTCTTGAATAAGCGCATTCATGTTTCCAGTTTTAATCCTCCAGTTGCATCTCACGAAACCCCATCGAGAACTGAAGAACCAGTGAAAGAAGAACATGTCAAAGACGAGAAAGTAAAAGATGTTGTGGAAGACCTTATCGTTCAGTCCGTTCCTTCTAACTTGAAACGAAATGCAAGAAATGTGCTGGACGTCTTTAAAACGAACTCTGATATTATTTTGAGTCCCAAAGCCGAATTTAAATATAATGGACGCATTGTAAAAAACACGAATATAGTAGACCTCATAGACTCTATGTTTCGAAGCAAGGGATCTAAGCTGTACATACCTCCTGAATTTGTAAAAGCATTAAAAGACATTAATTTGCCCAAAAAGTACATTAAAAATAAACAAATGTTGAAAGTTCCTGTACAAGAAGGAAATTCTGTTGTAACTTCTAAACGAAAAAATACAAATTCTAAGAAAATATGTAAAAATGTTCATTGGATTCCATATTAAAAAAATTTAGTTGAACAAAAGTGTCATTCTTTTTTTCTTTTTTAAATGTATGCACTTTCGGAACAGTTCATTCTTTCTTAGGGTTAAAAATGGAACACTTCATTTTTTCTTAGTGGACAGCTTTGAGAAAACACATTTCATTAAAAGCAGGGAAATTCTCATAGAATAACATGTGAAAACTAGTATACATAAAAAGACTGTTTCGAAACGAGTAAAAATCTGTTGAAGTTCGTTTTCGAAAAAGTTGGAAATAGAATATAGTAAAAACAGTCACAGCAAGTTCCTGAAAGTTGAAAATTGGATGTACTAAAAATGTCTAAGGAAAGAATTTTTTTATAAAACACAACTGTTTTAGTTTTCCCAGGCTAGAGGGGTCTTCAGTGAGAGCGCTTCTTCTTTTTCAACTAAAAGAATAAAGCGAGTCAGTTTGAAACATTTCAAACTCCCCGAAAATAAGCCGTGTACTCTGGTTTCGGCTCAATACTGTAAAGCATTGCTCTCAGACCAGTCGGAAATCCCCCGATTGGCCGCCTGATGGAAAACATCAGGCCCATTTCCCTTAATAAATACCCAAATATCCTTAAGAAAAGTCTTTAGCAAAAAAATACTAGTTCCCCATTAAATCAATTCATTCTGTTACTATTTTAAAAAAGAAATTTCTTTTACTTTTAAAATTCTTGAAACTTAATATTTTGACTCATTTCAATAAAAAAAAACATAATGTCACTTAAAGTTAGGTTAATAAAAAAAAATTCACAAAATTTATATCTTAGAATGAATAAAATACTTACACTTAAATTTAGGCTCTGGAAATAGAAAAAAATACTTTAAACATTTCCAAAAAAATATTTACTTTTTTTTCAGTAATTTACCTCCCTCCCTCCCCCTTTCCTTACCCAAATTTTTAGGAGCCCTAAAAAGGACTTTTTCAACAGCTGCTGTTTCCTCCAACTCAATACAAGTCGTATTGGGCTACATGCATGTCGTGAACCGTTTTCAACAAGTTCGTAATGTCCAGAGATTCTAAAAATTCTTTGGAGATGAGTCCCTTCGAAGCAGCAACGAAAGATTCCGCTACAACCACAGGCTGCAGCATAGCAACGGCGCAGGCAAAGTGAGTGCTAAACTTAATATTCATGGAATCAGAGCAGGCATGCTCCATGATGTTAGCAATTCGCGATAAGGCAAGAGACATTCCGGACATTGAAACAGTGTGCTGAGCGTTATTTTGCCACGGTAGACCATGACTCCAATAAGAATTTGTTGGCGGAAGCATCTGGAGTACAGATCCTGATCTCAGAGTTAATGAAACTGGTTTAAACCCGTTTCTCTTAAAAACAAAATCTCTTTCTTGCCCGAGAGCAATGCACGACAAAGGTTCTAAATCTGATTCATTGTCCATGTGAAATCCGATGCTATCTTTTCCAGTTCGGTATTTGTTTATTAAAACAAAGTTGAAAGTCTCCTCGCATTCTTTCTCAACAGCGAGCTTGATTTCTTGAAGCAATGGGGTCCAAGGGTGAGGTTCTAAAGTCAAACCGCTAAAAGTGTATTTCAGATTGGGGTCCCCGAAGGCAACATGCTGTCTAGGAATGTTATAACACTTTCCGAAATTTTTTATTTTTGAGAAGTCACCACTCAAATATTCCACTTCATCTTCCAAACGAGAATAGTAATGAATCGCTTGAGCAGGGGAGAAGAGCTGAAAGTAACGAAAATTCAGATTTTCCTTGTTATGACGAAGAGACAACATTTTTTTCAGATCAACACACTCACACCAAGCACCGAAGTGATAATGAGTCAGGCAGGCAAGCAGGCAGGCTTGCGATAAGGCGTATGACGTCAGGTTTCCGAGAGATGAGTAAGCAGCTTTTCCCCCTTTCCCCACCTGCTTGTTCTGTCAGAAGGTCCTACCCTTTTGAAATGTTGGGGAAAAATTACTCCCCCAATTACGTTGACAAAGAAATTTTCTAGAAGTGCGTACATGAAGACACAATATTAAAGTAACAACATTCCTCAATTTATATTAAAAAAAACCCTCTACTGGTTTTAAAGTTCCTTCTCTTGTAATTTTTTCCCCGCTAAATGCATCTTTGACAACCCCGAAAGCTGAACTTCTGTTCTTTTCAAAATGATTTGTTCCGAAAGGATTTCACTCCCTGAGGAATGCAGATTCAAAGCAACGTGATCACTCGTTATTTCTGTACAGACAGTTAAAACTATGATCAGCAACAAATTTGAAAAAAAAAGAAAAACATTGGACTGTCTCCACACATTTTTAAAATGACGTCATTTGAGAGCAGGTTTTTCATGACAAATTTCTTCCAACAGGAAAAGAATGTATGCGAGCAGAGTAAAAATTTTGAGTCTTCGCGTGAGCAAATCGGAACGAAATATCTTCGCATGAGAAAATTGTGACGAAATATCTTCGCATGAGCAGAGTAAAAATTTTGAGACGAAATATCTTCGCATGAGCAGAGTAAAAATTTTGAAACGAAATATCTTCGCATGAGCAGAGTAAAAATTTTGAGACGAAATATCTTCGCATGAGCAGAGTAAAAATTTTGAGACGAAATATCTTCGCATGAGCAGAGTAAAAATTTTGAGACGAAATATATAAGCAACTGAGATGAAATATCTTCAAGGTTGCAACCACTTGCTTTGATCAAAGCTTATTCCTCGATGCACTTTTGTTATGACGAGACCCGCTTTGACTGCCTGTTTGAGAAGACGATAATGAGCCACGTACCTGGATTTTTTATTTAAAGTAGTTAATAATTTGACCTGCCTGGTTCCAGGTACTACTTCCGTTTCCGGACAGAAAGGCAAATCCGAATGAAGATCGTGAAGGGAGTCAGGATAGCTAATGTCAACATCGAGAAAGTATCCCGTGCTGGCATCGTCCGCTATACACGTGACATCCAACTGCTTCAGTTCTTCATCGGAAAGCCACCGGAAGTTATTCACCGGAAGTGACTCATGCATTCCAAAACCATAAAGGTTCGTACAATCGAGATAAGAGATGAAGCTGATTTCTTTGGAGGCATCAAAATTTTTCAGATACTTATTATTGGCCTGAGCATGCCGCTTCACACACATACACAAGCCACCACGCTTTCCGCTCTCCAGAAAAAGTAGCATATCGTAGTCACTTAAAAGCTGGAGAGAAACTTTAGTACATTTGAGCATGGCGGACCAACTTAATCCAGGATAACTGAAAAACCAGGCAGGATCTAAAGTATAAGTGTCCTGGCAAATATTTCGGAAATTTTCAAACACGTCGGCCAAAATGAGCACATCTGTTTTTAAGTACACATCTGCATACTGACCTAAATTCTGAATCTTCATGACCGCCCATACTTTTTTGGCATGCTCATATTCTTCATCTGTTATATGACAATTCGTTAATTTGTTGAAGAAATCCTTTTGGGGAGGTAAAGAAGTTTCTTCTAACTTGTTATACGACGAAATGTAGTCATAGGGAAAAATGCCTTTCTGCGTGAGGAGATTGAATTCTTCATCATGAGGAATAAGCTGTCGTGTAATTTTAAAATGCGTTCTCGGAAGATTATTTGCTAATTTCGATAAACTGCTTGGCATGAATCGAAAACTGTCCAGGAAACGAACTTCAAGCCCACCCATCTTTTTAGAAAAAGAAATAAATTTCTCAGTCGACTCGGGGATCACGCTAATTTCTCCTGGAAGGCAATCTAATTCCTTGATGATAAAATGCGAGTCGTATCCCGAAAGGTTGTGCATCAGAACTGGAACAAAGGAAGGATTTTTGAAATTGATATTGCAGGAAGCATGTGCGGGTCCTCTGAATTTCCCAGTACGATGATCGTGGTCCGCCACTTTCTTTTTGGATTTGCTGCATGAATTATATCCACCTTCACCACAAATATGACATATGCTTGCTTTCCGATAGACATCTTTTTCAGCCTCCGTCAATGCAATCATAGGGATATTTATTTTATAATTTTTTTCAATAACTTCCACATCTTCTTTGAGAGTGTGAAGAAAATGACCCACAACTCCCTGCTCTGCTCTATGAGTTCGGAAAACATCATAACGACCTTCCACATCTTTTATGAAATAAGCATATGATATAACTTCATGAGATTGGGTTGGCGTGGTGAAGGACTCGCTTGGATTCGGGATCGGACCTTGAACTGGTTTTAAGACGTTCTCAAAATCAGCGTACACAACGAAAGAAACCCGCTGACTGAATTTGAAATCTTTAAAAGTTAATTCCTTGTCTTCTGGCATCTTGATGAGGACAGTCTTGTTTTTATTGCATAATTTCTTGTGCTCATTTAATTTTTGCTCTCCATTGCACCTCGTATCATAAGTTTTAAAACATTTTTTGCAGATGTGTACTTTTTTTCCTAATGTTGACAATTGACTGGAAATAAGCCGCTCAAAATTTGTAATGTAAGCAAAGTGGTTGCAACCTCCGTTTTCTAAATACAACAAATCTCTGTGGTCCGCCAGCTCTTCTTCACATACTTTAATGGGAAATATTTTACCAGCTTCATCTATCCCGTAAATGTTGATGCTGATATTGTTAGACTTTTCAAATTTTGGAATGTCAGAAATTTTGAAGGGATAGTCCACGCAATCCCACTTGTAGCCGCCTTCAAAGTAAGGATCGTTTAGATAGGATAGATGTCTTCTCGTCTTCTCCTTTGATCTTGAAGACGTGGGGTCCACACGGCATATTTGAAACAGAAGGCATCTGAATTTTTAACGTTCACGACAGCATATTTCTTCTGAATATGGCTGGGAAGCATAATAAAGGAACCTCCTCTCAAAGGCCTAAACCGATTAACCCGGAGTTCGAACCACTCCACGTGAGAAAACATCCAGCCTGATCCTTTCAGTTCACATTCAGAACATTCAGTGAGTAGTTTCCTGGACATGATATCGAAAATTTTTTAGATTTGTCGACCGATACACTGGCTTATTAGTTGTTTTTAAATTCCGAGAACATATATCAAATTCCTCCGGGTCATCGGGTTTAGGCTTTTTAAAAGCTGCCTGCATAAATGCATTTACTTTAATGGATGGGTGGGCTGCCAGTGCATGTTCTAGAATGCTTACAGAAGAATTTTGGATGCCATTCAAAAATGTGGAGAGACAGACCGCTGTTTCCCCTTCCGAAACAATCTTAAATGTTTGTAGACGGTTCTGAGCCACCGACTGCACTTGGATGTAAGCCCCCATATTCAATGGAGGAACAATGGGAGCTTTGGAACTGGGGTCCTCAACAACGTGGCTGGGGCCAGCAACAACTTCATGACTGGGGCCTGCTGTATTTGAAGGGTCTACAGCATTAGAGGGGCCCGCTGCATTGGAGGATCCTGCCGAAGACGCATTTAACGAGTTCCCCCCCCCCACCTGCATTCTCGAATGACATTTAAGAATATGTATCTGTAAGTACGCATTTCTAGAAAATCTCTTCCTACACAACATACACGGAATAAGTGCCCCAGAATGAATTTTGACATGTCTCTGCAAATTATTTTTCAAAGTGAAGACCTTCTGACAGATTTTACAAGTGAAAGGGGCAGGGGGTACGTCAGACACAAATGAGGAAAGTAGGTCTTGCGACATTGGAATTTCCTCTAATGCCTGAAACACTTCTGAATTTTGCAAAAATAGCTGTTCATCTTCCAGCCACCATTCTTTCTGTAAAAGAATAATAAAAAAAAAATTAACCCTCTCCCCTATCAAAGCATTTTTCATGAAATAAACATTTAAAAGGGATATTCCTACGTTGAGAATACATTTTTATGCGAGCTATCGTAAAAATATGAATTCCTAAAATATTTGAAAACAAAGAACTTTGTTTTAAAAGATTCCACTAACATGAATTTTCCTTCCTGAAAATCTAACTTAAATCGTATGCAAAAGAACTCACGTACCGCTAACATGTTTTTAAACCTATACCAACGCATTTTCATGGAATAAACATCAAAATGGAAAGTTCCTACGTTGAGAATACATTTTTATGGGAGCTATCGTAAAAACATGGATTCCTAAAATACTTTAAAAAAAGAACTATGTTTAAACGATTCCACTAACATGAATTTTCCTTCCTGAAAATCTAACTTAAATCGTACGCTAAAGAACTCACATACTGTTCCTAATACACTAGTATATTTTTTCCTTAAGGGAATCCTCTCACGAAATTCTAACAACATTCTAATTCAAACAACTTTGGGGACCTAACAATAAATAAAAACTTTGCATGCTAATAAAAGAACGCTTACCTCTTCCATTGCAGAAACTGATAAAAAAATGTTATTAGATTCCATTCCAAAACACTACACAATATTCAGACAGCAAGACAGTCGATAACTAAACGTAGTTGAAAACTAAACGTAGTTGAAAACTAAACGTACGTACTAAACCAAAGCAGCAGAAAAACTGAGGAGGAGGAATGAACAACGCCAGTTTTATAGCAAACAGGATGCCTTTTTGATCCCCCGACAATGGAAGAAACGCCATTGGTTCGAAGTTGAAACAGTTTCTGAAATTCTTTTGGCATCTGTTCACAAAGATGACATCACGAAAAACCCGTCACCGTGCGTCATCGCTTCAAGCAGTATGATGACATTCCAAGTTCACAAGGATGACATCACGACGTACCCGTCACCCATGCGTCATCGCTTCAGGCAGTAACTGCACGGAGACGTTATCTGGTCACAAACATGCTATTGATGAATCACCTCTAACCAGACAAAGCGAACTATAGCTCAGGACTTATTTTAAGGTAAATTCTTAGCGATAGAAAAGTGAAAGGATTTCGTTATAATTAATTTTCATATCTTGAGAGAATAAACTAAAAGATTCTTCATAGACAGAAAAAATAAAGCCTCGATAAAAGTAGTTGTTAGTTTGAAAATAAAATAATGTTGGTACATCGAGAAATTTAACGAGTATGCAAGCATTTAGTAAAAAAAGATTAAGATAATGCATTAAAGGGTACATTTCACTGAATAATCATGAAGAAATAAAAAAAACATTTTAACTATGCCTAAAAAATTGTGGCTTTGTACGGTGGAAAAAGGTACAACGTTAAAAAAATGCCATGAACACGTAAATACGTTAATAAACAATCGTGTTTTAAGATTATATCTGCAGCACAAAACTTTGGAAAACGTTTTTATGTTGGAACGTCCGTTGAAAATGCGTGAAGTCTCCTCAAAGAAAATAAAAAAATCATTACGTTGAAAAATTATGAATATAAAATGGGAAATTATGAGGAAAAAATAAGGAATAAATTCGTTGCAAAATGAACAAGTTATTGAAAAAAAAATCAGTCTTGGAACTTAATGTGGCTACAGAATCTCAAATGACGTCAACCGCCGACCCCGCGGAGGAAATGGCGTTGGCTGATGTCATGTCTGCTATCACGACATGCGTCATCCAGCATAGTCACTCTTCCCAAAACACATGTCATACAAAATTTTCTGAGTCAAAGAGAAAATGATGACTCATCCCAAAACACATGACTCACAAAAGATAGCGGAACATGAATCAACGGGAACGAAATCTTTTCAAACAAAGCCTTTCCTCGCCTAAATTAAAATTGTATTGAAGAAAAATATAAGGATGAAAAAAATAATGCAACGTCTATAAAAATTATAACACCTCACGGAAGTCCTGAAAATATAAATTTAATAAAAAAAAACATATTGGAAAAACTTCCTTCAAAAATTTGACAAAGTCCAGTAAATCTCCCGAGAAAATTAAAAAAATAAATATTGGAAAGACTTCCCCAAAATTTGTCAACGTCCAATAAATCTCCCGAGAAAAGTTCCAAAAAGCACCGCTACGGGGGCAACGTACACATCCCCTTTCCCCCACTCGGTCGTTGCCATCCCTCAAAGATCCATTAAAAGTTCCAAAAAGCACCGCTAGGGGGCAACACATCGAGTTGACACCCCCTATATCCACCCCCTTTCTCCCACTCGGTCGTTGCCATCTCTCAAATGTCCATTAAAAGTTCCAAGAAGCACCGCTAGGGGGCAGCACATCTCCTTTCCCCGACTCGGTCGTTGCCATCTCTCAAAAACAAAGATCTAACATAATAATAAAGTTCCAAGAAGCACCGCTAGGGGGCAGCATCGACCCAACACACTGGCGTCACCTGCCACGCCCCCACATCCGACGGGCACGTGCCACGCCCCCCCCCATCATTCTGCCGCAAGCCACGCCCCTTGCTCCATCTCTAGAAGGAGCTGCTCCTTGGGGCCGGATCGGTCATTTTATACTACTTGCGTTTATAAACTACCCTAAGTGATGCAGTCTGGTTTTTCTATTTGTATTAGTTTCGGAGATATTTGAGACTATAAGATTTTGTAGCCATGTGGCACGGTGAAAAACGCTAAAAATTTGCCAAAATGACACCATCGACAAAAACTCCAAAACTAAAACAGCGATTCCGGATTTAACTACATAGTCTTGTTTGCGTTTATAAAATAACCTCAGTGGTGCAGTACGGTTTTCCTATTGCTATTAGTTTCGGATAAAATTGAGACTATATCGTTTTGAAGTCATTTTGCACGGACAAAAACGCGGAAAACGTGTCAAAAAGACACCATCGACAATAACTACAAAACTAAAACAGCAATTCGGGATTTAACTACATAGTTTTGTTTGCGTTTATAAACTACCCTAAGTGATGCAGTATGGTTTTTCTATTCGTATTAGGTTCGGAGATATTTGAGACTATAGGATTTTGTAGCCATTTGGCACTGTGAAAAACGCTAAAAATTTGACAAAATGACACCATCGAGAATAACTCCAAAACTAAAACAGCTATTCGGAATTTAAGTACATAGTCTTGTTTGCTTTTATAATCTACCCTAACTGATGCAGTACGGTTTTTCTATTCGTATTAGTTTCGGAGATATTTTAAACTATAGGATTTTGTAGCCATTTGTCACAGTGAAAAACGCTAAAAATTTGCCAAAATGACACCATCGACAATAAACTCCAAAACTAAAACAGCGATTCCGGATTTAACTACACACTCTTGTTTGCGTTTATAAACTACACTAAGTGGTGCAGTACGGTTTTCCAATTGCTATTAGTTTCGGATATAATTGAGACTATATCGTTTAGAAGTGATTTTGCACGGTAAAAAACGCGGAAATTTTGCCAAAAGGACACCATTGACAATATCTACAAAACTAAACCAGCTATTCCGGATATAACTACATTGTCTTAGTTGCGTTTATAAACGACCCTAAGTTATGCAGTATGGCTTTTCTATTTGTATTAGGTTCGGAGATATTTGAGACTATAGGATTTTGTAGCCATTTGTCACAGTGAAAAACGCTAAAAATTTGCCAAAATAACACCATCGACAATAACTCCAAAACTAAAACAGCGACTCCGGATTTAACTGCATAGTCTTGTTTGCGTTTATAAACTACCCTAAGTGGTGCAGTACGGTTTTCCTATTGCTTTTAGTTTCGGATGTAATTGAAACTATATCGTTTTGAAGTCATTTTGCACGGACAAAAACGCGGAAAATGTGCCAAAATGACAGCATCGACAATAATTCCAACACTAAAACAGCTATTCGGAATTTAACTACATAGTCTTGTTTGCGTTTATAATCTACCCGAAGTGATGCAGTATGGCTTTTCTATTCGTATTAGTTACGGAGACATTTGAGACTATAGAATTTTGTAGCCATTTGGCACGGTGAAAAACGCTAAAAATTTGCCAAAATGACACCATAGACAATAACTCCTAAACTAAAACAGCTATTCGGGATTTAAGTACATAGTCTTGTTTGCTTTTATAATCTACCCTAACTGATGCAGTATGGTTTTTCTATTCGTATTAGTTTCGGAGATATTTTAGACTGTAGGATTTTGTAGCCATTTGTCACAGTGAAAAACGCTAAAAATTTGCCAAAATGACACCATCGACAATAAACTAAAAAACTAAAACAGCGATTCCGGATTTAACTACACACTCTTGTTTGCGTTTATAAACTACCCTAAGTGGTGCAGTACGGTTTTCCTATTGCTATTAGTTTCGGATATAATTGAGACTATATCGTTTTGAAGTCATTTTGCGCGGTAAAAAACGCGGAAATTTTGCCAAAAGGACACCATCGACAATAACTCCAAAACTAAAACCGCTATTCGGGATTTAACTTCATAGTCTTGTTTGCGTTTATAATCTACCCTAAGTGATGCAGTATGGTTTTTCTATTCGTTTTAGTTACGGAGAGATTTGAGACTATTGGATTTTGTAGCCATTTGTCACAGTGAAAAACGCTAAAAATTTGCCAAAATGACACCATCGACAATAACTCCAAAACTAAAACAGCGACTCCGGATTTAACTGCATAGTCTTGTTTGCGTTTATAAACTACCCTAAGTGGTGCAGTACGGTTTTCCTATTGCTTTTAGTTTCGGATGTATTTGAAACTATATCGTTTTGAAGTCATTTTGCACGGACAAAAACGCGGAAAATTTGCCAAAAAGACACCATCGACAATAACTACAAAACTAAAACAGCAATTCGGGACTTAACTACATAGCTTTGTTTGCGTTTATAAACTACCCTAAGTGACGCAGTATGGTTTTGCTATTCGTATTAGGTTCGGAGATATTTGAGACTATAGGATTTTGTAGCCATTTGGCATTGTGAAAAACGCTAAAAGTTTGACAAAATGACACCATCGACAATAACTCCAAAACTAAAACAGCTATTCGGAATTTAAGTACATAATCTTGTTTGCTTTTATAATCTACCCTAACTGATGCAGTACGGTTTTTCTATTCGTATTAGTTTCAGAGATAATTTAGACTATAGGATTTTGTAGACATTTGTCACAGTGAAAAACGCTAAAAATTTGCCAAAATGACACCATCGACAATAAACTCCAAAACTAAAACAGCGATTCCGGATTTAACTACACACTCGTGTTTTCGTTTCTAAACTACCCTAAGTGGTGCAGTACGGTTTTCCTATTGCTATTAGTTTCGGATATAATTGAGACTATATCGTTTTGAAGTCATTTTGCACGGTAAAAAACGCGGAAATTTTGCCAAAAGGACACCATCGACAATATCTCCAAAACTAAAACAGCTATTCCGGATATAACTACATTTTCTTGTTTGCGTTTATAAACTACCCTAAGTTATGCAGTATGGCTTTTCTATTTGTATTAGGTTCGGAGATATTTGAGACTATAGGGTTTTGTAGCCATTTGGCACGGTGAAAAACGCTAAAAATTTGCCAAAATGACACCATCGACAATAACTCCAAAACTAAGACAGCTATTCGGGATTTAACTACATAGTCTTGTTTGCGTTTATAAACTACCCTAAGTGGTGCAGTACGGTTTTCCTATTGCTTTTAATTTCGGATGTAATTGAGACTATATCGTTTTGAAGGTCATTTTGCACGGACAAAAACGCGGAAAATGTGCCAAAATGACAGCATCGACAATAACTCCAAAACTAAAACCGCTATTCGGGATTTAACTACATAGTCTTGTTTGCGTTTATAATCTACCCTAAGTGACGCAGTCTGGTTTTTCAATTTGTATTAGTTTTCGAAATATTTGAGACTATAAGATTTTGTAGCCATTTGGGACGGTGAAAAACGCTAAACATTTGCCACAACGACACCATCGACAATAACTCGAAAACTAAAACAGCGATTCCGGATTTAACTACATAGCCTTGTTTGCGTTTATAAACTACCATAAGTGGTGCAGTACAGTTTTCCTATTGCTATTAGTTTCGGAGATAATTGAGACTATATCGTTTTGAAGACAAAAACACTGAAAATTTGCCAATAAGACACCATCGACAATAACTCCAAAACTAAAACAGCTATTCGGGATTTAACTACTTAGTCTTGTTTGCGTTAGTAGTATAAAATGACCGATCCGGCCCCAAGGAGCAGCTCCTTCTAGAGAAGGAGCAAGGGGCGTGGCTTGCGGCAGAAGGATGGGGGCGTGGCATGTGCCCGTAGGATGTGGGGGCGTGGCAGATGACGCTAGTGTGTTGGGTCGATGCTGCCCCTCTAGCGGTGCTTCTTGGAACTTTATTATTATGTTAGATCTTTTTTTTGAGAGATGGGAACGACCGAGTCGGGGAAAGGAGATGTGCTGCCCTCTAGCGGTGCTTCTTGGAACTTTTAATGGACCTTTGAGAGATGGCAACGACCGAGTGGGAGAAAGGGGGTGGATATACGGGGATGTCAACTCGATGTGCTGCCCCCTAGCGGTGCTTTTTGGAACTTTTAATGGATCTTTGAGGGATGGCAACGACCGAGTGGGGGAAAGGGGATGTGTACGTTGCCCCCGTAGCGGTGCTTTTTGGAACTTTTCTCGGGAGATTTATTGGACGTTGACAAATTTTGGGGAAGTCTTTCCAATATTTATATTTTTAATTTTCTCGGGAGATTTACTGGACTTTGTCAAATTTTTGAAGGAAGTCTTTCCAATATGTTTTTTTTTTATTAAATTTATATTTTCAGGAATTCCCTGAGGTGTTATAATTTTTATAGACGTTGCGGTATTTTTTCCCCCTCAGGTTCATAAAAAATGATCTGGTGGTCCCAGCGAGACTATTGAGAAAATATGTTTGAAAAGGGAAGCATTTTTAATAAAATTCTTGGAATTTTATTTAAAAATGCAGTGTGAGGGGGAGTGGACGTTATTTGAGTTGTGAACGAGTTGGTGTGAACATGAATTTTTCTGTTACGGTGGAACATCTCTCGTTGAATTGTTGTAATGAAGGATGTAATGAAACAGGCGTATCTTACAGCCGTAAAAGAAGGAAGTCTCGGTGGGGAGAATGCTTTATTCCGTGTTGTCAAGAAAGAAGGCGTCAAGAAAAAAGACGTGGAAAAATGGCTGAAGGGGAGAAAACGTACACACTCCACAAACCGACGAGACGTCATTTTCCGAGAAACAGAGTGTTGGTGAATAAAATAGATCAACAGTTTCAAGCAGACCTGGTTGACCTTCCCAGTTTGAGTCGACATAATAATGGATTTCGTTACTTGTTGACGTGTATTGATATATTTTCCAAATATGCGTGGGTGATTCCCCTAAAACAAAAGTCGGGGTTCCATATCGTTCAAGCGTTTTCCAAGATTTTCGAACAGAGAAAACCTTTAAAACTGCAAACTGATAAAGGAACTGAATTTAAGAACAAAGAATTCCAGAAGTTTTTAAAACAGCACGAGGTGCATTTCTTTACGACGAACAACGAGACAAAAGCAAGTGTTGTGGAAAGATTCAATCGCACGTTGAAAACTAGAATGTGGCGCTACTTTACAAGTCAAAACACCTTCAGATTCATCGACGTGCTCGACGATTTAGTCCACAGTTACAATCATTCTCCCCATCGAAGTATAAAAATGAAGCCTGTGGAAGTGAACGAAAACAATGAAAAGCAAGTGTTTGACAATCTATATAGTGGTTTCAAGAGGGAAAAACCCTCCTATAAATTCCAAGTCGGCGATCACGTAAGGATTTCTAAAACCAAATTAACGTTTGAAAAAGGATACGAATCAAATTGGACGGAAGAAGTGTTTGTGGTGAGTGACCTCATTCCAAGATCCCCTCTCGTGTACAAAGTAAAAGATTTATTGAACGAAGAGCTGGAAGGAACATTCTACGCCGAAGAGCTTCAAAAAGTGACACTTTCCGAGACATTTTCTGTGGAACGTGTTCTAAAGAAACGCAAAAGAAAAGGAAAAATGGAATACTTTGTCAAATTTAAAGGCTACTCCGATAAATTCAACGCATGGATCCCCGCGGAAGACTTGACCTCGCTATAAAACCGGCCTTATTTTTAAATGAAACGTCATTCGTCAAGGTGAGTTTCTATCTGACACTACCGAGCGACAGCTCTCTCGGATACTTTTTGGACAACAAAATATCCCATTTTATAACACGGCTTCCTTCCCCAATCGAACTGAATGGAGACTGGGAAGTGGGACTCGTCGAGCTCATCTACCCCCATTCGTGGTATAATATCACGGAAAATTCCAACCATTTCGAATACGATTTGGGAACAGGTCAGTTTAAGACGGGAAGAATATCTCCAGGTCATTACGAATCTATAGCGGACATTGTTAAATCCATGAGCAATCATTTTGCCAATAAAATCTTTTTGAATTATAATAAAGCGACTCAAAAGGTCAAGTCAACTCTTCTGAAAGGTACGCGCTTGGTTTTCCCCCAGGGATTGCGGAAATCTTAGGATACCAACCCATGCAACTTTCAGCCGTGAGTGGAGCTGTCTCGGTAAATGGTGAATTTATCGCAGATCTAAACGGTCGGTTTTCTCTGTTGTATGTGTACAGTGATATTGTGGAACCGCAACCGGTAGGAGAATGGTTGCTCCTCTCCTTCGCATCGTTAAAGTGAGTGGTGTGAATGGAGAGATGGTGAGCGCTTTGTTCGATCGACTTCATTATTTGTCTCTTGCAAGAAAAAATTTTCAAACCATTGAAATCGTTTTAAGGAATCACATAGGCCAATTAGTGCCATTTGAACGTGGAATAGCGATCGTGAAACTTCATTTTCGTCTCAAGCATCTCTAATCATGTACGAACCATACCGCTGCTGTACGAAATCCTTCGAAGATTATTACGTCAGTCAAACGGGAAAAGGAATAGTTTACTATCAAGGAGTACCACTACAAAAAGGTTATGGACTTGGAGGACTTTTTCGTTCATTATTTAGAGCGGCGGTACCGTTATTTAAACAAGGTGCTAAAACGCTCGGAAAACAAGTCTTACGAACGGGTATGGATCTCGCCAATGACGTCATTCTCGGTAAAGATGTGAAAACGGCAGCCAAACAACGAGCTAAAGAAGCAGGACAAATTCTCACTGATAAAGCAGCTTCTAAAGTGAAGAAAATGTTGGGGGAAGCGTTAAAAGAAAGAGAAAAACGAAGAAACGTATCATTCGTTCAAAGAAAGCCAAGAGGACCGCACGCGATATTTTTGATCCGTAAACCATGGCTATGATTCACAGTCATTCTTCCGTATGTCTCAAGTCGGAATTGGATTTATTTGCTTTACCGCCTACCCAAACGAGCATAGAAAAAGGACAATGGATCGAATATCACCCCTTGGCCAACATTCGAGATGGAGGACCTCTGGAATTTAATATTTCTGGGAGTGGAGAAGAATACATGGATTTGTCTTCCAGCCAACTCTATGTGAAAATTAAAATTGTGAAAGCTGACAATTCTTCCCTACCTGAAAAAGAGCCCGTGGGTCCCATTAACTGTTTTCTTCATTCTCTGTTTTCTCAAGTCGACATCAGTTTAAACGAAAGAGTGATTTCCTCATCAAGCAACACGTATCCCTACAGAGCTTATATCGAAACTCTACTGAATTACGGAGAAGAAGCAAAGAAATCCTATTTATCATGTGAAGGTTTTTACAAGGATGCAGCCGGACATCTACACGAAATTAATCCCACGAATGATGCAACAAACAAGGGATTACATCAACGCTACGAACTCATAAAAGAAAGCAAGACGCTGGATATGATTGGAACCTTGCACTGCGATTTATTTTATCAAAACAGACTGCTGCTCAATTTAGTGGATATGAAAATCAAACTGGTTCGAAGTAAACCTGATTTCTGCCTTGTTTCCTCCTCCGAGATCCCCAGTTACAGAGTTCTCATCGAACACGCATCCATTTTTGTGAGAAAAGTGAAAGTCAACCCTGGAGTGGCCATCGGTCATGCAAAAGCATTAGAAAAATCTCCTGCCAAGTATCCCATTGATCGAGTTTTATGCAAAGTGTATTCCGTCTCTCAAGGAAGTATGTCCTTCGTGCAAGACAACGTATTCCTCGGACAAATGCCCAAAAGACTGGTTATTGGATGTGTAGACAACGACGCTTTTAATGGTACATATAAATCCAACCCATTTGAATTCAAGCATTATGATGTCAACTTTATCGCCGTGTACGTTGACGGACAGCCAGTTCCTCATAAAATTCTAGAACCCTATTTTGAAAAGGGAAGCACAATTCGTTCCTTCCACAGTCTATTTCAAGGCACCGAGAAACTGGGTCAGGACAGTGGAATATTTATCGATCGTGCGGAATTTTCCGAGGGATACACTCTTTATGCATTCGATCTCAGTCCGGACCTATGCGATGGAGGACATTTGAACCTGATCAATCAAGGAAATTTAAGAGTGGAAATCAAATTTGGAAAAGCTTTGGTAAAAACCATTTCTGTGCTAATCTACGCAGAGTTCCAGAACATTATTGAAATTTCCAAGTCCAGAAATATTCTTTGTGATTTCTCCAATTGAAGAAATGAACAGTATACAAATAACCAAGTCCTTAAAGCAAGATCACGTGACCCGACGTTCCTTCCTCGGAGTGTTTGCCTGTGACCGCCTTCCCAAGAGAATTGTCAAGTTCCCAGCATGCCTTGTTGTGAATACAGACCGACATGGAAATCCTGGAAAACACTGGTTGGCTATGTATATGTCAAACCCAAAAACAATGGAATTTTTTTATTCTTTCGGACATTCTCCAGAATATTTTCAAGGACCTATTGCTCAATTTGTCTCCAAATTTGAAACTATGAATTTTAATGATGTACCTCTTCAAAGTTTGTTTACGGCCGTATGTGGTCAATTTTGTATTTTCTTCCTTTATTCTAGATGTCGCGGAAAAAGCTTGTACTCCATTGTAAGAAATTTTCGATGGAAATCTGAAACAAACGACGTGCGTGTCTATTATTTTGTTCGAAATAAATTTGGAATTGTAACAAAATTTAGAATTTAAAATAAAAATTGATTTCAACTCTAATTTATGTGTCTTTAAATTATTTTGTAAGTTCTTGATTGACCTCAGTTGACAACATGGAAGTGCCCAGACTACAACATCCTTTCACAGCTCTGATAGCGGGTCCTACGGGAAGTGGAAAGACCCAGTTTGTAAAGCGCTTACTTCAGCATCAAGGGGAAGTCATCTCTCCCCCTCCCGAAGACGTGGTGTGGTTCTATGGGGTTCACCAAACATTGTATGATGAAATAGAAAACGTGACATTTGTGGAAGGCATCCCCTCTAATTTCCGTGACTATGTGAAAGGAAGAACGCTGTTTGTCATTGACGATCTCATGACTGAATGCGGAAGTGATAAAAAATTAACTCACTTGTTCACTAGAGGGAGTCATCATTTCAATGTGTCCGTGATATTCATTACTCAAAATATTTTTCATAAAGGTAAAGAAATGCGAGAAATTTCCCTGAATGCTCATTACTTGTTTCTGTTTAAATCACGAAGAGATGTGAATCAAATCACTCATTTAGGGAGGCAGTTGTACCCTAGCAAACTTAAATTTTTTCAAGAAGTGTATATGGATGCCACAAAATCCCCTTACAGCTATTTATTGATTGATCTAAAACCTGAGACAAAGGAAGAATTAAGATTACGCTCCCAGATACTTCCGGGAGACATTCAAGTAATATATCAACCTCGGTGAAATGAAATAAGTCTCAGTTTTCATCATGACGCTGTCTAAGCAGCAGGTCCAACTTTTATGTATGATTCAACACTGTCCAAAAAAAGTATTAAAAGACCTAATATCGAAGTGTAGAAAAAGTGGAATTAAAGCACTATGTGAAGTTTGTATGAATACGTTAAAAGGAAATGTTCCGCTTACTCCCACCCAGAAACATTCATTGCAACGGCATAAGCACACCTTGCGAGCTCTCTCTCGAAAAAAGACACCTCTGTATAAAAAGAGGAAACTCCTTATTCAAAAAGGGGGATTTTTAGGTGTGTTGATTCCCGCTGCTCTCAGTGTATTAACGACTCTGCTTACGAAATAATGGAATTTGCCAAGAAAATGGTTCTGATTCCCGAAGAACGGATTTCCCGTCATATGCCCACAGACGAAACGCTAACGGACTTGGACAAAGAAATGAAAAAAATTCTCCTAAGCAAAGAGTCTGACGAAGTAAAAGTGAAATTATATAATCAAGTCTTGAATAAGCGCATTCATGTTTCCAGTTTTAATCCTCCAGTTGCATCTCACGAAACCCCATCGAGAACTGAAGAACCAGTGAAAGAAGAACATGTCAAAGACGAGAAAGTAAAAGATGTTGTGGAAGACCTTATCGTTCAGTCCGTTCCTTCTAACTTGAAACGAAATGCAAGAAATGTGCTGGACGTCTTTAAAACGAACTCTGATATTATTGACTGGAGTCCCAAGGCCGAATTTAAATATAATGGACGCATTGTAAAAAACACGAATATAGTAGACCTCATAGACTCTATGTTTCGAAGCAAGGGATCTAAGCTGTACATATCTCCTGAATTTGTAAAAGCATTAAAAGACATTAATTTGCCCAAAAAGTACATTAAAAATAAACAAATGTTGAAAGTTCCTGTACAAGAAGGAAATTCTGTTGTAACTTCTAAACGAAAAAATACAAATTCTAAGAAAATATGTAAAAATGTTCATTGGATTCCATATTAAAAAAATTTAGTTGAACAAAAGTGTCATTCTTTTTTTCTTTTTTAAATGTATGCACTTTCGGAACAGTTCATTCTTTCTTAGGGTTAAAAATGGAACACTTCATTTTTTCTTAGTGGACAGCTTTGAGAAAACACATTTCATTAAAAGCAGGGAAATTCTCATAGAATAACATGTGAAAACTAGTATACATAAAAAGACTGTTTCGAAACGAGTAAAAATCTGTTGAAGTTCGTTTTCGAAAAAGTTGGAAATAGAATATAGTAAAAACAGTCACAGCAAGTTCCTGAAAGTTGAAAATTGGATGTACTAAAATGTCTAAGGAAAGAATTTTTTTATAAAACACAACTGTTTTAGTTTTCCCAGGCTAGAGGGGTCTTCAGTGAGAGCGCTTCTTCTTTTTCAACTAAAAGAATAAAGCGAGTCAGTTTGAAACATTTCAAACTCCCCGAAAATAAGCCATGTACTCTGGTTTCGGCTCAATACTGTAAAGCATTGCTCTCAGACCAGTCGGAAATCCCCCGATTGGCCGCCTGATGGAAAACATCAGGCCCATTTCCCTTAATAAATACCCAAATATCCTTAAGAAAAGTCTTTAGCAAAAAAATACTAGTTCCCCATTAAATCCATTCATTCTGTTACTATTTTAAAAAGAAATTTCTTTTACTTTTAAAATTCTTGAAACTTAATATTTTGACTCATTTCAATAAAAAAAACATAATTTCACTTAAATTTAGGTTAATAAAAAAAAATTCACAAAATTTATATCTTAGAATGAATAAAATACTTACACTTAAATTTATGGAAATAGAAAAAAAAAATACTTTAAACATTTCCAAAAAATATTTACTTTTTTTTCAGTAATTTACCTACCTCCCTCCCCCTTCCCTTACCCAAATTTTTAGGAGCCCTAAAAAGGACTTTTTTCAACAGCTGCTGTTTCCTCAAACTCAATACAAGTCGTATTGGGCTACATGCATGTCGTGAACCGTTTTCAACAAGTTCGTAATGTCCAGAGATTCTAAAAATTCTTTGGAGATGAGTCCCTTCGAAGCAGCAACGAAAGATTCCGCTACAACCACAGGCTGCAGCATAGCAAGGGCGCAGGCAAAGTGAGTGCTAAACTTAATATTCATGGAATCAGAGCAGGCATGCTCCATGATGTTAGGCAATTCACGATAAGGCAAGAGACATTCCGAACATTGAAACAGTGGGCTGAGCGTTATTTTGCCACGGTAGACCATGACTCCAATAAGAATTTGTTGGCGGAAGCATCTGGAGTACAGATCCTGATCTCAGAGTTAATGAAACTGGTTTAAACCCGTTTCTCTTAAAAACAAAATCTCTTTCTTGCCCGAGAGCAATGCACGGCAAAGGTTCTAAATCTGATTCATTGTCCATGTGAAATCCGATGCTATCTTTTCCAGTTCGGTATTTGTTGATTAAAACAAAGTTGAAAGTCTCCTCGCATTCTTTCTCAACAGCGAGCTTGATTTTTTGAAGCAATGGGGTCCAAGGGTGAGGTTCTAAAGTCAAACCGCTAAAAGTGTATTTCAGATTGGGGTCCCCGAAGGCAACATGCTGTCTAGGAATGTTATAACACTTTCCGAAATTTTTTATTTTTGAGAAGTCACCACTCAAATATTCCACTTCATCTTCCAAACGAGAATAGTAATGAATCGCTTGAGCAGGGGAGAAGAGCTGAAAGTAACGAAAATTCAGATTTTCCTTGTTATGACGAAGAGACAACATTTTTTTCAGATCAACACACTCACACCAAGCACCGAAGCGATAATGAGTCAGGCAGGCAAGCAGGCAGGCTTGCGATAAGGCGTATGACGTCAGGTTTCCGAGAGATGAGTAAGCAGCTTTTCCCCCTTTCCCCACCTGCTTGTTCTGTCAGAAGGTCCTACCCTTTTGAAATGTTGGGGAAAAATTACTCCCCCAATTACGTTGACAAAGAAATTTTCTAGAAGTGCGTACATGAAGACACAATATTAAAGTAACAACATTCCTCAATTTATATTAAAAAAAAAACAACCTCTACTGGTTTTAAAGTTCCTTCTCTTGTAATTTTTTTCCCGCTAAATGCATCTTTGACAACCCCGAAAGCTGAACTTCTGTTCTTTTCAAAATGATTTGTTCCGAAAGGATTTCACTCCCTGAGGAATGCAGATTCAAAGCAACGTGATCACTCGTTATTTCTGTACAGACAGTTAAAACTATGATCAGCAACAAATTTGAAAAAAAAAGAAAAACATTGGACTGTCTCCACACATTTTTAAAATGACGTCATTTGAGAGCAGGTTTTTCATGACAAATTTCTTCCAACAGGAAAAGAATGTATGCGAGCAGAGTAAAAATTTTGAGTCTTCGCGTGAGCAAATCGGAACGAAATATCTTCGCATGAGAAAATTGTGACGAAATATCTTCGCATGAGCAGAGCAAAAATTTTGAGACGAAATATCTTCGCATGAGCAGAGTAAAAATTTTGAGACGAAATATCTTCGCATGAGCAGAGTAAAAATTTGAGTCTTCGCGTGAGCAAATCGAGACGAAATATCTTCGCATGAGAAAATTGTGACGAAATATCTTCGCATGAGCAGAGTAAAAATTTTGAGTCTTCGCGTGAGCAAATCGAGACGAAATATCTTCGCATGAGAAAATTGTGACGAAATATCTTCGCATGAGCAGAGTAAAAATTTTGAAACGAAATATCTTCGCATGAGGAGAGTAAAAATTTTGAGACGAAATATCTTCGCACGAGCAGAGTAAAAATTTTGAGACGAAATATATAAGCAACTGAGATGAAATATCTTCAAGGTTGCAACCACTTGCTTTGATCAAAGCTTATTCCTCGATGCACTTTTGTTATGACGAGACCCGCTTTGACTGCCTGTTGGAGAAGACGATAATGAGCCACGTACCTGGATTTTTTATTTAAAGTAGTTAATAATTTGACCTGCCTGGTTCCAGGTACTACTTCCGTTTCCGGACAGAAAGGCAAATCCGAATGAAGATCGTGAAGGGAGTCAGGATAGCTGATGTCAACATCGAGAAAGTATCCCGTGCTGGCATCGTCCGCTATACACGTGACATCCAACTGCTTCAGTTCTTCATCGGAAAGCCACCGGAAGTTATTCACCGGAAGTGACTCATGCATTCCAAAACCATAAAGGTTCGTACAATCGTGATAAGAGATGAAGCTGATTTCTTTGGAGGCATCAAAATTTTTCAGATACTTATTATTGGCCTGAGCATGCCGCTTCACACACATACACAAGCCACCACGCTTTCCGCTCTCCAGAAAAAGTAGCATATCGTAGTCACTTAAAAGCTGGAGAGAAACTTTAGTACATTTGAGCATGGCGGACCAACTTAATCCAGGACAACTGAAAAACCAGGCAGGATCTAAAGTATAAGTGTCCTGGCAAATATTTCGGAAATTTTCAAACACGTCGGCCAAAATGAGCACATCTGTTTTTAAGTACACATCTGCATACTGACCTAAATTCTGAATCTTCATGACCGCCCATACTTTTTTGGCATGCTCATATTCTTCATCTGTTATATGACAATTCGTTAATTTGTTGAAGAAATCCTTTTGGGGAGGTAAAGAAGTTTCTTCTAACTTGTTATACGACGAAATGTAGTCATAGGGAAAAATGCCTTTCTGCGTGAGGAGATTGAATTCTTCATCATGAGGAATAAGCTGTCGTGTAATTTTAAAATGCGTTCTCGGAAGATTATTTGCTAATTTCGATAAACTGCTTGGCATGAATCGAAAACTGTCCAGGAAACGAACTTCAAGCCCATACATCTTTTTAGAAAAAGAAATAAATTTCTCAGTCGACTCGGGGATCACGCTAATTTCTCCTGGAAGGCAATCTAATTCCTTGATGATAAAATGCGAGTCGTATCCCGAAAGGTTGTGCATCAGAACTGGAACAAAGGAAGGATTTTTGAAATTGATATTGCAGGAAGCATGTGCGGGTCCTCTGAATTTCCCAGTACGATGATCGTGGTCCGCCACTTTCTTTTTGGATTTGCTGCATGAATTATATCCACCTTCACCACAAATATGACATATGCTTGCTTTCCGATAGACATCTTTTTCAGCCTCCGTCAATGCAATCATAGGGATATTTATTTTATAATTTTTTTCAATAACTTCCACATCTTCTTTGAGAGTGTGAAGGAAATGACTCACAACTCCCTGCTCTGCTCTATGAGTTCGGAAAACATCATAACGACCTTCCACATCTTTTATGAAATAAGCATATGGTATAACTTCATGAGATTGGGTTGGCGTGGTGAAGGACTCGCTTGGATTCGGGATCGGACCTTGAACTGGTTTTAAGACGCTCTCAAAATCAGCGTACACAACGAAAGGAACCCGCTGACTGAATTTGAAATCTTTAAAAGTTAATTCCTTGTCTTCTGGCATCTTGATGAGGACAGTCTTGTTTTTATTGCATAATTTCTTGTGCTCATTTAATTTTTGCTCTCCATTGCACCTCGTATCATAAGTTTTAAAACATTTTTTGCAGATGTGTACTTCTTTCCTAATGTTGACAATTGACTGGAAATAAGCCGCTCAAAATTTGTAATGTAAGCAAAGTGGTTGCAACCTCCGTTTTCTAAATACAACAAATCTCTGTGGTCCGCCAGCTCTTCTTCACATACTTTAATGGGAAATATTTTACCAGCTTCATCTATCCCGTAAATGTTGATGCTGATATTGTTAGACTTTTCAAATTTTGGAATGTCAGAAATTTTGACGGGATAGTCCACGCAATCCCACTTGTAGCCGCCTTCAAAGTAAGGATCGTTTAGATAGGATGCTACCCTTTCTCGTCTTCTCCTTTGATCTTGAAGACGTGGGGTCCACACGGCATATTTGAAACAGAAGGCATTTGAATTTTTAACGTTCACGACAGCATATTTCTTCTGAATATGGCTGGGAAGCATAATAAAGGAACCTCCTCTCAAAGGCCTAAACCGATTAACCCGGAGTTCGAACCACTCCACGTGAGAAAACATCCAGCCTGATCCTTTCAGTTCACATTCAGAACATTCAGTGAGTAGTTTCCTGGACATGATATCGAAAAATTCCCCGAGATTTGTCGACCGATACACTGGCTTATTAGTTGTTTTTAAATTCCGAGAACATATATCAAATTCCTCTGGGTCATCGGGTTTAGGCTTTTTAAAAGCTGCCTGCATAAATGCATTTACTTTAATGGATGGGTGGGCTGCCAGTGCATGTTCTAGAATGCTTACAGAAGAATTTTGGATGCCATTCAAAAATGTGGAGAGACAGACCGCTGTTTCCCCTTCCGAAACAATCTTAAATGTTTGTAGACGGTTCTGAGCCACCGACTGCACTTGGATGTAAGCCCCCATATTCAATGGAGGAACAATGGGAGCTTTGGAACTGGGGTCCTCAACAACGTGGCTGGGGCCAGCAACAACTTCATGACTGGGGCCTGCTGTATTTGAAGGGTCTACAGCATTAGAGGGGCCCGCTGCATTGGAGGATCCTGCCGAAGACGCATTTAACGAGTTCCCCCCACCTGCATTCTCGAATGACATTTAAGAATATGTATCTGTAAGTACGCATTTCTAGAAAAACTCTTCCTACACAACATACACGGAATAAGTGCCCCAGAATGAATTTTGACATGTCTCTGCAAATTTTTTTCAAAGTGAAGACCTTCTGACAGATCTTACAAGTGAAAGGGGCAGGGGGTACGTCAGACACAAATGAGGAAAGTAGGTCTTGCGACATTGGAATTTCCTCTAATGCCTGAAACACTTCTGAATTTTGCAAAAATAGCTGTTCATCTTCCAGCCACCATTCTTTCTGTGAAAGAATAATAATAAAAAAAATTAACCCTCTCCCCTATCAAAGCATTTTTTATGAAATAAACATTTAAAAGGGATATTCCTACGTTGAGAATACATTTTTATGAGAGCTATCGTAAAAATATGAATTCCTAAAATATTTGAAAACAAAGAACTTTGTTTTAAACGATTCCACTAACATGAATTTTCCTTCCTGAAAATCTAACTTAAATCGTATGCAAAAGAACTCACATACCGCTAACATGTTTTTAAACCTATACCAACGCATTTTCATGGAATAAACATCAAAATGGAAAGTTCCTACGTTGAGAATACATTTTTATGGGAGCTATCGTAAAAACATGAATTCCTAAAATATTTGAAAACAAAGAACTATGTTTAAACGATTCCACTAACGTGAATTTTCCTTCCTGAAAATCTAACTTTAATCGTATGCAAAAGAATTCACATACCGCTAACATGTTTTAAACCCCTATCAACGCATCTTCATGGAAATTAAAATGGAAAATTCCTACGTTTAGAATAAATTTTTATGAGAGCTATCGTAAAAACATGGATTCCTAAAATACTTTAAAAAAAGAACTATGTTTAAACGATTCCACTAACATGAATTTTCCTTCCTGAAAATCTAACTTAAATCGTACGCTAAAGAACTCACATACTGTTCCTAATACACTAGTATATTTTTTCCTTAAGGGAATCCTCTCACGAAATTCTAACAAAATTCTAATTCAAACAACTTTGGGGACCTAACAATAAATAAAAACATTGCATGCTAATAAAAGAACGCTTACCTCTTCCATTGCAGAAACTGAAGAAAAAATGTTTTTAGATTCCATTCCAAAACACTACACAATATTCAGACCGCAAGACAGTCGATAACTAAACGTACTTGAAAACTAAACGTAGTTGAAAACTAAACGTACGTACTAAACCAAAGCAGCAGAAAAACTGAGGAGGAGGAATGAACAACGCCAGTTTTATAGCAAACAGGATGCCTTTTTGACCCCCCGACAATGGAAGAAACGCCATTGGTTCGAAGTTGAAACAGTTTCTGAAATTCTTTTGGCACCTGTTCACAAAGATGACATCACGAAAAAACCCGTCACCGTGCGTCATCGCTTCAAGCAGTATGATGACATTCCAAGTTCACAAGGATGACATCACGACGTACCCGTCACCCATGCGTCATCGCTTCAGGCAGTAACTGCACGGAGACGTTATCTGGTCACAAACATGCTATTGATGAATCACCTCTAACCAGACAAAGCGAACTATAGCTCAGGACTTATTTTAAGGTAAATTCTTAGCGATAGAAAAGTGAAAGGATTTCGTTATAATTAATTTTCATATCTTGAGAGAATAAAAAAAATCAGTCTTGGAACTTAATGTGGCTACAGAATCTCAAATGACGTCAACCGCCGACCCCGCGGAGGAAATGGCGATGGCTGATGTCATGTCTGCTATCACGACATGCGTCATCCAGCATAGTCACTCTTCCCAAAACACATGTCATACAAAATTTTCTGAGTCAAAGAGAAAATGATGACTCATCCCAAAACACATGACTCACAAAAGATAGCGGAACATGAATCAACGGGAACGAAATCTTTTCAAACAAAGCCTTTCCTCGCCTAAATTAAAATTGTAGGGAAGAAAAATATAAGAATGATTAAAAATAATGCAACGTCTATAAAAATTATAACACCTCACGGAAGTCCTGAAAATATAAATTTAATAAAAAAAACATATTGGAAAAACTTCCTTCAAAAATTTGACAAAGTCCAGTAAATCTCCCGAGAAAATTAAAAAAATAAATATTGGAAAGACTTCCCCAAAATTTGTCAACGTCCAATAAATCTCCCGAGAAAAGTTCCAAAAAGCACTGCTACGGAGGCAACGTACACATCCCCGTTCCCCCACTCGGTCGTTGCCATCCCTCAAAGATCCATTAAAAATTCCAAAAAGCACCGCTAGGGGGCAGCACATCGAGTTGACATCCCCCTATATCCACCCCCTTTCTCCCACTCGGTCGTTGCCATCTCTCAAATGTCCATTAAAAGTTCCAAGAAGCACCGCTAGGGGGCAGCACATCTCCTTTCCCCGACTCGGTCGTTGCCATCTCTCAAAAACAAAGATCTAACATAATAATAAAGTTCCAAGAAGCACCGCTAGGGGCAGCACATTTCCTTTCCTCGATTCGGTCGTTGCCATCTCTCAAAGACAAAGATCTAACATAATAATAAAGGTCCAAGAAGCACCGCTAGGGGGCAGCATCGACCCAACACACTAGCGTCATCTGCCACGCCGCCACATCCTACGGGCACATGCCACGCCCCCATCTTTCTGCCGCAAGCCACGCCCCTTGCTCCATCTCTAGAAGGAGCTGCTCCTTGGGGCCGGATCGGTCATTTTATACTACTTGCGTTTATAAACTACCCTAAGTGATGCAGTATGGTTTTTCTATTTGTATTAGTTTCGGAGATATTTGAGACTATAGGATTTTGTAGCCATTTGGCACGGTGAAAAACGCTAAAAATTTGCCAAAATGACACCATCGACAATAACTCCAAAACTAAAACAGCGATTCCGGATTTAACTACATAGTCTTGTTTGCGTTTATAAACTACCCTAAGTGGTGCAGTACGGTTTTCCTATTGCTATTAGTTTCGGAGATAATTGAGACTATATCGTTTTGAAGTCATTTTGCACGGTAAAAAACGCTGAAATTTTGCCAAAAGGACACCATCGACAATAACTCCAAAACTAAAACAGCTATTCCGGATTTAACTACATAGTCTTGTTTGCGTTTATAAACTACCCTAAGTGATGCAGTATGGTTTTTCTATTTGTATTAGTTTCGGAGATATTTGAGACTATAGGATTTTGTAGCCATTTGGCACGGTGAAAAACGCTAAAAATTTGCCAAAATGACACCATCGACAATAACTCCAAAACTAAAACAGCGATTCCGGATTTAACTACATAGTCTTGTTTGCGTTTATAAACTACCCTAAGTGGTGCAGTACGGTTTTCCTATTGCTATTAGTTTCGGAGATAATTGAGACTATATCGTTTTGAAGTCATTTTGCACGTACAAAAACGCGGAAAATTTGCCAAAATGACACCATCGACAATAACTCCAAAACTAAAACAGCTATTCCGGATTTAACTACATAGTCTTGTTTGCGTTTATAAACTACCCTAAGTGATGCAGTATGGTTTTTCTATTCGTATTAGTTTCGGAGATATTTGAGACTATAGGATTTTGTAGCCATTTGGCACGGTGAAAAACGCTAAAAATTTGCCAAAATGACACCATCGACAATAACTCCAAAACTAAAACAGCGATTCCGGATTTAACTACATAGTCTTGTTTGCGTTTATAAACTACCCTAAGTGATGCAGTATGGTTTTTCTATTCGTATTAGTTTCGGAGATATTTGAGACTATAGGATTTTGTAGCCATTTGGCACGATGAAAAACGCTAAAAATTTGCCAAAATGACACCATCGACAATAACTCCAAAACTAAAACAGCGATTCCGGATTTAACTACATAGTCTTGTTTGCGTTTATAAACTACCCTAAGTGGTGCAGTACGGTTTTCCTATTGCTATTAGTTTCGGAGATAATTGAGACTATATCGTTTTGAAGTCATTTGGCACGATGAAAAACGCTGAAAATTTGCCAAAATGACACCATCGACAATAACTCCAAAACTAAAACAGCGATTCCGGATTTAACTGCATAGTCTTGTTTGCGTTTATAAACTACCCTAAGTGATGCAGTATGGTTTTTCTATTGCTATTAGTTTCGGAGATAATTGAGACTATAGGATTTTGTAGCCATTTGGCACGATGAAAAACGCTAAAAATTTGCCAAAATGACACCATCGACAATAACTCCAAAACTAAAACAGCGATTCCGGATTTAACTGCATAGTCTTGTTTGCGTTTATAAACTACCCTAAGTGATGCAGTATGGTTTTTCTATTCCTATTAGTTTCGGAGATATTTGAGACTATAGGATTTTGTAGCCATTTGGCACGATGAAAAACGCTAAAAATTTGCCAAAATGACACCATCGACAATAACTCCAAAACTAAAACAGCGATTCCGGATTTAACTGCATAGTCTTGTTTGCGTTTATAAACTACCCTAAGTGGTGCAGTACGGTTTTCCTATTGCTATTAGTTTCGGAGATAATTGAGACTATATCGTTTTGAAGTCATTTGGCACGATGAAAAACGCTAAAAATTTGCCAAAATGACACCATCGACAATAACTCCAAAACTAAAACAGCGATTCCGGATTTAACTGCATAGTCTTGTTTGCGTTTATAAACTACCCTAAGTGGTGCAGTACGGTTTTCCTATTGCTATTAGTTTCGGAGATAATTGAGACTATATCGTTTTGAAGTCATTTGGCACGGACAAAAACGCTGAAAATTTGCCAAAATGACACCATCGACAATAACTCCAAAACTAAAACAGCGATTCCGGATTTAACTGCATAGTCTTGTTTGCGTTTATAAACTACCCTAAGTGATGCAGTATGGTTTTTCTATTGCTATTAGTTTCGGAGATATTTGAGACTATAGGATTTTGTAGCCATTTGGCACGATGAAAAACGCTAAAAATTTGCCAAAATGACACCATCGACAATAACTCCAAAACTAAAACAGCGATTCCGGATTTAACTGCATAGTCTTGTTTGCGTTTATAAACTACCCTAAGTGATGCAGTATGGTTTTTCTATTGCTATTAGTTTCGGAGATATTTGAGACTATAGGATTTTGTAGCCATTTGGCACGATGAAAAACGCTAAAAATTTGCCAAAATGACACCATCGACAATAACTCCAAAACTAAAACAGCGATTCCGGATTTAACTGCATAGTCTTGTTTGCGTTTATAAACTACCCTAAGTGGTGCAGTACGGTTTTCCTATTGCTATTAGTTTCGGAGATAATTGAGACTATATCGTTTTGAAGTCATTTCGCACGATGAAAAACGCTGAAAATTTGCCAAAATGACACCATCGACAATAACTCCAAAACTAAAACAGCTATTCCGGATTTAACTGCATAGTCTTGTTTGCGTTTATAAACTACCCTAAGTGATGCAGTATGGTTTTTCTATTCCTATTAGTTTCGGAGATATTTGAGACTATAGGATTTTGTAGCCATTTGGCACGATGAAAAACGCTAAAAATTTGCCAAAATGACACCATCGACAATAACTCCAAAACTAAAACAGCGATTCCGGATTTAACTGCATAGTCTTGTTTGCCTTTATAAACTACCCTAAGTGGTGCAGTACGGTTTTCCTATTGCTATTAGTTTCGGAGATAATTGAGACTATATCGTTTTGAAGTCATTTCGCACGCTCAAAAACGCTGAAAATTTGCCAAAAAGACACCATCGACAATAACTCCAAAACTAAAACAGCTATTCCGGATTTAACTGCATAGTCTTGTTTGCGTTTATAAACTACCCTAAGTGATGCAGTATGGTTTTTCTATTCCTATTAGTTTCGGAGATATTTGAGACTATAGGATTTTGTAGCCATTTGGCACGATGAAAAACGCTAAAAATTTGCCAAAATGACACCATCGACAATAACTCCAAAACTAAAACAGCGATTCCGGATTTAACTGCATAGTCTTGTTTGCGTTTATAAACTACCCTAAGTGGTGCAGTACGGTTTTCCTATTGCTATTAGTTTCGGAGATAATTGAGACTATAGGATTTTGTAGCCATTTGGCACGATGAAAAACGCTAAAAATTTGCCAAAATGACACCATCGACAATAACTCCAAAACTAAAACAGCGATTCCGGATTTAACTGCATAGTCTTGTTTGCGTTTATAAACTACCCTAAGTGATGCAGTATGGTTTTTCTATTGCTATTAGTTTCGGAGATAATTGAGACTATAGGATTTTGTAGCCATTTGGCACGATGAAAAACGCTAAAAATTTGCCAAAATGACACCATCGACAATAACTCCAAAACTAAAACAGCGATTCCGGATTTAACTGCATAGTCTTGTTTGCGTTTATAAACTACCCTAAGTGATGCAGTATGGTTTTTCTATTGCTATTAGTTTCGGAGATAATTGAGACTATAGGATTTTGAAGTCATTTGGCACGATGAAAAACGCTAAAAATTTGCCAAAATGACACCATCGACAATAACTCCAAAACTAAAACAGCGATTCCGGATTTAACTGCATAGTCTTGTTTGCGTTTATAAACTACCCTAAGTGATGCAGTATGGTTTTTCTATTCCTATTAGTTTCGGAGATATTTGAGACTATAGGATTTTGTAGCCATTTGGCACGATGAAAAACGCTAAAAATTTGCCAAAATGACACCATCGACAATAGCTCCAAAACTAAAACAGCGATTCCGGATTTAACTGCATAGTCTTGTTTGCCTTTATAAACTACCCTAAGTGGTGCAGTACGGTTTTCCTATTGCTATTAGTTTCGGAGATAATTGAGACTATATCGTTTTGAAGTCATTTCGCACGCTCAAAAACGCTGAAAATTTGCCAAAAAGACACCATCGACAATAACTCCAAAACTAAAACAGCTATTCCGGATTTAACTGCATAGTCTTGTTTGCGTTTATAAACTACCCTAAGTGATGCAGTATGGTTTTTCTATTCCTATTAGTTTCGGAGATATTTGAGACTATAGGATTTTGTAGCCATTTGGCACGATGAAAAACGCTAAAAATTTGCCAAAATGACACCATCGACAATAACTCCAAAACTAAAACAGCGATTCCGGATTTAACTGCATAGTCTTGTTTGCGTTTATAAACTACCCTAAGTGATGCAGTATGGTTTTTCTATTCCTATTAGTTTCGGAGATAATTTGAGACTATAGGATTTTGTAGCCATTTGGCACGATGAAAAACGCTAAAAATTTGCCAAAATGACACCATCGACAATAACTCCAAAACTAAAACAGCGATTCCGGATTTAACTGCATAGTCTTGTTTGCCTTTATAAACTACCCTAAGTGGTGCAGTACGGTTTTCCTATTGCTATTAGTTTCGGAGATAATTGAGACTATATCGTTTTGAAGTCATTTCGCACGCTCAAAAACGCTGAAAATTTGCCAAAAAGACACCATCGACAATAACTCCAAAACTAAAACAGCGATTCCGGATTTAACTGCATAGTCTTGTTTGCGTTTATAAACTACCCTAAGTGATGCAGTATGGTTTTTCTATTCCTATTAGTTTCGGAGATATTTGAGACTATAGGATTTTGTAGCCATTTGGCACGATGAAAAACGCTAAAAATTTGCCAAAATGACACCATCGACAATAACTCCAAAACTAAAACAGCGATTCCGGATTTAACTGCATAGTCTTGTTTGCGTTTATAAACTACCCTAAGTGATGCAGTATGGTTTTTCTATTCCTATTAGTTTCGGAGATATTTGAGACTATAGGATTTTGTAGCCATTTGGCACGATGAAAAACGCTAAAAATTTGCCAAAATGACACCATCGACAATAGCTCCAAAACTAAAACAGCGATTCCGGATTTAACTGCATAGTCTTGTTTGCCTTTATAAACTACCCTAAGTGGTGCAGTACGGTTTTCCTATTGCTATTAGTTTCGGAGATAATTGAGACTATATCGTTTTGAAGTCATTTCGCACGCTCAAAAACGCTGAAAATTTGCCAAAAAGACACCATCGACAATAACTCCAAAACTAAAACAGCTATTCCGGATTTAACTGCATAGTCTTGTTTGCGTTTATAAACTACCCTAAGTGATGCAGTATGGTTTTTCTATTCCTATTAGTTTCGGAGATATTTGAGACTATAGGATTTTGTAGCCATTTGGCACGATGAAAAACGCTAAAAATTTGCCAAAATGACACCATCGACAATAACTCCAAAACTAAAACAGCGATTCCGGATTTAACTGCATAGTCTTGTTTGCCTTTATAAACTACCCTAAGTGGTGCAGTACGGTTTTCCTATTGCTATTAGTTTCGGAGATAATTGAGACTATATCGTTTTGAAGTCATTTCGCACGCTCAAAAACGCTGAAAATTTGCCAAAAAGACACCATCGACAATAACTCCAAAACTAAAACAGCGATTCCGGATTTAACTGCATAGTCTTGTTTGCGTTTATAAACTACCCTAAGTGATGCAGTATGGTTTTTCTATTCCTATTAGTTTCGGAGATATTTGAGACTATAGGATTTTGTAGCCATTTGGCACGATGAAAAACGCTAAAAATTTGCCAAAATGACACCATCGACAATAACTCCAAAACTAAAACAGCGATTCCGGATTTAACTGCATAGTCTTGTTTGCGTTTATAAACTACCCTAAGTGATGCAGTATGGTTTTTCTATTCCTATTAGTTTCGGAGATATTTGAGACTATAGGATTTTGTAGCCATTTGGCACGATGAAAAACGCTAAAAATTTGCCAAAATGACACCATCGACAATAGCTCCAAAACTAAAACAGCGATTCCGGATTTAACTGCATAGTCTTGTTTGCCTTTATAAACTACCCTAAGTGGTGCAGTACGGTTTTCCTATTGCTATTAGTTTCGGAGATAATTGAGACTATATCGTTTTGAAGTCATTTCGCACGCTCAAAAACGCTGAAAATTTGCCAAAAAGACACCATCGACAATAACTCCAAAACTAAAACAGCTATTCCGGATTTAACTGCATAGTCTTGTTTGCGTTTATAAACTACCCTAAGTGATGCAGTATGGTTTTTCTATTCCTATTAGTTTCGGAGATATTTGAGACTATAGGATTTTGTAGCCATTTGGCACGATGAAAAACGCTAAAAATTTGCCAAAATGACACCATCGACAATAACTCCAAAACTAAAACAGCGATTCCGGATTTAACTGCATAGTCTTGTTTGCCTTTATAAACTACCCTAAGTGGTGCAGTACGGTTTTCCTATTGCTATTAGTTTCGGAGATAATTGAGACTATATCGTTTTGAAGTCATTTGGCACGATGAAAAACGCTAAAAATTTGCCAAAATGACACCATCGACAATAACTCCAAAACTAAAACAGCGATTCCGGATTTAACTGCATAGTCTTGTTTGCGTTTATAAACTACCCTAAGTGATGCAGTATGGTTTTTCTATTGCTATTAGTTTCGGAGATAATTGAGACTATAGGATTTTGTAGCCATTTGGCACGATGAAAAACGCTAAAAATTTGCCAAAATGACACCATCGACAATAACTCCAAAACTAAAACAGCGATTCCGGATTTAACTGCATAGTCTTGTTTGCGTTTATAAACTACCCTAAGTGATGCAGTATGGTTTTTCTATTCCTATTAGTTTCGGAGATAATTTGAGACTATAGGATTTTGTAGCCATTTGGCACGATGAAAAACGCTAAAAATTTGCCAAAATGACACCATCGACAATAACTCCAAAACTAAAACAGCGATTCCGGATTTAACTGCATAGTCTTGTTTGCCTTTATAAACTACCCTAAGTGGTGCAGTACGGTTTTCCTATTGCTATTAGTTTCGGAGATAATTGAGACTATATCGTTTTGAAGTCATTTCGCACGGTCAAAAACGCTGAAAATTTGCCAAAAAGACACCATCGACAATAACTCCAAAACTAAAACAGCGATTCCGGATTTAACTGCATAGTCTTGTTTGCGTTTATAAACTACCCTAAGTGATGCAGTATGGTTTTTCTATTCCTATTAGTTTCGGAGATATTTGAGACTATAGGATTTTGTAGCCATTTGGCACGATGAAAAACGCTAAAAATTTGCCAAAATGACACCATCGACAATAACTCCAAAACTAAAACAGCGATTCCGGATTTAACTGCATAGTCTTGTTTGCGTTTATAAACTACCCTAAGTGATGCAGTATGGTTTTTCTATTCCTATTAGTTTCGGAGATATTTGAGACTATAGGATTTTGTAGCCATTTGGCACGATGAAAAACGCTAAAAATTTGCCAAAATGACACCATCGACAATAGCTCCAAAACTAAAACAGCGATTCCGGATTTAACTGCATAGTCTTGTTTGCCTTTATAAACTACCCTAAGTGGTGCAGTACGGTTTTCCTATTGCTATTAGTTTCGGAGATAATTGAGACTATATCGTTTTGAAGTCATTTCGCACGCTCAAAAACGCTGAAAATTTGCCAAAAAGACACCATCGACAATAACTCCAAAACTAAAACAGCGATTCCGGATTTAACTGCATAGTCTTGTTTGCGTTTATAAACTACCCTAAGTGATGCAGTATGGTTTTTCTATTCCTATTAGTTTCGGAGATATTTGAGACTATAGGATTTTGTAGCCATTTGGCACGATGAAAAACGCTAAAAATTTGCCAAAATGACACCATCGACAATAGCTCCAAAACTAAAACAGCGATTCCGGATTTAACTGCATAGTCTTGTTTGCGTTTATAAACTACCCTAAGTGGTGCAGTATGGTTTTCCTATTGCTATTAGTTTCGGAGATAATTGAGACTATAGGATTTTGTAGCCATTTGGCACGATGAAAAACGCTAAAAATTTGCCAAAATGACACCATCGACAATAACTCCAAAACTAAAACAGCGATTCCGGATTTAACTGCATAGTCTTGTTTGCGTTTATAAACTACCCTAAGTGATGCAGTATGGTTTTTCCTATTGCTATTAGTTTCGGAGATAATTGAGACTATAGGATTTTGTAGCCATTTGGCACGATGAAAAACGCTAAAAATTTGCCAAAATGACACCATCGACAATAACTCCAAAACTAAAACAGCGATTCCGGATTTAACTGCATAGTCTTGTTTGCGTTTATAAACTACCCTAAGTGATGCAGTATGGTTTTTCCTATTCCTATTAGTTTCGGAGATATTTGAGACTATAGGATTTTGTAGCCATTTGGCACGATGAAAAACGCTAAAAATTTGCCAAAATGACACCATCGACAATAGCTCCAAAACTAAAACAGCGATTCCGGATTTAACTGCATAGTCTTGTTTGCCTTTATAAACTACCCTAAGTGGTGCAGTACGGTTTTCCTATTGCTATTAGTTTCGGAGATAATTGAGACTATATCGTTTTGAAGTCATTTCGCACGGTCAAAAACGCTGAAAATTTGCCAAAAAGACACCATCGACAATAACTCCAAAACTAAAACAGCGATTCCGGATTTAACTGCATAGTCTTGTTTGCGTTTATAAACTACCCTAAGTGATGCAGTATGGTTTTTCCTATTCCTATTAGTTTCGGAGATAATTTGAGACTATAGGATTTTGTAGCCATTTGGCACGATGAAAAACGCTGAAAATTTGCCAAAATGACACCATCGACAATAACTCCAAAACTAAAACAGCGATTCCGGATTTAACTGCATAGTCTTGTTTGCGTTTATAAACTACCCTAAGTGATGCAGTATGGTTTTTCTATTCCTATTAGTTTCGGAGATATTTGAGACTATAGGATTTTGTAGCCATTTGGCACGATGAAAAACGCTAAAAATTTGCCAAAATGACACCATCGACAATAGCTCCAAAACTAAAACAGCGATTCCGGATTTAACTGCATAGTCTTGTTTGCCTTTATAAACTACCCTAAGTGGTGCAGTACGGTTTTCCTATTGCTATTAGTTTCGGAGATAATTGAGACTATATCGTTTTGAAGTCATTTCGCACGCTCAAAAACGCTGAAAATTTGCCAAAAAGACACCATCGACAATAACTCCAAAACTAAAACAGCTATTCCGGATTTAACTGCATAGTCTTGTTTGCGTTTATAAACTACCCTAAGTGATGCAGTATGGTTTTTCTATTCCTATTAGTTTCGGAGATATTTGAGACTATAGGATTTTGTAGCCATTTGGCACGATGAAAAACGCTAAAAATTTGCCAAAATGACACCATCGACAATAGCTCCAAAACTAAAACAGCGATTCCGGATTTAACTGCATAGTCTTGTTTGCGTTTATAAACTACCCTAAGTGATGCAGTATGGTTTTTCTATTCCTATTAGTTTCGGAGATATTTGAGACTATAGGATTTTGTAGCCATTTGGCACGATGAAAAACGCTAAAAATTTGCCAAAATGACACCATCGACAATAGCTCCAAAACTAAAACAGCGATTCCGGATTTAACTGCATAGTCTTGTTTGCCTTTATAAACTACCCTAAGTGGTGCAGTACGGTTTTCCTATTGCTATTAGTTTCGGAGATAATTGAGACTATATCGTTTTGAAGTCATTTCGCACGCTCAAAAACGCTGAAAATTTGCCAAAAAGACACCATCGACAATAACTCCAAAACTAAAACAGCTATTCCGGATTTAACTGCATAGTCTTGTTTGCGTTTATAAACTACCCTAAGTGATGCAGTATGGTTTTTCTATTCCTATTAGTTTCGGAGATATTTGAGACTATAGGATTTTGTAGCCATTTGGCACGATGAAAAACGCTAAAAATTTGCCAAAATGACACCATCGACAATAGCTCCAAAACTAAAACAGCGATTCCGGATTTAACTGCATAGTCTTGTTTGCCTTTATAAACTACCCTAAGTGGTGCAGTACGGTTTTCCTATTGCTATTAGTTTCGGAGATAATTGAGACTATATCGTTTTGAAGTCATTTCGCACGCTCAAAAACGCTGAAAATTTGCCAAAAAGACACCATCGACAATAACTCCAAAACTAAAACAGCTATTCCGGATTTAACTGCATAGTCTTGTTTGCGTTTATAAACTACCCTAAGTGATGCAGTATGGTTTTTCTATTCCTATTAGTTTCGGAGATATTTGAGACTATAGGATTTTGTAGCCATTTGGCACGATGAAAAACGCTAAAAATTTGCCAAAATGACACCATCGACAATAGCTCCAAAACTAAAACAGCGATTCCGGATTTAACTGCATAGTCTTGTTTGCGTTTATAAACTACCCTAAGTGATGCAGTATGGTTTTTCTATTGCTATTAGTTTCGGAGATAATTGAGACTATAGGATTTTGTAGCCATTTGGCACGATGAAAAACGCTAAAAATTTGCCAAAATGACACCATCGACAATAACTCCAAAACTAAAACAGCGATTCCGGATTTAACTGCATAGTCTTGTTTGCGTTTATAAACTACCCTAAGTGATGCAGTATGGTTTTCCTATTGCTATTAGTTTCGGAGATAATTGAGACTATAGGATTTTGAAGTCATTTGGCACGATGAAAAACGCTAAAAATTTGCCAAAATGACACCATCGACAATAACTCCAAAACTAAAACAGCGATTCCGGATTTAACTGCATAGTCTTGTTTGCGTTTATAAACTACCCTAAGTGATGCAGTATGGTTTTTCCTATTGCTATTAGTTTCGGAGATAATTGAGACTATAGGATTTTGTAGCCATTTGGCACGATGAAAAACGCTAAAAATTTGCCAAAATGACACCATCGACAATAACTCCAAAACTAAAACAGCGATTCCGGATTTAACTGCATAGTCTTGTTTGCGTTTATAAACTACCCTAAGTGATGCAGTATGGTTTTTCTATTCCTATTAGTTTCGGAGATATTTGAGACTATAGGATTTTGTAGCCATTTGGCACGATGAAAAACGCTAAAAATTTGCCAAAATGACACCATCGACAATAGCTCCAAAACTAAAACAGCGATTCCGGATTTAACTGCATAGTCTTGTTTGCCTTTATAAACTACCCTAAGTGGTGCAGTACGGTTTTCCTATTGCTATTAGTTTCGGAGATAATTGAGACTATATCGTTTTGAAGTCATTTCGCACGCTCAAAAACGCTGAAAATTTGCCAAAAAGACACCATCGACAATAACTCCAAAACTAAAACAGCGATTCCGGATTTAACTGCATAGTCTTGTTTGCGTTTATAAACTACCCTAAGTGATGCAGTATGGTTTTTCTATTCCTATTAGTTTCGGAGATATTTGAGACTATAGGATTTTGTAGCCATTTGGCACGATGAAAAACGCTAAAAATTTGCCAAAATGACACCATCGACAATAGCTCCAAAACTAAAACAGCGATTCCGGATTTAACTGCATAGTCTTGTTTGCGTTTATAAACTACCCTAAGTGATGCAGTATGGTTTTTCTATTGCTATTAGTTTCGGAGATAATTGAGACTATAGGATTTTGTAGCCATTTGGCACGATGAAAAACGCTAAAAATTTGCCAAAATGACACCATCGACAATAACTCCAAAACTAAAACAGCGATTCCGGATTTAACTGCATAGTCTTGTTTGCGTTTATAAACTACCCTAAGTGATGCAGTATGGTTTTTCTATTCCTATTAGTTTCGGAGATATTTGAGACTATAGGATTTTGTAGCCATTTGGCACGATGAAAAACGCTAAAAATTTGCCAAAATGACACCATCGACAATAGCTCCAAAACTAAAACAGCGATTCCGGATTTAACTGCATAGTCTTGTTTGCCTTTATAAACTACCCTAAGTGGTGCAGTACGGTTTTCCTATTGCTATTAGTTTCGGAGATAATTGAGACTATATCGTTTTGAAGTCATTTCGCACGCTCAAAAACGCTGAAAATTTGCCAAAAAGACACCATCGACAATAACTCCAAAACTAAAACAGCTATTCCGGATTTAACTGCATAGTCTTGTTTGCGTTTATAAACTACCCTAAGTGATGCAGTATGGTTTTTCTATTCCTATTAGTTTCGGAGATATTTGAGACTATAGGATTTTGTAGCCATTTGGCACGATGAAAAACGCTAAAAATTTGCCAAAATGACACCATCGACAATAGCTCCAAAACTAAAACAGCGATTCCGGATTTAACTGCATAGTCTTGTTTGCCTTTATAAACTACCCTAAGTGGTGCAGTACGGTTTTCCTATTGCTATTAGTTTCGGAGATAATTGAGACTATATCGTTTTGAAGTCATTTCGCACGCTCAAAAACGCTGAAAATTTGCCAAAAAGACACCATCGACAATAACTCCAAAACTAAAACAGCTATTCCGGATTTAACTGCATAGTCTTGTTTGCGTTTATAAACTACCCTAAGTGATGCAGTATGGTTTTTCTATTCCTATTAGTTTCGGAGATATTTGAGACTATAGGATTTTGTAGCCATTTGGCACGATGAAAAACGCTAAAAATTTGCCAAAATGACACCATCGACAATAGCTCCAAAACTAAAACAGCGATTCCGGATTTAACTGCATAGTCTTGTTTGCGTTTATAAACTACCCTAAGTGATGCAGTATGGTTTTTCTATTGCTATTAGTTTCGGAGATAATTGAGACTATAGGATTTTGAAGTCATTTGGCACGATGAAAAACGCTAAAAATTTGCCAAAATGACACCATCGACAATAACTCCAAAACTAAAACAGCGATTCCGGATTTAACTGCATAGTCTTGTTTGCGTTTATAAACTACCCTAAGTGATGCAGTATGGTTTTTCTATTCCTATTAGTTTCGGAGATATTTGAGACTATAGGATTTTGTAGCCATTTGGCACGATGAAAAACGCTAAAAATTTGCCAAAATGACACCATCGACAATAGCTCCAAAACTAAAACAGCGATTCCGGATTTAACTGCATAGTCTTGTTTGCCTTTATAAACTACCCTAAGTGGTGCAGTACGGTTTTCCTATTGCTATTAGTTTCGGAGATAATTGAGACTATATCGTTTTGAAGTCATTTCGCACGCTCAAAAACGCTGAAAATTTGCCAAAAAGACACCATCGACAATAACTCCAAAACTAAAACAGCTATTCCGGATTTAACTGCATAGTCTTGTTTGCGTTTATAAACTACCCTAAGTGATGCAGTATGGTTTTTCTATTCCTATTAGTTTCGGAGATATTTGAGACTATAGGATTTTGTAGCCATTTGGCACGATGAAAAACGCTAAAAATTTGCCAAAATGACACCATCGACAATAGCTCCAAAACTAAAACAGCGATTCCGGATTTAACTGCATAGTCTTGTTTGCGTTTATAAACTACCCTAAGTGATGCAGTATGGTTTTTCTATTGCTATTAGTTTCGGAGATAATTGAGACTATAGGATTTTGTAGCCATTTGGCACGATGAAAAACGCTAAAAATTTGCCAAAATGACACCATCGACAATAACTCCAAAACTAAAACAGCGATTCCGGATTTAACTGCATAGTCTTGTTTGCGTTTATAAACTACCCTAAGTGGTGCAGTACGGTTTTCCTATTGCTATTAGTTTCGGAGATAATTGAGACTATATCGTTTTGAAGCCATTTCGCACGATGAAAAACGCTAAAAATTTGCCAAAATGACACCATCGACAATAACTCCAAAACTAAAACAGCGATTCCGGATTTAACTGCATAGTCTTGTTTGCGTTTATAAACTACCCTAAGTGATGCAGTATGGTTTTTCTATTCCTATTAGTTTCGGAGATATTTGAGACTATAGGATTTTGTAGCCATTTGGCACGATGAAAAACGCTAAAAATTTGCCAAAATGACACCATCGACAATAGCTCCAAAACTAAAACAGCGATTCCGGATTTAACTGCATAGTCTTGTTTGCCTTTATAAACTACCCTAAGTGGTGCAGTACGGTTTTCCTATTGCTATTAGTTTCGGAGATAATTGAGACTATATCGTTTTGAAGTCATTTCGCACGCTCAAAAACGCTGAAAATTTGCCAAAAAGACACCATCGACAATAACTCCAAAACTAAAACAGCGATTCCGGATTTAACTGCATAGTCTTGTTTGCGTTTATAAACTACCCTAAGTGATGCAGTATGGTTTTTCTATTGCTATTAGTTTCGGAGATAATTGAGACTATAGGATTTTGAAGTCATTTCGCACGGTCAAAAACGCTGAAAATTTGCCAAAAAGACACCATCGACAATAACTCCAAAACTAAAACAGCGATTCCGGATTTAACTGCATAGTCTTGTTTGCGTTTATAAACTACCCTAAGTGATGCAGTATGGTTTTTCTATTCCTATTAGTTTCGGAGATATTTGAGACTATAGGATTTTGTAGCCATTTGGCACGATGAAAAACGCTAAAAATTTGCCAAAATGACACCATCGACAATAGCTCCAAAACTAAAACAGCGATTCCGGATTTAACTGCATAGTCTTGTTTGCGTTTATAAACTACCCTAAGTGATGCAGTATGGTTTTTCTATTCCTATTAGTTTCGGAGATATTTGAGACTATAGGATTTTGTAGCCATTTGGCACGATGAAAAACGCTAAAAATTTGCCAAAATGACACCATCGACAATAGCTCCAAAACTAAAACAGCGATTCCGGATTTAACTGCATAGTCTTGTTTGCCTTTATAAACTACCCTAAGTGGTGCAGTACGGTTTTCCTATTGCTATTAGTTTCGGAGATAATTGAGACTATATCGTTTTGAAGTCATTTCGCACGCTCAAAAACGCTGAAAATTTGCCAAAAAGACACCATCGACAATAACTCCAAAACTAAAACAGCTATTCCGGATTTAACTGCATAGTCTTGTTTGCGTTTATAAACTACCCTAAGTGATGCAGTATGGTTTTTCTATTCCTATTAGTTTCGGAGATATTTGAGACTATAGGATTTTGTAGCCATTTGGCACGATGAAAAACGCTAAAAATTTGCCAAAATGACACCATCGACAATAGCTCCAAAACTAAAACAGCGATTCCGGATTTAACTGCATAGTCTTGTTTGCGTTTATAAACTACCCTAAGTGATGCAGTATGGTTTTTCCTATTCCTATTAGTTTCGGAGATATTTGAGACTATAGGATTTTGTAGCCATTTGGCACGATGAAAAACGCTAAAAATTTGCCAAAATGACACCATCGACAATAGCTCCAAAACTAAAACAGCGATTCCGGATTTAACTGCATAGTCTTGTTTGCCTTTATAAACTACCCTAAGTGGTGCAGTACGGTTTTCCTATTGCTATTAGTTTCGGAGATAATTGAGACTATATCGTTTTGAAGTCATTTCGCACGCTCAAAAACGCTGAAAATTTGCCAAAAAGACACCATCGACAATAACTCCAAAACTAAAACAGCTATTCCGGATTTAACTGCATAGTCTTGTTTGCGTTTATAAACTACCCTAAGTGATGCAGTATGGTTTTTCTATTCCTATTAGTTTCGGAGATATTTGAGACTATAGGATTTTGTAGCCATTTGGCACGATGAAAAACGCTAAAAATTTGCCAAAATGACACCATCGACAATAGCTCCAAAACTAAAACAGCGATTCCGGATTTAACTGCATAGTCTTGTTTGCCTTTATAAACTACCCTAAGTGGTGCAGTACGGTTTTCCTATTGCTATTAGTTTCGGAGATAATTGAGACTATATCGTTTTGAAGTCATTTCGCACGCTCAAAAACGCTGAAAATTTGCCAAAAAGACACCATCGACAATAACTCCAAAACTAAAACAGCTATTCCGGATTTAACTGCATAGTCTTGTTTGCGTTTATAAACTACCCTAAGTGATGCAGTATGGTTTTTCTATTCCTATTAGTTTCGGAGATATTTGAGACTATAGGATTTTGTAGCCATTTGGCACGATGAAAAACGCTAAAAATTTGCCAAAATGACACCATCGACAATAGCTCCAAAACTAAAACAGCGATTCCGGATTTAACTGCATAGTCTTGTTTGCGTTTATAAACTACCCTAAGTGGTGCAGTACGGTTTTTCTATTGCTATTAGTTTCGGAGATAATTGAGACTATATCGTTTTGAAGTCATTTGGCACGATGAAAAACGCTAAAAATTTGCCAAAATGACACCATCGACAATAACTCCAAAACTAAAACAGCGATTCCGGATTTAACTGCATAGTCTTGTTTGCGTTTATAAACTACCCTAAGTGGTGCAGTACGGTTTTCCTATTGCTATTAGTTTCGGAGATAATTGAGACTATAGGATTTTGAAGTCATTTGGCACGATGAAAAACGCTAAAAATTTGCCAAAATGACACCATCGACAATAACTCCAAAACTAAAACAGCGATTCCGGATTTAACTGCATAGTCTTGTTTGCGTTTATAAACTACCCTAAGTGATGCAGTATGGTTTTTCCTATTCCTATTAGTTTCGGAGATATTTGAGACTATAGGATTTTGTAGCCATTTGGCACGATGAAAAACGCTAAAAATTTGCCAAAATGACACCATCGACAATAACTCCAAAACTAAAACAGCGATTCCGGATTTAACTGCATAGTCTTGTTTGCGTTTATAAACTACCCTAAGTGATGCAGTATGGTTTTTCTATTGCTATTAGTTTCGGAGATATTTGAGACTATAGGATTTTGTAGCCATTTGGCACGATGAAAAACGCTAAAAATTTGCCAAAATGACACCATCGACAATAACTCCAAAACTAAAACAGCGATTCCGGATTTAACTGCATAGTCTTGTTTGCCTTTATAAACTACCCTAAGTGGTGCAGTACGGTTTTCCTATTGCTATTAGTTTCGGAGATAATTGAGACTATATCGTTTTGAAGTCATTTCGCACGCTCAAAAACGCTGAAAATTTGCCAAAAAGACACCATCGACAATAACTCCAAAACTAAAACAGCGATTCCGGATTTAACTGCATAGTCTTGTTTGCGTTTATAAACTACCCTAAGTGATGCAGTATGGTTTTTCTATTCCTATTAGTTTCGGAGATATTTGAGACTATAGGATTTTGTAGCCATTTGGCACGATGAAAAACGCTAAAAATTTGCCAAAATGACACCATCGACAATAGCTCCAAAACTAAAACAGCGATTCCGGATTTAACTGCATAGTCTTGTTTGCGTTTATAAACTACCCTAAGTGATGCAGTATGGTTTTTCTATTGCTATTAGTTTCGGAGATAATTGAGACTATAGGATTTTGAAGCCATTTGGCACGATGAAAAACGCTAAAAATTTGCCAAAATGACACCATCGACAATAACTCCAAAACTAAAACAGCGATTCCGGATTTAACTGCATAGTCTTGTTTGCGTTTATAAACTACCCTAAGTGATGCAGTATGGTTTTTCTATTCCTATTAGTTTCGGAGATATTTGAGACTATAGGATTTTGTAGCCATTTGGCACGATGAAAAACGCTAAAAATTTGCCAAAATGACACCATCGACAATAGCTCCAAAACTAAAACAGCGATTCCGGATTTAACTGCATAGTCTTGTTTGCCTTTATAAACTACCCTAAGTGGTGCAGTACGGTTTTCCTATTGCTATTAGTTTCGGAGATAATTGAGACTATATCGTTTTGAAGTCATTTCGCACGCTCAAAAACGCTGAAAATTTGCCAAAAAGACACCATCGACAATAACTCCAAAACTAAAACAGCTATTCCGGATTTAACTGCATAGTCTTGTTTGCGTTTATAAACTACCCTAAGTGATGCAGTATGGTTTTTCTATTCCTATTAGTTTCGGAGATATTTGAGACTATAGGATTTTGTAGCCATTTGGCACGATGAAAAACGCTAAAAATTTGCCAAAATGACACCATCGACAATAGCTCCAAAACTAAAACAGCGATTCCGGATTTAACTGCATAGTCTTGTTTGCCTTTATAAACTACCCTAAGTGGTGCAGTACGGTTTTCCTATTGCTATTAGTTTCGGAGATAATTGAGACTATATCGTTTTGAAGTCATTTCGCACGGTCAAAAACGCTGAAAATTTGCCAAAAAGACACCATCGACAATAACTCCAAAACTAAAACAGCTATTCCGGATTTAACTGCATAGTCTTGTTTGCGTTTATAAACTACCCTAAGTGATGCAGTATGGTTTTTCTATTCCTATTAGTTTCGGAGATATTTGAGACTATAGGATTTTGTAGCCATTTGGCACGATGAAAAACGCTAAAAATTTGCCAAAATGACACCATCGACAATAGCTCCAAAACTAAAACAGCGATTCCGGATTTAACTGCATAGTCTTGTTTGCGTTTATAAACTACCCTAAGTGATGCAGTATGGTTTTTCTATTGCTATTAGTTTCGGAGATAATTGAGACTATAGGATTTTGAAGTCATTTGGCACGATGAAAAACGCTAAAAATTTGCCAAAATGACACCATCGACAATAACTCCAAAACTAAAACAGCGATTCCGGATTTAACTGCATAGTCTTGTTTGCGTTTATAAACTACCCTAAGTGATGCAGTATGGTTTTTCTATTCCTATTAGTTTCGGAGATATTTGAGACTATAGGATTTTGTAGCCATTTGGCACGATGAAAAACGCTAAAAATTTGCCAAAATGACACCATCGACAATAGCTCCAAAACTAAAACAGCGATTCCGGATTTAACTGCATAGTCTTGTTTGCCTTTATAAACTACCCTAAGTGGTGCAGTACGGTTTTCCTATTGCTATTAGTTTCGGAGATAATTGAGACTATATCGTTTTGAAGTCATTTCGCACGCTCAAAAACGCTGAAAATTTGCCAAAAAGACACCATCGACAATAACTCCAAAACTAAAACAGCTATTCCGGATTTAACTGCATAGTCTTGTTTGCGTTTATAAACTACCCTAAGTGATGCAGTATGGTTTTTCTATTCCTATTAGTTTCGGAGATATTTGAGACTATAGGATTTTGTAGCCATTTGGCACGATGAAAAACGCTAAAAATTTGCCAAAATGACACCATCGACAATAGCTCCAAAACTAAAACAGCGATTCCGGATTTAACTGCATAGTCTTGTTTGCGTTTATAAACTACCCTAAGTGATGCAGTATGGTTTTTCTATTGCTATTAGTTTCGGAGATAATTGAGACTATAGGATTTTGTAGCCATTTGGCACGATGAAAAACGCTAAAAATTTGCCAAAATGACACCATCGACAATAACTCCAAAACTAAAACAGCGATTCCGGATTTAACTGCATAGTCTTGTTTGCGTTTATAAACTACCCTAAGTGGTGCAGTACGGTTTTCCTATTGCTATTAGTTTCGGAGATAATTGAGACTATATCGTTTTGAAGTCATTTCGCACGATGAAAAACGCTAAAAATTTGCCAAAATGACACCATCGACAATAACTCCAAAACTAAAACAGCGATTCCGGATTTAACTGCATAGTCTTGTTTGCGTTTATAAACTACCCTAAGTGATGCAGTATGGTTTTTCTATTCCTATTAGTTTCGGAGATATTTGAGACTATAGGATTTTGTAGCCATTTGGCACGATGAAAAACGCTAAAAATTTGCCAAAATGACACCATCGACAATAGCTCCAAAACTAAAACAGCGATTCCGGATTTAACTGCATAGTCTTGTTTGCCTTTATAAACTACCCTAAGTGGTGCAGTACGGTTTTCCTATTGCTATTAGTTTCGGAGATAATTGAGACTATATCGTTTTGAAGTCATTTCGCACGCTCAAAAACGCTGAAAATTTGCCAAAAAGACACCATCGACAATAACTCCAAAACTAAAACAGCGATTCCGGATTTAACTGCATAGTCTTGTTTGCGTTTATAAACTACCCTAAGTGATGCAGTATGGTTTTTCTATTGCTATTAGTTTCGGAGATAATTGAGACTATATCGTTTTGAAGTCATTTCGCACGATCAAAAACGCTGAAAATTTGCCAAAAGACACCATCGACAATAACTCCAAAACTAAAACAGCGATTCCGGATTTAACTGCATAGTCTTGTTTGCGTTTATAAACTACCCTAAGTGATGCAGTATGGTTTTTCTATTCCTATTAGTTTCGGAGATATTTGAGACTATAGGATTTTGTAGCCATTTGGCACGATGAAAAACGCTAAAAATTTGCCAAAATGACACCATCGACAATAGCTCCAAAACTAAAACAGCGATTCCGGATTTAACTGCATAGTCTTGTTTGCCTTTATAAACTACCCTAAGTGGTGCAGTACGGTTTTCCTATTGCTATTAGTTTCGGAGATAATTGAGACTATATCGTTTTGAAGTCATTTCGCACGGTCAAAAACGCTGAAAATTTGCCAAAAAGACACCATCGACAATAACTCCAAAACTAAAACAGCTATTCCGGATTTAACTGCATAGTCTTGTTTGCGTTTATAAACTACCCTAAGTGATGCAGTATGGTTTTTCTATTCCTATTAGTTTCGGAGATATTTGAGACTATAGGATTTTGTAGCCATTTGGCACGATGAAAAACGCTAAAAATTTGCCAAAATGACACCATCGACAATAGCTCCAAAACTAAAACAGCGATTCCGGATTTAACTGCATAGTCTTGTTTGCGTTTATAAACTACCCTAAGTGATGCAGTATGGTTTTTCTATTCCTATTAGTTTCGGAGATATTTGAGACTATAGGATTTTGTAGCCATTTGGCACGATGAAAAACGCTAAAAATTTGCCAAAATGACACCATCGACAATAGCTCCAAAACTAAAACAGCGATTCCGGATTTAACTGCATAGTCTTGTTTGCCTTTATAAACTACCCTAAGTGGTGCAGTACGGTTTTCCTATTGCTATTAGTTTCGGAGATAATTGAGACTATATCGTTTTGAAGTCATTTCGCACGCTCAAAAACGCTGAAAATTTGCCAAAAAGACACCATCGACAATAACTCCAAAACTAAAACAGCGATTCCGGATTTAACTGCATAGTCTTGTTTGCGTTTATAAACTACCCTAAGTGATGCAGTATGGTTTTTCTATTCCTATTAGTTTCGGAGATATTTGAGACTATAGGATTTTGTAGCCATTTGGCACGATGAAAAACGCTAAAAATTTGCCAAAATGACACCATCGACAATAGCTCCAAAACTAAAACAGCGATTCCGGATTTAACTGCATAGTCTTGTTTGCGTTTATAAACTACCCTAAGTGATGCAGTATGGTTTTTCCTATTCCTATTAGTTTCGGAGATATTTGAGACTATAGGATTTTGTAGCCATTTGGCACGATGAAAAACGCTAAAAATTTGCCAAAATGACACCATCGACAATAACTCCAAAACTAAAACAGCGATTCCGGATTTAACTGCATAGTCTTGTTTGCCTTTATAAACTACCCTAAGTGGTGCAGTACGGTTTTCCTATTGCTATTAGTTTCGGAGATAATTGAGACTATATCGTTTTGAAGTCATTTCGCACGATCAAAAACGCTAAAAATTTGCCAAAATGACACCATCGACAATAACTCCAAAACTAAAACAGCGATTCCGGATTTAACTGCATAGTCTTGTTTGCGTTTATAAACTACCCTAAGTGATGCAGTATGGTTTTTCTATTCCTATTAGTTTCGGAGATATTTGAGACTATAGGATTTTGTAGCCATTTGGCACGATGAAAAACGCTAAAAATTTGCCAAAATGACACCATCGACAATAGCTCCAAAACTAAAACAGCGATTCCGGATTTAACTGCATAGTCTTGTTTGCCTTTATAAACTACCCTAAGTGGTGCAGTACGGTTTTCCTATTGCTATTAGTTTCGGAGATAATTGAGACTATATCGTTTTGAAGTCATTTCGCACGCTCAAAAACGCTGAAAATTTGCCAAAAAGACACCATCGACAATAACTCCAAAACTAAAACAGCGATTCCGGATTTAACTGCATAGTCTTGTTTGCGTTTATAAACTACCCTAAGTGATGCAGTATGGTTTTTCTATTCCTATTAGTTTCGGAGATATTTGAGACTATAGGATTTTGTAGCCATTTGGCACGATGAAAAACGCTAAAAATTTGCCAAAATGACACCATCGACAATAGCTCCAAAACTAAAACAGCGATTCCGGATTTAACTGCATAGTCTTGTTTGCGTTTATAAACTACCCTAAGTGATGCAGTATGGTTTTTCCTATTCCTATTAGTTTCGGAGATATTTGAGACTATAGGATTTTGTAGCCATTTGGCACGATGAAAAACGCTAAAAATTTGCCAAAATGACACCATCGACAATAGCTCCAAAACTAAAACAGCGATTCCGGATTTAACTGCATAGTCTTGTTTGCCTTTATAAACTACCCTAAGTGGTGCAGTACGGTTTTCCTATTGCTATTAGTTTCGGAGATAATTGAGACTATATCGTTTTGAAGTCATTTCGCACGCTCAAAAACGCTGAAAATTTGCCAAAAAGACACCATCGACAATAACTCCAAAACTAAAACAGCGATTCCGGATTTAACTGCATAGTCTTGTTTGCGTTTATAAACTACCCTAAGTGATGCAGTATGGTTTTTCTATTCCTATTAGTTTCGGAGATATTTGAGACTATAGGATTTTGTAGCCATTTGGCACGATGAAAAACGCTAAAAATTTGCCAAAATGACACCATCGACAATAACTCCAAAACTAAAACAGCGATTCCGGATTTAACTGCATAGTCTTGTTTGCGTTTATAAACTACCCTAAGTGATGCAGTATGGTTTTTCCTATTCCTATTAGTTTCGGAGATATTTGAGACTATAGGATTTTGTAGCCATTTGGCACGATGAAAAACGCTAAAAATTTGCCAAAATGACACCATCGACAATAGCTCCAAAACTAAAACAGCGATTCCGGATTTAACTGCATAGTCTTGTTTGCCTTTATAAACTACCCTAAGTGGTGCAGTACGGTTTTCCTATTGCTATTAGTTTCGGAGATAATTGAGACTATATCGTTTTGAAGTCATTTCGCACGCTCAAAAACGCTGAAAATTTGCCAAAAAGACACCATCGACAATAACTCCAAAACTAAAACAGCTATTCCGGATTTAACTGCATAGTCTTGTTTGCGTTTATAAACTACCCTAAGTGATGCAGTATGGTTTTTCTATTCCTATTAGTTTCGGAGATATTTGAGACTATAGGATTTTGTAGCCATTTGGCACGATGAAAAACGCTAAAAATATGCCAAAATGACACCATCGACAATAGCTCCAAAACTAAAACAGCGATTCCGGATTTAACTGCATAGTCTTGTTTGCCTTTATAAACTACCCTAAGTGGTGCAGTACGGTTTTCCTATTGCTATTAGTTTCGGAGATAATTGAGACTATATCGTTTTGAAGTCATTTCGCACGGTCAAAAACGCTGAAAATTTGCCAAAAAGACACCATCGACAATAACTCCAAAACTAAAACAGCGATTCCGGATTTAACTGCATAGTCTTGTTTGCGTTTATAAACTACCCTAAGTGATGCAGTATGGTTTTCCTATTGCTATTAGTTTCGGAGATAATTGAGACTATATCGTTTTGAAGTCATTTCGCACGATCAAAAACGCTGAAAATTTGCCAAAATGACACCATCGACAATAACTCCAAAACTAAAACAGCGATTCCGGATTTAACTGCATAGTCTTGTTTGCGTTTATAAACTACCCTAAGTGATGCAGTATGGTTTTTCTATTCCTATTAGTTTCGGAGATATTTGAGACTATAGGATTTTGTAGCCATTTGGCACGATGAAAAACGCTAAAAATTTGCCAAAATGACACCATCGACAATAGCTCCAAAACTAAAACAGCGATTCCGGATTTAACTGCATAGTCTTGTTTGCGTTTATAAACTACCCTAAGTGATGCAGTATGGTTTTTCTATTCCTATTAGTTTCGGAGATATTTGAGACTATAGGATTTTGTAGCCATTTGGCACGATGAAAAACGCTAAAAATTTGCCAAAATGACACCATCGACAATAGCTCCAAAACTAAAACAGCGATTCCGGATTTAACTGCATAGTCTTGTTTGCCTTTATAAACTACCCTAAGTGGTGCAGTACGGTTTTCCTATTGCTATTAGTTTCGGAGATAATTGAGACTATATCGTTTTGAAGTCATTTCGCACGCTCAAAAACGCTGAAAATTTGCCAAAAAGACACCATCGACAATAACTCCAAAACTAAAACAGCTATTCCGGATTTAACTGCATAGTCTTGTTTGCGTTTATAAACTACCCTAAGTGATGCAGTATGGTTTTTCTATTCCTATTAGTTTCGGAGATATTTGAGACTATAGGATTTTGTAGCCATTTGGCACGATGAAAAACGCTAAAAATTTGCCAAAATGACACCATCGACAATAGCTCCAAAACTAAAACAGCGATTCCGGATTTAACTGCATAGTCTTGTTTGCGTTTATAAACTACCCTAAGTGATGCAGTATGGTTTTTCTATTGCTATTAGTTTCGGAGATATTTGAGACTATAGGATTTTGTAGCCATTTGGCACGATGAAAAACGCTAAAAATTTGCCAAAATGACACCATCGACAATAGCTCCAAAACTAAAACAGCGATTCCGGATTTAACTGCATAGTCTTGTTTGCCTTTATAAACTACCCTAAGTGGTGCAGTACGGTTTTCCTATTGCTATTAGTTTCGGAGATAATTGAGACTATATCGTTTTGAAGTCATTTCGCACGCTCAAAAACGCTGAAAATTTGCCAAAAAGACACCATCGACAATAACTCCAAAACTAAAACAGCGATTCCGGATTTAACTGCATAGTCTTGTTTGCGTTTATAAACTACCCTAAGTGATGCAGTATGGTTTTTCTATTCCTATTAGTTTCGGAGATATTTGAGACTATAGGATTTTGTAGCCATTTGGCACGATGAAAAACGCTAAAATATGCCAAAATGACACCATCGACAATAGCTCCAAAACTAAAACAGCGATTCCGGATTTAACTGCATAGTCTTGTTTGCCTTTATAAACTACCCTAAGTGGTGCAGTACGGTTTTCCTATTGCTATTAGTTTCGGAGATAATTGAGACTATATCGTTTTGAAGTCATTTCGCACGCTCAAAAACGCTGAAAATTTGCCAAAAAGACACCATCGACAATAACTCCAAAACTAAAACAGCGATTCCGGATTTAACTGCATAGTCTTGTTTGCGTTTATAAACTACCCTAAGTGATGCAGTATGGTTTTTCTATTCCTATTAGTTTCGGAGATATTTGAGACTATAGGATTTTGTAGCCATTTGGCACGATGAAAAACGCTAAAAATTTGCCAAAATGACACCATCGACAATAGCTCCAAAACTAAAACAGCGATTCCGGATTTAACTGCATAGTCTTGTTTGCGTTTATAAACTACCCTAAGTGATGCAGTATGGTTTTTCCTATTCCTATTAGTTTCGGAGATATTTGAGACTATAGGATTTTGTAGCCATTTGGCACGATGAAAAACGCTAAAAATTTGCCAAAATGACACCATCGACAATAGCTCCAAAACTAAAACAGCGATTCCGGATTTAACTGCATAGTCTTGTTTGCCTTTATAAACTACCCTAAGTGGTGCAGTACGGTTTTCCTATTGCTATTAGTTTCGGAGATAATTGAGACTATATCGTTTTGAAGTCATTTCGCACGGTCAAAAACGCTGAAAATTTGCCAAAATGACACCATCGACAATAACTCCAAAACTAAAACAGCGATTCCGGATTTAACTGCATAGTCTTGTTTGCGTTTATAAACTACCCTAAGTGATGCAGTATGGTTTTTCTATTCCTATTAGTTTCGGAGATATTTGAGACTATAGGATTTTGTAGCCATTTGGCACGATGAAAAACGCTAAAAATTTGCCAAAATGACACCATCGACAATAGCTCCAAAACTAAAACAGCGATTCCGGATTTAACTGCATAGTCTTGTTTGCGTTTATAAACTACCCTAAGTGATGCAGTATGGTTTTTCTATTCCTATTAGTTTCGGAGATATTTGAGACTATAGGATTTTGTAGCCATTTGGCACGATGAAAAACGCTAAAAATTTGCCAAAATGACACCATCGACAATAACTCCAAAACTAAAACAGCGATTCCGGATTTAACTGCATAGTCTTGTTTGCCTTTATAAACTACCCTAAGTGGTGCAGTACGGTTTTCCTATTGCTATTAGTTTCGGAGATAATTGAGACTATATCGTTTTGAAGTCATTTCGCACGCTCAAAAACGCTGAAAATTTGCCAAAAAGACACCATCGACAATAACTCCAAAACTAAAACAGCTATTCCGGATTTAACTGCATAGTCTTGTTTGCGTTTATAAACTACCCTAAGTGATGCAGTATGGTTTTTCTATTCCTATTAGTTTCGGAGATATTTGAGACTATAGGATTTTGTAGCCATTTGGCACGATGAAAAACGCTAAAAATTTGCCAAAATGACACCATCGACAATAGCTCCAAAACTAAAACAGCGATTCCGGATTTAACTGCATAGTCTTGTTTGCCTTTATAAACTACCCTAAGTGGTGCAGTACGGTTTTCCTATTGCTATTAGTTTCGGAGATAATTGAGACTATATCGTTTTGAAGTCATTTCGCACGGTCAAAAACGCTGAAAATTTGCCAAAAAGACACCATCGACAATAACTCCAAAACTAAAACAGCGATTCCGGATTTAACTGCATAGTCTTGTTTGCGTTTATAAACTACCCTAAGTGATGCAGTATGGTTTTTCTATTCCTATTAGTTTCGGAGATATTTGAGACTATAGGATTTTGTAGCCATTTGGCACGATGAAAAACGCTAAAAATTTGCCAAAATGACACCATCGACAATAGCTCCAAAACTAAAACAGCGATTCCGGATTTAACTGCATAGTCTTGTTTGCCTTTATAAACTACCCTAAGTGGTGCAGTACGGTTTTCCTATTGCTATTAGTTTCGGAGATAATTGAGACTATATCGTTTTGAAGTCATTTCGCACGCTCAAAAACGCTGAAAATTTGCCAAAAAGACACCATCGACAATAACTCCAAAACTAAAACAGCGATTCCGGATTTAACTGCATAGTCTTGTTTGCGTTTATAAACTACCCTAAGTGATGCAGTATGGTTTTTCTATTCCTATTAGTTTCGGAGATATTTGAGACTATAGGATTTTGTAGCCATTTGGCACGATGAAAAACGCTAAAAATTTGCCAAAATGACACCATCGACAATAGCTCCAAAACTAAAACAGCGATTCCGGATTTAACTGCATAGTCTTGTTTGCGTTTATAAACTACCCTAAGTGATGCAGTATGGTTTTTCTATTGCTATTAGTTTCGGAGATAATTGAGACTATAGGATTTTGTAGCCATTTGGCACGATGAAAAACGCTAAAAATTTGCCAAAATGACACCATCGACAATAACTCCAAAACTAAAACAGCGATTCCGGATTTAACTGCATAGTCTTGTTTGCGTTTATAAACTACCCTAAGTGATGCAGTATGGTTTTTCTATTGCTATTAGTTTCGGAGATAATTGAGACTATAGGATTTTGTAGCCATTTGGCACGATGAAAAACGCTAAAAATATGCCAAAATGACACCATCGACAATAGCTCCAAAACTAAAACAGCGATTCCGGATTTAACTGCATAGTCTTGTTTGCCTTTATAAACTACCCTAAGTGGTGCAGTACGGTTTTCCTATTGCTATTAGTTTCGGAGATAATTGAGACTATATCGTTTTGAAGTCATTTCGCACGCTCAAAAACGCTGAAAATTTGCCAAAAAGACACCATCGACAATAACTCCAAAACTAAAACAGCTATTCCGGATTTAACTGCATAGTCTTGTTTGCGTTTATAAACTACCCTAAGTGATGCAGTATGGTTTTTCTATTCCTATTAGTTTCGGAGATATTTGAGACTATAGGATTTTGTAGCCATTTGGCACGATGAAAAACGCTAAAAATTTGCCAAAATGACACCATCGACAATAGCTCCAAAACTAAAACAGCGATTCCGGATTTAACTGCATAGTCTTGTTTGCCTTTATAAACTACCCTAAGTGGTGCAGTACGGTTTTCCTATTGCTATTAGTTTCGGAGATAATTGAGACTATATCGTTTTGAAGTCATTTCGCACGCTCAAAAACGCTGAAAATTTGCCAAAAAGACACCATCGACAATAACTCCAAAACTAAAACAGCTATTCCGGATTTAACTGCATAGTCTTGTTTGCGTTTATAAACTACCCTAAGTGATGCAGTATGGTTTTTCTATTCCTATTAGTTTCGGAGATATTTGAGACTATAGGATTTTGTAGCCATTTGGCACGATGAAAAACGCTAAAAATATGCCAAAATGACACCATCGACAATAGCTCCAAAACTAAAACAGCGATTCCGGATTTAACTGCATAGTCTTGTTTGCCTTTATAAACTACCCTAAGTGGTGCAGTACGGTTTTCCTATTGCTATTAGTTTCGGAGATAATTGAGACTATATCGTTTTGAAGTCATTTCGCACGGTCAAAAACGCTGAAAATTTGCCAAAAAGACACCATCGACAATAACTCCAAAACTAAAACAGCTATTCCGGATTTAACTGCATAGTCTTGTTTGCGTTTATAAACTACCCTAAGTGATGCAGTATGGTTTTTCTATTCCTATTAGTTTCGGAGATATTTGAGACTATAGGATTTTGTAGCCATTTGGCACGATGAAAAACGCTAAAAATTTGCCAAAATGACACCATCGACAATAGCTCCAAAACTAAAACAGCGATTCCGGATTTAACTGCATAGTCTTGTTTGCGTTTATAAACTACCCTAAGTGATGCAGTATGGTTTTTCTATTCCTATTAGTTTCGGAGATAATTGAGACTATAGGATTTTGTAGCCATTTGGCACGATGAAAAACGCTAAAAATTTGCCAAAATGACACCATCGACAATAACTCCAAAACTAAAACAGCGATTCCGGATTTAACTGCATAGTCTTGTTTGCGTTTATAAACTACCCTAAGTGATGCAGTATGGTTTTCCTATTGCTATTAGTTTCGGAGATATTTGAGACTATAGGATTTTGTAGCCATTTGGCACGATGAAAAACGCTAAAAATTTGCCAAAATGACACCATCGACAATAACTCCAAAACTAAAACAGCGATTCCGGATTTAACTGCATAGTCTTGTTTGCCTTTATAAACTACCCTAAGTGGTGCAGTACGGTTTTCCTATTGCTATTAGTTTCGGAGATAATTGAGACTATATCGTTTTGAAGTCATTTCGCACGCTCAAAAACGCTGAAAATTTGCCAAAATGACACCATCGACAATAACTCCAAAACTAAAACAGCGATTCCGGATTTAACTGCATAGTCTTGTTTGCGTTTATAAACTACCCTAAGTGATGCAGTATGGTTTTTCTATTCCTATTAGTTTCGGAGATATTTGAGACTATAGGATTTTGTAGCCATTTGGCACGATGAAAAACGCTAAAAATTTGCCAAAATGACACCATCGACAATAGCTCCAAAACTAAAACAGCGATTCCGGATTTAACTGCATAGTCTTGTTTGCGTTTATAAACTACCCTAAGTGATGCAGTATGGTTTTTCTATTCCTATTAGTTTCGGAGATATTTGAGACTATAGGATTTTGTAGCCATTTGGCACGATGAAAAACGCTAAAAATTTGCCAAAATGACACCATCGACAATAACTCCAAAACTAAAACAGCGATTCCGGATTTAACTGCATAGTCTTGTTTGCCTTTATAAACTACCCTAAGTGGTGCAGTACGGTTTTCCTATTGCTATTAGTTTCGGAGATAATTGAGACTATATCGTTTTGAAGTCATTTCGCACGATCAAAAACGCTAAAAATTTGCCAAAATGACACCATCGACAATAACTCCAAAACTAAAACAGCGATTCCGGATTTAACTGCATAGTCTTGTTTGCGTTTATAAACTACCCTAAGTGATGCAGTATGGTTTTTCTATTCCTATTAGTTTCGGAGATATTTGAGACTATAGGATTTTGTAGCCATTTGGCACGATGAAAAACGCTAAAAATTTGCCAAAATGACACCATCGACAATAGCTCCAAAACTAAAACAGCGATTCCGGATTTAACTGCATAGTCTTGTTTGCCTTTATAAACTACCCTAAGTGGTGCAGTACGGTTTTCCTATTGCTATTAGTTTCGGAGATAATTGAGACTATATCGTTTTGAAGTCATTTCGCACGCTCAAAAACGCTGAAAATTTGCCAAAAAGACACCATCGACAATAACTCCAAAACTAAAACAGCGATTCCGGATTTAACTGCATAGTCTTGTTTGCGTTTATAAACTACCCTAAGTGATGCAGTATGGTTTTTCTATTCCTATTAGTTTCGGAGATATTTGAGACTATAGGATTTTGAAGTCATTTGGCACGATGAAAAACGCTGAAAATTTGCCAAAATGACACCATCGACAATAACTCCAAAACTAAAACAGCGATTCCGGATTTAACTGCATAGTCTTGTTTGCGTTTATAAACTACCCTAAGTGATGCAGTATGGTTTTCCTATTGCTATTAGTTTCGGAGATAATTGAGACTATAGGATTTTGTAGCCATTTGGCACGATGAAAAACGCTAAAAATTTGCCAAAATGACACCATCGACAATAACTCCAAAACTAAAACAGCGATTCCGGATTTAACTGCATAGTCTTGTTTGCGTTTATAAACTACCCTAAGTGATGCAGTATGGTTTTTCTATTCCTATTAGTTTCGGAGATATTTGAGACTATAGGATTTTGTAGCCATTTGGCACGATGAAAAACGCTAAAAATTTGCCAAAATGACACCATCGACAATAGCTCCAAAACTAAAACAGCGATTCCGGATTTAACTGCATAGTCTTGTTTGCCTTTATAAACTACCCTAAGTGGTGCAGTACGGTTTTCCTATTGCTATTAGTTTCGGAGATAATTGAGACTATATCGTTTTGAAGTCATTTCGCACGCTCAAAAACGCTGAAAATTTGCCAAAAAGACACCATCGACAATAACTCCAAAACTAAAACAGCTATTCCGGATTTAACTGCATAGTCTTGTTTGCGTTTATAAACTACCCTAAGTGATGCAGTATGGTTTTTCTATTCCTATTAGTTTCGGAGATATTTGAGACTATAGGATTTTGTAGCCATTTGGCACGATGAAAAACGCTAAAAATTTGCCAAAATGACACCATCGACAATAGCTCCAAAACTAAAACAGCGATTCCGGATTTAACTGCATAGTCTTGTTTGCGTTTATAAACTACCCTAAGTGATGCAGTATGGTTTTCCTATTGCTATTAGTTTCGGAGATAATTGAGACTATAGGATTTTGTAGCCATTTGGCACGATGAAAAACGCTAAAAATTTGCCAAAATGACACCATCGACAATAGCTCCAAAACTAAAACAGCGATTCCGGATTTAACTGCATAGTCTTGTTTGCGTTTATAAACTACCCTAAGTGGTGCAGTACGGTTTTCCTATTGCTATTAGTTTCGGAGATAATTGAGACTATATCGTTTTGAAGTCATTTCGCACGCTCAAAAACGCTGAAAATTTGCCAAAAAGACACCATCGACAATAACTCCAAAACTAAAACAGCTATTCCGGATTTAACTGCATAGTCTTGTTTGCGTTTATAAACTACCCTAAGTGATGCAGTATGGTTTTTCTATTCCTATTAGTTTCGGAGATATTTGAGACTATAGGATTTTGTAGCCATTTGGCACGATGAAAAACGCTAAAAATTTGCCAAAATGACACCATCGACAATAACTCCAAAACTAAAACAGCGATTCCGGATTTAACTGCATAGTCTTGTTTGCCTTTATAAACTACCCTAAGTGGTGCAGTACGGTTTTCCTATTGCCTATTAGTTTCGGAGATAATTGAGACTATATCGTTTTGAAGTCATTTCGCACGATCAAAAACGCTGAAAATTTGCCAAAATGACACCATCGACAATAACTCCAAAACTAAAACAGCGATTCCGGATTTAACTGCATAGTCTTGTTTGCGTTTATAAACTACCCTAAGTGATGCAGTATGGTTTTTCTATTCCTATTAGTTTCGGAGATATTTGAGACTATAGGATTTTGTAGCCATTTGGCACGATGAAAAACGCTAAAAATTTGCCAAAATGACACCATCGACAATAGCTCCAAAACTAAAACAGCGATTCCGGATTTAACTGCATAGTCTTGTTTGCGTTTATAAACTACCCTAAGTGGTGCAGTACGGTTTTCCTATTGCTATTAGTTTCGGAGATAATTGAGACTATATCGTTTTGAAGTCATTTCGCACGATCAAAAACGCTAAAAATTTGCCAAAATGACACCATCGACAATAACTCCAAAACTAAAACAGCGATTCCGGATTTAACTGCATAGTCTTGTTTGCGTTTATAAACTACCCTAAGTGATGCAGTATGGTTTTTCTATTCCTATTAGTTTCGGAGATAATTGAGACTATAGGATTTTGTAGCCATTTGGCACGATGAAAAACGCTAAAAATTTGCCAAAATGACACCATCGACAATAACTCCAAAACTAAAACAGCGATTCCGGATTTAACTGCATAGTCTTGTTTGCGTTTATAAACTACCCTAAGTGATGCAGTATGGTTTTTCCTATTGCTATTAGTTTCGGAGATAATTGAGACTATAGGATTTTGAAGTCATTTGGCACGATGAAAAACGCTAAAAATTTGCCAAAATGACACCATCGACAATAACTCCAAAACTAAAACAGCGATTCCGGATTTAACTGCATAGTCTTGTTTGCGTTTATAAACTACCCTAAGTGATGCAGTATGGTTTTTCTATTCCTATTAGTTTCGGAGATATTTGAGACTATAGGATTTTGTAGCCATTTGGCACGATGAAAAACGCTAAAAATTTGCCAAAATGACACCATCGACAATAGCTCCAAAACTAAAACAGCGATTCCGGATTTAACTGCATAGTCTTGTTTGCCTTTATAAACTACCCTAAGTGGTGCAGTACGGTTTTCCTATTGCTATTAGTTTCGGAGATAATTGAGACTATATCGTTTTGAAGTCATTTCGCACGCTCAAAAACGCTGAAAATTTGCCAAAAAGACACCATCGACAATAACTCCAAAACTAAAACAGCGATTCCGGATTTAACTGCATAGTCTTGTTTGCGTTTATAAACTACCCTAAGTGATGCAGTATGGTTTTTCTATTCCTATTAGTTTCGGAGATATTTGAGACTATAGGATTTTGTAGCCATTTGGCACGATGAAAAACGCTAAAAATTTGCCAAAATGACACCATCGACAATAGCTCCAAAACTAAAACAGCGATTCCGGATTTAACTGCATAGTCTTGTTTGCGTTTATAAACTACCCTAAGTGATGCAGTATGGTTTTCCTATTGCTATTAGTTTCGGAGATAATTGAGACTATAGGATTTTGAAGTCATTTGGCACGATGAAAAACGCTAAAAATTTGCCAAAATGACACCATCGACAATAACTCCAAAACTAAAACAGCGATTCCGGATTTAACTGCATAGTCTTGTTTGCGTTTATAAACTACCCTAAGTGATGCAGTATGGTTTTTCTATTCCTATTAGTTTCGGAGATATTTGAGACTATAGGATTTTGTAGCCATTTGGCACGATGAAAAACGCTAAAAATTTGCCAAAATGACACCATCGACAATAGCTCCAAAACTAAAACAGCGATTCCGGATTTAACTGCATAGTCTTGTTTGCCTTTATAAACTACCCTAAGTAGATGTGCAGTACGGTTTTCCTATTGCTATTAGTTTCGGAGATAATTGAGACTATATCGTTTTGAAGTCATTTCGCACGCTCAAAAACGCTGAAAATTTGCCAAAAAGACACCATCGACAATAACTCCAAAACTAAAACAGCTATTCCGGATTTAACTGCATAGTCTTGTTTGCGTTTATAAACTACCCTAAGTGATGCAGTATGGTTTTTCTATTCCTATTAGTTTCGGAGATATTTGAGACTATAGGATTTTGTAGCCATTTGGCACGATGAAAAACGCTAAAAATTTGCCAAAATGACACCATCGACAATAGCTCCAAAACTAAAACAGCGATTCCGGATTTAACTGCATAGTCTTGTTTGCCTTTATAAACTACCCTAAGTGGTGCAGTACGGTTTTCCTATTGCTATTAGTTTCGGAGATAATTGAGACTATATCGTTTTGAAGTCATTTCGCACGGTCAAAAACGCTGAAAATTTGCCAAAAAGACACCATCGACAATAACTCCAAAACTAAAACAGCGATTCCGGATTTAACTGCATAGTCTTGTTTGCGTTTATAAACTACCCTAAGTGATGCAGTATGGTTTTTCTATTCCTATTAGTTTCGGAGATATTTGAGACTATAGGATTTTGTAGCCATTTGGCACGATGAAAAACGCTAAAAATTTGCCAAAATGACACCATCGACAATAGCTCCAAAACTAAAACAGCGATTCCGGATTTAACTGCATAGTCTTGTTTGCGTTTATAAACTACCCTAAGTGATGCAGTATGGTTTTTCTATTGCTATTAGTTTCGGAGATAATTGAGACTATAGGATTTTGAAGCCATTTGGCACGATGAAAAACGCTAAAAATTTGCCAAAATGACACCATCGACAATAACTCCAAAACTAAAACAGCGATTCCGGATTTAACTGCATAGTCTTGTTTGCGTTTATAAACTACCCTAAGTGATGCAGTATGGTTTTTCTATTGCTATTAGTTTCGGAGATATTTGAGACTATAGGATTTTGTAGCCATTTGGCACGATGAAAAACGCTAAAAATTTGCCAAAATGACACCATCGACAATAACTCCAAAACTAAAACAGCGATTCCGGATTTAACTGCATAGTCTTGTTTGCGTTTATAAACTACCCTAAGTGGTGCAGTACGGTTTTTCCTATTGCTATTAGTTTCGGAGATAATTGAGACTATATCGTTTTGAAGTCATTTCGCACGCTCAAAAACGCTGAAAATTTGCCAAAAAGACACCATCGACAATAACTCCAAAACTAAAACAGCGATTCCGGATTTAACTGCATAGTCTTGTTTGCGTTTATAAACTACCCTAAGTGATGCAGTATGGTTTTTCTATTCCTATTAGTTTCGGAGATATTTGAGACTATAGGATTTTGTAGCCATTTGGCACGATGAAAAACGCTAAAAATTTGCCAAAATGACACCATCGACAATAGCTCCAAAACTAAAACAGCGATTCCGGATTTAACTGCATAGTCTTGTTTGCGTTTATAAACTACCCTAAGTGATGCAGTATGGTTTTTCTATTCCTATTAGTTTCGGAGATATTTGAGACTATAGGATTTTGTAGCCATTTGGCACGATGAAAAACGCTAAAAATTTGCCAAAATGACACCATCGACAATAACTCCAAAACTAAAACAGCGATTCCGGATTTAACTGCATAGTCTTGTTTGCCTTTATAAACTACCCTAAGTGGTGCAGTACGGTTTTCCTATTGCTATTAGTTTCGGAGATAATTGAGACTATATCGTTTTGAAGTCATTTCGCACGATGAAAAACGCTGAAAATTTGCCAAAATGACACCATCGACAATAACTCCAAAACTAAAACAGCGATTCCGGATTTAACTGCATAGTCTTGTTTGCGTTTATAAACTACCCTAAGTGATGCAGTATGGTTTTTCTATTCCTATTAGTTTCGGAGATATTTGAGACTATAGGATTTTGTAGCCATTTGGCACGATGAAAAACGCTAAAAATTTGCCAAAATGACACCATCGACAATAGCTCCAAAACTAAAACAGCGATTCCGGATTTAACTGCATAGTCTTGTTTGCCTTTATAAACTACCCTAAGTGGTGCAGTACGGTTTTCCTATTGCTATTAGTTTCGGAGATAATTGAGACTATATCGTTTTGAAGTCATTTCGCACGCTCAAAAACGCTGAAAATTTGCCAAAAAGACACCATCGACAATAACTCCAAAACTAAAACAGCGATTCCGGATTTAACTGCATAGTCTTGTTTGCGTTTATAAACTACCCTAAGTGATGCAGTATGGTTTTTCTATTGCTATTAGTTTCGGAGATAATTGAGACTATATCGTTTTGAAGTCATTTCGCACGCTCAAAAACGCTGAAAATTTGCCAAAATGACACCATCGACAATAACTCCAAAACTAAAACAGCGATTCCGGATTTAACTGCATAGTCTTGTTTGCGTTTATAAACTACCCTAAGTGATGCAGTATGGTTTTTCTATTCCTATTAGTTTCGGAGATATTTGAGACTATAGGATTTTGTAGCCATTTGGCACGATGAAAAACGCTAAAAATTTGCCAAAATGACACCATCGACAATAGCTCCAAAACTAAAACAGCGATTCCGGATTTAACTGCATAGTCTTGTTTGCCTTTATAAACTACCCTAAGTGGTGCAGTACGGTTTTCCTATTGCTATTAGTTTCGGAGATAATTGAGACTATATCGTTTTGAAGTCATTTCGCACGGTCAAAAACGCTGAAAATTTGCCAAAAAGACACCATCGACAATAACTCCAAAACTAAAACAGCGATTCCGGATTTAACTGCATAGTCTTGTTTGCGTTTATAAACTACCCTAAGTGATGCAGTATGGTTTTTCTATTGCTATTAGTTTCGGAGATAATTGAGACTATAGGATTTTGTAGCCATTTGGCACGATGAAAAACGCTAAAAATTTGCCAAAATGACACCATCGACAATAACTCCAAAACTAAAACAGCGATTCCGGATTTAACTGCATAGTCTTGTTTGCGTTTATAAACTACCCTAAGTGATGCAGTATGGTTTTTCTATTCCTATTAGTTTCGGAGATATTTGAGACTATAGGATTTTGTAGCCATTTGGCACGATGAAAAACGCTAAAAATTTGCCAAAATGACACCATCGACAATAGCTCCAAAACTAAAACAGCGATTCCGGATTTAACTGCATAGTCTTGTTTGCCTTTATAAACTACCCTAAGTGGTGCAGTACGGTTTTCCTATTGCTATTAGTTTCGGAGATAATTGAGACTATATCGTTTTGAAGTCATTTCGCACGCTCAAAAACGCTGAAAATTTGCCAAAAAGACACCATCGACAATAACTCCAAAACTAAAACAGCTATTCCGGATTTAACTGCATAGTCTTGTTTGCGTTTATAAACTACCCTAAGTGATGCAGTATGGTTTTTCTATTCCTATTAGTTTCGGAGATATTTGAGACTATAGGATTTTGTAGCCATTTGGCACGATGAAAAACGCTAAAAATTTGCCAAAATGACACCATCGACAATAGCTCCAAAACTAAAACAGCGATTCCGGATTTAACTGCATAGTCTTGTTTGCGTTTATAAACTACCCTAAGTGATGCAGTATGGTTTTTCCTATTGCTATTAGTTTCGGAGATAATTGAGACTATAGGATTTTGTAGCCATTTGGCACGATGAAAAACGCTAAAAATTTGCCAAAATGACACCATCGACAATAACTCCAAAACTAAAACAGCGATTCCGGATTTAACTGCATAGTCTTGTTTGCGTTTATAAACTACCCTAAGTGGTGCAGTACGGTTTTCCTATTGCTATTAGTTTCGGAGATAATTGAGACTATAGGATTTTGAAGTCATTTGGCACGATGAAAAACGCTAAAAATTTGCCAAAATGACACCATCGACAATAACTCCAAAACTAAAACAGCGATTCCGGATTTAACTGCATAGTCTTGTTTGCGTTTATAAACTACCCTAAGTGATGCAGTATGGTTTTTCTATTCCTATTAGTTTCGGAGATATTTGAGACTATAGGATTTTGTAGCCATTTGGCACGATGAAAAACGCTAAAAATTTGCCAAAATGACACCATCGACAATAGCTCCAAAACTAAAACAGCGATTCCGGATTTAACTGCATAGTCTTGTTTGCCTTTATAAACTACCCTAAGTGGTGCAGTACGGTTTTCCTATTGCTATTAGTTTCGGAGATAATTGAGACTATATCGTTTTGAAGTCATTTCGCACGCTCAAAAACGCTGAAAATTTGCCAAAAAGACACCATCGACAATAACTCCAAAACTAAAACAGCGATTCCGGATTTAACTGCATAGTCTTGTTTGCGTTTATAAACTACCCTAAGTGATGCAGTATGGTTTTTCTATTCCTATTAGTTTCGGAGATATTTGAGACTATAGGATTTTGTAGCCATTTGGCACGATGAAAAACGCTAAAAATTTGCCAAAATGACACCATCGACAATAGCTCCAAAACTAAAACAGCGATTCCGGATTTAACTGCATAGTCTTGTTTGCGTTTATAAACTACCCTAAGTGATGCAGTATGGTTTTTCCTATTCCTATTAGTTTCGGAGATATTTGAGACTATAGGATTTTGTAGCCATTTGGCACGATGAAAAACGCTAAAAATTTGCCAAAATGACACCATCGACAATAACTCCAAAACTAAAACAGCGATTCCGGATTTAACTGCATAGTCTTGTTTGCCTTTATAAACTACCCTAAGTGGTGCAGTACGGTTTTCCTATTGCTATTAGTTTCGGAGATAATTGAGACTATATCGTTTTGAAGTCATTTCGCACGGTCAAAAACGCTGAAAATTTGCCAAAAAGACACCATCGACAATAACTCCAAAACTAAAACAGCGATTCCGGATTTAACTGCATAGTCTTGTTTGCGTTTATAAACTACCCTAAGTGATGCAGTATGGTTTTTCTATTCCTATTAGTTTCGGAGATATTTGAGACTATAGGATTTTGTAGCCATTTGGCACGATGAAAAACGCTAAAAATTTGCCAAAATGACACCATCGACAATAACTCCAAAACTAAAACAGCGATTCCGGATTTAACTGCATAGTCTTGTTTGCGTTTATAAACTACCCTAAGTGATGCAGTATGGTTTTTCTATTCCTATTAGTTTCGGAGATATTTGAGACTATAGGATTTTGTAGCCATTTGGCACGATGAAAAACGCTAAAAATTTGCCAAAATGACACCATCGACAATAACTCCAAAACTAAAACAGCGATTCCGGATTTAACTGCATAGTCTTGTTTGCGTTTATAAACTACCCTAAGTGGTGCAGTACGGTTTTCCTATTGCTATTAGTTTCGGAGATAATTGAGACTATATCGTTTTTGAAGTCATTTCGCACGGTCAAAAACGCTGAAAATTTGCCAAAATGACACCATCGACAATAACTCCAAAACTAAAACAGCGATTCCGGATTTAACTGCATAGTCTTGTTTGCGTTTATAAACTACCCTAAGTGGTGCAGTACGGTTTTCCTATTGCTATTAGTTTCGGAGATAATTGAGACTATATCGTTTTGAAGTCATTTCGCACGGTCAAAAACGCTGAAAATTTGCCAAAAAGACACCATCGACAATAACTCCAAAACTAAAACAGCGATTCCGGATTTAACTGCATAGTCTTGTTTGCGTTTATAAACTACCCTAAGTGATGCAGTATGGTTTTTCTATTCCTATTAGTTTCGGAGATAATTGAGACTATAGGATTTTGTAGCCATTTGGCACGATGAAAAACGCTAAAAATTTGCCAAAATGACACCATCGACAATAACTCCAAAACTAAAACAGCGATTCCGGATTTAACTGCATAGTCTTGTTTGCGTTTATAAACTACCCTAAGTGATGCAGTATGGTTTTTCTATTCCTATTAGTTTCGGAGATATTTGAGACTATAGGATTTTGTAGCCATTTGGCACGATGAAAAACGCTAAAAATTTGCCAAAATGACACCATCGACAATAGCTCCAAAACTAAAACAGCGATTCCGGATTTAACTGCATAGTCTTGTTTGCCTTTATAAACTACCCTAAGTGGTGCAGTACGGTTTTCCTATTGCTATTAGTTTCGGAGATAATTGAGACTATATCGTTTTGAAGTCATTTCGCACGCTCAAAAACGCTGAAAATTTGCCAAAAAGACACCATCGACAATAACTCCAAAACTAAAACAGCGATTCCGGATTTAACTGCATAGTCTTGTTTGCGTTTATAAACTACCCTAAGTGATGCAGTATGGTTTTTCTATTCCTATTAGTTTCGGAGATATTTGAGACTATAGGATTTTGTAGCCATTTGGCACGATGAAAAACGCTAAAAATTTGCCAAAATGACACCATCGACAATAGCTCCAAAACTAAAACAGCGATTCCGGATTTAACTGCATAGTCTTGTTTGCGTTTATAAACTACCCTAAGTGATGCAGTATGGTTTTTCTATTGCTATTAGTTTCGGAGATAATTGAGACTATAGGATTTTGTAGCCATTTGGCACGATGAAAAACGCTAAAAATTTGCCAAAATGACACCATCGACAATAACTCCAAAACTAAAACAGCGATTCCGGATTTAACTGCATAGTCTTGTTTGCCTTTATAAACTACCCTAAGTGGTGCAGTACGGTTTTCCTATTGCTATTAGTTTCGGAGATAATTGAGACTATATCGTTTTGAAGTCATTTCGCACGCTCAAAAACGCTGAAAATTTGCCAAAAAGACACCATCGACAATAACTCCAAAACTAAAACAGCGATTCCGGATTTAACTGCATAGTCTTGTTTGCGTTTATAAACTACCCTAAGTGATGCAGTATGGTTTTTCTATTCCTATTAGTTTCGGAGATATTTGAGACTATAGGATTTTGTAGCCATTTGGCACGATGAAAAACGCTAAAAATTTGCCAAAATGACACCATCGACAATAACTCCAAAACTAAAACAGCGATTCCGGATTTAACTGCATAGTCTTGTTTGCGTTTATAAACTACCCTAAGTGATGCAGTATGGTTTTTCTATTCCTATTAGTTTCGGAGATATTTGAGACTATAGGATTTTGTAGCCATTTGGCACGATGAAAAACGCTAAAAATTTGCCAAAATGACACCATCGACAATAACTCCAAAACTAAAACAGCGATTCCGGATTTAACTGCATAGTCTTGTTTGCCTTTATAAACTACCCTAAGTGGTGCAGTACGGTTTTCCTATTGCTATTAGTTTCGGAGATAATTGAGACTATATCGTTTTGAAGTCATTTCGCACGCTCAAAAACGCTGAAAATTTGCCAAAAAGACACCATCGACAATAACTCCAAAACTAAAACAGCGATTCCGGATTTAACTGCATAGTCTTGTTTGCGTTTATAAACTACCCTAAGTGATGCAGTATGGTTTTTCTATTCCTATTAGTTTCGGAGATATTTGAGACTATAGGATTTTGTAGCCATTTGGCACGATGAAAAACGCTAAAAATTTGCCAAAATGACACCATCGACAATAGCTCCAAAACTAAAACAGCGATTCCGGATTTAACTGCATAGTCTTGTTTGCGTTTATAAACTACCCTAAGTGATGCAGTATGGTTTTTCCTATTCCTATTAGTTTCGGAGATATTTGAGACTATAGGATTTTGTAGCCATTTGGCACGATGAAAAACGCTAAAAATTTGCCAAAATGACACCATCGACAATAGCTCCAAAACTAAAACAGCGATTCCGGATTTAACTGCATAGTCTTGTTTGCCTTTATAAACTACCCTAAGTGGTGCAGTACGGTTTTCCTATTGCTATTAGTTTCGGAGATAATTGAGACTATATCGTTTTGAAGTCATTTCGCACGCTCAAAAACGCTGAAAATTTGCCAAAAAGACACCATCGACAATAACTCCAAAACTAAAACAGCTATTCCGGATTTAACTGCATAGTCTTGTTTGCGTTTATAAACTACCCTAAGTGATGCAGTATGGTTTTTCTATTCCTATTAGTTTCGGAGATATTTGAGACTATAGGATTTTGTAGCCATTTGGCACGATGAAAAACGCTAAAAATTTGCCAAAATGACACCATCGACAATAGCTCCAAAACTAAAACAGCGATTCCGGATTTAACTGCATAGTCTTGTTTGCCTTTATAAACTACCCTAAGTGGTGCAGTACGGTTTTCCTATTGCTATTAGTTTCGGAGATAATTGAGACTATATCGTTTTGAAGTCATTTCGCACGGTCAAAAACGCTGAAAATTTGCCAAAAAGACACCATCGACAATAACTCCAAAACTAAAACAGCGATTCCGGATTTAACTGCATAGTCTTGTTTGCGTTTATAAACTACCCTAAGTGATGCAGTATGGTTTTTCTATTGCTATTAGTTTCGGAGATAATTGAGACTATATCGTTTTGAAGTCATTTCGCACGATGAAAAACGCTGAAAATTTGCCAAAATGACACCATCGACAATAACTCCAAAACTAAAACAGCGATTCCGGATTTAACTGCATAGTCTTGTTTGCGTTTATAAACTACCCTAAGTGATGCAGTATGGTTTTTCTATTCCTATTAGTTTCGGAGATAATTGAGACTATAGGATTTTGTAGCCATTTGGCACGATGAAAAACGCTAAAAATTTGCCAAAATGACACCATCGACAATAACTCCAAAACTAAAACAGCGATTCCGGATTTAACTGCATAGTCTTGTTTGCGTTTATAAACTACCCTAAGTGATGCAGTATGGTTTTTCTATTCCTATTAGTTTCGGAGATATTTGAGACTATAGGATTTTGTAGCCATTTGGCACGATGAAAAACGCTAAAAATTTGCCAAAATGACACCATCGACAATAACTCCAAAACTAAAACAGCGATTCCGGATTTAACTGCATAGTCTTGTTTGCCTTTATAAACTACCCTAAGTGGTGCAGTACGGTTTTCCTATTGCTATTAGTTTCGGAGATAATTGAGACTATATCGTTTTGAAGTCATTTCGCACGCTCAAAAACGCTGAAAATTTGCCAAAAAGACACCATCGACAATAACTCCAAAACTAAAACAGCGATTCCGGATTTAACTGCATAGTCTTGTTTGCGTTTATAAACTACCCTAAGTGATGCAGTATGGTTTTTCTATTCCTATTAGTTTCGGAGATATTTGAGACTATAGGATTTTGTAGCCATTTGGCACGATGAAAAACGCTAAAAATTTGCCAAAATGACACCATCGACAATAGCTCCAAAACTAAAACAGCGATTCCGGATTTAACTGCATAGTCTTGTTTGCGTTTATAAACTACCCTAAGTGATGCAGTATGGTTTTTCTATTCCTATTAGTTTCGGAGATATTTGAGACTATAGGATTTTGTAGCCATTTGGCACGATGAAAAACGCTAAAAATTTGCCAAAATGACACCATCGACAATAGCTCCAAAACTAAAACAGCGATTCCGGATTTAACTGCATAGTCTTGTTTGCCTTTATAAACTACCCTAAGTGGTGCAGTACGGTTTTCCTATTGCTATTAGTTTCGGAGATAATTGAGACTATATCGTTTTGAAGTCATTTCGCACGCTCAAAAACGCTGAAAATTTGCCAAAAAGACACCATCGACAATAACTCCAAAACTAAAACAGCTATTCCGGATTTAACTGCATAGTCTTGTTTGCGTTTATAAACTACCCTAAGTGATGCAGTATGGTTTTTCTATTCCTATTAGTTTCGGAGATATTTGAGACTATAGGATTTTGTAGCCATTTGGCACGATGAAAAACGCTAAAAATTTGCCAAAATGACACCATCGACAATAGCTCCAAAACTAAAACAGCGATTCCGGATTTAACTGCATAGTCTTGTTTGCCTTTATAAACTACCCTAAGTGGTGCAGTACGGTTTTCCTATTGCTATTAGTTTCGGAGATAATTGAGACTATATCGTTTTGAAGTCATTTCGCACGCTCAAAAACGCTGAAAATTTGCCAAAAAGACACCATCGACAATAACTCCAAAACTAAAACAGCGATTCCGGATTTAACTGCATAGTCTTGTTTGCGTTTATAAACTACCCTAAGTGATGCAGTATGGTTTTTCTATTCCTATTAGTTTCGGAGATATTTGAGACTATAGGATTTTGTAGCCATTTGGCACGATGAAAAACGCTAAAAATTTGCCAAAATGACACCATCGACAATAACTCCAAAACTAAAACAGCGATTCCGGATTTAACTGCATAGTCTTGTTTGCGTTTATAAACTACCCTAAGTGATGCAGTATGGTTTTTCTATTCCTATTAGTTTCGGAGATATTTGAGACTATAGGATTTTGTAGCCATTTGGCACGATGAAAAACGCTAAAAATTTGCCAAAATGACACCATCGACAATAGCTCCAAAACTAAAACAGCGATTCCGGATTTAACTGCATAGTCTTGTTTGCCTTTATAAACTACCCTAAGTGGTGCAGTACGGTTTTCCTATTGCTATTAGTTTCGGAGATAATTGAGACTATATCGTTTTGAAGTCATTTCGCACGCTCAAAAACGCTGAAAATTTGCCAAAAAGACACCATCGACAATAACTCCAAAACTAAAACAGCGATTCCGGATTTAACTGCATAGTCTTGTTTGCGTTTATAAACTACCCTAAGTGATGCAGTATGGTTTTTCTATTCCTATTAGTTTCGGAGATATTTGAGACTATAGGATTTTGTAGCCATTTGGCACGATGTCATCATCATCATCATTGTCAACCATTATCAATCCACTGCTGGACGAAGGTCTCCCCAAGTTTCCTCCACAACGGTCTGTCTTGTGCCAGTCTCCTCCATGTCACCCCTGCATACTTTCGAATTTCATCCACCCATCTCCCATGTGGTCTTCTTCTGGGTCTTTTCCTGTCCCTTGGAATCCAATCTAAAATTTCGGCTGTCCATCGATGCTCTGTCCTTCTGGCAGTATGTCCAGCCCATTGCCATTTCAGGGATTTAACTCTGATCATGATGTCTTCCACTCTTGTCATTTTTCGGATCCACGAGTTCCTCTTCTTATCTCTCCTGGTTACACCAAGCATGCACCTCTCCATGCTTCTTTGAGTTGTCTGCAGCCTTTGTATGTCTCTTTTAGTTAAGGTCCACGTCTCCGCACCATACGTAAGCACTGGAAGGATGCATTGATCAAACACTTTTCTTTTAAGACATAATGGCATATTGCTCTTGAAAATTATGCTGTTTCTTCCAAAAGCTCTCCAGGCAAGTTTTGTACGCCGATTAATTTCTTCATCAATGTGACCCTCACTTGATATCTGCTGTCCAAGATAAACGTACGTGTCTGTTATCTCCAGCTTTTCTCCATCAATCGATAAATCTTCATTTCTTGTAAAAGCATTGAACATCACTTTTGTCTTCTGAAAGTTCATTTTTAATCCCACTTCTTTACTCTTGTCAGCAAGTTCCTGGATCATACTCTGCAGCTCTGATGGGGTAGTTGCAAAAATGACTACGTCATCAGCAAAACGAAGGTGGGTTAGATAATCTCCATTAATCTTTATCCCCTTGTTTTCCCAGCTCAGTGACTGAAAAACACCCTCCAATGTGGCATTAAAAGAGCTTCGGAGATATGGTGTCCCCTTGTCTCACTCCTTT